>OY829118.1:3127500-8127500 GCA_963691645.1 Pelosia muscerda
ATAGGTACTTTAGCTCTAAATAGCGCTAAGGGAATAAATTAATGGATGTCGTAGAAGAAGAGTACACTGACTGCTTTTATTTCATTTTATTATTACATTAAGTTATGATAATATTGATTAAAGAAATACAATTTTAAGAATAAGAATAATTTAATAAACAAAATAATCTAAACTGCCTTATAGTATCTGGTAGCTGTGCCGTTGAACTTGCTGTATGTCATTGTCTGTAATTAAAACAATAATATCTATTAATTACTTTTACAATAGTATGTTCAAAAATCATTTCCTATAAGAGGACTTGGGTTTTCCGACAGTAACCAGATGGTCAAGTCTCACACCTTCTCTCCAATAAAATATAGTCTTAATCTAATTTCAATTTCTTACATGTCAAAAACAGTAGGTACTCTCGTAACATAATTTTCAAGAAAGATCATTGACATTATAATCGTTTCTGACATTATTTGGGTAATTCAGTGTCTTCAAACGAATGATCGAGAATAAATTTTGATAAGGACATCGATTCTGCTAATTCATAACTATTGTTAACCCACTGAGATTAGAAAAACGGTCGTTGAATTTTCGGCTGTATTGACATTAGTTTAAAGTTCATAATTAAGTGAAAAAAAATTCATTACATTGTTTCACTCACTCTACACGATGCCATTATATTTTAGATTTTATCTGTATGGAATTGTAGTCTAAAATTCAATGGTATTTTTTGTAATTTCAATTGTTTGGCAATGGCTAACAATTAGTGGAATCGGGGCCCAGATTGGCTCTCTGTTGACCTCCTATGCCATGTAACAAAACAATATGTTAGCGGAAAAGTAAATCAAAAGACATACCACCACAAGTTGGTCATCGCTGAAGACCCTGACGTATCTGAATTCGGTTCCATCTTCCAAAATTTGCAGTTGAGTGAGTGTGTTTCCTTCGAGCGTATATGTAGTTTGTGCCTGAAATTCGAAACTCTTTGTAAACTTTGTTAAACCTAGATCTGAATAAATAGCACCATTGATCGCCGCTGGCCATAATATCAATCAATCAATCAGCCTATCGCAGTCCACTGTTGGACATAAGCCTCTCCTAATGTGCGCCACTGCTCCCTATCCTCCGCCTTCCGCATCCAGTCCGTCCCAACCGATCAATTTCAGGTCATCAGTCCATCTAGCTAAGGGACGTCCTACCTTCCGTTTGCCTTCTCGTGGTCTGACCATAATAAACAAACAAATAATTCACAGTACGCTGTATCTTTTACATACGTAGGTGTATGTTCAAAACCGCGATGAACTATAACCCCTAAATGTTGAATACACATGATATGTTAATTCATGTGGTAATTTTCGCAGTCGAAGCACTGACGTATCGTTCTGAAACCCTATATGTCTATTTTGTATAACTAAACTATCTAAGCAATGTTTGAAAAAAGTAACGGAGGTAGGACACGACGGTATCTCCCGTCCGAAATGAGCTGTCCAACTGGGGAAGTACCTCCGCCCTCGACCGCGGTCATAATAACCATCGTGTTGTGTTCCCGCCGGTAAGTAGGGTAGCCAGAGCTCACTATACCCCTCCTTCCCCTCCCCTTCCTAGCCTCCCCACCCCTTCCCAGCTCTCCCCCTTTTCCTCCAGGGTGGGCAGCGCATGTGTGACACCCTTAGAGTTGCACACGTTCATAGGCCACGGTGGCCGCTTTCCATCAGGTGGGCCGTGTGCTTGTCTGCCACCTACGTAGTATGAATAAAAAAAAAAAGTAACACAACCGGTAGAGTTCAGAGCCCTTAGCCTACTGCAAACATGTGCGTACATGAAGCCCGCCAATTACAATGCTTCGTTCTCTCGATACCTTTACATTATAAATTCGATAGCTATTCGTGCTAAGGGCACAGTACTTACTGTATATTCGCCAACTTTTTCTTCGAAAGGTACTCCAGACTTGAAGGTGACGTTTTTATATCCCAGCAGTGTAAGACTGTCACCATCCTTCAACAGTTTTTGATTGGGATGGAGGTTGATCAAGGCCTGAGCTCGTTCAGGAGACAAACCTTGAAGATCATCATTATTTAATTAATGTTTGATGATTGATGTTATATGTCATAACTTCGAAAAGCATTAAAAAGTCATTGGTTGTGCCATGGTAAAACCTGGGATCGAACCCGAGAACTCGTGTCAGCAGACCATTACACATATCACTAGGCTACCGCGGTTATTACATATTATTTATATTATTATATACGTAATAATAGGAATGATGACTACTGTTTATTCTCGATAAATAACCGCCAAATAAAGATAGGTATTCGAAGAAAATCGTCAAGTCATTTAATAAGTAAGTTATGAGATCATAATCTATAATGTGCTTATCTGTACAATTAAACTTATTTAGTGAATGATTTGCAATAATACACACATTGAGAACTCACTTGTACTTTTCCACAGTATTTTTATTTTTTAATAGACCTGACCGGTTTCGCCTTACGGCATCCTCAAAGGTTTACAATACAATAATACGTTTAAGAGAAGAAAAATAAATAAAAACATAATTTATCCTTATATAAATATTTATTATTCTGATAATTATTTTAATAATAGTGCACTTTGTTCTCAAATCATGGTTCCCTTTTTTCAGTAGGATATAACTATGGTTACTTAATCTAACATAGGAAATTCTGGGAAGTGTTGCCATAAGTAAAATATTGGTGAGAAAAATTGTTTTATGTAAATACCTACTGTGTGTGTGTGACAGCCTCCGTGGCACTAGTGCACGCGACTGCTACGCATGGGGCGCGAGTTTGATCCCCGCTCAGGGCAAAAAGTTGTATAGGTACATGAATATGGCTGTTTGCACTGGTCTACTCGTGCCTCGGAGAGCGCGTTAAGGCGTCGGTTCCAGTTGCCATACAAACATCTTTGGCAGTCGTTACGGGTATTTGGATTCCTCAAAAGTCCAACCAGTCTGACTTGGAACTTCGATATCGCCATTGGTCATTGGACCATTGGTTATGGAGGACAGATGGCAGTCGCTTCACGGAAAATATGGAAGTACAGCCGCATCACAGTTAGACTAGAATGCCGACCCCAACTGAGTTGGGAAAGCAGTCGCGCGCCGCCACACTACGGAGGCTGTCAATACCTTACTTTATTGGACCTAATTATAACACAAATTAAAATATTATTGTACTATTACTGAATCATATTCCTATTAAACTTAATTACTTAAAAGGTCACGCTATTGCTTCATATATTCTAAGACATGTTAAGTTCCAGCCTTCAGCTGTAGTCTCCTGAAAACCAAAACATAAGATAAATAATAACATGGCGGGCAATCATTATAAGACAACTAGCTATTGCCCGCGGCTCCGCCCGCGTGGACTTCTGATCCCGTGCCCGCTGCTCCATTCCGAGCATTTAGGGGTATGAAAAATAGATGTTGGTCGATTCTTAGACCTACTCAATATGTTCACAAAATTTCATGAGAATCGGTCAAGCCGTTTCGGAGGAGTACGGGAACGAACATTGTTACACGAGAATTTTATACATAAGACTAGCTGTTGCCCGCGGCTCCGCCCGCGTGGACTTCTGTACCCGTTCCCACTGCTCCATTCCGAGCATTTAGGGGTATGAAAAATAGATGTTGACCGATTCTCATGCCTACTCAATATGCTCACAAAATTTCATGAGAATCAGTCAAGCCGTTTCGGAGGAGTATGGCAAACTGTGACACGAGAATTTTATATATTAGATATACTATGTGTTTCGCTTTTACCCGAGGTATTTTAAAAGGTCTGTGTCCTCTGTGTTAGCGAAGAATTTGATAAATAGGATTTGAATTCAACTCTTGCTGTCGGGCTTGCACGCGTATGTTTGTAGAGCCCCATAGAATGCTATAAGGACAGCCGCATTTCAAAACGATTTTACCTCATTTTTTGGCAAAATCGAAGTTTCGTAGTCCACGGTTTTCTTTCGGTATAGTATATAATATATTGTATGTATAGTGGGTATAATATATATATATATATTGTATGTATAGTGAATCTCAAAAATTCTTGGACAAAATGAAACTAAAATTGTTTGAAATGGTGCCACTACACAATCAGTAGTTTTAGAAGCTAGTGGACAATAGATCTACTTGTTAATGTAATTAAGTTTAGGACGCTACTTGCATGAGTTTTCTTATAATTTTCTTTCAAAGAAACGACATAACTATAGTCCATTAGTTTAGGTACTTACCTAAATAAACGTAT
Source organism: Pelosia muscerda (assembly GCA_963691645.1). Lineage (NCBI taxonomy): Eukaryota > Metazoa > Arthropoda > Insecta > Lepidoptera > Erebidae > Pelosia > Pelosia muscerda. The sequence continues at coordinate 3,131,745 of OY829118.1, forward strand.
ACAACCTTGGTGTGTTTTTTCAATATGTTTTGTTTAAAAACTCATTATATAAATACTTTTCTACTTAGAAACGCATTATAAAGACTAAAAACACCGGTCGAACTACTAGCTAGTCAGTTAATTATTAATCTAGTTTATTTGGTTAACATGAGTTCTTCAAAAAAGTTGCCACAACATTGTTTACCTTTATTTAAGTACCTAAACAAATGGAGTATACTTAGATCTAGTTTATTAACGCTATCTATGGTATTTCTGGTCAAATTAGACTTAGACTGTCAAAAGATTATCATAGATCTTAAGGTGTCCAGGAATTTTTAGAGCCCTCTGTAGCAATACAATTTCTAAGACAACTTCATAAATAAATGAAACAATGGTGTGCCATGGTAAACCTGGGATCGAACCCGAGACCTCGTATCAGCAGTCCATTACCCATACCACTAGGCTACCGCGGACAATAAATGAAACATACCACAGTTAAAAGATCAGGGGTGAATGTCCTCTTGTGTACAGACTTGCGACCACTAGGCTCTGTTTGTGTGTGTATTAAGATATTACCATCTGCTACCATTCTGGATTTCAACTGAAACATAAAAAAAAATAAACAGTGAATTCGTGAATAATTCTAATCTTCTAATAAATAAATCAATTAACTTTTTTCCTATCGTAGTTTACTACTTTTTTTTATCGTGCGCAAAATCTCCACGTAGGTATACCTCCCGCCAAACCGGTGGAGGTGATTATGTCGGACTCGAACCGCACACCATCTATGGGTGTTTGATTGCTGGAGGTGAGATTATACAAGATATATCTCTCGTACCCCGGTAGTCGTAAATCGTAGTCTACTACTGGACATATGCCTCTACCAATGTTGGGAGTTCACGCTAGCAAAACGACAACATGTGATATTTTTTGTACATAAATACCATGATTTTGAAACCCTTTAAATATCTAGTAGGTATTATTGCGTGAATTATATTAATAAAAGGGTTTGAAAATCATAGTATTTGCCAAAAAAGGTATTACGATAAAAAAGTAGCACAATTTTGTCAAAATGGTCTATAGTATTCCCTGTTTTCGTTTTGAGGATAGTGACCCTAACACCCTGCATTAGTTAAAGATTTACAATAATGATCAATATATTAAATAATGTTTGTAAATAGACCAAAAAAAGAAAAGCCCGCTGAGTGTCTCAGGCTGGGACCGCGTTTCGAACAGGTGGCGGTGGTTCATTTGCTAATTTATAAAATATTGTTGATATTGACGTTTTATAAGTGTCGTTTAATCGTCTATACAGAATGAAAGATTTTTGAATTAATTAAAAGGTCATTAAACGGGGTGACAGACTATTCATAATATATATTTTTTAAATAGATTCATTATGAATATGTATGATCGACGCATCAGTAAGTAAGTATACATTGTGTATATCACGGACTATTCAGTCAACTATTCTATTCGGACTATTCGGTCTCCCGAATAGTAGTTTTACAAAAGATTCCTTATGCAGTTTCAACTTTCATTATTTTATTATTTTCATAAATAAAAGTTAAACGCCATTTACACAACTTCAACATTTAAAAATATATTATAGGTTTGGAAATTGACCTGTCCATCTATATCAAGGAGGGCAGTAGGCTTAAGCATATGTTGTTTGTAGGTGTTGCGACTTTCTTGGCCAATTGTCTTTTTAAAGCGAAGGAAATTTGATGAGTTAATTCCAAGAAATCTGCAAATAAAATATAACGCGGCTAATAATAATCTTGTGTTGTGTTGCCCGCGGTGAGTAGGGTAGCCAGAGCTCACTGGAGAGCTTTTGTGTTGTCAGTTTGAGGACCGAGAAACCGCTCTTTGTCTTTTGCACTGATTGCACGAAGACTCTTTTAACCTTTTCCCCTCCCTCCTTCCACTTCCCTCCTCTTCTCTTTATGTTCGGCAGCACGAATGTGACGCCCCTGGTGTTGCAAACATCTATAGGCCATATAAAAAAGTATTTGCTTTAACGCATCCTTAGGGCAATGATGTATTATTCAGAGTGATAAGTTCAGTTTTCGTGACCTCCACACAATTGATTGCAGTCAGTGTATAGAAAATTACTGGTATAATAGAATGCACAAATACAATTTCCGTTATAAATAATTCAGAAGTGAATTGCTACTGTCATTTGTATCGTGAATATTGTCCACTTATATTACCACTAGCTAGCGCACTCCGGCTTCGCCCGTGGCTTTTAACTTTTAAATAATATATTACAATCTACCGTATTAATTGTCATTTTTAATTACTACTCCTCTGCCTTGAGTAGAAAATTAAATCTTGAATTTGAACAAATACTCTCCAAGACTTTAATAGGTAGTGCTTGAGCGGCTAAGCACGTAATTAATTATTTTCCTAATTTATTTAGCTGCTACTTTTTCGGTAAGGAATTTATTTTCGGCATACTATTTTTTTGTAAAAACTCCCCGATTGGCGGCAATACGCTCGCCCCTATTGCATGGAATCGAAAAGTCATGGTTGACGAAATGTGGATGTTTAATACACCACTGCCTACCCCTTCGGGGATTTCGGGCGTAAGCATATGTATGTGTGGAATAGTGGTCAAACATGAGTCTATCGAACATCAAAAAAAATATTTTTCGGTCCCATATTATGGGGCTAGTCTATTGGGTGGGTGGGAAAAAGACAAATACACTTTACCTTGCATCCATCGGGCCGTTCCTCCTCAAAGTCCTCATTAAATTTGAACGAGAACGTGATGGTTCTAAAGGCCGTCATCATCGTGAACGTGTACAAGTCACCTTCCCTGGTCAGCACGCTTATAGGAGTAACCGCACATGCTGCTTTACGGCCTATGAGACCGACACCTGAAAATAGGAACAGATTTATCTATAACTAGCTGACCCGCGCAACTTCGTCTGCGTTCAAAAATGAGTCCAAGAGTGGAGACCGCGAGAAGGTAAACGGAAGGTGGGATGCCCTAGGTATGACGACCTGAGAAAGGTGATGGACTGGATGTAGAAGGTTGAGAATCGAGAGCATAGCGTATATTGGGAGAGGCATATGTCCAGCAATGGATTACGATAGACTGATTGATTGACTGAATAATAAATAGAGGTGAATTCAACCGTTACCTAGCATTTGCCACAAGCAATTTGGTAATAAATATCTTTTTGTACTTTGAGCAAAAAAGCTTGAATTATGTTTGATCTTACGTCAATCAAATTTAATCTATACGAATGAGGATACTGGTATCTATTGATGTTTTTTACTTTACACCTTATAATATTTTTGTCGATAATTATTTTTTATTGGGTTTGTTTGTTTTTCCATAAAAACTTAGATTATAAAGGAGTTTGGCTGTATCATGAAACTTTTTGAACTGAACTTTTTTCAATTATATTATACTACTTAGATGGCAGACAAGCACACGGTCCACCTGATTATACAGACGTGTGCAACATCAGGGGCTCGAGCTGCTTATAGTATAATAATATATGTAGTGTACCAGGAGTACTAACAAGGACCTTCGCCTTCGGGGACATTTCTTTTATATATAGTACTTCCACTTGTGGTTATGACAAAACTGTGGTTATTGTAAATAACACACCCACAAAACAAATACAGCTCGGAGATAATAAGAAACAAAGTCAAATAGAGCCCAAAAATGTCTGTTGACATTGAATTAGTACGCAACTACACATCGTTGTAAAGTTATAAATATTTGCCTAGCGTGAGTACCATTACCAAACAGTAACTATAAGTACTCCCAATCACCAGGTTTATCCCTGTTTCTCGCGCATAATATGAAAGCATAATTATACAACAAAACAGTTAACTGTTCTGTGGTTTTTCTGTATGCTTAACGTTCTGTGCTCTGGACACGTTACAAATATTATAATTTTTTTTTTTCAGATATTGATTGTACTCGTATAAACATACGTTTATTTTAACAGTAGGGTAATAGGTTCCGCCCTATTGAGGATAGAATATAATGGCATGACGGAGATGTCACAGTAAGATTTCTTCAGTAAAAGGCGGGTGAAAAGGAGACGCGCGGAGGCATCACATCATACCTCATCTGGACTAACTCCTCGTCTGTCCCTCAGTCTAAACTCCAGCCACTATCAAGAAATTTTAATAATTTTGTTCAAAAAATAAAAATATAGTGGACTTAAAGATGAAATGTTAATTATTATATTAACTTTGGCATGCCATATTCTGAAGTAATTGGGTTCGAATACAATGTTTAATTATAGCTCCGACTCTCCGAGGTACATTTTCATGTAATTGTTTAATTAATGTCCATTGTTTAATCCAAGGTTACAACAATTATATATTACCTAAATCTGTTAGGTTTTATTATTTTTATAGCCAAAAGTATTCCGTTCGGTGTTACAAAATACCCAGACATATTATGTCTGCTGTATAATATAAAAATATTAATATTAAAATAACTAGTTATTCGACTATATAAATAAATCTGAGCATTTTTTTCTTAGACGGTATAAGGAAATCCATTATTCGCTTTTTCTCACAGGATTTTTACTTTTCAGTTAAAATAGTCGGTCAAGATCGCATCGCACTTACCCGCGGAGGGTTCTTTACTTAAGCTATAATATAAACCGCTATATATTTTGATTGTATTGACTTCGAAGCTTGCTTTTTGCATGGTTTAAAGACATTTTAGACTTGAGAATGTGGTCTGAAATTCAACTTTATACCTCCAAGCATTCTTGAAAAATGGTCTGGATAGACAGACAGACTGACGGACAGACAGATACCTAACGAAGTAATCCTATAAGCTTACATTTATTCCTTTATGAGGTACAGAACCCTAAACGTTTAAACCAATAAAACATAAAATCTTTTGTTTGTTTAATACAGGGGTACATTACATGCCCCCAAATTCAAGTTAGAGACACTCTGCGCTGTATTTTATTGTAAACCTACCATATTATTTTTTTATATATTACAATTCATTTATATTATTTATTATAACCCGTTTGATACTCTCCAAGACGTTAATCGGTAGTGCTTGAGCGACTAAGCACGTAATTAATTTCCTTGCGATTGAAACCGCATAGCAAGGAATCGGGTATTTTTTTTTCCAAATTTATGTAGCTGCTACTTTTTCGGTTAGGAATTTATTTTCGGATCGCCCGCTATTATGTTAGACCGAAGATCATAGTTGACGAAATGAGAGTGTTTAATACACTTCTGCCTACCTCTTTTTTAATTACGAACGTGAGCATATGATGTATATATGTATGTATGTCCTATTATGTGAGTAAACACACTATGCCAGCCAACAAACACAGGTTACTTATACAACAGTCATAAACAATGTACGCAAATGTATTTATTTTCCTGTTAATATTTGCGTAACTATGACATTCTACTCTTTTATGATAGAAGGTATCTGCATATAACATTGACCTCCAACCTTGCCATACTAATGACGTCACCATTAAGTACGATATACAACATTATCATTCTAACGTGTAGATTCCAAGCCTTCCATCTCGAAGCCCCGATGTTTCGAACACATAAGGATATACGACAGTGGTTTAAATAAGTACATATTATTCACAAGTAATAAAGACCACGGTAGCCTAGTGGTATGGGTAATGAATTGCTGAGACGATCTCAGGTTCGATCCCAGGTTTACCATGGCACACACCAATGACTACGATGCTTTTCGAAGTTATGTGTGTATTTATCGCAGGTTTATAAGTGCCCAGTTAATGGCAATAGGCTCGCCACCTATTACATTGGGACCTAAAATATATAAACAGGCGAAATGTGGGTGCTAGCACCTCTGCCTACCCCTTCGGGGATATAGGCGTGATAGTATAAAAAAATATATATTATATAGATATTATTATTCATAAGTAATCATTATGACAGAGGTAGGACATGACGATATCTCCCGTCCTAATAGAACAGTCCGACTGGAGAAGTACCTCCGCCCTACAGAATACCGCGGCTAATATTATTATTATTCATTAAAAAAAACACAGAGTTATCTCTGTGTTGTGTTTCCGACGGAGAGTTGGGTAGCCAGAGCTCATTGTGTGTTGTAGGTGGGAAAACAGTTTATGAGGTACAGATATTTGGCGGCCTGGTGGTTCTGAGGCAATCTCTTATATAATAAATATGAACATAAATAATATTATGTAAGTTTGTATGAATGGATTTGTTGTATGTGTATGTATGATGTATGTATTGCATTATATTATATTATAGGTATATCTGCATCACCCTAAGGTTGACTGTTAGATAATGCTTTTGGCGTTAAGTGCGCCTTTGTACAATTTTACTGTGCATTTAAAAATAAAAAGTAATAAAGTTTACAAATTTCTTACAACATTTTTCCTACCTAACTGTAGATTTTATCTACTCAAATGTAACTTTGTTCTTAGAAATTGTCCATATTCAATATGAGTAATATAAGGAAAATAAAGAAGGTGTGATTTACGTAATCTGATTCCTCCAAGCCCCTTCTACCTCCGAATGACCAGACGTACTTCGACACGCCATCGCTACCTGGTGGACAGTTCACCATACGAATCAAACGTTTTGTAGTCAAAAATTGGAACGCGCTGCCCGAATCTGTGTTTAACGAAGGTTACGAGAGTCTCTGTGCTGTTAGTGCAGAAGATAAAGAAGGGTTTCTCGGCCATCCCACTGACACCATTAAGTCTTGGAATGTCTTACGTGTTTTCTTCTTTCTACAATCCCGGGTCCTACAAGTGGGGCGTGAAATAGCATTTGATTAGGCCGTCAATCTGAGCGTCACCATTGTAACACTGAAGGTGTTTGTAATGGTGACCCTCTTTCCTGAGACTTCGATCATCACCTTCCTTATGTAAATCCGGTCATATTCGAAGCCCTTCACCTCGGAGTTCAGGGTCCGCTTTTCGGCTTTTTCTTTTTCACTTAGTATGATATCGCGCATCCATGATGGTAAGCCCAAAGGCACGCATGTCATGTTCGGCACTTCTTGAGTCTACATTTGGTACCCACATAACCAGGTGTTCGCCGCAGAACATGGCCGCACCAGCGAAGGCTTTTAAGAAATCGCTATAGATGACGCTCTTCTGCATTTTGTCTGCAATGTAACGGACATGGAGGCTGTCCCGGATGCGAGAGTTCCTCACGCGATTCTTACGCGCGACTCCACTCATCTACCACTGTATACTCATCTCCGGGACAAGCAGCTTCTGCTTGTGTCACTCTAGCATAGACTATGTTTCTCCGAACTTACTCAACACAACGTCTTTGCTTAATGCAGGTATTTTGTTTGCACACGCGTCGAATAAAGAAGACAATTATGTTTCTACATAGCACTAAGGTGACATAAAAGCACATGGCACGCATGATAGTAAACAACCGGTGTTAATAAACACTCGTAACACTAGAAGTGTTACCTTACAAGACCATTAGAAATACAACACTATGCCAGTATCAATATGTACGATTTTCAATCGTCAATAAATCGAACGGGAAGTCCCGTTATGCTCTACCTCCTGTTAATGTACACAGAGACCTGGTTTACTACAGAACTGACGTAAAAACATCGCTCAACGAATGGTAAAATCGCGTAACTTCGATTGAATCGAAATACAAGGAATGTTTAGACATTTCCAATAAAATACCTTTAGATCACAAAGATGAGATGTACCTCATGAATGCCATAAAGATTGCTTATAAATTTAGGGCCTGATTCACAAGTCATTTAAGGATAAGTAAACACCTAGAAATATAAATAATTTGGCAATAAAAATGCCTGCTTTTTTGTAACCAAATATTCTCAGAATTGGTTTTCGTCAGAAAATATTGCTGGAGTGTAGACTGCTTTTATAGTTTCGTTAATGGAAATAAAAGGTCATAGTAGTGTAGGTAGCAAACATTGAATACACCTTTGACCCGGCTGCAGTAATTCCCGTAAATAGACTAATTAAAAAAAAATATTATTGAATGCGGAAGTATAAAGATTATTAATCGGCGCGTTTCTTGCAATCAACAAGTTGCAAAAAAAGAAACTGGATTCTAATACTGACGTTTTACTAAAAGATCGATGTAGATTGTTATTTGATTTGATATTATTGATACTATTGAAAATAATATTACCAGGATTTTTTAATCAAGAGCAATTGGCTGGCTTGTAGAATCATGAATTGTTTAAGACATAAAGTACACAACATTGCACGTCAAAGAACGCGTACTTTTAAAATTCATTCACGACAGCATTAAAATCTACATATAACTATGTTAATTAAGTTTACAGTCACAAGAAGAGTGAATAAGGTTTCAAGTTTTGGACAAAAAATTATACCAAAAGATTTCAAGGAAAGAAAAACTACAGTAAATAAATTTCAAACGCTTCACTGCAATTTCGATTGTTAAGTTAACAATATTGATTACATTTTTAAATAATCTTTCGTTTATAAATAAAAAAAAACTGTACTCACCAATATATTTTAAATACTCCTCAAAATTTTCCGATGTTTGTAATCTGTATTTTTTCCCCACGTACTGCTCTATTGTGGACTCCATTGTATGGTCTGTGGTCGAATACGGTCGGACCACAACTAAGCTGCGCTCAGACACTAGTTTTGTATCATTCACTTCTATTTGAGACTTTGTACTTTGGTTTAATTCTGTAAATAAATAAACAATAATATTCTTAGATATTTTAGTCTCTAGGCCTTAGGCCTTACTAACTTCAAATGTACGATCTAGAATCAGAATAATATTTAAATATTTTTTTTTAAATACACTCTCATATTTGTCTAGCTACATAAATTCACTTAACTGCTATTAGTATACAAGACACCAATCACCAATTAAGGATATCATAGAAAGTAGATTAATAAACACATGAATAAATTAGTAACCGGTTTTCTGTAAAAAGTATCATTACAGATATCCCGAAATGTTATTTAACATTTTAGTTATACTTTCAATTTTTTTTAATATGTAGTGAAGGGATATAACGTGTCACATTATAATAATTTCCCTGAAGGGACACGATGCGATGCCTATTAACACATCCTTTTGTCCATATATTTTTAAAATATGTAGTGAACAGGATATAATTATCTGCAAATTGTATAATGTGGTACTGATGTAATTTAGTTAGAGAACAAAGAACCTAATACTTTATCCTGTAGGTAGTATGAGGACTACCTACTCGCAAAAGAGGAAAATTTTCTGTGTGCTATTCTCTATGTTCAAACCTAATTTTGCGATAACTATGTAATCAGTATGTTATGCCCTTAGTGAATCTATTGTAGTTATGCTAATTATAAAAGCTGTAAGCAGTTTGTATGTACATAAAAATTGTATGTATTACAATTTTGGCAGTGTTGTTTCTGTATCTATTGAACTCAAAATATTTACAATGAAACTTTTGAATCATTGCAGCATGCTTTATTACAGATTTATATTTCAAATACTCTTTCATAGATTGTCCCGACTAGGATATTTAGTGAACGTGTTAGTCCCGAAATAAAAAATAAATAAAAAGAAGAAGAAAAAGAACAATTTATTTCAAAGAGAAGTCAAGCTAATGTTGTTTTGATCAACAAAATTACCTGATAATAGGGTAAGCGGATTGGTGTTATCTATGAACCACGCCCTAGGAACGCGAAAGTGAGTACGCTCACTAAAAATGATTACACATAATATACTTAGACTTTTATAATTAATGAAATTGATTTTGATAAAAGCAGCATTCTTTAAAAAATGATTTTGATAAAAGCAGCATTCTTTAAAAATTGATTTTGATAAAAGCAGCATTCTTGAAAAATATGTATTCTACATATCTTATTACGACATTATTGACTTATTGACTTTTAAGTTAACTAAATATATTCAATTCAGAACATTTTCTTTTCATGGGAGCGTAGAACGTGTAATGACCGGTTTCCAAGCAAGGCAAACAATATTTTTCCGATAAAGAAGATGATGAAGCGTGTTATACGCTCCGTCAACTCTTACTGCAGGTTGAGGGCTTATCAGGTGCATCATTGCCTCCAACAGGATACGTTTGGTGGTTATCGACTGGCTTTATACTGACGATGTCATATTTCTCAAAGGTCTAGTTTCGTTTCTAGTATTTTCTTGCAATCTCACCTTCAGGTTCAGGAACGTCATTGCCCAATAGTTCTTGGTTCTTGTCATTAGACTCAATTTGTAAACTTCCGAAGAAAGTTTCGATAAATCCTGCGCCATTCTGGCTAGTTGATAATTTCTTCTCTTCTGCTGTAAGCAATCTAGTTTCAAGGCTTTCAACACGAGCAATACAAGTATGAATAGATAATTTTATTGACGCTATTTCAAGTTCCATTTGTCTATTAAAAGTTTTTACGTCATTGCGCAAGGCTTTGATCTCCTGCATAACTAGTTGAAATTCTCTTCCCTGAAATGATCCTTTAAGGTTATCTGGAAAGGGCTCTGACGCAGATTCTGGTGGGTCAGCTACATTTGATGAATCTTGTAAAGAATCTTTGCTACTTTTTATATCCGATTGAGTTGTTTGAATGGGTATTTTATCGCTTTGGGTTTCATTGCCATCATTTGCCCAGAACTTGAATATATCCTCGCACTCAGCGCAACGCCATTCCGATGAAACGTTATCCTTATCAGTTATGTTTACGCAAGTTTTGTGGTGAACGCCGTGACAGTTTTCACATTTGACACATTCAGTGGTATCTGATATGAGGCGTTTGCAGGTGTCGCATTTATTCTTTGCTGCATCCATTGTTCGTCCGGGTATATAGAGGACAGCTATGATGTTGGGTTATCCGTTAATATATTAGTAATTTATCCTGCTGATACGCTGTTATTCGTGCCGAGGATTTACGAAAGATGTCGCTATTCAAAGTCCAAAATAGATACCGTTATCCAGTGACTCACGGCTGATTGTGTTGATAAACAAAATTGTTGATACACCTACGCTGTTACCTATTGCGATTATTATGGTATTATGACTAAATACTGGTTATGGAATTGTTTTTTTTTTGTATGAAATCACATGAACACCTTTGTTGCACTGTATTATTGCACTGTATTATTAAACTCCTATTTATTGTATTATCATCCTTATACCTCACTTCAGTTAATAATAAATGTATTTATTGAACACTAATATTGTTTCACAATTATTGTTCGTTTAGTATAAGTATAAACACTATAAAATTTATAAATTGGTTTATTTTACACATATAATAAACAAGTCTATTAATTGGAGGCAAGTTTATAAAATAAGGTGCAGTTATTCGAGCACGTAGAACAAATGATAACTGAATGAATGACATTAATATTGATCCTGTGGCGCCACCTGTCCACCCAATAGCATTTGTTATCAGTGAGCAGGCACTAAATGCTACTCTAAGTAATTAGCACATTAGTTGAGTGCGTAGCTTGCACGGTACAACACTGAAATTTTGCGGAAACTTTTGCAATCGAAAGCAAAGTTATAGTCAAACTCAAAAATAATTTATTCTGCACAGATAGATAATTAAAACAGTGCTCACAAAGATTCAAAATTTAAAAAAAATACTAAAGCCACTGTAAATGGACCACTGTTTGAAATGCGTCCCCGATCTGAGAAGACTCATGGCGTGGTGCACCCATTTCTCATAGTATCGAGTTTAGAATAGATAAAACACATAAGTCAGTAATAATAAATCGGTGAGTCTTTCCTCTGCAGCACCATTAAGTTTTGGAATTCCTTACCGGCGCACGTTTCTTCTTCGTTCCTTCTTCCTATAATCCCGGGTCCTTTAAACGGGGCGTGAAAAAGCATCTGATGAGGCCGTCATGCTGAGCGCCACCATTATAGTACTGTACATGTTTGTAATGGTGACCCTCGTTCCTGAAACTTTGCCTTTAGCTTCACGCGAGGTTAATTCAAATTGATGTGTCATAAAAAAGAATAGCAACAAGTCAATAAAAGTCGAGTGTGATACGTGACTTAGACAAGTGCAACACCGAAGATCACGTCCCCGTAAGTTTATGAATTCTGAATTTAAGCTCTAGTAAATGAGGACGAATGAAGTAACAAGAAGGAACTACAATGCAAAGTACAATTACGAAACCAACGGGACAAGAAAGTTTCTGGGATAAATAGAAAAAATATACTCACAATAACACTCACTGGACCATTTAAAGAATTATACAGAGTTCCAATACGGCACTGTTAAAATGTAGATCCTTTCACATATGAGACAGTTTTAAATTTTACATTAGTTTGTTTAGTTTACATTACAATATTCTTAGATAATGCTCAACAGTGTTAACCGAATATTCACGATATAATAAATATTATCAATACATTGGATGATAGGGCACTTACAAAGATATGTACTCTTGTTATTGTTAGAAAGAAAACTATGAATTCTCGAACTGTAAGTATCCAACTCACTTATGTAGGTACGCATGTTTTCTTCATTCTACAGTCTCTGGTACTTTAAGCGGGGCGTGAAAACAACAACTGTCGAGGCCATCAAGGTGGGGACCGCCTTTACAGGGACAGTACCTGTAATGGCAGTCACCATGTTTGGGACTCAGACACATCAGGTGCAGTTTATTTGACGACCCAAGTATAAAAAATATGTATGTAGGTATATGACGCAGTAAGATAGTTATAGCCGTAATATAGTTATATCCCTAGGGATATAATTATAGTTATATAATAATAGTTTAACTAACTTTAGTTAAAGCCGTTAAAGCCATAGTTATACGAAAACGATTCATTACTATCTCACTAGGAATATAGGTAAGTTTATATAAACAAACGAAGACAAAATGAACAAAGAAAACAATATAGTATAGTATATCCGTGATTATAAAAACTGTCATCATTTTGTCAGCATTTTCGGATTTATTTACAACTCCTTTTTGTTCAAAATGAAATGAAAAAGAGTTTATTAAATCGTTTCATTCACTCTACACAATGCCATTTAATTTTGAACTTTAACTGTGTAAAGGTAAAGTCCAAAATTAAATGTCATTTTTTGTAATCTCAGTTCCTTGACAATCCCTTTGATTCTTATAAAGTTCATTTGATTTACGGTTCCGTGTATAAGGGGTGACCCTATTTACACAAATCGACTTTTCTTGACTATATACATTCTAGAGGAGGTAGGACACGACGGTATATCCGTCCCAATCGAGCAGTCCGACTGGGGAAGTACCTCCACCCTACAGAATATCGCCGTTTAATAACCTTGTGTTGTGTTTTCGGTGGTGAGTAGGGTAGCCAGAGCTCAGTAGAGAGGTTTTGTGTTGTCCGTGGGAAAACCATAGGCTTATCCTACATCTTTTGCGCTGACGACACAGAATATCTCTGTTCTTACAGGGGTTGCGGCACGAGTGTTATTCCTCTGGTGTTACATTCGCCCATAGGCCACGGTAACCACTTACCATCAGGTGGGCCGCGTGCTTGTCTGCGACCTAAGTTGTATAAAAAAAGCTATATAGAATTTGCGTGTGATTATAAATATGATTTTAGTTTTAAATCGAGTTCATATCGTAGAACCTCGACCTTGTAAACCATCAAGTAGCTAACTCGATAAGATTTTTTACGCTATCATTGTCCAATAAGTATACGTAACAGAAATGTTCAAAATGGCCATAGTAATATTTCCCTTAACCTTCGTCTCTCTTAACCTTCTCCCCATCCTTGACCCCTTCCCCTTTACCTTGACTCCTTTCCCCTTCCCCCCTCCTCTATATGGTCGGCAGCACGAATGTGACGCCTCTGGTGTTGCAAACGTCCATATGGCACGGTAACCACTTTCCATTAGGTGGGCCGCATGCTAGTCTGCCACTTAAGTGGTATAAAAAAAAATCAGGCGTTGATGCCACGAGGAGAATGCTCTGGCCATTCCAGCTACGGGACTACGTCTAAAGCATTTGAAATTTTCTTTCATTTCCATTCTGTTTACTTTTCCAGCTTGTAATTAACTGGAAACGTTAGCATATTGCCTCAAAATTTGACTATAGGAAAATAACTGTTTTGTAAAATTTTTGTGATGTCATTTGGAACTATGAAGCCGCGGTAGCCTAGTGGTATGGATAATGGACTGCTGAGACGAGGTCTCGAGTTCGATCCCAGGTTTACCATGGCACACACCAATGACTTTTCGATGCTTTTCGAAGTTATGTGTGTATTTATCGCAGGTTTATAAGTGCCTCGGAGAGCACGTTAAGCCGTCGGTCCCGGTTGCCATACTAAAATCTATGGCCTTTGTTGTGGTTGTGGAGGTCAGATGGCAGTCGCTTCACGGAAAATATCGAAGTTCAGCCGCATCACAGTTAGACTGGAAAGCCGACCCCAACTGAGTTGGGAAAAAGGTTCAGGGAATGATGATTTGTAACTATTTTTCTTAGGAAATTTTAGTCGATATTAATAATTACATGTTGCAGGACAGAGAGCAGATTTGTGTTTAGTGCAACGGTTACCCCTTTCGGCAGTTTTAACACATTTTATACACACACACTTACACACGACGTCTGTCATTTATAAGAATACTACATAAGGTAAATAAATATTTGAAGGATGATTATGTACTTATATTCGCTTGCAATTGCATTATTAACAGCAATTCCGCTGGTTAGCGAGTCAAGAATCTGGTTTGACTAGTTACGGTATCGTGATCACTGCAATTACGTGTATTCTTCGTTTATGTACATAACTAACAACAACTACACTAAATGCTGACTAACCACTCGTTGCTATTTTTTTATATACTAGGTACTAGCTGACCCGCGCAGCTTCATCTGCGTCACCCCGTTTGTGCAACATTTTTCATTCGTGCTCCGTACCTGTTGGTCGTAGCATGATGTTATATACATATAAACCTTTCACTTTAACCATTCTATCTATTAAAATAAACTGCATTAAAATCCGTTGCGTAGTTTTAAAGATTTAAGCAGGCAAAGGGACATAGGGACAGAGAACGCGGCTTTATTTTATACTATGTACCTAGTGATTTTATCACCACGATGCTAAAATAGTCCACCAACCTACATTTGCATCGATGTGTATGCCAAAAGAATTATAATATTTTGACAGACATTCTTTTGACAGATTTTTTAAATATTTGAGTCGTCAAATTGACTGCACCTCGCCTGATGGTAAGCAGAGGTGCAGTCCAAAACATGGTGGTCACCGGTACAGGTGCTGTCCCTGTAACGGCCAGTCCCCACTCCGGGCCTCGGCAGTTGTTTTCTCACGCCCGCTTAAAGGACATCAAAAGCCATATAACAAAAAACGAACATTTACTAGAGACTGGCAAAATTGCGGCTATCCTGCTGCAGAAGCCATATTGAAAAAAGAAGAAGAAGAAGAAGGACCTAAGACTTTAGGATGAAGGGAACACATGTGCTTGGCAAAGAATTCCAGGACTCATGTACAGGTGTATAAAATTATGTGTTTATATTCGATTGCATTGAGAGATGTCGAGTAGTCCTCTCGGTGAAGAAGCTTGTTAAATTAATGGGAAGTTCTCATTAGCGCTTCGCAATATACCTACTGTACATTGAACTCATAAAACGCCTGATGGAATAAAATGGCATCACATTTCTTGACGAATAAAAATTCGCTATTTTAACCGCTATTTACACTTTTAGTCCAAGATCCCAGAGGCCCTAGACGTCACTCATTTTCTGATGGACAAAATATATACGAGTAAGTGGTGAGGTGTACCTACAACTATGCGTAGTACCTAGGGGGGTGTACAGATTATGCTCATATGACTAGTTGCGTAAATATATTTTTCACCACAGCAGCTCAAACAAGTGAGTTTTGCTGCGTAAAAACAGTGTGCAAAATGCGATTTTGCTCACTCAGTGAGACAAAGTAGCTTTTTAATTATTTTTTTTTAATTTTCAATGAAGAGTGCCAACCATAGATTCAAAAAGAATTGTTCCGCGAATAACTTTCGAACTACATACACTGCACTCTGTCTCTTGGCCGTCCATAAAAAAGTTCGAGTGACAAACACAAGTATTTTGAAAGTTTTTTTTTTAATTTATGGCACGTCAAAGGTCCTATTTCGAAATTCTAAATTTGAAAGATATTTGTAAAAGAATATGTTACCATGTATTTTATTTACATTATTTAATAATTATGTAATGTTATTGAATACCAAAATAAGTAATGCATAAGTATTTATAATGATTACTATTATCAACATTTGAAAAATAAAATGTCACGTACGCTGTTTAAAGTTTTGTTTAAAGTGTGTTCAGAAAACACACTTTAAAAATAACGGGTATAAAAGGACATGGGTCAGAACGTACCCAGTTTGTAGCAAGTTGAAATTGGTACCATTCGAAAGGTCTTTGAAAACGTAGATATTTTTTGTATTGGAGCAACTTTGTAACTTATGTAGGAAAAAAGATATTTGATGTTGAAAATACCGAAAATCCTTAGCAAAATCGACCCACGCACGTTCAATTTTTTTTTGATTTTATCGATTAGTTGGGTAGTTCGAACTATTTTGTGCTAGCGTCGGTGTGTCGTCAGTAGTTAGTACCTGTTAGGAACTGATTTTGAGCGCTCGCGCATATCTTAGTTTATTTTATTCTTACTTTTATTTACAATCTCGGCTTTCACAACGGACTTCAGTGTATTACTTAACGATTGGATTATTATTATTACTCATCTGCTTCAAAAAAATGGAAGGTGAACGCCGTATACAGTGTGTTACATGTACAAGATCAGTAATTCGTGACCGAAACCGGCATATACTGACGCGAACCTATTTGGAAGCAATCCAGGCTTCACAGAGTATGTGATGGCACGGATTAACATAAATGAGGTTAGTATAACAATAGCTTTTGATCATCGAGTACACGGTGTCTTTTTGTTCACTCTTTATTAAGTTATTTATTGTTTTAGTGTAACTTGAGGATTTGGGTTTTCTTTTAGATGGTCCTCAATCAATTTCAGGCTATGTGTCATCGTTGGCACGTGTCGAATAAAATATATTACACATATATTTTAATCAAGGTTAATGTCCAGGGCAGAGAAGCCATCGAAGCGTATTATTGCTCCTGCATGACGGGTATGAGAACTCTAGGTGCTTGTGCCCATACTATTAGCATAATATGGTACTTAGGTGTTGGCAGGCACCTAGATAACTTCGTAGGTCCGGCAAGTGCCTGGGATGATATAGTCATTGAAAGTAACAATACAATTTAATAAAACTGTGCTATTTAAGATTGATAGTTCTTATTTAATATTTTTTCTGGACCAAAAACCAACGATAGGAAGCTATATCGCTCTCTTAAGACAGAAAAAATGACTGGTTACCTATTTATTTAGTCCAAAAAGCAGAAAAAGTGCGATTATTGGCAATTAAAAATGTTACAAAGAAGTTATCATAACTTCGGTCTTTCATTCATTCATTCATTCGTTCACTTATTTTCGAGTTACTCAATTAGTCCTCTTTTAAATTACACCTAGTCTAAAATGCTACAAAGTGGGTACGGGTTCCATACAAAATTACCCATTGTTCTTTAACTTTTAACTTTCAACTTTAAATTTGCAGAACAGCAATAAGTAATTACATTTATTAACTTTTAAAATTTTCAGCATTATTTTAATTAATAATAGGTGTTCTGTTCTGTTAATAAGTGTTGCATTATCTTCTAAGTAATATTTCTTATGTGTTCTCGCTGCTGAAGTGAAAAGTAATGTGTGCCACACGAGAGCAAAATTATTTGCATCTCGTGCATTTGAATCACTCACTACGCTCAGGATTCTACAGTAGAATCACTCGCTACGCTCGTGATTCAATCCTAGAATCCCTCGCTTGCTCAGGATTCAAAATCAGCACTCGCAGCAAAAAACAGTTTTGCTCTCTTGTTGCACAAATAACTATTGTCCATCAGAAAATGAGTGACGTCTTGGAACTCTGGCATTTTCCTCTATTTGTTTCTTGTGTGTATGTTTGTAATGAATAAACTCAAAAACTACTGTGCTTATTTCAAAAATTCTTTTACCATTGTAAAGCTACTTTCTCCTTGAGTTACATAGAAAAGATTAGGGATCCTTACTAAACTTAAGTAACATAAGTGAAGTTCAGAAATGTGCCCTAAAACGTGTTTCGTTACAAAAAACAAAACATATGTAAGTTGAGCGGAAAGACGAGTAGAAAATCGTTTAGAGCGCTAAAATTTAGCTATTTATAACCGATTTTCACGCGGGTGGAACCGCGGACAACAGTCAGTCTAAATATATTTTCACTTCGCCGCCGAAAGAAAAACAAAATATGAAGTTCTTACTTTATTAAGTAAACGTTAGCTTATAATAATAATACACGATACTAACTATAGGTATTATGATATTGAAATACTATACAAATAAAAACGAAGTGCTATTAGTTTGTAAGCGCTAACCTTAATAATAATAAATTAGCCTAAAACAATAAGCTGCTTGGTATAAGTCTATCCCAATGTGCACCATCACTCCCAATTCTTCTTCCACATTCAAAAGACCGCAGACCAATCCTTGACATCAACTGAACCGATTTTTTTATATTCGTATACAGGGTGTAAGGGAAACACTCCCGAAGTCGAAGGTCCCTGGTAGTGTGTATTTTTAATACATAACTTAATATAACATAAACTCACGCCTTTATCTCCGAAGGGGTAGACAGAGGTGCTAGCACCCACATTTCGCCAGTTTATGTTTAGGTCCCCATGTAATATGTGGCGAACCTATTGTCATTAACCGGGCACTTATAAACCTGCGATAAATACACACATAACTTCGAAAAGCATCGAAAAGTCATTGGTGTGTGCCATGGTAAACCTGGGTTCGAACTAGAGACCTCGTCTCAGCAGTCCATTACCACTAGGCTACCGCGTTTTTAATATGTTTTGTTTGATAACTCAGTATAAAAATACTTTTCTGCTTTGTGATGACTAATAACCGGTATCGGACCACTAATTAGTCAGTTAGTCTAATTACATGTGGTTTTATAAAAAGTTGCCACAAGATTATAGTTAAAAGTTTACCTAAACAAATAAAGTATAGTCTAAAGTTTCGCTTGTAAGAAAATAACTACAGACCGGTCCATTTTATCCCTATTCACCCCTGCATCCCTATTCACCCCATTTTAATTTTTTCATATACATTGCTTGTTAAACATTAAATGGTGTAAACGAGAAGCCACAAAGAATTAAAACAAAATTCAGTACAGTCGTATTCATGCTTATTTCTCGGTACACTGTATGTGGTGCTTGAATCTGCAGTTGTCGTATGCGGTCGGTTACGTAATCATACCTTAATTTTACTTCCATAGCGATATTGGGACTAAAACGTAGTGATCCATTGATATTTTGTATACTGTATCTTGTAAGCCAAATTCAAACAAATTAAACAAATAAATGTATCAACTATAGTAAGAGATACTGTTTGATCCATTTTAACCATATAACACTAGTATTTCGAGTATCCTGACGGGCGCTGGGGGTCCGAATCTCACTATGGAAGTAAAGTAAGATTATATTTTGCTTTTAAAAGGTGATGGTGAAACCTCTGAATCAAATTGCCATGATCGTTTTGATTATATCTATAATTTGACATTTTTTTTTTTTATACTCCGTAGGTGGCAGACAAGCACACGGCCCACCTGATGGAAAGCGGCCACCGTGGCCTATGAACGTGTGCAACACTAAGGGTGTCACACACGCGCTGCCCACCCTGAAGGGAAAGGGGGAGAGCTGGGAAGGGGTGCGGAGGCTAGGAAAGGGAGGGGAAGGAGGGGTATAGTGAGCTCTGGCTACCCTACTTACCGGCGGGAACACAACACGATGGTTATTATGACCGCGGTCTTCTGTAGGGCGGAGGTACTTCCCCAGTTGGACAGCTCATTTCGGACGGGAGATACCGTCGTGTCCTACCTCCGTTAATTCTAATTTAGGATTGATAATTTTAACAGTTCCCGTCTATGAAGTAACATATTTTTGCAAGTTAATACATCTAAAATTATCATAACACATAGACAAGTACCGCCCGCTTATCGTAGAGAAGTGTCTTGAAAGAATACATCACAATTGAGTATAGACAAATGAATCGAATAAAATCAAAATTACACTAATTTATAAAAATTGTTAAGCACTTACCTACAACCATTGTTGCAATTTAATTAGCTAAGTATTACAAAACATAAATAGTATACCATAAATAGCTGTAACTGTTAGTAGCAATATCATCCTATATTAATGCAGTACAGTGCATTTAGTACATTTACATAACGTTCCACGTGTTCAGTGAATAAATAAATGAATGAATAAATGAATGAATGAATGAATGAATGAATGAATGAATGAATGAATGAATTAATTAATTAATGAATGAATGAATGAATGAATGAATGAACCTCTGTACTAAAATAGTAGTGACATAAAACGCCTCCTGTCTTTTTCATTTGTATTCATTCCCGAGGTAGTTCCAGGGCCATTTCCTTAAGTTTTCTCCTGTGTACCTTGGTAGATGCTGTCATTGGTAATGCATCAACGAATATCACCCCTCCTCTTATTTGCTTTGCATCCGATAGGCTTTCTGTAGATAAAAAAGAAAGAATTATTAGGTAAATAGCACAGATAAAAAATAAGAACTTAAGAAATACAAGCTTTTGAAATCAACACAACCCTTGCATAAAATTTATTAGTTTCGATTTAGTGCTAATTTTTAAATAAAGTTTTTTTGTTATTTGCGTATAATAATAACCCCTTCTGTCACGTACACCTGGTTATTCCACTATTTACGAACCCTAAAACAGCCCTCTCCCCTTCCCCCCCCCCCCCCCCCAAATATTAGTGTGTTAAACGGCCTCAAGTGCCTGGAGGCACTAGTTTCAACACTGGTATGCCTGACGGGCATCAGTCGAGCAATGGGGCCAGGAGTGTCAGCGTTGGATGCATACGATATCCTATGGGTGAAATGAAGATGATTAATGAAGAATATGATACCATGTGCTCCGATATGGCTAAACATGAGTTAGGCAAGTGTGCCATTGATCTCTTCGTGTTTCGTTATATGTGATGGATACACGAAAATGTATAAAAAATGAATCGCGCAATATGTTGGTAAACGCATAACTCGAAGAAGTCTGGACCAATTCGAGTATTCTTTTTTTATATTTGTTCCTTGAACTCTGCGGAAGGTTTTTATGGAGCAGCAGGAATGGGATCAGAAATCCAAGCAGCGGGAGCTAGTAGTAAATAAAAGTACTTACTTTTGACAAAATCCTTTATGTCTTCCGCCGTAAGTTTATGTTCAGTGCTCGGTACAACAAAGGCGACAAGAAGGTCACCACATTCAGGGTCTGGTATTCCTGTTACTGCTGCGTCTAGTACTCCGGGATATTGGCGGATTACTCCTTCTACCTCCACTGGTGAAATCTTTTATGCAAAAGAAAATAAAATTGTAATTCGATGATACATTAAAATGACTAAATGTTCAGGTTTCTTCATTTGAAACTCCATTAGATAGCCAAGAGGGTTATGATAATATAAATGATATGATATTGGGACTGCATTCAATGGGAAATTAAATCCATGCAAATGCAACATATTCAGGGTGTAAGGGGAACGCTCCCGAAGCCGAAGGCCCCTGGTAGTACATGAGTACTACGTACTACTACCATGAGGTACACAACATATTGACACTAAAGAAATTACAGCACCGCAATTTTTGTCTTTTTTACATTTTTAGAATTTTATTTTTATTTTTAAATCGTTTGCGAAATGCAAAAAAAAAAAATAAGAAAGAAAAGTGGCTTTACCGTAAGTTTTTTTCATGCCAATAATATATGTTGTGTACCATGAGTACTGCCAGGGGCCTTCGGCTTCAGGAGCATTCCCTTACACCCTGTATATACACATATTATGCTCCAATATCTTTATTATGATATATGGAAAAATAAATTCCACTCTCAATAATGTAAAAGGAGTCTACCAGATCGTGCTTCTTAAGGTCTAAGACTTCAACTCTATAGACACTATTCTACCAGGTAACGTTGATGACTGATGTGATGATTCAAGTGGTTGATTTGAAAAATATCGAGTTTTTGAAACTTGGACGCATATAGGACTTATTTGATTGGACTGAACTTTTTTTTATTTTATCGTGTGCAAAATCCCCACGGATACCACCTCCGCCAGAACCGGTGGAGGTGGTTATGTTGTTGAACTCGAACAGACTAAAATGCAAGCCGTCCATGGGTCCTTGATTGATTGGACTGAACTGCATGATAAATCATTTGAATACAAATATGAACAATAAATACCTGATAACTCTTATACTTTAAAAGAAGCTTAAGCCTTTCCACAAAAAAGAAATTCCAATTTTCGTCTCTGTAGAACCCGTCTCCAGATTTAAACCAACCATCTTCAGCAAACGCTTCTTCTGTAGCTGTTTTGTTATTATAGTACCCCTAAGGAACAAAATTTTATTATTAGCTGCACTGCACCAGTTTATTCATTCTCTGAACCTTTTCCCAACTCAGTTGGGGTCGGCTTTCCAGTCTTACTGTGATGCGGCTGAACTTTGATATTTTCCGTGAAGTGAATGCCATCTGACCTCCACAACCAATGGTCCAAAGACCAATAGCGATGTCGAAGTTCCAAATTAGACTGGTTAGACTTTTGAGGGCTCCAACTACCCGTAACGACTACCATAGATGTTTGTATGGCAACCGGGACCGACAGCTTAACGTCTTCTCAGAAGCACGACCAGACCAGTGCAAACAGCCATATTCATGCAAACAACCATATTCATGCAAACAACTTTTTACACTGAGCGCTGATCGAACCCGCGCCCCGTGCGTTGCAGTTTCGTGCACTACCGCCACGCCACGGTCTGTCTTTAGCTGCACCAGTTATACTGGTTGAATTTAATTCTTCATTTATGCCATATTCACCTGGCTCAAGGTGAAGGGACTAACAATTAGCTCACTTACATACAAACACGTAAAACATTTAACTGACTGCTGGGCATATACTCGTAGCTCTTCTTATTAACTGGGAGTAAAGTTCAAAGCTGATT
This sequence comes from Pelosia muscerda, assembly GCA_963691645.1. Taxonomy (NCBI): domain Eukaryota; kingdom Metazoa; phylum Arthropoda; class Insecta; order Lepidoptera; family Erebidae; genus Pelosia; species Pelosia muscerda. The sequence goes on from OY829118.1 coordinate 3,154,819, forward strand.
CAACCTGATGTTTATGATGGCTGAATTTCAGGAATTTAATCTTACCGACTGAAAGTGGTTGTCCGCAGCTCCACGTAAATTTCTGATCCCGTTCCTGTAATGTTGCCTATGATACTTACCGATACTGTAGCTTTCTCTCGGTGAAAAATAAATCAAAATCGATTCAGTAAATTCACTACCACAAACTGACGACTACCAAAATCACAACACTAACTCACATACTTTTCATCTAATAATAATAGTAGATACCTAGGTTTATTAAGAGTTCAAAATCTTTACCTTGAAAACGCCTGGTCCTTTTATCCACAGTTCACCTTGTACATTTGGTTCGTAAATATCTTCTTGTGTTTCTACATTTACGATCTGAAAACAATGTTAGTGATTAAATATACGTATCCATTTAATTCCTTATGTTTCAACTGCTAAACAAATGATATATTATTGTCGTACTCTATATTGAAAGCAGCCTAGAGGCTTCCCACAGGATCCAGGCACAACATTATCGCCATGGAACGCGATACTTGCTATTTCACTCATACCATATACATTCAGAACTTCGGTTTCTGGTGACAGCATCTGCAATATGAAGGATATGTTACTTTTTACAACTTCCACATCAACTCATTTTACTATAAAAGCGGATTAGAGGTCGCTAAAACTTTAGTAGATAGCCACCCTCATCTGCAACTACAACCCAAGCGACTACAATATGGGGTTCTTCAAGAAGGGCATTAGAAGGTTTCTACAGGGTAGGCAGCACGTGTGTGACGCCTCTGGTGTTGCTAACGTCCATAAGCCACGGAGACCGCTTCCCATCAGGTGGGCCGTGTGCTTATCTGCCACCGAAGTGGTATAAAAAAGCTGGTACAGCTAATTGAAGGACGAAGATGCAGAGCAGGCAGAACTGGTCACAGACCTGAGAATGCTTAGATAGCCCATCCTTTAAGATTACCTGTTTTCTAATTCAATGTAAAATGTTTTGAGAACAAATCTGATTTGTGAGTTATCAACTTACTTTGAACTCATCAATAATGTCCTGATGCACTGCACTGCCGCCCAGAAAAAGTAATTCTAAACAAGTGAAATCACATTGGTCTCGCTCTCCAAGCTTCATTAGAGTAGTCATCATAGTAGGACTGAAGATTGTGAAGGTTGGCTGTAAAAATACTTATATTCAGGTAGTTATTAGCCAGCGGTAGCCTAGTGGTATGGGTAATGGACTGATGAGACGAGGTTTCTAGTTCCATCCCAGGTTTACCATGACACACACCAATGATGCTTTTCGAAGTTATGTGTGTATTTATCACAGGTTTATAAGTGCCCGGTTAATTCATGGCATTAGGCACGCCACCTATTACATTGGGACTTAAACATAAACTGGCGAAATGTGGGTGCTAGCACCTCTGCCTATCCATTCGGGGATATAGGCGTGAGTTTATGTTATGTTATGTTATTAGCTTATGATCGAAAACTTGATGTCAGTTATCCCAGACATAGACCACAAACAATATAATTCAACTGTTTACCATGTTTGTGCGTTTCTGTTGTTAAATTTTAAAGCAATATTTTCAGATGCAAGTGAGTAGTAATTAACCATTTACCTTGTAAATTTGTATAGCCACTATACAAATTTGCAAGGTAAATAGTTAATTACTACCACTACTACTGTTAATTAGTGCATTTACTTATTTATAGTAGGTAACTTTTAAAACAAAGAGGCGTGTATTTGAATGGTTGGAAAAACTTGATACTGCCGATTTTGTTACCTTGTATGTGTTCAAAAGATAGTAAGTATGTTCTTGGGTCATAGCTGCTGAAGTTTGTAGCCTTGTATAGCGCAAAATTGGAGACACGATGACGTTTATTATTGCTGTCAACCACTGCAACGGCGAACCAATCAGAGCAAGGCGAGTGGGTCCTGGAAACCGGGTTTCTCTATTCCTGAATAGAGAATTTTGGGATGACTAAAGTAGACTAAAAATAATACTAGCTATATCACACACATTTTCAGAAGTTACAAAAGATGACGATGATATTTTTCTTCGAATCTTGAAAGTTGATTTGTTGCACGATGATGTGGTTTCCATGCTTCTGTCTACGTGAATTATTGATTCCCTTGATCCATAAGAACTTATTCCTGTGATGAATATGGCCTATGTGCAACTTTAGACTATGATGTCCCCTGCTATATTGCGTGACTGACAAACAAGACCACTAAAAACTTTGCATTTATTGTAAGGAATTTTTATGACACAAGGAAAGATACTTACCAAATGTTAGGTGTGGAGATTGCAAGGTTTTTATGCGTCAGAGCAGCAGCTTTAGGTAGTCCAGTAGTTCCACTGGTAGCTATGAGGAATGCCACTGTGTCATTTGAATCAAAATTAGCGCCTCTGTAAACAAATACCATGAGAACAAGGTTTCACGGAAACTAAACGATTGTCATTTTATGGATCAGGAAAATACTTGTCGATATTTACTCTGCACGCGTGTGTTCATTATAATCTTGAATTTTCACAGTTGCATTTACAATTAAGAAAATATATAAGAACGTTAACGAAGGGCTTTGACACACAAACCTACTCAAAATTTAAGTAACCAATATCACATCAAGTTCAATACAATCAAAGTAGTATCTATAAAGTGCTTTGAAGAAATACAACTAAACTTACTTGAAATCCGCAACCGGAGTATCATCTCCATACGTCTCCATGAACTCTTTGAAACTGAACAAATAATCTCCTTTGTCAAATGTAACAATATGTGAGTCTGAATGTAAGTTATTTAACGCCACTTGAACATCTGGAGCCTTTTCGCTTTGACAGAAGATTATCTTTGGCTGAGAAAAGGCAAACGTGTGTTGCAATTCCGCTGAAAGATAATCCAAATCTTAGTTCATTATGTTTAGTCTATGAATCAGTTCTATATCGAGAGCATCATCAAGACAGCATCGTGTAAACTCGGAGTCCTGAACAGAGTGAGACGTTTTTCACGCTGGAGCAGTCAGAACAGTCTTCTTTACAAGACACGAATTCGCACTTGCGTAGAATACTGTATGTAAAGTACTAGCTAGATGTTGCATCCTTGGCAGTATTTTTCCGTCTCTACCATGGTGAATGCTCTGATGAGCTCTTCGAATGAATCTCACCGTCTCCTTTCCTACACAGGACAACACGTGCAGGGCTTAAATGTCACCCGCATACTGTGCAGAATATTCCATCAAGAACCAATCGGTTCGGTGAGTCTTTCCACTGCCCCACCATCTTGGAATTCTTTACCAGCGCACGTGTTTCTTTCTTCCTACAGCCCCGGGTCCTTTAAGCGGGGCGTGCAAAAGCATCTGATGAGGCCGTCAAGTTGAGCACCACCATTGCAACACTGTATGTGTATGACCGAGACTTTGGCTTTAGCTTACCATCTGGCTAGGTAAAGTCAAATTGACGTGCCATAAATTAATTAAAAGTAACTATAGGAAACAGTACTACTATATACATGAGTACTACAATTTTTCTTCATGGAGTATCTCTTAATATCTACTATACCTCAACCTTACCCGTATTCAGTGTTCTATCCACGGCAGATACGCTGATACCAAGATATAAAGCCGCATACAGGGGTATGGAAACATCCATATGGTTCGGTGCCATGATAGTTATAACATCACCATGTACCAAACCCATCTTTTGGAAGCAGGTAGCACAGCGCACTGTCCTTCTAAGCAAGGACGATGCCGTCTCGCTTTCGTTTGTTGCACCATCCATCTGTATAATATATCTACATATCAATTTTTAAAAACCTAACTGAGTTGGGAAAAGGTTCAGAGAATGACGATCAATTTTCTATGAAGACAGCCTATGTAGCGTTGCGGCTGTGAACGCGACTCCTACGGAGAAGGCACGGGTTGATTCCCGCTCAGTGCAAATATTTGTATGCATGAATATGGCTATTTACTCTGGCCTGGTCGTGAGAGCACGTTAAGCCGTCGCTCCTGGTTGACATACGAACATTTATCGCAGTTACGGGTAGTTGGAGCCCTCAAAAGTCCGACTAGCCTAATACCAGAACTTCGATACCGCCAATTTGGTTGTGGAGGTCCGATGACGTCGCTTCACGTCAAATTCCGAAGTTCAGCCGCATCTTAGTTATACTAGAAAGCCGACCCTAACTGAATTAGTAATAGGCTCAGAAAATGATGATGATGATCAATTTTCTATAAATACCACTGTTACCACCTGAGTTATATGGACCTGTCTTTGACATTCGAAATTTTCTTATACGACCTTTATTAAATTATTAAAGCAACACTATCGAGTCATTTATGAACTATTGGAAACAATGAATGATGATAATTTAATAAAAAATAATATCAAAGTGAAATATGGCGTACCCCAGGGTAACTTTATCTATCATTCTATACAACAATAACATGTCATATAATTTTACATAATTTATGAATCAAATATAACAGTCGAGTAAGCTGGGCCGGAAAATTTATTTCTCCATATCTTACCTGGACTACAAAATCCGGATCTTCTTTCAAGCTATGCAAGATCATTTTGCCGAGATGGTGCTGATCAGAAGGTATACCTGATTCTGCCACTATCCGACACGATAGTTCTCCCAAGTACCAGTGGAGAGAGTCATTGGCCATCCGTTTCAGAGTCATGTTGAGATTCTCTGGATTTCAAAATCTGTAACCAAAATTTTGTAATACACGCATACATGACTCTGGTGTTGGAAAGAAACAATAGCGTGCCATTGGTTACTGTCCTTTTTTTGAATCATTGATATACCCTCTAAACCCTCTAGCTAAGCCCAATGGCTCGTGTTAGGAATACATTCACTTCGGTAGTGTAACGGCCAGGATTCGCATCTGGGAGCTCTCGATCGTAAGGCCGCCTCCTTAACCAGTAAAAATATTTTTATCAATATATCTAGTTCACTGGGTTTATATCTGGGTGTATAGTACATATTAGCATAAAAAAGTTACGATTTGGTTTTTTTACTCATTTTTTCTGTTTGACTTGCATTATTCACTCCCTACGTGTAGCCCAGTGAAACAATAATTACATAAAAAAACATCAACTGGCTTTATGGCGTTGTTTTATTTTTATTTTTTAGTCATGCTTTTTTTTCTGAAATTATCAGTTCATTTAGCTTTACTGCTACGATGAAGAGTGAATAATGCTAATCAAACTGTATTGGAAATTTAAAATAATTAAAAGAAATACCAAACAAAAAAAAATTTAAACGAATATTAAGTGTACCTACGCGGAGAATTACCAGGAGTCTTTGACTTCGATAACGTTTCCCTAACACCCTGTATATAAGCTTATTAGAACCGATTTTTTTCAAGGAATGTTCTCGCAGGAAGTCCGGACGTACCACTAGTAATATGTAAGAGATAATTTCTATAGTGTGGCAGTCTTGAACTCAATAATTTATCGGTCATTCGTAATACACAATATGAATGATTGATAGACTAATATTAATTTTTATGTCACTATAAATAATAAGCTGTTATTGATACTATTGTGTTAATTATTGAATAAGGAGCTTTTACTTTAAAAACATCTGTTATTCATATATAAGTAAACACATGTTACAGAAATTGTTATTGGAATAAAAAAATGCGATTTTTATAAAAAAAACAATAATTTTATTAATTTCAGATTTCACTCATTACCTCATTCGCTGAATAATAATGTGGTCTAATGTGTAACGTTTAGCTAAAAGGAACCCATTCATTCAAGACTTCAATATACTCAGAATTCTCTTAACACGCGTGTAAAAATATTTTGCCTCAATTTGATTTCAAAGTTCCATCGAAATCAAATTAAATATCAAAAATGTTTCTATTTTTGTTAATACAATTCACTATAGACTAAAATATCTTTGTTAAATCATAGCTCGGCGTCAATAACAAAGGCATAATAGCAAATATGCCCCCGGTGACCCAGCTGGTTTTTGATAAGTACATCGTGAATTCTTTCCAACATTAGATCAAAACGAGAATTGGCCCAAACACACTCACACATACACAGATAGAAAATCACATTCATTTAATAATAAGTATAGTCGTTATTATGTAGGCTTTCAATAGACTTTTAATAGTCCCCCTCCAGTGACACCTCCGATAAATGCTACTTGGTCCAAAAGAATCGCTGGGGAAATTCGCGATTTCCCCCGAATATTTATCTGTTTCATAATTGATCAGATATTTAGATCACAATAATCACTTACCATCAGACTATTAATACTGTTGATTCACAGGACTTTGTGGAACTTAACATATATATTACACATAATATTGACTACATACTTATTGTTCTCCACGATATTCATTATCGAATCTGACGAGTTTAACCTTACGGCATTTTCAAAGGAACACGTTTATGTTCATAACATTATGAACATTTCAATTGTAAACAATAACCATAATAATATTTCATATGTGGGTAGTTTTAAAATTTTGTAAAACAGTACAAAATTTTTCCCAAAATTTGGGGAAATAATGTTTAGATTGCAATAACGATTCAGATTCTTCATTTGTATTAGCATGTGTACAATAGGTTTATAAACTTTACAATATTTCATGTGTGATTTGACAGGATCAACATGTTTTGCCCACACGGGCGTACAAAATTATAAGTTATAAATTAATAAATATGTGAACTATGATAGTTAATTAGGTATTTGATATTACAATAAAGCGATTGCATAAAGTATTATTTTTAATTAATTATGATTCATATAAATATTATGGATAAATATTTATAGTAAAATTAAATAATTTAATTTTTTTTTGGAAACTTAAATAAAAATTGCACTATATAAATATCGTGGAGAAGTTTAAGTGTGTTATCAAAAACGTGTAACACTTACACTCTGTTTTTTCTAATCGTTCGAGTTAATAATAAATGAGTATAACAATTACTAACTTTGTTGGCTTAACATTTGTGTGAATATTGAGGTTTAATTAATATTTAAAATAAATATACAAACAGGAAGGTAATTAAATACTACCTAACCTAAAATTATAATTTAATAAAAAATAATAGTATAGCACAATTTCAAGGCTCTTTAAAATAAATATTAGTAGTTTTGGTGTCAATGTGTAAAAAGAGCATTGCGGTATTATTTTATTTTCTAATATTTGTGTAAGTTTAAGATATTTTATGTAAAAATTTGTGGATCTTTACATCTTAGTCAACGCACACAAAAGTAGGAACAACACCCATATTGACCCTCCCCAGAATGGGTATGCCGAAAATAAATTCCTAAGCGAAAATATAGCAGCTAAATAAATTTGGCAAATGAAAATTGACCCGATTCCTTACTGTGCAGTGGAAATCGCAAGAAATTTGATTAAGTGCTTAGGCGCACAAGCACTACCAATTAAAGACTTGGAGAGTATCAGACGGCAATTATGTGGTAACCGTAATTTCAATATCCTTGCTTCGGAGGAGGCGAGAAACTTGTATACACTGACTAAGATCTGTTGTAATATTCATTAATAACACCATGCAACCATTCTAATGAAGGCGGTATATATTCACTTAGGGGCTCAATAATGAATAAAGGAATAAAAAAAACTCCTTACGCGAGTTTTCACTACTTTACTGCACGTGAAAACCAATAAAACTTGACCTAAACGAGTAGGTTACCAGGTCATAAAATTCCACAAAAAAGAAATCTACTTACATTGAATAAACTGGCAATCACTTTTAAACTCGTGTCTTTTTTTTCCACAGAAAATATTAAACTTTTTCTGTTTCACCACAAATATCTATTAAGTAACTCTTATTTTTTTATTACTTTTTTGTATTTCCAGCCAATGTTTTATTCTCGAATTTCAAATGTGATGTTCTTATTTTTCATTTACGAATCTACCTAGCTTCCGTCGCGTTGCACAATTGCAAATGATATATTATTATGTGGTCGTAAGTATCGGATAGGGCAGCGCAGAGCTATTATATATTATGTACATATAGCAAAGAGGACCTCATTATAAATTAAACAGTTAGCACAAGTTAAGTTGGTGGTACACTGGGGTACAATTGAATGGCAGTTGGAGCTACAGAATACCGCAGCTAAAATTAATCTTGTGTTGTGTTTCCAGCGGTAAGTGGGCTAGTCAGAGCTTACTGGTGAGGTTTTGTATTATCAGTGGTAAGACCGAGAAACCCTTATTTGTCTTTGTCTTCTGCACTGACTGCACAGAGACTGTACTCTTAACCTTTTGCCTTCCCTCCCTCCTTTCCCTTCCCCATTCTTTTCTTTACGGGCGGCAGCACGAATGAAACGCCCCTGGTGTTGCAAACGTTCATAGGCCACGGTAACCACTTTCCATCAGGTGGTCTGCCACCTAAGTGGTACAAAAATATACTTTCTAAATGCCGGACCCTGATTCTACTAATTTCAACCATTGTGAAACCACTGAGATTATAAAAACCATCATTGAATTTTAGACTTTATGTGACTAAGGTGAGAAATGGGTAAACCTGTCACCCTCAGAACCGCGCTCATGGTGGACATGGTCATTCTAGGACCACCGACGTTCAGTAGTAGCTTCACTCCCTTTTACGTGATAGCGAAAATGGCAGTTGGCGAAATGTGAGTGTTTAATATAGATCTTTGTCTACTCCTACAGGGATATAGGTACAGGTGTAAATATATATGTAAGTATGTGGTATGGGCTATGGCGCATTTCGAATTCAATTATGCTCCGTATCTAGTTGCGGATATATTATTATCAGGAAGTGTTATTGCAATAAATGTGTATGACATTAATTTATTTCAATTGCATCGAGGTTGCTGTGTGCATCTTGCATGCTGATACTAACTTATAATGAAGTACTACTGTACTTATAATATCTTAAAAAGGAAGTTACCAACACGTCATATTAACCAGACGTTATAAAAAGTATCTACACTTTTAAAACACTTTGCAAAAAAATTTGCTATTTTTGATAGAATTTTCTTTCAGTAAAAAGCAAAGAAGTAGAAGTGTAGGTACTTATTTATCTAAATAATAAAAATATGCGTGACCTAAGATAAACATATATTTTAAGTAAGCTGGCGATAGCCTACTTTAGGAATATGTATAGGTAATCTGGATGTGAAAATAGTCAAAGCATCAGGACTTCACGCTAACTTGTAAAGCGGCTTAAATAACGTATCAGAGAATGAGGTTTTCTTATCATCGTCATTAATTTGTTATTTTAATTCCTATAATAAAAAATAATTACCCGAATTGCCTACTTCAAATTATGAAGGAAGTAATTTCGGACGCTGTAAAATGAAATTCAAACGTAAATAAGCAAAGCAAAAGTAGTAATAGCAAGAGGCCTATGTCTAACATTGCACTGCAATATGCTAATTGATTCATAGCTAACGCGGAAGTGGTATGTATTCCCGAAGAGCGAAACCTATGTTCGGGCCCTCTCCATGAGTGGAGGAGACGCAGTAAGTCTTTCTGAAGAGCGAAACCTATGCCAGGGCCCTCTCTGTGAGTAGCGGCGTTACCGAAAAAACAAATAACTACACCTTGATGGCAACTCCAAAATGCCATCGATTCGACAGAAGTAGTTGGCTCCCCCCATTTTTTCATGTGGAATAATCCCCACGAATAACTCCCGCAACCACACGGCTGTCTCGGGTTACCAGTTGCCGAGTGGTGTATCCTTTGGCATATCCCTCACTCTCAAACTGGGTCATGGATTCCCCCTAAGCCGGTAGTCAATAAACGAGTTGAATACGTAGATATAATTTATAAGTAGGTATATTGAACTAAACCAAAGTATAAATGTAGAGGGCTTTACAACCAGAGGTCGGCCCAAGAAAAGATGGATGCACTGTGTGAAAGAAGATAGGTATGGCAAGGAAGGGAGTGACTGAGGAAATGGCATCCGATAGGAATGTATGGAAGAAAACGACATGTTGCGCCGACGCCAAATAATTGGGACAAGGGCAGGAAGATGATGATTGAACTACATACGACGACTGTAATATAAGTCTTTCAGAATGACGCAAAGCGAAACCGGTAATAATAATAGTGGAGAATTACAAGTGTGTTACCAGTAGGTAATGTGTACCACGACCCTTACGCTAACTTGAAATCGAAATCCTATGAATTATGTCCGCTGTAATGACAGTCTATGAGGTAAAATTACCGGTGGCTTATACCAATTTGCGTGTGGGTAATTTCATGACTTGTTAAAGTTGCACAGTATAGTTACCGGCGTATAGAATACACTTATCCAGAATACTTTTTTACCCCACTCATTCTCTGAACCTTTTTTCCAACTCAGTTGGTGTCGGCTTTCCAGTCAAACTGTGATGCAGCTGAACTTCAATATTTACAGTGAAACGACTGCTATCTGACCTTCACAACCAATGGTCCAATGACCAATGGCGATATCGAAGTTCCAAGGTAGACTGGTTGGATTTTTGAGGGCTCCAACTACCCGTAACGACACCGATACCCCTTTTTATGGCAACCTACTCTAACGGTCATAATGTACTATGTTAAAAATAACGGATGACCTTAAATCTATCAATCATAGCCTACTTCATTATAATCCGCGCGCGCCAAGTCACTCACTCGACTTGGGGTCTTGATATATGCCGGAAACTAGCCTTCAATATAATGGCTGTAGTTTTATTATACATTTGGACTGTATTTGTTAATGCAAATTCGATAATATGACATACTAGCTGACCGCGCAAGTTCGTCTGTGTCACATAAAGATGTCTTCAGTTTTGCCATATATGTGTGTGTGTGTGTGTGTGTGTGTGTGTGTGTGTGTGTGTGTGTGTGTGTGTGTGTGTGTGTGTGTGTGTGTGTGTGTGTGTGGCATCGTAGCTTCCGAACGTATGAATTGATTTCGATGTAATTTTTTTGTTTGAAAGCTGAATTACTCGGGAGTGTTCTAAGCTATCATTGATGAAAATCGATCTAAAATGGCCGCCGCCAAAAAAGGTGGACTACATTTATTTGTTCACAAGTATCTTAGTATAGATTTCAAATGAAAGGGTTTGACCAGTAGAATACGACCACCAAACAGGGAGAGACCTACTAAATTTACAAGTCCGGCAATATGGGTCTCAAATGAAAGGACTTGACAGGGCGATCAATATAAAATAAAAAATTGTCAAATAATTTAGAAAACCACCGACACAAAAAAAATACTTTCAAAATGTAAAAAATAAATAATTATTGTAATGTTGTGTCGGGGGACCTTGAATCGTTTCGATAACATGTGGGAGTGTTTCACCAGATAGAGCACCCCCGACACAACAACGCATGAATTATTAATTCTTTACATTTTGTGTCAGGACATTTTTAAATTTTTAGTTTATTTTTTTTTATATTTTTTCATTCACACCAGGGCCCTGTTTAATAAAGCTGACAATTCGACAAGTCCGACATATGTCAGAAATTGACAATTCGACAATTTTTCTGTTTAATAAAACTTACTGGTGACAAAATTGTCACGGTGGAAAATTTACAAATATGTCGGATTGTCGCGACAATTTGACATATTTCTGTTTAATAAAACTTTTTGAGCGACAGGTGACAAGTGACAATTTGTCGCGGAAAACTTGTCAAATCTGCTTTATTAAACAGAAAATTGTCACGACATATTAACATATTTGTAGAATTGTCCGACAATTCTGACAGGAGCATTACCCTCTGTCGCGAAATCATATTTTAAATTTCGAAGGTAGGAAGAAGGTAAGAAAGGGTTTATACGTAAAAGCACAGAGATAATAATATACTTAAAAGGTTTATTACAAAAAATGGTACTAACATCGAGCAGTGAGAGTAGTGGTGATGAATACTTGGAACAAATACAAACGAGGAGACAACGACGATCATTTAAAAGCAGAATCAATTTTTCCTTCTCAATTACAGATTTCTGCTTCAAAGAAAATTTCGGGTATGTAGAACTACCGTAGAATATTTAATTGCTAAAATTGGTCATAGACTTGAACACGATACAAGCAGAAACCTAGCACTGACACCCGACAAACAAATTTTATGCGCTTTGCATTGGATGGGTTGTGGTTCGCAGTACCACGTTATTGGTGATGCACATCGGTCTTAGTAAAGCAACCGTACATCATTGCATAAGAAGGGTATGTGGAGCCGTGACTTCTGAATTACTCGGAGAACAAGTTCGCTGGCCTGATAATTGTAACCGAATACCAGCACTTTTCATGAGTCATAATGGAATACCTAGAATATCTGGTATTGTGGACGGTTCCTTAATTCCTCTAGATGCACCTTATCAAAATGAATCTGCGTTTTTAGGCAGAAACGGAAACCGCTCAATTAATATTATGGTGGTATGCGGACCAAACTTGGAAATTTTCTACGCATCTGCAAGATGGCCTGGCTCTGTTCACGATGCCAGAGTGATGAAATGCTCATCTTTAGTACAGACATGGGAAAGTGGGTGGAGGCCATTCCCAAACGCATTACTCTTAGGAGACAGTGGATATGGTTTAAAAAAGTGGCTTATGACGCCTAATATACCAATACAAATACCAAGGACAGCGTCACTAGAAAGATTCTTGTGTGCTTTTAAATCAACAAGAAGAATGGTGGAAAATTGTCAAAAGACGACAAAATTGGCGCGACAATTCGACAATTGTCGTGACGTAATAATTTGACTGTGGTTTTGTGACATATGTCGAGATTTATTAAACGGGTTTTTAAATGACTAATATGTCAAGATTTCACAGTCGATTTTTGACATATTTGTCACCTTTATTAAACAGCCTTAGCGCGACAATTCCACAATTTTGTCATTATTTGACATATATGTCGAATTGTCAGCTTTATTAAACAGGGCCCTGGCGTCACGACTTTTATAACCCCTGTCATAATGTGAAGAGCAATCCGCATTAACGTATCTTACATTTATTTAAAACTAGCTGACCCGCGTAACTTCGTCTGCGTCACCCCGTTATTGCAACATTTTTCATTCCTGCTCCGCACCTATTGGTCGTAGCATGATGTTATATACATATAAACCTTCCTCTGTAATCACTCTGTCTATTAAAAAAACCCGCATCAAAATCCGTTGCGCAGTTTTGAAGATTTAAGCATACAAAGGGACATAGGGACAGAAAATACGACTTTGTTTCATACTATGTAGTGAAGCTATTAAGCAATATAGTGATAGATAGTGTGATAATCATGAACATGTGTCATACTCAGACATAACATAACTTAGAACGTCCTAGATGACTTGTAGTTTAACACTCGTTAATTTCATATCTGATTTATGGCGTTGGCGGGTATTTTTTCATCGTGCGCAAATTCCCCACGAGTACCACCTCCGTCCAAACCGGTGAAAATGATTATGTCGGACAAGGACCGACTATAATGCACGCTGTCTATGGGTCTTAGAATGCCGGAAATGACTTAATACACCACATATCACGTCTAGACACGATGCGACAGATATATCTAGTATATCTAGGTAGTTTTTTAATTTCAGAAACACCAAACAAAATTTTACCAAAATTTTTTTTTGTGCCAATATGTTGTGTACCATGAGTACTACCAGGGGCCTTCGGCTTCGAGAGCGTTCCCCTTACATTATATATATATATATATATATATATATATATATATATATATATATATTTATATACACACATATATATATATACACATATATATATTTATATACACACATATATATATATACACATATATATATTTATGTACACACACTATACACTATTATAATATTATAAAGGATGTAAGGGGAACGAAAAGGGGAATATATATATATACACAGTCAGGTCATAAATTCTGTCACATGTTTAATATAAAATAATTGAGACAATTTTATTAATTAAGTTACCATTTATATACTATAATGAACTTAACAAAACATAGACTCTTATGAGAATAAAGTTTATTCAAAATGACCTCCGTGATTTTGAATACAGGCCTTCAATCTGCGCGGCCAGTCGTCTATCGCAGCACGAACAAGGTCCATGTAAATATCGGTGGCTGCTTTAATCAAGGATGTCTTGAGTGACTCCAAATTGGGATAAGGCTTTGAGCACGCCTTTTCCTCCAAATGTTGCCATATCTTGTAATCTAACGGACTCAAATCTGGACTAGAGGAGAGCCAATCTTCGTGCCGGATGAAGTCGATTTCACGCGCCGCCAGCCAGTCTTGTGTGCTCTTCGCTCTATGAGCTGGCGCCGAAGCTTGTTGGAATACCCAGTGCCTGTTATTGAACATGGTATGAGAAATAGGTTCCACAAGGTTCGTCAGGACTGTATTTTGATACACAACTGCATTTGTTTTTACACCTTTCTCACAAAAATGTACCTCTGTTAAGCCCCAATAAGAAACTCCTAACCATACCATGAGCGAGGATGGAAAATGTCCTCGTTGGACACGTGGAATACGGTTGATCGCTTCTTCACTACTGTGTGCGTACACCTTATCATTTTGTTTATTGTAGCTCTCTTCTACGGTAAAAATTTTTTCATCCGAAAAAAGAAAATCCCGATATTTTTTTCCCGCGTACCGCTTCAACAAAACGCGGCATCTCTTCAGTCTCAGGTCCATTAGACGAGCATTCAAGCGATGTCCCGTTTTTCTTCGATATGCCCGAAGCCCTAAGTCTTCATTTAACACCCTTTTCACCGTGGTTCTGCTTAACCCCATCTGAAGGACCAACAGTTGCTGCTTACGTTTGGGATTTCTTTGAATTCGCGCCTTCACAGCTTTTATGACTGCTGGAGTCCTAACAGACCGAGGGCGACCACTTCTTGACTTGTCATCTACACTAGAGTCTTCATTGTATCGTTTGATGGTACGATAAACGAATCTTTTGGTTGTATTCAAATTTTTCACTATGTCAAAAATTTGAATTAGCGCGTAACCGCAACGATGCAACGCAATAACTGCAACACGGTGTTCTTTAAGTGTCCACTCCATATTTAAAAATGAGTAAAATTCTAACAAGTATTACATTTATATTTTCATGAACAATTGGGAATTCGAATTCAATAAACTTTTTTGTGGCCAGCATTCTAAAAGATAAGTTTTTACTGTGTGACAATACTTATGACCTGACTGTGTATATATATATAGGTACATTGCAATACTACCAGTATTCATTCATACAAATATTTGCACTAAGTAGTAATCGAACCCTGTAGTAGTTGAACGTTCAACCATTACACCACAGAGCAGTTTTTCATTACTTTAATTTTTTTTATTAATAAAACACGTCAATTTGACTTCACCCCGCCTTATGTTAAGTTGAAGACGAAGTCACAGGAAAGGGAGTCACCATTACAAACACGTAAAGTGTTACAATGGTGGCACTCAGCTTGACGGCCTCATCAGATGCTTTTTCTCGCCCCGTTTAAAGGACCCGGGACTGTAGTAAGAAGGGAACACGTGAGCTGGTAAGGAATTGCAAGACTTAATGGTGCGGCAGAGGAAAGACTCACCGAAACGTTTGATTCTTAATGGAATATTCCACACCGTATGCGGGTGACATCTAAGCCCTGCACGTGTTGTTCTGTGTAGTAACAGGGAGGGTGGGATTAATTGGAAGAGCTCATCAGAACATTCACCACGGTAGAGACGGTAAAAAACTGCCAGGGATGCAACATCTCTACGCATCTGCAAAGGTTCGAGGGTATTTGTGACCTGAGGACTCCCAATAATGCAGATCGCGCGTCGTTGCAACCTGTCGAGAGCATCTAATAAGTACGTAGTAGTAGAGTGAATTTGTGTCTTGTAAAGAAGACACCGCTGCTCCGGCGTGAAAAAACGTCCCACTCTGTTCAGGACTCAGAGTTTACGCGAAGCTGTTTTGATGATGCTCTCGATATAGTTCTTGTTGTTCAGTTTGCAGTTCGTCCATACCGAGTATATTGAGGTTATCCTGTAATGGCAGTGGTGTGTTCTGAAGAGTGGGAGGAGGGGGAGGCGGAGAAGGAGGTCCTTTATGATTCATCATCGGCTCACACGAGATAACGGATGACTTTTGTACTTTGTTATGTTTTAACATAATCGTGTATAGACAGTTTTTAGGGATAAGACATTTATGGTTGGTATTAACTTATCTGTTTTAATGGCTTTATATAAATATAATATATTGACTATTTATTCATTGAAGAATAATCTATCGCACCAAGCAGCCGTACATTAGTTACTACACGTGTAAGTTAATCTTTATATTGTTTTTGTGATTAATTGTTACGCACTTTGCCTATGGGGTAGGCAGAGATCACATGTTTCTACCTGCTACGATCCTTTTATTTAATCGTGTAGAATTACCTGCGGTTACCACACCCGTCAGATCTGGCGGAGGTGCTTATGTCGGATTGACGGGCAAACCGACTAAAACATTAGCCGTCTTTGCGTTTTCGATTGCCGGAAGTGAGATAATAGAAGACATTCTACATCGCACTGGGTCTAATATCTCACCTCTGGCAATTAAATACCCAAAGACGGTGTGCGTTTTAGTCGGTTCGCCGGATCCTCTTTCTCTTTTTATCGTGTGAAAAATACCCACGGATACTTTTTTATACCACCTAAGGCAACAAACAAGCGCGCGGCCCACAGATGGAAAGGGTTACCGTGGCCTATAGACGTGTGCAACACCAGGGGCGTCACTTTCGTGCTACCAACCATATAGAGTCTTGGGGAGGGGGTAGAATGTTAAGAGAGTCAATGTGCTGTCAGTGCAGAAGACAAAGAAGGGTTTCTCGATCTTCCCACTGACAACACAAAACACAAAACCTCTCCAGTGAGCTCTGGCTATCCTACTCACCTCCCGCTGGAGCCGGTTGGGTAGGTTATGTCGGCCTCGAACCGACTAAAACGCACGCCGTCTTTGGGTCTGTAATTACCGGAGGTATTCAATTATCTTTATTACATAACATAAACTCACGTCTATATCCCTGAAGGGGTAGGCAGAGGTGCTAGCACCCACATTTCGCCAGTTTATGTTTAGGTCTTATAGGTGACGAGCCTATTGAAATTAACCGGGCACTTATAAACCTGCGATAAATACACACAACTTCAAAAAGCATTGAAAAGTCATTGATGTGTGCCATGGTTAAACATGGGTTCGAACCCGAGACCTCGTCTCAGCAGTCAATTACCCATACCACTAGGCTACCGCGGCTTTTATTAAGATTGTACTTATTGCTGTTTCGTTTTAGGAACTTCACAATGACGCATAAAACAGCGTATGATGCAGTACACATGTACATGAGTGAGATAACATCCCGATTGGTAGCCAAGACCGGCATCCCAGCGGACAGACACCATCTCGGCAAGATTATATTGCAGAGCTTACAAGATGATCTGGACTTTGTGGCGCAGGTAACCATTGATTTTATTCATTACTGCGACCCGCGCAACTTCGTCTGCGTCACCCCGTTTTTGCAACATTTTTCATTCCTGCTCCGCACCTGTTTGTTGTAGCATGATGTTATATACATATAAACCTTCCTCTTTAACCATTCTATCTATTAAAACAAACCGCATCAAAATCCGTTGCATAGTTTTGAAGATTTAAGCACACATAGAGATATAGGGACAGAGAAAGCGACTTTGTTTTATACTATGTAGTGATTAGGTAATTAGGTGGCGGGCTTTGCCAGTCATCTAATCACCTATACTGCCTTTGTTTAGGTACCTACTTAAATGAAAATAAACAATTTTGTGGCAACTTTTTTGAAACACATGATAAACAAATTAATTAGTGTAATTATAACTGACTAACTAGTGGTTCGGTACCGGTTTTTACTCTTCATAGTATGTGTTTCTAAGCAGAAAAGTATTTATACAATGAATTTTTAAACAAAACATTACAAAGACACACCAAGATTGTTTACGTACAAATGGACTAATGTATTAAACGTAATGTTGTGTAGATAGTATAGAGTTAGAAGAACGCTCCCGACCCGAAGCCTAGGATCGTGCGTGCCTATGTGGTAACTTTTTTTATCAATTGTATTTTTTTCTTCATTTCATAATCGTCTCATTTAACTTTACTGATACGATGGAGAATAAATAATGCTAATTAAACAGTATAAAAAAATATCAAATATTATTTTTTATGTTAATATGTAGTGTATAAATGTAGTGAACTTCCCTAACTTAACACCCTGTATACAACAACTGTGTTCGAATTTGGAACCTCACGAGATTTCAAAAACATCACCATGATTATGTTTTATTATTTTAGTCAAGTACTAGCTGTTGCCCGCAGCTCCGCCCGCTTGGACTTCTTACCCCGTTTCCGTTCCTCCATTTCGAGCATTTTCACAATTATGTTTTCACCTTTTAAACCTTCTCTGGACTCCCACAAATAATTCAAGACCAAAATAAGCCAAATCGGTTAAGCAGTTCTCGAGTTTTAGCGAGACTAACAAACAGCAATTCATTTTTATTTATAAAGATTTCTGTTCACTAGATCGATGGAGCAACAGACCAATCAGAAACTACTGGATCAGTTCTTAACAGATCAGTTCGGTGCGCAATTGCTCTCAAAAAACTTGGTATAAAGAAAGATGATGTAATGGTTCTGATTGCACCTAATCATATAGACCTATGTATACCTCTTTACGCAGCGTTGTATCTCGGAACCGCCATCGCAGGGACTGATGTGTATTTAGGAGTCAGTAAGTATTATTTTCGTAACCTACGTATAGTCGTAACCATACTCTGAGGCGGTGTGGAACCGCTGAACATCAGGAGGGACTTCGCCTCACTGTGTGTGTTCTACCGCCTGTATAATGGCCTGTGTTCAGAAGAATTGTTTTGACATGATGCCCACATCTACTTTCTATCATCGCACCGCTCGCCATAGAGAGGGAGTTCATCCTCACACACTACGACCGGAAACGGTGCGCACTGTACGGTATGAAAGGAGTTTCATCCCGCGCACGCTCAAGCTGTGGAATGAGCTCCCTGCCGTAATTTTCCCAAGCGACTACAATATGGGGTTCTTCAAGAAGGGCATTAGAAGGTTTCTACAGGGTAGGAAGCACGTGTGTGACGCCTCTGGTGTTGCAAACGTCCATAGGCCACGGTGACCGCTTCCCATCAAGTGGGCCTTGTCTGCCACCTTAGTGGTATAAAAAAAACAACTACAAAATTTATGTAACAAATAAAATATCTACGAGTTCTTAGCGGACTACATGCAGCGTCAGCCGACGACCATGGGTTCCATAGATATATGAAGGTACGTCCAGATTTGTGACATGAACAGCAGACCGGACAATATGGCATCAAGACATGACGTTGAGTGTGAGCGTAACTTGTGGCACATGGAGTCACAAACTAGAGTTGGGCTGACACGGCCACCAGTCGATCGATGGTCCGATCCGATCCGATTATACGTATGGTTAAGTTATTTATTTTTTTTGCAGATGAACTAAAAGACAATTTCAATGTCTTAAAACCGAACATAATATTTTGCCAAAGTGAGAAAGCTGCTGATTTAGACAAAGCTTTGGAACTAGCTGGATTGAAAAGCAAAATAGTGACATTCAACGCTGGTAGCAACCACATGACTCTTGGTGAATTGATCGAAGATATTAATGATGAATCAGTGAAGGATTTTCAGTGAGTTTTTTTCTTCTTAAATTATTTAAAATATTATACAGCGCATTACACCTAAACCCTAATTATGTTAGACCGTAGTCACACCTCTGAGATTACAGAAAATGCCATTCACTTTAAGACCTTACTGTTATGTTGCTATAGACTAAAATTAAATGACATCGTGTAGAGTGAATGAAACGATATAATGAATGTTTCATTTAATTTTGAACTTTAAACGTATATGATGAAGCCGAAAATTCTATGGCAGTTTTTATAATCTCTAGGTTTGACAATTAGTAGCATCGGGGGCCTGCTTGATACTTCATGATACTGATGTGATAAACAAATGGTACGATCTTTCATGAATATATATATTATATTATATAACTAAATAAAATTTCATTGGGGATTTGTCATACTATTTTAAAAATAATTTATTTTAGGTAGAAATAAAAAATAAAAACCACGTCATTTGAAAATCATTACTTATTCACTGATTCTTATTTTTTTTTTTACTTATTTTGTAATTTAAATTCAGGTGCACAGATTTTGACCCGGCGGAGACAATAGCACTCCTGACAGCCACGAGCGGTACCACGGGAAAACCTAAGGCCGCAATATTGACTCACAAGAACTTGAGTACTGCCGGCCCTTATATATGGTAATCGTTGAAATCCATTCTGTAAACAAGAAAATAGACTGAAATTATGATTTGTATTTGAAAAAGTGAATGTCTAGCAATCAGTCTCTTACAAGGATGGACCACCTGAACTTCTGAACCAATCTAAAGTATTCCAATTTTTCTTTTCATCCAAATTTTCCTTTACGTTTTTATGTTTTTAGAAGCTAATATAAAAAATAGGCAGAAAATGCGTACCTACCTACGGCTAATTATTATTTTCTTTAAAACGAAAGGTTGTTATTTATTTCAGTGTGGTCCTGAATTGAAAACTATTGTGAAATATTAGTAGTATTAATCAATCAATCAATTTAGCCTATTGCAATGTATTACTCGACATATTATTATTCCTCTTCCAATTGCAAATTATATGCAATTCACGTGCGATAAATTGAATTAGCCTATTGCAGTCTATTGCTCTAAATAGGCCTCTTTCAAATGCAAATTACATGCAATTCACACGCGATTAATTAATTTGGCCCATTGCAGTCTATTGCTCTACATAAGCCTCTTCCAAATTCAAATTACATTGCAGTCTATTGCTCGACATAGGACTCTAAATACAATTTACATGCAAACTAATATACACATGGTATAAACAATAGGCTTCCTTTTTTTCAGGTCAATTGGGTCCAAATTCCCATCTCCTATACAGAGGATGTTGATCATGTCACCAATACAGTGGCTGTCTGCTGGTACCAACTACCTTTACTGTCCAATTGTGAAAATAACGCGAGTTCAGGCTTCGGAAACGTTTACACCAGAACTATTTGCCCGAGTTGTCAATATTTATAAGGTAATTATATCTGCTGCGGCCGGAGGTCCCAAAAAAAACAATTTAAATTTCATTATAAAGTAATTTCACAGAATAAAAATTATAACTTGTAAGAACAATGTTAACGACTCGAAGTTTGAAACAAATATGAATGCAGTTTATTAGCAGTTTCTATGGAAAAAGTCCTAATGACGTCGTAGCGATGCACGTTCCGCTGATGGTGCACTTTGTGTCGCCAGGTGCTTTGTGCCATGCTCACGTTGGGCTGATGTCGCGCCTCGTGTCTCCAAGGGCCGTGTGCAATGTTTATGTAGGTTGAAGTTGACGCAGCGATATCCATAGATTAGGGATGCGTAACAAGGAAAAACATTTGGATGATAAACAAGCCTGGAAATGAGCTGTTCACTCAACTTGCTACTCAGCTAAAATTTTGTATCTAGACTAAGTAAATTATTGTAAATAGACCAAAAAAAAAAGAAAAGCCCGCTGAGTTTCTTGCCGGAGTCTTCTCAGGTCGGGGCCGCGTTTCGAACCGGTGGTCCATTTGCATTTGATAAAATATTGTTGATATTGACGTTTTGTAAGTGCCGTTTACTGGTCTATGCAGAATAAATGATTTTTGATTTGATTTGATTTGATCAAGATAGAAAAGGAGAAAAAATTTAACAAAAACTTACGTTAAAATTTTTTGTTTCCACTTTGGTAATCCTTATCATTGTTTTGCATTTGGTTTCAGCCCCAGGCAGTTATCGCAAGTCCTATTCTACTTAAAAGTATGTTGACAGTTCGTGATAGATGTGATTTTACATGCTTTGACTATATTTACGTAGGGGGTAGTGCTGTACCTCAGGATCTCATAGATGAATTAAAAGTAAGTATTTCGCTTTGTCAGTATTTTGTTTCTGTCGAAGGACCAAATGAGTTCTAGAGTGAAAACTACGAGAAGATAAACAGAAAGTGGGACGTCTTCCAGCCTGATGGACTAACGACTTGAAAAAGGTGACGGGTATAGATTTAATGCGAATGGGAAGAAACTTATGTCTAATGACTAATGAAGTAAATGTATTGATCCAATCTTTACTAATCCAACGTGATATGCTAAAACCTGAAATAAATTACGATGTTCTACATGTACCAACAATCCCGAAATAAAACCCTGTACCAACCCATCTGAACAGCGTGGAAACAATATGCTAAAATCACCCGACATAGGGAAAGGCCTATGTCCAGCACTGTAATATGCCAATTGATTAATTGAACGCGGTCCTAGTACTTATTAGTAGTCATTGACAGCAGCCCTAATTGAGAAACTAAATCCACGCTGTGAAAGAAAAGACGAGCTATGTTTGAATTTTCTTTGAAAGAATCAACCCATCAATGAAATAATAACATAGTATAGTTATCCAACAAAGAATTGAAGTTCCTATGAAACTCAGAAAATAAGTAAGCAACACTGACCAAAATTAGACCCATTATAAAAAACTGGATACTTTATTGCACAGGTATTGTCAAAATCTGAACATGTCTACAGTGGATATGGAATGAGTGAAATGGGAGGTGGTGCCTTCATGCAAGTTTATATCCCACCGATAGGTTCATGTGGTACTCCAACCGGCTGCTTAGAATATCGTGTAAGTATTTGTTGTTTTTTTTGTTTGTTTTCCTATAAAACTACCGGTTGCTTTGCTAAGCAATTATCGTGAAGCCTAGTCACAACAAAGGTTTCCCACACAGTATTGTCTTTAGAACTCAGAGGAAAAAGAATATTATCCTACCAAAGAATTGTCCAATACTCAATCATCCAGTTGCTTTTACTTTTTTATTTAAAGTACATATCCAGATGATGAGTGTTCAGATTTTCTGATTCTGGTAACCGATTTTCTGATTTTGCTTGATGGAATCTGCTAGAGTGTGCTGAATGTCCACACACCGATGGATCTTATAAGCGCATCCGAAAACGCAATCCAGGTGGCACTGGGCATCCAGAATTCAGGAGTATAAATGTCGTCGATTCGACAGAAGAATATAGAACATTAAGTACTTGAATATTATTTTCTTTGTCTATGTTTCAGTTAGTGGACCAATATACTCTAGAAGATGTCAGAGAACCGAAAGTACCTGGAGAGTTGTGGGTTAGAGGACCTACCATTTTTAAGGTAATATTTTAAACCTTCCCTATATTATCATCCAGCCAGATGTGACACTCAGTAGTTGAGAAGGATCATCAACCTTTTTAGCTTACTAGATTTTTAAGATATAAACCCCACGGAGTCTACCCGATGGAAAGTGGCTACCGTGACCTATG
Source organism: Pelosia muscerda (assembly GCA_963691645.1). Taxonomy (NCBI): domain Eukaryota; kingdom Metazoa; phylum Arthropoda; class Insecta; order Lepidoptera; family Erebidae; genus Pelosia; species Pelosia muscerda. Next base: position 3,178,197 of record OY829118.1, read on the forward strand.
GACTTTGCAACACCAGAGGCAACACCTGCTGACCCTGTAGAAACCTTCTAACATCCTTCTTGAAAAGGTGAATAAGGTTAGGAGAAGATTAAGAGAGCTTCTGTGCCGCCAGCGCAGGAAACAAATTTGTGTTTCCACTGACAACACAAAATCTCCAAGCAAGTTAGTGATTATTTATTATCTTAGAAGACACGGCCCACCTGACGTAAGTTGGGTACCGTGGATTCTGGACTTTTGCAATACCAGAGGTGCTACACTCGTGCTGTCTGCCCTGTAGAAACCTTGTAATGCCAACAAGATTTTGCTGAGTGTCTCATTTGGACCATAATGGTTTGTTAGCTGTTCATTACCATCATTATTTCAAATTGGGAAGAGTTCAATTATCAGGAAATTCAATCCTCGGATATCTAAGACAAGAAGTCTGTCAGTTAAACTTGTAAAATTTATCTTCGCTTCTTTGAAATTTTCATCTAAATACACCTCAAATAAGATCATCTATTGTAGCGATCTTTAAGTAAAATGAACTTGCAGGGATACTACAACAATCCTGAACTGACAGCATTAACTTTAACTGAAGACGGCTGGTTGAAGACTGGAGACATATTCTACAGGGACGAATACTGGCACTTCTATTTTGTCGAACGACTAAAATCTTTATTGAAATACAGGAACCACCAGGCGAGTACTTTTATATTTGAAGGAAAGGATGAAAGGAACAAAGGAAAAGGCTATACTCTCGAAAATTGAAGAATGGCTAGAGAGGTGCCACGGTTCTCAGCTCTAGTAACTGACGTAGATATTCCACTATGTTTTTTCTTTAGTAATATTGTGATTTTCTTTGAGCCTAATCTTTAAGAGTTAAATTTTAGGTGGCACCAGCAGAAGTTGAGGGGGCAATTAAACAGCATCCCGGAGTGTCAGATGTATGTGTCGTCGGTATACCGGACAGTGACTGCGGAGATCTTATAGTTGCATGCGTGGTACCCAAACCTGGAATCACTCTCACAGCGCAAGAAATTAAGGATATAGTAAAAGGTAACTTTACTGCTGCCCTTCCTTCTCACACTGACATAAACATATATACCTATAATCACGCCTTTATCTCTGGAGGCTTAGGCAGAAGTGATTGCGATAACATAGAATCGTGCTGAGGGTTAAGTACATATCAATTCCTATTGTATGTTATAACTGTATATATTATCTCATAGTGAAGTTAGTGCTATATAATATTTATTTTATGTACACTTGACTCTCATATAGGTAATGTTTGTTTATTTTATGTTAATATTTATTTTATGCCTCCTACTTCTCTTATAGTTTTGTATAATACTGCTAATGTTAATTGGCTTGCCTTATTTTATTTTAACTATTATACAGGGTGGAATTTTGTAATGCCACCTGAAGGGAAAGTACTCTTAATACTGCAGATAGAAAATTTTACTCAAAGGAAACATTCCTTTATTTTTGAAAAGAAACAAAACTGCATTCAACGATTTTTAAAAATTCGCTTGCCGCACCCGGTAATCGAACCGACTAAAATCTGTAAAAGTTGCATCCTGTACTTTTATTGCATTGATCGTTAGGGTCAGTTATAAGGATGAAATCTCTCTAACAAACTTCATAAATAAAATGAAAGGGAAACAATGAAATCCTAAATTATTTACAAAAAAATGGTAAACTAACTGATTAATTGCTTGATACAAACATTTAGGATCAAAATCAAAGTTGTATTGCTGAACAGTTTGCCGTAGCTTTTTGGAACTACCCGTATTCTTGAAATTTTTCTACTATTATTTTCAGTACAAACCGAGCTGGAGCCTGTCGGTCTCGATATCTCTCTCAATGCCACCAATAGTAATTTGTTATTTTAATGGATAAAATACGTCAGTGATAATAATTATTTATTAATAACATAATTAAATAGATGGATCTTTGAGTAAAAGTGCTTTAACTTGACCCATGGAACTATTATTTTAAGATTTCATTGTTTTCCTTTCATTTAATTTATGAAGTTTGTTAGAGAGATTTCATCCTGATAATTGACCCTAACGATCTATGTAATAAAAGTACAGGGTGCAACTTTTACAGTTTTTAGTCGGTTCGATTACCGGGTGCGGCAAGCGAATTTTTAAAAATCGTTGAATGCAGTTTTGTTTCTTTTCAAAAATAAAGGAATGTTTCCTTTGAGTAAAATTTTCTATCTGCAGTATTAAGAGTACTTTCCCTTCAGGTGGCATTACAAAATTCCACCCTGTATAAACTACACCTGAACCAACATATTGTTATATCACGCTACTGTCCATCCCAAGGTTGCCTGGAAGAGATCGCTTCCAGCGATAAGGCCGCCCATCGTATATTAGAACAAACTGTAACTTTCACTACTTGTCCTTGGTGTTTTCTTGTATTTTTTTTTTGTTTTTTGGTGTACAGTAAAGAATAATCTATCTATCTATCTATCTATCTATCTATCAATTCCTGTTATTCACAGAATCGCTGACAGATAGCAAACAATTGAGAGGTGGTGTAGTGTTCATGGAGGAACTGCCTCTCACCAGCACTTCGAAGGTCAATAGGAAAAAGGTACAAGAAATGGTGCTTACAATTGAAAGAGAATGAAAGACTATTTGTGGAATATAAATATTACAATTATTTATTTGTTTTATTGTTTACTAACCTCGCCTTGGTAGAGACCGTACAAAACTATCTAATATGCAATGCAAGAATTGCCCTATTGTCCATTATGGGGACCACGGTGTCTCCGTCTATGGGTATGAGGAGACGAGCCTGCACCGCGCGCTGCTGCTGTAGTTTGCCTCTGCTTGGATGACGGGTCATCCCACACGTCATCCCCAGGGGCAGATGATGATGATGATGGTGATAGTGATGATGATGATGATGATGATGATGATGATGATGATGATGATGATGATGATGATGATGATGATGATGATGATGATGATGATGATGATTATTATTATTATACTGGGACAGAGTTCCGACTTTAAACGATATTCAGTCTGATGAGACCAGACAGGTTTGACAGATTAACTATATCGGTCCTCAGATAAAACGAGATTCTGAACTGGGTCATCATTATCTGAGCCTAATCCTAACTCAGATGGGCCCGGCTTTCTAGTTTAACTAAGATGCGGATGAGCTTCTATATTTACCGTGAAGCGTCAGTGACTGCCATCGGACCTCCACAACCAAATTGGCGATATCGAAGTTCAGTAATTAGGCTAGTCGGACTTTTGAGGGCGCCAACTATACGTATCGACTGGCATAGATGTTCCTGTGGCAAACGGGACCCATGGTTTAACGTGCTCTCCGAGGCACGACCAGACATGTGCAAATAGCCATATTCGTGCATCCAAATTTTTGCACCGAGTGGGTATCGAACCGCACCTCCTGCGTAGCAATGGCGTTCACTACCGCCATGCCACAGTGACTATTATTCTAGAATACGGGCTTAATGTGCTTTTTGTGATAGCCTTATAATGACAATAAAAAACAAGGTCATACATACCTATCATTATTAGTTAGTTACAATTATTGTCAGATCATGATCATTATCTATATAATAAAGCTAATAAGCTAAATCATAATAATGTATACAAACAAATTATATATATGCATATTATGAAATGATTAAATTTTCATAACAAATGATGTACTTAAAAAAAGGAGGGGCCGAGAATAGTTCCTTGTAGCAATCATTAGTATTGAGATGTTATTATAATTTATGATTTGTTGTATCATAAATTACTTTTAACATCCATACGACTGCAATGGTTTATTATTAATGCACTTATCTATATATATAAAAATGAATCGCGAAATATGTTGGTAAGCGCATAACTCGAAGAAGACTGGACCAATTCGAGTAATTCTTTTTTTTATTTGTTCCTTGAACTCTACGGAAGGTTTTTATGAAGTAGCGCGAAAGGTATCAGAAGTCCAAGCAGCGGGAACGGGATCAGAATTCCAAGCGGGCGGAGCCGCTGGCAACAGCTAGTAATCTAAAATAATCACTTATAATCATCAATAATAAATTTATTCAGAATATTCAAAGCATTCATATTTTAGAGTCTACGTGGTCTTACTAAGATCTACGGAGCCTAAGCATGGTGAACTTGGTGATTAATGAGTATAATACCGGTGGCAATTTTTCCTTTAGGTTTGGAGGATTAGGGGATGCAATGAACATTGATGCCGATGTTGATGACGCTAATACTATGTCATTTAGCGCACATTTCAGTCTTATTATACAGAGAAAGTCACAAATAAATAGAACAAGTAATATTTATAGTATTCTAATATCTAATATTATGACCTGAAAATTAATCTATATCACCATTACAATAATTATTATCATATCTTATTGATATTGCTTCATCGCTAACCAATTCATTGATAACTATAAAAAAAATTACAGGTTTGGTAGCTTGAGTTAGTGAGAACAGTGTCCAATCTTTACTTTATCAAAAGGTTAAGATGAATGTTTTTCATTCCTGCTCCGCACTTGTTAGTCGTAGCATGATGTTATATACATTTAAACCTTCCTCTTTAACCATTCTATCTATTGAAACAAACCGCATCAAAATCCGTTGCGTAGTTCTAAAGATGGACAAGAATAAAAGGGACAACAAAAATAGGGACAGAGAACGCGACTTTATTTTATACTATGTAGTGATGGTGATAGGGATATGTTAATAATGCAAGCACAACTACGAGGCAAATATAGTATCTAATATTTTCTAATCAGTTTGTCAACAGTATAATCTATCTATTAGGAAACAGCGACATCAAATAATTACCTACATACATTCTAATCATTCGTGCTAGTCTACTCTACATAGGACCTTTGGCTTGTCAACAAAAGATTGTAACATTTATTATAAAATTAAATCCAAATGCAGTGGTAGTACATTTTAGTTAGTAACATAGTTAGTCAAAGATGGATACAAAAGAGTATTGAAGTGTAAATGATAATTACATCAAATAAGTTGGAGAACTGCATGTAAAAAACAGAGGAATACAGAGTATACAGTGAGCTTATAATAAAAATTAAGAAGACCTCCAACACGAATTATTCGATGACGTAAAAAATGAATATTTCAAGCGTTGCCGCGTTGTAGCGTCGCAGGACCTCTAACTGGTAAAGCACTCAGATATTTATTTTCGAAGCGATCCGGAGGGCCTAGCCAAAATGCATTCGTTCCGAATCTACATTCATTGCTCTGAAAATGTATGGGAGTGACATTTGTTGTCGGAATGTCATGTGATCCGATTCCGACAACAAATCTCCAGGTCGCCAGACACGATAACTCGTGAATTATTTACTTTTACGAGGAAATTTTTGACTTAAAGTTTTTTTAATTCATTTTCATATTTTTGCCCTTACTCTAATAGAGTCTAATAGTCAAACCCTTTCATTTGAAACCCGTATTGAGAGAGCAGATACTAGGGTAGCAGGGTAGGGTAGGTATTGAAATAAAGGAGGTATTGATAGTCGAACAATTCAAGTAATTTCATTTAGTTGATGTTCCTGCATCATATTGACAAATTTTGTTACCTATATTAGTAACATGATTTACTTACAGATTTGTGAATCCTATTAACATCTAAAAATGAATCTGCGACGGGTGGCCAATGAGTCCCTATACTTGTACTTGAGAGAACTATCTTCTCGTGTAAAAGCAGATTCAGGTATACCTTCAGATCAACACCACATCGGCAAATTGATTCTGCAAAGCATGAAAGAAGATCCGGATTTTGTGGTTCAGGTAAAGCAGATGATTTTTCACAACTACTATTTTGCCCGATTACTATTTTGCTGAAGCGCTTTAGTTATGACAGTATTCCAGTATTCTACGTGATAGGTGCTCTTAAATGAATCCATCGATCTACTGGTGGCCGTGTCAGCACAACTCTAGTTTGTGTGCCCCTGTGCCACACTCAACGGCATAATATGTCTTGATGTCACACTGTTCATGACTCAAATCTGGACGCACATTATCACACATTTAGGGTTTTCATGCACTAGAGACTTTTGTCTTTGTTTCTCTGCAAATTGGGTCACGGTTCACATGTCGTTTTCATCCAATTCGTTATAGTGATAAAAGTTACTAGTGCACGCAAGTCCTTATAATCACTCAACAAACTAAAGCCCTGTATAAAAATATTACTACCTACTTCTATTCAACTACTATTCTAACAACTGTACTGCTAACATTGTTCTAAGGTGTACAATAAAGAATTATCTATCTATCTATCTATCTAGAATCCCGCAATGGAAATTTTCAATCAATCAACCCAGTTGGACATAGAACTCTCCCAATGTTCAGAGGCTTTGGCCTACTGTTTTACGGTTATATTTTGTTGTTTCTTTCTCTCGCAGTGACGATATCGAGTCTTTCTCCGTTTGTCGCCTCTTGCGGTGATATTCTTTCTCTGGTACAACACGGATGGAATGGAAATTTGATAAATGGATATTATGTTTATTATTTAGATAGATGGCGCCACAAACGAAAGCGAGACCGCTTCATCATTATTAAGAAGATCAGTACGCTGCGCCATCTGCTTCAGCAAGATGGGGTTAGTGCATGGCGATGTTATAACTCTCATAACGCCCAACCATGTGGATGTAGCCGTCCCAATGTATGCGGCATTGTATCTTGGGATCATAGTTTCCATCGTGGATCGAACCTCGACCTTAGGTGAGATTTAACAGCAATTTAATAGATTACGCTCAGGTTACGAGATTTTACGATAAGCATTGTGATTATTTGAGTGACAGTATAATGTATTTGTCCGAGGGTGCTCGTTATAGCCCTGACCCTGATGTGGGATATGCCAGGGGCTACTTCGCTCTAGGCAACTGATGATCTGGGGTGGCATGTACTGCAATTTGTAATAAGTAAGCAGAAGTGGCAGGAGGCTGGTCACGTCTGTCGAAAGACCAAAGGGTGTTGGAGCACACTAGTGCTAGAGTGAAGTCCGTGAGAAGGTAAAAGGAAGGTGGGACGAACTAGACCCTTCCCCGTCAGATGGACTAACTACCTGAAAAAGGTTGCAGGGGTGGACTGGTTCCAGAAGGCCGATGATCGGGAGCAGTGGCACACATTGGGAGAAGCCTATATCCAGCAGTGGACTGCAATATGCTAATTGATAGATTAAGTCGGCTAAAACCACCTAACCGTAGCCTATAAATTTTTCCAACACCAGGGACGTCACACTCATGCTGCCAACATTATAAAGAGGATGGGGGAGGGATGAAGTTTAGGAGAGGATAATATGTGCTCTAAGAGAAAGGAAAATTTTCTCAGTCTTCCCATTGACAACACAAAACCTCTCCAGTGTGCTCTAGCTATCCTACCCACAACCGGACACAACACAATGTTATTATTAGCCGCGGTATTCTGTAGGGCGGAGATACTTTCCGAGTCGGACTGCTCAATTAGGATGGGGGATACCGTCATGTCCTACCTCCGTCAAAATGGAGATTAAAAAGTTCACTAAAACTTGAATTCAATTTTAGCCGAGTTGAAACATATGATCAACCTTTCTCAGTCAAAGATGATCTTCTGTCATAGCGAAAAGGCTCCAGATGTTCAAGTAGCATTAAACAGCTTGAATCTAGACTCGCACATAGTTACATTTGACAAAGGAGATAATTTGCTCAGTTTCAAAGACTTCATGGAGACATATGGAGACGATACTTCGGTTGCCGATTTCAAGTAAGTTAATTGTATTTTTTTTACTGCTTTGTTGAGTATATGAACCGTTAAACGTTATTTTGTAAACTTCTTTGATAATTTTGACAGATATATTGCAGCGATGTCAATATTTCTACACTTATAAAAGTCAAAGTCGCTTCCACTGACATTATAAATTCGGCTACGGGGTAATGAAGGATTCTATGGCCCCCTAAAATCCAACCACACGTCCTGATCGACTACCTGATCTAGTGGGGGGCGGACACACGGAAACAAATTTACTGGTGTGGCTAACGTGGCTCTGGTAGACATTTTTAAAACTTGAAACTTGAAATTGGCGTCTCGCCATTAATTTTATAAGACGTTTACTTTTACTAGAGACTGGCAAAATTGCGGCTAATCTGCTGCAGAAGCCATTTTAAGAAAAGAAGAAGAAAATGGATTCTGTGAATCTATTTACGCTAGAAATATTAATGTCTATGGTTTCCAGGGCTGCAAACTTTGATCCAGAAGACACAGTAGCCTTCCTCATAGCTACTAGTGGAACCACTGGACTGCCGAAACTCGCTGCGGTCACTCATAAAAATGTTACAATCTCTACACCTAATATATGGTAGGTATTGTTGCATCAACTAGTTGCACTTTGATAGTTTCAGGTACATTGTGCAACGACTTTTCGATGTAGGTAATTATTGGTCTTAAAGTGCCGATAGATTTGAGCATGGACTTACAATAAAATATCGAGCTTTCGCCGTTTTTTGTCATAGTGAGCAACGAACCGAATCAAACACCGTTACGTACATTTTCATGAATTTTCTAAAGAACGCTTGAATCAGTGTTAATTTATTGTCCTTTTGAAAGCATGCTTGTCAGAACGCATTCATTACGAATGAATGCTCAAAATTTTTAGCACCTTTACGGTCTTTCATTCATCATCATCATTCCCTGAACCTTTTTCCCAACTCAGTTGGGGTCGGCTTTCCAGTCTAACTGTGATGCGGCTGAACTTCGATATTTTTCCGTGAAGCGACTGCCATCTGACCTCCACAACCAATGGTCTAATGACCAATGGCGATATCGAAGTTCCAAGATAGGCTGGTTGGACTTTTGAGTGCTCCAACTACCCGTAACGACTGCCATAGATGTTTGTATGGCAACCGGGACCGACGACTTAACGTGCTCTCCGAGGCACTTATAAACCTGCGATAAATACACACATAACTTCGAAAAGCATCGAAAAGTCATTGGTGTGTGCCATGGTAAACCTGGGATCGAACTCGAGACCTCGTCTCAGCAGTCCATTACCCATACCACTAGGCTACCGCGGCTACCTTTACGGTCTTTCATTATCTATAGATTATTTATTATTATATACCTATTACAATAACTTTACGCTGTCAATAAATTTAAACATTTCGAATACAAGCATTAAATAATGTCAAATATATGATTTCAAAGCTGACCGCAGACCGCAATGAATAGAATGAAATATTCATTTAAAAACTTTAAAGAGCCCTTGAACATAGTATCTTTTTATAATAACTTCTAAAGTTTTATATTCTAAAATTCTCAATTCAGGATCAGAGATACCCAGTTTCCAGGACCCACTCGCCTCTCGCTAGTTACTTCTGCACTACAATGGACGACAGCAATCATGACATTCGTCCTATCTCCAATTTTACGCTACACTAGGCTTCAAACTTCTGCAATTGTAACGCCTGTAACGCCAGAGCATTGCTACTATCTTATAAACACATACAAGGTAAGAGAATCTACGTTATAAAAATGTTTAAATAATATAGTATACTGCAATAAAAATCTGGAGTGCCTCAAGGGACTATTTAAGAACGCCTCTAAACGATTTGGCGCACCGAACCGTTTAAAAGACTAAAGTTACTCCTTTGGGTTTTTAACTGCTTTGTGGTATAGCGGGCACCTGCCTTAGTAGATTAGTCGCTACTAGCTAAGCCCAACTACCAAGCATTTTGTATTACCAATTGTTTTGTGTTTCTGATATCCAGATTGCCTATAGGAGAACTGGCGTTGTCTGATGAGGTCATCATCTTCCTACCCTTGTTCCAATTATTTTGGGTCGGCGCAACATGTCATTCTCTTCTATACATTCCTATCGAATGTCATTTGCTCAGTCACTCCCTTCTTTGCCATATCTTCTTTCACACTATCCATTCATCTTTTTTTGGTTGATAAAGCCCTTTCATACTTCAGACCTTTTTTACAATATTGCTATCATCTCTTCTCATAGTATGTCCATACCACGCCAGACTTGTCTGACTAGGTCTTAGTCAAAATTTAATAAACTTACCTAGGTTAATATGCGTATCTTTTGCAGCCAACCTCTACACTCTTCAGTTCTGTAGTAATGTTCGCCCTGATGAAACCTGGGGTACGTGACCAGTGCGATTTCACCTGTTTAGAAACACTTATGCTAGGTGGCAGTCCACCGCATCAGAAGACTATTGATGAGTTCAAGGTACCCTGAAGCATTATTACTACTGTTGATTTCAACAGACAGTGCAGCACTTTCCGACCGCCGCCGCCTGCTACTGCTAAGATGACAGGTGACTTCACCTGTCAAGTCACACCCAAGTCGCCTCTGTGCGGACTGTGCGAGCCAGGAGCCTCCACCGGTTCCACGTTCCACCGTCTCCATCTCAAGCATTACTTGCTCACAGAAGAGAGCGGTGGCAGTCCAAGAAAAGCAAGTGGGTCTTGGCGCGCGAGTTGTTCCTAATCTATATGATTGATGGATTTGGACTTCTCCTCAAAAGGCACCCTGAAACGCGTACTATACTTGAAGTTATACATTCTGTGGAGCGTTTGCAGTAAAGATAAATGCCGGTTTATATATACGATACCTTTTCTTCCATGCGGTAATAGGGCCTTGCCCACTTCTAATACTGTTATAACAATTTCTTTCCATTACAGATGTTATCGCCAAGTACCGAAGTTTTTAACACATACGGTTTGAGTGAACTTACAGGTGTAGCTTTTGATGGCAACAATGCTGTTCAAGGATCTTGTGGGAAACCATTGAGTTGTTTTCAATATAGAGTAAGTACGTCTGTAATGTATGTGATGATATTTTAAATTAGGTACTGCTATAACTGTCAATGTAAACCTAGAAGAATGACGTAAATCAATATGACTGCAGTCTACTTCTGGACATAGGCCTCTCCTAGTGTGCGTCACTGCTCCCGATCCTCCGCCTTCCGCGTTCAGTCTGTCCCAGTCACCTTTTTTAGCACATCAGTCCATCTGGCTAAGGGGCGTCCTAACTTCCGTTTGCCTTCTCGCGGTCTCCACTCAAGGACTCGTTTCGCCATCGTTCCTTCGGCAGATCGGCCAGCCCACTTCTCCTACCTGCTTCCTCATGGTTATTCTACGAGTTATGCCGGTGACTTTATTTCTTTGACGGATGACTTTATTACGAATTTTATGCCTCTGAAAGCCTCCAAGCAAGAACTTCAATTGATGGACTAATCCCATCGTCAATGTACATGTTTCAGCTCCATAGGTCATCATCACAAATAGGTCGTAGAACTTTGCTTGTAACCCGGGAAATTCCCCAGCTACTCCACCGGCTAACCCAGGCAAGAGCTTACGACAGAGACTCTTGGGCGCCTTTTATCTCAGAGTGGAGATAGTGGGTGCGTGCTCCAGATACCCTTAATGAAACAACACTAAGATTTTATACATGCATATATTCAATAGGGTACACAGTTATACATACAGTAGAATTATCACAGGCACAGAGATATAGAAATATAAATACAGTATGAGATGCTTGTGCGCCTCCCTCGTAGCACACAGCTGATCTCGTAATTACAATTCAAGGTAGCGGGTATATGAGGTTACAGTTATTGTACAAGTTAAGATTACGTGACCTTTTCGGAACTCCTCTTCAGAAACCCCTGGCGTCGGTTGTCGGCTTGCGTAGGCCGACCTGCCTGCTGCTAGCCACTGCCCGCACTGCCGCGAGCCAAGCGAATTACAGCTGTTCCGAATAGGGACTCCAACAACGGAATATCAACTCGCTGTTGATAGGACACTAATATCGTCCGCTAAACCTTGGGACCCTGCATCAAGAATACCAAAAAGACCTAAGTATATCATTGACGCAAACGAAAGACACAGATATAAAGACTAAGAACAGAGAGATAAATTAAGAAATCTTACCAGAGAAGTCCGGGAAAGATGCACAGAGTCTAAGATATTTAATTTATATGTAGGTAGGTACATATAATTCAGAGTTCCAACTTATCAGAAAAATCAATGAAATACGAACAGAGTTTCGTGCTTAATCTTCAGAGTAATTATCAGAGGTGTTCGCATCCACCGGGAGGGGTGTATTTATATCATTTTTCATGGAATATTCTAGTAGATGAATCTGATATCACGAATTATTCGTTCACCTGATCGAATCGCGAAACAAAAAATACTGATCCACAGATAATACGAAACCAAAGACATTCTCGCCGTGACTAAATTAATTTGGGCAACTAGGAATTTAGATTATGACAATTTTAAATTAAAGACATTAAGTTATATGATTGAATAAAATATCACAAACAATTTAACCTATCACGATATTATTATTCTATTTGAAATAGGTAAACATACTAGCGACATCTGTTGCCAGATTGGGAAACCATTCATCAATACCGAATTGGTGATCGATGAAAAGTTCCCCCCAAACCCTACAGATGTCGTCATAGGTACAACGTATTGTTTACCGAAATCAAATTTTAACGCCACTAACAATTTTGCGTTACACAATCCCCCCCCTTGAAAGTATTACTTGTGTGGACAGACAAGTAACGCAAGGAATACACAACAGAATAAAACAAGTCAAAAGTCTAACAAGTTAAAAATAGAACGAATAAAAAAAGAACAGATCAAAGTACAAAACAGAACTACTAAGAACTAACTAGAGGCAAATATTGACACAGACTCTTTTACTTTAAGTCTAAATGCCCTAAACCACTAGAAAGAAAACTCTCCTTAACTGCTATAGTCAGATGGTCGCATATGCAACACAACTACAGAGAAGAGGAGGATGAGAAACGAAAACTCGATGAGGTGTACCTAACAAATAATATGTCCCATACGAGGACACCCAAGCTACAGCAACAAGGTCATACTTCATCGAGTCGCGGTAAAGTAAGTATAAATCGACAGTGCTACGGAAATGAAATAGCGCTGACGCTAGGCAGAGAAGGTACCGCAGATTGATTCTCATCAGTGTATTTTAAAATGTCCTTGATGTGATACTCGCCTAAGTCCTTACCATCCAAATCTGCTAACCTATACACTAAAGAGGAACGTTTAGCAGACACTACACACTTAGTAAACTTAGGAGCGAGTTTAGAGGTAAAATGTTTAGCTTTATTAGATAAATAATGAGTCCGTTTGTAAACAATTTGACCAACTTTCAGCTCGACATGCCTTTTCCTGAAATTATAATACTTCTCATTACGCTGGTGAGCCGAAATCAAATGTTTCCTCACCTGATCGTAAATGTGTTGCATTTCTTTCAGTTTGGCACCGAAGGCTGAGGGCTCATCAATGGAGACTAAGTCCGGATGACAGGTTATGTCAGACTGTCTATATAGAACTCCATCACCTATAAATTCCCTACCGTGTACTAAGAAATAGGGAGAGAATCGAGTGGCCTCGTTTACTGCAGTGTTTAGAGCGCACTGCAGCTCAACAAGATGTTCATCCCACTTTTTGTGCTGAGTCTTCACATAACATGAGATGGCTTGAACAACATTTCGAATCGCTCGTTCAGCTTGATTAGTTTGAGCGTGGTAACGCGGGCTATAGTATACGTTTGGAACATTATATTTAGCTAACATATCCTTAAATTGCTTGCTCACATACTGAGGACCGTTATCAATATAGATAGTCTTGCAAACTCCATGAACTAGAAACACTTTCTTCTCGATGAATCTCGCTACTGCAGCGCCTGTTGCAATCCTTATAGGACACAGCATGACATACTTGCTAAAGTAGTCCGAAACAACGATCAGATGAATATTTCTGTTGCTTGACACTGGAAAAGGTCCAAGTAAATCACACGAAATAGCTTCAAAAGGTTTAGATACACGCTTCGCACTTCCCATTAGACCAGGACGCGAAGTGTTTACGGGTTTATACATCTTACAAACCTCACAATTTCCCACGTAGTCTTTGACACTATTGTACATCTTTGGCCAGTAGTAATTCAAAGACAACCTCTTATGTGTTTTCCAAACACCACCATGGGCACTAAGCGTGTCATCGTGGTATTTGGTGAGGAGTGCTAGCCTGTCCTCTTGAGGTACCACTAACTTCCAATCAAAATCTGAAGTCAAAGAATATTTATTTTTAGAAAATCGATATAACAAATTTTCACGAATATTAAAGTTAGGGTAATGCCTTGGGTTCCTACGCACGCACTCCATGGTGTGAAGATACCACGGGTCATTGGTGGAGCTCGCATCGATGGAGTCAATCTTTATGCGAGATAGAGCGTCAGGTACTACATGATCTTTTCCCTTACGGTGCTCTATGTCGAAGTCAAACTGACTGAGTCGCATACTCCAACGTGCTAAACGACCTGTAGGATTTTTGAGCTTGTGAAACCACAGTAGTGAGGCATGATCAGTGACAACAGTGCACTTCTGTCCCTCCACATACTGTCTGAACTGTTCCAGCGCAAAAATCACGGCCAGAAGCTCTCGCTCGGTTGTGCTGTAGTTCACCTCGTTCTTATTAAGAGAACGACTGCAATAGGCGATGGGGTGTTCCACACCATCGTGTGTTTGGGTCAGAACAGCAGCAACTGAGTAAGCTGACGCGTCACTTAGTATACGGAACGGTAAAGAGTAGTTAGGCATTTTCAATATAGGAGCAGAGACCAAAGCTGACTTGAGAAGGTTAAAAGCCTCCTCAGCTTCAGATGTCCAAATAAAATTTACATTTTTAGAGGTGAGTTTACAAAGAGGTTTACTAATTTTAGAAAAGTTATTAATGAAACGACGATACCAGCCGGCCATACCTAGGAAACGTTTGACATCCTTCGAGTTAGAAGGTGTGGGATAGTTGAGGATGACCTCGACTTTACCGGGGTCAGTACGTAGTCCATGCCTATCCACATAGTAACCAAGGTACTTTAATTCACTTCGACAAAAGTGTGATTTCTTCATATTAATCGTTAGGCCCGCATCCTTGAGTCGCTGATAGATTCTATTTAAGAGATCCACATGCTCCTCGAAGGTGTTGGCCACACAGATTATGTCGTCTTGGAAGCAAAACACTCTGTTGTCGAATTCCGGGCCGAATAAGCGGTCCATCAGTCGTTGCATCGTACTTGAAGCTCCGACAAGACCAAAACACATTACATTATACTGGAACAAACCCCGCCTCGGCACCGTGAACGCAGTCTTCTCAGCAGACTGGGCAGAGTCGAACGGGATTTGCCAATACGCTGCACTTAAATCAATAGAGGACAAATATTTAGCATTATTAAGATGGTCTAAAATTTGATTGATGTACGGTAAGGGATAAGCATCACTTTTGGAAACAGCATTAAGCTTACGTGAATCTAAGCACAGCCTTAGATCACCGTTCGCCTTTTCCACCATAACCACGGGTGAGTTCCACGCGGATTGTGATGGTGACACCACTCCCATCTCCAACATCCGGTCCAACTCCGTCTCCAGAGCCTTCTGTTTGAGAGGTGAGAGAGGGTAATACCGCTGCTTGATCGGCTTGCTGTCACCCGTGTCTATGACATGATGCACAAGCGTAGTTCGACCTAAGCCCACCTTATCCGTATTAATTGACTCAAATTTTTCAATGATCCCGTTCATTACACACCGCTGATCCTCGGTCAGGTTGTTGTAATCCTCGAGACCACTGTGAAGAGACAAAGATTCAATAGGACAGCTATCACTAAAATTATTCATATTAATTTTTTGAGAAATTAATCTATCACCTAATTGAAATTGTTGCCAGAAGTCTACTCCAAATATCATTGAGGTAGTTATTTCTGGTACAACATAAAACTTAAGTACCCTGATAACAGAGTTGTATTCTAAGGGTAAGGACATAGAACCCAGACATTTCAAATGTGAACTGTCTGCAGTTGTAATTTTAAAATTTGGGTTGACACTTTCTAGTTCAAACCCTAAATCTAAGAAGCTACGGTGCGCACCTTTTCCTAGCACGGAGCAGGAGGCACCGGAATCAAGAAGACCAAGAACATTTAAATTTAAAACCCTAACAACTAAGTACGGTCTAACATCGTTATCCCGTTTAGTAAACAGGACCTTATCAGAAGAAGACTCAGACACAGAGCTTGAGAATGTCTTAATAAGGCCCTGGCCTACGCGTTTTTTGACTTCGACGTACATTTGGGGCAGTCGGGTGACTTGACTCCTTTGAGACCACATCGGAAACACACCAACTCCCTTGATTGTGAGCAGTTATACGCAGTGTGATCGCTGCCGCCGCAACGAAAGCATTTGCGTTCGTGCGAGGCTGCCGAGCTGTCCACCGCAGAGACCTGCTTGGTAGCTTTTGGTGTGCCCTTTGCTTTCTGAGAATGTAAGTCAGAGGAGATCTCAAATTTGTCCAAGACTGGCTCGTGGAACGCCTCAGCCCTAGCACGCGCAAGTTCCAAACGCTTTCCTAACCTTCTTAGATCATCAATAGTGTTGACTTCATGAAGGGCTAGTTCCTTCATGTAGTCAGGTCTAATGTTATGCATAAGAATGTCCAGTTGTTCTTCACTGGGCATTTTACAAGTTAGTCTAGAGAACATGGCCTGCATTGTGGAGATGTAGTTCACCAAGGACTCGGTACGGGCTTGGGTACGTTGCCTAATCTCATTCCGTAAACGATAATCGTAATCGGGAATATCAAAGGTGTCTCTTAATTCATTTAGTAAGTCTTCATAAGACATAAAGTTGGCTTTATTGGTGCGGAACCAAGACAAAGCTGGTCCGTCCAATAGGTCAGAGAAAGCCAGGAGAACCTTTGATTTGGAGACTTCCCTAGCACACCGGAGTTCCTCCAGTCTCTCAATGAAGACACGCACACAAGTAGATCCATCATATTTTAAATTAAAACTATTCAAATTAATAGGGCGTTCCCTATAAATAAAATTATCATTGCTTAAGTTAATGTTTTGCGAGCTACCCCGCATCGAGCGTTCATTTCTCATCGCAGGTGAAGTATATTCAACTCGGACACGAGAAGCGCGATCATCATTATCTGACACCTCAGATTCTGAGTCACTATTCGATTCAGCTACTGACACAATCTTAACTAATCTGTTGCGAATACTAACAAGTTCAGAACAATCTAACCCACAACGAGCTAGCCTAGTTAAGAGATAATTAGCCCTAACAGCAGCCCTAGTGCGACTATTTTTATCGGCATCAAAGTCACCTGACGATAGCAAATCCTCGAGTTCCTTCACTTTTGGCTCGCAGACAGTGCGTTCAGTTGCAGCATCAGTGGACTTCGTGGTGTTAGGCTTCAGACTTCCACGGCGAACTAGCCGATATGCCGTCCTCAATTCGTTACGCAAGCTGACAACCGTAGCCTCAGGATCCGCTGAAATGCCCATGTAAGACAACTCATTAGACAGCTCATCTTTTCTTAAATAGTTTACATACTGGTGCATTTTTGCCATCTTATAAGAAATGAACTTTAAGTGAATAGAATATAAAAATAAAATTTAACTAACAATTCCGTTATTTAACGAAAGTTTAAATGGATATAAATCCAAGAGGGTATTCAATTGAACGGACAGTATGTAAATGTACCCTTCTATGTTAATAATATAGGTATAAAAAAATTCAGCATAAAACAATTTTCATTAGCGGGTAGGTAACTAAAATGTACCGCCCTGCAGACAATTCCTAATAATATAATTAATAATTAATTAATTTCCAATTGAGAATAATTCTCCAATGGCGGGTAGGTACCCGAGATGTACCGCCCTGCAGACAATTACTAAAATATTGAAAAAATATACACAAAAAAAATTGTACCGTACGTATAGGTACAAATGAAATTACAAAAAATTAAAAAACAGTTAAAAGGCTAAGAGCAAAATGTACGGTAGCAAGTATAAGTACCGGCTACTATACTGATCCAAGGTTAACAAGAAAAAAAAAATGGTAATTCCGAATGGAAACCACCTTACACAGAGTTACATATATCGGCACTTATAGAAAATGTCGATAACAATTAAAAGTTAAATTCAGAAAAAACACAAAGTTGAACATATGCATGTATATTAATTTTATTTAAAATTCGGGACAAACTGAGATGATATATCCAACCCAACCAGCAACCAGTAAAAAAAGAAAAAAGAAAAAAAAGAAAAAAATACGAAGGTATGCCGAAATATGAATTTTACCGAAAATGTAGCAGCTATTTATAATTTAGAAAAAAAATTTTGACCCGTTTCCTTGCTATTCGGTGTAAATTGCAAGGAAATTAATTACGTGCTTAGCCGCACAAGCACAACCAATTAACGTCTTGGAGAGTATCAGACGGATAGTAGGTTTGAATTCATTAAAGGCGTCTTTCACACACACACACAGAACCAAGAGAAATCCAGTGGGTACTGGAATTCTTGAACTGCCCGTACGTTGGCCGCGCCACTGTGTAACCCGGGAAATTCCCCAGCTACTCCACCGGCTAACCCAGGCAAGAGCTTACGACAGAGACTCTTGGGCGCCTTTTATCTCAGAGTGGAGATAGTGGGTGCGTGCTCCAGATACCCTTAATGAAACAACACTAAGATTTTATACATGCATATATTCAATAGGGTACACAGTTATACATACAGTAGAATTATCACAGGCACAGAGATATAGAAATATAAATACAGTATGAGATGCTTGTGCGCCTCCCTCGTAGCACACAGCTGATCTCGTAATTACAATTCAAGGTAGCGGGTATATGAGGTTACAGTTATTGTACAAGTTAAGATTACGTGACCTTTTCGGAACTCCTCTTCAGAAACCCCTGGCGTCGGTTGTCGGCTTGCGTAGGCCGACCTGCCTGCTGCTAGCCACTGCCCGCACTGCCGCGAGCCAAGCGAATTACAGCTGTTCCGAATAGGGACTCCAACAACGGAATATCAACTCGCTGTTGATAGGACACTAATATCGTCCGCTAAACCTTGGGACCCTGCATCAAGAATACCAAAAAGACCTAAGTATATCATTGACGCAAACGAAAGACACAGATATAAAGACTAAGAACAGAGAGATAAATTAAGAAATCTTACCAGAGAAGTCCGGGAAAGATGCACAGAGTCTAAGATATTTAATTTATATGTAGGTAGGTACATATAATTCAGAGTTCCAACTTATCAGAAAAATCAATGAAATACGAACAGAGTTTCGTGCTTAATCTTCAGAGTAATTATCAGAGGTGTTCGCATCCACCGGGAGGGGTGTATTTATATCATTTTTCATGGAATATTCTAGTAGATGAATCTGATATCACGAATTATTCGTTCACCTGATCGAATCGCGAAACAAAAAATACTGATCCACAGATAATACGAAACCAAAGACATTCTCGCCGTGACTAAATTAATTTGGGCAACTAGGAATTTAGATTATGACAATTTTAAATTAAAGACATTAAGTTATATGATTGAATAAAATATCACAAACAATTTAACCTATCACGATATTATTATTCTATTTGAAATAGGTAAACATACTAGCGACATCTGTTGCCAGATTGGGAAACCATTCATCAATACCGAATTGGTGATCGATGAAAAGTTCCCCCCAAACCCTACAGATGTCGTCATAGGTACAACGTATTGTTTACCGAAATCAAATTTTAACGCCACTAACAATTTTGCGTTACATGCTATACAATTATTTTTAAAATTATTGTCTGCCTATCCATCCGTCTATTAGTCCATCAGTCTGTCTGTCTTCATGTCTGTATGTTCCGGGTAATCTCTGAAGAGGCTGTGTCTATTTTGACGCGATTTGACCATGACTATTTTATTAAAAAAATTATTACGGATGAACTAACGGAATGAAATAACTAGTTAATAATAAAAATGGTGTTATTATTATTTTCAGATTGTAAACGATGAGACACATGAGGATATTTACGAGCCTTTTGTGCCAGGGGAATTGTGGTTGAAAGGACCTGGTATTTTTAAGGTAAAATTTTAAGTATACCATTTAAGACTAATTCTTGCGCCACTACAATTGGCCAAAGGGGGGAATATGTTATGTTTGACCTGTATATTTTTTCGTAACTAGAAAATGTTGAAGCTGATGATGAAAAATGGTTTTTGTATATTTAGTACGACACTTTACTATTAATAGTGCAAGTTTTGAATGGAACCAAGGGTAGGTGCTGGAATGAATATTGGTAGAACTGCCTAATTCAACTCCTCATCATCATGTATATAGGGTGTTTTCCTGATCGCATCGAAGAAAAGATGAACTTGGAGCTCATGGTCCGTCTTCCAGCTTTTCATCCTCCACTTCGCTCGTTCTTGGTGTCCATGCTAGTCACTGTAATTCAACTGATTGATTTAATTGAGTAATTTCATTTCATACATACATACATACATAAATGCTCACGCCCGTAATCCCCCAAGGGGTAGACATAAGTGTATTAGACGCACACATTCCGCCAACTATGATTTTCGATCCCACGTAACAGGCCATTGCCGCCAAATGTTGCAGCTAAATAAATTTGGAAAAAAATAATTTCACCCGATTTCTTGCTATGCGGTGTGAATTGCAAGAAAATTAATTACGTACAAGCACTACCAATTAACGTCTTGGAGAGTATCAGACGATAATTTTAGTTCAAGATCACTAAATTCAATTACAGGAGTATTATAACAACAAGGAAGCTACAAAAGAAGCGTTTGCTGAAGGTGGTTGGTTCAAAACCGGCGACAACTTCTACAGAGATGAGAACTGGAATTTCTTTTTTGTTGAAAGGATCAAGCTTCTTTTGAAGTATAAATGCACTAAGGTATTTTATAAACATCCTAGTCTGTAGTCGTACCCACATTCACCGGTAAGGTGCTATTCGTACTATTGGTGATTTGCCCCGCTAGACACAGCACTCTACACTCTAACGAGGCAAATCACCAATAGCACCAATTGAGGTGAGTAGAAGTAGATTTCTAGCTAGTAGCTAAGTAGCAATACGATTGTAGAATAGTATTACTTCAACTTTTCTTAAAATAGTTCCTTGCATGGTGGTGTCAACTCTCCACTCTTCTATACATATAAACGATTAAATCTTATAATCCTTTAAATAGAGAAATGCCTTATTCAATTCTTAAGGTATTTAATTCAAAATATAACGGCATTGACATACATTTACGACTGTCAATCAATTTGTATACTTTCCTTCTACTTCTTTAGAGAGGTCACACATCAAAAGCAGCAAATGAACAGCAAATTGCCAAAAAAAATGCTTTTGACACGATATGATGCATTTGCTGCTGACAATTTGCTGTTAAAGGCAACACATGTATAATAATTATAGCTTTTGCCTTTTTTATTATCATGTAATATAGATATCACCAGTGGAGATAGAAGGAGTAATCCGCCAGCATCCCGGTGTACAAGACGTAGCAGTGACAGGAATACCAGACCCTGAATGTGGTGATCTTCCCGTCGCCTTTGTTGTGCCATATAGTGGACATGAACTTACAGCGGAAGACGTAAAGAACTTGGTCAAACGTAAGCGTTTCTTCCGATTTTTTTCTGTTCTTACACATGTTAATAGCTAATCGCTTCTATACAGAGTGTTAGGGGAACACTCCCGAAGCCGAAGGCCCCTGTTAGTACTCATGAAACAGAACATATTATTATTGGCATAAAAACAGCAAAATTTTTTTTTACACATATTGAGAACTCACTTGTACTTTTCCACAGTATTTTTATTTTTTAATAGACCTGACCGGTTTCGCCTTACGGCATCCTCAAAGGTTTACGATGAATATAATAAAAGGTATACCAGTATACATTTTTTTCCCAAAATTTGGGGAAATAATATATAAATGGTCCTAAAGATATTTTAAGAACAATTACTATTATGTATTTAAATTACAATTTCAAAGAAATAATTATACTATAACTTGTAAAATAATGTCAGATGAAAAATTAATAATGTGAAACACAAAGAATAATGTCTATTAAAAAATAAAAATACTGTTAGTACGAGAGCCCACGACCAAAATTTTTGTCTCATAGCAATACGGCCAAAACCGCATCAAATCGATAGATACGATTATCCTGAACTCGAAAATACCAATATCAGACATTTACCGCGTAGCGTTTGATCTGACCGAATTTTCAAAATTGTCAAAGAATTTTACCGAACTGCATCATAGCAATATGTCTGATTTGCAGACTGTAGTTGAATGATAGTTCTGAGATACCGGAAACATATTTTTCAGACGTTAGTGGTGTAGCGCAAACCCGTAAAATCACTTAAAAAAATTAAAAATGAGACAAAAAAAATGTCTCATAGCAATACATCTGAAAATCTTTTTTATTAGTAAATTTTGGTTATTTGATGCGAACAAAACAATTTACAGACGGAAATGTGAACGCATTAAATTTTGAGACCGTTTTGAAAATGTTAACAAATTTTACCGATCGGTATCATAGCAATATGTCTGAAAATTGTTGGACATGATAAAATAAGTTGTCCACATGTGCAAAAAATTTATATCAGACAAATTAAGTGTAACACCTTCTCTATCAGACAACTTTTCGATACTCAGATATCATTTAAAAATCGTATTGAGGCATCTTGAATTTTCTGTTACAAACCAATGAATACGTTGCGACCCTGAATTTATTAGATGATAATTAACAAAGAATTCACCCGAAACTGTAACATTGAAGTTGAAGGACTGAAATAAATCTCACAAAAGGAAACAAAACATGATGAAGGATGAAGTTGAAAAAAAAACGGTTTATTCAAAGTTACAAAATATTCTCGTATTCAATCGCTGTCGAATTCGGAATCGTCGTCGAAACGTTAAACGTTATTTTCGTTTTTGGGAGTATATGCTACACTTAAAGTGTCTGAAAACAGGTTTTTGGTAATCATGGCAGCAATACGAAAAGTTGAAAAAAAAAATTACGCGTATTGCTATGATACAGGTCGGCTAAATTTGTTGACATTTTCAAAAATGCGCTCAGGCTATATGCTACGCGCAAAATGTCTGAAAACAAACTTTTTCGTAATACAATTATAAAATCTATGTACATTTTCACTATCAGACGTATTGTTATAATACCGACTGACTTTTTTTTTGACACAGCAGAAATGGCCTCCCACGCAGTTGCTACACTTTTGACCGTTACTACACACCTAGTCGGGTTCAGAATCATACAATCTAACGATTTTATAGGGTTTTTGCCGTATTGCTATGAGACATGGTTTTGGTCGTGGGCTCTCGTACTATGTGGAAAAGTACAAGTGAGTTCTCAATATGTGTAACAACAAATTCCACCAAGTGCCATCAATCAACAGTATAAATAGTCAATTTTTTTTAATGTTTTTTTTTTATTTTCTTTCGCATTGTGTATTCTCCATCGTACCAGTAAAGCTAAATGAAACGAAAATTTCATGAAAAAAAACCTCACTGCAAAAAAAAACAAGTACCATCTTGCGAGTTCATGTTTTTTTCATGAAATTTTTGTTTTATTAAGATTTACTAACACAATGGAGAATCAATAACGCAAGTTAAGGTAAAAAAAAAATGAAAAAAAAGATTGCGTCTCCGTAATTTTTTAGTGCCAAAATGACCACGTGTACCTACTAGCAGGGTCTTTGGCTTCGGAAGTGTTACCCTTACACCCTGTATATCCGCATACGGGTGGGCAGAGGTGTTATAACACCCACATACTTATCACCATTATGATTTTCTGTTTCACGTATTGGGGAACGAGGCTATTGCCGTCAAACTGGCACTTTGCCCTGGGTAGATGGATAACTGTACTATCCCTTAGTCGCTTTATAAGATACCCACAAGGAATCGGGTGACTCTATTCAAATCTACCAGGAACTTAAACATTATGTACCTAAAAACAATATGTCGGACTTAAATTCTGCATCACTACATAGTACCTATAAAATAAAGTCGTGTTCTCTGACTTTATGTCCCTTTGTGTGCTTAAATCTTTAAAACTACGCAACGGATTTTGGTACAGTTTAATTTAATAGATAGAATGGTTAAAGAGGAAGGTTTATATGTATATAACATCATGCTACGACCAACAGGTGCGGAGCAGGAATGAAAAATGTTGCAAAAATGGGGTGACGCAGATGAAGTTGCGTGGGTCAGCTAGTTTAAAATATTTTTCCGATTACTTACAGAAAACCTATCACATGCTAATCAGTTAAGAGGAGGCGTGATATTCGTTGATGCCATACCCATGACAGTATCTGGGAAAGTGAATAGAAAAGAATTGAAGGAAATGGCTCTGGAATTACCACGAGAATGAACCATGTTACCTTACGATTAGCACACACTGCCAAAACTCTTGTTAAGTTCTATAATTTTAATAATAAGTTTATTATACAAAGTTTATTGTACAAAATTCATATAAAATAAACGTTTTCTTGACTATCAAACATAAACAGTCTATCATCATCATATTTCTGTCGATATCCCATTCCATTTATTTAGACATAACATAACATAAACTCACGCCTATATCCCCGAAGAGGTAGGCAGAGTATTGCCATTAACCATGCTCTTATAAACCTGCAATAAATACAGACATAACTTCGAAAAGTCATTGGTGTGTGCCATGGTAAAACCTGGGATCGAACTCGAGACCTCGCTTCAGCAGTCCATTACCTATACCACTAGGCTACCGCGGTGTTATTCATTTAGAATCATTGCAAAATGTGTATATACAGTGAATGCTATTTATTCGCGGGGTAAAGGTTTCGAGAATCTGCCGCGAATTCGGAAGCCTTATTAGAATTTTTTTTTTTTTTTTTTATAATTTATTTTTTATAAAGAATATTAGCAACCGAAGTTACCAATATTCCCTTTAACCCCTCCAGCTAAGCTCAATGGCTTGTGTTAGGAGTGGAGTGTGTAGAATTATAGGGTATACGTTCCTAGGCGATAAAATAAAACACATTTATATGAAAAAATAAATCAATTTAACTGAAGTTACATTATTATTTTATCTTTAATGTCTATTTCACTTTTTTATTGGTACAATTAACGAATATTTTATAGTCGTATGCACCGATGCACCGATGAAATCCGCGAATAATGAAATTTATAACCACGAGTATAGGAATTGAGTCGCTTTTTTTAATCCGCGAATGAAGGAAGCACGAATAAGGAGCTTTTACTGTATTCCCTTCCACTCTTTTCCTGGCTTCATAATCTGTTACACCATCTATCTGATTTTATGTCAAGTTATCAAGTTATGCTTTACCCATAAAACCAGAACAAGCGATTGGGTGGTCAATATTGTATGATTGACGTACAGTGGACTCCAACAGTTCCTGGACCACTTGTGATCTATAATTCTTCTATCTTCTCTTTAAATGTAACCAATCTATTAAAGATCTACTAACCTGTAGTTATAAGTCTAGTAGTTGTGTAGTGGCATCATATTCAATTTTAGTTTCAAAATCATCCAGGATACAAGGATAATATTAAGTAACAAAACGGATCGCAAGGAGGACGTGGAAACGATGAAGCACATACTGTGCGAGTGCCACGCCTTAGGAAGACATCGAATGGATCTACTCGGGAGGGGATACCCCAAACCAGAGGATAACATGCACCTGCGATTAAGAGGAGTGGCCACCCTGATAGAGAGGGCTATCCCTCCTCTAACCTAGGAGCCAGGATGGGGTCGACACAAAGGATCCAATAGGGTCGAAATATCCGCGAAAGCTCCAGAGCACGCACCCCAATAACATAAGATAAGATAAGATAAGTAACAAAACAATATAAATTTATACTTTTTATATAAGTTTAGTAAATCCGTTTTGGATTAGGTGTATACAAGTTAATTTTATTTACAACTAGATATAAATAAAATATATAAAAACGTATACTAATTGTAATATAATAAATACAAAAAATAAAAAGTATAGAGACTGCAACTTTTGACATCGAATTATTCCTCCTCTTTCCTCCCAATGGATCTCTACTAGTGTGTAATTCCCTTAGCATCAGTTCTAGGATGTGCCCGCCACAAACCGTGCCCAGAAGGCTGGCATCATTACCACGCTGAATGGCGATGCCAATTCTTTGAGCGACGTAAAAGCCAGCCCAATGGTCACTGAAAGTGTAAATTAGTCGCTTTGCTATTTCTTTGAATAAGAGTGCGCGCTTGGACACTACGGATCCAGCGTTTCGACGCCAAACGGCCCAAATATATAATTTCTATTTAGTATTAACATAATATACTTAGTATTTTTTTTTTATTTTTTTTTTTCATTCATTTTTTTTTTCGAGGAGCCAGTTGAAAACCTGAGCCAGGTACTTGTGCCTGGCATTACGCTGAACTGGCTCCTTTTTTCCTTTTGCAGCACAGATGTGCACGACGTCTTTTTGTATATTTTTAATTTTTAATGTAGTTATTTGTGCTGTAAAAGGCTAAATAAAGTATATTTTCTTCTTTCTTTCTTCTTCTTCTTTATTTATATTGTGCAAGTTTTATATTTCATTCTCTTTTCAAAGTAAGCGCCATTTCTTGCACTTTTTTCCTATTGACCTTGGAAGTGCTGGTGAGAGGTAGTTCCTTTATAAATACTACACCACCTCGCAGTTGTTTGCTGTCCGTCAGCGATTCTGTAACAAGACAGAGAACGTATACTATTTTTGAGTCAAGTATAAAGACCTCGATTGATGATACTACTATAGACCTGCGATAAATACACACATAACTTCAAAAAGCATCAAAAAGTCATTGTGTGTGCCGTGGTAAAACCTGGGATCGAACCCGAGACCTCGCCTCAGCAGTCCAATACCCATACCCGTAGCCTAGTCTACCGTGGTAGATACTATCTTCCCACAGAGGACTCAAGTGGTTTGATTTCTCTATGTTAGCAGTAACAAATACCTTTTACAATATCCTTGATTTCTTGAGCTGTGGGAGTGGCTCCAGGTTTGGGTACCACGCAGGCAACTACGAGATCTCCGCAGTCGCTGTCCGGTATACCGACGACACATACTTCTGATACTCCAGGATGCTGCTTAATCACCTCCTCAACTTCTGCAGGAGCCACCTGAAATTATCACTCTTAAATAACATAACATAACATAAACTTACGCCTTTATCCCCGAAGGGGTAGGCAGAGGTGCTAGCACCCACATTTCGCCAGTTTATGTTTAGGTCTCAATGTAATAGGTGGCGAGCCTATTGCCATTAACCGGCCACTTATAAACCTGCGATAAATACACACATACTTCGAAAAACATCAAAGTCATTGGTGTGTGCCATGGTAAACCTGGGATCGAACCCGAGACCTCGTCTCAGCAGTCCATTACCCATACCACTAGGCTACCGCGGCTTATTTATTACTCTTAATACGGCTTACTCTTAAATATAGGCTATAATGACGATTTGATTGTTAAAGGATATGTTGGTGGAGTAGCATCTCCTTCGATTGAGCAGTCTGAGGACACGCAATCTATGAAGCTACCTAATCTTTTCCTAATGGTACTTTTGTGGTAAAAAATCGAATTGCATTATTACTAATAATTAAAAATGAATCGCGAAATATGTTGGTAAGCGCATAACTCGAAGACAGCTGGACCAATTCGAGTAATAATTTTTTATTTGTTCCTTGAACTCTACGGAAGGTTTTTATGGAGCAGCGGGAACGGGATCAGAAGTCCACGCGAGCGAAGCCGCTGGCAACAGCTTGTTACTAATAAATGATATTGAGTTAGAAACTTTCTAAATCTTAACACAGAAAATGAAAACCTTGGATATATTCTCGAAGACAACAACCGGTAGTTTTTGTTTTAAGACGATTTTTTTTTCATCGAAATATTTACTCACATGATGGCTCTTATATTTCAATAAAGACTTCAGTCGTTCCACAAAATAGAATTGCCAGGACTCATCTCTGTAGAATATGTCGCCACTCTTCAACCAGTTGTCTTCTGTTAACGTCAAAGCCGTCAATTCAGGGTTATTGTAGTATCCCTGGAAGATTTAAAGATGCAAACATCAGAATAAATTATGTCGCCTCAGATAATTTAGTCGACGAAGTCAATTGTCATCAGGAGTGCAACTTTCATATTTTTTTCATACAACTTAGGTCGCAGACAAGCACGCGGCCCACCTGATGGTAAGTGGTTACCGTTGCCTATGGGCGAGTGTAACACCAGAGGAATAACACTCGTGCCGCAACCCCTCTCATCGTCTCTCTCATAGATGTAAGTTCCTGATGTTTGAAATAAAAATAGATTCTTTTTTTTTCATCTTTATTTACGGAGCTTAGCCACATCATGACTATGTCGCTAATTGATTCTTTCCGACATCAATAATTGTTACTCAATTACTTTTCAATTTCAATGGACTTATCAAGTTTATGTCACCAAGCTGTTTTTTTTTGATGTTTTACACTGGCAAAAAGCAAAAACTCGCTTTACTCAATTTGCCACAACACCATTCAACCTCTGAACCTTTCCCCAACACAGTTGGGATCGGCTTTCCAGTCTAACTGTGATGCAGCTGAACTTCAATATTTTGCGTGAAGCCACTGCCATCTGACCTCCACAACCAATGGTACAACGACTAATGGCACCACAACCACAACACACCATTATGGGAATTTTAATTTTGTGTGAAAGTGTAAAATTTTACCTTAAAAACTGTAGGTCCTCTCACCCATAATTCTCCGGGCTTGTTGGCTTCTGTAATATCTTCTTGCGTATATGGGTCTACTAACTGAAATATAGACACAGAAATTATTGCCAGATATAAATTTATGTTATCCAATAGTCAGATGCAGAACATCAGAACAGCTACCGTCTGGACATCGGAAAATAAGTTGGAATTTTTTTTTTATACCACTTAGGTGGCAGACAAGCACACGGCCCACCTGATGGGAAGCGGTCACCATGGCCTATGGACGTTTGCAACATCAGAGGTGTCACACACGTGCTGCCTACCCTTGCCTTTTTGCCTAATATACCTTGAATAGGAATAAAAAGACTTACGCGATATTCTAAGGCACCTCTAGGAGTACCAGATGATCCTTTAGGCGGAGGATAATCGTGATGCAAGCCAGCACCACTCATTTCACTCATTCCGTATGTGCTGTATACGTGGTTCGTTTTTGTCAATACCTACGCAACGGAATATCTATTAAAATAATTTAATAATAGAGTTCTTCTTCTTCTTCTTTTCTTAAAAATCTTCTGCAGCAGAATAGCTGCAATTGCCAGTCTCTAGGAAATATGGTAAATATCTTATAATATTAATGGCGAGACGCCAATGTCCAGTTTCAAGTTTTAAAAAAGTCTACCAGAGCCACGTTAGCCACGCCAGTAAATTTGTTTTCGTGTGTGAGATAATAGAGTTCATTCGAAGGTAATTACAATATGCAACTGTCGCAATTTGGCCACTACACGATTCTGCTAATTGTCAACAATATCACTACTGAGATAAGTAATACTACTGAGATAATAATAACACTACTGAGATTACAAAAAAAAATGTTGTGAATGTATTGATAAGGCTTAAAGGTCATAATTAAATGAAATAGAGTATCAGTTTGATAAGAGTATCAGACGGATACTCTTGGATGATGAGATACTCTTGGATTGGATGGGTTAAGACTCTTGGATTAGATTGCCAAGACGTTAATTGGTAGTGCTTGTGCGGCTAAGCACGTAATTAATTTCCTTGTTATTTACAGTTACACTGCATAGCAAGGTATCGTGTCCAAAAACGTAATTTCGGGATTTTATATGTAAAAATGGTGGAGTTTTAAACATAACGGCTTAGATAAAGTCACGGAGGACCGAATATATGCTTCAATTCTCCATGGATAAAGTGCACAAGTGTAGGAATGTGGAATATTATAGTGAATTATGATTTTTCGTGTTGCTTCCAAAGTATCCAAATTAAGAAGCTTCTAGTAAAGTCTCCACTACTTTACTGAGGCAACTATCATCCGTCACCGTCATCGTCATCATCAACAATCATTCCAACTAGATTAGTGAATAAAGTGTTTTAATACAAAATAAAATAAGATTAGGTTTTTAAGGACTTGTATCTAGCGCCATCAGCGCCATCTAGCGACAGCAAGAGTAACTACTACGACACTCCGGATCCTGCATCGCGAAAGCCCGCGAAGGGCCGCGGCCCGCTAGGCGTGATCACCTTGCCTGGTCGGAGGATCCTCCCTTTTTGTTGGAGGGAGATCCTATCCTGTTCCTCCACATATCCATAGCCATGAAATACATAGTAAAAAAAGTAGTGGGACAACAATAAATATAAATATAATTATCTGTATAGACATGGCCTTCTTGACAGTTAATTTTTTAATGTAGAGTGACGCCATATTGCCCAGTAAAATACTTACTTTCACTTCGTCAATGAGGTCTTGAGCTACTAAGCTGCCCCCTAGTATTATATACTCAAAACATGTAAAATCACATTTGTCGCGGACTGTCAACATGCTTTTTAGTAGAAGAGGACTGCCGGTTATCATCGTAGGCTGAAACCAGATGGGGAAAGTAATTTTTTGTATGCATTTTTAGTGTCAAATCTTAAAAAAACTAAATATATCCAGCCATTTCTTCTGATACTCTTCAAAAAAGTTAATTGGTAGTGCTTGGGCGGCTAAGCACGTAATTAATTTCCTTATGATTTATACAACATAGCAAGTCAGTTAGACATTTATTAGGTATCGGAATACCCATTTCTTACAAAGTGCCCGGTTGGTGGCACTACGCTGGGCCCCAATTACGTGGGTCCGAAAATCATAGTTGGCGAAATGTGTGTGTTTAATACACCTCTGCCTACCCCTTCGTGGATTTTCCAAAACATAATAGAGAATTTGGTTAAGTCACCTTGGTCATTTGGGAATAAGAAATAATTAACCTATTCTCAGATTTACCAAATAGTCGTATACTTACGAAGAAGATTGCTTACAAACATATTTATCACTAGTAGGTATATACCAATAAGATATAATATGAAAATTATTTGCTAAAGATTACCTTATAAGAATTGACAATTTTAGTAAAGAGTTCAGGTGTCACCGGCTCTGATGACTGGACCCTCGTGATCTTAAGAATTGGGGCGAAAAGGTAGTTTATAGTAGCTGACAACCATTGTATGGGTGACATTATCAATACCCTCTTTGTAGGAGTCGGAAATGTAGAACACATTAACCTGTAAAAAACGAATGAAGGAATTTTCACTTTCACCAATATGCAAGACATGCGGAGACCGGGTTTCAAGATAAAAGTTTAAAGTTCAACCGGTAACAACAAAGCCGATGATGTTGATGACTTCAAGAGGCATCAAGTGTCTCGAGACATGTGGAATCTATACTAGCAGCAGCATCATTAGCCTACCCCGACCGAGATGGGAAAATTCTCAGAATATAATGTATAAATTTTTCTTTACTCTTTGACTAGGGATTTAAAACAGTAACTAGACAATTTATGTGCTGCCAAATTATTTTTTCACTGACTATGGCTATAAATAGAAAGATTGAAACATTAATTTTGAGTTACATAAAGGTTGACTTCGATAGTTTGTTTCTTTTTGCTAACAACATATAAATAAATATATTACCAGACATAGGGAGAAGCAATACACATGTTCTTGTGAGTCAACATTGCAGCCTTGGGCAGTCCTGTGGTGCCACTCGTGGCTGTCAGGAGTGCTGTTGTCTCCGCTGGGTCAAAATCAGTGCATCTAACAAAATAATACTATTATTAATTATACCAAGAAGAACGTCTATATTTAATGCGATTTTTTTACTTATAAATGTAGCTGTAACTTACTGAAAGTCCTTGATTAATTCATCATCAATATCCTTGATGAGTTGACCGAGGGTTGTGTGTTTACTGCCTGCATTCAATGTCACTATTTTACTTTCTACTCCAACTATTTTCAAAGCTTCTTCTATATCTACCGTTTTCTCACTTTGACAAAATATTATATTCGGTTTTAAAACATTGAAATTGTCTTTTAATTCATCTGTAAAATATAAAACCAATTAAATCATAATTCTCTGAGCTTTTTCACAACTCAGTTGGGGTCGGTTTTCTAGTTCATGTGGCTGATCTTCGATATTTTCTGTGAAGGGTCAATTGGGCCAATTGGCGATATCGCAGTTCTGAAGTTAGACTAATCGCACTTTGCAGGGCTCCAACTACCCGTAACGACTGTCATAGATGTTTCTATGGCAGCCGAGACGTACGATCAGACTAATGCAACATGTCATATTCATGTTTACAAATATTTACGCTCAGCGAGAATCGGACCCGCGCTCCCTGCGTAGCAGTCATATTCACTCTCGTCACGCCACAGGTGACACACAGACAGCGTGACAAGAAAAAAGGCATGCACTGTAGTTTATGTGCTTGGAGGTTTCGAAGGCAATACTTACTGACTCCCAACAACATGTCTGTCCCTGCGATTGCGATGCCGAGGTACGACGCCGCGTAAAGAGGTATACATAAGTCGATGTTGTTTGGTGCAATCAAAACCATAACATCATCTTTCTTATAACCAAGATTCTTCAGTGCGATTGCGCATTTGATTGATCTATTCAGCACTGATCCTGTTGTTTCTGATTGGTCTGTTGCTCCATCGATCTAAACAAAAAGTTATCTAAAACCAATTTTTAACAAACTAACATCTGTGAATTTACTAAGAAGTAAGCCTTCACGATGAGCGAAACCTATGCTCGGGCCCTGTCCGTGAGTAGCGGCGCTGCCGTGAAACAAATTATTCATTAGTCTACTATTAATATTAATATTATAAATAAATTGCACGTGTACGAGATAGTGTAGATTCAACTGATCATCACTATCAAATTACATACTCATCTATCAGTCACCACTCCACTACGGAGCGAATAAATTGTTGTTACTTAGGTATATATTATAAAGTTTGTACATGTTGTGTCCATTTGTAAGTGGTTATTGCATTGCACTGTGTTTTCATTATCATTGCATGTTTTAGTTATAGTTTAAATGTAAATAACTGTAAGTGGACCTGATTATATAAATAAAAAAAAAAAAAAAAAAATTACTACACCACGATGGTAATTCAAAAATACTATTGATTCGAAAGGAAAAGACCAAAAGATAAACATATGTCATAGTTTAATAGTTATTTTTTATATATAACTGAGTAAAAATAAAGCTATTAAATATGAACCAATGATGAATTGCTTCTTTATAAGTGATTTTTTATGTCTATAATTATAAAACGAAATAAAATATTTACCTGCGCCACAAAGTCCAGATCATCTTGTAAGCTCTGCAATATAATCTTACCGAGATGGTGTCTGTCCGTTGGAATCCCGGTCTTGGCGACCAATCGGGATGTTATCTCACTCATGTACATGTGTACTGCATCATACGCTGTTTTATACGACATTTTGAAAGTTCTAAAACAAATTTAATCCAGGAAGTCAAGTTACATTGTCAAGTCAATCCAGAAAGTTAATTAAAGTTAGAAAAATACTTCACGTTGAATAGTGTCTATAAGAGAGCGAGTTTGTCCTAGTCTGAATAGAATTTAAACCGTTCAAATTAGAATGAATGATGAAATTAATGCCACCGTTCATTTCCAGTTTCTTAGCTATCTATAAAGTTTAAAGGTAAATCAAAAATATCTCGACTGGTTTCTGTCCGTGCAATATGTTTTTTTTTATTTTCGGCCAATCTACACAACGCCACCTAGACCCATGGTAAGTATAGCTTAACCATTCTGTGTTACGGGTTCTAGAATGCGGATAAACATACTTATGTAAATTTTTTTGTTGTAAATACATACTATACACAGAAACACCCAGACCAATGCAGATATTCATATTCATGCACACAAATATTTGCACTGAGCAGAAGTCAAACCCGCGTAACAGTCGCGTTAATTATTACACACAGTGCACAGAAAGAAAATTAATTTATACATTATTATGTATCATCCATCCATGGCTTCGAGATTATTTATACTCGTATGTCATCTATTGAATAATGAATAGGACAGTTCAATTAAAAATCATCTAGGCAATTGTATACTAGCGTGACTCCTCGATTCTTCAATGACATTGAAGCAAATCCATTAAGCACAGTAATTTGTTTATACACTCTTTGTTATTAAAATCAAACCTAATTGTTTTATAATAGACACGAAACTTAAGCATGGAAACAATAAAAATGCAAACTCACTAGTATTTATTGCAACTATTAAACGACTGCTAGATACAAGAGTTTGTCTCACAATGAATGACCACGCAACGGAATACAATCAATGTTTATAATTGTTTTTATGTACCTATCAATGACTACAGATAAATTTGATATATCATATTGGTATTGCACAAAAAGATTATAGCTAGGGCTAATCAAAGATAATAGGATCAAACATAGCGTCTGTAGTAATAAAATATCTTTATTGCACACCATAGAAAACACAGTCTATTTACAGCATAAATTTACTGATTCCTGCGGCTTCACCCGATTAGATTGAGCAAACAACCAGATTGAGTTACCAACAGACAATTATATAAATAAACAGAGGTCAATAAGAAAAACAGAGCAACTAATGACTAGGTGCAGTGTTGTTTGAAATGAAGATAATTACTTAATACCTTTAGGGTTGCTTGCGCCAAATTTAAGCAGACTTTTTTCAAATGAAGATTCAGATTTAACATGTATTCAGGTATTTAAACTACTTATCATGGTCGGGATATTTATCATGTATTGTTTGTAGTTTCTTCAATTATAAAAAACTTTATACTTTTTTTCATTGACTGTCAATACTTCAGTTCCTCCGTGAACATGGTGTTTGCAACACCGCCGAAATATCGGAGACTCTAAATAATACATGGTAAATATCCCGATAGCTCTAATAGTATATAATGTAGTGTAAGTACCAATTCCTTGTATTCCTTGTTTCTTTCCTTCCAGTTAACCCATTTATCTATATTGTACAGTTATGTGCTTAATCATGGATTCAATTAGTGACCAGCTGCTTAGTGCCACACATTAATAATGGTGTGCCATAAGGACCTATTCTGGGACCTTCTATTTTTTCATTGAAACATACATTTAATCATTCCATTCATAGAAGAACTAAACCACATACGTGTCATGATTCAGCTTATTATTATGTTTTTATCATGACCTGTTGATATTAACACTAATATATGACCTTGTTTTATATACTTGTTGATAGCGTAAGCCGGTTACAAAACTGCTTGTCATCTTTCTACTCAGACACAACAGCATCATCACATACCTGGCTACAAATAGTATAAATTGTATACTATGTATACTTAGTACCTATTTGTTACACATAAGCACAGAATACTTATTAGAGCTGAGCAGCTCTTTGAAGGATAAAATTCGCAATGAGGTCGACAAAGAACTAAAGTTACAGACATAGCTCGCAGAATAACCAAGCTGAAGTGGCACTGGTCTGACCACATCTGCCGATGGACCGATTTGCAATGGTGACCCTCTTTTTTAAGACTTTGCCTTTAGCTTAACATTAGGCGAAGTGAAATCAAATTGATGTGCCAAAAAAGAAAAAAAAGAGGTGCTTTACAGGAGGTACATTTCGTCAGTTTATGTTTAGGTCCCAATTGCCATTAACCGGGCACTTATAAAACTGCGATAAATATGCACAAGAAAAAAAAAATAATAATGTTAAAAGATCTAACAACAGTACATAATATATATCCTTTGTTAAGTTTATTTGAAACTTGTATAATCTCTATCTTTATTTGTAATTTATTTATTGATGTCATTCAAACAATAAAATACTAATACACACATTAGGTAAATGTATTTTGTTTGATGGACAGTCTAAAATAATTTCTGGCTTCCATCAGTTGTGCGTTTATTGATACGCGTGAGTTTATATTTTTATTACTTTTGTGATTACATTTTGTATTTATAATAACGTTATTATAGCCTGATTACAACAAGAAAGATATTAGGTAACTTCGCAACCATTTTTAAAGACAGTGGACACAATGAGAATTTTTTGAAACTACTTAGGAGGCAGACAAGCACACGGCCCAAAGTGGCTTATGGACGTTTCCTACACCAGGGGTGGTACACTTGTGCTGCCTAAATATTGTGAAGCTGGTTAATTCGAGTGATAGAGCAATAGTTATTTTCGTTTTGCTAATTTCTTCAGGAAAATTCCTAAAAAAATGTAGACTTTGGATCATTTTGAAAAAATGTGGTAGTGCTTTACCAGTGAAAGGTCCTCCGACACAACAACGCTATAATTTTTTTTTTACTTTTTGGAATTACTTTTTTAATTTTTTCCAATATTGTGGGAAGCCTTTGTCCACAACTGGACAAAGACCTCTCCCAAAATGCGCCATTGCTCCCAATTTTCAACCTTCCGCATCCAGTCCACCCCAGCCAACTTTTTCAGAACGTCAGTCCATCGTATTGCAAACAGAAATCTTTATGCTATACAACTTAGGTGACCTTTATGCTGCCACCTAAGTTGTATATTTTGTTGACATTGGTTGACTTTATTTTAATTTCATTTTTTTAGAAAGATTACGATGTCGTATAAAACAGCGTATGATGCAGTACACATGTACATGAGTGAGATAACATCCCGATTGGTAGCCAAGACCGGCATCCCAGCGGACAGACACCATCTCGGCAAGATTATATTGCAGAGCTTACAAGATGATCTTGACTTTGTGGCGCAGGTATGTACTTATTTCATTCCTTCTGCGAGAAAGTAATGCTCGAGAAGGAGAAAATGGAACGAGTTCGGAGAAGACTTCGAACCTGCACAGCCCGTGATGAACGGAGGCAACTCGGATGGACATGTTTAGCGAAATAAATGATTCTGATTCTGATTCTGACGTCGGAGGTCGCAGAAGGACCTCCGTCGTCC
Source organism: Pelosia muscerda (assembly GCA_963691645.1). Classification (NCBI taxonomy): domain Eukaryota; kingdom Metazoa; phylum Arthropoda; class Insecta; order Lepidoptera; family Erebidae; genus Pelosia; species Pelosia muscerda. The sequence continues at coordinate 3,215,086 of OY829118.1, forward strand.
ATGAGCGCGGGACTGGGGGTGACGGGTGGAGCCGCCTGTCACTCTAGCAGAAGCAGGATGCGGCAGCGGCACAAAGAGCGCCTCCCCATACCCGTGGGCTAGATCGGGACACCGTGGCCCCTACACCCGACGGGGGTCATCTCGAAGAGAAGGCTCCGGGTCTGCTGTAGTGCGAGGGATATGTTGGCTACTACCTCACCTCCGGCAACTGAAGACCCAAAGACGGCGTGCGTTTTAGTCGGTTCGAGTCCGACATAACCTACCCAACCGGCTCCGGTGCGTGGCGATTTATTGCACGATAATAAAAGTTTCGTACTTATTCCACAGAAAAACGTTTCGTGAGTTATTCATAATACAATTAAACACGTCTGATATAACATCATCTTTATAGAGTAACCTTGATTCAATATATAGTTCCTATATTGGAATTTGGCTCTGTCGGAATTTTCTTTATTTGATCACTATTTTTATGTCTAAATTGAACGGACTATCACTAATAATTTCATTGATAAATCCATAATTTTCATTATTGATGAAAATAAATAAACTAGGTTTAACTTGGTATAACTCTTCTCTAACTGTAACTCTCACTACTTGTCCTTGGTGTTTTCTTGTATTTATTTTTGGGTGCACAATAACGAGTAATCTATCTATCTATCTCTATTTAAAAAAACTTTATTTGTGGCGAACAGTGCTAGAACCATAGATCGTAGACATATTAGTATCTGAATTCTGTTATGTATTTACATTAGTTTGTATTGTTACTAAGTCTTTCCTCTTCTGTTTTGGAGTTGCCATCGTGGTGTAGTAATTTGTTTCACAACAACTCCGCTATTCACGGAGAGGGCCCGAGTATAGGTTTCGCTCTTCAGGAAGGCTCACTACGTCCCTTTTAGAACTACGCTCATATTTTGATCTTTGAATATGTTTATTACCAGATCGATGGAGCAGCAGACCAATCAGAGACGACTGGATCAGTGCTGAACAGAACCATTAAATGCGCAATCGCTCTGAAGAATCTTGGTTTCAAGAAAGATGATGTAATGGTTTTGATTGCACCAAACAGTATCGACCTATGTATACCTCTTTACGCGGCATTGTATCTCGGCATCGCGATCGCAGGGACAGATATGTTTCTGGGAGTCAGTAAGTATTGCTTCCGTAACCTCACGTCTAAAATCCCTGAACTAGGTTCATGTCCCTGTTATAATGGATTGTGCAGAAAAAAGGAGAAGGCATCCGTGTAGTGACAGAGAAAGAATACCCCCCTCCCCCTCCTCCTTCCACTTACATCACTATCTAATTTAGAAGTACCTTCCATGTGTAATGTGTAATATGTTAGATTGCAGAAACTGCCATCGAATTTTCGACTTTATTTACTATGGCTCAAAGTTCAAAATGAAAAAGAGTTTGTTACATCGTTTCTTGCACTGTATAAGATGCCATTAAATTTAAGACTTTAATAGCATAGCAGTAAAGTCGGTTATCGGTTGATAAAGAGCCGGAGCCCAGAACTGTGTACATTTTTTGTGGCTGTGTTACCGTGTGGAGTAGACTAGGGCCATTCCATATATAGACCCACTTGACGGTAACATGCACGATATCTTTTATGTGGAACTGAAACCATAGTTGACGAAATATGAAGTAATTCATTAATTATTTATTTTGCAGATGAACTAAAAGACAATTTTAATACCTTAAAACCGAACATAATATTTAGTCTAAATGAAAAAACTGTGGATATAGAAAAAGCTTTGGAACTAGCTGGAGTTCAAAGTAAAATAGTGACATTTAATGCAGGCAGTAAACACACAACCTTCAGTCAACTCATCAAGGATGTTGATGATGAACTAATCAAGAGCTTTCAGTAAGTTTTGCTGAATTTATAAATAAAAATTGGTTGCCTGTAAAGTCGGTATACGGGCGAAAGTTTTACGTGACAACGACTTTGAGTGGTAAAATATCTCTCTCGCTCTGTCTCTCTCGCTCTTAGGCGGGCTAACTGTGCTCGAGTGGAAGGGACGCGTGCCTTTCACTTTTTATGTCTGTCTCTCTCGCTCTTAGGCGGGCTAACCATGCCCGAGTGGAAGGGACGCGTGCCTCTCACTCGCTCTCATTGTGAGCGCATAACGTGAGCGGAGCGTAACGCAGTTTCTTGAAGTGTCACCCGGCAAGCCAATTTATAAGACGTTGTCACGTCAAAAATCAAAATAAATATGGACTTTCTATTATTCTTTTGTTAGATGCACTGATATTGACCCGGCGGAGACGTATATGTTGCAGTAAGTTCCCGACTCCTACAAAGAGTATATTGGTACTGTCTCCCATACAATGGTTGTCAGCTACTATAAACTACCTTTTCGCGCCGATTCTTAGGATCACGCGAGTTCAATCATCAGATCCGGTCATCACGCCTGAGCTATTCGCTAGAATTCTTAATAAATATAAGGTAAAATTCATCAACATTTTTTATACCACTTAGGTGGCAAACAAGTGGCAACTACCTCACCTCCGGCAACTAAAGACCCAGTTGTGGTAACAACATAATGCATATCGTTACCACTGTTTTTTTAAATTTCAGAATAGTGATTATTTTGCTGTATATAAAAAAGTATTTTTAACGTTTCATACTTTGAATCGAAGAATCTTGAATATTTACGAAAAAGTTTAGACGTATTCTTACAAACGGGTTCATATTGTCGAATTTATCCTTCGTTTGCTTTTTAGTTTGCCATGACAGATATGTACAGGATAGTTAAAATAATATTTTATTCGTTTTCAGCCCACAGCAGTGCTTTCAAGCCCTCTTATGGTAAAAAGCATGTTAACAGTTCGTGACAAATGTGATTTCACATGCTTTGAGTTGATTTTATTAGGGGGCTGTCCTGTAGATCCAGACCTCGTCGACGAAGTCAAAGTGAGTTTTTTTTGCCCTCAAAATAACTTTATCCTTACTCAGCCATATTCCATGACTTCATGCTTTACATCGTCAGATAATAACTTTTGACTAATTACTATCAATTCATTCTTTTTTTCAATTCATTTGTAACGTCATTCATTGTGACCGATAGTTCGTATGATTGTCGGTAGATAGCTCCTACCATCGCCCAAAAGATGGTTATATAACAGAGTTTCTGCAAAAACAGATTGGAGTATCACGAGCGAAGAGCGCAACCTATGCTCGGGCCCTCTCCGAAAGTAGCGGCGCTGCCGTGAAACAAATTACTACACCACTATAGCAACTTAAAAATGTCGTCGATTCAACAGAAGAAGAATTCACTTTTTTCTATCTTTTGATTTGAACAGTCAGCATACTAAGTGCTTTTCAAAATTTTCTGTACAATTCATTCTTGTCAGTGTTCATATCACTGATTAAAACGGGTACTTCGTCATTTCACACCAGTAGCTGTTCGGACCGCGGCGTGAATCGCACAAGGCAATTGAATTCCTCGTTTCGGACCCGTGTCGTGGTGTGAATCGACGAATGTCTATTTTGTAGGTCGGCGTTTTGCACCACGATGGTACGAAATACCGATGTAGACCCAAAAGTCATTACAAAAGTCTCCAAATTCTCTTTCTTCTATTACTAAAATGAGTTTTTTGCTGTGCAGATATTGGCAAAAACCAACCAAGTGTACTGTGTATACGGGGCGAGCGAAATGAGCGGTATTACGGTTCACCATGATCATCCTTCGCCTAAGGGTTCATGTGGCACTCCAAGAGGCGCCCTAGAATATCGTGTAAGTCTTACAATCCATCAATCAGTCCATAGCAGTCTACTGCTGGATATAGTCTTCTCCCAACGATGATAGGATTTGGTCTACTATTTCAATGCTGGTCAGACGGTACAAGTTTCGAGTTTTCTTCTCTAGGAGTGATAAGGTCTGGCGCAAAGTGCGCCTCTTCATATCCGGGGGCTAGATGGGGACACCATGGTTCCCACATTAGGGGAAGGGGGTCATCTCAAAGAGATGTCCCCGGGTCTGCCGGGGTGCAAGACTCATGGACGGCGTGCGTTTTGGTCGGTTCGAGTCCGACATAATCACCTCCACCGACTTTTGGTGGGGAAAAAGGAGTGATAAGGTCTACGTTTGTCGTTAGTCGCCTCTTACGTGCTACTACTTGTAAGTATTTTTTTGTAAGTCGCTATTCTCTGTACGCTGTACGCTACTCTCTCTTAAATACCGCGGTAGCCTAGTGGTATGGGTAATGGACTGCTGATACGAGGTCTCGGGTTCGATCCCAGGTTTTTCTTGGCGCACACTAATGACTTTTCGATGCTTTTCGAAGTTATGCGTGTTTTTATATCAGGTTTATAAGTGCCCAGGTAATGGCAATAGGATCGCCACCTATTACATTGGGACCTGAACATAAACTGGCGAAATGTGGGTGCTAGCACTTCTGCCTACCTCTTCAGGGATATAGGCGTGAGTTTATGTTATGTTATGTTATGCATCATCAGTAAAATTGTTGCCGATAGACAAACGATGACTTCGACTTTTTTTAAATTTCTGTGTCTACATTCCAGTTAGTGGACACGCATACACATGAAGATATCACTGAAGCCAACGTGCCTGGTGAATTGTGGGTTCGTGGACCTACCGTGTTTAAGGTAAGATGTATGTTATCATCATTCTCTGAACCATTTTCCCAACTCAGTTGGGGTCGGCTTTCCAGTCTTTGTGTGATGCGGCTGAACCTCGATATTTTCCGCTGTGTTTATAAGTGCCCGGTTAATGGCAATAGGCTCCCCACCTTCTGGGATATAGGCGTGAGTTTAAGTTATGTTATTTTATGATTTTGAGCATATCCCAGTGGATGGCGATGTCTATTCTCGTCTAAATACACTTCTTATGATTTACTTCTTGAAACTCGCAGGGTTACTACAACAGTCCTGAATTGACAGCATCTACATTAACAGAAGATGGCTGGCTGAAGACTGGTGACATACTCTACAGAGACGAAAACTGGCACTTCTATTTTGTCGAACGACTTAAGTCAATATTGAAATACAAAGGCCACCAGGTGAATAACTAACAAACATACATACATAGGTACATACATAAAACCACTCTTCTTTCTTTCTTTCTAGATCACGGATATCCATTTGCTACGATCCCGACATACTAGCAACTCTCGCTTCATTCGCTAATAATAATTGATTATATTATTCGAAATGAAACAAGCCTCTTAAAATTCAAGCGGTGTGAGTCTTTTCTCTGCCGCACCATTAAATCCTGGAATTCCTTATCAGCGCACTTGTTTCCTTCATCCTGCAGTTCCAGGTCCTTTAAGCGGGGCGTGAAAAAGCTTCTGATGAAGCCGTCAAGCTGAGCGCCACCATTGTAACACTGAACGTGTTTGCAATGGTAACCCTCTTTCATGAGGGAAGATTTGATTGGTAAAACATACATAGACTGATAAGCACATTACCCTCTTTTGCGTCCTGTAGTCGGGTAAAAAGGCACACCAAGATTATTAATGCTTATATAAGCACCTAAACAAACGGATTATAGAAGTGAACATACCGCATAAATAATCTTATATCTAAGTTTAATGTTTGCAGGTAGCGCCGGCAGAAGTTGAGGAGGTGATTAAACAGCATCCTGGTGTGTCAGATGTATGTGTCGTCGGTATACCGGACAGCGACTGCGGAGATCTCGTAGTTGCTTGCGTGGTACCCAAACCTGGAGCCACTCCCACAGCTCAAGAAATCAAGGATATTGTGAAAGGTAATTACTGCTGACCTTCCTTCTCATACTTTCTTTTCTGTGCGCCAAATCCCCAGGGATATTGTCTCCACCAAAGTCGGTGGAGGTGATTATGTCGGAATTGAACCAATTAAAACGGATTTATGGGTCTTTGAGTGCCGGAGATGAGTCTCCTCCGGACCAGTTCCGCCGCCTTCTTTTCGAGCATTACTTGCTCGCAAAAGGAGGCGGTGGCCGCCCAAACTCTCGTACGACCAACTCTCCTCGTACCATCGCCGTGAGCAAGACGATGAGTGAGACAACACCCAGTTCTAGGGCCGCCACCAGGACCCGCCTCGGTGTCTCCCACGCTGGGTACACCTTCCCTCTCATACTGAGGATATAATACAAAATCTAAGAAATTAAAGTTATCGGCCTCAGATAACATACAATCGTCGCACATACTTACAGCAATTGTTGTTACATTTGTTACTTTGTACTAATTTTTGTTCTTTAATTATGTTGTTCTTCTTTAATAAATAGATGGAAATATAATAATAATAAATAAATTTTAATATTCACTGTTAAATCGAAGCGAACCGAAGAAATCAACAAACATGGTAAATATCCCGATCGACTTATCAGTGAATATGTAAATGACCATGTAAATCTAAAATCATAAATTTTAATGTTTTAAACTTATCACTGTGTACTTTCATGCCGCTGTGGCTGTCAAATACGGTAATTCAATAATTTCAAATTACAAGCGATTGGATTTGTAATTATTTAAAGACATTGGTAGGTATAGTGAGCTCTGAAAGTTTCTGGATACCTTAAAGACCTATAATCCTTTGGCAACTTAAGTATAATTTAACCAAAGTAACATAGCGTTAATAAAATAAACTATCGATGTCTTGTTTCTTTATAAGAAATAAGGAAATTCGAGTAATCCTAAACTTAATTACAAAAACCAGTAGCTTCTAAGACTAGTAGTTGTGTGTAGTGGCAATGCTACATAGATTTCTTTTTTAAATTGTCGATGTACTTTTGTTTCCCACTGTACATATGCTTTACTTCCCAGAGATAGGCAAAGAGGTTTAGCATTATTTGTTACAAAAGGTTTATGGGTTTCAAAAATGTGTACAATCTGTTTTATTACAGAATCACTGACGGATAGCAAACACCTACGAGGTGGTGTAGTATTTGTGAAGGAGCTTCCCCTCACCAGCACTTCCAAGGTCAATAGGAAAGGAATACAAGAAATGGTGCTTAAATTGGATAGAGAATGAAAATACTATTAACACAATATTAAAACTATTTATATATATTTATTTTATTCTTTATTCTACACAATGTAATTGATGCAATATAATTAAATGTTAAGTATTCATCATTTTCTGAACCTTTTCCCAACTCAGTTGGGGTCGGCTTTCCAGTCTAACTGTGATGCGGCTGAACTTCGATATTTTACGTGAAGCGACTGCCATCTGACCTTTCTCTCTGACCTGATCTGACCTGAATGTTAAGTATTATACTTATTTTATTTCATTTTTCACTTCGACTCCACAACACTTGGTTGTAGAATGATGTTATATACCTATAAACCTTCTTCTTCAATCACTTAATTTATTAAACAAGTGCGAGACTCGCCCATGAAGTGTTCCGTAGCAGCACGTAACATCAGCAGCTTCGTTTAGCCGCTTTGCCTTATAGTTTTTGATTTACTTGGAAGAAAGGCGAAAATTGCGGTTTATGACGTATTGAAAAAAACTAATAACCAATTTTCGGTGGAAGTTTGCATGGCAATGTACAACATAGGTATATAATATTTTTTGAAGTTATCATTCACTTATTTTTTTCGACTTTGGAAGTGTCCCTCGCTGAAACTATTCTGTTTAGAAAAAAATGATGTTAGAAACCTCAATGGCATTTTTGAAGACCTATCTATAGATACCCCACAAGCATGGATTTGATGAAAAACAATTCAGTTCTAAGTATGGCAACCCCAAAGGCCTTATAGTTGCGGAAAAAAGTGGCTGTGACATCTGGACGGACAGTCAGACAGTCAAACGGACAGACAGACAGACAGATATTTCGAATCTATTTTTTTAATTACGTTTTTTGACATTTATCTACGGAACCCTAAAAACCGCATCAAAAACCGTTGCGTAGTTTTAAAGATTTAAGCATGTTTTAAAGATTTAAGCATAATAGGGATATAAGGACAGAGAAATCGACTTTATTTTATACTATGTAGTGACTACCCACGGCATTGTACTGCCCAAGTAAAACATTTTTTCAATTCAGGATAGGATAGGAAGAACGGCAAGTGCCTAATCTGAGATGCAACCTGCGTCAGCACAGTAGCCGCCAGTCACCTCAGCCGTACCGTGTGGTCTTCGTCTGCGGCTGTGGAAGACGCCAGCGTAAAGAAGAGTCTCAAATACGCCAACCTTTTTTTTTACATGGTGGAATGCATTTACGCACCTCGCTCACCCCTACAGGGGCGGGGGGGCGAGCTTTGTGTGGGACTCCTGACCTCTACCGGGGACCAGACTACCCACTAAACCACCACGGTGTCCGTCATCATCGCATATCGACGATGGCGGGAACAACATCTTCCGCCATCGCCGTGCGAGTCGCCCGCCGCTATTCGGTGGCAGGCCCGTCTCTGGTGCGGCAGAAGCGGAGACCTTCTGCCGCCCGCCTAGGCAAGGCACACGCGACACGACGTGCGCCTTCAACTTCGAGGTCTATGTAAGGGCAGCAGACGCCCCCGCGTCTACTGCCTGGAGCCGCTTTACATCTTTGTACCGGTAGCGGTAGAGACCCTGGGCTGTTGGGGCAAAGAGGCCAAAGCATTTATAAAAGGAATAGGACAAAAACTAAACGAGGCAACAGAAGACTATCGATCCGGATCGTTCCTGGTCCAAAGGATGGCCATCGCAATCCAGCGTGGAAACGCAGCGAGTGTGATGGCCACTTTTGGACCAGGAACGATCAGGGACGGGCTTTTTTAGTTGACGAGATATATCATCATCATCACTATCACTATCACTATCATCACTACATAGTATAAAATAAAGTCGCGTTTTCTGTCCCTATTTTTCTTGTCCCTTTGTATGCTTAAATCTTTAGAATTACACAACGGATTTTGATGCGGTTTATTTCAATAGATAGAATGGTTAAAGAGGAAGGTTTATATGTATATAACATCATGCTGCAACTAACAGGTGCGGAGTAAGAATGAAAAATGTTGCAAAAACGGGGTGACGCAGACGAAGTCGCGCGGGTCAGTATATCATAGTAGTATATCATATAGTGATAAATTATAATATTGTTGACAAATATAATTGTAAAATAATTTAGGATTATCTCAAATCGGCGTTGTAATCAGGGCCTCGATTGTACTAATCGCTAACTATTGTCAAGGAACTGAGATTACAAAAATTGCCATTCAATTTTGGACTCTACGTTTACACGGTTTAAGTTGAAAATTAAATGGCATTGTGTAGGGTGAATGAAACTATGTGATAAATTCTTTTTAATTTCATTTTGAACTTTAACACAATGTTTATAAAGCCGAAAATGCCATGGTACGTTTTGTGATATCAGTCGTATGAATATAAATATTCTAGGAATAAATAAATAAATATTCTAGGACAATCTACACAACGTCACCTAGACCCATGATAAGCATAGTTTAACTAGCTTGTGTTACAGGTTCTAGAATGCGGATAAACATACATAGATACATTTTTTTTGTAAATACATACATATTATACATAGAAACACCCAGACCAATGTAGATATTTATATTCAAGCTCACAAATATTAGCACTGAGCGGGAATCGAACCCGCGCCTCCTGTGTAGCAGTCGTGTTTACTACCGCTACGCCACGGAGGTCGTCGATATATAATATGGTTGACCTCCGTCCTCCATGAGCATGGGCCGGAGGGTGACGGGAGCAGCCGCCTGTCACTCTAGCAGAAGCAGGCCGCGCAAAGTGCGCCTCCCCATACCCGGGGGCTAGACGGAGACACCGTGGTCCCTACGCCCGACGGGGGTCATCTCGAAATAGAGGGCTCCTGATCTCACGGGGTTCGAGGGATATTATTTTGGCTACTATCCCACCTCCGGCAACTAAAGACCCAAAGTCGGCCTGCGTTTTAGTCGGTTCGAGTCCGACTGACTCCGAAGGGAGGTACCCGTAGGGATTATTCGCTCGATTAAAAAAAATCGTATGACTGAGAATTAGTAGAATTGATGTCTGGGTTGGAAATTACCCTTGTGACCCTTACTTGTAAGCCACCATTTCTTACCTGCTCTTTTGCCTAATCACAAAAATAAATCATGTATAGATCATCGTCATTCATTGCCATTAACCGGGCACTTATAAACCTGCGATAAATACACACATAACTTCGAAAAGCATCGAACAGTCATTGCTGTGTGCCATAGTAAAAACTGAGGTCGTAACCGAGACCTCGACCCCGAGCTAAAAAAAAATTGCTCAAATTTCTGAGATGGCTCGGCTCAGTTTCTACTTGAAGCTTTTGTACAGATTGCTGCACCCTGCTTTAAGGATTATAGGGAGTTCTGAAGTTTCCCATATTGTTCTCTATACTCCATTTGTTTAGATACCTAAAAAAGCTATTTAAACAACTTTGTGACAACTTTTTATAAAAACACATGTTAAACAAATAAACTAAGCTAACTAACTGACTAACTAGTGGTTCGATACCAATATTTAGTTTTTATAATACATTTCTAAGCAGAAAAGTATTTTTATACTGAGTTTTTGAACAAAACTTATTTAAAAGACACACCAAGATTGTTTACGTTTTTTTATTTACCTAAAACGCAATTCGCCTAATTCGCTCATGAACTGAAGTTCAATATACCTACCTAGCCTTTGGGCTAATACGGAATAAACCTAAATCTCATTTCACTTACTACGCTTATGAGCTAATACGCAATATTAGGTCTAAATGTCACTATGACGATGTCTTGTTATGTACCTATAGGCAAAACGCGAAATTGACAGACTGCGTTTTAGGTACTCAGCAACTAAAGCAAAAAATGAACTATAGTTTCTAGTGCTGAGGTTAATAACCTCTGATAGTATTTCACCACCTATACCTACCACAGTTAGTGTTCCGTAGAGCTCTTATAACTCATCATCATTATAGCGTTACTCGCGGTCGCATCCAAAGCTTTCATTTCAGAGTCCGAGATCCGCTTTCCAGCTTTTTCTCTTCCACTTCGCATGGTTTTGCGCATCGATGGTGCTGAGTCCTTTGGCACGCATGACATCCTCCACAACGCAATCAGCACATCTTGGGTTTACCCCTATTACCGGGATCGGCATTTTGTCTGCAATATACCACGGACATGGAGACTGCCTCGGATGCGAGAGATCCTCACATGTTTCTTACAAGAGACTCCACACATCCACCTCAGCATATTCATCTCCGTCACCCGCAGTTATAACTAATTCCAGAGCTCCATAAAATCAACAAAAATTATAGATATCCCGATATATTTAACAGTGAATATGTAAAATTATATATAATTATCTAAAATTATATGTCTGCCTATTTACAATTTACACACACACATACACACACATACATAATATACAGTCGATTTTTTTTTATCTGGGTAAACCTTGACTATGCGTAATAATTTTATCAAGCAAGCAGTAGGTAATATTGAGCCGTTGGTGTAATACGGAAACCAAAAGTTCTGCGATTGTGTGTGTTTCAAAATGTCTCAAGAAAACTACGGTTCTGATTGGGTGCATTTTTTTATAGCCGAACTTACGGCACGGGTTGTAGCTAAGTCCGGTATACCTAGTGACAGATTTCATCTTGGCAAAATTGTTCTGCAGAGTTTGAAAGATGATCCGGATTTTGTGATGCAGGTGAACATAGATTCAGTATTTTGTTGTATGGATTGCTGGGGGGTCCTATGTCCAATAGAGCCCTGTGGCAACCGAGGTTCAAGAGATTTTGTGAATGACTATCTCACCTTGGGCACAGTAAACGAAAAATTCTTTATACTTTGTACCTTTGACTTCAACCGTAGACAGCGTGCGGTTTAAGTAGATATTTAATTTTTTTTTGGTTATACCACTTCGGTAGGTAGCAGACAAGCACACGGCCTACTAGATGAAAAGTGATTACTTTTTTTTATTTTATTTAAACCTTTTGCACAAATACGTAATAAATGTACAAAGGCGGACTTAATGCCATTGGTACTTTCTACCTAAACTTAGGGTGATGCAGAGATTTGTCAAGGTAGGTGCGTGAAGTATTATGGTGAGCAATCGACCAGTACGGTATTAATAATAAATATACAAACTGTAAATATAATGAGGTACCTACCTAAATAAGGATATTTTTTTAGACAAGCACACGGTCCACCTGATGGGAAGCGGTCACCGTGGCCTATAGACGTTTGCAACACCACAGGCGTCACACACGTGCTGCCTACCTTGTAGAAACCTTCTAATGCCCTTCTTGAAGAACCCCATACCTATGGATATACTATGACCTATGGACGTTTTCAACACCAGAGGCATCACACCCTTGAAGTCGACCCTGTAAAAGGGACTGTGAGGGGAGAAAAGAGTTGCAGGTTAAGAGTTTTAGTGTTGTCAGTGCAGACGACATTACCAGCTGCCATTTTAAGTCATCGGTCTTCCTACTGATAACTCGTAACCTCTCCAATAAGTTCTCGATACCCTAACCACCGCCAGAACACAACACAAGGTTATTATTTGAAATGAATGAAAACGAAAATAATTTATTGCCAAAAACCACGACGGTTACATTCATTGCCGGTGACCCCACACTAGGCAAGCCTGTCCTGTGGGTGCCGAATACGTTGGTACATTATGGGTAATACAAAGTGTTCGATATTCTGTACAAAACCATGGTCGCCTAGTGGTATGGGTAATGGACTGCTGAGACGATTTCTCGGGTTCGATCCCAGGTTTACCATGGCACACACCAAGGACTGCGATGCTTTTCGAAGTTATGTGTGTATTTATCGCAGGTTTATATGTGCCCGGTTAATGGCAATAGGCTCGCCACATTGGGACCTAAATATAGAACTGGCGAAATGTGGGTGCTAGCACCTCTGCCTTCCCGAAGGAATATAGGCGTGATATTATAAAAAAAAAGTATTCTGTATTACATTTAATAGTTTGTTTGCATAAAATTTAATCTTCTTTAAGATCGATGGAGCAACTAAAGAATCGGAAACTAACGGATCTGTGCTTCGAAGAAGCATCAAGTGTGCTTCGATGCTTAAGAGGTTCAACATGAAGAAGGATGACGTTTTGGTGTTAATGGCTCCAAACCACCTCGATATGATCATTCCGTTCTACGCTGGATGGTATCTTGGACTTGCCGTTGCTACTGCTGATAGGACCATGAATATTCGTAAGTGACGTTACCATGTACAGTGGATTATAAATCATTATTCTCTGAACCTTTTACCAACACAGTTGGGGTTGGCTTTTCAGTCTTACTGAGATGCGGCTGAACTTCGATACAACCAATGGTCCAATGACCAAATGGCGATATCGAAGCTCCAAGTTAGACTGGTTGGACTTTTGAGGGCTCCAACTACCCGTAACGACTGCCATAGATGTTTGTATGGCAACCGGGACCGACGGCTTAACGTGCTCTCTGAGTCACGAACAGAACAGTGCAAATAGCCATATTCATGCATACAACTTTTTGCACTGAGCGGGGATCGAACCCGCGCCCCGTGCGTAGCAGTCGCGTTTACTACCGCCACGCCACGGAGGCTGTACAGTGGATTATAAATGTTCCTGGATATTTTGAAAGCCTAACACTAACTAATTTAACCAAAAGTAACATGATACCGTTAATGAAATAAACTATAGGTATAGATCGATGTCTTGTTTCTTTATAAGAAATCAAGTAAACTCATGCAAGTATTGGTCTAAATTAAATTACATTAATAAATAGATCTATTATCCAGTAGCTTCTAAGACTAGTATTATTGTCCGTGATCCAACTACTTGCGTCTACTAATAAGACTACAGGCCAAATTTCGTCTAGTTCTATCAGAAGGACAATGGGCCCCTTTTTTACATGGTGGAATGCATTCACGCACTTCGCTCACCCACTAAACTACCACGGTGTCCGACATCATCGCATATCGACGATGGCGGGAACAACATCTTTCGCCATCGCCGTGCGAGAAGAGGAGTTCTTCTGCCGCCCGCCTAAGCAAGGCACACGTGACACATCGTGCGCCTTCAACCTCGAGGCATATATAAGGGCAGCAGACGCCCCCGCGTCTACTGCCCGGCCTACAGTTAGGGGGGAGGGAGTTGGTGGCTTCCTCCGGACCCCGGTTCGCTTGCGGCGCTGTGGGAGGAAAAGTGGGTCTTTATCAGGACAATGGGCTCCTAAAATTACCCGTAGTGCTACTGGGAGAATTATGAACATATTTACCTGTCCGTGGTTTTATCAATAGGACAACAAACAATTAGCAGTGCCCATAGTTTAACGAGGAGTAATAAAATCTTTTTCCTGGTTACTTATGAATGTTTATTCTAAACGTATTGTGATAATAAAACTTCATATCATGTTGACGTTAATTTATTTACCATGTACGGTTATTCTTGATGGAATTTCGTTCGAAAATATATTAAAATTTTAATTGGATAGAAGTCGCATAATGGATTTAATTGAACGAAAAGGCGGTACTGTACTACTACATGATGTACACCATTATTATAAACTAGCCTGTGCCTGCAGCTCCGCCCGCGTGGCTGTCGGTTATCGCGACCTAAGCGCCATCTTTGCAACTGAAATTCTATATTACTGATCATAATTCTGTTTCTACTTAACCAATTGCAATCAAACAAGCATAAGATTTTAAGTTGGACCATACCCCTTCAAACAAAAAAACCGCATCGAAATCCGTTCAGTAGTTTTTGCGTCCATCGCGGACAAACATAAACTTTTAACAATTATATAATATTATTAGATTGAGTTTTCATGAAAAAGGAGGATCAGTTTAGAGGTTCTCTTTACTCTGTCTAATTTAGGATGATAATTTTGACAGTTCACGTCTATGAAGTAACGTATTTTTATCTACAAATTAAGACCTCTAAAATTATCGTAACACATAGACATGTACCGCCCACTTATCGTAGAGAAGCTTTCAGCATAATAGACTGTAGACATCAATAAATAACAATCGAATAAATCGTAGGTACATATCTATTGGTTTATTAATATTATTATGTGGATAAGTACTTATCTAATACAATTTTTGAAACAAAATAAAATAAAATAATACAATACATAGATATTATATCATAAATAGCTGTAACTGTAGCAATTATCAGTCTATAAAATAGTTCAGTGCGATTAGGTAATGCCGCGTCGATCCGATGTTTTTTTTCAGTGTGACCTAAATTGATCAAATATTATTATTTATAAAATTATATTTCCCTAATTACCTAACATAATAAGAAATAATTGTTTTATGATTATGAAACCATCGATGCGGTGGTCTACGGGAACGATAATCGAGTATCGAATAGATTTATTTACGATTATACTGTATGGGGTACCCTACTTATGTTCAGTAATACAATCTACTTAGAGCTGTCAAAATTTTCATCCTATATTTGACAAATTGTAATTATAAAAAGAAAAATTTAACTTATGTTCATATTCCCTGAACCTTTTCCCAACTCAGTTGGGGTCGGCTTTCCACTCTAACTGAGATGCGGCTGAACTTCGATGTTTTCCGTGAAGCGACTGCCATTTGACCTCCACAACCAATGGTCCAATGGCGATATCGAAGTTCCAAGTTAGACTTGTTGGACTTTTGAGGGCTCCAACTACCGTAACGACTGCCACAGATGTTTGTATGGCAACTGGGACCGACGGCTTAACGTGCTCTCCGAGGCACAACCAGACCAGTGCAAACAGTCATATTCATGCACTCATGAGCATTCATGAAGTATGATTTTCAATCCCACGTAATAGGAGGTGAGCCTATTACCGAGGTATAATATTTTCTTTTATTGATTTTTCCAGACGATCTAAAACATTACTTCGATGTAACTAAACCAAAAGTAGTATTCTGCCAAAATGAGAAAGTTCCCGATGTTCAAAGAGCATTGGAACTTTTGGAAATAGATACCAAAGTTATTTCCTTCGATAAGAGCGCCGATACATTAAGCCTATCTGATATGCTGGAGATGCATGGAGAAGAAGATAACATTGAAGACTTTAAGTAAGGTTCAATTAATATTTTTGGAAGTAATATTGTAAGGAAAGTATGTAAATATGGATGATTAGGGGCCTGATCACCCGGAGGCGAATCGGACGTCGGAGGTGGCTTGTATAATCTCATTTATTAGACGGTGTGCGTTTTAGTCAGTGTGGTGTGAATCGACGAATGTTTAATTTTTTTTTGTTATATTATTTCAATATTTCATATTGAAAGTGGAACAGTCAGCGTCCGTTAGGATACACAGGATACTATGTAGTGTTATTATTATTAAGATGGGTCAAACAGTATCTCTTAGGTACTGTAATGGTAAATTTATTAGTTTAATTTGTTTGAATTCACACTTATCTTCCCTATGTTTATCTTTATATACAAATATCAATGGATGACAACGGTCCGAGTCCGAATCACACTATGAAAGTAAGGTAGTATTGAAATTATATTAGGTACTCTTAAGATACTTACTTATATAATCACATTGAAAGGAGAAAATCTAAGAGCAAATGGACTGTGTGAAAAATGATATGACCAGGAATAGAAAGAAAGGAAAACATGTAGGGAGTTATGCAAGCTATAAATCAAACCTAATAAAACTCAGCGTTAAAATCAGTAAATTGGCAACCTCACAGAACAGAAAAAGCTAGTAGAAATGCGACACGATAGTTTCAGTAGCGGAATCGATGTCGCTAAATCAAACAGTTAAAAATACCGCACATTTCAAGTAAATAATTGCTTTGAGTGGTGGAATTTACTACTTACTATTTTTAATGCTATATTAGCTCAAATCATTCGTAGGTAACTACTACAAAACGAAAATGCAATTACCTTTTTTTGCCACCACCTTGTTTTTCAACCGTTCAAAATAGCGATTACTTTGCTATAGGTTAAAACGTATTTATGGCGTATATTTTGGATCGAACAGCTTAAATATTTACGAAAAAGTTTAGACGTATTCTTACAAAAAGGTTCAAATTATCGAATTTATTCTTCGTTGCGTAAATACGCACACCAAAGACACCCGTGCGCGGTTCTGCAACCGTTCTCCTAAGACCCATTCGCCATAGGACTATTTGTCGACAGGATGATTAATTTATTGCCGTTTCCCCAGCAGGGTCTTTCACTTGTGGACATTTCGTCGGCAGAACCTTTCAGCGACTAAGTGTTTCACCGACACGACGATAAACCACCGACTATATCACACTTCTACTTGTTTCTTCTGTTTTCCATGGGCAACATTCCCTCATAAACATTCCGTTTAAATAATAATATAACAACACAGATTTAATCATCGATTAATTCTGGCTTACCCGCTTAAATCTATATTTTTTTTCAGGGTAACAGATTTTGATCCTGAAGAAACTATATCGTTGTTGGTTTCCACTAGTGGTACTACAGGACTCCCGAAAACTGCTGCTCTGACGCACAAGAATGTCGCCATCGCTGCACCTTACATGTGGTATGTAATAATACATATTTATTCACTTATATCAATATGATGTCTTGCAGAGTCAAAATGAAAAGGGTTCCTAAAATTCAACACAGCAGGTCGTGTTCGGCTACCTGATCTTGACAAGGGCGGACACACGGAAACAAATTTACTGGCGTGGCTAACGTGGCTCTGGAAGAATTTCTTGAAAAACTTTACATTGGCGTTTGGACAGTAGTTTTATATTACATTTACTTACCCATCTACTCTATCTTCTATACTATTGTATAATTGTAAAAAGTTTATGTTTGTCCGCGATGGACGAAAAAACTACTGAACGGAACTGAACTTTCGATGCGGATTTTTTTCGTTTGAGGAGTTTATTCCAACTTAAAATCTTACGTTTGTTTGATTGCAATCGGTTAAGTAGAACCAGAGTTATGATTAGTAATATAGAATTTAAGTTAAGATGGCGGTTGGGTCGCGATAACCGACAGCCACGCGGTCAGAGCCACGGGCATAGGCTAGTTTATTACAATATTTAGCTACAATATTTAGGTCCTTGACCTTGATTAAATTGCGGCGAATCTGACGTAGGTATGCCTTTTTTTCATCCGTACTAAATATAATATGGGTAATATTGATTGACCTTGCTATGTGCTAATCTACTATTTTTTTTTTCATCTATGGCACGTCAATTTGACTTCACCTCGCCTGATGTTAAGCTGAAGGCAAAGTCTCATGTAAGAGGGTCACCATTGCAAACACGTTCAGTGCTACAATGGTGGCGCTCAGCTTGGCGGCCTCATCAGATGCTTTTTCTTCGAGGCCATTTAGCAGTTCCTCAATAATAATGTTGTATCTATCTATCTTCCACAGGAGTTTCACCACAAAGTTCCCATCACCAACGCGTTTAGCGCTTTTGGTAGCACCCTCGCAGTGGCTCTCCACGCTGATCAACTTGGTGATGAGTCCTATTGTGAAGTATACAAGACTCCAGTCGTCTGCACCGATTACTATTCTACATACAATTGAGTTGATGAAGGAATATGAGGTTGGTTTGAAGTTTTTGGTTTACTAGATGATCTCAAAAGGCAATATACAAAAGAGATCCTCTGGTTCTAAGGGATTTATTTGGATTTTTTGTCCACACCATTTCGCTAGAGGATCTATAATACATACATATGCTCACGCCTGTCATCCCCGGAGGAGTAGGCAGATGTGTATTAAACACCCACATTTCGCCAACCATGATTTCCGGTCCTATTGCCGCAAATTGGGCACTTTGTAACAAATAAATATATCATAAATATATCCGAAAATAAATTTCAAACCGAAAATGTTGAGAAAAAAAATTTTTGCTCCGATTCCTTGCTATGCGGTGTAATCGCAAGGAACTTAATTACGTGCTTAGCCGCACAAGCACTACCAATTTACGTATTGGAGGGTATCAGAGATCCATAATGTAGGTATATGGAATTTTTATCAGACCATCATTTATGACTTTACTTCGCCTAATGGTAAGGTAAAGGAGAAGTCTCAGGAATTTATCCCATATCGTTAACCAAATGTGTAAATCAGTTAGTATGTTGAAGACGTACCGGTCTGAGTATTTAACATAACATAACATAAACTCACGCCTATATTCCCGAAGGGGTAGGCAGAGGTGGTAGCACCCACATATCGCCAGTTTATGTTTAGGTCCCAATGTAATAGGTGGCGAGCCTACTGCCATTAACCGTTCACTTATAAACCTGCGATAAATACACACATAACTTTGAAAAGCATCGAAAAGTCACTGATGTGTGGCATGGTAAAAACTGGGATCGAACCCGAGACCTCGTCTCAGCAGCCCATTATCTATACCACTAGACTACTGCGGAAGTATTTACTTCACAAAAAAGTGTTTAACGCTTCTGAAGAAGTTTTCACTTCAAAGTCATTGCCACAGTTCATCAAAATAAGTAGGCTGGCCGTATAGAAGTTAAAAAAGAACTAAGATGGTAACTTATGAATTGTAGTGGTGTGGTGACGTCAGCGTGATGACGGGGGTAACGATGGTGTGAGTTCCATAGTTTTTGTTGAGCCAAAATTTTTGACGAAAAATGCCCAATGCCTACAGAGGTTTACTACAAAAACTTAATTGTATTACAGCCCACTTTTCTCATAACTAGTCCAACGATGCTATCAAGTATGTTAAAGATTGCGGAACAGCATAACTGCGACTTCTCAAGCCTCGAAGTGTTTTACATAGGAGGCAGTGCCGTATCTATGGAGCTTCTAACTCAAATAAAGGTACAAACTTCTAAAGGTTTTTTTATATTTACATTAGCTGACCCGCGCAACTTCGTCTGCGTCACCCCGTTTTCGCAACATTTTTCATTCCTGCTCCACACCTGTTGGTCGTAGCATGATGTTATATACATAGGTATAAACCTTCCTCTTTAACCATTCTATCTATTAAAAAAACCGCATTAAAATCCGTTGCGTAGTTTTAAAGATTTAAGCATACAAAGGGACATAGGGACAGAAAACGCGACTTTGTTTTATACTATGTAGTGATTTAGTTAACTAATCCACTAGGCCTAACACATTCAGGGTGACGGGTGGCCGCTTGTCACCCTAGCAGAAGCAAGTCGCGGTGGCGGCGCAAAAACATGCGCCTCCCTACAATTGGGAGCTAGACTGGGACACCGTGGTCCCTACACCTGAAGGGAGTCATCTCGAAACAGATGGCCGGGGTCTGCCAGGGTGCGAGGGTTGGTTGGTTACAATCTTACCTCCGGCAACTTAGAACCCAGAGACGGCGTGCGTTTTGGTCTGTTCAAGTCAGATATAATCTTCCTAACCGGCTCTGGCGGGGGTGAAAAAACCCGTTGTATCAGCAGTCCGATTAAATAGTTCGATGATCGAACTACTGAGTCTTTTTCGGCTCAGTAGTCCGATGATGCAGATGATTCTAAATCATCGGACTACTGAGACTTTTAGTCTGATTCGACATTCCGAAATAAGAAATGAATGGAGTACATTTCGTTTAAAACTTTACCGTTCAAAAGTACCTTTCTACTCGTAATGTTTGTATATTTTTAGGGAATGTCGCCAAAAACCCTCGCAGCAAACATTTATGGTATGAGTGAGGCATCGTGTCTGATCTTCCAGTGCATTGGAGCACCCCTGGGATCTGTTGGGAAACGGAGCAACCATTTACAATTACGGGTACGTTGAGTTGCTTTCGAATTAATGAGGTCAGGGGAATTAGCACCACTTCTAAGTATAATTATTTCAATTTTACTTTCTTTCATGGTGATATTCGGTCTCGAACTATTGTTATCCATCAATGTATGTGCACTGTATCTTGTAAGAGAAGTGTAAATTCTAACAAATTAATAGGTATATGTACCTATCCACTCACAGCCTCCTTGGCGTGGCGGTAGTGCATGTGACTGCTATGCACAGGGCGCGGGTTCGATCCCCGCTCAGTGCAAAAAGTTGTATGCATGAATATGGCTGTTTGCACTGGTCTGGTCGGACCTCGCAGAGCACTATAAGCCGTCGGTATGGCAGTCGTTACGGGTAGTTGGAACCCTCAAAAGTCCAACCAGTCTGACTTGGAATTTCGATATCGCCATTTGCTTTATGGACCATTGGTTGTGGAGGTCAGATGGCAGTCGCTTCACGGAAAATATCGAAGTTCAGCCACATCACAGTTGAACTGGAAAGTCGACCCCAACTGAGCTGGGAAAAGGTTCCGAGAATGATGAACAATTAATCAAATAGGTACCAAATACACAAAAAATAAGTTATATTGCGATGTAATTCATTAGGACCTTTAAATAATTGAGGAAAGTTCCGACCAACCCTTTTACTTACAAGGTATTGCTTTTTTTATTTTCTTTTTATTTTATGACACGTCAATTTGTCTTCACCTCTCCTGATGGTAAGCTGAAGGCAAAGTCCCAGGAAAGAGGGTCACCATTACAAACAGCGCTCAGCTTGACGGCCTCATTAGATGCTTTTTCACACCCCGCTTAAAGGACCCGGGACTGTAGGTAGTAATTGGGGAAATTAATTTACATTTTTCCATATTTTTCAGCTAATAGATGTGGACACCAAAGAGGACATTAAAGAACCAAACAGAGCTGGAGAACTGTGGATGAAAGGACCTGGAATGTTCAAGGTACATAACTCCTGGAATACTTACCTTTTAACAGGGCAGGCAGAGGTGCTAGTACCCACATAGCCAGTTTATGTTAGGTCACATGTAATAGGTGGCGAGCCTATTGCCATTAGCCGGGCACTTACATAAACCTGCTATAAATACACACATAACTCCAAAAAGCATCGGAAAGTCATTGGTGTGTGCCATGGTAAAACCTGGGATCGAACCCGAGACCTCGTCTCAGCAGTCCATTACCTATGGATGATATGTCACTAGGCTGTATAGAATACCCTAGAATATTTATTTATACCTAAAGAACCACGGTAGCCTAGTGGTATATGGGTAATGGACTGCTGAGACGAGGTCTCGATTTCGATCCCAGGTTTTACCACATTGCCACATTGGGACCTAAGCATAAACTGGCGAAATGTGGGTGCTAGCACCTCTGCCTACCCCTTAAGGGATATAAGCGTGAGTTTATGTTATGTATTTATCGATTTACTCGATTTACAATTGGAAAAGTGTATACCTAGACGGAACTTTACCAGTTATTTACAAGGACAATACCGGAGCTGAAACTAGACCCGTCTAAAGCAAAAGAAATTTTCCTTTACGTCTTAAGGGCAAGGGGTGACGTCAGAGATATCAACCAACATCCTACGAATCCCTCCGGTTCATAAAGCAAATACCAAAACACACGAATCTCCGAAATTATCACATATCATCATCAAGTTTTCGATTGAGACACGATCTTTTTCAAATGTTTCCAATTTTGAATCGATTTGAAAAAGTTTGCATATTAGTACTTCAAAATTGCATTAAATTAAATCTATTTATTTATTCTTAGGGATACTACAACAATCCAAAGGCAACTGAGGAGGCATACACCGAGGACCGCTGGTTTAAGTCAGGAGACCTGATGTACAGAGATGAAAATTGGAACTACTATTTTGTGGAGCGGATAAAATTGTTGCTCAAGTATAGAAATCACCAGGTAATTTAACATATGATCGCAGAATGACTTCCGTCCTCCATGATCGCGGGCCTGGGGGTGATGGAAGGCCCCCTGTCACCCTAGCACCCAAAAACATGCGCCTCCCCACATTTAGGGGCTAGAATGGGACACCGTGGTCATCTGAAGGGGGTCATCTCGAAAGAGATGGCCGTGGTCTGCCAGGGTGCGAGGGATATGTTGGTTACAATCTCACCTCCGGCAACTAAGGACCCAAAGACTGCGTGCGTTTTGGTCGGTTCAAGTCTGACATAATCTCCCTAACCGGCTCTGGCGGGGAGATTCCGTGAGGATTTTTCGCACTATAAAAAAATGTAATTTAACATATACGTACGTAATCCGATTTGGATAGGTTAGGTTAGAAGGCTGGGGCGGGAACGAATCTGTTGGACTAGACTTTCGGGGTTATTTTTTTTATAACTACCCAGAAACTGACTTGCCAACAGATGGTCCAAGATGGCCGTTCGGTTTTGGTCAGATCGAGTCCGATATAATCACCCTCACTGACTTTGGCGGGGGATCCAAGGAGATTTCCGCACGGAAAAAAAAAGTTTATTAAGCTAGTTGGCGACGACATATATGCTATACAATTATCAATCTATTTTCTTCTCTATTTCTACTAGATATCACCAGTGGAGCTAGAAACAGTAATTCACCAGCATCCTGCTATACTGGATGTGGCTGTGACAGGAGTACCTGATCGCGAATGCGGGGAATTACCCGTCGCATGTGTTGTATTGCGCCCTGGGTTTAACGCCACAGCTGATGAGATTAAGAACCTGGTTAAAGGTAAATAATGGGGTTGAACTAGTAGGCTCAAGAAGTCTTAGCTTGAAGTCGTTGGTGATATTTGTGCTAATGGGCAACAGACTACCATGTAGGTACGCCAATACCTGGTGAAATGGCGCCAAAAGGCATGTAGGTACAAAGCATAATGAACTTTGAAGGTGACTCTCTTTCCTGAGAGTTTGCCTACCATCAGGCGAAGTGAAGTCAAATTGACGTGTCATAAATAAAAATTCCGCATCGTATACGGGTGACATGCCCTACACGTATAATCGTGTAATTTGAAATCAAAACAGTCGAGATGCCAATTTTTTGTAATAAAAAAAAAGTGAAAAACTGCATTCTCCTAACACAATTGTAATTTTTTCATTGGCATCGTAATAAGCTTTGACATTTGGTAGATTAAGGTTAGATTGGGAATGAACACTGTGAACATCTATTTATTACGAGAAAGTTCAAGGCTATCGGAATTGGTACAGTGGGCTCCATAAGTTCTTGGACACCTTATGATCTAGGTATACTAATCTTGTAACACCACCAAAGGCAACACAGATGGCATTAATAAAATACAGATCGATGTCTTGTTTCTTTATAAAAAAAATAACTTGCAAGTAGGTAGTATCCTTAATTACATTAATAAGTAGATCTAACATCCAGTAGCTTCTAAGACCAGTATAGTCGTGTAGAGGAATTACTTCATACAATTTTAGTTTCAAATTATCCAGGAACTTTTTGAGCTCACTGTAGGTACCTACCTCCACAAGTGATTGTTTATTTAATTAGATACCTACATAACAAAACATAAACTCACGCCTATATCGCCGAAGGGGTAGGCAGAGGTGCTAGCACCCGGGTTCCGCCAGTTCATGTTTTAGGTCCCAATGTAATAGGTGGCGAGCCTTTTGCCATTAACCGGGCACTTATAAACCTGCGATAAATACACACATAACTTCGAAAAGCATCGAAAAGTCATTGGTGTGTGCCATTGGTACAACCTGGGATCGAACCCAAGACCTCGTCTCAGCAGTCCATTACCCATACCACTAGGCTACCGCGGCATTATTTATTTATTAGATATCTACTTTTGTTTTTTTTTTTCAGAGAAGCTATCCGACTCTAAGCAATTAAGAGGCGGAGTCATCTTCCTGCATGAGCTACCTTTGACCCCATCAACAAAACTGCATCGACGGAAAATACAGGAGATTGTCATGGAAAGACTATCTGAATTAGATCTCCAACGAGATTAAAACGAACAAAGCCAAGACGAACTCCGTGGCGTGGCAGTAGTGAACCCGACTGCTACGTAGAAGGCACGGGTTCGATGCCCGCTCAATTCAAATATTTGTGTTTTTGAATATGAATATTGGTCTGGGTGTTTCTATGTATAATATGTATGTATTTAGAAAAAAAAGTATCTAAGTATGTTTATCCGCATTCTAGAGCCCATAACACAAGATAGTTATGCTTACCATGGGTCTAGATGGCGTTGTGTAGATTGTCCTAGAATATTTGTTATATTTATTTATTTACAATCTTGAAAGTTAAGGTACGAATACGTAGCCGACCGCAGACCGAGTAGGTTCACCGTACATTGAAATAAACTTGAATGAGATAATATTGTTTGTTTTAATTCATAGTGGCTTCTCAATAGTGCCTTTTAGGTGTGGTTTCATTTGCACCATTGACCAGCACCACCCCCGCCCATGATAAATGATAATCAATAAGAATATCCGGATGAAAAACTTGTATATTTTCAATGATGCAAACGGTACATATCAGTTCATTTGCACCATTGATGGTGCTGGCCTATGGTGAAAATGAAACTACACCGCCTTTTATCTGTATCGAAGTTTAACAAGCAGTCCATACATACATACATATGCTCACGCCCGTAGTCCCCAAAGGGGTAGGTGTATTAAACACCCACATTTCGCCAACTATGTATATTTTCGGTCCCACGTAAAAGGGGGCGAGTCTATTGCCACCATGCCCTATTGGCGGCAATAGACTCGCTTTGTAAAAATGGGAATGCCGAAAATAAATCGTCCTATTGTGAATCTGGGATTTTGCGTATCTATCCTTCTGCTACAAATCCTTTTCGTTACCTCATCTTCCCATACCACGCGTACATAGTGCGTGTTACAACATTTGCGGTTAGTCAATAATTCGCCGAGAAAAGCTATATAAAATAAAATTACTAAATGCAAAAATATAAAAATTTAATTATAATAATAATAATGTCTAACAATTAAAAACAGGGCGATAGCCTCATAAACTTTGGAACAACGTCAATCTTCTATATGTGAACAACATACATACGTCCATACAATTTTATCATATTCAACATACAAACGTCATATCTTAATAACCGAGTTATAGTTTGACAGATTCACCGTACCACGAAGTGTATTCTTTTGTAGATTCTGGAATAGAAAGAAATGAAAATGTGTTATATTATTGATTATAATCTACAGCGTGTCACAAGAGGGGGCGGGGGGTGTCATTATATTAAGGGACTTCTGCACGTAATAAAATCTCGGGGACATTCAGTACTTATAACCCAACTAGCTGACCCGCGCAACTTCGTCTGCGTTTTATAGCGTCAACAATACGTGGTAATTATTCTGTTAAAATGTAGCTTATATGACACGTTCGTAGATTTACCATAGCAGCGCCATCTATTGATTACTTACTCAACCCAGTCGAAAGGTATCGACATCTGTTAGAATCATTTGGAGTTAACAGATAATTGTGACTGTCAAATAATAACAGACAAATAATTAGCAATAAATTAAAATTGCGACTATAATTTGAAATTTAAACTATCCCATCTCTCAAGTTGGATCAAACTGCACATGGTGTGCGAATTTTATTATAATCGGTTAAGTGGTTTAGGAGTCCATTGAGGACAAACATTGTGACACGAGATTTATATATATTAAGATAAGATATTACACGGATAAGATCTAATCGTGCTATTGATTGATTAGCTTAGTAGAACTTATTGTTATACATATCGATAACACACTTGTACTTCTCCACAATATTTATTACTAGCTGTTGCCCGCGGCTCCGCCCGCGTGGACTTTTGATCCCGTTCCCGCTGCTCCATTCCGAGTATTTTCATATTTGTTCACCTTTTAAACCTTGTCTGGACTTCCACGAATAATTCAAGACCAAAATTAGCCATATCGGTCCAGCCGTTCTCGAATTTTATCCAGACTAACGAACAGCAATTATATATGTATATAGATTGTTGATATTGACGTTTTGTAAGTGCCGTTTAATGGGTTAACAGAATAAATGATTTTTGAATTTTGAATTTTGTTGATTTTTTTACTACTTTTGGTCATGATGTTATCTTGTAAAGCAGTCCGACTGGGGAAGTACCTCCGCCCTACAAAATATCGCGGCTAATTTATATATAATAATTTCGCCATAACTTCAAAACCAATCCAATTTTAATCTTTAAAATACCAAATATTATCTACATAAACTGTACTTAGTGATGAAATAATTTATTTTGATAAGGATTAAGAGCATGAGTAAAATAAATGCGTTTAAATGTAGTCCAAAAAAAATGAAGATTTTTAAATAAAAAAATGGTTGTTGTGCCTCACTCGACATAGATAGGTATAGTGTGTCGCGGACTTTTATGTATATATTTATAAGATCTCCAATTTATTAGAACATTTTATGGTTCTATCTTTTATAGTTTAGGCAGCGTACGCAAAATAAGTAACTTTTCTGGTTGATTTTTTACACCTTGTGTCCGAAAAACCCAAATATTTTACGGATCCCTATTTTTTTCCAAAATAAAATTTAGCCTATGTTACTCGTGGATAATGTAGCTTTCGAATGGTGAAAGAATTTTTAAAAACGGTCCAGTAGTTTTTGAGCCTATTCATTACAACCAAACAAACAAAGTTTTCCTCTTTATAATATTAGTGTAGATTGAACCTAGCCGACCGCAGAACGCAGCAGCCAATACAGCGTACTATGATATCGATATAAATGTGATAATATTGTGTCATGTTTGAGTTCAATTCGAAGTTTAACAAGTAATGCACGACATGTTCTCCAACCGCACGAATTGTCCATAGAAATAAAAGAATCTCAGTTCTGCAATCTGTTCATTTGTCTATGCCTACACTGTTCAATTGTTTCACATACAATACCTACTTGTTAAACTTCCACATTATGTAAACGGCCCTATTGGGAAGGCATAGTGAATGAAAACAATAAGCATAATAATCATATTCAAGCCTATTACACGGTACGCTGTCATCATTCTCTGAACCTTTTCCCAACTCAGTTGGGATCGGCTTTTCAGTCTAACTGTGATGCGGCTGAACCTCGATATTTTCCGTGAAGCGACTGCCATCTGACCTCCACAACCAATGGTGCAATGACCAATGGCCATATCGAAGTTCCAAGTTAGACTGGTTGGACTTTTGAGGGCTCCAGCTACCCGTAACGACTGCCATAGATGTTTGTATGGCAACCGGGACCGACGGCTTAACGTGCGCTCCGAGGCACGACCAGACCAGTGCAAACAGCCATATTCATGCATACAACTTTTTGCACTGAGCGAGGATCGAACCCGCGCCCCTTGCGTAGCAGTCGCATGCACTACCGCTACGCCACGGAGGCTGTCACGGTACGCTGTATGTTCTGCATAAGATTGCAGTCGCCATAATTATGCGGTCGGTCACGGAACCATACCTTAAACCTATGGGATTGCCGCAAGGTGAAACCAGTTAGGTTCAATAATAAATATCGTGGAGAAGTACAAGTGTGTTATCCATACGTACATGGATTAGACTCACAAAAATCAGGAGTATGAAATAGGAAAATGTTAAAAAAAATAAAAATACTCACCTTTTTAAATATATTAGCCATAAGTAGATTTGTTTTTTTAATGTTTTCCTTTTTCTTCTCTTCTTTCTTCTGAACAACTTCTGGCAGCGTTTTATAGATATTCCTTGAATGTTTCTTCATTTCACGCTCGCTTATGAATTTTGGTGCCACTGGAAGAGCAATACAGGACAATAGAGAATCATATTATACTTAATTTTAAAGCAAACTTGATAGAATGTTACACGTGCTTTTACTGGAACGGCGGTTCCTACGTTGACGACCTCGACAGTTGATTCAAAAATAGTGCCTGGAATACGGCAATAGGTTGAGCCCGGCTCACTTTCGACTTATTACGCCCGAATTGGTGAAATGCAGTAGCATTAGCATGAACTCCTATTGAATTCGTAATGTAAAGGTTTCGAGAGAACGGAGCATTGTGATTGGCAGTCTGCCTCTTGTGAACCTGTGTGCGTGTGTAGCCCGCTAATCGCAATGCTCCGTTCTGTCGATACCTTTACATTACGAATTCGATAGTATTTCGTGATAAGGCTAAAGTAGGGTAGGATTTACGACATGAAGACACATAGATAGTATTTTATAGATATAGTATTTTGAATGACCATGGGCTCTAATCAAAGTGTCATTCTATTGGTTTTTTTATGGCACGTCAATTTGACTTCACCTCGCCTGATGTCAAGCTGAAGGCAAAGTCTCATGAAAGAGGGTCACCATTGCAAACACGTTCAGTGCTACAATGGTGGCGCTCAGCTTGACGGCCTCATCAGATGCTTTTTCACGCCCCGCTTAAAGGACCCGGGACTGTAGGACGCAAGTGGAATTTAGTTCCTTATACGCATGATAGGGCTTTTGAAATTCCATACATTTTGCTGTTGAATTCAAAACGAATATTTTCTCGCAAGTGGTTTGTGCTAGTGGTACAAAGCGGTAGCATATTCGTTACCGCTGTGGATTCGCTTCGTAGCGAATGCATTTTGTCTTTAGGCCCTTGTCAATCCAAAAACACTTACCTTTCTTTCGCCTCATGTCCAAACCAATCTGTTGAGCCAGTTCCCGAAGTTGTTCAGCGCTGAGTGACGTCAGGTCCGGCTGTTTATGCACGTGCAGTGACAGCATGTCGCGGTGGGCGGCCCGTTCGTTTGCTCTGCCATTTTAAAACAAAATTAATCCAGTGAATTGTTAAACTTTCGTATCATGATATATTATATGGTTAGCGTAACCTAAGGACCGCGGTAGTGGTATGGGTAATGGACTGCTGAGACGAGGACTCGGGTTCGATCCCAGGTTTTACCATGGCACACACCAATGACTTTTCGATGCTTTTCGAAGTTATGTGTGTATTTATCGCAGGTTTATAAGTGCCCGGTTAATGGCAATAGGCTCGCCACCTATTACATTGGGACCTAAAACATAAACTGCCGAAATGTGGATGCTAGCACCTCTGTCTACTCCTTCGGGGATATAGGCGTGAGTTTATGTTATGTTAGCGAAACCTGGGTATTAATGCAATCATGTAATACAATATTATCCATTGGTTGCACTAGCCTGGTCACAAGCTAGCAGCATGGCCGAAACGTCAAGCAATAGCCGGGTTTCGCTAATCATACTTCAGTTAAACTATTATTTGGAGTTTACGAGCGAGCGCGTGTCATAGCTTGTGATCTTAAAAAGCTGTGGGTCTTTTAACACGTCTTCTAGAAACGTTTCTCTGTAACTATAACGATTAAGGTACCTGCCTTGACTGATATATTATGGTTCTAAAATACACCAAATATCAGTAATTGATAACTGTGAAAAACGTTTTAACGTTAAATACAGGATGCTTCAGCATCCAGCATTTTCGTAGACCACTACAAATTCTATCGCGCTACTTCTAATAGAGGTACTTTCACGAGAAGGATAAGGCGGTCACTAACTCCGCCATACCCTTCGTATTAAGATTCTTGTTGTACGAAGAAAAATCTCTTCTGTACGATTTAGGAAAAAATATTTAACGTGACAAGTCATAGAACTCACCAATACTCGTCATTTCATTCATAATGCACATGTTATACGATTCGCATGGGGTACAAGGGTCTGGATGGCAGGGAACGCAGGGATCACAAGGGTTGTAGCATATGGGTGCACCTATAAAAATATTTATTTAGAAAGGCTTGCCTACCACGAAGGGATATAAGCGTGAGAATATGTATTTTAGGTAGATGGGAGTAGATTATTGGATACCATAACTGCAAAGCTTAAATGTCAAAATTTTATGTGATTTATCTAGTGTGAACAGTTTGAAAGAAAAAAGAATAACGTCACACTTAATTATCGTCAACTAATGATTACTACAAGAGATTAGAAGAAACGCGATTCACACAAAGTGAGGGTGAGGGACGGGCGCGGCTCGGTTTTCATCCATCGCCGTTTATGGAATAAAGTAAAAAATTACCTGTGTATCGCGCTTATAAGTGAATGAAAACCAACAAACATCAAAATGATAAGCTATTGAATACATAAATGAATGATTCGAAATATTTTATTTTATCGACATCATCATCATTTCTGCCACAGGACGTCCACTGCTGAACACTCTATCGACCTCCCATCCGACTGGTTGGAGGCGGTCCGCATTCAACGGGTGCTCGCGACTTTGACTATGGCATCCGTCCACCTCGCAGGGGCCATCCCACGCCTCGACTACCGGTACGTGGTCTCCATTCGAGAACCTCTCTTTCGGCGAACCTTTCAGCCCGTCAAAATGACAAAATGATAAGCTATTACCATTTTGAGGTTTAATAGTAAGATACTAGTTCAACTGGACAGTTAACTACGTATGAATGACAATTTTAAATAATGTCTTTGTGTTCTCCTTCGTTCCAACTCCTCACTACTGAATCTTAAGTATGGTATAATACATGGAGTGGGTGATAAGGCTAGGAAAAGGAATCAGGTACCTCCACAACAAGCATTATTCCCCTGAGTTCCCTGGCAGGTAGGTTGGTGTACAACCAGCATTCTCAAACGAGGTGAGCCTGAGTCTTGAGGTCTGTAGCGAGAGAGGTGAGCTCTATGCTTTAATAGTCACAGTATTTTAATAGTTTATGTTCACAGGAAAGCTGGCCATAAATATAGATATTATACATATTCCACGGTTGAAATAAAACGCGAGTTATTTTGTCTCCACGTGGCTATCACTACTGAAGAGCGTGCAAAACGGGGGGTCAGTTTACATTAAAAAATAACACCAAATAAATCATGAATAAAAAAGATTTTTTCCAATTTGTGACATTCGCGTATTGGTCTGTATGCCTTCTACAATATTAATAAAAAAAAACTTAAGCAATATCGTATTCAATTTGTCGAGTCAGTCGAATTTCATTAACCCTACTTTTATTATTTTTAAACTATCGCGATTGATTATGAAACTTACTTTTGTCGACATTTCGAATGCGTTACAGTGCAGCACCCATGGGCATAACTTGACTGGCCGGCGAATGTCGTACCTAAGGTGTGCGGAGATTTTTTTTTTGTGCGCCTAATCTCACGATCCGATGAAGTTCAAATCATAAATATCAACAGGTTGAATATGAAAATTACGTCTTGTGTAAACATGTACGAGAGTATGTTCAAAGGTATTAAAAGTAAAGGAGAGAAGCTCATTCAAAATTCAAAATTTAGACAAGATCGTCACTCACCTCATCTCATTGATGTATTTCAGGCAACTTTGCCTTTCAGAGCACTTTTCCACAAAATCAGGTCTATTCTTCTCCAAGTATTCTCTGATAGTGCAGTGATGGGTTCTCCTAATAAAGTCATCGGTGCTTGACATTTCGCTCTCCTTGGGACAACTCTTAGACCGCTGACCGCGAGGGCTACAGTGAGTCTTATGCCCTATATCAACGTTATACACTGTTTCTTTACACGTTTCTTTTCGACATTTATCTTTATTTTTCGGTACTTTAACAACGACATTCTTAAGCGGGCGGCTTTTCTCACAAACTGCTCCTTCACTTAACATACTTTCGGATGTTTGGAGGATTAAATTATACGCGACACATTTCTTTTGTAGCTTTTCAACAGTTCTGGATCTCTTGCATTTGTGTCTACACCCACAATGGTGGACTTTCTTACACTGGTCACAGTTAATTGAAGTGCTGCTAGAAATATCGCACTTACGTCCACATTTATTTCGTCTTAAATGATATTTCTCACATTCCCTTTTAATTTTTCTTAATATTCTGCAAGCGGTAGAATCAGAAGTCGATGGTAAGTCTGTTGAACATGGAAGATCAGAAGATTCAGTACAATCTTTAGTGGTACATTTCGATGTTAGTGCGCTATGTTTGCTCAAGTTACAAGAACAAGATTCATTTGCACATGAACCTAGATTTTTTTTAGAATTATTACAACACATTGGTGATTTGGACCTTGAACATTTTTTAACAACACGAGGCGATCGTTTTGGCGTCCCTGGTGATTGGTGAAAACGTATATTTGCGTTCTTGTCAATAATTGATTTAGATGATAGTGGATGTATTTTAGCATTCTTATCATCTGATATTGGTGATTTAGATCTTGCAGATTTTTTATCGCAACTGTCACTGTATTCTGTAGTAATACTAACACGCCGTGGTTCTTGGTCAGTACTGTCATCAGTTTCAAGAAGATAATTGAGAACAGACATTATTTCACTTAAGCGTTTTTTCTTCTTGATCTTGTTAATCTCATTTTTAGAATATCGTCTAGTGATGTCTTTTATCATGTCTATAATAGGGTCTTTAACGTCATTGATGTCTGAATCACATTGACACGAGTCTTCGGATCCACATTTTTCGCAAATACTTTTTTTCGAAACAATTTCTCGGAGAATTTGTTTTTCTTCACACTGGCAGTTATCGGAAGCACACACCATACACTTAGGTTTCCTAGAGCCACAATTTTGGTCTTTCTCACATTTGCATTTGTCAACTGTTTCGCATCCACACACTAGGAACTCAATATTCTTAACGGTTTCTTGGGTTTTCCTACAATCGCAGCAACTTGAATCGTTACTCCCACATAGTTCACATCTGATATCATGGTTACTCTTTTGGTTGCAATTACGATCGCATATATCGCCATTTTCACAACCTTCACACGTAGTTTGTTTAGATTTACTTTCTAGATATTTATCACATTGGCAGTCACTTTCAGTCTCAGTGCCACATTTAAGACATGTCTTCTTAGAAAAACCATCCCCAATAGTAGTTTTTATGTCAATACCAACACTTTTGGATATCATTATGGGAGTAGGTTTTCTTCCAGGTGATTCACATACAGATAAATCTTTTTGAATACCTATTTCTTTTGTGTTTGGAGGAAGCTCTTCTTCGTCATTTCCACAGCATAGCATACGTTTGTCGGATTCTGTATCTGGTACTTGACAACAATATTCTATGGTTGCAGTTTCCGTGTTAGACTGCTTTACCAGATCCCTAAAATCTATCTTACCGAAAGGTTCCGTTTGAAAACCTTCGCTGTAAGTCTCTAATTTACCAGTATCGGTGTTTGACCGCTGTAATGGCTTTCTATCATTTGCTTGTAACTTCATTTTCATCATTTTTTTTGGGTAAGTGTTACGCTGAGGTAATGTGCTCGTGCCTGGTTTTGATAAACAAGATTTTCTTGGAGACTGCCTGCCACTCATACTGCATTTATTGCTGTTATGTTCAGAATTAAAGCAGGTACTCCTTGTACTATTTCCTGATGTAGTAGCTTGACATTGAGCAGATTTTGCGCACTCAGTTGCTATACATGTTCCTTGATCAGCGATAGGTGATTTCTCAGTGCCAACAGCTTGATTTACTTGTTCCTTTTTTCTATTAATATCCTTCGACGCTAAACTGACTACAAGAGTCATATTTGTACCTTCAATCGGTATTGCATAATCATTGGGTTTCTTTGGTTGTTCTATATTAGGACCATCTTTACATTCTGAGATAACTATATCAGAATCGATGTCCTCTTCAAATGTACTGGGGCCTGATCTCATTAAGAATTTGCCTGATTCGCTACTAGTATACACATCACTGAATGTTTTTCTCTCGTTTGAATTTTTGATTCCACTTCCAACTACCTCCCTGTGGTGTTCCCCAATTAATTCAACGCAGTTACTTACGATAACAATATTGGATAAAGTTGGATCAGAGATTTGGGGATCGATACTAATTTCAGTCTGAAGACATCGGGTAGCTTCGTGAATTATTACTGGGTTTCTTTTTACTTCAGAGACTACAAGATCGTTAGAAATACCCTTAAACAAATTTGTCGGTTTCGAACCAGAACCCTTTTCATTTATCATTAAATTTATTGACATATTTGTTTGAGAAGATTGTGAACATTTTCTCCCCTTTGAGGTGTTATCAGATTTAGAACTATCAGTACCATGGTCTGTTCTAGGCGCCCTAAGAAATCGTATGCCGTCGTCTTCAAATGCCTTGCACAAACCTTCGCATTGAGTGCTCGAGTTTGGTATGTTAGAAGGATCTCCAAACCGTATGCCACGTTGGGGTAGCCGACAGCTTTCATTAGGCGAGTAGTCACAAACATTGCTCAACGGCATTATTTTATCATCGCACACACAAAAATTATTTCTGTCATAATATTTGTTTGACACCATTCTTACAGTTCTAGGTGATCTAGCATATTTCTGATATGTTATGTAAGTATCAGTTTCCGGAATTGAATTTTTCAAAAATTTTCCACACTTCGAACATGTCCCAATGGTATTTGGACTTGGCTTAAGCTTCTCATTGCATTTGCATTTTTCATCTTTAGTAGAATATAGGTTTTTCTCACAATAGGGACACTTGGCCGATTGGTCCTGGTTTACTTTTGCATTAGGTTCATCTTCGTATTGATACTTAATATTCACTTGCACAGAACTATCAGTATATGCAGCTTTGGAATCAACAAAATGATGTGGACAGCAGCAATAGTGGTTTTTACTACTACCGGCGTCTAAATCTTTATCAACTTGCATTTTTTTCTTCAAATTTGGTTTTTTCTGATGATCAGACTGACTCGAGGATAGAGTAAAAACTGAGTGACTCCTCTGACTTCTACTGCCGCCAATATAGTGTTCGACATTTCTATCAGACGTAGAACCCCCTTCTAACTTACTAGCGTCACCTGATCCATCGTCATAGTTGTTTCGTGTCAAGTCTTTCATCAAATCTTTCAGTCTATTATTTATTTTTGCTTCTTGACGGTTTGGAGCTTTAGGGACAGCTTCTGAGTTTCCCAATTTCTGTTTCAGAAACATTTCTTTGTCTCTCAAATGTCTTTTGTAAGATTCTTCGCGTCTTAAAGCTTCTAAGTACTTTAAATAAAGCTCTTCCGATGAAGTTTTTGGAGGAGCATTATCAGAAGATGTTTTACATTTGCTAGATTCATCAGATTCAGTATAAGATGTTACTACTTTATGCGATTTTGAATATACTTTTTCTGTGTTAGTTGCAGTGAATAAATTCGGAGCACTTTGAGATGTAGAAGCAACCATATTTGAGTCAAAATTTTCCGTTCGTAGAATAGACTTCCTGGGTCTTTTTTCTTTACTATCGTCGGTGTTGTTTGCATCAGAAGTACTTGTTGTAGTATTATTTTCTTTCAAACCTAATTTTTTACTATTAAAACTAAGTCCAGATAAGAAATCTGTACTAGTATCGTCATCTCTATATTTCGAACTAAGCAATCTTTGTACAATTTCTTTGATCAATTTTGTTTTTGTTTCACTATCATCATATCGTTTTTGTAAAGTTACTTTAAGTACTTTGATGCACTTTTCCAAGTCTTGGGTAAGAGAATGTTTTGATCCTTTACTAGAATCAGTGGTAAGACCACCACTGGATTCTAAGCTGGACTTATTGCCCGCAGTAGTATTGTGTTCAGGTCTAGGCTCATTATTCTCATTCGCTTTCATTTGATTTTGGTTGTAAATATGTCCTGGCATGTACTCAAAACTTTCAGCTTCAGACAGTTGCTCTCCAGTTTTTTCTTGAGGTATATTTTTAGTCGTTTTCTTTTTCGTTCTCTGTCTTCTCTTAGCTATTCTAGTTTTCCTTTGCCTTAATCTCTTTCTTAAGGTATTCAAACTGATCATGACAGGTATCTTTTGACTATTTAGGTCAATAGGTCTTTGTTCTTCTACAGAACTACATGATTTATCTTTGGTTTTCGGTAAAGATGTTTGAATTTCCTTATGCATGGGCAGACATGACGCTTCATCTATTGTTACTTTTTCTGGTGAAATATTAACATCTTTTCGCATGTTGTCAAATGAAATGGCCCCATCTTTCTCTACATTAAAAGAAATATGTTTAGTTAGATTAACATTGATAGACTGGCGTGGATTTATATCCGAGGTATGAGGTACATTGACTTCAACGAAATCGACGTCTTTTTTAACAATTTTTGTCACTTTCCTTGCACCACTTTTTTTCATTTT
Organism: Pelosia muscerda; assembly: GCA_963691645.1. Taxonomy (NCBI): domain Eukaryota; kingdom Metazoa; phylum Arthropoda; class Insecta; order Lepidoptera; family Erebidae; genus Pelosia; species Pelosia muscerda. The sequence continues at coordinate 3,251,804 of OY829118.1, forward strand.
CGATTTCCCTTCCTTTTCCTCTACAGGAGTAGAATGACACGTGGGATTTCCAATTTCTTGGTTAGTGTCGTTATTAGTATACTGTTGTTTCAAAGCAAGTCTTTCTAAAGTACTAAGGCTTGACCCTGATGTCTTACGGTCACTTTCGTTTGCATAACCTACATCGGCAAGAGAGTCCCATTCTAGTTTACGTTGTGATGTAATACTACTTGAAGGCGAAAGAGGCTTATGTGCTGACAAATCTAATAAAGGATCAAAAGCTGGAAAGAAATAGTACATTTAATTATTTAAGAAGAAAGGGAACTAATGACCTGAATATGGATCGAAAATTATTAGTAAAATAAAACAATTATGGGTGTTATATCAAGAATTATTAATTAGGGAATGATTAATGTGGGTTAGAGTTTGTACAGTCAACATTCAATATTTGATTTTTTTTTAAATATGAAAGAGGTGGCTGACTGGATTCTTGCAATAGCAGTTGTCGTAGCCTAAAAACATTGGGTGTTTATGGGAGGTTACTAAAAAATATAATAATTTATAAGAACCTCTCTGTTGTCTTATTAGCCCCCTCGCTTCTAGAAGCAGGCTGTTAGGCTTCAAGCAATCAGCTATCAGCTTAATATGAGAATCAGCATCAACTATATGTTAGTGTACAACTCATGGATACATCAGTGGTTTCTGAGCAAAAGAAATATCTTAAAATGTACTGAAAGTACTTACATTTCTGTGAATGATTATCATCAGACTTAAAAGACTCGTCATCAGTCTGCCTATACATATCAGTTGGGGCGTCTTCTGTGATAATGGGAGGTGAATCTGTCTGTGGAGATTCAGCCTTTGTTTTTGGATCATCAGACTAAAAAGTAGAATAATAAGGTTAATTATAAACATAAAATTAAATTATATTGCTGCAGTAGCTAAATTTCTTCACATCTTCACACAATAAACACTGACGATGCTCAAGGAAAGTTGACATTTCTTGCTTAAAAGGAGGCTCCAATCACAAACCAATGTTATTGTTGTATTTTGTTACCGAATCAGGAATTTTTGAATTTTTGAATTTGATCATGGAAGATCATGATGTTGGTAAAATAAAGAATTAACATAGTGAGGCTACACTGATTTCGCTAATGAAACACTAATTTTGATAAATGACGTCATAGAAAAGCACGTACCTGCGAACTAGAACCTTCTGGCATGGAACACCTAATAGATATTCGACAAAGCTCCTGTGCGGACGATTCACTCTTTCGTCCACCAGAATCAGACGAATCGTTTTCACTTTTCATCTTCCTCCAAAACAAACCACTTGTGTCTTTAATCTCCCCTTGAGCAGTTGATAACGAAAAGAACTGTTCTAGATCTCTTTTCCTACCAAACTTCTTGTAATAATCAAGAATCAAAGAGTTAACTGCACACTGGGAATTATTGTTTTCTGTACCCGTAGCGACTATGTTATTGTCTTCATCGTTTTCCATAATTCATTTAGTCTAACTAGATGAGACATTAGTGTGATAAATTAATAGGACGTGTTATTTATTTTAATTATTGTATAACGGTTTAAATAATTCGACATTTTTCTTTTCAAATGCTTGACGTTTTCCAATAAACAAAACAATAGGGTTTATTTTTTAATTATCATGATTTGGTCTGGCATCTTGGCTTTAGGGTGCGAAATTGTTAGAATTATATAATATAATATTGTGCAGTGTTGTACAGTAATTATAATTAATATTTTATTACTTATTTTATCCTCCTAATTTATATTATCATATTATATTTGAATCAAACACAAAATTTTTCGAGTACGTTGTTACATTTTTTACTCATAATCTTTCATTTCAACGTACTGATGAATGAAATAATAACTTTATTTAAATAATAAATCGAGATAATTTTAGCAGTTCAGTATTCTTACATTAATCCATGATTAATCCATGGTATGTAATCACAGGGCGGCCCTAACGCACTATTATAAGGAAGAACAGCGTGTCAAGGTCACCAAAATCTATGAATGCTTTGCGCCCCGTCATTCATATTTTTTTCTAGTCTTTTACTACAACTAGCATACTAGTGACGTACTTCAAGAAAAAGATTTATCGACGAACGATGAGCCGATGACTGCTCATTTAAAATTTAATATCCATAATGATTATGAAGAATTGTTAAAGTGAATTTTCTTAACACAAATATGTAGTTTTGAAGATATTTGATTTCGAAAATTGAAACGAGCAGCTAGAAAACGGTTTTTGTGTGAGTGACGGCATGATTTCTTAGTAAGTAGTGCAAATGCATGAAGTGCAAGAGAATATTGCATTTATCTCGGTCCCAGTTGTGTTTTGTTGTGTTTACGTGTATGATTCATTAAAAAATAAAAGTCATTTGGAATAGTAAGAAATCTATAAATTATAATAAAAATAAGAATTATAATATTATCTCATAAGTGTAGCATGTTACCGGTCCTGTTAAGTTAATACACGTTAAAAGATAAGTAAACACAATCGTATAAGTATACGTAAATCGACCACTTCTGCTATAGTAGAAGGCACAGCACTAGCGTAGTAAAACGTCCATTCATAAAAATGGAACGTAGGTAGGACACAGCGTTTTGTAGGTAGGGCCCATCCCCCCCCTTATACATCAATGTATGTAATATTGGTAATTAATGTTGGTAGTCCACTGTCAGAAATTATTTGGTCTGTCACTGTCAAACTTCTATATTTTCGTTTCGGTAGATTAGATTTGTTGTAAACTCCAACCTAAATCGAGGGGTGTTTCCTAAGGTTAAATTGGTTTCTAAATCACTATAATACTTACTTTTAGATTTAAAAAACATCCAATAAATAACTCTTAAAATGTCGAGGCAAACATCCAGGCTTGATGCAAAAAAAGTCGTAAGTAATCGTGTAAATAAAATGTTGAACAAAACAGTTCCACGTATGATGTATATGGTTTTTTATGCCCTATATTTCTTATTTTTTAGAACTCCGAGCTTCTAACTCTCACTTATGGAGCATTAGTATCACAAATGTTAAAAGAAACGGAAAATTCTGAAGACGTGAATAAACAATTGGAAAGGATTGGATATAATATGGGCGTACGTCTTATAGAGGACTTTCTCGCCCGCACTACTTCTACTAGGTGCTTGGAAATGAGAGAAACTGCTGATAAGATACAGCAGGCTTTCAGGTATGTTCAATATTCATAACTTTATATCACTTTTATTGTGACCACGGTTAGTGCAAACTGGCCGAAACATTAAGCAAATCAAAAGGTAAAATATTATATTTACCTTTTGATCGTATTAATACCTGGGTTTCACAAACAACATATTCTTAATTTTTTTTTAACTTAGATATGGCTAATGGACTGCTGATACAAGGTCTCGTGTTCGATCCCAGGTTTTCCCATGGCATACACCAATGACTGCTTGATGCTTTTCGAGATGGAATATTCGAAATATAAAGGGTTTTAAAAATTAACTTATTTATTAATTAAAGTGATTCTTAGATGAACAAACTTACTTACTTTATGGTAATGCTACAGTTATCATTAATTGGTTTCAGCAACTTTTTAAACATATTTCATTCTGTATTACAGACTCTACCTCAACATGCAACCCACAGTTACCAGCTGGAGCAGCGCTGGGGATGAGTTCTCTCTTGTCTGGGACCAGTGTCCGTTAAGCGAATGGGTGGAGATGCCCAGCAATGGGCTCAAGTACTGCGCACTGATACCAGGGGCGATCAGAGGAGCGCTACAGATGGTGCAACTTGAAGTTCAGTGTTGGTTTGTACAGGTATGTAAAGAAAAAACCACCAGCATTACTTTGTGTAAATTTTTGCACAAAGTAATGCTGGCGATGTTTGCACGATTTTGTGTAAATTATCTGCATGAATTAATGAGTGCACACGTTTGAAGCTACACAGGCTGTATGTAACTGTTAGCAATGTGACTTATTTTATATCAAGGAACAATGAGTAAAATGAAATTGGCGTCACAAACTGCTGAGAATATATAACTATATTTTTCTATGTTCATAAAAAAATACCAACAAAAATAGGTTGGATCCAAAACAATTGAATGAGGAATAATAAAAGTTGGATTAAACGCCATCTATTGTCATTCTGTAGAACTATTTAGCTTCAACTACTATTTTTACTGTCTTAGTACTTCATATAAAATATAGAGGGCAGTATTACAGATTCTTTTAAATAATAATAAAATTTGTTCCAGGATCAACTAAAAGGCGATGCAGTTACCGAACTAAGAATTAAATATATTAAGAGATTAGAAGATGCGGTGCCCGCTGGCGAAGATTAATAATATAGTAATATAGGCATTATTATATGAAATCCTTTATTATATTTCACATTAAAGATATGCTAGTATTTAGATACCTAGCTAGTTTGATCCACATAATACATCGGTTATGATATAATAAATACTCGCTCTAATAAAAGGCAGTCTAAATGAACCTGTACTGTAGAAATGATTGAATGAAACAGACTTACAGTCTTTCCTTATTGGAGGAAAGAGATGCAGGATAATGGGACTTCACCATCACAAAAATGTGAATCGCGCGGGAATACATTCGACGATGTGTAATCGATGGAATATTTTCGCGTTAGCAGGCATCGAGGTGAGAAGCATTCGGTAATATGTTTATCGATGTGGTATTATTTCGCAAAAAAAGTGAATTGTCTTGGTATATTTAATATAGTCCTATGTAAAAATATTCATTTTGAGTTTTATTTCAAACCAGCTGTTGCCTTTGACTTTGCCCGCGTCTGAACTTATTCCCGTAACCCATGAAAACCCTTCTCAGGTATAATAAGTGAACTATGTTCCAGATTACTTAGTAAGTTTCTTCAGTCACTCGCGGGTTATAGAGCAGGTACAGTCAGCAAAAGAGATACGGTACCACTTTACATACAATGTTGTGTGTAAAGTGGTACCGTAGGTATCTCTTTTGCTGACTGTACAAACGTTCAAACATCTTAAAGATTGGGAGAAATGGCGCGCATTGGGCGAGACCTAAGTCCAGCAGTGGACTAGGCTCATTGATTGATTGATTGACACATATTCAAATTGATACACGATTTTTACACATAATTCTAAACTTCAAGCAAACGTTTGCATAATTATCGTGACGTTGCGTCCATGGTCTCGAAAGGACTGAGAAAGAAAGGAAGAGGAGAAGCATCAGCGTCTTCGTATCACATGGACGTCTTCAGATCACTCACTAGGCTGACCATCATTTAAGCGACCCACGACTCACATTAGATATCTGTGGATATTGTAAATTGTACCCTCGCAACACAATATCCGTGGAATCCCAGAGTTCCACGGATATTGTAAGTATTGTGTATCGTTCAAATGATAGTCACTCTAGTGAGCGAACAAAATCGAAGACCATGGGCGGGTAGTTAGTAATTTCCACGCTGATACTTCACAATTCAGTACGCATACGGCTACTGCCTCGCATTCCAGTATTACGTGGGCGGCCGTTTCCTTGGCAACGAACCAGCTTCTGTAGGTGTTTGTTGAGGGGGCAGTGGCCCGTTATTGTCCCCATAACATTTTTTAGAGTTATTGTCTAAGTTGATGAGACGTCTCGCGAGACGGCACGGCCATAGGTACTACTATTACCCCGGTATAGGTAAAGATGGCTCTGAATGTACCTACTTATAACCTACCTACTATATCGCGACCCAAAATATAGCACGTCTTGGTAAGACGACTGATCGCTCCACATTCATTCGGTCGATGTGTGTGCATCCAGCATTAGTCGTATGTAAAAATGGCTGACTTACTGAGTGGAAATGCACTCCTATGTCAAAAAAGTTAAAAAGAAATACATATTTGTTATACTTTTCAAGATTTCCATATCAAAAGGACGTAGATAAGCACTTGTATCTAGAAACATCCTTTATATTTTAACGGTGGAATAACAATCTATCAAATTCAGTTATGTTTATAGTAGCTATCCTAAAATAGGCCATATGTGTACGAGAATAAGGTTAACAATGTAAATAATTGAATGCACTTGTATTTGTAGTGCTTTCTACCGCGAGGTGGAGTGACGTCCTTCAAAAGAGGGTGCTCGCGGCTAACGAACTCATTGTCTGCGTTCCATCTGTTTCAACTAGTATCTACCATATTCTGATAGCACGGGACATGATATTTAAAACCTAGGTACACTGACAGACTCATAAACTGCATTAAAGTTGAGAATTCCTTCCAAATTTTTATTTTACTAACTGACCAATCGATCTTTGTAATTTTTTATGCCACTTAGGTGGCAGACAAGCACAGGGTGCACCTGAAGGAAAGGTTTCCTTCAGGTGCATGTATCCGTGGACTATGGACGTTTACAACTCCAAGGGCGTCACACTCGTGCTAACCACCCTGTAGAAACCTTCTACAATATGGGGTTCTGCAAAAAGAGCTTCTTGAAGAACCCCATATTGTAGTCGCTTGGGAAAACCACGGCCACCAGTTGCCCTAGTAAACTTAGTCGAGACTTTACTAGAAGCTTTTCTTAGGGAGATTTTGACACCAACACGAAAAATCACAATTCACTACAATATTCCACTCTCCTAAACTTGTGTGCTTTGTCCAAGCCGTTATGTAAACTCCACGATTTTTACACATAAAATCTCGAATGCACATCAAATTTAGAAAATGGAACACTGCAGCACTGACACTTTTCGCGTTCCCGCCAAAACTCGTAGTCTTGTCAAGAAGTAAACTTATCTACCCTGTATGGTAAAAAGCAATTGAAGTAAGTTATTGAAGAATGGAAGCTAATAGGAAATCTCTCGATGGTCCCGAAGTCCTGACGCAACCAACCATTGTACTATTGTTCCGTACGTCGTTCGTAATTAACGTATTGGGCGAGTATGTCTAGTTGTTCTATTTTAGACGCCATTTACACCAAACATTGTCTGCGTATACTTATAACTTGAAATAAAATCTGTACCTATCGATTGAGTTCCTATATTGATTTTTTAGGGGTAGACAGGGTAGGTAGTATTGATTTTACCCCGTAGGGGTAGGCAGAGGTTCGCCAGTTTATGTTTAGGTCCCAAATGTATAGTAAGCTTCAGAGAAAAGGAACCTCCCTCCTTATCAATAATCATAAGAAGGGAGTTCCTTTTCTCTGAAGCTTACTGTACCTAATATTATATAATATGGACTGCTGAGACGACGTCTCGGGTTCGATCCCAGGTTTTACCATGGCACACACCAATGACTTTTAGATGCTTTTCGAAGTTATGTGTTATTGCAGGTTTGTAAGTGCCCTGTTAATAGCAATAGGCTCGCCACCTATTACATTGGGACCTAATCATAAACTGGCGAAATGTGGGTGCTAGCACCTCTGCCTATCCCTTCGGGTATAAAGGCGTGAGATTATGTTATGTTATGTTATCCGCATTCTAGAACCCATAACACAAGCTAGTTAAACTATGCTTACCATGGGTCTAGGTGGCGTTGTGTAGATTGTCTTAGAATATTAATTTATTTAATTTAATTTATTATTTAGGTATATCTATAGTTTGACAATGAATAACAATTAGTAGAATCGAAGAGTTGATAGCTTAGGTATATCGTATTCAGTTCGGTATAAACAGCGGCCTGAACAAGCTAAGTATTCAAGTGAGCCAGGACCTAAGTGCTGGCTTCTCTAATAATACTCAAGTGATACTGGTACTGGTGATACTACTCTGATGTAGAGGTATAAGTTATGTAACCACTTCAAATTAAAAAGAAAACCAAACCGCCTAGGCACGCCTGATGGTAAGTGGTTACCGTGGCCTATGGTCGTTTGCAATACCAGTGACGTCACATTCGTACTGCCGACCATATAGAGAAGAGATAAGAAGGGGAAGGGTGAAGGTTAAGATAGTCTCTGTGCTGTCAGTGCAGAAGACAAAGAAAGGTTACTTGGTTTTCCCACTGACAACACAAAACCACTTCAGTGAACTCTACCCTACTCACCGCCGGAAACACAACACAAGGTTATTATTAACCGTGGTAGGGTGGAGGTACTTATGGCGGAAGGTGTTGTTCCCGCCATCGTCGATATGCGATGATGACGGACACCGTGGTGGTTTAGTGGGTAGTCTAGTCCCCGGTAGAGGTCAGGAGTCCCACACAAAGCTCACCCCCCGCCCCTGTAGGGGGTGAACGAAGTGCGTAAATGCTTTCCACCACGTAAAAAAAAAGGGTGGAGGTACTTCCCCAGTTAGACTGCTCATTTAGGACGGGAGATACCGTCATGTCCTACCTCCAATAAACTCTTTCAACAATGTTATTTCGTGTGGTATACAAATTACGTACTTAAAACACTAGTACAGTGATTTCCATTACGTCTTAGCGTCGCATATTATATATATTATATATACCTTGCATATTTATTGATCTATCGTTGTCTTAGTGAATGAATTTATTGTGTATTAAGACGAAGTATTTATCACCACATAGTATAAAACAAAGTCGCGTTCTCTGTACCTATATCCCAATGTCTCTATGTATGCTTAAATCTTTAAAACTACGCAACGGATTTTGATGCGGTATTTTGAATAGATAGAGTATTGAAGAGGTCAATATCGTTATTGGTCATTGGACCATTGGTTGTGAAGGTCAGATGGCAGTCGCTTCACGGAAATTATCGAAGTTCAGCCGCATCACAGTTAAACTGAAAAGCCGACCGAGTTGGGAAAAGGTTCAGAGAATGAGAGTGATTGAAGAGGAAAGTTTATATGTATATAACATCAGGCTACAACCAACTGGTGCGGAGCAGAAATGAAAAATGTTGCAAAACGAGGTTACGCAGACGAAGTTGCGCGGGTCAGCTAGTTTATCAATAAACGTTTATACATTGCTTTGTTTATCTACAACATCTATAAGTCAAGTCATGTCAGCTTATGTACGGTTGTTCGTCAGTTGTCTTCTCTCATTAAAACGTTACACATTATTATACGAGTACAGCAAAATGTCCGCAATAATGTTTATGATAGTTCTATTTGTTGGTACAAAATGTGATGATTATTACACAAGACGCGCCAGAATCCTTGAACTTGAATCCAAGCTTGCCCTTGGTGGAGACACAACGCTTAGTGCTCAAGAATTGGAAGTGAACGATTGCCTAATGAAATACAAATTTGCTGAAATCGACTATGGATTCCATAATCCAGAACATTTTAACTTTTCTCAACACTATTTTGAATACAAAGACAAGATATTAAACTCTAAAGTGTATCAAATCATCAAAGTGATGCCTAAAGGATCATTGTTACATGTCCACGACACGGCGATCCTGGGTCCCGATTACATGTTAAACATAACATACATAGACAATTTACACGTATGTTTTGAACATCCAATTAAGTTTTGGTTTTCTTCTAATACTCCTAACATTCCCTGTGATGTCCACTGGCACCTTATGAGTAATGTAAGACACGCATCCAAAAATATTACAGAATTTGACATGGAACTCAGGAAAAACTTTACTGTAGTCGCAAAAGACCCTGATAATATTTACCCAAATATCAAGGAAACTTGGAAAAGTTTTCGGCAATACTTTGCAACTGCCTCCGTGTTGCTATCCTATAAACCAGTGTATAAAAAATACATATATGACTCCTTAAAAGCTCTCAGAGAAGATAATATCATGTATGCTGAATTAAGGAGTAGTTTGTATAAACTTTATGATTTAAATGGAACTATGTACGATAAAATATTCACAGCCAAAGTATACAAAGAAACTATTGATGAATTCGTTAACGATCATCCAGATTTTTATGGCACCAAACTAATTTTTTCTCACTCAAGAGGTACAGACAGTAAATCACTCGATGCTGATATACAATTGGTAAGAAAAATTAATGAAGAAGTACCAGAATTACTAGCTGGTCTCGATTTAGTCGGTCCAGAAGACTTGAAACCATTAAAAGAATTCGTACCATTATTGAACGCAACAAAAGATTTGAAATATTTCTTTCATGCGGGAGAAACGAATTGGTTTGGAACAGCAACTGATGAGAATCTTATCGATGCAGTATTACTTGGAGCTGAACGAATAGGTCATGCGTACGCATTGACCAAGCATCCATTAGTCATGAAAGAAGTAATAGAAAAAGATATTGGACTGGAAGTCTGTTTGGTGTCCAATACTGTACTATCTCTAGTCAGAGATGTCCGCAATCATCCTTTGAGTGTCTTTTTAAGTCTTGGATTACCAGTTGTATTGTCAAGCGACGACCCAGGTGTGTGGGAATCAGATCCATTGTCTACTGACTTTTACGTGGCTTTTGTTGGTGTTGCTAATAGGCATTCGGATCTGAGGATGTTAAAGGCTTTAGCATATAATTCTTTGAAGTATAGTGCATTGGATAATGTCAATAAGGACAAGGCAATTCAGGCCTTTAATGAAAAGTGGAATCACTTTGTCGATAATTTTAATTGTTCTTCATTTTCTTAAGTACAATCCTTAATGGATGTTATGTAATATATTTAAATTTGCAATTGCAAGATAGTGCGTTTAAAAACTCTTGCTAGACAAAAACTTGGGTCATCTCGAAAGAGAGCTGGAGTGCGAGCGACATGTTGGCTACTACCACCGGTAAGTAAGACCCAAAGAAGGCGTGCATTTTAGTCGGTTCGAGTCCGGCATAACCTCCCCAACTGGCTCCGGCGGAAGAGGTATCCGTGGGGACTTTTCGCACAAGAAAAAAAGAGGTTTATTATGGAATATGTACCTATCTACCTATATATACCTAAATTAATACAAGTACAAGTACGTACAAAAAACACAAAGTTATTAAAGTTTTTAAAATCTTAAAATACGCGTCTAAGTTCATGACCCCATGTTATCTTACGCACGATGTGTAAATAAATATCATATATTATCAATGACGTAATACGATGACGTGTCAATTTTGCATTACATCTTCTTTATGGTAAAGTCTTATAATGTAATACCTAATTCTTAAACCTTTAATAAAATGTTCGTAATTGTCAGAGTAAAGGTAAACCTGTGAGAAAGCGGCAAGGCGAAACCGGTAAGGTAAATTAATAAATACAATGGAGATGTACAAGTGTGTTATCAATCTATGTATATAAATATAATATAAAAATGAATTGCTGTTCGTTAGTCTAAAACTCGCGAACGGCTGGACCGATTTGGCGTTAGGGTTGCATTTATCGTTAGGGTCAGGATGAAATCTCTGTAATATAACTCAATTAAATGAAAGGAAAACAATGAAATCTTAGATTAATAAAATTGTTCCATGGGTCAAGTTAAAGTACTTTTACTCAAAGATCCATCTATTTACTTATGTTATTAATAAATAATTATTATCACTGACGTACTTTATTCATTAAAATGACGAATTACCTACCTACTTTTGGTGGCATTGAGAGAGATATTGAGACCGACAGGCACCAACTCGGTTTGTACTGAAAATAATAGTCGAAAAATTTCAAGAATACGGGTAGTTTCAAAAAGCGACGGCAAACTCTTCAGCAGAACAACTTCGATTTTGATCTAGTTAAATGTTTGTATCGAATCGAATTAATTAGTTAGTTTACTATTTTTTGTAAATGATTTAGGATTTCATTGTTTTCCTTTCATTTAATTTATGAAGTTTGTTAGAGAGATTTTTAATTTTTTATCTACACGAATGAGTACTGAATATCTATCACCTCATCAAATCTTCTATGGTAATTAAAAACTATTCTTTCACCTAAACAATACTTTAGCGCAAGCGTTTTCATCTCGAATCTAGAATAACTCGCATTGTTTTTTTTATTACAACGAATACCTATTAGCAACTCAAATTACTAATAATCCCTTTAACCCTAACTAATCTGATGCCAGGATTTAAACCCGGGATCACTGGGTCGTAAGACCGACTCCTTAAAACCACTACGCTACCGACTCGCAATGTACTAAGTTCTTAGCTATAAGCAGGCTTCAAGAGTTTCGTTTTTCCTTAGGAAGAAGTAGATTTAATGGCTATTATTTAGGTAGCTTAGCAGTTAAGGAGTCGGCCTTACGATCGAGAGGTCCCGGGTTCGAATCCTGGCCATTACACTACCGACGTGAACCCACTCCTAACACAAGTCTGAGCTTAGCTGGAGGGGTTAAAGGGAAGATTAGTAACTGCGGTTGCTAATATTCTTTTTATAAAAATATAGTATATAATAACATACATACATACATAAAAATATAGTATGTAATACAGTATTGTGCACTACCTAATATTTTAGTGCATTTAACAGAAACGAAAGAATTTACTTGCCTACATTTCAATGCAATCCTTTCAAATCAACACCGCCTCGCAATCAGAAGATTAAAGCACTAGGTGACGTGCAGTACTCGTCTCAATAACATGTGGCGGCCATATTTTTTTTCTACAACAGGGCGGTACTTTAAAGTGCCACTTAATCCATCCCCAACCCTTGTAAACCAGTATGGCGGCTTCACATTTCTTTTTTTAAATTTCGAACGTACGTAGACGCTTTGATAGCGAAACCCTTTTAGACGCCGCAAACTGTAATTTATACCAGTGGAGTTTTTGGTCTTTTTTTATATTTTCTTTTGAATAAGTCTTTGTGGAGAAACATGGTCTTTTTGCTAGCTTTTAGTTTTAAGATGGTTTTAGTCCGTGAGTGAATTGTTAGGTAATGTAATCGATCCATTTTTAAGAAAATATAGAAGTTAGGAGTAAGAACAGTGGGCCTCAAAAGTTCCTGGACAATTCGAAACTAAAATTGCATGAAGTGATGGCACTACATAACTACTAGTCTTAGAAGCTACTGGATAATCGATCTACCTATTAATGTAATTAAGTTAGGACTAATATTTGCATATCTACCTATTAATGTAATTAAGTTAGGACTACTATTTGCATATCTACCTATTAATGTAATTAAGTTAGGACTACTATTTGCATATCTACCTATTAATGTAATTAAGTTAGGACTACTATTTGCATATCTACCTATTAATGTAATTAAGTTAGGACTACTAATTTGCATATCTACCTATTAATGTAATTAAGTTAGGACTACTATTTGCATATCTACCTAATAATGTAATTAAGTTAGGACTACTATTTGCATAAGTTTAATTATTTTCTTGTAAACAAACAAGACATCGTTCTAACCCTATCTATGGTACTTTTGGTTAGACTTAGACTGACAGAGGATTTTAAGATATCCAGGGACTTTTGGAGCCCACTGTACCATATCCAAAGAATGACTGGTTGTATGAAACAAGAAAATATTATCGTGGAAGACCACTACTGAACCACAAACAGTACTGATAGGCGTTAAAATGGTTAATCATCACTTCACTATCACTACATAGTATAAAATAAAGTCGCGTTTTCTGTCCCTATTTTTCTTGTCCCTTTGTATGCTTAAATCATCAGAACTACAACGGATTTTGATGCGGTTTATTTCAATAGATAGTATGGTTAAAGAGGAAGGTTTATATGTATATAACATCATGCTACGACTAACAGGTGCGGAGCAGGAATGAAAAATGTTGCAAAAACGGGGTGACGCAGACGAAGTCGCGCGGGTCAGCTAGTTCATAATATTCTTGTTTTTTGTACCACTAAGGTGGCAAATAAACAAACAGCCTATTTAAGGAAAGTGATGGTCACTGTGACCTATGGACGTTTGCAATACCAGGGCTTCACATTCGCGCTGCCAACCTTGTAGAAACTTTCTAATGCCCTTCTTGGAAACCCCATATTGTAGTCGCTTGAAATAACTGTAGCAGGGAGTTTATTTTATTCCGCAGCTTAAGCACAGATGAAGTACGTTTCATACCGCAAAATGCGCACCGTTTTATGTCGTTATGTGTGAGGATGAACTCCCGGCCTGTGGCTAGCGCTGCTATGATAGAAGGCAGGCGTAGGCCTTATGTCGGTCATCCCATTCCCCAGCGTCACATTCCAAATAAGAAATTTGAAATTCAGTCTCAACTTTCTTAATTCTTTATTGCACACATAAACATAAACATAAACTCACGCCTGTATCCCCGAAGGGGTAGGCAGAAGTGCTAGCACCCACATTTCACCAGTTTATATTATATCCCAATGTAATAGGTAGCGAGCCAATTGCCATTACCGGGCACTTATAAACCTGCGATAAATACACACATACAAAAAAGACCGTATACCCCAATGAAAAAGTTTAAGCACGTCAATGCTGAACTGCTTATTGTATGAATGAATCTTGCCCAAATCGTAAACAAAACGTTTTACATCCTGCGGTAGAAACGGTATGCTATCCGTGATGACGTCCATGCCGCGCCTTCATGATAAATTAATTATTAAGAACACTATCTAAGCTATTTCGATTGCGCCAATTAGTTGTGGAGATCTTGGCAGAGAGTTGGTTCATGGATAATATCGAAGTACAGCCGTGACGCCTGCTTCACAATTAAACTGGAAAGTCAACCACAACTAAGTTGGGAAAATTCTCAGAGAATAATGAATATTCAAAGCAAGAGGACTTATTTATCGTGTGAAGAATCCCTATCTCTCATCGGAGCCGGTTGGGAAGGTTATATCGGTAGTATTCTCCGTAGCATTCCGGTAGACCCAGGGCTATTTCTTTCGAGATGACCTGTTAGGGTGACAGCGGCTTCACCCGTCACCCCCAGGCCCACGTTCATAGAGGACGGACACCCGAGTCGCTTCCAATGTTTTAAGAGCTCATGGCACGGGCCTACGTTAAGTAAGTGTATGGTTAAGCAATATTAGCTAGATCGGTCTTAGGATAGGTGACTATTCTTAAAGACATACTGCACCAAACTCCTCAACTGATTTATATTTAAAACTGTAGCTGTGTTGTGCATAAAGAAACTATAAGGATTAATCATCCTCGATACTTGAAGGGATAAGCTCTATGTTGCAGAGTCATTGCTGTGTATTCATGAACATTTTCCTATGTGCACTTTATGTCACTTACAACCTTTTGTTGTCATCCAGGATGCAATGTTACACACAAGCTATTATTTATTCCATGACGCAACGTTTATGATAGGTAAACACTGCAGATGAAGGGTAACAATATCACATTATAATAACAATAGAATGAAGGTGCAAAGCAGAGTGTATAATTGTTTAACATTATAGTTACTTATTTAAAAGGGAAATTAAATAATCACCAGGAGGAATGGAATTAATGAACCGTCTAGAATTATAAAGCTATGCTTAGAGAAACAGAGATATATATCGAGATACATATAGGCTTCACTTAGACATCCATTATCGTTATCCTTTTGTTTATTTATAATATTAAATTGGTGCAAAAGATGACCATGTATTTTTATCATCAAGATATTACCGCTATTATAACCACGGTAGCCCAGTGGTATGCGTAATGGACTGCTGAGACGAGGTCTCGAGTTCGATCCCAGGTTTCATGGCACACACCAATGACTTTTCGATGCTTTTCGAAGTTATGTGTGTATTTATCGCAGGTTTATAAGTACCCGGTTAATGGCAATAGGCTCACCACCTAATACGTTGGGACCTTAACATAAACTGGCAAAATTTGGGTGGGTGCTACCCCTTCGGAGCTATAGGCGTGAGTTTATGGTGTGTTATGTTATTTTTGTTCATTTATAATATTAAATATGTGCAAGAGATGGCCATGTATTTTTATCATCAAGATATTCGTCTACTTTATAATAACCTTTTTTCCATGAAACATCTTTTCACTTCTCACTTAACTGGCAGGTCAGCTAATCCTGAGGAATTTGATTATATATTTTTATACATTTTCGTACAAACTGACTATAAGAAGTCTAAGCTATGGCACTGCGGTAGATAGTAATTTAAGCGCAATTGTACGACTATTATTATCTAAAGGTATGACTTAAAGATATCGCGGATTAAATAGTATCAAATGTATCTCATTGCCCGGTTAATGGCAATAGGCTCGCCACCTATTACATTGGAACTTAAACATAAACTGGCGAAATATGGGTGCTAGCACCTCTGCCTGCCCCTTCGGGGATATAGGCGTGAGTTTATGTTATGTCAATCAATTGGGTTATTTCGGTTAGTTTTGTCTTTTTTATACAACTTAGGTGGCAGATAAGCACAGACTTCCTAATGGAAAGTGGTGACTATGACATATGGACGTTTGCAATACCAGGGGCTTCATACTCTTACTTATACCTAATACTACTTATTATAGCTACATAGACAACTCGTGCTGCTGGGCGGAAGGGGGTGAGGGAAGGGTGAAGTTTAAGATAATTCAGTGACAACACAAAACGTGTACAGTGAGCTCTGGTCTATTCCAGGCACTATTCACTACTACTGTCTTTTCTAATTATGAGTTCGTCGAGTGCAGGCGTGATGTGAACTTTAATACAAACTTTTATACCAGGTAGGTAGGTAAAAGGTAGTTTTACAAGATATAGTCCGTTTCTGTCATATTTCATCAAGATAGGATCAGTGGTTTTGGCGTGAAAACGTAACAGACAGACAGACAGTTACTTAACTTAGTTGTGTTACATACAGTAACCAAATTGTTCATAAGTACAAGAGAATATTATTGGCACAAGTGGACAGGTGACCATTGTCAGTGAAAAAAAATTGCCGATTCAATTAAAACCGACCTTCAAAAGTAAAATCGGGACTTTACCTGTTTTTACAATCAATCTACTTGAGGCAGGTAGCATTACAATAGCTATACAGCCTCAGCATCGGTTAGGACGTGTTCATTTATCTGTTACGAAATCTTTCGCGCACACGTACCTACTTCAATAAATACGTCATCTACGCATAGTACAAATGTTTATCTACATCGATATCATTTGATTTTTGATATAACAGCCAAACTGGTGATATCAAATTTAGTTTTATTATACATTTCACGCCATTAACATGCGGCTAATAATATTGTTACTCTCGAATATTTTAATAATAAATGGTAATATAGAAAAAGTGCAAAATGAAAGAGACGATTTGTTTAAACAAGAACAGGCAATGATGCTGGGAAGTGAAATTGAATTGAGTGATAGTGAAATAAAAGCAAATGAAATTATTATGGAACTTAAATTGAAGGAATTAGAACAAGGTCTCTTGGTTCCCAGTAATTACACTTTTGCAAAACATTTCTTTGAATACAAGGATGATGTCAAGGATAGTAAATTGTATCAGTTAATTAAGAAAATGCCGAAAGGGGCAATGCTGCACGCTCATGACACAGGCATCCTAGGTCCAGATTATATGGTAGGACTTACCTACTGGAAGGATTTGTACGTTTGTTTCAGTGGTGATAACGTGGATTTCCTTTTCTCAAAAACTATGCCAAATACCATTTGTGGCACTCAATGGCAACTCATGAGAGACGCGAGATATTCCTCAGGTAATGTTGATAAATTCGATGCCGAATTAAGAAGCCATTTTAGTTTAGTAATTGACAATCCTGATGAGGTATATACTGATATCAATGCCGTGTGGATTACATTTCAACATTACTTCATATCTACGGGACCTTTGGTATATTACAAGCCTGTTTGGGAGCAGTACTTCTATGATACACTTAAAGCACTCAGAGAAGATGGAGTAGTGTTTTTCGAAGTTCGAAGTGTATTACCACAACTGTACGATTTAGAAGGAAACATTTACGACTCTGTTGAGACAGCTAAGTCCTACAAAAATGTTGTGGACAGATTTAAGAGCGATTACCCAGATTTCTATGGAGCTAAACTAATATATGCACCACTTAGACACGTTGATGTTAAAACTGTTCAAGAATATATTGAAATCGCTAGAGAAATCAAGAAAAAATTGCCAGGTTTCTTGGCGGGATTTGATTTAGTTGGTCAAGAAGATTTAGGACATACCTTGAAGTCGTTTTTACCTGAACTCGTCGAAGCTGGTAAAGAGTTCGATCTGTTTCTTCACGCTGGAGAAACGAACTGGAATGGAATGAGTTCCGATGAGAATTTATTTGATGCCATTGCTTTAGGTACCAAACGTATAGGTCATGGGTTTGGCATAATAAAACATCCAGTTTTGATGAATGAAGTCAAGAAGAGAGATATCGCTTTAGAAGTGAATGTGATATCAAACGCTGTGTTGAAGTTAGTAACCGATGTTAGGAACCATCCTTTAACAACTTTGTTGGCACAGGGTATGCCTGTAGTCCTGTCTAGTGATGATCCAGGAATTTGGGAAGCAGAACCCTTGACACATGATTTTTACGTTGCGTTTGTAGGTGTGGCAAGTAGGCATGCAGACTTGAGACTGTTGAAGAAGTTGGCTTTGAACTCGTTATATTACAGTACGTATCCAGATAAAGATAAAATTGTACATGAATTTGAGATTCGTTGGACGAAGTTTATAGATTCTGTTGTTAAAGATAAATGGTGATAAATGTCAAATACATGTCATCCGAATTACACGAATTTGTTAACATATTGATCACAAATACCACTAAGCATAATATTAGATTACTTAATTTAATAGCAGAGAAGTAGAAGATTATTTAATGTAATAAATAACAGATTTATTTAGTTGTAGCACATTTTTTTGTTGCTTTTTTTTGGTTACTCGCGAGTCCCACCGCTTTCAATGCCACCCGACTTTTTTTTCGAAAGTTTTCAAATGGTAATTGAAAACGAAAAGAATTGAGACAAACCCTAAGCTTATTTTACTTTTAATTATCGAAAAGTTATGACAAAGTTATTGAAATAAATTTTATTCTAACGAATTTAAAAGCGTTTTATTTTCTGTTATTTTTATTTACAAATTCTCATCTTTACTTTTACCTGAGGTTTGTGTATGGGCCTAACTCAGTACACGTGCTGATTGACATACGACCTGGAGCAGGCGTTCCTGGGGCAAGGATTGCGAGGTTAGACGGCAGTTCCATAAACTTTACTAAGTCCCACAGTAAAAAAGTTGTAATTTCACAACGCCTCCGGCCGAGATTCCCCCGTTTTTCGTTTTACCATGATGGACCACCTAATTAATTAAGTAATAATTGTATTTTACACACACACATTATTCATATCCTCACACCTGTTTCCCTCCGGGCTAGGCAGAGACAACAGCCCGCTCGGATTAAAATGTGTCTGTCCCACCCATTTTATGTACCATAATTTGGTCTGTGTATGTAGGTAGGTACTGCGAGTGACTAAGGAAATGACATCTGATAGAAATGTATGGAAGAGACATGTTGCGCCGACCACAAATATTGGGACAAGGGCAGGAAGATGATGTAGGTAATGCGAGGTCAACCCCGGCTGGCCTGATCATTCACATGTGTCTTACATATTTTTGAGGTATTATTCGCTTCATAGGTAGATATGTTGTATAATCTCACCTCCGGCAATCAAGGACCCACGGACGGCGTGCGTTTTAGTCGGTTCGAGAGTTTTGGCGGAGGTGGTATCCGTGGGGAGTTTGCGCACGATAAAAAACAGTCCCCGTGGTTGTAGGACACGCGTGATAGCAGAATTCCAAATTTTCGGTGCGACAATGAGATATCCATGTGCTATCTCATTCATACTGTCTATATTAGATAACATATTATATACAATGGTTATAGATTATGCTTTCCGAGAATTTAAGTATTACGGTAATTGCGATAACGCGGCCAATTGTACAAATTCTATAGATTATGTACATTATCATTGTTATAATATAGATATATCATTATTTTTTACTGTTTATAATAAATTATCTAGATATCTACCTGTCTATGTGGTTATCAATGATTTAGCTGTGTCTGTCCGTGTGTTGTAAGACTATTGAACTGACAGTAGGAAACATTATTTCCCTCCGCGGTAATTAAAGTAAAGTAGCACTAGCATGAACTCCTATCGAATTCGTGATGTAAAGGTTTCGAGAGAACGGAGTGTGATTGGCAATCTGCCTCTTGTGAACCTGAGTGCGTGTGTAGCCCGTCAAGCGCTATGCT
Organism: Pelosia muscerda; assembly: GCA_963691645.1. NCBI lineage: Eukaryota > Metazoa > Arthropoda > Insecta > Lepidoptera > Erebidae > Pelosia > Pelosia muscerda. Next base: position 3,271,781 of record OY829118.1, read on the forward strand.
CCGTTCTGTCGATACCTTTACATTACGAATTCGATAGTATTTCGTGCTAAAGCTATAGACGTGAATAAACATCCTCGTGTAATTGGTTCCACATATTAGGGCTGAAGGTATTTTCGTATTACGGGTACTATTGTTGACTTGAGTCATGCATCTGAGGTTGAACATAACATAAACTCACGCCTATATCCCCGAAAGTGTAGGCAGAGGCATAAAAAGTAGTTCAAGGTTCCCGTCAATATAGAATTTCAACCACACCATCTCTTCCCATGCAGTGTCGTATAAGGCGACTAAGAGATTAGGCTGTTTAATATCAGACAGATATACACAGCCCAGATTCAAACTCAGACTGCCGCTCAGACAGAAAAACCGCGGCAGCCTAGTGGTATGGGTAATGGACTGCTGAGGCTTGGTTTCGGGTTCGATCCCAGGTTTTACCATGACACACACCGATGACTTTTCGATGCTTTTCGAAGTTATGTGTGTATTTATCGCGGGTTCATAAGTGCCCGGTTAATGGCAATAGGCCCGCTATCTATTACATTGGGACCTAAACATAAACTGGCGAAATGTGGGTGCTAGCACCTCTGATTACCCCTTCGGGGATATAGGCTTGAGTTTATGTTATGTTATTAAAATTCATAGAAGTGTACTGTATCAATTAAGTAGTCAGTCATTACGGTAGTTATTTATCGAGTGTTATATTAATTCTATCATAAGGATAAAACATTATATTATTACACATATATACGGTAGAAGTATGATAACATAATATAACTATGTTTTAAATAAACTTTGCAAGTAGATAAATATATAGGTACTTAGCTAAATCCCCATTCATAAAGAATATCACCATCCTATATCATTTGAAGGATGTCCTAAGAGACGACATAGTTAAAGAAATAAAGATTTTTGTTTTTTTTTATTTGACTGACGGAAAAATACGCAGTCGATATCACTGAGAAAGAAAGAAAACTCGAAATAAAACCCTGTACCAACCGGTCAGCGTGGTAATACGTGTATTAAGCCAAAGTCTCCCAACATCCCAACAACAACAACCGTCTGATACTCTCCAAGACGTTAATTGGTAGTGCTTGTGCGGCTAAGCACGTAATTAAATTTTCTTACGGTTAACACCGCATTAGCACCGCAGCATAGCAAGGAGTCTAGTAAAAAAAAAGTTTTTTTTTTAATTTCATTTAGCTGCAACATTTACGGTTAGGAATTTCTTTTCGACATACACATTTTTTTACAAAGTGCCCGATTGGCGGCAATAGGCTCGCCCCCTATTACGTGCGATCGAAAATCATAGTTGGCGAGATGTGGGTGTTTTATACACCTCTGCCTACCACTTCGGGGATTACGGGCGTGAGCATGTGTATGTAGTATGTATGTATGCTTTGATGAGACTACATTAAGAACTTGTGAGGCTCACTGCATCATCAGACCGCGGTAGTCCACGAGGAAAGTCTGCTTCATCATCACTACATAGCATAAAACAAAGTCGCGTTCTCTGTCCCTATATCCATATGTCCTTATGTCCCTTTGTATGCTTAAATTTAAACTACGCAACGTATTTTGATGCGATTTTTTTAATACTTAGCCGCACAAGCACTACCAATTAACGTCTTGAAGAGTATCAGACGAATCTCAAATCAAAGCATACTCCGAACTATATGAGGAAATCTTAATCCAACTGAGAACATAAAACTACTGATTCTGTTCACATATCACTAAAGATAATGTCAACACGGAGGCCAATATCGGCTGCCATGAAATAAATTCCGATATTTCGATAAGATCTTGACAATTTACGAGCAGTTATCTATGCCTATGTGCTGTGAGATTATGTGATGATCGGTCATTTGTATGTATGTATAATATAGTTGCCACGCAGTAGCATTACTACCTGATAAATTGGACCATCGAACCGAATATGGAGTGTAAACCAAATGGAATAAAATTATCTGAAGTACATATTTGATTTGATTTGATTTGATTTGATTTGATTTGATTTGATTTGATTTGATTCGATTCGATTCGATTTGATTTGATTTGATTTGATTTGATTTGATTTGATTTGATTTGATTTGATTTGATTTGATTTGGTTTGATTTGATTTGATTTATTTCATGAACAATTTACATTGTGTTTGAATACAATTTAACTACACAATTTTAAATAAATAATTGCACTTTCTAACGGATGCACTAAATATTAGGTACATGATAGAAAAATAAACAAAAATTAAATACAAAATGTCATGCAAATACTTAGGTAGATAATTTGATTTGAAGAATGTCATCAAGAATATTTTGACTTCAAACGGTGGTAGGAGGTACAGTATTCCCCGTTCAAATTGAACAGTCCGACAGGGGAAGTACCTTCATACAGAATTCGGCAGCTAATAATAACTTTGTGGGACGCTCCTGGTGTTGCTAATGTATATAGGCCACGGTTACCACATTCCATCAGGTGGGCCGCGTGTTAGTCTGCCACCTAAGTGGTTTAAAAAAATTGTAACCCGGGAAATTCCCCAGCTACTCCACCGGCTAACCCAGGCAAGAGCTTACGACAGAGACTCTTGGGCGCCTTTTATCTCAGAGTGGAGATAGTGGGTGCGTGCTCCAGATACCCTTAATGAAACAACACTAAGATTTTATACATGCATATATTCAATAGGGTACACAGTTATACATACAGTAGAATTATCACAGGCACAGAGATATAGAAATATAAATACAGTATGAGATGCTTGTGCGCCTCCCTCGTAGCATACAGCTGATCTCGTAATTACAATTCAAGGTAGCGGGTATATGAGGTTACAGTTATTGTACAAGTTAAGATTACGTGACCTTTTCGGAACTCCTCTTCAGAAACCCCTGGCGTCGGTTGTCGGCTTGCGTAGGCCGACCTGCCTGCTGCTAGCCACTGCCCGCACTGCCGCGAGCCAAGCGAATTACAGCTGTTCCGAATAGGGACTCCAACAACGGAATATCAACTCGCTGTTGATAGGACACTAATATCGTCCGCTAAACCTTGGGACCCTGCATCAAGAATACCAAAAAGACCTAAGTATATCATTGACGCAAACGAAAGACACAGATATAAAGACTAAGAACAGAGAGATAAATTAAGAAATCTTACCAGAGAAGTCCGGGAAAGATGCACAGAGTCTAAGATATTTAATTTATATGTAGGTAGGTACATATAATTCAGAGTTCCAACTTATCAGAAAAATCAATGAAATACGAACAGAGTTTCGTGCTTAATCTTCAGAGTAATTATCAGAGGTGTTCGCATCCACCGGGAGGGGTGTATTTATATCATTTTTCATGGAATATTCTAGTAGATGAATCTGATATCACGAATTATTCGTTCACCTGATCGAATCGCGAAACAAAAAATACTGATCCACAGATAATACGAAACCAAAGACATTCTCGCCGTGACTAAATTAATTTGGGCAACTAGGAATTTAGATTATGACAATTTTAAATTAAATACATTAAGCTATATGATTGAATAAAATATCACAAACAATTTAACCTATCACGATATTATTATTCTATTTGAAATAGGTAAACATACTAGCGACATCTGTTGTCAGATTGGGAAACCATTCATCAATACCGAATTGGTGATCGATGAAAAGTTCCCCCCAAACCCTACAGATGTCGTCATAGGTACAACGTATTGTTTACCGAAATCAAATTTTAACGCCACTAACAATTTTGCGTTACACAATCCCCCCCCTTGAAAGTATTACTTGTGTGGACAGACAAGTAACGCAAGGAATACACAACAGAATAAAACAAGTCAAAAGTCTAACAAGTTAAAAATAGAACGAATAAAAAAGAACAGATCAAAGTACAAAACAGAACTACTAAGAACTAACCAGAGGCAAATATTGACACAGACTCTTTTACTTTAAGTCTAAATGCCCTAAACCACTAGAAAGAAAACTCTCCTTAACTGCTATAGTCAGATGGTCGCATATGCAACACAACTACAGAGAAGAGGAGGATGAGAAACGAAAACTCGATGAGGTGTACCTAACAAATAATATGTCCCATACGAGGACACCCAAGCTACAGCAACAAGGTCATACTTCATCGAGTCGCGGTAAAGTAAGTATAAATCGACAGTGCTACGGAACTGAAATAGCGCTGACGCTAGGCAGAGAAGGTACCGCAGATTGATTCTCATCAGTGTATTTTAAAATGTCCTTGATGTGATACTCGCCTAAGTCCTTACCATCCAAATCTGCTAACCTATACACTAAAGAGGAACGTTTAGCAGACACTACACACTTAGTAAACTTAGGAGCGAGTTTAGAGGTAAAATGTTTAGCTTTATTAGATAAATAATGAGTCCGTTTGTAAACAATCTGACCAACTTTCAGCTCGACATGCCTTTTCCTGAAATTATAATACTTCTCATTACGCTGGTGAGCCGAAATCAAATGTTTCCTCACCTGATCGTAAATGTGTTGCATTTCTTTCAGTTTGGCACCGAAGGCTGAGGGCTCATCAATGGAGACTAAGTCCGGATGACAGGTTATGTCAGACTGTCTATATAGAACTCCATCACCTATAAATTCCCTACCGTGTACTAAGAAATAGGGAGAGAATCGAGTGGCCTCGTTTACTGCAGTGTTTAGAGCGCACTGCAGCTCAACAAGATGTTCATCCCACTTTTTGTGCTGAGTCTTCACATAACATGAGATGGCTTGAACAACATTTCGAATCGCTCGTTCAGCTTGATTAGTTTGAGCGTGGTAACGCGGGCTATAGTATACGTTTGGAACATTATATTTAGCTAACATATCCTTAAATTGCTTGCTCACATACTGAGGACCGTTATCAATATAGATAGTCTTGCAAACTCCATGAACTAGAAACACTTTCTTCTCGATGAATCTCGCTACTGCAGCGCCTGTTGCAATCCTTATAGGACACAGCATGACATACTTGCTAAAGTAGTCCGAAACAACGATCAGATGAATATTTCTGTTGCTTGACACTGGAAAAGGTCCAAGTAAATCACACGAAATAGCTTCAAAAGGTTTAGATACACGCTTCGCACTTCCCATTAGACCAGGACGCGAAGTGTTTACGGGTTTATACATCTTACAAACCTCACAATTTCCCACGTAGTCTTTGACACTATTGTACATCTTTGGCCAGTAGTAATTCAAAGACAACCTCTTATGTGTTTTCCAAACACCACCATGGGCACTAAGCGTGTCATCGTGGTATTTGGTGAGGAGTGCTAGCCTGTCCTCTTGAGGTACCACTAACTTCCAATCAAAATCTGAAGTCAAAGAATATTTATTTTTAGAAAATCGATATAACAAATTTTCACGAATATTAAAGTTAGGGTAATGCCTTGGGTTCCTACGCACGCACTCCATGGTGTGAAGATACCACGGGTCATTGGTGGAGCTCGCATCGATGGAGTCAATCTTTATGCGAGATAGAGCGTCAGGTACTACATGATCTTTTCCCTTACGGTGCTCTATGTCGAAGTCAAACTGACTGAGTCGCATACTCCAACGTGCTAAACGACCTGTAGGATTTTTGAGCTTGTGAAACCACAGTAGTGAGGCATGATCAGTGACAACAGTGCACTTCTGTCCCTCCACATACTGTCTGAACTGTTCCAGCGCAAAAATCACGGCCAGAAGCTCTCGCTCGGTTGTGCTGTAGTTCACCTCGTTCTTATTAAGAGAACGACTGCAATAGGCGATGGGGTGTTCCACACCATCGTGTGTTTGGGTCAGAACAGCAGCAACTGAGTAAGCTGACGCGTCACTTAGTATACGGAACGGTAAAGAGTAGTTAGGCATTTTCAATATAGGAGCAGAGACCAAAGCTGACTTGAGAAGGTTAAAAGCCTCCTCAGCTTCAGATGTCCAAATAAAATTTACATTTTTAGAGGTGAGTTTACAAAGAGGTTTACTAATTTTAGAAAAGTTATTAATGAAACGACGATACCAGCCAGCCATACCTAGGAAACGTTTGACATCCTTCAAGTTAGAAGGTGTGGGATAGTTGAGGATGACCTCGACTTTACCGGGGTCAGTACGTAGTCCATGCCTATCCACATAGTAACCAAGGTACTTTAATTCACTTCGACAAAAGTGTGATTTCTTCATATTAATCGTTAGGCCCGCATCCTTGAGTCGCTGATAGATTCTATTTAAGAGATCCACATGCTCCTCGAAGGTGTTGGCCACACAGATTATGTCGTCTTGGAAGCAAAACACTCTGTTGTCGAATTCCGGGCCGAATAAGCGGTCCATCAGTCGTTGCATCGTACTTGAAGCTCCGACAAGACCAAAACACATTACATTATACTGGAACAAACCCCGCCTCGGCACCGTGAACGCAGTCTTCTCAGCAGACTGGGCAGAGTCGAACGGGATTTGCCAATACGCTGCACTTAAATCAATAGAGGACAAATATTTAGCATTATTAAGATGGTCTAAAATTTGATTGATGTACGGTAAGGGATAAGCATCACTTTTGGAAACAGCATTAAGCTTACGTGAATCTAAGCACAGCCTTAGATCACCGTTCGCCTTTTCCACCATAACCACGGGTGAGTTCCACGCGGATTGTGATGGTGACACCACTCCCATCTCCAACATCCGGTCCAACTCCGTCTCCAGAGCCTTCTGTTTGAGAGGTGAGAGAGGGTAATACCGCTGCTTGATCGGCTTGCTGTCACCCGTGTCTATGACATGATGCACAAGCGTAGTTCGACCTAAGCCCACCTTATCCGTATTAATTGACTCAAATTTTTCAATGATCCCGTTCATTACACACCGCTGATCCTCGGTCAGGTTGTTGTAATCCTCGAGACCACTGTGAAGAGACAAAGATTCAATAGGACAGCTATCACTAAAATTATTCATATTAATTTTTTGAGAAATTAATCTATCACCTAATTGAAATTGTTGCCAGAAGTCTACTCCAAATATCATTGAGGTAGTTATTTCTGGTACAACATAAAACTTAAGTACCCTGATAACAGAGTTGTATTCTAAGGGTAAGGACATAGAACCCAGACATTTCAAATGTGAACTGTCTGCAGTTGTAATTTTAAAATTTGGGTTGACACTTTCTAGTTCAAACCCTAAATCTAAGAAGCTACGGTGCGCACCTTTTCCTAGCACGGAGCAGGAGGCACCGGAATCAAGAAGACCAAGAACATTTAAATTTAAAACCCTAACAACTAAGTACGGTCTAACATCGTTATCCCGTTTAGTAAACAGGACCTTATCAGAAGAAGACTCAGACACAGAGCTTGAGAATGTCTTAATAAGGCCCTGGCCTACGCGTTTTTTGACTTCGACGTACATTTGGGGCAGTCGGGTGACTTGACTCCTTTGAGACCACATCGGAAACACACCAACTCCCTTGATTGTGAGCAGTTATACGCAGTGTGATCGCTGCCGCCGCAACGAAAGCATTTGCGTTCGTGCGAGGCTGCCGAGCTGTCCACCGCAGAGACCTGCTTGGTAGCTTTTGGTGTGCCCTTTGCTTTCTGAGAATGTAAGTCAGAGGAGATCTCAAATTTGTCCAAGACTGGCTCGTGGAACGCCTCAGCCCTAGCACGCGCAAGTTCCAAACGCTTTCCTAACCTTCTTAGATCATCAATAGTGTTGACTTCATGAAGGGCTAGTTCCTTCATGTAGTCAGGTCTAATGTTATGCATAAGAATGTCCAGTTGTTCCTCACTGGGCATTTTACAAGTTAGTCTAGAGAACATGGCCTGCATTGTGGAGATGTAGTTCACCAAGGACTCGGTACGGGCTTGGGTACGTTGCCTAATCTCATTCCGTAAACGATAATCGTAATCGGGAATATCAAAGGTGTCTCTTAATTCATTTAGTAAGTCTTCATAAGACATAAAGTTGGCTTTATTGGTGCGGAACCAAGACAAAGCTGGTCCGTCCAATAGGTCAGAGAAAGCCAGGAGAACCTTTGATTTGGAGACTTCCCTAGCACACCGGAGTTCCTCCAGTCTCTCAATGAAGACACGCACACAAGTAGATCCATCATATTTTAAATTAAAACCATTCAAATTAATAGGGCGTTCCCTATAAATAAAATTATCATTATTTAAGTTAATGTTTTGCGAGCTACCCCGCATCGAGCGTTCATTTCTCATCGCAGGTGAAGTATATTCAACTCGGACACGAGAAGCGCGATCATCATTATCTGACACCTCAGATTCTGAGTCACTATTCGATTCAGCTACTGACACAATCTTAACTAATCTGTTGCGAATACCAACAAGTTCAGAACAATCTAACCCACAACGAGCTAGCCTAGTCAAAAGATAATTAGCCCTAACAGCAGCCCTAGTGCGACTATTTTTATCGGCATCAAAGTCACCTGACGATAGCAAATCCTCGAGTTCCTTCACTTTTGGCTCGCAGACAGTGCGTTCAGTTGCAGCATCAGTGGACTTCGTGGTGTTAGGCTTCAGACTTCCACGGCGAACTAGCCGATATGCCGTCCTCAATTCGTTACGCAAGCTGACAACCGTAGCCTCAGGATCCGCTGAAATGCCCATGTAAGACAACTCATTAGACAGCTCATCTTTTCTTAAATAGTTTACATACTGGTGCATTTTTGCCATCTTATAAGAAATGAACTTTAAGTGAATAGAATATAAAAATAAAATTTAACTAACAATTCCGTTATTTAACGAAAGTTTAAATGGATATAAATCCAAGAGGGTATTCAATTGAACGGACAGTATGTAAATGTACTGCCTTCTATGTTAATAATATAGGTATAAAAAAATTCAGCATAAAACAATTTTCATTAGCGGGTAGGTAACTAAAATGTACCGCCCTGCAGACAATTCCTAATAATATAATTATTTAAAAATTTCCAATTGAGAATAATTCTCCAATAGCGGGTAGGTACCCGAGATGTACCGCCCTGCAGACAATTACTAAAATATTGAAAAAATATACACAAAAAAAATTGTACCGTACGTATAGGTACAAATGAAATTATATAAAATTAAAAAACAGTTAAAAGGCTAAGAGCAAAATGTACGGTAGCAAGTATAAGTACCGGCTACTATACTGATCCAAGGTTAAAAAGAAAAAAAATGGTAATTCCGAATGGAAACCACCTTATACAGAGTTACATATATCGGCACTTATAGAAAATGTCGATAACAATTAAAAGTTAAATTCAGAAAAAACACAAAGTTAAATATATGCATGTATATTAATTTTATTTAAAATTCGGGACAAACTACTGAGATGATATATATCCAACCCAACCAGCAACCAGTAAAAAAAAGAAAAAAGAAAAAAAAAGAAAAAGTACGAAGGTATGCCGAAATATGAATTTTACCGAAAATGTAGCAGCTATTTATAATTTAGAAAAAAATTTTGACCCGTTTCCTTGCTATTCGGTGTAAATTGCAAGGAAATTAATTACGTGCTTAGCCGCACAAGCACAACCAATTAACGTCTTGGAGAGTATCAGACGGATAGTAGGTTTGAATTCATTAAAGGCGTCTTTCACACACACACACAGAACCAAGAGAAATCCAGTGGGTACTGGAATTCTTGAACTGCCCCACGTTGGGCGCCACTGTGTAACCCGGGAAATTCCCCAGCTACTCCACCGGCTAACCCAGGCAAGAGCTTACGACAGAGACTCTTGGGCGCCTTTTATCTCAGAGTGGAGATAGTGGGTGCGTGCTCCAGATACCCTTAATGAAACAACACTAAGATTTTATACATGCATATATTCAATAGGGTACACAGTTATACATACAGTAGAATTATCACAGGCACAGAGATATAGAAATATAAATACAGTATGAGATGCTTGTGCGCCTCCCTCGTAGCATACAGCTGATCTCGTAATTACAATTCAAGGTAGCGGGTATATGAGGTTACAGTTATTGTACAAGTTAAGATTACGTGACCTTTTCGGAACTCCTCTTCAGAAACCCCTGGCGTCGGTTGTCGGCTTGCGTAGGCCGACCTGCCTGCTGCTAGCCACTGCCCGCACTGCCGCGAGCCAAGCGAATTACAGCTGTTCCGAATAGGGACTCCAACAACGGAATATCAACTCGCTGTTGATAGGACACTAATATCGTCCGCTAAACCTTGGGACCCTGCATCAAGAATACCAAAAAGACCTAAGTATATCATTGACGCAAACGAAAGACACAGATATAAAGACTAAGAACAGAGAGATAAATTAAGAAATCTTACCAGAGAAGTCCGGGAAAGATGCACAGAGTCTAAGATATTTAATTTATATGTAGGTAGGTACATATAATTCAGAGTTCCAACTTATCAGAAAAATCAATGAAATACGAACAGAGTTTCGTGCTTAATCTTCAGAGTAATTATCAGAGGTGTTCGCATCCACCGGGAGGGGTGTATTTATATCATTTTTCATGGAATATTCTAGTAGATGAATCTGATATCACGAATTATTCGTTCACCTGATCGAATCGCGAAACAAAAAATACTGATCCACAGATAATACGAAACCAAAGACATTCTCGCCGTGACTAAATTAATTTGGGCAACTAGGAATTTAGATTATGACAATTTTAAATTAAATACATTAAGCTATATGATTGAATAAAATATCACAAACAATTTAACCTATCACGATATTATTATTCTATTTGAAATAGGTAAACATACTAGCGACATCTGTTGTCAGATTGGGAAACCATTCATCAATACCGAATTGGTGATCGATGAAAAGTTCCCCCCAAACCCTACAGATGTCGTCATAGGTACAACGTATTGTTTACCGAAATCAAATTTTAACGCCACTAACAATTTTGCGTTACAAAATCACTTTCGACCATGGTCGTAAAGGATGATTCGGACTGAGTCTCGTGTAGAATCTGTGTGAAGCTCCTCAAAATGTGCTATCAAAGTGTGCACGAAGACACTCAGTTGTTGTTTATGATAGGAACCACAAAAAACACAATCCTTACATAATATGCTATCCAGCTTGATCAAGCGACGACCTCCGTGGCGTGGCGGTAGTGAACGCGACTGCTACGCAGGGGGTGTGGGTTCGATTCCCGCTCAGTGCAAATATTTGTGTGCATGAATATAAATAATTGCATTGGTCTGGGTGTTTCTATGTAAAATATGTATGTATTTACAAAAAAAAGTATCTGAGTATGTTTATCCGCATTCTAGAATCCATAACACAAGCTAACTAAATTATGCTTACCATGGGTCTAGGCGGCGTTGTGTAGATTGTCCTAGAATATTTTATTATCAAATCCTGCCATAACCGTAGTGGTTTGCGAAGGAAAAATCAGAAGCTTACTTTCCACGTCAACGTATGTTTCGTGTTTTATATCAAAACCACCTGTTGCCCGTGGCTTTGCCCGCGTGAATTTAGGCTATCTTCATATAACCTTCCATCGCCTTTTCCCTCTTATTGCAATAGAATAACAAGCCCACGACATGACGACGCTTTGTTGACGTATGCGGTTACGTGCGGCATTGATGTACCTATGTATTATTGCCGTTTTTAGGGGTAGAGCCTGGCCTGGTAGCCAGGGGTTGAGCTTGACGTCGTGGAGGGAGATATGTCTGCCAATGCATCCAATAATCTCATCACCATGGACGCCTAAGGATCGAGGCTGAGGTGTAATACGAAGGGATGCGTCACTTCTTTTACTTACAGTTTATTGTAAAAGACCATTAATTTATTACTCGTTAGGCCCAAATCTCCCAATCATCAGGAATATAAAAAATAAAAGTTCCAGCGTTCAAAAACGATTTCTTGAAAAAAAAAACATTGTTATGAAATCAGCTTGTCTTCATCCATTTTCTCGCTGGACTTAAAAATTATATTATAAATTCAACTATTATTGTCTAAAACTTAATACAATTTCTCATACAACTTATAGCTAACCATTTATTCTACACAAGCGATATTCTTATCACATTCATTGACCTATTTCATACGACCTTTGGTTAGATAATAAATTAATCTCTTACACCAATTTTCAAGTATAGTTCTGGAATATTATTTTCACTTAGTGAACAATTAGGGTTATTTTTTCGATGTCTAACTTAATATGAAGAACAGTCAAAGTTATCCACAAAATGATTCCATTTTTCGCTAAACACACGAATTGCCTTCTGTTTATTCACATCATCTAAAGCACTATATTTTAAAGAATTTAAAGCTAACGTCTTCAACATTCTCAAATCTGAATGCCTTGAAGCAACAGCAACAAATGCTACATAGAAATCATCAGATAAGGGGTCAGCTCCCCACGTACCAGGGTCGTCACTCGATAACACAACTGGTAAATTGAGACTCAAAAAGACACTTAAAGGATGATTACGTGCATCTTTGAGCAATGATAATACTGCATTAGAAATAACATTCACCTCTATTCCAATATCATTTTCAATCACATGTTTCATAATCAAAGGATGTTTTGTTAACGCGTATGCATGGCCAATACGTTTAGCACCAAGTAATACCGCGTCAACAAGATTTTCGTCAGTTAAACATCCATTCCAATCTGTTTCTCCCGCGTGAAAAAAGAATTGTAGATCTTTCACTTTTTCCAATATTGGAGCAAACATTATAAGAGGATTTCCAAGATCTTCTTCTCCAACTAAATCAAATCCAGCAAATATTTCAGGCACTTCTTTACTTAATTCTCTTGCAGTTTTTATATATTCCTCTAATGTTTCTGTGTTTATATTTCTTGAAGGTGCATAAATTAATTTTGCTCCAAAGAAATCGGAATGGTCCTTGACATATCTATTTATTGCTTTTCTGTAAGCTTTTGCCGTCACTTTCTGATCATAAACAGTGCCATCTAACTCGTAAAGCTTTGGTAAAATACTTCTTACTTCTACGTACATAACGTTGTCATTTCTAAACGTTTCCAATGCATCATAAAAGTACTGTTGCCATACAGGCCTATATGAAACTAATGGTAGAACAGTCCCGAAATACAGCATAAACTTGTCCCAACACTCTTTAATACTAGGATACACGACATCTGGTTTTTCCACGATAAGAGTAAAATGGTTTCTGATTTTGTGATCAAATTCGGTGATATTTTCCGCCGAATGTCTGACATCACTCATTAATTGCCAATGGTGGTCGCATGTAGCATTTGGCATCTTCTCAGAGAATAGAAACCTTATTTGCTTTCCAAAACACACGTAAAGATGATCCATGTAAGTAATGTTGAGCATATAATCAGGTCCCATTATCGCCATATCATGAATATGTAACACTGCACCTTTAGGCATCGCCTTAATGATTTTGAACACTTTTGATGTTTGTATAGTTTCTCTATACGAAAAGAAATGCCGTGAGAAATTGTAATATTCTGGATGATTGAATGCGTAGTCGGCGTCCGCTTGTTTTTGTAACATCAAGCAGTTATTGACGATATTTTCCTTCTCAGTAAGTGTTGAGTTCCCACCGAGACTCTGCTGGTTTTCAAGTTCAATTATCCTGGCGCGTTTCGTGAAATAATCGTCACATTTTGTGTATGCAAACAGAACTGTGATAAATAATAAACGCATTTTTCGTGCAGCTCTGTCCAGTGACGGACAACGACTGATGGGTAAACGACCTATGGCCCGCGATAAACAGTATAGTTCACTAAGTGACATAAATTATGTTATTGTTCGCCTCGTGATTGTTGTTACAATAGAGTTACTGACGTCATGAGGGATGTTATTAAGAAAGTTTTTTTTTCAGATATTGATAGATAATTAAAGTTTTGTTGCGTTAACTGTATACAGTTGGGATGATAAAGTGAATTGGATGACAATGCCAAACAAAACAAAATGAACAATTTTTACGATAGGAATTACCCAATTGTTATTATAAACTATAAGGTGCGCATTTCACTATCACTACATAGTATAAAATAAAGTCGCGTTTTCTGTCCCTATTTTTCTTGTCCCTTTGAATGCTTAAATCTTTAGAAGTACGCAACGGATTTTAATGCGGTTTGTTACAATAGATAGAATGGTTAAAGAGGAAGGTTTATATGTATATAACATTATGCTACGACTAACAGGTGCGGAGCAGGAATGAAAAATGTTGCAAAAACGGGGTGACGCAGACGAAGTCGCGCGGCTCAGCTAGTTTATAATAAAAGAAAATTTTAAAAACTTTGTACAAGGAACAGTTAATTAACACCATAAGGGTACTCTGTTATTGACTGTTTCCAAATCACTCATCATCATTCTCAGACCCTGTTCCCAACTCAGTTGGGGTTGGCTTCCTAGTCTAACTGAAATGCGACTGAACTTCGATATCTTGCGTTTCACTACATGATCTATATCAGGTCGTTTCAGATACCTTCGTATAGACTGGTGGATAAGTTTGGGTTCAACTATAATACAAGAGACGCGGGTTCGATCCAGCTCAGTGCAAATAGTATAATATAAATAGTATATATTTAGGGCTTCAACTACCTGAAACGGCAACCATAGATGTTCAAATAACTACCGTGACCGACGTCTCACCGAAGCACGACCAGTGCAAATAGTCATATTCACGCATTAAAATATTTACACTAAGCGAGAATCGAAACTCATGTCTCCTGCGTAGCAGTCGCGTTCCCTACAGCTGTACCACAGAGGCTGTCTATAAATACAACAATTAGATACATTTACGGATCAAATGCATTTTGTTCATCCCTATCAGAGCCACCTCCGGTAATGGTGGCGTGAATGTTCGCAGTTGCGCCCCATTGCGTGTCTGTCGACCTACTAATTAGGGATCAGGGTGAATAATGACATAAGTCAGATATTAAAATTTTTTGGAAGCTTTTAACCATTCGAACTCAGTCTGAGCAATTGTGAATGGGTCTACTTGACTGTGTTTTTGTTTTGTATAATGTATTGTATCAACTCCTGCAACAAATTTATAGCAATATAATTCTTACTCATCTTTTGCTATTATTTTCAATCTATATGCTCGTCGTAGTTTTTGAGTTTTGACTCATATTTGTCCAAAATAAATTTGAATGAGACTCCGTGCTTCTTCTTCTGTCGAATTGACGGCATTTTTTTAAGTTGCCATTGTGGTGTAGAATTTGTTTTACGACAGCGCCGCTACTCATGGATACGGCCCAGCACAGGCTTTGCTCTTCGGGAAGGCTTACTACATCCCCTACTTATCTATTCCCTGCTTGGCGAACTAGATCTAAATAGACTGGATGTAGGTCTCATTCAAACTATGCCATGAAACTATGTCGTTTGACTCTGGTGGTTCAGCAGAATTTTTAGACACAGTACACAGTAATAGGTAGACATTTAGGTGCATTATCTAACTTGGGTAAGGTATAGTAGCAAGTACAAGTAAGTACAATACGCTGTATATTTGTTTCTATGATATGCACGCCACTGGTCTAACCCACTCATTAAGCTTTCTATTCCAGTTGCGGGAAAAACCCTGGAATCGAACCCGAGACATCGTCTCAGCAGTCCATTACCCATACCACTAGGGTGTGTATTTTTCGCAGGTTTATAAGTGCCCAGTTAATGGCAATAGGCTCGCCACTTATTACATTGGGACCTAAACATAAACTCTATCTGCCTACCTCTTCGAGGACAAAGGCGTGAGTTTCTATTATGTTATGTCATGTTACAACAAATGTTAGTTTCTTACTTACATAACTTTCTCAGTGGGTAGCAAATTTAATTAGGCTTAGTTCACACATAGCGCGGTTACGGATCATTTCTGTCCTCGCCCATTACCGTCCACACTAATTGATGTCAACTGGGCATCAAGATTTACTGCTGATATAATATAAATATCGACCACACAAGTGTAGTGTGTTTGTGTTACTGGGAACATTACCTTTGCATTATATTTATTTATATAAACTTTTTGCCTTATATTTAGCTGACCCGCGTAATTTCGTCTGCGTCAGCCCGTTTATTTAACATTTTTCACTTCTGCTCCAGACCAGTTGGTTATAGCATGATGTTGTATACATATAAACCTTCCTCTTCAATCACTCTATCTATTAAAAAAACCGCATCAAAATCCGTTGCGTAGTTTTAAAGATTTAAGCATACAAAAGGACATAGGGACAGAAAACGTGACTTTGTTTTATACTATGTAGTGATGAAAAAATAGCATAGTGCTATGGGTAATGGACTGCTGAGACGCGGTTTCGGATTCGTTCGCAGGTTTACCATGGCACACACCAATGATTTTTCGATGCTTTTCGAAGTTATGTGTATATTTATCGCAGGTTTATAAGTGCCCGATTAATGCTAATAGGCTCGCCACCTATTTGGGACCTCAACATAAACTGTGTGGGTGCTAGCACTTCTGCCTACCCCTTCGAGGATACCGGTATGATACTGGATTATGTTTGTGTCAGTCACATTCAATAAAACTCAATAAAGTTATAAATAAAAACCAAAGTAATTTAAATATTACGTATATTGCACGTAGTCATTGCACTGCCAGCAACTTATTCTAACTATAATATGCACAAGGGTTTATTAAAATAATACTATTTACAAATTCATAACTTAAAAATAATATTAACTTTTAAACTTACGCGTTCCATGATTATAATAATAATTATGTAAACGGTAATTAACGCGATCATTGCGACTTTGCGAGTCAGCCTGTGACCACGGCCGGTGTAACCTGGTCGAAACGTCAGGCATTCCAAAGGTATGTATATAACTATACCATGATTGCGTTAATTCCCACTTACATATTATCACTATCACTATCACTATCACTACATAGTATAAAATAAAGTCGCGTTCCCTGTGCCTATTTTTCTAGTCACTTTGTATGCCTAAATCTTCAAAACTATGCAACGGATTTTAATGCGGTTTGTTTTAATAGATAGAATGGTTAAAGAGGAAGCTTTATATGTATATAACATCATGCTGCAACAAACAGGTGCGGAGCAGGAATGAAAAATGTTGCAAAAACGGGGTGAAACGAAGTTGCGCGGGTCAGCTAGTTAAAAATAATGTTTTAAGATACACGTACAGTCGCCATTTGCATTTGTTTAACACATTCAAAGGGTGTCGTAAGAGGCAACTAACTTAAAAATTCGTAGACGATATCACTGCGAGAGAAGGAAAACTCGAAATAAAACCCTACTAGCCTGTCTGATCAGCGTGGAAACATTAGTTCAAAGTCGATTAGCTCGAAGTAAAAAGAATTGGTTAATAATTATCATAAGAATTGACCTTTTGATGCTGTTTTTAACGGGCGCAAAATCCCCTCGGATACCACCTCCCGCCGAAACCGGTGGAGGTGATAATGTCGACAAAAACGCTCGTCGTTTATGGGTCCTTGATTGCCGGAGGTGAGATTATACAAGACATATATTAATCTCTCGTACCCTGGCAGATCCGAGGACATCTCTTTTGAAGCCCCTTACCCAATGATGTGAATAATGGTGTCCCCATCTAGCCGCCGGATATGGGGATACGTGTTTTGCGCTGCCGTCGGGGCCTGCTTCTGTTATTCTGCGACTTGACTTTTTGAAGCTGCGGAGCTATTTAAAAAGAGAGTATGCTAGCCGGGTAAGCTAAGAATCACACAAATCACACAACGCTTAGAGATTTCAACATGCAATCTTGTGATATTAACATACAACACAAACAAAACACTGTTACGGAGGAAGTACTTAGCTGTGGAATGTTTTCATAATAATTTATCAGATGCAGTTCATGTTTTGGGAAGTAATTGTACGATACGAGCAAAAATATTTGAGTATTGAATACTTTTTCAATATTTCAAATGAAGTTAGCTTAACTTATATCATTGCCTAAATGAGGTTAAAAGTAGTCATTCAAAACTCGGTACAAAAACATTAACATTAACATTGACGACCTCTGTGGCGCGGCGGTAGTGAACGCGACTGCTACGCAGGAGGTGCGGCTTCGATTCCCGCTCAGTGCAAATATTTGTGTGCATGAAATATGAATATCTGCATTGGTCCGAATTGAATTTTTTATGCCAATATGTAGTGTACCAGGTGTACTACCAGGGAGGATTCGGCTTCAGAAGTATTTCCCTTACACCCTGTTAATTTTTTATTATTATTTATTTATGGCACGTCAATTTGACTTCACCTCGCCTGACGTTAAGCTGAAGGTAAAATCTCATGAAAAAGGGTCACCATTGCAAACACGTTCAGTGCTACAATGGTGGCGCTCAGCTTGACGGCATCATCAGATGCTTTTTCACGCCCCGCTTAAAGGACCCGGGACTGTAGGAAGAAGGTTTATAATTTCGGTTGTTAATATTCTTTAAAAAATAGCGTTGCGTAGGTACTATCACCGTACTACCGTGGTACTATGAACTATGACCTATAATAATACATTTAATATTGCACAATGAGCAATTGATATCACCCATACACATTTCCACATTATCTGGGTCGCTCTGCAGTTCAGCGGTCTATGCGTTACATTCATGGCAATTAATATTTATTTTATTAGCAACCAAGTTACAAAATATTAAAATTTATAAGATAATAGCTGACCCGCCCGACTTCGTCTGCGTCATCCCGTTTTTGCAACATTTTTCATTCCTGCTCCGCACCTGTTAGTCGTAGCATGATGTTATATACATATAAACCTTCCTCTTTAACCATTCTATCTATTGATGCAAACCGCATCAAAATCCGTTGCGTAGTTCTAAAGATTTAAGCATACAAAGGGACAAGAAAAATAGGGACAGAGAATGCGACTTTATTTTATACTATTTAGTGATAGTGATATACCGGCCTCAATAGTTTCTGGACAGTTCGAAACAAAAATTGTAAGCAGTGATGCACTACACAACTAATAGTTTTGGAAGGTACTGGATAATAGATCTACTTATTAATTTAATAAAGTTTAAACTACTTCTTGCAAGAGTTTACTTATTTTCTTATAAAGAAACAAGACATCGATAGTTTATTAAAGCTATCTATGTTACTTCGGTTGAATAACACTTAGGCTGTCAAAGGAACTATTGGAGACCACAGTACAACATCAAAATTAGATTGAAAAGAAAAAAAAAATCTAGGACAATCTACACAACGCCACGTCTAGCTTGTGTTATGAGCTCTAGAATGCGGATAAACATACTTAGATACTTTTTTTTGTAAATACATACATCAATGCAAATATTCATATTCATGCATACAAATTTTTGCACTGAGCGGGAATCGAACCCGCACCTCTTGCGTAGTAATCGCCTTCACGACCGCCACGCCACAGAGATCGATGATGTTCTATATTGATAATTTTCCATAAACAAAAGTTACGGAGTAGGTATATCATCAAAGATACACATCTGTATTTTATGAATGATCCCTTCAGAACCGTGGGTATAGGTATAGGTATAGGTATAGGTATATCGACGGTCCCTACGTACTTCATCGAAACTAAAAAATCGCGTTTTTTTTTTATTCGTTAAATAGTCTTCATTTATACTCATTTATACATACCAGTGAAAAGAAAAATTAAAATCGTCATATAAAGCGGAAAATGTAATCGTAAAACCTCGAATGTAACAAAAGTTGCCGACGTAGGTAGTCGAATGTTTTGATCCGATGAAATACGCGGGTATGGACGACGTGCGAGCGAGACGAAACTAACACTTTCGTGAATGTACGCGACACAAGCGCCAGTTAGCGGCCGGCAAGCCATGAGTTGAGATTGCGCGAGAGTTTGTTTCAATTTTTGATTATTTTTACGTAAAACAATGAATAAATATACATCTAGATACAACATCGAATTTGACAATTTCGATGTTATATGTCGTGATTAAATAGTAACTTTTTCTCGAAACTGCCAGTTACATTTTTTTACTGTGGTATTTGAGTAGAGAAATAAAACGAAACTACCAGTTTCATTTATTTACTGCGGTTTTTTATTTTATGAAGAAAACGAAACTAACAGATTCATTTACTTACGATGAATTTTGAAGTTCAGTAATAATACGAAACTGACAGTTTCAATGTTTTACTGTTTATTTTCATACTTTCGATACAATTTGTCCATAGTATTAAGTAGGTAGGTACTACCTACACACATAAATAATTCTGTAATTCTGAAATAATATCTTTTTTTTAATTTATATTCGCCTCTGCCTTAATCTTGTCAGTTTGGTGAAAGAGAGTGGATTGCTTTATGGTGAATGGAATGATTGACGAAGCACTTTCATCGGACATAAATTAGTCGTCGGAAGATTTTTCAATATTGGACAAAAAATAACCCAAACACCCACTACAATCGACAGTGATGAGGATTTAATTATTCTAGGGGAGCTCCGAGTACACGCCCTTGCCATTACCACGACAAGATTTTGATGATAGTCCAACTGAGTTCTCCCTCCAAAACATCTCAAGATCCTTCGTCGCCCCGTCCAGTAACACCGCTGCTGACTGAACTGGAACCAACTAGTATTGCCTCTCTGATAACAGTTTCGGAGCGTGAGTCACCGAGCACGAGTACTCAGCAAAAAAGGCAAGAAAGAAAACATTCAAAGAAAATCCTGGGAAAAACAGAAAAAGATGTGTTGAAAAATGTATAGATCTCGTAAAAGGAAAAAGAAAGGAGAAGCATCACTGTCGAATGTCCTTCCAGGCGAAAATATACAACGAAATATTTTTACCACTTCCTAATAGAAAAAACAGGACAGGAAGGAATTACTTTGCCTGATGATAGGGGAAAACACCCTTTATTTGGGTAAGATGAGAGTGATAGCGTTCACGCTCTCATTGAGAAAGAATCAAAGAGGAATGTATGATTTTAGATTGACATGGTCATTTACAAATTCACTATTAAATCGATCGGGATATTTACCATGTTTTTTAATTTCTTCGCGTAACCGATATCAGTGCGTGATGCCAGTGATGACCTATGGCGCCGAGACGTGGACCCTCACTGTGGGCTTCATAAGAAAGCTTAAGGTTACACAGCGAGCTATGGAAAGGGTTATGCTCGGAATCTCTCTGCTAGATCGAATCAGAAATGAGGAGATCCGCAGACGAACGAAAGTGGTCGACATAGCCTACAGGGTTAGCAAGCTGAAGTGACAATGGGCGGGGCACGTAGCAAGAAGAACAGATGGCCGTTGGAGCCGAAAGGTTCTTGAATGGAGACCGCGTACCGGTAGACGAAGCGTGGGATGGCCTCCTGCGAGATGGACGGACGACATAGTCAAAGTCGTGGGTACCCATTGGATGCAGACCGCCTCCAACCGGTCGGATTGGAGGTCGATGGGGGAGGCCTATGTTCAGCAGTGGACGTCTTGTGGCTGAAATTATGAACCGATATTTCGGCACTGTTGCAAGCGCCATGATCACGGTATACTGTAGTCTGTACTGTGTAGTGAATCAAAGAGGAAGTTCATCTATACGCCCGACCAGTGGTATGCTTTAGTGCGATGGGCGAAAACCACTGGTAGACCGCAGGTGTAATGCTATTGAAATAACAACAAGACATTTTTGATTTTAAGCTCGTTCTAGATAATAGACAAGAAGCATAACAGCAACTGTGAGGTAAAATAGAACAAAATCAAGTCATCAAATCAGAATAGATAAGAATATTCCCAACCGCCTTTTCTTTAAATATGATTTAAAGGGTGAGCAACATTGTTTAAATTTTGTTGTGACGAGAAGACGTGGGAGGGAATTAAACAATGACGAATTAAAAGTGGCTTATTCTAATACTCTTAGTATTACCGAAGCGAAATACAAAGATCTGATTTCTTTATGTGAAACAGGAGTGATTCCAAAGGAATATCACAGGTTTTATAAAAACATTAGACATGCAAAAATACAGCTCCAGAATGATGATTAGATTAGAAGCATTTTACCTATAGTAGAGAGTTATTATTCGATTATAAGAGTTTAACAAGTTATTTTTCTTACTACTTTGATCTCAGATATTGTATTAATAGGATTACTATTGCATAGCAGTTGTTAAAAAAAATTCTTTAGAAGAAGTTTTTTTTTCCGTTGACATATTGATAAGTGAGAAAGGATGAATATTGGTACGATTATTTTAATATTTTCGTTGTGAAGTTTTGTTATGTTGATTTATTAAAATTTACATTCGGATTTTCAAATAAAATATTAATATTTTTTTATTTATTTTTACGTGCCACATTTTAATATTATTCATATTACATCGAAACAAGTGTTAACAATTTACTGTCTTGCGGCGTAACTCATTGAAACTACCAGTTACGTTAAATACTTTAACAAAATCTGTCACGTAAATTATCGAATTTGCCAGTTTCAATAAATTCATTTAACATTTTTCCGACGTTAACAGTTGAAAGTGTCAGTTTCGATAATATCACTTCCAATTATTACGAAGTACATAATCGATACTTAATTTTCCACTAAACTAGTGCATATTTAAAAATAATAAATATATATAACTAAAGGTAATAATGCCAAAGGTACTAATAAATATCAAATTGCTAGTGAATATCTATGAAAACAAAAATATTCCATAAACAAACTTTGAAACACTCTGTTGAAAAGTAACAAATATCTGTTTCGATGAATTACGTAGGGGCCGTCGATATATGTTGTACATCGGCTGCCAACAATGACAGTTCTGTTTGACTCCTACGACACCGAACACAATGAACTATAAAGGCGAAAGGAGGTGGTATTTTTTATTTAGGACACGTCAGTTTGACTTCACCCCGCCTGATGGTAAGCTGAAGGCAAAGTCTCAGGAAAGAGGGTCACCATTACAAACACGTAAAGTGTTACAATGGTGGCACTCACCTTTATGGCCTCATCAGATGCTTTTGACGCCCCGCTTAAAGGACCCGGGACTGTAAGAAGGAAACACGTGAGTTAGTAAAGAATTCCAAGCCTTAATGGTGCGGCAGAGGAAAGATTCACCGAACCGCTTGGTTCTTGATGGAATATTCTATGCCTATGGATAGTCTAAACCATACTAAGGTGCGCGCCTTTTTAACAAGCTACCCTCTGGCATCAAATGAATTAACTTGTTGGATGTATTTAAGAAACAATTAGCCAAACACAAGATCTCAATGTACTGAACGTGTCTGTTTTAATGTGAAAATCTGTAATTTATGTTCTCATGTAAGTGATGTAAAATATGTCTTTATGAGAATAAAATTCTTTAAACCTAAACCTAACCGTTTGGAAAACTTAACACATTTTTTTTATAAATAGCTGGTCTAGTATACAAACATAAAAGCTATTGAACCAAACAGTAACGTGTTCATACTTCCTAGTAATATTTATGTTCTGACATTTTGTCATCTTTTTCCATGTGGTAACGTACAAAGAGACTTCAGCTTAACATCAGCTTAACATCAGGCGAGGTGAAGTCAAATTGACGTGCCATAGATAAAAAAAAAGACTAAGGGATAGGGCTTTTTAACCCATACCGCTGGAATTTATATTTGTGTTTCCACACAGCTGATATTTATACTCGTGTTTCCACACACACAAGCTGTTTTATTCACCTACACCCTGATGATTGTTATTTGCAATATACAAATAATATTATCTAAAAAAATATCCCTCAATTACTATTGCTACCTAACTAAATTTTAAACTCAAATCTTTTAATATTTAATTACAAAACAACTAGGTATTAACGTTTCACTGGCCCGGACCCAGTCTCATATGCGTGGCTAAATTCAACAATAGTGTCCTAAATACAGCAAAAGGCCCCATACCCTCTATTTTGTGGGTCCAAATACCTACAATGATTGGTGAAATGTAGCCTTCTAGGGTATTATGTATATGAAATTTAGTAACGATATTCGATTTTTTTAATAGTTTGGATGTTCGCTATTCATGCTTTAACGGCTGGACTGATGTGACCGAAATTTAACCCAGAAATAGATAATATTCTAGAACAACACACAGGCCTTTTAATTTCAATTAAATTTCACTAACTTAACTAACAAAAAACCGGATTTACGGTAACGAGGATCCTACCTAACTCTGTACCTAATATTGCTCGCTACGAACGACATTTTGTGAAGTATATATATGTTGCTTTCATTGTGTTTAATTTTTTTTTTTAAATATGAGTGTAGGTATTGTGTTTTGTTTAATGTAATAAGTATTTGTTGTAAGGGTAAGAATGTGCACATTTTCACGGAATCACAATCAAGATAAACCTTGGGTTTAATGGGTGTAGTATAAATTATGAAATATTGTTTTCCTGTATAATAAATTTTCAACAGAAATGTCAGTCAGTTAAATTCTACACTTATATCTATCACACATAACTCTCCCATATCAAAGTCTCATTAGATATCACATCTCTGATAAACTGGGCCCAGCGTCTGTCGAAAACTTTTAATAATTTAATCTTACCTGCTTCATCTAACGCACTATGTACAATAGAATTTATAGCTAACTGTTTAAGCATTCTTAAATCAGCTCTCTTGCTTGCAACCCCCATAAAGGCAACAAAGAAATCATCGGATAGAGGTTTCGCACTCCATGCGCCTGGATCATCACTTGAAAGGACTACAGGCAAACCCATAGCTAAATAAGAAGCTAAAGGATGGTTCCTCACATCAGTAACTAAAGACAACACAACATTTGATATCACGTTCACTTCCAAAGCAATGTTTCTTTTAATCACAACATCTAGCAAAGTAGGGTGTTTTGTTAACGCGTAACCATGTCCAATCCTTTTAGAACCAAGGAGTATAGCATCGACTAAATTCTCATCAGTTGAAGTTCCCAACCATGCTGTTTCGCCGGCATGTAGATAGTAATCTATTTCATTCTTAGCCTCAGACAGTATTGGAAGAAAATCAGTTAACGGTTTTCCCAAATCTTCTTGTCCAACTAAATCAAATCCTGCAATCATATCAGGTATTTCTGCTTTCAGTTTTCTAGTAAGATTAAGAGCTTCAAGGACTTGATCAACACTTTGAGCTCTGTGTCTTGTTATTATCAATTTAACACCAATGAAATCTGGATATTCATCAATAAAAGAATTAGTAACTCTTTGGTATAGTTCTACTAGATATTTCTTAGGATGTTTCGTACCATCCAACTCATAAAGACCAGATAATCCTGTGCGTACTTCAATATACATTACGTTATCTTCATAAAACTCTTTCAAAGTTTCATACCAATACTTTTCTCTTGCCGGTCTGTAGCTTATAAGCGGTTTGATAGTATAATATACTTTATCAAATCTTTTCCACACTGTATTAATATCAACCTTACTGTAATCTTCACCGTCGCTTCTATACAAAGTGAAATGATTCCTTAACTGTTCGTCAAAAGCTGGTACGTCACCGGACAATCTTCTCAGATCACTAACCAGAGCCCATTTAGTTCTACAAGGTCGGCTCGGGTCTGTGTCAGAGAATTGTAGACTTAAATCTCCGTTCACAATACAGGCGTACAAACGCTCCATATACGTCAGTTTCACTAACACACTAGGATCCAACATTAGTGAACTATGCACATGTAACACTGCACCTTTCGGCATAGTCCTTATTATCTGATAAACATTTGATTTTTCAATATCTTTCTTGTAAGTGAAATAATGTTTCGAAAAGTTGAAATGTTGCGGATTTTTCAATGAATCATCCAATTCCTTGTGTTTCCATTTCATAAGTATTTCGTCGGCCAAGATTTCGTCTTCTGTAAGATGTATTTTGCCTCCTACGGCCGTGAGTGTCTCTTCGTCTAGAAGTGCATTTCTCTGCCTAGTATAGTTATCTAGAATGACCATAGCATCGATATTGATACTTATTGTGAACACGACACTGTAAACTGTCAGCGAATGCATGTTTATCGTAAGTCTGCCTGTGACCGCGACTTGTATGACACTAAGCCGGGCAATGTGATATTTCAATATATATTCGCATGGAAGTAAAGTGGTCTACAACACAGTTTCGACATAATTCTCGTTATATATTTTGGATATCTTCTATTAATTTGACATAATCAAACAGTATAACAACGTAGTAAGTTATAAATTTTCATTAATAATCACATTATAATTGTTTTTTATTTTCTTTTTGGTACCTGTCACTGATAAATAATTATAGTGCCACACAATACTGACAGAAATGAGATAAAAGAAAGTACTTCAGTAGTCAATATCTTATTTTTTTTAATATCAATTAGGTGGCAGACAAGCACGCGGCTCACCTGATGGAAAGTGGTTACCGTGGCCTATGGACGTTTGCAACACCAGTGGCGTCACATTCGTGCTGCCGACCATATAGACAAGAGGTAGGGAAAGGGGAGGAGGTTAAGATAGTCTCTGTGCTCTCAATGCAGAAGACAAAGAAGGGTTTCTCGGTCTTCCCACTGAAGCAATAAAATGAATAGGGCAGAATGGAAAGGGCAGAAATAAATATTTCGTGCCATAAACTTTCGTTCGAATTATCCTCAATTTTAAACAAGAAAAATGTTTGTATTGTCCGACTGTATTCTCGAACAACATCTTCACAATAATGCAACCGATAGCGTTATCTTATAGTTCAATGAATTCAATATATTTAATGTTTTATTTTATTTCCACAAGAAATGCGCGGGTTTGATAAGAGCTCGTAAATATGGTCAATGAATTGTGTAATCTAAAATTTGAAATAGGTAAGTGTTGACATACTTTTGTTGTAGCAGATTTCAATTTTTGAGCCGCGATGTAAAAACGACAGGGTGTTATAAGCAAGCCTAGTGGTATGGGTAATGGACTGCTGAGACGAGGTTTCGGGTTCGATCCTAGGTTTTACCATGGCACACACCAACGCCTTTTCGATGCTTTTCGAAGTTATGTATGTATTTATCACAGGTTTATAAGTGCCCGGTTAATGGCAATAGACTCGCGCCACCTATTACATTGGAACCTAAACATAAACTGGCGAAATGTGAGTGCTAGCATCTCTGCCTATCCCTTCGGGGATATAGGCGTGAGTTTGTTATGTTTTGTTATGTTATAATTTTTTTAATATATAGGTATTACGGTCTCCTCAATCCGCGTGATAGTAAACTTTTTCTTCTGCACTGACAGCACAGAGACTCTCTTAACCTTCTCCCGTTTCCCTTCTTCTCTATATGGTAGACAGCACGAATGTGTCACCCCTGGTGTTACAAATCTCCAAAGGCCACGGTAACCACTTTCCATCAGCTAGACCGCGTTCTGCCACGTGGTATAATAAAAAAAAACTTGAGTGTGGTCCATCACTAGATGATCTTTCTCAGTGGTCCCTACTTTGATAGGTTCGACAGATATTTTTTCAGGCCCGGCAAAAGGTCCCGTGACTGTAGGAGAAAGGAAACATGCATGTGTGTCTGTCTGTGGCATTGTAGCTCCCGAACGAATGATCCGATTTCAATGTAAACTTGAAAAAGTAAAAATAAACAATTGAAGCGTTCTCGTCGAAGACCTTGGGTCGTTTCGGAAACATGTCGGAGTGCTTTATCAGTTAGAGGTTCTCCGACATGACAACACTTGAAATATATATTTTTTTACTTTTTTGAGATATTTTTAATGACAGGGTTTTTATATCGTAGTAACACACATAGGTACCTACATATTATAACATAAACTCACGCTTTTATCCCCGAAGAGGTAGGCAGAGGTGCTAGCACCCGCATTTCGCCAGTTTATGTTTTCGGTCCCAATGTAAAAAGTGGTGAGCCTATTGCCATTAACCAATATAACCTTATAACCTGCGATAACTTCGAAATGCATCGAAAAGTCATTGGTGTGTGCCATGGTAATACCTAATAGTACCGCTATTATTTCAAAACCAACATTCTTATTTAGTATTCCTTCTAATCTCTCCAGGTAAGTTTAATTTACGGTAAGCGCATGTCGTGGTAGTGTAACGTTAGAGTTCGAAAATGGTATACCTACTCATCTCACTCAAATAATTTTCTACGAATAAGTCCGTCTGATACTCTCCAAGATGCAAAATTGGTAGTGCTTTGCGGCTAAGCACGTAATTAATTTCCTTGCGACTTACACTGCATAGCAAGGAATCGGGTAAAAAAAATTTTTACCAATTTATTTAGCTGCCTCATTTTTGGTTAGGAATTTAACGCCATACCCGTTTTTACAAAGTACCCGATTGGCGGCAATAGGCTCACCTCCTATTAGGTACGTGGGACCGAAAATCATAGTTGGCGAAATGTGAGTATTTAATACATCTCTGCCTACCCCTTCGGGGATTATGGCCGTGACCATATATATATGTATGTATGAATAAGTCCAACACACCAAAAGGAGGTTTCACAAAAAAAAAGAAGTAAATTATTGAGGCAATGTAATACAATCAATCAGCGCCTATATCACAGTTTTCTGCTAGACATAGGCCTCTCAGACAGAATTGACCCTAATATTATACGAAAGTATCTACAAAATTTATTTTTTAAAATAGACTACTTAAGCATAAAGAAATATAAAAGATCAGTTGAGAATGGAGTTCAATTGGCTCTTTGATTCCAATACTTGCACGGCGGATATTCTCAATTTAAAAAGCAAAATAAAATGGTGGACGTCTCGACATCCCTCGACGATACGAATTTATTAATACGAATAATTCTAGGTAGGTACTTGTCGCATAGATACATCTTTTTTTTATTGTCTCACCGAACTGGTCATATTTAGTGTTTACATTACTTAAACTTTCGGTTCAGTCGATAGATGGTTTAAGCTCAGCTGAATACGTGACGGACACGCACTTCTGAAAAAATTTACATAAATGCAGACGCGGCATAAGATGTCGAAGAACTGCATATAGGGCTATTGTTGAACTTTTGAGGGCTCCAACTGCCCTAAACAATTGCAATAGATGTTCCTATGATAACAGGAATGCGACGTTTCAACACGATCTCTGTGGTACGACTAGGCCGGTGCAAATAGCCATATTCATGCATACAAATATTTGCACTGAGCGGAAATCGAACACGCACCTCTTGCGTAACAGTCACAGAGTTAAGTCGAGCAACATGTTGATAAATTACGTCCAGAATATTAAACTTTACTGCATTATGTATATAATTCACAAATTATATACGCCATAGTTTGTTTATCTTGAAACGTGTTAACAAGTGTAGCAATTGTAAGTAAATGCTGAAATTACGATTCACAATAATGATAGTTATGAATAGTTATAAACATAATATTGTATTAACAATTTACGTTTCCCTTACAAGTACAGGAGTTAATGTGATATTTTTGTTACAATAATTTATTTTTATAACCAAAAATACCAGTTACCATGTCGTTGTCACTTTTATTTGTCTGGTTTATGCGGATACAGTCAGTTTCGGATCGATTTTACTATTCACACTTTTGAGTAGTCAGATTAAACTAATGCTGACTGTACCTATAACACTATAGGAATAGTATACAAATAGGAAATAGGAATGTTCAGCGGGCAAAAAAAATAATTCGAAACTAAAATTGTATGAAGTGATGCCACTACACAACTATTAGTCTTTTAAGTTAGTTATGGATAATTTACATAAACTCATAAACTCACGCCTATATCCCTGAAGTGGTTGGTTTAGGTGCTAGCACCCACATTTCTCTGTCTAAAATTTAATAGGTGGCGAGCCTATTGTCATTAACCGGGTACTTATAAACCTGTGATAAATACACACATAACTTCGAAAAGCATCGCTGTGTGTCATGGTAAACATGGGATCGAAACCGAGACCTCGTCTCAGCAGTCCATTACCCATACCACTAGGCTACCGTGGTACCTACAACACTATAGTAATAGTACAAAATTAGGAAAGTGAACTGAACGGTACTTCAAACGTGCCTGGACAATTCGAAACTAAAATTATATGTAATGATGCCACTACATACCTACTAGTCTTAGAAGCTACTGGATTATAAGATCTACTTATTCATATAATTAAGTTTAGGTTACTACTTGCATAAGTTTACTTATCTATACTAATATTATAAAGAGGAAAGATTTGTACCTATTTTTGTATGTTTGTATGTTTGTAATGAATAGGCTCAAAAAGTACTGGGCAGATTTAAACAATTCTTTCACCTCTAAAAGTCTACAATATCTAGGAGTAACATAGGCTATATATCATCACGCTACCATACAAGGGAGCGGAGTAATAATCATAAATCTCAATTGATCCGGTAAATTTCTGTACATTGGCGCTAATATCGCTAACAATTTCCGTTGTCATGACAGCAAGGAAAAAGAGGCAAGTAGTGAATCGAGTAGAGTCGTACAACGCGATAATCGACATCCACGCGGGCGGAGCCGCGGGCAACAGCTAGTTTTCTTATAAAGAAACAAGTCATCGATTTAGTTTATTTTATTAATACTATCTTTGTTATATTTGGTTAAATTAAGGACGACTCACGCTACACCGTGTCTGGTCCGAGCCGAGCGTTGGCCGAGCGTCAATTGTTTCCGGGCGCCTCATATGAGATAACAATGCAGCTCGGTGTACCCTGAGTGTGTTTATACCAAATGTATGTATGTCATAATTAGTTGACGAAGCGCGCGTTGGGCGATAAGGCTAATGTAATTAAGTTTAGGATACTACTTGCATGAGTTTACTTATAAAACAAAAAAAACAAAAATAGTACCTATAAAACAAAGTCGCTTTCTCTGTCCCTATGTCCGTATGTATGCTTAAATCTTTAAAACTACGCAACGGATTTTGATGCGGTTTTTTTAGTAGGTAAAGTGATTGAAGAGGAAGGTTTATATGTATGTAACATCATGCTACATCTAACTGGTACGGAGCACTAGTGAAAAATGTTGCAAAAACGGGGTGACGCAGACGAAGTTGCGCGGGTCAGCTAGTTTTTTTATAAAGAAAAAGCCATCCATTTAGTTTATATTATTAATGATATCTATATTATTTTGTTTAGTTATTTTAATTTGACTTAGGAACGTGCGTCGGACGACACTTATTTCGGGCAAGGCACGGTGTAGCGTGAGTCAACCTTTAGGCTGTCCAAGGATTATAGATCTGAAGGTGCCCAGGGAGTTTTGGACTACACCGTACCTACTGCTTATTTCTTAAAATTTCTTAGATCAGACCATTGAGAGAAAATCACAAACAATCAATCAAGCAAATAGTCCACTCAGTCCACTGCTGGACACCCTCTCCCAATATTTGGAGGCTTTGGTCTACTGTTTCCACACTGGTGTGTAGGTTTAGAGAGTTTCTGTGCCGCCAGCTTATTGTAGTAATTGGTTTCCTCACTGACAGCACAAAAATTCTCTAGTAAGCTTTGGCTACCCTACTCACTGCCGGGAACACAACACAAGGTTATTATTCTCATTCTCTGAACCTTTTCCAAACTCAGTTGGGGTCGGCTTGCCAGTATAACTGTGATACGACGTCATTACGATATTTTCCGTGAAGCGACTGCCATCTGACCTCCACAACCAATGGTCCAATGACCAATGGCGATATCGAATTTCCATGTTAGACTGGTTGGACTTTTGAGGGCTCCAACTACTCGTAACAACTGCCATAGATGTTTGTATGGCAACCGGGAACGACGGCTTAACGTGCTATCCGAGGCACGACCAGACCAGTGCAAACAGTCACATTCATGCATACCTATAACTTTATGCACTGAGCGCGGATCGAACCCGCGCCCCGTACGTAGCATTCGGGTGCACTACCATCACGTCACGGAGGCTGTCAACACAAGGTTACCTATTATTAGCCGCGGTATTCTGTAAGGCGGAGGTACTTACCCAATTGGACCGTTCGATTAGGACGGGAGATACCGTCGCGTCCTACCTCCTTGGACATATATTTTTCCTTTGCTTTGCCTTCAGCTTACTATCAGGCGAGGTGAAGTCAAATTGTTACCAATGTCCGCAGAGTAACCACACCAGAATTAGAATACCTTCTGGAAATGTTCAGTTTTAATAAAAACCAAATGCAATACAGATATTGAAGGTAGTATCTACTTCAAGGTGACTGACAGTTTTGTAGCGTTTGCGCAAAAGTATGTGAAGTTATTTGACTGGAAACCTTTGATTTTTCTGTCCTTTATAGATCTGTTTGCTCTTATTAAGTTTCGTAATGAAATCTGTGAGAAATAGTTTATTTTTTATTGTTATTACGTGAGTTTTTGTCGGCTTTCCAGTAACACAATATAGATGTGTAAAAATCACAAAAAAATGTGTAATTGTATAGCAGATAAGTAACTGCAATACTTCAGTTGTTGTTGTTGCTCATAGCAACAAAAATAAAAATAAAATAAAAATCTCTACAAAAGTACAAATATGTATGATAATGAGGGCATTAGTGAAACACCAGGGCACGCCGTAGTAACGGCGGTAAGACCCATCATGGGGGACTGGCTAGAGAGGCCACACGGTAGCCTCTCGTACCGGCTGACGCAGGTGATCACCGGGCATGGATGCTTTGGGGATTACCTGCATCGGATCCGGAAGGAGCCAACGTCCGAGTGCCATCACTGTGATGCGAGCGAGGACTCGGGGCTGCACACGCTGACCGGGTGCCCGGCGTGGGAGACGCCAAGGCGGGTCCTAGTGGCGGCCCTAGGAGTGCGAGTTCTCTCGCTCGCCGCATTGCTCACGGCGATGGTACGGTGCGCGAACGCTTGGGCTGCCGGCGCCTCCTTCTGTGAGCAAGTAATGCTCGAGAAGGAGACGGCGGAACGAGTTCGGAGAAGACTCCGGACCCGCACAGCCCGCGACGAGCGGAGGCGACTCGGACGTCGGAGGTCGCAGAATGACCTCCGTCCTCCATGAGCGCGGGCCTGGGGGTGACGGGTGGAGCCGCCTGTCACTCTAGCAGAAGCAGGCCGCGGCGGCGGCGCAAAATGCGCCTCCCCATACCCGGGGGCTAGTTGGGGACACCGTGGTCCCTACACCCGACGGGGGTCATCTCGAAGAGAAGGCCCTGGGTCTGCCGGAGTGCGAGGGATATGTTGGCTACAACCTCACCTCCGGCAAATGAAGATCCAAAGACGGCGTGCGTTTTAGTCGGTTCGAGTCCGACATAACCTTCCCAACCGGCTCCGGTGGGGGGGTATCCGTGGAGATTTTTCGCACGATAAAAAAAAAAAAAAAAAAAAGGGCATTAGTTAAACACTGTGGCAAATACGATTCAAAAATGTTTACGTTATGGTCGATGACAGTGAATAAGAGGCCTGAATTGATTCATAGTTTAAATATTGAGCATACAATTGGTAAGTACAGCCAACAAACGAAATTGACCGAGAAAAGAGTTCCAAAACTATCTGATACTTTTGACCATTGATATACAAAAAAATAGTCCAACCTAAATACGGTCTCGAAGCAGCATCCGAAATAAATTCAACCTTACGAACATGACTTAAAGCTCTTTTTACAAAGCAGTGTACAAAGTGCGTGTATGAACACTAGCGATGTGAGACTACTTGAAATGAGCGCTCAAGTTCGAATTGAGCGCTCATTTTATACGGACAGTCCAAAAACCCCGTCAGGGTGACAAACCCTGACGGGGTTTTTTTTATATCAATGCTTATGACAGAGTTTTAGATAATCAACTTTTGACAATAGTAGGTACATTCAGTCAATTTATGGTTGTACTTATTCAATCATGCCCTCCGTGGCGTAGCGGTAGTGAACAGTACAGAACAGTGTGGTAGCGCGGGTTCGATTCCCGCTCAGTGCAAATATTTGTGTGCTTGAATATGAATATCTCCATTGGTCTGGGTGTTTCTATGTATAATATGTATGTATTAACAAAAAAAATGTATCTATGTAATGTATGTTTACCCGCATTCTAGAACCAGTAACATTAGCTAGTTAACTATGCTTACCATGGGTCTAGGTGACGTTGCGTAGATTGTCCTAGAATATTTATTTATTTATCTACATTAGGAACACAGCGACAGTTGCCATAAATATCATTCAGGGGTTTTGTCATTATGTTCTTAGTCAGCTACTTATGCTATTGACTAAATTCACGCTTCACGCTGTTCAGGATGAACAACATACATTTTTATACTACTTTTGTTGGGCACCTTATTTAAAAAAAAAAAGAAGCTAGATATCCCCCTTATCCAGTCATCCAAAAAGTGTAAAATCAAATATCATTTATTCTCTATAGGCCTTTTAACGGAACTTATAAAACCTTAAAATTAGCTAGCCCTCCAAAGTTCTTCAAAAACAAACAAGGCGTGCGTAATTCTATGCTTGATTTCGTAACAGCGCCATCTAGCGATATCACTCAGTACCCACTGGCTACATAATAACATAATTTGATGTGGACGGACAATGGTGTCCGAAGGTCCGAATAGAAGCTACAAGCGCCATCTTGGATACGTGCGGAAACCTCAACTATATTGGAGAAATAATTTTACATACAACCAGATGTCGTCCTTATCTCAAAAGTCAAACAAAGAATACGTTTTTTAATTTTGTCTAATGAGAAGCTTAAGAAAAAAAGAAAATGAATAAAAGAACAGAAAATTAGGGCGTATAATTTTTTGATGGTACGAAAAGTAACATACCATTAGAGGAGGTGCGCTTATAGTCGGTTCAAGTCCTAAAATAATCACCCCTACTGACGGACAAGGTTAGTACCCGCGGTGATTTTTGTATAGAAATGTAGATAGGTATATATTTCTAATGCCGTCCGCC
The DNA here is from genome assembly GCA_963691645.1 of Pelosia muscerda. Taxonomy (NCBI): domain Eukaryota; kingdom Metazoa; phylum Arthropoda; class Insecta; order Lepidoptera; family Erebidae; genus Pelosia; species Pelosia muscerda. Next base: position 3,306,436 of record OY829118.1, read on the forward strand.
GTAGTATAAAATTGCCTCAGACTAAAAGAATAACATAGAAAGAGCTAGAGAAAGCATAGAACTAAAGAATGAAGCCGCCTAAAGTAATACTAAAGTAGTATTATTTTGTTTTTGGTGTAGGTACAATAAAGAGTAATCTATCTATCTACTTATCTATTATTTCGCTCGTACGCAGCATGCGGCGAAGACAAAGAATGTGATCGAAATGATACTACCTATTTTTAGTACCTATTACTTTAAGAGGGTCATCTCAACAGAGATGTCCCCGGGTCTGCCGGGGTGCGAGAGATATGTCTTGTATAATCTCACCTCCGGCAATCAAGGACCCATGGACGGCGTGCGTTTTGGTCGGTTCGAGTCCGACATAATCACCTCCATCGGTTTTGGTGGAGGTGGTATCCGTGGGGATTTTGCGCACGATAAAAAAAAAAAAAAAAAGTACTTATTACTTTTGGCAGCTTTACACCTCTAGCCCTATAAATTCCTTAGTGGTAGCTTAGTGGTTCAGGAGCCAACCTTACAATAAAGAGGTCCCGGGTTCGAATACTGCACATTAAACTACCGATGTGAACCCACTCCTAACACAAGCCATGCAAAAGTCAAAAGAGCTTAGCTAGTAATAACGGGTGAGTAAAAACTATGTACCTAAGCGCCTTTTTAAAAATTGGAAGAATCGATTGAATAAATAACAACAATAAAATATTAAAATAATTGAGTGAGTATTATAAATACAATGTCTTCAAATTACAATTTGTACTTTCATAATTCAGTGAGTCTTTTTTCGAATTTGTAATTTATACTTCTACTATTGAACAACAGATGTCGGTATAAGACCGAGTCTATACCTTTTATACCACATAGCGCCATCTGTGAGTGAATAGTTTACACTATTCAAGAAAACGACAACCTTTCCACCTTGTTTTTGAGATGGTTGGTTCGTGATTTCCATTTTTTTATACTATTTTACATACAAATTGCTTAATGTCCATAAACCTCGACCACTAGTGCACGACTAAAAAAAATTAACACCTTCCTACTACTAATTGAATAGCATGAACAGCCTCTTTATCTAAGACTTATTTAGTGATAGATAACATTACCTTTAAAGGCAACATATGAAAATACAAAATGTCCTAATTATGGCGCGAATAGAAATAGGAGAAGACTTGTCTTAAGATTATTTTTATTCTATGCGTTGTTTGTATCAAAGTACTATTTTTAAGAAGTTACAATAGCAAGTATTTGTATAAATTATTGTATAATGTAGCTTTTTTTATGTATGTATGTAAGTGGTTACAGTGGCCTATGGACGTTTGCAACCCCAAGGGCGTTTCACTCGTCCTCTCCACCCTGTAGAGGAGAGAGGAAAAAGAATGAAGGTTAGGAGAGTTTCTGTGCCGTCAGCGCACAGAAACTGGCTACCCTACTCATCGCCGGAAACACAACACAAGGTTATTATTAACTGCGGTATTCTGTAGGGCAGAGGTACTTCCCCGTTGTAGTCGGACTGCTCGCTTCAATAGGAATGGGGGATACCGTCATGTCCGAAATTTGTGAGTGAAAGAAGTAGCTATTCAGATACAGAAATTATACAGAGACTCCTTTAGATTACCGGTGACCCTCATTCTGGATGGTTATTATTGCAAAGTCTCGCCATCGCCATCCTGCGTGGAAACACAGCAAGTGTGATGGACACCTTTGCACCGCGAAGGTTCAGACGGGTTGTTTGATTAGCAGAGTACCTACCCTTTGTTGTATGTAATTGTGTATTACTTATCTATAGTTAGTTTCATTTGGGAGGGTTCTTCCTACAGTCCCGGGTCCTTTAAGCGGGGCGTGAAAAAGCATCTGATGAGACCGTCAAGCTGAGCGCCACCATTGTAGCACTGAACGTGTTTGCAATGGTGACCCTCTTTCATGAGACTTTGCCTTCAGCTTAATATCAGACGAGGTGAAGTGAAATTGACGTGCCATAAATAAAAATAAAAATGGGAAGCTGTCCCGACTGCCATCTTGGTATCCAAACCAACCTCACCTGCCCATGATGCTTTCTGCCGATCAACGAACGCGGCTCTTGAACCTGCCTACCAGTATTCGACCAGTGTGGTGGAGACACAGTCCAAACTCAAGTGGGGACACGGTTCCCCAAGAAGTTGGTGCAGATGGCCCTAATTTCACGGGGGCTTTAGTCGTAACTAAGGGTGCTAAGAAACCCGTTGGATGCAGACCAACTCAAACCGGTTGGACTGAAGGTCAATGAGCGAAGGCCTATGTTCAACAGTGGATGTCCTGTGGCTGATCTCCAAGAAGTGCTGGCTTGGCGTCGTAGAGGATGACATGCGTGCCAATGGACTCACCACCATGGATGCGCCAACCGAGTGAAGTGGAAGGGAAAAAGGCTGAAAGCGGACCCCGGACTCCGAGGCGAATGCTTCGGATGCGACCGGGACTGACGCTAGGATGATGATGATGATGATAATATTTTTTTATAAAGTCTAAAGTATTTCTTATTAAAGTGCTAATTTGCTCGGCCTCTGTTACGTAGGAGCGATGTGTTAACCTTAACACACCTCTGCCTACCACTTTAGGGATTTACAAGCGAGAAATTATGTGTGGGTGTATGTCTTGTCAAGCACCCAATAGCCCGTACAACTGTTCTAAATATCTCATTTTCAAGGTACCAAATCATATCAACACAAAGAATCTAAGATGTGGTCCCATCTCCCAAAAAGTGTGTCACGATTCACCATTTTTTTACATCCAATTGTGGTACTTATATCTCTGTAATAAGGGCGTTATCAGCACGTGTCATCGGGGTCAAATCGTGACAGTGACGTGATATTATAGAGGTGTGTTGTTATTTTGTAGGCAGGAGACAAGCGAGGTGAGTTGAAATGTCCACTTTTGTTAAGTTCAGCTATTTTCTGTAGCCTTAGCACGAAATACTATCGAATTCGTAATGTAAAGGTATCGACAGAACGGAGCATTGCGATGGGCGGGCTACACACGCACTCAGGTTCACAAGAGGTAGGCTGCTAATCACAATGCTCCGGTTTCTCGAAACCTTTACATTACGAATTCGATAGGAGTTCATGCTAGTGCTGCAGTAATATTGCACATTTGAGGCTTGTCGATTCGATACAAGCGCCGTCGTCGTCTTTTGCTTTACCTAATAAAACGCGACGTAATCCATTAAATAGAAGTTTTATTTCAACAAAAATAATATTCCGTTTACAAAAGGCACCCAGAAAATAAAATAAAAATAAAACGTATCACACCGAAATGAAAGCTCTTGTCCCCCAAAATACTTTAATCCAACAATACATTCTCATTCATACATTCGCTCCCTAATCATTCGGTCAATTTGACAATGGACAGCGTCCCCTGTTTTGAAAATATTTGCCCGCGGACCAAACAATTTTGTACGAGTGGTTGGACCCCCAAAATGATGTCAATTGAATAATATATCCTGCGACAATTATAGAATGAATGCAATTTGCCTGCCGGGAAGGTATTATGTACTTGATTTTATTGTCAATTATGGTACTTACTCAAAATACCCATAATGATTTATATTGAATCTGAATCTTTTAATTTGACACAATAAGGGTTCCATATCATAGATAATTTAAACCCATCATCGTTCTCTGAACCTTTTACCAACTCATTTGGGGTCGGCTTTCCAGTCTAACTGTGATGCGGCTGGACTTCGATACTTTGCGTGAAGCGACTGCCATATGACCTCCATAACCAATAGTCCAATGATCAATGGCGATATTGAAGTTAGATAATTTAAACCCATCTTGGTTTAAATTATTTGTAACTAGCTGACCCGCGCAATTTCGTCTGCGTTACCCGGTTTTTGTAACATTTTTCATTCCTGCTCCGCACCTGTTGGTTGTAGCATGATGATTATATACGATTATATACGTAAAAACCTTCCTCTTTAACCATTCTATCTATTAAAAAAACCGCATCAAAATCCGTTGCGTAGTTTAAAAGATTTAAGCGTACAAAGGGACATAGGGACAGAGAACGCGACTTTGTTTTATACTATGATTGTAGTGATGATATGGAGAACGTGTCTCATCGCTTTCATTTGCGATTGTGTGCGATCGACTATCTGATACAGAGTATAAATGGCACAGAATAAATAATAGTATGTCTTACCAAAGTAAATGAACTTACTTTTTTCTAAGATTACTACGTAGGTACATTTCACTTCCAGTGTATCCGATCGCACAAGATAAATATAAGTAGGTAAATAGAAATAAACTCTAGAAGTTTTTTTACGAAAATAACTAATGTAACATAACATAACAACATAAACTCACGCCAATATCCGCGAAGGGGTAGGCAGAGGTGCTAGCACCCACATTTCGCCAGTTTATGTTTAGGTCCCAATGTAATAGGTGGCGTGCCTATCGCCATTAACCGGGCACTTATAAACCTGCGATAAATACACACATAATTTCGAAAAGCATCGCAGTCATTGGTGTGTGCCATGGTAAACCAGGGATCGAACCCGAGACCTCGTCTCAGCAGTCCATTACCCATACCACTAGGCTACCGCGGTACCCCGCGTAAATTCACGAAGGGGTAACCAGATGTGTATGAAAACCCACATTTCACCAATTATGATTTTTGACCTTAATAGAGGAGAGCCTATTCCCGTCAAACGGGCACTTTAATGTGGATAGGAGAACTGCCGATAGGCTTGGGACACCTACGTTACTCAGAACAAAAGATGAGGAGGCCGATAGGGCTGGGCCGCCTTCTACGTTAGTCAGAACAAAAGATGAGGAATGGCTCTATTTTACAACCTGAAAACCAATAAGAGTTTCCTTTTTGCAACATCAATCAATTAGCCAATAGCAGTCTATTGTTGAATATAGGCCTCTCTTTATGTATGCCATAGTAAGGTTATTTAGCCAGTTGCCACGCAAGCCAGACAGGTTAGCAAAGGATTTTTCAAGAGTTTTCCTTTGGTCTTTCCAACCTCGATAGAATATTGGCCAAAGGTAGCGACTTCTCCCTCAAAGTAGGGGGAGGAGTTACCATTTCTTTTGCCAGAGGTGCATCTCGTGGAGATCATTAAAATGTTTTTGAAAATAAGTGATACAAAATTACTTTTTGCAATCAATTTTTATGCAGGAGCTTCTTCCTTCCCTGCGTCGTCCGCTGGTTTATCGTCCCCTGCCCCTGTATCAGTCCCATTGCCTCCTTCGCTTGCTGTTGCATTATTTTCATTTCCATTGGGATCTGTAACAAGCAATGTCGTCTTGATTGGTTCTGTACCTCCATTTATTCAATCTGCTGTAGCCAATTGCTGTTGCAGTAGCCAAATATTGGGCCAACAAGATTTAATATCTCCACGGGATCTAGACGTATGCGAGTGAAACCGCGGCGCAATACTATTGAGACCGAAAGAAAATTGTTAAGCAGTTTTTGTACGTACACTGCCGCTTTAGCTTGCTTGATTCGATTTCGCAGAGACATTCCGAGGACAGCCCTTTCCATAGCTAGCTGTGTGACCTTGAGCTTTCATAAGAGGCCCATAGTGAGGGTCCACGTCTCCTACGGAATCATACCTTTACATATTTTGTACGTAGGTACAGTAAATCATTAGGTAATCCAATAGGCAATACATATGCAGCAACGTAGCGTTAATGCCCTATTGAGGCCGCCGTCTTAGGTCATTAAGTTTGTCCCTCGGCAACTGATAACCCGTCGTGGCGTGCGGATTTAGTCGGTACGATTTCAATATAACCTCGTCACTAACTGTGTAAATCTCCCTTCACCATGGGAGATTAATTCGTGGGTAATGCCGCGCTATACAAAAGGGTACCATTACCTGGTGTAGCCGTAACATCTCCGTCTCCAGTAGTCGTCGAATTACCATCTCCATCTTCATCTTTTGAAGTTGTTTTATTCATAGGCTTCCAAGGTCTGGCAACAAATAAGGAACTGCTATGAAAATACATCATGGAGGGACCGAGACTTCTGAAACCTAAGACCCTGACTAACTAAGTAATAAGAAAAATATGTTATCCCCCGCACCCCTGACTTTAAGACTAAATCTTTGAGGTTATACGGGTACGTAGAAAAAAGAAAGAAGAAAAAGAAAGGAAACAGGTTTTATTTAGTCTGATGAGGTGTTAACCCGAGGAATATCATAGGAACAAAGGTATCTACTTACATAGGGGAACGTGTAGTGGGGGGCATCGCTCTGCCGGCTATTGCTCGTTGTATCAGAATATCCCTGAAAAAAAAAACGAATCAATAACCGTGCACTAGCAGTGGTGCCATGGTCAGTGCCGGAGGTGAGATTATATAAGAGACATAACTCTCGCACCCCGGTAAACCCGTGGACATCTCTTTAAGATGACTTCCATCCCCTAATGTGGGAAGCATGGTGTCGCTATCTAACCTCTTGATATGGGGAGATACACTTTGCACTGCCGTCGCGGCCTGCTTCTGCTAGGGTGACAGGCGGCGCCACCCGTCACCCTCAATGTAAAATGGTCACTGTGGCCTATGGACGGATATGAGTAACATTTTACGAATACAGCACTATCTAGACACAAAGTAAGCTTAGAAGAATTACCAAATCATTTAAGAGTTAATCTTCTGGAGAATCAGTTAACAGTCGATGATGATGACGATGATGATGGTATTATTAGCGAAACCATCATATGGTAAATTCAATAACTTACTATTCGATTTGCTTGACGTTTCAGCCAGGGGGCACTAGCTGTGGTGCCGTGGTCACAAGCTGAGGATGGTGATGATGATGATGATGATGATGATGATGATGATGATAAAGATAATACTTAAGTAGTTTGACGCTGATCTGCGAACTAGGGAGCCTGGACTCTACTGGATTGCTCACGACGATGACTCCATCCTCATATGATTTCACCTCTTCGTCTTGGTAGTCCTCTTCTGACCCCACGTCGTAGTAGAATTCGTTTAGTGAGTACTAAAAATTATGAAACTGAACTTATGAAAACTGATTTAGATGTCTACTCTTCTACTCTAATTTATAAAACAGCCTCTGTGGTGAGGCGGTTACTTTTATGCTCTGCGTATATTTTTCATTTAGTCCTCCGTGGTGTGGCGGTAGTGCACGCGACTGCTGCGCTCGGGGCGCGGTTTCGATCCCCGCTCAGTGCAAAAAGTTGTATGCATGAATATGGCTGTTTGCACTGGTCTGGTCGTGCCTCGGAGAGCACGTTAAGCCGTCGGTCCCTGTTGCCATACAAACATCTATGACCCCCGGTTGGAACCCTCAAATTTTCAACCAGTCTAACTTGGAACTTCGATATCGCCATTGGTCATTGGACCATTGGTTGTGGATGTCAGATGGAAGTTCAGCCGTATCACAGTTAGACTGGAAAGCCGACCCCAACTGAGTTGGAAAAAGGTTCAGAGAATGATGATATGTTACTCTTTTAGTTTGAGAATCCCATATACCCCAACCCCCACCTTACCTTGGATAAACTCGGAAAATGCTTGAACGAATCTGCCATACTCATCATCAGGCGCCTGGTGGGCTGCATGTTACGTCTTAATATCCTGTTGACCTGAACAGCAGCAGGAGTTCCTTTTATGAGTACCATGAGATGTATGACAGATTCGAAGTCCCATTTATCGGAGTCCTGGTAGCCTTGTGGTGTGGGCAATATCGAAGCTGAAATAAAAAAAACTAATATTAGTTGAACTCATAAATTAATAAATAATTGTCCTTAGAGGAGCAAAGTGTGCGAGTGATAGACGTATATTTTTTGATGAAAACAAGTCCAAAATGGCCGCCGCCACAAAATGGCGGATTGCATAATTTTTCACAAAGCCCTCAATATGGGTGTCAAATGAAAGATCTTGGATTAAGACCTACTATGACAAATTTCAAAACTAGGATGGCCGCCACATTTTCATGGCGATTTACCTTTTTATATTACACCTAGTCCCTCATGGGTATCAAGTGAAAGGGCTTGATTAGGACATTATAAAAATTTAAAAAACCCTCGACACAAAATTACCTCGAAAAAGTAAAATATAAATAATTCAAGCGTTGTCGTGTCAGACTTTGGATGTATTTCGTAAACACGTGGAAGTGCTTTAGCAGTTAGAGGTCCCCCGACACGACAACGCATTTTTTTTTTACTTTTTGGAGGTATTTTTTTAGTCGAGGGTATTTCATTTTTTGTAAATATTTTTTTCTTCATACCTTTAACCTTAATAGGAACCATTTCCCTGAGGTCTTTGATAAACTTGGCTTTGTGGTACGCAACCACTCGGTCCAACCACCCTCCACGGCGGATCTCGATATTTGGCAGCACAGATTGGAACAGGTATACCAATACAGTTAGGGCTTTCTATAAAAATGTAGCTGATTAATTTTTAAAAAAGGAGTTATGCTTAGAACTTTGCTATATTACATTAGCATGATGGGGTTCTTAAAGAAGGGCAAACGTTGAACGTTTTTGCGGTTTGCCATTCCATTCTATGAAAATTAGTAATATTAGGTCGTTACATATGAAATTGCCGTTTTGTTTGAAGAAATTGAAGGAAACCCAATTTTCAGTACTAACATTTTTGCATTTTTTTATCAGACATGTCCAAATTTTATGTGTATGAATGAGACAATATTAGGCAAACAGCAACTTTTATTACATTTAAAAAAGTGACAGCTATAAAAAAGTAATACGAAATTTATCATCAAAATGCATAGCATATAGAAAGTACTGTTTTAAAGATGGAATTTTATTTTTCAAAAACAAAAATATAAAATAATAAAAACAAAATTTTGTTGTTGTAAAAACTTGAAATCAATTTTCAAACAAAATATAAATAATGGAAATAGCTATTGAATTACAGGAATAACTCATGTGTAAAGACCTATTATTGGTATTGCTATCGTTGGAATTGTTTATCCGTGGCGTAGGTGAGTAGTGGGTTTCCCTCCACTCTTCAAATTCTTTTCCTTCTCATAATGTTTGGGAGAGCTGTCCCTATCTTACGTCCTCCGGGACACGTTGGGAGAGGCCTATGTCCAGCAGTGACTTTAGTCTAGATACCTAACCAGGTAAATAATTACAAAAAATGGCATACCATGAAATTCATGTTGTCGGTTTCACACCTAACCTATACTATTCCTATTCATACCTAAACTATTAAAAATTCTGTTAATACATTGTAGTTTAGCAGAATAGTAAAAAAAAACTTATTATCGTGTAATTGGATATTTTATTGATAATTAAAATGCACTGAAAATATTAATTAACTAGTTTTGAAATATTATAGGTTTATAATTAAAGCAATTACCAATGAATGGATTTTAGACACGTTGTTAAGTATGTAAAACATGAAGATAATATATTATGTTAGTTTGAGCATAAAATTAGTATTACTAGCGTAAATAGAGTTACAGTTTCCTCATAACAGCGTTCCCAATTTCAAATATCATTGGCCAATGACTTAGTGTAGAGACATTGGACGTCACAGCAACCGCAATATCTATTTTTGTCAAAATTGATAGAAAAATATTTAAAAAAAAATTCTGTCACTTTCTCACGCTTAGGTTTTGTGTGTGTATGTCTATGTGTCACTTACACACTTTGTTTCTTTAAGGATAACTTTATGCATGGTAGCTACAAAGTCTTTAGGTATTATTTGTATTTATTTTAGCTGATTGTCTAGTAACCCCTGTTGTTGCACTCCTCCATAGATGGGTCGTGTGCTTGTCTGCTACCTAAATGGTATAAAAAGAAAATTATATCGTCGTTACCTCAGTGTGTACTTACATCCTAGGCTGCAAGCAAGAGGAGAGGAATAATCCGAGTAATCCTTTTCCTCCTTTAGATTTAGGTGGACGATTGTTATGGGAGCGACTGCCGTCTGACCGTCTGACGTTGGGAACCTCAAGAGGATAACCAGTGCCCGAATTCATTCATACATAAAAAAATTGCATTGTGCGGAAATCCAACTCGCGCCTTCGGCATTCAGTAGTTAAACGCTCTACCTCCACAGACGCCGTCAAAATCATGTCAAGTATTTTATGTATCTTTATCATCAGGTGGGATTTGTGTTTATTTACTAAGTACTTTTACTACCTAGAATAAAAAATATAGGTACAAAACCACAAATCTCAAACGACAGGTTGCAAACGAGACCATACCGTATTAATCCTTTTAATTTAACCAATATTGTTATTACTGATACAAAATAAATCCTATCGCTCTTATATCCTGTGATATAAGATCCAAATTCGATCAGCAATTGAGTAAAACAACAGCAAAACAAGAAATTAATTTAAATTATTATTCGCAACTGATTGGAAACATTCTTATTTCAAAGTGATAAGGTATAATTTACCTTGCAAAACATCCTTCATTATTAAAATTGTTCTCAAACTTACAAATCGGTCGAAAATGACTTTAAAAGCTGTTCTTTTGTCGGTAATCGTCTCATTAGAGGTTTTGGGAGGATGTGATGTGACGAAGGGTCTGTGATTACCGTACGATCATTGTACCAAGTCGGAAACTCCACACGCAACGTCAGGAGTCACAACTAGTGATTTTTTCAACAGGTGAGGCTCATTATTCAGAGTCAATTAATTAGCCCATCACTGTCCACTGGACATAGGCCTCTTCTAACATTGGAAGACTTTGGTTTACTGTTTACACAATAGTCTAATGGGTTGGTTTAAGGTTTTATTTCGAGTTTTCCTTCTCTCTCCTATTACGTGGGAGCGAATAAAAATGGTTGGAGAAGTGTGGGACGTGAGTATTAATTCACTTCTGCCTACCCCGGACGAAAATAAGCCTGAGCATATGTATGTATGATCGCAACATACGTAAAGTCACAACCCCAACCAAAACATAACAATCCCTTCACATAATCCTTCCACATCCTGTATACGAAAACAGATTTAAAACATCCAGAAGTCCGTACAACTCAATCAACACATTACACCCTGTATATTTACTTAGTATGTAAATATTGACAGCAGAGGGTTACAAAAGACACCGCCGGCTTTGATGTCACCGCAACATCACCTGTTCCCGGATTTATGGCGACTCCCGGCCGTACAGTACGTCGAAGACAACCGTCTTGGCTTTATTGAGAACAAAAACATCTGATGTATGGATTTTCGGGTAGTCATTGCATTTAGTTTATTTGTTTGTGATTGGTTCATCGTTTTACATTCGATGTTGGGCTTTGTTTTTTTTTCATAAGAAACTTAATTGCAGTCAAAAAAAATATTTTATTCTTCGATTAAATGTGAAGAAACTTTAGTCTGCTGAATGACCTTATTTATGCATTCAGATATTTTGCTTTAAACGGGAACCATCGTCGCGGGAGCCGTCGTCGGTCCCGGTTGCCATACGAACATCTATGGCAGTCGTTATGGGTAGTTGGAGCTCTAAAAAGTCCGACTAGCCTAACTACAGAACTTCGATATCGCCAATTTGGTTGTGGAGGTCCGATGGCAGTCGCTTCACGGAAAATATCGAAGTTCAGCCGCATCTTAGTTAGACTAGAAAGCCGACCCAACTGAGTTGGGAATAAGTTCTGAAAATGATGAAATTACAATTAGAATTTGTTTAATAAATTAATCCTAAAAATTCGCAACAAACAATTTTACAATACAATATCTGTTCTATTATTATCTTCCTATTAATAACAACATTATTTAATAATAAAAACCATGACATTTGTCAACTGTAATTTTCTTGATGACCTATTAATTCTCCCAAAGGACTGGTCTGCGTTTCTTTACGATATAATTATTTCTGCAACTGTCTCCAATATGTTGAACAATGTTACAATAGCCTACGGTTTTGTCCGTTATTTGTTCGGATATCAACAAAGGTAGTTATTAGTGTTACTATGATGGGAGACAAAGAAACTGCTAATTTATAAAAATAATGGCCGAATAATAAGATGAAGAATTCAATGCAGTTTAATTCGCTTTTGTCAAATGTATTTGTGAATATATCTCAATATATTTGTAACAATGTGAACAATGAATAATTATGTCATGAAATTAAGACGACTTTGTATGTTTTGCTTTTAGAATTTTACTCATATCTGCGGTTCTAGCGATGTGCAGTTACATTTCAAATGGAGATCCATTTGAAATGTAACTGCACATCGCTAGACTAGACTAATCTATCTATTACGAGTATAAAGAGGAAAGATTTGTTTTTTTGTTTGTTTGTAACGAAAAGGCTCTGAAACTACTGGACCGATTTCAATATTTCTTTTACCTATAAAAGCTACAGTATCAAGGAGTAACATAGGCTATATATCATCACGCTATCATCTTTGGGAGCGGAGCAATAATCATAAATCTCAATAGATCTGGTAGATTTCTGTACAATGGCGATAATCATCATTCCCTGAACCTTTTCCCAACTCAGTTGGGGTCTGGGGGCTTTTCAGCCTAACTGTGATGCGGCTGAACTTCGATATTTTCGATATCGAAGTTTGACCTCCACAACCAATGGTCTAATGACCAATGGCGATATCGAAGTTCCAAGTTAGACTGGTTAGACTTTTGAGGGCTCCAACTATCCGTAACGACTGCCATAGATGTCCGTATGGCAACCGGGACCGACGGCTTAATACAATGGCGATAATACGCTAGTAATAATAATGTCTATGCAAATAACTCAGGACGAGACATAGGTCCTCCATTAGCCCTAATAAGTAGTCTTTAGTTTCAACACTCACACAAATTATTAAAATTACCTGATGACACGACCACCATCAATACTTCCGTTCCCAAATAAAAAACTCCCAAATTTTTATTAAAAAAAAACTCAGCACGCGATGGGTCCCTACTATTGTAACGAAACAAAAACAGTTGTAGGGTGATGGTTTTTGTCGGTGTAATTAGTAATTGGCACGTAGCGTGTGGCAAGCCTGCGCTTACGCAGATAGTTACAAATTGCGGTTTCTGCGGTAACATGTGGTGTTCAACGGTTAAAAAGTTCTTTCTTCGAGTAACAATGGTTACCGCTAATGAATGTGTTCTGTCTTCCATTAGGGTACTATCGAAATTCCCTTTTCGCTAAAGACAATATAGCTCAAACGTCTAGATTGCGTTATGATATGAACGCTAAATATATCTTTAGTAAAACGTCTGTATCTTAGCGTGATAGAAATTAAAATACTCTAGTATCGAAAAGGGAATTTCGATAGTAACCCATTCATTGTAGTGTTGTCTGTTGAGAAAAATCTTTTAACTGCTAACTCTTGCTTACTCACAAGCGCCCGCACCAGTACGATTGAGCGATCTAAGAGGTACAGATTAAGACAAGTTTTTTATACATACACCATTCTCTGAGTCTATTCCCAACTCAGTTGGGGTCGGCTTTCTAGTCTAAGATGTTGCTGAAGTTCGGTATTTTCCGTGAAACGACTGCCTTCGGACCTCCACAACCAAATTGGCGATATCGAAGTTCTGTACTTAATTAAGCTAGTCAGACTTTTTACCCGACTGCGCGACGCAAAGGAGGGTATTGTGTTTATCAGTCTATGTATGTATGTATGTATGTATGTATGTATGTATGTATGTTTGTTTCTATGTGGCGTTGTAGAGACCAAACGCATAGGCCGATTTTGATCATTCTTACGTCAATCGATTCGTCTTAACCTTGCGAGTGTCACTAAAGACATGACAGTAATCAAAGTTCACCACAGCGACAACCAGACGCCATATTGTCAAAATGAGAAAAAAAAAGTCGAAGAAAAATGTCAAGTGGGGTGTCGTTGAATAGGTATTTTAAAATCATATTTAGGTTTCTTTTACCATTTTTCATTTTAAATAATAGTTTAGGATATATAACGATTTAAAGTTGTTTAACAAAACATTCATTCTCGCTAATTTTCTTACTTCTTGATTTAAGTTTATATTTCAAGTATAAACAATATACAAACAAAAATATTTTTGGTAAAAAAATAACTTTTAATGAATCATAACTAAAAAGTATAAAATAAAAAAATAATTTAAAGAAAAACAAAAAACCCGACTGCGTAAACTAAAAAGGAAGAAACAAGCCCAGTAGTTTAAAATTCATACAATTCTCGCAGTCGGGTTTTTTGTTTTTCTTTAAATTATTTTTTTTTAGGGCTCCAACTACTTGTAACGACTGCCATAGATGCTTGTATGGCAACCGGGACCGCAACATATTACGAATATTAAGGCATATATTTGTGGAGGAACGGGATGAGATGTCTCTCCAACACAAAGGGAGGATCCTCCGACCAGGCAAAGTGACCACGCCTGGCGGGCCGCGGCCGCATTATTTTTAAATAATCACATCAAAATATATCGGGATATTTACCATGTTTGTTGCTTTTATGGAGCACCCTGTATTTAATACCTACTTATAATACATCCCACTAAATCAGGATGGTTATTACCGCAAGTAAAATACCGCATCAAAATCCGTCACATAATTTTAAAGATGGGACGTAAGGACATAGGGATATTGGGACAGAGAACGCGACTTTGTTTTATACTATGTAGTGATTTGCCACAGTTTCGTTAGATGTGATGCAGTTATATTGACGAGCAATACACGAAATCACCGCGCAATTAAATTAAAAAACAAACAGAATCACATACAGATAAAATAAATCAAGACTTTTCCGCCAATCAAGATGGATCGGTTACTCAATAATCTTATAACACAATACTGCTGTTCAATTGCCCTTATTTTGATAGGGTTACGGTTCAAAATGTTTCAGCAAATTGAAATAGGGATATGGGGTTTAATAGACTGATTTATAAAACGAATTATGGACGTTTGCTGATGTTCGTTACAGTGATTCGATTTGCTACAATTTATTCGGGGTAATCACAATATTGACCGTGTGTGTTTGTTTGTGTGTGTCTGTGTTTTGTTTCACCATTGTTGCGATGATTCCAGAACGTATTCAAAGCTATCCTCGGAGTCCTGGGCCCTCTTTTTTCAGTCTGACTGTATCACGGTGGCGACAGAACAGACTAAGTGAAGCGACTACCATCTGGCCTTTACAAACTATTGGCGATATCGAAGTACTGCAGTTAGACCATTTCTTGAACTTTAAGTCTCCACTTACCCTTAACGACTGCCATAGATAGTAGGGCAACCGGGACTGAAGGCTTAACATCCAGAGCAGTGCAAATAGCGATATTTATGCATACAAATATTTGCACTGAGTGGGAATCGAACCCGCGCCGCCCAGGTTAGCGTAGCATTCACTGCCGCCAGGCCTCAGAAACTGTATTCACACTACCGACCGACCGTATGTTTGAAGATGCTTGCATTAAGTCACTACCTAATTACTGAATATAAAAGAACTTCAGTGTAGGACGCAACATGTGCCAACACCATTGCTCCTATCCATTTACCTGGCATGGCTGGCTGTACCTGGGCTCCTTCTTCTTCTGCAGAAGCTCTTCAATGGCGCAAATACTCCAATTTCTTTGGATATTATGAATTTGTGCCATTTGGAGTAGAAACGTTAGGTCATGTGGACTTCAGGGAGATTGCGAAGCGTATGGTTGACGTTACCATGACCAGAAGACTAGCTTCTTTTTAGGACAAAGAATTAGCATTGCCATACAACGTGGTAAAGTTGTGAGTCTTTTGGGTACGTTACCATAAGAGGCCACTTCCTTCGCCAAGATATGGTTCATACGATGCGGAGGAATTCCATGACGCATTTACATTTATTATTTTTTATGTATATTATGTATGTAGTGTTTAGTGTGTATATAGTGTGTATGTATGTAAGTATTTATAAAAAAAGTATCTTTGTATGTTTATCCGCATTCTAGAACCCATAACACAAGCTAGTTAAACTATGCTTACCATGGGTCTAGGTGGCGTTGTGTAGATTGTCCTAGAATATTTATTTATTATTATTATTTAAGTTTCAGTTCTTTTTGTTTGTAAATAAGTTGTATTAAATTTATTATTCCTAGTTACGTATCTAGTACCTATATATTATAATGTATATAAAATTCTCGTGTCACAATATTCGTTCCCGTACTCCTCCGAAACGGCTTGACCGTGATTTTGTGACCATATTGAGTAGGTCTGAGAATCGGCCAACATCTATTTTTCATACCCCTTAGTGATAAGGGTTTTTCACCTTTAAAATTTATAAGGCAAAACAACGTTCGCCGGGACAGCTAGTAGTATTAATGTTTACATTTTTGAATGAACAATAATATAAAAAAAAATATCAAATATATAATAGTACTCTTTCCACAAATAAATTGGCGTACTTAGGTAGTTTAGTGTCACTTTGTTCGTCGCCGCGACAAATCATACAAATTGTTATACATCCACTGGTGCCCCACAGTAAATAAAATCTGATAAATTATCTGATAAAGATAATTTAGACCCTCGCTACATGGATAACGTGTGACTGGATGAGACTATAAAATTTACAATGTTTCTGTCTTTTTTGTTATGCATATCGTCAGATTGACTACACCACGCCTGATGGTAAGCATTGGCGCAGTCCAGAAACTGGTGGCCGCCGTTACAGGTGCCGTCCGCGTCCCTTCAACGGCGTTTCCCACCCTGACGGCCTCGACAGTTTTTTTTCACGTTCCGCTTGAAGGACCCGAGACTGTAGGATGAAGGAAACACGTATGCTGGCAGGTCTACTGATAGTCCCAGGATAACTCTATAATATGGGGTGATGGGTGTATGGAGCCGCCTATCAACCTAGCAGAGGCAGGCCACGGCGGCGGCGGGATCGGCGCCAACTGCGTCTCCCCAAACCCGTGGACTAAACAGAAACACTGTCGTCCTATACCCAAAGGAGGTTATCTCGAACGAGATGGTCCCAGGTCTAAGTAATAAATATTAGTTAGATACTACTTCATCGTAGAGTAGGTTATTGACACTCACGTTTTTCAGCTGTGTTTTTCGGTTCCCCAAAACAGAGGCGAGCCTATTGCTTTACCGGGCTTAGATACTGAACACGGCACAGAAGAGTCCTATCTTTCAATAACTTTCTACGACACACACGGGCCTTATATTCTTCTCCAATAAACAATATGGAATTTCGATATCTAATACTCTTTTAAAATACTTACTAGTTATATTCAACTAAATTAAAACTAACATGAAAATGAAAACAACACAAAAAATACTTAAATTAAAAAGCCTCATGGAATTCCTCCGCATCGCTACACCTGGAATATACAAAAGTAGGAAGAAATTATATGAATTATACGATATAAAGGCATCTACTAGTGAGCCACAGGTAATTGAAAATATTAAGATATACTCGAAATTATTCAAGAAAGTATGTTTAATCGCCAAATCTAATCATATACGGGCTACAATAGAAAAATCTGATAATAAAATTAAGGCTACATGGAATGTCATTAACAAAGAAACCTGTAAAACGAGGTCACGTGATCGATCCTTCGACTTAAAAATAGATGATCAATACATTACCACTGATTCTGCAGTGGCCCATGCTTTTGAATCTTTTTTCACAAATATTGCAATTACTACTACGAGTGAATTAAATTCGTCGCAAAACGTAGCCGATTCCCTTCTTAAATCTTGTGTTCCTAAATGTAATGTAATCTTTAATTTTCAGTATATAGACACTGAAACAATACTTAAAACATTTAAACAATTAAATATAAAAAAGACTGAAGATCTCTGGGGCATTTCAACCAATATAATAAATTCAATAATGCCCACTATTGCGCCCTACCTTGCATTCATATTCAATAAATGTATAGATGAAAAACAATTTCCAAATCTTATGAAGTACAGTAAAATCATTCCGTTATTCAAAGCAGGGGACAAAAGTGACCCATCCAATTTTCGTCCCATCTCTATATTACCAGCGCTAAGTAAAATTTTTGAAAAAATAATATTTAATCAACTGCTTTCACATTTTGCAGCCAATGATTTACTTCATAAAAAACAGTTTGGTTTTACTAAAGGCAAAAATACAACAGATGCAGGAGTCGCACTAGTTAAACATATATTTGATGCATGGGAGGAGAAGCAGGATGCCATTGGTATTTTTTGTGACTTATCAAAGGCTTTCGATTGTGTTGATCATGAGACCTTGTTATTAAAGTTAGATTATTATGGTGTATCGAATAGCTCACTTAGCTTACTTAGGTCTTACCTCACTGGCAGAGTACAAAAAGTAAACGTTAATGGCACCGATTCTTCTGGCGCCCCGCTAGTCATGGGAGTACCCCAAGGCTCGATATTAGGACCCCTTTTGTTCCTGATATATGTAAACGACCTTCCATACTTCATTGAAAATCTTTGTGAAATAGTATTATTTGCTGATGACACTTCATTAATTTTTAAAACTGACAGACAAAAAGTAATACTTGACGATGTGAATAATACCCTTTCTGTAATATTGCATTGGTTCACGAGTAATAACCTGCTACTTAATGCCAAAAAAACAAAATGTGTAAAATTTACGATGCCAAATGTAAGACATATAGACTCAAACATTATAATGAATAATGAAACTGTGGAAATAGTCAATACCACAGTTTTTCTTGGCATCACACTAGATAATAAACTACAATGGGGTTCTCATATCACAGCCTTAGCAGGAAGACTTAGCTCAGCTGCCTATGCGGTTAGAAAGATAAGGTCACTAACTGACGAGAAAACGGCACGATTAGTTTATTTCAGTTACTTTCATAGCGTTATGTCATATGGTCTGCTGCTGTGGGGCTCAGCTGCCGATATTGCAACTATATTTATATTACAGAAACGAGCTATACGAGCAATCTATTGCCTCGGACCCCGTGACTCGCTGAAAGAACTGTTTAAAGAAATTAATATTTTAACAGTTGCCTCACAATATATTTACGACAACGCCTTATATGTAAGGAAGAACCTAGACCTCTTCCAAAAAAAATCAGACTTTCACAACTTGAATACGCGAAATAAAAATAAACTGGCGATACCGAAACTAAGGCTTCATAAAGTCAGTAATTCGTTTGTGGGCAAATGTATAAAAATATATAATAAAATTCCTCAGGATTTGGCTGACCTGCCACTTGATAAGTTTAAAATAGAATTGAAAAAAATTTTAACTAAAAAAAGCTATTATAAAGTAGACGAATATCTTGATGATAAAAATGCGTGGGCATAATAATCTCTTGCTCTTGCACCCAGTTATTATAAATAAACAACTAAATATTAAAAAGAATAACGATAATCTACCTGAGTTTCTTGCTGGTCTCTTCTCAGGAGATTTAACTACCGAACCAGCGAAAGAATCATTTTCTAATGATTTATTTACTAAGTATCCTAATTTATTATGAATTATAATATTTTTGACAAATGTAGGTACATAATTATTGTAAAACTTTGACATTCATAAGTGCTCTTTATGTGCCTAAACTGAATAAATGAAATTGATTCTTGATTCTGATTCTTGATTCTTGATTGATTCTGATCGCATGCCTCTTGTAGTAATACTCCCAGAGGAGTGGCAGCATTGCCACGTTGTATGGCAATGCTTATTCTCGGTCCTAAAAAATTGTTATTGATTAAATAAATAAATTCAATAATATTACAATACAAACACCTATTGTATGTACCCATTTTCGCAAAATAAATAATTTGATTTGATTTGATTTGATTTGATTTGATTTGAATAATCTCAATGTCTCTTCCAGTAACCTTCTCTCCGTGTCCCTATAATAGACCAAACAAACAGTTCGGTTATCCCGCAAACAAATACACAAATACAGTGTGTATGTCTCGGTTACACTCGCAACTCAATAAGGGCTGATTCAGTTGATTGCAATCAACCCCGCGGGGGTACGTGACAGGAAAAATACTGATTGAGTGGTTGGCTTTTGTGTTACGTTATTTTGATAGCAGACAGATTGATTGCGACTTTTAACTATCTTTTTTTAAGTGTACTGGTAGCTATAGACTTAGATGTATTGTTCGACATTGTACACACAGCTACTTTCTATATTTGCACTGTTTGGCAGGGAATTCATTCGCACAATCGAATTGTATAAGAAATTCGAAATTAAGTAAATGATTGTAAATAGACCAAAAAAAAAGAAAAGCCCGCTGAGTTTCTTGCCGGAGCCTTCTCAGGTCGGGGCCGCGTTTCGAACGCGTTTCCATTTGCTCACTGATCTATAAAATATTGTTGATATTGACATTTTGTACGAGCCATTTAATGTTCTATACAGAATTAATGATTTTTGATTTGATTTGATTTGATTTGATTTGATTTGATTTGATTTGACATATTTGCGACCAGAAACAGTGAGCACTGTGCGGTGTCACCTCGTATTCCCAGGTTCATTGGTCCTTTTTTTCAGTCTAAATGAAGGTTAAGAGATGTTCTGTGCTGTCAGTGCAGAGTGCCTAAAAGACAGGGTTATATACCACCACAAAAAAGTATCAACTCAAGCCTTTGATCTTCCTACTGATAACACAAAACCTCTCTAAATAGCTCTGGCTACCCTACTCATCGCCGGAAACACAACACAAGGTTATTATTAACCGCGGTATTCTGTAAGGTGGAGGTACTTTCACAGTAGGACTGCTCAATTAGCACGGGAGATGCCGTCATATCCTACCTTCGTCGACACCTCTGTGTTTTTATGTTTGTTACTTAAATACGCTTTTTCGGCTACACGGACTGGCTTTTTTTGAAATTTTAAACTGGGAATGGATTAAAGCCTGGTTTACACATGGGCTATTTTTTTATCCCGGGAAAACGTTCCCATCTGTTCATCGAATTTCCACGCAGCTTAATATATTATATTCAACGTTGCTTCAACAAGCTTTCTTAATATTATAAAACCACATAACACAACCTCCAAGTGAGTACAAACAAAGGAACAGGAGACATTGTAATTTGTACTCTATTTTCATCAGAATTAGGTGCTATTTCTCTTGCTGATGGTATCCCATGACCCGCCCACTAGTAATGATCCCAGTGGCACAAGTTTTTGCATTACTCCGATGGTGTGACAATGGTGGATGTAGTGGAAACTTAGTGGGGGTAGAGTTCCTTTCGATATAGGTATAATACACGTGTAAACGCAACACAGGCCGAGATAAATACGATTCTCTTGCGATATTAGCAGTACGCGCTAAAATGGTATGACGTCACGTTTTTCTAACGATGTGGTGTATTGTGTTTACTTGCAGATCAAGAAATTTAATTATGATTTTTTTTTTATTTATGGCACGTCAATTTGCCTTCACTTCGCCTGATGTTAAGCTGAAGGCAAAGTCTCATGAAAGAGGATCACCATTGCAAACACGTTCAGTGCTACAATGGTGGCGCTCAGCTTGACGGCCTCATCAGATGCTTTTTCACGCCCCGCTTAAAGGAACCGGGACTGTAGGAAGAAGGAAACACGTGCGCTGGTAAGGAATTCCAAGACTTAATGATGTGGCAGAAGAAAGACTCACCGAACCGCTTGGTTCTTGATGGCATATTCTGCACCGTATGCGGGTGTCATGGTAAGGGTATGGGTAATGAACTGTTGAGACGAGATCTCGGGTTCGATCCCAGGTTGCACCATGGCACACACCAATGACTTTTTGATGCTTTTTGAAGTCATGTATGTATTTAACGCAGGTTTATAAGTGCCCGGTTAATGGCAATAGGCCTACCATCTTACATTAGGACCTAAACATAAACTGGTGAAATGTGGGTGCTAGCAACTCCGCCTACCCCTTCGGGGATATAGGCGTGAGATTATGTTAAGTTATGTAAAACTGTAAGTACTAAAGCCTCGTTCGTGTCTCTCGCGACTACTTGTTGTCAAAATTTAAAATAGTAGTAAGTAGGTACAGTCAGAGCTCATAAGTGCAGTAGCACATCAAGGCTCAAAATGGTTTAGCGTGCGGGTGTCTCGGGCCATCGCGTTTATATGTGTGCGTGCGTCTATACGACGCGACGCATCATAGCGTAAAGGACAGACAACAAAATATGACGTGTTAGAGAAAGATGACGATAGGTATTATATAGGTATATATTCGTTTTCATAACTGTGTTATTCTTTACGACTGCTGTGAGTCATTAGATACTAATACAGTAATTCACTTAGATTGGTAAGTTAACTGATAGCTAAGTGGCTTAAGACACTACAGTGATTACAGATGGCTGTGGTTCGAATCCAGCTTTTTAGAGTTTTTATATTTATGACATAAATATAATTTTAAATATTGATAAAGTAATTTTGCACGAAGTTTAATTATTATTTATGTGATTAAGTAATTATGGGGTTATAATAAGAAATAATACAAAATGTTTGATTCGTAACTAAATATATTTCATTTTTACTATCTACCTGCCTACTCAGTGTAAATTTTATTGAGGTTTATAGCTTAAGTATTCGTTTTCTCAAGGAAAAGAGGATTGAAACTTAACCTCAATCTTACAATCTTAAACTAAATTGCCCTATAGCCAGCACGTCCCCTTTTTACCAAATTCACAAAACTACTTCTTACTTAACTGGGTTATTCAATATATTTTTAAGATCATTAAGTATAGTTTACTTACTTGTAAGTTATGTAACAAAAATATTCTTTTTTTACAGATTTAATATTTAGAACAACAGGATTACTTTTTTCCAATTACTCAATTAAGTAGGTATAATTAGTATTGTAGATCTTCGATATCGACAATTTAGTTGTGGAGGTCAGATGGCAGTCGCTTCATGGAAAATATCTAAGTTCAGCTGGATCTTAATTAGACCAGAAAGCCGACCCCAACTGAGTTGGGAATAGGCTCAGAGAGAATATTAATATATAATATTAATAATTACTTAATAATAGTTTTTGTGCTAATAATTAATAATATTTTTATGACCTCCGTTGTTCTCAGTACCGCTGAATAGACGTCGGCGGATAGACCCCACAACATTCTGATAAATATCTGTCCGACGTAAATTGTCACATATTTGCATGCAATGTTGCTTTAATAATTCAGGACATCTTTGGACCATTACCGTATATATTTTCTAAAGGGTTTAAATCAGGGGATCGTGCTGACCGTTGACCTCTGCATGTTCTCTAAGCCATTCGCGAACTATGACGAAAAACACTGCGCACTGTAGGTAACATTATCGTATGTAAAAAGTCCATATAACTTCTGCTGTTCGCTCGCGGCGGAATAAACTCCATTTCGCCTGTCCTGGCGCGCTGATCCATTCCCATATATTAACACTTATTCTGCCTGACTTCGTGTTAACAACAATGTTACTGTCAGACCAGCGTGTATTGTTCCTACGCCACAGCCGCATCCTTCCCTTCTGACAGGACTTAAAAGGCTTTTTCGTTCGAGATTATAATCGTTTCCCAGTTAAAATCAAGGTATTCCCAGGCAAAACTTAACCTTTTTTCTTTATGCCGTTGCGTTAAAACTGTTTTATTGCTGGCGTCCGGTGATGAAGGCCTTCGGCATGGAGTACGCAACGAGCAGTCATCAATGATGTTTCAAACTCATTGGCACCCTCGTCCTCAAACCTCTTCTCCCAGCGGCTCACAGTATTCCTCTAAAAAGAACGTTTTTACACATTAATGTAAGCAATAGATAGAATAGATTTTAATGAAACTTTACAATAATAATATAGCTTATATTTGTATACCACAGAATAACACATAGGCTATGTTTGGTCGCGATAACCGATATCCACGCGGGCGGAGCCGCGGACAACAGCTAGTATAATTTAAAAATAAAATGATATATTAGTATACTTACGGATATGCCAGTTTCATTTGCTATTTCACTTATATTTAATCCATTCATATATAAAGCCATAATATTAGCATTGACTTCCATACTTATATTACTTGTAGACATGTTGAACTTAATATTGAATCGATTCACGTAAATAACAAGCACAAAACAAGCAACTAAAAAACAACAACGTCATTTTATTTTCTCTAAGTCAGTAATTAGTCCATTTTATTTCAAATCTACCTTCATACTTTTTACATTTTATGTTGATCTTTGCTAAAGTTTAACAAATAATAAATTCTACAAGAAACATATTTTATTCATCAACCTGTTGTTAATTTATAAATGAAACACAAAAAGTGTTATAATTGATCGTAGGATTTGAACCATCAACCTTGCATTTTAGTAATCCTTATGTCAGAACCACTCGGCCACGGACGACATAGTTGTTTATAACGAAATTGATAATATGCCTACAGAAGAACAATTTACATGTGTGCGTAAATTGTCTTAAAAGAAAAAGGTCACAAGTAGCGCTAGAATGTTGACGCTATAGTTGCGTAGGATTGCTACTGCACTTTTGAGTTCTACTGTACATACGCTTTTTTGTACTCTATACAGAATGAGATATAACCAGTGACACTCCTTTATACCCCTTATTATAGTGACACTCCCTTTACCAAGACCACACATAATACTTGATAACTATAAATTATATTGTGATTTTAAACAATTTATGTACACGTTCAAAATATTTCAATATATCGTGTTCTTGTACATACGACGACGTCGCCATTTATGTGCTGCGACCTCATTTTCCCTCCACGATTGTATTCTTGCACCATAAACAACGACATTTTTTAATCATAAAAAAACAATAAAGGCTAGCTTGACCAAAAAGGTTTATGAATTCATTTTTTAAATGTCCTACTTTAATGTTACTGGTTGGTTAAGCTGTTTTTATTTTCCAAAGTAGGTGTTATTTGTCAAATTTAATAGAGAAAAAGTGAACTACACCAAGTGCCATCAATCAACAGTAGGTATAAATAGATATTCTATTTACCTTTTAGTTTTGCGTATATGGCTTTTATGGAAAATTCTGCTATCTGATCGCCGAATCCTGAAATGAAGGCATGCGCCAGGATTCTGTTTCTGTACTTAAGTTAAGCTATTGTCACGAAGGTCTTGATGTGGCCCTATGAACCCTTCATATACGTACAGTGAGCTCAAAAAGGCACCTTTAGATACCTATATAATCATTTGACACCCTAAGTGTAATTTAACCAAAGTAACAGATAGCGTGACTAAAATAAACTATCGATGTCTTGTATCATTCTCATCATTCTCTGAACCTTTTCCCAACTCAGTTGTGGTCGGCTTTCCAGTCTAACTGCGGCTGAACTTCGACATTTTCCGTGAAGCGACTGCCATTGACCTGCGATATCGAAGTTCCAAGATTGACTGGTTGAACTTTTGAGGGCTCCAACTACCCGTAACGACTGTCATAGATGTTTGTATGGTAACTGGGATCAATGGCGCACGACCAGACCAGTGCAAACGATCGAAGTCTTATATGTTCATAAGAAAATAAGTATACTCATAGTAGCATAAACTTAATTACACTATTAAATAGAGCCAATTCCAGTTGCTTCTAAAACTAGTAGTTGTGTAGTCCGTTGTACATACATTATAATTATACAACAATACCAACTTACTTACCTATGTATTTATCAAACAAACAATATTAAACAAAAACACATTTCAGAAGGTACGTGTTTACAATAGGTAGGTACGTAAACCAACCGTGACGATTACACCCCACACTGTGTACTCAATATTAAGATACACAACTGTGTACGATAATACACAGCGGGTCTAGACGACACCCCACGCCAAGTGTCTGGCGGATTGAATTATTCATTGCCACCGCGAACTGTTTGTTTCTATCATGTTTTATGTGTACTATGTACTGTGTACTGTTTTGTTTGTTATTATAAGTTAAATGGAAGTTTTGGAATCAATTTAGGTACTATATTGAGAGGAGATTTGTATCGCGGTAGCCTAGTGGTATGGATTATGGACTGCTGAGACGAGGTTTTAGGCCGATCCCAGGTATAACCATGATATACACCAATGACTTTTTGATGCTTTTCGAAGTTGTGTGTGTATTTATCGTAGGTTTAT
Organism: Pelosia muscerda; assembly: GCA_963691645.1. Taxonomy (NCBI): domain Eukaryota; kingdom Metazoa; phylum Arthropoda; class Insecta; order Lepidoptera; family Erebidae; genus Pelosia; species Pelosia muscerda. The sequence goes on from OY829118.1 coordinate 3,332,365, forward strand.
AAGTGCCCGGTTAATGGCAATAGGCTCGCCACCTATTACATCGGGACCTAAACATAAACTGGCAAAATGTGGGGGCTAGCACCTCTGCCTACCCTTTCGGGGATATAGGCGTGAGTTTATGTTATGTATTTTGAGGAGTTGCTTGGGAGGGCTTGTGACTAAGTGGGAACTGAGTAGTCTGTGGCGTGGCGGTAGTGAACTCGGTTGCTACACAGGAGGCACGGGTTCGATCCCCCAACCGTGCAAATATTTGTATGCATGAATATGGCTATTGGTACTGGTCTGATCGTGCCACGGGGAGCACGTTAAGCCGTCGGTTTCTGTTGCCATACGAACATCTATGGCAGTCGTTACGGATAGTTGGAGCCCTCAAAAGCCCAACTAGCCTAACTACAGAACTTCGATATCGTCAATTTGGTTGTGGAGATCCGAAGGCAGTCGTTCCATAGAAAATATCGAAGTTCAGTCGCATCTCAGTTAGACTAGAAAGCGGACCTCAACTGAGTTGGGAATATGCTCAGAGAATGATGATAATAATGATTGTATATTTTATTGGTGGTAGGATATAACGGTATCCCCCGTCCTTATTGAGCAGTCCAACAGCGGAAGTACCTACAGTCCCGGGTCCTATAAGCGGGGCGTGAAAAAGCATCTGATGAGGCCGTCAAGCTGAGCGCCACCATTGTAGCACTGAACGTGTTTGCAATGGTGACCCTCTTTCATGAGACTTTGCCTTCAGCTTAACATCAGACGAGGTGACGGCAAAATGACGAGCTATAAATTAAAAAAAAAAACCTTCGCCCTACTGAAAATATAACCACACTTTCGTTTCCTGACAAAACGTGTATAAGTAGACAAAATAAAAGACCTAAGGCCTTTAATCATTAGTTGAAGCCTCAAGTGCAGCCTTAAGTCACCACTTTGTGCCCCTGCGCATGAATAATCAAAACCCATAAACACTTTGCGAGATTCACCCTTGCACCTCCACAAATATACCGGGAGATGTCTACAGGCTTCGCATGGAATAAACGTATAATTACAATAACTTTTTTGTGAAGCAATATTTTCCTCGTAAAGTTAAGTCAGTGTTAAAAAAATTCAACATAACATAACATAAACTCACGCCTTTATCCCCGAAAGGGTAGTCAGAGGTGCTAGCACCCACATTTCGCCAGTTAATGTTTTAGGTGCCAATATAGGCGAGCCTATTGCCATTAACCGGGCACTTATAAACCTGCGATAAATACACACATAACTTCGAAAAGCATCGAAAAGTCATTAGTGTGTGCTATGGTAAACGCTTAAGCAGTCCATTACCCGTACCACTAGGCTACCGCGGTCCTTTTTACGAAAACTAAAACATTTTAATAAGACCGCTTCTACTTCACTTTTGTTTTTTTTTTCTAGTACCTACATATTAATTGGAGTTCTCCTCGCCTGATGATAAGCTGAAGGTATAGTCTCAGAAAAGAGGGTCGCCATTACAAATACGTACAGTGTTATAATGTTGGCGCTCAGCTTGACGGCCTTATCAAATGCTTAAAGGACTCGGGACTGTAAACTGTGTAATATCGAAGTTAGATGAGTCGGACTTTTTAAGGGTCCAACTACTCGTAACGACTGCCATAGATGTTTGTATGGCAACCGGGACCGACGACGGCTTAATGTGCTCTCCGAGGCACGACCGACAGATCTTCCACTCATGTAAAATATTAACACCTAGCGGGGATCGAACCCGCGCCTCCTACGTAGCAGTCGCGTTCACTACCGCCACGCCACAGAGGCTGTGTGTTAATATCTGTATGTGTAAAAATATATCTATCTGTTATTTCAGGCTATTAATTTATTTATTTCACTAAATGACAGCTACACATAGTAATCGGATGACTTATGACCACTCGCGATACTGAAATTTTTTTATACCACTCAGGTGGCAGACAAGCACACGACCCACCTGATAGAAAGTGGTTACCGTGGCTCATGGACGTTTGCAGCACCACCATCGTCACACTCGTGCTGCCAACCATAGAGGGGGGAGGAGGTAAGGGTGAAGGTTAAGAGAGTTTATATTATGCTGTCAGTGTAGACAGTGTAACTGACAACACAAAACCTCTCTAGTGAGCTCTGGCTACCCTACTCACCGCAGGAAACACAACACAATGTTATTATTAGTCGCGGTATACTGTAGGGCAGAGGTATTTCTCTAGTCAGCTCTATTAGGGCGGGGGATACGATCTTACCTCCATCAAATTACTTAAAATTCTTCATGCAAAGAAGAAAAACATCAGTCTTATTCTAGCATCCAAAACTTACTGTAAAATTATAGCAACTATATGAATCTGGGACTCTTCAAACATCTATATCACAGCTCCATTACTCCGTACCAAAACATTTCCTTCATTCCCCTACAACCATTCCTCGCATTCTAGTTTATCAGAGTATCTTCAACCCACAAATTGCCGCGCTATAGTTGTTGCCTCGATATAAATCTTCTATTGAAAGAAGCCCCGTCGCCATTCACGAGGTCTTTTCAACGCTTGCAGGACAAACAGACAGACGGCTGTATGCAAACACTCCTTGGCCTGAGATCAAAGCGCGATATCATAGAGTTCCCGGTTTAATTTGGCGCCAACTGACAGGACGCCATTTTTTCGCGGCATTCCGTGTTTTTTTTTTCTACGGTTGATGAGGCATTGATTGTCTGTTATATTGTTTGATTTTAGAAGGTTGGTACAATGAAGTATATTTTCTGTTAATTTTTTAGCTTTCTTGTGCCATGATATACGATAATGTTTACGAAAATTAACGTTATTTTAGTATAGATAAGGTAATAAATACATTTGTATAGGGAGGTTGACTGTGTTGGTTAAATAATAATTGGTTTTGAAGGAATGTTTCCTTGAAGGAATATATAGTGTGCGAGTGATATACGCATCTTTTCACAAAAGTGACAGATTATATGGTATAAACTGTGAAACGTTTTTTTAATAAAATAAGTTGATAATTTTGACAGAAATGTATATGTCACTGTCACTGTCATTCTTAATTCAGTAGCGCCGTAATGAAGGAATCTGCTTGTCTATTTACGCTAGTAATATTTAAATCTATGGTCAGTATTATTAGGTAAATATCTAATCTGTGGTACGACCCTTATAATCAATAACTGCTCTATAACAAAGTGTATCAAATCTATTCTTTATGATACCATTACACAGATTAAAACTTATAAATAGAAGGCTACGGTCTGGTTATGGCATTATACACTCAACTTTAATAGATGAGATTAAAAATAAAGGTTATGTCGATCAAATCGAAACAAATTCCTTATTTGCATTGAATTCAATAATACTGTTAAATTACCGTGTTCTCGCCATAGTGCAAGTGACTGCTATCTGACCTCCACAACCAATAGTCCAATGACCAATAGCGATATCGAAGTTCCAAGTTAGACTGGTTGGAATTTTGAGGGCTCCAACAACTCTTAACGATTGCCATAGATGTTTGTATGGCAACCGGGACCGACGGCGACGGTGCTCTCCGTGGCACGACCAGACCAGTGCAAACAGCCATATTCATGCATACAACTTTTTGCACTGAGCGGGGATCGAACCCGCGCCCCGTGCGTAGCAGTCGCTTACACTACCGCCACGCGACGGAGGCTACTCATCTATAGTATTGTTTATAAATGAATATACCATCATTTTCGTTATTTATCTCCGTTCGACTGCTTCTTATAAAACGCTGATCCGAAGTTTCGTATCGAGTATCGGTCAGTAAGCAATGATATAACATTACCATATGTTAGAGCACATTAGGCATAAGAACTCAATTTATATTGTAGTAATCTAATACTACCCGCATAAGTTATCTGTGCTGGTTCGGGTAACCACGAGGTTAGGAAATGTAGGACTTTTGACATCATAATTTTTGCGTTAATACCGGTTGTATCCAGGCTGTGACCTCGAAGCCGGGGTCGGGTTTTTCCTGTCTAACTGCATCGCTGTTAAACATCGATAATTTCTGATAAGCGACTGCAATCTGGCTTCCACAAAGTATAGGTATAATCGATTATGAAGTACTGCAGTTAAACCTATGGATCTAACTACTCGTTACGACTACCATAGATATTCGTATGACAACCGAAATCGACGTTATAACCTGCTCTCTGAAGAACGAACAGACCATTGTAAATAGCAGAATTGAATAATGTATTGTATTACTACAATACATACAAAGATTTTTTTACAAATTAGTTACTGCTCGTATCTCTGGGATGGCACCGCAAAGCAGTCCGACTGGGGCAGTAAAACGCCCTATAGAATACCGTGCCTAATAATAATCTTGGGTTGTGTGTCACCAGAGACTAGGGTAGCCAGAGCTTACTAGATAGGTTTTGTGTAGTCAGTGGAAAGACAGAGAAACCCTGCTTTATCTTCAGCACTGACAGAATAGAAACTCTCTTAAACTACACTCTCCCTCCCTCTCCTCGTCCCTTTACATGGTCAGTCGTCGACAAATGCGCGTAAAGAAGATTTCACTTCGAAAATTAAAATTAAGTCTATTCTCAAGCTGTACTTGTGGTCACCCTAGCCGGTCAGAATTGATGGGTTCCCGTCATTGTAGCAGCCGTCAATCTTCATAATGACCATTGAGTTATTTGCTATGAATTGGTGGTTATTTACTTATTTCTTTATACCAACACTGAATTATTGGTATGTAATTATTATTGGTTGACATGACAACAAGTGTTGGCAACTGGTATTATGTAAATATTATTTTATCAGCAACTAGGTGACCCGCGCAACTTCGTCTGCATTACCCCGTTTTTGCAACATTTTTTATTCCTGCTCCGCACCTGTTGGTCGCAGCATGATCTTATATACATATAAACCTTCCTCTTTAACCATACTATCTATTAAAAGCCCGCATCAAAATCCGTGAAGTAGTTTAAAAGATTTAAGCGTACAAAGGGACATAGGGACAAAGAACGTGACTTTGTTTTATACTATGTAGTGATTTAGAACATACAATGCAAGGCTGTTTGTAATATTTTTTTAATACCATATATGTAGCAGACATGGTCATGGCATGGGAGAGGGTGAAGGTTATGAGCGTTTCTCAGCTGTCAATATACAGATAAAGCAAACTGACAGCACAAACGGCGGGAAATTCCCCGAGTCGGACGTTAGGATGACAGTCGCGTCCCATTTTCATCTGATAATGTTCCAAAATATTACTTGTCCTGTAGTCCATTTAAAAAAACGTAATCAATCTTAAGCCTAGCTCGATCGTCACCAATATTACGATAATTTAAGGTTACCGGAAATTTAAATTATTACACTACTTACTTGTAAGACATTACTCATAATAAAGAAGTTTTAACGGAGGTAGGACACGACGGTATCTCCCGTCCGAAATGAGCTGTCCAACTGGGGAAGTACCTCCGCCCTACAGAAGACCGCGGTTATAATAACCATCGTGTTGTGTTCCCGCCGGTAAGTAGGGTAGCCAGAGCTCACTATATCCCTCCTTCCCCTCCCCTTCCTAGCCTCCCCACCCCTTCCCAGCTCTCCCCCTTTCCCTTCAGGGTGGGCAGCGCGTGTGTGACACCCTTAGTGTTGCACACGTTCATAGGCCACGGTGGCCGCTTTCCATCAGGTGGGTCGTGTGCTTGTCTGCCACCTACGTAGTATAAAAAAAAAAAAAAAATCTTTGAATTTAAGATGTATTGATAAAGTATCAATCAGGAATACCGAAATCCAAACAGTGGACAATAAATTTAAAGCAAAAGCCAACTGACCAAACATTTTTCTAAATAGTTTCTCTAAAATCCCATAGTCATAGACAAAACGGAAGCGACGACGGCGATGCGCGTGCGCCGCGCTTCCTGCCGCGTGCTAGCCAAAATGGCGGCCGCCTGTTTCCGGTTAGAATCGGAAGTGACGCGGAGGGTGCCGGGAGATTGCGAATGTAATAAATTATGGTTAGGGATGCTGCTGGAAGGAGATTATTTAGATTTGCTATATCATTGTCGTGTCTGTAGAGCCATTGATCGACTTCGATTAGTGGTGTAATGTATTTTTGGCGAAATTACAATGAACAATTCATATGATTGTTTACGCTTTTTTAATAAGCTCCCTAATGAAATTAGGGATTTGCCCATCAATAAGTTTAAAAATGTAGTAAAAAAAAAGTTATGTCAAAAAACTTATTATAAAATCCAGAATGATTTGGATGATAAACAAGCCTGGAAATGAGCTGTTCACTCAACTTGCTACTCAGCTAAATGTTGTGTCTAGACTAAGTAAATGATTGTAAATAGACCAAAAAAAAAAGAAAAGCCTGCTGAGTTTCTTGCCAGAGTCTTCTTAGGTCGGGGCCGCGTTTCGAACCGGTGCGGTGGTCCATTTGCTCACTGATCTATAAAATGTTGTTGATATTGACGTTTTGTAAGTGCTCACTGGTCTATACAGAATATGTGATTTTTGATTTTTGTCTCTATAAAAAAAGTTACTAGAACCATGGAAAACATAAAACTAGCGGGAGTGTGGAGTAGACGGGTTATTGCTATGCGTTTTTACGCATCTAAGGACAAATTCGGTAATATATGAACCTTATTGTGAGAATACTTAAAAACTTTTTAGAATTTACTAACAAACGTCTAAGATTTATTGTAAATATTGAATGTGTCAGTTTGGCGACCTCAGTTCCACTAGGTAGGTACTATACATACACACATCAAAAAAAGTTTGCGATCACTTTGAAAAACTGAAATCTTTTTTGTTACTGTAGATTATATTATGATTTCTTCTTCTTTTTAGATTCTTTATTTAAAAATAAAGAATTAAAACACAAAACAATGACACCGTTCAATTGTTTTTTCTTACAAAAAGGCTTTCAGTCCTAGCTTACGCCCATTCAGAAATCTGATTTAGTTAATTATAGGTAACCGATTCAAAATATTTTTCGCGGAAAGTAGTCATTGAAAGAATGCCAAGAGGATTATCAGAGGTTTTACGAGCTAAAATAGTAACTTAGAGGGAAAAAGAATATACCACGAGAGTAATAGCACGCAGACTTGCTATATCCCAATTCTGTAGGTATAATGTCATCCACACTATGCATTGTGAATGTGGACTAACTCTACAGACTATAATTGAGCACCTACGAGAACTCAATTAGGGTAGTGGCACACTGATCAGACAAAATTGGACTTACTATCGACACGAAAGAAAACAAATAACATAACATAACATAAACTCACGCCTATATCCCCGAAGGGGTAGGCAGAGGTGCTAGCACCCACATTTCGCCAGTTTATTTTTAGGTTCCAATGTAATATGTGGCGAGCCTATTGCCATTAACCGGACACTTATAAACTTCCGATAAATACACACATAACTTCGAAAATCATCGAAAATTCATTGGTGTGTGCCATGGTAAAACCTGGTACCGAAACCGAGACCTCGTCTCAGCAGTCCATTACCCATACCACTAGGCTTCCGCGGCTATTTTAAACTCAATTAATAAGTATAAACGTCAATTATTTTTAACATTTTAATTCAAAACACTACTATAACAGTTATTAAAATATGTCATTACAGACATATTACCAGCAATAAAAATACCAACTAAACAACATCACCTATAATAGTTTACTAAGAAAAAACAAAATATGGCCGTTGTAAATGACTTACATGCTAGTTCGTGAAATTATGGCACTCATGGTACATATCATGGTGTGTTACGAATATATTAGATACGCAACACAGAACATGGCCACCGGGCGAAGAATTCACCGCCATAGATAGTGTTGGGAATTATTTGTGGGTTCCGTGAAGAAACGTCATTCTACGGACTATTGACGGAGGTAGGACACGACGGTATCTCCCGTCCGAAATGAGCTGTCCAACTGGGGAAGTACCTCCGCCCTACAGAAGACCGCAGTCATAATAACCATCGTGTTGTGTTCCCGCCGGTAAGTAGGGTAGCCAGAGCTCACTATACCCCTCCTTCCCCTCCCCTTCCTAGCCTCCCCACCCCTTCCCAACTCTCCCCCTTTCCCTTCAGGGTGGGCAGCGCGTGTGTGACACCCTTAGTGTTGCACACGTTCATAGGCCACGGTGGCCGCTTTCCATCAGGTGGGCCGTGTGCTTGTCTGCCACCTACGTAGTTTAAAAAAAAAAAAAAAAAAACTGCTAGTATTAGAAGCTACTGGATAATAGATCTAATTATTAATGTAAGTAATTAAGTTTAAAATACTTAAACCTTCGTTTTTACCAGTTCATCTGCGTCTAAACCGGTTGTTGGATTTTTTAGGGCTATAAATACTCCTAACGGCTGCCATAGATGTTCGTATGACAACCGAGATCTACGGTTAACGTGCTCTCCGAGGCACGACCAGACTAATACAAATAGCTATATTCGTACATATAAATAAATATTCTAGAACAATAAATATTCTAGGACAATCAACTCAACGCCACCTAGATTCATGGTAAGCATAGTTTAACTAACTTGTGCTACGGGTTCTAGAATGCGGATAAACATACATAGATACTTTTTTATTTTTTTTGGAAATAAATACAAATTATACATAGAAACACCCAGACCAATATCTACACTGAGCGGGAATCGAACCCACGCCTCCTGCGAAGCAGTAGCGTTCACTACCGCCACGCCACGGAGGTCGTCAAATATTTGCACTGAGCGATCTCCACTCCACTCACAGCGTACCGGTCTCATTCACTACCGATAAAAAACCTGTCGTATCGCTATTCCTAAAAGACCCTATCCCACGGAACCCAAATAAAAAAAGCGTAAAATTACCCGTAATAGCGTTATAATGGAGGTTTAATAGATTGTGTTAGCACAAATATATAATTAATTACATCTTGGAGGTACCAACCGTGAATCAATTACGTGCGGTAACATACCTCGTGGTGCGTTTGCATATTACTGGGAAGAGGGGACCATTTCAGTGAATGGTACTGGAGAGTAACTGTCACGTTTTACATAAAGCTAGGTTATACCCGCGGTTTCACTTGAGTAGAATTTAGATCCAAAGGCAGGGTTCATCCTCACAACTTTACGTTCAGGAAACGGTTCGCATAGTTTTTTTATATTACTCAGGTGGCAGACAAGCACGCAGCTCATCTGTAGGAAAGTGGTTACCTTGGCCTATGGACATTTGCAACGAGAAGATTGGAAAGGGGAAGGGGTAGGGGAGAAGGTTAAGAGGATTAAGGGAGGTGCGGTATAAAAGGAACTTCATACCGCACACGCTCAAGGTGTGGTATTAACTCCCCGCTGTTGAATGTAGGGCATTAGAAGGTTTCTAAAGAGTCAACAGTACGAATGTGACGCCTTTGGTCAAGCAAACGTCCATCGGTCACTTTCGATCAGGTGGACCTTGTGCTTATTGAAAACGACTCGCAGGTTTATAAGTGCCCGGTTAATGGTAAAAGGCTCGCCACCTATTACATTGGGACCTAAATATAAACTGGCGAAATGTGGGTGCTAGCAGCTCTGCCTACCCCTTCGGGGATATAGGCGTGATATTATTATTATTATATTACCCGGTTTTCAATAACCATAATTTACCGCTACAAACACAAGCTACAGATTAAAAGAGTTTATATGCTGTCAGTGCAGAAGAGAAAGCGAAATTTTAGGTCTACACACCAACCTCTTTTTTGGACAGCTGTAAACCGTTATTTGGAAAACTTAAGGTGTTACCATTACCCTGTCTATATATTTTCGAAATATGTATCTTTGTCAAAAAATACCCCCATCTATTCGATAAACTTGGTGACTATGCTAATAGCCGGACGAGACATAAAAACAGGCTACATTTACCTAAAATTAATTTAAAAATATATAGAAAAATGTTTACTGCATGTGTATTAGAATATTTAATAACCTTCCATCAAGTTTGACTAACCTACGTATGACATTATTTAAGAAACAATTATTTGACATGTTATTAAATAAATTATATTATAATATTAATGATTTCTTGGACGATACAATAACACTTAACAAGACCCATAAATGTAATTAATCTTAGCCTTTATGTATTAGTGGGTACCTATAATCTGAATATTTGCACGCCGAATGTGGCAGAATGTGAGGAAACAAATAATTTTGTAATAGCTATTGTACCATATTCTAGCAAATAAACTATTTGATTTGATTTGATTTGATTTGAACAACACAAAACTTTTCCAATAATTCTGACAACCGTACTCACCGCCAGAAACATAACACAAGCATGCATTCAAATATTTGCACTGACCGGTGATCGAACCCCCGTCCACCGCATTCTCTACCGCCATAGAAGCTAAAGTAATTATTTATAGTATAAAGTCATTATTTAAGCCATAAACTAACAATTTCCATTACGCTAGGTTCCACATTCGCGACATAATTCACCTGACCACCGTTTAAAACAATTCATTCCATGCAAAAGAAATAATCCCAGTTTATAATTATCTATGATGCTTTTACAACCGACCATAAAGATTGCACAGACAACAAAATTCAATTAAAATAAACTTCAATTATTAGTCTCAATTGCGGGCTATTCGTTCAACAATAGTATTAAAAAAAACATCAAGAAGGACATCCTGATTACTATAATTAAAATCAGCTAAACTGATTTAAGAACGTACCCACATCACTCAAACCTTTAATTGGCAGGATCTTAGTACTTCATTTTATGCACAGGAAACACACCATTCGGTCTCAAAAGACTTTTTAGGTTGTACACAATAGGCCTCTGGCCATATAATATGACATATTTATTGAAAGTTCCAATGTGTAGTCAAATTAGACGGATATATCAGTCTCCTGTTTTTGTTTGATTGCTTTTTGATGAGACCGATGAATAGTGATGTACATTTTACGATTTTATTTTCGGGATACGCATGTCACTTTTTTGGTGGTTGTTCGTTATTAATTGCTGGAGGATAAGTTTTTCGATTCGATTGTTCTTGTATGTAAATTTTGTTTTTAGTACAATCATAATATGGGAATTGTTTTGTAATAAAACTGAAGATGCCATTTACTGACGCTATAAAGTTTTAAAGACAATGCTTCAAGCACTTATACAATGAAATTCAATGTCCTTTTTTTACTAGAAGTATGCTACTCTGCTAAGAGGTACTCTTACTGTTGGTAAGAAGAGTGTGATGGTATTACAAATGACCAAATGCCACGGTGACTACCTTCCATTAGGTGGGCCGTGAGCTTGTATGTCAACTAAGTGGTATTGAAAACAACAACTATATTCGACTACAGTTTCGACTGAATTTTTTTTACACTTCCTAACACTGTAATGATAAAAATTAATCGCTAAATATGTTGCTAAGAGCATAACTCGGAAACGGTTGGACCAACTCGAATATTTTTTTTATATATTCCTTGAACTCTAGGGTTGTTATGGAGCAGCGGGGACGGAATCAGAATTCCACGTGAGCGGAACCGCGGGCAACAGCTGTTACAGTTTTTTTAAAGGGTAACGAAGCATATATAAGATATTAATATAAATACAAATATACTTTCTAAGAGAGATACATATAAATCTGATGTAAGTTTCGTAGGACGATTGTTAACAGCGTGTAATTGAGCAAGCGTAATAGCTTGGCGGTATTTAGATAACAAAAAATTGACGTGCCATAGATAAAAAAAAACAATGTAGCATAATAATTGTTAAATAAATTTAAAAAATAAAGTTATAGCTGGTACAAATATATTTTGGAACTATAAATTGTAAGTTCCAAAATCAAAATTCAAAAACACACTAGGAAAATGAAACACATAGACAATTTTGTACGAACACACACATGGATAATAAAGCTAGGGTTGCCCCACTATGTTTGCACACGGAATAGATCTGTTGACATTGTTGATTGTCGATCGAAACTTTACAAAACTGACCACTTGGACTCGGATTACGGGTTCGTTACGTACATTTTTAGTGTTTGACCACCAACAGTGCAAACAAATATAGTTAGTTTGTTATCTGATGTTTGTAAACCCTGACCGGACCTCGTTTAGAAACTGGCGGGTAATTTTATTTGAAGTTTATATGGCAATACTGATTGATGCTAATTTTAGAACGTTTCCAAGTTCCAACCGAATACGGAATTGCGGAAGTAAAAAAAAGGAAGGTTATGTATTTTATTTGTATGTTTGTATGTCAGTCCTATGTTATCTCACAACCAGTTATCGGCTGATTTGATTTTGAAGTTACTGCGGTAGTCTAGTGGTATGGGTAATGGACTGCTGAGACGAGGTCTTGGGTTCGATCCCAGGTTTTACCATGGCACACACCAATGACTTTTCGATGCTTTTCGAAGTTATGTGAGGGTTATAAGTGTCCGGTTAATGGCAATAGGCTCGCCACCTATTACATTGGGACTTAAATATAAACTGGTGAAACATGGGTACTAGCACCTATGCCTACCCCTTCGGGGATATAGGCGTGAGTTTATGTTATGTTATGATTTTGAAGGGTGATATATCTTAACATTTCTTTTTATGTAGTCCTGTTTGTATCCATAGATACTGTAAAAATGTCATTTAATTTAAATTTCACTGTTACGCTTTTAGCCAAAAATTAAATGACATCTTGTAGAGTGAATTAAAGAATAAGTAACTCTTTTCATTTAATTTTGGACATTAAGCAATCATCAGTAAAGTCTAAAATTCAATGGCATTTTTGCAGTGTTCAATCGGGGTCATGGATTTTGGACCGCTCTCTTACTATTTTCTTGCTGCCCTCGATGACAAACCAATCGATTGGCGGAGTCACTCGAAAGTCTCTGTCTGAACAGCAACATCTATCATCCGTCATTCAGCAGGTTTATACCAATTTGCAGTACAGCTGGACCTAAAAGATCTTGGTAGATTAATGTGTATGTGTATAGTAGGTGAATTATATAGGTATAGAATGAAAAGAGAGAGAGAAAATTACCGCGGTAGCCTAGTGGTATAGGTACTGCACTGCTGAGACGAGGTCTCGGGTTCGATCCCAGGTTTACCATGGCACACACCAATGTCTGCGATGCTTTTCGAAGTTATGTGTGTATTTATCGCAGGTTTATAAGTGCCCGGTTAATGGCAATGGGCTCGCCACCTATTACATTGGGACCTAAATATAAACTGGCGAAATGTGGGTGCTAGCACCTCTGCCTACCCCTTCGGAGATATTATAAAAAAAAAGAATGAAAAGCCTTGAAGTAAAATGTTCGATTAAAATCGTATAAAAATAAACAAGAAATCAATTCCATGCGTATGTATCAGCGTAATAAAGTAGGGTAGGATCGCATAATCAGTGACAGATTGACAGCTCGTCGGGATCGCTCGGGATCTATCGGCGACGCGGCGGCGGCCATTCGGGATGCGCCGGCGACGGTCGTGATTCGTGAGCCTCGGCGTAATTGTGCAGATTGATGCGTGTGCGCTGGAATTTGTTGTGTATGAGATTAAGGACAATAATAGTTTAAGTGAAATGAATTTAAATAAATATTAAGGTAGATAATATGATATGTTTTTCTTTAGATAGTGAAGAAAAATGACAGCCTCTGTGACGTGGCAGTAGTGAACGCAAAACGCAACTGCTACGCAGGAGAGACGCATACATTTATCACATTCACGAAACGATTTTAGAAGACATCCACTCCATTTCAATCGTTGGACGTATACGTCAATCCTTTAACCAATATGCCACCGTCGCTTCACGCTTCACTTAATGGTGTGGCAATGGAAAAACTCGCCGAACCGCTTCGTTCTTGATGGAATATTCTGCACCGTATGCGGATGACATCTAAGCCCTACAAGTGTTGTGTTGTGGGAAGAAGATATATTATTTTTCTTCCGTCGTCAAGTTGACTACACCATACCTGATGGTAAGCAGCAACTTCAGAACATAATGACTGCCGTTATAGGTGCTGTCCCTGCAAAGGCAGTCCCCACCCTAACGGCTTCGATAGTTGTTTTTTCACGCCCCGCTTGAAGGACCCGAGACTGTAGGATGAAGGAACCACGTGTGCTGGCAGAGCATTTCAGGAGTTAATGGTGCGACATAGATACATATTACAGCGAGATAGAGTGTATAAATAAATAGTGGTTTTAACAGCGCCGCCATAAAGTGTTGTAGTAGTCGCTACAAATCTTAACTCCGGACATAACTTAACTTCACAATGAGCATTTTAATTCAAGTATTGAGACCGTTTGATTGCGATATAGGATTGGCGACTGGGGTGGTTGGGCCACAGTGATAGCGTGTTACAAAACGTTTAGGTTTATTTGATAACAATCAGCTGATGCCCGCGCATTCGTACGCGTTTAATTTAAATTCCGTTTCATGGGAAGATTTTCCCGGGATAAAAAATTGTCTATGTATTTTTTTTATTTATTCTTTATTGTACACATGGAAGCGAGTTAACTTCAGTCATATCTGTACATACAAATATTAAAATATCTTCACAAACAATGTTAGTGGGGTTTTAGGAACCTTCATGAGTGGACGTAATGAATATAAAGTAAGTAGGTATAAGGTAGCTTTGCAGCAATGTGTCAAAATATATACCTTAAGAAGACGCCATTGTCATAAAATGTGAGGATTTGGTTATTAGTAATGGATGGTCACTACCAGTCATTTCATTAAAAATATTTTGTTGCTTTGTTGAACTATATTTCACCATATCGTTCCAGGAAAAAAAGTGACACTAAGCTGTACTCAGGGACCTGTCCCTCCACTTCTTCAAGAAAGGCATTAGAAGGTTTGTATAGAGTCGGCAATCCGATGTTGCAAATGTCACCACAGTAACCATTTTCCATCAGGTGAGCCGTTTGTTTGACTGCCGGCCTACTCGCATAAAAAATACCTACTAGGTATACATCTGCATGCTTGTTTGCCTCTTTAGACATAAAAACTATGTCTATCTATTAAAGTATCACCGCACCCTGTCACAAGCGTCAGGGGGAAGTTATTGCTTCTGTCACCCCTCTTGTCGCGAACGTTATATTCGCATGAGATGTTTCTAAACAGATGGGAAGTGCTCACCAGCAACTCGCTTGCAAGAACTTTTACACGAATTGTTTCTTTTTTTTAGAGTTCCGTATCCCAAGAGTAAAAAAAAACGGAACCCTTATAGGATCACTTCATTGTCCGTCTGTCTGTCTGTCTATCGGTCTGTCCGTCTGTTTGTAAAAACCTTTTTTTCTTTTTAAACTCACGTGTATAACCTCAAATATCTTGATAAACACATTTATGTTACCTATTACATTGGGCCCTAAAAATATAAACGGGCGAAATGTGGGTGCTAGCACCTCTGCCTACCGCTGCCGGGATGTAGGCGTGAGTTTATGTTATGTTATTTATGTTTAAGGTAATTGCCGAATTGAACTGAACAGCATAGTAATGGAATTGGAGGAGTACTCCTCCTGAATTTGAAACGAGTCTAAATACAATAATTTGTTTGTAACCTATTTAACAAATGAATTAGATTTTGATGTCAATACAAATTAATACGCTTGCAGTACGCGACCTTTATCCTGATAGTTCAGGTTATTTCAAATTCAAATTACTACTATCAAGTCTGTGTACGATGCGTAAACCGTGGAAGTTCCTCAGTATCAACGCACTCCCATCTATTTACACGGATTGGATACACATAGGTACTTCTTCCTATTATAATAACGGCTAATATATTGAAAACTGGAGACTCAGTTCAGTTTCATACTTTTTTTTTTATCGTTCGCAAAATCCCAACGGATACCACCTCCACCAAAACCGATGGAGGTGATGATGTCGGACTCGAACCGACCAAAACGCACGCCGTCCATGGGTCCTTGATTGCCGGAGGTGAGATTATACAAGACATACCCAGGGACATCTCTGTTGAGATGACCCTCTTCCCCCAATGACCATGGTGTCCCCATCTAGCCCCTGGGTATGGGGTGGCATTTGCGCCATCGCCGTGGCCTGCTTCTGCTAGGGTGACCGGCGGCTCCACCCGTCACCCCCAGGCCCGCGCTCATGTTCAGTTTCATACTGCAATGTAGTATTCACAAAAAAAAGTCACTACATAGTATAAAACAAAGTCGCGTTCTCTGTCCCTATGTCCCTTTGTATGCTTAAATCTTTTAAACTACGCAACGGATTGTGATGCGGTTTTTGTATAAGATAGAATGGTTAAAGAGGAAGGTTTATATGTATATAACATTATGCTACGACCAACAGGTACGGAGGAATGAAAAATGTTGCAAAAACGGGGTGACGCAGACGAAATTGCGCGGGTCAGCTCGTTAAAAATAAAACTATACTCCAAAATCACACTCCAAAAAGTATTAATCAAGAAAATGTGAAGGATAGCCGTAGTCATATTCTATAGCGCCAGGATTCAAACACGATATTTCTCAATCCGTGTGATTACAAAAAAATAATATCACCGCTCCATCTGATTCGAAGGGAGTCGTAAGAGGCGAATAATGGGAACGCAGACCTCTAAGTGAAAGCCTGTACCAGCCCGTCTGGTCAGCGTGGAAGTAGTAGGCTAAAGTCTCCTAATATTGGGATAGGCCTATCTCCTGTAATGAACCGACATAATAACCTCCACCGGTTTTGGCGGAGGTGGTATCTGTAGGGATTTGGCGCACTAAAAAAAAAGTAATGAACTGCGATAGGCTTATTGATTGATAATATAATGTAAATTGTCACAGGCCACTGAAAAAAATTCTGCGTGAAAGAACACTTAAATTGCCAACCTTAAAAAATCGAATTCCTCAAATTCCAACATACCTATTAGAAAATACGACTAAACAAACAATGGCATACCTACCTACCAGGATATTTGCTACAAAACTTCCATCTGACCCAGACATTCCCCAAAATGGCCATTCGAAAAACACGTTTATACGAGTCATTAAGGGCCATGTCATCTGCCAAACACATTACAACTCCTGGTGTAATTAAATGGAAGGAGAAATTTAGCTAAACAGAGCATAAAAGTAAAGGCAACAATAAAACCATAAGGGGTGGTAGTCGAGGGGAGATATCCACAAGATATTTGGGATGTATCTTGCTGCAACGTCATTATGGCCTCACAGGAAGTGACGTCAGGCGCCGCGGCGCGTGCGTTACAAATCACTACTTTACAACTTCCGTTTAGCTCATTCTCTCCCCGTCCGCGCTAGAGAACGGACGTGC
This sequence comes from Pelosia muscerda, assembly GCA_963691645.1. Classification (NCBI taxonomy): domain Eukaryota; kingdom Metazoa; phylum Arthropoda; class Insecta; order Lepidoptera; family Erebidae; genus Pelosia; species Pelosia muscerda. The sequence continues at coordinate 3,349,583 of OY829118.1, forward strand.
GAAAAAACGCAGAATAGCCTAATAATTTTTGGTCACGCATCGCTTGTGACGCGTAATGTTCGTGTGATGACATTATGAAAAATAATAATTTGTCCCGTCTCCCCTCGCTGGGGGAATTACAATAGTTGTAGCTATTAATTTTTTGCTGGTATTCATGGGAGATTAACTTTGATTTGACATTGACTTTTAGAGATGAACTATGGTTACTAGTGAATTAAAATATTTGTATGATTTCTAGATTCACTTTTAGACTTTGAAAACCGGGTATTACCGCGATCATAGACGGATAGACGGGAACACCATAGTTCAACATCATTAAGGGGGTCATCTCAAAAGAGATGTCCCCGGGTCTGTCGGGGTGCGACAAATATGTCTTGTATGGTCTCGCATCAGGCAATCAAAGACCCATAGACCAACATAATTACCCACCGGTCCACCGGTTTTGGCAGGAGGTGGTATCCGTGGGGATTCTGCGCATGATAAAAAAATAGAAAAGGTAAAAAATACTACTGGGTGGTTTTGTGGGAAGTCCATGATTGCTCCGCATCATGGACTTCCCACAAAACTTATATTTATAAAACTAAAATAACTTTATTATTTAATTTTAGTGAACTACAGTAAGTCACTTTTGATAACATAATGCTACGGACTAAACGTAAAATGGACGATCTATAAAGATTTGACTTTATTTGTTTGAGATAAGGCTTAAATTGTATTAATTAACGATTTTATTACCTCGGCATAATGGCATTGGTTAAAATCTTCTTAATCGAACGATAACTTATTCAATTATAATAATAAAAATAATTAGTTTTTACCATTATTAAACTTAGGTAGAAACTGGTTGTTGACCGTTGTGTCTATAAACGGCACCATTTAAAATATATATATCACAAAAGCAGCCCAACTTGGTAGGACATTTATTGTAAAAAACATTAAATATATTTACAAAGCCGCCTCTTTCGTCATTACCCCTTTTGGAGTGTCATAAAATTAGTGATTTACTTATAATTAGGTTAGGTAATTCCCACGCAGGTCCATAACCATCTAATTTATCACCACAATGATAATTCAATAACAATCACCGCTGGGAATCATTAAATTTATTGATGGTGATCATAAAAAACCACTTCATATCCAAAATTGTTTTCAACCGACAAACAAACAAGCAGTGTAATAAATTTTAAATGTATTAAACGAAATCTCTTTTGACCAGCGACCAGTATAAATTCAACTTCAGCTACTGGTGTAATATCCCCTCTGTTATCTGTTATATTATTGATAGGAGGTGTGAGGAAGGTCATGTTGTGTTGGTTTGTCGTTCCCCTTGGCCACGTGTCTTGGGCACCCTTTTGCAAATCCGTCGTTTCGCTTGTAACCTTATAAATATTTGGATTTATACAAAAGTCTCTTTGCACTGTGATTTACGAATGTAATTGGCGACTATTTATGACGTGGTGTTATTATTCGATTTGGATTTTAGAAGATGTGGTTGTTAACATGTTATTGGTCCTTGGTTTATTATTGTTTATTGACATTGAAGGGGAAATTTTATAATACGTAATTTAGATCCAAAAACGGCTATATGGATCCCTATCAAAATATGAGTTCTAGTACAGATTAATAAATAGTAACTAATTCTAAATTGATTAACGAGACTCTCTTGTATATTTTTTTCGAAGATTTTATTGTAAATATTTGACATTCACATTTACGGCGGTAGCCTAGTGGTATGGGTAATGGACTGCTGAGACGACGTCTCGGGTTCGATTCCAGGTTTACCATAGCACACACCAATGACTTTTCTGTGCTTTTCAAAGTATGTGTGTATTTATCGCAGGTTTATAAGTGCCCGGTTAATGGTCGCCACCTATTACATTGGGACATAAACATGAACTGGAAAATGTGGGTGCTAGCACCTCTGCCTGACCTTTCGGGAATATAGGCGTGAGTTTATGTTAATGTTAACATTTACTCTTCATGTGCCCTAATTGAATAAACGCAATTGATACTTTAATTATGCATTAGCTGTCTGCAAATAAAAATGAACACTGAACATTCATTAGATTACATCATCGAATCATTAAATCATTTTTATATCTTGATTGTTTGTATTTGAAACATACCAATTGAGAAAGAGAATTGCACACAAATAATCCCTTCTTAAATCAAAATCCTGCAACACTATTGGCGGAAAATGTATCTCATACGTAACTCACATACTTACTCATTGTCACTTAGATGCAAGCACACACACACTCACTGCATCTTGAACATACACATACAAACATCAAAGAGACCTGCAATGATGCAAAGAAGTATTATTATAAAAAATCCAATCACGTAAGTATAGGGAGAGGGGTCAAGGGGCCTCCCTCCCACCCTCCAGAGGGAAGAAGACATCACGCGAGTGCACATAATTCATTGATACCATCCTTCACTAAACTAATGTGAGTGAAAATAAGCGGTGATTGTTATGTAGAGTTCGCAAAAAAAACTAAATAAAAGGTTTTTTTGCTGTAAATATTAAAATACAAAATTGTAGTATTTATACATGTTGTAGAGTTATATAGTCCAGACCATGTAATCTCACCATGGCTTATTTTCAAGTGAAGACTTAAGTTACCCTAATTTAGTATCTTGTAAGATATCTTTGCATTTTAAGCTTCGGTCGATGTATTTAGGAGTTAGACCCCCTCTTGTATTACACACTGGTTTCAGTGACTTAAGTTTTAGTAAGGAGCCCTTATTTTTTTTTCAAACAATTAATATCGTATATGTTACTCAGGGCGAATGAGTAGCTTTCCTATGGTGAAAGAATTTTTGATTTTATTCATTACAGACGTACACCCACACAAAGATTATTATTATTATTAAACAGGCAACAGTTGATTCAACTGATAATGCCTATATCCTGCTATTCTTCACCTCTTCAAAAGCTTAAGCTTGAATTCACATATGTTTGTGAAGTCTGTTCTTGAATTGATTCACACTTTGTGAACATCTTCTGGCAGTTTGTTCCATGTTTTGTCAACTCTATTGCTTAGGAAATGCCTATGTGGGTTGGTATGTGAAAACTGGTACTCAGCTTCAAGTGGTGACCTCTGAAATGAGTATTTTGGTTTCGCAGAAAAAATTGCCAAACCGTCTGATACTCTCTAAGACGTTAAGTTGTAATGCTTATGCTAAGTACGTAATTAAATTACTTGCGATTCACAACCGCATAGCAAGGAATCGGGTCAATTTTTTTTTCCAAATTTATTTAGCTGCAACACTTTCGGTTAAGAAATTATTTTTATACCCATTTTCTCCCAAAGTGCCCGACTGAAAGTCATAGTTAGCGAAATGTGGGTGTTTAATACACCTCTGATTCTAATTACCCCTTCGGGGATTACGGACGTTTAGTCAATTATGATAATTTTTTTATCTATTAACAACGTTATTAGTGTAATTTATTTTGCAGACGGTAGTCTAATGTACGGTCACGGTGCGTGGCGGTCACACAATACGGACTACCCCTGCGACTCACCACCAATTGTGGACTGGACTAAAGATGACAGTCCAAACTTCGAACGACTTACACTTTGTTCCCTTACGTCTTAAGAAGGGCTGAGAAATTCCTCTGTAGGGTGGAAACTAACGAAATACCTTTATACAACAGACATTTTGAATTGAATAAATCAAGAAAGGGAGTTGAAATGGCGACGGGTAGTTGACAGCCTCTGTGGCGTAGCGGTAGTGAACACGACTGTTGCGTAGGAAGTGTGGGTTCGATCTCCGCTCGGTGCAAATATTTTGTATTCATAAATATCACTATTTAAATTGATCTGGTCATTATGGGAAGTTGGAGTTCTCAAAAGTCCGACTAACCTAACTACAGAACTTTGATATCGCCAATTTGGTTCTGGAGGTCCGATGGCAGCTTGAAATTTAAATCTTTCTGATTCAAAATCTTTTTTTCTAAAATTTTATTATTGAAATCACCGCAATGTAATCCATTGATAGCAAATTGAAAATGGTTCGTTTGTCTAGAGACCGTGCTGTTGCAAACATCTATTGAACTGGTGACCCCTTTCTATCATGTAGGCCATGAGCTTGTCTGTCACCCAAATGGTAAAAAAAATCATTTCAGCAACAGTGCAAATCACTTCCATAATATTTTGTTTATTTTGGTTACCGGATCATAAAGTTTTCCTCAGTTAAATTCAGTTACACGGTAATGAAGGAGTGCTTGAATCTATTTACGCTAGTAATATTAATATATGTGAACCGGAAATGGAACATCATGCACTACAATTATTCGCTTCCGTCTATATTGGGTCCATAACCAGTCTTCCACACTATTACAAGTACCTTTCGGTCTAGTTGACGGCAACGGGGTATTAAGTCATAGTGTCGTGTGGGCAGGAGTGATACGATAATCGCGTAGCCGATGGTGGCTGCAGCTAACTGCGCCACATTATCACCTGTTTGGAGAACAGAGGCATCTGTAGAGCTGTATGAGAGATAACATTTTGAAGAAGATATTCTAGTATTTTTTTTTCATAATATCACGCCTATATCCCCGAAGGGGTAGGCAGAGGTGCTTGCACCCACATTTCGCCAGTTTATATTTAGGTCCCAATGTAATAGGTGGCGAGTCTATTGCCATTAACCGGGCACTTATAAACCTGCGATGAATACACACATAACTTCGAAAAGCATCGAAAAGTCATTGGTGTGTGCCATGGTAAACCTGGGATCGAACCCGAGAACTTGTCTCCGCAGTCCATTACCCATACCCCTAGGCTACCGCAGCTATTTTTATATCACCCGACTTAATCGTTCTAGGGTTCTTTATGTGGGGTTCATTGAAGTTATGAGTTTCTGTCCACAAGTCCAAATTCTTGAGGGTTTCAGAGAGAATATCCGTTGGGAATGCAGGAACCTTAAACTGTATGAGTGAAAAATGACACAAACATATACCAACATCCAAAGGTTGCCAGGAATAGATCGCTTGAAGCAAATACGGTAACCCATTGTACAGCTTCCATAGTCTTATAGATTTTAATTATGCATTTTTACTTGGTGTACAATAAAGTGTATAATAAATAAACAAGGAGTCATTGATTTTTGATTAAAAGCGCATTTAGGAGGTATTTTCAGTAGACACAGTTACCGGTATATATCTTAAACCGAGTCAAGTCACAAAATGAACTCCGTAGCTATACGTAGTACACGGTTTTTGATTGTTTTGTTGTGTGGTGATACGGTAAATGAGGAATTGAAGTCCAAACATAATAAATTATATCAAACCGATCCCCGTGCGCCAAGCTTCGTTTCTTTCGCGACTTCGGGTCAAAATAATTATGCTACTAATTATACCTCCTTCAGCAATTCATGTGTAGTGCTTTATTATATAAGGACTTCAATTTGACTTCACACCTCGCCTGATGTTAAGCTGAAGGCAAAGTCTCATCTTCTTCTATCGAATCGAAGACATTTTTGAGTTGCCATAGTTTTACGGCAGCGCCGCTACTCACGAAGAGGGCCCGAGCATGGGTTTCGCTCTTTGGGAAGGCTTACTATGAAAGTCTCATGAAAGAGGGTCACCATTGCAAACACGTACAGTAGCAATGGTGGCGCTCAGCTTGACGGCCTCATCAGATGTTTGCAGTGCTTTCGATTGACAACTGAAGCATCTACGGCCTCCAGAATAAAGTTACATGCGCATCTGGGTCGAATAGCTTTCGTTCTTTTGCCACTCCACGCGAAAGGAGTTCGATCGAGAAATTATAAATCTCGCGTCTCCATTCCTCTGTTCCCTAACACGAAACGCAGGTTCGTGATACGAAACCTCATTATCGAGTTGGTTGCTCGTTTAAAAAATATAAATAATGATGGCGGACTCAAATTGACGTGTAATCATAGCTGAGCCTTGATTATGGTTAAATATAGAGATTACTGTACGCTCTGGGTGGCGACGGGTTAAAATCAGTGTTAGTTGTGTAGATTTTACAATAAATCACTACGGTAGTAGTAGGTTGGTACCACCCCTTCGTATTTAATTACTATTGGGGGTTAAATAAGCCATTATTAACCTTAAAATTGACGAATTGTTCATTTTTATGTAATATTTGTTTTAGTTTCACCGCTCTGAATGTTTGTTTTTTGATTTCAGATGATAAAAAATTAACAAGCGGTCTATGGAGCTACACAATAATGTAAGCTCACCTGCCAGTCTGTATGAGGTAGGCGCTTGGCAGGTGATTGACAGATCAGGCTTTGACATAAGCTTTTCTCGTTGTTACGATATTGACGGAGACGCTACATGGCCGAGATGTTCGTACATGGCCGAAGGGTGCATTCACAAGAACAAACAGGGTATAAGGGGAACACTTCCGAAGCCAAAGGCCCCTGTAGCACTCCTGGTATACAACATATTATATGCATAAAAATATTACGATTTGCCAATTGCATAATGGTGCAGCAGAGGAAAGACTCATCGAACCGCTTGGTTCTTGATGAAATATTCTGCACCGCATGCGGGTGACATCTAAGCCCTGCACGTGTTGTCCTGTGTAGGAAAGTAAAGTTAGATTTAAATAATTATATTTTTAAAAGCTGGTGGTAGGTACTGCCTCTGGTCAAAACATCAGCTAATTCAAACCCATAATACCGATACAGTAAGACAATATTACTATTCTTTATTCTTTATAAAATATCCTAAGAACATTAGACAGCCCTTGTGGTGACGCGGTAGTGAAAGCGACTGCTACGAAGGGGGTGCGAGTTTGATCCCCGTTTCGTGCAAATAATTGTATTTGTAGGCTATTTGTATTGGTCTGGTCGTGACTCGGAAAGCACGTTAAAGCGCCGATTCCTGGTTATCATACGAATATCTATGGCAGTCGTTACGGGGAGCCCTAATAAGTCTAACAACTGGTCTAACTGCAACGCTTATAACCAATGGGTTGTGAAGGTCAGATGGCAGTCACTTCACAGAAAATATCGACATTTAGCGAAACCCTCAGTTAGACTAGCAAAAACGAACCTCAAACTCCAAAGTAAAAGCTGGGGATGCAACTGTCATTAACTATTACTATTAGGATGAAGAAATATATGTTACAACCACAATACCAAGGCAGTAAGGCATCATTATCAAGATTTTTATAACGTAACCTTAGAAAATCTTCAGTAATTATGTGATTTGCCCTTCCAAAGTAGCTTTTTAACCATGTTTGCATCATCATAAACCATAAACCTCTCATAACTCCCTCATAACGGTTTCATAACCTCAATTGCCTTGTGAAAAAATTTGAAAACGTACGTATAATTGCAGCAGCGATCATAGAACTACGGATTACCGAGGACATTAAAATCTCTGTGTAGTTACGTAAAAAGAGACATTAGAAGCGTATTAGCCAGTCGAAAGCAGTCACGAGCAAGCAATTTGATGCCAATCAATAGCTCTTCGGTAGAGGATCCATGTTTTATGATAATTTTGGGATAGTCTGATATGCAGGAGCCTAATTCTAGCACCGACGGGGGTCATCTTGAAAGAGACGGCCGTCTACCGGGGTGCGAGGGATATGTTGACTACTATCTCACTTCCGGCAACTAAAGACCCAAATATGGCGTGCGTTTTGGTCGGTTCGAGTCCGACATAACCTCTCCAACGGTCTCCGTGGGGATTTTTCGGACGAAAAAAAAGTCTAATTCGAGCAGATGCCGAAGGCGAAAGAGCATTTCGAGTTTTATATAATGTATGTATGCGTGTGATGACGGAGAAAGAATATTACCAGCTTATCTTATCCGAAGGGTGTCTTATTAAGCGACAAATAGAAAAATATGCAAGCGATATTACTGCCAGAGAACCCTGTACCAACCTAGAGTAGAAACAGTATGCTAAAGTCTCTCACTCCCGAACTGTTTTGACTGTTGCTGGTAGACGCTTGACACAAAAACAATAGACACGTGACTCACTGGCCTTGCGATATTACACTCTTGACCTCTTCATTGCTTTTGCTAAATTTTTGTTCTTTTAGTTCTACAACAACTACATTTCCAAATGTTGTACATCCAAGAACTTTTTTTATATGCGATAAATCTCCACGGACCGTTGCCGGAGCTGAGACAGTATGTAACATATCCCTCGCACTTTAGCAAATATCACTAATACCCCATCCATCATCTTAAAACAGAATTTTATTAAAATATAACGTCCATAGATGTCCTTAAATACAGTCTCTTCGCCACCTAAAAGCCTGGCGACCCTATTCAAGCCACCCACGGGTCGATATCGTCGTTGGTCTGCTCTAGGTTAAGGGTAATTATCACCCAAATATGAGCACTGCGCCTTCTCAGCGTCCATATTGAAAGTCTATCCCAATTATCCACTTATGACCAGAGACTGTTAACCTAGATAATATCAGTGGAATAACTTCATGGAGGCGCTCGGGAGACCGCTTCGAGGTACTTCATTTGAGCGCTTCAGTGTAATATCAAAATATCGTTAATTGTACTTCGGCGGAACATAGCTGGTTCTATTATTGAACGTATATTGAATGATGACCTCCGTGGCGTGGCGATAGTGAACGCGACTGCTACGCAGGAGGCGGGTTCGATTCCCACTCAGTGCAAATATTTGTGCGCATGAATATGAATATTTGTAGTTGTCTGGGTGTTTCTATGTATAATATGTATGTATTTACAAAAAAAAAGTATCTATGTATGTTTATCCGCATTCTAGAACCCGTAACACAAGTTAGTTTAACTATGCTTAACATGGGTCTAGGTGGCGTTGTGTAGATTGTCCTAGAATATTTATTTTGTTATAAGATATTTTGTGTAACCTATGCTTCAAGAAATAAATACGCTTCTACTTTGTCAGAAAACTTGATGAGATGCGTATTTACCTATAATGTGGAAGTTTCAGAATAGGATTTCCTCACGAGGTTTGGGTGTCATATTCATAATTCTGTGAACCATAGGCTTGTCTATTGTCTTCTTCTTCTTAAGATGGCTTCTTTTGCAAGCAGATTCGCCGCAATTTCGCCAATGTCCAGTAGTAAATTCAATACAAAATTATTAATGGCGAGACGCCATATGTCAAGTTTTTCAAGAAAATCTACCAGAGCCACGTTAGCCACACCAGTAAATTTGTTTCCGTGTGTTCACCCCCTACGAGATCAGGATGTGTGGTTGGATTTTGGGGGCATCTTTAGTCTTCTTCTGTGGAATCGACAGCTTTTTTGAGTTGCCATCGTGGTGTAGTAATTTGTTTCACGGCAGCGCCGCTACTCGCGGAGAGGGCCCGAGCATAGGTTTCGCTCTACGGGAAGGCTTACTACGTCCCCTCCTAAATAGGTTAGATTAGGTTAATTAAATAGGTTAGTTATAAAGGTCTTATAGGCTATGTTATGTTCACTAAGTGTTACCACGTCTGGAGTAAGTTTAACATACTTAATCACGAATTAATTTGTTATTTTACTTACATCAACTGCTATAAATATTAAGCAACTACCTTACCATGTGATGAATTGAAGTGAATTAAAATATCTTTTTCTATTATTTAATATATATTTATAGGTACTTATTTTAATAAATACCTAAATATGAAAATTTAAATTTTTGTTTAATAAAATTAAATTGGTTTGAAATATTTATTCTAACTATGAAAACCTTATACCATGTGTAAAATATGTTATGAAAGCAGAGCAAGATTTCAAGTTATAATAGTAATCTTTAAAAGCAGCTTAACATTATCCAAATTGCAATTGAACTACATTTTAAAACATATTTCATAAAAATACGAAAGTACCTACTACAAAACATTTAAAACATTACAATTAGGAAAACCTAAATATTCAATTAATATAAGTCAATCAATTTTTCAGACGTCAGTTGCTCCTGTGAAAGTCAAAAAACATTGGATTAGATCCTGTCTCCCAAGGATACAAAGAATAATAGCAAGATGACGACGTCAATATGATTTTCAAAATGAGTCATAGACACAAAGAAGAAGATTCTGTAACATTCGATAAAGTGTATCATAAACGAGAAGTTTAACAAGAGTATTGTATGGGCGCCACCCACATGTTAGCCACAAGTGCTGTTAGACTTAAACCATAATTATCACCAATGGTGCTTGTAAATTATGGGAATTCAAGATCGTGGCGACTGCTATACTTGTTGGCTTATTACGAAAGGTTAATATGGATTATTTTCAATTAACAGGACTAATCTGTTGTCGATTGGTGATTGACTTTAAAATCGAGAGATTCTGGGTTATAATGGTGATTATTCGATATGTGTAATAAATACTTACTTTTGTAGTTTTAGTTATAGTTACATGCCATTACTACTGAAGTGAACCTTCTACTAGCAAAAAGAATTTAGCCTATGAAGAAAAGGCGATATCGAAATTCTCTAGTTAGACCGCTTGTGAATTTTTAGAACTACATGTAATGACTGCTACAGGATGTTCGTATGGCAACCAATGTTGTGGTTGTGGAACCACTAGTTCTTATGACTTCAGATGCTGCCAAAGCACAGAGGGATCTTAAAATGTTAAGAATGGTCAGTCACCTCGCTCACGCTCAAGCTGTGAAATAAACTCCCTGCTTATCAACCAAGGTTTCTACAGGATTGGCAGCATATAATTATATCTGTAACTGACCCCCGCGACTTCGTCTGCGTCACCCCGTTTTTGCAACACTTTTCATTCCTGCTCCGCACCTGTTAGTCGTAGCATGATGTTATATACATATAAACCTTCCTCTTTAACCATTCTATCTATTGAAATAAACCGCATCAAAATCCGTTGCGTATTTCTAAAGATTTGAGCATACAAAGGGAAAAGAAAAATAGGGACAGATAACGCGACTTTATTTTATACTATGTAGTGATGTCTAATCCACTGAATATCCACACTAATCTAACACCAACAAAATTGGTCCCAAAAAACAACGGGTCCAAAACCAACAAACAGAATATCACGGAGCTGCCTCGGGGAGCCGAAATTTAATCACACATATTATACAGTTATGACAGACACTCTGCCTTACAGTGTGTTCACAAAACAAATAATAATATTTGGCAACATTTATTTTTTACAATTAAGATGCACCACCATTACCTTTGAGATTCGGACGTCGGAGGTCGCAGAATGAGCTCTGGAGTTGCCTGTCACCCTAGCAGAGGCAGCCCGCGGTGGCAGCGCAAAGCGCGTCTCCCCATGCTCGGCGGCTAGATGGGGACACCATGGTCTCCACATTAGCGGAAGGGGGTCATCTCAAAAGAGATATCCACTGGTGCGAGCGCGGCTGCCGAGGTGCGAGAGATATGTCTTGTATAATCTCACCTCCGGCAATCAAGGATCCATTGACTGGGTGCGTTTTAGTCGGTTCGAGTCCGACATAATCACTTCCAACGCCAAAATGGCGGAGACCATCTCCGTGGGGATTTTGCGCACGATAACATAAAAAGGTAAATAGGGAATCCTAAAATAGTTTCAAATGTCACAGGGTACAACTAGATCAACGGTGTGCCACAGTGACGTCAAAGTACTCCACTAATGAACCATGTCTGTGGATCCCAGTAGGCTGAGGACTCTGCTATAGTTATTTGTTCACCCGCCCGGTCCCTGGCAAGTATAAACCGGCAATAAATACACACATAACTTCGAAAAGCATCGAAAACTCATTGGTATGTGCCATAGTAAAACCTGGGATCGAACCCGATACCTCGTCAGTTCATTACCCATACCACTAGGCTACCGCGGTTTCGGCTAACTTAGTAATAAAACAAGTTCTTAAGTTATCAAGAAACAACTACACAAACAACGAACCATTTCGAAACCATCTGTATGTTGAGTCGTATAATAATTTATAGTATACCCTCGCGCTGTATAATTAGGTCTGGTCAGACCGATGATTGCTTATTATATTGATGTTTCAATTTTATACTCATTTTTATGCTCATCGGCCAACCATGGGGGGTGACCACCCAAGACATGTTTCGCAACCTTTCACTCTAATACATAACTCTATAAGTCTATCTCTTTCTACTTTAACTTAACCGGCTTCATAATTTCCTGTCTCTTTCTAACTTGTTGATAAGAACAGGTTGTCTCGCTTCTTGTGATTATGGCCAGTGAAGAAACTGACTGCGTGACGTGGCTTATAAGCCGTTTAGTGTTATAACTATGTTGTGATTTAGTCAGATTTGCGATGACAGCTGTTTCCTGGTTCATTTCCGATTGTAAAATCGTAAATTGACTCTAGATATATGGCCGAGACGTGTAGATAATGATTATAAACTTTTTTTAAACTGATGGCGATTTGAATAAAAATATGTTGTGTGCGGTTTTAATTTATAGATGTAGTTATCTCCTATCTATCTATCCATAATCTCTCTCGACAGAATTTGGCCACGATTAATTCTGACTAATGACAGCTTAGTGAGAATCCAGGTCCTTTAAGCATCTGATGAGGCTGTCAAGCTGAACGCCACCATTGTAACACTACGTGTTTGTAATGGCGACCCACTTTCTTGAGCCTTCAGCTTACCATCAGGCGGGGTGAAGTCGAATTGACGTGCCCGTAATAATAAAAAAAATCATTCCGGAGGGATAACACAGGCTACTTCTCATCCTGGGTATACGTTCCCGTGAGTTATAATAACGCGATCAAAGTTCTCAGCAAGTGAGCCCACTATCTACAACACTATACGAGTTAGCACAAGTGTAACATAGTCACGGTCACATAGTCACATAGTCCATTGGTCACGGTAACCACTTCCATCAGATGAGTCGTGTGTTTGTCATCATCATCATCATCATCAGACCGTTAGTCCCGGTCGCATCCGAAGCCTCCGCCTCGGAGACCGGGGTCCGCTTTCCCGCTTTTTCTCTTCCACTTCGCTCGGTCTTGCGCATCCGTGGTGGTGAGTCCACATGAGCCGTGTGTTTGTCTGCCACATAATTGGTATAAAAAACGACTGTTCAAACCTAAACATATAAACGTTAACTGGTACAAATTCATTAAAATCTCAAAGAATGAAGAATTCTCTTGACAAATTCGTGTGGAATAGTTTTCTAATGAATTTATACGTTGTTTTAAAGGAATTCAGACTCGTAGCCGTAGGTTTTTTTTTTATTTTGAGTCCTAAATCGAGTGGAATCAATGTCGCGGACTCTCTCGGACCTTTGATCTCATTTAGACGCATGTGTGGTTCAAACTTTTAGGCTTGAAACTGAATGAGGTATGAGGTTGGCAGTATTTTACCGTCTCTACCAAGGTGAATGCTCTGATGAGCTCTTGCAATTAATCCCACCCTCTCCTTTCCTACACAGGACAACACGTGCAGGGCTTAGATGTCACCCGCATACAGTGCGGAATATTCCATCAAGTACCAAGCGGTTCAGTGAGTCTTGCCTCTGCCGTACCATTAAGTGTTGGAATTCCTTGCCAGCTCACGTGTTTCCTTCTTCCTACAGTCCCGGGTCCTTTAATCGGGGCGTGAAAAAGCATCTGATGAGGCCATCAAGCCGAGTGCCACCATTGTAACACTTTACGTGTTTGTAATGGTGACCCTCGTTCCTGACACTTCGCCTTGAGCTTACCATCGGGCGGGGTGAAGTCAAATTGACGTGTCATGAATAAAAAATAAAGGTAAAAGCATGTGTGATTTGTTATCATTTTCTTTAAGCACTAAAACATTATCATCATTATCATGTAGATGTGCTTTCCTGATTGTGTCTGAGGCTAATGTGAACTCGGAGCTCAGGTTCTGCCGTTACCCCTATGAGCACGGGCCTGGGGGTGACGGGTGGAGCCGTCTATCACCCTAGCAGAAGCAGGCTGCGACGGTGGTGCAAAGTGTGCCTCCCCATATCCGGGGGCTAGATGGGGACACCATGGTTCCCACATTAGAGGGAGGTGGTCATCTCAAAGAGATGTCCCCAGGTCTGCCGGGGTGCGAGAGATATGTCTCGTATAGTCTCACCTCCGGCAATTAAAGACTCATAGACGGCGTGCGTTTTAGTCGTATCGTAGTGGTATCCGCGGGGATTTTGCGCACGAAAAATAAAGGGTGTGCCGTTCCGTTGTTGGACGTCCATGGAAGCGAGACCATTTGCACGCACGCTCCACGACATTAAGCCATGTCTTCTTGGAGCTACCCCTTCTACCGGGACGCGGTGCCATTGCCAGTCATTTCTTACCAACGTAACCTGGTGGATTACACAAAACGTGCACTAAAACTTTCTAAGCTAGTGTTTTATCATAATACCTAAGAAAGTGCTGTATCAATTTTCATTAAAATTCGAATGTGGTTCATTAGGATCGTATGTGGTTTACATTACATGCAATACTACTAATAATGAAGCTACAATCGTGTGATATATAGTTTTGTGGTTAGTTTCCCTCTTCGTGGGTTTTAAAGTGAGTTTTGTAATTTGTATTCACAATAACGAAACAAATATTTTATCGAAACATTTTACGTTACAATTTACAAACTTACACGTACCTACAAAATTCCAAATTATTGTTTTTATATAGGTAAGGGATACACCCAAGCGGTTAATTCTTGGTAAAACATGGTTAAAAGTCTGTTCTGACAGCCTGCATGAATGTGACGCCCCTGGTGTTGCAAACGTCCATAGGCCACGTAACCAACTTTCCATCAGGTGGCCGCGTGCTTGTCTACACTAAAGTGGTACAAAAAAATAGAATTAAGTACAAAAAAATCTCGTAAGAGGGCTTTTAACATCCTACATATTGTCTTAAATATTACCATCGAATTGTAATTTTGAATTCGAAAAAAGTACTAATTAGAATTCGTCTTTTATAGTCGTATTCTTCTTATTCTTTTTTTTTTTTTTTTCTATGGCACGTCAATTGGACTTCACCTCGCCTGATGTTAAGCTAATCTTATACCAATTTGACATTTTTATGCGACCAGCATGTGACTGAATTAAGATTATTATCAAGATTGGAATAAAACTTCTTTGACGAAAATTAGACTGAAATATTTTTATGAGCATGATACTTATGAAACAAGTTTTTTTCAAGCGATTACAATATCGGTGACCCTTGTGTTGCAAACTTTATAGGCCATGGTGATCACTTTCCATTAGGTGGATCGAGTGCTTGTCTGCCACCTAAGTGACATAAAAAAAATTGCAATGGACTTACAATGGCTTTATTTAGAAATTGTTCTCATAAAATATAGTAGCCTGCGAGTATATTTAGACTTGAAGGTGGATTTGCTCGGGACCCAAAGATCTTGATGAGTATACCTACGCCCTGAAAAGCACTTAAAGAAACACCAAATAATGATTGTAGTAAGAGGATTGCTCACTTAAGTTATCACTACAAAATTAATTTAATTTTTGCCGCCAAACATAATCCAACTATAAAACGTATCTGTGTCCGAGCTAAAAGCCAATTATCAATTACGACTCTGATTAACATTAAAAAGTGTAATAATAAAATAAAAATACTTTATATCGAAAACTTTGAGCAACATGTCTCGCGTTCGAACGACGGCGCCTGCACATCGTTTATAAATCACCGCCATCTTTAGATTACAAGATTAACTGAACTGTTAAAAAACATAGATCCTTTATGTTCGGCTACCATTACATTAACGCTCATTGACTTGACAAGATCGAAAAAAAATAATTAAAAAAAGATATCGAATTGACAAGTTTGAAAAAAAGTATTGCCCACAGATGATGTAAAATGTCATGTTTTTTAAAAAGTATCATGGTGTGTCTTCGTTCGGAAACCGATTGAAAGTGATAGGCAGTGAAATAAAGTGAAATGGATACAAGGTTTGTTAGACAAAAGCCGATCGGCTAGGCGAAGATATATGTGATCGAAACGGCTTATTAAGTTATTAGGAATATCATATTACAAGAAAATATCTTATTGGGTTTGTTTAGAGTTGTGGAAAGAGTCAATTTTGTTTAAATCAATATCAATTTTGAAATTAATTTTCAAATTATGAGTAGAATCGAAATTAATTAAAACCAAGCAGGTAGGTAATGGTATCCCCGGATCTGCCGGGGTGCGAGAGATATGTCTCACCTCCGGCAATCACGGACCCATGGACGGCGTGCGTTTTAGTTCGAGTCCGACATAATCACCTCCACCGGTTTTGGCGGAGGTGGCAACCGTGGGTGATTTTGGGCACGATAAAAAAGGTAGGTAATGGTATGATAGACTGTTTGCTTGAAACGGGTAGGTATAATGCGTACGGACGCATGACGAAATTGGCACACCAACTGTCATCATAGCACGAAAAACTATCGAATTCGTAATGTAAATGTATCGAGAGCTGAGCACTATGATTGGTGGGTTTCACTTACACACAGGTTCACAGCAGGCTGGCTGCTAATCGTAATTCTTCATTCTCTCGATACGTTTACAGTACGAATTCGATAGTGATTCGTCGTGTCAGTCAACAATAAAAATTCGAGCAATTAGTTAAACTGGAATCTTGCGGTAGAATCCAGTTAAATTGATCGTATTTTTATTGTTGATCAGTTAAATAGTGAATACAAATTGTGATGAAGGAAAATAAACTAACGTTAAAATTATTTTTTTTAGTCAAACAAGGTAATTCTATTTCACCTAAACATTCCCACTGGTTGGGCAAAATGGCATGTTAAACGTGCAATTCTAGTTAGTTATGTACAAATCGCCTTAATCATTAGTCAAATCTCAAAAAGTAAAAAATGTTTCCATGCCTATGTCCTTTAATCCCTGTGTCTTGTGGATTTTTTGGATAAGCATCAATAAATTAGTATTACTTTCTTTCAGTGATATCCGTTCAGTTTATCAATGTGTTTCCTTCTTCTTACAGTCCCGGGTCCTATAAGCGGGGCGTGAAAAAGCATCTGATGAGGCCGTCAAGCTGAGCGCCACCATTGTAATACTGTACGTGTTTGTAATAGTGACCCTTTTTCTTGAAACTTTGCCTTGAGCTTACCATCAGGCGAGGTTAAGTCAAATTGATGAACCATAAATTAAAAATAGGTACAAATTTTTACTTTTTAAATCCCACTATTAGATAAATTTCACTACTGAAAATCAATTTTAGATCAGTCTTAGATTTTCAACAGTTATTGGTTGCATCAAGTATTCGCTAACCAGCCAGTATATCTTGAGACGCGGATGTGAACATGGGTGGTCCACTAAATAGGAAGCTATAGGTCAATTACTATTTGACAGAGACAATTAAACGTATAAACAGACATCGTTGCGTGAATAAGAGCCTCTACACATTAGCTATAATGACGTACACAGTCGGTTAAAAACCAACCGGGCGTTTAGTATCCTTGGTATAGTTGGAAAATGAATAAATATATTAATCCCGTTCCCGCTGCCAAGCATTTTCATATTTTTCCACCTTTTAAACCTACTCTGGACTTCCACAAATAATTCAAGGCCAAAATTAGGCAAATCGGCCCAGCTGTTCTCGAGTTTTAGCGAGACTAACGAACAGCAATTCATTTTTATATATAGGTTCCTATAGAAGATTTTAGAACAATCTACATATCACCATCTAGCACCATGGTAAATATTGCTTCAGTAGTTTGTATTACGGGTTCTAGAATACCACTTTTTACCAGATAAAAAGCAGTTATCGTGGCCTATGATGGTGTGCAAAGCCAGGGGCGTCTCACTCGAGCTGCTGACCCTGTAGGACCTTCTGATGGTGTTTGTTTCGCAGAAAATATGAAGTTAGATATATTTTTAGACTGGAAACCAATTCCAAAACGCATGGCTGTTTGCTCTGGTCTGGTCGTGCCTCGGAGAGCACGTTAAGCCGTCGGTCCCGGTTGCCATACAAACACCTATGGCAGTCGTTACGGGTAGTTGGAGCCCTCAAAAGTCCAACCAGTCTAACTTGGAACTTCGATATTGCCATTGGTCATTGGACCATTGGTTGTGGAGGTCAGATGGCAGTCGCTTCACGGAAAATATCGAAGTTCAGCCGCATCACAGTTAGACTGGAAAGCCGACCCCAGCTGAGCTGGGAAATAGGTTCAGAGAATGATGCAATGTCGTTGTGTGAATAAGAGCCTTTATAATCGGCTACATGACATTTATAATCGTAAAAAAAATTTACCGACACGGAACATTGGCAGATGTGTAACATTAAATTTGATGGTACAAATTAGATATAATTAATGACATACTATTAAATGTTTTTCCGATAGTTAATTAATTTCATTACATACATTTAGTTACGACTTTTACTTATCAGTTAAGACAGAGACCACATGTTATACATAACATAACATAAACTTACGATTATATCCCCGAGAGGGAAGGTATAGGTGCTCGCACCCACATTTCGCCAGTTTATGTTTAGGTTCCAATGTAATAGGTAGTGAGCCTTGTAATATTGTAGTTTTTTGATGCAGGAAGAGTAAAACAAAAGGGTATATGTTTACTTCATCGGTCCATTTATTGAGTGTCACACACAAGTTATAACATGTACTCGACATGGAAAGGGCTAAGTTGCACTTTTGATTATAAGGAATTGCATGACATTTACGTAAAGTGTTTATGTACAGTCAAGTGCATTAATATGTTTCTTGAAAAACATTACAATAACATATATTTACCTATGTAAAGGTTCACGAAATATGTGCCACTTTTCTCATCGTTATTATGCCTTCGTTTTTGTTGCAAAAATATCTTAATAACTTAGTGAGCAATAGTATAATCTAACGTCGAGTGCATAAATATGTTTCTTGAAAACCATTACAATAACATATATTTATGTAAAGGTTCACGAAATATGTACCACTTTTCTCATCGTTATTATGCCTTCGTTTTTGTTGAAAAAATATCTTAATAACTTAGTGAGCAATAATATGTCCCTAAAAAGGTTTGTATTGTTAGATAATATGTCAATTAAAAAGAAACCTTAATATTCCCTTGCTTTTTTTGACACCATTGACAATCATTTGAATTTTGATTTTCTTTTCTACGGAACGTCGTCAATTACTTATTTGTTGAAACAAAGTGAACTTCATGTATATACGTCAAAAGTACTTAATATTGATAAGATTTCATTCTGAATAATAATTATATTTTAAGTGCAATTCATATTACTATCTCAAGTGTAGTATAAATAAATAATTTATAACATGTATCGCATCGATGAGCATACTAAACATCGTATAGTCGCGTTAAAAGAGGAGGGCGCTTCAATACAAGACATACCTATCTGATGAATTGGGTGTAACTCGAAAGACAGTAAAATTATGGATACGACGTTGGGAAGAAGAAGGAAGGTTAAATACTCATGTGTCCAATAGAAGACCAAGAAAGACTTCCACTGAACGGGATCGTCTTTTGATAGAAGATGTTCAATATCGCCGTTTTGTGACTACTGCAACATATGCCGTTGATCGTGGTGTATCAATATACACTATACGCCGTCGATTGCATAATGCTGGCATTCATTGTCGCATACCAGCTAAAAAACTGAAACTTACAGATAGGCACAAAAGATTACGATTGAATTTTGCACGAAGGTATTTGAATTTTAATTTTGATAATGTATGTTTTGTCGATGAAAAAGTATTTACAACAGCAAGTGATGGTCGATTATATTTGTGGCGATTAAATAATACTCGCTATGATGAGAGAAACGTCATCCCTAATCGCAGAAGTGGGCGAATATCATTCGGGTACTGGGGCTGGATGTCGGCTAGTGGCCCTGGCGAATTGGTAGAAATAAGTGGTCGAATGAATGCCAGGAATTATAAAGAGATCCTTGAGGACGTTTTAGTTTCGACGGCTACAGCTGCTTTCGGTAATGAGCCAATATTCCTAATGCAAGATAATAGCTCTGTCCACAACTCGCATGTCGTACAATTATGGATAGAGGAACAAGAAGGCTTGCACTTAATAAAGTCACAATAAAGTCACCGCCGAAAAGTCCTGACCTAAACCCTATAGAGAATCTATATGGGGTTTAATGGTGCAGGCATGGGATCCAACAGCTGTAAGAAGTGTTGACAGCTTAAAAGACCATGTTAATTTCATATGGAATAGTTTTATAGGCAGAGGTGTTTGTTTCAACATGGTAAGGTCTATGAGAGAACGTTTGCAATCGGTGATTGATAATGAGGGAGGTTACACACGCTACTGATAAGTGAACCCTTTTTATTTTTACTTAGAAATTGTTTTGTTATTCTTATTTAATAGCTGTGTAATTATTTATTTGGCAATAAAAGAGTATTTCACTGTTATTTTTCTTTTTCTTTTTACATCAAAAGAAGCATTTTTAGTAATAGACCGTCAGCTCATGACATATTTCGGGGGCCCATTTTCTCATGCTAGCCTCGAAGAGGGTTGGAAGGTACGTCCATACAGAGTTGAATAAAGATAAATTCAAGTTCCGCTTCTGGGGTAAAAAAAAATGAGCGTACACCTTTGATTTCTGTTAAGAAAAAAAATATTTTTCATGATATCTCCAGGAGCGGAACTTGAGGTAATTAACCATTTTAACTGAAAATGTTCCCGTGAATGTGAATTCCCGTTCCCATTTTCTGGGCCAAAAGAAGTAGTTCTAAGATCTACATCACTCCTAAATGGTTAGGTACTTATAAACTTTTGGCTGTCTAACATTAAGACCTTTTTTTTAGGAACAATAATTCTTGTCTTTATATTTTTAACCCTTTTTGCAATACATAATTAAAATACATTTCATGTATCTATATTAGTTAACATTTTATAGTAAATATATTAATGGAAATCGTCAATAATACCTTTATAATGATTTCTTTGCTCATTATAAAACAAATTGTCCTTTATGGTATACATATTATTGATCAGTTTCCGCAGACATATTTATATCAGTTAGATTGGATGCTACAATAATAAACATTCAATGATACATACTTTTGAAACGATAGTTTAGATACATATTAATGCACTTGACTGTACTAAGTCACATACTACAGCCTATTGCCATTAACCGGGTATTTTTAAACCTGCGATAAATACACACATGACTTCGAAAAGCATCGAAAAGTCATGTTATACACCATTTCATATTTTAATATTCATTTTAATCTATATCTTTTAATAATTTGAAATTATTATTGACTTGACATAATATTCACTACGAGTAATTTTTGTCAATCTCATTGTTAATTGTATAGTACCTACATAATACTAAACTTAGACTAAAATCCATTATATTCTCAATATAATGTAAGATTATTCAATTCAGGAAATAAATAAATAATAAATCCATTTTGAAATTTTATAAAAACGTCAGCCATTTTATGTAAGTATTGAAGGCTGCACGTTTAATTAAAAAATACTTTCAGACTATTAATTAAAGTTTATGGTTTGTTTCCATATTGTTAATTGTATTTCAAATTAAGGTGGATATGAAAAGCATCACAAACATCATAATTACTTTAGCATCGGAAGATTTCACCTCAGAACACCGAATCTTCAGCTGTACCATCACCATTCTGTTTGTTTGAAAAAAGTCCGTCCTGGTATGGATAGATTAGGTTAGAAGGGTAGGCGTACTCCGCCGTACCCTTCGTTTGTTTCCTTCTAATAATATTTTTTTTATTTAGGTCACGTCAATTTGACTTCACCTCGCCTGATGTTAAGCTGAAGGCAAAGTCTCATGAAAAAGGGTCACTATTGCAAACACGTACAGTGCTACAATGGTGACACTCAGCTCGACAGCCTCATCAGATGCTTTTTCACGCCACGCTTAAAGGACCCGGGACTGTAGGAAGAAGGAAACACGTAAGCTGGTAAGGAATTCCAATACTTAATGGTGCGGCAGAGGACTCACCGAACCGCTTTATTCTTGATGGAATATTCCGCACCGTATGCAGGTGACATCTAAGCCCTACACGTGTTGTCCTGTGTAGGAAAGTAAAGTTAGATTTATATCATACTAGCGACCCGCCCCGGCTTCGCACGGGTGCAATGCTGATACTATCTAAATACACTGCAAACTGTGAACGTTGCGTTGTTATCACTACATAGGGTAAAATAAAGTCGCGTTCTCTGTCCCTTTTTTTCTTGTCCCTTTGTATGCTTAAATCTTTAGAACTACGCAACGGATTTTGATGCGGTTTGTTTCAATAGATAGAATGGTTAAAGAGGAAGGTTTGTATGTATTTATAACATCATGCTACGACTAACAGGTGCGGAGCAGGAATGAAAAATGTTGTAAAAACGGGGTGACGCAGACGAAGTCGCGCGGGTCAGCTAGTAAATTATAGCTTGCAAAACTAAAAAAACGTTTTTAAAATTGATTTACTTAATTAAAAATAAAACTGTACCTAGCAGTCTATTCAAAAAATAAAAGTAGCTATTCTAAGTGCCATAACCGGCCGGCCTCCGACGCGCTATTTGTAGGCACGCTGCGCCCGCCCGATATTGCGGCAAATTCAACGTCCCGCAATTTTTTAATCTGTGATATCTTCGAAAATATTCATTTAAATCATATGCTGTAAAGGGCCATATAGATCTATATTAAGTCAACAATGTATTTAAGGTATTTAATTGTATAAGGATGAATGCTGAATTGGTTAAAATCACTTCGAAAGTTAGCCATTATCTGTCGTAAAAAGTAAATGACAAAAAAATGTTATTGTGGGATATCCATAAGGGATAGACATATACCATCACGGACTTTTTTGTAGGTCTTTTCAATATGTACAATACTTAGTAAATTATTTTGATATATCTCGTGCGTTTGCAATGTAAACGATAAAAATGTAATTATTTACGACATCATATTAGAAACTTCAAAAAATAACAGTATTTCTCTACTATTTAATGGATGCATATGCTATATTATGCATATAAACCTTCCTCTTGAACCAATCTGACTATTAAAAAAAACCGCATCTAAATCCGTTGCGTAGTTTTAAAGATTTAAGCGTACAAAGGGACAAGAAAAATAGGGACAGAAAATGCGACTTTGTTTTATACTATGTAGTGATAGTGATGATTACTTTTAAAAGCTGGCGGTACTGCTTCTAGTCAAAACATCAGCCAATTCTAAAGTTTCTTAAAGGTAGTTCCCAATAATACCGATACAGTAAGACAATATTACCTAATATTCTTTATCACTACAAAGTATTAAACAAAGTAGCGTTCTCTGTCCCTATTTTCATGTCCCTTTGTATGCATAGGTTGGGTTGAGAGAGGTTAAGATTAATTGGAAGAGATCATCAGAACATTCACCATGGTAGAGACGGTAAAACACTGTAAATAAACGTATATTATATAAGTCTAGATTATAAATTAATCGAACTCGAACCTGGTTCTTTTCATTTCGTATTATATGCATTAGATATTGTTATCACCGCATGTGTATTCTCACGAAC
Source organism: Pelosia muscerda (assembly GCA_963691645.1). Classification (NCBI taxonomy): domain Eukaryota; kingdom Metazoa; phylum Arthropoda; class Insecta; order Lepidoptera; family Erebidae; genus Pelosia; species Pelosia muscerda. The sequence continues at coordinate 3,372,969 of OY829118.1, forward strand.
CAACACACTGTAGCACTAGCATGAACTCCTTTCAAATTCGTAATGTAAAGGTTTCGAGAGAACGGAGCATTGTGATTGGTAGTCTGCCTCTTGTGAACCTGTGTGCGTGTGTAGCCCGCCCATCGCAATGCTCCGTTCTGTCGATACCTTTACATTACGAATTCGATAGGAGTTCATGCTAAGGTTACCGAAGGGTGTATGTAATGACGGTATATTGAGTAGATAATAATGGGTCTGACTGACTCCGTAGTGGGAAACAGCAGCTGTCTGTTTGCCTTACGGTTTTCTTTAGCCTCTAAGTTATATAGTTACCGGCATATATTTTGATAGTAAACATACATCATTCGATGTTTTAATTCGAGATATATCTGTTATTCTGCGAATCTGTCATTTTGCGACACCTGGCATTATGTGTTTCTGTCAATTCGCCAATCTGTTATTTTGCGTTTCTGTAAGTTGTCAAAGTCAAAGTATGCACGTGTTTGCTTCTTCCTACAGTCCCGGGTCATTTAGGCGGGGCGTATAAAAGCACCTGATGAGGCCGTCAAGCTGAGCGCCACCATTGTAATACTGTACTTATTTGTAGGGAATGGTGACCCTATTTCCTGAGATTTTACCTTCAGCTTACCAACAGGCGAGGTGAAGTCAAATTGACGTGGCCTATATAAAAGGCACTCAAAAATCATTCAATCTGTATAAATATATAAAACGGAACTTGCAAAATGTCAACATTTAAAAATGTTGTGCGGAAAAAATGGTAAGTTTAGTCTCAAAATATATACCGGGAACTATGCTAGCGTAGCATAATATTAGTTGTTGTTTCCCAGAAATATAGACTATCGACCGTTTTCGCGAACTACTGGTATGTTAAGTAATTACTCTCTCTTCAATTGTTACAATAGGGGGATGACCTCTTTGTTACACGTTGTTTGTAATATAGGTTTTAATTTTAGAACACTTGTATGACAGCTACGTAGGAAGCGCGAGTTCGATTCATGCTCAGTACAAACGTTACACCCTCGAGCTTTTTCCGTTGTGACAGATTTTTCGTTTGAGAAAATAAAGTGTAATGGTGTCAGGACAAACATCTGCCGAAAGGAAAATCTGACGAGGCCAAAATTTGACGAAATTAAAATCTGTCAAAACCGGAAAAAACTCAAACCGTCGCGACGGTGCCTCCTTTATTGAAGTCGATTAAAAAAAGAAATAAAACATTTACTAGGAACTAATGTGGTCCAATTTTATTAACCCCATTTTGGTCTACCCAGTTATGATAAACAAAATGAACATAATTTTTTAAACAATTCTACAAAGTTTTAACAAAAATAAATGAATTTTATAAAAAAGAAAAAGTAATATTATTATTTTTATGTTGGTACTAAATCATAGTCGTACATTCGTGAACCCATTCATTCGAAGTGTTCCATAATTGAATATCGTGTCGACACGCACTGGGCACTCGAAATTCAAATATAGTACACCTTTTTGGCAGTTACTCACATGAAACGTTTTAAACTGATTTACAAACTGTAAGTTAATAAAAACTTTTAATTGTTTTTCTCTTAATTTACTTCAAAAAGTTCTTATAATATTTAAAACAACTTACTCTTTACAAATTTGGATTTACCCAGTACTGTCCCATTGAAATTAACACAATATTGATCAATTTTTTTTAAAAAGCTTCTTGTAGCACCGCGGTAGCCTAGTGGTATGGATAATGGACTGCTGAGACGAGGTCTCGTGTTCGATCCCAGGTTTTACCATGGCACACACCAATGACTTTTCGATGCTTTTCGAAGTTATGTGTGTATTTATCGCAGGTTTATAAGTGCCCGGTTAATGACAATAGGCTCGCCACCTATTACATTGAGACATAAACATAAGCTGGCGAAATGTGGGTGCTAGCACCTCTGCCTACCTCTTCGGGGATATAGGCGTTAGTTTATGTTATGTATATTTGTTAACAGTGAACTAAATATTGAATTATAGGGTTGCTAGTTTCAATTATACTTACTTATTCGTAACTACACAATAAATTTAGGAAAGCCATAACAGACAGATCGTTCCATAAAGAAAACCTTTTTCGAAACATTTGGAAGGAGTAACCGAAGCCTCTTCACTTTCTGAAGAATTACAAATCTCTCAGGAACCAATCAGTGTAACAAAGCTATAGTAATACAATCGCAGTAATGTAACTGAACATTCCGGGGCTCGTAGCAATGCGGCCTGTCAAAAGCCAATGGCGGACACCCCCCTGCAGTGTCCACGCGCCCCGAGGGGGCCACCCCACAGGTCGTCTAAGAAATAAATGTTACTACTGGAACTCGCTTTGTGTGAGAATTTTGTGAGAAGTAGTTTGATTATCACTATATTTTTTTCTTCTTACTGGTTTTACCTACAGCGTTAGAGAGATTGATTGATGATTTTAGATTGATGATTTTAGATAGAAGTGACATTCTATTGCCGAAAACGCTAAGTAATCGCTCTGACATAAAATTCTAAAATGACTACAAAAATTCTAAAATTACTAAAAATCTTTGTGACTCAAAATATTTTATTTCACAACTTGTTATAATTAAAATCACCGCAGTGACAAGTAATTCATTGATATGAAATGGAAAATGGTTTGCTTTGACGCGATTCCATCAACAGAATGTCACTTTGTCTAGAAGCCTTGATGCTTTTACAAACAGGGCTTGACGTAACTGAAAATGATAATTAGACAATTTACAGTCTCTGTGGTGTGGAGGTAGTGAACACGACTGCTACGTAGGTGGCGTGCTTGGTCTATTGTTGTTATGTGTGACATTGTTTTTCAAAAGCAGTCGTAACGTAGTCGTTTTTTTCGTGAAGCGACGGTCTCCCGACCTTCACAACCTATAAGTGATATAGAAGTACCTACGGCAGTTTACCCAGTTTGGAATTTTTAGGGCTCCAACTACTCGTAATGACTGCCGTAGATATTCGTATGACCACCGGGACCGACGGTTTCACGTGCTCTCCGAGGTATCATAAGGCCAAACGTAAATAGTCGAATACACACATTCAAGCAATGAGGGGGAAATGAACATATTCGGTTACCATCAACCACGAGACACAAGAGAGCGAGTAAATTGTTCAAAAATGTTTCTGCTATTTATATTTCCATTCTCACCCAAAACTCGACGTTAACTCCAGAAGTCCTTAGTACGGCCTCCACCGGACATCTAAAGGTGTCATGGAGACGCTTACTCTGCCATACCCCTCTATCGCTAGCTACTAACGGAGCCTTTACAGCCGTTCTCAGCCAAGCCCCAATTGCCCTTAAGTGCTAACCCATCTTGAGATTCAGAGAGGCCAAAATTAGCCCTCGACATTCTTGAGTCCACGATATGAAATACTTGTGTTTCTTTGTCCACATTTTGAAAGACTTTTTCAGAGTTATATGTAAGTGTTTTTACAACGGCGATATTATTACACTAAGAAGTAGGTATACCGCGTCGTAGCCTAGTGGTATGAGTAATGGACTGCTGAGACGAGATCTCGGGTGCAATCCCAGGTTTACCATGGCACACACCAATGACTTTTCGATGCTTTTCGAAGTTATGTGTGTATTTATCGCAGGTTTATAAGTGCCCGGTTAATGGCAATAGGCACGCCACCTATTACATTGGGACCTAAACATAAACTGGCGAAATGTGGGTGCTAGCACGACTGCCTACTCTTTCGCGGATACAGGTGTGAGTTTATAAATAAAAAAAATGAGAAGTATAACAAAACTCGATTACCTTAGTATTTATTACATATTTAGGTTATCAATTGACCGCACTCTGCCTGATGGTAAGCAAGTGTGCAGTCCATAGAATAGAGACCGACATTATAGACAACAGTAGTGCAGGGTGAACATTTAAAAAGGAAAGCCGATGGAAAATAGCACTGTAGGAATGGTGGTTTATGGACCTCTCGCCACAGATAAATGTGTCCCTAGAATGGTGGTTCTTAAATTGACGATGTCAACAGATGCTTACTCAAGCAATGCTTATATAGGATCTGGGACTGTGGTAAGAAGAAAACACGTGTGCTGGTATTTTGAGTTCCCCGTAAAGAGTTCCAAGGTTGATAGAGTAGACAAAAAAAAACTCACTGTGTTTCTCGCTGGGGAGACTCCAGCGAGAAACACAGTGAATTTTTTTTAGTTTAGGCCGAGGCCGCATTTCGATTCGGTGGTAAATTTGCTGAACAAACCTGTAAATATATTGTTGTTTGTAAATGTTTTTAATTGTCTATACAGATTTACAGAATTTTTATAATTTTCCATATTTAACATCGTTCTAATATGGCATCGTTTTATTAGTAAATGAGTCAGTACATAACATATAACACAACAATTACAATAGCTTGTTTAGTCGTGATGATTAACATTTAAATTACCAGAAATTTTTTGTGTACACATAGTTTAATATTACCCTTAGATCTAATCACTATCACTACCACTTCACTATCACTACATAGTATAAAATTAAGTCGCGTTCTCTGTCCCTATTTTTCTTGTCCCTTTGTATGCCTAAATCTTTAGAACTACGCAACGGATTTTGATGCGGTTTGTTTCAATAGATATAATGGTTAAAGAGGAAGGTTTATATGTAAGTATTTAACATCATGCTACGACTAACAGGTGCGGAGCAGGAATGAAAAATGTTGCAAAAACGGGGTGACGCAGACGAAGTCGCGCGGGTCAGCTAGTTAGTAATAAATTCAATAACAAACCATAAACATTTTCACTAAAACCTTCGTAGTCACACTTAGTTGACTATTCAACCAAGATCTGAATAAAACACAAAGGCTATCGATTTCCTCGTATTTATCGAATCAATATACTCTACGAGGACCCAATTAAAGTACCATAAACCTCCTATTAGTCACCCCATAACCCCCCTCCCCTTCCTACTAAACCAACATGGCGGCAGAATTGTCACCTATTCTTTGACAAAGTTAGCCCAAACTATAAGTTAAACAAATTAGAACTTTAATTGTAAAGAAATAAGGAATAGTAAAGTGTAATAAAAGTTGTATTTAGCACCTTAGAAGTCTTATTTCTTGAAACTAGTGAGCCATATTACCCCGTTCGTTCTAACAATTTTGCTAAACGATTTTTAACTTTTCAGATTGGAGTTAAGGTTGGTTTTTCAATGAGGGTAAGCGATTATTGTGAGTTTTGTTGTTCTAAAGTAAGCTGAGAAGGCGTGACATTGACGCCCTAACGGATTGTAGAATAATGTATGAAGGGTACAGTCGTACAGTCAAGTGGTGTGTTTTAAAGAACGGGGGTGTTTTATTATTTATGCGGAAATGGTCGGGCGAAGTCACCTCAAATTATGGCTTGTGTGTTTTTTATAACAACTGTTTGGTTTCCTGACAGTTCTACTGGCTTTTCATTTGTTTCCTTGACGTATGATGCGATGAATGTACCTATTATAAAAGCGAGAAAATATTGGAATAATCTTCCTTTCTGCAAACTCTCGTCGACTTTTGAAATGACCGAACTTTGATATATTCCGTGTACCGATTACCATCTGGTAACTTAAGTTTTCATTTCGGAAGCCAAGGTTCACTTTTTTTTTGACCCAACTATGATTCCCACGTAATAGGGGTCGATCCTATCGCCGCCATTTGCGCACTTCGTAGAAAAATTGGTTTGCAGAAAATAAATTCCTAAAAGAAAATGTAGCAGCTAAACAAATTTAGAAAAAGAAAAATCGATTCCTTGCTATGCAGTGTAAATCGCAAGGAAATAAATTACATGCTTAGCCGCATCAGCACTGCCAATTAACGTCTTGGTGAGTATCAGACGGATTAAAATAAACACAAAACGAAATAGTAAACACATTAAATAACATTACATAGCAAATTTATTCCAATCAGCCATGGCCACCGTACCAAATTCAAATCGGCCAATAGGAATGAGCCATATGCCTCGCTAGCCATTCAGATGTGAGCGGTAGATCAAAGAAGCGATGTGTGCGCAAGTAATCATCGATGATTGTGTTAATTAACGTTGATATGTATGTGTGTGTGTGTGTGTGTGTGTGTGTGAGAGAGTCTGTGTGTGTGTATATGTGTTCATGATTTGAGGTGTAGGTACTGAGGTGAGTACAGACCACCGCATTGCTTGGCTGGCAATACTTTCATTAAGACCACCATGTATAATAATTATGGTTGAAACCAAATGTGGTAGTAAATTATCGTAAAATGAATGAAACGGATATTACAGGTTGAGCCAAAGATAAATGTATTACAGGTATGTACAGGTTGAGTCAAATATTTCAAGATTAATTTATTATTTTATACATGCTGCTATGGAAATCTTATGACCTGTCATATTTTCAATCTACTTATAATTAAGCTGTATGTTATAAACATTTTACTTTGTAAGTTTGGCAACACTAAAGTGTAGGCAGCTCTCTATCTTGTTTTCCAAAGAAAAGACTTTAATATCTCTACATTCTAGCCCTGAAGGCATACCTTTTGTCTCTAAAATATAATGAACTGCTGAAGTGAAATTTTCTTGCAACGAACCGTTTCAAAAATATATAATTTTAAAAATATAATTTCTTGAGCCACTCGTAAACCGTCATAGAAATGATTAGAATAGCGGGACGTCATGCCTTCTTAGCGCGTAGTGCAAATGATTAGAGCGCAAGATACCTTTTTTTTTTCTTTTTTTTTATCGTGCAAAAACTCCCCACGGATACCCCCCCACCGGAGCCGGTTGGGTCGGTTATGTCGGACTCGAACCGACTTAAACGCACGCCGTCTTTGGGTCTTCAGTTGCCGGAGGTGAGGCAGTAAAAATACCTGTAAATAAAAATAAAGCTGAAGTGAAATTTAAAAAAAAATACAATTTTTGAGCCACCCGTAAACGGTCCATAGAAATCGTTACAAAAGCGTGACGTCACGCGTTCTTCGTCATGTCATATCGCATTTATCTCGGTTTTTGTTGCGTTTACACGAGTAGGTATGGTTCATAATAAAAATCATTTGAAATTTAATAAGGAATCTAAAAGGTTTTTCCGACTCAATTTGTTGTTTACATTTTTGATTTGATTTTAATTTTGAAAGGAAACAGTGAATGTTTCAACCCGCGATCTTTCTCTTACAAGGAAAACCGTCTGACCGCTAAACCACGAAGCCACGCCTGGAGCATTCGAAACTCTACTATTCAACCATCTATAACCATTGTAGACTATAACAGTCTTGGAATTCCTTACCGGCGCACGTGTTTCCTTCTTCCTACAGTCCCGGAACTTTTAAGCGGGCGTGAAAAATTATCTGATGAGGCTATCAAGCTGAGCGCCACCATTGCAGCAGTGTACGTGTTTGCAATAGTGAACCTCTTTGATGAGACTTTGCCTTCAGCTTAACATCAGGCGAGGTGAGTCAAATTGACGGGCCATAAATTAAAAAAAACTATTAGCTTAGTTTAGTGTTCAGAGCGTTCCCGCTGTAAGGGAAAGATCATGGTTTCGAATCCCGTCGAAACATTTACTTTTTCCTACCTAAATTTGATTTGAACAGTCAGCATAAAAATTTCTTTGAAAAATTTTCACTACATTTTTGATTTAGGTACTTTGGTAACTAAAGTTTCAGTATAGTTCGTAAAGTAGAGAATAATTTACAATGCATATTTTTAAAGCAAAACTAAAGTTCAATTTACACCGTGGCGGAATGGAAGCGAACGAAATTTTAGGTACAAAGCATAATGAACTTTGTGCGAATTGCGATATGATCTAAGATAGGGGAATTTACGAGAAAGCGCGACAATTCCGCAGAAGACGCACGACCTTATTGATTCGTATTAGTTTGTCCACTATGCACTTGACATAGAGTTCATTATGCTTTGTTTGTCCCTACAATTTTGTTCGTTTCCATTCCGCCGCGGTTGATGTGATTATGATGATGTATTGGGTAGAATCGGACGACCTTGTCATCGTCTGTAGTATTAGAAATATGTTCCAAAACGAACACCATGACAATGAAAAGGGTGGTACAAGAATACGGTATTTGACATTTAAGAAATTGAGATTAGATCGAGATTGAATTTTGTATAGATCTTTATTACGACAATTGGCCTTCTGTTCTTATAAGATAGGAGGTACTACTTTGGCAGTGAAACCTATTGATGTCAATAGTCAAAGATGCCAAATTGGACATTCTGCAAACACAAGCTCACAATATCTTTTTTTTTTATCAACCAACTATGCTGATTCAAGAAAATCCTAAACCCACATAAAACCTCCATAGCTGGAACAACATATAAAATATATCAAATATTAATAATATAACGTACTGAATGTACATTTTGGTGATGGTAACATCGGCGGGTGGAAATAAAAACAAAATGTGACCACGCCGAACCACCTATAATAAGCCCATTGTTTTATACAAATACAATATTGCGTTTATAAATCGGATAAGCCTACGGCACAGAGAGGGCAGTGGAGTAGACTGTGAAAAAAAACAATTTTGTATACGATTGCACAAGTACATACTACTATCTACTTACCGCTAAACCTAAGCAAGTAAAACTATTTGCATCATTCTTGCACTTAAATTGTAGGATTTTTACAATACTTATAATACTTCTTATTCAAATTTTTTTATGTGGTTAAACGTAGGCTCAATAAAAAAATTTAAAAAATACTACGAAGAAACGACCGCGATAGCCTAGTGGTATGGGCAATGGACTGCTGAGACGAGTTTTCGGGTTCGATCCCAAGTTTTCCCATGGCACACACCAATGAATTTTCGATGCTTTTCGAAGTTATGTGTGTACTTATCGCAGATTTATAAGTGCCCGATTAATGGTGCTTACCTCTTCGGGGATATAGGCATGAGTTTATGTTATGATTTTTTATAAAACTTAGGTGGCAAATAAGTGCGGCTCACTCGACAGAAAGTGGTAACTGTGGTCTATAGATGTTTGCAACACCATTTGTTTAGGTACATAAATAAAACTAAAAAAGCTTGTGGCAACTTTTTATAAGAACACATGTTAAAAAATAAACTAGACTAACTGACTGACTAACTAGTTCTTCTCTGGTTCTTTGTCTTCATAATGCTTTACTTAGTATTTTTATAATAACTAATGGATCCCTGTACCAATTTCTGTCAGAACGGTTCAGTCAAATGGCGTGATTAAATAACAGATAGCTAACTTTAGTTTCATCAAAAAAAGAATTACCACGTACACCGACTCCACAGCACCCCTGTCCACATATTGGGCAATAAGAGGATCGTCCGCGCCGAGTGGCGCCAGTAGCCTCCATTTGTATTTATTTATACCTTGTATTTATGTATTAATTCATTTTTGTATACAGGTTACAATATGTGCCAATGTTAGACAGGGAGGGTCCACTCCGATAGAATTGATGGGTTATTCACAAGGCCTGAACAAGGTACTGTTTGTCATGTAACAGGAGCTGAAGGTATAAAGTTATCAGCTACTGTGGGTAGAGTCCCACGGTAGAGGGAAATCCCCGCGGATACCCTCCCCCGAAGTCAGAGAGGGATTTTTATGGCACGTCAATTTGTCTTCACCTTACTCGATGTTAAGCTGAAGATAAAGTCTCAAGAAAGAGGGTCACCATTGCAAACACGTACAGTATTACAATGGTGGCGCTCAGCTTGACGGCCTCATCAGATGCTTTTTCACGCCCCGCTTAAATGACCCGGGACTGTAGGAATAAGGAAACACGTGCGCTGGTAAGGAATTTCAATACTTAATGGTGCAAAGGAAAGACTCACTAAACCGCTTGGTTCTTGATGAAATATTTTGCACCGCGATTTTAGTAGGTTCTAGTTTGACATAACAGCCCATCCTGGCAGGCGAGAGGGGTTGGGGGGGGGGGTTCTTGTAAGGCTTTCTGTACGAAAAAAATAAATTTCATCATATAGTCATCACACAAACAAGCAAAGTATAATATTTAGAAAAACCTTTCTCTAAAACGTACCAACCTTGTATGAATGCACATAAAAATAAACTCTCACCGTTTTATCTTCGCATGACGCGTATAATTCGTTTGCGCAGGAGTCGATTCTGCGATCGCGTTGATACGCATGTGTGCCCGACGTTAATTGACCATATCGTTCCCGGTATTTTGAAAACTGCGGATTTAATGGGTAGATGAAGTGTGAGAAATTCATGAAATGTTATATTTTTTCGAAAATTATAATTATTGCGTTGTTTAATTAACAAAATCATCATCGTCTGCCTGACCTTTTTCAAAATATTTGTAGACCCATTTTTTTCCCACTCAGATGGTAGACAAGCACACGTCCCACCTGATGGAAAGTGTTTAACGTTGCCTATGGATATATCCAGGGCGTCACACCCGTGCTGCGGCCTCTGTAAGAACCTCATATTGTAACATAACATAACATAAACTCACGCCTATATCCCCGGAGGGGTAGGCAGAGGTGCTTGCACCCACATTTCGCCAGTTTATGTTTAGGTCCCAATGTAATAGGTGGCAAGCCTAATTGCCATTAACCGGGCACTTATAAACCTGCGATAAATACACAGATAACTTGGAAAAGTATTGAAATGTCATTGGTGTCCGAGACCTCGTCTCAGCAGTCCATGGTTAGCAAAATCCGGGCATTAACGCAAAATACGGTAAATACAATAATTTACCAATCAATAAAAATCCTATCAAAAAAAAATTTGAAAATAAAATTAAAATTTCAAAATCCAAATAAAAACAAATCAACTATATAAGTGATTCTAAAGGTGTATGATCCTCACGAGAATGTAGATAGATTAACAATCTCTAATCACTTGTAACTTCAATGGCGCCCACCATGCGCCGGCGCAGCTTACGGCGGCGCGCGCGGCGACGCGTGTCGTTTGAAGCGCCGACAAAGATGCCGCTGTAGCCCGTGAGAGAGCACGTGGCGATGCTGTGTATACCAGGAAAGGGACTGGAACTGGAAGTAAGGAAGATTGGAAAGTTCCTGATAATTCCTTCTAAACGGTACAGCCGTTTAAGATATAAACTTACATGTGAATCATTGTGAATTTATTACCCTTGGCTGTTTCGTTATTTAAATATGTTTATTTATTCATATATATTGCAAATGCAGGTAGACAATAGTATAAAGCTGTTCATTATAAAGTAGGTATCACTACATTTTGCCCTGGGCATGCAATGTTGTGATAATCTTAACATTCTTCCCGGTTGAATCCAAGGTTTGACTTCGGAGTTCGTTTCCCTCATTTTGTTTTGCTTATACGGCTTTCATGGAGCGACTGTGAGCTCTGACTTACCATCCCTAGAGCCTACTAATGATCAAGTCTCAGGACTAATGGGACCCTACAATGAAATTGGCTTGAAAGTTTTTTTTTATCGTGCGCAAAATTCCCACGGATACCACGTCCGCCAATGTTGGTGGAGGTGATTATGTCGGACTCGAACCGACCAAAACGCACGCCGTCCATGGTTCTTTGATTGCCGGAGGTGAGATTATACAAGACATATCTCTCGCACCCCGGCAGACCTGGGGACATCTCTTTGAGATTACCCCTTTACCCTAATGTGGGAACCATGGTGTCCCTATCTAGCACCCCGATATGGGGAGATGCACTTTGCGCCACCGCCGCAGCCTGCTGGCTTGAAGGTATTGGTGGTTAAGACAGCACGAAACGATTTTGGAAGACGTCAACTCCATTTGGATGGTTGGACGTATCAAATGGCTACCTTTACACATTCATATTTCCATAATCACCACAAGTGTACTTACTCAAAAGGCCACCATAGATATTCATTCCTCAACTTTGGCAAGACGTCGTTTTCCATGAGAAGTGGTTTCCATGATACAGTAACTCTAATCCCACAGCTTTACTACCATGTTAGAATAACTATCTAAATACAATATTGGGCTCTGTATTAGGGCTGTACAAATATGTAGTAAATAAACATGTCCGTTGTATTTTATTTCAATCTATTAACTGAGTTGAAGCGCGTCTTGCCTTATAAGGGTTGTGAACAGGTTTTGCAGTATCTTGGTTCTAGAAGTTAGTGTAGGACGACAGAATTTATTATAAAGGGTGTAAGGGAAAAACTTCCAAAGCCGGAAGACCCTGGTAGTAATCCTGGTTCACTACATATTGTTATAAAAAAATAATATTAGATTTTTTTTTTATCATGTATCTAGCGTTATTCACTCTCCATATAAAGGTAAATGATTTTTTTTTTAAAAAAAACTTCATCTCGCACTATGGCGATTTTAGTTTTTTTTTTGGATAATATAACATAACATAAACTCACGCCTTTATCTCCGAAGGGGTAGGCAAAGGTGCTAGCACCCACATATCACCCGTTTATGTTTAGGTCCCAAAGTGGCGAACCTATTACCATTAGCCGGGCACTTATAAACCTGCGATAAATGTTTAATTGTTTTTTTTGCAGTAATGTTTTTTTATGAAATTATCGTTTCATTTGACTGATAGGTACGATGGTGAGAAAAAAAAGAAAAATTAAAAAAACTGCCAAATCGTATTTTTTTATATCAATATTAGTGTACCAGGAGTTCTACAAGGGGCTTTCGGTTTCGGCAGTGTTTTCCTTACACCCTATTTATAGAATGCTAGTATAAGTTTTTTCAGTACTTAAACCAAGTTACCACGTTTGCCGGAGTTACCATCATTATTAATATTTAGATTTAAATACACAACTGCACGTATAAGCCTACCAGTATAAGTATGTCGCTGAAAATGTAAATGACACTCTCAATAATCCATCTACTGTATTTATCTCTGCACCACCTTTGGTTGACTGGTAGAGAATTTCTACGACATTAATAATACTTAACCACAAAGTTTAATCACTAGGTACATAGTATAAAACAAAATCCTTATGTCCCTTTGTATGCTTAAATTTTTTAAACTACGCAACGGATTTTGATGCGGTTTCTTTTAATAGATAGATGGTTAAAGAAGAAGATTTATATGTATATATAACATCATGCTACGACCAACAGGTGCGGAGCAGGAATCAAAAATGTTTCAAAAAACGGGGTGACGTGACGCAGACGAAGTTGCGCGGGTTATCTTTGAAACTACACAACGGATTTTGATGCGGATTTTTTAATACTCGTAGATAAAATGGTTAAAGAGGAAGGTTCATATGTATATAACATCATGCTACGATCTACAGGTGTGGAACAGCAATTAAAAATGTATCAAAAAACGAGGTGACGCAGACGAAGTTGCGCGGGTCAGCTAGTAAATAAATAAACATAGATAACACAGAGCAGACTATAAAAAATAACATTTTATTTCTTCTATTTCAATATAAACCACGTCCGTTTAAAGTTCCGCGTTCATATCAGACTATGCAAGTTACCTATCTATAAAACATAGATTCCAAATATTAAGATACCCTCGATTCTCCGTATCAATGATGACAGCATCAACATAAAAACCATGTCATCATCACTCGATCAACATAACTATAAGATATATTTCCCTGGCGCCATTCCGGGAACGGCCGAACCCTAATTTAATTTTTGACATAAAACTTATCGGCACGCTCGTATAGATAGTTTTTAATTATATTTAATCTTATTATCTGTAAAAGTTTATGATTTTAGGATAGCTACTTAGTATATTAGGGGTGGCACACTTACCAAAAGGGTTCAGCCGAGGATGGGAGGGTTATGTCTTGTCTGACGGGTGCGAGAGATACCTATGTCTTGTATAATCTCACCTTCGGCAATCAAAGACACATAGACGGCGTGCGGTTCTAGTCGTTTCAAGTTCAACATAACCACCTCGGCGGGGTAACACAGGGGACACAAAAAAAAAGCGACAGCAAACCTGCAAGCTTCCTACCCAGCAATCTTGCCATGGTATAGACTTTAAAAACTTTTTTTTGTGTTCTGCTCTGACAGTCAGAAACTCTCTTAACCTTCACCCCTCCATTCCCTTCTTCCCCCTCCTATCTACATGGTCAGCAGATCAAGTGTGACGCCCCTGATATGGTATAAAAAAACCATGTCATCATCATCATTATAATTTAAATAAGCCTCGTGTTAGGTTTAGCTATAAAACTATTATTTTTAACATTACAATCAATAACTTATGTATCACGCTAAATATACCTCTACCCATGCCAAAAAACCGTAAATTACATCCACATTTGCACACAATAACGAAAATAAAGCAGAAAACTCTGAAACAGAATCAAACTTTTTCGGTCTGGCAACCCTGTAAAATCGGGTGGTCCAGCACTGAGACGTGCCGCTAGACGCCCCGCCGCGCTACTCCACTATAAAATAACTCATACGCCGCCTCGACGACGGTATCTGGTGAAATCGAAAGTATTTCAGAAATTACCCCTGATGTAATTGAATTATTTATATCGATGCTCAATGTGTGGAATGTAGGCTTTATGCGAAGCTGTCTGTGTGCGGCATGCGAGCGTTTGAAGGCAAGAATTTGTATGTAAGTAAACATATATAGTCGGTAAGTACTATGTAGATTTTGTGAACAGAAGTATGGCGTCGCTTCAATATTGTTAAATCGTGCTAGTGTAGTTTGCCATAAAAGAATGTGTATACGTTTGACAGAGAACCGTAGTTCATACTTGAGCTATTCCACGGAAACATTGATTTAGAAAGAAGAAAAAATATTTGAATTCAAAAATGGAATAACATGCAGGATAGACGCGAGAGCGAACTTATAAAAAAAGTAAGATAAAATATATAGGTGAAAAAACTAATAACATAGGTACTTACTGAGATAAATCAAACTTGCAAAACTAAATGTTTATTTTAAAACACACATTTATCATATAAACTGTATAAATTACGGAATTATTTATACTTCAACTTTTGTTTAGTGAATTTTGTAGTTAATTTAACAAAATGATTTATAAGTCGATAAGAATTTAGGCGCCAATACCTGATGACACCTAATCAAAGACAAGTAAGATCCACACAAATGAAAAAGAACTCAATGACCAATTTTTATTCGAAAAAGGTTTAATACTGAGCCGATAAGTATGTACAGAGAGGTTTTTGCTATATATATGAATGTACCAAATCCGATTTTAGGCTTGCGGCTGTTTGAAAGTACCTATTACCTTAATAAATAATATTATCGCATAATATTGAGACATTTATTTGCCAAGACTGCGGTAGGACTACTAGGAACCACTAGGATCCAACGATAAGATGTTTCCTTATGATATTAGTGAGACGAAAAAATTTAATAGAAATAGTTATGCTTAAATAATTTTAGTCCACATTACAATTTTTAAAGGCCAAAACTATGACATAAGATAATTTTTTAACGGCTAAAAGGACTAATTTTGCAGTAGCTATAAAATTGAAATAAAAAACTAACTAAGTAAAATATAATTATGATCTGAGAGGTTAATAATTACGTGTTTTTATTGAATGAACGTGTTGGCAGAATAAAAACACAAAGTATAAATAAGCAATAGTTTTCAAATAATTTTCCTCTGAAACGTCGGTCTACTTAATTAGCGGGAGGCACTGACATGTGACCTCAGCGCATAGCAAATTGAATCGTGGTCCTTTAAAAAAAATAAACGGCGGAACGTTGGCGCCAACTCGCCGCGATGCTCTTTATTTGAATGTCTGCCGTTCTTTGAGTTCATTTTTTTTTATTTAAAAAAATGGAATGTTCTCGCGTGTTCGCGGTCGCTTCTTGCTGTTTCGACATTTTGTCATGTCCGATTGTTTTGTGTTTTATAACTATTTTTATTATAGTTGTGCATTGTTTTATTATGGCAGTATTTTTGACGTTCTTGAACTTGCTTTCAAGATTTTCAATGGTTGAATCTATTATAGAACTAAAATCATCAGAGCTTCCACTTAGGAATTAGGGTTCTCTTTTCTCCTCTTCAAGATTTAGGCTATTTACGGGAGTATTCATAATAAATCCCGAATAATGTACAAGGATAGGGAAATAAGGTAGTTATCTCCCTGAAAAAGTACGGAAGAAATCGTTGCTACACAACCGAATGATAAAACTTTCAATCAGTCTATGGTAATTTTAAAAACCAAACTTGGATCACAGACAAGCTTATGAATGAATGAAATAAAAGTGCTTATGTCAATTTTCTGGGCGCCATTGTACGATCATGATGGCAATGCCAGTTACAACGACCGCGGTCCGAAAGGTAAATCCAATATTTTACTTTGAACAATAAAAATAAATTGACGCACCATATTGTTCTGATTGTATTATTGGACGGATGGACGCCATATCACAATTGAATTTTTCAAATTTGTTTTCTAGTCAAAAATATTTTATAAGGCAGGTATGATTCCGTACCGTGATATAGAATGAATGTGTGTGTGTATGTTTTAATGAATTTTGACCTCTCAATGGTGTCGTTTATACGCATCAATAGTTCAACACATCACGTCATTCAGCATAATTATTGTCCATTTAAATAAAAGAATATCAATCCCGTAATCAACTCATTTCGACAATATCTATTCCTTTTTCATTATGGTGCAAATGAAACCACACACACTTTTCCACATACATTACTTGTTAAACATCGATATGAATAATCGGCCCCATTGAGAAACCGCAAGCAATTAAAACAATATATATTATTATATATGATAATAATGTTTATTATTATTTTAACTCCGCGCTTTTCACTGTACGTTAAGTAGAGTCACGTGGGGTAGCTGTACGCAGTTTTTAAAGAACTGTCTCTGAAATAAAACATGCTTATAATATGAATCAAACCCGTATTTATTCTCATCTATTAGACTATAAGGAACATTAACCAATCACTCTAAGTAATTGAAATTAAACAACTTTTATATACCATTAGGTTTTTTAAAACTCGGGAAATGCGTACACTTTCCCCACCCCTGGGTTAAGTATACGCACTGCGGATACTTAGTCTTCTACACAATTGTCACAAGTAAATACACCATTTATATAATTAGAACACTCTTCGTGCCACCAGAATTTGCAAATATGGCATTCTATCCACTCCTCGGTAGGTGGATCTTTAAATTTTTCTTTACATAGTTTACAAAAATATTCCTCTCCTGTGTGACTTAATGATATCTGTGTACTAGCACTCCTCTTCTTGTTTTTCCTTTATTATCTATCTGTATATTCTTTTGAGTTTGCTTCTTTGGTTTCTTTGCTATTGTCATATTCAGTTTCGTTTGCTTTTGCCTTCTCCCATCAACTTTTTTGCTGCTTCAATCTGCTCATTGGTACAAACCTTCCGATCTGGACATTTTCTTATATATTTGCGGGGCATTTTAGATCTAAAAGTTCAACACAATAATATAAAATTTACCTATATTTCATAAAACAACGAGGCGGGGCCAGTGTACGCGATTTTTACTCTGCGGACAGTTACCCACGTATACTTACCCCATCAAACAAAAAAAAAGTAAACAAATTAAATATTGATATGACGTACCTGCAGCTAACTGCCTCGATTCAAACCAAATATCAATTAGTTTTTCTATTCGAAAACATCACACAATCACAGTTCGGCCAGCAATTTGACCAAGTGCCTAGCACCTTTACTGAAACAAAAAGAATAAGAAAACGACCAAAAAACTTCTCTTTCCAATTTTTTTAATTTACGCCGCTAAATGTAAATAGATGTCACGCCACTTTTTCTCAGTGAATGAATGCTCGCGTATTTCGCTATGGTCTGACCCGCGATTACGAGCGAGATTCGCACAAAGTTCACTGCGGATACTTACTCGCCGCGTACGGTTACCCCACGTGACCATATATGTGCTACATGCAGTAGAGTCGTATACAGTCGGCTACGGAATCATATCGCAAGTGGATAAACATAACTGTCTCTTTGGATCTTCTTTTTGAACCAATAACTACCAGTTTCGAACAAAAATTGAGTCGCATGTCAATCATAACATCTTCATACATCCCGGTTGCATCTACAACCTTGTATGCTGATAGCGGGATTTGCTCTCTTATTCTATCAGGCAACTAAAACGAAACTCGAGTTGTCAACTGGAGTTTCCACGTCTCAACAACCAGCAAGATAACAGATCCGCGGGATAGTTGGAATCAGACTTGACGAAACTGCCGTTTTTTTCTAGTTGCCTCTTGCAAAATGGCCTTCGTTATTTGGTTTATTTTGAATTTTACGGAAGCATCTGCAGAGTCAATCAGATAATTTTACTTTTTATCGATCTTTACCATTTTAATTAGGTCTATTTTTTCATAAAATTAATATAAAGTTATCCAAATATATCGGGAAATATAGTATTGGCACCCAACAGAGCAAAACACATTCACCTTATATATTCTCGGTGAATAGCACTATCCCCTTGTAGGTTCTACATCACGGGAAGATTACAGGTGGTCTTTTAAAGTAAAAAAAAAAACATTCTATTTCTACACTCCAATCATAGATACTTACTGACTCTATTTCTAAGACTTTAACTTCATTGGAAAGTAAAAACAATTTATGTGCAAAAACTTGAACATCCAGGTGTCTATGTCAATTACAAATTCCAAAAACGATATAACTCCATCCAACATTATACATAAA
Source organism: Pelosia muscerda (assembly GCA_963691645.1). Taxonomy (NCBI): domain Eukaryota; kingdom Metazoa; phylum Arthropoda; class Insecta; order Lepidoptera; family Erebidae; genus Pelosia; species Pelosia muscerda. The sequence continues at coordinate 3,391,547 of OY829118.1, forward strand.
TAAAGTCCTGATGCAACAAATAAAACGGATAATGTCAGATTTCCATCCAAAAATTTTTTTTTTCTACCTCTAGTCTGGACAATGCAATCCACTATACAGCAATCTTTGACAATTAAACGCGAACAATTGGCACCGGTATAAGACCGTTTAAATAAATTGTCGAATTACAAATGTCGTACCAATTTTTTCTAGGATTAGTAAAATCCAATTGAATATAATGAGGCGGCCTCTTTAATTTTGAGTTTGATTTCTGCACCGTTGGACAATCAGTCATGCGTTTTGTGTGCGACGATGCAATTTCTTCAGGTAGCCAAATTACAAATGGCCAGCGCGGGATTAAAACTAAACGACAATTTAAAAAGGTATCGCATTAAATGAAGTGCATTGAGCATTTAAATGGTATTGTTGACTTATTTTTTTAAGATGGCCCGCCTAATCTCATCTGTGAAAGGTTGCAATACTAGAAATGTCCATGAGTTGTGGGACTTCGGCCATTACCTAGTTTACTATAATTTTGATTTATAATCTTATTCTACATTTCTAGTTATTATTTATTGCAATATTTCTTAAATATTCAAAGTCAACGATTTGTTAAGTGAATAATAAAGTGATTTGTTAAGTCACAGACATAGCTAGTAACTTAACCTATAAAATTTGCATGCCCATTACCAAAACATAATACACTGTGTATTGACATAACACTAAATTAATGCTTATTATTGTTTATGGTACCAATAAATATAATTTAAATATTAAATTAGATAAAGAACGAAATATTTTTCCAAACCCACAACTAAGTATCACGTTCAGAAACTAGTTGCCTTACAAATGACGAATTAATCTCTCGAAAGCTGTGCCGATATTTTTTTGAATGTTTCCGGACGCAACAGCTCGTGACAAATTGAAGTGACATTTCGGTAGTTTTATAAAGCGGCGTCCATCTTGCGTTGCGGATAGAATGTTCGAGATATTAATTTAGATGGTCGTTTGAAAGGGACATGCTTCTGTCAAATAATTTTATACAAGTTAAATGAGTGGTTTCCGGTGATATAAAAAGCTATATAACAATACATGACATTAGGTAGTGTGCTCCAAAAGTTCCTGAATACTATAAGATCTATAATCCTTTGCCAGCCTAAGAATAATTTAACCAAAAGTAACATAGATAGTCTTAATAAAATAAACTAGATCGGTGTCTTGTTTCTCTACAAGGAAAAAAGTAAACTTATTCAAGTAACTAGATTATTATGTAGATCTATTTCCAGTAGCTTCTAAGACTAGTAGTTGTGTAGTGGGATCACTTCATATGATTTTAGTTGCAAATTGTCTAGGAACTTTTAGAGGCCACGGCGTATATCATCTGATGATTTATATACGTCATTGAATCATATAACTTCTTTATTTAAGTATTAGATAAAGAATATAGGATACATTTCAGAGTCAGCTTCTTCTCACTCCTTCTAACCATTATCTTTGGTAGATTGACTAGGAACTGCTGCGGGTTGCGATTCGGACGTCGGAGGTCGCAGAATGACCTCCGTCCTCCATGAACGCAGGCCTGGGGGTGACGGGTGGAGCCGCCTGTCATCCTAGCAGAAGCAGGCCGCGGCGGTGGCGCAAAGTGCGCCACCCCATACCCGGGGGCTAGTTGGGGACACCATGGTCCCTACACCCGACGGGGGTCATTTCGAAGAGAAGACCCCGGGTCTGCCAGGGTGCGAGGGATATGTTGGCTACTACCTCATCTCCGGCAACTGAAGACCCAAAGATGGCGTGCGTTTTAGTCGGTTCGAGTCCGACATAACCTACCAACCGGCTCCGGTGGGGGGTATCCGTGGGGATTTTTCGCACGATAAAAAAAAGGTACTGCTGTGGGTTCAAGTCTGGTAGATGAAGTTAGTGTATGAACCAAAAATCAGACGATACACGAAAAAAGAATGAATTACTAAAACTGTATAACAAAGAAGGCATTAAATGAACAGTCTGTCAAAATAAATCAATAAAAGAGAATGATATATGGACTTAATTGAACCAAAAGCATATGACGAGTTGCAATCGAATCAAAGCACATGCGTCGCCAAGTATCTCTCCGAGGGTAAGAAGTCTTTTAACTTGCTTTGAAGGCTGCTATTTGACATTCCTTTCTATGACAATTATTAATAAATTTGCTATTGTTATCGTTGAAATTGTTAAACCGTGGATAAACGGTGGGTTCCCTTTCTTCCCTCAATATATTATATTCTAGCAAGTAATATATTTGAGGCTCAGTCTAAACACGTTCTTACTTAAGTATCATAGGCATAGCGCAACAGCAATTATGCCCAATTTGTACTGAATTTGGTCCGAAGCGTACCTTAAACTTTCACAATGAACTCGAGCCGAAATCGATGATATCGTAAGGCTGTTTATACACACGTGTATATACAGCGTTAGGCTAAGGTTGATGAATATTAATTATTGAAATTTTGTACGGGTATGCTAAATCTTGTTCTTTATGACTCTATTTTGTGTTTTATTACTGCAGGCAAAAAAATTAAATAGAATTAGATAAAATATGCAAGTAGATCTAAATGTCATTTTAAAATAGATGTAACATTAGTTAACGAAACCTGGGTTTTAACGTGTTTATATGGTACAATGATCTATGTTCAGCAGGGGATTGTGTGAGGCTAATTGAATGATTGATTGATAGTAAAAACAATAATGTACTTTTTGATTTGCTTGCCGTTTCGGATAGGATAGGTCGAATACACAATACCCGGGTTTTTTAAAGAATATTAACAACCGAAATTACTAATATTTCCTCTAACCCCTCCAACTAAGCTCAATGGCTTGTGATAGGAGTAGGTCCACATCAGTAATGCAATGGCCAGGATTCGAACCCGGGACTTCTCGATCGCAAGGTATAAGCAACCTACGCTTTATTCAGTTTTGCTAATCATATATCATGCAACGCGAAATTTTAAAACTGAATATATTTAATGTATTGAAGTCCCAACAAAATCTTTTGTCGCCCAAGTCAACCTATCTTGGTACCAGCAGGCTGTTTGACAGATGAGGCTCTGACGTAGACTAGAATGTGATCTGGAATCTGATAGCCATCATGAGGGATGATGGCAAATAAATCATATTGTTAAGAAATTTTCTCCCTTGAAATGGGTCATTAATATTTTGTAAGTTAAAAAACAATAATAAACGCATGTAGAAACAAAAGACGTTCTTTTTTCGAATTGAATTATATAGAATGCTATGCGACTATTCTAAATTCAAATACTTGTAAAAAAAGTTTAAAACCACACAGTGACGTAAACACTCCAAACTTGTCTACATAATATCACTCTTCTAAATAAGGCATGTTAAACTAGAACAGAGTGTGCTATAAACCTATATCTACTGTCTGTTTGACGTCAACCGAGGCTTTTTAATGCGGTCCCTGCCTATGTGGGAAATTATCCGGAAAATAGCCGGGATACGCACCAAGTAGGTGTAATAACCCCCTTACTGGAAGTAAGGAGGTTAAAAGGGTTTGAGTGGACTATAGGCTCTGTGTAGAACGCTTGTGCCGGTTTAATTTTGTTTTAAATGTTTTATGACATCACATTTAGAACGCGATTCTATTTTTGATATTGTTTTTTTTTTCTATTTAGACATGCAGTTTTGTAGGCTCTGTCCTTGGTATAGACAAAAATGACATGCTTCCTAGTTCCTAGCATACATCCGTCCTTCTCTTGTTCGACTAAGGGATAAGGAAGGCTATTTAACAGATAGATTTATCCAGCCCAGACTCCACCTCAGATGCATGGCTTGTGTTAACCGTGCCCCGAATAAATAGACTCACTCCGCATTTCGTGGGACCGAATGTAATGATTGCTGAAATGTGGGTGTTAATTCAACTCTGCCTACTCCCGAGGGTATTAAGTGTGAGCATATGTATGTAATCAATATTGTATGTTACGTCTGTCCCGGCTACGCGGGAAAGATTCGTTAATAATCCCATAGTAATGAAAAAATATACAAAACAAAATTTATTTACTAAATATGTTATAAACACCGAACCCTACATTATTAATAGCACGGCCCGACACGCACTTGTCCGATATTCAAATTAGATATTATCACCTCTAATTAAAGGTAGTTAATCGATTTGACAATGATTTCAATCAATATAATCAATCGATTACAGATCTATTACAAGGTACAGGTGCATGTCATTCTACGATACCATTGACATAGACACGCCAAGGAATGATAGACTAAGGCCATAAACAAGCTGACTTTTTTCCGGTTCAAATAAATAGATAACAGCGTTTTGGTAACAATTTTTTTTTAATGAAGGCAACAGGTGAGTATAGAGTACACCAAAGTCACAGTGAAGTATTCAGGGGGTGAAGTATTGAACAGAAGTGCGCGAGTGACATACGTATTACACAAAACCTAGGTGTGAGATAGTAACAGAGTAGGAATATGAACCGTGAAACGTTTTTATTTTATAAACTACTAGCTGACCCGCGCAACTTCGTCTGCGTCACCCCGTTTTTGCAACATTTTTCATTCCTGTTTGTTGTAGCATGATGTTATATGCATATAAACCTTCCTCTTTAACCATTCTATCTATTAAAACAAACCGCATCAAAATCCGTTGCACAGTTTTGAAGATTTAAGCATGCAAAGGGACAAGAAAAATAGGGACAGAGAACGCGACTTTATTTAATACTATGTAGTGATCATCAACTTTGACAAAAATAGATCGTCGATGTTTTACACTAAAAATTACTGACATTTTAAATTTGATTACGGGTTACGCGGTAATGAACGATACAAGTTTCAACGAAATTCGGAGTGGTCTCATTTGCACCATTGGCCAGCACCATCAATGGTGCAAAGGGTACATTTTAATTTCATTTGCACCATTTATTTAAAATATAAGAAAACCTAATCGTGTGTCCGTCAGATATTTTAGTTTAGCTGTTAGTTGACAATGATTGTCACTAGCTTCCTAACATTTAAATAATATCTCCAAAAATGTTTACATTCATAAATACCTATATTATTATTAGTAGGTTCGTAGTTAAGTAGGTTAGTATTTTATCATCATTCTCTGAACCTATTCCCAACTCAATTGGTCTTTCCGGTCTAACTGTGATACGGCTGAACTTCGATATTTTTCGTGAAGGGACTGACATCTGACCTCCAAAACCAATGGTTCAATGACCAATGGTGATGTCAAAGTTCCAAGTTAGATTAGAGATTAAAGGGAAAAACACTTTTCCAAATTACTACTTCAACAAAACTCTACGAATGCGTAACGACAATATATCACTACCAAATCTACTTCTACTTAACGCGTTACTCTACCCAGTTGAACAGTTAAGAGGAATTATCTCCTCAGATTCACAGGTCTGCCACCTTCCCCACACCATTACACACCCTACTTCACCCCACTTCTAAGATACTGCACGAGTATCTTAGACGAAACCGTTGTAAGTTGCCCTTTGGAGGTATTTCGGACTTAGTTGATTTAGAACTTGGTTTTTGGATTGAGATTTTGATTTATCCGAGTATTGGTGGAGCAAGGAGGCTAGATTATAAGTATATTCGCATATAAATTCTCTAACCTGGGAATAGGTCACCATGAGTGGGAGCCTTATGGACATACGGAGGAGGTGTGGGTTCGATTCCCGCTCAGTGCAAATATTTGTGTGCATGAATATGAATATTTGCATTGGTCTGGGTGTTGCTATGTATAATATGTATGTATTTACAAAAAAAGTATCTAAGTATGTTTATTCGCATTCTAGAACCCATAACAGTAACTAGTTAAACTATGCTTACCATGGGTCTAGGTGGCGTTGTGTAGATTGTCCTAGAATATTATTATTTTTATTTCACTTTATTCGAATTATTTTCATATTTTTTACATTTTTAAATATTATACCTACAATAATAAAAAACAATACACATTTAAAAATATAAAAAAACAGAGTGCCCTTGGTATCTACAGATATAGGGACCAAGCTACCGGTGGTTAGGGCTCCAGAGAAAGGAACCTCATTATTATTATTATTACATGGAGAACTTGACAATTTTGCACTCTGGAATCTGAAGTCTGCTTATTGTTACTGATTGAGTCATTTGAGACAGCCTTTGTAACGCAGCTGTAGGAATGAATGCTACTACTACACAGGAGGCGGGTTCGATCCCTGCTCAGTGCAAATATTTGTATGCATAAATATGGCTACTTGCACTGGTGTGTTCCCGCCTCGGAGAGCATGTTGCACAGTCTCCGTCGTTCTCGTTTGTCATACGAACATCTATCGTGTTCTGATATAATCACCTCCACCAGCTTTGGGGGTGGTATCCGTGGTGATTTTGCGCACGATGAAAAAAAAGGTAAACTGTGAGCTTGTCAGTGAGCCCGCACACGCTCAAGCTGTAGAATGATCTCTCTGCTATGGTTCTTTCAAGCGACTATAATATGGTGTTCCTCAAGAAAGGTATCAGAAGATTGTCAAAGACACAGAGAGCAGCAAAGTTCGTGTTACACCCCACCTGATGTTGTACTCATCCAGAGACCATTGTAACCATTTCCCAACAGGTGGACCGTATGTTTAAATAGATAGATAACTCTTTATTGTACATCAAAAACCATAAAATTACAATTACATAACATACCTATATACGTGAATGTATGTACAATGGGCGGCTTTATCGCTAGAAGCGATCTCTTCCAGGCAACCTTAGCTGTTTATCTTTCAGATAAGTGATATAAAAAAGCTACGTACTATATCACTTTAAAATTTAGACCTCATCGATAAAGGGGTATTATAATGAGGTCGTACGTGTGTTTTTAAATAAGGAAAAAAGAATGAGAAGAAGGAAATAGTGTTAGGGTCCAAACTAAAAGGTCGTAAAGGTAAATACGCAGCCTATAAAAAAGTACCTAAGTTAATTATCTTATAACTCAGGAGTTATTGTAAGACAAAATGGAGTGTGAATCGCTTCATCTCAAAGTTATTAGCGAGTTACCTAGTGACCGCCGCCATAACTGTTACTTCCGACTTCCAACTTTGTTCCCCTTCGGACTTCCCAAAAGTTTTGTGTACTTCCCCGTAAAGTGAAGTGTTCGCTTTTTGAATGTTTTCTTTAATCGTTTAGCGGAAGGAAACTGGCACTGTTTAGCGACAAGATGATTAAGGAACCGTTTTGTATAAGAAAATACTTTATGTTTTAAGTTCATGCTTTTTTTTATTTAGGGAACGTCAATTTGACTAAAACTCGCGTGATGGTAAGCTGAAGGCAAAGTCTCAGGAAAGAGGGTCTCCATTACAAACACGTAGTGTTACAATGGTGGCGCTCAGCTTGACGACCTCATCAGATGCTTTTTCACGCCCCGCTTAAAGGATCCGGGACTGTAGGAAGAAAGAAACACGTGAGCTGGTAAGGAATTCAAAGATTTAATGGTGCAAAGGAAAGACTCACCGAACCGCTTGGTTTTTCATGGAATATTCTGCTGCGTATGTTATATTTAAATATATGTATATTGGAAGCTTCGAGTACTTTGTGATATGTTTCCTTTTCTTTTACATATTTTGTAATAATTTTCGTTACATACATCACACATTACAATCTTACTTTTCATACATAATTTAATCTAAACATAAATTATAGTTTTACGCAACGAAACTTCGCATTGAATGTGTTTCGTAGGAAAGTTGCACGACGACACGGCCCCAATACCTGACCACCCTCGAGATTCGCTGTCGAACAAAGGATCCATGTTCATAGGGCAAAGAGTAACGAGAGACGCTGAAATACAGATGTGGCATTCCTTTGAAAAAGATAAGGTTTAATGATAAATAAATCGACATGTTCCATGTACCTCCTGGTGATTTAAATTCCGAAATAAATCCAAGAGAATCGTTTCAAAAATTCCATACGATTGTTAAATACATAGAATAAAATTTGTCTGGCAAAATACAAAATACTGCAACCCGATAAAATCATTTTTAATTTATTACCGTAAGTAATTGTGCATGTACAGTAGAACTCAAAAGTGCAGTAGCAATCCTACGCAACTATAGCGTCAACATTCTAGCGCTACTTGTGACCTTTTTCTTTTAAGACAATTTACGCACACATGTAAATTGTTCTTCTGTAGGCATATTATTAATTTCGTTACAAACAACTATGTCGTCCGTGGCCGAGTGGTTCTGGCATAAGGATTACTAAAATGCAAGGTTGATGGTTCAAATCCTACGATCAACTATAACACTTTTTGTGTTTCATTTATAAATTAACAACAGGTTGATGAATAAAATATGTTTCTTGTAGAATTTATTATTTGTTAAACTTTAGCAAAGATCAACATAAAATGTAAAAAGTATGAAGGTAGATTTGAAATAAAATGGAATAATTACTGACTTTAGAGAAAATAAAATGACGTTGTTGTTTTTTAGTTGCTTGTTATTTACGTGAATCGATTCAATATTAAGTTCAACATGTCTACAAGTAATATAAGTATGGAAGTCAATGCTAATATTATGGCTTTATATATGAATGGATTAAATATAAGTGAAATAGCAAATGAAACTGGCATATCCGTAAGTATAATAATATATCATTTTATTTTTAAATTATACTAGCTGTTGTCCGCGGCTCCGCCCGCGTGGATATCGGTTATCGCGACCAAACATAGCCTATGTGTTATTCTGTGGTATACATATAAGCTATATTATTATTGTAAAGTTTCATTAAAATCTATTCTATCTATTGCTTACATTAATGTGTAAAAACGTTCTTTTTAGAGGAATACTGTGAGCCGCTGGGAGAAGAGGTTTGAGGACGAGGGTGCCAATGAGTTTGAAACATCATTGATGACTGCTCGTCGCGTACTCCATGCCGAAGGCCTGCATCACCGGACGCCAGCAATAAAACAGTTTTAACGCAACGGCATAAAGACGAAAGGTTAAGTTTTGCCTGGGAATACCTTGATTTTAACTGGGAAACGATTATAATCTCGGACGAAAAAGCCTTTTAAGTCCTGTCAGAAGGGAAGGATGCGGCTCTGGCGTAGGAACAATACACGCTGGTCTGACAGTAACATTGTTGTTAACACGAAGTCAGGCAGAATAAGTGTTAATATATGGGAATGGATCAGCGCGCCAGGACAGGCGAAATGGAGTTTATTCCGCCGCGAGCGAACAGCAGAAGTTATATGGACTTTTTACATACGATAATGTTACCTATCAGTGCGCAGTGTTTTTCGTCATAGTTCGCGAATGGCTTAGAGAACATGCAGAGGTCAACGGTCAGCACGATCCCCTGATTTAAACCCTTTAGAAAATATATACGGTAATGGTCCAAAGATGTCCTGAATTATTAAAGCAACATTGCATGCAAATATGTGACAATTTACGTGGGACAGATATTTATCAGAATGTTGTGGGGTCTATGCGCCGACGTCTATTCAGCGGTACTGAGAACAACGGAGGTCATAAAAATATTAATAATTATTAGCACAAAAACTATTATTAAGTAATTATTAATATTATATATTAATATTCTCTCTGAGCCTATTCCCAACTCAGTTGGGGTCGGCTTTCTGGTCTAATTAAGATCCGGCTGAGCTTAGATATTTTCCATGAAGCGACTGCTGACCTCCACAACTAAATTGGTGATATCGAAGATCTACAATACTAATTATACCTACTTAATTGAGTAATTGGAAAAAAGTAATCCTGTTGTTCTAAATATTAAAACTGTAAAAAAAGAATACTTTTGTTACATAACTTACAAGTAAGTAAACTATACTTAATGATCTTAAAAATATATTGAATAACCCAGTTAAGTAAGAAGTAGTTTTGTGAATTTGGTAAAAAGGGGACGTGCTGGCTATAGGGCAATTTAGTTTAAGATTGTAAGATTGAGGTTAAGTTTCAATCCTCTTTTCCTTGAGAAAACGAATACTTAAGCTATAAACCTCAATAAAATTTACACTAAGTAGGCAGGTAGATAGTAAAAATGAAATATATTTAGTTACGAATCAAACATTTTGTATTATTTCTTATTATAACCCCATAATTACTTAATCACATAAATAATAATTAAACTTCGTGCAAAATTACTTTATCAATATTTAAAATTATATTTACGTCATAAATATAAAAACTCTAAAAAGCTGGATTCGAACCACAGCCATCTGTAATCACTGTAGTGTCTTAAGCCACTTAGCTATCAGTTAACTTAACAATCTAAGTGAATTACTGTATTAGTATCTAATGACTCACAGCAGTCGTAAAGAATAACACAGTTATGAAAACGAATATATTATTATACCTATCGTCATCTTTCTCTAACACGTCATATTTTGTTGTCTGTCCTTTACGCTACGATGCGTCGCGTCTTGTAGACGCACGCACACATATAAACGCGATGGCCCGAGACACCCGCACGCTAAACCATTTTGAGCCTTGATGTGCTACTGCACTTATGAGCTCTGACTGTACCTATGTGATGACTTTCATGTTACTTTGTGGCAAAATACCAAATGAAAGAAATCAATCTTAGCATAAGTAATTAATTTTTAGAAATAGGTACGAATATTATATTTTCAGACACCCAAATATGCAAAAAAAAATCATTTAGTCAAACCGTTCCGGTGGTATTCATAGACAAACGCACGGTGACTCGTGAATTATATATATATATTAGTTGATCTACATGCCTGTGACAATACAGTAGCCTTAGCACTTCCTAATGTTAAGGAATCTACAGAAAGGAGCATTGCGATGGCGGGCTACACCCGTACACAGGTTCACAAGAAGCAGACTGCCAATCACAATGCTCCGTTCTCTCGAAACCTTTCCATTACGAATTCGATAGGAGTTGCTAGTGCTACTTTATAGGTAATAATCCATCAACCAAATGATCGGGAAAGGATAGCATCTTAAACTCGATGTCTTACTTGATCGAACGATGCAAATCACAATGGCCGCGCATTTTACTCATCTCACGATTCATAGATTAGGTAAGTGACAATAAACTAAACAGATGCGTGACTCCTTTGTTCTAAAATTTGCCGGAGTCGTATAAGACCATATTTTTTTTTTATTTATGGCACGTCAATTTGACATCACCTCGCCTGATGTTAAGCTGAAGGCAAAGTCTCATAAAAGAGGGTAACCATTGCAAACGTACAGAGCTACAATGGTGGCGCTCAGCTTGACAGTCTCATCAGATGCTTTTTCACGCCCCACTCAAAGGGCCCAGGACTGAAGGGAAAAGGAAACACGTGCGCCGGTAAGGAATTCCAAGACTTGATGGTGCGGCCAACCTTGAGAGGTTTTGTGTTGTCAGTGGAAAGACCGAGAAACCCTTCTTTGTATTTTACACTGACAGTACAGATACTCTCTTAACTTTGTCCCCTCCCTCTTCCCCTTCCCTCCACTTCAACACGAATGTGACGCCCCTGGTGTTGCAAACGTTCATAGGCCACGGGAACCACTTTCCATCAAGTGGGCCGCGTGTTTATCTGCCACCTAACTGGTATAAAAAGGATACCAGTTTTGGTACGTTTTAATGATCTATAGTTTTTTTTCATCATCAAATTATTCTTCACAGCCCCTTCATCACCATATCTACTCCTCTGATACTCAAAGGTTTGGTAGAGAACTCATAGTAAGTTAAGCTCGCCTTTATACATGATTTTTGCAATACTTTTTATGTATGATCTTTGTACTTGGTGTGCAATAAAGATTAGCATCTGATGAGGCCGTCAAACTGAGTGCCACCATTGTAACACTTTACGTGTTTGTGACCCTCTTTCCTGAGATTTTACCTTGAGCTTACCATCAGGCGGAGTGAAGTCAAATTGACATGTCCTAAATAAAAAAAAATTAGAAGAATTAAGAACAATATCTTCATCTGACAACCTCCGTGGCGTAGCGGTAGTGAACGCGACTGCTACGTAGGAGGCGCGGGTTCGATTCCCGCTCAGTGCAAATATTTGTCTGAATAAATATGAATATCTGCATTGGTCTGGGTGTTTCTATGTATAATATGTATGTATTTACAAAAAAAAATGTATCTACTTATGTATGTTTATCCGCATTCTAGAACCCGTAACACAAGCTAGTTAAACTATGCTTACCATAGGTGGCGTTGTGTAGATTGTCCTAGAATATTTATATTTTATTTCCCATCAAAATCGATACTATTTTGCACCTACCACTAAAATATACACAGAACACTTTACTGTGTAGCACAAAACGGCAAATTTTCTGCCTCTCACGTATCTATGACATACACACATTACACACACGTGCACACACGCACACACACACACCGGGGGGAGGAGGTTGGGGGGTCTCCGCTGACCCGTGGCGCCGCCTCAGATTGTTACGGCCAAAGAAACACTCCCTGAGAAAAGGACTATGGAGTCGCGTTTAGAAAGCTACGTTAATACTTTTATTTAGTTTGATAGATAGATAGATAAGATATAAGATAAGATACGGTAAGATTCCTTCATGTGTGTGTACATCTCACTCTTGGTAGGTACATATTATATTTATTACATTACAAGTATACGAAAGTAGATAAAATTTACAGGAGTGATTCTAAATAAACTTTTTCTTTCTTATTTTGCCTATGTCAAAAAAGAAATTAAATTCCTAGAACTGAGAGCCGTGGTAGTCTCTGGTATAACCTGGTTCATTAAAGATAGGATTCTAAAATGGCGGAGCTTATCACCTGCTCTCGCTCGCACACTAGTGCTATCTATACTCACTCAGGCGCGTACCGTCAACAGTAAAAAAATATTGGTATTTATTTTCTTCCACGCTGTGCTCCTGACGCGCTTAGTGAGTAATAACCCTTATACTTACCCTTTGATAATCTTGGTGAAAGACTGTCTCATAGACAGTATTAATAAATTTGTTCATAATAATGTTAGTTCTTTATTTTAATCAACATCATGATCTTCCATAATCGTCCTGATAGAATGTGATATACGTTGCCAGGTACTTTTTTCGGGATGAAAGGACTCAATGTCCGTTTGAAAGGACTCTACGTGTTAAAGTAGGTACTGTTTCCGATGAAAACCAAAATAGATGCCGTCACGTGTCTTTCTATTTTTAACGTTCACGCGGGCGAAGCCGTTAGCAGTAGCTAGTTAGAAATTTTTACGACCTGGTCTTGTTTTTATTATTTTTCATTTGAAAAAAACTGACTTCAAATTTTATATGCCAACTGTACTATCTGTCAACGCAAGTACAAGCCGCCATTTATGAATCGTTTCTTTAATGCATCGGCTTATATGGGTAATGGACTGCTGAGACGAGGTCTCGGGTTCAATCCCAGGTTTTACCATGGCACACACCAATGACTTTTCAATGCTCTTCAGAGTTATGTGTATTTATCGCAGGTTTATAGGTGCCCGGTTAATGGCAATAGGTTCGCCACCTATTAAATTGGGACCTAAACATAAACTGACGACATGTGGGTGTTAGCACCTCTGCCAACCCCTTGGGCATATAGGCGTGAGTTTATTTTGAGTGTAGACTGCAGGCATACGATTAAATATAACTTAACATATCACATAAATCCGGACCACGTCATCTATATAAATTAAAATGAATCGTAAAATATGTCGGTAAGCGCATAACTCGAAAACGGCTGGACCAATTCGAGTATTTTTTATTTGTTATATCTTCTTTGAAATCTAAGGAAGGTGCTATAGAATATCGAGAACGGGATCAGAAAACCACACGAGCGCAGCCAAAGCCAAACAGTTACGAATAAAAATTAACTCCAAACTAAAAAATATGTCTCAAAGGCTGCTCCAAGCATCTTCTGTCCCACACAGTACACATTCAAAAGGATCACGAGTTTCTTGCGCCCCACGCCACTTTCATACCATATCTTATTTTATATTTTTATTTATATAATCCTGTATTTTTACAACACCGACTAGACTTGAACATTTTATCCATAATATCATAAACGCGATGTACTTACGTTTGTTTCACCAGTGTACAATACTGGATAGAATATGGCAATACCGAATAGAATATGGAAATATTAGAGGAGGTAGGACATGACGGTATATCCGTCCCAATCGAGCAGTCCGACTGGGGAAGTACCTCCACCCTACAGAATATCGCCGTTTAATAACCTTGTGTTGTGTTTTCGGTGGTGAGTAGGGTAGCCAGCGCTCACTAGAGAGGTTTTGTGTTGTCAGTGGGAAGACCAAAGGCTGATCCTACATCTTTTGCGCTGACGACACAGAATGTCTCTGTTCTAACAGGGGTTGCGGCACGAGTGTTATTCCTCTGGTGTTAGGCCATGGTAACCACTTACCATCAGGTGGGCCGCGTGCTTGTCTGCGACCTAAGTTGTACAAAAAAAAAATGGGTTTAAAGAATATATTTCTCATAAGAACCTAATACACAGTACACTTAAAATGAGATACATGGATTAAAATAATGATAATTTACACCTCGGTGTTCTAGACGTCACTGTGTGCGAACATATTTTCTGAGTTTCCTTTTAAATACATTTATATCATTACATGTCTTCACATCATTGGGTAATCGGTTGAACAGTTGAACGCCCTCAAACAGTATAGTTTTTTTCCCGTAGTTAGTGCGCACCCTTGTTAGTTCAAGTTTATTGTTATTTCTTAAATAATGTGACATAGCTTTTTTCTGTATTTTTAAGTTAGTTTGTTGCTATCGCGTCTACATTCATAATTATCACGTCTTCATTCTTTAAGCGGGGCGTGAAAAAGCATCTGATGAGGCCGTCACACTGAGCGCCACCATTGTAACACTATACGTGTTTGCAATAGTGACCCTCTTTCATGAAACTTTGCCTTCAGCTTAACATCAGGTGAGGTGAAGTCAAATTAACGTCCCATAAATAAATATATATACTTCAGTTGCAGTACAAATTTAGTAGTCTATACAGAATAATTTATTGTTGAACTGTTTTTTTTTAATTTTGACTACTTTCCATCACGTAGGTAAGTGTGCTTGTCTGCTACCATATTATAAAAAAATAGGGACGTCACACTTGTACTGCCGACCCTATAGAAACTAATACCTACCCTTCTTGAAGAAGCTCATGTTATGGCCACATGAAAACTTCTTTATTTAATCAATTTTTTTAAATTTTTTTAAAATTATTATTTTAAACAATATCTTTTTACCTTACCGTATTTATGCAATAAATGAATCCCTCGGATCAAAAATTCGTAGTTCCACTTGTATTTGTTTTTCCCTTTTTTTCCATTTATATAATAATGAATTGTAATTGTAATTATAAATGAATAAAATTACTTTCGTCTAATTGTATTGAAAAAAGAAATGAATTTATTTTTATTATAGGTAATAACCAAGTAAAGTCACATGTATAGTTAGTTTTTATGTCCAGTGTTTCTGAACGTATCAGCGTTTCTAAATTATTATATGAGTTTATATGATATTCACTAGTAAGTACGCTTGATGTTGAAGATCAGCAGTTTCAGAATTATTTGTTGTCTTTACGAGACGCTTCTCATGTTATTATATTGCTTCGGGAATAAATTTTGTCAGCTATACAGTACTTATAATATACATGGCATGGACAGTAATAGTACTGATTTTAGATTGACATGGTCATTTACATATTCACTGTTAATTATATCGGGATTTTTACCGGTGTACGGCCGTCAGTCTATCTATCTATCTATATTATTATATGCGGATTTCGATGCGGTTTTTTTCACACAACAAAAAAAGTTGGTAAAACTTAAAATCTTACGTTTGTTTGATTGCAACCGGTTAAGCAGAACCTTAGTTCTCCTCGCACCCGGCAGACCTACTACCCATCTCTATCGGACCTTTATTTAATTGGTTAGCCCACTCACCCTCTGGTTGATAGCTATACCTATTTTTCAGAAATTTCAAAGTTGAAGTTATTTTTTTGACGTCTCGATTAGCTTGCAACGATTGATGACCGTCAATTTGTTTATCTATTTATGAAAAATACTCCTAGGACATCATGGGTAGGTACCTACACGGATACCTACATTTGTGGGTGTCATTATATAGACCTTAAAGGTTAAAAAAATGACGTTCTTTATTTAAATATTTCAAAAGTATAATAGTTTTAGATTGAAAAATGCACGATTGAAAATAATTGATATATCGCAGTCCACGCTAGACACCGGCCTCTCTCAATGTTGGAAGGCTTTGGTCTACTGTGGCATGTCACAAATCTGGACGCACCTTTACACAATACATAGGAGTCATTGGTCCCACGCTTAAATAATTTTATCGGCACTGTAATTGTACAGTTACGTTTGAAAGGGCTTGTGTTAGAAATGTACTTATTGAAGTACATTTCTAACACAAGCCCTCTCAAACGTAACCACGTAAATGTTTCACGACTAGCGACGTGCCGTGACATTACTCAACGTCGCGCGCACTCCGACGTACAGTCGCGTACAGTCGGACTATGGTCCGATCGTAATTAATGTCCCGATGGCAAGGTAGACCTGGGTTGAACCCGGCTTTTGTGGCGAGTCCGGATTTATTCGCTAGCTAAGATGCTGTAGTACCTACTTAATACAGTTTTGTCGATGTATCTACTTGCTTGATTAGAAAAAAAATAGAAAAGCTATTAATATGTTAACTATTCAACTCAAGTTTAGATAGGAAAAAATGATTGCTTCGACGGGATTCGAACCCGCGATCTTTCCCTTACAGGGGGATCGCTCTGGCCGCTAAGCCACGAAGCCATCGTCTGAATCATTTGAAATTCTTCTATATCACCATCTTCGATAGCTCTCACCATCGCCATGGTGAGAGCTATCTACCGACAATCATACGAACTATCGGTCACAATGAATGACTTTACAGACATTTTTAAACCACGATGCACTTACAAAAAAAATGTATCTAAGTATTTTTATTTGCATTCTAGAACCCATAACACAAGCTAGCTAGCTAGCTATGCTTACCATGGGTCTAGATGGCGTTGTGTAGATTGTCCTAAAATATTTATAGGTACATAAAATAATAACCAAACATAAATATGTATTATATTAATAACTAGCTGACCCGCGCAACTTCGTCTGCGTCACCCCGTTTTTGCAACATTTTTCATTCCTGCTCCGCACCTGTTAGTCGTAGCATGATGTTATATACATATAAACCTTCCTCTTTAACTATTCTATCTATTGAAATAAACTGCATCAAAATCCGTTGCGTAGTTCTAAAGATTTAAGCATACAAAGGGACAAGAAAAATAGGGACAGAAAACGCGACTTTATTTTATACTGTGTAGTGATAGTGATGATGATTATATTGGATAAGGTAAGGTACCTGTCCTTAAGGCCCCGTCTCAAAAACACTGTACAATAACAGTAGGTTGTGGGTATATCGAAAGTTGCCGATACAACAGTGTGGAGGCGAGGCGCTGCTCGAGGCGCCTGCAGCCAGCGCCAGAGATAACGCCGACGCCCGACCCAACGAATTATATCACCCCTTGTACGGCGCGCGGTGCAGTACCGAGCAAGTTACGGTTTTTTGAGACCGAAAATCGTAAAAATTTTGACGTTGTGGTGAATTTTCTGTGATTTTTTATTGTTTTTACTTATTTTTGGGTACTTTTATAACAAATATTAAAATATATTGAAGTAGATGTTATATGGTGGAAGAAGAATTAAATATGTGAGCTGGTAAGAAATTTCAAGATTGAAGCGGCAGAGGAAATTGTGTATAAATATATAATGTGTGTTGTGTTTTGCAATAAATGTATTCTTATTTCTTTCTTTCAAATACATAACGAACCGCTTGGTTCTTGATGGAATATTCTGCATCGTATGCGGGTGACATCTAAGTACTGCCACGTATTAACCTTTGTAGGAAATTAGAGGGTACGACTAATTGGAAAATGCCAAAGCACATATCATGGTAGAGACGGTAAAAACCTGCCAAAAGTGTAACATTTCTACGCATCATACTGCCAAAGGCTCGAGGCAAAGGCTTCAACTAATAAGTACTCTGAGTTAATAACCTAACATTTTGAAAGTGGCTCTGTTGGTTTGTTACCTTCCATGATAAACCGTTTCCGCGTGGACGGAGCACAGCAGCTACTTGGCATTTGATAATCAGCTGCGATATTCGTCGAGCTCGTTAGTCAGTCAAGATAAAGAAAATAAGAACGACATTAATAAAGATGTGTATTTTGATACTACATATCTAATTTTATTGCATTTAAAAAACGAAATATGGCCTATGTTGTAAACGAAATGTGTGTAGGTAATTATAATATCTGTTTATTTATTAGGTAGGTACTCCTTCACTAAACATGCTAATATTAAAATATTCTAAACCAGTGATATGCAATTTAAAGAATAAGTTAAAAGTGAGTAAAAAAGTGTAGTGTAGAGGCGAAACACGTGTCGAGGTTTGTACTTGCGGAATATTGCACATACTTACAACAAAATCTCTCCTCGGGATATGAAGTATTTTACTTGCTTTGAGGAGTGCGGTTTGGCATTCCTTTGTATGACAAAAAGTTAAAAAATTGAGTATAAAGATAGTCTAGAAATTTATCACTTTAGAGACTATTAGTTAAAATAGAAATAAATACAATATGTATGAAATGGTAACATTTCATTATAATAACCAACAATCGATGCATATATAAATAGTCAAATACTCGAATTAGTCATAACATATAAAATTTAACAAATCTAAACCTATCCCAAAAAAAACAATTACCAACACAGCTCCAGTACTACACCGCGAGCCTCAAGAGGGTGCTGGGGTCGAGTTCTCCTCCGGGCCATTTGTCAGTGACAGGACGTCGCGCGAGGGCAGTAGGAGAGGCCCGAGGGTGGGAAGACAGGGAGGACCCCCTCCCCCTTCCCACCACATTCCTCCGCGCTTGCGGCTTTAGCACGCGACAGTACCGACGTGTTGGTCTTAAATTACTGAGAATGGGTTTAAATTAAACTAAATGTTGCCATAATAAAGGATTGTCTTACTTCAATTTGTGGTAGAATTTATGTTTATTTAAATGTTCTATGAGAATGGTAGAGAATAGGGAGTTAATACTTGTAACTCGTCGTCAGTAGATTTCTTTTTATAACACTAAGGTAGCAGATAAGAATACAGTTCACCTGGACACTGACTTTATTAATTATCAAACATTATCAACCATTGCTGAACATTGAACTTTGAACTACGACTACGTTCTTAAAATTTACAATTAATGGCAGTCTGCAGAACTTCATGCACAAGTACATTTTTATCGTGTGCAGAACCCCCACGGATTCCACGTTCATCAGAGCCGGTGAGAGTGTTTATGTCGGACTCGAACCGACTAAAACGCATGCCATCTTCGGGTCTTCAGTTGCTGGAGGAGGTAGTTAATACAAGACATATCTCTCGCAACCCGGCAGACCCGTGGTCATCTCTTTTAGATAACTAACTTTTAAGGCCAAGTTCCGTATACAAATGAAAATAATGGAACCCTATTATTACGACTCCACTATCTGTCTATCCGTCCGTCACTATGTCTCATGAACTGTAACAGCTGAACAGCTGTAATCCTCACTTATGATCTATTTCTGTTTCATAACTATATACACATACACTAAACATAATATAATAAAAAAGAGAACTGTGGCGTGGTAGAAACCTACTGCTACTGGAGGTACGGGTTCGATTCCCGGGTAAACAAGAAAGAAAGGATAACGATAATCTAGCTGATCATCTTGCTGGTCTCTTCTCAGGAGACCTAACTACCGAACCAGTGAACAAATCATTTTCAACTTACTACTATTTTATTCATTACTAATTTACATTCCATACTTACATTCATAACAAACTTACTATTTTATTCATTAAAAAATTATAAAACTTTGACATTCATAAGGGCTATTTATGTGCCTAAACTGAATACCTAAAGGATATTGATTCTTTGATTCTTTGATTTATTGCTCAGTGCAAATATTTGTGTGCATGATATTCACAAAATAATGTATCTAAGTATGTTTATCTGCATTCTAGAACCCATAGCACAAACTATTAAGCTGTGCCTACCATTGGTCTACTTAGGCGGCGTTACAATATCCTGAAATATTTATTTATTTATAATTTAATTATAGCAACTAATATATTATAGTCATGGAGGCATAGCAAGACTTACATATACATCGGTAGCTTATCGGTTAAGAAGTCTGCCTTGCAATCGAGATGTCTTGGGTTCGAATCTTGGCCATCCTACCGACGAGAACCCACTTCTAACACAAGCCATTGAGCTGAGCTGGAGGGGTTAGCAGGAATATTTACAAGATAATGTTATAAGAGTAATGATGTCGACCAAGTAAATGTAACTTGTGTAATCGTAAGAGGTACCCATAGGACAGGCTTGCCTATTGTGGGGCCAACGGACACTGTTAAAAAACTGTACTCTTATTGACAATAAATATTTTTCTAATTTTCTAATTCGTAATTTCGGTTACAGATACTCTATCTTAAAAAAAACAATAAAAAAGGTAGAACTTTCCTATCTGATGACGTCATTCGGTCAACTTGTTATAAGCCGCCTATCATATTACGTTCGGTAAGTAATCATATTACACCAACGTACCAATATTTTTAAATGCTTATGCTTAACTTATTAGTATAATCCTATTAAATCTGTGACCTTTGGGTATTATTAATAACTATTAATATAATATTCAGTTATGACGTCAGAATATATATTCAATTATTTATATTTGGTGTTGCAAACGGCCACGGTGATCGCTTCCCATCAGGTGGGCCGTGTGCTTGTCTGCCACCTAAGTGGTATAAAAAAATATATATAGTGGGCTCTAAAAGTCCCTGGACAGCTTAAGATGTACAATCCTTTGACCACTTAAGTGTAATTTAACCAAAAGTACCGAGTAAAATGGGTTGAATAGAGATCAAAGGGTGAATAGAAACAAAATGGTCAGCTAATTTCGTATTCATTTTCTATCTAGCGAAACTTTTGACTAGGTCATTGTAATATTAGTCATCAAAAATCTGATTTGAACTTATTTGAACGAGGCTTCTTTGAACCATTTTATCTTTATCTACCCCTGGATCCCTATTCACCCCATTTTACCTAACATAGATAGCGTTAGTAAAATATACTATCGATGTATTATTTATTTAAAAGAAAATAAGTAAGCTCATGCAAGAAGTATCCTAAATTTAATTACATTAATATGTAGATCTATTATCCAGTAGTTTCTAAGACTAGTAGTTGTGTAGTGGCATCGCTTCATAGGTAATCTGTTTTTTCAAATTATCCACGTACTTTGAAACCCCCTGAAAACACTGAACTTTGACCTTTACGGAGACACCTAGGTATTCGACATGAAAATTTGGTTGTTACTGAACAATTTTGATGCGTACGGAATTAGAAAGGCATAGTACTTGCATTACCTCATCCAGTAGCAACCCCTAATAGCACACACCAAAGTATCCACTCCAAAACATTAACAAACTCCATCCAAATACTTCTATCAAAACAAAAACAAAAGGTGAACCAACAAAGGCTCATAATTCGCGTGAAAACGCACACTTCCCCCTAACACACACACTCACACCGAAAGTGCACACACACACTCACACAACCAAACAGCCTCACTCATACACACTCACAAGTAAAGCTAAGCCTACCACATAACGACACTAAAGTCCAGTAAGGCGATTACAGTACCCCCTCACTGAAATTGATCCCCCAGGACCCACCCCCCCGGGCGGCTTTGTGATGGCCCTTTATCCCGGACTATTGGTGACTTACGGTACAGCCTTGGAATTTTAGTAGGTTCTATTATTTCCGTGGTGGTTTTTGGGGAAAAAAAATCGGAATTTTTTTCAGTGTTATGAAAAATTGTGTTATGGTTGAAGGAATATTGGACGTATTTTTTATGGAATTTTTTGATAAAATTGTACTCTTTTATGGTTCAATTTCTTAAGTCTAAATAATAAACTTCAAGTTCATTGAACTAGGTAGACATAGTTCACTGGAGAGGTTTTGTGTTGTCAGTGGGACTACGAAGAAACTACACTGACAATACAGAGACTCTCTTAACCTTCACAGCCTTACAAGAAAATTTTTACTTGCGAGATTCCCGCAATCAATCGGTAGATGTATAGTATACTTAGTTTAAAGTTTGTCTAATAGGTACCCAAAAGATCTTGTCCTTAACAAAGTAGGTTACAAAGAAAAAAAAAAAGCGTCAGTAGCTTACAAGAGTTCGAATCCTGGCCATTAGACTACTGAAGTGAATCAAACATAAGCTAATAACCTTAGTTAAAGGGGTTAGAGGGAATATTAATAATTCTCGTTGCTAATATTCTATATGAAAAAAAAACTGCACCATACGACCATGGCTTACTAAAAGCTGTCTAAATAAAAAAAATTCTCAATCAATATTCAAAAATCGAACAACAATCAAAATCTACTTTATAAACTGTACCCATCTATTTAAATTTCCACAGGACATTCCATTTTTAAAGTCTTGACACACGACGACTAGTGACGCGACAGCCGCGAGTAATCGCACGATCGTACCGCGCGGTATCTGCGCGTCTATCTGCGGCCGGCGCGGCGCGGTTCCGCCTCAGATCGCGCCGAACGTTACCCGCGTCATATTTAGAGTTTATATTTAGAATAGCGTTGATGTTAGTGTCGTGTATGATAATAATTATAGTGGTTTAAGTAGATGTATGTGCTTCGTTGCTACAAAATGGTAGTGTTAAAATTATATTCTTGTGATTCGTGAACCTAATTTGTAAGTTTTATTATTGGGATAGACTTTTGGTGAGGACGTCAAAGCCACCATTTTAATATTGCTGATTTTTGCAATGGTGACCTTCTTTCTTGAGACTTTGCCTTCAGCTTAATATCAGTTGAGGTGAAGTTATTGATGTGTCTTAGTAATTAAACATACTTCTCATCCTCATCATTGCGTTGTTTCTGGTTGATTCCTAACCCGTGGTTCGTCTAAACTTTTTACTTTGGATTTGGCATATGTGATTTTTATGAGACCCATCAAAGTTTGACCAGATGTACGGACTTACCGGGTTGTAGGCAGTGCACATGAACAATTTTTAATTACTGTAATCCCTTTAGCTTAGCTAAATTGCATGTGTTAGCATTGAATTCATATCGGTAGTAAAGTCAAAACTTCACAATCGCCTCACTTTTATTACCTGCCCTTCTGGAAAAGTTATAATTCGTTGGACATCGTTTTGTAGAATAGAATGTTCAATGTACGAAAATGACACTTATTTTGAAATTTTTGACATAACGTCAATCTCATACATTTCTAAATATTTCTATTCTATAAACGCATTGCCACTTATCTAGAGATAGGGGAAACTGGGGACACTTTATCCCTATGGAAGACAAGGTACACCAATATTTTTTGAATTACTAAGTGTATTAGAGTATTTTTTAATGTGGCAACACTAAGTAAACATTATTACCCTTAGTGTTACAACATTAAAAATAGTCTAATACGCTTAGTAATTCAATAAATATTGGTGTACCTTGTCTCCCATAGGGATCAAGTGTCCCCAGTTTCAAAAAAGAACTGCTACTAAGACGTAATATAGTAAGCAATATTGTAGTGTACCACCCCTAGCAATCACCATGTTGCCTATTTAGAGTGTTCCGCGTAACGCGGGCACGACACGACCGATGCGCCGAGCGATACGTGCGACTGAGATTAATCGCGCTCGCGACTTCGCAGTTCGCAGAAAGCGCTATTTGTGGCCGCTCTCTGAACCTGTGTATTAGAAATGTTGGAATAGAAGGACTTTGGTTTGATAACATCGTGTGCTTGCCTGACACGAGTACTTATTTACTTAGTACTTTTGATGGAGATATTTTAAAACCTATTGGATGTAGGTATGGAGTTATGCATCTCTGATTTCATCTAAGGATTGGATGGTCAGACGGCAGTCGTTCCTAAAAACCATTTAGTGTAAGGAATAACATGACGATGAATGACTAAGTACCTACCTCTAATAATTAATCACATGCGGAACAAAAACGCTTGTCATTATAAAAAAAATGCACACAACATAATAAAACGTAAATGAGTCATTAAATTGTATTTATATAATATATTCTTTCATTTCGTTACGTTTCAATTTCCTTTTTATTTTAATTAGGTGGTAACTTAAGATCCAATGATAACACTTTGGCATGCCCCTTTAGCATAAAAAATACCTATTAAGCAAAAGTGTTTGTCTATAAAAATGCAAAAAACATATGTCTAGGCTATTAAAAAAATCTAAAAGTAACTACTTTTATAAAAGTAATCAGTTAATAAGATGCCTCCTTTTTTCAAGACGGTTAAGAATAAGTAAGGCATCATACATATTATGTACTCTAGGTATTAGCTCTACACACAATTTTAAAAAAATAAAATTTATTTTTTAATTTTGCCATTACCAGTACCTACCTAAGTATATTACCTCAGCTGCATGCGATTGTACTTCACTACAACAGAATAGAGACTCGAAAACAAAAGCGTTTCACCTTTAAAAATACGTTAGTACCTACTAGGTACAATCATAACCAAAAGTGAATGTGCGTCATTCGACAGTTCCGTTATCTTCAGTAATCAACACCTCGCGAATGGTTCGGTACGGTCCACCAATGAACGTACTGTATAGCGACCCTTCACGCCGGAGGCGCGAAACTCGACACCTTTTTAGAACACATTTAAATAATAACGTAAGTAATAAAATATATTTATTTTAATTTAGATTGTATTGCTTTAAAGATAAGGTTGATATTACAATGGATTGTGAGGTGTGAAAATTGACGCCTATACCCAAACTATATTTTGAGATATCAATGAACTCTATTTGTAACATATTAAGAGTAACTTTCGCGTAGCATTATTGGTGTATTGTTCAAGGGATGGATTCTTTGTGTACAATATTGTATCGTTTGTAGTGTAGTTAAGGTTTAATTTTGGATGTGATTGAAGGTGTTAAATTTAACACCTCGAGTGCTATTTGTGGATACAAAGTCAGTTTGTTATTGGTCGGCCAGGGATATTTTGGAGGTGATAGATAATCCTCGAACCTATCCTTGTCGATATTTATGTGTGTGGAATGAAATACATAGACATAATATGTAATTTTTTTAATTTCATATGATACCAACACAAGAAACTTATGTAGAGACGATAGTGATTCTGTTTTTTTTTTTTTACTATCGTCTAAGTGACGATAGGCAAAGGTAGCCTAGGTATACCTAAGGTGTGTAAGTGTAATTAAAGGTGTGTAACAATATCATTATTTTGCTAACTATGATTTTCGGTCCCACGTAATATGAACGATCCTGTTGCCGTCAAGTGTGCACTTTTTAGTCCTGGGGCTCTAACCGAAATGCATTCGTTCCGAATCTACATTCGTCATCACTCTGAAAATGTATGGGAGTGACATTTGTTGTCCGAATCGGATCACATGACATCTTGCATTTTGGCTAGAGCCCCTGGGTTTATTTTGATTTTTACGGAAGGTACCGCCATTGAATACCTCAACCTTGACAGGAAAGAATGCGTCAGAACCTCAACCATTTGTCAGCTGGTATGTCCAGACTTACGAATAATTTATTTGGAAAATATCTTTGGCCGCGGTTCGTTTGAAATGGCAAACAGTTCGGACGGACGGTATAAATAGCCCTAGAGCTTTTTCTATGGGTTATTTTGCACCGTATTCCTGGAGTAGTGTGAATGGTCCAACCCGCAAATCCTAGATTAATTTAAGTACAAACAATCATCAAGAAATTACTCATAAAATTATAGGTACGTTTTTTCTGAACTGGCAACCCCGTTAGATCTAGTTTATAGCATATTAAAACTCAATTATCTCTTAAATTCGAACTAAACCAAAAAATTTGAATTCCGAACTAAATTGAAATGACAAAAACGCAAGTTACCAACATAACAGAGCGACCTACCTACATCAATTTTCCCGCCACATCATTCCGCGCCATTGGGCGTCTGTTTTTTAATTTTCCCACAACATGGCGATAAGGCATCGTATGTCTATTTCCTATCGTTTTACATCGTTGAGTAGTGACGTGGGGTGTAACGTATTCATTTCAATGTCGCTAGAAACATGATTAGATTTTTGATCAAGAGTTATTTTAACGAAATGTATTAAAATAAAATCGACCAAGCGCGAATCAGAACCTTTTAAATATTTATTGTATTTTTTTTAAATACATACCTATTTGTTATTATAATGACAACATAAATATTTCTTTTATACCACTTAAATGGCAGAGAAGCACACGACCCACCTGATGGATAGCGGTCACCATGGCATGGCACGTGTTTGCAATGGTGACCCTCTTTCATGAGACTTTGCCTTCAGCTTAACATCAGGCGAGGTGAAGTCAAATTGACGAGCCATAAATAAAAAATAAAAAATTATTACGTTTACCTATAACTACAGAGGCGTCGCTCTCGTCACACTCGTGTCGCATCATCTGTAAAATTTTCAAATATAATGGGCAAGGTACTTAGTAAATGCCGACACGGAGTCACAAAATTTTTTAATAGACTCGGTAGATACTTACTCCATGTTATGGCACAACTGAAGAAAAATTGATAAATCTCGCTTGGACAACATCTCGTTTTGATCTTCACTTTCAATTTTAATTTAAAGAGGCTATTAAATTAAAATTGAAAGTGGTGTTTGGCAACCTTAGTTTCATACATTTAGTGGTGTTTGGACCATTAAATGTATGAAGTATAGTAAAAAGTATCGTTTCGACTACTTTCAAAAATGTCCAGTAAAAGGTGTCGTTTGGACCACTTCATAATATGGCTAGTAAAAGGTTGGTATCGTATGTATAACTTTACAAAACGGCCAGTGAAAGGTACTTATCGTTTGGACCACTTCTCAAAATGAACAACAAAAGGTGTCATTTGGACCACGTTCCAAAATGACCAGTAAACCTTTTGTACAGTTTTCCTCTCTAAACAATTGCGTCAAAGTTATTCCATATTTCTCAATCATTTTTACCAAGATACAGCCACAGGCAGGTAGGCATACCCACGAGGCATACACAAGCATACTTACATACATGAAAAACGTGATTGTAGTGTGTATAGTGTTGTTGGTGCGTCTCGTATAAATAATGTATCGCGGTTGGGACGCGCCGCTCGCTGCGGTCTAGGCGCCGCGCTTAGCACAGAGGCCTGGAGACGCTGTTATGAATAGAATCTTTTGGACCAAGTTTATTTATTTATTTATTTAATTGTGGAACATAGGTATTACAGAGATCTTAAAATAATGAATGTAGGTGCACTATGTCCTACCACATACATGGCGTACAAATTAAAATTAAATGTCGTTATGGTTAGTATTGGGACTTAAAGCTATGGTTAGTAGATATCGCTTACAAGATTGGGTCAAACTGCTCATAACAATACATTGCATATAATTATCAAAGAACATTAAGATGTTATATTTATCCATAATTAAAAATAAAAGGTTTGTTGACTTAGAGTTTACAATTCTAACTGACTCTACACTTTACTTGATTGTTAATTAAACAGACAAGAGCGGCTGAATGAATCTGTCTGAAAATTTTAACAGTTTTTTTAATCTTAATTAGGACACGTCAATTTGACTTCACCCTGCCTGATGGTAAGCTGTAAGCAAAGTCTCGGGAAAGAGGGTCACCATTACAAACACGTAGTGTTACAATGGTGGCACTGAATGATGGCTTAATCAGATGCTTTTTCACGCCCCGCTTAAAGGACCTGGAACCGTAGGAAGAAGGAAACCCGTGGGCTGGTAAGGAATTTCAATACTTAATGGTGCGGCAGACTTACTGAACCGCTTGGTTCTTGACCGAGTAGAATATGACCGTATATATAATATATTATGTAGGTATCAGCTACCTACACGTTTTTATTTCAAAGTATCTAGGAACGATTACAATTTGCATTTCTCAAACATCTGAAAAGGAATGTAAAGATCAGATTTTTGTAAAGAAGTAGGGCGTTTATCTACATCGTACGTAGGTGGTTTAATTTCAATATGTGACATTTGCGTAGACTTCAGAAAGAATCAAGTAAATAAATCATTAAACTTAGTTATTCAAACACTAAAAAAACCTATTATGAATGACACTCCACTGTATTTTCCTGTTCCGCGGCTTGGGTGGCGCCGTCCGCTATAAAATTCGGACAGCGGCGCGGAATCCCACAGATTCCAACTTAATATTAATTGTCGATCGACTAACCTCAACACTACCCCTCCCCCCGCACCCCCGCCCGCTTTCAAATAACTACCACCCACGGTAAACATTTGTTGTATTCTTATTTTGAATAGGTATGACAGTTATTTTCTTGAGCCGCGGTAGCCTAGTGGTATGGGTAATGGACTGCTGAGACGAGGTCTCGAGTTCGATCCCAGGTTTACCATGGCACACACCAATGACTTTTCGATGCTTTTCGAAGTTATGTGTGTATTTATCGCAGGTTTATAAGTGCCTCGGAGAGCACGTTAAGCCGTCGGTCCCGGTTGCCATACAAACACCTAGGTATGGCAGTCGTTACGGGTAGTTGGATCCCTCAAAAGTCCAACCAGCCTAACTTGGAACTTCGATATCGCCATTGGTTATTAGACCATTGGTTGCGGAGGTCAGATGGCAGTCGCTTCACGGAAAATATCGAAGTTCAGCCGCATCACAGTTAGACTGGAAAGCCGACCCCAACTGAGTTGGGAAAAAGGTTCAGGGAATGATGATGAGTTATTTTCTTGAAGTTGGTAGTAAATGTATATCGTGGTCTATGGTCGTTGTGTACCTAAATACCTATGTCATACTAATGCCTAATCGCGATGCGATTTAAATAATAAATACCTGCGTAATTTATAACATGAAATATTTGATACGCATCTGTGATAGGAGATGTCTTGTTTACTTTTTTAATAATTTCAGTAGGTAACCTAAATTATTACCTACTATAGTTGCGGCACGCTATGATGGCAATTTGGACTCTAGTTTTGCTCGTTTTCTCGATTTGGCAATAAAACAGGGCCTCGATTCTACTAACTGTCAACCATTGTCACGGCACTGACATTAAAAACGTGCCATTAAATTTTAGGCTTTAACCTCACACTAACTATTGTCAATATTATCAAAATTTCACCGGATCGAATCTACCGTAGCAGTTGACCGCTTTACCACCTCACAACACATGTAATCTCATCAAAAAATTTCATGAATACCCTAACAAGTAGGCACTCTCACCACAAATTTCATTTAATTAACCACAGATTCAAAAACCTATCATTTAGTCGAACCCAACAATACCATTCAGCGAAATGTTCACATACAACTATCAACATCAAAAAACCGTTACTTTTAGCCACCGACTGGCCACCACTAGCAATTTCACCTCTAATTTACGATGTTTTAAATACGGTAAGAAACGGTTTTTTTACAATAGCAACACAAAGCATAAGTAGATGTTAAGGTTATTTGATTTGAAGTTGCCTACCGTTACAATTGGTAGTGAGCATTTCGAGGGTGCTAGGGTTGTCACTTGCAGCTATTGGCACAATTTAGGGTAAATGAAATTTTAGTGTTCATTCTGGTTTACCTTCCAATTATGGGAAACAATTTTTTTTGGAAAACAACCAGTATTTTACAACTAAATTAATAACTGGATAGATATCTTACAACCATTTATAAATTTTCACATATACATATTTAGTGCTTGCTTGTAGGTACAGAGAGTATAATTTGGATTTACAATCAAAGACTTGCTACTTGAAAACATTAATTCTATCTTTCTATCGATCAAACATCGAAATCCGTTGATCATTATAATCGTTAATTTCATAATCACCATATAAATAATTCCAGGTGCATCCGAGGCTTAGAATCCGGAGTCTGCTACCCTACAAGTACGTGCATTATTCATTTTATTTTTGATGTTACGACAGCGACTGCCGTCTGGCCTGCTACCCAACACAAAAATATGAGTTTATTTTATACCATAAATTCGTCCTTCCATTAGCAAGCGTGCATGATCCCGATTCTACTACTGAACAACTATTATCAATTAATACCACAATTATTACGGTTCATATATAGTTAACAATTAATACAACCGGAATCCAGCTTGCAAGCGAAGTTTACTAGAGTTTTGAAGATCTTAGTGGGACTCAACCATAGGTTGATCTCAATAATATTTAACTGATAAATTTTGTAATCTAATCCTTCAATAAAATTAACAATGATTAAAAAATATTCGCATATAAAGCAAGTATTTCGATATAACATTAGGAATGATTACAATGTGCATTCCCCATTCTGAAAAGGAATGTAAAAATCAGATTTTTGGGAATAAGTAAGGCGATATCTATTTAACAACATTTTAAACCCTTTCAGTACTGTTCCTCTATTTTAAATCAGAATATTAATTATTATGATCAAATTGACATATGTTTTAAATGCCATTTTTTCAAGTACAACCCTACGCTCTAAGTATCTGCTCCTTAGCTCCCGGCCGCAAAATTATAGTAAAATCGTATAATTAGGGCTACAGTCGTAATTCCCACTTGCGGTCACCGCTTCCTTCCCTATTGTGAGTTCTCGATTC
The DNA here is from genome assembly GCA_963691645.1 of Pelosia muscerda. Classification (NCBI taxonomy): domain Eukaryota; kingdom Metazoa; phylum Arthropoda; class Insecta; order Lepidoptera; family Erebidae; genus Pelosia; species Pelosia muscerda. Next base: position 3,422,229 of record OY829118.1, read on the forward strand.
CGACTGACAGACAGGATGCATCGAGTACTCATATTTTAATCGATTCCAATATTTTGACAGTTGCGGTTGGCGGGCGATTTTTTTTGACACACCAATACAGTTTTTGTATAACTCCTTTGGGTGGGAATCGATACTCTTTTACTTTTTTGTTATATTGTTCGTAGGTTTTAATAGAAAAAAAAACAAAAGCCGTCTGATACACCTGGGTTTTTTAACTAGGAAGAATAAGAAAGCTTGTTCCTTCATTTATATTTGACTAGCTGACCCGCGCAACTTTGTCTGCGTCACCCCGTTATTGCAACATTTTTCATTCCTGCTCCGCACCTGTTTGTTGTAGCATGATGTTATATACATATAAACCTTCCTCTTTAACCATTCTATCTATTAAAACAAACTGCATCGAAATCCGTTGCATAGTTTTGAAGATTTAAGCATACAAAGGGACAAGAAAAATAGGGACAGAGAACGCGACTTTATTTTATACTATGTAGTGATAGTGATAGTGATTCATAGAATTAGTTCAGTGATAGACAGATGAAAAAAAAATTAGATGTTATTATTATTGTAAAGTTTCGAATTGCGGGGGCACCAAGCTCGTTAAGAAACCAATTGCCATCAATTGGTTTAACTGAATGATGACACATACCTAAGCTCTCAGATAAACTAACGTAATCATGTATTGAATTACACCAAAAAAAAGCTTTACGACGCAGTCTAAGTAGAGCATAGCCTAGATTTTTTAGTACATACATACATACGTAATCCCCGAAGAGGTAGGTGTATTACATAACATAACATAAACTCACGCCTATATCCCGAAAATGTAGGCAGAGCTGCTAGCATCCACATTTCGTCAGTTTATGTTTTTAGGTCCAAATGTAACAGGTAGCGAGCCTATTGCCATGAACCGGGCACTTATAAACTTGCGATAAATACTTACACACATAACTTCGAAAAGCATGGAAAAGTCATTCGTGTGTGCCATGGTAAAACCTGGGATCGAACCCGAGACCTCGTCTCAGCAGTCCCTTACCCATACCACTTGGATACCGCGGGGGGTGTATTAAACACCTACATTTCACCAACTATGATTTTTGGTACCACGTAATAGGGGTCGAGCCAATTGCCTACTAAACTGTAATGCAATTCGCTAAGCGTCATTATTAAATTGTGTTTAACGTAGAGTCGGCACTTTAAGTTTCGACATTTACATTCAATCAATCAATTAGGTTATCACAGTCCATTGCTGGACATAGGCCTCTCTATGGAAGGCTTTTGTCTACACTGTTTCCAACAATTAGTTAGGTACATTGCTGCCGTGCTATTCACTGGTGGCAGGAACTTGTGAATTTTAGTGTATATTGACGTCACTGCAATATCTATTTCTGTCAAAGTTGATAACGGTTTATAAAAGAATGTTAAACGGTTCATATACTATTTTTTGTTTGCTACTATGTTGTATACTATTGACAGATAATTCAAATGTAAACCTTGCATTTTCTGCAATAACTAAACTCCCATGACTATTGAAATAAAAAGCTAAAAATTATTTACCTAAATGTATTAGGTAATAAATGAAATATAAACCCTGAAATACATAATATACAATAGGAATAATGCATTCAATATTTATTGTCACACAAAAAAAAAGTTGGACAATACAACCGTATTGAGTGACAGCAGATGGTGAATTCAAAATTCGATTTTCGAAATCTGTGTTGCCAACGCCAAAAAAACGTAATAATAGGGTAGAAAAGGTACGATATTTAAGGCCTTATTAATTTTAAATCCTCGTATGTTGACAAACCGCAATGATACGTTTATAAAATGTAAATAGTAAAACATTTGTTAGTAATATCATTTATTATCGGTCCGTTGAAAAGTATGACAAATGGATCGTTGACAGAAAGTTTTCGTAACCTACTTCTTTCTGAGTTTTTGTTCTGACGTATTTCTGAACAGAGCCTGCTTTTATTTGTTTGAGTAAATTATATATTTTTGTATTGTCTGAATAATAGAGATGCAATATAATGAGTATGTAGGGATTCGTAAGTATTATAGTGTGTATTATATATGTATGTATCATATTATTGCGTCCGAATTAGACTACCTAATATTTTTTTTAAATATTATGTTGTTCTTTCTACTCTCTGCATCACCTTAAGGTTGACTGTCAGATAATGTTTTTGATATTAAGTTTGCTTTTGTACAATAACTTTGTATAAAGTTTGAAAATGAAAATAAATTAAAATAAAGTTATTTATAGGCCGAATGCGGTGATCTAAAAACGTTCAACAAAATGTACCGACTTTTTTACTATGAATACCAATCATAAATTCTACCAAACAAAATTCGTGAGCGACAGGACTTCGTTTCTCTCACGACTTACGTCCAAGATTCGTGCCGATAGATATACTTATAATTTGGCATTCATAACATGGCATTTGCGTGTACTACTTCCGTCAATACCTTATATATCTGCTTTATGTAGTACCTAGCTATGTATTTAAACAATTTTTCTAAAGCTCAGATTTCTTCACACAACCATTCTCAAAGACCTATCTATTTCAATGGCGGTTGCGTTTCCGCTGGGTTGCCACACTGAAGTGTCAAATTACCCCTAATTATCTACTAGCGAGGGACCGGAACGGACGCCGGCTGCCATCGACAATTGAATTTTTTTAAGAATTACGCTTAAATACAGTGCTAAGGAATCTGATGAGAGGTCTCTTTTTAAATTTCACTATTTGCATAATTTGTGTGAGCTTTGTGTGAAGGTTTATGGTATAGATTTCCCTTTTTTCATTGTAAGAAACAATTGTCTGTACTTCTCCGTAATTAGTGATTACTTGCAGTTATGAGTTTTGTTAAATTTTAACGACTACCTACTAGTAACTATAGTGTTTTAAGTTTAGGATACTACTTTACGTTTACTTATTTTATTTTATAAGAAAGAAAGAAAGAAAAATGTTTATTAGCAACCTCAATTGCTTAGTTACAATTAATCGACTTATACATTTTACACTTTTAGAAAGAAATAAAGAAAGACACTTTACACTTTTACATATTTAAATGAGATTGTCAAAGGGTTACAGCTTAGTATAAAGTTGGGTTGCACCCAACGCTGATTTTCAGCTGCAACCCAAGAGTTTCATACAATCAACACTTAGTACGATAATATTTTATTTTTTTTTAATATAAATACACTGCATACAGCGTTGCACACATTGAAGAAGTTAAGTTAATTAATAACAATTAAAAGAACTACATTGAGTCAAAAGTACCCACCAAACTAGACATCGTCCTTTTAACGGAGGTAGGACACGACGGTATCTCCCGTCCGAAATGAGCTGTCCAACTGGGGAAGTACCTCCACCCTACAGAAGACCGCGGTCATAATAACCATCGTGTTGTGTTCCCGCCGGTAAGTAGGGTAGCCAGAGCTCACTATACTCCTCCTTCCCCTCCCCTTCCTAGCCTCCCCACCCCTTCCCAGCTCTCCACCTTTCCCTTCAGGGTGGGTAGCGCGTGTGTGACACCCTTAGTGTTGCACACGTTCATAGGCCACGGTGGCCGCTTTCCATCAGGTGGGCCGTGTGCTTGTCTGCCACCTACGTAGTATAAAAAAAAAACATCGATCTAGTTTATTTTACTATCGCTATCTATGTTACTTTTGGTTCAATTAGAAAAGCCAAAAGGTTATCTATAAGAACTTAAGGTGTCCAGGAACTTTTGGAGCCCATTGTAACTATTCAGTAGGTAGGTAGGTATAGTACCTAATAAAGCTGATATTCACGATGCGGTGGGTCATTACACATGGCACACAGCATCAATATCTAATCTAACACATCTTAAAATTTCAAATATGACGTGTGTAATACTACCTTTTGAAGATAAACAAATAGTTTGATAACATTAGTAATATAAGTACGTTAATAGAAAAAGACACGGTCTGCGGTGAAAGTCTCGGTTGTGATGCGACCGATGTGAAGATGATGATGGTGATTTATGTGATCTATAATGTATATGAATGATCTATACCTAATGAAATCCTTGGAATAGTTTACTTTTTATTACTAACAGCGGCGTTTAATTGGAATAGTTTTAAAAAATGCGTCAGAATTTCGCTTCAGAATTTTATCGCGTGTGTTATTACTTATTAGGTAGGTATATTCGGTTATAGTATTGTCGCCTATTTGATTTTTTTTTAAATTGAGTTTCTTTATTGTCAAATTGAATGCACTCCCTGGGTACCTACAGATTAATTAACCTCGTGGCCTAGGCAACCTTACTATTTAGTCTGTCCTAGATGTGCTGAGCACTTTACTGTGCTTTTTAAAGAACAACAAGCGCCCCGTCAAGCTGAGCGCTACCATTGTAACACTCTACATGTTTGTTATGGTGACTCTCTTTCCTGAGACTTTGCCTTCAGCTTACCATCAGGTGGAGTGAGGTCAAATTAACGTGCTGTATATAATAAAATAATAAAAATGTTACTTGTTATAACAGTGACTTGAATACGATAATGATGAAGGCTTTATCACCAGTAGCAGTTTAAAATATGCCTGTTTTAATAAGATAACCAAACTATGTAAAGAAGAAGTAGAAGCCGGGACTAGCGCACTTCGATCCAGTACCTACGATCCACTGAGCCGATCCATCTTCTTCACTGAGAACTTCTTCCTAATAGCACAGATGAATAAATAGTTACTAGGTTTCTAATAGTGAGATTATTATAGTAAAGATGACATAACTTTTACGTCAAAAATAAATCAATTACACCTACCTAAAAATTATCAACATTCATTTTTAATCAGACCACACAACACTGTCTCAACTTAAGCCATGCAAATTTTTTCACAGTCCCAAATTTTAATTTGACAACCTTGAAGAATATAAATTTTATTATAATCTAACGACTGGCAACGCCTAAAAATATTCAAATCTAAACTGAATAATCTTAATTAATGTTAAATACCTAGTCAGTAGGTATAAAGTGAGTTTTAAGATGTCTGTAGATTTTGTATTAGGTACGTTCAATAACATCTTCAAAACCACGCAATAATTTTGATACGGTTTTCACTGTTATTTAGATACATATTTCCATACATACCTATACTCATATTTTATAGCACTGACTGAAACGAAATCATAATTCCCAAATAATTATGATTAAATCAACAGTTCAAATAAAACCCGATGACCTGTCAGGACCTCTCTAATCGAAAAAAACCGATAAAAAAGCGGAAAAAATCGCACAGCGATATTTATTCAGCCATCAAAAGTAGATATAAAATAAATAATCCACGATATTAACGATAACAATACAATGTGCGCTGCCGCACAGAGATCTATAGATCATTTTAGCTCGATCCCTATTAGCTTGGATCGAAGTCGCCCCGCCTCCGTTAAAACCCACTGACCATTAATTGGCCGCAAAAATCGAAGTAGGAACGCCCATAATACACCTGTCTCTCTCACTCTCGTTGTAAGACATATTTCTATCTTTTTCTAATGAGTGGCGTCAAGCACCGCGCGTCTTATTTCTTTTATGCGCAGACGCAGCGCAGACGTCGCAATGCGAGACTTCTACAGAAAAATACGGTTTTCGTATCGTTTTATTTCAACATACCCGCCTGTGCGATATTTGTGTTGAATAGATGTTTTTTTATGTTCCTTTGAAACGTCTAATTTGAAAGTAAGTTTGAGTCGGCGAAAGGTTTTTTTAGAGAATGAAACTTAAGAAGTTTTTGTTGGTTAGGTAATGGAATTGACAGTGCCGTGAAATTTTGTTTGGGAACGTAAAAAATATCTGAAAATTTTCTTGTGCTTTTTTTTCATAATTTTAATAATCTGTCAACGAAGATAAAAGTAGTGTAACAAGTGTATTAAATGTATTAAGTGTATATATGATAAATACATGCTAATATTTATTTTAAATAATTTTAATTACTTGTATTTCACTACGAACTAAGATTTAATATATTATTATATATTCTTGACCACGTTCCTGACCATTTTAAGAACAACAAAATGAAATAATAAAATAATATTATCATTTTAAATATTAAATTAGGTAGGTATATCTTTAATTTTCTATTTTAATTTTTTTTATTGACAAATTATATTTATTATTAATGATTAATAAAAGTGTCCATTTGTCAGTTTACGGCAATAACAATTGATCGGTTAACTATTGCAATACCTAACTATAATTGAGGTAGGTTAATAATATTAGAGGTATTTTGCATTTCAAAACAATTTCTTATTTATCACGATATTGGTTTGTAATTGTACCTACATCAATAATATCCAATATTACTGCAGTTCGTCACTACTCACCGATAGATGGCGCTAATACAAACTTAAGGTTCATTCATTCGTTTGCAAGCTGAAACTAAATTAAATAATTAATTATTGTAAAAAAAATATTGCTCGCGTCAATTTACCTTCACCTCTCCTGGTGGTAAGTTCGAAAAAAGACAAAAAAATTATTTTAAAATTACTCTTTACCTAAACAAAGTACCTACCTAAATAAATGGATTATAGTTATATGTATCTTCTATCTAATCTTATCGAGAAGTAGTCCTAAAGCTTCTAAGCCCCTCAAGCCTATCCGCCAAGACTACATTTCTATCGTGTCTTTGCGTCAAAATAGAACACGAACAACTCTGCCATCACGACAACCTAGACCCTTACCTACAACTTAACGATTCACACCTTTATGACTCACATTGCCCACATAGTTAACACACTCAAGAAATTCAATAACACATAGCACTCATTATTCAACAACTCATCACAATACTCATCTAATATCATTGAACTAAAATGTAACAAAAATTTCTGTATCAAATAGCAGAATGAACCTTAACGAAGAGGCTGGTTAACCTTGAGGGGAACAAAAAAAAAAATATTTATTGATCGTAGTTGAAATAATTGTAGGTAAAACAGTAACTATTCCTTATCTAACGGATATGCGGTTTTATTATCAAATGATAAATGTATGGGAACTGTATGGTGAGAATGATTCCATGATTGACGTTATTATCTGAATGATGACCACAATTAGGTAATTTGAACAATGTAGATAATAGGGTATTGGTGCGAAGGCGAAAAGCGACACATACCGGTACCTAGTTCTTTCATTGCCTGTTTCATTGGGGGAAGAGGGGGAAGGGAGGGAGGAGGGGGGGGGGTGAAGTATAAGACTTTCTGTGATGTCAACGCTGAAGACAGGTATATCTTAGGTTGACCAATCTCGTCTCGTAGGTATATCGTAGGCAGAGAATTCATCTTCTTCTTTTTCGTTTAAAGTACGTCAACTTTTCACCCCGTCTGATGGTAAGCTGAAGACAAAGTCTCAGGAGAGAGGGTCACCATTACAAACGTAGAATGTTACAATGGTGGCTCCATATACCGGTAGTTCTTTCATTGTCTGTTTCATTGGGGGAAGAGGGAGGGTGAGGAGAGGGGGGGGGGGGGGAAGTATGACAGTTTCTGTGATGTCAGCGCCTGAAGACAACGTATATCATCTTAGATTGACAATAGGTAGTCTGTGAGCTTCATACCAATCTCGTCTCGTTTATCATCGCCGTAGACTGAGATTCATCTTTTTCTTTTTTATTTAAAGCACGTGAATTTGACTTCACCTCGCCTGATGGTAAGATGAAAACAAAGTCTCGGGAAAGAGGGTCACCATTACAAACGTAGAGTGTTATAATGGTGGCGCTCAGCTTGACGGCCTCATCAGCATCTTCACAAATTATGACCAGAAACAGTGCACCCTCTTACTCGTTGTTGTTGCTTGCAAACGTCCAGAGGCCACGGTAACTTTTTTTATACCATTTAGGTAGCAGACAAGCACGCGACCCACCTGATGGAAAGTGGTTACCGTGGCCTATGGTCCATATGGAGAAGAGAGAGGAAGGGGAGAAGGTTAGGAGAGTCTCTGTGCTGTCTGTGCAGAAGATAAAGAAAGGTTTCTTCGTCTTCCCACTGACAACAAAAATCCTCTCCAGTGAGCTCTGACTACCCTACTTACAGCCGGAAACACAACACAAGGTTATTATTAGGCGGTATTCTGTAGGATGGCAACTGCCACAATCGGACTGCTCAATTAGCGTCATGTCCTACCTCCGTTGATCTCCCGTAACTACTTTCCATCCGTGCTTGTTTACCACCTAAGTGGTAAAAAAAATATTATCAAGTTATAAATCCGGATGTGGTATCACTATCATGTGGTATGTATAATTGATATTGTTATCGGACGCTTATCAAAATACTAACTATTACCCGCCGCTTCGCCCGCGTGGAATTCTGTAATCATGTTTCCACAACATATAGAAACTTATTTATTAGACACACACGCACACACATCTTAACAGTAAATTTACATAAATAATAACTGCATTACTTATGTTTACACATCTCTTAGCTATGCCTCCCCAATCTTCAGAGACCACCCTCGCCTATTTCAGCCTCTCGAGTCCCATATGAGGCCGTTGGTGCGTGCCTCTGTAACATTTTGAAGCCCTGGAGTACTGTGTGTGTACTCAATGACTTTATTCCGCGCGTTTCTCTGACTGAGTACCCGGTAATACACATAAGTATGTTCTTTGACTTGTGAGTGAGGGGATACTGTAAGTAAAGATTGTCAGAAATTGAAAATATTTAGGAATGCTTCTAGGTGTAGTGTCCTACAAGTAGATAGGCTTTGTATTAATAATTCTATGACAATCTACACAACACCACCCAAATCCATGGTAAGCATAGCTTCAATAGACTGTCAAGCTGAATTTCGAAGTTCAAAATAGCGATAAACTGTAGCCCTAAAGTACCGAAACGCGACTCACGATAGTGCGAAAGTGCGCCACATCGATACCCATAATTTCGAATGTTTTCCACCACGAAGCACGGTAATGCGAAAGTATTCCACATCGATTCACACATTGTCGAATGTATTGCAGCGCGAATATAATGAAATGTTATTAATATTCATTATTTATAATATCGAACCCGTGACTCCTGTGTAGAAGTCGCGTTCTCTACCGCTACACCGCCATGGAGGTCGTTAAAAATAGCTTTGCAGTCCAATATTATCGTATTTACTTACCTAAATATTACATAATAATTCATCGACTTCTGCGGCGTGACGTGCTACGTAGAAGGCGCGGATTCGATCCCTGCTCTGTGCAAATATTTGTAAACATGACTATGGCTATCTGCACTGGTCTGGGCGTGCCTCGGAGAGCACGTTAAGCCATTAGTCCCGGTTATCATACGAACATCTATGGCAGTCGTTACGGGTAGTTGAAGCCCTTAAAAGTTCACCCAGTCTAACTTGGAACTTTGATATCGCCATTGGTTATTGGACCATTGGTTGTGGAGGTCAGATGGCAGTGGCTTCACGGAAAACATCGATGTTCAGCCACAACGCAGCTACACTAGAAAAAGCTGACCCCTGATTCCGACACGATAGCTTTGGATGTTACCAGGATTAACTCAAGGATGATGATGATGATGCTTAATCATACGTAGTGTCCAATAACGACACCATACTTTCACCCTAGTATGAACAGAAGTCATAGAGCGTAAAATGTGTTACAAAAACGTGTTATAAACACCATTTTAACCATCAAAGAACAAAAAACAGTTAGCCAGTAAGCGCGAGGTGTGAAACTGACCTACAATCCACTATCTATGTGATGTACTATTCTACTTGGCAATAATTTATAAACGCAGTTGTAACATAACATAAACTCACGCCTATATCCCCATAGGGGTGGGCAGAGGTGCTAGCAGCCGCATTTCACCAGTTTATGTTCAGGTCCCAATGATTCAATTCTTCCTACAGTCCCGGGTCCTTTACGCGGGGCGTGAAAAAGCATCTGATGAGGCCGTCAAGCTGAGCGCCACCATTGTAGCACTGAACGGGTTTGCAATGGTGATCCTCTTTCATGAGACTTTGCCTTCAGCTTAACATCAGGCGAGGTGAAGTCAAATTGATGTGCCATAGATAAAAAAAAAAAGAATAGGTGGCGAGCCTATTGCCATTAACCGGGCACTTATAAACCTGCGATAAATACACACGTAACTTCGAACAACATCGAAGTCATTGGTGTGTGCCATGGTAAACCTGGGATCGAACCCGAGACCTCGTCTCAGCAGTCCATTACCCATACCACTAGGCTACCGCGGTTGTTTCGCTGTATCGTATGTCAATTCAATCTATTAGCTTTTAACGGGCAACTGCTGGTTTTAGGCATCTCCCAATATTGGGAGGCTTTGGTCTACTGTTTCTACGCTGCCCAGACAGGGTTGGTACCCCAAAGGGGTTGCCAGACAGGGTTGGTACCCCAAAGGGGTTGCCAGACAGGGTTGGTACCCTAAAGGGGTTGCCAGACATGGCCGGTACCCCAAAGCTCAAAAGAGAGTATCCCGGGTCTGCCAATATGCGAGGGATATGTTAGCTATTACCTCACCTCCGGCTACTAAAGACCCAAAGACGGCGTGCGTTTTAGCCGGTTCGAGTCTGACATAACCTTATTCATCGGTTCAGGTATGCAGGGTTTCATTTCGAGTTTCCTTCCTTCGCAGTGATATCGTCTGCTTATGGCGTTACATTCATGCTGCCGACTATATAGGGAGAAGGGCAAGGTAGGAAGATAGAAGGATAAGAGAGTCGCTGTGCTGTTAGTGCAGAAGACAAAGAATGGTCTCTACCATGGTGAATGTTCTGACGAGCTCTTCCAATTAATCCCACCCTCCCCTTTCCTACACAGGACAACACGTGCAGGGCTTAGATGTCACTCGCATACGGTACAGAATATTCCATCAAGAACCAAGCGGTTCGGTGAGTCTTTTCTTTGCCGCACCATTAAGTCCTGGAATTCCTTACCGGCGCACGTGTTTCCTTCTTCCTACAGACGGGTCCTTTAAGCGGGGCGTGAAAAACATCTGATGAGGCCGTCAAGCTGAGCGCCACCATTGTAGCACTGAACGTGTTTGCAATAGTGACCCTCTTTCATGAGACTTTGCCTTCAGCTTAACATCAGGCGAGGTGAAGTCAAATTGACGTGCCATAGATAAATAAAGAAAAAATCTTCCCACCGACAACACAAAACTTCTCCAGTGAGCTTATTCACCGCCGGAAACTTGATTTGAATTGAAATGATTCTAATTAAATAACTTTAATGAAGTATTTTAATGTCATTCCAAAATGAATCATTCTGCCAAATTTATAAAAAAAATTAATAATTGCAGTTACGTTGTGGTTGGTCAAGCCTAATAAGGACTCAGTAATGGAACAACTTATTACCTCTTATTACAATGTTGCATTATTTCTGTGTAATCGATAAAAGTTTCTTGTCAGTGGTTGATGATGATAGGTAGGTAATTACATAAATTAACATAAACTCACGCCTATATCCCCGAAGGGGTAGGCAGATATAGCTAGCAACATTCGCCAGTTTATGTTTAGGTCCCAATATGGTGGCGAGCCTATTGCCATTAACCGTGCACTTATAAACTTGCGATAAATACACACATAACTTCGAAAATCATCGAAAAGTTATTGGTGTGTGCCATGGTAAAACGGTATGTAATTATTGACTCATTTGTCTCATTCTATGAACCTTTTCCCAACTCAGTTGAGGTCGGCTTTTCAATCTATCTGTGATGCGGCTGAACTTCGATATTTTCCGTGAATCAACTGCCATCTGATCTCCACAACCAATGGTCCAATGACCAATGGCTATATCGAAGTTCAAAGTTAGACTGGTTGGACTTTTGAGGGCTCCAACTACCTAACAACTGCCATAAATGTTTGCCTCTTTTGCCTATGAATAGCAAAAAAATATGTGCTTGCTACTCGCTGGTTGAATTATGATAGAAATGGTCTGTGATAGAAATACTTTATACAACTTAGGTGGTAGACGAGCACAAGGCCCACCTGTGATAGTAATTGCCGTTGCTTATGGACTTGGGCAACACCAGGGCTGTCATTTCATATGTACCTTGCTGATCCTGTCCTTCCCCCTGTGAGGAAATGCCTACGGATTGGTCAGGGGACGTCTCTTCCCAGTCTTATACTGGGACCAGGGACCAGATTGACCTTTACTAATTTGATGGTGGTAAATCGGGTCCACTTCGATTCAGTTTTTGGGACGATACCCCCCCGCCGAAGATAGTGAGGGTAGTTATGACGGGCCGACCAAAACCGCACGGCCGTTTCAGCCAGTGCGCTGTACTGTCAACCCTGTAGTAACCTTCTAATGACCTTTTTAAAAATACCATATAGCAAACGCGTAGATAACTTCTCTTTTTTTTAAATTGGGTTAATATTTATCCGTATTCTAGAACCAATACAAGCTAGTTCAGCTATGTGTGTGGTTAGCCCTGTACATAGTGCACTAGAATACCTAGAAAATTGTTGTAAGAGACAAAAATCGCTACCCAGAATTCCATATTATGTTTAATTAATACAGTTCTCAAAACCACCTAAGTGTACAATTAATACACCGTTTAATAATATAATCAGCATGACAATTACGCGTCGAGCATGACTGTATGACGGTAATGTATATTAACGATAATCATCGCACATCATGATTTCGTCATGCTCGGAATCCAGCAAAATTTTGTGATTATACCGCTACGGATAACAGTTCGCTAATTAAGATCTTATTCAATTATGAGTTTCTTAATGTTTCATTAGTTTTAGAATATAATTATTCTTCTCAATTCTTTATTGTACACACAAAGTACAGAGATCATCTATTAAAAATAGCAAGAATCATGTACAAAGGCTATTAACTTGCTATGAGTTCTCTACCAAACCTTTGAGTATCAGAGGAGTAGGTATGATGATGAAGGGCTTTTTTGAATTATACTCACTAAGTATGACTTCTGGCTATTAGTGTAGAAACATTGACGTCACGTTTATCTATAAAGCAAGTTATCAACTTGCTTTATAGAGAAACAGTTAACGATTTATATACTCTGTCGCTTTTTAACGTCTAAGTTTTGTGTAAAAATATGTCACTCGCACACTACTTGTTCCTCTAAAGATAACATCATAACATATCATAAACTCACGCCTATATCGTAGGCAGAGGTGCTAGCACCCACATTTTGCCAGTTTATGTTTAGGTCCCAATGTAATAGGTGGCGAGCCTATTGCCATTAACCGGGCACTTATAAACTGGCGATAAATACACACATAACTTCGAAAAGCATCGAAAAGTCATTGGTGTGTGCCATGGTAAAACCTGGGATCGAACTTGAGACCTCGTCTCAGCAGTCCATTACCCATACCACTAGACTATATGATTTATACCAGCTGCTGTATCTAAAATCAGCCACTTCTTCTTGGCATGTCATTAATTCTATCAGTGATTAAGAACCGGTGAGAAAAATCTTCTGTCTGCCACTTAAAAGGTAGAAAAAAGCAATCACCCAGTCTTATTTCAATAGTTTTAAGGACAAACTACAGCGTCCATAGGCCACGGTGACCGCTTTCCATCAGGTGGGCCGTGCGCTTGTCTGCCACCTAAGTGGGATAAAAAAAAAAAGAAATATGGTTACTTCAGTATTTAAGCAATAAAGGCGTTTTTAATTAATTAATTCCTAATGTTTTTACTTAAATAAATACCTACTTACCACCACTTATAAGAATATCATTAGTTATATAAAATATGGTGGACAAGATTTTTTTACAGTCAAATCAATAAGGACGTAATAAGGATTCACTCACACTTGCCTCTTCCTTTCTACTACGTTGAAGGTCCCGACACTCCCGACTGCCATCTTCAGGATCCAAGCCAACCTCCAGAGTGGAACAAAAAGTGGAAACAAATCCATAGATGGATCAGAGTGGAAAAAAAAGTGGAAACTAATCCATCGATGGATTTGTTTAATGGATTTAAGTGGAATAGAGCGGTACACGGTCCAAACCTTGAGAATTTAGCGAAGCCTATGTTCTGTAGTGGTTGTCCTATGGTTGAAACGATGATGAATATATTTGTTTACCATAATTTTCTTTTTTCTTTATTTATCCGTGCGTGAAATCCCCACGGATACCAATCCGACCGGAATCAGTGAGAGAGGTTATGTCGGACTCGAACTAACTAAAACCGTGAGTTAACCTTTAAATATAATGTACTTATATTAATAGATGTCCCAGCTCTCCCCCTTTCCCTTCAGGGTGGGCAGCCCGTGTGTGACACCCCTAGTGTTGCACACGTATATAGGCCACGGTGACCGCTTTCCATCAGGTGGGCCGTGTGCTTGTCTGCCACCTACGTGGTATAAAAAAAAATAGATGCACTCGTTCTTAAGTGTGTCCCACGCTTTATAGTACTTAGAACATGATGTTTTAAGACGACAACACATATCATTGTGTACAGAGGGCAAAACAAAAGTGGGGCAAAATCTGTCGTGAGGTTCAGAGATTCCACACCGCCTGTGAGTATGTTCCTCAAGAAAGGCATTAGATGGTCCCACGTCCATAGACCACGGTGATCACTTGCCATCAGGTGAGCCGTTAGTCTGCTACGTAAGTGGTAAACACAACCATTTTTGCCGAGATATGCAAATTCACAATACTTATTGTAAACCAGAACATAATTCAATTTATACCAAAGTCCCCTTGCCCCAAATCTTATAACGGAATTATCTCGATAACTTCAGAAACACTTATTTCACCCCCTCATAGATATTGAACAACTCTGTCGCATTCAATCCATAACGAATTGTTAGAAAAAATCGTTTAGAAAACGTTGAATTGTTGGCGTGACAAAGTTCTAATTGATTAGGGTTCAGTAAAAAGAATATGATTTTTAGTGCTTTTTATTTGTTTAATCAATCAATCTATCGCAGTCCACTGCTGGACAGATGCCTCTTCCGATTTTAGGAGGCTTTGGCCTACCACTGGCTTTGGCTACACTTTGGCCCCACCCTGGAAAGACGGGTAGGTATAGGGCATAATTTCGAGTTTTCCGTCTCCCACAGTGATATCATATAGTCGCCTCTTACCTACGGATTAGATGGGGTGGTGAAATTCCTTCTCCGTTACCACAGGGTTTTTCATTTGTTGATTGTATAACAATGAGCTGTTATTGGGTTTGATAAGGATTTTCTACAGAGTAGGTACCTACTCACAAATTGTGTAATTATGCTTTAAAATAGGATTTTCCCAAAATTATTCATCGTTGATTGATTTTCGTCGAGATTGTGCCATGTAAAATGGTTTAAAATACTTAAGTATATATTTATCATCCCATGTCAATCCTGGTTACATTAAAAATTTAGGTAGTAACTAAGTTCGAGGTCCACTCTCCTACTTCTCCTTTTAGTGCATGGTTTACATTTTACATGAGCAATAGGATGACTTTTGATGACCAGTTTATGATAATTTAAGGAACTACTAAAGTTAAATATTTCTACGGTAAGTTGTTTTAAATATGATCCTGAAAATTCAATTGTTTGAACCGCTTGAAAGCGCTCTATACAAAATCGAAACATGCAGTTGACGTGACACACCTGTAGCGCATAGTATACATGTATGGAGCGCAAGAGAACATCATATATCTCAGCCTGCGCTGCGTTTAAGTTCATAATAAAAGATAAAACTCACTAGAAATTAAGTAAAGATTTAATTTTATTGCTTATATTTTAACCGTGTTAAGAATACGACGATGGTTGACACATTCCTATTGCCATCTGACCTTCCAACTCCAAAAAGAAAGCATTCATAAACCCTTATCCGTTAATCAGCGAGCTTACCACACAGTCTTGACGTAAGATTAACCTGTAGCATTAGCATGAACTCCTATCGAATTCGTAATGTAAGGGTTTCGAGAGAACGGAGTATTGTGATTGGCAGTCTGCCTCTTGTGAACCTGTCTGCGTGTGTAGCCTGCCAATCGCAATGCTCCGTTCTGTCGATACCTTTACATTACGAATTCGATAGGAGTTCATGCTAAGGCTACAGAGCTTCAAAGAATTTGAAGTCGTTCCAAAAAAAATAATGTACCTACAGAACCATGCCTTTTAAAATCACTCGCTCTTGCCGATATTTAAAATAAATCCGCGACGTCATTAGGTGTGACACGGCGCCCTCTGTGGCGTTATTGAATATTTGCCTCTTACTTGTGGCGAATAAATTCAATCTCCTTATTATTCCTCTTTTCTCCGTTTTCTGATGTTCCCGGCCTCTTTGTCTCCTTGGTCGCGGTTGCAAGACTTGTATCTCTAATTAATACTGTTCTAATAGGTACTTACATTCATTTTCGAATAATGACTTGGTTACAATTAGGAAACAATGAATGATTTTAAATTGACATGGTCATTTACATACTCACTGTAGAATATTTCGGGATATTTATACCATGTTTGTTGATTTCATGGAGCACCCGATATTTCGGTGATGTTGTAAGCGCCATGATCATGGTACTGACGACCACCGAGCTAGTTCTTATTGAGGCCAACCGTAGGTAGGTATATCTCACCTCTATCTCACTCGTTTAGACTCTTTTAACCTTCTCACTTCCCCTTCCTTCTTTTTTATATGGAGGGTAGCACGAATTTAACGCCCCTCGTCTGCAAACGTCTATAGGCCTCGGGAAACCACTTTCCATCAGGTGGGCCACGTGTTTGTCTGCCCCCTAAGTGGGGTAAATTGTTTTCACTACAAAACAAATTGAAGAAACGATAACAATAATCTACCGAGGTTCTTGCTAGTCTCTTCTCAGTAGATACCAACTACCGAACCAGCGAAAGAGTAATTTTCAAATTACCTATCAAAAACGCAGCAAATGTCTTCAACTTATTTTCTACGTTTACAGATAACAAAAATATTAAATATAAGTATATATCAAATACTTAGATGTTTACAATAAATCTTCACAAAACTACGATCGGTAATGAACAGAAGTAGTTGACGGCTACTCGCCACCAGATGGCGCTTAGAAAATTTAGTTTTAGTTTGAGCAATGAAACTAAAAATAATTGTTATACATTACCACGTCTGCGTGCAGCAAAGGGATAGGCAGGCCCTTCGGGGATTTACACGCGTAAATAGGTATGTTTTAGATATATTTTTGACCATATTCGTGAGAAAAAACGAGCCCCTAGGTCGCTTGGATTAATTTGATGTTACCTATGATTGCACCCCGTCTTATCATCAAAAGAGATTCAAAAATGCGTAATGTGTAGAGGCGCCAAAATGAGTTTAAGATGCGCGTGATTTTGGACACATTTAGGGTCCACAAATTTGCACCTGTTGTGTTTTGAGACCGTGTAAAAATAATTATATTTAATATATATATGACTGCCTCTGTTCGATCCTCGCTCAGTGCAAATATTTGTATGCATGAATATGGCTATTTGCACTGGTTTGGTCGTGCCTCGGAGAGCACGTTAAGCTGTCAGTCCCGGTTGCCACACGAACATCTATGGCAATCGTTACGGGTAGTTGGAGCCCCTCTAAAGTCCGACTAGCCTAACTACGGCACTTCGATATCGCCAATTTGGTTGTGGAGGTCAGCTTCGATAAAATATCGAAGTTCAGCTGCATCTTAGTTACACTAGAAAGCCGACCCCACTGAGTTGGGGTTAAATATGAAGATTAATATATACCTAATATAACAGATGACGCTTTCGTAATCCGAATGCTAATACCCACAGCTTCGAAATCTTCTTGGAACCTGGATTTCACTCTCCTACTGCATCTTGACTATCCCATTCCTCCGTACCTTCGTGAAAATGGTGCCGAAATACCAGGAACTTGAAACAATTCATAACAAAAATATTTCGATAGCCCTAATAGGTAATGCGAGAAATCATGATAGTTTCAACATTATATTACGGTAAAGCCTATTAAAAGGTGTAGGTACTCAGCTTGGAGGTGAAATTAGCTTGGGCCGCTTAGTTCTTGGAAGGCCTCCAATCACTTTTTAATTGTTGCTAGGTTAAAGGTTGAGTGTAAGTAGGTACCTTACCTACCAATTAATGTTAAAAAAATCTTAGGAAAATTTGCCTAATTTTCAGGGCTCACCCATAGCCGGAAGTTGAAATGAAACTACCGAAATTACCCTTAAATTAGGGTAATTTTGATTGCTGACTATTAGAACGGCATTGTTTTAATGACAAAATTAATAGTTTAACTTCTCTAGAGTTTCGAATACCACTCCAATTTTCTTCATCGATTAAGTTTATAATTTTATATTTTTTTATATTGTATTTGAAATATAGCTTTAGCCGTTAAAATATAGGGATCTTTCGATAGGTACGACTTAAAGACCAAGCTATTACTTACTTAGGTACTTAGGTATACCTATCGGCATAGTTCTTGGACCTAAGTCACAAGATAAACGAGACCTCGGCTCTCTAAAATTGTTTTGATAGGCTCTATGATTGGTAGATTTAAGCTAGTCCACAATCGTTGCAGCCAGTGCTATCCTCAAAAGACAGTCCAAAAATGAGCACTCCGCGAATACAACATTTTGGATCCACAAATCGTGCTTATATCTAAATCCCACTTCATCAAGTTTTTTTTTTCTAATTCTTGAAGTGTACCACACAACGTTAGATAGAGGTGCTGTATGTACCTACCCAGAGAGATAAAGCTGTGAGTTTTCTACTAAAACCACTTAATAACTCTTTGCTCAACCATGGAGTCCAAACTGGTATCTACATCTTGAATTACAATCCCATAATTACCAACATTGACGAATTTAATGACACTACAATAACCAGTTTTTCATTTTCGCTTTGTAATTTAAAGTAGAGAAAGTAAACTGTTATTTTCCCCAACAAATACACTTGAAAACGAAGAGAAAATACCAACTTCCGAGAAGAGCATTCTTACAGTTTCATCAAAGTGTGGCAGCAACGTAAAGTTTGCTCAAATTAACAGCTGAGGCCGCGGCCGCGAGTGAAATAGCGTGCTGAAAACTTAGAGTGGATGTGAGTAGATCTAATAGGCACGGACAGACGGACGAACGACAGTATTAAGAACTTTATAGAAGGTAAACACTTTTGAATTATGAATGATATCCTCAAAATGTGACAGAACCCTTTACTATCTACGGATGACACCGAAACGGTGGTTAAGATTATGAGACCGCTAGAGATCGTTGTTATATTTCTTGTTGCGCCTCCTTTGTTAGTTATGTACTCGTTGTATTCGTTTACTCTCAGGTAGTCCTTGTGCTTGCTTAGTGTGTTAAGCACAAGAAAGATCCACAAAAATGAACGTTGTGAATACAAGTAGTATGTAGAGTCGTTTATTTATATCTTAAGCAAACAAACTATAGTCACGATGTTGATACATCACAAAGATTCTCAAGACAGTGCTCTCGACCAGATTAAACAAACTTAAATTAGTTGTTGAGTCTTGCAACGGCAGTCGTCAGCGGAGCAACAAAACTTGCCTCAGCAGGCTTGTTGCGACGAGGACGAGCGGTGTCGCGGCCATCTCGCGCGGTGGCCGCGCCGCACAAAGACACGCCGAGCGCGTAACGAGTTCAATTGATGAACGAACGGAAACGTGTCCAATTAGAAGGAGGCGGCGGGTGCGGGCGCGAGTGGCGGACTGGCCCCGCGCATTAACCAGATTAGCGGAGCGGAGCCGCGCGAGGTGTGGCGGCGGCGGACACCTCGCCCGCGACGAAAAAACAACGCGGCGCCTCGTCGGGGCGGGGCCGGGCCGGCGGGGCCCTCGCCCCGCAGTGGGCGGCGCGGCGGAGGGGTGTCGCGCGCGGCGCCGCCGGCGGCCAGTCGTTTGACGCCTGCCGCGCGAGCGGGTGTCGCCACGGGAATAGCGAGTGTCGAGCCGCCGGCCGGCGCTTATGGACGTTGCATGAGCGGGCGCGAGCGCCGCTGGAGCCGTCGGTCCCGCCGGCCGTGGAGCGCGCGCCGTGGGCCCCGGGCGGCGCGGGCATGCGCTTCGAGGGCGCGGAGCGGCGCGACGCCGTGGCCTTCCACCCGCTGCTGGCGCCGAGGCCGAGCGACTTCTCGGTGTCGGCGCTGCTGACGGCGGGCGCGCTGCCGCCGCCCCCCTACCTGCCAGCCGCGCTGGCCGCTGCCGCTGCCTTGTCCGCGCCCTGCCCGCTGCTGAAGCCTCCTCCTCCGCCGTATGCGCCTCTGCCGCCAGACGACGACGGCGTCGTCGACGACCCCAAGGTCACGCTCGAAGGCAAGGACCTGTGGGAGAAGTTCCACAAGCTGGGCACCGAGATGGTGATCACCAAGAGTGGCAGGTCAGTACGGAGGCGCCCTGTCGCTCGCTGCCGACGCCTGTGTCGTGGTGCCGTGCCAATGTGTGTTGTGTGTGATATATGAACCTCCAGTAACGTAGCACGTGTCTACCGGTAAGTGATGAGACTGCCAGCACCCCAGGCCCGCCGTGTGCCCGCTGGCTCCGTGAGAGCGGCGGTCACATGGGCTTGTTTACCAAAACAATATAGAGTTAGGCCTTTTTGAACGCTCGCTCGCTGAACAAACTTCATAACGTTATCCAGCGACGGATTAATTAATGAGGCAGGCATTCTGGAGTGAAATTTAAAATCAAAATAATGAGAGCGAATTACATGCAAGTTATGCGTCCGTTATTAGAGCAACTGTGGCTCACGAGTCACGCTATAACGTCACATTGCTGAAATAATTGCCACCAAAGGCAACTATAATTTTTAACTTGGTTAATTAATTAGTTTTTTGTTCTGTCGAAAATGTAACTGCTGGCTATGTGTGTCAAACCACTAGAACGTTTGTTATGAACTATGAAATAACTTCTTCAACTGTTGAAAACATGACACATTTTTTTCAAACACTCCTTATTTCACTGGCTCTAATTTCGCTGATGACTGAATCTTCACGCGTAAGGGTTGACGTGACATAGGCGTATTTTTTCGCTAAAAACTAGCACCCGTCGGTACGTGGGGCCGCATTAATGAGCCTCGGGGCGACAAATTGCACGTCTTACACTATTATCCAATTAACTTATCAATGTTTGACATAAAAATTACATGCAATTACGTTCTTCTGATGCATGTACGAGTAAAATACATTTTGTCTTGTCATAGATCTATTGTAAGTTTGAAATATTCTAAGAATTGAAGCAAAAATTCTTATTGGAATCTGAACCCGAGAAATGGATAACGAAAAGTAAAATAAAGAATTCCAATTTATTATTACTTTAACTGGATGATTCTGTAAAATTCTAATCTGTTTATATTGCATAATTTACACACGTTGTGCTCTCATAAATTGAAATAAATCTCATTTTAGTTTGATAAAACTAGTTTGTATGATATTGAGCGGTGAATTCGAAATGTATTTGCATTTTATTCGGAATAATTCGACTTGATTAATGAATGTAATAAATGCACGTGACAGGTGACAGTTTCGAAGAATATGCAAATAAATAAAACAACTTCTAATTTCGATTCGATAGTAGGTGGCATCAAGCCTAGTGTTGTTTTTTGTTATTATAAAAGTTTATTTAAATTATTTATTTATTCTTTTTTAATTTCATATTTATTAAATAATAATTGGAAAATAGTAAATTTGAATGCAATTTTGGAACACAGAAAATGTCCAAGCATGATTTTTTTTTAATTTATATGCCTACGCATCGGTAGCCAGGACTACACAGCCTTATTATGGTCACTGCCCTAAATAGGGAAAAATCTGAATTGCCGTGTTCACTAAGAATTATAGCCCAATGTGTACAATGCGTGAAGTTTTATGGCCTACTAGGTACCTCTACATTTCGTACCTAACATGTAATAAAATATTGTGACACGCACATCACTACTGACAAATTTATTTGACATGAACACCGACACGCGAAAATTCAAATATCCCAACACTAGTTTTGTGAACGGACTAGCTGACACCCGCGACTCCACTCGCGTGAATGCCGGTAATCGCAATTTTGATTATATTTCATACTCAACTAATCGCAAAGAAATATAATTAAGAAATTAAATGCGGTTTAGTAATTTTGGCGTCCATCGCGAATAAACATACAAACAGACGTAGGTATAGATAATATCTCAAATGTACACTCATAATTTAGGTACCCAGGTACAGTAATATAATAAAATAGAGGTAGAATTAAATTTAATAACATTCAGTTTGCAATGTTCAGAACTGCTTATTTAAGGTGTAATAAACATGTTTTATGTTTTAAAGCAACTCACCATGTTATTTAGCGATAAATCAACTTAGCTGTGTTTACCTAAGAGAATACCTACTAACACTAGGCTTTGAAAGTCCGTTTGAATGTTCTATCATTCACAAATGAATAGGACAGGATTCCTACCGACTTTCCTATTGAATAGATGAATAGGTATGTTGTAGTACTGAGCGTAAGCCATTTATTATCTGATAATATGAAAATAATAACGTTCTACGACTTATCTCTCTGTCTAAACTCGAAGTAAGAAACGCAGAACCTTTTGAACTTTTAAAATAAAATAAACAAACTTAAGTTTAGATATTGTTTTGTAACGGTAAACACTCACGAAAAAATTTTGAGAAAAGTTTTTTCTAATAATTATATATCCTGAGTTACGCTTACATAATCTAATAAAATTAGGGAACAGAACTGATTCAGAGATTATCCAAGTCCAATAGACAGAAAAAGATATGTTTTGATGAAAATATTTTTTATTCTAATAGCTAAAAACTGAAACCAACCATGAAGGTGTACAAACCTAGCAATGAAATGTCACTCAGAAATTCTCAAAGCAAAAACCCAATATTAAGAAGTTTGGTCCAATGCGTGATTGGCATTATGGCACTATGGCATTTACTACCAATTGGTCCACTGAGCCAGTCATAAAAATTTAAACAAAATGATTATACGGTGCTGTCTGATCAAAACAAATTTATTACCAATCAAAGCACGTGATGATTTCAATATTTATTGTATTATAATCGCAGTTCGTCTCAACACGATTATATTTTGATCGCAGTTCGTCTCAACAAGATTATTATTAATCGTGACTAATCGGCGTGATTCGCCGTACAAATTGTGTTCCCCATAATGGAACGCTTCAGACACAGTTTGATTTGAATCGTTTGTTTCGGATCAACAAATAGATACGTTAATTAAATTAAGTTAAAAAAGTGTCAGTTATTTTATTAAATAATACTGCTAGGAGCCGTGTGGTACTGGAGAAAGAACCCCCTATCGTATTCGAAGGAAAGTCGAAGTCGTAAGAGATGAACGGAAAACGATAGGTATCTCTGCGAGAGAAGGATAACTCGAAATAAAACCCTGTACCAACCAGTCTGGCCAACGTGGAATCAGTCGGCCAAAGCCCCCAATATTGGGAGATGTTTGTCCAGCAGTGGACTGTGATAGCCTAATTGATTGATTGATTGACCAGGAGCGTGGGCCGTGATTTAGAACAATTGCCAACTGTGCCTGAACTTCGATCGCGTGGACATAAATGTGGGTTTTAAATATTTCACGTATAAAATTTATCATATAAATATACAATACGACCTATAAACATAAACTAGCCATAAGTAAAAACACGTTAAAATCGGCTCAGCCGTTTCTGAGATTACTTACCTAATTCAAACAGACATTAAAATATATCCAATTTTTTTTTATATGGTATCGTGTTGTACTTATACTTTTACTAAAGAGATATTATTTTATCGTAACAAAAAGACCCTTTATGTTTATTTATTATTGTTACAAATGATATTCATGATATAATATTGTTGCCCTCTTTTCGCCCTTCGAGAAAGGTTACCTACTTGAGATGAGATCATTAACCACTATCAGATAAAATTGAATAAGTAGGTATTGCATATGGTACTAACTTAAAAGGTATATACTTTAACAGCCTTTGTTGTATCAAATCGATATTGAGAATATTTGATTTAGAATCAATGTAGTTATGATCACCTTTTTAGGACGCCTCACATAAAAAGAATCCCGCAATAGTTGAAATCACTGGTAGGAATTTTAACTGAATATCTCACTATATGCCTTCGACTCACTGTTAAATATAATTATTTACATATTTAAAGCAACGTCGTATTAGGTATCCCCTGTAAAGATAGTGTCCGAGTGTGTTAAACAAATATATAAATAAAAATAAATTGAATAAACAAATAAAAGTAAAATAAATAAAAGAATGAAAATTGTTTACTTTATATTTGAATTATTTTATTTTTCGATCAAATTACGCAAAGCATGTTCTGTGTCTAGCATCTGTCAAACTCATAATAATGTCAAAATGCACCATTAAATTATTTGAACTGTAATAATATTAAAAGCTAATTGAGATCTTAATTAAATAAATAACTTTATATTTCAAATGAGTCCAGTGCACATCACTTCAGAATGCCATTAGGCTTTTTCAAAAATGTGTTGTAAATTAAAAAAAGATTATTTAATGTGTGTTGAAGATATTTTTCACTTAAAGCTTTTTCACGTAGTGCATCTCACCTAGCCTGATGGTATGAAAGGTGAAGTATTTTTTCATAATAATTTCCATATAACTTACTGTTTTGGTATTTCATAAAGTAAAAATTATTTTAATATGATAATTATCTACATACCTTAGGTATTAAAGAGTTTTCAAATTATCATTTTACTATAAATTTCATGAAAATGACAAACAATTTTTGATTTCATATCCCATTTATAAACATATAGGTAGAACATACTTTAAAAAATGTTCCAAAAAAATTATTTTAATAAATAATATTGTTATTTATGGAGATTATTACTCGTAGTAGGATAATATTATTTATGGCTAAAAAACAATTGTGCCATGGCAATAATCGCCCGTAAACCCTAAAATATTACAATGTAGGTATGTTATGTCTGTATGTCATGATTTTATCACGTACAAGACAGTAAACATATCTTATTGTGAAGCTTTTTATATAAGTACAAAGAGTTATGTAATTACGAATGGAGAGACCATTTTAATTATCTTAACTTAATTATTATGTTATATTATTTTAATAGACAATTATTATTATTTATTAATAGTTTATGCGCAATTAATTTGTTAGTCTAGTTAATGAAAAATACGTTAAGCATCATTTTATAGGCGTACATTTGAATTCTATTTTTATAAATGTACTTTTATTTAAAAAATGGGTTTTCTACAAATAAAATAAAAAATACGGTTTAATACTCTTAAAACTGTATTTAAAACGTTTCAAGAATTTAATTATTACGTTAACCATGCAACACCGACTATTAAATTAGTGTTTGCTTATCTACAAATTCACATAATTATATATTATTCACTTTATTTATGCGTACTTTGAATATGCTCACATAGATCATTCATATGTTTATTATATTTTAAATTATTGTTCTTTTAGTTTTTTATTGGATGAGTAAAAGAGATTGAACATTACTTAGGTACTATATCACTTCTTATTTCATCGTTTCTGTCAATTTTAATCATTCACAAAACCATTACATAGTGAATTATTTATTGTCAAATATTACAGCTAATAAAAAAGTATAATCTATTATCGTATCTGCGTAGTGTGTAATGAATGATGTGGTGCATGTTAACACAGAACTTACTTAAAGGAAGACTTGACCATAGACATTATTATTCCTTGCGTAAATAGACCCACAGACTCCTTCATTACCGCGTAACGTCAAACGTCAGTGGCAGCGACTTGGGACTTTTAGTGTAGAAAGCTCCGTCGAAGTATTTTTTCAACTTCATACATAAGTACACAGGCGGACTTAATGCCATAATCCATTCTCTATCAGTCAACCAAAAGTGGTGCACAGAAAGACTCAGTAGGTGCATTATAGAGAGTAGGTACACATTATACCGTACACAGGTAAACCACTAGGGAGGTATATCAGAATCTAGGTACTCTAGGTAGATACATATATATAACAGATTCGGATATCAAATATAATTAATATACACAGATACACTCACACACAAAACAGATACTTGATTTATAAAAAAAAATTCTTATTTTTTTATAAACCAACTAACTCTCGCTTAGGTTTTGTGTAAACATACGTATGTCACTCGCACACTTTCTTCCTTTAAGGTTAATTTTATGGACTGGACTCTCAACTACAGGACAGAATACTTACCAATTGTTATTTCAACTACAATAAACATTGACTTTTTGAAAACTTTGAACGATATATTCCAAAGAGAGAAGCACAAGAGAACACGAAAATCAGGAACAACTGGGAAAGGGTAACACTTAAAACATCAAAGGACAAAATACATTTGAGAAAAGTCGCCGAATTCGGAGTGAAAAGTGACGGACATTTTGCAATGCCCTCCGAAACCTTTGAAAGAAAAAATATACCCCGAAAGTTTTGCTCTCAACACTCGGAGGGGCATTTTTTTTCTTATTTCTCAATGGGGATACAATTTTCTGGAAAATCGGGCCTATGCTTTGTAAAAAATAGACATTTATGATATAGAATTACAATGAATGTTGAGATTAAGTGTAGCTTATCTGAACTTAACGTACTTGTAAACTGTGAATAAGTATTTTTTTATTTCGGTATACCTAATATGATATTTTTTAAACTAACAACTCACATTACTGTTATAAATACCGTCTTTGCAAGAACAACCGGGCATAAGACAAAACAAAATCGCGAGTAGATACAATAGTAAGCATTGTGTCTCGTGGTGCGAATCGAGTTCGAGTTTAAAGTGAAACCAGTGGTATTGCTGTAACGTGTAACAAATGAACTCGAAAGTGGGTAGATCGTCATTAATTTATTTATTTATTTCGTGGTCATGACGGATGAGACTCTGCTGGGATTGGGATTTTCGTTCAGGCTTCGTCCCAGTTCATAAAAATCGCTCATTATCATCAGTATTAGAGGCTTGCGCTCATAAAACAAATGAAAGAAAATATTCCCTTTCCATTTCGCACTGTATTAGGCAATTTGATAAAAATCTTCGGTCGCTACTAACTCATACTAAGGTCATAAAAAGTTGTCATCCAACATATATATTAAGACATATAAAACCAGCCAAGTGTGAGTTGAACTCGCTCATTAAGGGTTCTGTACAATTCAGAACCATTATTATCTATCACGTTTGTGGTATAGAAGTCCCTTTAAATATGTATAATATCTTCTTTTAGTACCTACCTACCTATTTGTTGGCAGTAACAGAAATAAAAAAATACGTACCTACCCGAAAAATACAGATAGAAGGCACAATAAGACAAATAGTTACAAGAATCCATACAATAATATTGTGTTTTACTTCTTGAACTCTACTGCAATTGTTTAGGTGGTTAAAAAAGGGTAAACAATCTTGGGGCAACTTTTTATAAAAATACATGTTAAACAAATAAACTAGGCTAACTGATTGACTAACTAATGGTTTGTTACAGGTTTATATTCTTCACAATGCTTTACTAAGTCTTGTAGAAAAGTATTTTTATACTGAGTTTTTGGACTGAGGCAAGCCTATATCACAAGAGGCATACTTATATAAAAAACCGGAGTAGCATATAAACATGAAAATTTTAAATGTCTAGCTATCAGGGATCATAAAATACAGCCTGGAAACGGATAGATAGTACCTAGTCTTAAAAATGATAGAGAGAAGCTTATGAAACGGTTCTCGAGCACAAAAAAATAATTATTATCGGCCTATAGAGTAGCTTATAACGTGTGTGCAATGCCATTACAAGTTGCCTGTCAGTTTAAAATGACACGCTACGGTCATAGACAAATATTTGATTAGATGACGTGTTTTTTTTTGCTCTATGGTTAAACATGGCGGTATTTAACACGGATAGTTGATTTTTTTAATTAGCCGTTGTATTATGTGAAATAACTACAATTCTTTTATATGTTGGGACAGAGTAGGTAAATAGTATTCTTTTGAGGTCTTTTTCCTTGTAAATTATTTATTATAAAATGAAAGTTTGTGACAGTGAACAATAGTTTTAAATACTTGAGGAAGTTTACGTCAACATTTTCTTTTTTATATACGTACATTATTAGATATCTCAAAAGAAGGAGTGTGACGGGAAAGGGGGGTCTTTGCGGGGCATAAAGTAATTTTCAGAGGAACAGATTGTGCGAGTGTTAATGCGAATTACTCATTCATTCAGTATTCATTCGTTCAATTTTCATTCAGTTAGTGCATTACTCATTCACTCAGTATTCATTCGTTCAATTTTCATTCAGTTAGTGCATTACTCATTCCTTCAGTTCTCATTTTATTAGTACTCATCCGTGCATTATTCTTTCCTTCAGTACTCACTCGTTCCATGTTCAATATCTCTTTTAAACTCTCTTCACTATCTTAGTCCACACATACTGTCCAGTCATTTTAAACTGAAACAACCGTTTGGCTAAATATATGCTTATAATATGACTGCGTTATATGAATGACAGCGCAATACCAGAAGGTATATAATATATTAAAGTTAAAGAGTGGGAATTTATAAGGTTTATTGCAGGCAGCTGTGCAAGATATCTCTCAAATTTGGTAGGTACTGTTAAGAAATTCTCAATAACAGTCAGATTGGAGATTGGAGTAGCACCCGATTGACAATATTCTCGCCATGTTATTTATATACTTCCAATGCATGATATATACCTCTACCTACCCTTGCTGAGTTATTAAAAAATGTTTAACAAATTGTTTCTAACGTCGATCATCTATACTAATATTATGAGAATACTTTTGGTAGAATGTAATATATTTTACTTATTAATGTTACTAAATTGTAATAGGTAGATATGATATTCATTACCTAAGTATTTGTGAATTGATATTTGTTTAATAATAACATTATATTAAACTGAACACTTCAACACTAGCTCATAAACGGTACTTGAAATTGAACTAAATTATAGACTGCGTTCGAATTATTACGCTGTTCTAATAAAATTATCCAATTTCAGTAATAACATATTGACCGCTCTATTTGAATGCACGAACGTTTGAAAATGGAATATCTTTTTTTTAAATTTTATGAAAATGATAACCATGATTTTCGTAATTCATTTTTGAATTTGTATAACGACTTTATTTTTAAGATAAATAAATTTAAAAAGAAGTTATTGTGTTACCCGCCGAAAAATGCAGTTTAATAATGGGTAAACTTTTTAATGTAGCTATATATACTTAATCTGTATATTAAACAGCATATAGTTGTACATTCACTCTTTGAACCAATGAATATAAATGCGTTTAGTCGAATTGAAACTGTGTTAGTACGTTGTACTTGCAATATAGTTTCACAGATTATTTTGACATAGAGTGTGGAATAATTGTAGCCACTCAAAAATGGCTCTCACTTATGGTTACCTCATCTCGAGAAAGACTGCAACAGGGCATAGATACTCTGATCTATGAGTGTGAAGGAAAATGAAGTATGATTCCTATCCTATCACATAACGCGGTACGCTTTTGACATTTAGTATTGGGATATAACAGCTATATAATTTCAATATAAAATATCATAACTAAGGTTTAACATTTTCACAAACTATGCAAAATATAGGTACCTACTATTCTGATACTCAAAGCAATAGTTAAACCAAACTCAGCTCTATCGCGTACAAATGACGGCACAAAGTATGTAATTTGTTTCCTCGCTCAAGAAATTACACACACTTTATTACAACAGCGAATAAACAAGTATTATTATTATATTACTGACACTAGTCGTAACAATAAAACAAAATGGCGACTCGTCGATTACATTAGACGTACACACAATTGACATGACAATTTATTGTTCAAATAGAGATTTATTAATTTGAGGGCATTTGTTTCTGCCACCAATTATAACGTACTTGTAGATAAGGTGAACAGGCGCCAGTGATAACAAAGTGTAGACCCATATAATTGTACAGAAACAATTTAATTATGTATCACCTACTTACCATATTTATATATTTTCTTTAATATTTCTGTTTTTATTTAAACTTTATTACCCATATTAGATATTTATCATTCATTCATTAAATACATTGATTATTTGTAGTGTCTATGCCTCGTTAGGTTAATGTCATTTCATTAATCGTGGTATTATCATTCATTCACTTATTCATTCATTCATTCATTTATATTAACTGTATTTTATGGGTGCTAATAAAAATATTTGAGACTATATTAGTACAAGAACTCCCACCTGCTATGGTATACACCTGCTTATTGACGAATGAAGCTAGCCAGGCTTTCTACTTGGGTTTGGTTTATTTTCACGGCAGTTCCCATAAATGCAATAACACAGTGGTATAAAAAAGAGCCGTCCTTGGGGTTTTTAAGTGCAAATTTGAATGCAACCTGTATTAGCGTTGATGAAGGAGATTTACTAATTTCATGCTATACCTAATTTAGCCTGTTTTAAGTGAGTTTATTTTAATTTGAATGCATTTTATTTACCTACTACGTAAACATACATTTTGGAACGCATCTAGTAACACTGGCTTAGTTTTTGTTAAGGCGAAGACACTTTATTCGTGACAATGTTCTGGCTGAAATAGTTTATTTTTACAATATTTATAGTAAACACTGATAGGTATAACTAATATATTCTGGTGTCGGGTACTGAGTACAACGAATTGCGATAATGTATTTCAAATTAAAATAAGGTAGTTAATTTTATCTCAGTCGTATCACAATATCAAAAGTGTACCTTGTTGTATGATAGAAGCTCTACTATGTTCTCTTTTGCTCCTATCGATAAGTGCGCAGTTGTACTGTGTTTGAGTTGAAATAGGCTAATTTACCTTGTATTTGTATGAATGGTTTTAAACTTCCCCTTTTTTAGGTAAAAATTATTATACACAATTAAAATAGTACAATAACTTCGCCTTATAGAACCACAGATCTAGAAAAATAAAAGGTGAACGACCTGGAATATATAAGCTCAGTGTTTGTTAAGAACCATAAATTCGAATTTCAAACTTCACTTTTTCTAAAGTCGTTCCATATTTAAATGTAAAATAATAAATATCGTCATTAATAGAGAATGCAGAAAAGCTTTGGATGTGCTGTCACTTTCTTAAATATACATAATTGTGGTTAGTGCGAAAGAGATGGACGTTTATTATTCAGCGTCCCGTTCGAAGTCTAGTGTAACTAATTAATTACCAAAGTGTATTGTGACCAGGTGTTGGTAAATTTGTGGTTCTAATTACAGATAATATATGCTTCTGTAACACTATAGTCTGTATCCTATTAATGCATAAATTAGCAATATTTTTTTCTTGTAATTATGAAAATGGTGAGAATAAATCGGAACCACTTGACTGGTTTAGTGTTGTTAATATATGATATTAAATAATAACGTTTGAATAAAGTAATGCATTTATAGTGCAGTTACAAAAATTTAGGGAAAGTCCCTAATTTATGGCCTTTCGCGTCCCGACCCGTCTAGTAGGTATGTACAGTGGGCTCTGAAAGATCCTGGATACCTTAAGATCTATAATCCTTTGACAGCCTGAGACTAATTTAACCAGAAGTAATCAGCCTTACAATCGAGAGGTCCCAGGTTCGAATCCTGGCCATTACACTACTAACGTGAAACCACACCTTACACAAGCCAATGAACTTAGCTGGAGGGGTTAGAGGCAATATTAGTAATATCGATATAGTAATATCTGTGGCGTGGCGGTATTGAATGCAACTGCTAGGCAGGAGGCGCGGGTTCGATCCCCGCTCAGCTCAAATATTTATATGCATGATATCTATTGCACTGGTCTGGTCGTGCCTCGGAGAGCAGGTTAAGCCTACGGTCCTGGTTGCCATATGAACATCTATGGCAGTCGTTATGGGTAGTTGAAGTCCTCAAAAGTCCGACTAGCCTAATTAAAGAACTTTCGCCAATTTGGTTGTGGTCCTATATCCCCGAAGGGGTAGGCAGAGGTGCTAGCACCCACATTTCGCCAGTTTATATTTAGGCCCAATGTGGCGGGGCGAGCCTATTGCTATTAACCGGGCACATATAAACCTGCTATAAATACACACATAACTTCGAAAAGCATTGCAGTCATTGGTGTGTGCCATGGTAAACCTGGGATCGAACCCGAGACCTCGTCTCCGCAGCTTACCCATATCACTAGGCTACCGCGGTTTTATAATGTGTATATATAATATGTTGCATTCTTTACACAGTTACACAGTTATACAACAGCGAATATAAGGAGAGTCAGCTGTGGCTATTCAATCAGAACTAATACGTTGGTGCCGGCGCCATTTTGTGACGTCACAAAACAGTAACAAACACAAGATACAATACCTCGTTTATCGTCTGCAATAATAATTGTAGAAGTAATTTTATTTGTGTATAAGGAATATAATTTATATGTACGTGTCATGTGTAATAGTTATGTCTGACGATTGTGTCGTGTTATATGTTTAACTAGCTGACCCGCGCAACTTCGTCTGCGTCACCCCGTTTTTGCAACATTTTTCATTCCTGCTCCGTACCTGTTGGTCGTAGCATGATGTTATATACATATAAACATTCCTCTTTAACCATTCTATCTATTAAAACAAACCGCATCAAAATTGCGCGTAGTTTTAAAGATTTAAGCATACAAAGGGACATAGGGAAAGAGAACGCGACTTTTTATACTATGTACGTATGTAATGTACAGTGGGCTCTTAAAACTTCCTAAAAAATTTGAAACTAAAATTGTATGAAGTGTTGCCACTACACAACTACTAGTCTTAGAAGCTTCTGGATAATAGATCTATTTATTTATGTAATTAAGTTCAGTTTACTACTTGCATGAGTTTACTTATTTTCTTATAAAGAAACAAGACATAGATCTAATTTATTTTAATACCGCTATCTATGTTACTTATGGTTAAATTACACTTAGGCTGTCAAAGGGTTATAGATCTTAAGGTATCCAGGAACTTTTAGAACCCCATTAACATTTGTTGTGTTGTTTATCTCTCATTACATAAATAACTTAGAAATGATGATTATCTAATCAAAACACTGGCCATAGTACTCTGTATATGACCGGTGGAATCGACTGGGGCTTTTTAACCACCAGACCTTTTAAAAGTAATATTCTTTTAATCTTACTTCAGCACCTCTGCCAACGCCGTAGTGTGATCCGGATTCACACCGTTGTCGTATCCACAACATTAAGAAATACTGTTTGACCCCATTTTAATCATTCAACAATAGTCTATTTGTGACTGTCTGAATCTCACTATGAAATTAGTCTAAGATCGAAATAAAATTACTTTTAAGGGGTGATGGTAGGGACTTTAAAAACAGCAACAAGCAACGCTTTTCTCCCGTAGAAAATAGTGACGGCCATCTTTGTTATGGTATGGTACAATATAATAAGAAAGATTACCGTTATGTCTTGGATGGAATCATTTCAAAAAATATAACAGTACGTTTAAGTCGATAAGTTTATTGCTACAATTATTTTAAATAACGAACACTTCACAGATTAAAACTTCATAAAAAAAAAAGTTATTACTTAGTTCCGTGATGTTGGTATCTACAATCTGTTCAAACTTCAATCGTAACGCCTACCACTTGATTTCTCCCTCGGAACTAGACTTTCTTTCATTCTCAGAGGTTGGAAAATTACAATTGCAGTATTCACGCGATCCAAGAGATATCTACGGCTGATGCTCGAGTCATATCTAATTAATTGGCTTACTGCATACTGCATGCCACACCTTTCTCGGAATGGCTGCTTGCGGCTTCACGCGTAAGGTGTGTTGTGGCTTGTAGTCTTGTGGCAACGGTCGCGAGTACAATCGCGACGTTCCATTTTAGTTTAGCATAATTTTGTTACAGTTTTGTGTCTTAAACTTTTTCTTAACATTTAGATCGTCACTGATGGTAAGCTGAGTGGATTATGTTCTTAGTCTGGTGATCGCTACACTACAGAACTCTTACGAATCCTGCAAATTACGGCATGTTGCTGCTTAAAAATTTGATAACCTATTTATTGACAGGATAGATGAGATATTCCCGTTTGCATTTTAGGCTTTCACCTTGGCGTCCTTGGATTCGCTTTCGCTGCCTATTGTTAATAGGTAACAAAGCCTCATTCTTTGAACAACAGGTACTTATATCAGTTACCAGGCGAGGTTTGCTTGAGCTAGTATCCCGTACATACGGCTAAGCTAACCTTATTATTGAATATTTTTTTGATTCATATGAATCAAATCGTCCCAGTAACTACATACTATCCGGTGAATCGAACGGTACTTTTAGAGTACTTATCGAAGCATAGTTTGTAAATTTATTTTTTTTATACTATCACGCCTATATCCCCGAAAGGGTAGGCAGAGGTGCAAGCACCCACATTTCGCCAGTGTATATTTAGGTCCCAATGTAATAGGTGGCGAGCCTATTGCCATCAACCGGGCACTTATAAACCTGCGATAAATACACACATAACTTCGAAAAGCATCGCAGTCATTGGTGTGTGCCATGGTAAACCTGGGATCGAAGTCGAGACCTCGTCTCAGCAGTCCTCCACCCATACCACTAGGCTACCGCGGTATATCTTGTATATATATATATATATACAAGATCTCGCGGTATGGTTTGTAAATAAAGCACCGAAAACACTCTAATACATCATATCAGTAACAGTAACAATAAAAACATTGATATTGTATAAATAAAACAGCCGTGGCCTCGCGTGATTCTAGAATTTTCCGAAGGGCTTAATGGTTTACCTGTCAACAGTGCTTGCAATACATAACTAATAGATTGTTTTTGTAGTTCTTTTTTTTTATACTACGTAGGTGGCAGACAAGCACACGGCCCACCTGATGGAAAGCGGCCACCGTGGCCTATGAACGTGTGCAACACTAAGGGTGTCACATACGCGCTGCCCACCCTGAAGGGAAAGGGGGAGAGCCGGGAAGGGGTGGGGAGCCTAGGAAGGAGAGGGGAAGGAGGGGTACAGTGAGTTCTGGCTACCCTACTTACCGGCGGGAACACAACACGATGGTTATTATGACCGCGGTCTTCTGTAGGGCGGAGGTACTTCCCCAGTTGGACAGCTCATTTCGGACGGGAGATACCGTCGTGTCCTACCTCCGTTAAAGTTCTGTTTACGAAAACTCACGGCGTAATTTTGGTCGCCAGGAATTTAGACTCATGTATCACTACTTATAGGTCTAGCAGAGTAGTACTATAGATGAGTGAACGGTGTAGTACTTACACACATCACGACTTCAATTCCGAAAAAATATAGCTTTTATATTTTTCATCATTCGTTCGATAGCTACTCATTCGTTGGAACGAACCAACCTCCTTTTTGGACTGTCATTCAGACTCCTCTCAAATTTCTGCACTCTTAGTGATCGCAATACGGCTGCGTTCATAAAGGTGTTTTGCCAAATCCAAATCTCATTACCTATGAATATAAATTAAGATCGACAATTAGCACACGCATGTTAGAAGTTAGCACAGTAACAAAAAATGTTATGATTGATTTATGGCTAGATGTTTAGATTTTGGACCAACTAACTCGCAATTTCTATTTTCAAAAAGTTATTTAGCCAACATTAGAGCAAAAATCTTTAATAAGTTATGAAATGTGACTTCAGCTCATAGATCTAATTATTATACTTTCTTTTTTGAATTTTATGACCTGGTATCTAGGACCTTTAGATCAATATATTATATACTTACCTACCTATTCTTTTAAATTCAGAGATGTGTGTCCTATGTTGAACAAAAAGCCTATAAAGTCTCCAAAAAAAGTAAAACTCTTAAATTCTAGGTGGCTTCGCAAACGCGTCTCATAAAAGAGAATGGGTAATGCGTCGCGTTTTGCGGCGCTAGCAACGACGCCTTGGGCGCCGCCGCCATCAAATATTTAAAAAGTAAATAGAATAAAACTAAATGAAGTTGGTATGGTATGATTTAACTTCATTTTCTCTGTATAATGTTTTGTTTAACATTATTAGGAACTTATAACTATTCATTATATTAATTCTATATTTGTTTACCTTATTGTATATAAGTAATAAGAACTCTTTTCCTGCGTTGGGAATCACTGTCTGCAAAATTTTCACTCACCTACAGAATCTATTGGAGCGTGAATAAACGTGCGCATAATGTTTTATAATAAGAGTATGTTTGTTAGCAAAGCGACGTGTAACAAATTGATACAAAATGATCTTGTAAATGCAATATTTATTGTACCATAAACTACTTTTTTATTCTAAAAGCAGTGGCGTATAAAATTGTACTGCCTAGTGCGAAAACCAATGTAAAAGTGTTTACTAAATATATATTTAACAATATTTATTTTCTACGTAATCATACTTTTTTTAAAGCTCATTTAGTCCGTATCGGTAGATAAACATTATATATGCATTGCTGTCAATATTCATTAGCAACTGGTAACACTGTTTGCACTTTTTGTACTATAATTATACCTATAAATTTGCTACTTTCAACTACACATCTTCTATATGTACAAACACACCAAGAAACAACTAAACATGGCGTTCCCGCCCTTTTTTCTATCTTATCGCTTTCACGGGATTTAACGCCTATATTATTTCCGTAAATTAAATGTG
Source organism: Pelosia muscerda (assembly GCA_963691645.1). NCBI lineage: Eukaryota > Metazoa > Arthropoda > Insecta > Lepidoptera > Erebidae > Pelosia > Pelosia muscerda. The sequence continues at coordinate 3,458,786 of OY829118.1, forward strand.
CTATTAAAATTACAATAGCGTGTGCTTATTCCGTAACGATGTAATAAAAATTTCGGTAAAATTAGCTTTTAAAATTAAAATTACGCGTGAATAATGTTTTTTTATCTATGATTATGAAACGGAATGTGCTTGCGTTTTTGTGAACTTGTTTTTTGATTATGGCAATAAAGTTTATTATTTTGATCGCAGGTGTGTCCTTGCCTGCAGGAACTAGAGAACTTTGCAGTCATGCTTTGTAAATTTACGTAAATTAAAAAATTAATTTGTGAAGAAAACTGTTATAAAAGTACTATGATTTTTTGACAGCCTATGTCTAATTTAACCAAAGTAATATAGATAGAGTAAATAAGATTAAAAATTAAAAAAACTAAAACGATGTCTTATTTCTTCATAAGAAAAGTTGAGATTAATTACTTATGCGAATTGTATTCTAAACATGATAGATTTATTATCCAGTAGCATCTAAGACTAGTAGTTGCGTAGTGGACTTCATACAATTTTAGTTTCTTATTGTACGGGTTTTTGTACCTAGTGTAGTAGTGGTGGACGAAGGCGTCAATTTTCGTAATAAAAATCAGTTTAAAATTATACTTTGTCTAATATAGGATGATCATTTTGACAGGTCTAAGTAGGGTACCCCATACAGTACAATCGTAAATGAATCTATTTGATATTCGATTATCGTTCCCGTAGAATATGGTATCGATGACACATAAAAAGTAAAAAAGTATTTCTTATTATTTTATGTACTTAGGGTAATATAATTTTATAATTATTTGTTTACTTAAGGTGACACTTCATTAGAGCGGCGTGACATTACCTAATCGCACTGTACTGCAAATATAGATTGATAATTGCTACAGTTACTGCCATTAATAGTATGATATTTATGTTTTATATTATAACTAGCTAATTATATTACAAAATTGTAGTAGATAAGTACTTAAACATAAAATTATTTTCATAAATTAATAGATTATGTTCGATTTATTCGATTTATTCGATTCATTTGTCTACAGTCAATTATGATGTATTCTTGCAAGGCGCTTCTCTACGATAAGTGGGCGGTACTTGTCTATGAATTACGATAATTCTAGAGGTCTTAATTTGTTTATAAAAATATGTTACTAAATAGACGCAAACTGTCAAAATTATCATCCTAAATTAGACAGAGTATAAGTCTCGTACTTATCTCTATCTCTTAAATGTCAATAATGACAGAATGATCTGAAATTTGAAATAGGGATATCGTTATTAGGCTACTGTTTGTTTTGACAATAGGTTCCATCTTTTTCGCCTGAGAATGGGACACGAGAAAATTTTCACGCGAGTGATACAGTGGCCAACTTCTCTATAGAACTAAAATAAATCGAAAATAAACTACCTTCAATCAAAAACTAAAGGGAGACAAAGTTACCCAACCTGAGCTTATCAAAGTCCAATATGTCATCATACCTATCAACCCACTGTACAGTAGAGTGTTTCTGAAAATCAATTACATTTAACATGATTATTCGCATTAAAATTCCCCATTGGCATAGATAAGTGAAACGGCAAAGTTTCTGCCGCGACCTCAATCCTCAGTAGTATTACCACACTTCAGGAAAAAACGAGGATATTCAGTGACGTAATCTTGCAGCTGTATGTACCAGTAGTAAGGAAGGATCAGTTATACTTTTGGAGCTTACTTACAGAGCATTGGTCGCCAACGGCTCTTTACATAAAAAACTAATGCTAAAGAAAAAGTTTCCTATACACATACGAACCCATTGCGTGATAGGTCTATTTCGTTTCAGCCTTTTAACAAGCTTGCGCTAGATAATAATTTTGTCCGAGCACAGTTGTCAAGTCATCTCTGTATATTTGATTAGAAAACTAAATGCAATTATCTGTTTTTATTACTTTACCATAATTATAGGGTATAAATTTTCAGGAAATATTTTAAGTCGGCAAATCTGGACCACGGCCAACTAAAAGTGACGATGGCTCGTCTACCGAAATTCACACTTTACGCATGATAGAAGAATATTCAGTTTCCTAAAAGTGTGTGTATGATTTGCTCAGTTAGTCAGAGCATCCCCCTTTCTTTAATGTTGGACGTTCACAAAGAGGTGATTCCATTATTTTTTCAGAAACTCATCTAAATAAATCTGTCCGTGCTTCGCAGATCGCATGGTATCTGTACTCTGCGGAGAGGGAAACGAGACCACGATTAGGGGACGCGATGATACCGGGCTCTTTCGTTAATTACCGTCGCGAAAATCTGCCTACATTAATAGATATTTAGTTGAACCTCTGAGATTTACACAAAAACGCAAAATATTTAGTAAAAAACCGAAAAAAAATCTTCTTTATATAGAACTCGTCGCTTGTAAGCTGCATGCAAAGTCTAAGGATAAACGGTTTCCATTACAGATGTTACAATGGCAGTCTTCTGCTTGATCTGTCTTATAAGATACTTTTCCACGCCTCGATTAGAAGACCAGGGAAACTGTAGGATAAATAAACTACAATAAAACTATCAATAATATTTGAAGCTGAAGTGTTTACTTGTTTGAATGCGCTAATGTCTGTAAATACTGTGAGATTTTGATAAAATCATCTTGGAATTGATAGCCCGATTCTCGAGGTTATAGGTTATTTAACATAACGCTACGAGTACAATGCAAATATGGTGGAAAATAAACAATTATTTAATTTAAATGAATCAAATAAATAAGTACTTACTCCAGAAAAAAATAAAGGTTAGGTCAGAAATTTGTCTAAAAAAATATTAGGCCGACAAAAATGTATGCGTTGAAGCGATAAGTTAAGTTTATTAGCCTATCGTGTTGGCAGTTGTCACAAGCGTAAAGTCATTGAACTAGAGTGTGCTATACTTTATTATCGAGTTCTAAGGCATAAAAACACAATATGGAGGATACAAGACGCAGATAGAATACCAAAACATACGATCTCCTGATCTGGAATCTTTTAATTACACTTCTTATTGAAGTGTCATTACCTTTTTTTATTCAACTTGCAATATTTAATTGCAAAGCTGTGGTGACGGCCATTTTTATTAAGACATACCTACCACATATTATCGATGTTACAACGCTCCTTAAAATATTTCGACGCGTTTTTATTTTTGTTTCGTTGGTGTACTTAACTCGTTAGCTATTAATAATATTTAATTGTGAAAAATTACAATAAAATTTAATAAATGCGTGTTTACAATTCAATGTGTGATACAGCGCTACCAACATTCAGGAGGCTCATGGCAACCTTACCTACAAGTTGGTGCTTGGTGCACTTCAAACATTTTCACATTTAGAATATAAACCGCGGTAACCTAGTGGTATGGATAATGGACTGCTGAGACGATGTCTCTGGTTCGATCCCAGGTTTTACCATGGCACACAACAATGACTTTTCGATGCTTTTCAAAGTTATGTGTGTATTTATCGTAGGCTTATAAGTGCCCGGTTAATGGCAATAGGCTCGCCACCTATTACATTGAGACCTAAACATAAACTGGCGAAATGTGGGTGCTAGCACCTCTGGCTACCCCTTCGGGGATATAGGTGTGAGTTTATGTTATGTTACAATATTTATAGTAGTAGGATTTCTAGTTACTAGTTAAGTTAATCAATATAAAAACCTAATTATAACGCAATTAAAGCGGCGGTAGCTTAGTGGTTAAGGAGTCGGCCTCACGATCGAGAGGTCCCGGGTTCGAATCCTGGCCATTACACTACCGACGTGAACCCACTCCTAACACAAGTCTTTGAGCTTAGCTGGAGGGGTTAAAGGGAATATTAGTAACTTCGGTTGCTAATATTCTTTATAAAAAAAAAAATACAAGAAAAAACTGTGATTTAATTCTAAAGTGTTCTCGAAATTCTCGACAAAGTCAATGATCTGTTCAGCCCCTCCGGTTCCGTATCTAAAGTGCCCGAATTTTCGGGGAACACCCTCGAAAGGAAAGACATTGTTTTTTTTTTCCTTTTTTAAAATATTGTTGTCGGTTAAAAGGTGAACTTATTTGAAGTGTATAATAGAAGGAAATGTATTCGCGATTACCAAATAATATAGCTATAGAAATCGTAGTTTTGTTTCAATATGGGGCAGAATATTACCAAAATATAGTAGGTAGTATTAACCCTTGAACATTTGCAGATGCGTTTTTTTTATTTATGGCCCGTCAATTTGACTTTACATCGCCTGATGTTAAGCTGAAGGCAAAGTCTCATGAAAGAGGGTCACCATTGCAAACACGTTCAGTGCTACAATGGTGGCACTTAGCTTGACGGCCTCATCAGATGCTTTTTCACGCCCCGCTTAAAGGACCCGGGACTGTAGAAAGAAGGAAACACGCAGAGATGTTGCATCCTTGGCAGTATTTTACCGTCTCTACCATGGTGAATGCTCTAATGAACTCCTCCAATGATTCCCACCCTGCCCTTTCCTACACAGGACAACACTTAAATGTCACTCGCATATTGTGCAGAATATTCCCTCAAGAGCCAAGCGATTCGGTGAATCGTTCCTCTGCCGCACCATTAAGTCTTGGAATTACTTACCAACTCACGAGTTTCCTTCTTCCTACTGTACAGTCCCGGGTCCTTTAAGCGGTACGTGAAAAAGCATCTGATGAGGACGTCAAGCTTTACCTTCAGTTTACCATCAGGCGAGGAGAAATCAAATTGACTTGCCCTAAATAAAATAAAAATACTGAGCAAATGTTGAGAGTAAATTGAGATAGAATCGCAATTATTTTGCAATTTTTAATACTGCGTTAACATGTGTACCCTATGTACGGATAGTTTTTTCAATAGTCAACAAATCACTAAAACTTAACCTTCCTAAAGGAGTTTTCAACAATCTGCACTATACGTTAAAAACTTAAATAAATCTTAAAGGTGAGTTCCATTAGCAAGCTCGTTTTGTATTGGCGTGGGTCTAATTAGTGGCGTCGTAAAACTAAAGGGGCTCGTCAATCAATGTTTAAGGGTGGGTGAGCTACAGACCAACGACATGTGACGCCAATTTAAGGATAGCGAGAATACCTGTATTTGAAGCGTTGCGTAGCATTCGAAATTTAAAAGTTTTGTCTTGTTTAATCTGTAGAGCGGGATATATTTATTGTTGTGGTAATGAATGAAGTCTTCTAGTATTCTGTTTTGTCTATGACTTGGGTTTGTTTTTTTTTTTTAAGTTTAGCAATAATAATATGTCATGCTCTCAACATAATGATTTCTTTTTCACAAGTTGTACTTAGATTGTGGAGTAGGTAGGTAGTACTTTATACTGTAGGGTGTGTTCTATAAATACTTGTGATAGCTAATATCAATAAAAGGCAACATACCCTTTATCTATATCTGATATTACAAGCGTTTAAAGGTTTATCGTAAAAAATGGTCAAAAATTGCTCATTTATTTTAAATCTTAACAAGGAAGTATTATTTTACTATGACAACACTTGTTTGATAAGTCACGTTCCAAGAAACCATTTACGCGTAAATTAGCATCAAGAACATGCAATCCGCGGCGTTCCATACCTACCAAAGACAACAGTTCGTTGTTTAAAAAATAACGACTACAGATAACCAATACGATTTACCGCCATGACCCGAGAAAACTAATATAATATTATCAATGGAGTCTTTCTGCCTATCTTTTGACCTAAGGTCACAAGAAAGGAGTCTTTCATGATCCGCGAAGGAGAATCTTTGTGTCCTAATCAGTAAGATAATGTCTCTTAAAGTGCGGTAAAGTTGTATGATTTATTTTAAAGATAAGGTTTGAGTACTGTCTATGTTTATAGTGGCGTTTGACAGATGAATAGAATACTTGTTTTCGAACGAAAAACTTTAATGCTCTCTGTGAATATGAATTCTCAATGTGAAGTTATGACGTGTCTGTAGAGATATTTACGAGTGTAGATAGGTGTATATGTGATGGTGACTGTCTTACAATCCCAAAAGAAAAGTTTTCACTAGAGTATAATCTGTTGAGCAGCAGGTGTATTGACTAAAGGCAGGTGGAATTGACTTCAGTTTTGATGATTTTAGTGGGATCCTAAACCCAATCCACAGATTAGATCATACAAAAAAACAAAACTTCGCTAATTCGAAATATTTTGCGAGTCAAAATTTTGTTTGTCTACTTAAGTAGATACTCTTTTTATATATACCTATTCTTTTTATAAAATAGCACATTTATAATAATTATATAACATTAAATTATGTAAATTCTAACGCAACTATGTCAAGACCTACGTCATCCTAAGTAGCACTCATTTACGAGCATGACGGTTAACCAGCCCTCTATACCCTCCCGGGTTTGCCCGGTGCGAGGGATATGTCTTGTATAATCTCACCTCCGATAATCTAGGGCCCATTGACGGCGTGCGTTTTAGTCCGACATAATCACCTCCACCGATTTTGGCGAAGGTGATATCCGTGGGCATTTTGCGCACAATATGAAAAGTCCTGTATACTTACAGTTAAAATTTTGATGTAGCTGTAATAAAAATGTTTTTGAAATATGCGTATAATCGAATTAAATATCGTAGACTAAATTATCTGTTTATTTAGTGAGTCATTCTCAGAAATGAAGGCAAAACAAAGGCTATAATCAAGTTTATTGTTTTACTGTTTTATAACGAGGATCTTCGCATAATTTAGACTGTTTTTTTGGTTAGAGCGGATTTAGGTAAATACTTCGTTCTCCACTATCCTCGTAGCGCTTTCCTAGTTGCATTAAAAAGTTTCCTAGATCCCGCTTAGTGTTTTTATTGATATGTCAGCCTTTCGTAAGTGACTGCCGTCTGATCTTCTCGACCCTGAGAGAAAGCCTCATTTTGTATACCACTTATGTGGTAGACAAGCACAGGGCCCACCTGACGGAAAATGGTTACCGTGGCCTATGGACGTTTGCAACACCAGAGGCGTCACACTCCTACTCCTGACCATGTTGAGGGCGGAGGGGAGAAAGAGAGTTTCTGTGCTATCAGTGCAGAAGAAAAATCAAAGCTTCTCGGTCTTCCCACTGACAACACAAAAACTCTCCACTGAGATCTGGCTACCCTATTCACCGCCGGGAACACAACACAAGGTTATCAAGACAAGGTCTGTTTTGTGATAGTGTAGGTGCCTATACATGTTCTATGATTGAATATGACTTTAAAAAAATAGTTTTTGTTCTAAGTACCTACTAAAATCACCTGGGTGGCCACAAAATATAACTTTAAATATTTGTTTTCAAACGAATTTACATTGTTCACAAAAATCTTAGAATCATAAATAACACCGCAGACTTAGCGTCTCCTAGAACTGCTAACAATTGCAAATAAACTAGGAAGTCTACGGTAACCCGGCAAAATTAAGTATTCTCTGAACGTATAAAGGCTGGTTTCAAACGGCGTTGTTCAAAATATGTCGGGTAAGATGAACGAGGCGTCGATTGTCGAACATTAGAAGTTCGTGATTTGAATTTTTTCGATTTTAGAACAATTGTGCCGACCCGGACTTGGCTCCATAGATGTATGTGCGAAGTCGTCGCAGTTATGCTAATTCATCTATAGAATTTTTCCACAAATACTCTGAATTCGAATTTTAAAAACGAAATAGTTTTGTTGCTCACGATAGTTATGTTCTCCTTGTGGGTCACATCACGAATCGGTTTCGAAGTACTTAGTTCCATTCCATTTTCATTTAAAATTTTAAAAATGTTGGTTTGGATAAACGTCAGCTTAATAGTCTATTCGTAATATTCGTGTAATTCGTACTCCTATATTTACGCGAATATCTTTCATTGAAATATAAACATTGTTTAATAGATTCTTATCATAGTTCGTGTATTTCCAGATAACTAATATACTTAAAACTAAGGGGCAAATATCATTTTGTATTTTTAATTATCCCGCAGTCGTTGTGGCAAAGTAGCCAAAACGTCGGAATGAATGGAAATAAAAACATACTAGATTTTATTTACATAAACTTCAGCTGTTACAACGAAATGACAACCATGATAAATAAATTGCATATGGAGTTTTTGGAGCAATCACGGATAACAAATTCACTGCAATATGTTTCATTTTCACCAAAATTCTTAAAACATGCAAATACTCAAGGAATGAGACGTGTTAAAAAAAAGTTGCTCATGACAAAATGGTGACGTTTGCGAAACCTGTTACTGAGTCAACAATATGCATACAATAGATAGACTATAAGTTTCTGGGACAAAAGATATACCTACATATTACAAAGTGAATAATTATGATAATAACCACAACAATTAAGGGTGTAAACGCCATATTTTAACTAAACCCTCATAATTTTCGAACACTTTTGTGTACAATGTACAACCTAATTATACTTTTTTCTGATTTAAAAACAGCCAATACTAACTCAAAAGCCCACAGCTCTAACCTTTCATATTTTAACAATTAAATAAATTATAACTTAACCATGTCCCTTGACGGTACATATTAAGTAGCACAAAAACATTAAAAAAAAGGTTGAAAGCCGCCATGATGCAAATAGGGTACATTTGAATTGTATATTAACGCTTATTTGTGAGAAAAATTGGGTTTTCTAGCTTATGGGGAGGTTAATATGTGTTTATTTTGATTCAATATCTCTAGGGAATAACTCAGCCAATTTGGATCTCTTTGAGTCGGCATGAGCAGTGTTGTGAGATTCATTTAAAATTATAAACAAATACCTAGTAGGTAGTTATGGTTTTAATTTTTTTATTGATGGATGGAATCAAAAAATTGATATCGCGAAAGACGATACGACCTTTTTGCAGCTGTTATACGAATGACATTTCAAATAGGCGCGCTCTAGGTATACGAATAGACGTCAAGATTCATTGACATGTTCGCTTAGTTTCTATATTCTGTTCCAAATTTGAAATTCAAAATTCAATTCAGATCAAATGAAAATGTTGACATCATTGATGTAAATGTAATACTAAGCATCATTTGGCAATCAAACCCTTGAGCTCTTATGTAACAGACTAACTCTACCTGTTGCAGGTGAGGTTAGCTTGACTCCAATGGCTTTGTTGGAGCCGTCCATTGCCCATTAGGAACTTAAAAAGATATGCTTAAGAAGTTATTGTCCGCCAAAAACCAAAACCACCTGCTCTTAAAAATGAAACCAAAACAAAGAAGCTCGCTTCAAACAAATAAATTACCCAGACTATTACCTTAGTGGCTAATTTTCCATATTCACAACGTTGCACGCGCCATCAGAATTCGTAACCTTTTTTTATATTTTTCTCATATACAACCTAGTCGATCTGTATTCAAGACGTGGTCCCCCAGTTTCCCATCTCGTTGACTTACGTGGAATGAAACGTTACTAATTTTAAGAAACGGAACCTCTGTGTTTAAATTGTCAGAATCTCAAGGATTTCTCGTAAAACGAAACGGAATGATTTAATTGTTTTTCGACGAATTTATTGTCTAGTGTATTTTGAATTTGAATATAGAAGTAGTGAAGTTCGACAGATTTTATTGCTATGTATTTTTTTTTTTAGAAGCACTAGAAACTTCTTCCTACATTGTTATATTGTTAAATTTAACATCGTTTTAAAATCATTAAAATCATCGTTTTAAATTGTAGGGGTATTTCTAATTTTATTAGGGGGCTTAGTGGTTAAGCGGTCGACCTCACGATCTAGAGGTCCCACACTTGAAACTTGGATTTCAAGTTTTACTACCGACTCGACTACTACAATCTAGCTTAGACGGGGTTACGGAGAATACTAGTAATTTTAGTAATTAGATAACCGAAACAGGAATGAATTACCTACTAATTTTTTACTGTCTGTTTAACCTTAATGCGATTGCGAAGCTATCACTAAAGATAGGCTAACATTATTATCCATTCTCTAGATTCATATCTTAATAGAGAGTCATTAACTACTACGAAGAAACCATACATTTTCTCCACTCGATATGCGAACTCGCGTATTTGTTCGTAAACTTAATTTTCTCCGTGGAACGATCCACAAAAAGTATTGTCTGTCCATCCACTCACGAATTACGCGAGAGCTGATCGCTCGTCTCTGTCTTTCTCTCAAATTCAAACTTAGAGGATGGTATCAAAAGACATGTATGCAAAATAATCACTCCATAGAGCATAGAGTATTAATACGTCAGTCGATGACAGGTGCGATAAATCATAACAAAAAGCGCGCGATGTGAAACTGACTAGATGAATTATGGAAAACAAACAAGTTTTTTTGCGAATATTGGAAGTAATTTGCTTTACAGAATAACCATAATGTTATTGCTGGTCATAATATACTTTCAAACGCAGTGCAATGAATTACATTTTACAATTCTATGTACAGTTACATTTATTCAGTGGAATGAAAATGCATTATTCCCAATTTCCGAAAAATCTGCCAGACGTTTAACTTGGCACGCACTTTGGTTGTTCTATTAAACTATTTTACGCACCATTTTGTACACATTTATCATCTCTTTTTATCGTATTCTTTTCTTTTTTTCTCCGAGGCGCTATTGTATCGAACCCTAAACGACATCAGCCTGTATTCGCGTCTGGATGGCGCCGTCGAAAATTCTCTGACGGTCGCGATCCCGCGATACGATCCCTACATGTATTATGTATAACAAATGGGAGACATCCAAAATAAAGCATATAGAACGGGAGCGTTTACATTCGGCCCTGAATTCGGCTCCACGTGGCCACATTCCCGGCATTTCGTCGTAAGCAAGCCGCCATCTTAGTTTTTAACTTTTTTATTCCAGCTTTTGGCTCGCGACGCGATTTATTTTATTTAATTCCATGGAACTAGGATTTTGCGTTCTTTTTTCATGTTCTAAATTTAATTTTTTAACTCAACTCTATTTTATATTTGTACAACTGAATTTATATCGATTGTATTTCGTATTCAAAACACGATTTGTTACTACATCAACGTACTACAATTTTTTCTACGCAAACGAAACCAAAATCCGCTTCAAGTCATCGTACCCACGGCAATAAACGTTTAACTTAAATAGACACGTCTCCTTTTTTTTTTTAAATATACTACAAATCAGCGTACTTACTCTAATAATGTCAAACTGAGCAAAGTCGTAAGCTCGTATATCTATAATTCGTAAACTCATCACGTTTCCTTCGTTCTCACCATAAGTTTATAAGTAAAACAGATCACGTAAATAGATCGTACAATGTGTGAGTTCGGCTAATTGCTACTTCTAATTAATTGTCGCGTTATTGTTACGTAGACCTATTAGAGATGTGCGTGAGGGTTTAGTTTAATCGATACGTTTTGCAAGTCGAATAGATTAGCGTTGCAATAATTGTTATTTTTATAGGTATTCTTGTCACGCATATAGGTTAATAACTGCTTAGGCTGGTACCTACATGCTGAATTTCTTTAAATTTTATACCTACTTTAGTTAATTACCAACAGTAGCAAGTTTCGAATAGTTTAGGTCAACCGTTGAGAGCAATGTTTCTAAATATTTTCTAATTCTTGTAAATATTTCTGTCTAATTAAAAATTATATTGAAAAATAACTCAACATTATTAAAGATGTTACTATCTACTTTACTCATAACTATCTATAGATACATCGAGTACAATCGATTACTTCTTAATATCGATAAGCAAAAAAATGGTGTTTAACCACGAACATCCTTCAAAAACATTATCAAAAAACGTTATCTTAACTCACAAATACTTACCCTATTTTAAAAACAAATAACTCAAAACTTTATTATAACGCATTCAAGAATATCATTACTCATCTGTTATCAGACGATCTTGAAAACGCCTCCGCGACTGCGACATGACGGGGACACGTCGATTTTTTGTCGCACGAACTAATCGTCACTTGTCGCTGATCAAAGGCCCGCTTTAAGTTTTGTGTTTTTTTTTTATAAAAACAGTCAATGTTGACGCGTTATTATTGATGTTTTGAATTTGAATCTTGTTCGATTGTGTTTTATAAGTTTTAAATTTTTAACGCTTGTCAGCTGCTAGTCCAAATGGTTAATTTAGTCTGACAAGGATTTCGTTTTTGCGATTGGCTGGCTATCTTGTGTACGTCAATTTGGTTATCCGTTTATGATATTCTTTTTACTACTGCCTATCTTTAGACATTTGCACTGAAGTTTTTATATTATTGAAATGTGGATATGTGATTTCAAAATTATCGTAATCTCAAAAATGTTATTGTTATGCCTGATACTCATCCTTGCGTTGAGTAGACTGTTCATTTTTTTAAATATACCTAACTCTCAAAAATTAAATACTCGACACCACTCCTATTTAGTCAGTCTCTGAACCAACGTTAGTGAACTAGTAGATAATGCTCGTGGCATTAATTCTTCCCTTGTGCGTGAAATCTAATAAGCCCAGAAAAAAAACAAAAAAAATCAAAACAAAAAAAATACTAACACGTAACTCTCTTTGTTTTATTCGGAGACAAGTTAACTGACAGATGGACTTTATTTAGCGCCAAAATCAGAACGCACTTATAAATGCGAACCAAAATTACATTACTTACACTAGAATAAATACATTACTACTAGAATAAAAGTTGGGCCAAAGTTAGACCTTTGGCCCAACTTTTATTTCACGATTTCACAAACGCAGGTGCAAACTATACAAACGTACGAATTTTTTGTGCAGTCTGTCCGGTAGAAGTCCTTTATATTAATTTACTTGTGTAATTAAACTGATCTTACATTCTTACGGTAACGGGGTAAGTAGGACTACAGGATATGGTTAACTTTTTAAATGTTATGTGATTTTGTTTCAAAAAATGGAATGCAGAATAATATGACGCGTACATGTTTAATATGAATGTTGTTCTAAATTTGAATTGAGGTTTCAAATAAAATTATACGAGTACATATGGACACGTCATGAACCCAAAATGAGCTCTACACGTGGAATAAGCGTTCTTGGGACCGATATACTAACCTATAATTTTATTTGTAATTCCTATCGATTCTTTCCCTATAAAAATAAATACATATTAAAAAAAAATGGTGACCTATATTTACTATATTGATCATTACCTTTCCATGGCGGGGTGCAGTGTAGTCGCGATTCTGTCCGGTTGTTTTTTTTTGTTTCATAATAGCGTGATAAAAAGCTATTTTATAACAGAACTTTTTTCAAGGGGAATGGTGACAAACTCAATTAGAAGGGTTTTTAACGGGTTTGATGGTCTTTTAAAAAAAATTGAACAACGCGAATCCACATTTGACACCCCTCATATTATTACTACAGTACTGCTATTCCATATTGTGGTCAGAAATATTGATCTACCAGAAGACAAGATAGACATCGAGGCTATAATTTTTTTTATTAAAATGAACACTTAGGTAACTTCAAAAATAGTACCTACTAATAAAATATTAAATGGTAATTTGTAACCTTGTAAGCCTTGTAATGTAACCTCTAATTAGCGTCTCTTAATCTTAAAAATAGTGATACGAGAATGCCAGGAATCCTCAATTCACTTCATTCTCATTCAGAACCATACAGTTTGATAAAAAAATAGAAGGTTTTCTCGGTCTTACCACTGACAACACAAAACCTCTCCAGTGAACTCTGGCTACCCTACTCACTGCCCGAAACACAACACTAATAATAGCCGCGGTATTCTGTAGGGCGGAGGTACTTCCCCAGTCGGACTGCACAATTAGGTAGGGAGATACCGTCATGTCCTACCTTTGTCAAATCTAATCTGCACACATACTTGAGGTATTGTTTAGGATACTTACTTTCCCTCCATGTAGTGTCCAAATATTCCGACCTATACAAGTATTAACATTGTATCATTATTTTGCGAATAAAATATGCATAAAAATACGAGGGTAGGTACAAACTAACAGTTAGGTTTGTTCGGCACCTTCTCATGCTTCGTTTGAATGCTAACACTGTTCCTAACTCGACTATGACCCGTGTGAACGCATTCAAATACCTATCTCGTTATAAGTACTTCATTAATAGAACAAAACATGGCGGCCCACCCGGTAGATGGCGCCATCGCCGCATCGTTACAAACTACAACTGTTTATCTACATCTCACGGCAATGGAGTCGCACGATTTATCTTAAAAAAGAAATGTTAAATATGTTTTGTGATTTGTAGTTAATACATCGCTAATGAAAGATCTCTTGGCGATAATGTTTATGAGATAATTAATTAATGTTTACAATTAATTAGATACGTCTTTTGGACATCGATTACGTACTGGTCCAAATATAACGTTATATTTTTGATAATCTGAATAAGTTGGTTTTTAATCTTATAATTTATAAAGACAGGTGTAACCTAAATTAACTTTTATCATGGTACACAAGTACCTATATCATAAATGTACAGACTAAATATGGATGTTTTTTTTAAATACTGTGCGACCTAATCACCAATTAATTAAAAATTATCTAATCAAAATGAAATGTAATTGTCCTAATGTCTGTGTCACCTGTGCTTGACATTCCTGATAAGCACCTCTGAAATATAAAACCTAGAGGAAGTACCCCGTGGTCATCGATCGCGTGCCACAGTGCTGTTAAGTTGTGCAGCATAACCTGCAACGTGATTGGCTACTGACTATCATTTTTAATTTTTGGTTTTTGCCCCTTTTGTTAATTCATTAGTACCTTTTATCTCTTTTCGTGCGGCTCGTAGATTCCCCCTTATGTTTGATTCGAGCCGACTAAAACCGGACGCCATCGAATGCCAGTGTGTTGGCCCAATAAGGCATACTTCGCACCGCAGCTGACCCTGGACCATTTACCGCTTAACAGTCGCGTTTATTACCGCCACACCACGGGAGTCATCGATATACTTAAATGGTTATGATATAATCATCGTATACTGACGTATTACTTTTAGCGTAAAAGCTTATTTAACCCAAATGGAGCAGAGACTCAAAACCCCCGTACTACACTTGTAACTTCTTATCACACAAGATATATTTGAAATAAAATAAATAAAATAAATATAGCGCATACCGTCTCCACACCTTTCTCACGTTCATCAAAGCTACCGTCTCGATAAACGGATAAAAGAAAGAGATGACACCGCTTTTTGTTAACCATTATTTACTGCCTTTTTTATTCTAACTATACCGACTTTTGTCTTAAAGCAGGCCATTACGTGTTCGAGTTTAATATGATGCTCAGCTTTTATGGGACACCTTTAGTTTGGGCGGCGATTTAATTGTTGTTTTTTTTTTACTGTCCACTGCTTAAAAGGGCTTGTTGCAATCATAAAGTTACTTGAGTTGACCTGCTGTTTTCTGGAGTGGATATTTTGAATTTGGAATTCTTTATTTAAAACGAAAAAAAGACCCTGTTATTTTTGTTTAACACAAACAACAAATGCACAAATTCGCTCCTGCGTAGAATACTGCTCGCATCTCTGGGATGACTCCGCAATGTTTCCGTCTCCCTACAGTAGCACTAGCATGATCTCCTATCGAATTCGTTATGTAAGTATAGGTTTCGAGAGAAAGTACCATTGTGATTGACAGTCTGCCTCTTGTGAACCTGTGTGCGTGTGTAGTCCGCCTATTGCAATGCTCCGTTCTGTCGATACCATTACATTACGAATACGATAGTATTTCGTGCTAAGGCTACAGTGCCGGTTCCTTTACGCGGTTCGTAAAGAAGCATCTGATGAGGCCGTCAAACTGAGCGCCACCATTGTAACACTGTACGTATTTGTAATGGTGACCCTCTTTTCTGCGACTTTGCCTTCAGCTTACCATCAGGCGGGGGGAAGTCAAATTGACATGCCCTAAATAAAAAAAAAGACTGAGACAAGACCCCGCCATCTGCTTCTGGCCTAACAAACTTCCCGAGCTTCCTCTGCTGTCGTTAAACATTTTATACAAGCCAACCGGTTTTGTATGCGTTTGACCTGCCCTTCTTTCAATAACATTATCATTGTGATCGGTGTATGTAATTAATTAATTTTGCAATAATGTATTCAAACATAGTTTTTAAAATAAATGATTAAATCGGAGTAATAAGTAATAAGTACAACTTTTGAAATTGTAGGCAAAGACTACAATTAAATAGGTACTCAAGCAAGCTCAGAAAAAATATGTGTCATATTTCCGAATGGTGTAGACGTAAAATATAAATCGTATGAAATTATAAAACCCGTATTCACTACTATCAAACCAACCTTAGTAAATAATAAACATTGGTTGGTTAAAAAAAAGTGACATAAATTTTAGCGCCTTTTTTACAGTTCTTTACATATGAAACTCAGTTAAATTTTAACTATGGAAAAGTACCCATAGAAGAAGAAAACATCAGTGACCAAAACAAAAACTCACAACTTTTTGTCTATAGTAAAAAAAAATCAACCTACGCGACCATAGATATCCTTCCTATGGTCTATGGCACAGACATACCAATAAAATACGTTGGTTCCACAATATAATAATGATTTAGGATGTATAATAGCGTAATTAAAGTATTTTTTGGAACGTGTAAGAAATGTATGTAAGCGTATAAATTCCTTAATTATTTTTTATTAATTAGTCAGAAGTCAGATGTCGTTCGGTGGCGGAATTCCGCTTATCTTTATAGCCGATCGCTGTTTTAGGCGTAGGATGTACCCCACATGACGATGTCGTTATAGAGAAATGCTAGATGTGACATAGGAGAAAGGGAGCGTGGAACAAATGGATATTTTATTATTATTGTTTTTTATCATTATCATTGTCATTCATTTTGATCTTAACTATTCAAGATATTTTTATAATTAGCTTTGATTTCCTTTTGCTAAACTAATTTGCTGGTTTTAAGAATGATTAACCCATTTCTACAGTTGTAAATATTTTTCACTATGATGAACTAATATATCTATGACGTCAATATTATAGAATAGTAATTAATCGGGCCTCTGTTTTTTTATCCCATTCTACCTAATAAGACTGAGAAAATTAGGACTAATTTGTGCACACATGTAGTGTATAACCGACTGTAGGCGAGAAAGGGCCTTTCATTTTGGGAATATTATAGTCTTCACTTTGCGTGATATATGGGTAGCGAAGCTTGGATATTAACCCGATCATATGGTAAATACAATAATTTTACCTTTAGATTTGCTAAACGAATCGGCCAGATTGCACAAGCCTGTGATGATTGTATTTATCATAATATATGTTCACGTCAATACCCGGGTTTCCATAACCAAATATTAGAGCATCTCGTGGTTTGCAATGTAAGCAGCTTACATAGGTGAATCAATTTCAGTTTTTTTCTATTAAGGTATACTACTAGCCTGTCTGTACCTAAAACAAAATACGAAACGCTTAGACACATTGACAGCCACCAATTTCATTAACTCATTAGATGCTGAAGTTGCTTCGTCCCATTCCAAATTCGAAATTCAAATTTCATTCCCACCTCACGTAAGCGTCGATTTTTTTTCTTTTAAACAGCTCTAGTAGCACACATAGTATAGTATTCATTGTAGAGAAACCGGTAATGCCACTTCCATTAATAACTATGAATCTTTGCAATCGCCATCACTCTTCACATATACATTTTGTTTCGGTATTTTAATTTGGTCACTGCTTTATAACATTTAATACACTTACATATATGTCAGAACCACCTTGTATGTTAATATAACGCCATTTTCTTTTTTATAGTTTCAGCTGTGCTGTTTCTATTATCCATACTTCAATAGGTTATTATAAGTGCGAAAAAGGCTATTATAAAATTCAAGATTATTTGAATGATAATCCAGCCTGGAAATGAGTTGTTCACTCAACTAGCTGCTCAAGCAAATTATCGTATCTAGACTATATAACAGTCGTGGCACGCTATAATGGCCGTTTTGATACGAATGGTTTAACTCGTTTTCTTTTTTTTGGTGTGTGATTTTTTTTTCTTCTGTGCCAGTCTCGCCCTAATTTTCTTTAGTTATTCGTCTAACAGTTCGTTGTCCAATATAAAGCGCACCAACGAAGGGAATACGAGCAAAACCAGTAGTGTCAAAGTAACGTATAATGGTCTATACAGAATAAATGATTTTTGAATTTAGAATGTTTGAAAGCAACGCTGTCTGTTATGTTTTGATGCCCAAACCAATAAACGGTTTTGTACAGAGATCAACTAGAACCTAGGAAAGGTCAAGTCTACCTTTTAACACTAAAAAAGGGAGCTAAATTAGGGATGAAAGCTTTTTGAAAATTCTTCATTTTTTAAGATAACCTGATGAAATTAGTACACATTTTGAATAGAGCAGATTTAAGTTATATTTATTCGTGATAATTCACATCCACGCGGACAGACCCGTAGGCAGCAGTTAGCATCTAAATATATCTAATTGTATTTGCTAGTCATAGTCTATAAGCATTGCTTGTCAAAAGTTTTGCATTTTGTGGCTGCTAACGTAAACATTAATTCACATAAATTTAGATTAGATAAGCCTATTCACAAGATGTCACGCGCAACGTTGTCGGTCAACATGTTGGTTAATGAATGGCACACTTATTTTATCATAATTAAAAGTGGTACAGTGCATATACAGGTGTTAAGTGATGTTACCCTTTTACTATTGCTTACAAAATAGAAAAGTCCTGTGCACTAATCTTATCTAACCTATCACCGGAAGAAGATTCAGAGCAATTAGATTTATATTATGATTATATCTTCATATTTAAGGGGGGCCCACTTCTACCTCTATGCCCTAAGCCAACCTCACCGTGGTGTACGATGTGGCGAGTAGGGTATAATCTCCGATGAAAATGTGTGGAGAGGCTTATGTTTAGCAGTGGACTGCCGCAGGCTGATGATAATGATGATTATTATATTTGCATAACAATTAAATTGACAACCTTTGTAGTGTGGCACGGCGTTTCATGTACGTGGAATCAAGTTCAGGGGGAATTACGGCTAACCTAAATGGTGACCCTCTTACCTGAGACCTGAGACTTTGCCTACCACTTACCATAAGGCGAGGTGAAATTTAAGTGCAAACAAAAAGAAACTCCGTTATATAGTTGTAATTACTTTTGAAATTAACTGTATTTGAGTTCGAAACATGATACGTTTTATACTATATCTATAAATATCATGTGTAGTTATTCATGTCCCACAATAAAGATTATGGTCGTATTAATATTTATATAATAATTTAATGATAAATATTCACTGCACAAATTAATTTTCATATTAATTTTTGAACTAATTAATTACGTACTTATTATGACAATTGTCATTTATATTCTGTGGTTCAAGTTACGCGCGTATCGAACGAACACTCATACGTTAGGGTGGATTCTTTATTTGAAAAATTTAAAAATATAATGACACTCCTTTTAATTAGTTCGAAATATGAATTATTGATACTGGATACTGCGCACCTTGTCTTTTATTATGTAATATTTCCGGACTATATTCGTGCAAGGACATAAAAACAAAACGTACTAAGTGATAGAGAAATCGTCGACTGTTACGACCATACGGTACCGTTTAAACTGCATCAATAAGTTGCCAGGCACCATTAAGTTCATTAACAGATATGGATTATGAATTTTGAATTCGCGGGTACGGATGATTTTGCTTTTAACTGAGAATAGGTATTACATTGGGCTCCAAAAGTTTCTAGACAATTTGAAAAAAAAACATACCATAAAGTCACGTCTATATCCCCGAAGGGGTAGGCAGAAATGCTAGCCTCTAACATAACTTCGAAAATCATCGAAAAGTCATTGGTGTGTGCCATGGTACAACCTGGGATAGAACTCAAGACCTCGTCACAGCAGTCCATAGTCCATTACCCATACCAATAAGCTAAGTAATAATTTATTAATAATAAAAAAAATGAAGTGATACTACTACACAACTGCTAGTGTTATAGTTAGGTACTGGATAATAGATCTAATGACTAATGTTATTAAGTTCAGGATACTACTTACATGAGTTTACTTAATGTCCTATAAAAACAAGACATAGATATTTTTTATTTTATTTACGCCATTTTGTTTTTGGGTTCAATTAGACTTAGGTTGTCACAGGATTATAGATCTTAAGGTGTCCAGGAAGTTTTGTAACCCACTGCACAAAGTATAGGTTGCATTTACGGACTGATTTTTACTTTATTTAGCGCATCTGTGAGAATTCATATCCTTGATGTATCAGCCGAAAAAACTTCAAGATCCGTTAATAAATAATAAATAAATAACGCAACTACAACTTCAACCCTTTCACCCCAATTTTCGCCCCTATTAAAAGAAGCTCTAGACTAAATCAGTGTTTAAAATCAAAGAACACAAGTGCCAAGTTTAGATAAATCGGTTCAAAGCGCCCTCTAGACTGGAGGTGGAAAAGTCACAAACATATTACAATATACACATATGACAAATCGGCCACCTTGTCGAAACAGAGACTCTCGATCGCTTCACTCACTCGACCAATTGGGATAAAGATTAGATCTTGTTACATACATTCATTTATGTATCATTATGCCTTTATCTCCGGAGGGTAAGACAGATGTGAATTAACGTTCTACGTAATATGGGTGTGCATAATGCCGTAATCCGCCATTTCAGCTGAGCAAAACGACTTCGGTAGCGTAAACACCCTGTATTTCATTCTCTCAACTTAGTTGGGATCGGCTTTCTAGTCCAAGATGCGGCTGAACTTCGATATTTTCCATGAAGCAACTGCCATAGGACCTCCACTACAAAATTGGCAATATCGAAGGACCGACGGCTTAATGTGCTCTCCGAGGTACGACCAAACCAGTGCAAGTAGCCATATTCATGCATACAAAAATTGGCTCTGAACGGGGATTGAAATTGCGCTTCCTGGGTAACAATCGCATTCACTACCAGAGGCCCTGTACATTAAAATTTATTCAGATTATTTTCATCAATGCCCACATAACAATAATGCATTTAATATTCACTTATCGGTTCACAAGCAGCAATTTTATCGCAAAGACATTCCAATAAAGCTTTCAATCAAACTAAAATTACTGTCAATTTCAAATCACAGAATTCTTTATCAAAGTGGTGGTTTCCGAAGTGCGAAGGGTGTTCTAGACTTTTGATTGACGTCAGTTGTAATTTAACCTGTGATATGACAGTTGATGTATCAATGTTGCCATTTTCTTACGTAAAACAGTAATTTAGTGGCTACAATACTAGGGTTTCAGAATTTTTATTGCTTGCAATCAAATTGGTAATGTAGCATAAATTGCAAATGGTGAGGATGGAATCGAATATAATTTAGGTTTTGACATATAGTTTTATCATGATTGTTATGATGTCATAATTTATTTTTCTTTTTTATTGTGGTATAGGGTAAATTTAGGGTAGGCATTACGAGAGCCCTTGGTGATGCAAACGTCCATAGGCCATGGTAACCAATTTTCATCAGGTGGATCCTTATATTGGGTCTTAGGTATGCTTGTCTGCCACTTAAGTGGTATAAAAGAAAAAATAAGTATTTGAAATATATGGGATATGTTCATCTTGGGTTATAATTTCATTAAACTGCAATATTTTAAAACGTAAAAGTTTAAATTTGGAAAAGATGATATTCTCGTCACTTCTTGTTTTATATGAAATCCGCTGTACTGACGTTGACCCCAAATAATTCTGCATTCTAAGTCCACTCACTACTCAACTGTCACAGTGTTCGCCAACCAAAACAAAAGGATCACAAAACAAAACAAAAAAGTCAAAACACCGTAAGCGGATGTACGAAGATTTCAAAATTCACACCGAGATTTAGATAAAACGGTGAAATAGTTACTCCTCCTTCTCTTTTTTCATACGTAAGAAAGAGAGGTAAAATACTTTGAGTGCAAGTTGATATGTATGCTGGTCAGTGATTTGGACACCACAACATCCATCACGCTATACTGATTGGAGTGTTCGTCACGTTTGTGTATAAATAAGAGGCTAATGAGACTGATTATCCTCGTTGGATAAGGTGAGCTCTGTTTCCTGGAGTCTGTTTTACTGATGATCTCAGAAGCTTTATAGCTGTTGATGACATTGCTCAATATATTGGACAATATGCTGGCAACCGAACATGAGTTTATTTGCTAATCTTTGTTTAAATTTAATCTGTGTTATAGGCAGATATTCTCGTTAATCTTTGCAACTTATTTGAAAGAGTAAGCCTACAGGGTGGTACAACTATTCACGATAGTTTCTTTCTGAACCTATCTTGGATAGATTCTGGACAGCTGTCTTGCAGAAGTTCTGAGAGTTTGCTTGCATTGTGTGGTTATTTGATAAAACACACTGTCACAAGTATAGTAAAATTTGTTGGTAGAGGACGCTTATTGAGTATTCTCGTGTCGTATTTTATTTATTTTTTTATGGCTCGTCGATTGACTTTACCTAGCCTGATGTTAAGCTGAAGGCAAAGTCTCACGAAAGGGGGTCACCATTGCAAACACGTTCAGTGCTACAATACTCAGCTTGACGGCCTCATCAGATGTTTTTTTATCTTTTTCTTTATCTGTTTCACTTTTATGTACTCATGTACAATGTACCACAGTAAGAACAAGGATGAATATATTTATGGTATAACAGTCTCATTACGAAATTAAGTTTCTTGTTTATTGGTGAATGTTTGTGTACAGGTTTTATATCACACATATTTTAGTATTATCCTGCATTTGACATAATTAAACAAAGGCGACGGCAGCAGGCAATATTATAGCTTTTACAATGAATAACCTGAACAGAAAAATTAAAACTTGGTTGACGTTCTTAATCATTTATGATTAAAGACATATTTTGAGATTCGTCACTTGGAGATCAAACAATGGATTAGTGGATTTCGATAGTTTTGTTAATATCATTTCGATTTGGAGTAACCTAAACATTCTCAAACAGGGAATTGACATGATAAACATTATTAAAAAACAGGGAATTGACCAACAAGAATTTAATACAGGTAAATTAAATTATTAATTTAATTTAATAATTATTTTAACTTAGAAAAAGAATTGAACTAAAGCAAAGTTTATAATTACATCGCTATTAATATTACTGAATGACTGTTTGAACTGTATTTGACAAAGTTAGAAATCATTAATATCATAATTGCTAACTATACTTGCCTATATTACGTTATACTCCATTCAACACTAATATAAGTTGACAGTATGATAGCTATTAGATAACATATAATATGAGTATAGCATTTTCCCATTCCATTAATAATTACAGCTATTACATCTGACTAAATAAGTCCTCCTGCAGTCCATAATTGGGTCCAAAATTGTCGAAATCTTTTCCTAATCGTCTATAAATTTGGCAACAGGTTTTTTAATTATTCTGATCAGGCCTTAGATTTAAATGTTTGTATTTTGTACGTGTTTATCCTCTTTAGGTAACAAGAAGATATCCAATACATGCTAAAACTTCGCTTACAGACAAATGTTCCCACAAATGAAGTTCCGCGTCTCTGGATTAGACGCGAAGGCCAAGTACATCCTCCTGCTGGATATCGTTGCAGCCGACGACTACAGATATAAATTCCATAACAGGTAGACGCATATTCATTGCCTGCTGGACTCCAACACCATCCACGTCTTCACAAACAAGCTTTTCGATGTATCACCGACAACTTGGCCTCACAGTGACGCCAAATTGTCGGGTCTTTTATAGATATCACCGTTGATTGGAGATGCTCATTCCATAACGTCCCGTTACACGCCTGTTTCATTTAGCTTGTGATTCTCCCCACGCAGTGCACTAGTTCCCATCACAAAACGATTTGGATGCGTTCGTTAATTACAGCCCACAATTTGTACGAAACACGTTCAATTTAAGGGCAACGACATCGTGACAACTGGACACCGACATTTCAGCGATTAAGGATTCAACTCACATCCAATGTGTAATATCATTAAAATATCTTTGTCTCAAAACTCACGGCCATAATGTAAAAAGCTGTGCCGACACCAAAGGTGAGAAATACCGACGCGATTCGTACTGTTCTCCAAATTATCCAAAATTGGGATCAAACTCGCGGTAACTATCTGCTTGGGAGATCTCGGGGGCAAAAAATACTATCTGTGTTCCGGGTGTCGCGTTCATCCCTCAACGGTCCTTTTAAATCGATAATCATCGTATTTGATCATACATTGTTTGATTTCTGATGACAAGCTGCGATAAGGTTCGTTCCTCCGGCTTATGTCCGTCGCCAGCGGTATCAAACGGCCGCAGGTTTGGCAATATCGAGATGATGACGATAAACTTCGATTTAATATCCGTTAATTAATACGACCCGAGCATTCCGGCTGAATATGCGACTGTGAGTCAGCCGTAAACCGATGCAGACGCCGACAAAGACGACCGCCTAGCGCCGATAATTTGGTAATTAATTATTACAAATCTTTTGTACATAAATTACTTTCCAATTACAAAAGTTGTGTTTAATACATTTTTACTTTGGTCGATCCTGTATACAGGTTATGTGCTCCTGGTACAAAGCATTTGATCACGTGCGGCGGTCACGTTGTTCGTAACAGTGCAAAACCGAACAATGGACGCGTACCGAACCATTTTTGGTCATCTGTAGCGGAAACATGGCCTTTTTATACCGCGTGAATACTTTGTAACACCTATAAATGAATCGCTGATTAGAAGAACAGAATCGTGTCTGAAACTGGATCAAAGATCCGTACTTTTTACATTTCCCCAATACTATAATTATCGTCTGTTGGTTACAAGATTGCCATTGACGCGGTGCAAGATCACAAGCTAAAACGCAGTTAGTATAATTGAAACTAGTTCAACGAGATGTCTTACAATCGACGTGATGTCAAATCGTTGTCGCAAAAGAACAAGTCCCAACCCATGTTTTTCTCTCGTATTGCTTGCAGACGTATGTTTCCTGCCTACAAAGTTCGCGTTTCTGGTCTTGATAAAAAAGCAAAATACATTTTGCTAATGGACATCGTAGCTGCCGACGATTGCAGATACAAATTCCACAACAGGTATAAATAAAGAGATGGAATTAAATTAAAATAAGAAAAATAGTAGACAGGGCAGGGTAGTTGATCTTATTTTAATGTAATTCGTTGATAAAATGAGAGGCAAGAAGCATGCGTATGGCTGCAATTATGTGACATTAAAGGATCTGCGTTGCACAGAATAGGAACGCGTCTCAACTTTTTGTCGAAAAAACACATCCCAAAATTCAATTGAAGGAATCCAGGAAACCCTTTCTCTGATTTAAAATCTTTTTACTTGATGCTCTAATTTTGAAAATTATTTAGGATCTTACGTAGCAGTTTCGGTAACTTTATATTGGCACGCAGATCTTTCCAATCACATTGTGTTGTTGTCAGTAGAGTTAATAGCTTGTCATAACAGCATGTGAATCACCATCATTTAGTATAGTAGTGCATGTTAAACGCTTTCTAATCGGACGGGACGTAATTGCTTCAATAAAATCTATTTTGCCATATATATTGATGATTTCTTAATACCAATAATCAATCAATTATAACAATATTGAAATTAAGTTTCTAATGAACTATTAGTGATCCATGTCAAACGAAGACCCACTTTCTCACTTTGTAATTGAAGAATTTTTTGATTGGTATAATTGGACTATTATATCAATCAGAAGGTTTCTTTACCTTCGTCGTTTGTTTTCGGAGTCGGTGGATGGTGGCCGGTAAGGCGGATCCTGAGATGCCGAAGAGAATGTACATCCACCCGGACTCACCTTCGACGGGTGAACAATGGATGCAGAAGGTCGTCTCCTTCCACAAGTTGAAGCTGACAAACAACATTAGTGACAAGCACGGTTTCGTGAGTATCAACTTTTTTTATATCCAAGGAACGTGAAGGGACAACCCGAACCTTTTTAGATTTGTAAATAAAAAACTATGCAGAAAATTTCTGACTACTGTTTCACCATTAATTATTGTTTATTGCTCCTTATTCAGATGTAACCCTTATAGAACTTGAACAACTCAAGAGCGTCACAAAAACATCAAAGGTCTAATAGATACAGGCATCAAATCCTGCGTGTAATCTCAAAAGGTTCTACTTCAAAACTTCACTGTTCCTTCTCTCGATAGTTTCCACATTATGCGTCTTTTGATCCAAACGAACAATCAATTACACACGAAAATTGTTACCAACAATAGTATTAATATCGCATCCGAAAAGTAGCAGCGGCCATTTTTTTTCGGTTCTTCAACAAAAAAGTTTATAATGTGGGTGATATTATAATTAAAATGAGGTTGGGTTGGCCCCCTGGGGGTGTCTGCGGGGGCCTTTTGTCCGTGTTACGGTTATTATGGCTATTTACATTGGGTGCCCATCATCTTGCTTTACTTCAATAGATTATCGCTCGTTTGAAAGCCCCTTACGATCGACGCTTCGAATGTTTAGAAAAATGTTTTTTTATTACGTGTTGATAGGTTCCTGTTTGTGTGACAGCCTTTAATTTTAGAATCGATTATACTCTTTTTAGTGTTAGATTTAGAATTTATATGATGACTTGATGACCTAAATTATTTTTAGACAAATATTGACTTCAACATTTGATTGAATTGGTATTTTCAAATCAACTATTACAACTGTCAATCACCAAAATTGAATTTAACACGATTCATTTAAAATATATCCAAAATGAAAGCCACCCAAAACCTACTTTAAAATACACAAGAAAAAAATGGCGTAGTCGAAAACGCTACTGTCAAAAAAGGCGGGAGTGTTTGGTAACTTACACTTGACCGTTTACACGACCGCGATCCAATCATAGATAACACGGCTGTTTTTTTTATTCGCTGGTTGGGTGCATGTTCTTTTATTTTTTAATGTCAGGCCCTTTGTCTTTGATGAGGGATCAAGGTAATTGAAATAACGACGGTCGCGGAGTGGTATGCGTAGAATTTTGACAACAGCTGACTACGATACGACGTGATGTATATTTTTGTATTTTTCATCTGTCGTTTACGAATAGGTATGAGTTAAAATAATATTTTGTTGGTGTGTGATATTTTGAATACCGATAAAGACTGACACGTTAACTTTTAAGTAAAAGTAAATAGTATATTTAAATTATACAATAATGTTAACAGGAATTAACGTGATCATGATAAGTATCATTAAATTAACGCAAAGTAAGGCCTTTTTTAATGATTTGCAAAGGAACCTATAATTATGGAACATCTTCATAATTTCTCCGTTAAATCAAACAAAACTGTCAGTATAAAAAAGATCGTAACACAGCGTGACATGATAGATGTGTTTTGTTTTAACTTTTTAAATTTTTTTGGTGCCTTACTCTGACGGGACATGCCGATTTTTGGATGAACATCGATATTTCATAATGATATTATCAGCATTCGTTCGTAACTATCAATTTTAGGAAAATAGCTGTTTGTTTTTTTTTTAATCTGTATTCGATATTCAAATAAACACTCATTTGATTTTATTACGTACCTGACTTGTTTTTATAACCGTAGTGTTTATTATGTTGCGCATGTTTGGTATTTTGAAATTTAATTCTATTTGCCATTAGATTAAATTTAGACCTCAAGATATGAGGTTTAAGTGCGAATTTGAATGGTTTTATAATTTGTGATTTATGTCGTTTCGACAGGGCTGTTTTTAGTCTAATTCAGAGAGTTGTTACAACAGATACTCGCTTAGTCTTCTTAATTTAGATGGAATGAATTACCTACAATATTTTTGTACTGACTCGACTTGACTGACTTTATAATAATGTAGGTTAGCCTTTAAGCACTTTAGTAAGGGATAAGATACACTAAATTTCAGTGGCTTGTTTATGAATGAATGTATGAATAATACAATATTGTTTGCTGTAATTTGAGCATCTCTTAAAAAATATTATATAAGTAATATTATTGACCCAATTTTGAGCTCAAAAGCTCGATATTAGACCAAAAAATATATAGAAATATGACATAGTTTAGGTATCTACTCTAATTAAAGTTAATCCAGTATTTTACAAGTAAAATTTTATCTATATAAATACCAGGTTAGCCTTAGTAAGTAAACTGTGTTGATAACTTAATCATTTTAAATTATCCTAGCTCGCTAGAATACGTATGTAGTAATAATTGAGGTATTTTATTATTATACAGTTATTATCTAACCTATATTTAGTCATTACTGGGTAGCTATTAAATTCTAAGTGATGATTTAGTCTACATGGTATAATAAATTAAAATATAGAATAATTAAATTAAAATAGACCAGTGTGTATAATAAAAAGACATAAAAGAGGACCTATGTACATTTTATTGACCATTTTCGTCGGTATAGTTATTTTAAATATAGAATAATGAAATTAGAATAGACCAGTGTCTATGATAAAAAAAATAACATAAAAAGGACTAAAACTATACTTCTTTGTTGGCCTTTTTTGCTGCTGTTACACTAACTCATCATTTAAGCTATAAGTTTTTTTGCCCCTACCTTTAATCTTTTTTTTAATTCTTGTAAATATTGCAGTTTATTTAATTAGTTCCAATTATTCACTACTGTACGTAGGCCTCACCACAGGCGGTTATTTTAGTAGTAGTTTCTAGTTTTTAATTAATTATAATTTTGAAATCATAATTTAAAAAGAGAGACAAAGCTAAGATAAATTAAATATTTGTTATTACTATGTACTCAGACAATGCAAATCATACCCACCTGTTCTTCGAGGCTCTTAAAGAAGGATGTGATTTTTATTTCATCATCTGTTCAGAAACAAAAAAAAACCATAGAGAAGACTCTATGGTTATTTTTTGACAAGAGTTAAGCGGAGACGAGTAGGTACAAGAATTCCCACCGAAATATTTTAAGCATGCAGTTAGGTTATAATATTTACTGAAACGCGAAACGTATTTATACTTTGTAAAATATAGCTTGGGTCCTATGACAGATGTCAAAATGAGGTTCATAGGGATGTACGAAATTCGATGAAAATATCGATACTACCAGCTATTATTGATGCATGTTACATATAATTAGGTTTAATTTAACTGTATGTATGTAATTAATAGTAATGAGAACGGAATATACGTAGCATACAAGGCGTGGGCACTCGTACTGATGAGAATGAGTGGAGTGGATCAGTGGAAGTTCATATCAAACAAGATGTTGGCGCATGTATCTTATGCCTATATCATGGCCCAAGAGCCAAACGCAGCGTGTCTTCTTACAAAATCCAAAAACAGGTTCACGGCGTTGATGGATTGAATGTAGGATTTTATTTACTCAATATTATTTAGGATCAAGCATATTGAAATATAAATATTATTATGATGTTAAAATACCTAAGCAATAAGATTAAATTCTAATTATTTTTTTCTTATATTAATTTAAATTTTAAATTAAGCTTTATTCAAAATAGGGATAGTTTATAGTATGTGGTCACGATGATTCATCGCCCATCACTATTTAGCTCGGTATGCCCATAAAGTATGGCATTGACAGCTACTATATTCACTATTAGAAAATTCAAGACTTCATGTGCGGGATTTCACTGACAGCTGTCATAGGACCCAAGCTACATTTTACAAAGTATAGTCATTAATAGTAATAAAAAATGTAAACTTTTAAGTGAAATCATCTCTAATTAATTAACAATCATTTGACAGATCGTATCTCTAGCCGCCATTAAAAATTAAAAACAAACGATCAGGCGGAGGTCGTGAATCAAACGGCCAGTGGATATATTGGCGGCAATCGAGGTTATTTACAACACCCTCAGTTTTATGGCAGGCACACAACCAACGGCAATGCCAGGTTTCCATTGCAGCGTTTGTTTCTTGCGATTTTTGAACGGTAATGACTTTTTCTATTGACTTCATATTTATAATTGAGTTTTGTGATATTATCTACTGCTATTTCTTGTGTTATTTCTTAACAGTCCATTCTCTAATTATAATTAATGAACTATAAATAATAATCATAACTTTACCTGTTAATAAATAAACGTATAACGATAAAATTAATTATAAGTATACTTTTGACTACCATATTCGGAATACTAATCATAATAAATAAGTTAATACAAAAATATTATGGCGGTATACTGTCATAATTTAATCATACGATTTAGATTTTCTAATTCTATAGTCGAACTCTACCTATATTAAATAGAGGGATATACATGGAGACACCCGAGGGCACTATGTCGAAAACGATGACCCCGAGTTGACCAGGCCGTACTTGTCCCGGCAACAACCTCTGACAACCGAAGACACGATGTCAAGTATTTTAGTCGGTTTGAGTCCTATATAACTACCCGCACCGGCTCCGGTGAGGGTTGGTAAAAATATACAATTCATAAATAAAACAATCGCACGATACTTACAACCTCAGTCTGTACAAGCCCTAATATTCGTTACATTTTATAATACTTACTGTTATCGAAATGACTTTGAACTCAAAAATGTCTTTAAAGTCGAAAAAAAGCGTTTAATTATATTATTGGCGATGCCTTTTATCAATCATTTTGGTTTAATATGTATTGGGGCCATTAATTTATAAGAATAAGTGCATCAATCTGAGACGCGACCGGAGATATATTGCTCACTTGTCTGTGGTCTTCGGCGGGACAGATTTTACGACTGGCCGTTTATGACCGGATCGACAACTGATTCAAATATTTAAAAAGTTGATTTTAAATTTAGAACATAGTCAGACTCAATTTGTATTAATCATTAGGTTCATAATTTGAACTTCCATAGTAGAATGACTGTCTGACCAGACGGACTGAATTACTTTAACGCCATGAAAATGCCACTTTTTCTAGCTGTACTGTTTCAATTCAAGTTAGGCTAAGACATAGGCTAGCTTGAGAGTTACAGTCGCTTAGATGACCTGTACAACTATCAGAATCCAAATTCATTTTTACATTACTTACGACCGGAAAGCAACTTCATTACGCGCACTCTTATGCTGTGAAATAAACTCCCTCCTGCCGCAAGAAGGACATTAGAAGGTTTTAGGTTTGGCAGCACGATTATGAGACCCCTGGCGTTGCAAACGTTCATGGACCAAGGTAATCACTTTCCAACATGAGGGCCGTATTGTCAGCCATCAAAGTATAAAAAATTAGCTAAAAACACACTAACATTTTGTTGTCTCATTTCACTAAATCTTACTTTTTTAAAAGACGTGCTTCTATTATAAACTAATAACATCAAATCTTGATTCCGAACAACAGACACAAACCATTCAACAGGGGCTTATTCTAAACACCTTTGTCGATCAATAGACATCTGAAATCAAAGTGGGTAGTTTTAATATGTCAATGTGTAGCTGAAGTTTTTATACAAATAGGTATTGTACCGGGATTTGCTTTTCCAAGCGTTAAATTTGTGAGTAGCTCTTGTTGGCGCAGATGTGCGGTAGAGATATCGAGATTTTTTTTTCTGTGAAGTTTCTTGCGTTTCTGTGAGAAGGACTTCGCGTGGTGGAAAGGTTACTACGATACAATTATTGCCTGCAGTAGTTTTTTTTTTAATTCGTTAAACTGTAAAGACGGTACCTAAGAGTTTGGTTTGGATCAGATTAGCTTGTTTAACTGTTGTTTTTGATGATGATACCTTTATATAGTAGATAAAATTATTTATACCTATGTCTAATTTTTCATTTTATTTCTTAGGTTCATGATAATATATTCTTGTGTGAAATAGGCGAGATACGTATATCATTCTTATGAATATTTACGTAAAAGTGTACTATTTCGACCTTATTGTAAGAATTTAAAGTTTTAATGGATGGGGTGTATCTTTCTTTTGCGGTATTTGGTATTCAAGGTGTATAGGTATACGATCAATCAAATCAATTGTCTCCTAGTAATACAAGGTCTTATTAACGGCTGTGTTTGACTATAACGATTCCGCTACACAATCTATCGCATCATATTCTACGATATTTTTCTGCTCTGTGCTTTTAACCAAGTTACAAACTGTATATGCAATTAGTACTTTTATTAAAATTTGACATGAGACAGTCACCATTATAATACCCTCTTTGCCATGACTGCAAAAAATCTACCACCAACTTAGTATTGTAAAATTTCATTTAATTTTAATAGCCTTATAAGACCGAGGACGAAAAAAATAATAAAAATAAGATGACCGTAAACAAATGTCATTACTATCAATTTAAAAATAATGTAATAATCATAAAGGGGTATATTTGAATGATATAAACAAACGCACGTCTAGCCAGTGTACAAAGCGACCATTGCTCAGTAGAGCAGCAAAGGGCATATGCTCCGTAATTTATATACAGTTATTGATCAAAAGGTGTCCTTTGGCAGTCATCGAGGCGATATCACAGGGCCGCCGAATTGTTCGCTATAAGGGCGATAAAATCTTGTGAGGGGCTATCTCGTTAACGCTCCGATAGGGTTCTAGTAGATTAATTATTGGCGGTTTTGAGAATAGTCACCCTTTTCAGAGTGATTTTGAGAATATAGGTTTATGAATATTCTATTCGTGTGTGCAGATATATTGTGGGAGGGAGAGAAACACACCATTTACCCACGGTTTGACAATCCCAACGATAGTAATAGCAAAAGATTACTAATTGTCATAGGACGGAATACCAACCGCACACCTCAAAGCAAGTAAAAGAACTTTTTACCCGAGTAGAGATGCTGTCGTATGTGCGATATTTCGCAAGTTCGAAGAACAAATCTCGGCACGTTTTTGCCTCTACACGAGGCATCTTCAGGCGTACTTCCAAGTTTGGTACTTTGCTATTGCTATTTTTTTTGTTTTTTTTTTTGTTGTGTTGGTAAGTAGTGGATTCCCCTCCTCCCTCAATAAAATTTCTTGTAATGGATTCTCATCTTATCTACTCGTATGTGTAGTATTTAGAAAAATATTTGGAAACACGAACTGTATCGCAATGATCAATACTTCGATACTAATATTTTAATTACGAAAGTCAGTGTGTTTTTTTTCTAATTTTTTTTTTATTTATGGCACCTCAATTTGACTTCACCTCGCCCGATGTTAAGCTGAAGGCAAAGTCTCATGAAAGAGGGTCACCATTGCAAACACGTTCAGTGCTACAATGGTGGCGCTCACCTTGATGGCCTCATCAGATGCTTCTTCACGCCCCGCTTAAAGGATCCGGGACTGTAGGAAGAAGGAAACACGTGTGTCTGTCTGTTACGCTTTCACGCCTAAACCACTGTATCTATGTTAATGTTTGGTAGGTACAGACATAGACCGGAACGATAACAACTCCAATTCCAGGAAACTTCCAGGAAATGTCTGTATTAGGCTCTGTTTTTTTTAATTCACACTAAAAGTGATTGTAGCAATGTTCTACCAATCTAATCAAACTCGTATCTAGTGTCAGATGGTACGCTCAATTAAAAACCGGACGAGCTCGTAGACATGTATTTTTATTTATACATTTAAAATTCACATGGTCATTATCATTAGTGTTTATAACGGTAAATGTGCCACGTTACACATTTTATATCATTTTCTTCACTTGCTTTGAAATATTTTGATAATTATCTTTTGATACAGACAATGATTTCAAAAAGGATATTTACATTTTTATTTTAACAGGTCGACAAATTCCAGGAAAAACTGTTTTTTTGAACCAAATTGAGGTCTTCCAGGAAAATGTTGATAATTGCTAAAGTTTTTAATTTTTTAATTTATTATTGTTTTTCTTGTAAATAGAAAAAAAGTCGATGAACATAGGTATACAAAGGAAAATAGAATATTGCTACCACAGAAATTTTAAAAAAGAATCGTATTCTTGCGGGTCTGGATATCACTAATGTCAAATATGACGTAAGTATTTAACAATAAAAGTCAGTGGTAGCTTAATACATACACCTTTAGTCATTGGAGGCGTCCTCGATTTTCAAATTAAATCTTTGTTCTTTTTTCAATTTTGTAATTATAATCTGTTGACTGCAGAAAACAATATTCATTCATAAACATGGTTTAAATTCCGTTGCATATATGGCATTGAATTAAGTTTAGACTTTAAAGAGTTAGGGTTAAATGTGATTTTAACCTTGTGATTTATGTCGTCTTGACGTGAATAAACTTTTTTGCTAATTTCATGAACACAGAATTGGAACCAATGAAAGAAATTTGAAATGAAAAGTGGGCTCCAAAAGTTCCTGGACAGTTTGGAACTAAAATTATATGAAGTGATGACTGCAACTACACAACTACTAGTCTTAAATGCTACTAGAAAATAGATCTGCTTAATAATGTAATATAAAGCTTAGCCGAAAGGTACTCGAATGGAGACCAAGTACTG
This sequence comes from Pelosia muscerda, assembly GCA_963691645.1. Classification (NCBI taxonomy): domain Eukaryota; kingdom Metazoa; phylum Arthropoda; class Insecta; order Lepidoptera; family Erebidae; genus Pelosia; species Pelosia muscerda. The sequence continues at coordinate 3,493,079 of OY829118.1, forward strand.
CCTACTGGTAGACGAGGCGTGAGTCAGCGCTCCGCGGTACCCATTAGACCTAGACCGCCTCCAAAACGACCTACATTTAAATTAAATAAAATAAGTTCCTATTTTAAAAGATGAATATTTCTATAATTATTTTTGTCAAAAACGCGAGAAATACGTCATTGGTCAAATCCAATTCGTTTCAAACAAAATTAGATCGTTATTTCAAAAAATAAGACAACACAATAGCACTTTTTAATTTGTACCATTTATTTTTCAAGTACGCTATACTTAATGTCTTGCGAAACCCGCGTCGACTTGATTGCGGTTGGCGCCGTCATCCAACAATTTAACTTGATTAAAAATCATAAAATTTGAAAACACTATATAAAAAGCTTTATAAGATTTGATTGGACTTAATATTGTTTTTATGTTTCGATGACTTATAGTATGTCTGGTAATGTTAATTTTACGATGATGTTGGTATTGTAAAGGCCTATCTACGTCCTGGGGCTTTACCACTATCTCTTATGAGTAATAATAATAAAAACCATTTTGCCGATAGTCGTATTAATCCAAGATCCTTGTTAAGAGCTTCGACCACCACCTTAAGAGACTCGTCAAACCAGCCATCTTTCTTTTACAGGGGGGTATTCTTTAACCGCTGAGCCACGTAGCTACAACCACTTTCTTTAAAATTTCATTACATTGGTACCCTATGGTTCTGAGGCTTCAAAACACTCAATTTTCTGATTCAAATCTACCTCCTAATTAAAAAAAAATCAAAATACAAATACACTGACACACTCTGAAAGCATAGTTATAATTCCAGCATCTAGTTTGTAGTTTGCCCGAGATGTGTAAAAAAATAAAAACAATATGGCGGTCCGTTCAGAAACTAAATAGATAATATTGTAACGGTATTACATTACTATATGTCCATTTGTCATCTGACCCTAGTCCGGGGTCATGCGACATTGTAAACACAGCCGTTTTCAAGCGATACGTGTGTACACGCCCTTATGTTTTACAACTAAAACTAGGGGTGTCAACTCGGAGTTTTAAAAATAAAAATTGTATTTATTTTTTATTCATTGAATTATAATAATTAGGCCACATTTGTACAGAAAGCGATCAGGGCGGATTATTCAATAGATAAAATACGTTGTTATCATTAATACAGGTGATTAATTTTATTATTAGATATTAATTAATGTATCAATATTTATAATTTTTTTTGGTCACTAAATACAGATGGTTACAAAACTCAGCAAAGAGAAGCTTTTATATATGTAAACGCAATACAAGTTTCAATAATTCATGTATTTTCCTCCAGTATAAAATTTCCTCGATCAAGTAAGTTGTAATAACACACTAGCTAAAAATTAAAGTGCCATCCCTAACGTCAGTCGGTCGGGATTAGGGCTTCGTGACGTGACGTAATCGATAGTCTAGGGGTATAATCCCGTCCTACGGGACACTGCGGTCATATATTCGAGTGTACAACACTAGTATTAAAAAAAATTGAGTTGACAATACATTGAGTGGTTCTGTGAGACCGCTTGTTACACGATTCCTGGGGTTATTCGTTTTTATTTTTTTTAAATTTGGATTCCGGTTATGATAGGACAAAACATCGTGCGGTTTTAGACGGGTTGTTATCGATATATATTCGTAACCCTTAAAACCCGGGGTAAAGGTGGTTGGTACAGTGGGCTGCAGAAGTCCGTGATCCAATTCTGGAGTCCATAGTCCAATTTGAGCATCATCATCATCATCATTATCCGTATCCTAAAGCTGACACCTCGAAGTCCGGGGCGGCATTTTTTCCAGTCCAACTTCGTTGCGGCTGAACCTCGATATTTTCCGTGAAGCGATTGCCATCTGGCCTCCACAACCTATAGGTAGGTAAAGTCGATATCGAAGAATTGCAGCTAGTTGTTGAACTTTTTAGGGCTCCGAAGTTCAATTTTGTTTAACAACAGAATTAATGTGACGTTGCCTCTATTAACAAAACTAATAAACAACTTATTACACACAGTTAGAAGTGAAAGAAATGACTTTATTTATAACTAGCTGACCCGTGCAACTTCGTCTGCGTCACCCCGTTTTTGCAACATATTTCATTCCTGCTCCGCATCTGTTGGTTGTAGCATGATGTTTTATATATATAATCATTCCTCTTTAACCATTCTATCCATTAAAAAAACCGCATCAAAATACGTTGTGTAGTTTTAGTTTCACGCACGCACACACACACACACACACACACACACGCACACACACACACACACACACACACACATACACACACACACATACAAAATGAGACAAATAAAAAATAAAAATAATAATAGTAAAAATAAAAGATTGTTAGCTTCTTGATTAACGAGTTTACTTAATATAACAATATCTATGATATGGAGGAGCGGAGTCTCCTACTACAAGCATTTTTTGCTTAAAAGGAGGCTCCAATCACAAATCAATGTTAGTTGTACCTACTTTGTTATCGAATAAAGAATTTTTGAATTTTTGAATTTTTGAATTTTTGAATTTCAAAGATTTAAGCATACAAAGGGACATAAGGACATGATAAATGAGAACAGAGAACCCGACTTTGTTTGATACTATGTAGTGATTAACACATTGGTTACTAATTAGAGACTACACCGACTTATTCTAGTTGAAGAGTGACGTCACTTTGCACAATTTTAGTTTCATTTTATTTTTATAACACTTTATGCACAAGTACATGGGCGAACTTAATGTCATAAAGCATTATCTACCAGTCAACCAAAGGAAAAAGGTAGTAGGTGCAATATTGAGAACAACATTGCAATGAGTACCTTAAGAGGTATACCTTAAGGTAGGTATAACATACGAACTTCTGCAACTCTCTGTAAATGTACGACTTTCTCAGCCTTTTATAAAAAAAAAACTTGGAAGGTTAGCAGAACATGTGCAGTTCCCACCGAATAGGACACTTAGCTAATGTTTGCAGTGGATCAGACAGATCAAATACATTGTTTCGGCACTTCCACTATAACCGCTACTAATGTAACTCACTCGATACTCGATGTAGAGGGTCAAACGTCGACTAATTGACACTCAAACATATTGATTTTCAGATGTGTACATTATGTTATTGTCTTGCTAACAAACTTTTACTAGATATATAAGTGAGATTTAAATTTATATTTTAAGAATCATAAATAATAAATATGCTAGAATTTGCAACTAAAGTTTGGTTGATGGTCTCAACCCGCTCCTAACATAAAGTAATATCATTATGCTCATATTAAAACCTGCCTTTAAAACATGAAGTTATACAAACGGCTCTTATCGCTATATAGCACTATAATTAAAATAGATACTAGGACCATCAATTACGTTCACACTCTTCGACATAAAGTACAATAAAAAATAGCAGCATAGATCAGATACCTATCGAACTGCTTAACCCTTACGGTGTCCAATCATACATTTCACAGTCTGCATTATTGTCACTTTTCAAAAAAACAGCTTTCTAAATTTAAAAAAACAGATCTCGAAAGTCGAACGAGTAAAAATGAAGTAATCTAACCATCGAGTACCCATAGTAAACCCCGCTAATCTATTTGCTGGACAGTATTTACCCAAGCCCCTTCTCGTTACAAAAACCGTCGATTGATACGAAACTCTGTTTTGACCAAACTAACGGTGCAAATATTTGAGTTTCGCACTTGACTACTTTCGATTTTGGGGGAAAGAATCCTGATCAATCAAGACAGGATATGAGGGTAGTTAACAGTAAATATGACTGTAAGTGATAAAAGGGACTAAGTACAATAGAATCTGTATATTATGACTCCGTTTATATCGACGTAGCCTAGTGGTATGGGTAATGGACTGCTGAGACGAGGTCTCGGGTTTGATTTATCGTGGCTCACACCAATGACTTTTCGATGCTTTTCGAAGTTATGTGTGTATTTCTCGCAGGTTTATAAGTGTCCGGTTAATGGCAATAGACTCGCCACCTATTACATTGGGACCTAAACATAAACTGGCGATGGGTGCTAGCACCTCTGCCTACCCCTTCGGGGATATAGGCTAAAAACAGTAATAAAATTTTGTAGTTTTAGTTTAAATATTTAAATACGTCAGAGGCTTAAGTCAGTAATCGCGTGACTATCAACATTTGAACCAACACCTATACGTTAGTCCTGTTCGCGTCGAGTGACGAAATAACACTATATTATAAAGCTAGTCACAAATTCGTATTTGTACGGTACTTTTTTGAATAAATTATTATTGAGTCACCTCTGTATAAGGGTGTGAACTTATTAAAAGCGGCAAAGTTGTCAAAATTTTATGTAAGACTTCTTTACTTTATTTATATTAGGTGGTTACATATGAAATTGCCGTTTGGTTTGAAGAAATTGGAGGAAACCCAATTTCCAGTACTAACATTTTTGCATTTTTTAGGAATGGCCAAGTTTAGGATTTTTTTTGTGATATAAATATATATATGAATGAGACAACATTAAACAAGCAGCAAGTTTTATTATATGTTTTAAAAGTGATAGCTGTGAAAAGGTAATATGAAATTTATCGTCAAAATGGATAGCATTCAGGAAATACTGTTTTTGAACATTGAATTTAATTTATCAAGCGGCAAATAAAAACAAAACGGTCGCAACACGTATACAAATTTTTGCACTGAGCGGAGATCGAACCCGCGCCTTTTGCGTAGCAGTCGCGTTCACTACTGCCACGCCACAGAGGCTGTAAATCTTCCTAAACAAGGACTACCACTATATTAAAATAAACAAAAAAAAATGTGAAAAAACCTCTAGTAAGTGTCAACATAGTTATTGCCCAAACAACATCTCGTCTGAATTGTTCAAGAAAGTCGTAAACACTATATACATCCGGAGTACAGCGTACAATATGTCGGACAGAGATACTAACAGTTTTTATTAGTAGTATCAGAGGTATTGAAAACGAATAAATAATTCAACAAAGGGAGCATGTTGCGTATCGCGTGAGCCTTGTGCGTGAGCCGCCATCTTGTTACCCAAAAATTGGCGGCGAAATTGAGAAAACGACACTTCTATGTACCACAAAGTCTAATAAACTCACACGAAATTTATGCAAACGGCCACGCTGCGGAAGCATTAAAAAATAAAACAACAAAATTATTCGGAAATACTCCGAATGATTTGCGTTGCTTCGTAATGAAGGAGATTTTTATTGCGAGCGGCAAAGTTTCGAGTTTGATGTGTCTATTAAATTCTTTGTGGTTGGGTTTGAAGTTTATGTACTACGTTCTATCGAATTCTTTTAGTTTTGGTCATAAGAATAGTTGGTGAAGTATTCGATAGATAGCGATCTGTGAACTATTTCGAACAAGGTTCATATTAAAATTTCATGGTGCTATCAAAATTAAAAATACACAGACGTATATTCTGAACTCCATCCAAAAAGTTCACAGTACACAAAATACTAATAAAAAGCCACGCTTTAAATTTCATCGGAAAAATTCTTTATCCAACACCTCAACCGTAAATAAAAAGTCAAAGGTAAAAACCGCAGAACTTAGAAAACACTCAAAGTTCACTTTTATTTTACCTTTAGTGCCAATAAAAACGTCAGCTAGAACATACTTCCTAAAATTCAAGCTTCACTATTCACGAAAAAGGAGCAGCGTGTGACAATAAAATGTCCAATACAAGTGGCATTAGACTCAAACCTCCGAGATGGCTCCGAAGCACGCATCAACCCCCAAATCACCAAAAAACGAAGACCTGCCCTACCTTTAAAACTTTGCCCAAATCCGGCAAAATCTTCGCGATGTAGAGTTCTATGTAAATCGGTCGTTATACGCTTGTCGGTGTCTATATGTGAGCTGGGGGAGGCCAAATCACCTATTATTAAGGGGGGTGCCAAACTAACGCTTTACGTGTTGGGTCTTTTTACGTGTTCCGTTTGAATAGCACGGTCTGATGGTGTAATTTTGGTGTAAAAGTGTATACAGTTTATTCGGTGGAAGTGGATAGGTTTTTGGTGCAGTAATGACGGATATATGCGATTGGATCGGTGGGCTAGTAACGGGTTGTAAATTTATGTTTTTCTGAAAGGTAGTGTGACGTCTAAAGTTTTGGATAATCAATTTTTAGATAGTGGATTCGATTCCATGATTAGTTTGAGAGGTAAACAGTCACAAACAAAATATAAAACAGACCGAAACATACTTTATCCTAGAAATATACTGTAAAACAACTTTTACGTCAGGATTCGTCAGTAAATATTGTAGTAAGTGAACCACTAGGGACAGGGCGGGATATCAACAGGGAAATGATACAGAAACTAGGCATGCTTCTCGAATATTCCAACTTCTGGCACTCTATAAATTTTGTATTCGAACGGCAAAAGATGGCCGCCATTTTGTACATCGATTTTTTTTTCTGAGCATGAGAAATAAGGTTTGTTGTTGGAGCAATTGATCATGTTTTGGATTTATGTAAACAGCGTCTTGTCAGGCGAATCTTTTGAGTTTTATTTAAACCCTCGTTTACACCAAGGTTTAAAACATAAAAGACAAGTTGCAATATGTCGCAAGCTTCAGTGTAAACGCAAAAGTGTTTTAAACTTGTTTGAGACAGTCACAATAAGTAATTAAGTATGTTCTGACAAATCTTCTACAAGTTTTTGACCAAACTCACTTTAGGTGAACGGATTGTTATCGGTATAATCCGTCAACACATAATAGTACAATCACCTCTAGATTAAAAAAATATGCTAGCTTTTTTATGAAATTTGTGCGCGCATGCCAAATATGAAAAAAAAATAAGACAGTAAGCCTTAGCGTGTCCAAAATGAAAAAAAAATAACCTGAAATAATTAAAATATTTCGGTTTAGTTTATTTTACTCACAAATGTATACAAAGCTAGCTGTAACCCGTGACTTTTCCCGCATGAATGTCAGTTTTCGCGAATTTTGTTCATATCTCCGGTGTTACTCTTAAGATTGTGATCAGACACACACAAAATTTTGAGCCTCAAAGGATGAGATACGCTTCAAAATAATCAGCGCTGTCAAAATTAAGTATCGTTCGAAATTTAAATGATTTTATTTTTTATTTCAACCCGAACTTTGTCAACTGTAATAAAAATAAATAAATGACGTGTCACGTACATAAATATTACTAATACTTACAAAAAAAAAATTGGCGTGTCATAAAAATAACCTTCTACCACCAAATGACACCCCATAAAATATGACAAGAGGCGTCGCGCCATCAATTCATACGTCATTTGCATGAAAGCACCATAAAGCTGTCACATTTGACACACCGTGTGCGTCCTGACACGGCCGTAGGTACTATCGACGTACATATCCGTCAGATCGATGTATGGTCGAAGATACCTACGGCTATACACGTTCTTTGAAGGTCATATTTTAATAACATTCATTAATATTTTTTCCCCGAACATTACATTTGTATTATTAAACTAGCAGTTGCCAGCGACTCCGCCCGCGCGGACTTCTGATCCCGTTCCCACTGCATGGACTTCTGATCCCGTTCCCGCTGCTCCATAAAAACCTTCCGTAGAGTTCAAGGAACAAATAAAAAAAAGAATTACTCAAATTGGTAAAGCCGTTTTCGAGTTATGCGCTTACCAACATATTTCGCGATTCATTTTTATATATATAGATTATGGAGAAAAATCTAGCCCGCAGAACCTCAGGATAAAAGTGAGTCATGTGAAAATTGCTTAAGTGAAAATGACTGCCGGTTGATCTCTGAAACCCGACAGGGCTTTCGTGCACCAGAGTTAGCCGTCGATTAAAAGATGTGTGCCAGCTTGCAGGTTAGGTTGACTTAGGGAAGAACTACCCAAAAGCTCGATATTTTGTCCTAAACCTTTTCCAAAAAAAAAAAAAACAAAACAGATATGAAATAATTTCGACGTGTGTGTGATATATGAGTTCAATTTACGCAAAATTCTCTACTGATGGGAAAGGGAAACTTTTTTCGCGTTTGATCATGCATATGGCAAATGTTTTCGAGGACAATCGCAAATAACTCCTCAATGCTAGGACATCTAATTACTTTAGTTCACAATCTTGCAAGTCCATATATCTTAAGCTGTATGCGACTACCAATCCACAGCAACTGAGCAGAAAACACTTAAATATGAGCTGTTAAAACCGAGGAATTTAGCTAGTTAATACCTCAGAAGATTTACAACACAATCACATTTAATTCCCAAGTTGTCCCGGAAACTATAATCATAATAATTACACACATCTCTAAAAGCAAGGTTTCCTTTTATATCTTGTTTCTGTCTCTGCCCACCCCCTTGTTACCATAAGTGGAATTCCGTTATGTTCTCGAACATTCCTTTTATATTCAAAAAGGTTCGTTCCTTTGCATATCGTATCTATTTCTATGGAGTTGCCCTCACACCTGCTTGCCGAGACGTGAAAACGCCAATTTTACATTTCCCACATTCTTGAGTCGCGATTGTATTTGATATTCACTGTTCTTTACTAGGGTTGGCACTTGACGAAATATGTTTTGGTTGGCTCTAGTTCATAATATCGAGTCACTACATCGATGGTCGCTGTATCGAAAACGTTCTATCGACGGGCTAATGTATTGACAGTACCGCAAATTGATGGTACGCTACATCGAAAGTACCCCAAATCGTTGGTACGCTACATCGTTAATACACTAAAACGGTATGCTACATCGACAGTAAACCGAATCTACATAATAAAATTGATGCATAAATACCTATTCAGATGTTTTGAACAATAATATTTGGGGTCTACATACCTTATCAACGATTCCAGGGTCTTAGTGCTTCACCAGTGGTCAATCCCGGTGTCCGATCTTTGGTGCTGTTCATACTTGTACCTACAGTTAATATCTTAGTCAAGTGCACTCTATAGTTTGCTAATATATGCTCTATGGATTACCTACCTTTTTGGAGAAATTCATGAGCGTGGGGTCTACATACCTTATCAAGGATTCCAGGGTCTTAGTCACTGCTTGCTGCTACACCAGTGGTAAAACCCAGTATCCGATCTTTGGTGCTATTCTTATTTGTATTTACAGTTAATAACTTAGTAAAGTGCACTCTATAGTTTGCTAATATTATTCTCTATGGATTACATATCCTTTTGGAAACTTTCATGAGTGAATAGGTTTCTTCCTTTCCTGCCTCTATCTCATATTCCTGTGGATTAGGTGCAATATATATCTGCTTACTCCATTCATCTCTGATTTCACTAAACATTCACTCCTTTCTTTCTTTCATACAGTCTATCTGCCTCAGGCTTTCTACTCTCTTTATAACTATTATCGATTAGTCATGGTATTTTAATGTCTTCCACACCAAATATTAGTTGAAGACTAACTCAGACGTTATTAAACAAATTCTTGCGAATACCACTTGGCCCAAAAAATAAAATTTAAATACATGCAATTATTTTTGAAGAGTTAACTTCATCACGCGATCTAAGTTATCATTTTCATAATTGGTAACATTTTACTTAAGCCTTCCTAAATCATATGAATTATTGTAATAATTGTAAAGGTATTTTACAACGTTACATTAGAAACTCGTTGTGTCGTTGTTTTGACTGCAACATGAACTAAAATATTGAACTTTATTCACAATGTATATACATTTTAATACACCGCCGTGGAGGGCAGGCTTGTTAGAAGGCAAAATTTTACGCTAGGAATAAATTAAGTATTTATTACCTTTTTAAGAGCATCACAGTAGACTTAGGTGAAAACTTATGTAGCATATAGTATATCATAATTATATTTAGGTAGTTTTGTGAAACAAGGCCTTTCCAAAATAAGATATTGTATTGTGTATTGTAGTATATTGTAGGCCTTACAGGGCATAATTCCATTACAATAAAATATATATTGGGGGAGGGAGACAAACCCAACCACTCACCCAGGGTTTAACTATTTCTACGATAGCAACGGCAAAACCTTCAAATCAAGGAATAAGATTTCTTATGAGAAGAATAAACCTCGACACGTGTTTCGAATATACACGAGGCATCTTCAGGAGTGCTACCAGCCTTTCCAAAACTCAACTTTGGACGGCTTTTAGACCTCTTTTTAAATGAGCAACTCAAGCAAAACTCGAATTGCTGTAACTAGAGTTTGACGTTTCAACAACCAATTAGCAACTCACAGAGAACACCGGCAACATGATGGATTTAGCAGGATTACAGACAAAATTACTTTCAAAAAATTGTTTAATTACGAGCTCGAATTTCGATAGTTTAATAGAGCATTTAAGTAAGCGAAATTGAAGTGATAATTTTCATAGAAAGGAATGCCAAACCGCATCCCTCAAAGCAAGTAAAAAGACTTCTTACCCAAGGAGATATGATTTCAATTGTGCAATACTCCGCAAGTAAGGACTTGGGGCGGACAATGACAATTAGTGATATTATGCTATTGCTATCGATGGAATTATTAAACTGTAAGTGAGTGGTGGATTCTTCTTCCCCCAACATACATATTTTCCTGTAATTAATTACGTGATGCGGTAATTTTTTATTGCGTGTGTGACGCCTCTGGTGTTGCAAACGTCCATAGGCCACGGTGACCGCTTTCCATCAGGTGGGCCGTGTGCTTGTCTGCCACCTAAGTGGTATAAAAAAAAAAAAAAAAATAATTTCCTTCAATATCTGTTAATTGTGCGTTTGTTTCATACAAATAATTTCTTCTACGTGACAGCCCTATGTAAGAAAACACCGCGTAAAAGTCAAAAAGAAATATTTCGCGACACTTCAAATATGAGATAGCGCGAATATTTTGATATTTTACTTATACCGAGTGTCGGGCAACTTATCATACGCTTTTTTGTTACACATATTTTTTTCTATTGAGAGTTTTTATTAAATTATTTCGGAGAAATATTCATACCTACAACATTTTTTGTTTCAATTGTTTTATTTTATTTGCTTTACAATATTCTGTAAAAATATTTTACTTAAATTCAAATGTACTTATATACTCATATACTAAAATATGCTCGTTATTGAAGGCTGATGATTTTTCATTTCAGTATTACTATCAGTTTTTAATATTGTCTACGGTGTGAGCTATGAAAAGACGGTTTAAACCATAAAGTTATCCTTAAAGGAACAAAGTGTGCGAGTGACATACGTATCTTTACACAAAACCTAGGCGTGAGAAAGTGACAGAGTATACGAATCGTGAAAGTTTTTTTTTATAATATCACGCCTATATCCCCGAAGGGGTTGGCAGAGGTTCGCCAGTTTATATTTCGGTCCCAATGTAATAGGTGGCGAGCCTATTGCCATTAACCGGGCACTTATAAACCTGCGTTTTTTTTTATAAACCTTTTTTGTGACTTTAACAGAAATATACCTACATGCAGTGACGTCAATGTTACTACACTAAAGTCACTACACTACCACTGATTTTTAAATTCGGTTACGCAGCAATAGAGGAGCCTGTGGTTCTATTGTGCTAGTAATATAAATCTCTTAGGGTTAATCAAAATCAAAGTAAAATTGCATAGATTTACTCTCATCTCTTCCCATTACTACCGATGCCGTATAAGCCATCTATGGCCATTATCGCGAAAGTAACCTAACAGGTCTTAGCGAAACCTCCACCAATCTCTGAAATAATATCCATCCGTGTTGGGGTCCGCGGAGTTCCTATATTAGACGGCAAATCTACCTTTTTTTATACAACTTAGGTCGCAGACAGGCACGCGCCCCACCTGATGGTAAGTGGTTACCGTGGCCTATGGGCGAGTGTTAATTGGCTTTAATTGGCGACAGGTTATCAATTCCGGGTACCAAAATTTCATTTCCCATTTCCAATCAGTTTGTCTTAGTGAGATTTCCAGTAAAGCATCTGTTAGTCACTAAACAAATAGTGCTATAACATCGTTAGTCACTCCTCAAATATAATGTTGTAGTTAATCCGCTCTCATCAACATAACTCTTGCGGGGAATCCCCTCGTCATCGTAGGGCGGGCGGGGGCGGGGCGGCTAACGACGCGTGGGCGGGCGGGAGACGGATGGCGGTCAGGGCTTCTAGGAGGAGCAGGTCACCTTCACTCACGATTTATTGTGATAATAAATAATTCGAATTATTATTTTGATTCTGTTTGGAGAATATATTGTGGTATCTTACCCAACAAAATGGCTACGTAGTGATTGCACCAAACACAGCTTGAGCGTGCGCGGGATGAAGTTACTTTCACGTCACTATGTATATTCAGATTGTTACATAAACTCACGCCTTTATCCCTGACCCACATTTCGCCAGTTTATGCTTAGGTCCCAATGTAATAGGTGGCGAGCCTATTGCCATTAACCGGGCACTTATAAACCTGCGATAAATACACACATAACTTCGAAAAGCATCGAAAAGTCATTGCCGTGCATTGGTGTGTGCCATGGTAAACCTGGGATCGAACTCGAGACCTCGTCTCAGCAGTCTATTAACCATACCACTCGGCTACCGCGGTTTGTTAGGTACATATTTTTAATTTGCAAAAAGTTTGTCTTTATAAATTTTGCAAAAAGCATTGGCTCCCATTCCACCTAATATTAAAAAAAAGTTATCGTCTAATAGAAATTCATGATGATAGCCATAATTGTCAATATTATTGCTATAAGCTATTTAAAATAGGATTTTCCGTTTATAAAGTATCAAAAGAAGTTGCTACAGCCTATTTCGAAATACACAAACACATTTAAATCACACTTAGGTAACCTATTAATTAAATCAATGGTCAAAGATATCTTTAAAAGCAGTCCAAGTGCGAGTCAGACTCGCGCATAAAAGGTTCCGTACAGGTTTCTCAACCACATTAGACGCTGTATTAGTTGGCAATCAAGATAAAGAACAAAATAACATATTGGGAGGGACTTCCCATACAACAAACATGAATTTTTTGCCGTCTATGTGCAAATTTTAACGTGAGATACACACTACACAGTCTGGTGGCAGTCAAACAGACAGACGGGCAGACCAACAAACATACTATCAGATGTACAGTAGTCTAAGTAATAATAGGGTACCGTTTTATTCTTTTTCTACAGAACTCTAAAAATCGCGGACAATATTAAACATTCTAACATATTCCCATGTACCACGTGTTTCCATTAGCACAATCGATAATCGATTCAACAACTCGATATCAACTTAGACCGGTAGCTCTTAATCCCTTCAAGATAATCGACTAAAGTATCAAACGAAGTGACATTCCATGTACGCACATACACCATAAAATAATCCAAAGTATTGAAACACATTGATTCGATGTCAGTTCAAGTTCTTTGGTGGTCCGCCGACGCGCATCGAATAATTCTAATTTTGATATTTCAATTATTCGATTGGGATTCGATTTCTGAATACCAGTTACCTATGGTCGTTCGAATTTTGAAATGTATTTTTTGAAAGCAATCAAAGAAGTTTAACTGTTGAAATCTAAATTCGGAATTTAAATTTGAAAATGACTAAATAGTGATGGGTTATTGTGTCATCGAAAGTTTCATAACTTTTTGCAAATATTTTTTAGCAATGACCATTTACAGTAGGTACGTACTTACTCATTTAAAATGTCCTACGCATAGTAAGTACTTACCTATATAAAATGATTTATTACAAGTCATAAGTAATTGGCACGCAAAGTAAAGACAAATACTTACTAATTCAAATAAATATTTTTGACGGATTCTATCATTATTGATTAGATTTTTTTTGGAATTTCAAATGCTTCCGAATTTATTCTATCTGTTTTATACATACCTACACCTTGCCGTACTGCGTAGATAAATGTAACACCAATCGGTATTGCCATATTTAAATCTAAAAACAAAATTGCATACACCTCAACATTAAGTGATATCAATCGGCAAACAAATTATACTTCACTCTTGGGAAGCATCCTAAACATTTCCTCAAAGCGCTATTTAAACACATTCTTCTCTGCAACACGAATTTCTAAGAATTAGTTCTTCGGTCTAGCGCGTTAAGGTATATTTTTTATTGTTAAATGATAAACGCGCGTAAATGTAAGGTTGTTTTTATACTTTTTAAACTCCTGTGTGTGGGTGTATGCACAAAAATAGGTGGAAAGAAATAAAACTACATTTGTTTGTGTGGGTGAGTGAGCTTTAAGCCGATGATAAGGCTCAATAAAAAAGTTGGATTTAAACACGTTATCTGGTATTGGGTCCTATTGGTAGTTGGATATGGAAACTGTGGAGCTGCTACGGCATAATATAATTTTCAAAGTTATTATTTGGGATTTTTTCTGTAATATTCGTTAATTAATTAAAATGAAAAACGTTTAAATAATCTCATCTCAGACACTATCTGATTTGAAGGGTAAGAATATGATTTCACAAATAAAAAAAATAGAGATTTGTTTATGAAAAGTATTATTTTTATAGATACGTGATCTAACATTGAAAAGAGATTTAGATACTTAACCAAATAGGTACAATCCGTACAATCAACAAAGGATTATCCTTTGTGTATGAGTTACAAATAAATTATTTGTCGATTGTACCTTAACCAACAAAAATGGGCATGAAAAAAATAATAAAACGTTAGGATATACAGCATATCATACATTATAAGTAAAACCTTTGACTATAGACAACAAATAAATATTCAAAAAAAGAACTGTCAATTTGACATTATATTTTTCTTCCGTATCTGTCAATGCTCACAACTTAGGGTACTTAAACACCATATCAAAACTATTCGATTAAAAAAAAAAAAAAAGGCTAAGGGGACCACCACGTAAGTGCTATCAGGCCATTACGGGCCAATAAAAGAGGCATATCAGTCGGCTACCGCGGCGAGATGAAAGTTCTTTGATACCGCTAAAACACTCATTTGTTTTGTCACTCCTTGGCTAATGTGGCTTGATGTACGAAAACAGTTGAAGCGGCATATATTATTAAGTTTATTTTATTACTGGCTGACGCACACGGTTCTGCTTGCGTGAATATCGGTTTTGGTTTTATTTAGGCGATTGTTATATAAGAATTTATGTGAGGTTTTGTTAGGAGACGATTTAAGTAGACGTTTCTAATAAAAATACACGAAATCAGTTCAATTATTTTGTGGACAATCGTGGACAAAAATATTTTGTGTTGAGTTTTTATTATTCTAAATGTATGCATAGACGCGAATATACTATTTAGGATTTTCTTGAAAGAATTTAAAGAAGAGGGGTTCCAGGCAGTGTTGAATTTTGGCTATATACAGTATACGGCAATAGGCTCACACCCCTTGTTACGTAGAACCAAATACGTGGTGAAAAGTGGGTGTTAATTCACCTCTGCTTAACGATTCAGGGATAAAGGCGTGATTATATATTCATGTATGTATGTCATTTAAATTCGATGAGAAATACCGCTATGCCGTCTCCTACGCAATTACATATTAGACATTCTTACATTACTTATCATTACGCCTTAATAGCATTTTTTATACTTGCTCCCTACTAAAAAAGTCACAAGAAAAGAAAGTGCATATTCGATGAGACCCGCTGATTGAAAAATTTAAAGATCGTGTAAGGCTGTCCGCAAATGTGCTTGTAGACAGTAAAGTGAGTGAGTAAAATGAGAATGAATGAAGTGAAATAAATTAGATAGAGACAATCGCCACAATATGAGAGATGACAAAAGTAGAGTACAGTTGTGTAGACTTTTGAATGTACTTAATGAAAAATAAACGAAACGATAAGCTAGCTTAGCAGATTTCAGAACTTGCCCGAACGTAACGAATAGATTTCAAAGTACAAGCAAATTACAACATAACGAATTTCTAGAAAATATAAGAGATGTGTGCGGTACCTACTGCTTGTGAAAGTCGATATTTAATTAGCTATTGGTAATACCCCAGCCGGGCTTATTCAAAAAACCTTTGCCTGGTCATTAAAACTTGTATAGTAATTGTACAAAAAAAATGTAATACGCGACCCACAGGAATGTATGCCATGGATAAAAAAATATGTATAATTCCAGACTATTTCAGCCATAATTTTAACGTTTCACACACACACTTTTATTTACTTGTATAGACAAATACACATAGTAGGAAGATTATAAAATATACATAAACAGTTCTGAAGTGAAGCTCACTGATCAATTTTACCTGGTAGTTTAACTATAGTCGTAATTGCGCATGCGTATAAACATTGTATACATAAATTCTTGTTCTTAGCTGTGTTGCCAACTACACTAAAGATTTCACCCATCACTTCGCTCAAAATGAAGTAGCGTTAACAATTTACAAACATTCTTGACATAAAATGTGGTATTTACTACTTAGTTGTTGTTTGGTTATGTTAGAAACTAAATGATTTCCACGGTCCGCTCGCGCGGAAGTGAGTTATCATTTTTGGTCATACCTATATCTTCTAATCAATCGATCACGATCATACGTAGAGCAGATTTGAGTCAATTGCGAACAAACAGAACTCCAAAAAAAATAAGATAAAGAAAATCCAATCTCTTCCTAATTTTCTAATAATAGTAGTGAATGGTTTCATACTGAATAAAATCTATGAAATTAGAACAGATTTAATTTTAACCGCACTTTTACTATTCTTTATTTAAAAATCACAGTTTATAATATTTAATCCTATTATAGAAAAGTATCCAAAATTAGGATTGCCTCTCATACTTTTTTTAATTTGGGCACTTTAGCTGCCAGTACGAATTTAACCCGGTAACTTTAAACTATAGAATGAAGAGATAAACCATAAGTGCACGTTCTTTTTTCAAAAAAGGTACAGATTATAACTGTGTCGGTCATTCAAGCGCGAATACCGGTAGCCGTTTGACGGCAACCTTATGCGATACAAAATACATTTTTTATTAAAAAGTTTAGTAGGTACTTTCAAACTGCAGTTTGAAGCTACTTATTTTTTTAATTGACCTTTTTCGGTATTTTTTATTGAAAAGATACTTTCGGCAAACAATAAAATTCGTAGTTACTTACGTATAAATAAATTGAGGTTGATGTTTTGTAATTAAATGCAATTCAATTTATTATTTGCCATAATCTCATTTCTGTGAGTGCTTATGTGGTCTGCGCCAAATTTCATCTAGATACATTCAATAGTTTTTGCTTGAAATAATAGCGTGTTTCACAAATATCATACTCATTTGGTACCTATACTATATACAATAGCGTAAATAGACACACAAAGCCTTTCATTACCCGTTACCGAATTTAAAATTCAGTGACATTGGCGTCACTGGAAAACCTATTTCTGCTTTTATGTCAAAGTTTATAAAAATGTTTCCGGTTCATATACTCTTTTTTTTTTTTTTTTTTTTTTTTTATCGTGCGCAAAATCCCCACGGATACCACCACCACCAAAACCGATGGAGGTGATTATGTCGGACTCGAACCGACCAAAACGCACGCCGTCCATGGGTCCTCGATTGCCGGAGGTGAGATTATACAAGACATATCTCTCGCACCCCGGCAGACCCGGGGACATCTCTGTTGAGATGACCCTCTTCCCTAAAAGTGGGGACCATGGCGTCCCCATCTAGCCCCTGGGTATGGTGTGGCATTATGTGCCATCGCCGTGGCCTGCTTCTGCTAGGGTGACAGGCGGCTTCACCCGTCACCCCCAGGCCCGCGCTCATGGGGGACGGAGGTCATTCTGCGACCTCCGACGTCCGAGTCGCCTCCGCTCATCGCGGGCAGTGCGGGCCCGGAGTCTTCTCCGGACCCGCTCCGCCTCCTCCTTTTCGAGCATAACTTGCTCGCAGAAGGAGGCGGCGGCTGCCCAAGCACTCGCGCATCGTACCATCGCCGTGAGCAAGGTGGCGAGCGAGACAACTCCCACCCCTAGGGCTGTCACTAGGGCCCGCCTTGGCGTCTCCCACGCCGGGCACTCGGTCAACGTGTGCAGCCCCGAGTCCTCGCTCGCATCACAGTGATGGCACTCGGACGTTGGCTCCTTCTGAATCCGACGCAGGTAATCCCCGAAGCACCCGTGCCCGGTGATCACCTGAGTCAGCCGGTACGAGAGGCTACCGTGTGGCCTCTCTAGCCAGTCCCCCATGATGGGTCTTACCGCCGCTAACGGTTCATATACTCTGTCATTTTCGCACACCTAGGTTTTGTGTAAAGATACATATGCCACCCGCATACTTAGCTCCATTAAGGATAACTTCTAGTTAAGATTTATCCATAGTGACAAGCTAAAAAGGCTCGGTTATCACCTACACGCCAAATCTTAGCTACCAAAAAAGTTCAATCAAATATCGAACACACATGGTTGTCAGAATAGACACACAACGACCATATATTAAAAATCCCCCACAATACAGAAGCGGCACTTCATAAAGGAGCGAAACCTGAGCGAACATTGTACCATAATTGAATCGCAATAATAAATTCACATGAGGCCGATACACACAGCTATAAAGAGGTCTTTATACTAAACAAACCGGCTTCCTTTGAGCGAACAAACGAGCCGATCGTGTATGCGGTTGATTTTATTCTTTGAATGACGTCAATGAGTACGATGTATGTAGATGTGTAATTAGTCTGCTTGCAAGGTGTTGTCGTAATTTTGATTGCGGTTGCTTCAAAATATTCAACTTGACTAAGTTTTGTACAAGTAATTGGTTATACTTTGTGAAGAAGGATGAACGAAAATATTTTTGGAACTACCTAACTATACTACACATCTCCATCATCAGCTATTTCCAGTATAATAGCTTTTTTACCTCGAAATTAAGGATTTGCTTTCGTCTCATTTTGGTTGGGATTTGTGGCTTCTATAGGAGCGACTGTCAGCCAATGCATTCACTGTAGTTAAGCCCCATAAAACGTTAACACTTACCTAACATTAGGTATATTATCTTGTAAATATCTTTGGAAATCGTATTTAGTCATAAACAGTTAGATGACGTGTCTGGCTCATCAATGCAGAGTCGAAATATCTAAATTAGCACTATTCCACCTACATAATATCGACGTCCCCGAGGAATAAACCGGTAATCGCAAAAATCAAATTTTACAGGAGAAAAGATTTAGTGTTTTTCGGCTCTAACTTTTCTATAAAAGACAATTAGGATAACATTTTAATACGCCGGGAAAGCTAATTTTTGCCCAAATAGATCACAGTTAGCCTTGTAACTATTGATTAAACACAGAATTAGATATTCACCAAAGTTCAAATTACCGAAAATAATTTCTAACAGTTTTTAGGGTATTGATATATTACCACTATGAACTATCAATAATATTCCAGCAACGTCTACTTACCGAATTATTCTTGTAATATAAAAATATTTTCTTGAAAATCATAGACATAACACTTCTTTACGGAGTTCTCCAACGATGTATATGTTCATTAGTAAATAAATGTAATGTTCAGTTACCGACTTATTACGGTAAACTTTTTAATAACCTTATAATGGTAAATTATAGAAACTGGAATATTATAGATCTTTCGGGTAGTTATATTTTAATGTAATCGTTGTAAACAGATTTCGTAAATAAATTTGTTATCGGTATCTCTAAGGGAAAATTAAAGAAAATTCATAAAATTTAAAAAATATTGTCTAAAATGGGCAAAATGTCTATAATGAGATCACAATTGTAATATAAAAAATATAAAAAAATAAAAACATCAAACGCAGTACTTAATCACTAAGTTCATTGTTATCATCATTATTATCTTGTTCTCTCTACGCTCCGACCTAAAGCTTCCCATATTTAGTACCCCGAGAGCTTTCAACTCGAACTTTCGAATCGCTTCTCTTGCCTAGAAGAATGCAGTAAAGTGGACGAGATAAATAACAGGTTGGTTGAAGCATTCAGTGCGCTCCAAATTCTTCAGGCCCCGTCGAAGAGATAGAGCACAGAAGCTCACCGATCACACCCTTAAACACATGGCCGAACGACGCTCTATGAGGCTGCAGTCTACCAATGACGCTGAAGCACATCGGCAGCTCAATAAACGTATCCAGCAGTCTTTGCGACACGACATCCGTGCCTTTAATACTCAGTGTATTAAGGAAACGATTGAGCGAAATAAAGGCTCCAAAGTGTTCGCAAGAGACTTGTCTATTGGGCAGAGCTAGTTGACAAAGCTGAAGAGGAAGGACGGCAGTGTCGGTGACAAAGCCTCTCTTAAGAACTACAGACCCATTTCACTTCTGAGACATGTTTATAAGCTGTTTTCGAGGGTTATCACGAATCGTCTCGAACACAGGTTTGATGACTTTCAGTCGCCCGAACAAGCTGGTTTCCGAAAAGGTTATAGTACCGCAGACCACATTCATACGCTGCGGCAAGTCATACAGAAGACTCAGGAGTATAACTAGCCACTATGTTTAGCGTTTGTGGACTACGAGAAAGCCTTTGATTCGATCGAGACATGGACAGTGCTACAATATCCCCAGCGGTGTCATATAGACTACCGGTTCATCAAAGTGCTGAAGTGTTTGTATAAAAACGCCACCATGTCAGTCCAAGTACAAGATCAGAGCACAGCGGCGATACTGTTGCAGAAGGGAGTGAGACAAGGAGATGTAATATCCCCGAAGCTCTTCACCAATGCAATGGAGGATGCCTTTAAGCTACTGGAATGGAATGGAATGGAAAGGCATTAATATGATATCGATATCGTGCTCATGGCAGGATCGCTGAAGGATCTTAACACAATGCTCGACGACTTCAACCGAGTCTCTCAACAGGTGGGCCTCAAGATGAATATGGACAAGACCCAGGTTATGGCGCATGCTCATATTCTAAGGCCCTCCCCAGTGTCAGTTGGAGGCTCGACCTTCGAAGTTGTAGACAAGTACGTCTACCTTGGACAGATGGTCCGATTAGACGGATCAAACTTCGAGGTGGAGGTC
Organism: Pelosia muscerda; assembly: GCA_963691645.1. Classification (NCBI taxonomy): domain Eukaryota; kingdom Metazoa; phylum Arthropoda; class Insecta; order Lepidoptera; family Erebidae; genus Pelosia; species Pelosia muscerda. The sequence continues at coordinate 3,513,981 of OY829118.1, forward strand.
AATCGTCGAATCCAAATCAACAGGTCTATTATTGTGCTTACCTCTTAAGTCTGTAACGGGGTCATCTGTTTTAAATTTTACTATTGCTGTGTATACCATTTGTTCATTAATTTGTAAAGTATTTAGAAAAAAACTTCTTACAAACCAAAACATCCACATCTCTTGAAGAAAATAAATATTTATTAGTCTGTGTGCGATTATTTTTTCGTTGTAGAGTCATTCGTTTTATGTTTTCTGTTTTAGTATGTTTAGCAAAGTTTATCTATTGCAGTTTTCGATCAGCTAGTGTATAAAATTTATCAAATATAATTATCTCGCCTATCTGAAGAGGTAAATTGGCTACCACAGTTCAATTTACAATTCCCAACAGGTCCTTAGTCTTTTGTGGATATTTCAGTAATTTATTTCTCTTGCTAGACCATAGACCTTCATTAGTTTTACGTTTTCTGGTGTATTCATTTTCATTTAGGGAAGTGGAAGGTACCTCCAAATTATTTGGTTCAACTCAATTGAATGTTGTATTAATTCAGTTCTAACACCAGGTTGCTCATTTTAACAACAATTTAATTTAGTTCCAATATCAGGTTGCTTATTTTGACAACTATTGGTCGGTGTGGTACCTATAATAAGTGTTATTAGTTACGGGGGAGCTTACAGGTTGCAATGTTTCCTCGAAATGCGAAGCAGTTAACGCCAATACCTATATCACGATCCCAAATGATTACTGTAACTGAGTATTACCAAAAATGTCAATCTCATAAATCACGAGAATAAACCTGTAATCGGTTTAACCAGTAATTAATAGAAAATATTTTGCAGTAATATTACTTCACCGAAATGTAGCCACACAAATGAATTTGTAATAATGTATTATGATATTCTTCTTGTACATAAAAATTAACACTTTTTCCGAAGAACAAAGGTGTCATAGGGTAAATAGATGGATATTATCGCTAGAAAAATTTGAAAAAAATTACATAGGTGCATGCCGACCCATAGATACCGAAAATGCAATAACAGTAATAACCCAGTAATAGTACAATACAGGTTTATTCCTCGGGGGCGTCGATATGATCTATTTAAAGAATCATATTATTTTTCCAGATATTATGTCGCAAAAGAAGGCGACAGATGCATAAAATAAGTAAAAAATATGATTAACCGTCAATTATATTGCATAAATAAGCACTTCAATTGGTGAAACTACAGAAACCTTTGAAGTACCGTCAATGATAAATAAAGCCTCACACATGACATAAAATCAATAATTTAAAATATTCTTTAATAACACTTTCGAAACCTCAGAACCTTTTAATTCTACTAATTAAAAACAGTGACACATCTTCAATAAAATTCCACTTACTCTTTGACGCGAATATTATAATAAAATCAATGAAATATTGTCGTCGTTTTGCGGTACGTTTGCCCCTTCCATTATAAAACCTCTTTTTGTCTTACTGTAGTATTCGTTAAGTAACTTTTCAAAATGCTCTAGAAATGTGATACTGTAGTTTAGGTACTAGCTGACCCGAAAATGCTCTAGAAATGTTATACTGTAGTTTAGGTACTAGCTGACCCGCGCAACTTCGTCTGCGTAACTCCGTTTTTGCAACATTTTTCACTTCTGTTCCGTACCAGTTGGTTGTAGCATGATCTTATATACATATAAACCTTCCCCTTCAATCACTCTATTTATTAAAAAACCGCATCAAAATCCGTTCCGTAGTTTTAAAGATTTAAGCGTAGGTACCTACAAAGGGATATAGGGACAGAGAAAGCGACTTTGTTTTATACTATGTAGTGATTGGGTAAGTCTTTTAAAAATGTTAAGAATATTATCTGATATTGTACTAATATAATTGAACAAAATTTGAATATGTATGCTTCGACTTAAATGATTGGTTTTCTTGACAATATTTTTGTTCTTCTTGGAGAAAGAATATACACCACCCCATCTTCTCGTACGGATGTCGTAAAAGGCAAACGCAGATGATGACACCGCGAGAGCAGGCAAATTTGAAATAAAACCCTGTACCAACGCATGACCAGCGTGGAAACAGTAGGCCAAAACCTCCCAATATTTTAGGAGTGGCCTATATCCAGCAGTGAACTGCAATATTCTAATTGATTGGTTTCTTAATTTATGACGGTAATAAGTTTGCAGAACTGGAGTAGGGTTCTTCAGCTGACAGTTAAAGTTTTGTCTCAAAGTTTGCCCTAGTAAATAGACGTGAGCATAATATGTATGTATGTACCTATGCACTCACTGATGGGGATATTTTTGTTCTTTGACAATTAACGAACTACCCGCATGGCTTGGTTCTTAAAGCCCGCATAGTCGCATACGCAGAGTGCGCAAAAACGCGCATACCATTCTGTTCACAAGTAATTAAAACGTAACCTAATAAATTATTATCATTTATTGTTCTTTATTAAACACCTGAGCTGAATTAGTTTTTAAATAGTAAATTCTATGAAAACTATTTCGAAATAAAGAAGTGTGATGTCACTCTTCATTATTGATCTATATTTTGCTATTAGTGGTTGAATGGATGATTGAATATTGGAGAAACCTATACCTACCTATAACTTTTAACTATGAAGTTATCATTACTGACATTGTGTAAAGAGAGCAACCGTGTCCTCAATACCGCATTAACGTATTTAAAATGTCAAATGAATTAAAATATGGACTTTTTATACGAGTTGATACGTTTATAAAAAAGATTCACGGTTCATCATAATATTCACACTGGCACTGTAGAGGTATGGTACCCTAAAAAGACAAATGAAATGAAATTTTAAAAAAAATATAAGTCTAATATAAGTTTAATTTTTTAAGGTAGTCTCACACTAAATCGAGTTATGAACAATTGTCAACAAATACATTTTTGTAATTTTATTCTTCTTTAAGTGGTTGCAGTGTAAAATTGAACCGCTTACTTTCAGACGGTCTCACTTACTGTGGTCTCTACAATTTACTACATTACTTTACCTATAAAAAAGATTATACCACAACCTACCGTATTTTAAGATATACAAAGAACCACCTGAATCGGACCGCTATCTTTTTAATAGTCGGGTTTTGAACACGTTCCAAAGTTAATTGTCGCGCTTCCGAAAGTTTCCAAGATTAGTCTATGGTTTACGAGTGACAACTGATAAGTACGAAAGAGGTTGGATGGCGGCAAACTTTATTTGCTGTTGGGAGATTTCGAATTTGAATTCGAAACGATTATTACTTGTTAATTTTAAACTACGAGTATTACTTAAAGAAAGGTATGTTTAGGTACGTAAATTTTGATAACGACTAAAGAACCATTTTAAAACGGGTATTGAGATTTAACAAATTTATTTTGTAAGCTTTATAAAATGGAAACTGTCCATGCTTTGATACTATAACAGAAAATGTATAAAGCCACTTTTGTATAATTACTATTTAAAAAGACCTAATGTAACTTTTAAACTATCGCGGTGTTTACACATAGTATTTATAGTTTTCGGGACTTCACGACTTTAATGGTGTGTCGCCAGCCTTACATTCAATATGAAAGTAATGGAGGGTAGGCACACAAAAAATGTTTCCTGCACACCGCGCGACGCTCGCAGGCCAGTCAAGTCGTGACCACGGGTGCTGCAACGCACCCGAAACGTCGGCAAAAGTAAGTGTTCAAATATATCGCGTGAAGTCCCGAAAACTATAAATACTATGTAAAAAGACCTAATTAGTATCTAAGAATTTGGTCGTTAACTTGCTATTGACAGATAGGTACCAAAGTAAATTAAGAGTTCCCATTGAGCCTATCTTTATCCAAATTGGTTATTTGTGGTCAACGTGAAACGTCGTTCTTTTACATTTTATTCCCATTAGAAGTATTAGATCCCATGTCGTCAATTTGGACATCATCTGTGACGTGGTGTAGTGAAATCGTTTGCTACACAGGAAGGCGCGGCTTTGATTCCTGCTCTATGCAAGTATTCGTGTGCACGAATATGTCTGTTTGCACTGATCTGTTTGAGCCTCGAAGAGCATTTTAAGCCGTCGACGGTCCCGGTTGTAATACGACCCCTAAAAAATCCAACCACTGATATAACTGCTGTACTTCGATATCGTTGATAAGTTGTGAAGGCTATATGGCAGTCGCTTCACGGAAATTATCGAAGTTCAGCAGCGACGTAGACCTTCGGATGCAACCAGGATTAACATAAGTACGCATAATGATGATATTCTCCTCATTCACTCATTTCCTAAACATTCATTTATTATTTGTAATTTGAACGTATCTAACGATATAATTGTCATCCCATCTCTTAACAGCATAACAGCTGCTTACTTAATTTTAAATATTCATGTAAAGCATTTTGTTTTACAATATTTATCAAAACTAGATCATAATACTTGCTTCATATTTTTAAATTAGCTTAACATTAAAAAAAACAAAGTGCCATACACAAAATTCGCAACAGTCACTGAAAATAATAATATTACATAACATTTTCAACCCAACATAATTATTATCACAATTTTAAAGCGCTCACACCCCAAACAAAACTAACCAATCGCCTAGCACTTAATATTACACTTAACACAATAATAACAAGATTATTATTATTAATAGTATCCGCCATTTATGTGACGTTATAGCATAAGACTAATCCTTGCACCCATTGTGTAACCACCCTATTAACAACACCCTAGTTTTGAATCTGCATTTTGCAATTTTAAAAGTGACGTAATAATTTTCTTTACAGACTTATTACGACGTGATAGAGCTTGATTTTGATTAACATTGGTGATTTAGTGGTATAATTAAATTTGTTTCGTATAAGCTAGGGTCATAGACATATCATTTGAATCGTAGTTTAAAAGTAGTTTTATGGGATCGTTCGATTTTTAAAAATAAAATTACTCTTTATAAAACTCGGTAAAAACGAATACAATACATTGTCTCTCTAATATCTACTCGTCCTATCGTTTATTAGTTATTCGTGAGGGTTTCTGCACGAAAAAAGTAGGTACCTATCTACTTAACGAGGTTAGCTATGGCTGATATATATTTCAGATCTAATTCTATGTTTGTTTATGACGTTATGTAATTGCCATATAACTGACAATGACATTTCAAAATAAAATAACCGATCACGACGTCCGATGTATTATTTTTAACTAAACAGTAATTTTGTAAGCATACTCTTAAAATTATTTCTTTTTCATAATTTTATTGTTTAAGTCCAAGACGAAAAATACCATAAATAACAAACTAAGTACTCCAATTTATTAAAAAAAGAAAATGAAACAAAATACGAGTACTTTCTACCTTCTCGTTTAAAATTCGAATGCAAGTGCTTCACCCAAGTGCTTCTATTAGTCTATCGACAGGGGTGACAATGAGATTATCGGAGCTCTGTGATTGGTCTGTTTGCGTGACGTCACGGGCTGTCCGGTCCCGCCTACCTACACTTAAATTACCGGATTAGAATGTCTAGCTCTGGCCATTTGTAGACCAGTTTCAAATCTCGATACATTGAGTAGTTAGATAGGACTATGTACCGTTCTCTTACTATTGCTACAGCAATTCAAATGTAGGTACCTATACGCAATAAACTTTCTAGAAGATATAATACTTACATTGGACTGAATGACAGTTTAATTTAATTGGGGTTTATCAACAAAAATAGTAAAATGTCAACAAAAATTACTTTATCTAGCAAATTATTTGACAATCGTCATACTTAATAGTAAAACAAACATACCCGTGAACTGATTGAGGGCGCCACTGTACCTTCAATAGTGTCAAATCGTACTAAAGTTGTCTTTGATTTTGTATGCAGTTAGACGTAGTTCCTATTTTCGCCATTTCATTGAAACGTTGGTTGGTTTATACCTCTATATTTCGAATCATTCCAAAGAAATTTCCATAGAGTTTACATACATCGTTATTAAAAAAAACTAATAAAATTTGACTTGCCACTTACTGCCCTACAGATTATTATTATAGATTCGAAGCTATATTCTAAGTAGGTACTTAAGTAAGTAAGTAATCATTTATTGCTTGAAACACGGTATATTACAATGGTGTTACAAATCAAATAACGCCCGACATTGTTTCTTCTTTCTACTACAATAGAGAAAAATTTCTTATTTTTTCATAGAGTTCCCACTATGAGGTAAGTACTTTTAATGGGTTCTAGTCCTGTTTAGCGTGGTAAATTTCAATCTAAATAAATTCATATAGTAAGTATACTAAATGTTTTAAAATCTCATTAACGATTCACTCGAGATGATGGCTAAAAGAACACCCAATCAAACACATATTACTTATAATGGAAATTAGACCAGGGGCCTTACCACCATCTCTTAAAGCAGTATTGTTTCAACCTTACTTCATGTTTTGGTACCAGCATCTCTTTAAAACAAGATTGCAAACCACATTCTTGTGTATGTGTGGACTGAGAGCCCATTTTTATTTTTGCATATTTTTGCAGTTAATCTAACAATATTCCTTAGTAAAAGATGTGGAAATATTTGTAAAATGAATATTAGAGTTTGTAAAGACCTCATTCAAAAGATATATCGCTTTTAGTTGGTCCCTCAGTTCACACACGTAAGCTCTCAAATCTAGATATATAATGAGTTCACCAACAAATTTTGGTTATAGACTCTTAGTAAAACATGAATAAACATCTATACAACATTAAAAAACTTAATGTGAATAGATAATAAAAAATTACAAACGTTTACATGTGGTCCTTGAGGGACCACATGTATTTACTCAAAATAATAGAATATAAAACGAACATTAAACATAATTCATAAGCCAATCGTTAGTAAAAAATGGAAGGAAACTTATAAAACTAAAGAAAGATCACAAATAGTGGTAAAAACTGTAAATTTCATGTTTTTGTTGGTGGTCCCTCAGTTCACACATTATGCAAATGCGAATTGCTAAAATATAATTAAATACAACGATTACAAACATGTGGAGCCTTTCAGTGCTTAGTAAAAATCTTATATTATCGATCTGTATTTATTTTGTCACTGGTTTTTTATTGCTTTAGTCACTATAAGTATTTTTAATGATTTTCATACTAAGCCCGGTATGGGGTGTCCACACTATGAAAAGTACTGTTCATTTACTGACACCCATGACGTGACGCTCCGGTAAGATCCACCCGATCTCTGTAATGTTCGGATCAAGGTACAGATGCAATATTTGGATCTAGTAATTGACTCCAGGTGGTATGGTTCACTTCGCTGGCCATCAGTGCTAAATCCATCTTGTTAGTTTTTGCTGAACCTAAGAAGACCCAGAATTAGGTACTTGTGCTTTTTCAGTACACCGATATGATAACATATCGAGTAAAACGGGGTGAATATAGATCAATGGGTGAATAGAAACAAAATGGTGAACCAAATTCTGAACTTAGATTCATTCTAATGAAATCAATGTAATAATGATAAGAACTGTCAAATATCTAGGTAGATCCAGAAATATTGTCAAACAACTTATGAAACAAAATCTAACGACCATTTTCTCTATTCACCTATTGATCCCTATTATTAGTAACTGGTGTGTTTCTATCGAGTCTAAAAGCATTAATAAAACTTATTTGCCATAAATAAAAAACATTTGTTTAAATCCTATCATATAACATCCTAAATACATCAATCTGTATATACATCTGACACATCGACCAGTTTTATTTTTTTTTATACTACGTAGGTGGCAGACAAGCACACGGCCCACCTGATGGAAAGCGGCCACCGTGGCCTATGAACGTGTGCAACACTAAGGGTGTCAGACACGCGCTGCCCACCCTGAAGGGAAAGGGGGAGAACTGGGAAGGGGTGGGGAGGCTAGGAAGGGGAGGGGAAGGAGGAGTATAGTGAGCTCTGGCTACCCTACTTACCGGCGGGAACACAACACAATTCTGTACATACATCTGACACATAGACCAGTTAAGCACGAAAAAATAAAGCAGTAATTTTATTCTATTTTAAGTCCACATTTTTAATTATATCTGTGCCCATTCGTTCTATCTCCAACTAATATTCCTCAGGAAAATACAAATAATTAAAATTAATACGCGTAATTGAGCAATATCACGACAAGCAACAAGCTCCAAGTGTACCGTAATTAATTTTTTATATATATATTTTTATTAAGAGCGACACTACAGGTAATGGATTTACACCATAGTTGCTTAGGCTTAAAGAACCAATACCCATGGCGGTTAAATTAGTTTAAAAACAGTCGCTGAAAGTTATGCTGCCAAATTACGAAGTTAATAAATATGACAAATAATGTAATATTAGAATGTCGGTTTAAAATTGTCAAGTTTCTGAATGTCAGAGTTTAGACCATAAACATATAAATAATGTTTTAGACAAAGACAATCAAAACTGGGACCAAATCTCCGAATTTTTATGACGGATAAATAGAATCACGATTTCACCTCATACTCGGAAATTGTTAAAAACTGTTATTCTCTGTTATTCTATGTTATTGTGTGTTTCTTATCTTCGGGGGATAAAGTTCAAAGTCAATAAAAGGCAAAGGAGCGTGGCTAAACTAACCTGGTGCCTTACCACCATCTCTTAAAGCAGTATTGTTTCAACCTTACTTCGTGTTTTGGTACCATCATCTCTTTAAAACAAGATTGCAAACCACATTCTTGACTCGGCAGTTTTGTGACGTCACCTTCATATTGTTCATTCAATTTGATAGATAAACGTCAATCAAAAATCAGTAAAAATAACAAGAAGCTGTAGTTTTATTGAAATTATTATGGAAAATACGTCTCAATAAATCATTATCTTGTCCTAAAAAGTAAGTGTAGGTACCGTGTTTAATTATGTGAACTCATAGAATAAATAATTATAAACTATCTAATGATTAGTACCTACAAATTTCTACTGTTTAGATGGCGATTGTATACGAAATATTTGGTGTTTAGAAACTCATAACGCCGAGTCCATTTATGAAAACAGCTTTGCAGTTACGTGAGCAATGTGAACCCTTTATGTTGGAGGAAATAATGCGGAATGTATTAATTGATGGTACTACCTAATCGCAAAGACATTGGTTTATATCCAGTGTGATGAATTAAGGCCTCCGGTGAAGGAACATACTTAATATATCTCAACAGGCATTCGTTGAGACCTAGGTAAATGCAATATAGGTGTAATTATATAGTTTCTGTTAAGGCACCTCACTTGTATCAACTATGTATGTAACATCAAATTTTATGTTCTAGATGTTGATTGCCATTGACTGGATTATAAATTCATGCAACTGATTCGAAGATGTTATCGGACAAGTAGGAGTCCAATTAAAGCCATAAGACAATTCAATTTTATTGAACAAATAACATCCCTTTACAATAGTGTTTGGCTACATAAAAGTTTATTTTAAGATTATAATCACTTTTTATACTCGTACATCGAAAATCACTTGTGAAATAAAAGTATTTGGTTTATGTAATAATAGAATTTAATCAATTAAACCTGATCTTTTTTGTTGTCCCTATTTTAAATAAAAAAAATCAAATCTAGATTGTGTATGATAACCATGAGGGGTTATTAGCATTATTTATTTTGGTGACTGCTGTGGCGTAGCGATAGAGCATTCGGAAGCGGGTTCGATTACCGCTCAGCATGAAATCTATCAGCCTCATTTAATAAAATCCAAGCTATTATCTCCCTATCTAAAAGACAAAAGTGAATGAAAGACAATATTATGTGTGTGACAGAGACGCAGTGCGCATGTCTATGATGTCCGTTTCCATAGCAACGATTTTTATAATAATATACAAACTAGCTACGCGACCTGACTTCGCCCCCGTGCACATATATTTATACATATATATATATATATATATATATATAATAATTATATGCATAGACTTTAAAAAAAATTCACACAAATTGTCCTGAGAATAATGAATTCAACAACAAATAAATTAATAACATAACATAAACTCACGCCTATATCCCTGGAGGGGCAGGCAGAGGTGATAAAATGATTAAATAATGAAAAATTCTACTGCTGTCTAAAAAATAATGTGGAGCTTTTACATTTTCGGAAACTTTGAATGCCATGAACTAAAGAACTTTAACTATCTATCTAATCGTGACCCGAGAGCCTTTAGTTAAAGTCTCGAATGGCATCAAGTACAGACACAATATTGCTAATTACAAGTTGTAAGTGACTTCGGGTGGACCGTCATCTTTTTCGTTGCGCGGTTGAGCTAGCGCCAGCCATTTCATGAAATGAATATGAAATTTTAGAAGACTTTTGATTGAGACTTGATTTTTTTAAAGTCTATGCACTCGGTTCTTCTAAAATTATCATCAAGAAGGTCCCTTGCACCGGCCCTGTTTGAATTTCTAGTTATATAGACACTCACTACGGCCCTGTTTGATTGCTCATTGATATTTTTTTCTTTTTTGAATATTCATGGTTTTTGACTTAATATTCTGCCAGTTATTTAAAAAAGGTAAGTATTTCTTCAAAAACGTTTTACGAATTTCATAATTTTCTGTTCGAAAGAGATGGCGCTATACAATTGATATAGCTCCATCTCTTTCTCACACACTCATCCTTTTTCTTGTTTCAATCTTGAAAACAACCTTACTCATATTCGTACCATGAGCGTACAATACAGTATTACTTGATTCCTGCCAACTGTCGAAAATGAATGAACTATTTATAATCTTTGTCTATTCCCTGCTATAAATCATTCACGTTAGGGCTGTGACCCGTAGGCGATAAATCGGAGAACCTCCGGAGATTTTAGATTTACCCAATGACCCGGTTTTCTTCTTCAAAAACTTCGGAGATTTTACGTAAAGTTAAATAGTTTTCTTTATATTTTCCTTACATTCTTGATATATTTTTTTTTTGTTTGGAGTTATTTTTAGTAAGGTGATTATGTTATGGATGATAACTCAATGTCCTAAATACTAAATTAAAATGTTCGCAAATCATCATCATCATCCTTGCGTTAGTCCCGCGTTTATTAAAACCGGAGGTAAATCTCTTTAGAGTCAAGCCCTATACCTAATGTGTTTTGTTTATTGATTTCTTTTTAAAAAGTTTTTTTTTTAAAAGAGTATATTTAAAAGAGTTTTGCTTTAAAGTAAAATATGTATTAGGGTAGGTTAACTTTATCTTTAAATTTGTATTTGTTTGATAAATATCTAAAAATCAATTGATATCTGTCATACAAATTATACTTGTATTTATAAGCATACCTCGGGGTACGAGGGGGCTATCTAAAAGCCGGATATGAGGAAGATGACTCCATCGGAGTGATGGAATGCCTTATTGCTCTACTTCGATGAAACCGCGTGCGAGTTTAGTCGGTTTGAGTCCGAAATAACCTACTCGCTGGTTATACGGGAGTATCCGTCGAACACGAAAAAAGATAGTAAAATCGTGAGCTAAAGTATTTATTCTATAAGTTTGTATGAATAAATATGGGTTCCTTGCTTCTTGGGTTATGAAAATGGTTTATTCAATAGTATTTTGCAAAACAATAATAAATCCGTCGCCTTCGAGCAACTTTAATAAGATGGCTAATTTTGACATAAAAACAATAGTACTAAAAACAATATTGTTAAAAAATCTCATCATGGTACCAATTGAATGAACTAAAATGGAAGTGACGTCACAAAAAGGCTAAACAAGAATACTTTATATGTATAATGTACGGTTGTGGTACGAATATAAGCAAGATTACTTAAAATGTCAAACAAAACGCTCCTGCAATAAGACTGTTTCGTAAACGGTGGTGGTAGGCCCCGATTCTGAGATTTTTGCAAAAAAACACTACTTATTTCAGTTACAATACCATAACGAGATTGAACCAATTCAATTTACGTTTGTTTACTTGCGCGAAATTACACAGCAGGGCAGAGCTAAATCACCCACTCAATGCGTACGAGTGGTCGATTCTTAGAATAATTTACACAGTATGTCCTTTATATCGTAACTAGCTGACCCGCGCAACTTCGTCTGCGTCACCCCGTTTTTGCAACATTTTTCACTTCTGCTCCGCACCAGTTGGTTGGTTGATGTTATATACATATAAACCTTCCTCTTCAATCACTCTATCTATTAAAAAAACCGCATCCAAATCCGTTGCGTAGTTTTAAAGATTTAAGCATACAAAGGGACATAGGGACAGAGAACGCGACTTTGTTTTATACTATGTAGTGATTCGAATAGTTACTTGTTTAAAAAGAGAATAACCTTTTTTATAAAAAATAGAACTTCTCTACGGTTGGGAAGTTATAGTTAGCATAAAAAAATGTGACAGTACCAACCTGAAGCCTCACTTTACTTCTTAATATGTTTTTAAACATGCAACAGTATCAACTGTCATTCTGCCAAACAAAGTATTCGTCGAACAATCTAGACAGTAAAAAGTTCTAGCTAGAAAGATTGAAGCATTCCTTAGCGGGTTTGGGCTACCGTGGGCTCGTAATTGCTGGCTGGCGCCTGTCTGCCCTCGTGTTCCTTTTTTGACCCCAAGCTTTATAGCTTCTTTTTTTATTCTCTGTTTGTTGGTTTTGGGAATTAGCATGTCTTATTAGCATAACTTGCAGATAAGAAATTGGTGTTTCAACAGCTTACGGAATAAACTGATGTAGGTACCTAAGTTTCTTGTCAGAACATCAAAGAAATCAGTCTCTTATTTGAATTATTATTTTTTAGTTTTAAAAATGTCTAGATGAAATGTTGTGACACTTACTAATAAGCATCTAAAGTGTATTACACAAAAGACTGTCTCAAAATAACAATTGAGACTCGCGAATTTCGAAAAAAAAAACAAAACCTGATAAATCAAACGCAGCAGACGGCAGACAAAATAAGGGTCTGGTCACAGAATCAGTAATGTTGTTAACAAGGAGAAAAATAACCAAAACGAGGATTATGCATCATCTCGGGAATTTCTCAATAAGAGGTGTGTAGTAGGAGCGCGTGGGGCCGGGCGGGCGCGGGGAGGGGGCACCGGCGCCTGCGCTCGTCGTCTCGCTCGTACATTGTCGGTATCTTGCTCGGCTCGCGGGTGGCGGCGCGCGCGCATCTCTCCCCACACATCCCGGTCCCCGCACGATTTTCTTTTAAATACGGTCCTCGCAGGCTATATCATTAATCTATTACGAGACTCGTACCGTGCGCTCGTGTATGTGAGGTAATTTCCCGTTTTTTTTTCTCTCTCATCTCGTCTCCGATAGAATTCGTTGTCGGCCAGAGTGAAAGGCAACGATGGTATGAGAACGATATTTGGTTTTATGGTGCTTAATTAGCGTTGATCTTTCGCTCTGTCGGCGTCTGGCCGTCGTGGAGGGCTGACCATATACGACTGCAGCTTGCCTTTATTGGCCAATATCTCGCGATGAGATCGTAGATACTTCAGCTAGATGTCATGCTGAGGCTATTAAAAAAGTTTTATCATTACGGTGGTACTTCTTGCGATGACTTTATAGTGACCTGTTTGTGGCATTGTTAAAGGCCTGGGTGTGTTCGGCGACGCCCGCGGCGTGCCGGGCCCGGGTGCTCAGGCGCCTCCATTCATATTTCCTACAACTGGCCACTAATTACAGTCTTCGATGGATCGACTCTTGCGCCGATCGTCGACTGATTAAGTTCTTGACGTAATATTTTTTCTTTTTAATGATATGGTGTTTTATCTTGAGTTTTGTAATGCCTATTGAGTTATTGAAAGACGGTTACGTCCATTGAGTCCAAGAATAAATATGAGATTAAGGTTAAGGGTCCTGAAGCTATAGTTTGGATTTGCATGATGTGATTGGTCATAATGTGCAAGAGTCAGAGGATACTTATTATCCTCATAAAGTTTTTTAGTTTCTCAATATTTACACTATAGAGCCGAGGTTCTCGTATAAGATTTGATTGAATTTTTTTCAGTATTATGAAATCCGCGGCACGAATGCCGCGGTTGCCTAGTGGTATGGGTAATGGACTGCTGAGACGAGGTCTCGGGTTCGATACCAGATCTTTCCTTGGCACACGCCAATGATTTTTCGATGCTTTTCTAAGTTATGTGTGTATTTATCGAGTGCCCGGTTAATAGCAACAGGCTCGCCACCTTATTACATTGGGACCTAAACATAAAGTGCTAGCACCTCTGCCTATCCCTTCGGGGATATAGGCGTGAGTTTATGCTATGTTTCATGCTATTATGAACTCTCAACCCCGGGACGAAGCCTCTACTAGGACCTTATCCCTTGATGTCCTGTGAACTTCAATTTCAAAATTTGATAGGGCCCCGAACTTCTGTACACAAGGTTAGTTATACTTAGGTCAATAATAACGAAGTCTGAAGACATTTCCTCTTCATGTAATATTCCGTGGATGCGTCCGTCGGGTCTAGGCTACTGTGGGTAAGCATTATCTCTCTGCCGAGGCCTACAATTTCGTTTAAACACAGGTCGTGAAACAGGGGATTAAATTCTGATGTCGTAGAATTAAGTTGTAAACCATGTTTACTTAGATATTACTAGCTACATCGATCTCATGGTTTTATTATTCAGCTGAAATGCGAAACTTTACGGCATTTATCTTTTTAATATTCTTTTTGTATATAGCTACTCCTCATCTTCTATATATCTATGTTATCAAACATCATTTAACTATAGAATATTTCATTTCACTAACTAAAATCGAAAATGTGGGGTCCCAAAATTATCCCTTGTGGCAGTCTTCAAGATTTTGTCTGCATAATTCGTAAGAAACACTGTAGGTAATATAGCTAATATATTAGCTTTAATTTTATTTTATTTTAACAGCAAACATAGTCTCATTATTCTTCTGATTAATAATTTAAATATTTGTTACCGTTTATTTGCGATATATTTCGAAGATTGTAATCGGTAGGTGTGTAAATCTACTTTATACACCTGACGACTGTATCTAGAAGATACACATCTATAAGTAACTTAAGCATAATAACCGCCCTACAGAGCAATCTATTTAATTCAGATAACTCGTTTAGTTATTTATTACTGAACGAAACCATATAGGATGTCGTTTATCATCGCTGTCTATGTTTATATATTTTTAAATCAATAAAAAAAATTTCATTGTGTTGAAAGTCAAGGCTTCTGGGTTCTAATAGATAGGTAGATTAAAATTTAAAAAATTAACAGTTCGTAAATGGGAAAATAAATAAATAGGTAGTAGTATATTACCAATCTAAGTAATTAATTAGTTGTTTAAATTAAATATGTAATCTTAGAGCATTCGAAGCTTTCACCTGGAAATTTGGGGTCTTACTGCTGGTGTAACTGAACTACGAAATTTTATTTACGACCTCCACAACTTCCACAAAAAGCCTTCTGACCTCCACAACCCATTGGTGATATCGATGATTGCAATTACAGTTCTTGAACCTTTTAGGGCCACAACTACTTGTAACGACGGCCATGGATGTTGGTATGACAACCGGCCGTGCTCTACAAGGTACAACCAGACCAATGCAAATAACAAACAAAACAAATATTTGTAGTAAGCGGCAACCGATGCTACGCCCTTACGTAGCGGTCGCGTTCACAACTGCTTCGCCACAGAGAATGTCAATTTAACTTATAATATCTCATAAAAAGTGTTATAAATTTTCACACCCTCTGAACACAACACTTAGCGCAAATTACGGTTAAATTAAAAAAAATACCTACGTCTACTTCTATATAACAGAAAAAAGTAGGTAAACTCACTAATATAAAATTATATTTGAAGTCTAGTAGTTAAGTAGTAGGTACCTATTCAAACGTTTGTGAAAAAGTAAAAACATGCACTCACATACAGCAAAAAAACCATCATTTTAAATATAGAATCATAATCTCTAAATTCAAAAAAACTAAACAGGTAGAACATAATCGATACCAACACCACGACGATGTTGGTTTGGTATAACGTCATCAAAATTCAAAAAACGAAGCAGGCACGTAAATCAAAACCGACGGCCAAGTTGTTTCCCTATAATTAAAGTAATTTAGCACTCTGCACCACTGCTCTGTCCAATGTTTGTTTTGCAGGCGAGAACTCAACACGACCTATTATTACCATCTCGTTATACTTTTTAACGTCCAGCGGACGCCAACATTCGGATTTGTTTAGAAGACATTTATTGTTAAATGTTATAAGTAGGTAATATTTTGTTTACTTGGTGTAAGCGTGAGTTTTGTTGCGTACTGTCTTTAAGATAATTATTTTAAATAAGGATTCTAAGATAATTGTTAGAATTGAATATGGAAAAGTCAATGTTTGTTTGCTCGATTTTTTGAACTACCAACATTAAACCGCAATCCAAAGAACGTACTCTTACGACGGATTACGATTTAATGTTTACAACTTATGGGATTTATTTTTGTTATATTCCTATCGATTAATTTAAAGGGGTTTTGAATAAATCAGCTAAGAAATAGGTACTGAGTCGCTGCACCTCTAATTACCTACTTGAGAATTAAAAAACCCATATCATCCTACAAATTTAAGAAAGTCCGTACCTAAATATTTAATTGTTCGAATCATATGATCAAAAACTCAAAGAATATTTCTGTATATTTTTATAAATTTATTGATTAAACAAAATGTTCTGTTCTCCTACAATAAATAATAAACCTATCTACTTCACTAGGTACGTATTAAAGAGATCAATTTTCTCAATAACACTGTGAGCTGGTTCTAATAAATCATTTTTATAAAGACCGACCACACGTTGAGTACCTATGTAACAGCATTAACTGCTATCGCCGTCGGCGCGGGCGCAGCTTCGTAAAAACGTGTTGTTATTATTAATAATATCGTTCATTGAGAACACTCGACCTGCGTGTTTAAGCTATGAGCTGCTTCTAAGAATTGTTATAACAGACCCTCCACGGAGTTTACGTGACTTTTTTGGCAATGTTGGTACCTATTCGAAGCTTAAACGTGTTTGATAGCTGCTAGTTAAAGTGTCTTCTTAATTATTTGGCAATGTTGGTATCTATTAGTAAGTTTAAACCATATAGTTCCGTTTACCAACTCTTTTTTTTTATAATATTGGTACATTTAGTCCAAGTTTGAATGATGAGTTCTTATTTTAAACAATTATTTTAAAAAGCAATGACTGGAACGAAATAGCAATAGTAAATAATAGGGGTGTAATCGAAAAATCCTGACTTTCTGAGTGATCACACCACAAAATTTATAAACTGCCAAAACTTATAGATTGTTACTCCATCTGTTAATCTCTGTTTTGATGAATTGGGATCGGAATAAGTAATTATAAATGTACTTATACATACAGAAGACAGATGATGTAATCACCTTTTCAAAGTAATTTCAACAGCATTCCCTTCTTAACAAGATCCTTGATGAAATGCAATCGACTGCTAAGGAAATGAATATTAATTATTATTAATTTATTCATGGTACTGGGAACCTTTCTATATGCAGTTTCCGTGGGTGTCTGAGAGGTTTAAAAATGGTTACCTATCTTAATCCCGAATTTTAATATTCCGAATATCATAATCCAGAAAACGTTTGGCCATTTATTCATAATCCCGGTTTTCCAAATTCCGAAGTTTTATTTGCCATATAATCGCAACTCCGAATTTCATTTTCCTATTTATTCATTTGTACGACGTTTTATAATCCAGACGAACGAATTCCAGACACACGAAATCTAAATGCACAAAATCCAGATGACCGTAATCCATATGCACGAAAGCCGAATTTTTAAAACCCAAATTTTTGAAATGCAGTTTATTGATATCCAGACAAACAATATCCAGATTTTTAAAAATGAATCCAATGGAAAAATTACAAGGTAGCTAGCGGGGGTCGCGGTTCTAACCTAACCTAACCTGCTGAGTCGAATTTGACACTTAAACCTATCTGTAATAGGCAACTAATATTTATAATTACTTGCTGTAGGTACCTACTTAATAAATAAATCGTATAAATTTACTGACTTTTACTATACCTGTATATAGTTTAGATGGAAAACGATTGTATGGGAACCAAATTACGAGATTATGAAAATTTGGTAATAGTTTATTTGGAAAATGGTACGATGGGAAACAAAAAAAAATATTCTGGGAATCTGGTATAACTATATTTGGATTATGACACTATGGTAAACAAAAAAATACTATTTGAAAATTTGGTTTTAGTGTACCTGGAAATTGATTCATCTGGGAAATGAAAAACGGAATTATAGAAAGTTGTCATTCATTACATCTGTCTTTTAAAGGTTCTACCAACCGTTTTCGGGGTTTTAAGATTCGGGTAACAGAAATTCGATATTTCAATAGGTTACCTTTAAAAATCTCTGATGGCGAACATTCTATGTTTATTTCAGATGGTGATGATTATTATATTCTTTATGTTCTTAAGTGTAAGTGTTGCTTTGTGATTTGACATTCATAACCGTTACTTTGTGTCATACTTTTTAGATCGTTGCATTGTAACCGAAAATAAAATTGATTAAACTATTTTAGTTTGAAACTTTAAAATAGTTTGTGCTTTATACAATTATACTTTATGGCCCTGTACTTATTAGTTTAGATACCTACAACTCAGAAAAGGGAGCATCTGAAAGCATCTGAAAGCATCTTTGAAATAGTCAGGCGATAAAAGCCTTTATTCTTTACATACTAAAGTACGTTTTTCTCCTTCGTAGGAGCTCATCTATTGCCAAAGCCAACGGATGTTGTCAAAGTTGCTGTGGCCCAACCCGGCCCCTAGTGCACCCAGAGAACCCCACTCAGATCATTTGGTTAGTAGACATTTTGATTTTATTAGAAAAATATATACTTATTTAAAATGTGGAATCATTCCGATTAACATAAAATAACGTGATAATTTAAATATTTTTTATATACCTATATTTTAATGATTTAACATTTTTGATTACGTATTAAATTGTAATAATGCTTTCGCTAAAAACTACAATAAAGTGATACAAATAGGTGAAATTATTCTTAAAGGATAGAATAGAATTGACATGTTATGAGACACATTTGTTACAAGAAATCGTTGCAATCGCGCTCTACCATTACCGAAAAATCGATGACCTATGCTTGAAAAAGATCTAAAACTGTTTAGTTGTTACACACATAGGTTGATTTATTATTCTTATTAAATTTTACTACACTAAACGCGTAGGTAAAGTAACTAATTTTTTTGTATCTTATAATTTACTAATATTTTTTTAATAAAAATGAAACCAGACTCGTTATTTAATAAAACCGTTACGCCTTTATTAATAAGGGATAACATTTCAACAAGCTAGGGGAGATGATAACCATTTAAATGCGTTCGATGTTAATGTTCTTTTTTCAAAATCATAGGTAGGTATCAACTTAATCAATGACTTCTAATATCTCTATCTTTGTTCTTAAAAAAAGCTTCAAATGTGTCTAGAGAGTATAAAAATCCTGTGGAGAAGGTATAGATAAAAATCACGTCTGTCACAGATGAATAAATCTAGTAAATACCACCTATTTAATATTTTAGGTACTTATAAATTACTTCTTGCTTTAAACTACTTTTAAGTAATAGGCGGGTAAATGATAATAATCTTTACGTAAGTGCAGTCTGCGAACTGACGATAATTTTATAAAAACGGTATGGCGTACAAAATTAACAACTTCTAAAGCATTTCCTGGCCTGGTAGCTCAGTTGGTGCAGTGTTCTACTCCCTGAAAGAGTCTGGTCACGGGATTTTCGCATTTCCAATCGAAATCGAAAACTAAAGTACATATTTCTAAGAAATCTTAGAGTACAGTGTTAATAATTAAAATGAATAACATCAAACTAATTGCATTGAAATCCATTAAAATATCTTCATTTCTTATACGTGTAGTATTTACAAAACTTTGTACCTAATTTAAATCATTTTTTTATATAATTTTCAGTTCAGCCTATTTTTTTTAAACTCACACGATTAACTTTTTTTAACCGATGAGTCCTTCACGCAGCAGGTCCGCATGTAAATGGTTTATGGTGTGTAGGGTCTGTGGTCCCTACCATAAATAATAGAATCATTAACATCTGCCGTTATGATGAGCACCAGTTTTTTGCCGCCATAATACTTAGCTTAACTACACAAATATGTATGGGCGTAACTAGAAAATATGTTTTGACGGTTATTTTTTAATTTCCGAACGTAATCTATTAGTGTAGAGCTTAATATGTCTGTTTATTTTTTAATTAAAAAATTTAAAAGCGCCGCGGTAGCCTAGTGGTATGGATAATGGACTGCTGAGACGATGTCTCGGGTTCGATCCCAGGTTACCATGGTACACACCAATGACTTTTCGATACTTTTCGAAGTTATGTGTGTATTTATCGCAGGTTTATAAGTGCCCGGTTAATGGCAATAGGCTCGCCACCTATTACATTGGGACCTAAACATAAACTGGCGAAATGTGGGTGCTAGCACCTCTGCCTACCCCTTCGGGGATAAAGGCGTGTGTTTATGTGTTATGTATTTTTTAATTTAGTAAGCTTGTTTGATGGAGTTTTTTTTTTAAAATTCTGGTAATGAAGTTCTTGCAATAGGTTATTTTGTACGATCTATCACAACTAGTAGCAGACTAATCATCTAAATCAGATCCTTATAAATGCAGTTTGCTCTTTGGAGTCCAGACTCCACTTTTCTATTTGTCGTTTTTATTTGGCCTTTTGCGGTAGCTCTTACCCCCCGCCCCGAGAAGAAAGTCTTCGCGAGAATATCGAATTTATCGAATTCTAGTAATTTAAAGGTATCCATAGAGCAGAGCGTTGTGATTGGTGGGCTTCACACGTTCACGGTCTAATGCTGTATCTAATGATACTTTTGAATTATGAATTCGATAGTTTTTCGTGCTAAAGGCACTATGTTTCTCTCACTATAGGTCTAAATATAAGCCTGGAGTTCAAAGGAATGTTTTAACTCAATAAAATCTCGACGCGTCAGATAACTTGATACAGTTTTTTCGTCTTAACACCTACACTTACATAATAATTGACCCAATCCGGCTATAATGACGTACACCAGGTATCCCACACCCGCGGCTATGGACGTTTAAGGGTAATTTTCGCTACACAGATTATTATTAAACCTCAGATTGTGATCAGGTGATCACATACTAACTGTTCTTGTAGGGGTTCCACGTATGCCCTGACAATATGGAACATGGAACTATTTTTTCGTGTGTGAAATCCCCACGAATACCAATCTCACCTAAGAGGTTATGCCATGTCGGACAAGAATTAACTAAAAGCATATCGTCTTTGGGTCTTTAGTTGCCGGTCATTGAGTGCCTGGAATACGGCAATAGGCTCACCCCCTGTTACGTGGGACCGAAATCATAGTTGGCGAAATGTGGGTATTTAATACACCTCTGTCTACCCCTTTGGAGATTACGGATGTGAGCATATGTATGTATGTAATCGATACCGCGACTTCTGATTTAACCGTCAAACGTTCTACCTCCCATATTGAATTGAACCCAATAATATCCTAGTCATATAACACGACATGGTCCCTCTACCCGCCTTAGGCGCCAGTCATCATCACGCCGAGGTGTCTGCAACCTAATTATATGGACTGGAACACTTCCCAACACAAATATTTGTTAAACAAATCATTTCCAATTTAAACTTCAACCTTATTCCAATAAAATAAAGTTCATTTCAGGTCAAGTTTGTTTTATCTTGTTAATAGACTGTTCGCAAGCAATTTTATAATGTTTGCTGAAAGCATTAGAGTAGAAAATTGCTTGGCAATAAAACTGTTAATGTGTAAAAAAATGGTTGTGGAGAATTGGCGTAAAAACGTAGTCTATAATGAAATGATTACTGGTTAGTTAGAAACAAAACTAACTAAGGATTAGTAATAAATAGTTATATTGTATTCTTCGACAGCTGTTTGTTTTATTTTTTTTATTTAAATGACATGTGCTTAATGGCTGTTGTATCATAGACAACGTAGATAATTGGGTGTATAATCTATGGTAATTCTGCCAATGAGGTTGAATGTGTATTTAACTAGGTCGGGTTTTTATACATTTTATGGCGAGTTAATTGGTTTTGAATCAATTTTGAGTTACCCTCAGGCTAATTAGCTTGTTGGCACTAGCAACATTGAGGTCGACGCGTGTAATTCCATAAAAATTTACATATTTAAGGGTCAGTGGAATCTGATATCAAACATTGTTGTGTATATTTACTTTCATATGAGTTATTTAGTTTTCTTTGCAAGTTATTATTATTTGGGTTTTATTTTTTAATATACATATATATACTCGTATGTAACATAACATAAACTCACGCCTTTATCCCCGAAGGGGTAGGCAGAGATGCCTGCACCCACATTTCGCCAGATTATGTTTTTAGGTCCCAATGTAACAGGTGGCGAGCCTATTGCCATTAACCGGGCACTTGTAAGCCAACGATTAATACACACATAACCTACTTACTTACTTATTCATCAAAAGGATCTTTAAATTTAAAATTTTGTATGGGGATTCAATTAATAAGGTTTTTCAGAAATTCAAAATAGGCAATGAACCATTGTATGGAAAAGCATTTTTGGTGTAAGTAACCTGAATTTTATACTGCTGCTCCTGGTACAAAATAAATAAATATTTCTACATGATAAGATGGATGGGATTGTGTGAAAGAAGATATGGCTGGCAAAGGGAGTGACTGAGGAAATGACATCTAACAGGAATGTGTGGAGGAGAATGACATGTTACACTGACCCCAAGTAATTGAGACAAGGGCAGAGATCAGTACAAAAAGAAAAAAAAGGCAGAGAAGATATGATTTAAATATAGTTTTATCTCTATAAGACAAAAGTTGTATGTAAATTTTGTACTTATAGGAATTCTTTTACGAATTTGTATTCGGGCAAAGTCAAAACCTGGGTCGCTAGTACAATAAATGTATGCAATTGCATGACTTTTCTGCTGGTAAGCGGTTACCGTAGCCAACAGTCATGTAACCTGAATCACTACATAGTATAAAACAAAGTCGGGTTCTCGGTTCCTATATCCCTATGTCCTTATGTCCCTTTGTATGGTTAAATCTTTAAAACTACGCAACGGATTTTGATGCGATTTTTTTAATAGATAGAGTGATTAAGAAGGAAAGTTTATATGTAAATAACATCATGCTACAACCAACTGGTGCGGATCAGAAGTGCAAAATGTTGTTGGTGACGCAGACGAAATTGCGCGGGTCAGCTAGTAAGGAATAAAGTAGAGTCTTCACTTATAATTAAACTTTTGTTTTAAATAATATTTTTCGATTTACCTCCTTTATTTACTCTTCCACGATATAAAGGCGTTAATCTACGTACTTACTTATCTAGAAAACACCATTATCCACATCATTTGAAGTAATCTCTGCATGTAGATTTATTCTTTCATAAAAATTATGATTTTCACCATTCATTTTTATTTATCTGTAATTAAACCATACTATACTTTAAAACTAAACGTGAAACTATTAAAATGCTTTCAAGCAAGTGAAGTATAAAATCATTAAACATCCATTTACAAAAGAGCTCTAACACTCAACATTTTCTAGGTAAAGTGAGTTCTAACTTAACTGGATAAAATGCGTCCATTTTCGAAAGAGCTGTGAAGATTAATGATTTGTTGTAGGAGTAAGCTCTACGTGTGATGGTTGATCTGAAGTGTAATTGCAAGTGCCGGTCTACATTATAATGTGAAATGTGTTCTTAATGGGACCGTCAGCTTTTTTATAACACTAAAATCGCAAACTAGTATACATTCCACTACATTCGGTACCTACACGATTTGGCACTTAGTAAACCCAACTCCTCTTCTCTTCCCGTGGGAGTCGTAGAAGACGACTTAAAGGTTGTTTTTCATCCGACACTAAACATGCAGCCCATGAGAAAGTGCCTGCTTGACGGCAAGAGGGTCTATTAGGTATCACAAGTTGATGAAATGTGGGTGTTATTACAACTCTGCCTACCCGTATAGAGATTTACAGATAGGGATTTATACATGACATGTAACATGCTACCAGTAGCAGTTGTCTAATATACTAATATAACTAAATACTTAAAATAAATAAAATTATAAGTCGATAAACATCAAAATTACAAATTATTGTAAAAGTATAAAACCTAAAAATAAATTATATTTTATGTTTATTTACAACTTATAAAAGAGTTCAATGTCCATAAAATTATATAATCAATAGTACAACGCCACCTGCCGTCGGAAAGGAAAACTATGCAACTGATGCGCTCGCGCGAGTTACTGTCAAACACCTTGTTAATGTATAAAATTCTACTTTATTCCTTAAGACATAAGATTTGAAATTCAATGAACATGAAAAAGTTCGTAAACTTTTTTAAAATAAAGGCACTATCACATTGTCGAATCTTTTTATCTTTTATATTGATCTATTAATTAATGCTGTGTAAATCAATTGAGGAATTATTTCTGTATAATTATAGTGTGTAGTTAGTATGTCAATGTTTATAAATTATTCAGAATGTGATAATAATGGGCTTGTAAGTGTCCGGTCAGCTGTTTAAGTTTCTTGATAATGAAACTTTTTTTCTCTTCATTTTAATCTTATTATCTATATTATTAATGCGAAAGTTTGAATGAATGGGTGTGCACGAATTTGAATGAAATTTGGTACAGAGATAAAATTGGTGCTCCAATTAGAGACAAACTGTCTAGTTTAGAACAAAAATTGTTTAACGGTTGTAATAATATAAATGTAGGTGCTAATAAACCTTTGGCTACTCCTTCAGGGATTTAGTTAATATACAAAATACAAAAATAAAAAACAATTCACAACACCTAGTCAAACTTCCAAAAAGCGTAAATATAAAACACTCGTTTAAAAACAACTTACAAAAATACTTCATATAAAATTACTCATAATAGTTTTCGCGCCTTGACAGGTGACAAGTTAAGTATCTGAAATTGCAAACAATTATTTTGTGATCAATTTCTTCATTTGATTGAGAAGGTCTAATTATAAATAGATATAGTTACTGATATATTGTGTTGACTTCAAGAAGCAAGAAAAACTAAGATTTAGCGCGCGGATTGGTTTGAATAATCTATCGCTTATCATTTTCTATAACCCCGTGCTAACCTTGAAAGACATCCAAAAACGCGTTCTGCGCACTAAGTGGTTCAAGAGGTTGGTCAAGATAAATGCTAATAACATTTACTACATTTATCAACAGAACCAAAAACTTATATATGCTTTGGTTCTGTTGATAAATATAATATGATTTATCTCGCACCAAATCCAACTATTTTCTTCAATGCGTATCTTCAAAGCGAACATACTCATTAACCCAAGTAGTTTCAAACAATATTATTGGAAACAGCCTGATATTGGACACCTGTACAAACGTTGACACCATCCATCTTTTGCTGGGTATCGTATGACTGACCGAAAACAAAGAGATCGTCCATAAATATTTGTTCAAAGAGTACTTATTAGTTTTTTTAAACTCCAAACTACTTATAGCTTCCTGGTGTAATATAATGGATGTCTAACTGGTGGTCTTGTAAAGTAGCAAACGTGTATATGATCTAGTTGATGGCAAGCGGGAAATGCGATTCGAAATGTACCATACAGCTATAGTAACTAAATGAGATAGCCTTTATTTGGAATGGTTATGAATAGGTATACTGCAATTCGCAAATACATTTAATTCGTCAGCTTTTCTTAAATCGATTTAGTTGCATAAAATCAATGTTAAGAAAGAGCTTAAACCAAAAAAGCTTAATCTCTTCGGTGATTAAATGAAGGTTATTGAATCTACAGACGTACATATTATGTTTATCAGTATTCTGGATCCAATTTCAGAAATTATTTAAGCTATGCTCACTCTAGATTTTGATAGTCTCATATTATTTACTATTTATCTTTAGGTAACATGCATTTGGCACCAGGAATCTGGCTTATGATATTCAATAATTTTAATAACCCTTTGACACTTCGAATATGACAATAAATACATACTTATAATTCCAATGGCATAACCATTGAAATCTGTTCAGTCGCTTACGAGGAATTTAGTGATTTAGTTACTGTATATTACGTTCAAGGTATGAGATGATTTGAATATATACAACCAAGTTGAACTACCACACAGGCTCCAAGAAATTCTATTCTCTACTCGAACCCGTTCTCATAAGATGTCACAGACAACATAAAATCTGAAAATGTTCATTCCTGCAGGCTTCAAGTCGGACAAGTGTCAAGAATGCCAGCAATATGTTGTACATTATGCACTTTACATATACGTACTCATGCAAGTGTATGATACGTGTAAGTTAGTGCTTGTATATTAATGTGCATTGGAATATTTATCGATGAGTACCGGTGGGTGGGTACTGCTGGGAAGAAAAGTGTTTTGAGTAAGGCTTTTGATTCATTTTTCATATGTTGAAATAACGATAGAACACTTTTTGAAAATGTCTTCCAATTTTAAAACTTCATCATGAATATGTTTTGTTTAATAGCAAATATATATTTATCAAGATCTTTAGGGAATGTTGTAATCGTGTTGCTAAGTATATTGTATATTATTACGCTTATGTTTACAACTTGTTATTCTACCCCTACATTGTTAAACAGCAGTGATCATATGCTTATTGAATATCATCTATTTGTAGTTGCTCTTGTTATTTGGGAACTTGCAAGTCATTCATTTTCTTTTCTAATTAATTTTCTCAATTTCTTTTTTCTTGCCATGTCGTCTATTATATAGTTAATCAATTATTTCTTGGAATTAATTTCGCATTTTCACTTCACTTTAATACCTTTTCGACTAATATTATCAGGAAGGTTGAAAGGGTTAATAATTTCATTTATTGGTGCCGTTTTTTTACTTCTAGTATATCCTGTCCTTATTCAGTCTATTTTCATTTTCCCATATTTATACATTTCATTATCATCCCGAAATTTACCTTAACAATGACATGTTTATATGTCAGAGGACGCATCATATTGACAACAATTTGTCGTCATTTTTAAGTATAATTTTGTAAGAATCTTCTTCGTTATCTAAATTTACAATAACTAAATACCGTTCAGTATGAAAGTAACTGACCCGTAACTCTACCGCTATTAACTATCATTGTGTAGAGCTCAGTCAGGATTGGTCAATCTAAGAATCAAACGCTCCTCAAGAATCCAATAACAAAACTTAAATATAATTGTTGATCGAAGTGCGCGCCAGTACAAGTCTTGGGCGGCACCTGTGTCGGCGAGATGAAAGCGGCGTCGCTTTGTGCGCGGGCGCTGCCGGCAAATATTTATTTTAATTTAGTGCTCGCCCGACGATCGGTCGTTAATTGCTAATGGATTGGCTCCCGAAGACCACATCGCGTATGAATTTGGTAGTTAATTTGGCATAGAATAATGGTTTAGCGTGCTACAGATCTTGTTTTAATTGCTATTTTGACAGTTCATTTTGGGTTTGTGTGTTTAGGCAGGAAATACCACTATTTAAGAATTGATTTCTTCCTAATGAGTTTCACGATTTGGATTTCGCTGAAGTTGGTGAGTGGAAGCGCCTTTGGCAACTTCACGTAACTTACGAACGGCATACTGCTATAATGGTTATATTAAGTTCTTCTTCTGTCAAATCGACGTAATTTTGGAGTTGCTATCGTGGTGTAGTAATCTGTTTCACGGCAGCGCCGCTCAAGGAGAGGATCCGTGCATAGGTTTTGCTCTTCAGGTAGGCTTACCACATCATATTAAGTGAAACAGATTCTTCTGTGGTAATCTGGAATCAACTGAATCGAAGAGGCCTCTCGGAATGTACGCCACAGTATTCGATTCCTCTCCGTATCCAAGCTACCTGTCAGGTTGGTAGTTCATCATGAAATCATTCCCAACACATCTGTTGGGAATTTTTCATTCTGCCAAGAAAAAACTTTAGGTGTTTCTTTCAAATTAGTTTTTAATTAATTCCAGTTAATTATAAATTCATATGGATTCTTATACTATTCAAAGCAAAGCAGTATAGGTACCTAATGTTAATGTGTGCTTGCCTGCTTTCTCATGCATGTTACCAAAGGTGATGATATGATAATGAGATTCAATATAAAGCTAATGAAAGATGCAGACTACTTCTCTTCAGCAGAGCAATATTGTTTATGTTAGGATTTCTTGGAGCTTTAGCAACCGATGGAATCATCTGCTATGACTTGCTTCGTGGTTCAAGGTTTTTGGCAAACATATACAATTCTCAACCATACCTTGGTTAGGTTGAGAATTGTATACTCATTTGTTGCAGTTTTATGGGCTCCAGAAGTGCCTGAGCGACATAAGTCCTTTGACAAGCTCATTCTAATTTATTTACTATGTACCTATTAACTGTGCTCAACACTCGGCGCCACGTCATACAACTTTAGTTTGAAATTGTCCCATCCAGGCAACTTTGGGGTCATACAGTGTATATATTCGTAATTACTCATGACTATAGTAGGCAATAACTTCCTCCCACATAGCGACAAATCTGCTGGTCGGTCGTCCGTGAGCCAATTCGCAACTCTACGGTCGGCCAAAGCATTATTAGATTTTCTTTTCAAGATATATAAAAATATTTAGTTAATGATGATGGACACGCGTCCTATAACATGCGACGACTTATATAGTTAGCATCTAAAAGTAGCGCTTCTGTCTTAACATTCGAGACACACATTTTTGTTTATAACCTCACACTTTAAAAGCTGATTGATATTGCTCCAAAAATCGTCCTCTAAACCAACATTTAGCTGCCGCATTTGATCCAATATTTGCCCATGCTTTTTGTCGTAAGAAGGGCATTAGTGAAACCCTTTTATTTGTTCAGTACTAAGTCGGTTTGCTTGTCAACAGTTGGGCGCAAATATTGGTCGTCGGCTCCTCTGAAGCGTAATCTCTGGTTTGTCTTCGCTTTTGTCGGTGAGGCACAGGATCAGGTGTCCTGCCGCTGCATTGACGCGTTGTGTTTCAAGTAGACTTGGATGTCTGACGTTTACGTTGTAATTAACAACTTTTCTTGACTTTTTAGAAGCCTTTGATTCGTACACTATCAAATTTTGAATTGTGTAATAGATACGCGACTTAGATTCAATTTGTTTAATTTGATGGCCGTTATATTTTTTACCGCTCAAGCAGCTATTAAGTAATGGATCCGGATAATGATAAACTTTTACAGTTTTTATGGGTACTGCAAGGAATAAAGCTCGTTCCCATCTGATCGTTCATTAATTCTTTGCACCCTCCTTTTTGGTTTTAGGTATGGAAACTTTCTTGCGATCTACCCCACTGAAGCCGAGAGTGAAGTGCATATTAATATCTACGTAAACATCGCATCGATTCGTCTAAAAACTACTCAGTATTTCTTCACGTTTGCTGGGGAACAGTGTGCAGCTCAGTAAATATCTTCCATGCTTACAAGGGTGCACCTATATCTGACCGACTAATCTTGTTGTTCCGGAAGAGAGACACTTGATGCCTTGCCATCTGAGTGTAATCTGCCTTTTTTCTTTAATCTTTTTATAATTTATTAAGTTGATATCTCTTTGAAATATCTTTTATTTAGATTTGCTGAAGTTGTATTAAGTAGGTAGTTGTTTAACTTTGCAAATGTCTCTGCACAATTAATCTGAACTACAGTATGCTTTAGATAATGGTACTTTGATGAATATTTCTTACTCAATGATGCATAATCGGCAAAATGAATCTAGATGAAATACACACATA
This sequence comes from Pelosia muscerda, assembly GCA_963691645.1. Classification (NCBI taxonomy): domain Eukaryota; kingdom Metazoa; phylum Arthropoda; class Insecta; order Lepidoptera; family Erebidae; genus Pelosia; species Pelosia muscerda. Next base: position 3,543,761 of record OY829118.1, read on the forward strand.
GACATAGATTGCAATTTATAATACCACTTTGGTTTTTATCCCAAGAATAAGTTCAGAGAGTTGCACAAGATCAGTAGGGCCAAAACTAATCTTAGATAGTATAGAATGGAAAGGAGAAAAGTTTAAGCCGTCTCCTTCCATCATCCCTGAAATGGTTTTTGGAATGCTGACCCGAATTTAAAAGTGGCGCTATATCATATACCACTGCGGACTAAAACATGGTTGCATCTTTAGAATTCAATCGATACTGCATAAGCTTTGCCGAAATCTCGTCTTTGCCTTCATCGAATTCCGAATATTCGCAATAAAAAGTTTCTATAGACTCGAATCACGTTTCGACGGCGTTCTGCGAATTAAAATTACAAAAAGCGAGACGGAGATGGCTGTCGCGGTCTGTTCGTAGGAGAGAGCAGTAATGTGCAGCGCATCCACGCCCCTGCAGGAATAAAATTCAAAATAAGATTTCAAAGGAAGTAAAAGGAAAAACAAACAAGGTTGGGGTTTGTAGTGTGTTAGAGTGAGAGAGGTATATGTGTGTGCGCTCCGCCACCGATTGGTTAGTTGATATGAGTTATGGCGCGTATGTTTGCCGCGCGAATTAGCCATTTGACGCGGGCGTGTGGGGTGACCGAGCGACGAGACGCGACCATAGAATACGATACACGGTCTATACTTCAATATATGGACCATTGGGATCGGTCTCAACTAAATTAGTTTTAGTAATATTATATATTACAATTTTTTTTGTCAGATAATAATTACAAACAATTTAAAGTTATAGTACTTAATTAAACTAAGCCGGTAATATATAAATTACATGCGGTATGCACAATTTTCATGAACATTTTTATACAAAGCCTCAATCTGAAATAAATAATCTGAATTAAGATATCAACTCTACAAAACTTAATAATCAACTCAAACCTAATTTAAAAAAAAAAAACTATCATTGATAGTTTCCACACAACGCCATCTAGCGGGAAGTAGCGCAACTTCCAAACGTTGTAATTTAAAATGAATAAAACATATCTTTCGAATGAATCTTAAATAATTCCAAATCTTAAATTGAATAATATTTTTTTGAAACTATAAGTTTTTGATTGTTAAACGAAAAATAGTAGAGAATTACTAGTACCTACAAACAGGCGGGCATATAAAGACCGCGGTGGTCTTCACATTATTTCCATAAATATACCTACGGGTGAGGTCAAATGGTAGGTAGGACTTTAGGCGCCATCCATCCTAATTTAAAGGCGTAATTACATGCTATATAGGTAGGTAGCGCTTAGGTAATTAATGGGTAATGAATTCTATGTACGGTGTATTTTAAAGTTTTAATCGGTACGATCGCTTGTACAGTAGATCTACTACCACTATCGTTTAATTCAAGAGATAAGAAACTAAGTAGATATTTTTTTTCACGATTTCTCAAGAACTGTATGAAATATTTTCGAAAATCGTTTCGATTGTGATACATACATGTCTTTGACAGAATACTTCTATGAAATTAAAAAGAAAAAATTGAAAACAAAGGTTTTCTTTTAATTGTGTCTAATTTGTAGGAAGGTTTAAATATTTGCTGCAATAAATAGACGTAACTGTGTTGAAAATTTCAACACAACATACAATAATTATAATAAAAACATAAAAATTACAACAAAATATCTCCCTCCAAAATAGTAACATCAAACTCAACCCAATGAATACAGAATTTCAAAAATCGAACGTATAGATGTCGTCACTAATCCTAGAGTGGAGCAATTACTTTTAATCGGCAAGTTCTCGATGTATCGATACGGCGCCGGACCACCGCGCCTTCGATTTACATATAAATTTGTTGTCCAACCGTAAAATAAAGAAATTGGTCGAACGACTAAAAGACCGGTAATTAAACTCGACGCAATATACAACTATAACTTTATTTTATTGTTATCGTTGTTGGAATGACCTGATCGTTCGTTAGTTTTAGAAAAAAAAGTTGTAAATGCCTTCGTTTAGTGCTGATGAGATTGTCAGTGAGTCAAAATAGATACTTTGAGTACCTAGTTATTTTAACAAGGCGATTTATGCTCTACGACAGAAAATATTATTCTGGTGTTTCTTAAATATATGTCTCAATGGATATAATAATTGCTATTATTAGAATGATGTAATCATAACATAAGTAGTCTATTTGAAAATTTTACACTTCTTCTTTAATAATGATGAAAATCCAGTTTCAGAACGTTTTTACGCGCCATCTTGACACCTTTCTGTGTCGTCTAAGACATAATTGTCATTGTAGATCAGGCGCCTCGCATTTATACTGGAACCAACTCTCACTGAGTCAAAAAAAGGCTCAGAGGATGGTTAACTAAAACAAAATGTGATTTGTCCAATCTTCTAATCGAAATCCCATACCTGTGCCTACCCTAGAAAAGTACGTTGAAGTTTCTGTAACACTTTATTTATTTATGCTTACATTTTAAAATATGTTACAGGAAAAGGCTTACATGAATATTCTACTAATTTAAAAAGGGTTAACATTGGTATCGATATCCGAAATTATCATAACATATGGCATCCAGATGGTCATAGACAATTATAAATTACCAATCGATATGACAGGGGGTTTCTCTAGTAGGCCATGCGATGATTCGTTTTAGTGTACACGTACCTTTATTTTTTTCCTCTTAGATGGTTATGTGGAACTCGAACCGACTAAAACCGCACGCCGACTCTAATCTTCTGATAGTATTTATCATAATACGAGTAGAGTTATTGGTGTTAAATTCTAAGAACTAATTAAAACATTTATTGAAAAATATCTTTAACAGGTGCTAGTTTTTTTAAGTGTTCATTTTAAATCCATAGACAGCCACATACAACCAGTTCTAATGTAATAAATACTTCTTACTTATTAAATTGTCTGTGAATTCATTTGTTACTAACTTTTTTTATTAACTAATTGCGCTCCCCCACAGCGCCCGTCTGTACATTAAAGCAATTGATTAAATTTGATTCAGAGCAATTGATTATGACAACATCCGGTCACTCTCAGATTTGTGTGTGTTAGTTTGTGTGCGGAATAATCCTAACATGTTAGATTGAATCATAACATGTTTAGTACTAAACATGTTTTGATTCAGTCTCAACGATTTACATCTTCTGGTTTCATAGAGACATTAATTTCAAGACGCGGTAGGCTCACTGAAGTAGAATCAAAGAATCAATTTCGTTTATTCAGTTTAGGCACATAAAGAGCACTTATGAATCAACGATCACGATGTAGAATCACGAGGTCTGTTCCATGGGTAGGAATCCCAACAGCTATAGGTACTCCATTTGCTTAGGTACTTAACTAAAGGTAAACAATCATCATTCTCTGAAACTATTCCCAACTCAGTTGAAGTCGGCTTTCTAGTGTAACTAAGATACGGTTGAATTTCAATATTTTCCGAGAAGCTACTATCATCGGACCTCCACAAACATATTGGTGATATCAAAGTTCTGTAGTTAGGCTAGTCGGACTTTTAAGGGCTCCAACTACCCGTAACGACTGCCATAGATGTTTGTATGGCAACCAGGACAGACGACTAAACGTGCTCTTCGAGGCACGACCAGACCAGTGCATATAACCATATTCATGTATACAAATATTTGCACTGAGCGGAGCTCGAACCCGTGCCTCCTGCGTAGCAGTCGAGTTCACTACCGCCACGCCACAGAGGCTGTAAACAATCTTGTTGCAACTTTTATAAAAACTCATGTTAAACAAATAAACTGTCTATCTATACTTTGTAAAATGTAGCTTGGGTCCTATGACAGCTGTCAGTGAAATCCCGCACATGAAGTCTTGAATTTCCTATTATTGAATGTAGTAGCTGTCAATGTCATACTTTATGGGCGTACCGAGCTAATTAGTGATGGGCGATGAATCATCGTGACCACATACTATGAACTATCCATATTTTGAATAAAGCTTAATTTAAAATTGAAATTAATATAAGAAAAAAATAATTAGAATTTAATTTTATTGCTTAGGTATTTTAATATCATGATAATATTTATATTTCAATATACTTGATCCTAAATAATATTGAGTAAATAAAATCCTACATTCAATCCCTCAACGCACTGAACCTGTTTTTGGATTTTGTAAGAAGACACGCCGCGTTTGGCACTTGGGCCATGATATAGGCATAAGATACACGCGCCAACATCTTGTTTGATATGAACTTCCACTGATCCACTCCACTCATTCTCATCAGTACGAGTGCCGACGCCTTGTATGCTACGTATATTCCGTTCTCATTACAATTAAATACATATATACAATTAAATGAAACCTAATTATATGTAACATGCATCAATAATAGCTGGTAGTGTCGATATTTTCATCGAATTTCGGACATCCCTATGAACGTCATTTTGACATCTGTCATAGGACCCAAGCTATATTTTACAAAGTATAGTGGTTCGAAACCAGTTTTAGTCTTTAAAATATATTTTAAACCCAAAAATATTATCATACTGAGTTTTTAAACAAAATATATTTAAAAGACACACCAAAATTGTTTACGTTTTTTTAAGTAACTAGATACGGATACTTCGAATGGAATAGATATCAAAGTTATGTGTGTATTTATCGGAGGTTTATAAGTGCCCGGTTAAATGGCAATAGGCTCGCCACATATTACATTGGGACCCAAACATAAACTGGCGAAATGTGGGTGCTAGCACCTCTGCCTACCCCTTCGGGGATATAGGCGTGAGTTTATGTTTATGTATGGTAGGGATACTGTTTTTTGGTAGTAAGAAGTGTAAAAAAGTGTCGACCGACGCATGCAAACAAAAACCTACCAATTTCGTATTATATAGCAAAAGAAAATTATTATGTCGTGATGGTGTGGAACCTTACGATGATGGAGAAGAAATACCAGCACTCATTTTCACCCGAAGGGCGGTCAAAAGAGGCGGTAAACGGAAAATTACGCAGACAATACCACTGCGAGAGAAAAGAAAACTCGAAATAAAACCTTGTACAGTCACCTGCAATAATAATGTATACGTTTTAGAACTTTTTCACATTAAACTTGTCAAAGTTTAACGTTTCATGTCATAATGTTGATTTGTCATTTAATATTGTGACAAGGTTCCAAAGTGTATACAATTATTGCAGGTGACCCTACCAACCCGTCTGGCCAGTGCGCAAATAGTAGGATATTGGGTTAGGCCTGCCAACATTGGGAGTGGCCTATGTCCAGCAGTGGACTGCGATAGGCTAATTGATTGATTGAAAAGAAAATTACCTAATAGTTTTAGTACTCAAAATTCGTGCCGACAACCACTTTATGTAAGTGGTCAAATGCGTTGGGGAATCGCGGGAATGCACGGCAATTGTGTGACCTTTCAATATCAGTAACTTCATTAAAAAAAGCTAGCCCGAATACCTATACCTCCCAGCGAACTAAAAATAACATAACATAATCTCACGTCAACTCATGTTAAACTTACAAACTTACTAAATGTGTCGACGCGCGTAGTAAACGAGTAAGAAAGAGGGTAGACCGATACGGTTGGCCTCAATAAGAACTACGAGTAGCTCGGCGGTCATCAGTACACCGTGATCATGGCGCTTGCAACAGCGCCGAAATATCGGTTACGCGAAGAAATTAACAAACATGGTAAATATCCCGATCGATTTAGTAGTGAACCTCACGTCTATATCTAGGCAGATGTGCTAGCACACACATTTCGCCAGTTTATGTTTAGGTCTCAATGTAATAGGTGGCGAGCCTATTGCCATTAACCGGGCACTCATAAACCTGCGATAAATACACACATAACTTCGAAAAGCATCAAGAAGTTATTGGTGTGTGCCATGGTAAACCTGGGATCGAAACCGAGACCTCGTCTCAGCAGTCGATTACCCATATCACTAGGCTACCGCGGTTAAAAATAAAACTCATTAATATAAGTATCGAAACTTGTTTCTATGTATAATATGTATGTATTAACAAAAAAAAAAGTATCTAAGTATGTTTATCCGCATTCTAGAACCCATAACACAAGCTAGTTAACCTATGCTTACCATGGGTCTAGGTGTCGTTGTGTAGATTGTCCTAGAATATATTAGAATATATATATATATTTATCTTGTGCACATCATCTCATTAAAATATCACATATCGTGAAAACAAACGTAGTTATGAATATTGATCTCTGTCGCCGTATGTTTCTGAATGCCAATGTTACATTTTTGCATACAAACGTACATTTTTACAATACAAATAGCTATATAGTACAATGGCGCATATCTAGATGGCATGTAAGGGTAATACGAATGTATTGTATCTTATTAGTTTATCTGCATAATGCTAGTCTCCTGAGGCATGCACGCTCTGGTGAAGCTGATCCTACCTTTTTTTCTAGTGCGAAAAATCCCCACGGATACTCCCCGCCAGAACCGGTTGGGGAGGTTATGTCGGACTCGAACCGACTGAAACGCACGCCATGAAATAGTACCTAATCAACATATCCCTCGCACCCCGGCAGACCCCGGCCATCTCTTTCGAAATAACCGCCTTCAGGTGTAGGGACCACGGTGTCCCAGTCTAACCCCCGAATGTGGGGAGGCATATTTTTGCGCCGCCAAAGACAGGCGGTCACCCGTCACCCCCAGACCCGCGCTCATAGAGGACGGAGGTCATTCTGCGACCTCATACGCCCGAGTCGCCTTCGCTCATCGCAGTGAAACTGCCATTTAATTTTAGCCCAAAATGTTACGCTGTTAATATAGTGCTCTGTAGCATGGTGGTAGGGAACGCTATACAAGAGGCGCAGGTTCGATTTCCGCCCAGTGATAACTGCTAATTTGTTTGCATGAATATGGCTAAATGATCAGGTGCCTCGAAGATCACGTAAGTCATCGGTCTGGGTTATCGTTCGAACATCTGTGGCAGTCGTTACGGGTATTCGAAGCCCTAAAAAGTCCAACAACTGGTTTTACTGCAGTACTTCGATATCGTCTACACCAATGGTTCTGGAGTCCAGATGGTTGGCTTCACGAAAAATATTGAAGCTTAGTCACGACAGTTGGACTGGAAATAGCGGACTCCGGGCTCCAAGGTCATAGCATCGGATTAATGCCAGGATAATGATGATAGGATCGATTAAGGAATGACATGTTGGGTCTACAGGGTTGGTAGATGATGATGATGATAGTAAATATTCTAGGACAATCTTAATATTCTAGGACAATCTAAATATTCTAGGACAATCTAAATATTCTAGGACAATCTAAATATGACAGGACAATCTAAATATTCTAGGACAATCTAAATATTCTAGGACAATCTAAATATTCTAGGACAATCTAAATATGACAGGACAATCTAAATATTCTAGGACAATCTAAATATTCTAGGACAATCTAAATATTCCAGGACAATCTAAATATTCTAGGACAATTTAAATATTCTAGGACAATCTAAATATTTTAGGACAATCTACACAACGCCACCTAGACCCATGGTAAGCATAGTTTAACTAGCTTGTGTTATGGTTTATAGAATGCGGATAGACATACTTAGATACTTTTTTTTGTAAATACATACATATTATACATAGAAACACCCAGACCAATGCAAATATTCATATTCATGCACACAAATATTTGCACTGAGCGGGAATCGAACCCACGCCTCCTGCGTAGCAGTCGCGTTCACTATCGCCACGCCACGGAGGTCGTCAGACAGATAGTAAAAGACTTACAGTTCGGCTCTTAAAAATTTCATAATTTCCTCCTTATTTGTAGTTGGTTAAATTGTAGTACAGGGACCACACATACCCCATTATGAGGAGACCATCTTAGGGTGACATCACAACGTGTAATTTTGTGACCACCGGGTCGTCACAACCTGTTATTATGTCAGGGTTGCCACATATAACGCTTATCAATTTGTATTTTTTTTTGTTAGCAACATTTCATGTGTTAACGTAATATGTTTAAAGCATTAAATTTTTAGGGAAGAATATTAGCAACCGAAATTACTAAATATTCCCTCTAATTCCCTCCAGCTAAGCTTGACTTGTCGTTATCAATAGGTTCATATCGGTAGTAGGTACCTATAATGGCCAGGATTCGAACCTGGGACCTCTCGATCGTAAGGCCAAATCCTTAACCACTTAGTTATTAGTCATTCTTAGAGCAAAGTGTGCGAGTGACATATATAATTTATACAAAACCTAGGTGTGAGAAATTGACAGAGTACGTGAACTGAGAAACGTTTTTTATAAACCTATGAAGTTGTCAGATATAGCTGTCATTATAAGTGCATATTTAAATTCATTTGACATTTTATTACTCTATTTACGCAAGTGATAATAACTTTATGTATATGCAGCAAAGACATTCCCCTTTATTGGTGTACTTTGAGATAATAAATACTTGACGACATTTTACATAATGCTACCTAGAGTAGACTCAAAGTAAGCATGATTTAACTACCTTGTATTAAAAGATCTAGAATGCTGATAAATATAATTAGATACTTTTTCATATACATAGAAACATCCAAATCAAAGCAAATATACACACAAATATGATTCGTACTGAGTGGGAATGGAATGTGCAACTCCTGCATAGCAGTCGAACGCTTTACCGCTGCGCCACAGAGGCCATCATTTCATTTCTATTGCTATGATTTTTCTCTCTCTAGAACATGATTTTCTTCTTAGGACTTGAGTTGTACTTAAATCTGAAAAAGTGTATGCTTCGACGATTTTATCTAAATTTTAATTGAAACAGTTAGTGGGTACCTACACTTTTTTATCGTGCGCATTATCCCCACGGACACCACCTCCGCCAAAGTCCCTGGGAGGTGATTATGTCGGACTCAAACCGATTAAACGTATCATCATCGATAAAAAAATCATCACAATCCATCAAAATCATTATAACCAAGCAAGCGAGTGCTGGTGGTTTTGTCATATAGGTCGAGATGTGTCACATAAACTAAAAAAAAAAAATAGTCAAGTGACAGCCCTATCCTATTGAGGGCTACTTACAGCGACTCGTTAAAGTAATATTTAACACGTAATTCGCGGGCGTGGCCGAGTGTTACAACATGTATGCAGTTCACTTCACTTGAATACAGCAAGAACCTTCTCTTCAAATATTAATAAAAGGCGGGCTTGTCAGTCACGAACTTTTTTTTTATAACTCAATTATGGCGACGAATGTATGTAACAGAGGTATAATTTTCCAAAATTGTACGTTTAGAAATTAATTCTTAGTTCAGTAAGATTTATTTTATTATATACTTAGGTACTTGTTTTTAAACGTACTTACAGCCTAACAAATTTAGGTGTCTTATTAATCTGTGTAGATAAATTAATATCGTTTCACAGCTTCTGAGTCACTTGACCTAAAAGCCTTAGTTACCAGATCATAAAATCCCAAAATAATAGTAAAAGGGCGAGGCTAGAGGCATTTAAATTAAATTAAATTTTGAATTTGGAACGGGATGCAGAAACTATTATTATATAAACAAATAGATTTATTTTGACATAATTCTCTGTACAGTGGGCTCTAAAAGTTCTTATAGGTACACCTTAAGATCCATAATCCTTTGACAGCCTAAGTGTAATTTAACCAAAAGTAACATAGATAGCATAAATAAAATAGAATAGATCTATGTCTTGTTTCTTTATAAGAAAATAAGTAAACTCATGCAAGTAGTAAACTAAACTTAATTGCATTAACAAGTAGATCTATTATCCAGTAGCTTCTAAGACTAAAAATTATATGAATTTGGACTTCGCTGCTGTGCTTCTAAAATCTGTAGAGGAGTATCTGATAAAATCGAAAATTCAATGGCAGTTTTTGTAATCTCAGTGGTTTGACAATGGTTGACAATGAGTAGAGTCGGGGTTCTGATGGAAAGTGGTTACCGTAGCTTGTGAACGTTTGTAACACCAGCACGTCACATTCTGCTGCCGACCCTATAGAGGAGACGATCGGGATTGGGGCTAAATTTTAGGAGAGTTAAACAAACTATTCTGAAGACATTTTGTTATAAAAATATTAAGTAAATTTGATAGTAATCTGCTAAATAAAATTGGAGATACAACCAAAAGACATGACAGATTTAGGGTCCTCAAAGCGATGGACGATCAGCAAAAGCCTAGTAGATAGTTCAATTATAATTAAACTGAATTAAACATGTAGTACCACTTACAAACATGTCGGTATCTTATTAATTGCGTACACGAGAATGTACAATGTACAGGTGTTTGTACACAACGCACAGGAATGTAATTTTTTTATTCGAAGACCTTTTACTTATTGTACTTTAAATGCTAAGGTGTCCATAACTGCAAAATTGTAGTGTCAATCTGTAGGTATGTAATTAATTATTTCCGGGCCTTCAATTTAAGTAGATACCTTAAATTATCCTTTGAGTAACAAAGTGTGGAAGTGACATACGTATCTTTACAAAAAACATATATGTTTGAGAATCTGACCAGTGCAAGAGATAAATTGGTTTTCCCACCAACCACACAAACCTTCTCCAGTGAGCTCTGGCTACCGTACTTACAGCAACACAACACAAGGTTATTATTAGTTGCGGTATTCTGTACTTCCGCAGTCGGGCGGAGGTATTTCCCCAGTTGGACTGCTCAATTAAGACTTATGTAACCTTCATGAGGAAAGAGACTGCTTGCTCTGACTGACTTCTCAAAAGATTTGAGCATTGACCTATTAAGATTGAGATGAGAAGAATGGAGCAGTCAGCCACAGCAAGCAGTCCGCGTTTTAATTGAGGAGAGGTAGGAACCTTTCGCGAAAATCTATCTCGTGGCTCCTGGGGGCCTAGCCAAAATGCATTCGTTCTGAATTTACATTCGACATCGCTCTGAAAATGTATGGGAGTGACATTTGCTGTCGGAATCGGATCACATGACATTCCGACAACAAATCTCGCTCTAGAAAGAGCGATGACGAATGTAGATTCGGAACGAATGCATTTTGGCTAGGCCCCCTTCACTGCCCTCTAAGGCACACAGTACCTAAACAAAAAAATACATTTAAATTACTAACCCATTCATACGGTCAATAATTATCAACCTTCTGTTCACAAATACCAAGAAATAAGCAACAAAAAAATACGCGCTCCAACACAGTAGCAACGCAACAATAATTCTATTACTGGCGTTGCAAAATTCCTGCAATTCGCATCGATCGCGCAATTATCGTTGCAATTTAAGGTTGATTTCCTTTAACCACGATCGGGGCGGATAGATCGCTGTGCGTTCATGCATCATTCATAGGCACAGGCAATAATAACCTTTAATGACATGGGGTGGATTGCTGCCAGTTTTAAAGACGGGTCATTACAATAAAATAGCTGGTTCGATGTCTGTGCAACGCTAAATGCTGATTAAAAGTATAATTCGAGTAATTCTGTTCAATTGCAATAATGGCAATGTATGACATTTTTTGCTTTTATTTTATGAAAAAGAATTTATATTCCTACTGCAAGGAGGTAGTAAATAATATGAAAAATTTATGTCAATCCCATACTTTAGTAAGCGATTCCACGGACGTTTTCGTCAATAGAACGTCATTTTATCTAAAGCCTCTGCTCTCCATGATAAAAGTCAAACCATTGGTAGAATTGAAAACTCAATGTATGGGTTTGACATAATTATTATTATCTACTGTCATAAACGTAATAATATTTCAATCCCATACATTGATTATATTCTACAAACGAATTTCCACTTGTCTAGGAGGTTGAATGATTCACATCAGTAAAGCTCTAACCACTGGGCCATGGAGATTGATGATGAGATTGAGAAATTGTTCTATATAACCATCATCACGGATTCGAATCCCGTCCCATGGAGTCCCATTTACTATTTCCCATCTAAGTAAAGATTATATTTTTAATAGATTTTTTTAATGAAGGCATTGGTCTACCCTAAAAAAGACATGAGCATAAACAAGTAGTACCCTCTAAGATCAAAGCACGCAAATGTGGAAACCAATCAAAGCTAATTACCCGTTTACGCTCTACGACCATTCCCTAAGCTGTCTGAAGTGTGTCACACAGACGATCCTGAACTCGATGCACAAGTACCAGCCGCGGTTCCACCTCGTGAGGGCCAACGACATCCTGAAGCTGCCGTACTCCACGTTCAGGACGTACGTCTTCAAGGAGACGGAGTTTATAGCGGTTACCGCTTACCAGAACGAAAAAGTAAGTGATTTTTTGTTTCTTTTTTACCCATTTCATATTCCTACTAATATTGAGGTATGCTAAACTGAGAGGTCACGGTAGCCTAGTGGTAAGGTAATGGACTGCTGAGACGAGGTCTCGGGTTCGACCCAGGTTTGCCATGGCACACACCAATGACTTTTTGATGCTTTTCGAAGTTATGTGTGTATTTATAACTATCCGGTTAATGGCAATAGGCTCGCCACCTATTACATTGGGACATAAATATAAACTGGTGAAATGTGGGTGCTAGCTCCTCTGCCTACCCCTTCGGGGATATAGGCGTGAGTTTATGATATTTTCTGATATGTAAACTGAGAAAGTGAGACCTTCTTCTCGTAACATTGAAGATTACTGCGAGAGAGGTGACGTCTTAGTCAGATGACATTTTATTCACATTTTTTTATTACCAGTCTATTTGAATTGAATAATGAATCTGGATTGAACACGTATTTTACATTCATGACAGTTGTCTACATAATGTCAATCCCATACATTGATCTATAATGAATCTATGGGTTTAACACGTATTTTGCCTTTCATGACAGTGGTCTGCCTAATGTCAATCCCATACATTGATCAATAATGAATCCGTGGGGTTAACACGTATTTTGACGTTCATGACAGTTGTCTGCCTAATGTCAATCCCGTACATTGATCCATAATTCATCTATGGGTTTAACACGTATTTTGACGTTCATGACAGTTGTCAACACAATGTCAATCCCATACATTGATCAATCTGTACTTCTTTTTTAGAACCGTATAGCCACTTGCCTAGAAGGGTTGATCTGCCTCACTCCTAATGATAAAACATGTCCACAGATTACCCAATTGAAGATCGACAACAATCCGTTCGCGAAAGGCTTCCGAGACACGGGAGCTGGCAAACGAGAGAAGAAGTAAGTACCTAACCCTTGAAACTAATCACTTTTAAATATACTACTAGCTAGACTGACTTAAGACTATAAAATTAAGGTCTATTTCAATCCAGGCGGCAAAATTTTTGAGCAGTTTTGAGTTACTTCTTCACGATATTTATTAACGTACCTAACAGTAAATATCAACCTTATTATATAAATACATAGCTTAAAATAGTATCTATGCAATACTCTCAAAGAAAAAACGAACGAAAGTTATGATTACTAGCCTGAATAGAGCAATAGTCTCCTCATTACCAGGTTACTGAATTGATTTGATTTGAACAGTATCACTTTTCGAATGAAATCATTTATCATATTCTGTCTTTTTTATGGATTTACGTCAAAAATAAATATCTTTATTATTTTCAAGACACAAAGTATATAAATGTATACCCATACGAGTATATCTTCATAACCAATGAGATCATTTTTGTATGGATTCTAGGAATTTTCGGTTTTTAAATCTTTTATTTCCTTTCAATAGTTTTGACAAACATAGCTTTTTTTGTGATTTTATGACATGGTAACTTGGACCTCCTCAAGGCTTATTTGGTATCACAAACACTTTTCTTCACATTATTTTTGTTCGAACCATTAATGATGTTGATGAGGATGATGAAGATGATAAAGATGATGATAGTTTCTCAGCATAGTAGTGGAGACTTTACCAAAGGCGTCCAAGGAGATTTGACACCATCACAAGAAGTCACAATTCATGTAATATACGACTTCCCTCATATTGTGTGCATGCTTCCAAGACAATAAGTGTCTAAAAATCTACAATTTTAACACATAAAAACTCGAATTTACGGCAAATTTTAGAAATGAAAACAAACTCTGCCGCCAAAATCTCTGACAAACATGAATTTAGTATTGTAGTTACCATTATTAAGTACGTATATTTATTATCAATCAATATTTTATAAGGGGCTCTCAAAAAATATTTAACCCGATAAAATAGACGTTCGTTACTCCCATAATAGGCCCTTTCCAAAAATTTTAATACTTAATTGCTTAATTTATTACCTTGTAAACTAGCAACGGTAAAAAATCGTTTATATCCCCCACTAGGTAGGTGGCCATAAGATTAATGACGGCGCAAACTGGGACTATTTAAGTAAAGTTAAAAGCTAACTGAATTATAGTATCTGTGGATCTTCAGAATTAATTAGGACGGTAGTAGTCCCGGCGCCGTTCGAAATTCAAATTAAACCAATCGGGCGCCTCCTTATTCGTGTTCGGAGTTTAAACATGGTTGGTAACGGCTAAAATCAAAATGGTGGAGTCATTCTTGCCGCTTTTTTCCAGCGTCTTTGGCGTGCGAGGGAGAAAATTGGATTTCCCTGATAAAATCAGCTTTACGTTTTTTCGCTGCATAATTTGCCACCGACTACTGTGGGCTGGTTGTTCCGTTAAGTTATTTGAAATTCGAACAAGAACTCAATTAGTAGTTGATACTTATCTGTTCGGTGCATCGTTAGGCGAATTAGTTTCGGATGTGTAGCCATTTTGTTTCTGCAGTTGGAACTGTGCTTAAGAATTTTAACTCTTTTATTATTGAAATGTTTGTTTACATTTGTGAATATGGACATAGACGTGGGAATTTCATCTGTATTTGATAGTAGATCCTAATATTTTCAAGCAATTTTATTGTTGTGCAAATTATATTGTACAGCCATTTTATTATTTCGTAATTTATTACGACGTTGGTATTACAGTAATCTAATTTATTCTATTCTATGAGATCTAATCTTATTATTAGATACGTTAATGTGGTGAAGTGAGTGTGTTTGTAAACAAGCTCTCTGATGCTAATATTGTATAATATATCCATTAATTGATAGATACAGTTTAAGGTTATCAAAGTTATATTTTAACGCAGTCGTTTAGTAAACAATTCTAAATTAACAATTTTACTTCTAAATCTATAAATCCAAAGCTGTCCCACTAGTGGACTGAATCAACCCATATACTTCATTTTATGCATTCATACTGAAAATAATAAACCCATTTTTTCGGACAATCGCGTAATTCAAAATTCCACAAGAACTTCGACCTGAAAGCTACAATTGAATCGATGATGAACCAGCTCCGGAAGCTATCTTAAATGCTTACACATTGCCGGACAGTCCGTCCGGACCGGACGACGTCGGACACCGGACGCTGCGGGCGAATCTTCACAAAATGGCGGGCGGATGTGGCGGAAACGTGAGCGTTTTGACAAACGCCGCGCTCGGAAAAGCCGACGGGCGCGAACACATGCCGTAACATACCTCCCGTCCGACTATAGGGTTGTCGCGGAAGGAAAATTTGTAATTTAAATAATGTATAGACTATTTAAAAGTATAGTTCTTTATAAAATAACTAATATTATGTGACCAGGACAACGACTTTACTAATCGTTAACCATTATCAAACCACTGAGATTACAAAAACTGCTATTAAATTTTAGGATTTATCAAATATTCTTTCAAAATTAAATTAAATAGAGTTCACTATATCATTTCATTCACTCTACACGATGCCCTTTAATTTTAATCTTTAACCCCATATCAGTAAGGCCTAAAATTAAATTGCGTTTTTGTAGTCTCAGTGGTTAGAAAATAGTTACAATTAGTAGAATCAGGGCTCAGATATGCAGCCTCCTCATACCTGGGGGCTAGACGGGGACACCGCGGTCGCTAAACTCAGGTTCACGTCACAAGAGAGAGCCTGGTTCTGGTGGGGTGCAAGGGATATGTTGGCTACTGTCTCACCTCCGGCAACTAAAGACACAAAGACGGCGTGCGTTTTAGTTGGTTAATATTAACGTACCCAACCGGCTCTGGCGGGGGGCAACCGTGTGTATTGGTATGGAACACGATTTTTTTTTATACCACTTAGGTGGCAGACAAGCAAACTGTCCATCTGATGGGAAGCGGTCACCGTGGCCTATGGAGGTTTGCAAAACAAGAGGCGTCACACACGTGCTGCCTACCCACCATAAAGAAATAGACCCAGATAGGCCGAATACAGATTCACAAAAAAGACATCAAGCGTACATTTGACACGACTTTGATCTGTGATGGCGTCGATGCTTACGATTTTGCTTTAATTATTCTTTATTCTTCATCCATTTTCTGTATAAACTCTTATACAGGAATACGTGTTGGAATGTGAGTATAAACACCACTGCCTATCCTTCACACGCTTGATTGATGAAATGCACTGATCGAACTATTACAAAAACTTTGTAACAGTCACGCTGCAATACACAAGTACAGTAATCGGCAAGTAACTTGACAAGAACCGTCAGCGCATCTGAGACGGTTTTTGGGTCTCTTTTGCGGTAAAGCAGACATGACTTCATGTTTGGAATATGTCTGATACTCTCCAAGACGATAATTGGTGGTGCTTGTGCGGCTAAGCACGTAATTAGTTTCCTTGCCACTTACACATAGCAAGGAATTGGGCCAATTTTTTTTTCCAAATTTAGGTATTCAGCTGCGACTTTTTCGGTTAGGAATTTATTTATAAATTTGATTAGGAATATATTTTATATAAAGTGTCGGATTGGTGGCAATAGGCTCGCCCCCTATTACATGAAAATCATAGTGGGCGAAATGTGGGTGTTTAATACACTTCTGCCCATCCCTTCGGGGATTATGGGCGTGAGTGTATGTATTCTGGCGAATGAATAGAATAATAACAAGCATTTTTTGTGCCTCTAAGAGTACGATGCGCGAACTTACCCCAACTACTACAAACCTTGCCAAGTTATATGCCGTGCACTGTACTAAAACTGTAAACAGCCCTCAAGAGCACAGCTCAACTCAAGGTGTTTTCTATTATTGCAAAAGTCAATGGCGTTTAATTTCTAACAATAATTGTACTTACCATTGAAAAAAATTGTAATTAGTTACGCCATGATATTTAAGTACATATTCCAATTAATTAATATGGTAATTAAAACTCAGCAACCCTGTTGTTTCCGAGTACTAACGAGTAATAAGTAGTCACTAACGGCCGTTCTCGCCATACCTCCAGTGTATTTATGCCTTTATAAGGATGTCCTTTGAAATGGTGTACCGTAGTGTGAGAATACCCTTTTATGTATCTGGGTACCTACAAATTAAGATGCGGTCGGTTTTGAGGTCATTTCTAAAGGTATGGAGTGGATATTATGCTATAAATGTTGCTGGAGAAAATTTTGTTCAGATAAAATTTCATAATTTTCTTCTTCTTTTTTCAATATGGCTTCTGCAGCAGGATAAATACCTTACCTTAAACTTTTCATAATTTTAGTAGGGCGGTGAGTAGGGTAGCCAGAGCTCACTGGAGAGATTTTGTATTGTCAGTGATCCTCCTTTGTCTTCTGCACATAGACTCTTTTAGCCTTCTCCCTCCCCCCTCCCCATTCCCCCTTCTTCTCTATATGATCGGCAGCACGAATGTGATGCCTCTAGTGTTGCTAACTCCGATAGGCCATGGTAACCACTTTTCATCAGGTGGGCCGCGTGCTTGTCTGCCACCTACGTGGTATAAAAAAGCCTAGAAATCGGTTCTTCTAGGTAAGATTTTGCATTTGGTACCATTTGTACCATTCAAGTTAGAAAAATCTGCCGAAGATGCGCCCTGTTGGATCCATTTCTCAACCAAGTCATTCAAGGAATGATGAAAGAGTATGTGGCATCTATGTGGCCATCGTAGATAATTTTGCCAACTGTTTTTGGTACCACGTAATGAAAGGTGAACCTAACCTAACCTTTCTTTCTTTAATTTCTTTCTTTAATTCTTTATTGCACAATACAGAAATAATTCATAAATATTTGCAAGAATCATGTACAAAGGCGAGCTTAACTCACAATGAGTTCTCTACTAGCAAACCTTTGAATATCACAGGAGTATATATTGTATCTGACTTTATTTCTAAACACAAAAATCCACCGACTGACACCAGAATTATAAGGTCTAAGTTAATCTCACCTGTTCGTCGATGCACCTATTAAACAACGAAAGATACCCTAGAGGCTGCTTTCGACGTCAGATGATAATTCTTTATAAGTTTCAAATACAGGGACCACTAACACAAAAGTCATAAAACAATACAACATCGTCTAAAACACACCAACAATAAAGACACCTACTTAATATGCAGCGCTGTCAAGAATAGCAATAGAACAGCTTTTGTCCCCTCATGACCCCAAACTAACCGCATCGTTTTAAGGGATAAAAATTTGGCGAAATTACAAGGCAGGCTACCCCTGTAGCCAGTTTACAATGTAACGCGAGCGCTCTAATGCGAACAGTTTAACTTAGGGCTGTCCCAATGTGGAAGTTTAATTTAATTAGAAAAGTATTTTTCTTTTACTTGTAAAAAGGAGAAGAAAGAATGAAAATTCGTTTTGTTTACTTATCCATATTTTAAACTTTAATCTTTAGAGCACACTATTAAAAGATAAATATTCTTCACATAGTTTATTTTAATTGCATAACAGCAATGTCTCTAATTCAACGGAATTTTTACACTGACATCAATGACATTTGGTACCATTCTGCTAATTCGTCCATTATGACAATTAGCAGAATTAGCAGAATGGTTGTTCAGGGCGACTATTCAATACATTCGTGGCCAAGCCAACCTCACCTACAAACCTAATGGTTTGTATACCGGCTTGCAGGTACTACGGAGAAATGATATCACCATATCATCTCATCCGAAGGGTGTCGTAAGAGGCACAAAACAGAAAATCTGCAGACGATATACCTGCGAAAGAAGGAAAACTCGAAATATAACCCTGTACCAACCCGTGGAAACTGTAGGTCAAAGCGTCCCAACATTGGTAGAGGCATATATCCAGCAGTGAACTGAGATAGGCTAATTAATTGACTAATCGCTATATTTGAAAATTATATCCCAAGTAGTATAATATCAATGAAACACACACCAAAAATTATATGATCACAATTAAATTTCGTCACCCCTGAAAACCAAGGGGTGGCGCAAATTAAATTCTATCAGTTGACAATGAGACGAGTTAATAAAATGAATTCGGTACGGGACCCTCTGCTCGAAGACGGGTCGGCCATATTTAGGGATCAGTAAAACAATGAGATGATAAAGAGTTATTTGTTCTGGGCGACAGAAGGTACATAATTGTACCCGTTTTTATAAATTTTGGGGTGAGTTAAACGTTTGGCTTCTTTTATACTTTTTGTTGTGGTTAAAATGTTGTACGTGGTTTATGATCGAGAACTCGGGGTAGCTCTTGTTGACGTCAGATGGAATAAATTTTTGGTCTTAATTATTTTTTTAAAACTAATAAGATAGTGTTCATTGTCAATCAAATCAGTTCGTATTGCCGTCAAAACGTAAACGTTTTATGGCAACTTGTATGAAATTTTATGAAAAATACAGCTATGACCTTGCACTTATTAGTGTCAAATAATTGACTATTATTACTCGTTCAGGGAATGAATAAGAACTATAAAATCATCATCATTATCCTTGCGTTAGTCCCGGTCCGCTTTCAAAAATTATAAAATATGAACGTAACTTTTACCAAGATTTTAAAAATATATTCAATTAAACAATTTGTGATAAATTGTAATTTTTGGTAACTTTGATGAATTTGAAATCAAATCTAATCCTTTATTTGTCTAATCCTTTGCGGTTTGGTTAGGATTTGTAATAAAATCTATTAACAAATAATCGTCAAACCCAATAAATTGTTTGTCATCTTTTTTGGGAAAACCATACACTTAAGTACTTCAGCTCAGTGTGAAAATGTAGGAAAATTACTTATGGAAAATTCGGCCACCTTTAAAATTCATTAGATAAAACACCATGGGGGCGTCGGTGGTTCGAATTTCACCATCATTAGAAGATGATTAACCTTTCGCGGCGAATGGGGGTCGCTTCGCGCCATTACCTCAAATGTCATACTATTCACACCCTAGTGTTGTCATTTAAAAATATATTTTTATTGAACTTTGTCGTACCATGAGAAATCGATAGGGTATATGACAAGTTCCATCAGTTTTGTTTTTAATAAACGTAGTGAGACTTTACGAAGAGCGAAACTTATGCTCGGGCCCTCTCGTTCTCGGGCTACTCAAAAATGCTGTCGATTCGACCGAAGATTAAACGCCTTAACAATGACTTCTACATACTCTTCTACTTCTACTTGTATATAGTAACTACGTATTTCTATAGTGCGTGTAGGGAACAAAACTAGATATCATGTAAATTTCACAAATCATGAGCAATTTCTTGTAGTTGTTAGATACTCACAACATAATATTACAAGAAGGTACGCTTTGTATGTATCTAAACAGATGTAGAAATTCGTTAGCTCATCCAAAAATTCTTATATTAGAATCAATCACAGTGGATGTTTGCGCTAAAATCCTCTCTTTTTGCCAATAGGACACCTTGATGAATATTGAGAAACGAAACAAATAAATGATTTGATTTGAAATACCTATTTCTGACTTTCTACTCACCAGTATAGTGACAGGAATTTTGGCGGGAACGCGAAAAGTGTCAGAACGCTGCTGTGTTTCATTTTCTAAATTTTGTGTAAATTCAAATATTTATGTTTCAAAATGGTGGAGTTTTAGACCTAACAGCTTACCTAGACAAAGCGCATAAGTGTAGGAAAGTGGAATATTGTACTGAATCGTGATTTTTCGTGTCGGTGTCAAAATCTCCCTAAGAAAAGCTTCTAGTAAAGTCTCAATTACTTTACTGTGGTAACTATCAGTCGTCAACGTCATCATCTTATAATCATTCCAACTAGATTAGTGAATAATAAAAATTAATAATACAATAAATAAAAATAATAAAAGATTAGTGAAGAATAAAAGTCTAATTTTATTTGATTACACCAAAATAAAATTAGACTTGACATACTTAAAGGTCCTAGTTACCATGCCATAAAATCCCTTAAAAAAAGTAGTAATGACAAAAACCCCTTGCTTTTTCTCTTATAATCTGCATAAACATTGTAATGATAAGATGATAACACGAGTAGTCTGTCGGTGTACCGCAGGCAGGCGCTGCTGACGGCGCGCTCGGACGCCCGCGACGATGACGACGAGCGGCCCCTGGACGTGGGCGGCCCCTCCAGTCCACCGCCCCCCTCGTCCACGACGCAGCACAACTCCACCTGTAAGTATACCTACTTGGATTTTATTATACTTATGCTTTACTTCCTATTAGAACATACGCGAGTAGTACCGCGCCTAGTAGAGCGCAGACGGTGCAGTATTCCATCAAGACCCAAGCGGTTCGGTGAGTCTTTCCTCTGCCGCACCATTACGTCTTAAAATTCCTTACCGGGTCTTTTAAGCGAGGCGTGAAAAAGCATCTGATGAGGCCGTCAAGCTGAGCGCCACCATTGTAGCACTGTACGTGTTTGCAAAAGTGACCCTCTTTTATAAGACTTTGCCTTCAGCTTAACATTAGGCGAGGTGAAGACAAATTGACGTGCCATAAATGAAAAAAATAAATAAAAGTATAGATTTTGACCCACGTCGCGAGAGAAACGAAATCTTAACGCGCGTGGGTTAGTTTCATATAATCTATCTTTTGTAGTTTCAAGCTCCTACGCCATCGTAGCCACCCCCTGTTGTCTTCACTAGACCCCCAAAAATGCGTGTATTGTTGGCTTATTTATAGTCGTATCGTTAATCTATTTATTAATCTGTGAGTTGAGACACTGTTTAAAATTAACTTCAGTTTAAATATTCTATAATCAAATATCTAGTATCTCAGAATATTAGAAGACTAGATTATAATGTATTATATGCGATGAATTCTTCACTTCAAAGTCATAATTTGAATTTAAAAAAGATTTTGAGCTCTAAATTAAAAAAGTACTTCTTTACTTTTAAGTTGAAATATACAAATTACAAAAAAAAATGTCATTTCGTTTTGGTTCTGTCAGGTTTTAAAAAACTTTTTCTTTCAGCGTGGTTCAGCTCAAGTGGCGGGGGCGGAGACTCAGGAGCTGAAGAAGGCATAGAAGCAGGATCGGACTCCTCATGCTCAGGTGGAGCGAGGGCACCGTCACCTCCTCCCGGCCCTTCACGCCCCTCCCCGGCGCCAGACGTCTCCCTCGGCCCTCCAGTCCAACCCCCACTTCTCCCATATTTATACCCGCCAAGCTTATACCCGCCTCCGTTCTTCCCTCACCACCAAATGCCACCAGGTCTCCTATTTAACCTTCATCCGTTACTACAGCAGTATTCCTTGCCACCGCCTCCCCCCAATCCTGGGCTACACGCAGCTTTAGGCAAGACGCATCGATTCGCTCCGTACGCGTTACCTGGTTTAGGATCAGCGTTTGAGCAAGTAGCGCCGCGGGCACGTTCGTTGAGTTCGTCGCCTGCGCGTGCGCGGCCCGGCTCGCCACCGACGCGAGCCGCCTCAGCAGATCCTCCACCGGAACCAAGTTCTACGACACCTGCGACACCACCTGCGTCTGATCTGAAAAGCATCGAGCGGATGGTGAATGGGCTAGATGTGGAGACGCAGGACTGACTTTCCCCGTGATGTACATACTGTGTATTTAACTCGAGGCCCGCTCGCCTCGGGCCAATTTTTATATCGTTCCTATTTTGTTTTCCTTTCGAGTTCTATTCGGGTCGATATTCGTATACTGATTGTAAATAGTTAAGCTTACATTAGAATCGTTCACGAAATATTTGGTTGACTGTGGACGGACGGCATCGCGGTATAACATTCACAGAATGTTTTTCTTTCTTGTGCAATAATTTCTTTGTCTATTGTATTAAGAAATTGTTATTATTATCTTGGAAGCTAAAGCATAGGTATATTTTGTTTACAAAATCAAGAAAACTATACCAAAACAAACATTTTACAGAAGAACAGCTTCATAGAACGCGTGTAATTTACAACTAGTGAAACAATGGAAGTTAGTTGAGATTCTCATAAGTAGATTATGGGTTGACATTTTTACGCGTTTAACTCGTTACATAAACCCGAACTTCTGTAATTATCTATTTTGTGTTTCGAGGCATACTATTATGAAATTGAACCTGCAATGGCATTGATACCGAATTAGATGTCGTGTACAGCACGAGGTAATAGAACCATTACTTATCGTCATTTCAAAGGAATAAATACGTCAAATCAACCCACAATGTCCCGTGCTGTGTTTAACACAGACAATGAACACATAGATCACACAATACGTATCATTGCAAACCAGGTGTGGTCGCGATGCCGTGCCAACCACACAAGCCTCACATTAGTAAAACATAGTAACACTGCAATAGCAATAGTTTTAAATTAATACTTTAAAATCTGGTAATACGAATTGTAGCTATGACGACTTCTTACTAGGGTGAAATTTCTTTATTTTTTTTTTATTTGCCCAAATTCAAGTAAGCAAGGATGTTTACAAAGTGATGTAAAATACTAGAGAAAATGTTTTTTATTATAGGTTTTATGTACCTAAATGTAAACAAGTCGTTATTTTGGCAAACGTTGAAATTATAACGTAGAGCTATAACATTGAATGTTCACTAAAAAATAACAAAAACACTCGCTAGTCTTAAAAAAATACAATAAATATATTTTTTCATTTGTAAGTGCCATTTTCAGATTGGACGTTTTCCAAATTGGTTTAGTCAAGATTTTAAAAATACATGAATAATAAAGTACTGTATTAATGGAATCCGAAAGTCTAATCTAAGGGTCCGGTGATAAGATGTCAAATTTCGATGTTGAATTACACACCTTCATGATTAACAAATACAATTATTGTCAAGTCAAATACTTCACACAGTTTTTGTGACTACTACCTTTTTAATTATAAGTGAAAGAATTACATAACAATGAATAAAAATATTTATAAATATTGTTTACAAAATTGTAATAAAATAAATTCCTATAATTTTTCGGAAGACGTCACCGCTGCAAACCGTAATTGCGGAATTATTTGATTTCATTTCCCACTTCGAATAATTAAAATATAATTAATAATATTGCTTTATTTTGTAAATACAATTTGTAAGGTATATTTACGTGTTTACTAATAAATAGACATATTTTCAAAATATGTTTTGTCAATTGTGCTGTGAGATAGCGGGGGTTCGATTGCTGCTTTCGTTAAAAAAATACATATTTTGCTTTCAATTTTCGGTACAAAATGTGCTAATATTGAAAATGAAGAAAAAAAACGTTACGCTGAAATGTTGATATCATAAGCTTTCGTCTTCAATTGGCATAAAATTCAAAAAAATATAAATTTCTATGAAAGCAACAATTGGATTCGCGCATAACGATTGATAAATCTAAACTATAAGTTAAAAATTTGTAATATATAGTTAATAAATATTGTAGTTAAAATACAAAATATATAATTATAATAATTATAAAAATGAATATAATTTTCCATGGAATTCATTACACTTAAGCAGCAAACGTTTGGTAATAGTTATTAAAAACTTTTTTAATTACTTACACGATTAAGTAAACAGTGATTTGATTGCAATAAGAATTTTTTTTTGCCATTTTTCTACAAAAAATAATAAGCTTTATGAAGGAAATTGTAATTTTGCAACAGTTGTAACTAAAAATTATTCATTAAAATATATAGATAAATCTATTGACAAAATATAATTGTTTCTTTTCGACCACCTGCACCACTACAATATGGGGTTCTATCACTTAGATGGCAGACAAGCACTTGGCCCACCTGATTGACTGACACGTGCTGTTGATCCTGTAGAGGGGAGGAAGGAAGGTAAACGGGTTGAAAGATAAAAGTTTCTGTGCTGTCACAAATCCGGGTGCAGAAGACAAAGCAGGGTTTTACATCATCGCATAACCGTGTCAACTTAAGCCGACAGCATATATTATCTTCCCACTGACGAAACTAAACCTCTAGTCTAGTGAGCTCTGGCTACTCGTCGTTGGAAACCTTATTTGCATTGGTCTGGGTGTTTCTATGTATAATATGATGTATGTATTTACAAAAAAAAGTAGCTATCTAAGTGTGTTTATACGCATTCTAGAACCCATAACACAAGCCAGATAAACTATGCTTACCATGGGTCTAGGTGGCGTTGGGTAGATTATCATAGAATATTTATTTCTTTATTATTTATATTCATAAAATGATGGCCCGGGTTCAAGACCGGGAGGTAGTGAAATTACTCCTACAAATATAACAAATATACAAGTATGTAAAGACGGACGGATGTATGGATGCACCTT
This sequence comes from Pelosia muscerda, assembly GCA_963691645.1. Lineage (NCBI taxonomy): Eukaryota > Metazoa > Arthropoda > Insecta > Lepidoptera > Erebidae > Pelosia > Pelosia muscerda. Next base: position 3,569,179 of record OY829118.1, read on the forward strand.
CGTCCTACAGAATACCGCGGTTAATAACGATATTAACCGCGGTATTCTGTAGGGCGAAGGTACTTCCCTAGTAAGACAGCTCAATAAGGACAGGAGATACCATCATGTCCTACCTCATCTGTATGTATTTATGAATGAACATGAATGAATATCGCCAGAACCCGTTATACAATCTTTCTCGTTTATCAATCCGCGAGCTAGGTCCTTACTGTTATCATTATACATCTCTGTGGTGTTTCGCGCTGCACCTCATTCAAGGAAACTAGTTTAGCATACGGAACATAAAGTGGGCGAATCATCTGATATCAACACAATTACGTACGTGACACCTCTAGGACAGCGATGCTCAAAGTTTTTACCATTTATTTGCTTCATTTCGAACTCCATGTATTCCGTTTTCGCGTTGTCAGCACGCGATTCGCACAAAGCGGTGTGCCATCCATCGCCGGTTACAGAATGAAATGATACATCATCACTACATAGTATAAAACAAAGTCGCGTTCTCTGTCCCTATTTGTCATGTCCCTTTGTATGCTTAAATCTTTTAAACGGACGCATCGGATTTTGATGCAGTTTTTTCAAATAGATAGAATGGTTAAAGAGGAAGGTTTATATGTACATAACATCATGCTACGACCAACAAGTGCGGAGCAGGAATGAAAAATGTTGCAAAAACGGGGTGACGCAGACGAAGTTGCGCGGGTCAGCTAGTTTACTATATTGCTAAAACGGATATAAGTGGTGAATTAGCACACCCACCGGATCCCAGCAGGAAAGTTAGATCCAAGAAGTACTGGCTCGACGTCGTGATGGATGACATGCCAGCCAAAAATCTCATTACCGTGAACGCCCAATATTGTGCGAAATAGAGGAGGAAAGTAGGAATGCAAAGCTTGAGCTCCAAGATCACATTGACCTTGGATGCAATCAGGAAAATATGTCTACATGATGCTGATGGAATGGTAAACTGACCCACAAAAGTGAAGCACCCCGCTGGATGGTAAAAAGCTAGCCGTCTGGGCTTCACACTCAAATGATAGTATAACATGTAGATTGGTTAACTTTTTTTTATGAAAGCTGCTGCAGTTTCTCTTAGAAAGAAAAACCTACAAGGCCCCGTCCATCACCAAATCCATAGACTTGCAAGTGAGGTCAGCTTACCTCACCGATCTTGGTAGAGTTACACACATTTTATAAATAAAGACATTTAACTTTCACTACCTTTTTTTTATACCACTTAGGTGGCAGACAAGGACACGGCCCACCTGATGGGAAGCGGTCACCGTGGCCTATGGACGTTTGCAACACCAGAGGCGTCACACACGTGCTGCCTAACCTGTAGAAACCTTCTAATGCCCTTCTTAGAACCCCATATTGTGGTCGCTTGGGAAAACCTTCACAAAAGTTTGACAACCGCTGGTCACAAAGATCACATCAGATCCTCGCATAGTGTTGGGAGAGCCAGCAATTACTCCGACGTGACGCGTACCTTGTTATACAGTAATTGTGTAAAATAACTACGTACGAAGCACTAAAGATGTTAGATTCCATTTTATTGTTGTGTAAACCCGTGGTGATATTATAACAAACATTTTGAGCACCGCCATTTTGATAAAGTGTGCTTATTTGGAGTTAAACACGTCGTCACTCTAGGTCTGCTTCTGCTATAATGGTGGCCTTCGAAGAATCTATAGGTCAGGTCCCAGAACTCATGTTTCTACAGGTAGGCAAGAGATGTGGACCCAAAATTTATTTCATAAAAAATATTACCACAAAAAATTACTACTCCGCATTATGAGTTGATGTTTTTTTATGAAATTGTCTATAAATAAAGATACTGTACTTGTACTTTCAAAGTAGTTGCATTATTCACTCTGGGAGCCTTTTTAGGTCTCCGCCTACGTACTTATGCAACTTGCTCTCCTGTTCATAATTGTGAAACACCAGAATCCCTAGCACGAAAAGTTATCGAATTCATAATGTAATGGTATCGAGAAAGCACAGCATTGAGGTTAGCGGACTTCACACACAATCAAATTCACAGTATACAAGCTGCCTATCGGAAAGCTCCACTCTCTCGATACCTGTACTATACGAATTCGATAGCGTTACGCGATATGGGCACAGACCAGTGTTGCTTAAAGTTACAACACGTTATTTATTAACTTGAATTATTCCTGCATTATTCCTCGGAATGTAAGGCTAACGCACCTACCAAAATAAACCGGCTGAAGTAAACTCACACATTTTATGACACCTGCGAGGAACGTCCACACGTGCCGATGGCAGATAGTGGTCACTGCACGTAGCAGGGCGCGGCCGCTGTACCGGCGCTGATTCACTTGCGATTTAGTAGAGTTGAACATTAACACGTGGGCCAACATAATGGCGAACGTGTTGGCCAACATATCCTCCGCCATCTCGCCACACATCAACTCCCACTCTACACGTGCGCCAACAACTGCTGACCAACTTGTTCGCCACTATGAAGCCTAGACAAAAAAAAAGTCCGCTGAGTTTCCTGCCGGAGTCTTCTAAGGCGGGACTGCGTTTCAAACCGGTGGTACATGTTTATAATATATTAATAATATAGACGTTTTGTAAGTACTGTTTAGTGGTCTATACAGAATAAATGTTTTTTTTTAATTGAAGTATATCAGTGCATTAGTAAAGATACTAGAGGCGGCATACGACACACGACTAATTTAACTATTTGTTACGTTTCACGCATAAACCTCTGAACCGATATTGATAAAATTTGGACTAAGTATAGGTTGAGAAAGGACGCCTTGAAGATGTTTGATGGCGACAATCTACACCCAAGCGGATGGAGCCGTGTGCAAGCAACCACTAGTGTGTAGGTACCTATATTAAATATTAAAAGTTCAATATCTTAGGGATGTCCATAGGCCACGGTGACCACTTTCCATCCGGTGGGCCGTGTGCTTGTCTGCCACCTAAATGGTATAAAAAAAAGTTCCTGCCGAAATTACGCGAATTACCGAAAGAATGAACATCGAATGACATCGAACGTTCATCGGTCATTCGATTCGCATGACTCCACTCGGATCGTCAACCACGTTTTGACAAGTCAATATATGGGACTGGCTCCCGATTGTGTACAAATTACCGTGAAAATCATCAGGATCATAATAGCTAAGAACTGCACCCCATACAGCTGTAACTCAGAAGACCTGGAATCAGTCCATCAGCGCTGAGCGTGAAATTTCGGCGGGTAAGTCATTTTTTTGTGACCTGAACATAGTTTTCTAGGATACGGTAACTTTCATGTTGTCTAAATTCAAATTGAGCAATCTAAACAACATATTTAGGCTAATCGAGTCCGATACAAACCGGTTATGGAATCAATTACACTACACAATAACAAATGTGAAGTTACCCTACATTTGAGAAAATTGCTATAAAATGTTTGTGTTTAATTCGTAAAAAATACAGGGTGTAAGGGGAACACTCCCGAAGCCGAATGCCCCTGTTAGTACTCCTGGTACACAACATATTGGCATAAAAAAATTACGCTTACTACTCTTTTCCATTAATCAATTACTCTATCGCAGTCCACAGCTGGACATAGGCTTCTCCCAATATGCGTAATTGCACCCGCTCCTTCGCCTTCTGCATCCAGTCTATCCCAGTCGCCTTTTTCAGGTCGCCAGTTCATCTGGCAGGGAGACATTGCACCTTCCATTTACCTCCTTATGGTCCCCAACTCTTGGACTCGTTTGATCCAACGGCTATCGGTCCTTCGACAGATGTGACCAGCCCACTGCCATTTCAACTTGCGTATTCTGCGAGCTAGATCGGTAACTTTAGTTCCATGACGGGCGACCTCATTTCTCCTCAATATAAACCATGTATAACTTTTGAGTGACATCCATCTGACCTCCACAGCTCTGTTCCTCTTATACTTATCTTATCTTATGTTGTTGGGGTGCGTGCCCAGGAGCCCTCGCGGACACCTCGACCCTATTGGATCCTTTGTGTCGACCCCATCCTGGCTCCTAGGTTAGAGGAGGCATAGCCCTCTCTATCAAGGTAGGGTAGGTAGGCTACTCCTCTCAATTGTAGGTGCATGTAATCCTCTGGTTTGGGGTATCCCCACCCGAGTAGATCCATTCGATGTCTTCCTAAGGCGTGGCACTCGCACAGTATGTGCTCTTATACTTAATCGCAGTACCTACAGATAGGTAGGTACTAGACGGGGACACCGTGGTCCCTATATCCGTCTCGAAAGAGAGGGCCCCGGGTCTGTCAGGATGCGAGGGATATGTTCGTTACTATCTCACCTCCGGCAACTAAAGACCCAAAGACAGCGCGCGTTATAGTCGGTTCGAGTCCAAAATAACCTATCTCATCGGCTCCAGTAGGATTGGTATCCGTGGGGATTTCGCCCATAGGAAAAAAAGTACAGAAAAATGTGTAATTTAACAAACACTTGTTCATACTAATAAAACTATGGATTCAGACTGCAGGGCGATGTGATAATCTAAACGATACGAGAATGTTAAGCGTGTTGCCTCATTCAATATTCCCGAGGTGTTGCCATATAAACAACGATAAAAACAACATTTTTCGTTGCACATGCCATTTGCAACTGCAACGTACAACAACATTATTCAAGTAAAGGGTCAGCAAAAAAGTAATTGCTGTTTGAACGTATAACTTGTAAAAGTAGCATTTCATTCCGTGTGATAATGGTGAAAGTATACTCACCATTTCAACTCATCAGAAGGAGTCGTAAGAGACGACTATCTATGTATATTTATGCTTTTTATCTGGAATATAGGTACGTCTCGTATACCTCCTACATCAAATTCGATGCTTCTAGTACATTAGACTTTGCCACTCATATAGCAATTCCTCTGTGCACTCCCAGGTTTGCTGGAAGAAAACTCAACTTTGAGTTAAGCTCGCCTTTGTACATCTCGTAACACTATTTTATATAAATATAATTTATGTGTACATGAAGAATAAATAAATAAAAAAAGACTTACGGAAAATGCAGACGATATCACTGCGAGAGAAGGAAAACTCGAAATAAAATCCTGTACCAACCCGTCTGGTCAGTGCGGAAACGGTAGACCAAAGCCTCCCAATATTGGGAGAGGCCTATGTTCAGGAATGGACTGCGGTAGGCTAATTGAATGATTGATTAAGGTAGCTTAAATACCTGAAGCAATAATTTATATTAAAACATATAAGCATATACACACATATGCTCACGCCCGTAATCCCCGAAGGGTCAGGCAGAGGTGTATTAAACACCCACATTTCGCCAACCGTGATCTTCGGTCGCACGAAAAAGTAATTAATTCTTAATGTTTAAAAATACAGTCTCGTGGAATTGCAGCTAGACTAGACTAATGATCCCCTCGATTAGTACCTATGAAAATAATTCTCTGTTACATTTATCATTGTTCACATACTATTTATAGTACCTATTATATTATACTAGCTGACCCGCGCAACTTCGTCTGCGTCACCCCGTTTTTGCAACATTTTTCATTCCTGCTCCGCACCTGTTGGTCGTAGCATGATGTTATATACATATAAACCTTCCTCTTTAACCATTCTATCTATTAAAAGAAACCGCATTAAAATCTGTTGGGCAGTTTAAAAGAGATAAGCGTACAAAGGGATATAGGGACAGAGAACGCGACTTTGTTTAATACTAAGTATGTAGTGATAGTGAAGGCTACGTTCACCCACGTCATACAAATATACCTACACGTCTGTCTGTGTCATTTACCCAGAGGAGGATACGTCATCCTGTGTCTACGTGTGTATACGTATTCTAATATCCATAGCCACTACCTCTTCCTACGTCATTATTCGCATACCATTGTCTATCGACGTCATTTTTCTTTTCAAAAAAAACCGCGGTAGCCTTGTGGTATGGGTAATGGACTGCTGAGACCATGTCTCGGGTTCGATCCCAGGTTACCATGGCACACACCAATGACTTTTCAATGCTTTTCGAAGTTATGTGTGTATTTATCGCAGGCTTACAAGTGCCCGGTTAAGTGCAATATATAGGCTCGCCACCTGTTACATTGGGACCTAAACATAAACTGGCGAAATGTGGGTGCTAGCACCTCTGCCTCTGAATTCCAAGATAATAATGCGGCAGAGTAACGACTCACAGAACCGCTTGATTATTTATAAGGATGTAAATAATTATAAATAAAATGAGCATACCTCTAGCTTACCTGCCTTCTGATTCTATGCATTTTAACCCAAAATTCTTAAAACACACTCAATTTACCTACAAAGAAGCCGAAACAACCCTTTCTTAACTCAGATGTCAATTATAAATTCGGCGTGAAAAGGTATTCACGGTATTTCAATTCCTACCGCGAAATAAATCGAAAAAATACGACTAACAAGCTAGAGTTGGCCATTATAATTAAATGTTACGGTTATTTGGTAGTGCTGTCCTTGTCTCTCGTGGGAAGAATGGATATTTTTGTCTCACTCACTTCTGGGCGAAGTGTTGCCACAAATCACTTGAGACAATGAGAAGACAGTCGTTGGTGAGATCAAGGATTTTAAGAGTTTGGATAGTGGTGTTCGTTCTGATAATTAATGTTGATAAATATTTCTTTACAAAGTAGGTTTCCTCATTCAAATTATATGTCTGACTTGAAATAACTTGATTTTCTTTTTTATTTATGGCATGTCAATTTGGCTTCACCTAGCGTGATGGTAAGCTAAGGCAAAGTCTCAAGAAAGAGGGTCACCATTATAAACACGTACCTCCAGTGTTACATGGTTGTGCTCAGTTTGACGGCCTCATCAGATGCTTATTCACGCCCCGCTTGAAAGTCCCTGAACCGTAGGAAGAAGAATGTTCGATCACATAAATGAGTATTGAGTGAGTGAATGATAATATTTCAAAGAAATACCTGTATTAGAATTTAGTTTGTTGATCGGCTAATGCATCTAGAATCCATAAATCCCGAATATTTCCAATTTTTCTACTAATCGTTAAGCGAGCGACAGTCTCTGTTTTGACAAGGTGGCCAATTACAGTGCACAGGGTGTACAATTTCCACGAAACTTGGCACACGTATTCCTTGATTTAAAACACAACTTCTGCACACAACGGATGAACGATGAACACAAACGAACACACACGGATATTGATTATTAGCGGTTGAAACAGCAAAGACATGAGACCTCGTCGTGTTTCCTTCCTCCTACAGTAAGGGACCCGCCCTTAAGCGGGGCGTGAAAAAGCATCTGATGAGGCCATTGTAGCACTGTACGTATTTGCAATGGTGATCCTCTTTCATGAGACTTTGCGTTCAGCTTAACATCAGGCGAGGTGAAATCAAATTGACGTGCCATAAATAAAAAAAAAAAACCTCACAGATTATTGTGAAAAAATGGTTCTCCCGAGGTTTACTGTTCAAAGAACTAGTTTTTATTTTACTCCCATTTAAGAGTTTGTGCGTTACATTGAGTAGGTATAGTTTCCTATCCAAGCCCTGCATACTCTTAACACTTTCAAAGGTCGGCAATTTCCGCCGCTGGCCTGCAATTAATCCTGAGACTTCAGCAGTATCACCAGACTACCTCTATTTATCACCATTAGAGAGTCAACATCAATCCAAAAAGAATGTGTTAAATACTTTCATATCAGCTGCAAATTATCGTGCGATGCAATGGCGACCGTTCTCACTTGCCGAGACTTGGTATTAGACGATTCTGTTGTTTTTCTTTTGGATAATTAACACATAAGCCACGGTAGCCTAGTGGTATAGATATTGAACTGTTGAGACGAGGTCTCCCAATGACTTTTCGATGCTTTTCGAAGTTATATGTGTATTTATCGCAGGTTTATAAGTGCCCGGTTAATGGCCATAGGCTCTTCACCTATTACATTGGGACCTAAAAACATTAACTGGCCCAATGTGGGTGCTAGCATCTCTGCCTACCCCTTCGAGGATATAGTTTATTACGTTTTCAAAACGTGTGATTTCAATCAGATTAGAGAGAAAAAATATACAAAACTATATTTATTTCCGTGCGATCTGTCAAATCATAATCTACCTACCTTTTCATAAGGTAGGTATACCTAATCAGAAACATCCTAGCTCCTTCCACCCTCCAGAATTAGCCAATTAACATCCATTACCCGCTCACTACGGTTAAATCAAACTTCTAAATAAAACATAATGCTACAATTTGCAAGTTAATTGATATAATTATTAGAAACTCAATTGGTCGATCGATCATTGATTCCATATCCATAATAGATGAAAAAATTGCTTTATAGTCATTCATTGTTACCAGCTATAAAAAATATTAAATAATTCGTAATTAAAACTAAGCAATATTTTTTTAAGATGGACGATTAGTATAGGCTGGTCATACTATTGTTTATAGAATGGATGTTTAGAGCAGCATCAGACGACATACAACATTTCGAAGAAACTCGGAGTCCTGAACAGAGTAAGACGTTTTTCACGTCGGAGCAGCGGTGTCTTCTTAAAAAGACACAAATTCGCTCCTGCGTGAAATACTGCTCTCATCTCTGGGATGGCTACGCAAAGTACTTATTAGATGCTCTCGACAGGTTGCATTATACCAATCTTGCTGAAAGTGTATTTTGTGCAGTAGTGGCCAAAAAACCTAACCTATTCGTTTCTAATAGCCTATTCCGTCCTAACCTATTCGTTTCTAATAGCCTATTCCTTCCTAACCTATTCGTTTCTATCAAATCGTTATCATTATCAGGATTCCCTACTCTATTGCAGCACAGATTATCTAAACGCATGTTTACAGTAAACACAATTACATTAATTACACTAACTGCATGCACCGGTGTCACCTGTATGCCCTTATACGCTTATCACTGTAATCGTATCCACAATCATGGACGACATCACCTGCCAGAGCTGGGAGTTACGCTTAAATAATCTACATGATATATTCTCAAATCAATTCACTTATTTCCATGTAACAGGTGTATAGAATTGATAAATATCTACTACTATTTTATAAAATAGTTGTGTATTATGTTAGGCAGGACGTCAATACTTCACCTCACCTGATGGTACACTGAATGCAAAGTCTCAAGAGGGTCACCATTACAGACATTAACAACATTACTATGGTGGTCATAAGCTTTGTTTGAATGCGTTATTCTCAAGAACTACATGTGTCATTTCAGAAATCTTTTTGCATTTGATAGTCCATTTTTAAGGAAAGTTATGAGTTATATAACTTGACGCTACGAGCTTTTGGAACCGAGTAATGTGAGAAAAGGAAAAATAGACGCAGATGACTGGAATATATGGGATCTCGGTGTGTTAAATTACAAGGATGAGACCTCCGTAGCGTGGCGGTAGCACACGCGACTGCTACGGAGGAGGCGCGGGTTCTATTCCCGCTCAGTGCAAATATTTGTGTGCATGAATATGAATATCTGCATTGGTCTGGGTGTTTCTATGTATAATATGTAAGCATTTACAAAAAAAATATGTGTCTAAGTATGTTTATCCGCATACCCGTAACATAAGCTAGTTTAGCTATGCTTACCATGGGTCTAGACATTCATTCATCTAGATGAATGAATGTATTTTCTTTCTTCTTTTTAGTGATGACTATTAATCTGCGTCTCTGATAGAAAAAAAAACCAACCTATGCTTATAATAAGATTCGATTGATCGTAGATAGATGACATTATCTAACCACTATCATAGTTATATAAATAACATCACCATATTAATTAAAACAATTAATAATAATGTTCGGGTAATTAATAATATCAAGCGTATAAATAATTAATAATATCAATAAAATCTAACAAGATTTTTGGGCACACGTCAACCTCACCTGCGTGGCCGTACACCTGCTAATTGACCCCGGCTTTCCTCTAACGGTTGATGGGGTCAGATGGCAATCACTTCCGTAAATAAAAAACAAAATTAACCAAAAATGGACGTATAGGTGCTCTTCTAGTACTCTCCATTACCCTATTTCGATTCGTTTAAAGGAGATGATGATGACAAAAGGGATAGATTTCAATGGGACGATCATAGGAGATAATATATGAGCCTGCGATAAGCGGAGGTGACTTGGGCGTCGGAGGTCGCAGAGTGATCGGAGTCTCCATGATCGCCGGCCTGTGGGTGTCGGGGGAGCCGCCAGATACCCTAACAGAAGCATTTCCCCATTAGAGTTAGATGGGGGCACCGTGGTACCCATACCTAAAGTCTCTTAAGAAATGGCCCTGGGTCGACCGGGGTACGAAGAATAGGTATAAGGATATGTTACCTATTATCTTACCTCAGGCAACCTAAGACCCAAAGACGGCGTGCGTTTTAGTCGGTTCAAGTCCGACATAACCACTTTCACTGGCTCCGGCGGGGGTCGTATAAAACATATTAAAATGAAACAACTTTTTACGAATTCTATCGCTTCTTTTGACGACCTCCGTTTCGTGGCGATAGTAAACTACGTAGGCGTGGGTTCGATTCCCGCTCAGTGCAAATATTTGTGTGTATGAATATGAATATTTGCATTGGTCTGGGTGTTTCTATGTATAATATGTATGTATTTACAAAAAAAAGTATCTAAGTATATTTATCCGCATTCTAGAACGCATAACACACGCTAGTTAAACTATACTTACCATTGCATCTACATCTAGGTAGCGTTGTGTAGATTGTCCTTTTATTTATTTTATTTATCTATATGTGGAAGTCATTGGCCTGACTCAGGAATCCACCATAAGACGGGGGTCATCTCGAAGCGGGGGTCATCTCGAAGAGAAGGCCCCGGGTCTGCCGGGGTGCGAGGGATATGTTGGCTACTACCTCACCTCCGGCAACTGAAGACCCAAAGATGGCGTGCGTTTTAGTCGGTTCGAGTCCGACATAACTTTTCCCAACCGGCTCCGGTGGGGGGGGTATCCGTGGGGATTTTTCGCACGATAAAAAAAATAAACAGAAAGGAATCCACCATAAGACCTCAAGACAGCGTCTACACTCCTATTACAGCACCAGAACATCATGACACAATATTATACAAAGGCCCGCACGTTCCCCAGTCGTGATGTGTCGCCCGAGAGCGCTCACGACGCGCCGCCATGACACATCAGACGTCCAAACACTCATATTTGTACAACGTGAGATGGTGTACAGATTACACGTGCCTGTCTTAAGCCGTGTGGAGAGCGCCCTACCGTTAGGCCGGGACTCCACCAAAGCGGAGATGTGTGCGGTGTGCTGTGTGCTGTGCGAGAAGAGATGTTTTTCAGCTCGCGGGACTCCACCAAAGCGGAGATGTGTGCGGTGTGTTGTGTGCTGTGCGAGAAGAGATGTTTTTCAGCTCGGGTGCGAGGCGTTGAGTGCTCAGTACGCATTCTGACACGGCCGGCCGGCGCGCGCGCGGGGTTCTGCGGGTTGCTAGCGGGCGAGAGGGGGGAGGGTGACATCGCTCACTGCACGCCGCTCACATCTCTCGTCTCCACTGCGCGTCGTCCGCGCACAGCTCACATCTCCGCTTCCATCGCGACATACAAATATTACACATCTCCGCACAGCGATCTCCACTGAAGCTGAGCGGAGAGGAGACGTGTCAATAACTCAATTCTATTGGTTGTTTAAAAAACATCTCCTCTCCGCTCGTCTCGTCTCCGCTTTGGTGGAGTCCCGGCCTTACCCTGGTAAATACAAGCTGGCCGACGTGTTCCTCGTTTGGTTAGCGTAATATTGGTATAAGGCTTAGTTTAATAACCTTGTGTTGTGTTTTCGGTGGTGTCAAAACGTCCATCATAGCGTGTCGCTATTATAATGATTCATTATAGCAAATAAGTGGACAAACTTACGCATTTTCATACCAAACTGTAAACATGAAATTAGAATAAAAAATGGGTATAAAAAGGCCACATTGTATAAAATATAATTGACCTTTTTATACCTCATGTAATCATATAAGTAAAAAATAAGGAGATAGGACACGACGGTATATCCGTCCCAATAGAGTAGTCCGACTGGGGAAGTACCGCCACGCTACAGAATATCGCCGTTTAATAACCTTGTGTTGTGTTTTCGGTGGTGAGTAGGGTAGAACTCACTAGAGAGATTTTGTGTTGTCACTGTGAAAACCAAAGGCTTATCCTACATCTTTTTCGCTGACGACACAGAATGTCTCTGTTCTTACGGGTTGCGGCATGAGTGTTATTCCTCTGGTGTTACACTCGCCCATAGGCCACGGTAACGACTTACCATCAGGTAGTCCACGTGCTTGTCTGCGACCTAAGTTGTATAAACAAAAAAAATAGTAAGATCAAAGAAATTTATAAACCCCTGTTTTAAAACGTGACGAATCTGCACTTCGAGAGAAAGCTAGTAGTTTTGTCACCAATCAAAAACTTGTACCTAATTTTAACATTACAAACGGACATTTTAATTTAATTTATTTGTAAAAATTATTAGTTATCTTGCCAAATCATCGTACAAGCAACAATGAAATAATATATCGTATCGCATCCCACTTTTTGTGGGACATTTGTCTGGCACAAGATGGCGGGCTGCATACAAACCAACTTTACCAAGAAACTAATCGGTCAGTAATTTAGATAGACATCCTGCGCGGTTCCCAATACTCTCGGTGTCATGCATAATGGATGGCAATTTTGGGAAATATTTAAATTAACGAAAAAATATTGTTAAAAGAATTGAAGGGTTTCAAATCTCAAGAGGCACTGATGTTGGATTCCTGTCATTTTCTTTTGAAAAATTCACGTAGCGTCTGAAAAAAATGTTTCAATTTGATTCGAATAGTTTGGAACAAAAAAGATGTGATGTGTTTTCTTATAACAATGCAAATGAAAAGAATCGGGCACTCCTACTGAAAAAAATGGGTGTACTGAAAATAAATTCCTAACCGAAAATGTTGCAGCTAAATAAATTTGTAAAAAAAATTTTGACTCGATTCCTTGCTATGTGGTGTAATCGCAGGAAAATTGATTACATGCGTAGCATAAGCACTATCAGTCTACGTCTTGGACAGTATTTATAGCATGAATGGATTCCAGAGGTCCTAGCCAAAATGAGAACAGAGAGTGACATTTGTTGTCGGAATCGGATCACATGACATTCCGACAACACATACATTTTCAGAGCGATGACGAATGTAGATTCGGAACGAATGCATTTTGGCTAGGACCCCAGTGGGTCTTTTGAGAATGGAACAATTAAACTGAAAAATAAAAATAAGTGGTAAAGAATTTTACTACAAATCTACTGTATTTACTTTCTACTTTCATCCTAATTGATACTGCATAGAGATTCGACCGCATAAAGACGGTATCTGCACCGAAATTATGTGATAAGATAAATCTTTACACGCATTAACATACAGAAACAAGTATCGGGGTCGCAGGGCCATTAATTAGGCCTATCTGCTGATCTGTCGGTAGCTCGGGAGCGCTCGGCAATTCTCGGGAACTGTCGGAAATAGATCGGGCCACCCGTCGTCGTGGGCGTGCGCCGATTGATGTTATGACTTTTGCAGACTTGTCATTTAAATACGAATTTACATAATTTGCGAATATATTAATGAAAAATATTGTACTTTATAAATATATTAGGAGTTAAGAATAGTAACTTCACATAAAATTAAACCCCTTTATGTGTCTTTTGACCATAGGTACTCTTATATGAGAATTGATCTGCAAATACTAAGAACTCAAACAAAACAGTTGTAAATTCAAATCGTACTTAAACCAGAGGCGGTATACTCGTTCAATCCGTCGGATGTACGTAAATAAATCGATCGCTACACTGTCGAGTGCTCGCAAAAAACATACAAAAGTAGGTAATTTTTACTCAAATCAATCACTTGGAAAAAACGGTCGTTGTAACCGCGTAATTCGCTAAAATTCCACCAAGAGATTTAGTATCAGGTCGCGTGCTAACTCGGGAAGGTATAATGAGGGCTCCTCATTGTCCTCGCTTAAAAAGACCAGATAAATAACCAAATGAGAATGGAAAAACGGCAAAAATGGCGAAATAAAGGCTTCAATTGGACAAAGGCGCCGAATGAGGATAATTCGTCGTGGATATGCACCAATTGTCACTCTTTTAGTTTATTTTTTGGCGGGTCTCTGACGCGGCAATGGCGACGAGCCGATAAAATTGTCACGCTGGACTGTCTACTGGTCTGCATCCAATTTTATTGAGATTTTGTTTCGCATAAGACGTTTTGTTTTAGTTGGCAAAGAACGCAAGTGCTCGCTGTGGTGTGTAGGGCATCTCATAACCGCTGACGCTCTGCGTTTACGTTAATTGAGCCTATTTAACTTAAATGCAGTAATTCTCTCTTCATTAAAACTGAGGTGGCATACAAGCGCACCGGATGGTAAGTGGTTAACGTGGATTATGGACGTTTCTAACGCCAGTGGCGTCATACTCGAGAAATCGACTCTATGAAAACCTTTTAACACCCTTCTTGAAGATGTGATGGGTGGGGTACTTCCCCAGTCGGACTGCTCAATTAGGACGGGAGATCGCATCGCTTCTACTTCCTTATAATTAATGGATTTAAGCGAGGAAAATGCGCAAGAGCAGATTTTCGTTACCCTTAGAAAAAGAATATCTATTTGTAATCAAAATTACTATATTATTATTTTTTTATACTTGGGTCCTCAAATTGAATGCACCACGCCTGATGGTAAGCACTCTCAATATTATGTATGTACGGTATGAACTCTCAATATTAGTACACGTGGCTATCAGCAGAATACGAACCCAGGACCTATTGAACGTTAGCCACAGACGACATCAATTTATATATTAATTTCAATGTTAAGCTCGTATGATTTATAATTTTGGCAGTAACTTCTGATGATAACAATTATACCTTTATATAAACTAGGTACCTACCTAATACAGTGTCAAGCAACATCGAAAATTCTGCTGAAAATATTCCATAAAAAATAAATAATTCCACTTTATCCAAATCTCCGTTCAACTTTACGACAACCAATCTACCAGCCACCCCAAGTGACCACATCGGCCATGACCAATCGTTGTGTATGATACATCAAATTAAACTAGCGCTTTGTATTCAACACCATACCACAATAAATGTCCAAATATTTGCCGCTGAACATTTGGCCAATTCAAATAAAACCGTGACTAAACGCCCTTAGGATCCCTGGAGACCGGTCAAGGAACCACATAACGTAAAATCAACTATATCTATTCTGCATAAAGTTTATTTTCGTATGAATTATTCAAGAAATAGCTCATAGTAAACGTTATAGTGACCGTTCGAAATTCAAACTTACCTTTTCTAATAACGAGGTATAATTTTTGAGTAACATCGTCTCCTGGACTATTTATTTATGCTTCAATGGAAATTCAATTTTGTGAGTAAGAGAATAAAGTTCAGAATCGTTTGTGTTTTGTGCGAGAGAAAAGCTTAAGATAGAATTCGTAACGGGTAATATTGAGGAACGATATTGGCCAGGAGATAGTACGGATAAGATTTATTCGACGCGAGCCCGTCATGGTGGCTTTCATATCAAAATTAAATATCTCTGGTTAGGGGAAGTACCTTCGTGAATGAATTTATCTTTATTATTGCGGTTATTGGTATTGACACTTGTTTAATTAAACATTTTGATTGTGTATGTTCTCGCCTCCTTATCCTAGGAGAGGTAGGCTGTAGAGGTATTCTAAGACATCCTATAGGTACGCTATAATCATAATTTTAATGTTGTTTACATACGAGGTCTATGTCTTCTTGACTTATACGGCTTTCGTATGAGCGACTGTCGTCTGACCTCCTAACCCCGGAAAGAAAAACCTGCTAGATAGCTTCATCTCTCGACATCCATAGGTTACGGTAACCACTTTCCATCAGGTGGGCCGTGTGCTTATCTGCCTTGGTATAAATAGCAGTTGTATAGTACAATTTCGAATATCCAGTCCAAGACTTCAGAGAAGACAAGAGAATTCCTTACCAACGCACGTGTTTTCTTCTTTCTACAGTCAGGGTCAGGGTCCTTTAAGCGGGGCGTGAAAAAGAATCTGAAGAGGCCGTTAAGCTGACCGACACTATGGTAACACTGTACGTGTTAGTAATGGTGACTCTCTTTCCGGAGACTTTGCACTCAGCTTACCATCAGGCGAGGTGAATCCTCACGCGTGTTGTGAGTTTCTTGCCGGAGTCTTCTCAGGTTTAGAACCGGTGCGGTGTGGTCCATTTGCTCATTGATTTATAAAATGTTGTTGATATTGACGTTTTGTAAGTGCCGTTTACTGGTCTATACAGAATAAATGATTATTATGATTTTAATTTTGATTTTGAACGTGCCATAGATAAAAGAAATAGTTGTAAAAGTGACTTGGGTTCCGAAGGTTGGTGGGCCACCTAAAATGTACAGAAAACATTAAAAGACTTTTCAATTGTTTAAAACTACCCACAATAATAATAATAGGATAGTACAGGAGTCAGGAGCCAGCACTGAGCGGCCACAAGGCGCGGCCACGCCGTCACGGCGCGCGCGGAGCGACAATGCGGCGAGTTCACGCGCCAGCGACGCGGCCTAATGACGCACCGCAAACACTTCGCGTATTGTGCGTTTGTGCGCCGGCGGGTGATCGCGGTCAATTGTGCAAATAATACGTTCGATGGATTGGCCACTGATTAGATCGGTGCATATTATTCTCGGGGAATATATATTGGACATTTAAATAATACGATCCCCTCTTGCCGGTCTGCTGGGAGAAATTTCTTGGAGCAATAAACAATGCCATGGTACCTACTTGTCAACATCCAATATTTAAGTATTGGTTTTCCGTGTGTGCAAATTTTTATATAATAAAAAAGAATATGCTCTCCAACTATAATAACTCTTTTTGCAACTCAAATCTATCAGTCGCAGATATTGTAATAATTCCAGCACGCCATAGCCACTTTTTTCTCCGGACTTTGGTTCAAAATATAGTATAAGGTATATTTAATAGGTACCTATTTAATAGGAATTTATGGTTAGCGAAACCCTCGTATTAATATGTTGTATGGTAAATACAATATTTTCCTTTTCATTAGCTTGACGTTTTGGCCTGGTTGCACTAGCCGTGTGGTCACAAACTGACCGCGTTAATACACAGGATTCGCTAACCATATATCATGCAACGCGAAAGTTTAAAAGTCAATATTAGGGATTTGAATACTAGTTACCAACAATTGCAAAGTTACAGACACAGTTATAATACATCAGTGGCGAAGGGTGGATTTTTTTGAAAGGGAAGCCGACCGAAAGAAAAAAAACTTACCATGGCCGATTGTAATGTGTAGGTACTCCTTTCAAAAGCTGTGACTGGCTGGTTCGATGCTTAGGCCCAAATGGTTGAGGAAATTTCAACCCACATTTACGATACATTTGAGCACTGATGATTATTATAACAGTGAGCCACTTATATTTATCGTAATGAGATACATTAAAATATTTCGTAAATCCATCGCGCCGTTTATCACTACATAGTATAAAACAAAGTCGCGTTTTCTGTGCCTATGTCCCTTTCTATGCTTAAATCTTTAAAACTACGCAACGGATTTTGATGTGGTTTTTTTAATTTAATAGATAGAGTGATTAAAGAGGAAGGAAGGTTTATATGTATATAACATCATGCTGCAACCAACTGGAGCGGTGCAGAAGTGAAAAATGTTGCAAAAACGGGGTGACGCAGACGAAGTGGCGCGGGTCATCTAGTATTCTATATTCATGACAGGGCGGGCTCGACCTAACAGAACTATTATGTTTCTTATTTTCATAACTTAATTTCGAGAAAGATGTTTCCTCACACAACAAATAATCAGTCAGACAAAACAACTTACCAAAATATTACGTACTGCGACAATATAATGGCAATCAATGCACAACAGTCAGTACACTACACAAACACAAACACAAATTATACTTAGTAATAACTACTTCACACAAAAAAGCGAATTCAAACTACTTGCAGTACTTTATAACATAAATAATTATTGATGAAATAAAAAATAATGATGAATTTGAAATATTATCGCTCATTCGCCTCAACTTCAGGGTAATGAAATCAAAACAAACTACATTCACATTAGTGCTCTCTCGCTCTCGCAAATTCTTATCTTATATTCCCTCTTTGTCATAACTCGTTGAATACCGGCTTATCCCGCCACATATTTTTACGAACACTACTAAGAAAAATTGCGCATGTGTGCGTGCGACTGCGCATTACTAGATTCCGATTTCGCCGGCGGGCTTACCGTCATCGCGCGCGTTCAGTTTAGACAGAATCATTTCCTTCTTTATTTGAGAACTAGATGGCGTTATAAGAAATATGTGTAATATGTAATGTATGTAAATAATTATTATAATTGCGATTTACGTAACAGAATACTTTTTGTTTTATATTTTTGTGTATTGAATGGATATGGTTTCATTGATTTATAATTTATTAATAGCCAATGCTTAGGGGTATTTGCAAAGGTAAGCCGGCAGGAATCGGGTTATATGGACACTTCGCCACTGTAATACATATGTCTTATAGATTAGATTTAGAAAAGTTGCCATCTTCGAAAATATCTAGGTAGCTTACCACTTCCTACGACACGACATTACAAATAAATACCTATTGTCCTCACAACAAAAAAAGATCATTATAAAACCAGACACAATATCAACAATCAAAGCGTATAATTTCATAAAAGTAATAAACGCGTAAACACCCATTTCCTAAGGTGTAATGACGTCACGGAACACTGGGCGACAATTTTACTGGTCATGAAACACTTAGAGCCCAGTGTGTGCACAGTGTGGTGGAACGCAGGAAACGCACCAATATTTATTAGCGTTTGATTTATGCATCGTCGATATAAGGTGCGGCCTACACGCTCCGCTTGTTTTGTGGACACACAGTGGGTAGGATGGTGTGGATTTTTTTTTAATTTTGCGTCATGTTTCTTACTTTTTAATGTCGAAATATTGAGATTTGTGTATACTTTTGCGAATACTTTGGTAAAATTACAAGTTATGACATCATATTGTCAAATAGAAATTAACCTTACTTAATTTTATATTGTACTATCTGACCCGCGCGACTTCGTCTGCGTCACCCCGTTTTTGCAACATTTTTCATTCCTGCTCCGCACCTGTTAGTCGTATCATGATGTTATATAGGTACATATAAACCTTCCTATTTAACCAGTCTATCCATTGAAACAAACCGCATCAAAATCCGTTGCGCAGTTCTAAAGATTTAAGCATAGGTACAAAGGGACAAGAAAAATAGGGACAGAAAACGCGACTTTATTTTATACTATAGTAGTGATTGTGGTTGAAAGAAAAACAATGCCATAAGTAGGTAAAAACAAGTACATACAATTTAGGCAAAATTTATTTTGTAATAGGTCAGCAAAAGCTAGATTGTAAAATAAATAAATTACCTACTTAAATTTCAACACCTTTTTCCTTCCCTTATTATATTATTATATTCAAAAAAACTCTCATCAAAAGTTGTACTTTAAATAAAAGAACACGTGTGCCACATTTGGTTAAAAACCTCTAGATAGGAACTGATATACATACACACAAACATACGGACGAAAGCAAAATCGTCCATACTGTCGAATCTGAGACTCTCGCTCGCTTCAGGCTTTCAGTCAATTAAAGTGTTTCATACAAATATTAGAACTACTAAATCGCTATCATGCGATCATGCCCTTAGAGAATAGACAAGTCGCAATTCATTGATAGTCGTTTTGAAGAATAAAATAGAATAGAATATAATGTCCAATGTGTGGACACGTATTTTGATGTTTATGACATTCATGACAGACGTGAACGAATGTCAATCTCATACATGATCTATCTATTCTGTTCCATTCTACAAAACAATTGCCACTTGTTTAGACCCCCTTTTATGAAAATTAATGTATCGGATCGAAATAGGTTATAACATAACATAACATAAACTCACGCTTATATCCCCGAAGCGGTAGGCAGAGGTGCAACCCACATTTCCTCAGTTTATGTTTAGATCCCAATGTAATAGGTGGCGAGAATATTGCCATTAACCGGGCACTGATAAACCTGCGATAAATACACACATAACTTCGAAAAGCATCGAAAAGTCATTGGTGTGTGCCATGGTAAAACCTGCGATCGAACCCGAGACCTCGTCTCAGCAGTCCATTACCCATACCACTAGCCGCGGCTTTTTTATACCGAAACTAGCTGACCCGCGCAACTTCGTCTTAGTCACCCCGTTTTTGCAACATTTTTCATTCCTGCTCCGCACCTGTTGATCGTAGCATGATGTTATATACACATAAACCTTTCTCTTTAACCATTCTATCTATAAAAACAAACCGCATCAAAATTCCGTTGCGTAGTTTTGAAGATTTAAGCATACAAAGGGACATAGGGACAGAAAACGCGACTTTATTTTATACTATGTAGTGATAGGTTATGTCTACAAAAAACGTCGATGCTCATGTCCGTCCGTGTGTAGTCAGTTTTCACGCCTGGCTGCGACTATTAATATTCAAATTGGTGCGATCTGTCGCCATCGACGCGCAATGGTAACCAGTCATTATTTATTTCCATCATAAGGGACTAAATGGTTCGATGGTTTTTGAAATAAATTTACTTTATTCTGAAGCTTCAATTTTGACCATCGTCAGTTCCTTTAACTTCTTTGTGTCGAGTGTGTCTTACCCTAGAATATTCCATCCGATCAATCAGTACACAGGACACTCGGCCAACAGGGCCGTCTTTACCTATGCCTGAAGCCTTGGGCACACAAGAATTTAGGGGCCCTGGGCACAAAGACCTCACAAGAGGAGACAAGAGGTCAATGGGTTGGTGGGAGACAAGAAAGAGCGGCGATTACTTCACCAACTAAAGATCAGCTCTGAAGTTTAGAGTGTGAGAGAGAGAGTTTAATCAGTTGGCTCTGTCCTTTTCTTATTAATGCCTTCGATAAAGATCTTCGACTCATTTCAATTTTAATTCTATACACGATAATGAAATTTGCACAAGTATCTTCTAACGCAGTTGCAGTATATTTGTGCAAGCCTGTGCAAGCATATTGTAACGTGTGTGGCTACCATAGCGCAAGAATAATTGGATTTAAATTATAATTGTAGTGTATTAGTGGTCATTTGCGATACTAAAACTTCATTCTGTACAATAAGTCTAGTATTATACGTAAAAGTCATTACGAGAACGTCTTCTTTACTAACACAGAACAGAAATACTAGTAGAAATGTAACACGACAGATTCTGTTGCGGAACCGATGTTACCAAAGTCACACATTTTTGCAACCGTTAATAATGCGCTATATTTACATAGCTACTAGTAAACAATTGTCTTAATTGGTCGTATCACGCTCCTATCGAATCCGGGAATCGATTATCCTCTCGTAGTGCCTTGTGTTGTGACATTACTTTAATGCTGCAGTAACTGCTACACTCCTGCACCGATGCTGCCTTTGAATAATCCATTGGCTCAGGTTCTTATAGAAGTTAGTGAGGATGGCCACACCACGGGCACCCATGGTCTTCCAAGCTTCGTTTGTTCCTATATATGTATATTATAATATCTTTAGTATCAAATTAGTCAATATTTACGACGTTTCATACTCTGAATCGAACAAACTTAAATATTTACGAAGAAGTTCAAACGTATATCAGTGTATTCTAAGAAAGTTATTGAAAACTTCTTACAATTATGTTACAAAAAGGTTTAGGTACATTGGTGAATTTGTACGTAAAAGCTCATTACTACTTTCAACTTTCCTACTCTACACTTCCATTCTTTTTTGTTTTCCGTGTTCTTTAAAGTCCATTAAAAATGAATTGAGCCGCCCTTTTAGTAAAGTTTATGACACTGTATAGTTTTTCATCTGTATCGTCATTCACTCAGTCACTCAACCGACACAATTGTCTTACAGTTATCAATTCTCATTTAGCGTCAACAGAAGAACGTTTTATAACCTATAATTGTACGCTATTTATTACAGTTGTGTGGACAGGGAAGGGTGTGGAGTTGTTGTTACATTCATTGATTTTTAAATGAAGTTATTAAATACCTACCTACTGGTCATAATATGTCATAGTATGAAAGGTTTTACTACTTAGGTATTAGTAGCCTTCAGCCCATGGCCCCGCCCGCGTGTTTGTCGGTTATCATGACTTTCCGATATATCGCCGGTTCTGCAAGCAAACATAAGATTTTAAGTTTTGCCATGTCTTTTAAAAATACGCATCAAAATCCGTTCTGTCATTTTTGCGTCCATCGCGTATAAACAGATAAGGATTCGAAATTCGTGTTCAGTATCATTAATAGAGTATAACCAATTTTTTTTTAAATATCTCCACACGAACACATTACAATAATAGTATGGATATGCTCTACACTTTCGAGTACAATTTCAAATTGTAAAAACTCATAGATGTAGCTACCGCTTTCAACCGCCATAATGAGTAGAATATATTATAATAATGTAACAAAACCATGTGAAAATGGCGGTTCATGCGATTGATTGTGAAGCAATTTGCCAGTTCTACAATGTAAAATTGAATTTACACAGAAATTGTATTTAACACGTTATTGTAGCAAAAACTTTAGGGTTGTACGGAGTCGTGTGTGTTCTTTCCACACTATTTTATTGAATTTAGAGTTGTGTCATTATTGTCCAATACTTTATACTTTCTGGGTTTCTCCTCAACGGAAAAACATTCAGACGTTGACACTGCGTGAGATGGAAAAGTCGAAATATAAAACCCTGTACCAACCTGTCTGGCCAGCGTGGAAACAGTAGACGAAAGCAGGACCTCAAAACTCATCTGATAAAGCCGTCAAGCTGAGCGCCTCCATTGTGACATTGTATATGTTTGTAATGGTGACCGTCTTACCTGTGACTTTACCTTTAGCTTAAGTCAAATTCAAATTGACGTGTCCTATATAAAACAGAAACATTAGGAGAGGTCTATCTTCGATAAACTGATTGATTGATTGGAGTTTCTCAGAAAACTAGGCCGCCATTTGTGTGAGTGCTGAGTGAGAGAGGGTGGGACTGCTCCTAATTAGACAGGGGATACCGTCTAGTCCTACCTCCACTACCTTACGTTTGTTTTCTCGTGATCTCTACTTAAGGACTCGTTTCCAGAGGCCATCAGTTCTTCGACTTATCTGGCCAGTCTTCTGCTAATTCAGCGGAGGCCTGGAAGTGACAAGGGGTTGCGCCGTACTCCCTATTCTAGTCAAGACGACGACACTATAGTTCCACACCCGAGAGGGCCTTAGATGGTCGTGGGCCAGCCGGGGCGTGATGCCAGGGGCTACGGCTACGAACGTGCGGTTTTATTCGGTACGAGTCCGACATAATGACCCTAACTGACTTCGACCGGAGGTATCCGTGCGAATTTCGGCACTGGGAAAAAAGAAGAAAAGCTAATTCAGCTTGCATATTCTACGAGCCTTACTACGAATTTTATCCTTCATGACCCGTTGCGCGATTTTTTTATTATTTCATTCGATTTTAATTATCACGTATCATGTAATTATTTCTATGATGAGCCTCATGTTTCCTCTTGAGAGTTAGGTAGCCTAACTTCGAACTTCGATATCGCCATTGGTCATTAGACCATTGGTTGTGGAGGTCATATGGCAGTCGCTTCACGGAAAATATCGAAGTTCAGCCGCATCACAGTTAGACTGGAAAGCCGACCCCAACTGAGTTGGGAAAAAGGTTCAGGGAATGATGAGTTAGGTCAGTTGGCTCATTAAACACAACCCTAGGTAAACATGACACGTATTGAATAATAACAGAGATTTTTATTACCACATTGTGACTGGCGAGAGTTGTTGATGTTGGTAATGATACTGTGCGTTATCACGCAATCATTGTTAACAGCTACTAATGATAATAATATCATGTAATTATTAAGTTATAAAAAGGTGTATATTATACGCTAATGTTTGTGGAAATATTTTTACGGTTTGGGTTAGTTGTGACGTTGTTTGTTTATATGCGAGTTTATATATCGGATTCTAGGGGTCTGTTCATCACTCTGCCACTTTTGGTTTTGCTTTTATATTTTTTTGGGAGTGATATCTGTCTGACCGCCTAAATCTGAGAAGTAAGTCTGCGTTGAAGCCGTCAGTCAATCAGCAACATATTCATAATAGCACTGAACGAGAATTGAAATCACACTATGAAAGTAACGTCACGTAAAAGTAGCGTCGATTTTATCATCCATAGTTTATTAGAAGTAGATATTAAAAAAATTAAATACCATTTTAAACATTGCATTCACTGGAACAGCTCAATAAACTAAGTAACGTTTAAATGACTTCGAAGTTGTGTAAAAAAGTATTTCTATCAAAGCTATAATTTGCAACTCTTTAATTAAGGAGCGGCTTCCGTAGCGAAGCGTCGCAGTAATTGTGGTGTGGACACCATGGGGAAGACACCATGACGGGTGTTGTGACACACTGTCTCTGGTCAGTGTAGGTGTAGGTATGTATGTTGTGACATCGTTTACACTCACTTTTTGATTTATAAAAAAAGTAGTGATGTTATTTGTGTGTCTTTTATTTTTAAAGCGTGCGGTGCGAGTTCGATCTCCGTTCTGCAAATATTTGTATGCATGAATATGGCTTTTCGGAAAGTACGTTAAATCCGGTTGGCATACGAACATCTATGGCAGTCGTTACGGGTAGTTAGAGCCCTCAAAAGTCTGACTATCTAGGTAACTATAGAACTTCGATATCGCCAATTTGGTTGTGGAAGTTCAATGGCAGACGCTTCACGGAAAATATCTAAGTTCAGTCGCATCTTAGTTAGATTAGAAGGCAGACCCCAACTGAGTTAGGAATAGGCTCAGAGAATGAATGATGATGAATGTTATTTTTGTGGTTCCTTTGCTATTCTGTAATAATTGGTTGTTTTTTTAACTTGTGAACTTTTTTAAATTCAAATATCGTTAGGTACATATTCGAGCCTTCTCAAAATTGAAGATGGCCCTAGGTCAGCTGGATGCGAAGGATAGGTTTCGGCAATGTTATACGAGCGCCGTTATTGATATCGGCGGAGTGCGATTTTAGTCGGTTTAAGTCTGATATAATTTCCACTTTGCAGAGAAGTGGGGGACTACTTATAAGAAGGAATTTCCACACGAAAAGAAAGTAGGTTAAAACCAGTATAAAAACTTGTACAATGGCTACTGTATAATCGTAAATATTCAAATTATTTACATTCCTAATTCGAATTCAAATCGTTCGTTCCAGTTGACCGCGCACTTTGCGACAGAATATTTCCTCGCCACCCTTCACTCGTGGGAATCGATTACCAATGGATACAAATTGTAAATCGAATAATCGTTATTGATATTCCGATAAGCACGTTTATGATAGCTGTTACTTTTTGAAATTAGAAAGAATTTGTCGTTACGTCATAAATGTTTTTACATTAAAAAGGTAATTTATGAAATTGATATTTTTTTATTCCTTTCTTTTTCATATTGGTATCTAATTCAATAACAAGTACTTTTTGAATTGAAGTGAACAAAGGGTTCGTTTTTCGTTATCATAATGGTAATTACTGTAAAAAGCATACATACCATCAGATGGTAGATGGTATACCATCATATCTTCATAATTATGTGCTTTTTGCTCCCTGTCGCAGAATTATGAGTCATGAAATTATGGAAATCGGGTTCCAAATGCGATTAGCATAGTCTTAAAAAAGTAATTCATTCTAAATAACTATATTATGTACTTAGTTATATTATTTTATCTGTGGTATGTACCTTGGCTGTAAAGTTTACTTTGTCAGCGGTGAAAGGGCGGGAAAACATTCAGTTATGAAAATCTGATTAAAATTTCGAATAAAGAATCTTTACAAAAACGAAATCCTAAAGAAACCATACAAATATTTCAATAGCTTTCGTAATAAAGTTCTTGCTGAATAATAAAAAAACGTTTGAACTGCCATTACACAATCACATTTCGGCAAATTAGTTCCAAACTTTGTTAAGTAACGACAAACTGTTTGAAATTATACAAATATTACAGTAATGGATTTCAAATGAGTTGCTAACTGTCAGAACGATATTTTTTTATACCACTTAGGTGGCAGACATGCACGCTTCCCACCCGATGGAAAGTAGCAGGGGCGTCACACTTGTGCTGCCTACCATGTAGAGAGGAGTGTGTGGAGGGGGATTTTCTGGTTCCTTTACGCAGGTTAATTTGAATATTATATTTCTTAGAATCATTTTTTCATAGATAGATAAAAGAAACCTAATCGAACGGTAAACGATGTTGTTGGAACGAGGAATAGAATCGGTCGAAATTTACTGAAAAGGAAAAATAAGGGTTTTTTAATAAGAAGTAAAAACGACTTGTTCCTACAGTCCCGGGTCCTTTAAGCGGGGCGTGAAAAGGCATCTGATGAGGCCACATTGTAACACACTGTACGTATTCTTGGCCCTCTTTGTAAGACTTTACCTTCAGGTTATCATCAGGCGAGGTGAAGTCAAATGGACGTATACCAATTAAAAAATAACTTATTTATACTTACATAAATGTCTTACTACTTATCACTTGCTTATCATACATACAAATAACGCATTAACTTCTATTTTCCACTAAAATTACACAGACCTATTTCTCCAAAAAAAAATGAGGTCGCTAACTATGTACTTACCTTAATTCAAAAATCGAATCCATCGTTCATGTCAACCAAAAATCCTTTTCCTAATTCACTTGACCGATGGCCTGTACTCCCAAATCTCCCTATTATTAGGTGGCATGTCGGGAAATCTCCCGTTGATGCTGTGGACCACATGATCTTGTTCGTGAGCCCCGTAACGAAAGGTCGGCATCTCAGAGGGTACATTTAAAACAATGATAAGATCGGGGACACTGAGCTACCGAATCAATATAAGGGATCAAAAGGAATTGACTATTATGTTCATAGAGGTGTGAAATCACCCGTATTTTGGACATGTTTTTTTATAATGGTCTACAATTTATTTAGAATTGAGTTTTTTTTCCGGCAAATATGTCGTGTGCATACCTAATAAATGTAACTATGTCCTAAAAACTTGCATAGGGTAATTGGGAGGGGAAAGAAGAGTGCATAAAAAGGATGGGAATATAAAGAAGGCTTAGGAAAGACTGTAGTCCCACCATGTTTTGTCCTCCGTGAGTCCCATCAACAGTTCAAAAACTTTTTATAGCATATTCTGAGGTTATGTGTAGGAATAGGCGTATTCCGGATCTCTCTCTCAAAATGTCTGCTCCTGTCGGTGGAGCAATCGCTATTCCATCGTATGCGTCTGTAGCTTAGTGGTTAAGAAGTCGACTTCATAATCAAAAGGTCCCGGGCTTAAATTCTCGTGAACCCACTCTTACACATGCCATTGAGTTTAGATGCAGTGGTTAGAATGATTTTTGGTACTTTATATTCTTTTTATTAATTCTCTCTTTTCCTCTGTACTCCCGATATCCTCACCACATCACTTCAATCATCATCTACTCAAAAGCAAACCCAGTCATCTCCCCGGTTTTATCATCTCTAGATCATTCCGCCCCTATAAGAAATCGGTCTGTCTCAAGAGATAAATATGTAATCTTGATATAATTGCGTCGCACTGGCCAGCTCAGGGTCGGCCAAACAGACCCTCGTTCATTTCCCGCCCTTATTGACTCTTACGGTTCGCTACGCGCCGAGTGTGTCCGCGACGGTTTGTGTTGCTATTTTATTTTCACATTCCCTACAATTATTTTTTTGACAATCTACGCAACGCCACTTAGACCCATGGTAAGCATAGTTTAACTAGCTTGTGTTATAGGTTCTAGAATGTGGATAAATACTTTTTTTTTAAATACATAGGTACATATTATACATACATATATTATGAGGGTTGAAACAAAAATTAGAACAGGGATATCCTACTGTTGTTAAATATTTGATAAACAACGATTTTGTCTTCATATTTAAGTGTAGGTAGTTTGTCTGGCGAAACCTTTGCAGCAAAATCGTTATTACACATACTTTTATGATAGGGTTTTTGCCTATATTAGCCATCTTTGGGCGTACAAGTGCAGTAATAATTGACAAACCTAGAACAGAGTAGTGGTCGCCTTGGCCGAAAATGGTCGAAAATATACTCATCATCATTTTTATTATTCCGAATTTCGTAGCAAAATATGTACAGAATAATATTGGCAAACATTAAAATAAGTAAGTTTCTGATGACGTAAGATATCTGGTGATTTTTTACTTCATCAAAAACTAACATATTTTATAACCAAAGTCATAAGTGGTCTGAGTACGAAAATTGTATTGCAATATCCAAAATAAAAATATAATTTATATTTATTCGGATTTGGTAGAATAAAACTGAACGTTGGCAACCCAGTCAGTGGCGGTCGCGTGGTGCGTGTGACACGCCGCAAGTGATGAAGCGAGTGGCTTGGAGCTGGCGATGCGAATACTGACTTAAATGGATAGGTACAGACCTATCTGATGTTACAGTGATATAAATAGCCGAGCTGAACGACGATCGAATTAGTGTAGGTTGCAGTTATTACTACATAGTATAAAACAAAGTCGCGTTCTCTGCCCCTATTTTTCATGTCCTTTTTCAGGAGAGGACGTAGTGAGCCTTCCTGAAGAGCGAAACCTATGCTCGGGCCCTCTTCGTGAGTAGCGGCGCTGCCGTAAAACTAATTAAGTACTAACCCACGATGGCAACTCAAAAATGCCGTCGATTCGAAAGAAGAAGAATGTCCTTATGTCCCTTTGTATGTTTAAATCTTTTAAAATTACGCAACGGATTTTGATACGATTTTTTTAATAGATAGAATGGTTAAAGATGAAGGTTTATATGTATATAACATCATGTTTGTTACGACCAACAGGTGCGTAGCAGGAATCACTCTATTTATTAAAAAAACCGCATCAACATCCGTTGCGTAGTTTTAAAGATTTAAGCATACAAAAGGACATAAAGAGAGAAAATGCGACTTTGTTTTATACTGTGTAGTGATAATGGTTTGTGTTCAGGAGAATTGTTCGACATGATGCCCACACCTAGGTACTTTCTATCATCGCACCGCTCGCCATAGGCAGGGAGTACATCCTCACATATTACGACCGGAAACGGTGCGTACTGCGCGGTATGAAAGGAGTTTCGAAAAGCATCGAAAACTCATTGGTGTGTGCCATGATAAAACCTAGGATCGAACCCGAAACCTCGTCTCAGCAGTCCGTTACCCATACCACTAGGCTACCTCGGTGTTACACTAAAACATACTTTCTTAAAAGCTACCTTCTGCCTGAATAAACGAAGCTGAACCCCAAACAAATATTCACGTAAAACATTATTAATATCTTTGATAAATCAGTTGCCAAATGTATTATACACTGAATGGTTAATGCACATTCAACTCGATAATTCAGTTCGGATGTTCGTCACTCAACCTCAGAGCAAAGCTTTAAATATGTTAAGACCGCACTTGATCTTCTTAAAATGTGGTACTAATATTATGTCAGCAGAACTTCTTCCGTGGCGTAGCGGTAGTGCACACGACTGCTACGCATGGGGCGCGGGTTCGATCCCCGCTCAGTGCAAAAAGTTGTATGCATGAATATGGCTGTTTGCACTGGTCTGGTCGTGCCTCGAAGAGCACGTTAAGCCGTCGGTCCCGGTTGTTATACAAACATCTATGGCAGTCGTTACGGGTAGTTGGAGCCCTCAAAAGTCCAACCAGTCTAACTTGGAACTTCGATATCGTCATTGGTCATTAGACCATTGGTTGTGGAGGTCAGATGGCAGTCGTTTCACGGAAAATATCGAAGTTCAGCCGCATCACAGTTAGACTGGAAAACAACTGAGTTGGGAAAAGGTTCAGGGAATGATGATTATGTCAGCAGGACAGGATTGAACAGGATTGGAACCAGGGTTACAGTATTGAAAAGCTTTAACACCACACGTGTTTTCTTGTCCCTATAGACAGGTCTGTGTCCACATTTGTGGAGACCGCCAAAAGACGACCTTTCCAAATGGCAGCCTCTATTTATGTTTTTTTTTTATCTACCTTTAGACTGCTCCCTAGCTTACCAATAGACGGGTTTTTTTTTATCTAGGACATGTCAATTTGACTTTACCTCGCCTGACGGCAAAATGAAAACAAAGTCTTAAGATAGAGGGTCACCATAACACATACAGTGTCTCAAAGGTGGCGCTTGACGGCTTCATCAGATACCTTTTTCACGCCCTACTTAAAAGACCCAAATGGTACGTAATTCCAAGTCTTAATAGTGCGGCAAAGGAAAAACTCACCGAACCACTTGCTTTTTGATGCAGTCATCATTATCATCCCCTGAGCCCATTCCTAACTCAGTTCGGGTCGGCTTCCTAGTCAAACTAAGATGCGGCTGAACTTCAATATTTTCCGTGAAGTGTCTACCATCGGACCTCCACAACCCTCAGCAGCACATGTCACAGTGTGTTCAGCCATCTGTGCCCAGTGCGTCAGAGATGGGACGTGATAGCGAGGACCACCACTCAATACCAGTGCTAATGTTGATCCGAGGAATGTGACCCCACACAGGATGCTGCAGGCTAACCTCCAGAGGAGTAAGCTGGCAACCGAAACCTTCGTTCTCGAAGCCTCGAGGCGCAAGGCCACAGCCGCTCTAATTCAGGAGCCCTATACCGGCAATACCGGGAGAATGAAAGGATACCAGGGCGTAAGGGTCTTCCAGAACACTGGACAAGGAGGAGGGACTGTAAAGGCGTCCATTGCCGTCTTTGACCCAAACGTGGACGTCATACAGTACCCGCAACTCACCACCGACAACATCGCGGTGGTGGGGATCCGGACCAGTGCCTGGGAGATCACGCTGGTATCCTTTTATTTCGAACCGAGGCCAACGCCGTTGGCTCCTTACTTGGAGCGGCTCAAGGAGGTGAGACGAAGCCTAGGTTCCCGGCTTACTGTTCTGGGTGGGGACGCAAATGCGCATAGCACCTGGTGGGGGCACCCAACCGAAGACGACAGAGGCGAGTTATTGAGTGGGGTACTCGCTGAAATGGACCTCCATGTCCTGAACAGCGGGGATATTCCAACTTTCGACTGTGTGAGGGGTGGACATAGGTACTGCAGCTATGTAGACGTGACGACCTGCACGGACAACGCGTTTCCCTGGATCGACGCTTGGAGGGTGGACCCAAGCCTATGCCCGAGCTCAGACCACAACGGTGTGGTGTTCAACCTCAATTTGACAAAAGCGAGTGGCACTCAAATAAAAAGGACCACTCGGGCCTATAATACTAGAAAGGCCAACTGGGAGGCTTTCGGGGCTAGCATGGCCCGGCAGCTTCCGGATATTGCGATAGGCGAAACAAGGCATACCAACGAATTGGATGCCTTGGCCGAAGCATATACGGAGGCTGTTGGGAGCGCGTGCCGCGAAAGCATCCCAGTGAAAAAACCAGTGGGGTTGACCACTGCACCGTGGTGGTCGGAAAGACTCGCTGGCCTCAAAAAGGTAATGGTCACCTTCAAGCGTCGAATCAGGTACGCCGCACCGGTCCGCAGGTCGTTCGTTATAGCTCAGTACCTGGAACGAAAGGAGATGTATGAAAGTGAAGTAAAAAAGGCACAAGTCGAAAGTTGGAAGAACTTCTGCGGAAGGCAGGACATGGAGGGACTATGGGAGGGCATCTACCGGGTGATAGGTAGGGCCACGGTAAGGGAAGAGGATACTCTGCTTTCCGCCAATGGATCTTACCTGGACGCAAAAGGTTCGGCCGAGCTTTTAGCTCGGACCTTCTACCCGGAGGACCGGGAGGAGGAGGACAACGAAGGGCACCGAAGAGTCAGGGAAAAGGCTAAGGGGTTGGAGCGGGATGAGGGTCATCATGAGGATGACCCACCTTTTACAGTGGGTGAGCTCTTCGGTGCTCTTCGGAAGTTCAATCCGAAGAAAGCCCCGGGGGCGGATGGCTTCACAGCCGACATTTGCACCCACGCCATTAGGGCCGACCCCTCATTCTTCTTGGAGCTGCTGAATCGGTGCCTTCGCCGCGGCTACTTTCCTAAAATATGGAAGGAAGCCGTGGTGGTGGCATTGAGGAAGCCCGGCAAGGACTCGTACGCCGTCCCCAAATCGTACAGACCTATTGGTCTGTTACCGGTTCTGGGGAAGGTGTACGAGAGGATGTTGGTAACTCGTCTCAATTTCTACTTAATGCCGAGGATTAGTACTCGCCAGTACGGCTTTATGCCCCAGAAAAGTACCGAAGACGCCCTTTATGACCTCATGGGCCACATAAGGGCTAGACTTGATGAGAAGAGGATAGTCCTTATGGTGTCCTTGGACATAGAGGGCGCCTTCGATAGCGCCTGGTGGCCAGCTATAAAAGTACGACTGGCTGAGGAAAGGTGTCCGGCAAACTTGAGACGAGTTATCAACAGCTACCTTAGCGACAGGAGAGTGAGGGTAAGGTATGCGGGCGAGGAGTGCGAACGCCCTACGGGGAAGGGTTGCGTTCAGGGTTCCATTGGCGGACCCTTACTGTGGAACCTCTTGTTGGATCCCTTACTGCGACGGTTGAAGGATGGGGCAGCTCGCGTCCAGGCATTCGCGGACGACGTGGTGCTTGTGTTCGATGGTGACAGCGCCTTGGAGATTGAGAGACAAGCCAATGCCTCTCTCGAGCATGTGCGGGAGTGGGGCATCGGAATGAAGCTGAAATTCGCACCGCACAAAACTTGTGCGATGGTAATCACGCGGAGGCTTAAGTACGATGTCCCACGCCTCAGCATGGGCGGGATAGGCATTGGCATGTCCAAGGAAATCAAGATCCTGGGGCTCACCATCGACCACAAGCTAACCTTCAACACCCACGTCACCAACCAGTGCAAAAAGGCTATCGCCATCTACCACAAGCTGGCGCGGATGGCCCGGATCGGTTGGGGATTACATCCCGAGGTGATCCGGACCATCTACACCGCAGCCGTGGAACCGACGGTGCTGTACGCAGCCAGCAGCTGGTGTCCAGCGGTGGAGAAGCTCGGTATCCAGAAGCAGTTAGCCGTGGTGCAGCGCGGGTTCGCGCAAAAACTTTGCAAGGGCTACCGGACGGTTTCTCTGCACTCAAGTCTAATCTTGGCTGGAATGCTCCCTCTGGACCTCAGAGTTCGCGAGGTGGCCTCACTTTATGAGGCCAAGAGAGGAGTGTCCCAGTCATGGTTGGGAGACAGAGAGGTCGAACGGATGGCCTCAGCAATGGAGGTACCTCACCCCGCGGAGCATATAAGTCTGGACTTCACCAGCCTGGTAGACGAGGAAGATTATCAGCGCACCAACACCATCCAGGTGCGCATCTTCACGGACGGGAGCAAGATTGAGGGTCGTGTCGGCGCTGCGCTATCCATTTGGAATAGCGACGCCGAAACAAAGACCCTCAAACTTGCTCTCGCCCCACATTGTACCGTCTACCAGGCCGAACTCCTGGCTTTATGCAAAGCGACCAGTGAGGTCCTTAGGCGCGGCGCGGCCACGACGTTCGGCATCCTCAGCGACAGCAAAGCCGCTCTCCAAACGGTCATCAACCCCCGCGCCCTCCACCCTCTGGCCGTTGAGGCCAGAGATAACATCAAGCGGGGCTTGGTCCAGAACAAGGAAATATCCCTGTTCTGGATCAAGGCCCACGTAGGGTTGGAGGGCAACGAGCGAGCGGACCAGCTCGCTAAGGAGGCGGCTTTGAGGTCGAAGACGAGGCCGAACTATGACCTGTGTCCCGTCTCATTTGTCAAGCGTGGTCTGCGTCAGATCACGCTTGACAAGTGGAACGGACGCTATAAGACGGGTACGACTGCTTCTGGTACCAAGCTTTTCTTTCCGTGCGCTGTGGATGCGTACAGAACCGTCCGTAAGATGGAGATAGCCGGCACCACGACCCAGCTATTAACGGGGCATGGTGGGTTCTCTGAATACTTGAGTCGCTTCAAGTGTAAGGAGGACCCATCATGCGCCTGCGAGCCAGGGGTCGTGGAATCGGTTGCGCACCTGGTCGCGGACTGCCCCATCTTCGCTAGGGACAGGTACGAGTTGGAGTGTCGGATCCAACTGGAGGTTTGTGTAGCAAACTTCCCAGTCCTGGTGACAAAGAACTACAGGCAGCACTTCCTAGAGTATTGGGAAAGGGTTATAAGGGTGGTTTTAAGAAGGAACAAGACATGATCGGCCTCCTACAGCTACTTTGCAGAAGTAGCTGAGAGAGGCCGATAAATCGAGTGGGAAAATGGACTGGGAGGTGCTGTCTGTGGTTCCGACGGAAGTTTGCTGATCACCCGGATGCCCCACGCCCCACGGGATGTATGATTAGTATGAGAGGGTTTTTAAAAGAGTTGGTAAGAGAGTAATGGGATGGAAGCAAGGAAGGAAATGAAAGTGATAGAATGAAAGAAGCACCTAGCTTAGAAGAAGAAATACCCGAGTGGGTACCTTTTAGAAATTAATTTTTTATTATATTTTTATTATTAAATTAGACAAAAAATGGCTTCCTCGAAGTGCACAGCACGCAGTGGAAGGAGTAAGTATAAAAACCTCCACAACCAAATTGGCGATATGGACGTTCTGTAGTTAGGCTAGTCGGACTTTTGAGGACTCTAACTACCCATAACGACTGCCATAGATGTTCGTATGGCAACCGGGACCGACGACGGCTTAAAGTGCTCTCCGTGTTCACTACCGTCACGCCACAAAGGTTGTCTTGATGCGGTCAATTGAAACTACACCTCTCATCTTCAAATATAATGCACGATAGTCATATTATGTAATGTTTAGTTGATGTAGTAATCACCAAGTCGAAATAGATGTAATGTCAAGCTAGAAGGCGGCGGAGAAACCAAGTGGCTTGGAACAAACAATGGCGACCGCGGCGCATGCCCCCGACAGATGTAAATGATGGAACTAGCTCCGCGTGCGTTTGGCGATGCATATTACACTAATTGATCTGTCTATGGCTTACTCGTGTGCCTTGACGAAAATATAACAAAACGAAACCGTTGTTATAAACTATTTTGAGAATATATTAATTGGTAAAATTATAAAATAAAATACTAAAAGATAGTATTAAGCCTATTTGCAGTCCTGGCGGTGACCCCCGGGTCTGCCAGGGTGCGAGAGATATGTCTTGTATAATATCACCTCCGGCGATCAAGGACCCAAGGACGGCGTGCGTTTTGGTCGGTTCGAGTCCGACATAATCACCTCCACCAGTTTTGGCGGAGGTGGTATCCGTGGGGATTTTGAGCACGATAAAAAAAATCCTGGCGGTGACAGGCGGCTACACCTGTCACCTCTAGCAGTAGCAGTTCACTGCGGCGGCGTAAAGTGCACCTCTCCCCATATCCAGAGGCTAGATGGGAACACCATGGTTCCCACATTAGAGGAGGGGGTCATCTCAAAGAGATGTCCTTGTGGTGCGAGAAATGTTTATAATATGATGTGTGTATAATCTCACCTACGGCAATCAAAGACCCATAGACAGCGTGCCTTTTAGTCATTTCGAGTCTGACATAATCACCTCCACCGACTTTAGTGGAGGCGGTATCCGTAGGGATTTTACGCACAAAAAAAACTATTAAGTCTATTCAATACATTGCAAATTGCAAGTGTCATCGATCATTTTTAAATATAATATCCAGTTTCGTGGAATAAATCATGCGTACAAATATTAGCACTGAGCGGGCATCGAACCCACTACCCCTGACACAAACGTAATAGTAGAGCTATCACGCCACATAGATGTTAAAACAAAACAAATCACCAAAACAAATATGAACAAAACTCCACTTCGAGTGCCAATAGAGTGATAAAGGACATCTAAGTACACAAGTGTTTGTAAATTGATTACGCTTCGTCCACGGCACAAGGGGGCCGGCAGAGGCGCAGCTGTCTCGAAGATGTTAGCACGCCATTAATGTAATGGCAATTGTCAACTATTGGCAGCACCTTAGTAGATACTGGTTACATGCCTCCATTTTTGTGAAAGGTTAGGAACTTAATTTAGAAGTTAATTGACATCGATAAAAATAGCATAACATATATTGAAGCGTAGGTAGCTCAGTGGTTAAGGAGTCGGTATACAATTGAAATGTCCCTGGTTAGAATACTGACAATTAGACTATCACACTCACTTCTAATACAAATCATTGCTGGAGGGGTTAGAGGGAAAGTTACTAAACTTTAGTTGCTAATATTCTTACTAAAAAAATCAAAATGAACATTTTAAACTACATGTTATGTGCTTGATAATAATCACTAAATTATCTAGACATTATAATAAATTATTTATGCCTACATGTATTTATTGAGAAAAAACCTGTGAAAATAGTTTTGTTATTAATTTAACGGTAAGCCACTTTTATCGTTAACTGTACTACAGACTGATTTTTAAATACTACTTCTACTTTCTTTCACCTTTTGCCAGTGATAAATCTAAGATTGTCAATAGGTTACTATTAGGAAGCAATAAAGATCACTTAAAATAGTAAGTGGGGAGCCGGAAGACGTGGCTTATTAGGTCGATATACCTCATAGACATTAATATTACTAGCGTAAATAGACCCACAAATTCCTTTATTACCGCGTTACCGAATTTAAAATTTTAATGGCAATGTCTTCTGGCTTTAGTGTAGAAATATTGACGTCACTTCATATAATATTTCTGTCTAAGTTATCTGAGTGTGTGAGTCTTTCCTCTGCCGCACCATTAAGTCTTGGAATTCCTTACCAGCTCACGTGTTTCCTCCTTCCTACAGTCCCGGGTCCTTTAAGCGGGGCGTGAAAAAGCATCTGATGAGGCCGTCAAGCTGAGTGCCACCATTGTAACACTTCACGTGTTTGTAATGATGACCCTCGTTCCTGAGACTTTGCCTTGAGCTTACCATCAGGCGGGGTGAAGTCAAATTGACGTGTCCTTAATAAAAAAAAAACTTGGTTACGGTTCCACGTCACTTTCTCACGCCTTGGTTTTGGGTAAAGATACGTACCTATGTCACTCACATAATTTGTTCCTCCAAGGATAAGTTTATGGCTAAAACCCCAATAAGTTTAACAAATATATCACTTGAAATGCCTTAATTGACATCACTTCTGGTAGAAAAACGACTCAATAATATTTAGCATGTAAGCCTTATGCGATCAGCCGCGACCAGGTGTTGTTACCCCATTAATATCAATTGAACATTGACCGACTGTGTCCAACACAACATGCTCCCCCACCCCTCTACAGCCCCGAACATTCTCGACGATATCGGGAATATCTTCCTAAAGAGAACAGTCCAAGTTACACTGGTACTGAAATATTTTATGACTCAACCGACATTGCGCGAAGAGTAATGAGTTTTTGATAATGCCCTTCCGTCCAAATGCTGTTGATTTCATATTAAATCGGAAGCGATACATTTTGCGCTGACATGGATTTGGAATTATTGCCACAGATAACATATGCTTGTGGTCGAATAACTTTTTAGTCATTCGATTTTTGAAATTTGACTCGGCATGTTATTTTTTTTAAAGAATCGTCGCTACTGTTTAAAATATCAGTCAATTGTGATAACTTTTTTTAGGAGGAGACATCTTGTTTTGTCTTCACCTCGCCTGATGGTGAGCTGAAGGCAAAGGCAAATACCTCAAAATTTGCCCATTTAGTTCCATGTCCCATCATTGAATTCAAAACACGGTGTAGAGGCCGTACCATTATCTTTTACCCCCAAGTCGAACTCACGTGGAAGTTGGTGCGGTGCACTTGCTAAACAACGGACGTGGCTATGGCGAAGATTTGCTCTCAGATTCAGGTAAGCGCCTGTATAATTACGAAGGGGCAGACACAGGATCATTTTGATCCCACCTACTTAATAGCGGCTTGCCTCTTGACATTAATCTAACAATATTTCCCGACTGCTATCGACTACCTTGCCTGACTCTAGAAAAGAACTCAGTACCTCAAGTAGAACTTACTTGCTGTATGTGAAGGCATGAGTTATGGATCCAAAATGTGCTCTATCCGCGTACGCGTTTTTTAGGCTGTTTTTGGATAACACGGGGTGCAATGGTGGTGAACGAGCCCAAAACCATTGGCTATCCAGGGTTATTTGGATGATAATCAAGCCTGAAAATGAGCAGTTCACTAAAATTGCGACTCACGCAAATTACGGTTACTACTAAGAAATATTTGTATATAATGTAAATAATCCAAAAGAAGTCCACTAAGTTTCTTGCCGGAGTCGTCAGGCCGAAGTCGCGTATCGAACCGGTGGTGGTCCTTTTGATAACTTCTTCTGTCGGATCGACGGTATTTTTGAGTTGCGATTGTGGTGTAGCAATTTGTTTCACGGTAGCGCCGCTACTCACAGAGAGGGCCCGAGCATAGGTTTCGCTCTACAGGAAGGCTTACTACATTGTCCCCTCCACTAACTTATAATGTATTATTGATATTTACGTTTTAAGAGCCGTTTAGTGATCTATATAATTTATGAATTTTGAATTTTGAATCTGTCAAAGCCTCGTTTCTCGCGCAGCTTAAAGATCCGTGTCGATAAATATACTACTGTTTACTTTGTAATTTATTAAAAATTGTAACTCTTGCAAATTGGTCAACTTGAAGTGGGGTATAGTCATAGAGTCCCCTTTTATTAAGCTAAGTGGCACGCATGGCTGTGCCGTGACTGCGCGCCATAACAGCGCCATGGCGTTGCCCGCCATTGTCACTGGTCATAGATATACTTACTACACTCAATGACCTTGTTGTAACCATGATTATGAATATTTTCGGCTAAAAATCAAAGTTTGAGAAAATATGAAGACAATTGTCCCTTGCCTGCAGAGATAGACCTACGAATAATGTAATGAGATACGTTATTCATAGGTAGGCAGACCTTTCACATCATCATAATTTCAGCTACAAGACGT
Source organism: Pelosia muscerda (assembly GCA_963691645.1). Lineage (NCBI taxonomy): Eukaryota > Metazoa > Arthropoda > Insecta > Lepidoptera > Erebidae > Pelosia > Pelosia muscerda. The sequence continues at coordinate 3,608,221 of OY829118.1, forward strand.
CCACTGCTGAACATAGGCCTCCCCCATCGACCTCCAATCCGACCGATTGGAGGCGGTCTGCATCCAATGGGTACCACTTTGACTATGTCGTCCGTCCATCTCGCAGGAGGCCGTCCCACGCTTCGTCTACCGGTACGCAGTCTCCATTCGAGAACCTTTCGGCTCCAACGGCTATCTATTCTTCTTGCTACGTGCCCCGCCCACTGCCACTTCATCTTGCTATCCCTAGGCTATGTCGACCACTTTGGTTCGTCTGCGGATCTCCTCATTTCTGATTCGATATAGCAGAGAGATTCCGAGCATAGCCCTTTCCATAACTCACTGTGTAACCTTGAGCCTTCTTATGAGGCCCATAGTGAGGGTCCACGTCTCGGCGCCATAGGTCATCACTGGCAACACGCACTTATTAGACCTTTCACAATATCAAATATTTTTTCCTTTTATACGGAATTCTGATCTTATAAGTTTGACTTGTCCCTTTTATTTCATAATAATTTATTAAACTTAAGCAATACTTGTTAAGTGATTTCCTTCAAAGAGAAAAATTACGAAAGAAATCAACAATTGGAATGATTCCTTACAAAATCGAGAGTTGAAGCCATAACTTGTATTGATTCTTCGAAATTGTGAAAAAACTCATTAAGTTACAAAAAACTCAACGTTATGTAACCATCTAACAAATTATTGATCACTAACAACATTTGTAATTTTGTAATAGAGCGTTCGACTGCTAAGACTGAGGTGGTAGGTTCCATTCTCACCCATTGCAAATATTATATATCGAATGCTCTATTATAAGCTTTCCTCCTAGGGTTAAGATAGTCATACGGCAGTCGTTCCCATAAAAAACCCGGATTTAAAAAAAATCCTACTTGGAATGACGTTACCGGGATTTAAAATGCAAGTTTTGGATATAACCAAGATAGCTGCTATGTTGAAGATGAATGACACATTCATCAACATAGCGTAGCCTTTTTAACATAGCATAGGGTATTCTTTTTATGTCACCAGGATGGCTCCTGGTGGTGTTAATATATAATCAACTAGCAGTGCTCGCGATTTCTAGTCAAGTAGCCTAACTAACTTACTACTTATTACATAAGCTATCTGCCAGTGAAAGTCCCGTCCAAATCGGTCCAGCCGTTCCAGAGATTAGCCGGAACAAATAGACAGACAGACAGACAAAAAATGTAAAAAATATATTTTGGAATGTGTACCGTAGGTATTTACATTTGCATGTAGAAAGCGGTTATTTTAATATTACAAACAGACACTCCAATTTTATTTACAATGTGTATATAGTGAAGAAGATGGTACCGAATTAATCCTGAATCATGGTCACCCTAACCTTTTTCATTACAAACGGTATCAGGCCACCACCTTATGGTCACCATGACATTGTTAGGCGCCTCTCAACTCATTAAACCGCCCATCCTAACCACCATGCATTGTCACATGCAATTGTATCGCATAATACACTGGGCAATTGCTATTCGATACCCATTGAGTTAATGTCGTCCGAATTCTATCGATTATCGAATAATTTATATCGATGAATAGATTGAATGTTGCTCCATTGTTTGTAAATACATAGGTTCGATTTTAAACTGTCGTCTTTTGTGTGCGTGGGCGGGATGTGACAGCAAGAATAATAAATTATGATGTTTCATTCTGTTTGGATTCAGTTTGCGATGATAAACAGAAAAAAAAAAGAAAATAAAGTATACATGCAGCCTTTTTTTGGAGACTTAAAAAGGTGTTAAGTGTTTACAAAAAAATTACTTGCAGTAAGGATTAACTGCACATGAGTTTTTTATGTATTTACAAGTAATTGAAACAATGTGCGCTGGTTATCCTGTCAATATACGGAAGAGCTCCAGGGGTTCTAGGTGCCCATAGTTCATATAAAGTATTCCACGGACATTAATTAGCACAACTGGTATAACACTTTATAGGGAATCCTTTATGAAGAGTTATCTTATCCTGTGCAAAATCCCCATGGACACCACCCACGCCAAAGCTGGTGAAGGTGATTATGTCGGACTCAAACCAACTAAAACGCACGCCGTCTTTGGGTCTTTGATTGCCGGTGGTGAGATAATAGAAACCACAACTCTAGCACGCTGGCAGACCCAAGGTTATCTCTTTTGAGATGACCCCCTTCCTCTGATGTGGCAAACCCGGGGCCCCATCCAAACCCCGGTTATGAGGAGGCACGCTTAAAAGACTGACATTTCTAAACAAATTGAAACATGATAATGAACGTTGTAGCTTTTCATTTGCTTTCTATTTTGGTCAATAATCTTCAAATTGAACCTATGGAACATTTACTTAACGTAAAAAGAGAAATGCGTGGTTCACGACATTTTTGTACCTATTCAAGTAGACCCCACGCAATTGCGTCACTTTTAATTTTCTTTTTAATTTATTTTTCAATGTGCTATTGAAGTAATTGCCTTAGACATCCACCTGAAATGGATTTTAATTGATAGTAAGGAGATGCTAGTAATGGTATCTAAGAACGAAATAGCTCCTATACCTACTTTATAATAGGTCTTTACATATGAAATTGCTGAATTTTTTTTACAGATTTATGAGTTCGTTATTCGTGTAATTTAATAGCTATATCCCTTATTTTATTTGGTTGAAAGTTGATTTCAAGATTTCATAACTAAATATTTTGTTTCTATTGGCCGCTTGATATACTAAATTCGATCTTCAAAAACAGTACTTCCTAAATGCTATCCATTTTGATGATAAATTTCGTATTACTTTTCTACAAATCACTTTTTTAAGCATTTCTTGGATCTTCTCCTACCTACACGTAGGTATCTAACCTGGCGGTCGCTGATTGGATAGGATAATTTTTAATAGTTAGACAGCTAAATTATAACGCAGATAAAAATACGTTGACATTTTTTCAATTTTGTGGGAGAAAAGCACACGACCCAGCTCATGGGAAGCGGTTACCGTGACCTATGTACTTACATGTGCACACTAGGGGCATCACACTCGTGCTACTGACCGTGTAAGAACCTTTTGAAACCCTTCTTGAAGAACCTTATATATTATAGTTGATTAGCTTGGATAATAGATAGTATCTAAGTACCTATTGTTTAAGTATTATACGAAAATACATTTCAGAGTCATCCCTTCGGTAAAAAAAAAACAAAACACAGGTGAAATAGATTACAGAGAACAAAAAAAAGTAAACTAATAGAGGCCATAAACAACATATGATGAACTTTGCCGAAACAAACTGATAATTCGGAAGTTTGGCAGTCGCGTGTGTGCGCGCGTAATGGCGGTGTGATTATCTGCCGGCAGGGGGCGCTGTTCATTTGACGTTTGGGCCATAACGGTATCACTCGCCGATTTATCCCTCATTGTCGATGTTTATTTTTATCGACTCTATATCGATTATTTTATTATATTGATTTAATTTAGTTTATTGTTTTTGATAGGACTAATTTTATTTAATGAGATATATTATGTGATAAGGAATTATTATCTGTAGTATAGATACTTATCGCATGCATTATGATTATTGTACCTACTTAAATTAAGTATGGTTTAACAAATGTACGTCTACATATATTTTACGGTACCTAGGTACCTACTTAATGTGTAAAATAAAGTAGGTAACTGGTACTTAAATTAAAAATCATGTCCAGGTAGAGGGGTGTAAAATTATCTAAAATTGCACAATACGTTGTTGACAGGAAAAAATCGAGTATTTTTTAAATGTATTCCTTGAACTCTAAGGAAGGTTTTTATAGAGCAGCGGCAACGGGATCAAAAGTTCACCAAGCGGAGCCGCGGACAACAGCTAGTTCAAAAATATAAATACACCTAGGACTCATTTAAAATGTCTTTGTTTTATCATTCTCATTGGGTTTATAAAAAAAAATCGATACCCACCTTCAATGTTCTCTAATAATCACAACCCTATAAATTAAGAATAAAAATACTTTAATCATTCAAAATAGGGAAAGTTCTTGAAAAAATGAAAAATATCGTGTCACCAGTTAACGACCTGAGTCTGTCAGTGTCGCGGAGTTTTTGTTTTTTTAAATAAGGCAAACGCATCAGCTATTATGCCTAATGTGAGGGGCGATATTTCGTGCACGAAACTGTGTTTTGGCAGGCGTTTAAACTAACTAAGTAGATATAGTTTGATACAAATAAATAAATAGACTAAAACTTACTAGGTACGTACAGTTACAGGACAGCCTCTGTATGTGGCGGTAATAAACGCGACAGCTACACAGGGCTGTGGGTTCGATTACCGCTCAGTGCAAATATGTTATATATTTACATTAATTTGGGTATTTCAGTAGGTACCTGTTGGTCCTGCGCCTATAGTGCTGTGCCGACCAGTATACTTGGCCCCGCCTTTCTGGGCCTAAAATTTTATGTTCCGGTTCATTAGACTACGTTCTCGTACGACCTTCAAGTTTAGACCCTCCGACAAAAATCTTCGTACGACCCTATTTATATGAGCTTATATCTAATCACCTAAGTGTCATCACATCCTTCGATCAATAATTTGTTCACATTTCGACATTTAACAACGAACGTCTCAACGATTAGTGAACACCTCTAACGATGACAGGAAATTGTCTCTTTTAAAAATATATCATTGCTTTATAAAGACACGTGTACACCGTACAATCAACCTGTTTTTGCACCACTTGCTTAAGTTTGCAAGTAACCTGTAATAAAAAAATTATAACACCAATAAAAACAATGTTATCTATTACGATTGGTATCGGCGACCTCCAGGGTCGAGAGCAGGTGCAACTGCCTCTATAGGGCATCTGTCTCACTGTGAGCGGATAGCGGATTTTGTGCGACAACGTGTTTTTATAAAGCGGAATGAATCCAGTTATAAGTTAAAGTTTTATTATCATACAACTCTCGACGGCGTATAAAATTAGCAGAACTTGGATCACCTATTCGTATCAAAAGAGGAGTAAAGTGAAGACGTATCTCCAATATTTATAGCAGTAGGATTCTACTATTAGTATAACTACTATTTCTTCGGCCTCCCTGCCAAACAGTCACCAGAGCTGAGTCCCGAGGCATTTACGACTTTCTGTCAGCGTATCCTGACTGTGACGTGTTTGCAGATGAATAGAATGATGTTATGAGTATATAGGTATCTAATGTTTTGAGAGAGTAAGTATGCAAGAATGTCTTCAATACATACACAATAGTTATTTAAGATACTGTATCCTAAGTTAATTATTGTAATTGGTCATATAATTATAAAATATATTTTTAAAACTATAAATCAAACTATTCGACATTGCACTGAGTTAATTTAAACTATTCGTTTTTTACTATAATTCTTCTCCTACTCATTCCATGACTTGTCTTGACTTTTGCACGATTGCTCCTGACGACCCCCTAAATCTGAGAAGAAACCATACGTAAGTGATTGAGCCAGTACTTACTCTACAACTACTACAAACCTCTAAACTACCACAAATAAAATCCTTACTGACAAAGTAGACGCTTATTTACAGGAATAGTTATATTATCCAAAAACGGCACGCAAACGTCCACAGCAATAGAGGTCCGAACCCCATCTTCGGATGCTTCCAGTTTTTAGTCACGAAGAGTGCTCGGTCGCAGCTGTGCTTTAGCAGATCTTCGTGCAACAGTTGTAGAAGGTTAAGCCAGATGGTTAAGGCAATGCCCCCACCACAGTGTCCCCAGTATCCGCCGCGACACATTTCATCTAAGAAGTATTGGGGGAACCGGGAATATCTAAATTGCAGAAGATTTTAATATATTGTGATGTTGTACGTGTTTGTAATGACATTCTTTCTTGAGACATTGCCTTCAACTCACCATTTGGTGACGTTTAGTCAAATTGACGAAAAATAAACTAGATAACTTATGATTATTTTAAACAATCGCCACCCGCTAACAGTCGGACCACAGCTTTATAGCGTCGGTGTACAACATATTTTGAGCCTCAGTAGCATAGTTCCATTACATTAGCGCTACTAGGAACACTGTTCCCTACATTGCAGGCACGCTACAACTTTTTGCCGGGAGTATTCCCGCGGTACATTATACCCGTTGCGGGCGATGCTGTTAAATCCTTTAAATAGTTCCCGAGTGAGAACATGGTTAAAAAGTTGGTCGTTACACACGCGATTACATTTTACGACTCGAGATAAATGTATAAGATAAGTAGGTATGGACTGTGGGATCGTTAATTAAGTACTATGCGTTTCAAATGAGTTGATAAACTGTCATAATGACAATTTGATTTGCGTTGCTAACTTCACTGTACAAGTTAAGGACGCACGCTAAAATCCAACCACACGTCCTTCCTGATCGACTACCTGATCTCGTGGGGGTGGACACACGGAAACAAATTTACTGGCGTGGCCAACGTGGCTCTGGAAGATTTTCTTGAAAACCTTGACATTGGCGACTCGCCATTAATAATTTTGTATTACATCTAATTCTAAGTACTACTTGACAATGGTGAAATTGCGGCGAATCGGCTTGCAAAAGAAGCCATTTTAAGAAGAAGAACATAGGGACAGATTATAATAACCACTAAAAATTTGTTGTGTTAAGATATTGAAGACAGGGGAAAAAAAAAAAAATATTGGGGTAGGGAGGAAAGCCCACTACTCACCTAAGATTAGCAATAGAATATAGCAATATAAATAATAATTGTCATAGAAAGGAATGCCAAATCGCACGCCTTAAAGTTAGTAAAAATACTTCTTAACAGTCGCGTAGGTACACTACTGCCACGCAACATAGCTACTTAGGTGGTAGACAAGCACGCGTCCCACCTGATGGAAAGTGGTTACCGTGGCTTATGAACGTGCAACACCAGCGGCGTCACGTTCTTGCTGCCAACCATATAGAGAAAAGAGGGAAGTGGTAGGAGGGAGTGGAGAAGGTTAAGAGTCTCAGTGCTGTCAGTGTAAAAGACAATGACGGGTTTCTTAGTCTACTCTGTGACAACAATATTTTGATTAGAAATAATTGCTTTGATTAGTCGTGTTTATACACTTACTTCAAAATGAAAACATACTATGATATAGAGATTGCTTTGCTACAGAAAAAAAAATTTATGACGTTTTACACTTTGAATCGAATATTTGTCAGTACATTCTAAAAAAGTAATTTAAAACTTTAACTTCTTACAATAGAGTTCATACTGTCGAATTCGTCCTTAGTTGCGTAAAAACGCACAGCACTGACTCGCATACCCCGCCTACTATACACTTCCATTTGTTTTTTGTGTTCCATGAAAAAATTAAAAAAAAAACTTGACAGCCCATACAACCATAGACATACGGTATACGACAAAGAAGCAAGTGATTACCAACGCGATGCGTGTACCTAACAACAAAGAAATTAGTTGAGTTCACGGTACACTTGCGACCGGACCAGGGGTAGCTCAGTCGTTTTATGACGCACGGCCGCGCAAACTGAATCGAGTGATTGGTGAAATGACTGCGGACGAGCGGTCACACGCAGCCACGCAGCCAGACTCGGTGTGATCGAACACTGTTCGTGTCATTAGGTTTTTGAAAATAGAATTAGGCATGTTAGTGATAAAGTGTAGGTATTTACAATCATATATATGGTCGCTTTACTGATAAAATATGATGATAAACATAAGTGTGTTCATGGCACACAAGCAAGATATCTGTGAATATAGCCAATCTCTCAAGCCGGTACACCAGAGACGCCGATTCTGCTAATTATCAAGTACTGTCAAAGGATTACAAAAAAGGCTGTTGAGTTTTAGACTTTACTGGCATATTGTTAAAGTCAAAAGTTAAATGGCATCTTGTAGAGTGGATAAAATAATGTAATCTCTGACGAAGCTTTATCACAGTGAGACAGTCTTAAGTCAAGTTGTCGTATTAGATGAACCGGTATCAAAGAATTTTAGAACTTTAAGGACTTCTACCACCCGTAATGACTGTTATAGATAGATATTTGTTTCACAATCGGGATTAACGTGCTCTTCGAGGCACGAAAGTATCTAAACTAATTACATATCCATGAAAATACAAATATATAGCAAATTTTACAGCGCTGAACGGGAATCGAACCCGTAGCACCTGCGCAACTGTCAGGTTCACTACCGCCAGACGCTGCCAGTTCAATATGACTAGTAGTAAACAACACAAATAAATCATCATTCCCTGAACCTTTTTCCCAACTCAGTTGGGGTCGGCTTTCCAGTCTAACTGTGATGCGGCTGAACTTCGATATTTTCCGTGAAGCGACTGCCATCTGACCTCCACAACCAATGGTCTAATGACCAATGGCGATATCGAAGTTCCAAGTTAGGCTGGTTGGACTTTTGAGGGCTCCAACTACCCGTAACGACTGCCATAGATGTTTGTATGGCAACCGGGACCGACGGCTTAACGTGCTCTCCGAGGCACTTATGAACCTGCGATAAATACACACATAACTTCGAAAAGCATCGAAAAGTCATTGGTGTGTGCCATGGTAAACCTGGGATCGAACTCGAGACCTCGTCTCAGCAGTCCATTACCCATACCACTAGGCTACCGCGGCTTATATCACACACACTTATAACAACACAAATAAATATACATCTGAAATCGTATCTATCAGTTTTATTGCACATTCCGTTCCCAGCACACTCGATTAATTACCAAATTAACAAAATCGAAATATCGCCCGCCAAATGCTATTAAACCTTAACAAATGGAGACAGTTGTATGTTTACTTTAAGATATCAATCTTAGGGGTCCATTGGCCGTCGAATCGGCGCGAACCCTTACTGATAATGTTTAGAAGTATAAATGAGTTCGATACCGAAAGTTTTGCCATCAAATTAAGTAGAAATAACAAAGATATTAAACGATATACTATAAGCCCTTATTCCAAAGTGATAAGTTTGTTTTTAGTTTGACTATAAGTGATGTTAAAGTTGTCGGTGGTATCGATAGATGCGACATACGCTGATATAGCGCGCCTCAGATAGTGGCAGTAAAGCACGTCAATAATTGTGGGGGACGCGCTTCTGTTAGCCGCGAGAATTCGACACGATCCTCAAATTGTTGATTTGGCTTATTTTTTAGTAGACTTCTGCAATTCTGTACTATATAGTGATAGTTTGTATCGAGTCGGTAACCCTCAAGGAGCAATATTATTTCACGAGGCCACATAAATACTCTTTGATATTATCTGTATTACATCTGTTGTCTATGGTGTATTTTACCGCCTAAAAACAAAACACAATCGCGCGCTTTTGTTTTTCTCTGTGTTAAATAATAATTATGATTATGTAATTAAAATTAATACATGAAAGGATTGAATAATAATACAGTACACACAGTAATAGGTAATACAGTACATACAGTAATAATCACAATATAAGAGGGTTGAATTAAAATATAAGAATTCATCGTCATGAGTATGTAAGTACATAAATATTGTTATTTGTAATTATGTAGTTGAGTATGATGAGATTAGGAAAAGGAAAAACGAATGCATTCGTTTGTGATAATACGAGTATGATGAAAGGATTGTTTATTTATACCTTATCCCGAGGTGTGGCTAATAATAGTTTTTCGAGTAAGTAATTCAATTTTAGAATCAATAGTTACACAAAAGCACAATTAATAAGGCACTGCTACAATGATCCTTCGCCAGCTTGTATATCTTTGATAGATTAGAACGGAATAAGACAGAGACTACTTTTATCCCGGGAATAGGTGTCCATGGGTAGCGGAAAAGGAATCGACATGCCACATTTATTTCAACATTTCTCATTTTAAAATAAATTTAATGTAAGTAGATATTAGCCATAGAGGTATTATTACTAGCGTAAATAGAGACACAATCTTCTCATGACCGTGTTACCGAATTTAAAATGACAGTGGCAGTGACTTGTAACTTTTAGTGTAGGTACATCACCATTCATTAGCATCATCCATTTCTGTCAAAGTTGATAATGGTTTATGAATATTAGTATTCTGTCACTTTCTTACACCTAGATTTTGTGTACAGATATGTATGTCACTCACACTTTATTCCTAGGATAACTTTATGGTAGGTAGAAGCTGTTGTCCGAGGCTCCCACATGCAAAAACTAGTACTTACAGATGCACCTAGATCTTGTTTCTAACCTAGAAATACAATGATTTCGTTTCCAAAAAAGCAGCAACTAAAACTAATAAGTAAAAAACACAATTGGTGCGCCAATCGGTACGTGCCCCCAGCTCGAGGGGAACGAGGTCTGCGTCTTCACACTGTAATTTATGACATCTACCAATTTGTAGGAATCATATTAAAACGGACGTAAACTGTTGAATGGCCCGAAAAATGGGGTGACGGGGTGACAGGGAGCCGTCCCCAACGCAACAATTTGAACATTGTTTATGCGTTAATTTTATTGCTATTTTGATTCACATCTTTTTATCTGGTAAAAGAGAATCTTGTATTAGACGCTTCTGGAATTGCTCGTGGCGTTCAATCAATGAAACCATTATCATATCCCAGTCAACTGCTGGACGTTTTTTGGAAGTCTGTGGCCTGCTGTTTCTATGCCTGCCAGATGAGTTGATACAGAGTTTTATTTCGAGATATTATTTCTCTCGCAGTAATATTATCTGCGAATTTTTCCGTTTGTCGCCTCTTACGACACTCTTCGGATGAGATGGGTAGGAGATGGATGGATTCTTTCTCCATTGTCACACATGCTTACGACACTCTACGGGTGATTTCAGAGTCATTCAGAGGCGAATGCGCCATATTGATATCAAACTCTTCGTAATCAGATATCCTGAAGGCTGTCGATTTTAAGCTTCTCCCAAATGTCAAAGCGATCACAATGTCAATGGCTTTTACAAATTAAAATATAATAATTTCTTTCTTGAAAATTGTAGAATTATATCACTGACATGGCAGTTGAACACACCACCTGGTGTACCTTACGTAGGTACTTTTCAAGGTATAGGTATATACCTACTTATTTACAAAAATAGTATCTGAATAATAACACTTACTTTATTGAAAATAAAACTTAATCGAAAATACGAGTCATATTTACTAATTGCACTGCCTAAACAGCGTAGTGTCAGGTTATAAACCAAATTATAACGCGCCATAACGTCTGTTGACAACTCACTCGTGTAATGGCGCCGAAATTTTGGCGGGAGTTCGCCACGCAATAGCAACACAACACTCCATACAGATAGACATTTTGACTAATACCGAGAGCGTTAATGGTGGGTGAACAGTAAAATACATTTATGCATTTTCATTTCCAACAGATAACTATAACATAAATAAGTTTAAGTGCAAAGTGTTGCAATATGTTTGTATTTTTTGCTCTTAAAACACTTTACTGTATTACAAAAACACATCGTTAGTTAAGTATGTATATACGAGTAGAACGTTGTGAGTTAGATTGATTACGTTGATTATTGGGGAATGTATCTGAAGTCTGGTACCTACCCAATTCCAAGGGCTGGCCACAGCTACCACTCTGGATGGTGCGGCTGATGAGGGGACTCCCACAGGACGGGAGCCATCCGGCTGAGCTTTCCGCACTGGCAAATGGCCAATAGGGATATCCGGTCAGGGGTACCTCACATGCTCCATCGAGGTGGTGAGTCATGTTGACGTACGGACGTTACGGAGGTAGGACACGACGGTATCTCCCGTCCGAAATGAGCTGTCCAACTGGAGAAGTACCTCCGCCCTACTGAAGACCGCGGTCATAATAACCATCGTGTTGTGTTCCCGCCGGTAAGTAGGGTAGCCAGAGCTCAGTCACAGCCAGCCCTTCCCCTCCCCTTCCTAGCCTCCCCACCCCTTCCCAGCTCTCCCCCTTTCCCTTCAGGGTGGGCAGCGCGTGTGTGGCACCCTTAGTGTTGCACACGTTCATAGGCCACGGTGGCCGCTTTCCATCAGGTGGGCCGTGTGCTTGTCTGCCACCTACGTAGAATAAAAATAAAAAACGTAGAATACCAAATCTGAAGCGTTTGTTAGGCGGCATAGATATGTAGTATTAAATGTGTGATGGCCCATCAAGACCATCTGCCGTTTGATGTTTGGTAATGTGGAGCAGGCTTTCGTCTCGAAGTACAGACGGCAGTCGCTTCTGTAAAAGCAAATCAAGAGAAGGAGAAAAAACAAATGAACCCCTAACTCCTGAGGTGAAAGCCTAGGATCGATTACTAAGATCGCACGCAAGGTTATCATTAATTCTTATTGGTCAATTTTCTAAAAAAGTTTTGTTGCATCTTTATCAACCTTTATTGTCATAAAACATAAAAATAAAATACCTAATAATTTGTCACTCAAAAAAAGTACAAACTTCAAATCAATAAATTCAACTTTTGTATCAAACGAGTAAATTATATAAAAAAAAGTATTAAAATATTTAATAAAATGTGTTGGCTGGGTTGGGCAGTCGCATTTTCTATGATGTCATACATATTCAATATTCCGGATCCACCGAAACAGTGACGTGATGACTTCTAAAAAAACGCTGATAAATAACGGACTGAAAATAGCAAAGGCAAAGAAAGACAAATATTATTCTCTTTGCACTAACGTGTAAGTACTTACTTAAATTATAAAAGTTTTATAGCTAGGTTGATATTATAGGTACCTACCTACCTTATACCTACCTACTGTACCTACTGCCAACCCATGTTCCGCTACGATCTTTAAGGGCTAGGCCTACGGCACCCTTGTAATTTTTTCTTTTGGGATTGAGGCTCAAATGGTAGCCGCAGCATAGTATCAAATGAAAATTACAAAAATCTTTATAATAAAGTTTTTCTTACAGTTTGTCTGCCAGCGTCGTACGACATTCAAAAAAACGAAAGCAAATTTATAACACAAGAAACAGAGCAATTGAAGAAAATTTGCAACCATTTTGGTTACTGACCTTGTCATGTAAATGTTTGTAAAGGATATTGAATTAAATAATGTATTATGACCATTTGCTTTTTTATTATTCTAAATACCGGGTAAAATGGGGTGAATAGAGATCAAAGGGTGCATAGGAATAAAACGGTCAGCTAAATTCTGTAGTTATTTTCTATCAAACAAAACTTAGGAATAGTTTATTGTAATAACAGAATCATCAAATGTCTGGTAAAATATGTAAAATAAATGAAATTCCATTGACCTTTGCTCTATCCATTTCCTATTCACCCCGTTTTACGGTAGCTAAGTAACTGGAACGCGGTGTTTATGTGCCATTTCGTTTGTGGAGCACTGAACTTATAGCGCCGTCTCGCTTTAGCTCCAAAATGCTAAAGTTTCTATTAAAGCTGTCATGATAAGAATGTCACACTGACATTGGGACTGTCAGGACTATCTCAGTTGATAAATATTTGCTGTTTTGTTTTTCAATAGAATATTGTCCTGTTTATGAACCGGTTAACATTTCTATATCTACAAATAAACTAGTGGTTGATAATCTGAAGTGTTTTTAACTAAAAAGTGACATTGTAAGATCAATAAGACTGAAAATTGTTTAGATTTGCAAAGCGCGGGAACGTGATAAGTTTATTTAAGCAATTCACATTATTAAATAAAAATGGATATGACTTACGAACTATCTGACGATGACGATAGTTTCAATGATCTTCAGTATTCCAAACCGGTGAACGATCACGGTGATACAATATCAATAAGCAGTGATGAAGAGCCTTCGATCAACCGGCGTTCTGACTCACCATTCGACGACACAGATACCGAGGAACTACCAACCGTGGCAATGGTCCAGAAGTCCAAAGCTATCAAAAAACTGTTTCAATCGACAAATAACCATAAGAAAGTTGAACAGACAAAGAAAACTGGTGTTGTTAAACATTTGTTTCCAACAAGTATACCTACAAGTGATTTGAAAGTTATGACTCAGTCAGTGACCACACCTCCAAAAACTTTCACGTCTAAATGGATAGAAGGGGTTGAAGTTCTACTACCAGTAAACCCATATGGCAGCCAGTTAGCTTTAATGTCCAAGGTATATAAGTAATTTTATTGAAGTTTTGTAAAGTCAGGCCGATTTTCATATCTGCTACACTAATGCACAGTACTGTACAGTACACAGGAGGGGACGTGGTGAGACATCCCCAAGAGCGAAACCTGTGCTCGGGCCCTCTCCATAAGTAGCGGCACTGCTGTGAAACAAATTACTACACCATGATGGCAACTCCAAAATGTGATCTATTTGGCAGAAGAAAAAGTACTATACTGTATAATACTATATGTAATACTATGTACTTGTTAAATCCAGCTGTGTCCTCGCTGGAACAATTATAACACCTAACCACTGGAGTTATCACAGACCAAAAATGTCTTTTCATGCAAACCTTGTTATGACAGTAATGAAACACACAACAAGAAAAGATATACTTATCAATTTATTCCTATTACTGATTGTGTGGTGATTCATTTTTTACCCAACTATAGCAAAGTAAAGTAAAGCAAGTAAAAGTTATTTCTTTTTATACCAAAATACAGGGATAAACTTGGTTTAGAAAACTTATAACATAGTATAATTCCACATAAATAATTGTTCTTAAACTTTTGTTACTAACATTGTATGGGCAAATTTATTATTTATTTATAACTAGCTGTCTCCCGCTGCTCTGCCCATGTGTATTTCTGATCCTGCTCCTACCACCAAGCATTTTTATGCTTATTCACGGTTTAAACCTCCACAAATAATTCAAAACCAAAATTAGCCAAATCGGTCCAGCTTTTCTCGAGTTTTGAGAGTCTTTGTGCTGTCAGTGCAGAAGACAAAGGGCCTAAGAATCGTGGGTGTGCATCCCATATAGACAAATAGACACTATAATTATCTAATTTATATAGTAATAATATAGAATAAAAATAATAATAATTTATCTGATTTGTTCATGATACTCAGGAGCTAAGAAAATACAAAGAAATTATCTATCGGATGCACACCACTGAATATTGGTTGTGTTACATCTTGACTTACAAGTACTGACTTAAAGAATTATTCCAGATCATCAAAGGCATCAAGGAGTCTAAAAACTGCATCTTAGAAAGTCCTACTGGTTCAGGAAAGACACTGGCCCTCCTGTGCGGCGTGTTAGCTTGGCAGAGGAATGAATACAGTAAGTGCTTTTATTATTATTATTTTTAATAGTTAGGTACGACAGAATGAGACTTGATTGTATTAGTAAATTTTTTTTTTGTTTTTATAATAGCACGCCTATATCCCCGAAGGGGTAGGCAGAGATGCTAGCCCCACATTTCGCCAGTTTATATTTAGGTCCCAATGTAATAGGTGGCGAGCCTATTGCCATCAACCGGGCACTTTGCGATAAATACACACATAACTTTGAAAAGCATCACAGTCATTGGTGTGTGCCATGGTAAACATGGGATCGAACCCGAGACCTCGTCTCAGCAGTCCAACACCTATACCACTAGGCTACCGCGGTATTAGTAAATATTGGTATATATATTCGAGGTTTCGGACGTTACGTTACGTCCATGGCCTCCAAAGGATTGAAAAGGTGAAGCATTAGCGTCTTCTTCTCGCGAGGTCTTTTTTATCTACACGCACTTGGTCTTCGTTTTTTGTTCAATCAAATAGATTATCAAATCAGAGAAAAACAACAGACAATCAAAAAGATATTGATGCTTTTCGAAGTTATGTGTGTATTTATCGCAATTTTATAAGTGCTATATTTGGGTTCCATACTATAAGGGTAAAAATGGAACCATATTTCTAAGGCACACACACACACACACTTATAAACCTCATACACCAAAAAAAAGAAAACGAGCAAAACCAGTCGTATCGCAAAACCTAGTTATGTCAACTTAAACCGGCAGGTTTAAGTTGACATAACTAGGTTTTGCGATCCCACGTAAAAGGAAGCGAGCCTATTGTCAATGTTCAACCTGCACTTGGTCATGTGCTGTATATTTTCTATCAAATATAGAACAGCCCTATCCCTTAGTCCCCTTCTACGACATCCACAGGAAGAGATCAATTGATCACATACATAAATTCACGCCTGTAGCCCCGAAGGGGTAGGCAGAGGTGCTAGCACCCACATTTCGCCAGTTTATGTTTAAGTCCCAATGTAACAGGTGGCGAGCCTATTGCCATTAACCGGGCACTTGTAAGCCTGCGATAAATACACACATAACTTCGAAAAGCATCGAAAAGTCATTGGTGTGTGCCATGGTAACCTGAGATCGAACCTGAAACATCGTCTAAGCAGTCCATTACCCATACTACTAGACTACTGCGGTCTTTTCACCTATTCTATATAACTGGGAACCAACAAGAAAAAACATCAAATATTCCCATTTTGAGCTAAAAAGCGTCAATTGATCACAAGTGTTCGCGTGTGCGGAAAGCTTGTAGGCCCGGCGCTCATAAATCATAGAACTCTGTCGCACGACAATCGCCAACAGCCTAACACGAAAATTGCGCTTCACCAATACTGAATGCATTTGTTGCATGCGATCGGCTTTGAGCAATGTTAGGGAATAAAGGCGTAACTTGCGACATGTGAAATTAAAAAACAAGCTTATGCGGAAACATTGACGGACAGGACGATAGGACGCAACGGTATCTCCCATTCCAATTAAGTAAGAGATTAAGTTAAAGTTAAATACTCTTTATTGCACACCACACATAGTACACATACGATGGATACATAGGTACATGTTATATAGTTGTACAATGGGCGGTCTTATCGCGGTCTGCGATCTCTTCCAGACAACCAGTGTATGGACTATACTGCCAGTAATCAAAATACCACGGCTAATAATAACCTTGTGTTGTGTTTCCAGCGGTGAGTACGGTAACCAGAACTAACTGGAATGTTCTTGTGCTGTCAGTGGGAAGACTAATTTGTCTCCTACGCTGGCAGCACAGGATTTGTTTTAATGTCTAATTTTACACTTACTCCTTTATTCACAGCCTACATATAGAAAGACATTTTAATGCAGTTTTACACCGAAACTTGTGCACACTCGAACTTTGCCGTTATACTAAAATATTTCACCACAAATCTGACGAGCCCTACGACAAACGGATGAGTTACGTCATAGTTTCCCTCTTGAACAATATTCTGAGGAGTTCACTACCTTTACTAGTTTATGTTTGAAACTTCGAACATGTTTTACCCGACAGTGTATAATGTGTAATGTGTTTAGCAGTCTGTGTGTTGACGGAGAAAGAATTACCACTCTTATCTCATCCAAAGGGTGTCTTAAGACGCCACAAACGGAAAAATACGCAGACGATATCACTGCGAGAGAAGACAAACTCGAAATAAAACCCTGTACCATCCCATCCGACCACTGTGGAAGCAGTAGGTCAAAGTGTACCAACACTTAGAGAGGTATGTCCAGCAGTGGACTGCGGTGGGCTTATTGATAGATAGATTGTTTATACCTTTGTATCATGAGATAGGATATGTCTGGTCGTTATTTATTTTTAGAAAGATAATAGCATGAGGTGCCCTTAAATTAATGGTATTCTCCCTAAAACTGGGTAAGATGTTAGAAGTTAGTTCATATCAATGGTGTAATGGCCAGGATTCAAACCCAGAGCCCCTTGATCATAACCCTCCTTTGAATTTGCTGTAGTAGAGTAAAAAGTGGCTGACATAAGTTGAGAATGTGTGCGTGTTTTTCATTAATACAAATATAGTAAGGTATCAATAGTACATTAATTAATACACTAATACATGAAGTAAACCACCTGAGTTGTCTGTACACGAAATACGCACACATTCTCACCGTAATTAAGTCACTTTTTGTGCTACTGTCGATGTACTGTGACACTCGGTGCATATTTTTTATACATCCATGTTTGTGTAAACGTTTTTCTAATTCCATATCAGTAGGCTATTAATGATCGTAAGTATTTCGCACCCGTCATATCAATGTTTTTATTGTCGGGCAAAAGAAGCTACGTTCGAAACCCTCCACCTTTCAAGTTAATAAATTCATTGGTTATACACTTGTTGTTGAATAATGTTTAAAAAATGTGAAGTTAGGTGTAGTTACATAGACTTTATATTACTGACGTAAGTAGTAGGTACAACAATATCATTACCGCGTTACCGAATTTAAGATGTCAGCGATAGTGACTTGTGACTTTTAGTATAGCGTCATTTGACATCACTGCAATATCTATTTCTTGTAAAGTTGAGAATGTTTAATAAAAAAAACCGGTTAAGTGCGAGTCAGACTCGTGCACCGTGTGTTCCGTACAAAATTAAAATTATTGTTTTTAAGACTCCAAACTATGCCGATTTTTTAAGCAATACAGGTCTATGTTCAGCAGTGAACTTGCAGTAGAGTAATTGATTGGTTGATGTAACCAAATTTTGGTTCCGTACAGTCCAGGAATTTTCGAAACTGTCTTTGATATTCTAAGTTATAATATCAAGCTAAACTTTGAAACAACAAAGTTGACATTTTAAAAGACTGCAGACAATTGGTGAGAAACGGCCGACCGCGGCATATGGTTTTGGCGGGAGACACCCGCCACCATTTTCGGTCACGAAATTTCGCGCCCAATTTTCTTCGTGTCAGCTTTTTTGACGGCTCAATCGCGAGCTCCGTCTGGAAATCGGAACACGGAAGTTTAAAGAAAAGTTTTGACAGCTCCCCTGAATTCAGCGGCATGCTGCACTGTGACAACTAAATGAGTTATGTCGCAAGGCTTTCTTAAACCAAATATTTATTTGTAAATAATATCCGCCAATATTGTATTGTTGGTGTGGTACCACGATATATATGTATCTGACGAGCTGTGCCCACAAATTGGTACGGACTTAAAATCTTTTAATCGAAATTCTTATTTTCGCGACGTTCTCTTGCTCTTTCCTTCTAATAAAGGTAGCATAAATTATGCCTCAATACACAATTATAACTATCCCGTCAAACCCAGCCACATTAGAGATCACCTAAAACAATGTAGTTACTATTGAAATTTTAAAGCAATTGTTTCATATCAAATCTAGATCGAAAAAAATGAATATGATTATTATAATATATAAAATATAGATATCGTGGACAGGACATCATCGATCAGTCTACTTTTTTAAATCTGTGAACAAGTTGGACAACGCAAGACTATAAACACATTTTGTTCTCCATCAATCACTTCAATGTTTACATTTTCGATGAAATTTGCAGAACATCCCTCCACCCCTATCGCATTCACTCGACGACACCTAAAAAGCCATCTTAATCCAGAACGCATCAATTACCTCTGCGTCCCGCAAACCGCGGGACGTGACACGACGCCGCCCCTAGACATGTCTTTGAATTTTCCTCCGACTCCCTATACTTTTCCCGCATTTTTTACTTTCCGCGTAACTGGCAACCCTTTTGCCAAATTGAATTTGGAGTCCACGATGCGTATGTTCGAAACTGATGTCATACGTTTAGTTGTCAATTGTTGGATCTAGAATAAGGCAAAATGTATTTTATGATTTGGTGTTTTAAATTTCGACGATCTATTGGCAAGATCTATCAGGGATCAGATGTTGAACTAGGCATAATGGAAATCCATTACTATAAAATATATTATTGTTCTTCGCACTTGTGGTATCTTGCACATACGGAATCATATCTCCTCGGGTGAGAAGTCTTTTTACTTGCTTTGAGGGCTGCGGTTTGGCATTCTTTCCTATGACAATAAGTAATATTTTAGTGTTGCTATCCTTGGGATTGTTAAACGGTGGGTGAGTGGTGAAAACAGTAGGTAGTCCCCCTCCCTCCTCCTCCCCTACGTAATATATTTCGTAGTCAGGGATTTACTTGTAAGCCCATAGGTAGGAGTGTCTACGTCACTATGAAAAGTCCAGATACGCATTTTGACTAAGGTGTTGAATTTGTAAATAAATTTATCTTTTTGTTCAGTCCGCCGCCGATTGATTTCACCTCGCTGGGTGGTTAGATGCTAGGTTAATCGTAAAGCTGCCTCAACAGACCACCTTTTCATGTCCCTCTCTAAGTTTTCAGTATTGTAAAAAGAAAAAAAACACGTGTATTGATAAAGACTTTATTCATTTATCGTGCTATCTGATCTGTATAATATACTCGTAAATATTCGCTTTACATATCTACACAGAAGTCCTTGGAAACAGTTTCGATAGTATAGTTAGCGGCTTATAACTCGACTCGATGAGGATATCATATAGTACTATGGCAGTGAATAAACTCAAATTCACCACTTATAGATTACATCAAGACTGGCTCTGGTTTCTCTCGTGACTTGCGGTGAAGATATGTGCCAATAACTGTATTATAATAAGTCGCATGTTGTTAGTCGCGTGGGCCAGCCCTGCGCCCTCGCCGGAGTTTATCACAGGCAACATCGGTTACCTCCCGCGAAGCGTTAATTCCCTGCAAGGGCTGCCACCGATGTCGTCGCGTCGTAAAGTTTATTTACGGCGCCGCCGCCGGCCGATTATTGCTGGGAAGTAACTCTGCCGGTTCATTTGCATAGAAAATACTTGGTTGAGCCGATGATCAGCCCCCTGTCTTGTTTCCGGGTGTTCGATTCACCGATAGGGGTGATCGGTTGCTTGCTATTGCGTTATTGATTGATACTGTACTTATAAAAAGTATGGTTATACAATTTTTGAGAGTTAGGTATGACATATTATAGTTATCAAAGGCCCGTTTTGACAGTTCGCGCCCATGAAGTTCTCAATTTTTTACCAATAGAAATGTTATGAAGGCAATTACATTTTTCATTGACAGGTACCGCCCACTCGGCTTAGTGCTGTGCAAAACGATTTTTATTGCATGGTCCACAAACTATTAATAATCAATTAAGGAAAAAAATATCGTTTGTTACATCACTAGGCACGTCATGAAGGCAAATGCCAAAACGGGCCTTTTATTTTGTGATTAGTATAAAGCAATTATGCTGTTTCACAATTTTCGTCTAGCTTTCTGATGTAAATTGATTTTGAAAGTACAATCTTTTTTTAAACACCTTTTTGAACCGGAGATCTTTTGTATTTATTATCCTATTACCTTAGGAAAGTGCGCGGGATGAAGTTCCTCTCATACCGCACAGTGTGCACCTTTTCCGGTGCTAATATGTGAGGATGAACTCCTTGCCTATTTAAAAGACGTGGGGTATCATGTCAAATGTTGTTAAAGATTTAAGCATACAAAGAGACATAGGGACAGAGAACGCGACTTTATTTTATACTATGTAGTGATCATTTTCGTAAGCCTCCTCCCCCTTCCCTTCCTAGCCTCCCCACCCCTTCCCAGCTCTCCCCCTTTCCCTTCAGGGTGGACAGCGCCTGTATGACACCCTTAGTGTTGCACACGTTCATAGGCCACGGTGGCCGCTTCCCATCAGGTGGGCCGTGTGCTTGTCTGCCACCTACGTAGTATAAAAAAAAAGATTTTTTAGCTATGGTGTTGGTTCCCGATAGAGTACAACGCCAGCCCATCTTTTCTCGTGGGTACCGTAGAAAGAGACTAAGGGTTAGGCTAGTCATAGTAGCCGATAGTGGCGACAGAATAGGCTTGTAGCCAGTGGCGTACATTCCATAGAGACAAATAGACACTACATCATACCCAAATCAGATAACGCCAGCACTTTGAGACGTGTACGTATTACTACCTATCCTGTCTAAAAAGCATGTGCAGTATGTGCACACCACTACTCACCTCCGGACTAAAAATCATAGCTCACTTACACCCAGTTTCCGAAAGGGTGACCAACGCTAAAATTAACTAATCAACTGTTCTCTTGAAAAAAATCTCTTGTCAAGTAATATATTGTTTTATATATATTTTTTATTTATTTATATTTTGGCCTGATCATCGTTTCAGCACCCCAAATTGATTTGACATCATTGTTAAATTAATAGCAGTGTTAGTTGATCAATGATTTGACGGGCCTTTCAGAAACCCGCGGTAAGGCTTGGTTCGCGTCATCAAAACAGAACATTAGCATTAGTATGCCAATTCATCATAGTATTTAATCATTATAATGCAATCGCCAATCTCTCCTAACATTCGAAGCACTTTGTAAGCCGGAATCCGCTCTCCTACTCCTGCTTTTGTTAGTTTTTACTTTTACGGGAGCGACTGCCGTCTGAACTGCAAACCTCGAGACAGAGCATGCACCGGAACCTTGTCTATCAATCAGCAGGTTTATCGGCTGACAGGTGTACTGGTGTTCCCTCACATATTTTTGTACATGGTACTCAAAAAACCTCAAAAAAGTGTACAAAGTGTTTTAAGTATTACTTGTATAAACAACATAATCATGAATATCTACTAATAATAAATAATTAGATATGTTAATCATTGTCTTTAAATCATTCATACTGATTAGATAGTACCCTAATAAGTCATAAGTACTTCCTTCTCTGTTAGAATGTATAAATGTATTAGGTACAAGCCGTTGACCGTGCCTACGTAAACTTCTGATCCCGCTTCTCGCTGCTACGTAAAAACCTTCCTTAAAGTTATATGAACATTAGCAACCAAAACTACTAATATACCCTCTAACCTACCTCCAACTAAGCTAAATCGAACCAGGAACCTTTAGATCTTAAGGTAGACTCCTTAATAACTGAGTTATAGTCGCTTGAGAGTAACACAAAATACCAGCTACCTAAGAAACCAACTGAATTTCCACAATTGCAATAAAATAACCAAATAACAGTGGCAAACATACTAGCCCATAACATCCCATTACCGTGATGTCGGCGTTGGCCCGTATGCTAATGGTGGATGTCGAAACACAGCATTTTTCCAACCCAGGCCATATCATGTCCTAACGATAAATATACTGATTGGCTATACGCGCGATTACAGCGCTCCGATTGAGGTTTTATTCATCATATAAAGATAAATTCGAACAAAAATACCAGTAGGTAATTGATTACCTACTTCACTGATAGGTAATACCCTGAAAGTTGTACCTTGAATCTGGCTGCCGTGGCAGCATTATTATAGCTCGAGTTCATTCTATCGGAGGCTTGCATATTGCCCATCAAAGGATGTCTTCATTACACGTATTATAGAACAATGGATTTGGTAGTCGGTTCGGTCACTACCTACTATCTAGTTAGGAATTATTTCTATATATCTATCTATGCCATCCATGTAATGGCGGAGAAAGAAATCACCTTCTCATCTCCACCGAAAGATGTCGTAAGAGGCGACAAACGGAAAAATACGCCGACAATATCACTTCGAGTGTTAACGACACTCGAAATAAAGCTCTGTACCAACCTGTCTGGCCAGTATTGGCAAACTAAAGGCCTATGTCCAACAGTGGACTGCGATAGTATAAATAATTGATCTGACATGCATCTGAGGCTGAGTCTGGACTGTATATATATCTGTGTGATGTTAAACAGTCCTATCCACGTTAAGCCGTCGGTCCCGGTTGCCATACAAACATCTATGGCAGTCATTACGCGTAGTTGGAGCCCTCAAAAGTCCAACCAGTCTAACTTGTAACTTCGATATCGCCATTGGTCATTGGCCCATTGGTTTTGGAGGTCAGGAGTTAGACTGGAAAGCCGACCCCAACTGAGTTGGGAAAAGGTTCAGAGAATGATGTTAAACAGTCCCTATCCTTTAGTCGTCTCGTACGACACCGTATGGCAAGAGATAAGGTGACCCAAATTCTACTCTTTCTGAGAACTACGCGGCGGCAATTTAACAAAAGTTATTACAGTATAAAGACTCACAGTATCACTCTATTTTTGACAATCGTATAAAAAGCCTGCACCGTAATCGGTCGTGTGACAGTGCCATAGTTTTATCGCTCACGGAAGTCGGCCCGTGCCGTGACAATAAAAGGGGTAGGCAAATTTGGAATATTTAAACAGTCATTTAGTTTGTGAACCGTAGAATAAAAATAAAACTCGTCCGATTACGAACCGATGGCAACATCGATAGTATTTTACGGAGCATCCCGTTATAAATTTACTTCGATTACCTTCTCGATTTATCGATAGCTGTAAAATGTAATCTCTGCGGTTCGATCTTTGTGTGTGCAATGTTTAAGACATCAACAAACGAGTCATCATCATCATGCTGGCGAAATCCTGATTGCATCCTAAATTTATATAAACTCATTATTTTGTTGACTTTTATAAAAGCGATGTTGTATTACGTATGCATCTTTAGTAGCGCTAGAGAGCGCTCCTGAAGATGCTTCGTGTGGAGGCGAAACACGTGTCGAGATTTGTCCTTCGCACTTGCGGAATATTGCACAACATAATACCTACAACATCTCCTCTCTGGTAAGAAGGTCTTTTACTTACTTTGAAGTGGGCGGTTTGACATTCCAATATATATTGTTATCGTTGGAGTATTGAACCGCGGGTGAGTGGTGGACCCCCCTCCCTCCACCAATATATTTTTTTTGTTATGGAATCTGAAATGCGAATAAACATACACACAACCATTCATAGAAATACCCAGACCAATGCAAATATTCATATTCATGCATACAAATACTTACACTGAGCGGGAATGGAAACCGCGCCCCACTGCGTAGCAGTCAAATTTTCTACCGCTACGCCACAGGGTCGTCAAGTTAGAGTAAGTTAGTCTAAAGTCTGATTGATTGTTTATGGTATCAGGATAATTTTACATACCGTGGTACAACCAGTTGGACACAGCAGTTGGACCACGGGTCGGGAGGGAATATACGACGCAAGCCACCCAAAACACAACACAAGGTTATTATTAGCCGTGGTATTTTGAAGGATGGCGATACCTCCCCAGTCTGACTGCTCAATTGCGATGGGAGATACCGTCGCGTCTTACCTTCTAATTGTTGAGGGTTCGGGAAGGGACCAGGCGACGGTTACTCCCGAAAAAACCTATGGTAAAGAGAATTTAATTTGCCTAATCTAGGCGTAATTATACGAAAAAAATCGCGTGTCGCCACTCATTTCACAAATGCCAACGTTAAATATGTTTTAAAGTCACAATTTCTGTGTCTTTCAGCCACGGAGTGTTGCGTGCGCGTGATTCGAGTGAATTTTTACAGAACAATACCGTTTATCGATTCAAATCATGAATTTTAATTCGGTTTTATAGTTATAGAGGTGGTTTATATTCCTTTAGATATACTCTCTGGCCTATTTCCTCCAAGGTATCCTTACATATTTCACGACCTTCCTTTTTTATACCACTTAGCAAGCAAAGCACAAGGCCTACCTGATGAAAATCGGTCACCATGGCCTTTACCCCGTGGACGTTTGCAACACCAGGGGCATTACACTCGTGCTGCCTACCCTGTAGAAACTTTCCAATGTTTTCTTGGAAACCCCATATTGTAGTCGCTTGGGAAAACCACGGCAACCACCAACCTCCATTGTGATTAAGGTTTTCATGCCAGCCCGATAGTTTAGACTACTACTGTTTCTTTAGATATGAAAAATGAGGAAAAGGTCTGTTCTCACATTAAGAAATATCGCATGACAATATTTGAACCTGCAGTTGCATATTTGGTTCTTTGGGAGTATTGTATCGCCATTAACACAGCGAGTGTCCCGAAAAGCTATTCCAATTAGTCTCACACCCTCCTCTCCTATGCAGAAGAACTGTAATACGTGCCTGTCTGAGGTATCTCCATCATACAGTGCATGCTATCTATCTCTGTCTGGTAACACAAAATGCCATCTTTAACTAAGCGGTTGGTTCGTCACGTATTTTCTTCGCCGCACCATAAAGTCTTGGGATGTTTTTTTTCCAGTATACGGTTCCTTCATCTAACGTCTCTCTCTTTCAAGAGCGGTCCTGTCGATGGAGCAATCCGGTGGATTCATTCTTCAATTTCTTCCGCCCATTCTTTGACGTGTATTGTATAATTTCCTTTCCTTTTGTAACGGAACAAATTCCATTACATTTAATAAACAAATTAAAATCTTTAATAGAGCGCCACCTAGTATGTGAGTAGGGGAAGTATCTAATTAGGTCAATAGTCTTGTATTGAATTACGAGGTGGAGAAATAAAGTAGCAGGTAATGTATATCAAAATCCGTTAGATGGCGTTGAAATAAATAGGAGAAATTAAAATTCAAAATGTTTATTAAATTATTGAAATACTTACAATGATTAAATATGGATATAAAATTATATCTTTACTGATAATTTGAGTATAATAACTTATTTTGATCATACATTATTATATTAAAACAAACTATATGACAATAAACAATGATCTAGAATTAGATATTGATAAAATTGTACCTTATAACGAATTAATGATGGGTGTAAACTTATATTGGAATTGTACTGGTTTCTGAGTCTGCATTGGACATGTATATGTATATATATATTCATTTGTCCCATGTAATATGTTCAATATATTCCAAAATTGTTATTTCACTGATTCATAGGTTATGTTTACCGGTTGAACAAGGTGTGAATGTGCGATATACGTTATACGTTATCGTCTTGTCCATCCTGAAAGCAAATAAAATACAATAATAAAGAAACATAACAATAAATAAATACTTATGTACTTAATTATATTAGCTTACCAGATGGGACTTGAGTTTAAGTTGAGTTGAAAGTTTGAAAGTCATACAGTTGTATTCCTTATGTTCGGATTATTACGGATTATTCGTTAATTCTTTATTGTGTGTATTATCTGTGTGTATGCTGTATGCTGTAATAAAAATACACAAGACCAGGAGGTTTGATAAGTTTCAACGATTGTTCAAACGTAAACAATGGCTTGATTGGTAGTCGGGTGTACGTTGGTTGGAGAATTGTCATATAGATGTGATTTTAATTGGAAATATGTTTTAATATTTAGATTAGATTATTCATTATTCCAGTAGTGATCGAGACTATTTGTTTGATAATTAAACTAATAAAAGTTGTTATATGAATACTGGGTGCAGCAAAACATAGACGATGTAGCCGCGTGAAAAAAATCACGTTCGGGAATTGACAATAATTTATCATTTCATGATATAGATGCGTTTTGTTTGATTAATTTGAAATGACCAAATATTCTATGGTTTTAAATTGAAATTACATTAAGAAAAAGATATATGAGGGGAATTAGTAACAATCTGGATAAATAGATCGTTCAAAATATTGCTTCAATTGAGCGAAGGATAAAAAAATAAAATAATAATATTGAAATTGTCCTGGAAACTTGTGGGCGTGGCCGGAAGCTAGTCAAGGATTATGCAAGGATTTATTATATTAATTATCTGAGAATGGTTCATTGTGGGATATTAATATTAATATTTGATTAGAAAATATTGATATTTGTTTGAAAACATTTAAATAAGTCGATTGGTACGATATGACGTTGAAATTTGATAATTGTTATAATATAAGTAATGAAAGATCAACATTCGGGATTCAATGGAGTGAAGTTGTGCACATAAGAATTTGATAGTTTAAAGTATTAATTATCTAAGAACAGTTCGCTGTGAGATATTAATATTAGTATTTATTTTGAAAAGCATTAACATTTGTTTGAAAAACATTAAAATAAGTCAATTGGTATAATATTACGTTGAAACTTTTAATAACTAATATAATGTAAGTAATAGGGTAATTAACATCCGGATTTGAAAGGGGTGAAGTTGTCATCAACAAAGAATTGGGAAAAAAGAGCGCCACTTGGGAGCTTGACGGGACTTCTGGAGCGCTGGGGACTGGAAATGATAGAGAGAGCATTAGACTGGTGAGACGCTATTTATTACATGGTGAAATAAGATCTTTATTGGGGTTTAATTCTAGTTATAGTAATGGGAATTTCTTGTAAATTGTTTTGTTTCTTCTGTTATAAGTGTTATTAATTATGGGCTTTATAATTTGCATTCAATCTATTAATTTTATAAAGTCGTAACGCCATGTTGGAAATTCTACGCGGTTTGTTGAAATACTTTGGGGTAATTTTACATATTTATTGGGAAATAGAGTTTTAATACGTAAAATATTAATGATTAAATTTATTTTGTGGGTTGTTGAAGGGGTTAACGTAATTTTTACATATTTATTGGGAAATAGAGTTTTAATACGTAAAATATTAATGATTAAATTTATTTTGTGGGTTGTGAAGCATTTAATGTGTAGGGTGTTGTAAATTCCTAATAATAATTTCTATGTTGAGAACTACACATAATAGGTATAGCGTTATGAGTGGTAAGTAAGTAGGTACCATCTTGAAGGAACTAAATGTGATATTATCACCGTGTTGTTTAGACGAAATTCAGTAATAACGCAGTGAAACAGTGTTAACTAATAAAGCAAGTGAATAAAATCAGTGATTATTTGTGAGATAAGTGTTATTGTGTACAAAGTTAAGTAAAACTTAATATAACAATAGGATTATCTGTGAGTGCTTTTAGATGCATTCTTGAGTTTGATGTTTGTTTAATTTGCTATGATCCATTCAATTAGAATCAAGCTTCGCACACATTGAACGTAGAAACGTTACTGTCTGTGATCATAACTAACCAGGCTAAGTGCTTGAGCCCTCACGGTAGATGAGACCCTTCCAACTATGGAACTGCTCGAAAATTGTTTAGCCGAGAGAACTATCTCTTTTGCCAGGTCCCTGGATATGGGATGAGTGCAGTGGTTCGTAACAATGTGAACAGAGAGAATGACCTCTACATAACGAGAACCTAATACTTGTATCGAATATTTTACAGTGAGCTGGTTGATAGCACATTAGACTTCGCAAAGTATAAAGTGAATTAATATTTGAGCTTTGTACAACTTAACACGCTGTTTCATAAATGAAATGTAGGCGTTAATACTACATGCACAAATATCATAGATGCATAGCATTGTTATAAAGTCCTTACGAGACAATCTATAACTGACTTGATAAAAGTATTATTGCATTTATTAGATTGTAAATATCTGGCACATAAGTACCTATTGATTGAGTCCATAAGAGACAAATATCATACGAAGTAAAATACTTATAGCACTATTAGGAGTAAATATACAATTCTAATAGTTTATCCTAATAAGGATCTGGGGCAAAGGTACCGAGGTGTCTTCGGTATAGGCGGAAGAACCTGTACGGTCTTTCAATACCTATATAAAGACACAGGAGGAACCAGTATACAGGCTGGGTTTCACTATGACAGGCGAGAGAGGGGCCTTTCATCAAAACCACGGGGGGGATCAAAATAACCACTTACCATCAGGTAGACACTGTTAGAATATTAGGTATAATTCATACTTAGGAACATATAACCTTCCACAACTTAATCTTTGAATAGGTATAACTTAACTTCATAATATAAAAATAACCACTTACCATCAGGTGGGCATTGTTAGAATATTACTTATAATACATATTTAGGTACAACTAGGTATCACAATCTGATTATTGAATAGGAATAATTAATTTCATAATATAAAAATAATCACTTACCATCAGGTGGCCATTGTTAGAACATTACTTATAATACATATTTAGGTACAACTAGGTATCACAATCTAATTATTGAATAGGAATAATTAATTTCATAATATAAAAATAATCACTTACCATCAGGTGGCCATTGTTAGAATATTACATATAATACATATTTAGGTACAACTAGGTTTCACAATTTAATTATTGAATAAATACAACTTAGCTTTACACCTTAGGGTAATCGCTTGCCATCAGGTGGAATTCGTTTGTGTGATATTATTATTCTTAGGAATAAAAAGTAAGGTTCCTTTCATAGTTCAGTCATTTAAGTAGGTCCAACTTAATTTAATACCTCAAAATAATTACTTACCATCAGGTGTGACTAGATAGGATGACGCATATTCATAATAGTAAACAAATGAATTTATTTTAATTATTATTCAATTGAGCTCTTTAGGTTATAATATATCACAGTTTATCAGGGGTAAACTTAGGAGATTGATAGTGGATTTCACATTCCGCACCTTATAGAACTAGGATTACTATGGAACATGATAAGGGTTCCTAATAAAACTACTAGACGAATCACTGGCCAATTCTAGTAGTTAGTAACGTTATAATAGTGATAGTGTAGTACCTACTAAGATAGATTCTAGATAGGTTCATATCATTTAGAGTTCGGACACAAGTAGGTACCGTAGTAGGTGAATTTGGATAGAAGCCTAGGTTATGTTGGGTTATATATATATATTAGGTTATATATTATTTAGGATATATATTAATTAGGTTATATATTATTTGGGTTATATATTATTTAGGTTATATATATTAATTAGGTTATATATTATTTAAATTATGTATTATTTAGGTTATATATTATTTGGGTTATATATTATTTAGATTATATATTGTTTAGGAATAGGTCATTTATATATCGTTCTAGGGTAAAAGTAGGAATAAAGAAAAACAAATAAAAGAGGATAGTGGTATAATTTTAGGGGCGGGTTAGGATAGGTAGGAGCGCTACAATATGGTTTGCCGTGACCAGGATTCGAACTAACATTAGGTTTAAATTAATTTTATTCATGTTGAGATAGGAAGGTAAAATCATGTAATAGGTACAGTCGACGGAGAAAATGAGATGCTGTATCTCTTTTAATGATTAGGTATAGGATGTTATGCGTTGTTATAATAATTTAGCTATAATGAATTATATAGTATAGTAATAATAATTTCAAGTTATATTTAATAAATAAAAATAAAATCAATATAAATAAATTATGAATATAAAGTAATTAATTCATAAATTGGTTAGTGTAAATTATATACATAAAAGAACTGAGATTAGATATTATTAGGTAGATAATAAAAAATATTATTATTTATTTAGAAAAAAAAATATAATATATAAGGGTATTATATTAGTAATAATAATTTGATAGACGGTATATATTTACATATATACCGTACAATTTGTTGCCGTATAATAAATAGGTAAAAGGTGGGAATGTGATTTTGGTTAGAAATCTTTAAATTTAACTTAGCTATTTGAGTACTCAGAATTATAATGGAATGGGGGTCGTTAGATTAGAATAATAATAATAAAAAAATAATA
Organism: Pelosia muscerda; assembly: GCA_963691645.1. Lineage (NCBI taxonomy): Eukaryota > Metazoa > Arthropoda > Insecta > Lepidoptera > Erebidae > Pelosia > Pelosia muscerda. The sequence continues at coordinate 3,639,258 of OY829118.1, forward strand.
ATAATAAAAAAATATACCCGAGTACGATTTTAGTCACAAATACATAATATCTACTATATTATAATGGAGTGGGGGTCGTTAGATTAGAATAATAATAAAAAGAATAATAATAATAAAATAAAAAAATAAAAAAATATGCTCGAGTATGAATTTAGTTACAAATACATATATCTACTATATTATAAAGAGTTATAATGGAGTGGGGGTCGTTAGATTAGAATAATAATAAAAAGTAGAATAATAATAATAAAAATAAAATATACTCGAGTACGAATTTAGTTACAAATACATATACCTATTATATTATAAAGGAAGGGGGGTCGTAAAGTAATTATTAAGTACAGTAGGGATGGTAGTTATGCGGGGGGGGAAAGAGAATGAGAAATAGCATTTTACTATCCTTAAGATTAATTCTATCCTTAAAATAATTCATTAAACTTGCCATTTATTTTTAGTATCATAATTCATGAGAATGTGATTAGATAATTGAATTTAAAATGAATATTATTATTTTAGGATTTTAGAAAATATTTAAAAATGGCACGTAGAATTACAGAGGGTTTAGACTATAGAGATTTAAAACCGAAAGAATTATTTATTGATAGACAGATAATAGATTTGTTTAAGAGAGCAGGCTAGGGAGAATTTAAAAATTGCAGCAAATCGACGGGAGGGAAAATTTAATAGTAGTAAAAGAATAATAGAATACCAGATAGGTGATTTAGTAAAGATTAGGAGACTAAATAAATCTAATACTGCGCTAAAATAAACAAAGAAATTTGAACCAATATTATGAAGGGCCTTATGTTGTAGCAGAGAGTCCATTTCGTAATGTATATATTTTTAATGGATCCACATACTAATAAAATACGGGGAAAATATAATGCTATACATTTATCTAAGTATTATGTTTAATCCTAGTGGAGGAGGCTGGATCGGGGAACTAGTGATTAGTCATGGTAGAAATGTTAATTCAGTTTCTTTTGAAAAGGTTTTATTAATACTATTGTGAAATCAATAAAGTTATAACATAGATAAATATAGTCATTGTTAAATGTAAAAGTAAATGTCTTAGGTATAAAGATAAATATAATGAATGAAAGTGAGAAAAATACTAGGGCACGATTTTAAATTTTATTCGAGGAAAAAAAAAACCAAATATTCAGCTATTTTAAATGACAAATAAAACGTTGTTGAGTATAATATTATATTAATTAAAATTAATAAGATTTTTAGTAAAAACTTGTTTGTTTTGAAAAAAAAAACAAGAAAAATAAAAAGGAAGTGTTTAAGCAAAATTTAATTGTTGACATGAGGTATTGTCGGATAGAAATATTGTTTAATTAAAACAAGTACAGTCAAGGAATTTGATTCGCGTACCGTTCTAAGTCTAAATTGCCGATGACAATCTATAATATTAAGGGTTATCTTCCTTCGACGACGCTTTTGTTTACAGACACAGACTAGAAAGAGATACTACGATGATACTAAACCGAGCCAAACCGAGCTCTTCCGAACTCACTGTTTGACATCTTTCGAGAATACTATATTTTTTTGACAAACGATAAAATGTTGACTTGACAAGGTATATAATTTTTCCAAATTCTTTGAGGTTGACCGTGACCATAGAGTTAATTTATATTTTACAAGTATAGGTAATAAGTTTTTATGGCTGGGGCGAACATAATTGGCTGTTGTCATCTATAACTTCGTGGTTGTCATAGGTGACTTCAAAATAGGAGCTGTAGACGTTAAAGTTTTAACGTCGACAAGTTTTCCCGCCATTGAAAACTAAATGCTACGTTATAAAATAAACATCAGAAATTGTATTCTTAATACTTTTAATACTTAATAATAACTAATACTGTCAGACACAGCTTGGTGTCGGGCCGGCATTGAGTCTACTATCCGACTACACAAATGTCTGAACCACGCAACGATTCTAACACAACGTGACAATATTCCACTAAAGCTTGCTTCGTCCTTTCTTGACCATTTTGCCACTTCTGCACCATAATTCTCCAATTATCTTCTATTGGGTATAAATCGGGTGATTTTTCTTCTTCTCCAAATCGAGTAGGTAATCCATAGCCTCACAGTGTTGTTCTCGATATATCTATTTAGTAACCGAGCTATGTCGCAAATGCCGCGGGCCTGCTCATGCAATGTAATTATTTGACTTCTTCCTTCCGCATTTTAAAATTTTACGTTTTTATCAAACACGTTCAATGTTTTAGTTGGCATTTGACTGTGTCACTAATTTGACATGGCCGAAGATTTTTTTTCCTATTTTAAATACGAAACTAAAATAGGTTAGTATTCAGATTTAATTTCACTATGTCAAACTGTCTTCAGTTTGACATAGTGAAATTAATCTAAACGTACTTTGACTAAGGTCGAAGTTTGCAGACCTATCAACCGAACATGTGTCATTTTAATTATGCAAAACTATTTTACCATAATTAAACGAATATAACCCTTATGATATTTTCATAGTTCGAGCAAAAAATCATCTGAACGGTACGCGAATCAAATTCCTTGTCTGTACATATATTAGGTGGGAGTTGTATTACATACATAGATAGAATTTTTCATAATTTTTGTTTAGTTGAGGGGAAATGGTTAAATTGATGTAGTTACTGTAAGAATTTTTTTAAATTTTTATTCAGTGAGGAGAAATGTTTAAATTGATTTTGGCATTGTAAGAAATTTTGTTTGGAATTGGACTTTTATGGAAAATAAATCTGATAGATTGGGTGGGTGTCAAATAAAGAAAGGAATTACATTCATTTATTTTCATTATTCAAAATAAAGATAAAGTTAGGTTAATAATCTCACACTTGAAAAGATTGTAACGACCTACTTTTTTCTGTTAGATGGAGGGGAGCAGGGAGGCTTTACCAAAAAAAAAAAAAAAAAAGTTAAATTATTTATTTACTTTCCATAGATGTCAAGGGGGGTTAGTCTGAGGGAAATAGAGTAGGGAATGAAATTTTATTCTAATTAAAGGATTTAGTCACCCCAACAATTTTATAATGCTGATTGGTTGGTATTGAATGACCATGCTAGGAAGGTTCTGGTAGAATATCTGAAAAAAAAAACTTTGGAATAGTACGATAAGGGATGTATGAAGGTTCGGTGAAAATGATGAGATGAATGAAGCTAAAATCAGTATGGTGGACCATCCCAATTAGCATTATTTATCTATAATACAATTGATCAGATGTATTATTGAGAGGGCAGGTTATGCTTCACTTATGTGCACGCATCACAAATCGGGTTCATGAAGGTAAAGCTTAGAAGTTAGGTTAGAAAACAAGCGTACCATTGAAAGGGCCTTCATGAATTCGCAACTAAACAGATTAGGCTATAACTAAGCACACTTTACATACACCAACTTCAATTTGAATGGCTGGTCGAATTGAATCAGGTGGGGTGAAGTCGTATGTACTCATTATGTTTGTCAGTCATTGGAATGACTCGTTTTAGGGGAAGATTGTAATGAACTGTAGTAAGAACGTAAGGTTGGTTCCATCTCAGGACATTACTTTCAAATGACAGCATTGGAGTTTGACTCACAACCAGACTTCTCCCACTGAAACTTGTCATAATCCGACGCAGGGATAATGTTGTACAGAGATGCAACCATCAAGCCTTATTTCGATGTTGATTAGGAATTTAATTTGGACGTTGGTTGAAAATTACACACCACATATAATGTGCAGAAGGTGAATCATAACTGGAACTGGCTAAGTTTGTTTCGTATATGGGAAGAGGGAGACTAGTTATAATCTTAAGTTAGTGTGAATCTTCACTACGGTCTATAGCTTAGCATTATACTCTGCGTGAAGATTCAGGGGGTCGGGATGTAACGGAACAAATTCCATTACATTTAATAAACAAATTAAAATCTTTAATAGAGCGCCACCTAGTATGTGAGTAGGGGAAGTATCTAATTAGGTCAATAGTCTTGTATTGAATTACGAGGTGGAGAAATAAAGTAGCAGGTAATGTATATCAAAATCCGTTAGATGGCGTTGAAATAAATAGGAGAAATTAAAATTCAAAATGTTTATTAAATTATTGAAATACTTACAATGATTAAATATGGATATAAAATTATATCTTTACTGATAATTTGAGTATAATAACTTATTTTGATCATACATTATTATATTAAAACAAACTATATGACAATAAACAATGATCTAGAATTAGATATTGATAAAATTGTACCTTATAACGAATTAATGATGGGTGTAAACTTATATTGGAATTGTACTGGTTTCTGAGTCTGCATTGGACATGTATATGTATATATATATTCATTTGTCCCATGTAATATGTTCAATATATTCCAAAATTGTTATTTCACTGATTCATAGGTTATGTTTACCGGTTGAACAAGGTGTGAATGTGCGATATACGTTATACGTTATCGTCTTGTCCATCCTGAAAGCAAATAAAATACAATAATAAAGAAACATAACAATAAATAAATACTTATGTACTTAATTATATTAGCTTACCAGATGGGACTTGAGTTTAAGTTGAGTTGAAAGTTTGAAAGTCATACAGTTGTATTCCTTATGTTCGGATTATTACGGATTATTCGTTAATTCTTTATTGTGTGTATTATCTGTGTGTATGCTGTATGCTGTAATAAAAATACACAAGACCAGGAGGTTTGATAAGTTTCAACGATTGTTCAAACGTAAACAATGGCTTGATTGGTAGTCGGGTGTACGTTGGTTGGAGAATTGTCATATAGATGTGATTTTAATTGGAAATATGTTTTAATATTTAGATTAGATTATTCATTATTCCAGTAGTGATCGAGACTATTTGTTTGATAATTAAACTAATAAAAGTTGTTATATGAATACTGGGTGCAGCAAAACATAGACGATGTAGCCGCGTGAAAAAAATCACGTTCGGGAATTGACAATAATTTATCATTTCATGATATAGATGCGTTTTGTTTGATTAATTTGAAATGACCAAATATTCTATGGTTTTAAATTGAAATTACATTAAGAAAAAGATATATGAGGGGAATTAGTAACAATCTGGATAAATAGATCGTTCAAAATATTGCTTCAATTGAGCGAAGGATAAAAAAATAAAATAATAATATTGAAATTGTCCTGGAAACTTGTGGGCGTGGCCGGAAGCTAGTCAAGGATTATGCAAGGATTTATTATATTAATTATCTGAGAATGGTTCATTGTGGGATATTAATATTAATATTTGATTAGAAAATATTGATATTTGTTTGAAAACATTTAAATAAGTCGATTGGTACGATATGACGTTGAAATTTGATAATTGTTATAATATAAGTAATGAAAGATCAACATTCGGGATTCAATGGAGTGAAGTTGTGCACATAAGAATTTGATAGTTTAAAGTATTAATTATCTAAGAACAGTTCGCTGTGAGATATTAATATTAGTATTTATTTTGAAAAGCATTAACATTTGTTTGAAAAACATTAAAATAAGTCAATTGGTATAATATTACGTTGAAACTTTTAATAACTAATATAATGTAAGTAATAGGGTAATTAACATCCGGATTTGAAAGGGGTGAAGTTGTCATCAACAAAGAATTGGGAAAAAAGAGCGCCACTTGGGAGCTTGACGGGACTTCTGGAGCGCTGGGGACTGGAAATGATAGAGAGAGCATTAGACTGGTGAGACGCTATTTATTACATGGTGAAATAAGATCTTTATTGGGGTTTAATTCTAGTTATAGTAATGGGAATTTCTTGTAAATTGTTTTGTTTCTTCTGTTATAAGTGTTATTAATTATGGGCTTTATAATTTGCATTCAATCTATTAATTTTATAAAGTCGTAACGCCATGTTGGAAATTCTACGCGGTTTGTTGAAATACTTTGGGGTAATTTTACATATTTATTGGGAAATAGAGTTTTAATACGTAAAATATTAATGATTAAATTTATTTTGTGGGTTGTTGAAGGGGTTAACGTAATTTTTACATATTTATTGGGAAATAGAGTTTTAATACGTAAAATATTAATGATTAAATTTATTTTGTGGGTTGTGAAGCATTTAATGTGTAGGGTGTTGTAAATTCCTAATAATAATTTCTATGTTGAGAACTACACATAATAGGTATAGCGTTATGAGTGGTAAGTAAGTAGGTACCATCTTGAAGGAACTAAATGTGATATTATCACCGTGTTGTTTAGACGAAATTCAGTAATAACGCAGTGAAACAGTGTTAACTAATAAAGCAAGTGAATAAAATCAGTGATTATTTGTGAGATAAGTGTTATTGTGTACAAAGTTAAGTAAAACTTAATATAACAATAGGATTATCTGTGAGTGCTTTTAGATGCATTCTTGAGTTTGATGTTTGTTTAATTTGCTATGATCCATTCAATTAGAATCAAGCTTCGCACACATTGAACGTAGAAACGTTACTGTCTGTGATCATAACTAACCAGGCTAAGTGCTTGAGCCCTCACGGTAGATGAGACCCTTCCAACTATGGAACTGCTCGAAAATTGTTTAGCCGAGAGAACTATCTCTTTTGCCAGGTCCCTGGATATGGGATGAGTGCAGTGGTTCGTAACAATGTGAACAGAGAGAATGACCTCTACATAACGAGAACCTAATACTTGTATCGAATATTTTACAGTGAGCTGGTTGATAGCACATTAGACTTCGCAAAGTATAAAGTGAATTAATATTTGAGCTTTGTACAACTTAACACGCTGTTTCATAAATGAAATGTAGGCGTTAATACTACATGCACAAATATCATAGATGCATAGCATTGTTATAAAGTCCTTACGAGACAATCTATAACTGACTTGATAAAAGTATTATTGCATTTATTAGATTGTAAATATCTGGCACATAAGTACCTATTGATTGAGTCCATAAGAGACAAATATCATACGAAGTAAAATACTTATAGCACTATTAGGAGTAAATATACAATTCTAATAGTTTATCCTAATAAGGATCTGGGGCAAAGGTACCGAGGTGTCTTCGGTATAGGCGGAAGAACCTGTACGGTCTTTCAATACCTATATAAAGACACAGGAGGAACCAGTATACAGGCTGGGTTTCACTATGACAGGCGAGAGAGGGGCCTTTCATCAAAACCACGGGGGGGATCAAAATAACCACTTACCATCAGGTAGACACTGTTAGAATATTAGGTATAATTCATACTTAGGAACATATAACCTTCCACAACTTAATCTTTGAATAGGTATAACTTAACTTCATAATATAAAAATAACCACTTACCATCAGGTGGGCATTGTTAGAATATTACTTATAATACATATTTAGGTACAACTAGGTATCACAATCTGATTATTGAATAGGAATAATTAATTTCATAATATAAAAATAATCACTTACCATCAGGTGGCCATTGTTAGAACATTACTTATAATACATATTTAGGTACAACTAGGTATCACAATCTAATTATTGAATAGGAATAATTAATTTCATAATATAAAAATAATCACTTACCATCAGGTGGCCATTGTTAGAATATTACATATAATACATATTTAGGTACAACTAGGTTTCACAATTTAATTATTGAATAAATACAACTTAGCTTTACACCTTAGGGTAATCGCTTGCCATCAGGTGGAATTCGTTTGTGTGATATTATTATTCTTAGGAATAAAAAGTAAGGTTCCTTTCATAGTTCAGTCATTTAAGTAGGTCCAACTTAATTTAATACCTCAAAATAATTACTTACCATCAGGTGTGACTAGATAGGATGACGCATATTCATAATAGTAAACAAATGAATTTATTTTAATTATTATTCAATTGAGCTCTTTAGGTTATAATATATCACAGTTTATCAGGGGTAAACTTAGGAGATTGATAGTGGATTTCACATTCCGCACCTTATAGAACTAGGATTACTATGGAACATGATAAGGGTTCCTAATAAAACTACTAGACGAATCACTGGCCAATTCTAGTAGTTAGTAACGTTATAATAGTGATAGTGTAGTACCTACTAAGATAGATTCTAGATAGGTTCATATCATTTAGAGTTCGGACACAAGTAGGTACCGTAGTAGGTGAATTTGGATAGAAGCCTAGGTTATGTTAGGTTATATATATATATATTAATTAGGTTAAATATTATTTGAATTATATAGTATTTAGATTATATATTATTAGGTCATATATTAATTAGATTATATATTATTTAGGTTATATATATTATTTGGGTTATTTATTATTTAGATTATATATTATTAGGTTATATATTATTTGGGTTATATATTATTTAGATTATATATTATTTAGGTTATATATTATTTGGGTTATATATTATTTGTTATATATTATTTGAGTTATATATTATTTAGATTATATATTATTTAGGTTATATATTATTTAGGTTATATTATAATAGAAATAGGTTATTTATATTTCGTTCTAGGGTAAAAGTATAAAGAATAAAAAACAAAAAAGGGGGAGTGGTACAAATAGGGGGGGGGTGTTAGGATAGGTAGGAAACGGTACACTTTCCTTCATCTCCTTCCCCTCTTTTCTATGATATCTTTTAGTAACGAGTCATGTCGTATAAATCCATCGTTTATAAAGATGTTTGAATATTTGTGGCAATCGCGATATATAAGCTGAACGAATTTAGCTGAAATTTGATAAAGGGATAGGATTAGACCTTGGTGTAACACATGGTTGTTGATCTCGGGAAAATGTTCAAACGGGTCGCTGGAACGGAATCAAAATTCCATCCAAATCCCATCCCACACATCAAAGTTCCAACTAAAAATAAGTCACGTACAATAACGTTATTTATTTACATTACAATAAACCTCCTCAATACCTGCCTATAAAAGATAATTGATTAATAAAACGTCATAAATACGTTCCGATTCACTTTAAAATGTAAGTAATGTTATCTTCGAAGAACGTGACTGTATATCTATCGGAGTCGTTTACAAGTCGTAATGTTCTGAGGCGCTCGTTCCGTGAGCGGTGGCGCTTGTCTTGCTAATCGTTCATTTCACGAAACTATTTATTTTTGGGGTTACTTGTCTTAATTTTTTCTACTTACTTATCTTTTGAGAGATTCGTTGAATGAGAACCTTTAGGCACTTTAGGTCTTATTACCGGAATGTCCAGTCGGAATACCGAATGGTTCCCGGTGAGGAACTATACAAGATGAGTACCTTATCTCCCACTGTGAGTACAATACTGTAACTATTCATATTGAATTTAGAAGTTTCGATTTCAAGGATATTTGTTTTTTTTTATTCACTATGTGTCTTAAAGTGATTTGATGATTTTTATTGACACAATTGATTATGCCATAAAATACGGAATCTAGTTTTTTCGTTGGCGCTTGACGAAACACTCGGTTCGGTCGGACTGGTTCGGTTTTTGAAAATTCTAGAATACTGATCTGTACGAGATCTGTTTTAATTAAAAAAAAGGAATATTATCTAGTATTTAGGATACCTACCTACTTTCCCTCTATTTTGCTCGCTTAAGGAACTATCTAACAATAAAAAATCAATAGCTTCGACATTTTCATGCCATAAGTCGTGGAGAATCGTCCCTTCAATAGTTTTGTAATGAGACGATAAATTTTATTAGATTCCAATTCGATTGGAACCCTCTCACGCACCTCTGACTTACATGTTTTAGTAACGCCACATAGTATCCTAACTCCATCTAGCGAAAATAAATGAAAGTGAATAGAAACTACTAATACTGTATCACGCTATTAAAATTCTTACGCGTGTTAATATACCATCCCAATATGAAGTAACTGCCAGACATGATCATTCACGTATCAAACGTCTATAAGGCACTTTTAAAGACTCCTAGCTGCTACTGAGAATGTTCTAAAATAATATTTTTTCTTAACTGCTTAACCCGGGATCCGAAGTTTAACCCACACACTCACAATTGCACGTTAACAAGGCACCATTTACCACATAGTACTTTGACAGCCTCTGAGGCGTGGTTGTAGTTACCGCGAATATTAAGAGGCGCAGATACGATCTCCGCTATAGCTATTTGCAAGGGGTAGACAGAGGTGCTAGCACCCACGTTTCGCCAGTTTATATTTTTAGGTCCCAATGTAATATGTGGTGAGCCTATTGCCATTAACCGGGTACTTATAAACCTGCGATAAATACACACATAACTTCGAAAAGCATCGCAGTCATTGGTGTGTGCCATGGTAAACCTGGGGTCGAACACGAGTCCCCGTCTCAGCAGTCCTACCCATACCACTAGGTTACCGCGATGAATGTCTCGGAAAATATTCATCGTCCTCCTTGCAGTGTCTGAATTTTGCGTCGTTCTTTATACTCATACCAATTTTGCTCAAAGTGTATTTTGTGCAGAAGTGACCAGTAATGCCACGTATTATTTTTCGGATAACCTCTCTGCTGAGATTGATAATTTGCAAGTTACTATGTAATACTTTTAAAAATGTTAGCTAGATCGGTTCAAACGTTTGAGCGTTATATTGAGTAAAAAATCTGACATTCAAAAGGCCTGCTGCATGCATCTGCAGTTGTCAAGGAATCAAACCTTTATACTCACAGGATTGTGTTAAATCCACAGAACCCATTAACTATAAAAATAACAGTACCTGGCACATTTTTTAAGCATTTTCTTTCTCAAATCGCATTCGAAATGGTAATTTTACAGTTTCGAACACGTCAATCTATTAATGTGATGGCTTGGCATTAGTCGTTCGTGACTTGGCTTAAATACGAAATTAGTATTGACTGTGCCTTTTAAAAAAATGTCTTCCCATAACCAGTTAATGTAAATTTTACTTGTTTTGCGGTACGTTATTGATAGGTGATTTATATTGGGGGTGACTTTATAGTTTTTATTGTCTGATTATATCGGAGCTCCATGGTTGGATTTTCGAACGGTTCGCTGTTTTGAAATTGTTCGATTTTATTTTTGATGGTTGATATTTGTATGCAGGTTGTGACGTAGGTAGATACTCTCACCGTTTTTGAAGTGAAAACGTTTTTAGTTTAATTTTCAGTGATGAAAAAATATTGAACTCATATTACCTAACTTAACGTCGGATAGACGCCCATTTTGACGTATATCGCATGCCACACGATGATAAAAGTCAAAGAAAAAAATTTGACCACAAAATTGTGATTATTCACATATACGTATAACACCTTTTTGAAGGGAAAACTTGTTACTACTTCACTGAACTTTTTAATTTTTAATTTTCCGAATTCAATTACAATCATATCCACACGTCCATAATCTACGGTAACCACTTTCCATCAGGTAGGCCGTATGTTTGTCGGCCGATGTACTACCAAAAGGTTATAAAAACATGTGAGCTTGTCTGTCGATAGATATCAAAACTAACTTGTGAATTGTATCGCCGTGACGTCCAGGCGTTTGGTGACGATGCGAGTTCAATGATTTTTGCTCACCCTGTTCAAAAAAATAAGAAGTGAACCAACGTTTATAGGATTCGTGACATCCCTCCCTGGTAGTGGACTCTCCATTATTTTACGTCCCTTTAAGGTTGGCGGTCTTTTTAGAAAATCGAATATTTTCTTATCTGATCCTACTAGTGCCATCTAGTGTCAAGTAGCGGAACTAAACATGTCAAAATAAAGTGAAGATCAAAGAAATAGACGTTCTGCAATGACCAAGACCAATGCATGAAGCTTTTTTTTGTTAGATTAGCTTCTTATGTTTGTATGCATGAATATGGCTATAAAATATGCATTGGTCTACCTATGTATTTCTGGGCCTCGCAGGCCACATTAAGCCGTCGGTCCCAAGTTACCATACAAAAATCTATGGCAGTTGTTACGTGTCGTTAGAATCCAAAAAAGTCGGTAGGTAGACTACAAAACTTCGATATCACCAATTGGTTATGGAGGTCATATTTTTAAAATATGGAAGTTCAGCCGCATTACAGTTAGACTGTAAAGTCGAGCACTCGCGCCCAATTTAGTTAAAAAACTGATTTGCTTTTTAGCGCCAGAGAGATTATTATATAATATTAATAATAATATAGATTATTTTTTATAATTGGGTCTTCAAATGACCGCACCGCGCCTGATGGCTTGAGCCTGAAGCTTGAGTATAGTCCGGGGAATAGTGATTATGTTTATGCTTTCCTTAGAAGGTCTCAAAAAACATCGGAAAAATGGCGAACTCCACAGGATTATTGGAATTAGAGTTGACAAAAATGCAGGTTTTTCTAGTTGTCGATAGTCTTTGTAAGAACCACCTTTAAACGAAATAGGTGAGCAGAGGTAAACAGACGAGTGTATGCAGTACTCTGCCCAAATCAAATAAAATTATATTTACTTTACAACGTTTAGTGTATCACTTAAATTGACGATGCCATTTGAACCAGTGTGAAAAAAACCATTTTCAAATGATTTATTTACCATTTTATTTATATAAATTGTATTTTTGACAAATTTAATTGTAAAACTTTGACATTCATAGGTGCTCTTTATGTGAACTATACTGAAAAGAAATGATTAAAAAAATATTATTTTAAATCTGAATTATGGGGTATGCAGTGTAAATTTGTCTCTATGAAAGGCACGCCCACGATTATTAGATATAAGCACTGTAAAATATCTAAGTACCTATTAGGTACTCATCATCTCATTCTCTGAACCTTTTCCCAACTCAGTTGGGGTCGGCTTTTCAGTCTAACTGCGATATTTTCCGTGAAGGGACTGCCATCTGACCTCCACAACCAATGGTACAATGACCAATGGCGATATCGAAGTTCCATGTTAGATGGTTGAACTTTTGAGAGCTCCAACTACCCGTAACGACTGCCTAGGTACTGCCTGTCTAAAAACCCTATGCACGCTTCTGATGATACGAGATCGTGGGATGAATGGAAATAACAGAGATTTGTTAAATTTAGCACTAATTCATAATACATTCATTGTATATAGACTATTAAAAGAAACTTACAAAACCGTCATACTTAAAAGAATTATTAAAGGTTATTTTATAGCAAATGGACTACCGGTTCGACACGCGTCCGCGGCCTAGAAGTTTCCTGCAAGAAACTCAGCGGACTATTGCTTTTTATATCTATTTGTCTCAGCTTGATGCTTTGCAGTTTTAAAACGCATACGAATGCAACATTTTAAATTTATTTGTACATAAATCTCTAATTTCATTAGAGAGCTTGTTAAAAAAGCGTATACAGTTGGAAAAACCTGAAATTACCAATTTTTTTGGAGAACTATCACAGACTACAATATTGTTTGTGTCTGGTGTTTATGTTTTGCCTGTCACAAATTCTTGAAGTTTCAATATTTTTCCTCACATACATTCAATTTAAATCTTCAGTAATAATATTAAGCCTTAGCTGTATAAAATCATTGTAGTGCGATTTATAAATTGGTGCGTTGCTATTATAAATTGTAATCCCCTTCTAAAATATCCATTCACTCGTTAAGTTGAACGATCTCCAGGCACGGTGGCCTGGGTGTGATGGTTAGGGCAAGCCATCGCGTCGCCCAAAAGCAGGCCGAGGGTGGCGTCGCGTCGTGGTTTTAAATACCTCTATTTGAAAATTGTTAACTTAAAACACCGCCATCTCTGTGTTAAGTTCAGAACTAATTCAAGTACTGCTTGCTTAGAAATGGTTGCGCAGAACGCCATCTATGAACCTTCGTTGGTACTATGTAGTGCTTCATCCAAGCAAGGAACTATCAGACGAAATGAAAAGGAATATTTTGAAATAACAAGTATTGCTATCCCCCTCGGAGTCAATCAAGCTGGATTTGGAAGGCGGAGATGGAGAGAAATAGCGCTCATTGTAAGAGACATATCATATGTCCAACAGCGGTCTAAGATTATAAATTAATGCATGTCATCAAAATCCAAGGTCCCGTTCTTCCCGATTGCATCTGAGGTGTGACGTCAAGGCATAAGTACTAAGTCTACTAAGGGACCTACTTACCTAAAATTTCACTAGCCTAGCCTCACCTACTATCTCGCATAGGTCATTATGCATCTGATAGAAAAATGATGTAAAGCAAGACTCACAGAAAAAAAAACAAAATCATTACATCTAAAACTCGACATCAGTTTCAATAATAACACGCACCCCTTTCAAATAGAAAAAGTCTTTGTTGGTATACAATTGGCAATTCGGCATATCAATGGCGCCAAGCTATGTATTAATTACAAAGCAGACCGACAACCCTGTTTAAATTTGTGTTCGAGTATACACCCTTTATAAACAACCAACACACTCGAATATCAACTTTAAGTTCAAGAGCACAGATGATAAATTTCAATTACAGTCATTACCAAATTTGCATGTTAAAGACCAAAGTTCTTCATTTGAAATTTGACTATATTTGTATGGAGTAAGGTTGACTTTAGCTTGAATAATATAAATCGCCAGGGGTGTGAATTAAGATATTATAAATGGGATAAAAGAGGGGGAATGTGACACGAAAAGCGCTTAGTGTCAACCTCATATGTCTTTGAAGTTTAAAGTGAAAGAGAACGGAGCGTGCGGACTATTTATTTCTACGAATACAAGCGACAGAGGGCGTTGTATATTGTAATCCTCGTCACTTTGACAGTGACATTTATTTTGGAATTCTATTAATAAATCCCCTTTGTAGTTCTTATGTGGTATGTAGACATAAGTAGTTGTATATTTTGCAGTTTCATGTAGGGTTACCAGACGAAATAATAAAGTCCTGGGAAAGGTCTTTAAATTTTTACAGTTTGAGAATTTCACTCTCAAACGTATTCAATAGTTTGAAAAGTTCTAATATAATTTTTATGCACTGCTGATCTCGCTAATGCGTTGAATGTCGAAAATCAGCAAACGGATGGTGCTACGCCCCCAGCCCGCGACTAGGCCATTGCAGAGAGAATGCAGGCCACTTCTAGAGCATTCTCGTTAACGTCTTAGGGGCGACGTTATGAATAGGAAATTACGTTACGAATAGACTAACTGATTGATTGATCCCGAAAGAAGACTAGTTTAACTTTTCACTAACAAGATTTGTAAAATGTAGACTGTTCAAAAATGATCCTGATGTTTGCAAAAAGAGAGAAAATCCTGAGATCTCTGGACAGAATGGTAATCCTAGTTCACAGGACACATTGACACAGGCACTTGAAAGACACAATTCATTCGAATAGTTTACAAACATGTTATATTGGTTTCACTTGGGACTATATATAACTAGCAACAGCCCGCGGCTCCGCCAGTGCGGATGTGGATTATCGTGGCCAAACAGCCTATGTCCTTTGTCAAGGTCTAATCTAGTCTCTGTTCACCTAAATCGATTCAGTGGTTTAGGTTCTACGGTTCAAAATTTAACATTAAAAAATCATTTATTCTGTATAGAGCACTAAACGTCAACAAAATGTTTCCCTACCGTAACGTAAGTAGCTACGTAGTATATCTATCGCAAGAGGCTCACTAGATACTTCATGGAATTGTCACTTATTATAATAACGTATTTTTGTAACGATGTACTACACAATGTTAAATCTTCTTCTACCCTCTTTTCCTCCATTCCAAATGTATACACATACTTACATACCTACCCCCTTGAACGAGTCGTTGTGCTGTTGATAGTAAGTCCTCTGTCCCCTCCGAGTGTGAGTGACATCGAGTGTTCCACAGTGAATCAATTTCCTGTCCCCTGTTCGTAGGCAACTCAACGCACTCTTAGATGCACTTATGTATGTATTACGCACCAAGAAAGGCATACTTCAAACACTATTAAAAGGACTTATGTAGGTACCTACACTTACTTATGAGTCAGATTTGAGCTGATTTCTGAATCAGCAATAGTCAGTGCTATATATTTATATGAGATTTAGACCCGCAGATTTAGATTTAGATTTCGATCTTGTTAACGCTATAAAATACCTTTAACCATGATGATGATGATGATGATATCTTTAATTCAATAGCTCTGTCCTGTTTTACGTACGTATACGTATTTTTTTTTAATTATTTATTCATTATTAATATACAAATTATTTACGTAATACTTAAATTTTCTCGCCAAACTGTGACGTTTGATGGCAAGAGGCGTATGAACCATCGTTATGTCTTTGCATGTCTTATTATTTATTTTTAAAGCATCTGTTCATTCGTAACAAAGTACGAACCAGTAATAATTATAACTAAAACGAAAATACACCCATCTCTCAAGTGTCACATAAGAATGATTGCAGAATCGAACAAATAGAGGACTGTCACAAACCCGACGCAAGCACAATGGCCGCTCGACTTATAGTTTTTTCTTCAAAATGTAATAAAGTTTAATCCGAAAATCTCCTCGGGCAAGTGGATGTAGTAGGCCAATTATTTGTGGGTAAGGCGCTCCTTCAATGGCTTTCAGAACAAGGTTGATAGAGTAGCCATTTTATTCGCCTCTATCAATTAGAGTGAAAACTTCTTTGAAAAGTGCGTTGGGCATGTTTCGTAGAACTTTTTTGAGATGGGCAGAAACATAGACATTATTATTACTCGCGTAAATATACATATAGACTCCTTTATTAAATTTATAATAATATAAGCGAATTTAAAATGTCTGGTGACTTGCACAGATATTTCAGTCAAAATTATTTACTTGATTTAAAAAAGAAGTTTCACGGTTCATATACTCTGTTATTTTCCCACGGTCTCCTGCTAAGAGAATGAGGCGGCAAGACCAAACATTTCTTACGTACGGCATGGTGGCAAAATGTAACCACTCCAATATAATATCTGCTATCTGCACCTAACATATATGACCACTATGAACTAAATTTTAAATGCCATTCGACTTGAATCACGTCTCTGTGCTCCAATGCGAGAAACAACAAAAATCTCTTCCTGCTTTCCAACAATTCCGAAGTTCAATCGCTCGTTCATTGTTATCAGGGATTGCACGATTAAACGCAACGACAAAAAAATCGCAAATAATATCGGCACAAGTTCTAGTGTTACTTGAAATGCTATTATTATGTTCAACGCAGTTGCATTGCACGATTTGCTTTACAATTTTTTCTTGCTATTGAGTTGACTTCTCTTTTCAGGATTATAAAGGTTATTTTTGTGTGTTTCGCTGGAATTAATTTTTGGTAATAGTTTTAGATGCTCGTCACAGATAGTATTTTGACATTTTCATCCCATTTTGGTGCATTGTCACCGCCGGAGGCTAATCGTTTGAAACGACAATGCAGCGTTGTTCAATTCAATGTTTTGTTGTGTAATGTGTTTAACTATCAGTTCCACAAACGAAGTGCTTTTTTATCTTCGGTTTTTATTAAATGTTGGTTTACGTTTCGTTTTTTTTTATTTTGGAATATTTTCCCATGAGTATTGTTGCAAGACGAATACCTAAGCTATTTCCCCTTTCACAATAAATGTGCCTGGTAAACGGCAATAGGCTCTTCAAATTAAAACATTAGTTTAAAATCAACCTTAAAACATAGATTGTCTATCTGATCGTTATTCATAAGTAACTATTACCTGTGAGCGTACAATACCAGCAGGACATCACACGCATACTGTTATAGGATACGAACGAACGAACTTCGATACGAACATCTGACAGTATAAAGCTTAGCAAATAAACCCCTGGAAAAGGTGAATCGCGAAACAATTGCGAACAGTTCACTCCAACAGCCTACTCCTCATTCCCTCAATTTTAACTTTCTTTTAAAGGTGCTAACGGCCTATTGCCTTTTGTCTCTTTGAGATCTCAGCTTTGCTCCCAGTTTGTTCTCAATTCTAGCCCTGGGGATAAGCTCCGACTTTTTCCCCACTTCGCCTGGTTTTCGACCTTCTTGACATTAGAACAATGACATCCCTTACGACGTCAAGCCAGTATTTGTCATAACTAAGGTATCACCCGTGACAAAAATATGTTTATTTATATCTCTATCGTTTATATTCATATAAATAAATATTATACAATTACTAAATTATCGTACCGTTACTTCAAGCCCAATATTAAGCTTTCCAGGTGCAGACAAATCACTCAATATAAAGAAGTTGTTATAATACAAATAAATAATCATAATAATATCCCAATGAAAAGGCGCCAGCGCCCAACAATAAGACTCGGTTGAAAACATCCTCATCCCAGAAATAAGATTTAATAACGTTTTGTTAGAACCCAATGCTCTTTTAACAAACCTCTCTGTCGATCTTATTTGTACCACCGGCCATTTTTCTCTGACCTTCCCCTCCCCGCACCCGACCCCATCGTTCAGATTTGGTGGCGGTTCATTCATGGTGTTTAGAAGTTCAGTTTATGCTGGTGCGATGTCTACAGCATCTTCCGTTTAGTAAGTTCGTTTTTGTTATTAAAAATCTTTGAACACAATTGCGCGGGATTCGGGTACTTTACTCTTCGATGTATTGTTCGCAGTTGAACTGTTTGGGTTTTGTTGCTCAGCTTTTACAAGACTGTTATACATTTTAACCCTTTGTGTAATTCTTTATGCAGTATTTATTCAATGTTATCAAAGTAAAATTGTGTAAGTAATCAACGGAGTTAAAAAGAGATCGTTGTGCAGTGTAAGTATATGATGTATGGACTGTAATGGTAACCCTACACGTTCAAGTATAGAAATGGAAATGCACATACCCAAGATCCAAGAACGGTGTAGGTACGTTACGTAACATTATTATAAAATTTTTTATTTCAAGATTGAATTTCAAAACTACTTATTTGATTTTGAAAATTCAATTTTATGAACTGTGGAAAATCGCTCTTTCCAAAACCGTTAGAAAAGCGTGACGTCATGCCTACTCAACTCAAATCTTCAAATCAAATCAATCAAATCTCAACTCAAAACTCAAATCTCAACTCAAATACACTACGGTGTAAATGCATGCAGAGAATATCACATTTATCTCGATCTGTTTTGCAATTAAACGTGTATGGTTCAAAATAAAAGTCATTTGAAATTTAATTAGTAATCCACATACATACATATTCTCACACACGTAATCGCCGAAGGGGTAGACTGAGGTATTTAAAATACAACCACATTAAATTTCGCCAACTATAATTTTCGGTCCCACGTAATAAAAAAAAAATTGAACTCAATTTGATGGTTTATATTTTGACCCACTTTGGGTAGCTACTAAAAATACTGAAGTCATAGTTTCAGTTTAGTTAATAGTTCATTTTACAAAGCATATCTTTACTGCAAAGACTTAAGATATTAAGTACCTAGTATTGGCTAGAATCGGACAACCTTGTCATCAACCCTATTATATCATCCTTCAATTCGATGAATATCTACGTAACGTATCGTATTTATGTAACCACGAATGGTCCTAAATCCTGCTTATGAAACGTTAAACGCTATATCGCACATAACGAACCCACTGTGGTATTTATTTGGGATGGGGTGTCTGGGCTGTGGCCGGGTCCGAGCGCCCACGGCATCAATATTGTCCCTGCAAACTCTGAGCTTCGGCCTTCGTGGTTTACTTAGATGTATATGTGTCTCTGTTTAATAATACTAGCTGTTGCCCGTGGCTCCGCCCGCGTGGATGTCGTCTACAACCTATGTTACTCAGGGTGAACGCACAGTAGTCTTTGAGTTAATTAATTACATACATACACATACAAAAATGTCTACATTTTTACATAGATACATACATATGCCCCCGCCCGTAAACCCCGAAAGGGTATATAGGCAGTTCGCCAACTATGATTTTCGGTCCCACGTAATAGAAGGCGAATTAATGGGTAAACCGAAATTAAATTTCTAAAATTCCCGATTCCTTGCTATGTGTTGTAAATCGCAAGGAAATTATTTCCCGACATCTTGGTTGCTTTTCTTTTTTTAAGACTGCTCTCGCGAATCGTTCGAAAGGCATCAGAATTTATTTAATTTGTTGGAATTGCCATAGAATATAGAATTAAGTCTTGAAAACCAAAACCAAAAATATAACTAATGAAATATGAATGTTAAATAATCAATCAACCATCCCATCGCAATCCACTGCTGGACATATAATTCTCCGAATGTTTATAGGCTTTGGCCTAATGTTTCCACGCTGGTCAGACGATTGAGTTTCATTTCTAGTTTTCTTTCTCTCGCAATGATATTATTAGGTACGCGTATTTTCCCGTTTGTCGCCTCTTACCACATGAGACATGAGATGCGATGATGATATTCTTTCCCCGTCACCACACTTTCTACCTGTTGAAGATAAAATATAGAAGAATACTCACTCAAGTTTACAAGAATAATATAAAGTACAAACCTTGCCTATGTGACGGTGTGGCCCTTGGTGCATGAGGCTAGGTGCTATTTTATTTACGCAGGTGTTATTTGACTGGAAGTCTCTAACTTGCCCGCACCATAATTTTCTATTGGTTTCTCATTGTTGTTTAAATGTTATGTAATAAATATATAACTTAATAATTTACTGAAATCTTTTATAAATGCCTACTCATTTCAGTAGATATTTATGTACCTTATGTGTCTAGTAAGTGTTCAATGAAACCCACAATAACTTTTCCAAAATAATAACACCAACAAAAAAGTCTTACAAACACACATCATCAACCGAATTAACCTGAAAACTCAAATAAAGTAGGTAAAAACTCAAATTCAGTGTCGAAATTAGGCGCGAAATCGCTCACGAGCGCTCGCAAAACCTCGTTAGCAGACGCCATGTTTGTTGGGCGACAGGGAGCACCCTCTATATACACAAGCACCACACAACACTGTCCTCTCACTTACACTGAACACGGCAAAACATACCTTAGCTCTTTTGTTATTAAGTTTGAAATCGCGTAAAGGAGTTTCGATCTAAACGCAAGTTGCTCTTTAGGGTGTATGTTGTCAGGACAGGGGTGTGGGCAACACCCTCCAGTGTCGCGTTGTGCGACGCAATAGCTCGTATGTGAAATGGATATGCAATGCGATATGTGAAAGTGATATTTATGGTTCAATGCTTTTTAAGGATTTCTTTCTGAATTTATATGCTATTACTAAGTAATTCACTTCAGGACTAGTCTAGAAAAAGAAATATGGTTTATCATTAAGAAAAAAAAGTGACTCGAAATGTTATATAACACTGTATTAAATATGTTTTCTTTAATCTTAACCCGATGCCTTTGTTCCAGTACTAGCACAAATTTTAATATTGATACGCAACGAGTTACAATCAAATCATTAACAGTAGATACTTAAACAAATAACAAACATTTTGAACTGGACCGTAACTCAAAACAGTATGTAGTATACAAATAAAACAGGAAAATAGTATACATACTAAGGTAATATATAAATAAAATCATTTAGCTCACAGCTCCGAAAAGTCCGAAATCGTGAAATACTAAAACCGTTCTTCCCGATTTTCTGCACTTTGTGCCTAATTTTCGTCAATTACGTTAACAACTGTCGACAGGTTCGAACTAGAAATCTTTTCTCAAGTTGACTTAAGTGGCTGCGTCAGCCCCCAGTTTTGCCGTATAAATTATTTTTTTCCTGAATTATGCCTCTAGAAGTTTTTTTTTTATTCATAAAATGAAGAGTAACTGCAGAGTCTTACGTTTTCATTTTTCCCACTTTACATATTTAGGAAATATGATCCTCTTAAGATACGATATAGAAGTAGGCGTTACCTGGCGGGAATACGTTACAAGAAATTACATAGTTGGGGGAGGGAGGAAGACCCACCACTTACCCACGGCTTAACAATTCCAACGATCCTCTATAGATGTTAAAAAGTGATCGATGTTCGCCGCCGTGTTTGGGTGACTGCCAGACAGACTCTAAAAGTTTTTAACAAAAAACAAGAAGGCAGAACCCTGGACACGGTATTTAAAAATAAAATGGTGTAAAAAGTATTTAAATCAGTCCAGTTTTCGCTGAGAAAATTGAGGACTACGAAACTTGGACTTTGTTAAAAAAAATTGGTAAAATCGTTCTGAGCTACGGCAGCGTCCTTATTGCACTCTCCTAACATAGAGCGAGGCCAGCGCGACAGATTGAATGATTTGAATGATACTGACGAGGCTTCGTGGCGTTCCCCTGTAAGGCAAAGATCACGGGTTCGAATCACGTCTAGGTATTCACTTTTTCCTATCTAAATTTGATTTCAACAGTCAGCATACTAATTGCTCTTCAAAATTTTCTGCACACAAAAAATACTTGAAATAATGCAAATTTAATTTTTCAAATCTTTCGCTACTCCTGTATCCTCTTAACATAAATCACAAACTCGAATGCTTTACATTAATCTCGTAATAACAACTGTTATTTGATATGCCATCTAACACTAACTACAACTACATATTAAACTTCTATAATTCTTATTTATATCATACTACTAGCTGACCCGCGCAACTTCGTCTGCGTCACCCCGTTTTTGCAACATTTTTCATACCTGCTCCGCACCTGTTGGTTGTAGCATGATGTTATATACAAATAAACCTTCTTCTCTAACCATTCTATCTATTAAAAAAACCGCATCAAAATCCGTTGCGTCGTTTAAAAGATTTAAACATACAAAGGGACATAGAGACAGAGAACGCGACTTTGTTTTATACGATGTAGTGATTTACTGACGCACTTGTTACAAATTAGTCAATAAGACACCTTTGGTATGATTTTGAGTCGTTGTTATTGTACTTAAATATTGCCTTGTCATGCAAATAAGCTCGTGTTCTGAGAAATTGGTCCAGATGACGCCCACGGCGACTTTCTGCCAACGCGCCGCTCTCTCGCCTGAAGTGGCAGGGGGCTCCGTACCCACCTTAAACCAAAATGATCACCTACTGCGTATTTCTAAAGGTAAAATAATCATGAAATGGCACACAAATGCTTACCTACTAAGTTATTGGCATAGACAATCAATCGCAAGAAAATTAAATGTTGTAATACATATTGTTAAATATAGCTGCTGTAATCGCCAGTTCTGAAGAAGTTAAAGTTTAAAAATGAAAATTATCAACCGAAATTACTAATATTCCCTCTAATCCCTCCAACTGACCTCAATGGCTTGTGATAAGAGTGAGTTCACGTCGTTAGTGTAGTGGCCAGGATACTACAGTGTACAGGTCAGTAGGTACAATGTACAGTTATAAATAAATATTCTCCACAACGCCTCCTAGACCCACGTTAAGCATAGTTTAACTAGCTTGTGTTATGGGTTCTAGAGTGCGAATAAACATACTTAATTTTTTTTTTTTGTATATAGGTACATACGTTAACATCAGTTAAATTAAGTACAGTGGGCTATCAAAAGTTCATGGACAGTTTGGAACTAAAACTGTATGAAGAGGTGCCCCTACACAAATACTACAGATAAATAGATCTACTTGTTAATATAATAAAGTTTAAAATACTACTAGCCTGAGTTTAAATGCTTATAAAGAAACAAGACATCGATCTAGTTACTTTTCATTAACTTAGAGTTAGGCTGTCAAAGGATTATAGACCAGTGTCCAGGAACTTTTGGAGCCAACACATAGGTATATAAACTACTATGACTGAAACTAGTTACAAGTACAACACTATCCATGAAAACGGTTACGAAATACCTAAAGCTATATTCGTTTCAGAATTAAACCTTCGGATTACTTTGAAGTAAGGTATCCAGGTACTTTTAAATAGGTATATAGGTATAGTAACTAAAACTATTGACTGAAACTAGTTACAAGTACAACACTATCCATGAAAACGGTTACGAAATAAAGAGAAATTCATTTCGGAATTAAACCTTCGGATTACTTTGAAGTGCGAAAGCAAAACCAAGGTATTCCAATAAGTAGAAGTAACAAGCGATCGTGCACGCTGCAGTAACGAGAAATTCCTGCGTGGAAAGAATTAAATACTTGTGCTACAGTCATCAGAGTCCGTATCGATTGCGATTAGGCTCCCACCCTCTCGGCTTAAGGGTGTTCTAACACTGCAACGCAACGGGAGACCATCCTAAGGTTATGTTTAAACGTACCATATGTTGATTTAAACTTATGCGATATAGATATAAATGTGATGATATTGTTTTTAATGTAATTCATTGCGGCTTCTCATTTGAAATACGGCCGTTTATTCGTATACAACTATAACAAGTCATGTACACTTCATCAGACGGCACAATTATTGTGCACAGAAATAAAATAATGCCAGTTACGCAACACGTATTTTGTCTATATTTAGAGGTACACATTTTCGTATTTTTATATACATTACTTTTTAAACCTCGAAATGGGGGGTCCGTAGACTTAATTCACTTTGACTAATTCACCCAGGGTAATTAAGTATACTATTTAGTAGACTTAATTCACCTACTTGGTGAGCCTCAAGGAATTAAAACAATAAACAATATTCAAGTCCATTTCACGGTATGCTGTACCAGTTATGTATTATTATTAACGCCAAACCTATACGCGGGGTTCTGAATATTCTGGTTTTATTTTTTAATTTTAACATAACATAAACTCACGCCTATATCCCCGAAGGGGTAGGCAGAGGTGCTAGCACCCAATTTCGCCAGTTTATGTTTAGTTCCCAAGGTAAATAGGTGGCGAGTCTATTACCATTAACCGGGCACTTAGAGACCTGCGATAAATACACATATAAAACTTCGAAAAGCATCGAAAAGTCATTGGTGTGTTCCATGGTAAAACCTGGGATCAAACCCGAGATCTCGTCTCAACAGTCCGTTACCCATAGCACTAGGCTACCGCGGCCTAATATCTCTTTCATATAAGCCTTGTCCTGACATTTTATGAACAAAAAAATCTAAGTTAATCTCAGTCTCAACTGCCCTTAGAATGCTTAGATTTCCATATCTCTAATATTATTTCGCTGGTTAAGTTATATCAGTATCCAAATAAGGCTAAAGAGGATTTTACTTATTCACTATACCTTGTGCCGAAATATTCGCCCGCCCTTGCGAAACGACGAATTAATGCCAGCAATTAATAGAGGGCTTAGGGTCGAAGTGATTCCCCTTCGGCGAATTCAATTATTGATGCCTCCGCTATCGCTCCACTTCGCACAGCCTCCTTGGGGGAGATTTTTGCTGATCTTCGTGACGCGATAGGCGTAGTAAATAGGCAAGTTAAATAAGTCTTTGTTTGATGTAAAAAATAATGGTGTATATTCTGTTGTTACAATGTTTTTTTAGGTAGCTTCTAGTTATCGCTCATTGGTCAAAGTTCGCCACTGATGCAGAATAATTTATCATCGATGATATTTTGGTCGATATGCATACAGCATTATATCTGTATGCATATCGACCAAAATGTCATCGATGATAAATCTCGTAACACGACAAGCGTAGTGACTTAACCGTAGGCGTTCGATATTGTAAGTATTCAATAAAGATTGGATCACTAAGGACTTTTGGCAATTTAAACCCCTAGAAGGCATTCGAAAGGCGTATTCATACCGCTGCGTAGGACTAATTACATAATAGACATAATAGTACTAAAATGTCCTACAAATCTACAGCCAATATGTAAAGTGTTCTGGTCCTGTCTACGTCCTTGAATACCCAAGGTTGTCTGCCAAAGATTACTATGTTTGAACTTCTAATTGTACTCTATAACCGATTTACAATGAAAGACCATCAAATTGGAACTTTTTTTGTTTTATTATAACGAGTCTAATACATCTGATACTACAAGTAACTTTTTTAAATTTAATTATTTAAAAAATAGTTGTTTAGGATACATGTAATGTTTCGCTTATTCTACCTGTCATTACATGCACTGATTTATTATCAAGAGACGAGGTGCTAGCCCTTCCGGCACATAATGTTGAACTCTCATAATGTTGAATTCTTAAAATGTTGAATTCTCAAAATGTTGGATTCTCAAAATGAGCGTAGACTTCGCTTTCGTAGTTGGATTGTCGAAATCTGTAAAAGTATACCTACATATATAGCACGAATCTTGAATCTAAATCGCGAGAGAAACGATGTCGGAGTGTGCGGGGATTGTTTTCATAAAATCTTTATTTGAAAGATTTGGGCTCGTCCACCATTGTTGGCTGGCAATGAACGCAACTGATACAGGAATGAAGTTCTATAATAAATTAATAAGGGTTCTTAATAATTTTTTTGCCAATCGTAGCCAATCCACACATAAGTTGAAAATAAATAATCACAACTTTTCAGCTGATATAGTTATAAAGCTGAAATTGATAAGTGAGTAGGTAGCAATTATTGAAGCAAAAACAATAGCTCAACTCTGTTTAGTTTACTTAAACTAGTAGCTGACAAGCCATTCTGACGTCAGAATGGCTAGTGACATTGTTATTCCTTATATTTTCAGAATTAATGATATAGCAATTATTTTATTGCAGGTAGCAAATATAGTAGCAATTAGGTAGCAATTTTTAATATCTGTCTCAATGCTAAATGAGGTAGGCAACCAGGCCATTCTGACGAACACATAGAATGTCTATCCTCAATAGCCAACTTAAAACATGTACTGCGCCTATAGAGCGTATTTTGAGCACATTATGGGTCCATTTCTAAAGCGTATATCTATAACTAATTTATATTACATTAGTCTTAGGTACGTAACAAACTGAAACAATCATGGTTACTGAAACAATTATTTTATTTAAAAACATTTTTTAGAAACACATTTAAAAGACCAAAAAATCTATATTAATCCACTAAGAGGTGATCAGTTATTCTGGTTTATTTGTTTTATTATAAAAAAAAACTCGCTACGAGGTTGTTTAACTTTAGTTACCAAACAAATGGAGTATAGTTGTAACATATATTTATCAGAGTTAATTGTTTTAGAATCTAACTTTCCTCATTTTACATGGCTTTACGGTTTCACTACGCAACGTAGAGAAAAGCAATGCAATGCTATAACAACATTTTAAGGAGAGACCGTACTTAATAAAAAAAAGAAAAAATACATGATACTTAAGTACAGTTTGCAGCAAAAAAAAATTATCAACAATTTTTTAAAATGAATCTTAAAATCTGTTTAAAAATGTACGTTTTAATAATTGTTTTAGAACCTCTAATTTTCATCATTTTACATGCCTTTACGGCTTCACTACGCAACGTAGAGAAAACCAATGTCATTACAACATTCTAAGGGTAGACTTTACTTAAAAGAAAATAAATAAAAAAGCATGATAACTACTACAGTTTACAGCAAAAAAAATTCATCAACAATTTTTTTAAATGAATACTAAAATCTTTTTAAAAATGTACATTAAGTAAGCAATTTACCATTTGGGTGAAATTCACCTGGTATCTGAATCACAAAACACTAGTTGGTGATCCGAACAACAAGAGAAGTAAGGCAGGGTTCTGGAGCGCGGGCCGAGCGGCGACAGAGCCGAGAGCTCGCTAATTGCCACTTGAGCGCCAATTACGACGACGATATGCCAACGATGCGCGGCGAGGTCTTGCCTTTTGTGCCTTTATGATAAAAATAATGAAAGTAAATGTTAGGTGAGGTACGGTGAATAAGTGTATAGATACAGCGGGCTCCAAAAGTTCCTGGACAATTGGAACTAAAATTGGATGAAATGGTGCCACTACATAAGTACTGATCTCAAAAGCTACCGGATAATAGAGCAACTTAATAATATAATTATGTTTAGGCTACTACTTGCATGAGTTTACTTATTTTAAAAAATTATATTTTGGAGGAGGGAGAGGTACCCACCACCCACCCACGTTTTAACAATGCCAACGCGTTTACACCACACACACACCACTCAAAGCAAGTAAAAAGACTTCTTACCCGAGGAGAGATATTGTTGCGCGAAGTAGTGCGAAGGACAAACCTCGACACATGTTTCGCCTCCACACTAGGTATCTTGAGGAGCGCTATGAAGCGAATCTTATAAAGAAACAAGACATCTATCTGGTTTATTTTATTAACGCTATCTAATTTTTAGGTCAAGTAGCCTAGATGAAGCCGCGGTAACCTAGTGGTATGGGTAATGGACTGCTGAGACGAGGTCTCGGGTTTGATCCCAGGTTCCCCATGGCACACACCAATGACTTCGATGCTTTTCAAAGTTATGTGTGTATTTATCGCAGGTTTATAAGTGCCCGGTTAATGGCAATAGGCTCGCCACCTATTACATTGGGACCTAAACATAAACTGGCGAAATGTGGATACTAGCACCTCTGCCTACCCCTTAGGGGATAAAGGCGTGAGTTTATGTTATGTTATGTTATATGTCAATTAAACTTAGACTGTCAAAAAATTATACATTTTAAGAAGTCCAGACTTTAGGAGCCCACTCTACATTGGTATTATTTGATTAGTTCTTTTTAATTTACGACTTGTTGTTTGCCGACGGCACCGTCTATGTCGATATAGATAGCCTATGTCCTTTCCGTATAATGTTGGAGCTCTGATCCATCTTTTTGTATAATGTTGAAGTTACTAACGAGGACTTCAAAACAGCAGACCTCTGTATTGAAGGCCTCGTTAGTAGTAGTAGGCCCTCGTTGAGGTTAATTACTGTTGTGGCCAACTAACCTAATATAGAATAGCTGTATGGAAACTGCGCTAAATTAATATACACAATGGATTTTTTCGTCGTGTAATTGCCATTTCCCATCGAAATTACCATCACATACGTCATAACAAGCATTTACTAGTTACAAATACAAAACAATCTTCTTTTACATAACGCAGGGTGAACACTCCGCTGCAAATAGAAGCTCGGTTGATTTCCGTAGTAAGTCGCAGGCTAAGTTGAAGGGTCGGGAATGAAGAGCGAACGAATGTGAGACACTCGAGTTGAGCGCGGATTACGTACAGCCACTTTTCACAGTACGATTCGACAAAAGATGTCGTTATGCCGAGCGCTTACGATCGTGTGCACGCAGCCTGCCACTCGAGTTCCCTCTTTAAAAATACTTCGTGCCGTTCGTCTAATACCGTATTTATGTATTATGTTCATATGTTTATGTATTTGTCTTATGTACAGGGCTGATGAAGTACATATAGGCGTGTATGAGTAATTTTAGCGAGCCTACTACATATTTGTTTGCTCAGAATAAATATGATGTGTTTTATATGAGATCTTTAACTTTAAACATGTAAATCACAATTTGGAAGCCTGAAAAAGCCTGTAGATAAATATGTTTAAAATAAAGTATGAGAGTAGAAGAAGCGAAAGATATATGCCTACCCCATTGGGATAGATTTTTACAATTGGCCACTATAAATAATTATTGAGTTGACCTTATATTCTTATCATCTGGCGAGGTTCGATCAATTGATAGACGGAATATGAAAAAATAAATCCTGAAACCATTTGAAAGCAGTCTCAGGAAAGAGGATCACCATTACAAACACAAACAAAGTTACAATGGTCAGATTGACGGCTTCGTCTGCTGCTTTTTCACGCCCCGCTTTATGGACCCGGGACTGCTATGGGAAGATCTATCGTCTAAGAATACTAGACCCATGAAAGCTCAACTGTGAGCCCGTGCCTATGAATGTTTACCGCTTTACTAATAGGTAAATAAACGTATCAATCAATCAATATATCATATATATAATAATAATATCGTAGTCCACTGCAGGACATAGGCCAATATTGGGAGGCTTTGGCCTACCTACTGTTTCTTCGCTGACCAGATGGGCTGGTACAGTGTTTTATTACGAGTTTTCCTTCTCTCGCAGTGATATCAGCGTATTTTTCCATTTGTTGCCTCTTACGACACTTTTCGGTTAACATGGCGTGGTCATATTCTTTCTCTTTCAGCACACAGCTAAATATACGTAGGTACACTGGCTGCCAATTTAAGTGCCAGCAATTAAAGTGCATTATTGTACTAGGGCAGCGTACACCAGTGCATAGAGTCAAAATTGAATAGAGATGGCAAAATAACTAATAATAATTGGTTGTGTCGTACACGAACCAACTATAAACGTATGCCGTCTTTTTTTCATACCACTTAGTTGGCAGACAAGCACGCGGCACATCTTATGGAAAGTAGTTACCGTGGCCTATGAACGTTTGTAACACCAGGGGTGTCACATCCGTGCTGCCAACCATATAGAGAAGAGGGGGAAGGGGAAGGGAAAGGGAAGAAGGTTAAGAGTCTCTGTGCTGTTAGTGTAGAAGACAAAGAAGGGTTTCTGGATCTACCCACTGACAACACAAAACCTCTCCAGTGAGCTCTGACTACCCTACTCACCGCTGGAAATACAACACAAGGTTATTATTAGCCGCGGTATTCTGTAGGTACTCCCCAGTCGGATTCAATCGCAAGAAAACCAGACCACGGCGCGCGCAAATTATTTTCATTATCATCTAACTCGTCCAAACCGTGGCGTTATCGTCAAAAGATAGTTCTAAAACGCGTACTTCGCGTATAGAAAGCATTTTTAAACATATTTTGGGTGCACTACTTGTACCTGTAACTAAATCTACATAGACCCAGATCTTTCACATTACCTATTGCAGACCCTCGATTCACTCAATTTTCTATATTGGAAATATATTAGTGTGCCTTTTCTGCAGTTTCAGTACTCTGCAGACAAATTAATCTTCGAAGTGGCTGGGCAGATTTTGACAGGATTTTTCTAGGAGTAACTTAGACTACTTTTTGTATTAGAAAGGTTCAATTGCATACGTTATATTGCAAAAGAAATAAAAACTTAAGTTCATTCAATCTATGCTATGTTATATATCCAAAATTTCAAGCATTTAATCGTCGTGTGTACACTTCTTATTCCTTCACCAAAGTTGCTTTACACAAGTAAATACCCAACACAACATAAACAAAATCATAAAATAATGCGCAAAACAAAATTATACGGGACCCGTCCATGAATAATAGATGAGGCGACAGCGTGAACCCTACATAGGTATCATTACTAGCCTCTTGTGCGTAATTAATCGTAGGGCTGCCCATGACGAGGCTTGCTTTATTAAATTTTAGCGCTTTCCAACCACCCTTCTCCATCGAGAGTAGGCGGGGGCCCCATGCCCCTACGGAATGAATAGAGCCATCACTTTTACTATTCACTGCGGACGGTGGATTAGCGAGATGAATTTCCTGATCCCCGAGGGGTACAAATTGTGCGTGCCCCCCTCACTATTGATGCGGATTTGGCCCGATTGCGTCGTGATTATTCAGCAATTGTCAAGAGATTTTTTTGTGACCGAAATGATAATTAAATATTTGATGAACGCTTTGATTTTTAGGGCTATGTTTTCGATATAAATATATATATACTCGTAAATATAGGAGTTGGGGACTCGAGGTATTATTTATTGTACACATTTGAAGATAATAAGAAATTCTAAATAAGAAAATAAAAAAAAACGAGAAACAAAAATTTCTCGAGGCCTCGACAGAAAATTCGAGTAACAAAACAAAACAAAATATTTCTTTAATATTTTTTTTCAGTATTTATAGAATTTCATAGTAAATATCTACAGTAAAATATGCCTTGAGGTCCCAATTCCTATATGTTATGTAACATGAATACCTAGGTACTAGGTGTGCGTTTCTACCTACATATTACGCCTGTACACAAATATATTTACCGACACAGTTTTTTGCCTCCGGGGAAAACATACTGTACCTCGTCACGATTTTCCTTTACCGTATTTTCCTTACCGTCTAGCTCTTACAAGCATTTACTTCCATGAACTGCTGCTGTTTGTTATGTACAACTGTTTAGAACAAAAATTGTGTAGTGGTTCCTGGGTGAGTTGGAAACGTCCACGCATAAAGGCCAAGCAAGAGGCCTGGATAAACCCTGCAAACAAACAAACAAACAAACGAGGTGGAAACGTCCTAAATAACATTGATTTATATATTGTGTGAAGAACCTATAACATTAATGAATATTGATCATTTATGAATGACGAAATGTTAATTAAAAGTCACAACTCATTGCCACTGATATTTCAAAATCGGTAACACGGTAATGAGATTGTATTTCTATTTACATTAGTAATAATAACTTTATATTCGCAATAAATTTATTTTTGGTATCTGTAGAGTCTGTCTAAGATCTAGTAGTACATACATACATAATGCTGACGCCCGTAATCACCGAAGGGGTAGGCAGAAGTGTATTAAACATGCATTTTTCGTCAACTATGATTTTCAGTCTTACGTAATAGGGGGTGAGCCTATTGCCGCCAATCGGGCACTTTGTGCAAAAATGAGTATGCCTAAAATAAATTCCTAACCGAAAATGTTGCAGCTAAATAAATTGGGAAAAAAAATATTTGACCCGATTCCTTGCTATGCGTTGTAAATCAAGGGAATTAATTACGTGCTTAGCCGCATAAGCACTACCAATTAACGTCTTGGAGAGTATCAGACAAGTATCTAGTAGTGTACATACATAAAAGTCATTCTTGATTCTTATTGCATACAAAAAGTATGTGTAGTGACAGTTATGTAGTGACATCACTTAACACAATTTTAGTTTCAAACTGTGGGCGACCTTATTGCTCTCTATCTCTTCTACGCAACCTTGGGTATCAACTATCAGTATTTTTCGAATCTTTTTCTAACACTGCAAATTGAATTTGTATCGAAAAGTACTCTGATACACATATTAATCGTAATATATTCATTTCGCATTTCGTAATAGTGCCCAAAGTATATATAAATATTCTATTATATAGAATGCAAATTAAATGAACTGCCATGTGCTATTGCCTATGTTCGATGTAATCATTATGCAAATCAAACGTTAATCCTAATAAGCAATTCAGATTCCCATCAGAGCTGACGAACTGCCCTTTCATGTACGCATGCATGGCTATGTGCGACCGCCCATACACACACACGCCCGAGGGTGTAATATTTTTCACCCCAACAAAAACATACCATCGTTTTAGCTCGAAGCGAAACTTTCGCCCCTTTGTCCAAGTACAATACACGTTCGTTATATTTTTTTTTAATAAACCGGCTCGGTAAAGCACGGAATCGATGGCCGTCGGCGAATAGCTACCGAATCACTCAGTTAATTATTGACACATCCGTTTTTTATTGGGCTCCCCGGCGTCGGGCCTCCATTGTGGTCGTCTAATATTATTCCTTTTGTGTGCCACGTTGCTGAAACTGGCTATTTCCTTACCTTTGTGCCCTGTTACGTTTTGGGCACGATATTACCTTTGTTCGTGAGTACTATTGTTCTAAAATTACTGGTTATCAATTTTCTTATAGTTCTCGTACTGTATTGGACGGTTTATTCAACAAATTTATGTACTTAACTTGATAAATTTTATTTTGAATATGTAGTATTAATATTGATTTGAGAAGACTTTCAAAACTACATAGGTACATCATACATTACCTACATACATTTTATGACTACATAAATCAAGTAAACATGGTACTAATTCAAAATTATAGTTAGTACTTACAAGGTACTAAACATACCTATTACATAAGTTTCCACAAAAACAACGACGAAATTCCTAAAGACGAATCTACCTTCCAGGCCATACATTCTTTAGTACCAAATACATTAAATATTGTACATATAGACGAAAGAAAATTACTATTTGCACAAACAAACCTATTCAATTACCGTGTACAACAACTCGTGAAGGTTAAGTTCATGAAGATTTTACTATTCGGATGTAAGCCGAATCAATCCAAGCTAGGGCAATTTTTAATCAATGATCTGTCGATGATCGTAGCGGGCTGTCGTAATGAATAATTGAATAATTTTTGTGGTAATGAAATGCGAAGCGGCGCTTACCGGCGACGGGACTACCTACCCCGATCTAGATAAAGGGTTGTATCGCGCTCGACACGAAAACTAACGGATACGATCGCTTTCCGATAACGTACATCGAGCACGGAAACTCGAGCTCTTAAAAAACTGCCATCACCAAATAAAAAACGAGTGAAATATTTTACGACTTTTAAAAGGCCTTTGACAGCATCGATCAATACCAAATTTATGGCTGATTTGAAAGTCGATGTCAAGTCACCTTCGAAATCTAATATACGAATCTATTAGTAGTCAATAACCGTATAAAATTGTTTTGAATGATAATAAAGATCTGTTTATGGATACTTTGATGGCGGAGTACGTAAAGGCAACACTCTAGGTCTCATCATAAGCTCTATCAAAACGGTTGGATTACTCAATAGCAGTCTAGTATTATAAATTCGTAATGGATTGAATAGATCTATCTATTAAATTCTATTATTCATTGTGATAATATCGAGTAGCAATGAAATAAGTTAACAATGTATTAAAGACCTTTATTTTGTTTTATTATGAATTACATTGTACCAAACAATTTAGTTTTGTAGTTAAATTTGAAACATTTATATTTTGTATTGCGTTTAATGTATTTATTTAAAAACCTAAATCGAATTTGGTGTAATGTGAGTGCTAGCCCCTATGCTTACCCCTTTGGAGATATAGGCGTGAGTTTATGTTGTTGTTGTAAATCGATACATATTATATTACAGCATTTCTGTTAGGTATTAGTGACTAGGGCAGGTATTACCGTTTAGCAAGCAAAATATAAAACATGCGAATTTATAGTCCATAAGGATGAATTTAATTTCAAGAAACATTATATTACCCATGCTTAAGACTAAAGTTTTGGTTGCTTGTCATTCGTCTTAACTTATAGTGTTTATTATCTGTACTTTGAATCTAAATTACCTGTAAACATATAATCTTGAGAGAATTCGGGCTAATGAATCAGTACTCTCTACATTTTTGGCAGTGGTACAGAGTGTTATGGGGACGTTTAAAACCAACTCCTTGTAGTCTAAGATTCTATTGAGTACACAGTAAAACACATATACTATGAAAAAAACATGTTAGGATAGATGAATATATTGGCAACACATATAATTTGATAATAACATTTTCTTTCTTCATTAATTTTTTTTAAGTTTATTACTATTATTATATACGCTAAAATATACAAGTACCATTTAAATGAATCCACAGACATGAATATCTTATCACGTCACATCTTATTTTAAAGAATTTCCATAAATCTTGAAGGAGGTACCTTCACTAATTTCTTCTGAACCCTTTTCTGTTCTATACTTCAGTCGCATTACAATAAATGCAAAGGTTCTGAAGATATTAGTGTACGTTGCTGTTGTCCTCAATATTTACAATTAATCCTTGACAAATAAAATGTGGTATCCAATATATTTATCTTTCATGTAGAAAACCGCGGTAACCTAGTGGTATGGGTAATGAACTGCTGAGACGAGGTCTCGAGTTCGATCTTAGGATTACCAAGGCACACACCTATGACTTTTCGATGCTTTTCAAAGTTATATGTGTATTTATCGCAGGTTTATAAGTGCCCGGTTAAAGGCAATAGGCTCGCCACTTATTACATTGGGACCTAAACATAAACTGGCGAAATATGGGTACTAGCACCTCTGCCTACCCCTTCGGGGATAAAGGCTTGAGTTTATGTATGAAGGTTAGCAGACTAAACTGTGCTTTACTGTGTACTCAATAGAATCTTGAACTTCAAGGAATTGCTTTTAAACCTCCCCATAACTCTACAGCATGTTGTAATTTTCAACATCTACACGTGGTTATAACAGTTAAGACATCATTCTCTTATTTTCAATTCTTTTTTCTATCATACCCACTGTTCAATGCAGGGAAGATGCAAAGAAAAGTAGGTACTTATTCCTATGTACCGATCTCAAATCATAATCCTTTCGGTTTAATCAAGGCGGTAGACTCAAAGGCCAGTATAAGGTTTAGGTCTTTTCACGAATATGAAAGCGTGCTACACAGACGTGGTGTAACGCGATACTCACACAAATCGGTGCAGCCACAAAGCTTTGGTTTTAGCCGCACTTCACCGCCAATCATATCACCGTCGTATTCATACGTTTGAATCGTCTTTTTATGTCGGCGTTTTACCCTTTAGTATGATTTAGATATTGATTTTATCTTAGTTTTTATTTCTTGGAATCAAAACGTCTAGGTTTTATTTCTTTTTTTCTTATTGGGACCTAGTTTAGTCTTGTGTCCGGATAACTTTAAAAGGCGTAAGCCCTTGGCTTTTCTTTAGTTTTTTTCCTTGAATGTGAAACAGTCATGAGTGTCATTTCATCCAGCCGATAAAAACATATGAGGTATAATAGAGAAATTTACAATCACACCAACGAGATACCCGCGAAAAAGTATGTTCACAAAGGTTTTTCTAATAAATATATTTAATTGTATATTTGGTGGGGAATATTGATTTTATGAACCCTCAACAACACCAGGGGCATCAAACCCGTGCTGCCGACCTTTTAATGCTCTTCTTGAAGAGGTGGTGGGAGAGGGTGGTGGTGTGATGGTTAAGAGAGCTCGTGTACCTCCAACGCAGGAGACAATTAGGCCTTCTCACAGACAGCACTAAATAATATCCATAATTATAACAATTGTTGGCCCTATTTAACTATATAAAGTGCAAAGTATTTCATATCCTTATGTTCCAACAGGGAATTCAATCCCAGTTCGAAACCCCAATACCGCAAGCCTGCGGGCCTATGGTATTCCAATCCTGCGTATCTGCGGGCTTTACGGGATTATTAACATTAATAATACTCTTGGTACAAAATAACAGGTGGTATTGGTTAAACTAGAGAAATTATTTAACTAGGTATATCTAAACATTATATTTTAACTAAGCTGTCACTGATAGTAAAGGGTTCATTTTGTAAAGATGACTAAGTATGTATATAGCTAAAATGAGAAAAAAAAGACGAATCTGTTGATATTTTTTATTTTTTTCTATCTCATTTCGGATTGAGTTCAGTGAAGAAGGCCTTATCTTCATTAATAACTAAAATGAGAGGAAGCATTTTAATGAAGAACTTATTTATTTTTTTATCTCATTTGCTGCATGTATGCAAATACGTCCAATTCATTACCGTATTAAGTTTAAATACGTCCATTCATTTTCGAATTTATTACCTTCTCCTCAATTATTTTACTGAACTTCAGCCAAAAGAGGTCATATATGACGTTTACTGTTTTTCTACTTAGTTCTAGGTAATCATTCGGCTTTATTTCGCAAAGATATTTTTTTCAAATTGACGTATCCTAAACGAAAAAAAATAACTTCTAAATTTTAAAAAGATCTTTGAGACATTACTTTAAAATACTGATGTATTTTGTACGTTTTACTTTTCATTTTCATTACTTTTTCCCAAACTGTTTTGTTGTAAACATTACCATTATTGGAAACCTCTATTGACGTCTGAAGGTTGTAAGATCCATTCAAAGTTCGTAGGTATTTCTGTTCCGAATCTTTGTTAACAGAAAAAAAGGATCGCAGCATTTTCCAAAATTGAAATGGAGCTAGCTGTTGTGATAGCAACTTTTCATGTCTAGCCAGGCTCGTGTAATGGAAATGACAAGTCTAATGTAACAAGTAACAACTGAAAACATCCGTTGGATTTAACAAAGCATTCATTTTCTGATGGCGGTAATCTCGCCGAAGGGCGGCATTGTTCGTCATTTTCCTCTGCGAGCCTATATACTTTTTTCGCATTTTCTTTTCGAAAAGAATAAAAATTGTGAACAGTATTGTCGCGACCGAGGCTCGCGCCGTGATCGTGCAAAAAGGAGCCCTGGATGACAACGAAATGACGAGAGCGTTCGGGTGGCCCCCTCCCTCCACACTTGTAAAAATGTCGCCGAGGGAGGGGCGGCGTGCCTACGACAAGACGGCATTTTTACACACCGCCGCCAAACTGGTGAACGTATACGCCGATTTTGTCTCAAGAGAAATTGAGCCTTGAACCTTTGGAGTTGATTCGAGATTTGAGTGAAATGGATTTACTTGCCTTTTTAAAAGACGAGCCGTGTTTGCGATAAATCGATAAGTATATACGCGCTACCCGCCAGCACCAGAGGGTACAAATTGCACGGATTTTACAATTCTTTGTGTTGACACGCTGAAGGGTGGGGCGTTTAGCGGTTTCCGTCCGATGTTTTAGGAAATATTACATTTTCGGTTTTTAATTCGCATTCGATGTTTCGTTTCTGTACTTAACGTTTTCCTGTTCATTGTTTGTAAACTCACTCATTTTGTTAATGGCTCGTAGCATTTATTATATCTTTAGGGATGTTGATTACGAAATACAGAGTTTATGTGAGCCTACCAAAAACTATCGCAAAGCCTACCTCACCTGTACAACAGAGCACTTGTTGATTGATAAATGATGTTCACCGTCGGGCTTACTACTCGGGGTTGGCTGGTCAAAAGGCAAATCAAAGGACACCACAAACACCATTAAAACCAACAGACACGTACGATGTTACAATGGTGGCACTCAGTTTTATGCTCAACACCCATATTTCGCTAACAATCACACTTCGAACTAACAAGACAGTAGGTACACACTGCGTAATATTTATATTACCTTCACCACCAATTCAGTTGAGGTCAGTAGATAGACCAGGTTAACAGGCTTTTTAGAACTCCTAGCTAATAGTTATTTAGATTACCTTAACATCAATCAAAATTGCGAGGGATACCTACGTGAAAATCTTTAGAGGAGGTTTATGTCGAAGGACAAGCTGGGAATAAGAGCACCGACCCCCGAATAATACTAAATTAACTGTTCTCAAAATATACACATAACTTCGAAAAGCATCGCAGTCATTGGTGTGTGTCATGGTAAACCTGGTATCGAACCCGACACCTCGTCTCAGCAGTCCATTACCCATACCACTAGGCTACCGTGGCCTATTTACATTATTTATTATATGTACGGTTCATTTATTTTAATACCAATCAATTATCCTGTCACCGTCCACTGCTGGACACAGGCCTCCCCTAATACTTATACTAATTCTACTAAATATTTGTCCACAGAACGTATATCTCAGGATGAAGCGAAGCGGCAAACCCAGGATTACTTCAAGCAGTACCCCGAGCTGCAGAAAGACGTCACGGACTTTGTCGCCAGTTCCCCCTCCAAGAACACCAACATGACGCCTGAGAAGCTCTTCAGCAAGAAGAATTTTGGTTAGTAGCCTAGTAGTAGCCTAGTAGTAGTAGAGTAGAGTGCATCTAAATGATTGGTTATAAGGTAAATTGGAGTTATATCGTGTGTGTCCTGCGTTGTCACTGCAGGGTCCAATTCTAGTTAATCAATGTATCTATTGTAGTAACAGTTGAGGCCGATAAAATTGAGATAATACATTGACTCCTCCAGCAGTAATTGAGTAGGCAGACACAATAATAACCTAATATGAAAAATCCAGAACATAAAGAACAACCGGAACCCAGTTTCTTAAACT
Organism: Pelosia muscerda; assembly: GCA_963691645.1. NCBI lineage: Eukaryota > Metazoa > Arthropoda > Insecta > Lepidoptera > Erebidae > Pelosia > Pelosia muscerda. Next base: position 3,678,540 of record OY829118.1, read on the forward strand.
TAATATTATAGAATATGTCGTTTTCTATTAGGTACCTATTTATTGACAAATTCTGGTCGTATTGTATCATAAAACAAATATTAAAAGTAGAAACCTAATTACATATACTTATCAGCACTGCTCTTGGACCTAAGTCGAGAGAGAAACGAGGCCCAGGCGTTCGCGAATTTATGATTGTTAGATTTCAGTTGGTTCACCACAGTTGCATCCTGTGCTATCCTCAAAAGACAGCCCAAAAACGCGTGCCTACTGCGCGTATAGAGCGCATTTTAAGCATTAATTATAAATCCAAATATCTTTTCACACACCAACATCCATAGATTACACATGTCTAGTAAAAAAAAGTCTACGCAATCGTACGCAAAGGCATCACGCTCATTCTGCCCGAATGCCTTTCCATATTCAAATTATCAGATCTGTCGATCAGGGTGCGAACAAAACGCCATTATGGCTATTACAAGTTTTAATATTACAAATGTTAGGCTTTTGTTATAAGTGTGCATCTGCTTCGGGGCTCCCTTGCTCGATTGTATGGAATCGGCGTTAGATTTCATGTTGAGATTTGAGAGCAAAAAGCTTGATACCTACCGCAAGCTGATGGCCTTTTAGCTTATGACTATCATTTTACTGTTTGGTTTCAATAACTTCTGTTACTGCTAGACAAACTGTTTGGAAAAGTGAATCACGTTTCTCGGGTGAGATTAGAATGAATTTTGAATTTCGAATATGAAACAACAAAATGGTACTTAGTTATTTAATTATAAAATTCTCCTGTCAAATTGTTTGACTGCAAACTCTACCTAAATGCTTGACTGATTCTTATGAATATTTAGTACATATTTGATATCAGAGAGTCAGTTGTAAATTGCTTTTTATCCCTGGACTCGCTGGTGAAGCTGTAATCGACAGGTAGTGGGTTAATAAATAATTTTATTGATTCTATTTCTGAGAATTTGCCTTCAGCTTACCATCAGACTGGATGAATCAAATTGACGTGCGCTAAATAAAAAAAAGAAAAGACATTGACGGATCTGAATCTGTGAAAATGTGACACGTTTTAGGAAAAGCATTGCACTTCCGCTTAAGATATTATAAAACATAATATTTCTTGTTAAGTATACCTTTAACATGGGAGGACAAAAATATTTCAGATCCATAACCAAAACGGCATAATAAGTACATGTATACCGAAATTAATAATGTATACATGTGCACATTAAATTTTAAATGTCACCACGTTAGTGTGACGTATCACTGACGAGTTGTGTGTGTGTGCGTGTGAAAAGCGTCGTCCAATCGTCACCTCTCGCGTGAATTGTAGGCGGGGCTTCACACCACGCACTACGAGAACCATGCGATCGATTTTATTTGAGACTTAACAAAAGAATGTATCCGTGCGTGTTGTTAGATAGACGCATAATAATTACAATTAAATGACCTTAAATAGCACCATATACCCTGGAAGAATAAAAAGAATCCGGCTAAGATGAACTTGCTAACCCACTTTTGGATTAAGAACTTACTTACTAGCTGCCTGCGGCTCCCTCTAGGTGTATGTCGGTTATGGTGAACAAACTTAATAGTTTCCAAAGCTCTAGTCTATCTTTCTTCGTGGTAAAGGCGTGAAAGCGTAACAGACAGTTATTTTCGCGTGTATAATATAAAGTAAATGTGGATAAACTGCTCCCGCCGCACCGCTCGGCAAACTCTTTAAGGAAGAACTGCATTCCGTAATAAAAAGTATCGTACACTTCAAGATTCAAAACTTTGCTCTTTTACAGAATCTGTACAGCGGACTAGGCATGAAAATATAACAATCTTACAAAGTTACTTTCACATTTAATGATATTAGTAAGTATCTTTGTCTCAGTATGATGAAACCGGGAGGATTGCAAAAGATTAATGATAGTGGTGGTTGCTCGTGAAGAATTTACTGAAAACCTCGTATTGCCAAGAGAAAAAGGCTTGTATAATAGGTAATATATGAATTGACTTACATACGTCTCAGTTAGGATGAAATCGATAATTACACCTATAACATGTCTTCTCTTCTCTTCTTCATTTCTAACCTCTTACTAACCTAAATGACAGTCTCTGCAACGTGGCAGTAGTGAACGCGATTATTACGCATTAGGCGCGGATTCCATCCCCGCTCAGTGCAAATATTTGTATGCATAAATATGGTTATTTGCACTGGTCTGCTTGTGCTTCGGAGAGGACTTTAAGCCGTAGGTACCGGTTATCATACTACTAGATTATTAACTTACCTACTTGAGACTTGAGAAGTGTGTACATAAAGCTATACTGGCGATCGTTAGCAGATTTTTTTAGATACAATATCGATGGTACAGAACACCTATGATGAACAGAGGTGAACTTATGAAATTAGTATAGTGTTGTGAATACGTCTTTAAAATTGCTTTCGTAGTGTCGGAAATAAAAAAACCAATGAGAACAAAATCGAGACATATAGTTGGGGTTGCAGCTACATATCCAGTATAGGGTATTGCTTTGTTAGTGACTCAGTTTGTCAGTAATCTTCGGTAGGTACTGTACATACTTGTGCTTACAGTTCATACTTAGTAAGAACCGCTCGATCTCAGGGTTAGAGAAATCCGATTTTTTTGTTGTAAGGAAAGTGGTATTTATTACACTTATTATCATACAAATATTATTTACATAACAAATAGGCCTGTGCGAAATCTATGCTTGAGCTCTCTCCGTGAGTAGCGGCGCTGCCATGAAACAAATTACTACACCACGATGGCAATTCAAAATTGCCGTCAATTCGATAGAAGAAAAAGTTGGCCTATGCACATAATTTTAGACGTTTAGAATTGTCTGAATATGTCCAGTTATTAAGCTAATTAGTTCAATTGAATGAATACAATTCATAGACCGCAACAAGACTGTATTTTTTATGTTTTTTACGGCTAAGTAAGAGAACTAAAAGAAACAATATTGTTCGGGGGTACGGGACATTCATAATGTTATTAATAATATTCGTTCCGTATCGCGACTCTGTTCTGAACCCGTACATATACCAACAGCAATAACCAACAAAAATTCGTATGTACGCACACAGTGAGTGACAAGAAAAGTTTAACTGGGATCAGTATGAAAGTTAGTAGAAAATAAACTGAGAACTTAATTAATTTCCATCTCTTTCAAAAGGGATTTGCTCAAACAACAAACGGAGCAAAACAATTAGCCCCTATGAAAAATGGAAAACACTATGAACCCTAATCCGTGTGGTTGGCGGAGGTGGCAGAGAAAGAATATCACCATCCTATCTCATCCGAAGAGGGGCGATAAACGGAAAAAAACGGACGGTATCACTGCTAGAGAAGGAACACTCGAAATAAAATCCTGTACCAACCCGTCTGGCCAGCGTGTAATCAGTAGGTCAAAGCCTCTCAACATTGGGAGAAACCTATGTCCAGCTGTGGACTGCGATAAGCTAACTGATTGATGATAGCAAAAACTCGTACACATACGTAAATTATACCTACCTCTCCAGACTTATACCACTGGTAAGTCAATAAAAATCTTACCTAAAAGAATAAATATGAAATAAAACTTATACAATTTAACGCAAGAGTGGCAACAAAAGACCCCGCTCTAAGGTCCCAAACTCATACCTAACAAGTATAGTACACAAGGTACACAAAAAGTGAAAACGTGACATTTCCCTTCTACATTTAGCCACCTAAACCGTTTGCAAACAGCATTGAGACCGGGACGCGAGTAAATGAACGAGGGGGTGCAGGGGGGTCCTAAACAAAAGGTGCGATACCCCCCTACCCACTGCCACATCGACCCGAACCGAAGGGTGGAAAGTCGGGTGACCATGGTCGATTTATTATAGTTTATTTTGTATAATATATTTAGGCTAGGCCTATACTACTATTAAATTTACTATTTTGTAGATTTTTAAGACACTATTCTGACTTGAAAAAAATCTACAAAATAACATATTCAGTTCACTTTCTAAGAAGATATATACCATCATTGGTCCTGACTTTTATATTTCTCAACACAACGTCTTGCTGTAGTACCTACTGATAGCGTATGACCTAGGAGAAAAAAGATGCATATCCATAGACAGTTTTTTATTTCCTAACATCCTAAAATTAAAATAATGCCAATGCCTAAACATATTTTCTCATCTTTTTTATTTTGCTAATTTACAAAATACCAGATTGACCATTGCAGTTCTAAATTCAGCATCAATAATTTTCTTTCTCAGTGCGAGTTAGTATAATATATTAATGCCCGTCTCTGCTGGTCGTAGACCTCTTCGAATGTGCTTTTGTACATATTTCTATTCTCATATAACTGTACTTCGTCAAATTCTGAACGCTATTTTTATGCACTAAGGGTGGTAACAACCACCCGGCCAATTTGGTAGTAAATGGTTACCCTGGCCTATGAATAGGTACTTACCTACTTACACGCAATAATGTAACATTCACGCTTTACCATCTACTGAAGTGAAAACGAAGCGAAGGTCCGAAACGAGAAAGTAATTAATAGAAGAAAACTAAGCTCTCAAATAAACTTAGCTATTTAGTGTTACTTCACCAGTCAAACCAGTCTATTAAATTTACCCATACCTTAACTCTACATTTAATAATAAGCTATTTTATTATAGCAAAGGAAAATATTTTCAAATAATATCCGAAAATGTATCAAAACGTTGCACACTCTAGTCGGCCGGGGTGGTTGTGCTTTTTCGCAGCGCGTGTCACTTGTGCGGAGGGCGCGGGCGCGGCGGCCGACACTGCGGGCGTCGGGATCCGGCGTCCGGGCGCCGTTGCCATGGCGACGACACCGCGACACCCTACACCACCACACCCCACCCCACTCGCCATTGATAGCAAGCTGAAACCACCCTTATAAACAACTACGTACGAGCCATTGCTCACTTATATACTAGACACATAAGGGGTCGACTATATAAGACAGTACGGTCAGGCATTGTAAATAACGCGAGATAACTTGAGAGGGTCTAATGGAATAGGGAATCGTGTTTTGGAAAGTGCCCCGGAGAGAATGTTCTGGGTTGTTAGCTCACGATAAGGGCCGCCATCCATGTTAAGTGAAAGTCGATATGGGGATTAAGTAAGATGGCAGAAATTTGATTATTCAAACGTTCGTTTCATAGTTGATGAATTGGGCTTTTTGTTTAAATATTCACTTGTGTGTTAACGATATGTTTAGGGGAAGATCACGCACATATTTAGCTATTAAATATTCTTGTGACATTAAAATAGATTGGAACTAAATTATACATGACAAGGATTAACTAAGCGGTTCAGCGACTTTTTCCTATATCACACCATTAACGCGCCAAGACCGCGTTAGCCTAGTGGTATGGGTAAAATACCGCGGTAGCCTAGTGGTATAGGTAATGGACTGCTGAGACGACGTCTCGGGTTCGATCCCAGGTTTACCATGACACACACCAATGACTGCGATGCTTTTCGAAGTTATGTGTGTATTTATCGCAGGTTTATAAGTGCCCGGTTATTGGCAATAGGCTCGCCACCTGGGACCTAAATATAATGGAAATGTGGGTGCTAGCACCTCTGCCTACCCCTTCGGGGATATAGGCGTGATATTATAAAAAAAAAAAACATCATTAACGCGTGTTTCCTTCATCCTACAGTTCTTTGTGGGATGACTTCTCCAATAAATATTATATAATGTGTCGTTTAGAAACAGTGTGTTACTTCGTTACATGCCTCATCTACCTACAGATTTTTTTATCTATTTCAATATTGACATTGTCTTATATCAATGTTTAAATCGTCACTATTATCTTCGTACCAATATCTCGGTACATGATAACGAATACTGATATGTGATTCCAAATTTATTGAATAATACTAGATGATGTTACATTTAAATAGTATATTATTGGATATTATAGCTTAAATTTCATTTATAAGTTACTTATAATTTAATTAAACTAAAGAATTGAGTTAGTATCAGTTTTTGTCATCGTACTTCGTAGAATCTCTTCACGACTTTGTTTAAACCTTCCCCTGTAGTAATCTGGAATAATGATGAATGAATGAGAATCAACAATCAATAATCTGGAACATTCAAAATTCAATATATTTCGTGAACTAAAAAAACATCTCATCCCTGATCGTACCCGGTGCAAAAGTGCCCATTACACACGCTGGTTTGCGTTGACGGTAGTGAACGCGACTGCTATGTAGGAAGCGTGAATTCGATTCCCGCTTAGTGCAAATATTTGTATGCATGAATATGGCTACTTGCTCAGTTACACTTGTCTGGTTGTGCTTCGGAGAGCACGTTAAGCCGTCGTTCCTGGTTGTCATACGAACATCTAGTAGTAGTAGTTATGGGTTTACCCTAAAAAGTATACCAAATTGTCTAACTGCAGTACTTCGATATGGCCTATACCTATAGGTATTGGACGCCAGATGACAGTCGCTTCACGGAAAATATCGAAGTTAAGCCGCAATGCAGTTAGCCTCGAAAAAAGGCGGTCCCCTCCGAAGTGACAGGTTCATTTTAGTATTATATGTAGGATATAATCCTGTCCCTATCTAATTACATATTTTTATCTACTGTTCATACTACAAATATATAGCAAATAGTACAGATGACCGTTGAAGCCGAAATTTCTCAAATAGAGACCACGTATCTACTGGTAGACAAGGCATGGGATGCTCCCCTGTGAGATGAACGGACGACATAGTGAAGGTCGCGGGTACCCGTTGGATGCGGACTGCCTCCAACCGGTCGGACTCGAGGGCGATGGGGGAAGCCTTTGTTCAGCAGTGGACGTCCTATGACTGGAATGATGATGATGATTCTTCTTCTGTCGAATCGATAGCATTTTGGAGTTGCCATCGTGATGTAGTAATTTGTTTCACGATAACGCCACTACTCGCGGAGAGAGCCCGAGCACAGGTTTCGCTCTACGGGAAGGCTTGCTACGCCACTAATGATGATGATGACTGTTTATACTCACCGTGATCATCTTATCAGCATGAAATTCCCGAACATGTTTGTATGTTCTACAATTGATATCGGTCTGTTGGTGTATCATTACATTGTCCTCTATTGTAATAATTGATTTCATCTGTGAAACAGTTAATTATTAAATTATTTATCTACGAAAATAGAAGTACTTGTCCCACAAACAGCCTCTGTGGCGTGACGGTAGTGAACGCAACTGTAAGATGCGGGATCGATTCCCGCTCAAAGTAAATATTTCGTAACAGTCGCGTTCACTACCGCCAGTAAACAGAGGTCGAGATCATACCTTGGTTCCATCAGGCCTAACTTCGTCAAACTCTTCTCCTGGTGTGAAAACAAATACAGAATTGGTCAGCGGTGACATAAACTCGAACTTATAAGTGCCATCCTCGTTGCGGGTTAAGCGCACCGACTGCCTTAGGGTTAATGCCACTTTACGGGCAAAATAACCCACACCTGGGCAATAGAAGCAAAAATTTCAAACGAAAATGCACAAACAACGAAGGTATCATTTCGGATGCGTCTATAGCTTAGAAGAACCCCGATTCTACTAATCGTTAACTATTGTCAAGCAACTGTTATTACAAAAAAGTAATCCTAGGAAGCACTGGAATCACTACATAGTATAAATAGTCCCTATGTCCCTTTCTATGCTTAAATCTTTAAAACTACGTAACGGATTTTGATGATTAAAAAGGAAGGTTTATATGTATATAACATCATGCTACGACCAACAAGTGCGGAGCAAGAATGAAAATATTGCAAAAACGGGTTGACGCAGACGAAGTTGCGCGGGTCAGCTAATAATAGGTACATAAAAGTATGTGAAGTTAGTCGTAAGTACCGTGCTTTGTGTTGCACCAAGTAATATGAGTGTTATTCTTATTAATGATGTTCTTCTAACAGGACGGGAACGTTTCGTTAGAATCTGCAACGAATGTCTTTGTTGTTGCAATACTTGCTGTTATCTATATGACGCCCACTGTTTTCATAATATGCATAATAACATGATAACATATATATTATAATACACATAGATAAAAAAATCAACTGTATTACATGGAAGAATTAACTTCAAATTTAACTGAAAATTATAAGTACTAAACTAAAACCTAATCATTTCAACAATTAACTATACTTTGTGTAGTTATATTATTAAATAATAAAAACAATGAGAGGCTCTCGTTGGGTAACTGGGTCAAGGGCTTGGTGCAGAAGGCGGTACTCCTCGACACGGCACGTATTGTAAGGAGATTTTTCTATCTGAAGCCCTAACGAAACCACTGCTTGGTCCGTGTTCCCGATACCGGTGGCACTTTGTTTTTATATTTTTAAACGTGTATTTCTTATAGTATTATTAGAAAATGTAAATAAATGTGAGAACTAATTTAAATAAAGATAGATATTAATAATAAAAAATATAAATAAAAATGTATTTTGGCTTAAGCCATAACACACTATAACAGCTATAACACACCTGCCTAAAGTTCAGCTAAGAAGTTAAATAAAACCGATCGCCTTCATTTTTTTTTATAATATCAGATTTTTGTTTGAAAATAGAACGCGTCCATAAACCGAAATCGAATCACTATAGAAGCAGTCATTTATTTTGTATTTTAATACTTGTACATTAATCTACAATAAACAATGTCTCGTTTAGTAGGTACTTAGTAGTTGTAGTACTATTATTTATTATGTGACAATTGTTTCATAAGCGTTTATTTAAGTCGTAATCGTAAACCTTTGAGGATGCCGTAAGGCGAAACCGGTCAGGTCTATTAAAACATAAAAAATTAAAATACTGTGGAAAAGTACAAGTGAGTTCTCAATATGTGTAACAACAAATTCCACCAAGTGCCATCAATCAACAGTATAAATAGTTTATTTAAGAAGTTAAATTATTGCGCGATTCACATAAAGCGCGAATGTGGGTCGGGCGCGGGTCATTTTGTCATCCATTGTTGTTTACAGAATATAGTAAAAAAAAACAATTAAGAAAACCGCGATGGATAGCAAAACAATTCGCTTTTTAAATACCTAACCTAAGTAATTAAATACATTATAATAATAGGTGTGAAAGTCATTTTACACTCACCAATAAATATGAGATAGTCTTCCAAATTTTCCGAATCCACTAGAGCATAGGTCTTTCCTAAAATTTCGTCCATCGCACACCGCGCATCGACATATTGTGATAACGTTATCTGTGACCGATAACTTATCCCCATAGCATTTGTTATCTACTTATCACGATTTTATTTAACCATATACATCTGATACATAATTCTCCTTGACGATAAATTTCACAAACGCAATCGAAACGTGAGAAAATTTCAGTTGGTTAACATAAAAGATAGAACTAAGAAGTAAACAATTCAAAAGTTGACGGTTACACAAGCACGTGTAGTTACGTTACGATTGGTCAAGCCTATTAGGGACATAGAACAAGATAGTATTACGTAAAGATTACCGAAAGCGGAAAGACTTTTGTTACGGCGCAAATTGGGAGTACCTAAAACTATAAATCATTTTTTCTGTATAGACAATACAAACGACACAGAATTAAGGACTAAACCAATTCAGAAATTGTCTGTTATACTAACGTGCGTAGTTACGTTACGGTTGGTCAAGCCTAATAAAGGCATAGAACAAGATAGTATTACCTACATACAGAATACGGAAGAATTGATTGCAGAGGAAGGTTTATATGTATTTAACATCATCAGCTACAACCAACTGTTGCAAACAAAATGTTGCAATAACGGGGTGACGCAGACGAAGTTGCGTGGATCAGCTATTAACGATCTCTATGTTACCTTTTGTTAATTAGGCTGTCAAAGGATTATAGATCTTAAGGTATCCAAGAACTTTTGGCGCCCACTGTCGTGCAAAATTTTTATACAACATTATAATAGACATGCATTATTTTTATACAATAGCTAACCTATTGTCATCAACCATGACTACAACTACAAGAATTATAAGAAACCTAGGTATTAAAAAATTACGATATTTATATTTTTTTTAACATTTTTTTATTCACATTATGTACTGTCCATCGTATCAGTAACGATAATTTCATATAAAAAAACGCAAAAAACAAAAACATGGCGCCATAACGCGAGTTGATTTTTTTTGTGGAATATTTGTTTCATTTAGCTTTACTAACACGATGGAGAGTGAATAACGGTACGGTATAAAAAATATTAACCAATTTCTAAATCGTAATTTTTATGCCAATATGTAGTGTACCAGGAGTACTACCAGGGGCCTTCAGCTTCGGGAGTGTTTCCCTTACACCCTGTATAGTCGTGAATACATATAAAATTTATTTTTCAGGTGGAAAGAGCATCTATGACATACCGGACGAGAAGCTAGAACCGTCATGTTCTACTGGGAAACGACCGGGGCCTTACACGGAAATATCTGATGATGGTATGTAGAACTACCGTCCTTATATTCAATCTACTAAAATTACTTGACTTTAAAATAAGAATTGGAGGTCGTTGGGGGGCCTATGTTCAGTTGTTAACGTCTTGTGGCTGAAAAGATGATAATGATGATGAATATTATGTGCAATAAAAAATTAAAAAATAAGTCCTTTTACTTGCTTTGAGAAGGTTTGACATTCCTTTCCATGACAATTAGTAATATTTTACTATTTTATTTTAATCTTTATTTTTAACTAGCTAACCCGCGCAACTTCGTCTGCGTCACCCCGTTTTTGCAACATTTTTCATTCCTGCTCCGCACCTGTTTGTTGTAGAATGATGTTATATACATATAAACCTTCCTCTTTAACTATTCTATCTATTAAAACAAACCGCATCAAAATCTGTTGCATAGTATTGAAGATTTAAGCATACAAAGGTACAAGAAAAATAGGGACAGAGAACGCGACTTTATTTTATACTATGTAGTGATGAAGAGTGAATATGACACCCTCATCGGGTCTAAAATCTACATCTTATGATCTACGTTTCATACATAAACATACTATTCTGTATAGTATCCTTGCTTCCTCACAGGCTGGGAAATCAAGAATACTATTACATGCCCCTAAAACATGCACATCTATATCAGGTATTTGATTCTAAATCTCTCTGCCTCATTCCGCACTCATTCCACGAAAATATGAGAAGCATCTTCCTAATTTTTTACTATTGCTATAGTTAGAATTGTTAAGTCGCGGGTGAGTGAACAGATTTCATTACAAAGTTATGGATGCAATATCTTCGAAGTTGACGACATAATCACCCACCCGGTATAATAATAAATTAAGCATGACAATATCAAGCAGGTATACGATAGACGATGGACTTGCAAGTCTCGTCAGACCGGCATCCCTGATACTATTCCGGAAATGTCATAGCTGGTACATAACTCCACGATCCGCATGTCCTTTGTCTTGCCGACGCATTATAATGCAACAGTACTTGGCATATTGAGCTTACGTTTCGTCTTCGTAAAGTAGATAATAATAATAATAGTTTCATAGGAGCACACAATTTGATCATTCGTTCTTCAAATGTTTGTTTAGGACTAGCTGTTGCCCGCGGCTCCGCCCGCGTGTATGTCGATTATCGCGTTTTACGACTCTACTCGATTCTCTACTTGCCTCTCTATTCTACTTCTCCTTGCTGTCATGACAGCGGAAATAGTTAGTAATAATCAGCATCAGTGTATAGAAATCTACCGGATCTATTAAGATTTATGATATTGTAGCTTTTTAGAGATGAAAGAATTATTAAAATCGGCCCAGTTGTTGCGGAGCCTATTCGTTACAAACAAACAAATCTTTTCTCTTTATAATATTAGTATAGATTAATAGATATCTATCAATCTGTGTGGTGACGGAGAAAGAATATCACCATCTTGTTTCATGGGTGTCGTAAGAGGCGAGAAACGGAAAAATATGCAGCGACATCACTGCGAAAGAAGGAATACTTGTAAACAGTAAGCCAAAGCCTCTCAACATTGAGAGAGGCCTATGCCCAGCAGTGAACTGCGATATGTTAAATTAGGGATTGAGTTACTTATGACAAAAATATCTAAATGCCAGTGAAAACCATATCAAAATCCGTTATGTGGTATAATAAATTTAGGAAGAAACAGGCTCCGTTATGTGGTATAAAAAATTTAAGAAAAAACTGGCAGATGAACAAACCACAATTTCTTACTTCGTTATAGCGTTATGCACTAAATATAACAAATAAAAACATCTACCGGTATAGCAAGGGGAATAGGGATCCGGGGGTGAATAGAAACAAAATAATTACTTGAATTCTGTAGTTATTTTCTTTCAAGTGAAACTTTGAACTAGTTCATTGTAATAACAGAATCATCAAATATCTGGTAATGGACTTATATGAAATATTTAAAATATCCATTTACCTTTTCATCTCTAACCACCCCTGGATCCCTATTCACCTCGTTTTACGCTACTTATGTGATGAAGACAATAAGAGCTACGTAATACAAACAGCTGTGCTCATTAAATTCTATTGGACAAATAAACTTGTGGTAATTCACATGTGATGATACCTCTTTATAAGTATTAAAAACTTTTTAGTTAATTTAAAAACATTTTTTACGAAGTAAATACTTTTTATACAGACTGCCGCAGAGTCACGATTCTTTTTATGCTACGCAGTTTGTACGGTTATCGGATAGATACAATATTTTATCAGTGACTTGTGAGACAAGTTAACCCCATATTGCGTATGGTGGCGTAAGCTGAATATACTTGGGGCTTAATTCCGTTTAAAACAATATGCATAGTCGCGTACTCGCATAGTCCCGCTTCACTAATGAAGGCTGATATTATTAACGCACACATTGCGTCACGTATAACTTCTAAGCCATGAGAAATATTCATTCAGATATATTAAAATAATGTCTAATATACCCAATTACCTATTATAAAAATATAGCATTCGTATGTTTGTGGTCACAGAACTCCAAAATAGTGAATGGATTGACTTAATTTTTACTGTTTTTGCTTCAAGTATCACTACTTGATGCATAGTGTAAACAATTAGTGTTAAATAAGCTGTTTATCATCACTCTATCAATCGGGAACGGTATCAGAAGTGCAGGCGGAGCCGCGGGCAGCACCAATCAGATTACAATTCTATATCAAAAATACAAAAATATTATTAAACCATGCAAAAGTTGGTAAAAGTGAAAAATTTATTACTTCTATGAGTACATAAAGTATAAAAAGGCCAATTATATTTTATACTATGTGGCCTTTTTAGATCCATTTTTTTATTCTATTTTGAAGTTAACAGTTTGGTATGAATTTTTTTTTTTCAGATTCACCCACGGAAGGTATGGTGAGCATTCACAAAAAGCGTCGCCAAGGATCTATAGGAATAGAAGACGTCTCGATGGACTCGCTGAACCCACAAGTCACTCCAGTGAAGGGCATTCCGAACGAAATGAAAGAAACTCCAGAACATGTCAGGTGTGTTAAATACTTTATTTTTGCTATGATAAATTTATTATAGTATTATACTAAATATTCCCCCTAACTAAAGCTAACCACTAAGCTGAATTGAAGAGCGTTTTCACAAAGTTAATAGTAAAGTTAATCAATCAATCAGCCTATAACAGTCCACTGCTGGACTTTGACCTCGCCACGTTGGCTGGCTTTGGACTAATGCGTCTACGCTAGACTGGATCATTAAAAGCTGATACATAAAAAAACAATTATTGAATAAAAAGTATTGGTTTTTAAAAACGTTACTCAATTGTATCAAGAATGCGTGCACGTCGGTAGAACTGTGGTGGTGTGATGGTGCTGTACCTACTGTGATAATGGCCAGGATTCGAACCCAGGACTCCGACGTAACACTCTAAAGTTTTCGACTGCTATGCCATAGATGAATAGATCGTAGTCCTTCTCTCACGGACTAGTGACTGTAAGGAGTTTTGGTGGCAAAGTCAAAAATGTCACATCGCTGCAATGTTTCATTTTCTAAATTTAGTATGGCCCCGTAAAATCTAACCACATGTCCTGATCGATTACCTCATCTCGCTGGGGGGGCAATTCACATGCGTGGTTAACGTGGCCCTGGTATACTTTCTGAGAAACTTGACATTGGCGTATCGCCATTAATTTTATATTACGTTTACCTTATTTACTGAGACTGGCTAAATTGCGGCAGTTCTGCTGCAGAAGCCATTTTAAAGAGAAAGAAGAAGAAGAAATTCAGTGTGTATTCGAATTGATATAATGTAGTAATAATCTATATAGGTATATATAAAATGAATTGCTGTTCGTTAGTCTCGCTAAAACTCGAGAACGGCTGGACCGATTTGGCTAATTTTGGTCTTGAATTATTCGTGGAAGTCCGTCGACAAGGTTTAGAAGGTGAACAAATATGAAAATGCTCGGAATGGAGCAGCGGGAACGGGATCAGAAGTCCACGCCGGCGGAGCCGCGGGCAACAGCTAGTTCTAAAATAAAAATCTTTAGTGTCAACCAGACACTATTTCCCTAAATCTGGGGAAAAAGTTTGAGCTGGTATACTTAATTTTAGTACCTACTACCCACATATGAAAAATCGTTAACCAGTGTAGTGTTTAGGAATTAGAATGCTCATAACTGTCAATGTAAACCTTTGAGAATGCCGCAAGGCGAAACCGGTTAGGTACAATAATAAATACAGTGGAGAAGTACAAGTGTGTTTTCAATAATGACTTAATGTGTAAAATAATGGCTTAGACAAAGTGCACATATGTAGGAAAATGCTATTTCATAGTGAATAGTGATTTTTCGTGTTGGTGCCAAATCTCCTCAGAAGAAGCTTCTAGTCGCCACTACTTTACTGAGGCAAATATCATCCATCATCGTCATCATCATTATCAACAAATCATTCCAACTAGATTGTAGTGAATATTATAATACAAAATACCTAATACTTAACATAAATACACTGACGGACTCATAAACTGCATCAAAGTAATAGACGACTTTGAAATAAATATTTTAACCAAGTATGCATACTTTCTATACAGATTTAAATTGAAACCTCTAGATTGGTTCGTGAACTTTAAAACAGCGTAGGGTCATATCTTTAAGTTTAAGTTTATGTACTGGAAAGGACCTTAAGACTTTTTTTGAAGAAAAAACAGAAATTTAAGAAAAAATTGGTTTAATTAAAAAATTGGTTTTAACAATAGACACAAACTTTATGCAAGGGTTTATTTGTGTTTTAATAAGGTGTATTACCCCCACGTGCCCTTATTACGGATTCTAATCGGTTCCGCATAGATTTTATAAGGGTTTTTAAAAGATCTTGCGGAATATTGTCCCATTCTTCTGAAAGTGCTGTTCTTAGTGCTGCCACTGTCGTGGGCGAAGGGTTTCTCGCATATACAGCTCTTTTTAAATTGTCCCAAACATGCTCGATGGGATTAAGATCCGGGCTGCGTGCTGGCCAATTCATTGTACGTATCCCAACCTCTTCGCAATTATGTTGAACTTGTGCAGCTGCATGCGGCCGGGCATTATCCTGCATTAAAGTAAAATTTTCGCCTATGAATCCCATGTAAGGCAACACGTGATCTTCTAATATCTCTGTTATGTAGCGATGTGCTGTCAAACCCCCTCTATTACCGTTTTGACGGACCATGTCTATGAACACAAGTTCTGTTCGCCCGTTCATCGATTTGCCACCCCAGACCATACATGATAACCGCCTCCAAAAGGAACACGCTCCTCAATGCAACTTTGAGCATATCGCTCCCCACGTCGACGATAGACTCTTCTGCGACCATCTGCACCATATAAACATGTCCTACACTCGTCCGTGAACAATACAGAGGCCCACTGCTCTTCTGTCCAATTCAGGTGATGACGCGCAAATCTTAAGCGAGCTTGTCTGTGAGCTGTAGACAACTTTGGACCATTTGCTGGTCTAAAAGGGGTGATATCCGCTTCCTTTAACCTTCTTCTTATTGTTCGTGCACACACGTTTACTCCACGCACTTCATTAAGCTCGGTTTTAATGTTAACTGACGTGAGGAAACGATTTCGCAGGGAAGTTATAACAATAAATCAGTCATCACGACCTGTGGTTGCTCGAGTTCTGCCTGTACCACGTCTCCTCCTGTAAGAACCTGTCTCTACAAACCTTCTGTATATTCTAGAAACCGTAGACTGGTTTAAATTTAAATTTCTACCAATCGTTCGTTGATCCAAGCCCTCCCGCACCAATGCTACAATTTGTGCCGCTTGTTCGGACGAAGTATCCATATTATGGTTCAAAAACTCTCGATGTGTTAAAAAACTAACCCAACAATTATGCTGGTAACAGTAATTCAATTGACAAAACAAAAAAAATCAATGAGAATCAATTTAAAACTTTGCTATAAATAACACGCAAATCTGATACTACAAGTAAATTTTCTTTTCCCGGCTATATTCTTTTTAAATTTAATTTTTTTTTAAGATTAAGAGCCAGTCTTTCCGTATTTATATAATTTAATCTAAAAAGTTTGCATACTTATTATAAAAAATCCTTTTAGAGTAAACCTGAACTTTGATGCAGTTTATGAGTCCGTCAGTGTATGTCCTTTTTGCCATGTCACTAAGCAGTTTTCATAGAAATCGCATAGTCACTAGTGCGCACAAACCCTTATGTCTGTAAGGGTTTGTGCTTGTTTGCTTGCTTGTTTGTGTTGTGTTTGTTTGTTTGTTTTAGTAAAAAAAACTCAAAATAACATAAACATAACATAAACTCACGCCTATATCCCCGAAGGTGTAGGCAGAGGTGCTAGCACCCACATTTCGCCAGTTTATGTTTACGTCCCAATGTAATAGGTGGCGACCCTATTGCCATTAACCGGGCACAAAAATTAAAAACTCAAAATTTAATTCATTCAATGTCGAAATTAGTTTTTTAGATATTATTATACAATTTGCTTTTCATTATGTTCCATGTCTCGAATAAACTACTGTGGAGGTTCTTGTGCATGGGGATGATAAGGGTATGATTTTATTTAACATATAATTTAGTAGAAAATAGTTGATACTAGTAGCATGATTTAATATTAGATGCTTGATTTTCACTGTAGACTTTGTGTTACATTTTTGCGTTGTCATATCTAGACAAGTGGAGTGGAGTCGTTTATAGAATAAAATCACGGAGGACCGAACTATATAGATGACGGAGATGTAACAGTTAGATTTCTCTATACAAAAATGCGTGGCCAGTTGCGGGTGTGAAGGGAGACGCGCGGGGACATGTAATCACACCCCTCCACCCGCGTCTTTGTACCCCTCTGTTTAAACCCCTCCTACTTCCAAGAAATCCATCTACCAGAACATAGCGAAACTGGAAACAAACGTGACATGCAATTTTCATTGTAGTTTGACTACTGGCCACTAAGCGCTACAAAGAATTCTAGAACTATCTATGTTATGAATGTTTATTTCCTTAAACTTATCTCGGAGGAAGATTCTTGGGCCCAAATTATAAATTACTCGCTCAGCCCATTTTTGAAGAATAAATATTGCATTTAGAAGTAAATATAGAAGTGGTCTCGCTATAATAATAAATAACACTTATTTTAAATAGGGGTATTTTTTTTGAAAATTAGAACATCTGTTGGTATAAGGGCAAATCATTTAGTTTCTCTACATGGTTTAGTCATAGCCCGATAGATGGCCTAGTTAACTTTATTTAAAATTTAAAATTTCAGTTAAATTAACTATTTATAAATAAAACGACATTTTTGAAATCATTAATGAACTAAGACAAAATGATTGTGGTGAAAATTTCACAGTATGCAGTATGCATTGAGTATTATTACAACTACGATACATGAAAGAGAAGATTACTTACATCTATTCTCCACTAGATGGTTCTATTAGGGTATTTTTTTTATAAAAATTAAAATATAAATCCAGGGGACTTACAGATGAAATGTTACACCATCAGTATGTTTAGACAGTTTTCCTGTACAATTTTTACACCCTGACACCACACACTTCATGACGGAACACGATGAAAACTATTTTATTCTGCAATTTTTTTAAGAAAAATGACATCCGTACCCAATGCCGTGACACGAGAACTGATGAGTGACGTCAGAGCCTAAACTTCGTCCCTTTCTAACATTACACCGCCCGTTCGACTTGACTGAAATCTTATGACTCAATTGCCTTTGCAACAACTCCGCTTACTTCAATTCTCCATGAATAAAATGATCAAAAATGAGTTTGACGTATGTTTACGATTGTCATAAATGTCATAATACGTGTCAATCCCACACATTGATAATTCTATATTCAATTTTAAATATTCGCGTTGCATGGTATATAGTTATCGAAATCCAGGTATTAACTCGATCATATGGTAAATACAATAATTTATCTTTGGATTTACTTGAGGTTTCGGGCAGGATGCACTACTGGGTCACATTTTTGTATTCACCGGGTTTTGCTAACCATTGATCATTCTATTATATTCTAAATACTATAAATAAACGAATTACTTGTCTAGGGAGGCGAAATAGCCTTGCTTTGAGTGACCATTTTTAAGCTAGTACCGTATCTACTCCTTTTTAATAGGCATAAGGTTTTTGTTTATACATGGTGTTGGGGAAACACTCTCAAAGCTGATATAGGAGTAAAAAATATAATTTGATACACTCCGCTTCGTGGACGATTCCCTAACACCCTGTATATTATAGTATAGCATATTCAATTCATTCAATTCATTTATTTATTTGCTTCGAATATGGTTACATTATACATATAAAGTCTTAGTATAAGTAGTGGCATGAGCAAAGGTGATTGGTTACAGAAAACTATACGACTTGGTGACCAACTGGCAGCTCTGCACTTCGATATTTGTTGATTGCAGCGTACCCGCGATCTACTACGGCGCGCGCACCCACACGCAGATACAACAGGTCATAAAGGAGTTCAAGCGGACCGCGTACTGCGGACAAGCGAGAATGAGCCTTCTGTCTAGCAGGGATAAGAGCTGTATTAGGACGTTCAACAAGGATCAGTGGAGCTCCAAGAATGATATGTGTCGGGATTGTATAACGGTATAGTATAACATTTTTGGTGCTAATTGTAAAACTAACTTATCGTCATTTAAGTACTAACTCCATGTAAGTTATTTCATGAAGGTGTTGAACTTAATTTTTTATCCTCCAGTAATTTAGGGCTATTTTTGCTGGCATTGCTATTTTGACATACGCTGTGTTGGAACTTAAGTAATGTTGTATTATCTGTAGGTATACATTATTTTGAGTTAAGTCTAGTTCAAAATATTTCTCAGTTGTTTATGTATTTATTATTGACTAGCTGTTGCCCGCGACTCCGCCCGCTTGGATGTCGGCTATCGCGCAGTGCAATGGTGAAAGTTTTTCGAAATCGACACAGTAGTTTTTCAGCTTATGCGTTACAAACATCAAAAAAATTATAGAACTTGTAGGTATATATGACACAAAATACAGTTTTTTTCCAAATCTGCATGATCATCAAAACCCAGTTACGAAATAGAACGAACGCCTTTTATTAATGTTGTGTGTTCCTATAGAGTATATACGCGAACTTTCCCATTTTTATTCAATATATTTGCCGACACTCACATCTACTTTTGTTACAGTCATCAAGCAACAGAGACACCAAGGACATAAAAAAAGAGAAGGGATCTCAATGCAACTACTACGACAACCGCAAAGCCCTGACCCACGTCACGATGCCTCCCGCCTTCGACTTGGAGGAGCTGGTGCAAGCCGGCGAGAACAGGACGGCCTGCCCGTACTACGGCGCGAGGGAGATGGCCAAGACCGCCGACCTTATCTTCTGTCCATACAACTATCTGATAGACCCTAGCATTAGGAGTAGTGTACGTACATACCATACATACGTAGGTAGATGTGTATTAAATATCCACATTTCGCCAACATTTTTTATTATACATTTTATTGTACACCAAGTAAAAATGAATAACATTGATTTTCGGTCCCACGTAGTAGGAAACGAGCCTATTGCCACCAATCGGACACTTAAAAATGAGTATGCCGAAAAATAGGTTATTTCCTAACCTTATGTTGCAGCCAAATAAATAAATTTGGAAAAGAAATTTTGACCCAATTTCTTGCTATGTGGTGTAAATCGCTAGGAATTTTTTTTAATATCACGCCTATATCCCCGAAGGGGTAGGCAGAGCTAACACCCACATTTTGCCAGTTTATGTTTAGGTCCCAATGTAATAGATGGCGAGCCTATTACCGGGCACTTATAAACCTGCTATAAATATACACATAACTTCGAAAAGCATTAAAAAGTCATTGGTTTGTGTGTGTCATGGTAAAACCTGGGATCGAACCCATACCACTAGCTAGACAACCGCGGTTCCTAAAAAATGGTTTGCAAAAAATGGCTATGCCAAAAATAACTTGCTAACCGAAAATGTTGTAGCTAAATAAATAAATTTGGAAAAGAAATTTTGACCCAAATCCTAGTTATGCGGTGTAAATCGCTAGGAAAATAATTACGTGTTTAGCCGCACAATCACTACAAATTAACGTCTTTGAAAGTATCAGACAATAGTGTACATATGTTTAACATTTTTGGTATGACGGTATTCCCCATCCCAATTGAGCAGCCCAACAGGGGAAGCACCTTCGCCCTACAGAATACCGCGGAATAATAATCATGTGTTATGTTTCCGACGGTGAGTAGGGTAGCCAGAGCTCACTGGAGAGATTTTGTGTTCAGTGGGATGAACTGCTTTGTCTTCTATACAGTGGGCTACAAAAACTTCTTAACTTAAGTTAATATTGATCAGTGTTGCCATAGATAACAAATATGACCGTGTAAAGACCGTGCGAAATGGAAGAGGAAAAGCCGGAAAGCGGGCCCAGGACTCCTAGGTGAAAACCTCAGTTGTGACCCGAATTAACGCAAGGATAATGATGATTGATCAGTATTGCCAACGAATAAAATAATTAAATCATTTTTTTTACTACAGTTGCAGATAGATCTTCAAGGTGCCATTATAGTGATCGACGAGGCTCACAACATCGAAAGTATCTGTCGAGATGCAGCGTCCCTCAGCATCACACAGGTTCAGATACAGAATGCTCTCAAGGTAATCATCATCCATGAACTTACCATAGATATGTAGTAGGAAAGCTGTTCAAAACAACAGATACTTCTAAATACTACTTGAAAATTTTGTACTTCTATTTGGTACCTATAGCTTTATATCTTTATAGAGTAGTTAAAACCGCTTGTTCTTATGCTTGCGTTAATCCGCATAATGTTTTTTCCGGAAAATGCGCAAGCATAAGGACTAGCGGTTTTAACTACTCTATAAATTGACTGAATATGTTTTTAGTTAAAACCGCTTGTTTTTATGAAATATTAAAACTTACTAAATAACAACACTCCTTTAAGAATTTAGTAATTGCATGCAGTATTCACATCTAACTGCATACTTACGATTGAAAGGTCCCGGGTTCGAAGCCCGGCCATCCATTCTTATAGTCTTATATCCACTCTATGGCACTCCTATAACGAGCCATTGCGACCAGTTCTGGAGGGGTTAGAAGGAATATTAGTAATTTCGTTTGCAAATATTCTAGCCTAAGCTTATTTATTTATTTATTTATTTTTATTTATTTATTTATTTAATAATCGTCTACAACCATTATTACAGGCCTAAAACCCAATGCTATGGTAGTAGAATTTTGAATGGCCATCAAGGAGACACTAAATAATAAAACTGTATACTTCTGTTAAAGGAACTCCAAACGGTGGCTGAGTACCGGTACGCGAACCAAGATGTCGCCACTTTTATTGACGACCTGGTGCTTAGTATGAAGAACTGGAATGATTGGTGAGTCTTGGTACTGACCATGGCGTTTAGACAAGATGCAATTCGTTGGTAGTCGTTTTGTGGAATGGACTAGGATATAAATGAAAATAAAAAAATCATTTAGTCTGTATAGACCGTTAAATGGAATTTACAAAACGTTAATATCAACAATATATTATAAAATAGTGAGCAAATGGACCACCCCGGTTCGAAACGTGACCCCGGCCTGAGAAGACTCCGGCGGGAAATTAACCAGGTTTTTTTTGTCTATTTACAATCATTTACTTAGTCTAGAGACACAGAAATTTGCTAGAGTAGCAAGTTGAGAGAACAGCTCATTTCTAGACTTGTTTAATCATCCAAATAATCCTGGATTTTATAATAAGCTTTCTGGCATAACTATTTTTAACTAAATTTTTAAACTTATTGATAGGCAAATCCCTAATTTCATTAGGGAGCTTATTAAAAAGGCGTATACAATTACCCTGAGAAGAATTTGAAATATTGTGGAGTCTACTAGGTATCACAGACGACGAGATTATTTTCGTGTCTGTATTTAGGTTATAATTAGGTTAAAGCGCGATTCACACATAGCGCGGGTGCGGGTCGGGCGCGGGTGTTTTTGCCATCCATAGCCGTTTACAGAAGAAAATAAAAACATTACCTTATTAAGAAAAGTCATTGGTGTGTGTCATGGTGAAACTTGGGATCGAACCCGAGACCTCGTCTCAGCAGTCCATTACCCATACCACTAGGCTACCGCGGCCTACCATTCCTTCATATTTTGTAAAATAAGGGTTGATATGGTACGCTTACAGTTTGTCTATGTATACCCAGGTTCGAGAACCAGCTGCCATTAATCCAGAATAAGACACTGAACAACAACATCGCCGTCCACGAGTGGGAGTCCAAGTACTTCGTGGAGTCGCTACAGAACCACAACATTGGATACAAACGGTTTAACAGTCAGTATCACTACATAGTATAAAATAAAGTCGCGTTCTCTGTCCCTATTTTTCTTGTCCCTTTGTATGCTTAAATCTTTAGAACTACGCAACGGATTTTGATGCGGTTTGTTTCAATAGATAGAATGGTTAAAGAGGAAGGTTTATATGTATATAACATCATGCTACGACTAACAGTTGCGGAGCAGGAATGAAAAATGTTGCAAAAACGGGGTGACGCAGACGAAGTCGCGCGGGTCAGTTAGTCATTATTATTTCGCAGAATGACCCAAAGACGACATGCGTTTTAGTCGGTTCGAGTCCGATATAAGTTCCCCGACCGGTTCTGGCTGGGGATATCCGTGGGGATTTTTCGCACTATAAGAAAAATGATCTCCGTCCTCCATTAGCACAGTCCTGGTGGTTATAGGGGTAGCCGCCTGTCACTCTAGCAGAGTTCGTTTTGTTTGGTTATTTGAGCTTTTATGGGAGGAGGAGGATTTAACGCTCCTGATGTTGCAAACGTCCATAGGCCACGGTAACCACTTTCCATCAGGTGGGCCGTGTGCTTGTCTGCCACCTAAGTGATATAAAAAGAAATCTGCGCTAGAGCCTGGTCTGTTAATCGACAGGTGACAGGTGACTTGCGACTGAAAGCCTGAAAGACGCAGACTAAGGTGTAAAGATCTTGATGGCGCTCCAAAATACCCAAACAGAATAATTATAATTTATTGTAAGTTACCGAAAGAAACGTATATTGATTGAAGAAAGATTATTTTCAATTTGAGATGGGGGAAAACACTCCGTTACCGTTACGCACACCTCTATTTATACATTTATTTGGTCTCTTTTTTTTTTCAAAATTTCCCTCATTTTTTTTTTTCGTGCGCAAAATCCCCACGGATACCACCTCCACCAAAACCGATGGAGGTGATTATGTCGGACTCGAACCGACCAAAACACACGCCGTCCATAGGTCCTTGATTGCCGGAGGTGAGATTATACAAGACATATCTCTCGCACCCCGGCAGACCAAAATTTCCAAAATTTCAAAATTTCCCTCCTGGTGTGCCATTATAATTTTTTTTTAATGACATGAATTATTTTGTGCGTACCAGTTTTCAAGATGAACTGCGAGATCTTCTGCCGCAAGCTGCGCGATGACCCTCGCACGTTGTTTGGAGTCACCCAAGCGACCGGCACTCTACTGGAGTCACTCGTCTGGGTGTTCGGTATGTAAAGAAAGAAAGAAAGAAGAAAGAAAGAAACCATTTATTTTGTATGATTGTAGATTGACATGGTCATTTACACATTCACTATTAAATTCATCGGGATATTTACCATGTTTGTCTATTTTGTTGAATAACCGATATTTCGGCGCTGTTGCAAGCGCCATGATCACGGTGTACTGATGACCGCCGAGCTAGTTGTTATTGAGGCCAACCGTATCGGTCTACCCTCTTTCTTACTCGTTTACTACGCGCGTCACCACTACCACTGTCCGCGTTCTCACATTGCACTCGATCACGACACACAACACTCACTGTATCGGCTCGCACGGTTTTTGGAGATGGCGTTTGTTTGGGTTTTGTGAACTTACGAATCACCGGGTGCCAGACACTCGCCAGTTGAAAACCATCTTCCCGGTTGAAGTTTTTGTGCTTTTTTATTTCAATAGCTTCCTTCACCATTCTGGGTATATAGTGGCGTTCAGTCGACAGAATCTGTGGGTTATGCAACTCGATCCAGTGATTCGTCCCTTCCTCCAATAGGTGTTGTGCGATAGCCGATTTCTGTGGCTCGTTGTTTTTGACCGCCCTGATGTGCTCCTTAATCCGGCAAACATGGTAAATATCCCGATGAATTTAATAGTGAACCATTTATTTTGGTGCCGTACTTATGATTTATAATAAATTACTTATGAACTAACGCAAAAAAAAGAAAAAAAAACAAATTACACATACACATAGTCTATAGCGTTGCACCAAAAAATGTATGAGATCCATAGCTCACAGGTACATCATCCGGCTCGAAGGACCATAAAGATCGCGGATTGAAGGAAACTCCTACTTAAAGGGAAATATTGCAGGTTCGAGTCCTGTCGGAGCATTCACTTTTTCCTATGTGATTTGATTTGAGCGTAGTATTTGCTTTAACATTCTATTACAATAATCACCCATCCTTAGATTGATCTATCCTCCATTTGTTTAGGTACTTAAATAAACGTAAACAATCTTATGGCAACTGCTTATGAAAACACATGTTAAATAAATAAACTAGACTAACTAACTGACCAACTAGTGGTGCGACACAGGTTTTTAGTCTTCAAAATGCGTTACTGAGTAGAAAAGTATTTTTATACTATTTTTTAAAACAAAACATATTAAAAAGATACGCTAAGATTGTTTACGTTTTTTTAAGTACTTAAACAAATGGACAATAGTGAACATTAATTAATTGACTAGCCATTACCTACAGCTTTGCACGTGTATCATTCCGTTTCTGCAACCTAGGGAAACCTTTCAAAACTGTAATCTTTCACACAAATTACAGCTAGATCCGTTGAGTTATTAAAACGTGATTGAATAACAAACTCAAACCTTCATATTGATAACATAATTGTAGCACAATCGAAAACATTATTATGTAAGAGAAGATTAAACCTTTAATTTTTTATACTCCTTGGAAAATAATAACATTTGATAGCAATAGATAGGCTAAGAAACTATGTAACTATAAATGTACAATGACTTTTGAATAAATATTATTATTATTATTTCCTCTTTATTTCATTTACATACATATTGCTTATATTTTTAAATAGATAAAAAAAAAACAAAATTAAACATATTTAAAAATATAAAAAATAGTAGCCCACCGGTATCGGGTACAGGGACCAAGCTACCGGAGGTTAGGGCTCCAGAGAGAGGAACCTCCTCACAATACGTGCCGTGTCGAGGAGTACTGCCTTCTGCATCAAGCCCTTGACCCAACTGCCTAACGCGAGCCTCTTGAGATGTTGGTCGAGGCTCTTGGCAATCAGTCCGTGAACCGATACGACAATCGGCACAATAATTGCTGAATCAACATCCCACATGTCGACAACCTCGTGAGCCAAGTCCAAATATTTTATTTGTTTATCTTTTTCGGCTTTCTATTTATCTATTATTATTATTATAATGTGGTGATTGTCCAGGTTACCTGTACCGAGACGAGTGCCAACACCTGGACGACTTCAAGCCGGTGTTGGAGAGACAGGTGACCGGCAGGACCGGCGGCCTGTCCGCCAACGACGGCTGGCGCAAGTCCAACTTCAAACAGGTAATGGAACAGCCTAACAGGGTGGCCAATGACCCAGGTGCCTCCATGTACTCATGACGAACCACCGGGCCGTTTTTAGTCGGCACGTATCCACAACCCTGGGCCCACAAGACTTTAGAGGCCCTCTTGGAAATTTTAGATATCTCTTAAGTTGATATGCGAGAAATTGTCTCTGTTTTGGGGAGGGAGGGGGGCTGAAGCGGTGACCCCTGGGCACGTGCCCTGTAGCACTAGCATGAACTCCTATCGAATTCGTAATGTAAAGGTTTCGAGAGAACGGAGCAATGTGATTGGCAGTCTGCCTCTTTTGAACCTGTGTTCTACACAGCCACACAGCCCGCCAATCGCAATGCACCGTTCTGTCGATACCTTTACATTACGAATTCGATAGTATTTCGTGCTAAGGGCACTTAGTGCCCCTATGGTAAATACGGCATTGCGTATCCGATATTACCGCCCCAGCTGGCCACCCATGAAAGCAGAATGTCTGCATGAAAAAAGAAAGGGTAAGGTTAGCATTCCTTTATGACAATTAGCAACTTTTTGCTGTTGCTATCGTTGTAGTTGTGGAGGTTCGATGGCAGTCGCTTCACGGAAAATTGGATGGGCTCATCTCCCAAATCCCCCCCCCCCCCCCCCCGCCCGCATATATATTTTATTTTAAAAATTGTGTAAAACGGGGGTTTTTCCAAGCGACTAGAATATGGGGTTCTTCAACAAGGGCATTAGGAAAATTTCTACAGGGTAGGCAGTGCGAGTGTGACGCCTCTGGTGTTGCAAATGTCTATAGGTCACGGTAACCATTTTCCATAAGGTGGGCCGTGTGATTGGCTACCACCTAAGTGGTATAAATAAAAATAACATAAAAACATAACATAAACTCACACCTATAACCCTGAAGGGGTAGACAGAGGTGCTAGCACCCACATTTCGCCAGTTTATGCTTAGGTCCCAATGTAATAAGTGGAGAGCCTATAAAAAAAAAGTTCAAAAACATAGTTACATCAGTATCATAATTCTTTTTTTTTATTACAAGCATGCCAGGGCTCAAACAGAGAGTGAAGTGAGTAATCATCATTGTTTGTTAATTGTGATTAATTTTACGTTAAATAACACTTGTAATTACTTGGTCTGTCGTGAACTAAGAAGTCAACTTTTCTTAATGACACTTTAAGTAAATGTTTGACAGAGGTAGAACATGACGATTTCTCCCGTTCTAATTGAGCCGTCCAAGTGGAGAAGTACCTCCGCCCTACAGAATACCGCGGCTAATAATAACCTTGTGTTGTGTTCCTGGAGGGTAGCCAGAGCTCACTCACATAAATAATTATCTTAGAATTTTATTGAGCTGGACAATATCGTTTTTAATTTTAATTTTCTTGACATGCAACTTTTGACATCTTTTATTTTTTTTTTTTTTTTTTTTTTATTGAACTTCTGTTTGATTTTTATTATTATGTTGTACCGCCTTTAGGCTAAGTTAATTTTAAGTTACAACATTTCAATACAATGTAAAATTGTTTATGAAATAAAAACTATAACTGAAGAGCCTTTATATTGTCCGTTTAACATGTTTAGAAATTTACCACAAAAAATCTTTCTTTTTCCAAGTCCAACTAAACCAAGTTCTGTTCTTCCAGTGGGTATCCACGGATCTCCTGACCCTGCACCTGTACTGCCTGAACGCCGCCATCGTGATGGAGAGCCTCAAGGTCGCTCGGTGCATCATCCTGTCGTCCGGCACCCTGACTCCGATGGGGAACCTTCACGCTGAACTTGGCACCCAGTTCCCGCTGTGTGTGTCGCCTAATCACGTCATATCGGATGATAGGGTAAGTACGATTACATTTATATACTTTTTTTTATACTACGTAGGCAGACAAGCACACGGCCCACCTGATGGAAAGCCGCCACCGTGGCCTATGAACGTGTACAACACTAAGGGTGTTACACACGCGCTGCCCACCCTGAAGGGAAAGGGGGAGAGCTGGGAAGGGGTGGGGAGGCTAGGAAGGGGAGGGGAAGGAGGGGTATAGTGAGCTCTGGCTACCCTACTTACCGGCGGGAACACAACACGATGGTTATTATGACCGCGGTCTTCTGTAGGGCGGAGGTACTTCCCCAGTTGGACAGCTCATTTCGGACGGGAGATACCGTCGTGTCCTACCTCCGTTAACTACTTCGTTTGAACCGGAAAATTTCCTAACATAACAATATTCTGATCATACTACTAGGCCGGTATGCAATGGATGTTGTTTTTCTCACCTCCGGCAACCGAAGACCCGAAGACTTAGTTGTGTTTAGTTGGTTCGAGTCCGACATAACCACTCTTACCGGCTCCGGTAAAATTGGTGGAAAAAATTTTTCAACATAACATAACATAAACTGACGCCTATAACCCCGAAGGTAGAGGTGCTAGCACCCACATTTCGCCAGTTTATGTTTAGGTCCCAATGTAATAGGTGGCGAGCATATTGCCATTAACCGGGTACTTATAAACCTGCTATAAATAAACACATAACATCGAAAAATCATTGGTGTGTGCCATGGTAAACTTGGGATCGAACCCGAGAGAGAGCTCGTCTCAGCAGTCCATTACCCATACTACTAGGCTACCGGTTGTATACCGATTGATTTTATAGTGGTTTTGGAAAAAAAGAATTTGGGCATAAAATCGTAAGGAAGTCCTAATTTGGCGAAAAAAATTTTTTTTTCACACGTCCCATACATTTTTCTGTTCACCTGCACATTATTGCCATACATAAAGTGATTTTTTTTCTTCAAAATTAAAACTTCCAGTCGATTTTGCTACCGAAACTGCGTGTGAAACAAAATATTCTTTTTCCGAAACCACTATAAAATCAACCGGTATACACAATAACCCTATCCTCGCCAGGTGTGGATAGGCGTAGTGTCGGGCGACTGCCAAGGCAGTCAGGCGTACACCGTGGAGGGCATGAAGAACCCGCGCGCCGCCGAGCGCTTCGGCAAGCTCGTCACGCGCGTGTGTGACGTCACGCCGCACGGCGTGCTGTGCTTCGTCACGTCGTACGCCGTACTCAACAAGTTTAGGAACGAGTGAGTTTCAAAACAGTTATTCGTTAAGGGCAAACACAGAGAGGAGGCGAGCCGCCCCCCCTCTCTGTGTTTGCTCTGATGTAAAGCTCTGTATTCAATGAAAATAAGTGTTTAAATATATAAATGCATATGAATTTACGACCCTAGTTACATCACAACATGTCTACAGTAAGCACACCATTTTTGAATTCGTGACCAAATGCGAATAGGACGGTATGCGTCAAACCCAGCACTACTAACTAGCGAGCTGTGGTTTTATCAAAAATGAGATAACCAAACTAGTCCGATACTCTTCATATAAACTATATTAATGTAATACGCCGCGTGCGCATTGCTTTGATATAGTTTTTCCACCTATTGAATCAGTGAAAGAATCATTTTCAAATGATTTATTTACTTTATTTTCAATATTTTTGATAAATTAAATTATAAAGCTTTGACATTCATATGTCAAAGCTTTATATTACGCTAAACTGAATAAGCAAAGAAAATATATTGGGGGTTGGAGGGGTACCCACCACTTAATCACGATTCAACAATGCCAACGATAGCAAACCACACTCCTCTAAGCAAGTAGAAAGTAGTTCTTACCCGAGGAGAGACTGATGTCCGCTTATAATGAATTTCCTCCATGTAACGCCTAATTCTATATCTTATGATTAACGAAATTGACTGATTCTCTTAACTTTGGATCAATATATATGCCGGTATACATATATTTATTCATTTCCAGGTGGATGGAGACAGGCCAATGGTCAGAAATGCAACGTCTAAAGCACGTGTTCTGTGAGAAAAGAAACTCAAATGACCATGAGGATATGATGAAGGTAACAATATATATACGAAGATGATAATACTGACCGAAATAACTAAAACTCCCCGATTTCCCCTCACCCCACCAGCTAAGCTAAATTGAGTGCTTAGAGAGAGTAGAGGAGGTAGGACACGACGGTATATCCGTCCCAATTGAGCAGTCCGACTGGGGAAGTAGCTCCACCCTACAGAATATCGCCGTTTAATAACCTTGTGTTGTGTTTTCGGTGGTGAGTAGGGTAGCCAGAGCTCACTAGAGAGGTTTTGTGTTGTCCGTGGGAAAACCAAAGGCTTATCCTACATCTTCTGCGCTGACGACACTGAATGTCTCTGTTCTTACAGGGGTTGCGGCACGAGTGTTATTCCTCTGGTGTTACACTCGCCCATAGGCCACGGTAACCACTTACCATCAGGTGGGCCGCGTGCTTGTCTGCGACCTAAGTTGTATAAAAAAATTTGCCATTGCATTGCATTGAAATTGCCAACTGACAATAGATGATTGTATTGTTTGAACCCCCTTGATCTTCCAATGTTTGTGCAGGACTTCTATGAGTGCGTGGGCACAGAGAAAGGCGCGCTCCTGTTCGCGGTGTACCGGGGGAAGGTGTCCGAGGGCATGGATTTTAAAGATCACCAGGCGAGGGCTGTCATATGTGTAAGTAGCACACACACACTCACACACACACACACGCACACACACACACACACACACGCACGCACGCACGCACGCACGCACGCACACACACACACACACACACACACGCACGCACGCACGCACACATGAAGGTGCGCATGCGCATGTTATCTCACAAAAAGAGTAAAATGACCTTTCACATAAACAAAACACAACACATCCTTAAAATTAGGGTATTACAAAATATGGTTGTCCCTTTTTTATTTAAAGACGCATATTCCCGGGCGTGTCTTTCGAAATTCGGAGGTCTATGATAGTAGCTCCCATAAATACCTAAGGAAAAAAATTGCAGATTTAGTATTTAGGACTATTTATTAGTCCTAAATCCTAAATCTGCTAAGATGATAATCCATTCCAACATCAAGTGATTTTGACTCCGTGCCCTCTAGTACACATGTTGTAAAATCTGATGTTTTATTTACAGATGGGTATACCTTACCCCAGCAGACACGAGATTGCAGTCAAAGCCAAGATGGAATACAACAATAAGTACAAAAGTAGAGGCTTGCTGTCTGGGCACGAGTGGTTGACCATGCAGGCATTCAGGTATGCAAGCTATACACGTTTCTTAACTATTGAAGAGTATGCATCAGTGCTTTTAGTATAGTCTGTATATTGTATAGACCACATAATGGCACTTACAAAAGTCAATATCAATGATATACAGGATCTACTGTAGCACTAGCATGAACTCCTATCGAATTCGTAATGTAAAGGTTTCGAGAGAACAGAGCATTGTGATTGGCAGTCTGCCTCTTGTGAACTTGTGTGGGTGTGTAGCCCGCCAATCGCAATGCTCCGTTCTGTCGATACCTTTACATTACGAATTAGATAATATTTCGTGCTAAGGCTACTGGAACGGGGCAGTAAGGGCAAGTACCGTAACCGTTGTAGTTATTTTTTGAGATATTTTAAACTGCATTATGCAATACGAGCCATAATAATGGTATTTTATGAAGGATAACTGAATTCTGCCTTGTATAATGACGTCATTTTACATCATCTTACCATATTTATTGTTCTGGATGTATTTATGTATAATGTGTATGTATTTACAACAAAAAATGTATCTTACTTAGATATTTTTTTTGTTTATCCGCATTCTAGAACCGTTAACATAAGATAGTTAAGCGGTGCTTTCAATGATGTGCTTAGAGCACATACTTTTTTGATTATTTATATTTTCTTGTAGTTTTATTTTCATAAGACAGAAGTCAATTGTGGGTTTTTTGGGCCGTCGCAGAAAACAGCATCACAGCAGTGTTTCACTTTCTGAAATTGGTGTTAATTCGAGGTTTTTTATGACAAAATGGTGGATTTTTAGGACATAACTTATTGGACAACGCGCAAAATATTTGGAAAGTTACATATTATAGTGAATTGTCATTTCTTACTATGACTTTGACTGTGACTAATAACGAAAATGTTCCTGAATATTGTATACTAGCTGTTCCCCGCGGTTTCACCCTCGCTGCTAAGCACCTGTTGGTCGTAGCGTGATGTTATATAGCCTATAGCCTTCCTCAAGAAATGGACTATCCAACACTAAAAGAATTTTCCAATTCCAATTAGTAGTCCCTGAGATTAGCGCGTTCAAACAAACAAACAAACAAACTCTTCAGCTTTATAATATTAGTATAGATATTATTAATATGATATGTCAAATTACTTAACACCGGCATACTCAAGGAGCGAGCCATATTGAACAAAAATAAAGAAAAGTCAATTCTTTTATGTTAAGTACGTCAAAGAACTTCAGACAGCTTTTTATTAAGCAGTGAATTTACCGCCAATTCCATACACTTGGGTCTAGATCACGTCGCGTACTAGAATATTGAATGTTTATGTATACGAATATAGCCCGTATTGTATTGACACGCGGTGCCTCACTGACGAGATTGGCTTGCGCAGGGCTCTGAACCAGGCGGCGGGGCGCTGCGTGCGTCACGCGCGCGACTGGGGCGGCGTGCTGCTCGCCGACGAGCGCTACCTGCAGCACCGGAACACGGAGCATCTGGCCAAGTGGCTGCGCAGGGTCGTGAGTACACAGTTGTGCCCTTCTACCCATAGTCCAAGTGCAGTTCAAAAAGCATCTGATGAGGCCGTCAAAGAGGGTTTTGGCGGGAACGCGAAGTGTCATAGCGCTGCTGTGTTTTATTTTCTAAATTTGGTGTTCATTCGAGTTTTTATGTGTAAAAATGGTGGAGTTTTAGACACAACGGCTTGGACAAAGCACACAAGTGTAGGAGAGTGGAATATTGTAGTGAATTGTGATTTTTCGTGCTGATGTCAAAATCTCCCTAAGAAAAGCTTCTAGTAAAGTCTCCACTACTTTACTAGGGCAACTATCATCCGCCATCGTCATCATCATCATCATCATCATCATCATCATCATCATCATCATCATCATCATCATCATCATCATCATCATCATCATCAACAATGATTCCAACAATGCTTATGACAAAATATAAGAAAATTCCCAACTCGACACTGGCAAGATTGTCCCCTAAATTGGGTTGACGTGTTGCCATCTAAGAAAAGAAGAAGAAGAAGAGGCCGTCAAGCTGAGCACTATTGTAGCACTGAACGTGTTTGCAATGGGTGCAATGGTGACCATTGCAAACACGTTCAGTTCTTGTATTCTTGCAGGGCTTAGATGTCACCCGCATACGGTGCAGAATATTCCATCAAGAACCAAGCGGTTCGGTGAGTCTTTCCTCTGCCGCACCATTAAGTCTTGGAATTCCTTACCGGCGCACGTGTTTCCTTCTCTGTACAGTCCTTTAAGCGGGGCGTGAAAAAGCATCTGATGAGGCCGTCAAGCTGAGCGCCACCATTGTAGCACTGAATGGTGACCCTCTTTCATGAGACTTTGCCTTCAGCTTAACATCAGGCGAGGTGAAGTCAATATGACGTGCCATCAATAAATTAAAAAAGAACTCACCACAGCTTTGTGACTAAACTTGCATTTCAAAACAGCCGTTTTAACACGACTGTTTTGATAGTTTTCTCTTTTTTTTGATGTGTGAAGTTTATTTTCTTTCTAAGACAGTGTCACCATTTTTTTCTTAACGTAACCTGTCGTGTTAACACGGCCATCATAGCGCGCCGCAACTATAAACACTAAAGTCTATAGCAGGTGTCACCGAATGGCGGACCGCGGTGGATGGGAGCGGTACAGCTGTCTTGGTCAGACTAGTGTCTAGATAGCGATATTCATTTATTTGACGCAAAACAAACTAATTTATTCTTTCAACAGCTCAAAATGAATCATCACACGTATGAGACCGTGGAGGCCAGTCTAGACGAGTTCATAAATAACATGAAAATATCCGATGAAGAATCTGAACACAATACGTAGTTACAGAGCGAAAGCTATAAGGTGAGAAATAGTAATAATATGTGGCGATGCTTCAAGGAGCAAGATAGAGACCCTACAGAACCATTGGTCTACTTTCCTGATCCGTCCACTTCCCTATAGGTCTACTTTCCCCATTGGTCTACTCGCACAATCCGTCTGCTTCCCCATTGGTCTACTTTCCCCATTAGTCTACTTGTCTGATCCGTCCACTTCCCTATATGACTAATTTCCCCGTTGGTCTACTCGCACGATCCGTCCATTTCCCTATTGGTCTACTTTCCCGATCCGTCCACTTCCCTATCGGTCTACTTTCCCCATTGGTCTACTCGCACGATCCGCCCACTCCTATATTGGTCTACTTTCCCGATCCGTCCACTTCCCTATCGACCTACTTTCCTCATCGGTTTACTTGCCCGATCTATCCTTCCTTCCTTTGGGCTGTGCTTCATGCAGCAAAACAAATTCTAGGGCTGTTCTCTACCCGACAGTAAAGTTAGTGCCTATAGGCACACCCCCTATTAAGGGACCGAAAATTAAAATCGGCGATTGACAGGCATGAATAATAACGTATTATTAATTAGCCTATTGCACTCCACTGCTGGACATAGGGCTCGCAATGTGCGCCACTGCTTCCGATCCACCGCCCTTCGCATCTAATTTGAATAATGTATGAATATTATGTTTTTTTTTTCAGATTTCGCTCAAGCCGTATCCCGGACAGATACTAACTACGAAAGGTTAAAAAATTCTGAACCATTACAGTGGGCTACAAAAGTTTCTGGACACCTTAAAATCTATAATCCTTTGAAAGCTTAAATGTAATTTAACCAAAGTAACACATGTTTCTTTATAAGAAAATAAGTAAATTCATTCAAGTAGTATCCTAAACTTAACTACATTAATAAGTAGATCTATTATCCAGGAGCTTTAAGACTAGTAGTTGTGTAGTGACATAACTTCATACAATTTGTTTTATACTATGTAGTGATATGCCGAACCGACCACCTAGAAAAACAAGGTGGTTGGTTACTACAAAATATTCTTAATTGGCCACCCATATAAACACTAGGTGGTTTGATAGGAATAAAATTCCTAACTGACCACCTCGGTGGATGGATTGAGTGGTCCGTTGGGAACAAACGTTTATTTTTCAAATTTTCCACGAACTTTTAGCCCACTGTATATACAGAGTGCTCTTAAATCATAAGGATATCATGACAAATTTAAAACCAGTGTGACTGGTTATGAAAAGTCATTTATTGGAAGTTAATTTATTTAAGTTACAATATCATTTCGATCAAATTGATAATCAATCTTATTGTTAATGTTACTGTTATATGAGTCTGAAACAGATTAGACTAAAGAAATAATTAATTATAAATAAACATAGATAATATGGTAGGTGTGACCATAGAAAAGAAAAGGCAAGTGGAAATGTCAAGTACGCGGTGTACGCGTGTCATTACTTTGCAACGAAGGAAAAATTCGACAATATGAACCTTATACATCTTCCTGCTGCCCTAGTCCAAATTATTTAGGGTCGCGGTCGGCGCATTCTATAATTATCTTTTTGATAGAATTTGACGTTTGAGTGTGGCCGGCTACAGTTAGCATCAAGTTATGACGTGATTTTAACAATTGTCAAATGGTGCAACCTGTTTTATACAAAAAATAACTGCACTGTTAAAGTACGATCGTGCAACCCAAGCTAATATTTTAAATTAATGGTGCAAATGAAACTAATATTATTTAGTGGTGTTTACGTTACATATTCGTTTCATTTTTTTTTTGTTCTGGTGTGACAAACAAGATTGTAACACTTCGGATATGCCTTCATAAGTTAAAACAGTGTCGAAACTGTAAAATGTACTCACAAACAAAGCTCAACGCGCTTAAAGTTTTCATTTCTTAAATCCAGTTATTCACACTAGTGTGACGCCATGTTGTGACACAAAAACGCAGTCTTCAACTGAAAGCTTAAGTCTTAATTATTAAGATAATATGCTCAATCTAGTCTAACCTGGGTTAGAACCAAAAATAATTAAGTATAAAAATTGGTAGCTAAGTAAATTGTATGTTAAAATTGTAAAATTCGAAATCTGGTCTTGTAAATTCATGAGTATTTTTATAATAAAAATAAAAATTAAAGACTTTTGTACACATTATTCATAGTTTAGTTACTTTTTGTAAGATACCTACACGTAATTATCATCAACGAGCGAGAGCAAGAGTGCACTCTTGCCTGTGCCCGGTGCCGTACTACACACACACAACTGAGCGGTGCCGCTGCGGCCACGCACTGTTTGCACCCCTCCCCGCCTCGCGCCGTTGTCCGATGCGCCTGCGGTGCCGGACGTACCGTGTGGCATACCTTTAAATTTTTATATGTAGGAAACCGTTTTGGCACCTCTCAGGCGCCGCGCCGGTGCCGCACCGCACCGTGTGGCCTGGCCCTTAGATATTTCCGTACCTCGGAGAACACGTTCACGCTAATAGGCGCACACATAGGCAAAGCACGGTACAGCGGTTACAGACGATCTAAAAGAGGTTATGTAAGCTGGTTTCTTGTATATTATTATAGCTTTATAAATAAAAGTAGAATTATCAATCTCAATAATTTATTACACAAGTAACGCCTTAGTAACAATTTTACTAAAAAAATATGATAATATATGTTTAATAAACGAATCCATTTTCGTATTAACTAATAATAATACTCAACTTAATTTATAAGGACATAAGTAATAGGAATTGCTATGATATCATAGGGTTATTTAATTGACCACATTCTGGTGTGGTTAATATATTTCAAACGAATGGTATTATTTGTGAACATAGCAAGGGGCCTAGACAAGAAGCAATTAGTTGGT
This sequence comes from Pelosia muscerda, assembly GCA_963691645.1. Lineage (NCBI taxonomy): Eukaryota > Metazoa > Arthropoda > Insecta > Lepidoptera > Erebidae > Pelosia > Pelosia muscerda. The sequence goes on from OY829118.1 coordinate 3,715,499, forward strand.
AGTCTTTTTGTAGAACGAAATACAATATAATATTCAATGTATGGAATTGACACGTATTTTGACGTTTATGACAGGCGAAAACGAATGTCAATTCCATTAATCAATCTATTTTATTCCATTCTACAAATGGATTGTCGGATCGACTACCTGATCTCGTGGGGGCGGACACACGGAAACGAATTTACTGGCGTGGCTAACGTGGCTCTGGAAGACTTTTTTTAAATCTTGAAACTTGACAGTGGCGTCTCGCCATTAATTTTATAAGACGTTTACATTTACTAGAGACTGGCAAAATTGGGGCTATTCTGCTGCTGAAGCCATTTTAAGAAAAGAAGAAGAAGAAATAGATTGTCACTTGTCTAGACCCTCTGTAGACCTATTGTTAATATCTATTCCATTATCAGATACTGCGGTGGTGATTACTTGAAGCATAATTAAAAATAGCGTCTGAGTGACGTAACTATATTCAACGGGAACAGTTGCCCTGTAGGCCTAAGTTCCTATAGGTAATATGCCGGTATATTTGGGCTATCGAATGGTAATAGAACTAGAATTTGTTCCGTATTATTTTCAGAATAAATGATGGTTGAAACCAAACCTCCAGCCAGCGGGATTTTTTTTTGTTATGAATTTGATCACGCTGAAATGTAGTTCTATAATTAGGGCTATGCTATGTGAACACATAAAAGCCAAAACAGACATGGGTTTCATTCATGAAATACAGAAAATATACTTAAGAATAAAAAATTTAAAAAAAAAAAAATCTCCATTCAGCGGAAAAAAAATTATTTAAGTCGAAAACAATATTGAAATGCAAATCATTAAATTAGTGCTATTCCTTTACTTACACTTTTCAAACTTGCTTTTGTATTATAGCAGATTACAACTTTATAATATAATAATATAATATAGTCAGTTAAACGGCGGCGGCGCAGTGGCGGTAAAAATGTAATTTAATGAATTTTTATGATTTATATTATTTATATGATTTATATGATTAGCACTAATTAATGATTTGCATTTCAATATTGTTTTCGACTTAAATAATTTTTTTTCCGCTGAATGGAGATTTTTTTTTTTCTTTTAATTTTTTATTCTAAAGTGTATTTTCTGTATTTCATGAATGAAACCCATGTCTGTTTTGGCTTTTATGTGTTCACATAGCATAGCCCTAATTATAGAACTACATTTCAGCGTGATCAAATTCATAACAAAAAAAAATCCCGCTGGCTGGAGGTTTGGTTTCAACCATCGTTTATTCTGAAAATAATACGGAACAAATTCTAGTTCTATTACCATTCGATAGCCCAAATATACAGGCATATTACCTATAGGAACTTAGGCCTACAGGGCAACTGTTCCCGTTGAATATAGTTACGTGTCTGAGTGGCATAATTTAAATAGCCTACTAGCGGTAAAACTGAGCACTAACGGCCAATGCAAACCACCAGCAGAGGGCATGTGCGGGAGGAGGTAGGTCGGTTGTGGTCGTTCAATACAACTGTGGCGGTGTCGGTTGTCTTGCGTTCCTTGCTCGACACCGGTGGACGTACCTCCGTTTTGGGGACGCTGAAAGCAATAATACAAAACAGGTTAACCTGGTTAATCTTTATCTTATATCTATACAATTATGTAATTGTAAAAACTTTGTTTGTCCGCGATGGACGCAAAAACTACTGAATGCTGTTTTTTTTGTTTGAAGAGGTTTGGTCCAACTTAAAATCTTACGTTTGCTTGATTGTAATCGGTTAAGTAGAACCAGAGTTATGATTTATAGAATTTAAGTTGCACAGATGGCGCTTAGGTCGCGATAACCGACAGCCACGTGAGCGGAGTCGCGGGCATAGGCTAGTAGTTTTATAAATCTGACATTAGTTTGTGAGGATGAATATTTGTTATTTATACTGTTGATTGATGGCACTTGGTGGAACTTATTCTTATACATTGATCCTATGGTTTATTTGATATAATGTAGTGATAATTCTAAAATAAAAATCTTTAGGGAAAACCTGACACTATTTCCCCAAATTTGGGGAACAGTTTGGGCTGGTATACTTAATTTTAGTACTACCCACATATGAAAAATTGTTAACCAGTGTAGTGTTTAGGAATTAGAATGCTATCAATGTAAACCTTTGAGAATGCCGCAAGGCAAAAAAACCAAGGTAACAAGGTACAATAATAAATGCAGTGGAGAAGTACAAGTGTGTGTTATCAATAATGTATATGAATATTTGTTAACTCAATAAAGCCAGAAAATGGGACGAATTTGAGCCTTGATTCTAGTAACTGTCAACCATTGTCAAACCACAGATTGCAAAAATGTCATCGAATTTTAGTCAGCTATGCTGTTAAGCCTAATATTAAATGCGTTTAGGTACAGAACGTCACATTCCTGAAATGAACACAAGGTGCAAGACGTCCATATTCGGGAATGTTCAAGTTCCAAAATGTGCAAATCCCGGATTGTCCAACCCCCAAAATGACCAATTTCCGGAATGTCCATCCCGGATACAATTTCGGTTCCGACTACAAGTGGGACCATGCAAATTACAACAAGTACTAACCTCTTGGCGCAGGCCGAGCCGCGGTGGTGACGGTGCAGATGCGACACGTGTAAAAACGAACGTTGGCACTTATCGCATGAGAACGGCCGCTCGCCCGTGTGGTTCCTGCAGGGTACATGCAATCATTACTAAAAATATCACGAGGTACACTTGCCTCGGAGAGCACGATCGACTAATCGAAAAATCTAATTTGAGAATAGAATTATTTCTTATTAATTAATTAATAATAAATAATAACTAGCATCCATAACATGATATAGATAATTGTTATTAAGCTGGTAATTCCAAAATTCTTAAAACCTTAAAATTTTGAAATACAGTCAAGTCAGAAGTACTCGAAACGACGGGCCTGCGTGAAAGGTTTAATGACAGTGAAGGAAACGCCTGAAGTATGTAAGGAAAGAGCAAAATGGCGGGCTGTTGTATCTGCCTACCCACGTGGTAAATAGAAAATAGCATATATGTAATGTTTCATATGTCGTGAGCCATTTTTGTCTCAACGCCGAATGTAAAGTCTCAATAATAAAGTGACACAGTCCCACACACCTCTTATGTACGACAAGATCACATTTCTTGTAGAACTTCTTGTCACAGCCCGGGTGTTCGCACGCGTGCGGTGTCAGGCCCTCGTGATCACGAGACAGGTGCGTTTTCAACTGAAATAATAAGAGCGTGTTAGTTTATTATAAAATAAAAGCAAGTTAAGTTAAAAGATATCTTAGACGAGGCTACAGAGCGACTTCTGTGTGGGTACCGCTACTGAATATGTCTCGTGTAGAAGCGAAACACGTGTCGAGGTTTAGTCTACACGCTTGTTGAATACTGCACATAATACTCGTAAATCTTTTGATTGAATTGGATGTTGAGACGCGGTAATTCCAGTTGTCAACTCAAATTTCGTTTAGTTGTTGGCCCCGGTGGACCCCCATGTTGCACACTAGCGGCCTAGGGCTGTCGGTCCTGGTGGTCACACGAACACATATGGCAGACGTTATACACGTTGATTTAATACTCGTTTCGCCTGGTCCTGCTCTTTATGCATACATCAATATCTGTACGGATCGCGGATCGACCCCCGCGTCATCTGCGTAGCGGTTGTGTTCACTGCCGCTGCAACACCTGTATAGTATCGGTCTAACAGATAGCCTCCAGGGGTTGCTTCATTGCCGGGGAAACGTTGTTAAAAAAAAGGAAAAATTGGAACGCGAGGCAGTAGCCCCCCAACGATCACAAATCCTCGCCACAGTAAGGTCGCTTCGCGAAGCCTGTGAAGTCCTCAGTAAGTGCCTGCGTTTCTGGGCGGAGATAGGCTGGCTGCAGTAGCCAGCAACTCTGGTGTAGAGTTGCTGGCTCCGCCACCCACATTTTCCCAAAAAGGGAAGCTAGGTGCGGACAAAGGAGTCCCGATATAATACACTGCGGCTGCGCTACAGAGTCACCAACACATAGACAGTAAGGTACTGACTCGCCAGAGCGCGGGGTAGGTCCGGTGGCACAGGTGGCAGGCGTGCGCCGGCAGCACGGCGGGCGCGTGTCGCGCGCGGTGCTTGTTGAGCGTCGAGCGGTAGCCGAAGCGTGCGCCGCACACACCGCACGCGTGCGCGCGCAGCGACGGCTCGTGCAGCGCTGCGGGCGGGAGCAGGCTTGAGTATACTTGTCGGCGAATACAGCCTAACAGGGTGGAATTTTGTAATGCCACCTGAAGGGTCAATTATAAGGATGAAACTCTCTAACAAACTTCATAAATTAAATAAAAGGAAAACAATGCCCGTAACAATCTATGCAATAAAAGTACAGGGTACAACTTTTACAGATTTCAGTCGGTTCTATTACCGGATGCGGCAAGCGATTACAAAATGCCACCCTGCATAAAGTCCACGTATATTCAATAACTGGCCAACCAAAGTCCAAGTTTGGAAGGTGGACACGAACCGTTTTTAATATATTCAGGTTTTATTAAATTTTTGTAGTCATGTTACAGATTCATGTCCATCCCACATGTGGCGTTTTCGCTAATAGAATGTCATTTTGTCTGGAGCCCCAGGTTCAACGTAGATATCGTCGATGAGATGTAAGTAGGTCAGGTGGCAGTTGTATCAGAAAAATGTCGAAGTTCGGACAAACATAGATTTACACCGGTAAGAGCATACCCTGGATTCCAAGAATGAAAAAGAATCAGTGATGGATCGTTGACACGCCATCATAGAGACAAAATACTCGTTTCTCTCTCACAAAATTCCGAAACTTAGCCAATTAAAAACAACAACAGATATTATAAAACGTCAGAACTCACCTCTATGAGAGTTATAGTTATCCTTCTTTTTGAATACTTTATTACATGTTCTACAAACATACAGTTTAATCTTCTTCTTCACTTTCAACTTTGAATCTTTTTCATCGAGACTTATCGCCTTTGCCTCTACATTCTGTTCTGATTTCTCACTTACTACCATTGGGATATCTTCCTTCTCAATCTTCATCATCCTTGATTGTATATTGATCTCTTCTGGTTTGAATTCCACTACTGGATTATCTTTCTCTTCCATTTTCACAACTAAAGTCTCATTTTCTACTTTAGGCCCAGAAGCCTCAGCCTCAGAAGCCACATTTTCATTTATTTCATTATTTACTAATTCCACACCAATATTTAACATGTCCGTTAGCTTTTCAGCATCAATTTCACTATTCAAACTTATAATAAATGTATCATCATGCTCTGTAGATATATATTGAACACGATTTTCTCCAATCAACTGATTCAAATTTGCTGCTAAATTTGTACTAGCTTCTAAATCAACATCACTTTCAAAAATAGTAGCACATTCGTTGACTGATACAGGGTTTTCTATATCAGTATGTTTGGGTATAAGTGATTCTGTATTTAGAAGTTCATCTGTTAAATCTGTTTTTGCATGACATAGAGTGTTCATTATATCCTGATCAATGCTTTTTCCATCTGTAAAATCAAAAAGGATTTCTCCATTTTTGTCCTGAGGGTAATCCATATCATTTGTGTTTGTGTTGAAGATGTGGCTCGGTTGTATACTGTCGAAGTCGATATCATTATAGAGAAGTTCTTCGTCTAGTATATGGAAGGTGTTCATTTCTTTGAGTAATTCAATTTGCATTAGATTGTCTGGTATATAGTCTATTTCGTTTTGATTGTATACGTTGTGTAGGATCTCATTTTGAGTAGACATGGTCATGTAATCGTCTTCAGCAGACAGAATGTCGTCTACGATATTGTCGACTATTCTATTCGCATCGCTGTTTTGGTATTTATCTTCTTTATAGGGCTCTGAGGCGTTGTTGCTGTGTTGTCTGTAATAGCAGAAACATCATTATTCTTAATCATATCCACACTACACTATCTTATTATAATAGAACTATGACAATTTAGAGAGTCCTACAGGTTTAGAGTCATAAACATTAATATTACTAGCGTAAATAGATCCACAGACTCCTTCATTACCCCGTTACCGAATTTAAAGGGTCAGTGCGAGTTACTTATGACAATTAGTGTAGAAACATTGATCTCATTGCAATATCTTCAAATCGTCAAAGTCGATAATGGTTTATAAAAAAATCGTGACACGTACGTATAATAACGTAGTTCGAGTCTGTCATAACCACCACCGGGCGGGACTTACGAGCCGATTCCCGGAGCAGAAAAAAGTAAGGAGTAGTAGTAAAAATAAATTAGCACTTACCTAACGCAATGCTCTAGTAAAGCACTCTTGTACTGGAAGCTGACGCCGCAGACACGACAGTGGTGTCTCCGTATCGTCTTGTCGGCCGGCTCGAAGTGGCTCTTGTTCAGGGGACACTTTTGGGCGTGGCGCTTCATCGATGCCAACTGAGGAAATATATTTTTATCATTCATTCTCTCATCCTCATTCACAACTCGGTTGGGGTCGGCTTTCTAGTCTAACAAAGATGCGGCTGAACTTCGATATTTTATGTGAAGCGACTGCCATCAAACCTCCACAACCAAATTGGCGATATCGAGGTTTTTGGGCGGATAGTTACCCGTAACAACTACCATAGATGTTTGTATGGCAACCGGGCCCGATGGCTTAACATGCTCTCCGAGGTACAACCAGACCAGTGCAAATATCCATATTCATGCATACAAATACTTGCACCAATTGGGGATCAGAACAGAAATCACTGTGCCTGTCAGCCATATAATGAAGTAATTATTACTATTGTATGTACAAACCACCCACCTGTTTGAACCGGTTTTTGCAACCAGGACAGCAGAAAGGCTTCTCATTGTTGTGCCTCAACATGTGACGTCGCAAGTTCGACTTGTCCTTGAACCTCATCTCGCAGACATTGCATGCATGCTTCTTTACATCTAAAATGAAACAAAGTACACTGTGTATTCATTTATATCACATACTAGCTGACCCGCGCAACTTCGTCTGCGTCACTCGGTTTTTGGCACATTTTTCACTTTTGCTCCGCACCAGTTGGTTGTAGCATGATGTTATATACATATAAACCTTCCTCTACAATCACACTTACTTTTATAAAAAAAAATCGCATCAAAATCCGTTGCGTATTAAGGATATAGGGACAGAGAAAGTGACTTTGTTTTATTCGATTTGATTTCATTTGTAGGTTTTGTTAGGTCTAATTATTGAAACATAGAGTTTATATTACTGACGTAAATAGAGAAACAATCTCTTCATTACCATGTTACCAAAATATAAAATGCCAGTGGCAGTGACATGTGACTTTTAGTGTAGAATCATTGATATTACCGCAATATGTATTTTTATCAGTTTATAATGGTTTATAAAAATCATTTCAGGGTTCATATACTCTGTCACTTTCTCACACCTAGGTTTTGTGTGTCTTTGCCCCTCTAAGGATAACTTTATGGGTTGACCCGACCAGAGCCAACTTAACTTGGAATAATTATATTATAAATTAATTTCTTCTTTTCAACAATAAGTTTCGCAATTGACCATTAACCTCACCTGCTGATAAGTGAGAATATGGTTGAAGATCAAGCCAACTTGCCCAGAAGTAGTTTAAGAATTGAAGACTCCTAGGTTTATCACGATACTCAGACAAGAGTAACGGCATTTCACTGTTTAGTATTCATTCCTATTATGATCCTTATAATTAACAATACCCTCCTTTGGGTTGCACAGTTGGGTAATAAAAATTACATGACAAAACCACATCATAGGTTATTAAGTAAGTATTCTAAGTGTTCTCACCACTGTGCTGATCTTTGTGTATCTTGAGGTCTGAAGGCTTGTAGAATGCTTTCTCACACTCATCACATTTGTATGGTCTGTACAACAAAAACAATAAAAAATATAATAAAACAGTCATCAATCATTCATCATTACTAATAGACGGGAGGGGATGTAGTAAGGCCTTCCGAAGAGCGAACCCTATGCTCGGGCCCGCTCCGTGGGTAGCGGCGGCGATGCCGTGAAACAAATTACTACACCACGATGGCAACTGAAAAATCCACAGGTCAGGAGAATAACTGATAGAAGCTTTTGTATGTTTGTTTTCATAATTCCACCAAAAACTATTAACATAGCTGCACATATCGTTATCAAACAATGTACATATAACAACAAAAGTCAATTCATATAGTAAAAAGATGTGTTGAAAAAATCTTGAGTCGATTTAATTTCAATCTCGTAAATGTCAAAAATTGTATTCTCATAACTCAATTAGAAGAAAAGAACTGACATTGTGCTTGTTTTGACATGTGGGAGAATGAGTTCAGTTTCTTTTTTTCATGTTATTCATGTTTTTTTATTCACAATACCTCACCTGTAGTCTAAATGTTTGTGAAACAAATGCTGCTGCAGCTTCCACAGAGCCTCAAAAGCCATGGCACAGTGTGGGCACTTCCAGATTAACTCCAGTGGTTTGTGGGTCAATGTATGCTTCATTAACTGCTGCTTTGTCGAGAACTTTACATTCGGACATTTCTCTGAAATAAAATATTACAGAACAAAATTTTGAGTACATACAATTGACAATGGAGCATGATAATAGGTGAGTATTGTCACTGTGTATATGGCAGGATCATAGCAAATTGCAAGATGTTGTATCTTCTTGCCTAATTAGATATTAGCAAATTAATTATTAATTGTGTATCTCCTTCTTGCATATTTAGCTAACTATTTTTAATTACATATTAATGGTCAGCAAAACCCCGTTTTTAACCCAATCATTATAGTAAAATATAGGTAGTCATTTACCTTTTTGCTTGCTTGACATTTCGGTTGTGGTCAAATTTGAATATTTAGCAAATTTATAGCAAGAGGTCTCTCCTGAACCAATTGGATATTGAGTGGTCATGATTCACATTAAAAAAACTAGGGCGAAAAATGAACGAATGTAAAACCACATCAGTCTGAGAGGTCAGACAATGACCAATTGAACCAAGTGGGATTATTTTGAAGCAAAACCCTAGGTGGAACCTACGATGCGTTTGGGACTAATGCAAATGAATGATGATATATAACAGAACTTCTAACTCACCACAAAGCCAAAGATTATCCTTGGAATGTACCCTCAAATGTCCATAATACTTCTTGGCATTGTCAAACTGCTTTCTACATATTTCACAGTGTAACGTAGTGGGCCCGTTTAAATCTGGCTCTTCCAGTGGTTCGTCCCCTGACAGAAACTGGGCCAAAACCTCATCTGTACCCAGCAGGGCACTGTGAGATGGTAACGCAGGGTTTAGGACATCATATACTGATTCCTGCTTTAGTTTATTAAATTCTAAATCTGTTGTATCTACATCCACGAACTGAAAATAATTGTTATAAAAAAAAATTAACATACAGGTCATACAGTCAACATGATGAAGACATGGTGTCAGTGGACGTTAGCTATTCAGATAAAACACTTAAAAATATACTTACTGGTAAACTAAAAAATGGTAAATTTGAATCCATTTTCGATAAACACGTTACTACTTAACCAGGTTCATTACAAATACACAAAATAACAAATTGTGAAAAAGCAACAATACATATTGTGCGCAAATGACAGAAGAATAAATGAATGATTAAATGAAATGAACGAATGAATTGATTGAATGACATATGACAATTATTTTCATACCTGGTAACTGTGAAATTGTTGCACAGATAATATAATGCAAGTCGATTATTAGAGAACGATTCCACCGATTCCAGTTCTGAATATTATGTTGCGTTTGTTTATTCTTTATTCGATTCGGCAGGCAATCAATACTGCCAACTGCCAATCTTGTTCAATGTCAATGTCAAAACTGGTCAAAACGACAGAATATTAAGATAAAAATTGGTTTATTATTATTGAACTATATAGAACTTATTATAAAGATAGGGTTAGGGTCTACTAAGAGCGTTTCATGCCATCATACGTGCGGCTATGCATTGACTGATGATTTTATCAATATAGTAGCAAGTTAGTATTGGTATTATTAATATTAATACAGAATGTTAACATTAGGCCAATAAAATACATATGTGTCTAATAAATGTATAAACCATCATCATCATATTTATATAGTTGTGTAATATTTACAATGTTCACCAAATGGTCAGGAAAATTTAATCAAAAGATATTTTGTCGCTACACCGATAACGATAACAAAATTACACACCTATTAAGATAATAGGAGCATTAAGTACCTATATACCTTTATTATATTATATACATAAGAAGTTACATACCAGGATAATATAAATGAAAATATCGACGTAAGTAGTTTATAAAATAGAATTCGGTGGTCATTTAATTAGGTAGGTAGGTATATAATTAAGTACCTATATGTGAGAAGATTCGAGGCCAAGGCCAAGGCCACGGTGATCGCGTATTATACCTACCATATAATATACCATATAATATAACATGTGCTTGTTTGTTACCATTGATTATTTGCTAAAAATCCCAAGTTCAATAATCATCTGTTATCGGCTGACCGCTTAGCTGAATCCTCGCCTGCTGGGTGCGGGACGGTGCTGATGCGGGAGGGCACCTACTCGTAGCTTACTTGCTCATCTCAGTTCACGTCCACCGCCTGCCATTCGCACCCGCTTCCGGTCCCCATTCTTGTCCTGCTTCCCCTCTCCATCTCGTGTAACCCTCAAGTAAGATACGCGGTTCAGCTAATAGGTTACAGTCGTTCTGTCAATTAACACCTACATTTAGCATACATTACAGCATACATAGCTAGTTACGCGCAACTAAGGAGTAGGTACTATTTTGTTATCCTACATAATTACGGATGTCATGGCCATCTGACTAAAGCAAATGGCATCCGCAATCGTTTGCAAACGATCATCTTAACATTAATTTCCACCAAGCCTTCAATTCTTTGGAAATATCATATAGTACTTTACGTAGCTATTATTCACTAGTGGTTGCCGTTAACGATATAAGAATATCAGTCATCTACATCTGTCAGATAATGCCTTTGGCAATATGTCCGTCTTTGTACAATTTACTGTGCATAAAGTGTGAAAATAAAATTAATAAAAAATTAAAAAATGGTAATTTTTATCCCAATATGTAAGTAGTTTACCCCGGACCGGAATACTACCATGTGTCTTCGGCTTCACAAGCGTTTCTCTAACAACCTGTGTGTGTATGTATGTATGTATGTTTAATAAAACTCAAATGTATTGGAAAACTATTGTTTCAGATACGAAACATGTGTATACTATTCACATACAATGGGGCCGAAGACGATGAGAGTGACTACTCCCTGATCTTGATATCAAACAGAGATGAGTTCTATGACCGGCCTGCACAGGACATGGCGCTTTGGAGCGAAGACCCCGTCGTTGTTGGAGGTTGGTATTGCTCAGTGTATGGGGCTCCAACTAACCACTATCACTGGTCCTAGGCGGTACAAGTAGGTGCTGATGAGACTCCGACTTACGCTTTCCTTTCGGGATTCAGGGGAGGGGTGTCAGACGACTGTCACTTCCGTAAAATTTAGAATTTCAAGTCAAATTGTGACAGGGGTGAGGTCGCGATCTCCCGTGTTCAATAGTACGAATTCCAAATATTACTAGTGGCGATTCTGTTCTGTGTCTGTAACAGCTTCAAAAAAAAATTTAAGAAGAAAGAAGCAGAAGAAATATAACTGGAATTGGGGCTCAAGACCCCGATTCTATTAATTGTTAACCATTATCAAAACACAAAAATTACAAAAACTACCATTACGTTTTCGGTAAAAGAAAAAAATACATTTTCATTTTCAGGTTCACGGTGCTATATAATTTTAGACTTTATCAACATATCAGTAAGGTCTAAAATTCAATAGCGGAACTTGTATTGACGACCTCCGTGGCGTGGCGGTAGTGAACGCGACTGCTACGCAGGCGGCGTGGGTTCGATTCCCGCTCAATGCAATGCTCTTTTTTCCCAGGTCGAGACTTGGAGACCAATGATGGAGGCACATGGCTGGCAGTGTCACCCACTTATCAGAAAATAGGAGTGTTACTTAATTTGCCGGGAGTGCCCAAAGCCAATGCTAAAAGTGAGCAATAAAACAATAATTGTACTTACCATCTCATAATTATTATAGGAACGTAATGTTTATGTGTGCAATATTAAAATAAATAAATTCTCCTCTCGTTTTTAGCTAGAGGTAAAATTGTTGCAGATTATGTAAAAAGTAATCAATCTGTACACACATACGTACAAAGTATAAAAAACTACACCGAGGATTGCAATGAATTTGTTTTTGTAGCAGTTAATTTCAAGTAAGTTTAATTTAATTTTCACTCACTTATTAATGACTAAACGAGAAAATTTGCGGTTATGTTTTTACTTACAAGTTTCTAGAAAATAGATATTCTTTTACCCAAGGACCCATTTCCGTAATCCTTGAAAATAAACTCATTGTGGCAGTATACCGAGATCCCGGCAAATATAACGAAATGTCATGCAAATATAGTCGGTTCGAATCCGAGATATACCGCTACCGTTACCGATGTCGTTAGCTCCCATTAAATAAAGCCCTAGCTAGTTGAAACAGCTCTGCGTATAATGGAATGCAATTGCATCCATTTTTTTAAATAATATATTGTACCTACCTACCGCCCTATGATATTTTTCAGTAACTCCAGTCCTTCCATATATACGTACAGTAACGCAAGTGACGAACTGAAATCACATACCGGTGCTTACAATGGCTTCGGTAACAGCTTACCAGATACGCCTCTGAAAAAGGTGGAAGCTGGTCGTGTCCAGTTGGAACAAGTGTGTTGTAAATTGAATAAAGAAAGAATGGAAAAAGAACTTATTGAAAATTTACTTGTACTGCTGAAGTCTGAAGAAAGGTAAGCCCTGCATCCTTAGGCCGCGAACTCAGCGGCAAGAAGCGCAGTGACGCAAGTGGTCAGGCAAACTTAAACCTACCGCACTGGTTTACCTTGGGGCCTAGCCAAAATGCATTAGTTCCGAATCTACATTCGTCATCGCTCTGAAAATGTTTGGGAATGACATTTGTTGTCGAAATGTCATGTGATCCCATTCCGACAACAAATGTTATACTCCGCACGCCGAATGATGATCCCTATGACGTTTCAACTGACAGTTGTATTAGTGATGCGAAACAATTTCGATAAAAACTGTTTTTTCAGGCAAATGTCATGTCATTCAACATAATAAGCAATATTTATTTATTTTGAAAAAAAGACTACGCGCATTGATGGACATAAAACTATGTGTGCTACTTCTCTTAGAATTGTTTTGAAAAAATGTGGATTCCGCTATAAAAAATGTAACAAGAGAAAAATATTAATGGAGCGTACTGACATAGCTTTACTACGATGCGATTTTCTTCGCAAAATCAAACAAATTGATATCTGGGAGAAGGTAGTATACCTTGATGAGACATGGCTGAACGCCAATCATACTGTAGGTAAGGCATGGACGGATGACACAGCGAAATCCAGCACAAAAACTCCTGAAGGAAGGGGCCAGCGCTTCATCATTTGCCACGCTGGCACAGCTACAGGTTTTGTGCCGAATTGCCTGTGGGCTTTTAAGTCAGTGAAAACAACGGAGTACCACGAGGAAATGAATATCGAAAACTTTAAGACATGGTTTATAAAACTATTAGAAAATTTGAATGAGCCTCACTATATTTTAATGGACAATGCTTCATATCACTCAGTTCAAATTGACAAACCCCCCAGCAGCAATAACAAAAAAGCTGAAATTATAGAGTGGTTACACGGCAATGGTGTGGAAACTGACAGTCAGATGTTAAAAAAAGAGTTGGTTAGACTGTTGAACTTTCACAAACAACAGACGCACCCATCATATTTTTTGGATGAATTGGCCAAATCAAATGGACACACGGTAATTCGGTTACCGTGTGTCCATTTGATTTGGATATCACTGTCAATATAATGCAATCGAGTTGATATGGGCGCAGTTCAAAGGTATCTATATTTTTTATTTATATAATATTATGTATATGCATATATTTCTAAAAATAATTACTGAATGTACAAATATTTTCCGGTCATGCAGCTAGGCATAACACAACTCCGCCATTCACGGCAAATAAAATGATGGTTTTATTGGAAGAAGCTTGCGCTCAAGTGACAGCTGACGATTGGCGAAAAGTGGTCGAAAGAACGAAGAAAATTTGGTTACAATACTGGGATCGAGATGTACAATACGACAATATCATTGACCAACCGTTAATAATAAACGTCACGGATAGCTGCAGTTCAGACTCAGATTTTGAAGATCCGATTGACCCTGTATCTGATTCAGATTGATATAAATAAAATACAAACTCAAAGCATTTGTTTTATATTTCCAACAAATTATCGATATTTTTTTTATCGATGTGTCCCTTCTTAGTCGATAACAGCTTGACGACGTAACTTTTGCAGCACGTACCATGTACATTTGCATTGAGTTTTTTTCTATTATTTCCGAACATTACGTAATAATTTCTTAATATTCATTTTTATAATTTACAATTGTACACAATTATGATTTTTTCGTCTTTTTAATGGACCTCTAAAGGATTTGATGTGATAGGACGTCAGTACAATGTTAAGCGCTAACGAACTGTCATAGGGATCATCATTCGGCGTGCGGATTATAGGTACTGCCATACATTTTCAGAGCGATGACGAATGTAGATTCGGTGCGAATGCATTTTGGCTTGGCTCCCTTACCGCTTGTACCGCCGCCGCTGAGTTCGTGGCCTCGGCCTAAGGGTCAATTCATACTAGCACAGAATCGAAATCAATCCTGCAAATACGCGCATTCAGTAGAATGCACGCGAATTCATGTATATAGGTACTATTATCTCGGAAAAGAAAAGGATCTTTGCGTTGTTAAGTATATTAACGTTTGGATCACACGTTTCTATTCTGTTGTAATATGAATTGACCCCAGCACAGTAGATAATGTTTTCAATGTAGGATCGGAGTCGCATATATTTATGTTTTCATTTTTTTTCGCACACCGTTCAACTCACAAATCGTCCAATTGACTCAATCTGTAGGTACAAAACACATGTCCAAAATTTAAGGAGACCCCGAACTAACAGGCTGGTGAAAACCTCAAGTGAAAAATAAATATGTTTGTTACAATTTTACAGACATTTGCCAGACCAGCAGTTGGAGACTCGGCGGCCAAATTCATATAAGGAGTTAAGTTCGATATACGTCTGTATACCCGAAGGAAGATATGGCACGAGGTGAGTATTAAAACTGGGTTCCTCTTCTTTCGTAATTGATTTTTGATAACCAGTTAGAATATCGTTTTTTTCTGTGACATTCATATACAAAAATGGAATTAAAATGTCGTTTCCATAGCCTCATTACAACCAGTTACGAAAGACATTATAATCGAAACATCATTTTTTGTACCATATTCAACTAATAAAGAACTTGAACTTGAATTGTTTTTCCATTTTGGTAACTAGTAATTAAATTAAGAAAATTTAGTCTGAAAACCATCAAAAAAATTGTAAGGGTGGATTGCTATGTCAAACTACAGAGTAATCCACCATTACAATTTTTTTTTACTCATGCCAAGTAAGGACTGTATTTGCTTATAACTTTTGTCATTGAATCACTTTCAGGACACACACCATAGTGCTGTTAACTAAGAAGGGACGTCTGCACATAACGGAGATTACGCAACAAGCTCCAATCGACCCCAAAAGTCCTAAATGGACTAAATCAGAATTCAACTTTGATGTCAGTGTAAATCAAATCAAATGTAAATGTTAATAAGATTCAAAATGTTGGAAAAAAAACTGTTTATTATCTATATGTATATAGTTACACATAAATGTTTTCAACAAGTATTACAAGTATTATTCACATTTACCCGTCCAACTAAAATGTCTATTGATTTAGATTTGAAAAGTGAATGCTAGTGTGTGACCATTCTCTTGTAGCAGGAATGCTCTGATGAACTGAGCTACATAAACACAGCTTGACCATTTGAAGTATGAGAAAAAGTGAACTGCCCGTTTTAAGCTCACTCTGAAAACTGGGTTGGATATGTCCAGGAACTTTTCAACTCAAAACTTTCAAATACCACTACAAATAATTTGATCCTTGACTAATTTACTTCACAGCAGTGGTACATATACCATAGAGACAAACACACATTGCATGCTGTACCCAAATCAGATAAGTTACATGTGCTTTACTAGATACATACAAAGTAAAGTACATCACTACATAGTATAAAACAAAGTCGCGTTCTCTGGCCCTATGTCCCTTTGTACGCTTTTAAACTACTCAGTGGATTTTGATGCGGTTTTTTTTAATAGATAGAATGGTTAAAGAGGAAGGTTTATATGTATATAACATCATGCTACGACCAACAAATGCGGAGCAGGAATGAAAAATGTTGCAAAAACGGGGTGACGCAGACAAAGTTGCGCGGGTCAGCTAGTATAATTATAATTTATTTGATGTGGGTAGGGCATGCAGTATCTATTTATTTCTATGGAATGCACAAAGCACTTTGAAATGTCTACCTATTACAGACTATGCTGTCTAAAAATCTCATGCATGTCACTGCTTTACAGTACCCAGTTATTTACTTTAAACAATTCATGAACAGCAAAATCAGCATCCTGCTCTAACACACAAGCTAAGAACTTAGGAACATTCAACAACGTACCAGACAATATATGTGGAAACAAACTTTTCTTATTCTCAACATATGTCAACATAAGTCTTTTGCAAATAAAATCTCCACTTAGAGAAACATTTCCTACTTCTACATAGTCTTCTAAAGACGTCGAGAACATTTCGACAGCAATCCTGTAGGACTCCCACATGTGCAATTTGTCAGCTGGTATTGCAGTCAAACGAAAATGATAGCCAAGTTTACTGTACGCTTCTTTCAATAATTCTGTTAAGCCATGAAGCGTTTGGTCTAAATCTTCTGCTGTCTTTGCTGCACTGAATATTTCTATGACTGAAGATTGACTGACATGGAATAGACTGTTTTCTTTTGATGATGTTGGGGTATACTGTCTTCCCATCGAAAAATATTTCAATGGTAACGTTTTAGGATATAGAACATTTTTAGCATGGTATGCTAAAAACGAACAAAGGGATCCTCCTCCGGTTAAATGCAAACGGCTATCAACGTTGACTTTAGAATCCTCGTTATGATGCAAGATGAAAGTATTGTCAGGATTAGTGTGGTCTATACCGCAGCCTTCTATAATCAAACTTTTAACAAAATCTGGATTTGAGAACTGGATAAATTTATTATCCCTCAATATTTTGTTAAAATAAAATTTTGCACCTAATTCAACGATAGCTGCATCACCTTTTAGATAGTACATTTCATTATTTTTAAAGTCAATAAGATCTATTTCTTTTCCTATTTTGAGATGGTCTTTTTTATTCTTTGGTGTGGACGAGTAAGTGTATAATATTTCTTTTTCTTCATTTGGTGTTTGAGAATGCAAGCTATTTGGTAATTTCAACACTTCAATCATAGCAGCTTCCTCTGCAGACCACAGAGGTATTTTTAATTTTTTTATATTGTCTTTGATTAGATCACATTGAATTTTAATTTTATTTTTAGTATCACTATCTGGTTCATTTTTTACTAGCTGACTCAACTCTCTGGTTAATTCTTCTTTTCTTTTAGAATACTCCGCTTTTTTCAAATTTAAATCTTCATACACTTGCCATAGACTTTCAACATTCTCTAATACAATATTAGATTTTCTTCGTAACAATTCATTCTGTAATAGCTCCCTTTGTTGTATTCTTTCAGGAAAATCTATGTGAGGAGTAATGTAAGTGAACTGTTCAGTGGCTTTAGCACCATTTATGAATAAAGCCGAGTGTCTCGCTGATGTGATCTTACCGTTCCACACTTTGCTCAGTACCTTTGTAAAAGTATTACATATCATTTTCATCAATTTTCTTTTTCTTATTAGGACTAACTTCTTCTATCACTGCATCACCGTCTTCGTCTATTGGCTTCTCAGTGTTCTGTGTAACTATTTTTCTTTTGGCCGCCTGTTTGTAGTTACCGTGACCTGCCGCGCGCTCTGACTCCTCTATGGTGTATGGTTCTAATTCTAGCGCCTTCAATCTCCGCTTGTGCACTTTTGTTTTGAAATGTTCGTTAAGCGCTTGCTCGTCTATGAAGTATCTAGCACAATGTAAACAATAATGTTGTGCTGCACCAGGCAGATCTAGGTCCACATTCTGGTTCAATAATTTGTTGGCGTTGCCTGAAAAATTACAGTTTATGGTTAACGTACAATTCAGAAAAGACAGAGCACGTTTACTTATGTATTTCAACAAATGTTCATTTATCCAGTAGTTCAAGATTGTGGTTTCTAGGTCGTCAATGCAAATTAACCTCCAAATAAATCAGAAACCATGTGATAAGAGCTTTGTTTAAAAAGGGAATCTTACCTTCTTTTAGATCCTCATCAATCTGGTCCAGGTCCTTCTTCCTATTCCTTACTCTCCACCTTTTTTTGAGATGAGTGTCACCAACGTGATATTTCTTTCGCTTGTATGTCATCGTAAAATCGAAAATATCAACTTGTGGAAGCCTTGTCAAAGAATGCGCATGTTTTTGACAATAATGACAAATTTGAAGTTAACTTGACATCTACATTACAGGGTTGTCAGAGTATAAAATATCATTGACTTGATTACCGATTGCTGTCTGTTATCGATATTTCTATATCTTTTATTTTTATATTATTCCTAGAGAATATCTTTAGCTTTAGCTTTTTGTTCCTTTACAGTTCAACCTGAGACTGAATAATTTATCAACATCTTCATCACCATTTCAGCGGCAATTTCTGTTGTATCTGACACTCAACCTTGAAATCCGAAGTCCACTCATTACTTCTTCCAACAGAACAGTGGGGAATAGACTATTATAATTAGCCTTTTTTTCTTGCTAATCCGAAAAGAAAGTCTGCATTAAAGCTTCGTCCGTTTACCGCTGTTTGTATAAGTTGGTCCATTGCTAATCGACCAATCCGCTTTAGAGATTATTAATTCCCCATCGTAGCCATATAAACGTACAACCCTTTAGGTGCACAATGGGGATTTCTCAAAATGGGGATTTCTCGAAATGGGGAGTTAGCAAAATGGGGAGTTAGCAAAATGGGGATATGAAGTACAATCGGGTACAATCGCCTAGTAGGTAATATATAATATTCTTAATTGATATAATGTCATCCATAAATCAAGTTATCATATTATTTTCAAGTTCAAAGGTCATGCATAGATTTATTAATAGATTTAGATGCACTTGTAGATGACGACGAAGTAGTTTTTATTTTATTCTGAGATGTAGACTTTTGTTGATGCTGGCTGGTTATAAATCAGTAGTAAATAAGTCAAGTGAAATTGTGACTGTTACTGTCATCGTATTTTTGTTGATTGTAGACATTATGAGTTTTACAATTGTTAAAAATCAAAAAGGGCGGAATTGTGTTCTAAAAGATGGATATCAATATAATTTCAAGAGAAAAAATGCGACGGGAAAAATGTATTTTCAATTAGGTAGAGTAAATGTTATGTTCAAAATAAGGCAATTTTATTTTTTGTAGCTAAGTGTACATGTACTCATTTTGAGAAATCCCCATTTTGAGAAATCCTCATTTTGAGAAATCCCCATTATGAGAAATCCCCATTGTGCGCCTAAAGGCGTACAACATAATTTAAAATTGTGCAAGATAATATCATCACTGTAGACGTCACTCATAGAAACCGTTACATGACGTAGTGGAACTGCAACATAACTTTTAGGAGGGTCACTGTTGAGCGGATCAGAATCTGTTGATACGGTACGGACACAAGAGATTGCATACTTCCCTCTGGAGCAATTCTAAAAATGCAGAATAGATTTTGTACTTTCTTTCACTTTCTTAGTGCAGTAAGTGAACCGGGAAACTCCCTCTGTGGGTCAACCTACAGCATCCACACTCGCACGTCCATCATCATTGAAGACCTCGAGGTCGTGCTGAAAGTTTTCTGAAAGGTCTATTCAAGACACACAATGCAGCAACCTCATCATGGTGAGAAAGTCGTGTTACTCTTTGATGAATGTAATCTGGTCACGTGACAGATTATTGTTGCTCTCCATTGTTGCTATCTTATTTGTCAAAGAGAAACGAGTCCTCCCCGCTGCGCTTAGCTATTCATTTTATAGGTTTTATAGGTTTATAGCTTCATGCTAACAGACAACATTTCATATTCTTTCTGATTTTTAATACTAAAAGGGTGACCAGGAATAGATAAATTCAGTTTCATTTATTCATATAATATAATCTTACAATAATAAAATTCAGGGAAACATAAATACAATGCTAATAATAAACAACGAACTTCCGTTCTGTATTTTAAGTTAATATTTTTTTTATTACGAAAGAATGAAAATAAAACGCTTTTCAACAATCGATAGATTATGATCGATCAATGATAGGAATGATTTGAATGAATCATATCAACGCAATGATTATATTTTTGCAACTTGCAACTTTGTTATACGATTTATCGATAACTGCTACAGGCGGCGGCCAGCCCTGCTCCAAGTACTCATAAAAATATTCTCTACAAACGAAAGACAATACGAGCAGCGCCGGGCGTCCGCACATAACTTACTAGTGAAGGCATATCGACGTGTAGATGACGACCAGACTAAGCACTCGGTAGCTCGCACGCTTCATACACACATACACAAAATAACGTAACACTAGTACCGCCTAAACTAAACCTAAACATATCTAGATATTCATTTGCCGTAGACACTGCACGCGGCAATATACTTCAAATTTTAACTGGCTCGTATGTGGAAAATCATTATATACATATAACAAATATTTTACTGTTAGAATATTTAGTTTCACTATCAGATGAATAAATCGAATTATTGCACTATTCAAACTGGTTGAGAAAAGACATTATCTGGTCATTTTAATTATTATTATTAAACAAAATTATTATTTTTATATTAGTATTTGACTGAGAAATAATTTCATATATAAATCATAGCAAATATCTTTCATTATTAATTTCAATTGTAACTATATCGATTGTTATTTTCGATAATATAATTTAATAATCTGTCGTGTTCGCTATATACATAAACCGAGATATATTACATGTATAAGCGAGAGTGGCGACGACTACAGTCACAAGTTTCCATTCTAACGTGACTCTACTAACATACACAAATATTTTACAATTCATTTATTTTATCTAAGTTTTTAGATACACATGATTGTAACGAGTATAAAGATTATTGTATGCAGTATATAAATTAAATGTGTTCTAATGTAGTGTCAGTCACAAAAGATAAAGACAAGGAATGTGACGTCCATAATTTATCGAAAATCCCAAACTAACACATTGATTTAAACTTGCACGATTTTCAAACATAATTATAACAGAACGGGTACAGACAATGTTTGTATATTTACCCCGAACGTCTCGAGAGGACTGAAAAGGAATTCACTCGAGATTATGTATGTAACGTCACATTTGAAATGTACATACAAACATTTTACTCGTGGTTTAGGCTTAGTTGGCACCACCTACCTGTTAAAGTTAAAATGTGTTGCACCAGAGTATTAATTAACATGGTTAAAGTTATCTTTTCGATAGAATTTGACGTTTGAGCGTGCCCGTATACAGTTAGCGTCAAGTTATGACGTGATTTTAATAATGATCAAATGGTGCAACCTGTTTTATACCTGACCAGTACTTTAACTACATGTTAAAGTAAGATCGAGCAACCCACGCGAAGTCTCATTCTGTTATAATTATGCACAAATCTACATGTCTTCATCAATTTTTGTGGACGTCACTACCGTCGTAAGTAACATTAGAATCGATGATAATCGACTAAATCTCGTTACAATCTCATAAATAGATACATGATTGCTGAACATTTAAATCGATAAATAACCGCGTTAACATGTTTAAAGTGTGTCTACACATTAATATTATCGACGCAAGCGATAATTCCGACAATTTCTATATAACTCTCATACACTATTAAAAAATAAAGCACTTTGTAGTAATGAGAGCTACTTAGCAATCAAATACATTAATATAATTTGTACAGGCTAACAATATTTTAGTTCAGTAACGTGTGGGTCCCGCGGGTACCGGAGGCACGCTCGACCGTTGATAATACTTTATTTTATACAAGGGACCTGCGTAAAAGAAACATTAGGCCTCTGTGTTTTGTAGAAATACGCCTATGAGGTCACTAGAAAACATTCGTCGGTGTTAACATAAGACTTTCTGTTCACAATTATATTATAATACGACGTCAAACGCTTTCTAATGTTCTAAAAGGCGTAGATATCTAAAAAATTAGTCGACTTCACAGCTGCGAACCGTTAGTTAGCGCAGTTTTCAAAATCAATCAATTTTTTAGGTACGTATATAACCGGTATTCTCATTCAGGGGGCGAAGAGGCGATCAGTCTACAGTGAACAAACTAGGATTTCCTTACTTCTATGTGTAATTTGTGTAAAAATAAAGAATATCCTATCGGTAGCTCACGTCCCCTCGTGTCCAACGCCGGCCAAGAAACATGGTTAAACTTAAGCTAGTTCATAAGTCGGGTCCGAGCGTGTGTCGCGTGTGGTGCCTACATGCCGTAGCCGTGGTAGGGCGCGGGCGAGGGCGCCTGCGCCGCGTACGCGTACGGGGACGCCTGCGCCGCCACGCCCACGCCGGGGACCACGCCCGGCACCACGCCCGGGTACTGCATCGATGGGCCTGGAACAGAGCATCCGATTACTAATAAGTCTTGGGTGTGAATTGCAGTTACATTACAACAATAACATAGAAAATGTGTTATCTTGACTCAAAGTAGAAGAAACAGGATATTTGGCATTAGTTCTGAACGCAGATTCTTAAGTCTTAGCACCTATAGTCCATTTGTTTAAGTTCTTAAAAAAACGTAAACAATCTTAGCTTGTCTTTTTAATATGTTTTGTTTAAAAACTCAGTATAAAAATACTTTTCTACTCAGTAACGCATTTTGAAGACTAAAAACCCTAGTCGAACCATTAGTTAGTCAGTTAGTTAGTCTAATTTATTTGTTTAACGTGTGTTTCTATAAAAGTTGCCACAAGATCGTTTACCTTTATTTAAGTACCTAAACAAATTAAGTATAGTAGAGGGAGCGAATAATGTTATGAACACTTTTTCATATAATTTTTGACTTTAAATCTATATTAATAAAGTATAATTCAATGACATTTTTGTAATTTCAGTGACTTGATATTAGTTTACAATTAGTAAAATCGGGGTCCTGAACATCAAAACTAATTGAATTTTTCATTTCCGTATTAATATCAGTGTGTCTACCAAAAACATACGAGATTAGTTCGAGTCCTTCAGACTTTGCAGGAGTAATAGACAATGTGTGCTTGTACTAACCAGCGGTAAGCATGAGTTGTGGTTCCATGATCATGGCGGGCTTGGCTTCGTGTTCGGCGCTCTCTGTGCTTCGTTTAGCGTCCGCCTCTTCCAGTTTCTCCACCTTCGTTGTTAGCTCTCGGACAGTCTGTAAGTACAGTTCAAAGATTATAGTGTGACATATAAATGTCAAAAAACTATAATTATTTAAATTATAATCTTAATGTTTGGATATGAGCGGATCTCTTGTAAGCCTAGCGTCTAGTCAAAGGTAGTCCTCAGAGGTAGCAGCACCCTTCTCCGTATCGGGAGTCTAGGACAAGATTTAGCGTTTTACCTGGATAAGGAATGGCATGGCGAAGTCCATGATATTATGCCTCCACGCGAGCTCGATAACAACATCGGGTTTAAGGAGGTCGTAGCACTGTGGACAACAAATAAATTATTAACAAATATAATACTAAAGAGACCTATAGTCCATTTGTGTAGGTACTTAAAAAAACGTAAACAATCTTGGTATGTCTTTTAAATAAGTTTTGTTCAAAACCCCAGTATTAAAATACTTTTCTGCTTAAAAACGTTTTATAAAGACTAAATATCGGTATCGAACCACTAGTTAGTCGTTTAGTTAGCTTAGTTTATTTATTTAACACGTATTGTGTCTTATAAAAAGTTGCGACAACATTGTTTACCTTTTTTAAGTAGGTACCTAACCAAATGGAGTATAAGGCTTCATTCATATACTTTTTTCGAGCAGTTTGAATGAGCGTTGGTCATTGAAACGGGTAACAAGACACGGGTAAAGAACACCATTGTCACAAAGTTTACCAATCACTATATCGGTTGATTTTATAGTGTTTTCCGAAAAAAAGATTTTGGTCACAATTTCGATAGTAAAATCGTAAGGAAGTACTAATTTGGCGAAAAAAAAATTTATTTTTTACACGTCCCATACATTTTTCTGTTCACCTGTACATTATTGCCATACATAAAGTATTTTTTTTTTTTTTCAAAATTAAAACTTCCAGTCGATTTTGCTAAGGAAACTGTGTGTGAAACAAAATATTCTTTTTCCGAAACCACTATAAAATCACCGTGTATGTGCAGCAGTACGTACCTGGTACAGACAGGCAGAGAAGCACTCGTAGTTGTCTCTCTCCAGGAACCAGTTGAGCAGTTCCTCGGCCACGTCGGCCTGGCGCGACTCGGCCGCGTACTCCATGGCGTCGGCGTATAGCGCGTCCTTCTTGCATAGCTCCACTGACTGCTTCCACCGGTTGTTGCCTGGCGGAATACAACATTTATGAGGTTGTGGTTGTCAGCCTCTGTAGTCGCGGTAGTGAACGCGACGACTACGCAGGTGTGGGTTCGATACCCGCTCAGTGCAAATATTTGTCTGCTTAAATATGGCTATTTGTATGCATGAATCTGGCTAGGAGAGAATGTTAAGCCGTCGGTCCCGGTTGTTATATAATCATCTATGGCAGTCTTTACGGGCAGTTGGGGCCCTAAAAAGTTCAACAACTGGTCTAGCTGCAATTCTTCGATATCACCTATTCCTATAGGTTGTGGAGGCAAGATGGCAATTGCTTCACGGAAAATATTGAGGTTCAGACGCAACGCAACGCAGTTAGACTGGGAATCTGCTGATCCCAAACTCCGAAGTAACAGCATCTGGTACACGGAGGACCGAACTATATAGATGACGGAGATGTAACAGTTAGATTTCTCTATACAAAAATGCGTGGCCAGTTGCGGGTGTGAAGGGAGACGCGCGGGGACATGTAATCACACCCCTCCACCCGCGTGTTTGTACCCCTCTGTTTAAACCCCTCCTACTTCCAAGAAAACCATCTACCAGAACATAGCGAAACTGGAAACAAACGTGACATGCAATTTTCATTGTAGTTTGACTACTGGCCACTAAGCGCTACAAAGCATTCTAGAACTATCTATGTTATGAATGTTTATTTCCTTAAACTTATCTCGGAGGAAGATTCTTGGGCCCAAATTATAAATTACTCGCTCAGCCCATTTTTGAAGAATAAATATTGCATTTAGAAGTAAATATAGAAGCTATAATAATAAACAACACTTAATTTTAAATAGGGGTATTGTTTTTGAAAATTGGAACATCTGTTGGTATAAGGGCAAACCATTTAGTTTCTCTACATGGTTTAGTCATAGCCCGGTAGATGGCTTAGTTAACTTTATTTAAAATTTAAAATTTCAGTTAAATTAACTATTTATAAATAAAACGACATTTTTGAAATCATTATTGAACTAAGACAAAATGACTGTGGTGAAAATTTCACAGTATGCATTGAGTATTATTACAACTACGATACATGAAAGACAAGATTACTTACATCTATTCTCCACTAGATGGTTCTATTAGGGTATTTTTTTTATAAAAATTAAAATATAAATCCAGGGGACTTACAGATGAAATGCTACACCATCAGTATGTTTAGACAGTTTTCCTGTACAATTTTTACACCCTGACACCACACACTTCATGACGGAACACGATGAAAACTATTTTATTCTGCAATTTTTTTAAGAAAAATGACATCCGTACCCAATGCCGTGACACGAGAACTGATGAGTGACGTCAGAGCCTAAACTTCGTCCCTTTCTAACATTACCGCGCCCGTTCGTCTCGATTGAATTCTTATGACTCAATTGCCTTTGCAACAACTCCGCTTACTTCAATTCTCCATGATCTGGTACGACCGGAAACGCACGGATGATGATTTTATGAGGTTGTGGTTATACAAAGCGTCCCAAGGCAATACCATATGGAGGGAAAGTACCTTAATTATTGTATATAGGCCACCGTCGTTGTCTAACGGCTAAGGACAGCTTCCTTTAAGTAACACTCGATGAAATACAGGTAAATAGTCATCAATTCAAATGGCAAACACCCCTAGCAAGTTCCGTGATCGTTTATCGACGAGTGATATAATATACATGAAGTTGGTATTGAAAAATCAATAGTTAAACATGTGATGAACTACATACCTTTGTACAGGTAGGCGGCGATTCTTCTGAACTCGGTGAGCTCGTGTTTTTCTAATTGTTGCGCCAGAGCGATTGTGTCGAAATTGTCAAACGCGTCTATTGATGTTCTCAGACCCTGCAATATACAATTTTTATTTACAGTAAATGTTTTTTTTCTCATGGTGTGCAATCCGGTCTTTATAGGATTTTATCCTGTTATTTATCTCCTCTTTGACGGTGGGTATTTTCAAATACAGTAAATGTAAAAAATATATTTGTGAATTGCAATTAAATAATTAACAAAATGTACACTAAACATTGCGCGCTCTAAATATCACAGCGCACTGTGGTTTATGACCCACATCAAAGTCAAAGCATCCCAATATTGGGATGCTTTGACCTACTTTTACCACGCTGGCAAGATGGGTTGGTACAGGGTTTTATTTCGAGTATACATTCTCTCGCAGTCATATCGTAAACGTATTTTTCCGTTTGTCTCTTTGGTTTCCCTCTAACATACCTTGACGATGATCCCAGTTACATCTGAGGATATCAACTCCATTTCCATTTTCGAAGACCCGGTTTCGCTAACCATATATAACTTGGTTCATTAAAGAAAGGTTTTATAAATGGCGGACGTTATCACTTCCTCTCGCTCGCACACTAGTACTGTCTATACTCACTCACGCGCGTGCCGTCAACACAAAAAAAATATTGATCTTTATTTTCTTCCACGCTCTGTGCTCTTGATGCGATGCATAAAAGAAAGGATTCTTAAATGTCGGCTTGTATTTGCGTTGACAGATAGTACACCTAGCATACAAAATTTTATTGTTTTTTCAGTTTAAAAAAAATATAAACAAGACCGTTGTTCATAATAATGTTAGTTCTTTATTTTAACCCACATCATGATCTTCCATGATCCTCCTTATAGAATGTGATATACGTTCCTTTTTCAGGATGAAAGGACTCAATGTGCGTTTAAAAGGACTCTATGTGTAAAAGTAGGTACTGTTTCCGATGAAAACAAAAATAGATGCCGTCACGTGTCGCGGGCGAAGCCGCCGGCCGCAGCTAGTTAGACATTATTACGACCCGGTCTTGTTTTTATTATTTTTCATATGAAAAAAAAAATATTTGAAATTTTATATGCTAGCTGTACTTTCCGTCAACGCAAGTACAAGCCGCCATTTATAAAACCTTTCTTTAATGCACCAGCTTATAACACGCAACACGAAAGTTTAAAAGTGAGTAATAACATCAAGTTCCTTACCTGATAGTCCTCCTCGTCGATAAGCAACGAGTTGAGTGCCTCATTAACCGCCTTGTTGTTGAGACTCTGCACGGAGCGCAGGTACGCCTTGACGAGCTGCAGATGGCCCGCCTTGGTGAAGAACGTGACGGCTCGCGTGTGGTCCATGCGAGGCGCCAGTACTAGCAGCAAGTCGTTCAGCAAGAGCGGCTTGTAGTCCAGGTAGAACTGGATGGCTTTGTAGTATAGCTCCATGTTCGCGACCTGGGAACGACATATGTATGGCTTTTTAGTATCTGTATCCTATTACAAATGTGATTTTGTTATTCAAAGCTGCATGGATGTGGCTGAAATTTGGCATAGGAATAGATACACAGTCTGGAATTTTCTTTTAATTTCCTACAGGCTGCGTGAATGGGATCAAAATTGCACGTGGGTGAAGCTGCGTGCATCAACTAGTATGTAGTATGTAAACTTCAAACTCTGAGAGCAAGGCCTGCGTCAGACTAGTCTCGTCTGTTGTTTAGACTTGGGAAGTGGGCGTTTTGGGAAGTGGGTGTTTCGGGAAGTGGGCATTTTGGGAAGGGGGCATTTTGGGAAGTGGGCATTTCGAGAAGTGGATGTTTTGGGAAGTGGGTGTTTTGCGAAGTGGGCGTTTTGGGAAGTGGTCCTTATGAGTCAAAAGGGCCCCGTCTATGACTAGAATAGCGAAGCTCTCTTACCTTAGTGATAATATCCTTGAAGTGTCCCTCGCGCCACGCCTCTGTGGGATGCTGCATCATGGTGAGAGCGGCGTTGTCGTACTCTTCGTACTTGTCGTACAGGAACACTAGTTCCGACCATAAGTGAGCGTGTTCCGCCGCTCGTAAAACCTGCATACGTAGAAAAAAAAAGGTTAAAAATATAAATTACAGCAATCGGTAAGTAACTTGGCAAGAACCGTCAGCGCATCTGAGACGATTTTTGAGTCTCTTTTGCGGTAAAATAAATGATGGCATTCTGGTGAATGAATAGAATAACAGCTTAAATTCTATATTACCTATCATAACTCTGGTTCTACTTAACCAATTGCAATCAAACGAACGTAAGATTTTAAATTGGACCAAACCCATTCAGGCAAAAAAAAAACAGCCGTGAAATCCGTTCAGTACTTTTTGCGTCCATCGCGGACAAACATAAACTTTTTATAATCATATAATAGTATAGATATGAATGGAAAAAGTATGACTTTGATGTATTTTGTGTAATGATTGATATTTATCTCTTAGTTCATCAATTGTAATTAATTAATGTTTTCAAAACTATCTACATTATTGCAAATTATTTTCTTCCTGGTATACTGACCTTAGGTATATTGACTCTCGACCAGAACAACTCGAGATGCTCTCGCATCTTGGTGGGTTTGTACTTAGAGTACAGAATGGCCAGCTCTGTGAACATGCCCATGTGGGCTCTCTCCAGGCCGAGGGCTGCTTCCAGTAGACTGATCAACTCGTCGAAGTGGCCACGGTCCTGTGGGAAACAATGACAATATGAAATTCAATATCAGGAATATTACTACTAACTTAACATGGTTAAATGGTATCACTCGACGGTTCTACTCCTAATCGGTAACGGTGAAATCAAGAGAGTATTAACCGGGAGATTAATTGAGATCTACTCTAAATGGATCTAGCGGTTCATACTGCGAACAGATCGGCTGATTGAATTTAGGAACGTCGGTAGCTTAGTGGTTAAGGAGTCGGTCTTACGATCGAAAGGTCCAGGTTTGTGAACCCACTTCTAACACAAGCTATTGAGCTTAGCTGGAGGGGTTAGAGGTAATATTAGTAATTTCGATTGCTAATATTTTAAAAAGAGAATAAAAAGAAATGGAGGAATCGCGAGATTAATAAAGGATGAGAAAATTATTATTAAATATTGAAATTGATTATATGTTTCACAGTAGGTCTACTGTATCATAGGTTTCATTTACACCGCGGCGGAATGGCGAACGAAATTGTAAGAACAAAGCATATTGAACTTTATGTCAAGTTCATAATACACGAGTTGCGCGTCTTCCGCGGAATCGTCGCGTGTTCTCAAGACTTCTGCTAACTAAGATCATATCGTAGTTGCTATACAGTTCATTATGCTTTGTACCTACAATTTTCTTCGTTTCCATTCCGACGCGGTGTAAATTGAGCCTTATACCTGCGACGGCGTTCGGTGTTAGATGTCCAACTCTAATGTAACCACCTCAAATAGCTAACGGGGGCCAATCCGTAGGGATTTCCACAGTAGGGATGTGTAATTTGTTTCATTTTTCTTTTTAACATTGTTTTTCTTTACGTGCTAATCTTTGCTTACAATTAAATTACTATTCAGTGAAAACTTGTAATTGCCTTGCATATGCTTATTTTATGATTTATCCGATGTAGTAGTAGCTGTGAGTTTTTTATGTGAAAATAAACGAAAGAGCACTAGGCCAGGCGCTACCTGGTAGTAGTTGATGAGGTCCTCCAGCTCGTCGGCGTGCACGACGATGTGCAGGCCGCACATCTGCGCCAGGCGGAACTCGCCCGCGTCCACGCACGCGAAGCACACCTCCTTCCACGTGCGCGTCGAGTTCGCCTTGCGCGCGCTGTCCACCGCGCCTGGGGGAGTATAGTGGTAAGTAACTTAGCAAGAACCGTCGGCGCATCTAATACGATTTTTGGGTCTCTTTCGGGGTAAATCAGACATGACTCAAAATAAATGATGGCATTCTGATGAATGAATAGAATAATGACAAGCACTTTTTGTGCCTCTAAGTGTACGATGCGCGAACTCACCCCAACTACTACAAATCCTTGCCAAGTTAGATGCCGTGCACTGTACTATGTGTACGTTATGCACAACACATAATGGTAATGTATACTAGCAAGGCAGTGCTAAATAAAGTAGATCGCTCGTTTCACGCGGCGCAGGCGCATAATACAGCTGCGCGAGGGAAAGACCACGTTCGCAATGTAAACATGCGTTCATATTTGTGACATGAACAGTGGACCGGACAGCGTGATATCAAGACAAAACGTTGAGTGCGGGCGTAACAACTTGTAGCACATGGGCACACGATTGCACTGACACGGCCAACATTCGATCGATGGTTTCATTTAAGCTCAGCTATCGCGCAGCTGAATACGCGACGGACATGCATTTCCGACACGTTCACGGTAAAACGTTACGTAAATGTAGATGCGGTATATCACGTGAATGGGGTTATTTTTTTTCTAAATCCACCCAAGTCGTATGTGTCCATTCGTACAGCTAGTTACACCATACCTAGTCATCTAGTATTGACATGGAATGTATTATATTATTGAAGTTCAAGCACTATTCGTGACGGATAGGGCTTTAGGAGAAGAGGAAACGACGTACGGGTATGGAAGGACCTACCAGTACCTTTGGACTCGAGTCGACCTCAAACACATTTGTTAACCGATACACCCGTTGATAAAGTGATGAGGATCTATTGCTAGCTGTACTCTCGGGTTTGTCAATGAGACGGCAGTCGGTATAAGAGTACCGTTGAGCTTTGGAGCTCAATATCTACTCCCCTATTCTTTCTCCTGATTGGCTTCTTACTTATAACCACCTATGAATATTAAGTTTACAAATATTTCACCAACTCACCCTGGAACTCCTTAAGGTGTACAAGCGTGATGGCCAGCCGGGCGAAGTTGCTGACATTATTGTACAGAAGTTTGGCCGCGTTGTACATCTGGTCGTCGAAGCAGCGGTCGCCGATCTTCTGTATGTCGGCGTGGTTGGGCCCCGAGATGAACTCCTCGAGGTCGGCGAGGCGGCCGGTGCGTGCGTACGCGTAGATCAATTCGGATTCTATGTATGATTCGCGAGCTTTCTTGCGTGCCATCTGGTGATAAAAAGAAATTCATGTGGTTACGTTTGTAATGTTTTATTTTTTCAGTGGAAGAAGACACGTCCCTTTCCCACTGGATATTCATTTTCATATTTACTCGCCAGTTGCTGGTACTTTTTTATTCGTACCCAACAGTATAAAATACCTTTACACCTTTTGAGTATTTAACATTTAAAGATGACTGCATTGCTCACTGCGTGAGATAAACATCCTTTGTCGTCAGCGAGGAACACAGTTATAAAACACTAAAAATTATGAGAAAAATTCGTATTTCGTGGCCTGATTGGTGGTCCATTATACTGACCCGATTAAATTTAAATCATCATCATCATCTCTCTGCCTTTGGTCTCCTCCACACATTCCTCTCAGATGCCATTATCTCAGTCACTCCCGTTCTTGCTATATCTTATTTCACACAATCGATCTATCTTTTCTTGGGCCAACCTTTAGAAGAAGCCCTTTAAATTCATACTTTGGCGTTTGGACGACTAAAATTCTTCTTCTTCCGTCGAATCGACGGCATTTTTGAGAGGTCATCGTTGTGTAGTAACTTGTTTCTTGAGAGGGCCCGAGTATAGGTTTCGCTCTTCGGGAAGACTTACTACGTCACATTAAAATCACAGTACTGACCTGTAGATACCGGACCAGGTCTTCCCAGGACTCGCGCTTAGTGGCGGTGTCCACAACATCCATGTAAGCGGACGGGTCGTCGGCCTTGATGTAAGAGTCGATGGCCTCCTTGACCAGGCCCTGCTGCAGCTGAGCCTTGGCTAACTGCGACCATACGCCGGGCTCGTTGCAGCGTTCCGCGAACTCGTAAGCGCGTTCCAAGTCTTTCACTTGTTCTATTAGCACCTGGGAACATAAATTCATGGGTGATTGTGGTTCAAAAATGTAACTTTTATGAAAACCTTTGAAAATGTTTTGAAGCGAAACTGGTTAGGTATAAATTGTGGAACGAAAAAGGGGATAAGGTTCATCAGTTTGTTACAAGCAGAATTTAATGTGATGAAAAACATTATTAATATTAATATGAGTGTCATGGACCCACGTTAATAAGAGAGATATTGCAAAACTCACATATCTTTTGCAATATCTCTTTTTTTTTTTTTCAAATTGTCCCAGAACTTTTGTAGCACACCACACATTATTCTAGAACAACTACGTATGGTGTCCAAAGAACCTTAGATAGGGTAGAAATGAGATGACTTTTACTTTTATATTATTTATATCTGTGTGTTATGTTATAACTTTATTGCTATTTCAAATAGGTTTACTACTGTAATGAATGATCATAAGCTCATCTGATATTTGCCTTACCTGTATAGCAGAGGTGTTGACGTCAAACTTCTTGAATATAGCGAACGCCTCCTCGTAAAGTTCATTATTGATGGCAATGTTGGCAATGTCGGGCGCGTCATAGTTGTCCAGACGGTTGATGTACTCCATCACACGGCTACGGTCCGCCTTGATAGCTAGAAGAGTGCGGTGTTTGGTTAATATTGATTTGATGGACACATCATAAGATGAATTTATGCTACTATCCTGCCAGTAATTGTGTGCTATGAATGTTTTTCATCTGGCTGAAATTTATCACTGTGATTTTTTTTTGTGGTGGAATGTATTTACGCACTTCGCTCACCCCCCGCGAGGCAAGGGGCTCGACTCCTGACCTCGAAACGGAGGCCAGACTACCCACTAAACCACCACGGTGTTCCTCCTTCGCCTAATCCGAGCCGCGGGATAGAATGCTCACCGCGACTCGGCTAGGGACGCCCTATTATCCTATTTATCACATACGTCCTATTTATAACACCCTATTTATCACAGAGATAGGTTAGTGCAGTATGCAGTATGTATGCAATCCTTATAATCAAAAGTGCAACTTAGCACTTTCCATGTCGAATACATGTTATAACTTGTGTGTGTCACTCAATAAATGGACAGATGAAGTAAACATATACCCTTTTATTTTACTCTGCCTGACATCAAAAACAATAATATTACATTAGGATAGGTAACATATAGTTTTTATCCCACGAAAAGGTTCCCAGACACAAATTTAAAAAGCTTTTACCTTATTTTAACCTGTGAAAGAGTCGACCTTTCAACACCCAGATTTAACGATTGGATCTAAGAGAATCAAGCATCCTAGATCATCTTAACAACATGATATTTCGATTCAGAGTAAGTGTTCAGATATTCATTATTTTACTGTCTGGTTGGTTGGCCAACTAGAGATCTATGAAAGCTGTCGCCCTAGCAAAAAACGGTTTGCAGGCATTATCATTTCACTATTGTGATGTTCTGTTGTGTGTTTAGTGAGAGCTGTCTTACCAGTAAGAATAAGCAAGTTCTGCAGATTTCTATGGTCAGAGAACACCGAGTTGTCCAGTACAATCTTCTCTAAAAGCTCGATGAGCTCATTTGGCAGATCAGCTGTCATAAACGCCTTCACAGTCACAGAGATGTCTTCCGGATCTTGGGTTTCTGATAGCGCCGTTTGGACTACCTGCAATGTTAATTCACTAGTATTATAACGCTGAAGAGTTCAATGGTTTGGTATGGTTATGGTTTGGTTTGATTGCCTATTTGGGCGCGATTAATACCATGACTTGTAATGCCCAAATTGACAGTTGAAGTGCACACTTTTTTGGATGTAATTAACTCACTCACTTATTACACTGGCAGACTTGTAGAGCTATAACGAGGTAGGCGCTAAAGAAGTTCACATTTTTACACGTAAGACTTGACCTAAAGGGTTAATATTAGGTTAGGGGCCCTCAAGTGTGCAAGGTCATCCCGTTATTTCAGCTATTGAGGTACCATAGTGACCGTGGGACTGTTGCTGAAGGGGTTGGACTCGGCCAGCACGTCGAGCCACAGGTCGGGGTCGAGGTAGCGCGCCTGTGTTGAGTGACCGCGGGACTGTTGCTAGGCGCGGCACGTACCTGGTCGATGAGCTGGCGCTTGAAGGGGTTGGACTCGGCCAGCACGTCGAGCCACAGGTCGGGGTCGAGGTAGCGCGCCTGTGTTGAGTGACCGCGGGACTGTTGCTAGGCGCGGCACGTACCTGGTCGATGAGCTGGCGCTTGAAGGGGTTGGACTCGGCCAGCACGTCGAGCCACAGGTCGGGGTCGAGGTAGCGCGCCTGTGTTGAGTGACCGCGGGACTGTTGCTAGGCGCGGCACGTACCTGGTCGATGAGCTGGCGCTTGAAGGGGTTGGACTCGGCCAGCACGTCGAGCCACAGGTCGGGGTCGAGGTAGCGCGCCTGTGTTGAGTGACCGCGGGACTGTTGCTAGGCGCGGCACGTACCTGGTCGATGAGCTGGCGCTTGAAGGGGTTGGACTCGGCCAGCACGTCGAGCCACAGGTCGGGGTCGAGGTAGCGCGCCTGTGTTGAGTGACCGCGGGACTGTTGCTAGGCGCGGCACGTACCTGGTCGATGAGCTGGCGCTTGAAGGGGTTGGACTCGGCCAGCACGTCGAGCCACAGGTCGGGGTCGAGGTAGCGCGCCTGTGTTGAGTGACCGCGGGACTGTTGCTAGGCGCGGCACGTACCTGGTCGATGAGCTGGCGCTTGAAGGGGTTGGACTCGGCCAGCACGTCGAGCCACAGGTCGGGGTCGAGGTAGCGCGCCTGTGTTGAGTGACCGCGGGACTGTTGCTAGGCGCGGCACGTACCTGGTCGATGAGCTGGCGCTTGAAGGGGTTGGACTCGGCCAGCACGTCGAGCCACAGGTCGGGGTCGAGGTAGCGCGCCTGTGTTGAGTGACCGCGGGACTGTTGCTAGGCGCGGCACGTACCTGGTCGATGAGCTGG
The DNA here is from genome assembly GCA_963691645.1 of Pelosia muscerda. NCBI lineage: Eukaryota > Metazoa > Arthropoda > Insecta > Lepidoptera > Erebidae > Pelosia > Pelosia muscerda. The sequence goes on from OY829118.1 coordinate 3,750,964, forward strand.
CGCTTGAAGGGGTTGGACTCGGCCAGCACGTCGAGCCACAGGTCGGGGTCGAGGTAGCGCGCCTGTGTTGAGTGACCGCGGGACTGTTGCTAGGCGCGGCACGTACCTGGTCGATGAGCTGGCGCTTGAAGGGGTTGGACTCGGCCAGCACGTCGAGCCACAGGTCGGGGTCGAGGTAGCGCGCCTGTGTTGAGTGACCGCGGGACTGTTGCTAGGCGCGGCACGTACCTGGTCGATGAGCTGGCGCTTGAAGGGGTTGGACTCGGCCAGCACGTCGAGCCACAGGTCGGGGTCGAGGTAGCGCGCCTGTGTTGAGTGACCGCGGGACTGTTGCTAGGCGCGGCACGTACCTGGTCGATGAGCTGGCGCTTGAAGGGGTTGGACTCGGCCAGCACGTCGAGCCACAGGTCGGGGTCGAGGTAGCGCGCCTGTGTTGAGTGACCGCGGGACTGTTGCTAGGCGCGGCACGTACCTGGTCGATGAGCTGGCGCTTGAAGGGGTTGGACTCGGCCAGCACGTCGAGCCACAGGTCGGGGTCGCGGCGCCGCACGAGGTAGCGCGCCTGCGTCTTGAACAGCGAGTTGTCGTTGCACACGGCGATGAGCTCGCGGTCGCACTGCCCGCGCTCGTACGCCACGCACGCCAGGTGCGGGTCGCGCTTCTCGCAGTAGCGCCCCACCACGCGCGAGTCGTACCTGCGCCACGGACATAATGCATTACTCACCACAAGACGTACAGAGGACGCCAATAGTTCCTGAACAACTTAACATCTTTTTTTTTATGGCACGACAATTTAACTTCGCTTTGTCTGATGGTAAGCTGAAGAAAGTCTCAGGAGAGAGTCACCCCCGGGTCTGCCGGGGTGCGAGAGATATGTTGACTACTATCTCACCTCCGGCAAATAAAGACCCAAAGATGGCGTGCGTTTTGGTCGGTTCTAGTCCGACATAACCTCTCCAACCGACTCCGGCAGGGTATCCGAGAGGATATTTCGCACGAAAAAAAAGAAGGAGAGGGGGTCACCAATACAAACACGTACAGTGTTACAATGGTGGCGCTCAGTTTGGCGACCTCGTCACATGCTTTTTCAGGTCCCGCTTAAAGGACTCGGAACTGTAGGAAGATATCTATAATTCTTTGACCGCCTCAGTCAATTTAACCAAAAGATAACATTTAAAAAAGAAGTAGACCTATTGTCCAACGCATTTGTGACGTGTGATTACACAATCTAACCAACAACTTATCTTTCATTTGTCAGGAATCGAACCCTCTACATCTACAGAGGATTTCAAAAAGGCATACCAAAATTGTTTACGTGTATTTAAGTACCTAAACAAATGGCCTATAGGTACAGTCAACTCACCACTGGTTCTCCTTGAGGAAGCGCTCGGGGTTGTTGTTGGAGTCGATGTATATTTTGGCGAGCGCATTGTGCGTGGCGGGCTCGTTGCTTCCTTCGTGAACGCGTGTCTCCAACCACGGCAGTAGCAGCTTCAGTCTACAACCAACAGTTACACGAGTTAAAGATTGGACCACTGAGACAGGTTATTGTCGGACAGTGCGCGGTTTTAGTCGAACCGACTAAAACCGCACGCTACCTGGGATCTCCAGCATATAAGATTTACTCTATCACAGGTACACGAACCCAAAAATAGAACTTAAAACCTTGTTCAATGTAAACATTATCCAGATCAGGTTGTGGTGACGAAACAATTTGTTAGGTAGTTATTACAGTAATAAATAAAATAGGTATATAAGATATGTAAAGAGCAGAAAAAACATATTCTGGTTCAATTTTTTTATCATAACCATTTTTCTTTGTGTTAATTTCTCTTCGGCCTGATTGGAAACTATGGTTTCTGTTTTGTAAATCAGTATCGAAAACAGAATCTTTTTGAAAACTAGATTTCGTTAAAGGATAATATATTCTGTTATGGAAACCGGTTTCCAAACCTTGGTTTCCAATCTGGCCGAAAGCCTTTTGAATTTTAGTCTTTACTTTTAAAACAAACAGTGAATAGTTGCATAACACACCTGTTTCTCTTCTCGACCTCAGCGACCAGTTCGTCAGTGGAGAACTGTCCGCGCACCACCAGGATTAGATTCTTGATGATGTCTTCCGCGCAGTCGACGTCCAATAGACCACCCACCACCACTGGCAATCGAGATGGGTTCACCTACGGACAATGTTGTGTTAGTTTACTGGGATTTAAATATATAGTATTACCGCTTTATACCATAACTACATAGTATAAAATAAAGTCGCGTTCTCTGTCCCTTTGTATGCATGCTTAAATCTTTAAAACTACGCAACGGGTTTTGAATTTTTGATGCGGTTTTAATAGAGATAATGGTTAAAGAGGAAGGTTTATATGTATATAACATCATGCTACGACCAACAGGTGCGGAGCATGAGTGAAAAATGTTGCAAAAACGGGGTGACGCAGACGAAGTTGCGCGGGTCAGTTAGTTTATGATAACTTCACTATCGCATTGGCCTGTCTGTAATGGTAGTAGTGTAAGGTGTGTAATTAAATTAAATTAAATTGAAAAAAAATTAAGATAATGATAATACAGCTGTACACGGCTTCGTTTAGTAATCCTTGGAAACCTATTCCCAGGATAAAACGGTAGCCTCTGAGTTATTCTGGATGTCAGTTGTTAATGTGTGATTGAAAAACGACTAAAAGAAAAAATTGCAATTTCATCAGGCAAATGACAGGCAGAGCGTAATAATTACGCAACTGGAGTTCTCAATTTCTTATACGAATTGAATGTCAAATTGTTGTCCCATCATTCCGCAGAATCCGCTATTTCGCCGACACTTTTAGAAAGCTTCTAATTAGTTATTAAGGTGTGACTCTTCGAGTTTTGGACAACATGTGAAAGTTGCAGAAAGTCCTGACTAGGTTAACTAGGTTCTTAATGTAACAGCCTCCATACAAATGCATGTGCGACACTCTATTATGGAATCGCGGCAACCCTAGTTGGCAACTCGAGTTTCGTTCGTAAGAGTGAGCTAAGAGAGACCTTTGGGCCCAACCCTAGCTACTAGCTGGGTACAATCGTTGATTAACGGACGAAGCTGGACGAGAGTCAGTCGGCAGTCGCTCGCGCTAACACCAAGACGTATGGCTCCGGAGCTCCAAAATACACGCTTTCGTCATAGACATTTTTTACCCTGAGTACGACAGAACTGAGAAGAAAACTATTGAAAGATACTAACCTTTTGCACATAAATCTCAATGTACTTCTGCAGACTGTTCCTGTACAGGTACAAGACCAGGTCGTGCACGAAATCGAACCTGTCACAGACAATGATCAGGGGCAGCTGGTCGGGTAACTTGGCTTCCTTTAGGAAATTCTTCACCCGCTCGGCGTTGTAGCAGTTTGATTCTCGGCAGATGCGTTCCACTTCCTTGATTTGACCTGTCTTACATGCAGCCTGAAAGAGATAAGGTAAGTTTTAGCGAATTTAGAATTTTACATTAATATAAAATAAATTTATGGCTTATTATATCACATCTTTCTCCCTCTAACGCCAGCTTTGTTCCATGATGCGTACACGCCGAACTTAGCTGAAGGGGTTAGAGGGAATATTAGTAATTTTAATTGCTCTTTATTTTTATAAAAAAATACTAGCAAAAGATAAGTAATATTTTACCACCTATGTTTTAGATTACATGTTGTTTTTTAATGGGAGCATTTCAACTGACCGCTGTACATTTGTTGTCGAATAGGGAACGAGGACCTAGGAAAAGTTAGGTACAATTGGACCATTGACACTGTATCATTGTTATCTTTCAATTATACAAATTAACCTCAAACCTGTTTATTACCTGAATATATTTGAAGTGAACTTCAGAATCCTGGCTGAAGTTAACAATAGATCCCAAAAAGTAGAACAAGCCCTCGTAAGTCTTGAAGCTTTCGAACAGCTCTATCAAAGACTTCGTGGTGAGTTGTTCGTGGTACTTAGTGGCGATCTGGACACAGATCTGCAGGTTCTGGCGGATGTTGGCTTGGAGCATGGCCTTCAGACATTCCAAGGAATCTTCGACGGAGAGGCTACCGAAGTATGTGACTAGCCAATCAGCGGGGAGGAGATGTGTGTGCACCTGTGGAAGAGAAAGTAATCAGTGATTAGACCGCGTAATAGTTAATTTTTTGTCCGTGCGATAATCCCCACCTCGCCGGGGGGGGGGGGGGGCATTATCGTCGGACTCGTATCGACCAAAACCGTGCGGCTTTATATTCTTTTTTTACGGTTTTAATAAAATAAGTTACGTATCTGCGATATTTAACTAATGACAGAATGTAAGAATGAAGAATTAGACTATGGTGTCTTATATGTCCCACGCACTCTAGCACGCACCCTCCCAGGCCCTCGGTGTAGTGCCGAGGGCGGCGTACGCGCGCGCGTGTGTGTGTGTGTGTGTGTGTGTGTGTGTGTGTGTGTGTGTGTGTGTGTGTGTGTGTGTGTGTGTGTGTGTGTGTGTGTGTGTGTGTGTACGCACCACGGCGCGCTTGATGTCGTACAGGTCGGTGTAGTGCTCGAGCGCGCGCTGCAGCAGGCCCGCCTTCTCGCACAGCTGCGCCACGTGCGCGCGGTCGTAGTGCGTGAACATGGCGTTGCCGAGGATGGCGTCCGCCACCTGCGGCGCCGACATCAGGTTCATCTCCAGCAGCCTGCCGGGAGTAATAAGACATGACGAACTTTCCGTATAAAAACCTACTATATATCGTACGAGAGGAGGAGGAATCATCATTCCCTGAACCTTTTCCCAGTTGGGGTCGGCTTGCCAGTCTAACTGTGATGCGGCTGAACTCCGATATTTTCCGTGAAGCGACTGCCATCTGACCTCCACAACCAATGGTCCAATGACCAATGGCAATATCGAAGTTCCAAGTTAGACTGGTTGGACTTTTGAGGACTCCAACTACCCGTAACGACTGCCATAGATCTTTGTATGGCAACCGGGACCGACGGCTTAACGTGCTCTCCGAGGCACTTATAAACCTGCGATAAATACACACATAACTTCGAAAAGCATCGAAAAGTCATTGGTGTGTGCCATGGTATACCTGGGATCGAACTCGAGACCTCGTCTCAGCAGTCCATTACCCATACCACTAGAGTACCGCGGCTTCAATAAATAACATTAGTAATGATACTATTTATTAGTTTCGTGTAGAACATATATTCTAATACGCACCTAGTCTGCAAGGGCCCTTCCTCAGGCCTGTTGTTTTTGAGTGCGTCTAGTAAGAAGGCGGTACACTGTTGGACCATGTTCTGTTCCATGAACACGTCGACGATTTGATTGATGTCCGCTAGCGGAGGCTCCTCGGCGACTAGCATGCCTGCGAAACCAGCGCCTTGCTCCGGGTTTGTTCGCATCACTGATCGGAGGAGGTAGATGTAGTCTGGTGTGTAGCCGACCTGCGGGACAAAAATTATTAAACACTTTATTAGTGTCGAAATTATCTGCGATATTTTTTTTTTGTTATTGCAAACTGTCGAGGTGACATTTAACAATACCTATGTAGTAATGGAAGGTATGTGAGGTACAGCTCCAGGAATATGCCTTCTTATAAAAAGTTTTAGAGTACTCGACTCGACTCTATTCTTTAGTCTCCCCACGCCTGGAACTATGTCATCCATAAGGTAGTGTGTCCAGTTAGAACACAGTTGTAGTCTATCCCTGTATGTAGTATCTCTCTTCTTTATTTTCTGTTTTAATCGGTTTTAATACCATTAGTTAGGAATCTGCGATATTTTACTAATGAGAGAAGGCAAAAATGAAGAATTAGACTATGGTGTCTTATATATCCCACGCAATCTAGCTGACCCAAGGCCATCTCCGGTTTTGAAATGGGTTGAAAACCTGGATGTGGGCAACACGGAGTCCCAATTTCACCCCCGCATAACGGTATCGCATCCCGGTCTGCATTTAGTTTGCTCTCATGATGGACGGAGGATGTTAAGCGACCTCCAACTTCCAACACCTACCTAATATCTACCCTAATATCAAAGATATCCTCAAATATGAGAAACTGAAAGATGTAACAGTTTAAGACCTACCTTCTTGGCATAAAGCACAATCTTCTGGAATTGTCCCGTTTCAGCAAAGCACTGTATAACTTTGCTGGCGACATTAGCCCGTAAGTATACAGAGAGAGCGAGTGTAGGGTCCACCTGCTTGACAAGATCACCAAGCTCTTCAGAACACTCTAATTTCTCTTCTTTTAACCATTTTTCTAGCAATTGTTTGCGACCTGTAAAAGAAATGTGAATATTTAACTTAGATTTGATATTGGTGGACTGCATAGTGGTAACCACATATGTTACAGTATAATATACTACTGTATTTGTACAAGCCTAAGTATGCGTTATTATACTTGAACGTGTGTGGCACCATACACACACATATGAATCCCTTAGAATATCACCTCTCTACTCCGAGGGATATCGTTGGAGTTAAGAAAGGAAAAATACGCAGACGATATCACTGCGAGAGAAGAATAACTCGAAATATAACCCAGTACCGATCCGTCTGGCCAGCGTGGAAACAGTAAGCCAACATTGGAAGAGGCCCAGGTCAGCAGTGGACTATGATAAGCTAATTATTGATACATCAGTCGTATGACATTGCCTGCTTTTCGGCTTGGTTTACACAGCTTTTACGGAAGTGACTGCCATCATTTGACCTCTCAACACCTATATGAAAGCCTGTGCCATAGCCTATATCTTAGGTATTTGTATGTACAAAATCTGGTTTATTTTTAAGAAACAATGAAGGTCTCGCAAGTACAGACCTTGTAATAGAACAGGACGGCAAAGTTCCAACGATTCAAACTTGTTCAGCTGTGCTTGGTCTAGCAGAATACCAAAGTACTGCAGCAGGGGTGATGTCTGACCAGGCTGAGTAGGCACTTGTTGGAATCGCTGGATAGTCTGAGGAGTGCGGAGAATGCCTCTGGGAGCCATTGCTGCTACCTGAGAATGAAAACAGAATAGCATTTAGACTTATTTAGAAAACAGGACCGGAGGCCTAGCCAATCGAAGCCTGTCGGAATCGGATCACATGACATTCCGAAAACAAATGTCACTCCTATACATTTTCAGAGCGATGACGAATGTAGATTCGGAACGAATGCATTTTGGCATATTAGATTAGATAGACCCCCAGTACTCCTACAAGTTTGGCTCCACAAATTGTGACGTCTCTGGTCTTCATACATGCTTGTCACCTAAGTGGTATTAAATAAGTAGGTATGTACTATTTTTTTACTTTTTTTCATCCATCATTGTCGAGTTAATCGAGGTAGCATTCGACGTTTTATCTCAGAATCTGGGAGTACCAGAGATCTGAGTGGTGTCAATCTTGTAGAATGGATTAGATTGATCAATATATGGGATTGACATTCGAACACGCCTGTCATAAACGTCAAAATACGTGTCAATCCCATACATTGAACATTATTTTCTATTCCATTCTACAAAACGACTGCCTATGAATTGCGACTTGTCTAGGCCCTGGTCCCTCATTCTGAGTGAGAAACAGTTTCGCACACACACGACACATTTAGGTTGGCCTAGTTTTATGCCATTTCTCTCTTTCATGCTAACTAATGGAATCCACCGTCTTGTCATGTTACGATTATGTTTTAAACTCGAATCACTATATTCCTGCATACAAATTGCACTGAGCGGCTCGAAGCTCGTGTGTAGCATCATTTGAAATGATGCTACACACGTAATCAAGATGATGGCCCTATACTTCATTTTTAGGTAATTAGAAAAAGGTAAACAATGTTGTGGCAACTTTTTATAAAAACACATGTTAAACAAACTGACTAACTAGTGGTTCGATACCGATATTTTGTCTTTGTAATACGTTTCTAAGCATACAAGTATTGTTATACTGAGTTTTTAAACAGAACATCATAAAAAGACATCCCAAGATTGTTTACATTTATTTAAGTATCTGATCTACAAATGGACTATAGGTACAACCATTCACAATGTCAAAACAATCTTACAATAAATCTAGTAAATATACATAACCAATGTATATACAGATATATTCATATAACAGTATTGACACTGTTTGTCGGTCTTCTTTTATTATTTCGTCCCGTTATTACCTAATGATCAACTTTGTTCAGTTCTCAGTTTCTCACGACGACGCGTAACATCAGCCAACAATGGGCGTAATGCTTTGTGTCGAAATTCGCTATAAGAACGGTATTGTTATTAGTTGGTGACTATGGTCTTTCAATATTAGCTTTGGATGTTTCGTTTTTTATAACATTGTTCCGACTTTTGTTTTTTTCCGACAACTAAAATATTCACATTTGTTTTAAATAAATTTTAAGTTTGAAGTTATAAATAAAAATGTGATTTTTATTAAATGTTTTTTTGTTTTTTTTTTATTTCGATAACCTTCCATTTGAGCACTATCCCACCTGGTGGTAAGTGTGATGTATGATAATTCACTTGCGATACCTCGTTGAAGTAGAAATTTTTTAGTCTCGTTGAATAATTTAGTTATGAAGTTAATTAATAATTTTTATACAGACTGTTTTCACTCATATGAGGATATGTTAATATCAGTTCACCTCGCCTGACCCGCTTTCCTGATATTCATCAGGAAAGAGATACTAACAATGTTACAATGGTAGTCATTCACATATACCACACACATTAGAGAAACACTCCGGAAGCCGAAGACACATCCGTACATCAGTACTACATATTGGCATAATAAAATTGCATTATTGACTCTGCTCTAACGTATCAGTAAAGCTAAATGAAACAATAATTTCATAAAAAAAACATCACAACAAGAAAAAAAAAACAAATGGCGCCATAATGACGTGACTCTGATAAATATAGGTATTCCTAGTTTCAGAGTCAGGAATACATTTAATGAGTATCAGAGTATCAGACTAAGAATTACTTAGTTATTACAGACTGTTATCAAATATGCATTTATTTTTAATGAAATAGTTGATATCACCATTGTATTTACATGTTTAAGGAAGGGTCTAATAAATAAATCATTCATTCATTCATAATGCGAGTTAAGGGATGTTTCATTTAGCTTTACTAACACGATGGAAAGTGAGTAACGCTAGTAAAACGGTATGAAAATAATGTACCAAATCGCAATTATACCAATATCTAGTAAGCAATGAGTACTACCAGGGGCCTCCGACTTCGGGAGCGTTTCCCTCACTCTGTATATAGGTGGCATATAATGTAGACTGATGACTCAATGATATCGATCACGCCGCCGCCCACTAACTGATACCATTAAACATAATTATATTAGTCATACAGTTTTAACTGTCAGTGGCGGAAGGATTATAAGTACTTTTTTTATATTGCCAAAAATCCCCACGGATACCCTCCCCACCGGAGCCGGTTGGGTAGGTTATGTCGGACTCGAACCGACTAAAACGCACGCCGTCTTTGGGTCTTCAGTTGCCGGAGGTGAGGTAGTAGCCAACATATCCCTCGCACCCCGGCAGACCCGGGGCCTTCTCTTCGAGATGACCCCCGTCGGGTGTAGGGACCACGGTGTCCCCAACTAGCCCCCGGGTATGGGGAGGCGCACGTTGCGCCGCCCCCGCGGCCTGCTTCTGCTAGAGTGACAGGCGGCTTCACCCGTCACCCCCAGGGCCGCGCTCATGGAGGACGGAGGTCATTCTGCGACCTCCGACGTCCGAGTCACAGGCTTGTAAGTACTGAATTAGCTGTTACCTGCGGCTTTACTCACTTGCAATTAGGATCCCGTTCCCGCATCCAATGGGACGCCACTTATTACTAGGAAAAATTACTTTGTACATACATATGTTTACGCCCGTAATCCCCGAAAGGGTAGGCAGAGATGTATCAATCACTCACTATGATTTTCGGTCCCGCGTAATAGGAGGCGAGCCTACTGCCGCCAATCGGGCACTTTGTAAAAAAAATGGCTATTCCCAAAAATGAATTCCTAACCAAAAATATTGCAGCTAAATAAATTTGGAAAAAAATTGAGCCGATTCCTTGCTATACAGTGTAAATAGCAACGAAATTAATTACGTGCTTAGCCGCACAAGCACTACCAACTAAGGTCTTGGAGAGTATCAGACGATGAATTACTTTGTTATTACATACTATTATCAAATACGCATTATTTTTAATTGCAGTTTATTTTTAAGTACCTTGGCCGCTTCTCCATACTGCCCGTTGGTGAAAAGCATATTGAATTTCCTAACGAACAGCTCCTCAGCTCCCGCGAGGTTGTTCCTCACAGCCATCCGAAGCGCCAGTTCGGGATTTTGAAGGACGGTGTTGATGTAAGTAATGATGGAGGCCTGCTCCACTGTTACTGAGAGCACCTGGCCCTTGCGGTTTACGCCTAGAAAAAAAAGACAAATAAATATTATTCATCATCATCTGACCTTTAACTAATCTGTATTTTAATGAACACATACATACATATGCACACGCACGTAGTCCCCGAAGGGGTAGGCAGCGGGGTCTTAAACCCCCACATTACGCCAACTATGATTTTCGGTCCCACGTAATAGGGGGCGAGACTATTGCCTACTACGACTACTGCGATAAATACACACAACTTTTTTTTTTTTTTTTATAATATCACGCCTATATCCCCGAAGGGGTAGGCAGAGGTGCTAGCACCCACATTTCGCCAGTTTATATTTAGGTCCCAATGTAATAGGTGGCGAGCCTATTACCATTAACCGGGCACTTATAAACCTGCGATAAATACACACATAACTTCGAAAAGCATCGCAGTCATTGGTGTGTGCCATGGTATACCTGGGATCGAACCCGAGACCTCGTCTCAGCAGTCCATTACCCATACCACTAGGCTACCGCGGTTTTATTATTATACTATATTAATATAAATGAGTTAAAAAAACGGTAATCACGTTACAATAAAGAGAAATCCCTCATCTTATGATTCATTGAACTTAGTTGTGTATAATTAATAAATGTATTTATAATAATATTGCGTTTGTGATTACCGTAAGTACACCAGACAGTATAAAGATAGAACGTCAAGATAACCTTTACGCCTCATGATCTTAATTAGAATGCTTTTTGTCTGCTGCCATAGATAACACGCTAGTGCATTGAGTACAAATATTGCATGCCTACGTCGGTAGAACATCATAATAACGGCTTCGATGTATTCCCAAGTGATATGTTCAGTTCAAGCAGTAATGATTTGATTTGAATATACCTGTCGCCATATATCTTGGACCTAAAATGTGCTCTAATTGTGTGCAGTACGCGTTTTTTGGGTACCTTTTGAGGATAGCACGGGTGCTACGGCGGTGGATTAGCTCAAATCCATCAATCATCACTACATAGTATAAAACAAAGTCCGTTCTCGCTCTCTGTCTGTCCCTATGCTAAATCTTTAAAACTACGCAACGAATTTAAATGCGTTTTTTTAATAGAGTGATTCAAGAGGAAGGTTTATAATGTAGTGATGCAGTAATGTAGTAATTTAGTGTACATAACGTAATGCTATGACCAACAGGTGCGGATCAGGAATGAAAAACGAGGTAGGTTATGTCGGACTCCAACCGACTAAAAATCTTTGGGTCATTAGTTGCCGGAGGTGAGATAAGTAGCCAACATATCCCTCGAGTAGCCAACATATCCCTGGATCCTATCATTAAAACACCCGTATGACCTCATTTTAAGACTCCTTTGTAGCTGCACCTCAGCTGTTTATCATCCAGCTGGGTCTAGTTTGATGGACTAAATAAAAAAAGATGTCCAAAATTTGACATGACTACACAACCTTTTTGCCCATTTATTTTAATAGGTAATCCAAAGGCAAACTTACCAATAATCCCACCAGTAGCTTCGTGAGGCGCTGTGACGAATATCGTCTCGGAAGAAATCCTGTTCATATAAATACATGTTCCAGTTTCGATGTCGTACATATGGATGTACCCGTACTTAGTGATTAGGTAGATCACGTCGTATTTCGGGGACACCTGCATGGCTACTGGGAAGTCACTCAGTGCTTCGGCGGGGAAAAATACATCTACGGCTTTCTTTGGGAATGGTTCGTTGCCCGCTGGGGTTTGTCCGACCTCTGTAAACAAAATTATGATAATTAACAATTGCTTTAATATTTAATTACTGTACAGTTTGCTGTATGGTTTATTCCTTTTGGAAACTGCAAGATGTATGTTATTTAATCGTTTCGAATATATAGGATGTATAACACTCATTCGAATACAAATATTCATATTCATGCATACAAATATTTGCACTGAGCGGGAATGGAACCCGCGCCTCCTGCGTATCAGTCACATTCGATGCCGCCACGCCAGAGATATTATTACTATTACTATATATCATGAATAAACAGTTATAGCAAGTGGTTACAAGATCGGAGAGGTGCTGACATTTATCATCTTCCTTTGACGGCGACTGTACATGTTTGCTACACTAGTAAAATAACTCTAGTAACACTAGTAAAAAAGCGTCAGTAGCTTAGTTGTTAAGGAGTCGGCCTTACGATCGACAGGTCTCGGATTCGGATCCTAGCCATTACACTACCGACATGAACCCACTCCTAATATAAGCCATTGAGCTTAGTTGTAAGGGGTTAGGTAATATTAGTAATAACGGGTGCTAATAATAATCTTTAGAGACAAAACTAATCTTTATTGTACCATCTTCATGTTTGAAGAGTGCGTCACACGGTATTGTCTGTGCAAAGTTTGCACAGCGGGCCGCTACAAAAAGCCGTTGATAATCTTGTCACATTATCTCAAGTGGTTGAGTAATTCATGTTACAAAGCGACGATTGGATCATTATGAATGGAGGATTCGGAACAAAAACGGTACTTAATTTGTTATGGTAAACAAATGATTAATTGATACTTTCTAAAGTTTACGCAAAGATTGTAAAAATTGGTTTCACTTCAAATTGTCTGATCTTTTTTAATCAACATTCTTAAGAAACTATTAAGATGGGAATCTTGAGTTTCCCGGCGCCGGCGCACCTTGGACAGTGGACACCAAGCATACAGTAACGCAGAGTCTAGGTGACTAACCCTCTCATCACAATGACGAAGAAGACGGCGAAAATTCTTTCTAGGTTATCCCATCCACCTGTTATGATCTACGGTGCTCCAATCCACATATTGAAAGTCGCGCCGCTGGCAATGGAGTCAGCTATGCTGGGAGTCTCTTTGAAGGATAAGATTCGCAATGAGGTCAACGACAAAGGCCGAAAGTTACTGACATAGCTCGCAAAATAATCAAGCTAAAGTGAGCTGCTAGTCACATCTGTCGAAGGACTGATGGCCGCTGAAGCAAAAGAGTCCTTAATTGGAGAAGGCAAACGGAAGATAGGACGCCTCTAAGCCAGATAGACTGATGACCTAAAAAAGGTGACTGGAACCGTCTGGATGCAGAAGGTGGAGGATCGGGAACAGTGGCGACATTAGAAGAGACTATTTGAATAATTGATATCCATAGACTCATTGAGAGAGTTCTAGGGAATGCAAGGCACTAGAATAATAACTCTTTAGAGCTTCATCGAACCTCTTAAAGGACGGATTTCACCAGTGAATAAAAATCACAGACGAGTCTCACGTATGTACATGAAAAAAGCTATATAATTCGGCCTGATCGCGGTTCCTATTGTTAAGACAGTTTTTTTATTCACGTAAGTCACGTCAATATGACCCCAACTCCTCCTACTTTTGAAAACAGGTTAACAGGTGAACTCACCAATAATATGTAGCTTGCCACCGCCGTTTGGAGAAGTTCTGACCGCGAAGCAGAACAGTGTCGAAGGTTCAGCGTTACCCTCACCCTTGAAGGTCGCGAAAGAAGCCGCGTGACCTTCGATGGGCTGTGAGCACTTGCGCTCTACTGAATAGAGCTGCATAGCGCCTACTACGCGGTTCTGCTGTCCTGAAATACCTAGAAGCGAAATATGATAGATCAGATAATTGTTATTGAAGAGAGCATCAGTAGCGGGTTCGGTTCTATATTGAATTCTGTTTATAATGCTAAGTACTTTTCAGTTTTTTTATACTAATCAGGCAGCTGTCGAGCACACGGCCCACCTGATGGGAAGTGGCTTCCGTGGCCTATGGATGTGTGCAACACCAGCCTGTCTAGAAAAATGGCTATTGATTGTTTCACAGAATAGAATTTTGAATGTACAAAAATGACACGTATTTTATCGTTTACGATAGGCGCAAATGTATTTCAATCCCATACATTTCATATTACCACTTGTCTAGAGGGGGGTCACACTCGTGCTTACGACCCCGTAGAACCTTCTAACGCTCTTCTTGAAGGACCCCATATTAAGAAACCCGCTAAGAAAATCAGCAGGAGGTTCATTGACCTTTCAGTTAGAACCAGTATCAAAACAATTTTATTGTAATCAATGTGGTAGTTTATTCCTATAGCTTGGTGGCCGTGCACTTCCGTGGTAAGAGTTGTGGACACCTTTAAACCTACTTCGCCTGAAAGATAGGATAAATATATTGCGGGCCTGGGGGTGACGGGTGGTCGCCTGTCCCCTAGCAGAAGCAGGCCGCTGTGGGGGCGCAAAAGTGCGCCTCCCCACATTCGGGGGTTAGATTGGGACACCGTGGTTCCTACACCTGAAGGCGGTTATCTCGATAGAGATGGCTAGGGTCTGCCAGGGTGCGAGGGATATGTTGGTTACTATCTCACCTCCGGCAACTACGGACCCAAAGACGGCGTGCGTTTTAGTCGAGTCCGACACAACCTCCCCGACCGGTTCTGGCGGGGAGTAGCCGTGGGAATTTTTCGCACTAGAAAAAAAAGGGTAAATATTTTTTACTTACCGACTAATAACAGCCACTGCTGCTTCGGGTCAGTCCTATAGTTGATGATCTGGCAGTCAGCAAGCGAGGAGTGCCTGTCGAACATCTTCACAGGTGTCGAATCACCCTCCATGGACCAGTGGTATACCGACATCTTGGTCACCAGCGCAAGGGTGTTTAACGAGATCCATTTCCAGAACACGATGTCTTCTGTCATCGTGTGCGCCTTCATTTTAGATTTCATTTCGATGTTGAAGATCTGGAGGGTCTTTTGAGCTGCTGGCAAAACGAAATACCATAGTTTAGAGACAATTTCGACTAGAATGTGGTTTATATTGATAGAGGTTTGGTGTCTAACTCTCTGTTAGATGATAAATAGGTGATTACGGTAAACTTTGAATAAATACTAATAATAAAACGAGATCTTGTCCATTCAATAGTATAAGATTATAAAATATTTCGTTATTCATTTAACTAAATAAGTGGAAAAAATATTTTAGAGTAAGAATTATTAATCAATAAAGGACTCTTTTAAGGCTATCAAAAATGCTTAAAGTCTTTATCTAAAAGGCACAATTAAATGGTATAGATGTCATTGATTTCCGTAATTAGTTCATAAATGACGGAGTTCTATACTAACAAAACAAATTAGGACCCAATCTAGAGCATCCTTCTCAAGTCTGTCCGAAAATGGCAACGTTTCTCAATCCTCACTCTTGCAGGCGGCGTATGCAGTGCAGTGATAATAAAGTACGATCCAGATAATATCGTGTTACGGCGCTTGCGCCAGTAAATTGGACAGCACGCAAGCTGTGTGTTTACGTAACTCATTGAATGGTTAGCCAAATGTGTGGTATATCGAATACACATTGTGCCTCCAACACAACAAATTCGTAACGTAAATGTATCGAGAGCACGCAGTATTGCGATTGACGGGCTTCACGAATAAATAGGTTTACAGTAGCCTGAGGTCCGAAAATAGTGGCTATAGTTTTGTAGAATGGAATAGAACCGATTTATCAATGTATAGAATCGCCACTTCTGTCAAATGTCATAAATTGTTTGTCGCCAGTATGATTATCGTAATGGTCCGCTATATTGATCTGGTATAATTTCACTGCTGGATCACTTGCAGTTTTTTGCGGTCGGGACGTCAGACGGCCGTCTCGCTCTCGCAATATATTTAGTAGCTGATTCCGTTCCCGCTAACCATAATATACATACAACCTATAGAAACCAGGAATAATTAGGGGGACAGTCTATAGTTATTCCAGGCTATAATTTACCCCTGTATAAAGATCACAGCCTGGTAAGGTGGTTATAAAAACCTGTTTCCAATTCGTTTTCGGTTGACGAACAGGAGTAAAAGGTTGCCGATATTACGCACGCATACATAATTTGGCGCACAAGGCCGCTTCCGTTTTTTTAACGTTCATTAGCACCATGTGGTGAGCGGGGACCATAGCACAGAGATAGTAGCGAAAGGTGTTTACGTATACGTATGTTTATGTTTGTATGTATGTCGTTTTCTTTGTTCCCCTCAAAAGGTGTAACGGCTGAACGTATTTCGACGAATAGTGCCATTTAGTTCTCTTTCGATTCATGATTGGTAAATGAGTACCGCCTGACAGCAAGCGGTTACCCTTGTTTCGGTGTTTTCAATAGCAAACAAATTTAGTCGGGTGTTTAAATTTTCAATTTTTTTTTTTATTTTGACAATGAAATCCGCTAATATTTGTATATAATATGTAATACACACTGTGATCAAATTTAAACACTGCCCAATGGTTTTAAAAATTAGTTTTAATTGAAAAGTCAGGCTAACTCAAATTATCTATTATAAATAAACGGAAATGAATTAAATACTATTGTAGTGCACGATAATAAAATTTCAAGTAATTAATAAAAAAAATAAAAACACATACTCTTTCTCTCCCCAAAAATTGTGCTGTGTCCGACGGGGTACATAATAGTAACCAAACTTTTAAACAGAACTACGTAATGGAATATAATAAATGTATTGAGTACCTATTAATACAATGATACGAACATGACGAAAAGTGACAAGTAAATTAGATTAAAACTACCTTATGATTGTCAAGTGAATAAGGCTTCTAATCTAACCAGATTTATTTGAATAACAGCTGTTCCACAAAAGAACTGTCATTTGGGCTACGTATTCGTACGACATTTGTACGATGGGTTTCGCTAACCATATACCATCATCATTCTCTAAACCTTTTTCCAACTCAGTTGGGGTCGGCTTTCCAGTCTAACTGTGACCTTCGATATTTTCCGTGAAGCGACTGCCATCTGACCTCCACAACCAATGGTTCAATGACCACTGGCGATATTGAAGTTCCAAGTTAACCATAACTAACGAGTAACCATTTCAATTTTAATTTAAAACTATTCGAACTTACGATCGAGCTGTCCCGGCTTCGATTTCTGGCATTACCGACGTGAACCCCTCCTAACACAAGCAATATAGCTTAGGTAGCAGGAAGAGCGAGGCATTCCCATCACAAGTGTCCATGACTACTTACTGGGAAGCCCCAACAATGTATTAACTAGGATTTTCATAAATAAAGAATTTTGAATTATTTTTTTTTTTAGGTGGGGTTGAAAGGAACATATCTACTAGAAAAAAATACCGAAACTTATCTACAGTTCAATAGGTATGGGCAAAAGCTACAATAAAAAAAAATATTACACAAAAATATTCCATGGCGACTCGCTCTTGCCAATTTGGTGAGTCATAAGCCCGTGTTATCGAATACCCAGCATCGCCAGGTCACCGAAATAGGTCATACAACAATTAAATGTCAAAGTTCAACCCCTAAGAATTGCAGTTAGATACGATCCAGTCCAAACATCTCAACAAGCTCGACATTATCATTTATATTAGAAAATATAAATTGTTACCCTATTTCTGCAGCATTATGACTTTATCGAACGGTTTAGTGACGGTAAAAATATTCTACGATATGCAATCAACGATAAAAGTTCTGACTATGAGGTGGTCTCATCAATATATTTTTTTAACCTTAGTTAAATTGAAATATAACAGCTATTTAGCTAAGCTATTTTTGTAGTTGACTGTACCTTGATATCGTAAATACAAAGATTATGAACTAGATTTCTTATCAAATTTAGATCGGGAAAGGTAAATGTTCTGGACTCAAACCCGCGATCTCTCCGTGGCTGAGCCTTTAGAGCATTACTCTGTGAGGGGAAGATTGCGGTTTCGAGTCCCGTCGTGTAGTACTATTCACTTTTCCGATCTAAATAAGGTTTGAAACAATTAGCATAATAAATGCTTTCAACATTACATACGATTTATTATGTATTTAAAACAACTATTTAATATACTTCGACCAGCTAAGATTTTCTTAAATGATACTAAACCGGGTCATACACGTTAATTGAATTTTCCTATGGCAATCGATGTGGGTTTCAACGATTCCGCCAATGACAGACGTGCTATGGAAATTCGAGTCTTCAAGACACAAACAGTGTTAGAAGTAGGTTTCATGTCAGTGTCAAGTATGTAAGGACAGAGTAATCAAATTCTCTGAGGTGAGTAGAAGGAAAATGGTACATATGTATCAGTAAAACGAGGTAAGTATATAGAAGTCAAAGAGTGACTAGAAATAAAACGCACAGTAACTACGACGCGCACTAAAGAGAATGAGTTTTGGGTAGGCGTTCAGAGGAAGAGTGACTTTTCTGTTTTTTTTTCGTGTGCGATATCCCCACGGATACCAATCCCACCGTAGCCGGTGAGACAGGTTATGTCGGACTCAAACCGACTAAAATGCACGCCATCTTTGGGTCTTTAGCTGCGGGAGGTTAGTAGAGAACATATTCCTCGTACTTCAGGAGGCCGGGGGCCCTCTATTTCGAGATAAACACATTCGGGTAAGGGACCAAGGTGTCCTCGTCTAGCCCCCGGGTATTTATTCATCTCATTATTTTACTGTTTGTAAAAAAAAGAAAGGTTTCGTGAACATTTCATAATTAGTAATTTATTCGCTTCATTGTTCTGTTTGTTGAGTGGTATGGAACAAATCTACGACATAGATAACTCCGTATCTGTAATAAATAAAAGGCTAACGACCTCCGCTGGTTGAGAAAGGTCGTGACAACGTAACTTTAGTATAATTCTATTTTTGAAGAAAGCATAAATAGGGTGGCCAACCGGGTAGTACCACCCTCTCACTTAAATATCAGGGGAAATACCACCCTCGTACTGATGTAGCCAGTAACAAACTGCATTTGCACGGTTTGTGAGTATACCGGAGGGATTAGCTTCTTTATTTTTCCACTTTGCTTCTGCAGGTGGAAATATGCAAGCGACATACTGGTACAAGCGTCAATATCCCACAGTAACAATTACCATCGTGATCGGCAACAAACAATTTATTATTTGCACTTGCACAAAGATAAGTACAGGCAATTCATTGCACCTTGGCACTGCCTTCGAATTTTATGTTGTGGATTGAAAGAGGACATCGAAACAGTATGTATCTAAAATCATTTAACGTTACAGTAACAAAAGTCGCCATATTAGAAGATAGTATAATGTTGATGAATAAATACGCAATACAGACAACAGACGCCTGTTCAAAACCACCCTAACGATCGACTCCGCCTACGTCACAGTCCACGTAACTCCCACGCGCGGTACGATTAAAAGCATTGTAATTTTACTTTCACTTCTAGTCCAGTGTCCAATAACAGTAAACACCTGATTATTGTCTGTGTGACGAACAAATCAATGGAGAACGGAGGTCAAGGATACTAGTCGCTTATGACGTCATTACAATTTTATTTTTTACCTTGATAATGCGTTATGATGACTATTATAAGTTACGTAAGCCCTTCAGTTAGTCAGGTAAATCATTCGTCAAATAGATTTTTATGATAATGGAAATTTATTAACTGCTTCGTTGGTCCCGCATGTGATTATGGCTATAATGTTTGCGTGTGATACTAACATTCCCTGAATCTGGCATTTTTGTTAAGAAATTATTCTCATTTACAGCACGGAGTCTCGAAATATCGTCCCGGTCAGCGACTTTAGGTCTGACTTCTATGTATTAATTCCTTAATTGATGTGCGAAACATATGTGTGTAAATATATTATGTTTTCAAGGCGAGAAAGAGGGAAGATGTTATAAAATAATATACATCTCTTTCCCTGTCATAGTTCACGATACGGTTCAATATATGACTAAGATCAGATAAATGACTCTGTAACCGGGTTATGGGATTTTTTATTAAATCTTTGTGTGAAGCTGAGACGGGTCAGCAGTAATACCTATACATAAATAAATTTTCATGTTCACGCTTTACTTAAGTATAGCCACGTCCCCATAGTTCATATCCCATATCATTCATACGATTAAAAACCGCGTCGGCGTAAATGATAAAACTATGAAAAAAATTTCTGGATATTAACGCCCAACTTTGGTATAGGCATGAGTTGTGAAGCTAAAATGTGCTCAAAAAGCACTATATACGTGCAGTATGCGTTTTTGGGCTGTCTTTTGAGGATAGCACGGGATGCAACAACGGTGGACGTGCTCAAATCTACCATACATAGATTAAATCGAAAAAGTCCGCGCGCGCCAGTACTCGTGAGAAACGATTGTTTCGATCGCGGATAGTTTCGATCGCGGATTGTTTTGATCGCGGATTGTTTCAATCGCGATTAAGGTCCATAATCTGTACCAAAAGGTGGACCTGCTGGTACTCTACATGAGCAGGTATTCTAAATGAAGAAATTTGAATTGCAACGGGCTAACTAATTTTGGATAAATTACAAACGGTAATACAAACGCGCAGCAGGATGTTTACCGTATAAGAAGTGAACCGTAACTACTTTACCTGGCGGAACGCACCGGAGCAACGATCCGCGGTTGATAACCAGCAACCTGCCTCTCATTTCAATTTCAATTGACCTTAAAGCCCATCAGGTTGATACATTTGAAAATAATTATTTTTTTCTCGACGAGGACTTACTGACTATTTTTATTATTGAATTGTTGGAACTGCATCTAAAGCGTAGGTACGAAGCAATTACGTCGTAAGACATTAACTATGGAAGTGTACTGTTTCAGGGAGAAAAGAAGACGTAAGAGGAGATAGATGGACTGTGTAAAATATGATATGACTAGGAAAGAAGAATGCCTTCTTCTCTACATTGTCTCCTTTCCTAGTCATCACGAGCGATGAAATGGATTCATAAAAGCGCACACATTTTGTCCATCTCAGATAACTATGGAATGGCTGACTGATGAGGGGACAAATGATTATTAACCTGTTGGGTGGCTTACATAGTGGAAATGGCAGAACAGTAGTCGTAAAAAGGTTAGTCACTGTCACTTTTGTACACCAAGATCAACAGCTCAGTGACTGACGAACACACATTAGAAGATTCTCAAGCAAAAGAAAAATCTGTTCAGAAATCAGTCTCGACAAATTTCAAAATGGTATTTTCGTAATACATTCTTACCATTTTTTGATTAAAATCGGCATCGTGATCATTTTTTTTATCAAGAAATTTTTTCATTCAATGTAAGAGCTGCTTCTAAATTCGTACAAAGATGGTATGGCTAGAAGAAACCTTGTGCCCATAAAACTATTGCAAGAAATATGGTTAACGAAACCCGGGCATTAACGTGGAGTCAACTTGTAACCACGGCTAGTGCAACCTGGTCGAAACGTCAAGCAAATCAATACCCGGCTTTCGCTAACCATAGGTATATCCTGCAACGCGAAAGCTTAAAAATGAGTATTGCAAAGTATGTTGACAAAACACATACACAAGGAATTGTTTACATCTCTGGGGTTCAATTAAACAAATAGATAGTTGTAGAAATGAGTGCATCGACTTCAAAACACATAAAACTATTTCGTACTTCCGCTGATGTTATGTGCCAAGAATATAAAAGCCGCATACATACATACATTATGAAAATGAGTCATTGCCAGAACGAACAGTGGACGTCGCTATGCGTGATGTAATCAATAAATGAAAACACCACTATTATTTTAATATACACATGTGTGAAAATGTTGTGCGTTATTTTATAGCGTTTATAATTACAGTATTTTTTCATGTGCGTGATTTATAAATCAAATGGTGCTCGTAGCTAAATGTATTATTAGGAATAACAATGATATATCTTTTCACACGTCATATTGGAGAAATTGGGATGCAGAATTAATTGGGACACAGATGGCGGTCTGCCCAAGGTCGAGACATATTAAGTCCGCATTCTAGATAAAATTAAAGTACATAGTATAAAGTAGAATCCTGCATATTAAAATGCCTTGTGGACACTATTTTACTCAATAATAGCTCTGTATTATCAGCAACTGTATTAGATGACCAATCAGATTGGTCTATAATTATTTAATGATTTGTTTGTCACTGTGATTGGTTACTTGTCCAATGGTAGACACAGTCAAGAATACCGAAAATAAACAAATGAAAAGGTGTATGATTAAACACATTTTTGCAGAATGGAGTATTATCAGTTATTATTTTGTTATCTATCGAATAAACACATCCCGAGCGTTATTTATTGTTGTGGCACCAAACCTGATAAAGCATCGGATTTTTGTGTTCGCTTCAGAATAATATGATAAAACGTGTCATCACACACCATAACATAATGGCACCATGGCCATTAAATCGAAGAAAACCTCGAAATGGACTTTTATGGTGCAACGGATACGTTAAGAAAATATAATACCAGGATGGGAAAAAGGCATGAAAAGGAGTTAAAAGTGACATAATGTCACCATTATCATAGATTCAGGTCGGAAAAATTTAACATCCAGGACAGAACTTTGACAATATCTCATTAAAAAGGTTACATTTGATTGGGTAAAATACATTACTGGGTTTTTGACATTATTAAATCAAGTAACAGAACACAATACCTAATATCAAAAACCAATAGTGAATTGTTATACCGGCTTTCTGGGATGCGAGGTTTTAGACGCGGGCGCAGACACAGACCAATGTAATATGACGAACGTGTCTGCGTCTACTATCACCGACGAGCCCCATTCTACAATGACTAGGCGACGATGACGCGCACGAGTCCGTTAAATCACATACTTTGGAAAATTGATATAGAGGAGGTAGGACACGACGGTATATCCGTCCCAATCGAGCAGTCCGACTGGGGAAGTACCTCCACCCTACAGAATATCGCCGATTAATAACCTTGTGTTGTGTTTTCGGTGGTGCGTAGGGTAGCCAGAGCTAACTAGAGAGGTTTTGTGTTGTCAATGGGAAAACCAAAGGTACATCTTTTGCGCTGAGGACACAGAATGTCTCTGTTCTTACACGGGTTGCGGCACGAGTGTAATTCCTCTGGTGTTACACTCGCCCAGAGGCCACGGTAACCACTTACCATCAGGTGGGCCGCGTGCTTGTTTGCGACCTAAGTAGTATAAAAAAAAGACGCAAAGGCAAGTAACATTGGGGACGACATTGAGATTACACACTATGTATCAAATCAATCGCACTTACACAATGTTTTGTGATTATCATTACCTTAACATTGTGATAAGCTACATGACTAATGTAGTAAAGTATAAGTGTCCGCTTTTGACGAAATCAAGTAAATGCCGGAATAGTAGCGAATTAAAGAATAACAATGAAAAGTTGCAAGTGTGCATCAGTATATATTTAATAACAAATTGCACAGAATAGCTTTGAGCAAGATTGGTATAATGAACACCGTAAAATGCAGACACTGCAAGGAGGACGATTCAACACATACTGTGTGAGTGTCACGCCCTAGGAAGACAACGGATGGATCATCTCGAGAAGGGCTTCCTCATATCAGAGGTTAAATGCACCTACAATTAAGTCACCTTAATTGAGAGGTCCAAGGTCCTTATTCCCCAATAACATAACAACACACACACAACACAACACAAAGAATCCAACAGAATCGAAGTGCTCGCGATAGCTAAAGAACACGCAACCCAATACAAGATAAAACAATTGTCTAGGGCCACAGGACTTCGGCCTACCCCTCCTGCTAGGACCCGGTCGGGACGACATTGTCAGACAAAGACAAAGATATGAGTATGTACGCATGTAATAATAAACATTTCAAAGTTATATGCCTAAAAATATCTATACAAAGGAACCCGCTTGAGTAGAGCTTTCCTTGTGATAGCCTTTGTTTGTAATTCTTACAACCTAAAAGGATAAACTTAGTCATGTGTAGTATTTACAACAAAAGATATCTATTTATAGGTCGAACCGCGACCTATTTAGTTCTATTTATATTACGATAATTGAACAATGTTACGCTCGTTTAGGAATAACTCACCAGAAACAAACCTTTTTTTATATATTAGGGGTAAATTCCCGACAATGAAAACAGAGGACACTACTGACCATTTTAATAAAATTGGGCTACTTTTTTATAGCGATTTAGCTTTTTGGTAGGTACTTTGATTTTTATCACTATCACTATCACTATCACTACATAGTATAAAATAAAGTCGCGTTCTCTGTCCCTATTTTTCTTGTCCCTTTGTATGCTTAAATCTTCAAAACTATGCAACGGATTTTGATGCGGTTTGTTTTAATAGATAGAATGGTTAAAGAGGAAGGTTTATATGTATATAACATCATGCTACAACAAACAGGTGCGGAGCAGGAATGAAAAATGTTGCAAAAACGGGGTGACGCAGACGAAGTTGCGCGGGTCAGCTAGTAATGCATAATTCACGCAAACATAGGTACTATTTAAAGGATTTTATCTTACAAAAAGGTACCCAAATTTAGTTAAACTGGTCAGTAGTAGGTATCAGCTGTTTTCGGGAACGTTCCCCTAACAATCCATTTAGTATGTGTAATAATGTCATCTTCAGTGGCATATGATGTAAATTCGAAAAAATGTAACACCACTCTTGACCATAGACCTCCCACATCGACCTCCAATCCGACCGGTTGGAGGCGGTCTGCATCCAACCCTCGACTTTGACTATATCGTCCGTCCATCTCGCCGACAACATAACATCACCTTTACATACAACTTCATAATATGAAAAGATGTATATAACTGTGCATTCATAAAACAATAATAATATACTATCGCATCCGTTAATAAGATTAACTATATATGTCAGATCATTAATGTTAAAATAATATTAACGACAGACAAGCGGGTGTTGACAGAAAAGGGGGCGGATATGTAATGAGATTACTGTGTTTAAAACAATGTACCAAAAAAATCACATAACCTAATATCTTGGTTACCAAACTTGTGAATGTGAATTTCAACATAGTTGAGGTCAACAATAGTTAGGTAACTTACTGTGTCTAGTATTTTTTATGCCACTTAGGTGTCCGACAAGCACACGGCTTACTTGATGGAAAGTGGTTACGTGGACTATCTACGTTTGTAAGAACAGGGACGTGCGCTATAGAAACCTTCTAATGCCCTTCTTGAAGAGCAGAGGGGTGGGGTTTTGGGGGTTGTGAAGATTAAGACACTCTTAAACTTCACACCGAGCGAGCGCAGGAGACAAATGTGTGACACAGACAGCACAAAAACTTTTCATTGAGTTCTAGTTACCCTACTCACAGCTGGAAACACAACATAAGACTATTATGAGCCGTGGTATTCTGTAGAGTGTACTATTTGCCCAGTCGGACTGCTTAATTGGGACGGGAGATACCGTCGCCTTACTTTACATTTACGATTATTGTACAAAAATATTGATTAACTAGTTGTGACCTGCGACACCGCCGCATGGATGTCGGTCATAGCATTTATTCTGCCCAAACAGCCATAGAGCCATAGATTATAAGGAATAGTTTATATAGGCTACATTTTATCCCAGAATTGGCGCCTGTAGGTAGCAAGAACAAAATCAATACCTATAGTAATACATACCTACAGCTGTTCACTCAACTTGCTACCTAAGCAAATCATTGTAACTAGGCTAAGTAAATGTTTGAAAATAGATCAAAAACAAAGACGTCTGTAAGTGATCGTGACTATTACACAGGAGGCGCGGGTTCGTTCCCTGCTCAGTGCAAGTACTTTTATGCATAAATATTGCTATTTGCACTGGTCTGATCGTGCCTCGGAGAGCACGTTAAAATATCGAACTTCAACTGCATCTTATTTAGACCAGAAACCCAACTGTAGGCTCAGAGTATGATGTTTTGTAAGTGCCGTTTACACAGAACTTTTTTTAAATGTTTTCTTTAGAATCAAGAAACCAGAGATGTCCCGGGGTTAGCTAGGTTGCGAGGGAGATGCCTTAGTGGATCACCTTAGACCCTGGATTCGGGACTTGAGACATCATGTGGATCTAGCCGGTTCGAATTTGAATCAGTGGGGATTTACG
Source organism: Pelosia muscerda (assembly GCA_963691645.1). Lineage (NCBI taxonomy): Eukaryota > Metazoa > Arthropoda > Insecta > Lepidoptera > Erebidae > Pelosia > Pelosia muscerda. The sequence continues at coordinate 3,777,232 of OY829118.1, forward strand.
CCCAAAAACAAATAGTGTTATGGAGTACTAACCTATTTGATAATACTATGTATAACACGAATTCTCTCAAACCGTAATTACAAACTAAGAATAAACTTGAATTGACATACCTTCAACTCCTGCCTTTCCTTTCAGAGCAATAACTTTGCTGGCGGGGTTCATGATTGCTGAGTCAGCACTGATGGGTCGGCGGATGGGGTTGGTGGGGTCCGCCATGTCAATGATCACGACTTCAGCAGTTTCCCCCACTTTCTCACGGATACAGATGAACTTATCCGACTCCATTGTGAGGGTGTTGAAGGATATGGAGGCTGGATTGATCCCCACATTTGTAAGCTGCAATAGATTTGGTTCTGGTTAGATAAGTTTAGGTAGATGGGCAGTTACTGTGATGAGTCGATAGGACTATTACCATGCCGGAGGCACAGATTCGATTCCCGCTCTATGCACATAACGTGTGCTCATCTGCCACCTAAGTCGTATGAAATTTCTAATATTTCTTCTAACCCCACCAGGAGTGTGTTCACTTAGTAAATCAGCCAGGGACCTGATGACCCTCCTATGCTCTATTCTATGACTTTGCTATATATAGGCACTATATAGGCACTAGGGGTATATAGGCACTCTTACTTAGTAATAGTCTGACAATATTATTCATACACAGTAGTAAGTACAGTCAGCTCCAAAAGTTCCTGGACAATTTGAAACTAAAATTGTATAAAATGATTCCACTACAGAACTACTAGTCTTAGAAACTACTGGATAATCGATCGACTTATTAATTTAATTAAGTTTAGGATACTACTTGCATGTGTTTACTTATTTTCTTTTAAAGAAAGACACTCTTTTATTAGCTCTATCTATATTCCTTTCAGTTGAACTAAATATAGGCTGTAAAAGGATTACAGATTTTAAGGTAACCAGTAACTTTTGGAGATCACTGTACACCAACTTTAACACTACATATGGTTTTTATTAAGGCATTCATACATATTATTGTGTGTGCTAAATGGCATGGCATACCAAGTGAGATTGTACTGTAGTGTTGATTGGTGAGAAGTAAAAATTACTACATAATATTGATAACAGTTCTCATACAATATAAAATAAATTAAGGAATTAGAATTTTTGTTAACAATATATCTCAATATAGAGATTAATATGATTGAATGCTGTGTATTCGAGGTGATGGTAAAATGCTGGGTTGTATTGAATATCAAATCAGTAGCTTAGTGGTTAAGGAGTCAGTATTACAATTAAGAGGTCCCGGGTTGGAATCCTGGCCTTTACACTATTGATATAAAACTACTCCTAACACAAGCGATTGAGCTTAGCTGGAGGGTTCAGAGGGAATATTAGTAATTTTGGTTGCTAATATTCTTTAAAAATATATCAATATTAAGTTCACCCACCAACTTTAAATATTAACTAGTGATTTGACTTTTTGATAAAAGGTGACACTCAAGGGGCAGCTCATGAAGTCATTAACATAGTTGTATATATTTAACTTCATAATATTTTTTTATTTCATTTACACATTAAAATTAGATTTCTTTATTTTTGGATATAATAATGATATAATATTTTATATTTTTGTATGTCAGTTTATTGCACTGTCATGCAATTAATACATGAACTTTCCTTCAAGATCCTACAGATCAGATTCTAATTGGATTAAAATTTGTTATTGGGCAGGCTATACTAGACTATCACACAATACTAGAGTTATTTAAACTTGAACATTTCAAAAGGGTAAGATAATAAAGTATATATGCTACATACAAGAATAGTACTTGTATAAAAGTTAACTTTAACGTAGAAGAGTGAAAATGTTGACATAGCTTTGTGTACCAATGATCCAGACAGGAATATGGAACAAATCAATACCGGCCGTTTGTCCCGTAGGCTCGGCAGGTAGGGGGTGGCAACTGTCACTGCGAAAATTGCGCAATGTCCTTACAATCACTTGGTACTCAACTATCAAACGTATTATAGAAGTACACCACTGAGTCCAAGAGATTTCTCTTCACAGAGTACTATTAAATTGCTTCCTCAAAGGAAACGCTATCGGCAAATCCAATAAACTGATGGGCGTACTCACCTGTAAGTGCTCCTGAAAACGTATTGGTAATGCTTGCGCCATTGTTGCGTTTACCCACGCCCCAAATTAAATGAATCAGATAACAAACGACCCTTTGAAATCACCAACTCTGAAAAAAATCACGAATCAATTCACTGCTGTCTCATCCGAAAACACTTTTGACAATCAACATGGCGTTCGTGAGTGGAGAAAAGTGACAATGACCGGAACGCGATAAAATTACTTGTACAGATATCGTGTAACTGAATTTACTCACATTTTTTAAATACTACATTAAGAAAGATGAGGGGGTTAATGAATTTATGCTATTTCCGAGAAATATGACGAACAATCTACACCCGCGGCTGCCACATATACAAATGAATGAAATGGCAGATGATGTCAGAAGAAGACAGCAAGAGCATTGTAGTTTTTGTTGCATTCCTATTTGATGATTACTGAGTAAAATGGATAATATTTTACGTTTTTATCTGTTTCTTGAAAAAAAGGCCCATTAACATTTCTTAAAATTAAATGTAAACACTAGATTTAATAAAAAGATTATAGACTGAACGAAACATATTTAATATACAAGGTAATGTGTTGGTGAGGTTTCGTGTCTCAATATTTTAGACTTTCAGTTGCAATAATATTCTGTACTTAATTTTGATATTGTAAATACATAGGAATAGGGATCCCGATCCAAAGTGAGCCCAAAATGCGCTCTATACGCGCAGTACGCATATCTTGGCTGTCTTTTGAGGAGACCAAAACCAATCTTATTTTCTCCCGCAACTTAGGTCTAAGATTTATGCCGATATTTCAAGGTACATAAGTACGTCTAGAACTGTGTGGTCTAGAAAGATTTAGATGTACTAACTGAAATAAAGTAAAAAAAGTATTGAATGAACGCAGCTGATCATTGTCATAAAGATATTTTCCATGTTCCATGTTAGAAATCGTTACTTTAAGCATATCTCTTCTCTTTCTCTCTTACTTGACTACAGATTCGAATATTTTATTATCACCCTCAATCATAGGTAAATTTTAAGGGATACTACACTTATTATTCATGAAAAACAATCTAATTTGCTTCATTTTTATAGTTTGCGCTTCAAATAACAGAACATCAAATCGTATGTAATAAAAATGCTTATGTATTGTTTGAGAATGCCTAAAATTCCCTTAACCACCAGGTTGGTTGTTATGGCTGAATCTGGCAACCTCGAAAATTTGACAATCCAGCTGTCAAAATCACAACAAAAAGGCTGAGTTGAATTGTTTTTACTGTGGATTGCATGATTTGCATTTATTTTTCAAACAAATAGCTGAATAAAAATATATCACAATGGTAAATTTAGTGAACAGATATAGTTTACCACCCTACTCGTTTATTAATTTGCTTAACGTACACTTCATTAGTTTCAGTTTGGCTTCAACATGTTTCACGAGATCAGTAGACCCTTTAACATGACCTACAAGTGCTACTCAGTATCAATGTTACCTGGGAATGAAAGACAAGATGTAGAAAGAGGAGGAAAAAGTAAGTTAAATGCCAAATAGTCCGAAATTTTCATAGAAGTCTTTGAGTAAAGCTTGTTAATTTATGCCATAAACAATAATTTTACATCATTAAAAAATCATTTACTAATGAATATAATTCTTTAAAATTGATTTAATCGTTATCGTAGGTAATCTTTATAAATGGTGCAGACTAGTTATTGTATATTTCAAGATCTACATTAGAATAGACTTCTCTCAATTTAACAAAAAATCCCCAGATTTTTTACCATTTGAGACAAAGAATGCTGTAGTAAAAATTTGAGCAACCCAAAACCTCAACTGGATCTATCAATCCAGACTCTTGTAGAAAACTTCACAAGCTATTGTACTATGGCATAACATCAACTATTGGGCCGGCAACACCACAGTTCACCAAGCTGGTAGTCCTAACTTTGCATCTGAAGAGAACTGCAAAAACAAACTCTGGTGTTCACTTCGGGCCATATTCTAGAATGACACTCAGCCCTGAATATAGATTTATATGAAAACAGATAGGACTGCATGCTCTCTAGAATATAGGACTTTTAAAGCTGTATAAGTCATTGTATACACTTGATAATAACATCATCAATGTATATGTTTATGTTGTAGGTTATATAGCCTCATTACTTTGTGAAGTTAACTGTTTGTCTGTTGGTTCCACATTTATTTACCTTCTGACTCCTGAACTAATTTTATTAACATTGGGAACAGCTGTTAACTTTCTAGATCCAATCAAACTTCCAAAGTATTGTCTACCTAATAATTTATGAATTGAAAGTGTGAAAGTAAAAGGTCATAAAATAAATTGTTAATAATATATGCAGTGACTTGACTCTGTCTAAATCTTAATCTGCTACTCTATAACCTATTCATGTTAGTTCTAAATCTAAGATGGAAGCCAGAGTTTATTTCATGAATTATAAGAAAAGAACCTAGAATAGATCCTTGTGGCACACTTAGAACTAAAACATCTGAACAGCATTACCTGTTGCTATATAGGTGAGTCAGAACAGAAAATTTAGTTCCATTGATAAATCAATACTTTATTTTAGCTCTTTGTCCATAAAACATGGGTTGCAGGAGTATAATATTATGGTTCACACAATCAAAAGCTTTAGACAAGTCACAGAACAGTCTGTAAAATTTTGTGAATTCTCTTAGTTGTTGTAAATATATTTTGCAAGTGTTCTGACCATGACTTATGTGATTTTTTTTTAGACCGTTCACTAATCACCTTAACCATAGAGACATACCTAATAAACTATTCTTGTTCTTTTCCATTCCAGTTATAATGCCACCATCAGCCCTGGAGCAGCTAACCCGACTAAATATTGAGTATCCTATGATCTTCAAACTCACAAATAAAAAAACTAAAAGAATTACACATTGTGGTGTGCTGGAGTTTGTGGCTGATGAAGGAAGAGTGTACTTACCACATTGGGTAATATTAATTTCACATTTTTTTTAAGTTAGATGTGTGCATCTGTTCTTGTGTAGATCGGCTGATTTCGTTGGGTAGTGAAAATAATAACATCAGACTAGCACTGGCTTTCATAATGAATAATTTATTCCCACCAATAAAATTACATACAATACATTGAGTGAATAGGAAACTGAAGTAAATCTCTGTTGGTGTTGCTAGCAAAATAATCTATAGTCACCTAAATTGGGAAAAAACATTTGTACTTGTAACAGTTCTATATAAAAGTAATAATAACATGCGACTATGTGTGTAGAGTTATACAGGAATTGTTAAATTTTCCACATCGGTCAGCACTCTTGTAATGCCACTGCTTTTTTCTCAGTCTTGATATTACAATCTCTGTATGAGAGAGCAGATGGTGTCTGTCTTATCTCTTATTTAATGCAATAGCTATATAAATGAATCCAATAGACCTGTGCCTAAAATTAATTACCAATGTGGTCTTGTATCTTGAATGATAATAAGTTAATGGGTGCATCCTAGTCATTGTCCTCCATGCAACCACAAAAAAAAGGAAAAGTAAAACCATCTATGACAATAACGACCCTGAAAAGTATAAAACAAGATTTTCAGGTCGATGGATTAAACAATGTTACTGAAGAAGCTAGATAATCGATACAGACTCTAACAAGATGCCTCTGTTGCATGTTGCCAATACTATCATACAATACGATACTACAGTACACAATTATCAGTGTATAAAGAATATTCAAGTAAAAAAGCCGTAGTCATGGGTTGCCAGATATATCTGTAATTAAATATCTGTAATATAAATTACAGAACGCAACTATCTGCTTACACATTCATTACATTGTATTAATTTAATGAATTTAACAAAATATAGATAGAGTTGGCCATACTTTTCTCAATATGGATATGGTTAGCTTGAACAGTGAAGTACACCAGCCACTTACTTCCCACTGGGTTTCCTTTAACCATTTCGTTTGTTGCAGATGATGGCCAATTTAGTTCTAGAAGAAGGAACTCTACTTCAGATAGAAAGTGTCTCATTACCTGTCGCAACATTCTCAAAGTTCCAGCCTTTATCTGAAGACTTCCTAGATATATCTAACCCTAAAGCAGGTAACATCTTATATCTTATAAAATCGCGTGTTTCTTTCAGTGTATAGGGTTAAAAATGACCAGACAACAGACAGGCTTGTTCCCAATTATTTGAAACTAAAAGTTGCACCAGAAATTTTCATACTATCACCACCAATAAATCAATATTCGGCAACTTGCAAGCCAATATTAAAAGACATGGTATTTCCCTAGTTGAATAATAACATAACATAAACTCACGCCTATATTCCCGAAGTGGTAGGCAGAGGTGCTAGCACCCTCATTTCGCCAGTTTATGTTTAGGTCCCAATACTCCCAATGTAATTGGTGGCGAGCCAATCGCCATTATCCGGGCACTTATAAACCTGCGATACATACACACATAACTTCGAAAAGCATCGAGAGTCATTGGTGTGTGCCATGGTAACCTGGGATCGAAGCCGAGACCTCGTCTCAGCAGTCCATTATCCATACCACTAGGCTACCGCGGTATACCGCGGTAGTTGAGTCATTACATTAATTACACAGGATTGTCGGTCAGCCATCTATGTAAATTGTATAGCGGGATACTATTCATGGAAAGGTAAATATTAATCTAAATCATACATTTTTTTTCAGTATTAGAAAACTGTCTGCGTAACTTTTCGTGCTTAACCAACGGTGATGTCATTGCCATTAAATATAACTCGAAAGTATATGAATTATGCGTGCTAGAGACCAAACCAGGCAATGCAGTCATCATTATTGAGTGTGATATGAACGTAAGTATGTTTAAAATTGATTTTATTTAAGTTCAATTAGTTTCAATAATCTTTTGAAGTGAAAACTTCATTCGTACTTTTTCATTTAAAAAAAAAACATTGAACTCGTGACACCGTTACCGTTAGCTCTGTATTATTATACAGAGCTAACGGTAACTTGGCGGCGGCGGAAATCCATATATAATAATATATGGATTTCCGCCATGTAACGCCTACTTCAATATCTCATGATCTTCAGTCAGTAATCCTGGAGAGCTACTGTTTTTATTTAAGCCTCAAATCGACAGCTGTTGGCACTGTGGCGAGTGTAGTGGGTTCAATCTTCGATAACCTATCATACAATACTTTATGTTCTACATATAAACGGTATATGTAGACGCGAGTAACAGGTTCGTTGCGAATATTTAGACCCTGAAAAGTGGTGGTCAGACGGCACTCACATCACGGAAAGTAACGAAGTTCAGCCGCATCTTAGTTGGACCACACAGAGTTAGGAATAGGATCAGAGAATTCATCATTCCCTGAACCTTTTCCCAACTCAGTTGGGGTCGGCTTTCCAGTCTAACTGTGATGCGGCTGAACTTCGATATTTTCCGTGAAGCGACTGCCACTGACCTCCACAACCAATGGTCTAATGACCAATGGCGACATCGATGTTCCAAGTAAGACTGGTTGGACTTTTGAGGGCTCCAACTACCCGTAACGACTGCCATAGATGTCTGTATGGCAACCGGGACCGACGCGCGACGGCTTAACGTGCTCTCCGAGGCACGACCAGACCAGTGCAAACAGCCATATTCATGCATACAACTTTTTGCCCTGAGCGGAGATCGAACCCGCGCCCCGTGCGTAGCAGTCGCTTGCACTACCGCCACGGACTCAAAAAGTCTAATTTCACTTCATAGGTAGAATTCGCACCCCCAGTGGGTTACAAAGAAGATGACCACTTCCGTCGTTCTGAGTCTGACGGCGCTGGCGTCGGTATGGACCAAGACCCGTCGTATATGATGCCTGAGCCGGCTGGTTTCACCGCATTCAGTGGAGAAGGGAACAGGTTAGACGGGAAGAAGAAAAAGTTGATCAGCGAGAGCGAAAGTGAACCTAGTGCTTCGCAGTCAAGACAGGTGAGTGGTGGGACAGGTTGAATGAGAAAAACTAGCTTGGCAACCCATAGGAACGTATTGTCAATATTAAAGTGCGTGCGTGCGTGCGTGCGTGCGTGCGTGCGTGCTTGCGTGCGTGCGTGCGTGCGTGCGTGCGTGCGTGCGTGCGTGCGTGCGTGCGTGCGTGTGTGTGTGTGTGTGTGTGTGTGTGTGTGTGTGTGTGTATGTAGATCCAAAATCTATCTCTGTATCAAATATTAGCCGGATCGGTTTGGACGAGATTTTGGTTCGAGATTTTATTAAATCTTTTTTAATTATACGAATAACCTCATTCTAAAAAGGCAGGTATAACATTTGTGTAATTTAATTCCATTAGAAAGAAAAAGTAACAAAAAGCTTTCATATTCCTTATGATGTCAAAACAAAAGCTCTTCTATTTTCGTGACTTTTATTCATAGTCAGTTCCGGTTGTCATATGAACTTCTATGACAGTTGTTACGGGTGATTGTAGCCCTAAAAGAAGAAGTCCGACGACTACTTCAGAACTTCGATTGGTTCTATTGGTTGTGAAGGTTACGTGGCAGTCGCTTAACAGAAAATATCAAACTTCAGTCGCATATCAGACTAGAAAGCCGACCATAACGGAGTTGAGAGAAGGCGATGATGAATGAGGATGATTATGATTCATAGTGTAATTAATTTTCAAAATAAATTTAGTAATTTGTATTTTACACATTTGCATAAGTTTTGAAATCATAAGTTTCCAAACTTAATCCCAGATTTTATAATTATGATTGAAATATTAGAATCCATTGTATTTTTTTTTGTTTTAGGCGTACGTCCGTGGAATTCCAGATTACGATTGGGTGGTTGGCACGCTCAGGTTTATCAGAAATTCGCGACCAGCGAGTGCGAAGGAGGACGCACCTGCCGAAATTCCTTTCGAGGCATTCAAAGGAGAAGGATTCACTCTACGACCTACCAAGTCCAAGAACTGATTACATAGAAAATATTAGATTTTTTACTTATTCATAGTATATGTGTGTTCTACGGGTGAAGAAATGATAATCTGATAAATGACTTTTCTTATTGTTACTTTTTATGCGATCTAGATATATTAATGTTACATTCAAAGACCGAAAACGCTCACTATTTCTTCTTCTACAAACGAAGCATCATCAATGAGGGTTTTCTGTCTCCGAGTGTAACATATATCCTGATTGGTATAGGAATCTATTCCAAATAAATTGAACATGTGATACAAAATCTTTTTTCTATGTTTGCCTCAATTCGGACTTATCGTAGCGTACAGGCAATATTTATATTAGGTACCTATGTCTATTTTATCGTAGTGACAGAATTCCAACTGTGAAACTCACGAGCTGTTGTAATTATTTTCCCGAGTCCCAGGTTTTTTTTTCCTGGCAAGTTAGATATGAGCCTATGTCATTTCAAACGAGGAAACCTTTATTCGTACGACGTAAAACGGAACGGAATTGTTAGAATTTCTAATACGGAGACGTAATGAATACAAAAATCATTTAAACAACATCCTAATGTGTATATTGCAAGTTAGTTTGAAATTGAAAAGTTGGAAAATAGGAAGAGAAACTTTTTTTTAACCCAACAGATTTCGCAAAATCGACTGGTTTGTTAAAATTTCGTTTAAAAAAGGATGTACACTTTTATACTTCGGTTATAGCCTCCTTAATTAACTCGTAAAATAGCATTAAAATTATACATATCCAATAAACAGACTTATAGGAAATCAACTTACTAGAAAATAATATATCAAAGCAGTATTCTCAGAGTGTGTTCACGAATTAAACCACAAACCATGGATAGAGATTATTGCTTAGTATCTGAACGTAATAAAATAACAGACCACCAGCAAAATGACAGTAGTGATACCAAATGTTACCAAACTCGATGCTGGCGACATCTACGTTGAACTAAGTTCCTCCCTTGTGCCTTCATGGCACAGAACACTTATATACTACGGCTACGGCCTTCATGGTTTCTCGTTCTCCTCCTTATTATTTTGATATGGTGAACACTAATGTTGCCAAAATAATAATTTCAAATCCATGAGATAAACATTCCTTCACCCGTAAATCTGTATTTTAGAATATTTTATAATGTTGTGATTGTCCATAATGAAGCTTGAAGCTCGAAGTTCCGAAATATACCTCATGGCAGTTGCGATTGCTTTTGTATTTAAAAATTCCAATGTGCCTGATTGTCCGCCTTTCCCATCCAGTCTATACCAGACACCATTTTCAATTTATATAACATAACATAAACTCACGCCTTTATTCCCGAAGGGGTAGGCAGAGTTGTTAGCACCCACATGTCGCCAGTTTATGTTTAGGTCCCAATGTGTGTAGGTGGCGAGCCTATTGCCATTAACCGGGCACTTATAAACATGACTTCGAAAAGTCATTGGTGTGTGCCGTGGTAAAACCTGGGATCGAACCCGTGACCTCGTACCACTAGTTAGTTTTCAATTTAAGCTTGACAACCCAGCTTACTGGACAAAAACAGCATCTGTGATGTGGCTCTAGTGAAGGTGACTGCTAAGCTGGAGGTGCGGGTCCGATTCCCGCTCAGTGCAAATATTTGTATGCATGAATAAGATTTAGCTATTTGCATTCTGGTAATGCCACGAAGAGCACGTAATACCATTATGGCTAGTTATAGCCCTAAAAAGTCCAGAAATTGGTCTAACTGTAATACTTCCACATTACCATGAGTTATATAGAAGTTTAGCCAAACCCACACTCACGAAAAAGCAGAGACCAGGTTCCCAGGTTTTCACCTGGTTTGGGTATGACCTAGATTAACGCAAGGATGAAGTTGTTGCAGTGTATGCAACAGCACTTACTGGTGTACCGTTGCGGCTAATCTTTGACGGCATTTCGGTTGAGTGTACTGTGTAGGAGTAGTAGGCAGTTTATATTTTAGAAAAAATATGTGGGTTCTATGAGAAATATTAAAATCTTGTTGGTTTACTTTGACAAACTTGCAGGTACTGCTAGTTACCTCCCTCTTGACTTGCAATGTGACATTCGCATAATGTCATTAGGACTCTTCTTCTTTTCTTAAAATGGCTTCTGCAGCAGAATAGCCGCAATTTTGCCAGTCTCTAGTAAATGTAAACGTCTTATAAAATTAATGGTGAGACGCCAATGTCAAGTTTCAAATTATTAGGACTCAATATGTCACGTTCTCAGAATATTGTATTCACATGATTACACAATGTCACCTGTGTGAACTTTACTGCTGCTGATAAATAATCATGCTGTATATTGCAACAAACAAAGGAGTGTTATTAAAAATATTTTATTAAAATTTATTAATATACAATCAATCATTACAAGTCAAAAAAAATGTTTAAATGCCTTATAAGTTTTTGGAATTACTTTCATTTTATTATTTGCTAACTTAATTTCTTAACTAACAATAATTTAGGTGAATGGAATCACCTTCTATCATCAGTTTGTATCTTTACAGACTTAACAGAATACTACTTATAAATAAAAAAACATAATTCCTTACAATTAAAAACATAAGAGGCTTAATATTACGAAAAATTAATTGAATGTACAGTTTAAGGAGTAATACACAATTGGGATGCCCTTACATGGGGCCTGCAGACTTCTAAGTATCATGATTTCAGTCACAGGGGAAATAACACTAGATCACCTTTAGCACTAGACAGTTGATGTAAAATCTATTTAACATCATGAATGCAGAATCTAAATTAGAATCGTTTCAAAAATTCCTCTGAGCAAATCCTGGCGCGTGCGTTCACGGCCAGTTTCATTTCGCTGATTTCCTTATCGATTTCCTCCATGAAGTATATGACGAAGTCGACCAACTTGTGTTTATACATTTGCTCGGTGTGGAAATTTGTTATTAAAAAACTGATGTGATATCCGTCCACCGGTTTCCGCCTGAGTACGATAAAGTTTTCTGCTCTCATCATCATGAATCGCATAAACTTCTTACATAGAATCTTCTCAATTTCGTCAGCTTGTTTAATCATAATGCTAACTCTGATAGAGTTAATTGATGACTCGATCAAAACTTTCTCGTTGGCGTTACGAGAAATTATCACTGGATTCAACAGTAGCTCCCTACTTGTTCTAACTTCAACCTCCGGTTTGTTGTACCTTTCCACGACCTGCGACGAGAAGTGTTCTAAACACATAGCCGCTGTTAGCGTGTGCCGAACGGCAGTTAAATAAGGCTTCAAAGTAGCCGACATTATACCGAAATTTTAATTTAATTTAGATTTTCCGTACCACACCTACAGAATTTGACACAAATCTTGAGTCTTGACAGTTTTTTGACAAACGGATTTGATTACTCACTCATCTCAGTTCAGTAATCTCTTCCCCCATAGAGTTCAAACACTTCTATACCAACTCATTGCACTCTTATAAGACTTACTTACTACAAAACAGTCTTATCAATTTATGTACTAAGTATAAGTTAATTAGAATTAATATTTGCTCTTCTATTTTTAATATTATCTCGATTCGTAGCTAGATTATTAATAAATTAGAATGATATTTCTGTTAAGTCAACCATAAACAAAAAATTATGATTTTCCTTTGTCATTTTTTTCTAACTGGTAATTGAAAACAATGATGGCGACCGATTGTAAAGTGATGGAAGTTTAACGTTAACGGCATGAGTTTTTTTAACATTTCTGTAGTTAAAGTTGTATTAAATATATTTTCAACAATATTAGTGAACATATGACCAATTAGCGTATTAGTTATAACATTCTGAAACAATGTCACGAGAGTTCGACCACCTTTTCAAATTGCTGATTATCGGTGACAGTGGTGAGTGGGCGAGGCCTGTGATGTTATAACTTTACAACCGAAATATTGGGCCGTGTAGTTTACTCAGTGGTTTGATATTATATGTTTTAGGTGTGGGTAAGAGCTGTCTTCTCCTGCGGTTTGCGGACAACACGTTTTCCGGTAGTTACATTACTACGATAGGCGTCGATTTCAAAATAAGAACTTTAGAAATAAACGGTGAGCGAGTGAAGCTACAGATATGGGATACAGCGGGGCAGGAGAGGTTCAGAACGATTACCAGCACGTACTACAGAGGCACCCACGGCGTCATCGTCGTATACGATGTTACGAATGGAGAGTCCTTCGCCAATGTCAAGAGGTGGCTCCATGAGATTGAACAGAATTGTGATGTTGTCAATAAAGTCTTAGGTGAGTGTTTTGTGTTGTAAATATTCTTATTAGCATCTTCATATTGATATAACTATAGAATAATAAAGCCTAGATGTATACAATTTGCTTATCACGATTTTGTACACATTCAGTGCTTATTATTGATAGAAACACAATGAAAGATATATTACGTATATAGAATGCTCACCTATTTGGCGATTTACAGGGGGTGACCCCTGTAAATCGCCAAATAGGTGAGCATAGGTGTATTAACACATTTTGTCAACTATTATTTTAGTACCACATAATAAGGGATGAGCCTATTGTAGGCAAGTAGGCATTATGTCACTTGCTCATGTCATGTATGGATGGAGGAAGATATAATCTTGAAAATGTAGTTAGATGTCATTATGATGTTCAACAACAAAAGATACATTTTCTGTTACACTCTAATTACCATGGTACAGTCAGTCAATTCTCTGTAAAGATTATATAACATACTGCTTTCTAATGACCGAGTAAATCTGACCATGATAATGTTTTACTTCAAAACATTTGACAATCTACTTCCTGGTTTTTAACCTTAAGGACTTATTATATGATTAATGGGTAATATTCATTGGCTATGTAAGTTATTGGCAAGTAGTGAAAAAGTCAGTTTTGTTAACTCCAATGGAGACATTGGATCTAACGAAACTGATATTTCCCGTATAATCTACCATGTTCTAGATGCTTTTTGAGAGTTTCTAATTGGTTGTTGATACATGGCAACACCAGTTGACAACTCACGTTTTGTATTAGTTGCCTAATTTAAGCAGGGCCAATTGGCTTTTTGTCATTGATATGTATACTGACTGATGTGTATATACATGTTTTTGGGTGTCTATGGCAGCTGGTGATCCAAATTTCACCTATAATGAATTATATCAAAGCCATAGCCATGCACCAGGGCTTTATTTCTCTCAAATAAAGATATATATTACTATACCACAAAATATGCCTTTTCATTATATCAGATTTTTTCGGAAGGTTTTATCCATAGAGATATGACAACCCCATTGTACCTTATAACAATAATAAGTACCCTTAAACCCAAAACCTGCTTCAAAGAGGTTTAGAACCTAACCTGAAACCCTAGCCTGAGTCGGAGACACTTCCATGATACCACCTAAATACCCTTAAAATGCATTGAAGTGTTAAATGTGGTGAGATGATGATTATTATTTTTGTCCTTTTGAGGAAATCTACATAGTATAAAACAAAGTTGCTCTCTCTGTCCTTATATCCCTATGTATGCTTAAACCTTAAAACTATGCAGCAGATTTTGATGCGGTTTTCTTAATAGATAGAGTGATTGAAGAGGAATGTTTCTATTGATATAACATCATGCTACAACCAACTGGTGCAGAGCAGAAGTGAAAATGTTGCAAAAATGGGGTGACGCAGACGAAGTTGCATGGGTCAGCTAGTTATAAATAAAGAAATATGAGTAATCACTCATTCAGTATCAATTATAGTACAATAATGTTACTAAACCTCTAAGTAGAAACCATTGAATCAATAGAATTTCCATATGGGTCATTACCACAGTGAGTTTTCCTGCTTTACTGTCATTTCATGGTTATTTTTAATAATGTATTACTAACTATACCATTATTATCTGTATAGTATCTAGTAAATAATTCAATTTACTTTTACTGAATGCATCATGTTTGCTTGAATCTACAAAAATTCATTTCATACGTGGAGGAATACAGTGAGGTGATACAAAAATAAAAATTGTGATGATAAACATGCACATGCACAGGACCCCTATCAACAGCTCTTATTAGTAAAATATACATGATTCATACTGATACAACAATTTCTATTTCAGTTGGTAACAAGAATGATTGTCCGTCAAGAAAAGTGGTAGTGACAGAAGACGCACAGAGATTCGCAAACCAAATGAATATACCGTTGTTTGAGACAAGTGCAAAAGAGAACATCAACGTAGAGGAAATGTTTCTTACTGTCACTAAAATGGTAAATATATTTTCAATACTAGGTACAGCAAATAAGCACATGAACTGTAAGCTGTTAACAGAGGCTATGAATACTTACACATCTGCAATTGAACCAAGGTGATCTTCTTCCTTCGAGGCGAAAGTTTTGGATGAAGAAGACTTAATCATAATTTTTTTTTTTTTATAATATCACGCCTATATCCCCGAAGGGGTAGGCAGAGGTGCTAGCACCCACATTTCGCCATTTGATATTTAGGTCCCAATGTAATAGGTATTGTATTGCCATTAACCGGGCACTTATAAACCAACGATAAATACACACATAACTTCGTAAAGTATCGAGTCATTGGTGTGTGCCATGGTTAACCTGGGATCGAACCCGAGACCTCGTCTCAGCAGTCCATTACCCATACCACTAGGCTACCGCTGTATTTTTTTCATTTTATCATGAACATAAAGTTATCCTTAGAGGAATAAAGTGTGTGTGTTTCATGTGTATCTTTACACAAAACCTAGGAGTGAGAAAGTGACAGAATATACAAATCGGGAGATACTTTTTTATAATTGAAGTAACAAGTGTCAAGATAAATTTTACAGAAATATACATTACATTACACAATTGTCACAAATCACAGCCATCTGATATTTCAAATTGGATTACGCGGTAACGAAGAAGTCTGAGACGCTAATAATATTAATGTCTATAATTGAAACAGACAAAAGTTATCCACAAGTTACACTGTCGAGTTTAGCAGAAAGAAATTATTCTGGTCCGAAAATATTCATGTTTTCCACTAACAAGATAGATTAGAATTACTTTCAACCCTGAATGTGTTATATTATCTCTATATAACCTTCCAATTATCTTTATCCTTATAGCAAACTAAGCCCTTATTTACCATACCTTGAAAAAAACACAGAATCAATAACTTTTTCAGCTCATTACAATATTATCTATGCCATTGTATGCATATATCTGTGTACATTGCATGTGATTATGATAAAATGGTTAGATAATTGCACCAAGAAAATATGTTGGAACTACTGCTAATATTGTTGCTTCATCATAGCAAGCTTATATGCAGATATGTTGTTTGAGGGATTTGTGGCTAAGTGGTAACCATAGAGTTTAAATTACTGCTGTAAATAGAGCAACATTCTCATTACCGTCTGACCGAATGTCAGTGACACCAGATCCAGTAGATTTCTTGGCGCTAATATCGCTAACTGTTTAGCCATACAACGCGATAATCGACATCCACGCGCGCGGATAACATCTAGTCCTTAATCTAATGATATCAATTTATGATTTCAGGTACTAAAATCAAAGCTGGAAATGAAAGAGAGGCAAAACGTGACATCAAACGACACGGTACACCTAAAGAAAACTCATAAAACTAAGAAGAAATGTTGCTAGTGGTATGCACGCCGCCATTGTGCCACGGACAATGTTCTCTATGCTCAAATATGGAGAGATTAGCCACCTAGCAGGTTAAGATAAGAGGTTAGACTACAATCATAGGCTGTGGTAACATCTACCTTGTAAGCGAGCTTGAAGATATGCAGGCTATAATGTAAAGAAATTGTTACTGATGCTGAATAGCATTAGCGATGGGTCCATTAAGCCGATTGCCGCTGGCTTCTCTCTTTCATTATTGCGTTAATCCCAGTTCCAATGAATCGTATAGTGCATGAAAAAACTAGATCAAGGTTTTGTTTTTTCATCACCGACCTCTTTGAAAATTTTCACCCTTCGCCAGTGCTATTTAGACATTTTATACTAATTTTGCCAGTTTGCACAGTTTGGCTGCATTTCTAACGGTTAAGTTCACATGTAAGATGATAATAGAAGCTATGTGCCGAATGTTCCACCAAAGCACCAAATGAGAATGCTAATAAAAAAATGAGATTTATCATAGACAATTTTTTTCAATGAGCATATTTTTTTTATTATGAAATGTATATTGCCAACGCATGTGTGTGAATAGGCTTGTCATAGGCAACTTGCTAGGTTGAAGAATCTGATATTTTAAGAGCATGTACATACTATGGATTTATTTACTCCAAAAATTATTAGAATATTCGAATGCCTAGATAATGAATGAGTGTAATCTAATTATCAAAATTATTGTGATGGAGTTAAAGTTCGACGAATGTTAGGTTAAGGAACTATACCATTAATGTTATTTTTTATTAAACGATAATCATTGAATAGTAATGAATTATGGGTCTCACAATGTGTGTATATTGCTATTAACACCAGTGATTCATCCAACACGCTAATGCAACGGCGTGATAAAATCAGTGAAGGCTGAAATAATTATAAAACTGTATGATAACACCAATTTCGTCTGAAAAGTTTTATAAATATTACAGATTATTATAAAAAGGTAAAGTTTGTGAGTTTATGGTATATGTGGTTTTAGGAGGTGATCTCTGGATCTACTGAACCGATTTTGAAAATTCTTTCGCGAGTAGAAAGCCACATTATTTTTGAGTGTCATAGGCTTTATATCATCACGTTAAAGGAGAGAGTCAGCAGCAGAAACGGGATCAGAAGTTCAGGTGGGCGAGGTCGCGGGTAACAGCTAGTCCTATAGAAACAATTTTGTGGTCAGTGTGGTGGGATTTATTAATAGTAAATATAGCGTGATGTTGCAAGCGTCTGTCTGGCCGTCACGCTTACGTGTGAGTTAGCCGGCTATGTGACATTTGCACAGTATCAAAATAAATACCCCCAATTATTCATTTAACAAAGTGTGCTTTAGCTGATGGATGTTTGTCTTGTCTTCATTTTGACAGACGTCATATTTGACATATGTCAAAGTCTGACAGGCAAGGAATAGACATACTACTAAAATGCTGCTATTAAGCCTATAGGGAATTAAATTATTTCAAGTAATAATTTACCTTTATCATAATATTCGTATTTTGAGGAATAACACAGAATGGATAATTTAATAAAATTATTATTTTCTTTGTAACCACAAATATATTCTGGCAATGATGAACTGTTGTTACAAGATCAGTGAGATATTTACTTTTAAATTTTGAACTGGCTTGTTGACATTGTTTTGTATTCGTAATTTGAAATTAATTTATAGAACTCTAGTTCCCGGCATATAATATCTTGAGCCCAAGTCGCGTGAGACCCTGGCGTGCGTTGATTGGTTAGATATAATCTGTGATTAATGAATTTGAGCTCCACCACCCCATGCTATCCTCAGACGACACCCAAAAAACGCGTACTGTGCGTACGTACGTTTAATGCAAAGATATATGCCGGTAACTACTATTTGTCATCTGCAGCGGAGTCAACCTCAATTTTATTGTACAATTTGTGTTCAATGTTATACTAAATAATAGTGAGTTATCCGTAAACTATTTATACATATCAGAAGGTGTCGATGTGAAAAACTAGGCAAACCAACGAACATACCAACACAATGAGGTTACTTTTTACTTATGTAGATTAGAAAAAGTTGATGTTCGAGGCAGTTTGCACCCGCGATCACTCTCTTTTACGAAGAAGATCCTTTTGAATGAAGCGGTGTTCATATACGTAGTTGAAATGGTCGCGGGGTCATGTCCCGCATTCGCTTTTTCTAATTTGAATGTATAAGAATAGTTGGTATACTAATTGCTTTAAAATTTCGTTAAATTACTTATTATTTTGTGGGAGACCTATAAGGGGTGCCAATCGTCTCAACTATAGCACAGACTATAGTTCGTCTTCTGTTAAGTGGGAGTTATGTCATCGTTAGTCCCGGGCCCCGACTGAGATGAGACTACAAAAACTGCCATTAAACTTTCGGGTTTACTAACATAGACGTAAAGTTCAAAATTAAATACAAAAGAGTTTTATTCACTCTATACGATGCCATTTAATTTTGGGCTTTAACAGCATGAGAGTAAAATCTAAAATGCAAGGGCAATTTTTGTAATCTCAGTGGCTTGAGAATGATTAACAATTAGTAGAATCAAGGGGTCTAGACAAGTGACAATCGTTTTGTAGAATGGAATAGAATTGATTGATCAATGTATGGAATTGACATTCGTTGACGCTTGTCATAAATGTCAAAATATTTGTTAATCCCATACACTGAACATCATATTCGGGGGGGGTCAACACACTGTAACAAATTTACTGGCGTGGCTAACGTGGCTCTGGTAGATTTTCTTAAAAAACTTGATTTTGGCGTCTTGTTATTAATAATTTTGTAGGTATTACATGAAATTGCGGCGATTTTGCTGCAGAAGCCACCATAAAAAGAAGTTAAAGTTGAACATCATATTCTATTCCATTCTACAAAATGACTACCAACAAATTGTCACTTTTCTAGGCCCCCCGGGCCCCGTTATCAAGTAGAGAAAACGTCGCGCAACCTTTGTAGATGCCAGTATTCATTGCTATATAATTTCGGATATGTGGGATATAGTTGATCAAACAATCTTCCACCTAATGTGAACGGACCATAAGGCATATGAAAACGTCGTAAATTTAGTTTATGGGTAGCTTCAATACACAAAATAATATGTCTTCTGTGTCTTTAGTTTTTAAATGATTTATGATATCAGTTGCGCATGTATGTGAAGTGTAATGTCTATCTTATAGTAAGTTTGAAATAAATAACTGTATTATTTATATTTTGTGTGTAAAAGGCGCAAGTTAAATGTTGTAATTTATATGTATGTATTATTTAAACTGTAATAGACACTAAAAATATGTCTCGGATTGAAAATTATTATATTGAAAAAAGTTAATGTTTGTCTTCCCCGTGTTTCTTGCAGTCCTATGTTCATGTTGTCTTATGAATTTGCGTTAGGGTCTCCACCCACTAGCCGACATTCTTATGATAGAGGCCCATATTATGATTTTTGAATTAGTTACACATTTTAACTACCAATATGGCAAACTATAGTTTTAGCTTTGGACTGAATCTTATTTAACGACAATGTAATATTTTGTGGCATTTTTTACTTTAGGTGTTTATATGAATGTCTTTAAATAGCTAATTTGTAAACTAATTGTCTGGTGTCTAAAATATATATATTTTTTGTTTGGAGAGCCAAATGCATTACTGGTTGCCGAATATCATTCCGTACACATTGTTTGTACAATATCATTTGAGTTTTTTATTGAAGCGTGAGTGTAACACGCCATTACTCATTATTATTTATAGAAAGTATTGTTCATGAGTCATGATATTGTTTAATACATAGTTGTAAATATATCCCCTATTTTCATCATAATAAATCTGGTGTTTTATTGTCTAAGAACCGAAACTATTACATTGGACCTAAACATAAACTGGCGAAATGCGGGTGCTAGCACCTCTGCCTACCTCGCACCATAAAGTCCTGGAATGCTCTGCCAGCACACGTGTTTTCTTCATTCTACAGTCTCTGGTCCTTCAAGCGTGGGGGTGAAAAAACAACTGTCGAGGCCGTCAGGGTGGGGACCGCCGTTTCAGGGACGGCACCAAAAGGGCTGTAACGGCTATGTTCTGGACTGCGCCACTGTTTACCATCAGTCGTGGTGCAGTCAATCTGACGACTTATGCATAAAAAATAAACTATGAATGCTGTGCCTATGGTGCGCGCGGCGTGCGTGGAATGAGGTAAGGAAAAATCGTGAGTCGAGGTTGCCTTTTTGACGTGTATGTAGGCAGTTTCGAGCAGAAGGAAATAAATAAAAAATATGAAAAAGTTTAACTAAATACTAAATTATTCCTTTTGAAGTGGATCAATTTTACATTCTTTCGCAATAATTAGTCCGTTATCATTATCTTCTATTGTGTGAATCGTCGTAGTGTATTGTCCAATGCTTTCCATGTCTAGCGCATATAATATTTTATTAATCTCATATTTGGCTCTAGATTGTAACGCAGGTGAAAATTTTCTTAAATGTGCTGCAATATATAGACCGAAATTAGTTAGATCGTCTCTTGTACTATCATGGTTTGTTTCTCTAATAGTCTTTAATGTTTTAAGAGCTTGGTTGCACAGGAAGGTGACTGGCGCGATACAGTCCTTGTGGCCCTGTTGAGATGCGGAGACAGATGCTCGTGAAGGCGTCGGCGGTGAACTACCTGAAGAATCTTCAGCCTAAAATAATAATTTAAAATTATTTCAATTAAATTTGGAGTAATTACAATATTTCATTGCCAGAGGTCATTGGAGAGGCTTTGTAATGTCAGTGGGAAAACCGACAAACCCTTTATCGTCTGCACTGACAGCACAAACTTTCTTAACCTTCTTCCCTCTCTGCCACCTTCCCTTCCCCCCTATGTAGCCTTAGCACGAAATACTATCGAATTCGTAATGTAAAGGTATCGACAGAACGGAGCATTGCGATTGGCGGGCTACACACGCACACAGGTTCACAAGAGGCAGACTGCCAATCACAATGCTCCGTTCTCTCGAGACCTTTACATTACGAATTCGATAGGAGTTCATGCTAGTGCTACCGGTACATATTGTCGGCAGATCGTGACCGCCCTGGTGTTGCAAACGTCCATAGGTCACAGTACCTAATTTTTCATCGGTGGCTTGTCTGCCACAACAGTGGCATAAAAAAGTAACTTACAAAATCAGCTGACAGTACCAACCAATTTAAAAATAGGTTCGACAGACATTATATTACTCTAAATGAGAAATAGCTGGAAGAAGGAAACCGGATACAGGCATTATCAGTCGCATACGACTGCCTGCCCGATAACCAATAATAATAATAAAAATCATGAGTATTCGCGAGAAGGGCCAATCTATCGCAGTCCACCGCTAGCCATAAGCCTCTCCCAATGTTGGAAGGCTTTGGCATACTTCTCGCTGGCTAGACGGGTTGGTAGGTACAGGGATTTATTTCGAGTTTTCCTTCTACTTCTCGCCTCTTAAACAACACCATTTGGATGAAAAGGAGTGGTGATATTCTTTCTCCCTTACCACACGGATATAATACACTTGCTATTGCCCGCGGCTCCGCCCGCGTGGATGTCGATTATCGTGTTGTACGACTCTACTCGATTCTCTACTTGCCTCTCTATACTACTTTTCCTAGCTGTCGATATTAGCGCCAATATATAGAAAATTTAGCGGATCTATTGAGATTTATGATTATTACTCCGATGGTAGCGCGATATATATATAGCCTATGTTACTCCTAGATATTGTAGCTTTTTAGAAGTGAAAGAATGATTGAAATCAGTCCGTTAGTTTCGGAGCCCATTCGTTACAAACAACAAATCTTTCCTGTTTATAATATTAGTGTAGATTTAATTGCGTAATCACGTTCTCTTAGGACGACGTTTTATACTTACATCTGAATGTCTATCCTGCATCCAAAAGTTACTAATAAGTTTTTTATTGCGCGACATCAGAGCATCCATTTCTTTGTATGCATACCATTTTGTCACATATAGTTTTGCCTCGCCTTTACTTTCTGTAAGTAACATAATCTATATTACAAAGCCGAAAAGTTTTTTTATTTGGTTGAATGTTGAATGCATAGATCTCAGAGTCGATTTCTACAGTAAGTAAAATTATTTTTGTACAGTACCTACACTAGGTACAGGCACAGATTAGGTACCTAATATTTAACATAGGATCGAATTTAAAAATGCTTTTTATGTTGAATAGTACGGGAATCGAACCTGCACCTCATGCGTAGCAGTCGCGTTCCCTACCGCCGCGCCATGAAAGTCGTCGATTTCTTCACTTAAAAGTTAAATGTATAATATGTGAAGTTAGTCGTAGTATGTACCCAAGTCCCTAAATAAACATTTTGAAATTATTAATACATGGAATATTCTGCAACTTTATTTTAATTTTACGTACCTGGTAAAACGGGGTGAATAGAGATCGAAGGGTGAACAGAAATAAAATGGTCATGTAAATCCTATAGTTATTTTCTTTCAAGCGAAAGTTTGGACTTGTTCATTGTAATACCAGAATCATGAAATATCTGGTAACAAGCTTAATTAAAATTTTGTGAAAGAAATTATTTAAAATATTCCATTGACCATTTTATTTCTATCCACCCCTGGATCTCTATTCACCCCGTTTTACGGTACTGTTTATGTTCATAACAATTTTAAATGGCGAATGTTGTAATGTTTCTTTCAACATGTTTTGAAACATTGTTGATGTTGATAGACCAAAACATTAATAATTTTTATACCTAGAGCGTCAAATTGACTGCACCTCGCCTGATGGTAAGCAGATGCGCAGTAAAACATGGTGGCCGCCGTTACAAGTGCTGTCCCTGTCACTTACATATATATTGTAACTGATAGATCTAAGTACTCATGGGAAACAAAAAACAAATGTATAAACAAAAACAAATACATTTTTCTGTTCGGTCTTTTTTTCTAATACCTAAATAGGTAAACTTCGCAAATCGTAATTATAACTTCACACTTGCAACGGACCATTGTGTACCTAACCTGTGATTTTTCTTTTTTCTCTACTATATTGATTTCGTAGAATTGTCCATTTTGTGTTGACTTCCATCGGGCTGACACCCATCAGCAATCCCACTTCATCAACAGCTTCATGGCGTCTTCTTTTAATTTTATACTCTGGTGATTGTACGTCCCAAATCGCTGGTCGTTGTTTTATTAAGCTTATAAAGTGTAGAATAGTTTCTCTGTTCCACTCCATAATCCCATTACTTCAGCTAAAAGTAGGAAAATTAACTAATGTTATTGTAAATGTTTTACATGAAACAATGAAACAAAGTTTCTCTAAACAAATATCTTTATGTGTAGTGTATTGACATTGAGTGAACAACTGAACAAACAATGTTTTTGGTTACACATAACCACAGAGTCAAAATAAAAGGTGTTTACAAACAATATAAATCATCAAATTCATTTATTATAATTATAATCATTCATATTCATTTTAATTAGGTGCTTATTAGCTTTAGATAACTAATACTAATATCATGGTCGTGGTCACAATATGTCTCAGTTTTGGATTCTGATGAAATACCCAAAATCATATGGCACTTAAAAGGCCCAGTTCTAAATACTGCAGTATTTTGACTTAAACATGCTCGAAGAAAAATATCGAACTGAACTGAACGAGTGAGTGAATAGTGAACAATTAATTGTTGAAAAGAAAAAAAAACACTGCATAGCCGATCTTCAAGTGAAGTTCATCGAGTCTTGGATAATTTCATAACACCCAAGATGTCTTTTTGGACGACATTAAACCGAACTGTTTTCAGGCGTACATCCACCTTCTTTTTGGCGGGTGCTGCCGGAGCATTCTTCTTCGAAAGAACCTTTGATGTCATCTCAGTGGCCATTTTTGAGAGTATAAATAAGGGAGTGAGTATTTTGTTATATAATATCTAAAGTAAGGGAGATCTTATTCTTGACGCGGTTCAAATACATTATTGGGTACATTTTGATTACTCCAGTTCAATAATTCCGAGAGCTTAGTGTAATATATTTTGGTTGACAACTCAGGGAACATTTTAATCTAGCTTCACCAGGTTATGATAACTCGATGTCCTAGCGTGATTCTCATGACTTCACGATATATCTGCGGCGAAATATGCTATATGCCTATAATTTCGACACGTTTCCTCTATTTTCAATGGTAACATTAATGTTTAATGTTTAATGTTAATGTTTACTTTTTAAATATTTTGTTCTAAAACATTCCATTGTATGAACAAATGAATCAATTCCAGTATCTGATAAACAAAATATTTCATCATAACGTGAAACCAAAAGCTGATTTACCATTTAGCACATGTATGCTGTGCTAAGTTAAAAATGGTGTGCAATATTATTATACTATATTTTGCAATAAGTTTATCATTCGGTGATATTCTTAATTTCATTCATTCAGTATTAGTAATGTTTTAAGGAAAATATTGTCTAGGCGGAAGTAACTTAAGCACAGCTATATGAAATAATCTATAAATTTAATTTAATTTTCACCATTCCGTAGTGCTTATTTCTCAATTTAACTAAATGGTCTTCATGATTTGTGAAAATCCTTTCGGGGAGAAATGACCAAGGTGCTAAAATGACCATAGTAAGGTTTGTAGGAAAGGAAATTATACCTACCACCAAAATAAAAGCATTTTGTACAACACCTGCAATATTCAAATTCTAGATACATCCAGCGACCACCAATACACAATAAAATTTACATTTATTAACTTCATATACACACATACATGGTGGACTAAACATGGAAAATTCAAAAGTTCACCTTCCACACCTATGATAGTATAAATAGCAGTTCTGCCATATACTATCACCCAACTTGACTTGCGGGCACCGTTAACTGTTACTTTGTTAAACAGCATAACTGAGACAATTTAAAATTTGCTTGTTTAATAATACACAACATCATAATTCATAATTATCAATAAATTAGTGTTCTTCAGTATTGGAAATGGCATTTCCTGTCTGTTTCTTACATTTGCCAAAACAAAAAGACATTAAATTGTTCCAAAGTTATACCATTCACCAAATAACCCCAGTCTACAGTATTAGAATATTGTTTTATGATTCTTCTTTATTTGTCCACAGAAACTCTGGAAAGACATCAAGCACAAGTATGAATAAGGATAAAATGAAATCATTAAGAAGAATAATTTATTAGTTAATTGTTAATTTACATGAATAAATTGATTTAAATATCAATTATTTTCTCATTTCATATAACCTTAGTAAATAACATTTAGTAATGACTAGATAAGATTAAACTAATAACAACTTATCAATAAACATCTCATACCTAATGCATGTAAATAATAGTCTGTCACTTCAGATTAGGTAGCTTAAACCGAACTGAAGTATTCTGGCATGGAACCAGGGGTTCTAAACAATGTATACGTGAGTGTACTATATAATGAGTAGTAGTATTCCTAGTGAGTTAGGAAAATGCTGTAGAATCTAACTGCGAAATGGCTGAACTTCTTTTTTTTTTTTCGTGAAGCGACTGCCATATGACTTCACAATCTTTACAGCATTGTGGCACACATAC
Organism: Pelosia muscerda; assembly: GCA_963691645.1. Taxonomy (NCBI): domain Eukaryota; kingdom Metazoa; phylum Arthropoda; class Insecta; order Lepidoptera; family Erebidae; genus Pelosia; species Pelosia muscerda. The sequence goes on from OY829118.1 coordinate 3,803,492, forward strand.
AATTAGGGTTGCCAACCGGTAATAATGTTTACCTTCCCGACCTCCATGAGCATTAATTCAGTTTGTCCTAAAAAATCGCGAATTACTCAATACTGTTACCAAACAAAATGAATATTTTTAAAATTAATTGCTAATTTTAATTTTTTCGAACCTTTTTGAACTGGATTACTTCAAAATATCCTGGGTTCGTCCTTTCTAGAGTTGGCAACCCTAAACCCTACATACAGTAGGTACAGATCTGTTGACTTTATAAACCTGTATTTTTAACAACACTCACACTAAAACACGATCAGTCTCGTCCTCATATTGCACACTAAGACAATGTCACTGGGCTTCATAAAATGTAGGAAGTATGAAGAAAGAATTCTGCTCATACTGTCGACCGTTAGTCCGTCCTGCGTCCCAAGCTTTTGGCCCGTCTAGGCCAATGCTTTGGAGCTCTCTCTTATGATTTGCCGCTTCTAAAACAATGAAAAGATCGTGACATTTTAATTTGTTACATTCGCACGCAAGAAAAATAATGGATGATCAAGTTCGTGAACAAATGACGTTTTTACACAGATGATGCGTGAGGGACGTCATTTCAGTTTTGACAAGCTATACCCGTGTTTGGAGCCAACTGTGGTGGCAACTGTGAGTGTACCTGTGTCTGGTGGCAACCGTGAGTGTAGGTACTGTAGATACCTGTATCTGGTGGCAACTGTGAGTGTAGGTGCCTGTATTCAATGGCAACGGCATGAGTATATTGGAGTCTGGTGGCAACTGTGTGTCTGGATCTGGTGGCAATGGTAAGTGTACCTGTGTCTGGTGGCAACCGTGAGTGTACCTGTGTCTGGTGGCAAAGTACCTGTGTCTGGTAGTCGAGGAGCAGTCCAGTTCGTCGGCGAGCGTGTCGGCCGACGACGAGGTTGGCAGGGACCGTGGTGCTGCGGGCGGAGGCACCACCGGTAGTGGCGCATCGGGTGCGGGCTGTTCTGCCATTGCACGGATGATATCGACCAATAGCGCCTGTGCTAAGTTCTTGATGGCATCCTGCCGGGCCACCTGTTGAACGCGAAATTTATATAAGTACATCAGTGTGCTCCAAAAGTTCCTGAACAATTTGAATCTAACATTGTATGAAGTGATGCCATCGCAATAGTAGGTACTGGGTCTTACAAGCTACTAGATAATAGATCAACTACTTATTAATGTAATTTGAGGATACTAAGTCGCGTATCTATCCCTATATCCCTGATGAAACTCCTTTCATACCGCAGTATGAAAGAAACTCTCTTTCCCCGCACGCTCGAGCTGTGGAATGAACTCCCTGTCGTGGTTTTCCCAAGCGACTACAATATGGGGTTCTTCAAGAAGGGCATTAGAAGGTTTCTACAGGGTAAGCAGCACGATTGTGACGCCCCTGGTGTTACAAACGTCCATAGGCCACGGTGACCGCTGCACATCAGGTGGGCAAGTGGTATAAAAAGTATGGATCTTACGATGCCGAAGTTGTGCGCGATCATTCTGAGCGCGTACTCTTTGATGTCGGAGGCTCGCATGCGGTCCGCGGCTTGCAGGATCGCGAGCACGTTCTCTGGCGTCACGTTACTCTGTAGATTGTGCTTGCAAAACACTTGGAGACGGTTGTTTGTGAATCCTGGACATATCAAATTGTAAGATTGTTTATTGAACACAATACCGCGGTAGCCTAGTGGTATGAGTAATGGACTGCTGAGAAGAGGTCTCGGGTTTCACCATGGCACACACCAATGACTTTTCGATGCTTTTCGAAGTTATGTGTGTATTTATCGCAGGTTTATAAGTGCTCGGTTAATGGCAATAGGTTCGCCACTTATTACATTGGGACCTAAATATACACTGGCGAAAAGTAGGTCCTAGTACCTCTGCCTACCCTGTTATTATTGCACATTGAATGGGGCACCTCTACGCTTTGTTCGTTAAGTTCGATTCCGGTCGTCATACGAATACTGGCAGTCGTTAAGAGCCTTATAAATTGTCCAATAAGTAATCTAATTACAGAACTTCAACATTGCCTATGGGTTGTGGAAGTCAGATGGCTGTCGCTTCATGGAAAAGTATGAAATATGTAGAGGTTATGCACGTATAAAATTTGTAAAACTTGTGATAGACATATAATATTTGCATGCTATTACCTCTAGTGAGGTCTGGCTACCCTACTCACCGTATATTATTAAATAAAGAAAATATTATATATATATCAAATATTAGTAATATCATACCGTAGTATATAGGCGCTTGGAACAGGTACAGCGAGTCTTCAGTAGGCATGTTGGTATCCCCGTAGTATATGTACCGCAGGAGAGAATCGAACGCTTCCTCTGAAGGCACTGTGTCGCATATTTGGATCTGAAGACAATTTACACATTATTTCATAACTTTATTGATGTTGGATAATGTTTAAACAACAGACAACCAACTTGTGGCACACGAACTAGAGTTGTGCTTACACGGTTACAGTTGATCAATCAGCTATACGCGGACGTGGACACGCACGTTACGTAAATGTAGAGGAGGCATAGAGCGCGCTCGTCCGCCAGCTAAGTGACCCCGCCCCGGCACTCACGTTGACGATGTTGTCGTGCGGCGAGAAGGAGCGGAACATGGCCTCGAAGTACGCCGCGCGCGCCGCCAGCACCGAGCGGTGCGCCGGCGCACGTCCGCCAGCTAAGTGACCCCGCCCCGGCACTCACGTTGACGATGTTGTCGTGCGGCGAGAAGGAGCGGAACATGGCCTCGAAGTACGCCGCGCGCGCCGCCAGCACCGAGCGGTGCGCCGGCGCACGTCCGCCAGCTAAGTGACCCCGCCCCGGCACTCACGTTGACGATGTTGTCGTGCGGCGAGAAGGAGCGGAACATGGCCTCGAAGTACGCCGCGCGCGCCGCCAGCACCGAGCGGTGCGCCGGCGCACGTCCGCCAGCTAAGTGACCCCGCCCCGGCACTCACGTTGACGATGTTGTCGTGCGGCGAGAAGGAGCGGAACATGGCCTCGAAGTACGCCGCGCGCGCCGCCAGCACCGAGCGGTGCGCCGGCGCACGTCCGCCAGCTAAGTGACCCCGCCCCGGCACTCACGTTGACGATGTTGTCGTGCGGCGAGAAGGAGCGGAACATGGCCTCGAAGTACGCCGCGCGCGCCGCCAGCACCGAGCGGTGCGCCGGCGCACGTCCGCCAGCTAAGTGACCCCGCCCCGGCACTCACGTTGACGATGTTGTCGTGCGGCGAGAAGGAGCGGAACATGGCCTCGAAGTACGCCGCGCGCGCCGCCAGCACCGAGCGGTGCGCCGGCGCACGTCCGCCAGCTAAGTGACCCCGCCCCGGCACTCACGTTGACGATGTTGTCGTGCGGCGAGAAGGAGCGGAACATGGCCTCGAAGTACGCCGCGCGCGCCGCCAGCACCGAGCGGTGCGCCGGCGCACGTCCGCCAGCTAAGTGACCCCGCCCCGGCACTCACGTTGACGATGTTGTCGTGCGGCGAGAAGGAGCGGAACATGGCCTCGAAGTACGCCGCGCGCGCCGCCAGCACCGAGCGGTGCGCCGGCGCACGTCCGCCAGCTAAGTGACCCCGCCCCGGCACTCACGTTGACGATGTTGTCGTGCGGCGAGAAGGAGCGGAACATGGCCTCGAAGTACGCCGCGCGCGCCGCCAGCACCGAGCGGTGCGCCGGCGCACGTCCGCCAGCTAAGTGACCCCGCCCCGGCACTCACGTTGACGATGTTGTCGTGCGGCGAGAAGGAGCGGAACATGGCCTCGAAGTACGCCGCGCGCGCCGCCAGCACCGAGCGGTGCGCCGGCGCACGTCCGCCAGCTAAGTGACCCCGCCCCGGCACTCACGTTGACGATGTTGTCGTGCGGCGAGAAGGAGCGGAACATGGCCTCGAAGTACGCCGCGCGCGCCGCCAGCACCGAGCGGTGCGCCGGCGCACGTCCGCCAGCTAAGTGACCCCGCCCCGGCACTCACGTTGACGATGTTGTCGTGCGGCGAGAAGGAGCGGAACATGGCCTCGAAGTACGCCGCGCGCGCCGCCAGCACCGAGCGGTGCGCCGGCGCACGTCCGCCAGCTAAGTGACCCCGCCCCGGCACTCACGTTGACGATGTTGTCGTGCGGCGAGAAGGAGCGGAACATGGCCTCGAAGTACGCCGCGCGCGCCGCCAGCACCGAGCGGTGCGCCGGCGCACGTCCGCCAGCTAAGTGACCCCGCCCCGGCACTCACGTTGACGATGTTGTCGTGCGGCGAGAAGGAGCGGAACATGGCCTCGAAGTACGCCGCGCGCGCCGCCAGCACCGAGCGGTGCGCCGGCGCACGTCCGCCAGCTAAGTGACCCCGCCCCGGCACTCACGTTGACGATGTTGTCGTGCGGCGAGAAGGAGCGGAACATGGCCTCGAAGTACGCCGCGCGCGCCGCCAGCACCGAGCGGTGCGCCGGCGCACGTCCGCCAGCTAAGTGACCCCGCCCCGGCACTCACGTTGACGATGTTGTCGTGCGGCGAGAAGGAGCGGAACATGGCCTCGAAGTACGCCGCGCGCGCCGCCAGCACCGAGCGGTGCGCCGGCCGCAGCGCGCCGCCCACGCGCAGGCGCACGTCCGCCAGCTCCGCGCCGCCCGCCAGCACCACGCTCATGTCCTGCTCCAGCGTCGTGCCTGCGGGAAGCGTGTAGCTGTTACATCGGAACATGGCAATGCTTCCACGGAATTCGAAACTTCGTGGCCCAACGGTAATGGCAAAGATTTTCGAGTACCGTCGAAGCGTTCACTTTTAATGATCTAAATTGAACATAAATAGTAAGATATAACATACTCTGATATACATATAAAAACTAAATATATATATACTGGGTGTTAGAGAAACGCACCCGAAGCCGACCTGAAAACGCAGCGCGCAAGAAAAGGGCGAAATACGACGCAATAGAGTCATAGTATTATTTTGTGCCCATCACGGTCTTCTTCTTCTTTCGTGTCGATGATCCACTCATGCTCATACTGTTTTAGAGTAAAACCTTGCCATTTCGACCGCAATGTCAGTTGCTTCATTCAGGTTATCTTTGTTGCAGGAGGCAGGGCATAAGGGACACGAAACCAAGTGCGTCGTGGACTGCACGGGGGCACCGCAGTCACATGAGGTTAAGTTCATCACGGTGGAGACTATGGACAGTTAGGGTCGGAGACATAGAGGTTGATCGCGGAAATAGGCCGCCGTATAACGACTAAGACGATGACGCCCGTTCGGCTCGTTCCTGTGGCTAAGGATGGCCATTGCGGCAACGTTGAAATGATGGCAACGCGGCAAAGGTGCCTATGATTCTTTACCTTATATAACCCACCTCATGTCATACCCGGGGCACCTGTGTATATTTTTAAACACTTACTTTTGCCGACGTTTGTTATACCACCCTTAGACCGTTTGTTCCCAACAGACCACTTAATCCATCCACCAAGGTGGTCAGTTAGGAATTGCATTCCTATCAAACCACCTACTGTCCACATGGGTGGTCAGTTAGGAATATTTTGAAGTAACCAACCAACTTTTTTTCCTGGGTGGTCGGTTCGGACCTTTATTACCAACTGACCACTCAATCCATCCACCAAGGTGGTCAGTTAGGAATTTCATTCCTATCAAACCACCTACTGTCCACATGGGTGGTCAGTTAGGAATATTTTGAAGTAACCAACCAACTTTTTTTCCTGGGTGGTCGGTTCGGACCTTTATTACCAACTGACCACTCAATCCATCCACCAAGGTGGTCAGTTAGGAATTTCATTCCTATCAAACCACCTACTGTCCACATGGGTGGTCAGTTAGGAATATTTCGTAGTAACCAACCACCTTTTTTTCCTGGGTGGTGGTGGTTACAATTTTAAATGATCAGTTCATACAAACATGTCAGGTGGAATTAACAACCGCAGTTGTGAAAAGTAAAATAGTGTATACATGGCATTATTTTGACATTGTAACATTACTTACCGATAATTTCTTCATCGTACTCATGCTGCGCCGCGGCATTGGCTTGTTTCGGAGGCGGTTGCTGCCGCCGCCTGATCACTTCCACCATTAGACTCTTTTCCATCTGCTCAAACTCGTGGGACATCACTATCGGTGTGAAGTTGTAATCTTTGACCACGAACCTAGGGAAGTGTTGCCAGTTCAGTTATAGATAGAATGCATCTTTTTTTTATCCTCGTGCCGACCATGGATTATCAAAGAATTATGAAAATTATTCGAAAAGAGAAAAAGAAAAAGGAAGTAAAAACAATATAAACATATTGTAACATACTACATATTCATATATACAAATATATATGTACCAAAACAATTAAATAGATATAATAGTAAGCTAACACAATGATAGATAGTATCTTTCTTTATTATCTTGAAAATCATTAAGGATTTAGCCCGTCTAATATCCAACGGCAAATCATTCCATAAGCGTACAGCCTTTACAGTGAAAAATTTATCAACGAAATTAGTGGAATGTCGTGGCATTTTTAGCCTCAAATTCCTTGATATAGTTGAGGATAGCGTAGCACGTTACCGTAGCACAGGAGGCGCGTAGGCACTTCCACGTAACCGAGGAATATTGAGGCGTAGCGACAGCCGTAGCACTTCGTAGATTAGCAGTACTGTGGGTGGGTGTTCATAAGCTTTCTATGATCCTACCTGAGACAGTACTCTTTGATACAGTTGAGGTTGGCGTGGTGCGCGGCGTGTAGAGCGTGTAGCACGTTGCCGTAGCACAGGTTGGCACGGAGATACCTAGCGCAGAGCCCGCGTAGCCGAGGGATGTTGAGGCGTAGCGCTAGTCGTAGCACTTCGAGGACTAACAGTACTGTGGCCGGGGAGGCTGGGTCTTCGTCTGGAGCACAGAACAGGTAAAAATGAGACGAGTCCCTCGCCTACTTCACACTTCCACTTTTTATTTGTTTTCCATGGTCTGGAGAGTCGAGGACGTTGGGTTCGTAGGACGAGGTTAGAATATTAGATACTGATTTTAATAATATAATCCTGCTGTCATTATTGTCACTGTTGTAACCACTTAGGAGGCAGACAGGCACACGGCCCACCTGATGAAAAGTTGTTACTTGATAAAATCATTTATTATGTCATTCATATTCTCTGAACCTTTTCCTAACTCAGTTGGGGTCGCCTTTCCAGTCTAACTGTGATGCTGAACTTCGATATTTTCCGTGAAGCGACTGCTATCTGACCTCCACAACCAATGGTCAAATGAACAATGGCGATATCGAAGATCCAAGTTAGACTGGTTGGACATTTGAGGGCTCCAACTAACCATAACGACTGCCATAGATGTTTGTATGGTAATCGAAACCGACGGACGGCTTAACGTGCTCTCCGAGGCACGACCAGACCAGTGCAGACAGCCATTCATGCATACAACTTTTTGCACTGAGCGGGGATCATACCCGCTCACTTTTGTATATACGATTAAACTATGTGGTTGTCAATACACCTGTGTCTACACCTTCGAGGATTTATAGGCGTGATGTATATTATGTATGAGGCTTTTTAATACTCAAAACTACTCTTAAGTCGTGATACAAGTATCAATCATTCTAGAGATGCAAATGGCGGATATTAAATCATACCTTTCTCTGTAGGGTCAATTCTGTCCATGTATATGTAGTTCAGTACCATATTGAAGGCTTCGGGGGTGGCCTCAGGCAGTAACACCTTGAGTTGAGGAGTTGCTGTGTATGAGTATACTTCGGAGGCTTTCTCCTCACCAGCGGCTATACGCTTCATTTGTTCCTCGCGGGCTTCTCTGTTTGGACAAACAAAGTAAACATAATGTTCTAAGACATTATAAACAACGTTTTCTAGACACAAAGTAAAGTTTACGAGAGGTTTTGTGTTGTCAGTGGGAATACCGAGAGCTTAACACTTCTATGCGATGTTATGAAACCCTGCTTTGTCAGCACATAAATCCTCTTAAACTTTAACTCTGCCCCTCCTTTCCCCCTCCCCGCTACAGGTTTAGCAGTATAGCACAGCAGGGGAGTGTGTCGCCCATGGGTTGCAAACGTACATAGGTCACGGTTATCACTTTTCATCAGGAGGGCCGTACATGTCTGCCACCTAAATGGTATTAAAAAAATGCGTAATTACAGTTTAGATAGGTTATTTTAGTTGTTTCAAGCTATACTCACTTTGCCACTTTTTTAACTACGACATTTTCAGCAAATAAATATATTCTATTCTATTCTCACCTTATCTTCGCTCTCAAGTACTGTGACCTGGCCGCCAGTATCGCCTGGTGTGCCAGTATAGAAGTCTGTTCGGGTCCTACCAGAATCTGTATGTCACAAAACTGGTGAGACTTCAAGATGCGGCCAAAGTCATCGTGTAACGTACACCGTGGGTAGTTTGACAACTGAAAGAGTAAATAGAAGTTTGATTACAATATCTGACCCGAACATGGTTGCTACGCAGGAGGCGCGGGTTCGATCCCGTTCAGTGCAAATATTTGTATAAATGAATATGAATATTTGCATTGGTATCGTCGTGCCTCGGAGAGCACGTTAAGCCGTCGTGCCTCGGAGGGCACGTTAAGCTGTCGGTTCCAGCTTCCAGGCTTGTTTGTGATCCATGTTATTCAGAATTTTATAAATAAATAAATTAATATTTAAGGATAACATCACAACGCCACCTAGGCCCATAGTAAGCATAGTTTAACTAACTAGTGTTATGGGTTCTAGAATAATTTATAAAGCCCGTTGAGTTTCTTGCCGTAGTCTTCTCAGGCCGGGGCTTCGTTTCGAACCGGTGGTCCATTTGCTACTAATTTATAAAATATTGTTGATATTGACGTTTTGTAAGTTCCGTTTAATGGTCTATACAGAATAAATGATTTTTGATTTGCTTTGATTTGATTTGATATAAGATCTAACTGTTCTTAACATAATTTGTTTGCATCTCCAATGCTATCGAATCCTCAATACTGTTGTTAAAAATCACACTATAAAAAAGAGATGATCTCACCTGAAACCGGAACAGTTCGCCACTCCGTACGTTGTTGTCGACGGTGCCACCGAAGATATACAACGCGTCGTCGACCACCGCGCCCGCGTGGAACAACCGCCCCGACGGGATCTGCGAGTCTGGGGCCGGTTGTACCACGGACCTGACGTAGGGGCGTCATATCAATGTATTGTCATTACAATTTATTGTAGGGCCTTTAGTTTTAAAATTGTTTTATTGGACATTTGGCATACTCAAATGAATTTTATATGTAAGTATCTACTTGTTTGTATAATGAGCAGTTTTCTAGTAGGTATTGACAGCTTTCCTAAAGACGCACTAGATGGCGGAGCCGGCAGTTTTGGTAAGAAGAGTGTGGTGTGTAGTATCCCATCTAGTGTTCCCTAATTTATGGAAAAATGTTCTTCGGTTTTCGGAGCATAGGTAGGCATATTTTTTCAGCTGATGGCCAGCCTTGTCCATATCCAATCTTAAAGCCCTAATCCATTGATTTCGTAGTGTTAAAGTTGATACTTACATAATTTTAGTTAATAATACACTGTAGTAAGAATGTACTGTATTATTAATATCTTGTGGAATCAAATGTTTTCCTTGGTTTCCACAGGTATGAACAGCACACCGTGACCGCATATTGAATATTAGTTATGTATTACTGAATACAAAGATTGTTGTACTTACTACAGTGTATTATCAACTAAAATTATGTAGGTATCAACTTTTTAAGGTTACAATGTTATATACAAACAAATTTCAGAAACAGCAATCAAAATCAATCAACTTAAGACATTCACTCAGTTCTTTCTTGCCACAGACTAAATTTGCCTTCACAAAATTAAAAAAGTACCAAAAGCTATGCTAGCGCCATCTCTTTATACCTACTGGAAAGCTGCTCATTGGAGTTCAAAAAAAAAAGCACTAATGTGGAGCAGCATTTAAGTCCTCGAGGTATATTCAGTTTAACGTACCATATCTGCGTGTCGAGATCATAACAGTGTAGATCATTAGGCAGAGTGTTGTCTGCGGCCCCGCCGAACACGTAGAGATGTGCCCGGTGGGGCACCATCACATGTCCGTAGCGCCTCGCCGGGGCCCCGCCCGCGCTTCGTAGCAGATGCTCTGTACACACGCGACTCCACCTGTATACACACACACACACCCACCAGACTGAGCCAATGACATTATACTGTAGGTATATTAGATACAATATTACAAAGAGGAAAGATTTGTTTGTTTGTAATGAATAGGCTCCGAAACTACTGGACCGATTTCAATAATTCTTTCACTTCTAAAAAGCTACAATACCTAGGAGTAACATAGGCTACTCATAGTCGGGGCCCCTTGTGAAGATTTGATTGGTAAAATTCGAATGGGCCCCGACTGTGAGTATTGTATGAATTTTAAACTACTAGGCTTGTTTCTTTCTTTTCAATTTTCATTTAAGTTAACTTTTTCACGTAATTTTTGAAATTAGTTTTTACACTGTCTGGTTTTTTGTTTTTCTTTAAATTATTTATTATAGTATAAAGGCTTACGTGTGGGTCTCGAAGTCAAACTGAAATAAGGCGTTGGTAATCTTAGCGCCACTTTGCCCGCTGAACACAAACATCTTGCCTCTTGCCACTGCGACAGGAAAATTGCAGCATGTGGGCGGACACTGGCCTTTTTGTTCCACTCGTTCCCATTGGTGATTCTCGCCCTGGGTATGAAAAAAAGTTAGTATAAAAAAAACCTCTAGAAAGATTCCAAAAATTTTGCATTAAAGTCATCATTATAATGACAATAAGCGATATTTATTGCTATTTCTATCGTTGGGATTGTTAAACCGTGGATGAGTGGTGGGCCCCCCTTCCTCCCCCAATTTTTCTTGCTATTTCCGCCATGTAACGTCATTTAAGTTATGCAATTATAGAAGTGCCAAATAACACATGTTTACAACGCCATCTAGCGATCCACAGGTAAACTACTTTGACACTATCGTTCTTGTATCGTGAATTTGCTTTTGTCGAACATCAAATCCCATTCGTCTACTTTTTTGTATAGTTTGCTGTCCTTTTTCTTCGGTGCACTCTTGTCAGAGTGGTCGTGGCCTTGATGCAGGTTTTTGAGTACTTTATTTTTCATTTTATTTTTTATTTATGGCACGTCAATTTGACTTCACCTCGCCTGATGTTAAGCTGAAGGCAAAGTCTCATGAAAGAGGGTCACCATTGCAAACACGTTCAGTGCCACAATGGTGGCGCTCAGCTTGACGGCCTCATCAGATGCTTTTTCACGCCCCGCTTAAAGGACCCGGGACTGTAGGAAGAAGGGAATGCGAACGCATTCATTTAAGGTTGCACACTGGATTTGATCAGGTTGGTCCACCAAATTGGAGATCTTCCTCTAGGTCTGATACCTTCCACTGTAGCTTGCACAAATGGGCCCTAGTCGGTTGTTGTTATTTAGTTGGCTGTTACTTACTATCAAATTAGTAGTCCACATGTCATTGAGCCGTGCGTTGCCGTCGTATCCTGCGAAAATCCATAGCTTGTCGTCGTATACCGCTGCTCCGTGGGCTGACCGGGGTACCGGCTCTCTGTTACAAACAAACACAGCTGACTAGTTATATATGCGCTATATATGTTTACATATGAACGTACTATGCGTTTCAAAAGAGAAGTCATTCTCTGAACCTTTTCATAACACAGTTGGGGTCGGCTTTCCAGTGTAACTGTGATGCGGCTGAAATACGATATTTTCCGTGAAGCGATTGCCATATGACCTCCACAACTAATGGTGCAATGACCAAAGGCGATATCGAAGTTCCAAGTTAGACTGGTTGGACTTTTGAGGGCTCCAACTACCCGTAACGACTTCCATAGATGTTTGTATGGCAACCGGGACCGACGGCTTAACGTGCTCTCCGAGGCACAACCAGACCAGTGCAAACAGTGATATTCATGCATACAACTTTTTGCACTGACGGGGATCGAACCCGCGCCCCGTGCCTTGAAGTCGCGTGCACTACCGCCTCGCCACGTTTCAAAAGAGAAGATAATTCCGATCACGGTAACTTCACTTCGTACTCATCAAAATTTTACAGCACACAACAAAATTTCCATGTCACGTATTTATTAGCATGCAGCGGTAGCCTAGTGGTATAGGTAATGGACTGCTGAGATGAGATCTCGGATTCGATTCCAGGTTTTATCGTAGCACACACCCATGACTTTTCGTTGCTTTTTCGAAGTGTATTTATAGCAGATTTATAAGTGTCAGGTTAATGGCAATAGGCTCGCCACCTATTACATTGGGACCTAAACATAAACTGGCGAAATGTGGGTGCTAGCACCTCTACCTACCCCTTCGGGGATACAGGCGTGAGTTTATGTTTTTTATTTTTTATTTTGGAGAAGAGTTGCAAGTGACACGTCCCAATGGAAATCGTTAGAGGAGGCCTATGCCAAGAGTCAGACTGGGCTTTGGGACTTATTATAAGAAGAACATATTGCATACATATTTATGAGAAGTTTAGAATAAAAAAGCTTATTATTATTATTAGACTATAATTACAATATTAAATAACTCACTGTCCTGTGAACTTCCATTGCACCCATTGAGCGCTTGAAAATTTGTACTCGAAAAGGTCATTCTTGTTTGTTAGGTTGGAGTTGGCGAGAATGTCTCCTGTGTAACCACCGAACACGAACATCGATGACCGATGTACCTGCGCATATGACAGTACTAATACATAAGTACGAAGAGTACAACACTGTGGTTATAACACATGTACCCAGCGCCATCTAGCGACAGCAAGTCGAACTACTACGCCACTACGAATCTTACATCGCGAAAGCGAAGTTCTCGCGCTGGTACAAAATTATATTCAACAACCCAGTGACTATCACTGGATCGCTGGCCGCCAGGCGAGTTAGCGTGTTCCTCTTCTCTAGTCGGAACGATGATATCAACCCGTCACTCCACACAACTGTCGTGACGAATTGTTTGTAGGTGTAGAATATCTAATATATAAAATTCTCGTGTCACAGTTTTCGTTGCCATACTCCTCCGAAACGGCTTGACCGATTCTCATGAAATTTTGTGAGCATATTGAGTAGGTCTGAGAATCAGCCAACATCTATTTTTCATACCCAGCGGAGCAGCGGGAACGGGATCAGAAGTCCACGCGGGCGGAGCCGCGGGCAACAGCTAGTAATATATAGAATCGGTGAACAGAATCCGACGAAATCAACAAAGTTGATCACCCAGTACCATACGTACCTACGTGAACGCATACCAAATGAAGCAGGGTTTAAACCAGGAGATTCTCCTAGTTCCAGTGATGACGCCGTTCCACCGGACGGGTGATCGGCCTTCCTGTATGGGCCACTTCACCCATTTTTCCCGCAACAACTGCCGTTGTTGTTCCTATAACAACTGGGACCGACGTCTCAACGTGCTCTCCGAGGCACGACCAGACTAATTCAAATATTTATATTCATGCCTACAAATATTTGCACTGAGCGGGGATCGAACCCTCCCTTTTTGCGTAGCAGCCGCATTCGCTATCGCCACGCCACAGAGGCTACCTCCAGGAGATTCTAAGATTCTAATACATTACCACTGATTCTGCAGTGGCCCATGCTTTTGAATCTTTTTTCACAAATATTGCAATTACTACTACGAGTGAATTAAATTCGTCGCAAAACGTAGCCGATTCCCTTCTTAAATCTTGTGTTCCTAAATGTAATGTAATCTTTAATTTTCAGTATATAGACACTGAAACAATACTTAAAACATTTAAACAATTAAATATAAAAAAGACTGAAGATCTCTGGGGCATTTCAACCAATATAATAAATTCAATAATGCCCACTATTGCGCCCTACCTTGCATTCATATTCAATAAATGTATAGATGAAAAACAATTTCCAAATCTTATGAAGTACAGTAAAATCATTCCGTTATTCAAAGCAGGGGACAAAAGTGACCCATCCAATTTTCGTCCCATCTCTATATTACCAGCGCTAAGTAAAATTTTTGAAAAAATAATATTTAATCAACTGCTTTCACATTTTGCAGCCAATGATTTACTTCATAAAAAACAGTTTGGTTTTACTAAAGGCAAAAATACAACAGATGCAGGAGTCGCACTAGTTAAACATATATTTGATGCATGGGAGGAGAAGCAGGATGCCATTGGTATTTTTTGTGACTTATCAAAGGCTTTCGATTGTGTTGATCATGAGACCTTGTTATTAAAGTTAGATTATTATGGTGTCTCGAATAGCTCACTTAGCTTACTTAGGTCTTACCTCACTGGCAGAGTACAAAAAGTAAACGTTAATGGCACCGATTCTTCTGGCGCCCCGCTAGTCATGGGAGTACCCCAAGGCTCGATATTAGGACCCCTTTTGTTCCTGATATATGTAAACGACCTTCCATACTTCATTGAAAATCTTTGTGAAATAGTATTATTTGCTGATGACACTTCATTAATTTTTAAAACTGACAGACAAAAAGTAATACTTGACGATGTGAATAATACCCTTTCTGTAATATTGCATTGGTTCACGAGTAATAACCTGCTACTTAATGCCAAAAAAACAAAATGTGTAAAATTTACGATGCCAAATGTAAGACATATAGACTCAAACATTATAATGAATAATGAAACTGTGGAAATAGTCAATACCACAGTTTTTCTTGGCATCACACTAGATAATAAACTACAATGGGGTTCTCATATCACAGCCTTAGCAGGAAGACTTAGCTCAGCTGCCTATGCGGTTAGAAAGATAAGGTCACTAACTGACGAGAAAACGGCACGATTAGTTTATTTCAGTTACTTTCATAGCGTTATGTCATATGGTCTGCTGCTGTGGGGCTCAGCTGCCGATATTGCAACTATATTTATATTACAGAAACGAGCTATACGAGCAATCTATTGCCTCGGACCCCGTGACTCGCTGAAAGAACTGTTTAAAGAAATTAATATTTTAACAGTTGCCTCACAATATATTTACGACAACGCCTTATATGTAAGGAAGAACCTAGACCTCTTCCAAAAAAAATCAGACTTTCACAACTTGAATACGCGAAATAAAAATAAACTGGCGATACCGAAACTAAGGCTTCATAAAGTCAGTAATTCGTTTGTGGGCAAATGTATAAAAATATATAATAAAATTCCTCAGGATTTGGCTGACCTGCCACTTGATAAGTTTAAAATAGAATTGAAAAAAATTTTAACTAAAAAAAGCTATTATAAAGTAGACGAATATCTTGATGATAAAAATGCGTGGGCATAATAATCTCTTGCTCTTGCACCCAGTTATTATAAATAAACAACTAAATATTAAAAAGAATAACGATAATCTACCTGAGTTTCTTGCTGGTCTCTTCTCAGGAGATTTAACTACCGAACCAGCGAAAGAATCATTTTCTAATGATTTATTTACTAAGTATCCTAATTTATTATGATTTATAATATTTTTGACAAATGTAGGTACATAATTATTGTAAAACTTTGACATTCATAAGTGCTCTTTATGTGCCTAAACTGAATAAATGAAATTGATTCTTTGATTCTTTGATTCTGTAAACAGCAGTTTTTCAGTATGATTAACTAGAGAAAGTTCCAACTTACCACAGCAGAATGATGATACCTAGGCGCTGGTGGTATTCCCATACATCCAGTTTTAGTCCAAGACATTTCTTTTATGTCGAATCGGATTAGATCATTCAACATAGATTTGCCATTGTCTCCACCAAACACATAAATTGCATTTTTGTATGCAATAGCTGTGTGCTTACTTCGCCTGTAAATATTAATATAATTATTATTATTTCTAGAAGGAACGTCCGACGATTCACACGTGATGCTTGATGGCCCTCGTCCATCATCATCATCATCATCAACATCCGTGCGCTAATCCCGGTCGCATCCGAAGTTATCACCTTGGAGTCCGGGGTCCACTTTTTTCCTAGTCTAGCTGCATTGAGGCTGAATTTCGATATTTCCCGTGAAGAGATTGCCATCTGGCCTCCACAACCTATAGGTATAGGAGATAACAAGGGACTACAGCTAGACCAGTTGTTGAACATTTTTATAGTGTGAAGTTAATTTTTTTTCTACTATAATATCTCTTATTATTATCTAACAATTCGTTGTCTAATACTAAAAAAGAAAAAATGAGCAAAACCAGTTGTGTCAAAACGGACATCATAGGCTGCTGCTACTATAATTTATGTATCTATGGACCACAAAAATAAATTTCAAAAAAATTTAACGTGTAACAACAAAAGGTAACATGACCAAAATTTTCTCACATAATTAATGTATACTTCCCCATACACGGAATTTTATTAACTAGCAATGAAAATGACCGTAAGGTGTACTAACTTGGCGCCCACGAATTCATAGCATTCGGTCATACGTTTCCACTTGTGCACGGTTTCAAACGGCCCAAATTCCATTTTGAGGTTGATGTCCAACTCGTTTGGATTTCTTAACTGCTCAGTTATAACTCTCCCTATGTTCTGCATTTTGTAATCTTGTTCTGAAATTGATTTATAAAATATAAATAAGTACACTATTTTTTTTAAATATTTACTTGGGAAAATAAGCAGTCACACAGATTATTACAGATCATAATTTCAGATATATCTTTGTGGGACCAGTAACAATTTCGGCATAAAATATGAACATGAAATAATTTTAAGGCTAATAAACATAATTGTTCCTACTCAGAGTGAACTTTAAATTCAATCATTCAATCATGTTAAACAATAAATGAATTTTATAAATCTAAATATCTACTATTATTTAATCTTTGCGTTACAAGCTTTTTAAATTTGCCTGAAGACATGGTACTTATATTTCCAAATATTTTTTAAATGCAAAATATAGATATGTCTATATTCTACATTTCAAAAAATATGGGTATAACTATATTAATTTTCAGTAATGTTTTCAATATTTTAAATTTCCCCCTCCCCCAATATATTTTCTTGTAACTGATTTCCACCATGTAACGCCTACTTCTATATCCTATTATTATTACTTAATTATGTTTTATTGCTGTATTTACTTTGGGCTTTAATCAATGTTTGACGGTAGCCTGTTTACCAAGCATTAACCAATCAATTAGCTTATTACAGGCCACTGCTGAACATAGTCCACTCAAAAGTATGGGTTGAAAACATGATATTTTAAATAAATGACAAGAATTGATCCAATACTTGTGATTTGTGTATAATATGTATTATGCATGATGATTGGTGATTATGATTATGCCGAGTGCAAAATTACATTCATGAAGGTTTATCAGAGCAATGGAGATCATTGAGAACTCAAACATGTTGATGATCAAAGAAAAAAATAACTGCCTACGGTGACAAATGCAAAAAGCAACTTCTAATCCATTCCAATAAACAGAGCACAGTACCTGAAAGCATCTCTCGTCGAGAAACTAGCGTTACACTTGTGACCAGTAGAGCCAGCAAAATGATTGACTAAATAGTAGATAAAGGGAAGTTATTACACTGGCAGTAGCCCTTCACCTGCGACAAAATTTTACCACATTTGCTCATAGTCATATTGACTGATCGCATATTATTTACCTAAGAAAAAAGTATTCACATCATCATCTTCCTGCCCTTGTCCCAATTATTTGGGGTCGGCGCAACATGTCATTCTCTTCCATACATTCCTATCGGATGTCATTTCCTCAGTCACTCCCTTCCTTTCCATATCATCTTTCACACAGTCCATCCATCTTTTTTTGGGCCGACCTCTGGTTGTAAAGCCTTCACCAAAAAAAGTATTCACAAATAAATAAAAAGTGAAGCGAGTTAAGTACATTTCATTTATAAGCTATGGATGTAATCACATTTGGTAGCTTTCTCACAAAAGGTAACCAAAGCAAACAAAAGTATTTTTTAAGTTTCTGTTTATGAACAGATTCTATCACCATTTATCCCATAGGCCAGGTAATAAATTCATGCCATTCCTATCTAGATAAAATCTATTTCACTTGTAATGATGAGAATTTAGAAAAATTATAAAACATTGCGCTTGATAAAGATTTTGAGCAAGATTCACACCTGTGCATAGAAATATGCTCGTGCAAATTTCTTTTGTTACTTACTTGGCATATTGCTTGGTGAGGAATTATTTAATTGCAAATATGAATGCAGTTAATAACAAAAGTACCAATTAATTTATTTCGAGCTTAAAACCGAGCTATACTTCAGCAAAAGAAGATCATTGTATATGATAGCAAGGGATGAATAATAATTAGAAATGGCAGAAGTAAATATTGTTTACCGTTTTTAGATCCAGTGCAATGAACTATATAATTAGCAGAAGAAACACTAAATTCGTACGATCGATCAGTCTAAATAAAACTATTAGTGATCCGGAACTGGGTTAAAATAGGAAGAGTTCTTAAAATAATTGTGCCGAATATAGGTCGACAAAATAACTTCAAATGAAGTCATTGACTTGTAAAAAGTTCACCTATTCTATTCTGCACTATATGTGGTTGTTGGGTTCTTTGGTATATACCCATTTGTGGGATTAATACATAAGGAAGATTGCCTTTACTTACGTACTTTTGTTTATTCTTTAACGTTCCGACCCAATTCGATAACGCAATCGAGGTATTACGATCTGCAACGGTATAACATGGGTATAATTCAGTCAAACTTGATATTTTATTTTGATTTGACTTGACAGCAAAACAGCGATTGAAATGAATTGAACCGATTGAACGTATTTTTGATGAATGAATTTGTATTTATGTATTTACGTATTGTATACCTACCGTTGTATACTTGGTACTGTTATGAATGAAAATTATTTATTTATTTTGTAATGGCAATACTCGCATCTCGCATAGAAATATGCGAGAGACACGGGCCGCCTCGCCTACATCCGCCGAATTCTGGGATTCTGCTACGCTACCATTACCCACAGATAATTTATTGAAAATTCAGAAAATTACTCATTCCCAATTAAATTTTGTTATTCAGTTCATTCAATAACCGAACTCCGTCTGGTTTGTTTATAATTTTTTGAAAATTTCTTTGAAAAATAATTAAAGCAATGTCGTCACCGGTAAGTTCAAAATTACTCTTGTGCTTCTATATTACATTGAATACAAGGTAAATTTGTTGAATATAAAATGTTATTGTGAATGTCTTTTGTAGACAGATGAATGCGTTCGGCGCAATAGCGAAAGCGAAGGAGCTGATGCTGAAACTCCAGAACATGACCCTCATTACGAGCCCATTGTGTCGTTGCCGCTCATAGATGTTCACACTAACGAGGAAGACGAGGAAGAGCTTGTTAAAATACGTGCCAGACTCTATAGATACGATACTGTCGACCATGAGTGGAAGGTAAGACAAGACAAAAGATTTCTTTGTTTTTTTTTTCATAAACATTAATGAAGTACGTAGTATGATGTTTTAGGGCCAGTTTCTAAACCTTATTCAGTGATGAAATTAACTATTAACTATATTAGTTATTTCCATCAAATATTAATAGTTACATTGCTAATATTGTACTTATTATAATCTTAAGTTATGATTCCTTTTATTGTTGCATCAGATATGTTTTTTTAATATGTTTTTTATTTTTGTGTTAGGAACGAGGAACAGGTGACATAAAACTTCTTCTCCACAAGATTAACAACACTGTCCGTGTGGTTATGCGACGTGATAAGACACTCAAAGTTTGTGCCAATCACTTCATTACACCTGATATTCGAATGAATGTACACTGCGGTTCAGATAAAGCTTTCAATTGGTCTGTCTTTGCTGATTTTGCTGACGAGCAAATGAAACAAGAGTTACTGGCCATTAAATTTGGAACAACTCAAAGTAAGTGTATAATAATTCTGAAAACACCACTAAATCTCTTAAACATTTAGGAACAGAGTTAGGACATGATGCTATATTTCATCCTGATTGAGCAGTCCACCCGGAGAAGTGGAGTTATTTCTGCAATCGGCCTTACGGAATACTGCACTAATAATAACTTTGTGTTGCGTTTCCAGCAGCAAGAAGGGTAGTCAGATCTCGTTAGAAAGGTTTTGTGTTGTCAGTGGGGACATCTAAAACTTTCTTTTGTCCTGCACTGACAGCTCAGAAACTCTGAAAATTCAATCCTTCCCCCTCCACTCCCTTGTAGAGGACAAGGGAGTGGAGGGGGAAGGATTGAATTTTCAGAGTCGGCAGGGTCAGCAAAGGTTCTTAATTTTTTTTAATTGAATAATTATGATGTTAAAAATCACCTAACCCAATATCTTTCTTTGTCTCAAAATGTGATGATATTTTAAGTGGAAACTCCATTAAATTTATCATATTATATTTTCCTAATGACTACGATTATTATTATATTGCCACAATAGCACAACATATAATTCTAAATTTAGGGGTTGATCTATTAATCTATTCAATCAGAAGAAGGTTAAGAGAGTTATCAGTCTACCCACTGAGAACACGAGACCTCCACAGTAAGCTCTGGCTATTATACTCACCGCCGGAAAAATCTCAAAGCTGTTTCCCATTTTAGTTGTCCCATGTGTTAGAAATTCCATATTTTCTGTGAAGGACTATCGGACCACCACAACTAATTTACGAAATAGAAGTTCTGTAGTTTGACTAGTCAGATTATTTAGGGCTCCAACTACACATTGCTTGCCACCTACCATTAGATGTTCATATAGCAACCAGAACTGACTGCTTAATGTTAATGTGCATACAAATATTTGCACTGATTGGGAATGCAATTGAAGCCTGCATTGCAATCATGTCTTTTAACACTTTTTTGGATCCACCACATACAGGCTGTTAATATTTTTTTGGTATGATTTTTATATTGCATGGGATTAATAACTGTTAGCTAAATATTTGTAACAAATAATAATACACCATTGTCTACCTTCTCGGCCTATATAGAACACAAAATATATAATTTAATAATTATTTCATACACACAGGTGAAACCTTTTTAATAATTAATTAAATCATTCACAGATGCAAACCTTTGGAAATCGAAATTTGCTGAAGCTCAAGAAATTGTAAGAACCAAATGCAGCTTGTACACACAGGACCTTTCTGATGATGACGACGATGATGATGATGATGAGAATAGCATAACAAGAAGTGAAGATATAGATACTCCTGAACATAAGTCTAAGCCTACTAGTGATAAAACTGATGAGGATTCCGAAAAGTCCGACAATGCAGACTTTGTAGTCTTAAAATTAAAAGATTTGCAAGTGGAGGAGAGTAATTGCAAATAAACAGAATAGTTTCGTTATTTTAATGTTAGAAAGTTACAAGAGGCCAACAAGTAATATTATTTGCTGTGTTGTCAGATATTTTTAAATATAATACATAATGCATTTATTATATATTTTTTCTTTTAATGATTAAGTACTTCGTACATCTATGGCTAAGAACTCACGAAGCGATTTTGTACCGTGGCCGCCGCGTTGGCGGAACTGCGGTTTTATTTCTAAACTCACGAGACCGGTTATTTGCGCGGTTACACAGCCGTCGCGGTTGCGATTATCGCCCGCAATCGTGGCGGGTGATAATCGCAAGACACAAGACGGGCAAAATAGCGTTGGACTTCTGTACCCTCGCCCCGCCGCGCCGCGCCGCCTGGCCGCAGAGCGCGCGGGCGCAACCCGCCGAGGATGCGTGTAACCGCGGCCCGCGCGATTCTACTAATTGCCCGCCGGGGCAGCGGGCCCCGCAAACAAACGTGCAAACGGCGGCCGTAAAACGCGTCGTGAAATGTGCTTTAATTTTCTACATATATATCCGCACTCTACAGAAGCTGCGGGCCCGCAAACGCGGCAGGTGCGGGTGAAAACCGCTCCATGAGTTCTTAGCCTAAGTAGTTACCAGGTACTTACTACTTATAATTAAAAAAAAAGAGTGTCATGCATGGTTTTGGCGGGAATATCTATGGATGGATGGACATATTGTATAATCTGTGTTGTCAGCATTTTCTATTGTACATAATATTTCCGCAAGTATTCCATTTAAATGTATTGTTATATGCTTTAATATTTCTCATTATGACATAAGTTTGCTTAGTGCTGATTCAGTTGTATTCATAACTTACAGTACTGGAGTTGTAACAGGGCTACAGAATTTATAGGCATGATTGTTAGAAAATGATATTCCATTGAAGCCAATTTGGATAAGTAAACAAAGAAGTACATACATAGTGTATATATGTATTCCGTGGTAAGTACCTATTTGTATAAGTAATATAAAATGTGGAGTCTAGTGAAACAATAATTTTATGTATTGTATGTTGTATTCTTATGATTATGCATGTATACCTACCTATTGTATAGTCAACACCAAAAGTTGGTGATGAATTGCACAGATTTTAAAACTGCATGTTTAAATTATAAAAGAGCATGCGAAAGCCGCGGTAGCCTAGTGTTATGAGTGATGGACTGCTGAGACGAGGTCTCAGGTTCGATCCCAGGTTTTACCATGGCACAAACCAATGACTTTTCGATGCTTTTTGAAGTTATGTGTGTATTTATCGCAGGTTTATGAGTGTTCGGTTAATGGCAATAGGCTCGCCACCAATTACATTGGGACATGTGGGTGCTAGCACTTCTGCCTACCCCTTCGGGAATATAAACGTGCGTTTATGTTATGTTATGTAAATTGTTGTCAATTTGGACCATATAAATGAAGAAAAATTACTTAGCTCGAAAAGTAATATTCAAAATATGAATATGATCTGATGATGATTCAATTTTGATGCTAACTAAGTACTTGACGTTTATTGAAACTCGAAACTTACGTTTTAAAGCTAATGCGGCAATTCCTAATTAATGTACCTAATAACTGTACATAGGTATTTGCAGTTACAATAAATCATGCAATTTATTAGTGTGTAGAAATGGCCACGCTTTTGGCAGGTAGTGCCTACCTACCTACCAAAACCAAAGAAGCGTGTTTTCGACATCAGCATTATTACTAAGAGAACGTTCTTCGGTAAGTTATAACCACCACGATTTGTAACCCTGTAACCCGTGGAGTGTCCTCTGAAGAAAACGTCGTTGATTCTTAGCTCCTAACTAACCAACGTACGCTCGGACTGTAGAATGATCTCCTTTCTGCGGTTTTCCCAAGCGACCACAATATAGGTTTCTTCAAGAAGGGGTTTAGAAGGAACTTATATGATCGCCAGCAATCAGTCAGAGCAATATTTTTTTCACATTTATCACTCTCCATCGTTCCATCAAAGCTGAATGAAACGCAAATATAACAAAAACGTCACTGCAAAAAAAGAACAAGTAGCGCCATCTTGCGAGTTCTAGTTGTTTCACGAAATTTTAGTTTCATTCGCTTTACTAACACGATGGAGAGTGAATAATGTAAGTTACATGGTATAATGAAATAAAAAAAATCGCATAAAAAAAATAGCTTGGCCGTAATTTTTTTCCATGCCAATATGTTGTGTACCAGGAGTACTACCAGGAGCTTTCGGTTTCGGGAGTGTTTCCCTTACACCCTGTATAGCAAGAGTTTGTCAGTTAACTAAGAAATATTATTGTTTCACTAGAATTCATTATTTGTATATTGTAAACGTACCTATTACATATCAATTAATTTTTTGTCATAATTATATTATGTAGAATTTTAAGTTTTGTTTTTGTGTCGGGACTATAGACTGTTATAGAAATCAGTTTATAATGACCCCATTGTTTTCCTAGAAAACGCCAAGGCCGTCAACACATTCTAAAAAATAAAACAGTTAAAATATCGAACTGTTCAAAAACCTCTTTCAAATATAAATAAAATGCACCTAAAACCAAAGAGTTAAGTATTACAGTTTACAATGATTACAAAGACATTTACAGTCTAGCATAATTTATTGCATATTGAAATACTCGTAGTATTCGTCGTTATGATGGCCTCGGGAAATTGTTTTTGCTATCGCAGCGCTGCTATCGGTGTTACTGAACATAAACATTCGACATAAATAAAGATATTTACACGAAAAATAATAATACTTACATATACCACCTCAAAATCAGTCAAAACCTGACCTCTATCACTCGGTAATCCAGGTGTAGGTACAGACATGTTTTTGTGGATGCCCCGCCCGTATAAACTTCACTGTACGCGTAGTAGGTATATCTTCCACCTAGTTATAGTTTATTAGCAAAAAATTTCCGCAATATAAGATTATATTAGTATTAGTAACTTATGGACAATTGAACGGAATTCCGAAAAAATAGTTAAATCGAGATATTCAATCTTTCTGCTGTTGGCACGAATTTTGTAGAAGCACAGATTTAGACGACTCCTTGTTTTGTTAAAAAAATCTCAAATCGATTAACCACGGTATAGTGTGCGCTAACTCTCATATTTTTCTATTGCTGAGCTGATAATAAATGTCTATATTCTTGACACAAATTTTAAACATTTTCATGATCGTTTCGTCATAGGCTGGTAATTATATTGACATGGTTGTAACTGTTTTGTCATAAATAGTATGTTACATTCCGACATCTATTGTTATACATAATTGGTGAAAGCTATTTGTGGCGTATCGACATTTAAAATTATATATTTCAAAATTTGAATAGATGTATGTCATGAAAACAATGTTTTTTTTAACCTCGCTCTAGGAATTTATCCGGTCATCTCCATATCACAAACTTACATAATCATACCCATTTACTTCATACACACGCACATGCCTACCCGTACATTAATAAATTCTTATGCACTCATAAGGCATGTAATATAAGTAATAGGTAATTATCAACCAAACCTATCAGAAATAATTCTGGTTTTTCACCTTTATAGCCTAGCAAATACAATGTACGATATAGCATGGCAATTTTTTCGCTAGTTAGGTCCTAGGTGTCCTAGATATCAGAGGTGCGAAGTGAGATAGTCCCCTTGCCGCCCACCGCACAGCCGCCTCTGTGACGCGACTCGTGTGTGAGCACAATGTCATTTTGTTTCTGAAGGAATCGTAAACTGCGCGAGCGTCCATGCCACTATACTTTGTCAAATATAGGATGATAATTTTGACAGGTCTAAGTAGGGTACTAGGGATGTCGGAAATGCAAAAAAGTATCGATATATATTGTATCGATATTAAAAAAATATATCAATATCGATATTGATATTTTTATAAAAAAATATCGATATATCGATATATCGCTATGATTTACCAAAGAATAATGGCACTCTGAATGCTAATTTTATTTTTATATACATTAATATTACCGGCAATGTGTATAAACCGGTTTTCTAAGCCTGCCTAATAGAATGCCCATTGCGCAGCCAGTAATAGAAATTTGAAATGTTATCAAGAAACATAATTCAAAATTCAAAATTTAAAAAACATTTATTCTGTATAGACCTCTAGCTGACCCGCGCGACTTCGTCTGCGTCACCCCGTTTTTGCAACATTTTTCATTTCTGCTCCGCACCTGTTAATCGTAGCATGATGTTATATACATTTAAACCTTCCTCTATAACCATTATATCTATTGAAACAAACCGCATCAAAATCCGTTGCGTAGTTCTAAAGATTTAAGCATACAAAGGAACAAGAAAAATAGGGACAGAAAACGCGACTTTATTTTATACTATGTAGTGATAGTGATTAAATGGCAATACAAAATTTGTCAATATCAACAAACAGACCATCTGTTTGAATCGCGGCCCCGGCCTTAGAAGACTCCGGCAAGAAACTCAGCGGGCTATATAAATAAATGGTAGTTACAAAAAAAACAACTACGAAGGCTAACGCAGGAGCTCCGTTTCCACCACGCCTTCTAATCTATATGTATCCAAATTGAGGCGCAGTGTCTAATGTAATTTGTAATGTAATGTATTTGGCTTGGGTCCATATTGACTCACCTAAAGTTCTTTATCCGAAATTGTTCTTCCTAACGATTTGTAATCCGAATGATCACTCCTCCTAAAATTTTTCATCCTAAAGTTTTTATTCATACTATTTGTAGTGCTACCGTCGATGTTCATAACACTCATGTTTCCGAAAATTGTTATCAATAAAATCGTTAACATACAATATTAAAGCTACTACTGTTTTTTATCCTAACGTTTTTATCCCTAAACATAATTACCATAATATTGTCACTCATACTTGGAAAGTAACATTTATCTACCAAATGTAATAAAAATAACTATATGTCGGTAGAATTATATTTTATTTATAGTTTTAATTTTTTTTGGTTATTTGTTGTTACATACTTATTACTATTAATTAGAAAACTGTTTAGAATGATTAAAGGTTGTTTCACTGATTTTTTGGCTCAAATGAATGAAAATCATAAAACACGACTGATTTACGGTTATGTTTATGACCTTTTTCGTTTTCGATTCGTTTCTGGCACTTCGCCGGCCGCTACCGCGGCACGCTCGCTTCGCTCGCTCGGCTCGTGCGATGTGTGGTCACAATTCTAACCTAACCTAAACCAAGAACTATAAATATGACCGATTCGTTTCTGGAACTTGGCTGAATGACCGCAGCGAGATTGTATAACTAAAATTGTAAAAGTTACGCAAAATTAATGTAAATAATACTGATTATAGTTAATAAAAATAAATCTAAACAAAAAAGGTATGACTTTCAATTATAGTGTAAAAGATGGTTATGTTGACAAAATATAGGAAAAGAAATAATAGTAGGTATAATAGATGTGTATTGCTACCGACATTATGAAGTTGAATGATTCGGAATTAAAACATTAGAGACAGAGTAGTTAGGAATTGTGATTGTTAGGATGAAAAATGTTAGGAAGAACATTTTCGGAGTTCCAATTTTCGGAGTTGAAAATTTAGGTGAACTTTGGCGCACCCATTTGGCTTGGATAGATTAGGTTAGAAGTAAGCTCAAGGTAATGTTTTTATAACGATTTAGAAATAGAAAAAGATTAATAGAAATTTTGCAAATACAGACGTAAATGTATTTATTTCAAACATTGCCGGTGCAACAGCAGGCATTCTATATAAAAGCATACGTTCCCTAAAAGTTTTAGTTGAAAAGCTTTCCTTTCAGAACTTTTATATCATAATAAATATCGTTTTTTATACCTTTTCGATACCTGGAATTTAATATCGATACATCGATGTATCGAAGAATTAAATATCGCTCAAAAATATCGATGTTTAGAAAAAATAATATCGATATATCGATGTATCGATATATTTTCAACAAGCCTATAGGGTACCCCATACAGTACAATCGTAAATGAATCTATTCGATATTCGATTATCGTTCCCGTAGAATATGTTATCGATGTTACATAAATAGTGAAACATTTATTTCTTATTATTTTATGTACTTAGGGTATTATAATTTTATAAATATTTGTTTACTTAAGGTGACACTTCATTAGTGCGGCGCGTCATTACCTAATCGCACTGTACTGCAAATATAGATTGATAATTACTACAGTTACTGCCATTTATAGTATAATATTTATATTTTATATTATATCTAGTTAATTCTATTACCAAAATTGTAGTAGATAAGTACTTAAACATAAAATTATTGTCATAAATTAATAGATTATGTTCGATTTATTCGATTCGTTTGTCTACAGTCAATTATGCTGTATTCTTGCAAGGCACGACTCTACGATAAGTGGGCGGTACTCGTCTATGAATTACGATAATTTTAGAGGTATTAATTTGTTTATAAAAATACGTTACTTCATAGACGTGAACTGTCAAAAGTATCATCCTAAATTAGACAGAGTATAGGCAGTCACGTCTTCGGCTCGTGTGGGCGATGCACCTTACACTCCGGTGATTTAGACCCCCAGACAGCGTGCGATTTTAGTCGGTATCTACTACGTACCAAAACGAGTACAGGCTTTACCGGATGGTAAGGTTCCGATTACCGTTATTGATAAAAGTTGTGAAACCGGATGGACTCCGGAGAATACAACAATCGAAAAATGATAAACAAGTGGGTAGGTACCTATGTTTACGCATCGCCATACCATATAGATGTGTGTTTGTGGAATTCATAATGTTGAATAAATACTACTAGTTGTTATAACAACCTACCAGCTGGTAATTTGACAATCAAAGAAAAAAAAGTCTATGCAGCTATTTAACCAACCGAGTAGATAGGTATTTAAAAGAATACGAAGGTAATAAGGGCTAATAGGAGTGCAACACAGGGCTTGTTTACCGGTTAATGTATCAAACCGGTTTCAGTGTAAGTACATAAGAGCGTTTCATTTAGGTTTGACTCTACCTTAACCGATAAAAACCCTTTTATGTTTGAACTCAATTTACCGGTTTTGATTTCGCTCTTACCGACAACATCGATGCACCATTCACATTCAATTCGCGCGGACTACATGTGTTATCCACTAGTACAAAATTTCAATTTTCAAGCGTAGGGCTAAAGTGCTTCCATATTTTAAAGGAGTAGTGAAGGTCACCAAAGTGTAGTGCGAGCGTCGTCGGTCGCGTGCCTCCGGCCACTTGGATCGTGGACTGTATGCGCAGTCCATTTTCAATTTAATACAATTTTTTTTAATAAAATTTATTTATTTTAATTATCAAAATATTATAAGAACAGTTTTTCTAATCAAATATTCTATTGATAAATGATATTGGTAAAAATTCTATTGATAATGGCATGTATTAACTCCCTATAATTTTAATTATATATAATACTAGCTGTTGCCCGCGGCTTCGCCCGCGTGGTTTTTTTTTGACAATTACCTACTCATTTTTGACTCATTATTATTATTAGCCCACATAGTTATTTAATTATTATATTGCATATTTTATAACCACCTTCGGTTCGCCGACGATATCGTCATAGTTGCGGAGTCGCTGGAGCAGCTGGGCGAAATGCTGCACGGCCTAAACGAATCCTCTCGACGCGTCGGCCTTGGTGTAAACTTGAACAAAACCAAGGTTATGTTCAATGAACACGTTATACCGAGACTGATTGCCGTCGAAGGGGCCACACTCGAAGTTGTTCAACAATATATCTACCTGGGGCAAACCATACAACTTGGTAGAAACAACTTCGAGAAAGATCTAGCCAGAAGGATCCAATTGGGCTGGGTAGCGTTTGGCAAATTGCGTCGGGTCTTCTCCTCCCCCTACAACAATGCCTAAAAACAAGAGTCTTCGACCAGTGCGTTCTGCCTATTATGACTTACGGTGCCGAAACGTGGACATTGACGGTGGGGTTAGTCCACAAATTGAAAGCCGCTCAGCGGGCCATGGAGCGAGCTATGCTTGGAGTCTCTTTGAAGGATAAAATTCGCAATGAGGTCATCCGACAAAGAACTAAAGTTACAGACATAGCTCGCAGAATAACCAAGCTGAAGTGGCAGTGGGCTGGCCACATCTGCCGGAGGACCGATGGTCGCTGGAGCAAACGAGTCCTCGAGTGGAGACCGCGAGAAGGCAAACGGAAGGTAGGACGCCCCCTAGCCAGATGGACTGATGACCTGAAAAAGGCGGCTAGGACAGACTGGATGCATTAGGAGAGGCCTATGTCCAGCAGTGGACTGCGATAGGCTGATTGATTGATATTTTATAATGAACAAAACTAAATCACAACTTCTGTGTCTTAATTATGAAATAAAAATAAGACTCCCAATAATGCAGATCGCATGTCGCTGCAACTTGTCGAGAGCATCTAATAAGTACTTTGCGGAGCCATCCCAGAGATGCGAGCAGTATTCCACGCAGGAGCGAATTTGTGTCTTGTAATGAAGACACCGCTGCTTCGGCGTGAAAAAACGTCTCACTCTGTTCAGGACTCCGAGTTTACGAGAAGCTGTTTTGATGATGCTCTCGATATAGTTCTTGTTCTTCAGTTTGCAGCGAACATCCATACCGAGTATATTGAGGTTATCCTGAAATGGCAGTGGCGTGCTCTGAAGAGTGCGATGAGGAAGGAAAGTAGAGAGCCAGCATTTACCTGCAGGAACTCCGAAGCTCATCCATCACAAGGAACGCGAATGCGGCGCCCCTGCAAGAAGCTAGCAACCCAATTGCACAGTCTTGGAAGCAGACCGAAGGTTGGTAGTTGGCTAAGAAGCGATTTGTACCAGACTCTATGGAAAGCTTTAGCGATGTCCAGGCTAATAGCCAGTGACTCACCATGCTTGTCCATAGCCTCACCCCAAAGATAGGTTATATACCGCAGAAGATCACCCGTTGACCGTTTCGGCCTAAAACCTTATTGCCGGTCAGTGATCCTCTAGGTGACGCATGAGCTGTGTGTTGATGAGGTGCTCAAAAACTTTACACAGCACTTAGGTGACGGCTATGGGTCGATAGTTGGCTGGGTCTGAGCGATCTCCCTTCTTGGGAATCGGCTGTATATTCGCCTCTTTCCACGCCGTCGGCACTACTGTACCCGAAATGTGGGAGAGTTGGTACAGCCGCGTGAGCATTGTAGACAACTCCGCTGCACATTTTTGAAGAACCACCGCTGGTATACCATTCGGACCACTGGTTTTCCGGACATCGAGTGACTTCAGTACTGCACGGACGTCACGTTGCCTGATACGGATATCAGGCATTGCGTGGTCACTGTTGGGTGGTCGGTGGCTGCATACCACAGTCCTCGATTCGGGAGTTGGTCGTAAATAGATTAACCAGAAAAATTGTTTTCTCTTGCGGCTCATGGGCCAGGGATCCATCAGGGTTGTGCAGGGGGACGGGGGAGGGGCGGGGGCAGGGTAGCTGGGCTGCCGGGCTGGTAGAATTTAGCTTGCACGGCTCTGGCCAGTACCCAGTAGCCACGGCTGCCCGTGGGATGCACCACTAGTTCTTGACCAATCTGTGCTATGCGCTGGGTATTTTGCAGCCTACTCAGCGTTCGGAAACCGCTCCTTCGCCTCATCTGCCGCCTGACTCAGACATTCAAAGAATAGTGTGGTCTCGGCATCTCCGGTATGGCAACGGTAACGGCACACATAGATTTGTCTCGTACAGCTATGGTCTACGTGTACCCACGGGACAGAAAAGGATGGGTCCTCAAGGCAGCGCAAACGACGACAACAAACATCCGCCCTAACAAACACGCACTCCCCGGTTTTGGCACGAAAATTTTCCTTTGGAACATGGCCGGGGTAGAGCAGGCAGGTGTCGTCATGCGGCATATTTGTGTCTCCGTCAGAAAGAGCGTGGCTGGTTTCGCCGTCTCTAGTTGTTGGTGGACGGCGTTGAAGTTTGCATGGAGCCCACAGATGTTAGTAGACTCCACCTCAAAAAGCGAGCTAGTGGGAGAATAAAGAGCCGCTGTGTTGCCATAATCTCTGATATGTACTGCCATGGTAGGGGGTAAGAGAAGGCGTGAAAAAAGAGGTGATTGTCGTGGCAGCACCGCGTGACAAAGCGCAGGAGATTGGTTTTATCTGTGGTTGTGGGGCATGGCGAGAGCCGACGCGCCGAACGGAAGTTGCCTGAATATATGGTCGGCGGGTTCCCACATCCGGTCACCAACCTGCACGACGAACCATTTTAGTATTATGCGCGGCCTGGTGAGGCAGTCTCCCAGGGTGGTTAGCCCCAGTTGAGCCTCTGTACCTACTATGCCGCGAGCGGCCCGCGACACCAGTTTCTACGGGTCTCCCTGCTCGGCGGGTCACCCCGCACCATCCCCACCAAACTACGCCAATACCCACTGGTCCCACTAATGCTGCGACTACCACCACCTCTGCCCGGCTATGTACTTGCTGACCCCTGAACGCAATCCAACCGAGGTTGCTACCCACCCGGTCAAAATTTATGACAAATTTATTCCATCAAATTTCTACCACCAGTAGTTATAACGTATTTTACGCCGCATCCTTCGATTAGACATTTCTTTCGTTCAAGTAATCAAAATAAATAACTATGTATTTTGTTCTTTCTCTTATGACCCATTCTTTACTTGAAAACCCTAAAATAATTAGGAGCAAAGCTGCGAAATTACCAATAACTTAGCCCACTTTAAGTTAGCAATCGTTTAAATAAATGCATCACTCTCTGAACAATTACAATTTACAAGCAAGTTAGTTCAAGCGATGCCGACGCGGGTAGGTACGTGTCGCTCTGGATTAAACCGGTTTATTAAGGTTTTAGTATGGTTCCCATTCTGGTTTCGCTCTGAATGAAACCTTTACTAAAAACAGGTTTAACCTTTATTAACCGGTATTTTCTAAACCGGTTTCAAGCCCTGGTGCAACATACAAAAATTGGTATTATTATCAACATTGAAACGATAAGATAACTGCTTTATTGCCATATATTTATTAACTATCCGAAGTTAAAAAAATAGGTTGGTGTCTACCGAGATTACCAATGATTAACTTAGGACTTAGGTATTAAGTTATTAGATATTTAATCGCTGATATCTCTTTGTAGATTTAGCCGTTAGGTCTATAATCTATTGTGCGATATCGGATGTAAGTAAAAGTTACAATATCCCCCTTGCATTTGTCTTGGGTTACATTCATGTTACCACAAAACACACGATGGTTTTACCACTCTTTAAAAGTAAAGGTACGACCCAACATGCGCTCAAAATGCGCTCTATACTCGCAGTATGCATTTTTGGTCTGTAATTTGAGAACAGCACGGGGTGCAGTAGTCGTGAACATCTACCCATCCATCCACCTATACCATCTATCGAAATCAGCCGCATCACAGTTAGACTGGCAAGCAATGTGTTTGTGAACCTAGACAAGTGCCAAGTCGTTGGTAGTCGTTTTGTAGAATAGAATAGAATTTATTGTTGAATGTATGGGATTGACATGTATTATGACGTGTATGATAAGACAGGCGTGAACGAATGTCAATCCTGTAAATGATCAATCTAGTCTATTCCATTCTACAAAACGATCGCCATTTGTCTAGATTCCCTCTGAGTGGTTTTACCCGCATCGTAATAATTTAATCTTATCCACATGTATCCACAATGCGCCTAAAGTAAGAACCGTTTTAAAACTATACATTATCATTTTTAATCTTTATGCGAACTATAGTGGGCGCCTCTCCAGCGACAGCTATATTTTATCGATATAAAAATAAAACCATATTAAAAGTATTAATAAATTTTGTGAATTTATTGCTATCAGTGCTATCACACACGCATTAGTGCTACATAACATAACTCATTCAATTAAAAGTAATTTACATTGCCAGTTATTATTATAATAATAGAACTAAGTACTTATGTTTAAACAATACCATCGTATTGTTCTAACATTAGATTGGATTCAATCAATAAAAACCCGTTTAATTAAACCGGTTGACATATAGGTATATCGTATACCCGTAAATACCTGAAGAGGTAGAGGTGTAGGTATAATTTACAGTTTTACACCTACGTTTCACAAACTATGAGTTAATTACGTAACTAACTTAAGAACCGATATTACGGATATGTTTTATGGAATGATTTTCATAATCTAGTTTAACACATATTTTTATAATGAGAGAGGAAGAGAAATAGAGAATTGAGTGGGAGAAAGATTGTATCAACGTATAGAGGTATGGTATACTTAAAGGCACGCGTTGTGGACCTAAAATGCTCAATACGCGCAATGCATGTGATACGACATTGATTATATTAAAACTAACCGCGTGCGGCAGGGTCTCATTTCTCTCACGACTTGCGTGCAAGATACGTGCCGATAGGTATACAACATACTTACGGGTGGCCGTATGTAGCTAGTAGCTACTAAACTGAATAATATGTAGGAAGGTAAGGGACGCGATTCCCGAACGTAAAATTATTATAATTTTTTCCCGCGCGTGGCGGGAACAAAACGTCAGTTTCTATGCAATGTATAAACATTGATAAATTAATTACTTTCAGTCATCTACACCTTTATTAAATAGTTGCCTTTTATTTGAATCGGATCATTTCTTTGTGACCAATGGAACAATTTTCATATAGGAGTAAAATCCTAAACAATATAAGTTTGATAATATCGGGCTCATCTTCCAAAACCGTATTGGAATATGTCTTTAGACAAGTAACAGTGTCAAATGACTCTAAAATGAATTGGTATACTAAAACTACTTCCAAGTAATTCACTTCTTTACTTTACTTTTTTATTAAAGAAAACTATTTCTGTTGGATGCAGACCACTACCAGATGGGAGGTTGATGGGGAGGCCTATGTTCAGCTGTGGACCCCTATGGCTGAAACGATGATGATTCCCTATCACAGGACTAACAACAAACACTGCGTAATTTGCCCTCAATAAACCACTGTTGGTGTATAAATATTATTACTAAGTTTATTTTGGATTGTCATTACCTAGCATAGCTACCATATTAAATAGGAGATTTTTACCTAGCTATAGGTGGAATCAGAGTTCAGCTTTTTCAGCGTTATTATTCTTGTCATGCAATTGGAATGCCATTAAAATATTAATTCTATTTGACAATTCTTTTTTCTTTTCATCAGAGACTTTACTGTTAAGCACTTTTTTCACTCTTTCATATTCTGATTGGACAAAGTCATCACCCTTTTCTAGAATCTTCTGCATAATAGTTTTGTAGATCTTTCCAGAAACAATGTCCTGAAACAAAGAGAAATACTCATTTAGGAGAGAGGAAGAATAACTATTATCCATACAAATAGAAAAAAATGGGTAATCTATCAATTTTAAATTAAAAACATTATCAGTTAAAAATTAATTCATAACTACATAATAAAATTATCATTTATAATGATTAGGTACATTATTCCACTATTTTTAAGTCTATTATAGGTACATATTTTATAATATTGATAATATTATAAAATATGATCCTTGTCAACCAAATAAAAGGGAAAAATATTAAAGTTTGAATAATACCTTTGGAGACAGTTGGCTTTGCAGATTTTCTAACTTCTTTAGTACTTTAATTCTGTCATCCTTCTTGCCCTTGATGAATTCTACAGCAAGTTTATCAATTTCCTTCACGCAACCCGGCAAACTGAGATAAATGCCGCTATTTTCTCGAACAAAGATACGTAATGCATCGCTGGTAAAACCTTTGGAATCGTCGAAGGCTATCGGTTCACTTTTACCTTTGATGAACAATCTGACGACAGGGAAGTTATCTTTTGTTGCACCGTATTTCTTGGCAAGCTGCTCGTTGTCTTTTTCACCGTAATCTTTTACACCGACTTCGGCAATCAAAAGATCATCCACGTCTTTCGCATCCTTTGCGAGAGCAACGAAGGCCTCATGTTTGTCACCGTAGGGAAATGCCACATCAAACTTAATTAGAGAAACATCGAATTTATTTGTTATTTTATCAAAAGACAATTCGTCTA
Organism: Pelosia muscerda; assembly: GCA_963691645.1. Taxonomy (NCBI): domain Eukaryota; kingdom Metazoa; phylum Arthropoda; class Insecta; order Lepidoptera; family Erebidae; genus Pelosia; species Pelosia muscerda. The sequence goes on from OY829118.1 coordinate 3,838,843, forward strand.
ATTCAATGGAACCGGTAGGTGCTGATGCCTGATGTGCGAATGGAATTATTAAAGAAATGCAAAATGCAATGAAATGCTGTTTCATTTTTAGGTTTAATCTATGTCACTACTGGTTCGTATGTTATGTGAATCAATACTGAAATTATTGAATGTAATTTACAGTTAAATCGAATAATCTAGGTCTCGATAACGTGAACATTAAAATAATAGTTCATAATACTGTTTTGCTGTCAAAGTCAAGTATTGACATATTGAATTAGCAACACCAACTCCGTTATACGCACGGTATCGATAATTCAATTCTGTGATTTTTCAACATAATATTTTTACAAATAATTTCAAGTTGATAAAGAAGCCTACAACAATAGTGTATACTTAAAACTTTTTTAAAACAATCTTTATATTTATTCATTATCGAAATAGCACCAGGTTAGTGTTCTGATGAAAGTAATAATCCACTTGAAAAGGAACGTTTTTCTACTTCTTTTAATTTGACAGCTAACCGTGGGCATCTGTGATTGGTCCAAGTGGTACCGCCACCTAGGGATGTCGGAAATGCAAAAAGTATCGATATATATTGTATCGATATAAAAAAAATATATCAATATCGATATTGATATTTTTATAAAAAAATATCGATATATCGATATATCGCTATGATTTTCCAGAGAATAATGGCACTCTGAGTATAATTATATACATAAATATTACCGGCAATGTGTATAAACCGGTTTTCTATAAATGTCTTAGCCTGCCTAATATAATGCCCATTGCGCAGCCAGCAATTGAAATATGAAATGTTATCAAGAAACATAATTCAAAATTCAAAAAACATTTATTCTGTTTAGTCCATTAAACGGCATTACAAAATTTGTCAATATCAATAGTAGGCATTTTATAAATAAGTGAGCAAATGGACCATCTGTTCAAATCGCAGCCCCGGCCTGAGAAGACTCCGGCAAGAAACTCAGAGGGCATTAATATAAATAAATGGTGGTTACAAAAAAAAACAACCACGAAGGCTAACGCAGGAGCTCCGTTTCCACCTTCGCCTTCTAATTTATATGTATCCAAATTGAGGCGCAGTGTCCACATAGCGTAATTTGACTTGGATAGATTAGGTTAGAAGTAAGCTCAAATTAATGTTTTTATAACGATTTAGAAATAGAATTTCCGCGAAGCCTTTCGCATATACAGACGTAAATGTATTTATTTCAAACATTGCCGGTGTAACAGCAGGCATTCTATATAAAAGTATACGTTGCCTAAAAGTTTTAGTTGAAAAGCTTTCTTTTCAGGACTTTTATATCATAATAAATATCGTTTTTTATACCTTTTCGATACCTGGAATTTAATATCGATACATCGATGTATCGAAGAATTAAATATCGCTCAAAAATATCGATGTATTGAAAAAATAATATCGATATATCGATGTATCGATATTTTTTCAACAAGCCTACCGCCACCGCCGGCCGGTCTAGGGTCTACGTCTCTACGTACCGCTACGTACCGATGTGTACAATACAAACAAAACATTGTGCTGTGGTATACCGCTTTCAGTTTGCTTACCATAGCTGTTTAATCTATCTATTTATATAATATGACTGTTTATAGCTGCGCGAATAAATATGAAACCATACTCGTGTGTGAAAGAATGCGCGATGATGATGACAGTATAAAGGGGGTTATTCTCTGGGCTTGGAGGTTGGAGCTAATGGTTTACATCGATATCTTTGCTGTAGCTGTAGAGCCCTCATCACAAAAGAAGTCGCACCGACGCCGCGTAGCGGTCGTATGATATTATAATGTTATCACCAGTTGCCACTGTGACCAGTAGCCATTATCTTTTTATTTCACCAGATCTCATAATGTCTGAAATGAACGTAATAGGCAGGTAGTAGTTTAATTTTTTGTAGTGAACATTTTCCGATTTTCAGATACCTATTTTCTGTAATTGTTATATTGGCTACAATGTAGGTACTTAATTAATTTTTGACATGTAATTAACTTTCAATTGTTAACATTTTGGTTTTCTTAGTCAGGTAATGAAATAGGTGCCAGCGATTACTTTTCCTTTCGTGGTTCGAAGTACTAGACGAAATGATAGAAGCGGCTTGTAGAATAGAATGTACCCTTTTTCCTGAGACTTTTTTTTTATACAACTTAGGTCGCAGACATGCCCGCGGCCCACCTAATGGTAAGTGGTTACCGTGGCCTATGGGCGAGTGTAACACCAGAGGAATAACACTCGTGCCGCAACCCCTGTAAGAACAGAAACATTCTGTGTCGTCAGCGCAAAAGATGTAGGATAAGCCTTTGGTCTTCCCACGGACAACACAAAACCTCTCTAGTGAGCTCTGGCTACCCTACTCACCACCGAAAACACAACACAAGGTTATTTAACGGCGCTATTCTGTAGGGTGGAGGTACTTCCCCAGTCGGACTGCTCGATTGGGACGGATATACCGTCGTGTCCTACCTCCTCTTTTACTAGTAGAGACTTTGCCTACGGCTTACCACCAGGCGAGGTGGAGTCAAATTGACGTGTCGTATATAGTAAAAAAGAATAATCATTTCTTTGGTGACCGAGAGTATATAAAAGATGTGACCATCTATGGAGTAAGATGACCCCCTCGGTTTTGGGAAGCGCGGTGTTCCTTCCCAGGGCCCTGTATGTAGTACCTATCATTATTTTTATTCTGTGCCTGTACAAGTACCTACTTCGTTTTATGTGAAACCAATTTCGGTTTATTTTAAACAGTCAAAATATTATTGAAATATATAAAAAATTTAATGTTGTTTCTCTGTTGAAGTAATCACTTTCCTGCCTATGTTTTATTATGTATATTTATATTCAGATTGAAGGCAACAATCTTCTCACTAAAAAATATGGATTCAACTTATGTAATTTGTACTTTAATATTTGTTTCTAGCGGCTATGTACTTAGTCGCGCTGATGAAGATAATACAGGTCAGTTTCAAGGTAGAGAGGCATACCAAGAAGAATCGCAATTGGAAACGCAATTAGACGAAAATAATAATCAACCCTCGACATTAGATAGCGGTGGATCTGCAGGAGCATCGTCAAATTATATAAATCACGATGCAGCGAGTGAAGAGTACGGAAGTTATGAAGATACAGGTGAGTTCAGAAGGTTCAGGTCCAGATGTTAAATTGTTGGTGATTATATATATATATTATAGTTTCTGTCCGTGTGGTGGCAGAGAAAGCGTATCACCACTCCGTTACATCCAAAGGATCACTGCGAGAGACGGAAAACTCGAAATAAATACCCTGTACTAAGCCAGTGTGGATCAATGTGCAGCAGTTGACTGAGTTTTTTTATTCAGAGTTACAATACAACTAATATTTGTAATACACGCTATTACAGTATTTTGGAGAACAGAATAAGTTTGATAGTAATCACTTTAGCTAAGATGTACCGAAAGAAATTCGTGAGTACTCTCGCGACAGCAAGCAGTGGGCCTAGCCAAAATGCATTCGTTCCGAATCTACATTCGTCATCGCTCTGAAAATGTATGGGAGTGACATTTGTTGTCGGAATCGGATCACATGACATTCGACAACAAATGTCACTCCCATACATTTTCAGAGCGATGACGAATGTAGATTCGGAACGAATGCATTTTGGCTAGGCCCCCAGTCCCTTTAGCAGCAAATACCTACTATCGAATTGACCTACTATCATAGTGACAGAGAGTGACAGAATGGGGCATTGCGATTGACAGCCTGCCTACTGAGAACATGCGCGTACGTGAAGCCCACCAATCGCAACGCTCCGTTCTCTCGATATCTTTACATTGCGAATTCAATAGTTTGGCCAGACGATTTTCTTAACAAATGTATTCTGAGAGAAGTTGGGACATCAACGTACCTATCGGTAATTATTATTTTCAGATGGGGCCGATGCCGATATAGGCAATGAGAGAGGCTCAGGCAAAAAGCTTGTTATATATCAGTGGCGGAATGGAATCGTGCCTTATTATGTAGATATGAACAGTTATGGTAACTATACTTAAGAAATCTAGTTAATAAATGTAGCACTTTAGTTATGGCTTTGGGGGGGAGGGGGCTACCACGTAACATCAGAAACTTCGACTGTGACGTTGAGACACGATAAAGGACTTTTTTTTTTATTTAACTTATGTTTAAAGTACAGCGGTGGACTTAATGCTGTGGACATTCTTTACCAGTTAACCATAGTTGGTGGTGGTGCAGAGCTATAAAGATCTAGGTATTAAAAAGTCGACATTTAGGTATTGTTGAAATAATTTTAAAATTACACTGAAGAAATACATACAATGATACAACAATACATACATAATAAATTTACATACTATATATCAATTTTAAACAAATAACATAGTAAGAAATTCTTCTTATGTGAGTACGCCCAACAAAAATCTTCTATGTATAACAATGTATTTATTATTGTGTACAGATAAGAGCAAAATTACGGACGAGTTATAATGGTAATGGTTTATTGTAGTCTTTCCTGAAGTGATTTTCATCTGATCATCACCGCGCCAGAAGGGGAAACACTTACGTAGCCATACAGGACTCCGATTCTACTAATTCTTAACCATTGTCATACGACTGAGATCACAAAAACTGCCATTGCATTTGCGGCTTAATTTTGTTTGCCTTAAAGTGCAAAATGTTATGAAAAAGAGTTTATAACATCGTTCCATTGACGCTACGCATGACGACCTCCGTGGCGTGGCGGTAGTGAACGCGACTGCTACGCAGGAGGCGCGGGTTCGATTCCTGCTTAGTGCAAATATTTGTGTGCATGAATATAAATATTTGCATTGGTCTGGGTGTTTCTATATATAATATGTATGTACTTACCATGGGTCTAGATGGCGTTGTGTAGATTGTCCAAAAAAAAACCGTGTAAAAGTAGAGACCAAAATTAAATGGTACTTAGGGTTTATATTGGGGGAGGGAGGATTTGGCCCACCGCTCACCCGCGGTTCAACACTCCAACAATATATATTGGAATGTCAAACCACCCACTTCAAAGTAAGAAAAACAAAATCTTACCAGAGAGTGATGTTTTACCATTGCAGTATTCCGCTAATGCGAAGGACTTAAACTTCGACACGTGTTTCGCCTCTACACGAGGCATCTTCAGGAGCGCAGGAGCGAATGAGCTGAGTTGCGAGTGTCTGGCGCTTTTATGTTATTTCGTCGCTACCCCCACCGTTCGATGAAACATCAGATGTTGTGTGTTGCCGGTATGAAAATAATTTTAGTAATGGGGACGAATGAAACTGCGTCTGTTCATTCAGCAGTATATCGGTATTATTTTTTAATAATTATTAAAATTAAATTATATTATAATAATTATTAAAAAATAATACCGATATACTGCTGAATGAACAGACGCAGTTTCATTCGTCCCCATTACTAAAATTATTTTCATACCGGCAACACACAACATCTGATGTTTCATCGAACGGTGGGGGTAGCGACGAAATAACATAAAAGCGCCAGACACTCGCAACTCAGCTCATTCGCTCCTGCGCTCCTGAAGATGCCTCGTGTAGAGGCGAAACACGTGTCGAAGTTTAAGTCCTTCGCATTAGCGGAATACTGCAATGGTAAAACATCACTCTCTGGTAAGATTTTGTTTTTCTTACTTTGAAGTGGGTGGTTTGACATTCCAATATATATTGTTGGAGTGTTGAACCGCGGGTGAGCGGTGGGCCAAATCCTCCCTCCCCCAATATAAACCCTTTGTAATGGAATTCCGCCAGGTAACGCCTGCATCTATATCGTATCTTAAATGGTACTTTTTGTAATCACAGTTCCTTAACAATGGTTAACAATTAGTAGACTGACATACGGGTTTTGTTACAGATGATGTTATTTACCATAGAATACGAAAGGCGTTTGATGCCTTTGAAAGTGCTTCTTGCGCCAAATTTAAACCAATTGGCCCGAAAATGGTGGACACTTTTGAACATTCTTTTATACATTTTACTAATCCAAATAAAGAAAGGGAATGCGTGCATACAGTTTCGAACGGACGTCGTGGAGAACCAGTAAGATTTTATAATCAAATAGAAACAATTTCGAGGAAGAATTCGTTAGAAGGATCTAGCTAGGTTGGGCATCATTTTGGCAAACTATGTCGAGTTTTTCTCTTATTGCAATGCCTTAAAATGAAGGTTTTCGACGAATGCGTCCTGCCCGTTACGACCTACGGTGCTGAAACATAGCTAATGACGGTGGGACTAATCCACGCATTGAAAGTCGCGTAACGGGTTATGGAGCGAGTTATTACAGTCTCTTTGAAGGATAGAATTAGTAATGAGGTCATCCGACAAAGAACTAAAAGACATAGCTCGCAGAATGAACAGAAGTGGCAGTGAACGAATGCCGTTACGATGCTAATTGATTTTAGAGTTTACGTAGGTACTTGTGGTACCTACATAACTTCTCCAAATTTACTCTAAAAACCTTTACAGGTCGTGGTACTGGGTTACGATTGCATGCAGGAACGGGATATCATACATTCCATTATGCACGCACTTGGCTTCAGAGACGAGGTGACTCACCCGCTCCGTGACTCCTTCATCAGGATTGTGTGGAACAATATACAACCAAGTGAGAATAAACGTTGTGTTATTTTCTGTTTTAGAGTGTTAAATAGCTCAAAGCTAGTTATATTGCCAGGATGGTCTTCCTCTTGATCCAGAGTGCAAGGTCTCTGAACAATTAGCCAACCTGGGTAATTTTGGACAAAGTTGCCTCTCGGAATAACTCGAATCGAAACCTCAGATAAAAAGTATACTATCCCTAGTAGATCTATCAGCTTCCATCTGCTGGCTGAATGTCCCATGTACTCACTGATCAGATTTCCATCGGAACAGTGAGTACATGGGACTCACTTATCAGATGGAAATTCCTCTATACAGAATGTATCCTGCTGGGCTCGGACACATTCTGTATAGAGGAGCTAAGAAATCTGAAGGTGGACCAGATTGCGAGCTATTAGCAAGCTTATCGCAATATCTTTTATTGTAATCTTTTTGTATTTTTTTCTTTTTTAACTTAATTTTTGCCATCTTGGCGAAGCCGTATAATATTTGAAAGCTGTGTACAAATGTCATTGGATATCAGGTTCAAAATGTTTTTTAGAAAATTTTATTTTAGTACCTTCTATGTAATCTGTTATCTGTTTTTGTACCTAATAAAATAAAATAAAATAAAATAAAATAAAAGACACTAAAAGGTTTAAGGGGGTGCCGTGACAGCTGGATTAACCGGACTCTCCCCAAGGAGAGAGAAGGGAAAATGGATGGTGTGACTTTCGTGTGAAGCGATGGATTATCCGTCCGGGCTTCGGCGTCCCCGTTAGGAAATAATAATCCCTAGTACCTAGATATCCTATGCCTGAGCTCCCTTACCATGACATACTTTGGACCTGTTGTATACCTTAGGCTCCTCGGCCACGACGACTTTTTGTAGCGATGCTGTCGTGCATCTGTATCGATACAGTCACGAAGCGGTCACTAGCTTAAAATAGTAACACGCGTTAGTAGCGATGCTGTCGCACGCTCAGTAAACGCGCGACGGCATCGCTACAAAAAGTCGCCGTGGGCGAGGGGCCTGGGGCTCTAGCCAAAATGCATTCGTTTCGTGATATTTCTTGTCGGAATCGGATCACATGACATTCGACAACAAATGTCACTCCCATACATTTTCAGAGCGATGACGAATGTAGATTCGGAACGAATGCATTTTGGCTAGAGCCCCTTACCTACTTACTTGTAATTTATTAATTTTACTATTGTTGCACAATCCTATAGGTAATGGAATCACTTCCCATCAGGTGAGCCGTGTGCTTGTGTGGTATTAAAATATATTGGTGTTATTATACTTTTTCAGAGTACCGTCATTTATTTACTATTGATAACAAGCCGTTGTCGATCCACAAGCTCGCCGAGTACGACACATTGAGCGTTATGCACTTCCACGACCGGGCGTTCAGTATCAATGGGGGCCCAACTATCCTCCCCTTGGTATGTACTATAGTACTGTACAGTGGGCCTGCCATGATCACCAGTAGCACTAGCATCAACTCCTATCGAATTCGTCATGTAAACGTTTCGAGAGAACGGACTGCCAAAGTCTGCCTCTTGGAACCTGTGTGCGTGTGTAGCCCGCCAATCGCAATGCTCCGTTCTGTCGATATCTTTACATTACGAATTCGATAGTATATCGTGCTAAGGCCACAGATGTGTATTCGTTATTTGAGTGAAAAAATTAGTTGAACGCACACATGTTTACTTTTATTTGTGTGGACTGTACCTACTAATTAAATAATGTTATAATATTGTTTTCAGCTACCAAATCGAATCATAAATCCCTCAGATAAACTGTCTTTGTTAGACAAAATGAAACTTCGGATAGCATTTGCGATCGAATGTAAAAGGCGTCAGGTCGATATTTTAGTTCAGACTTGTAAGGACCACGCAGATGGTGGCAAGTTTTTAAAAGACAATGTCGCAGAAGATCAATGCGCTTTCGACAAGTTCAAAGTTACGACTGTGAGCGGAAACGTTGGGGAGAGTAAGAGGCAGAGTGGTAATGATGTAGTGGAAAATTATCGAGATAGGAAAGCCACACTCTCTTTTTCTTTTTCTAAAAGATTCTGCTTTTTATTTAACATTTGTAATACTGTCAATAACAACGTACATTACCATATCAAAAATACTGAACAAATCAGAAACGTGACGACCACATTGTAAATAAATAAATAGTAAATAGAAAGTATTTTTCTCAACATAATATAGTACACACAAGGATCTGTTTTCTAGTGTTGCTTCCCCAACACACGTAAAGCACTGTTCAATTGGAGTTGCACATGACCTTGAATAATATAGATATTTTTTGTGTAACAGAACATTGGTTAAAAGACCATCAGATCATGTTCAACTTCAATAATCACCAGGTAGCAAGCTCGTTCAGTAGAAAGAATTTCAATCGTGGAGGCTCCCTAATTATCATTAATAAGAATATAAAATGTAAGGAGCGTAAAGACATAGTAAGCCTCTCTATTGAGCGAGTGATTGAGATGGCTAGTATTGAGTTTGAGCAGTTCATTGTAATAAGCGTATACAGTCCCCCGGACGCGCCCTATGCAAGATTTGAAGAGAGGATGGAAGAAGCGCTTTTTAAATGCCGTTACTCGAAGAAATCAATAATTGTTTGTGGAGACTTTAATGTCAATATTTTAGAAAATACCTTAGTGCCAATAGAAAAAAACAAAATGTTGAATCTGTTTAAGTCCTTTAATCTTATTAATATGTTTTTGGAACCTACTAGAATAACAGCAGCTAGTGCCACATGTATTGACAACATTTTCACAGATATTAGACCAATCGACAAACTTATTGTGGATGCCGTGCATTCGGATCATCGTGGTCAATTAATAACCTGTGAAAGAAATATTTGTAAGGCTAGTAAAAAAGACATTAAATTTGTACCGATTAACCAATATCGTTTGGAGAGTTTCAAAGAAAGTATAGTGAATAAACTACCTCACTTGCCCTCGTACACTGATGTCGAGGAGTCTTATAGTAACTTAATCAACCTAATCAATACTGAGTTTGGGAGAATTTTTACCTCAAAAACATTATCGATTGGTAGCCGTACGGTTTTCAGCGACTGGGCGACATCAGGGTTATATAAAAGCAGGAGGAGATTGTATGAGCTGTATTCTGAAAAATCATACAATTTCAGCCCTGCTTTTCAGAATTATGTAAAAAATTACTCCAAAACATTTAAGCGAGCCTGTTCCTTGGCAAAATCAATTTTCATTAAAAACAAAATATCGAATTCTGCGAATAAAATCAAAACAACTTGGAACATAATAAATTCTGAATGTGGGAGATCTTCATCATTTGTAAGAGATTTCCATTTAAAAATAGATGATCGCCATGTCACGGAGGATTTGGCAGTTGCGACAGAGTTTGAAAGTTTCTTCACAAACATACCTTTATTAACAACAAAAACTCTTCAGTCGTCTGCTGCATCCGCCGAGTCATTGCTTACGGATTCATTTCCCAAGTGTAAGGATACTTTCGTATTCACAGTTGTTAGTAGCTACGACATCACAAAAGCCTTTAAATCTATTGATATTAAAAAGACCGCGGATCTATGGGGATTATCTGTCAAAACTGTATCAAGTATTATTGATGTCATTGCTCCCCACCTAGCAACTGTGTTTAATGATTGTATTAGTAGCGGCATATTTCCTGATTTAATGAAACATAGCAAAGTCATACCTTTGTTCAAGGCTGGCAGCGCCACAGACCCCTCTAATTTTCGACCCGTTTCAGTGTTGCCGACCTTGAGTAAAGTATTTGAGAAATTAATTCTGGGGCAGATGCTGGCGCATTTTGGTGAAAACAAATTGTTTCATGATAAGCAGTTTGGGTTTACTAAGGGACGTTCGACAGCAGATGCTGGAATAGAATTATTAAATTGTATTTATAAGGCCTGGGAGGATAAGCATGATGCATTGGGTATCTTTTGTGATCTATCCAAGGCTTTCGATTGCGTCCACCATGATACGTTAATCAGGAAATTAGAATATTATGGGATAAGGAACAGGGCTCTCGAGCTTCTGACTTCATATTTGAACAATAGAATTCAGAAGGTCGACGTTAACGGTACACGCTCAGCAGGGTCTGTGGTTTCTATGGGCGTTCCGCAGGGGTCGATACTTGGACCATTTTTATTTTTAATTTATATTAATGACCTCCCCTACTACGTAGGGGATAAAAATAATATTGTTTTATTTGCTGACGATACTTCGTTAATATTTAAAATTAAAAGACAGTTACACAATTATGACGAAGTGAATAGCGCAATCTCAAGAGTGGTTCATTGGTTTAGTACAAATAATCTTTGCCTTAATGGTAACAAAACAAAATGTATAAAATTTACACTACCTAATGTTACACAGGTGGAAACCAATGTACAGCTCAATGGACAAGTGTTGAACCTTGTGGAATCGACAGTGTTCCTAGGCTTAAGCATCGATGCTAAGCTGCAGTGGGGAACACATATTGAAAAAATAGCCAGTAGGTTAAGTTCGGCTTCGTATGCTGTAAAGAGAGTAAGGACTTTAACAGACGTGGATAACAGAATAGTTTATTTCAGCTATTTTCACAGCATTATGAGCTACGGAATTCTCCTTTGGGGTAATTCCGCGGATCTAAATGCAATATTCGTTCTTCAAAAACGGGCTGTGCGAGCCATTTATAATTTGGGCCCAAGAGTCTCCCTCCGAGATAAGTTTAAGGAAATAGGCATTCTTACCGTAATCTCACAATATATATTCGAAAACTTGATGTATGTTAGAAAAAAATATTACAAACTTTCCAAGAGTTTGTGATAGGCATAACCTAAATACCAGACACAAAAATAATCTCGTTGTCTGTGATAGTAGACTCCACAAAATTTCAAATTCTTTTCAGGGTAATTGTATACGCTTTTTTAATAAGCTCCCCTATGAAATTAGAGATTTGCCTATCAATAAGTTTAAAAATTTAGTAAAAAATAAGTTATGTCAAAAAGCTTACTATAAAATCCAGGATTATTTGGATGATAAACAAGCCTGGAAATGAACTGTTCACTCCACTTGCTACTCAGCTAAATTTTGTATCTAGACTAAGTAAACTATTGTAAATAGACCAAAAAAAAAGAAAAGCCCGCTGAGTTTCTTGCCGGAGTCTTCTCAGGTCGGGGCCGCGTTTCGAACCGGTGGTCCATTTGCATTTGATAAAATATTGTTTGTATTGACGTTTTGTAAGTGCCGTTTACTGGTCTATGCAGAATAAATGATTTTTGATTTTGATTTTGATTTTGATTTCAGTGTGCGTGAATCCTTAACTGCTGCTAGGTTTTATCAATTTGGTCGAATATTACTTTTTCATGAATTTTGTAGCATTTGGTGGAGAAATGTAAGTTGACAAGTGCACGGTTAATGGCAATAAGCTCGCCACCTATTGGAGTACCAGTTGAGTCCGGTCATGTATCAGTAAATGCTTGGGTGGCCCTTTCCGCATGGTCAGTTTTCCAACCAGAACTGATGGTAGGCATTGAATTCTCCCAAAAAAACCCGTTCGGCGGACGGGACGGTGCAGCTCACCTAACCTTATATAATTATGTAACTGCACACATTATGTGTACTAATTTATATACTCTAATTGTCTCTAATTTACCTACGTGACTCCATTACACTCGTACTTCACCCAGGCTCCCCACCTGGGTGAAGTACGGGTACTTAATAATAATACTTAATAATAGGTCTCATAGTCCAACTGATTTCAGGTACAGTTCAGTAATTAAGAACAATATGTCGTTTATTAGAAACAATAAAATTTATTTTAACGCATCTTTTCCAAAAAGTGGCCTAAAACTTCATTAATTTTTGCGTTTGCTATCTTTAAAAATACATGTAATTAACTTTCAATTATGAACATTTTAGCTTTCTTTGATGACCGAGAGTAACTATACAAAAGATGTGACCATCTATGGAGTAAGATGACCCCCTCGTTTATGGGAAGCGCGGTGTTCCTTCCTAGGGCCCTGTATGTAGTACTATTATTTTTATTCTGTGCCTGTACAAGTACCTACTTCGTTTTATGTGAAACTAATTTCGGTTTATTTCAAACAGTCAAAATATTATTGAAAACTATAAAAATTTAATGTTGTTTCTCTGTTGAAGTAATCACTTTCCTGCCTATGTTTTATTAGGTATATTTATATTCAGATTGAAGGCAACAATCTTCTCACCACTAAAAATATGGATTCAACTTATGTAATTTGTATTTTAATATTTGTTTCTAGCGGCTATGTACTTAGTCGCGCTGATGAAGATAATACAGGTCAGTTTCAAGGTAGAGAGGCATACCAAGAAGAATCGCAATTGGAAACCCAGTCAGATGAAAATAATAATCAACCCTCGACATTAGATAGCGGTGCATCTGCAGGAGCATCGTCAAATTATATAAATCACGATGAAGCGAGTGAAGAGTACGGAAGTTATGAAGATACAGGTGAGTTCAGAAGATTTAGGTCCAGATATTGAATTGTTGGTGAACATTACGAATTCAATAGCTTTTCGTGCTAATTTTCTTGAACATACTTGCGAGAGCTTAGTAGGGCGCGCTATGCCGATAAATTTTTTATTAATACATTGTAACAATACATTGTATATGAGCTAAATTAATTTAATTTCTATTATGTACTAAATCTAAGCAACTCCATATCATCCTTTATGAAAAGTGGTAGCGTATCGGCGAATAAATCCACACAATGTACACCGATTGTGCTTTATTTTCCACACGATATGCAACCCGCTTTAGAGATTATTCAATCAGTCTATTGCATTCTACTGCTGGCCAGACGAATTAGTAGGTACCTACAGGCTTTTATTTCGAGATTTCCCTCTCTGGCAGTGATGTTGTCTGCGTTTTTTTTATTTGTCATCTCTTATGACGCCCTTCACTACTATCAATACATTCTTAGCAAAACTTATTCGGTCGGTAAATGGCGCTGCAACCGGATTTCAGGGTTTTTTTAACAAATGTATCTTGAGAGAAGTTGGTACCGGAACTGATATTCTCAATTTGTCGAACAATGGAACACATCAATGTATCGGTAATTATTATTTTCAGAAGGGCCAGATATAGGCAATGTGAGAGGCTCAGGCAAAAAGCTTGTTATATACCAGTGGCGGAATGGAATCGTGCCTTATTATGTAGATATGAACAGTTATGGTAACTATATTTAAGAAATCTAGTTAATAAATGTAGTAGGTACTTTAGTTATTGTGGACTGGACTGGAAAGCCGACCCCAACTGAGTTGGGAAAAAGGGTCAGGGAATGGTAGGTACTTTAGTTATTGGGGGGAGGGGGGCTACCACAGAAACTTCGACAGTGACGTTGAGACACGATAAAGGACACTATTTAAATTAACTTATGCTCAAAGCACAGAGGTAGACTTAATGCTGTGGATGGACATTATTTACCAGTTAACTATAGAGTGGTGCAGAGCTATAAAGATCTAGGTACTAAAAAGTCGACATTTATTGTTAAAAAACATTCAAAATTACACCGAAGAAATACATACAATGATACAACAATAAATACACAATAAATATACATATACACATATACTATATACAATTCTTAATCAAATACCATAGTAAGAAATTCTTCTTTTGAGTACGCCCAGCAAAAATCTTCTATGTATAACGATGTATTATTATAGAACATCGTTTCATTCACTCTACACAATGCCATTTATTTTTAAACTTTAAACATGTAAAAATACAGTCCAAAATTAAATGGCAATTTTTATAATCTCAGTTCCTCAACCATGGTTGACAATTAGTAGAATCGTGGCCCACGACTGACATACAGGTTTTATTTACAGATGATGTAATATACCATAGAATACGAAAGGCGTTTGATGCCTTTGAAAGTGCTTCTTGCGCCAAATTTAAACCAATTGGCCCGAAAATGGTGGACACTTTTGAACATTCTTTTATACATTTTACTAATCCAAATAAAGAAAGGGAATGCGTGCATACAGTTTCGAACGGACGTCGTGGAGAACCAGTAAGATTTTATAATCAAATAGAAACAATTTCGAGGAAGAATTCGTTAGAAGGATCTAGCTAGGTTGGGCATCATTTTGGCAAACTATTTCGGGTTTTTCTCTTATTGCAATGCCTTAAAATGAAGGTTTTCGACGAATGCGTCCTGCCCGTTACGACCTACGGTGCTGAAACATAGCCAATGACGGTGGGACTAATCCACGCATTGAAAGTCGCGTAACGGGTTATGGAGCGAGTTATTACAGTCTCTTTGAAGGATAGAATTAGTAATGAGGTCATCCGACAAAGAACTAAAAGACATAGCTCGCAGAATTAACAGAAGTGGCAGTGAACGAATGCCGTTACGATGCTAATTGATTTATTTACAGTTTACGTAGGTACTTGTGGTACATAACTTCTCCAAACATACTCTAAAAACCTTTACAGGTCGTGGTACTGGGTTACGATTGCATGCAGGAACGGGATATCATACATTCCATTATGCACGCACTTGGCTTCAGAGACGAGGTGACTCACCCGCTCCGCGACTCCTTCATCAGGATTGTGTGGAACAATATACAACCAAGTGAGAATAAACGTTGTGTTATTTTCTGTTTAAGAGTGTTAAAAGCTCAAAGTGGTAGGTATATTGCCAGGACGGTCTTCAGTCTATTGATCAGAGTGCAAGATCTCTGAACCAACCTGAATAATTTTGGACAAAGTTGTCTCTCGGAATAACTCGAATCGAAACCTCAGATAAAAAGTATCCTATCCTTAGTAGATCTATCAGCTTCCACCTGCAGGCCGAATGTCCCATGTACTCACTGATCAGATGGAACCTGTTGGGATCGGACACATTCGGTATAGAGGAGCTAAGAAATCTGAAGGTGGACCAGATTGCGAGCTTCTGCAAGACACAAAAAGGTTTGAGGGGGTGCCGTGACTGCTGGATTAACCGGACTCTCCCCAAGGGGAGAGAAGGGGAAATGGATGGTGTGACTCGCGTGTAAAGCGGATTAATCATCCGTCTGGTCTCCGGCGGCGTCCCCACTGGGATATAATAATCCCTAGTAGATATCCTATGCCTGCGCTCCCTTACCATGACATACTTTGGACCTGTTGTATACCTTAGGCTCCTCGGCCACGACGACTTTTTGCAGCGATGCTGTCGTGCATCTGTATCGATACAGTCACGAAGCGGTCACTAGCTTAATATAGTAACACGCGTTAGTAGCGATGCTGTCGCACGCTCAGTAAACGCGCGACGGCATCGCTACAAAAAGTCGCCGTGGGCGAGGGGCCTGGGGCTCTAGCCAAAATGCATTCGTTTTGTGACATTTCTTGTCGGAATCGGATCACATGACATTCGATAACAAATGTCACTCCCATACATTTTCAGAGCGATGACGAATGTAGATTCGGAACGAATGCATTTTGGCTAGAGCCCCTTACCTACTTACTTGTAATTTATTAATTTTCCAATAATATTTGAGAATCTGCTGCTGCGCTCCCTTGCGTAGTACCGTGGTGACGCCCCTATTATTGCACAATCCTATAGGTCATGGAATCACTTCCCAGCAGGTGAGCCGTGTGCTTGTGTGGTATTAAAATATATTGGTGTTATTATTCTTTTTCAGAGTACCGTCATTTATTTACTATTGATAGCAAGCCGTCGTCGATCCACAAGCTCGCCGAGTACGACACATTGAGCGTTATGCACTTCCACGACCGGGCGTTCAGTATCAATGGAGGCGCAACCATCCTCCCCTTGGTATGTAGTGTATGTACTATAGTAATGTACAGTGGGCCTGTCATGATCACCAGTAGCACTAGCATCAACTCCTATCGAATTCGTAATGTAAAGGTTTCGAGAGAACGGAGCATTGTGATTGGCAGTCTGACTCTTGTGAACCTGTGTGCGTGTGTAGCCCGCCAATCGCAATGCTCCGTTCTGTCGATACCTTTACATTACGAATTCGATAGTATTTCGTGCTAAGGCTATAGATGTGTATTCGTTATTTGAGTGAAAAAATAAGTTGTACGCACACATGTTTATCTTTTATTTGTGTGGACTGTACCTACTAATTAAATAATGTTATAATATTGTTTTCAGCTACCAAATCGAATCATAAATCCCTCCGATAAACTGTCTTTGTTAGACAAAATGAAACTTCGGATAGCATTTGCGATCGAATGTAAAAGGCGTCAGGTCGATATTTTAGTTCAGACTTGTAAGGACCACGCAGATGGTGGCAAGTTTTTAAAAGACAATGTCGCAGAAGATCAATGCGCTTTCGACAAGTTCAAAGTTACGACTGTGAGCGGAAACGTTGGAGAGAGTAAGAGGCAGAGTGGTAATGATGTAGTGGAAAATGATCGAGATAGGAATGCCACACACGATAAAAATAAACTCTGCTTTTTTTTTAGAAATTGTAATACTGTCAATAACAACGTACATTACCATATTCAAAATACTGAACTAAACGGAAATGTGACGACCACATTGTAAATAAATAAATAGTGAATAGAATGTATTTTTCTCAACATAATATGTACACACAAGGATCTGTTTTCTAGTGTTGCTTCCCCAACACACGTAAAGCAGTGTTCAGTGTGCGTGTGAATCTTTAACTATTGCTAGGTTTTATCAATTTGGTCGAATATTACTTTTTCTTGAATTTTGTAGCATTCAGTGGAGAAATGTAAGTTGATAAGTGGACGGTTAATGACAATAGGCTCACCACCTATTGGAGTACTAGTTGAGTCAGGTCATGTATCAGGTAAATGCTTGGGTGGCCCTTTCCGCATGGTCAGTTTTCCAACCATTCCAGGCATTGAATTCTCCCAAAAGAACCCGTTTGGCGGATGGGACGGTGCAGCTCACCTAACCTTATATAATTATGTAACTGCACACATTATGTGAGACCAGTTCGATTAAATTTTGTTTAATTTGTTCCATTATCAAAGTCCATGGAACTACTGAGAAAAAAAATTCTCACTAGTTCCATGGAACTAATTGTTGGTGGAACTAGTGAGAACGATCGTCTAATTGTCTCTAATTTACCTACGTGACTCCATTACACTCGTACTTCACCCAGGCTCCCCACCTGAGTGAACCACGGGTACTTAATGGGTCTCGTAGTCCAACTGATTTCAGGTACAGTTCAGTAATTAAGAACAATATGTTATTTATTAGAAACAATAAAATTTATTTTAACGCATCTTTTCCAAAAAATGGCCTAAAACTTCATTAATTTTTGCGTTTGCTATCTTTAAATACATGTAATTTACTTACAATTGTGAACATTTTAGCTTTCTTTGGTGGCCAAGAGTATACAAAAGATGTGACCATCTATGAAGTAAGATGAATGAGTAAGATGACCCCTCCGTTATGGGAAGCGCGGTGTTCCTTCTTAGGGGCCTGTATGTAGTACTATTATTTTTATTATGTGCCTGTACAAGTACCTACTTCGTTTTATGTGAAACCAATTTCGGTTTATTTCAAACAGTCAAAATATTATTGAAAACTATAAAAATTTAATGTTGTTTCTCTGTTGAAGTAATCACTTTCCTGCCTATGTTTTATTATGTATATTTATATTCAGATTGAAGGCAACAATCTTCTCACCACTAAAAATATGGATTCAACTTATGTAATTTGTATTTTAATATTTGTTTCTAGCGGCTATGTACTTAGCCGCGCTGATGAAGATAATACAGGTCAGTTTCAAGGTAGAGAGGCATACCAAGAAGAATCGCAATTGGAAACCCAATCAGACGAAAATAATAATCAACCCTCGACATTAGATAGCGGTGCATCTGCAGGAGCATCGTCAAATTATATAAATCACGAAGCAGCGAGTGAAGAGTACGGAAGTTATGAAGATACAGGTGAGTTCAGAAGATTTAGGTCCAGATATTGAATTGTTGGTGAACATTACGAATTCAATAGCTTTTCGTGCTAATTTTCTTGAACATACTTGCGAGAGCTTAGTAGGGCGCGCTATGCCGATAATTTTTTTATTAATACATTGTGACAATACATTGTATATGAGCTAAATTAATTTAATTTCTATTATGTACTAAATCTAAGCAACTCAATATCATCCTTTATGAAAAGTGGTAGCGTATCGGCGAATAAATCCACACAATGTACACCGATTGTGCTCTATTTTCCACACGATATGCAACCCGCTTTAGAGATTAATCAATCAGTCTATTGCATTCTACTGCTGGCCAGACGAATTAGTAGGTACCTACAGGCTTTTATTTCGAGATTTCCCTCTCTGGCAGTGATGTTGTCTGCGTTTTTTTTATTTGTCATCTCTTATGACGCCCTTCACTACTATCAATACATTCTTAGCAAAACTTATTCGGTCGGTAAATGGCGCTGCAACCGGATTTCAGGGTTTTTTTTAACAAATGTATCTTGAGAGAAGTTGGTACCGGAACTGATACTCTCAATTTGTCGAACAATGGAACACATCAATGTATCGGTAATTATTATTTTCAGAAGGGCCAGATATAGGCAATGTGAGAGGCTCAGGCAAAAAGCTTGTTATATACCAGTGGCGGAATGGAATCGTGCCTTATTATGTAGATATGAACAGTTATGGTAACTATATTTAAGAAATCTAGTTAATAAATGTAGCAGGTACTTTAGTTATTGGGGGGAGGGGCTACCACAGAAACATCGACTGTGACGTTGAGACACGATAAAGGACACTATTTAAATTAACTTATGCTCAAAGCACAGCGGTAGACTTAATGCTGTGGACATTATTTACCAGTTAACTATAGAGTGGTGCAGAGCTATAAAGATCTAGGTACTAAAAAGTCGACATTTATTATTGAAAAATTTCAAAATTACACCGAAGAAATACATACAATGATACAACAATAAATACACAATAAATATACATATACACATATACTATATACAATTCTTAATCAAATACCATAGTAAGAAATTCTTCTTTTGAGTACGCCCAACAAAAATCTTCTATGTATAATGATGTATTATTATAGAACATCGTTTCATTCACTCTACACAATGCCATTTAATTTTAAACTTCAACCATGTAAAAATACAGTCCAAAATTAAATGGCAATTTTTATAATCTCAGTTCCTCAACCATGGTTGACAATTAGTAGAATCGTGGCCCACGGCTGACATACAGGTTTTATTTACAGATGATGTAATATACCATAGAATACGAAAGGCGTTTGATGCCTTTGAAAGTGCTTCTTGCGCCAAATTTAAACCAATTGGCCCGAAAATGGTGGACACTTTTGAACATTCTTTTATACATTTTACTAATCCAAATAAAGAAAGGGAATGCGTGCACACAGTTTCGAACGGACGTCGTGGAGAACCAGTAAGATTTTATAATCGTATAGAAACAATTTCGAGGAAGAATTCGTTAGAAGGATCTAGCTAGGTTGGGTATCATTTGCAAACTACGTCGGGGTTTCCTCTTATTGCAATGCCTTAAAACGAAGGTTTTCGACGAATGCGTCCTGCCCGTTACGACCTACATTGCTGAAACATAGGTAATGACGGTGGGACTAATCCACGCATTGAAAGTCGCGTAAAGGGTTATGGAGCTAGTTATTACAGTCTCTTTGAAGGATAGAATTAGTAATGAGGTCATCCGACAAATAACTAAAAGATATAGCTCGCAGAATGAATAGAAGTGGCAGTGAACGAATGCCGTTACGATGTTAATTGATTTATTTACAGTTTACGTGGGTACTTGTGGTACATAACTTCTCCAAATTTACTCTAAAAACCTTTACAGGTCGTGGTACTTGGTTATGATTGTATGCAGGAACGGGATATCATACATTCCATTATGCACGCTCTTGGCTTCAGAGACGAGGTGACTCACCCGCTCCGTGACTCCTTCATCAGGATTGTGTGGAACAATATACAACCAAGTGAGAATAAACGTTGTGTTATTTTCTGTTTAAGAGTGCTAAAAGCTCAAAATGGTAGCTAAGTATATTGCCAGGACGGTCTTCAGTCGATTGATCAGAGTGCAAGATCTCTGAACCAACCTGGATAATTTTGGACAAAGTTGCCTTTTGGAATATAACGTGGCGACGCCCCTATTGTTGCACAATCCTATAGGTCATGAAACCACTTCCCATCAGGTGAGCCGTGTGCTTGTGTGGTATTAAAATATGTTGGTGTTATTATTCTTTTCCAGGATACCGTCATTTATTTACTATTGATAACAAGCCGTCGTCGATCCACAAGCTCGCCGAGTACGACACATTGAGCGTTATGCACTTCCACGACCGGGCGTTCAGTATCAATGGAGGCCCAACCATCCTCCCCTTGGTATGTACTATAGTACTGTACAGTCATGCCATGATCACCAGTAGCACTAGCATGAACTCCTATCGAATTCGTAATGTAAAGGTTTCGAGAGAACGGACTGCCAAAGTCTGCCTCTTGTGAACCAGTGTGCGTGTGTAGCCCGCCAATCGCAATGCTCCGTTCTGTCGATACCTTTACATTACGAATTCGATAGTATTTCGTGGTAAGGCTAAAGATGTGTATTCGTTATTTGAGTGAAAAAATAAGTTGAACGCACACATGTTTATCTTTTATTTGTGTGGACTGTACCTAATAATTAAATAATGTTATAATATTGTTTTCAGCTGCCAAATCGAGTCATAAATCCCTCAGATAAACTGTCTTTGTTAGACAAAATGAAACTTCGGATAGCATTTGCGATCGAATGTAAAAGGCGTCAGGTCGATATTTTAGTACAGACTTGTAAGGACCACGCAGAAGGTGGCAAGTTTTTAAAAGACAATGTCGCAGAAGATCAATGCGCTTTCGACAAGTTCAAAGTTACGACTGTGAGCGGAAACGTTGGAGAGACTAAGAGGCATAGTGGTAACTAGCTGTTCCCCGCGGTTTCACCCTCGCTGCTAAGCACCTGTTGGTCGTAGCGTGATGTTATATAGCCTATAGCCTTCCTCAAGAAATGGACTATCCAACACTAAAAGAATTTTCCAATTCCAATTAGTAGTCCCTGAGATTAGCGCGTTCAAACAAACAAACAAACAAACTCTTCAGCTTTATAATATTAGTATAGATGATGTAGTGGAAAATGATCGAGATAGGAATGCCACACACGATAAAAAAAGACTTTGCTTTTTATTTAAAAATTGTAATACTGTCAATAACAACGTACATTACCATATCCAAAATGCTGAACATAACGGACATGTGACGACCACATTGTAAATAAATAAATAGTGAATAGAATGTATTTTTCTCAGCATATAGTTAGTACACATAGTTTCTAGTGTTGCTTTCCCAACACAAGTAGAGCATTGTTCAGTGTGCGTGTGCGTGTGAATCCTTGCTAGGTATTATCTTCTTTCTTCTTCTTTTTTCTTAGATGGCAACATATCAAACCAATTCAGGGGACAATCTTGCCAGTGTCGAGTAGGGAATTTCCTTTTATTTTGTGATAAGTATAGTTGGAATGATTGTTGATGATGAAGATGATGATGATGACGATGACGGATGATAGTTGCCCTAGTAAAGTAGTGGAGACTTTACTAGAAGTTTTTCTTAGGGAGATATTGACACCAACACGTAAAATCACAATTCACTACAATATTTCACTCACCTACACTTGTGTGCTTTGTCCAAGCCGTTACGTCTAAAACTGCACCATTTTCACACATAAAAACTCGAATGCCATGCACACCAAATTTAGAAAATGAAACACTTTTCGCGGTTCCGCCAAAACTCCCCAGGTTTTAACAATAAACAAACAAATTGCCAAAATGATGCCCAATCATAACGAATCCATTTTGTCGTCTATCGATCCAAGAAGAGGATCGATAGACGACAAAATGAATTCGTTTTACATTATGTGTTAAATTAAACACACAAAATATACATTTGTATTCCAAGTTTAATGGGATAAAGATCGTAGTTTCTTGTCTGCGGCTTCGGCTTCTTCCTTCCTCAACTGACATTGTTTCTCGTACAGGCGATTCAGCTTCTGAACGTCCACTGAGCTTAAACCTTGCCAGTTACCCATAGCCCAGCCATCATTCTGTAAAACAAACAAATGTACCAACCAACTCAAATATCATAATATGCTGTACTTGTTCATATGCGGTGCAGTGCGGATAGGATTAGGTAAAGCTACGAAGATCGGAGAAGATTTACTCAGTATATGGTGTAAATTATATGCTTCACTTACATAGATGCAGTTAATTGTATTTTGTACTTACCCATGAGGGGTAAATTGTATGCTGTAATTACCCATGAGGGGTAAATTGTATGCTGTACTTACCCATGAGGGGTAAATTGTATGTTGTACTTACTCATGAGGGTTAAATTGTATGCTGTACTTACCCATGAGGGGTAAATTGTATGCTGTACTTACCCATGAGGGGTAAATTATATGCTGTACGTACCCATGAGGGGTAAATTGTATGTTGTACTTACCCATGAGAGGTAAATTGTATGCTGTACTTACCCATGAGGGGTAAATTGTATGCTGTACTTACCCATGAGGGGTAAATTGTATGCTGTACTTACACATGAGGGGTAAATTGTATGCTGTACTTACCCATGAGGGGTAAATTGTATGCTGTACTTACCCAAATAGGGTACATAATATTAGTCCGTCCATTCTTGATCTGCAGCCATGGATAGTGCATCACGCTTTGGTAATCGTAAGCAAATCCTGCTGATGCAGCCGGTGGCAATTTCTGTTTCATTTCTTTTTTTACATCTATAAAAATATTAGTTGATACTTTCAGTCGTAACTAACTGTGAATATTAGAGGGCCCTACCAAAACAAGGTTTGTGTTTAGTTTAAGACTGTAAAAAACGTAATAATGTTTTTTTGTTTAAATTAATGGCACGTCAATTTGACTTCACCGCGCCTGATGGAAACCTGAAGGCAAAGTCTCAGGAAAGAGGATCACCATTACAAACACGTACAGTACTACAATGGTGACGATCGACTTGACGGCCTCATCAAATGCTTTTTACGCCCCGCTTAAAGGACCCGGGACTGTAGGAAGAAGGAAACACGTGCGCCGGTAAGGAATTCCTGGACATAATGGTGCGGCAGAGAAAATACTTAAAGAGAATATTTGAAGTATGCAGGAGAATAGTAAACTTGTTAATGTTACCATCAGTGAGTTGATCCCAAACGATGTGCAGAAATGAGTCTCTGTCGTGGCTGTTGTGCTGGTGGTCCAAACCCAGTATATGCACAAACAAATGTAAAAGAATGTTGACAGAGTTGAAACAATCCGCATTTATTTCGATGATCTACTGAAAACAAAACTAATTAGAAGCTTAGTGGAGAATACGAGCACGACCAGTGGAGAGCCTAGTGGTATGGGTCATGGACGACTGAGATGAGGTCTCGGGTTCGATCCCATACCATGGCACACAACAATGATTTTTCAATGCTTTTCGAAGTTATGTGTGCATTTATCGCAGGTTAATAAGTGCCTCGTTAATGGCAATACGCTCTCGCCACCTTGGGACCTAAACATAAACTGCGAAATGTGGGTGCTCAGCACCTCTGCCTACCCTTTCGGGAATATAGCCGGGAGTTTATGTTATATTTTATATTAATATAATTATATTAATTGAATTGCCGTTCTTATAAGTAGTTCAAATTAGTTTAAATAATACTTAACCGCCTGAAAGAAAAATTATAAATAAATAAGTAGGTACTTATCTATATTATAATAACCACAGATCAATGAACTACCTACGAAGAATAATGATATACAGGGTGTAAGGGGAACTCCCGAAACCGACGAAGGCCCCTTTTTTATCATACGAAAAATCCCCACCGGAGCCGGTTGGGTAGGTTATGTCGGACTCGAACCGACTAAAACGCACGCCGTCTTTGGGTCTTCAGTTACCGTAGGCATAGGTGAGGTACCTAGTAGCCAACGTATCCCTCGCACCCCGGCAGACGCGGGGCCTTCTCTTCGAGATGACCCCTGTCGGGAACAAGGCCACTGGTAGTACTCATGGTATACAACATATTAGCATTAAATAGAATTACGGCTCCGGTAATTACGGTTTATTGCTGCTGACAGGTCGTAAAAATACCTATCGTAGCGGGTTCAATTCCGGCTTAAGTGTTGTCTTCAATTTAAACCTATAGAAGCTCAAGAGGACATTTTAGCTGTATGTTTACGATATAGATGTGGGCGTTACCTGGCGGGAATCCATTACAAGAAATTATATATTAGGGGAGGGAGGGGGATCCACCACTCACCAGAGTTCAACAATTCGGCGACTCGGACGTCGGAGGTCGCAGAAAGACCTCTGTCCGCCATGAGCGCGGGCCTGGGGGTTACGGGTGGAGCCGCCACATTAGGGGAAGAGGGTCATCTCAAAGGAGATGTCCCCGGGTCTGTCGGGGTGCGAGAGATATGTCTTATATAAATCTCACCTCCGACAATCAAAGACCCATTTTAGTCGGTTCATCACCTTCACCGGTTTTGGCGGAGGTGGTATCCGTGGGGATTTAGAGCACGATAAAAAAAGGAGCACTCTCAAGGGTTTCGCTATACGCGCTATTTACGCGACGGTCACGGTAAAATATTACGTAAATGTACACGCGACTATAGAGGGTCTACTTACTTGAGCACTCCCGGGAATTCCTGGGTTCTTCGGACATTCACACCCTGGCTTTGCAGAGCGGGTGAACACAAGGATATTGGTGGCATGTCTACGAGACGGAGATATTGGTACGGCTCGTTTTGTTCTTAGTACTTTATTAGTCTTCGATGTCTTCTTAGCGTACTTATTTGTTGCTTTGCGATCTGTTTAACGAATGAATATTAATATACAGTATATAGCAATATGATAAAACATCATCATCATCATACGTGGGTTAATCCCGGTCGCGCTAGCCTAGTGGTATGGGTAATGGACTGCTGAGACGAGATCTCAGGTTTTACCATGACACACATCAATGACTTTTCGATGCTTTTCGAAGTTATGTGTGTATTTATTGTAGGTTTATGAGTGCCCGGTTTATAACGGCAATAGGCTCGCCACCTATTAAGTTGGGACCTAAACATAAACTGGCGAAATGTGGGTGCTAACACCTCTGCTACCCCTTCTATATTCTACCATGTTTATAAGTAAATAAATTTTTTCTTTCTTTCTTTCTTATTTTTTTATAACGAAGTTCTGTATTTATCTAATCACAAAATAAAAGGCCCGTTTTGGCATTTGCCATTTTGGCATAACTAGTGATGTAACAAAACGACTCGGTACTCGATACTCACGATTAATCGAATCCAGTTTGCATGGGGATTTGATCGATTTGAATATTTATATAAAGTACACTGGTTAGTTCTGATAAGAAAAATGAGCTTAATCTTTTATATTGTAGGTATTATAAAATGATACAGTATTATGAAAGGTCAATTTGCTTTTATTTAATATTTTTGTTACAATAACATTTACTCAATCACAAAAACAACAGGAATATCAAGAACAACAAGAATCTAGTGGTAGAAATTTGATGGCACGAATTTGTCAAAAATTTCGACCGGGTGGGTACTGCCTGCACATATGCGGAAAAGCCTTCATAGTAAACCAACCTCGGTTGCATTGCGTTCAGGGGTTAGCAAGTGCATAGCAGGGCAGAGGTGGTGGTAATCGCAGCACAAATGCGACCAGTGGAGACAGCGCGAGGTGATCCGCCAAACAGGGAGACCCGTAGAAACGGTTCAGCGGTGGTGCTATGGCTGTACAAGTCAAATCTATGTGTGCCTTTACCGGAGCCTCGGCAGTATTCGAATTTGAATTCGGTAGAACATAGCCGAGTCAGGAAAACTCAACAAACCAAACGTAACGGGCGCACAGTCAACTTCAAAAGATAGGCGAACACACGCGTATGCCTCTTGGTCAGAGACACGTCATTCTATGGAAATCTATGCTGCCATTATTTACTGCTTTGAGCTCCAAGCTCATAATTTTCAATAAAAGATCACTACACAGTGAGTT
Organism: Pelosia muscerda; assembly: GCA_963691645.1. Lineage (NCBI taxonomy): Eukaryota > Metazoa > Arthropoda > Insecta > Lepidoptera > Erebidae > Pelosia > Pelosia muscerda. The sequence continues at coordinate 3,865,535 of OY829118.1, forward strand.
TAAATAATTAAAAATCAGGCTTGAAAAACATATCTTACTCGATATTTTTTTCCTCAATAGATTATTAATAGTCTGTGGACAACATAATAAAAATCGTTACGCACAGCACTAAGCCGAGTGGGCGGTACCTGTCTATGAAAAATGTAATAACCTTCATAACATTTCTATTGGTACCTTCATAAAAAATTGAGAACTTCATGGGCGCGATCTGTCAAAACGGGCCTTTTATTTTGTGACAACTATAGTGCAATTATTGTGGCCATTTTTATGACTCCAACTACCAATAATGAATGTCATACCACGATACCTTAAAGAGTGTTCCGAGACATTCTGTGATCTTACAGTTTAAAAAATAGTCATATTGTAGACTTGGGTCTAAAACTAAATATAACTGAACATGACTTGGGTCTAAAAGTAAATAGATGTTGGCATCTTATTAGCGTAATTCCCATCGCATCCCAGGCCTTCACTTTGGATTCCAAGGTTCACTTTTTCCAGTGTAATTGTGATGGGGTTGAATTTCGAGATTTTCTGTGAAGCGACTGCAATTATAGACTAACCTGTTAATGTTATAACCTTGTAATATACTAACTTACTCAGTCACAACTTTTTTCGTTTAAACCCACTATTAATCACTTTTTATTTATTTTAAATTTTCTTGCACAAGTACATAGGCTTTTACGTTACCACTTCGACACAGTGGAGCGTAAAATAATCGAATTAAGTGGCAACTTTCGTTGTTTGATCGCGTGAGGGTAGGTACGTAACCGGGTTCTTACATCAGATTGCAAACGCAACATCGTATTTGTGGTTTTAGCTGTGCTATACAATGACTACTATGTTAGTACAAGACTGGTGGTACCAAGGACGTATATAACATAACATAAACTCACGCCTGTTTCCCCGAAAGGGTAGGCAAAGGTCCTAGCACACACATTTCGCCAGTTTATGTTTAGGTCCCAATGTAATAGGTGGCGAGCCTATTGCCATTAACCGGGCACTTATAAACCTGCGATAAATACACACATACCTTACTTCGAAAAGCATCGAAAAGTCATTGGTGACGCAATCACTAACTTTTGTAGCTATCATACGGATGACATTATAACAATACGAAAACAATTTCCAATTTCTTTACCTTTAACAGAAATATGCTTCCTGCTTCTTAAGGAATATGGTACGCCGTTAAACAAACCACGAAGACGTTCAGTGTCGTTGGATGAATCCTTGGTACTCGTTCCTAACTCTTCAGATTTTTTGTCGTCCTTAATTTCATTATCAGATACGTCAGGAGCTGGCGAACTAAAATTGTCTGCTGGGATTGGATCAACATCCTTAACCGTCGCCACCTTTATTTCTTTTTTCGTCAAATCTGGATATGCTTCTTTATTATCAAAATTTGTTTCATTCTTATTTTCTCCCGAGTAACCTAGATTTTTGATTGCTTTATTATCCACGGTATGATATGTTTCACCCGAACCTGTATTTTCATTTGAATCATTTTCATTTAATTCTGGAGTAATATCTCGGAATTCTATACACGTCTCTGCTTCAATATGGCGTATTACAGACATTATATTCTCCTTCTCATCATGAGCTGTAAAATAATTGTAATTAGTTATAATAATTTCACTTCTTGTATATTTGTAGGGTTACTTACGAGTTTATAAACTAGTCTTTGTAATCTCAGTTTTTTGACAATGGTTATAAATTTAATAGACTTCTTCTTCTTTTCTTAAAATGACTTCTGCAGCAGAATAGCCGCAATTTTGCCAGTCTCTAGTAAATATGGTAAACGTCTTTTAAAGTTAATAGCGAGACTCCAATGTCAAGTTTCAAGTTTTAAAAAAGTCTACCAGAGCCACGTTAGCCACGCCAGTAAATTTGTTTCCTTGTGTCCGCCCCCCACGAGATCAGGTAGTCGATCAGGATGTGTGGTTGGATTTTACGGGGCTAAATTTATAGAATAAGGGCTTTAGGCGAAGTGAAGTCAAATCGACGTGTCCTAAATAAAAAACAAACATTATGTTGATGCAGTTTATACTTACAGAATTCCATTTGATCGCTTAGTTTATAGTTCACAATTCCGTATGCCCATAGCCTATTTTCATAATATTTATTAATATCATCTTCTGTAGCTTTTACTGATTCCGGAGCAGCTTTAACTACACTCGGACACGTCTTCAGCAGATATTGCCTGTTCCGTTTCACACATTCTGCTGAGTACATTATGTTGACTTTTTGTATATCGATTTGACTAAGGCCTTCACGTTGACCAATTTTGATGCCAGGCTAGTTATGGGAAACCAAAATGGTATTCAATTTACGAATATTAAACATTGAAATAAAACTATTTTAACGGGTTCTATATTTATTTGAAGTTGTATTATTTTGAATGATGAAAAATTATCGAATTATCAGATCAGTGCACATAATAGTACATATGCATATATTTCGCGTATCCGTACAGGTGTAGGTCAAACTTTTGCATCTGATAATTGTTTAGGTTAGGGGGAGGGGAGTGGGGCAGGCACACACTAAAGAAACTAGAGTGATGTTGACCGTGTTGCCTTATGGAACCGCAAAGGTCATCCTTTACTCCAGGAACAAGCCGGAGCGTTGTATTGATTGAATTAATAGCTCCAATTTCTGTGATTATGAACTTCGAGATTTTGATAAGTTACCTGTAAAATACCTACCTCAGTCATAATAGTGGCTTGTCCATTCCTTGAGAATGCACGTGCAGGGTAGTGCATCACGCTTGCATAGTCATATGGCAAATTCTCGACATCGGCCTTCTCATGCTGATCGAAGTATTTTTTGTAGCCTTAAAAATGAATATGTATAACATGTTAACAAGTGCTATTGTTTTAGCCAAAGTATTTCTTCGTGATTTCTTTGCTGCTAAAATCAATTAATGTGTAATATCTTGTTGCGACAATAAAAAAAATATTTGTATTCAAGAGAGCAGTTCAAAAGTGACGTTATAAGCTAGAACTACTTTATAGCTTATTAACAGCCTTCTAAGATTGATTAATGGTGTCAAAGGTGTTGTTTTGTCATAATAGAGCTTGTTGTGTTGGAAATATCAAGTAGGTAGGAGTAAACTGACACAGCATGTGTTGCCAGCTTCCAGCCCATTAACTACTTATAAAAATACACCCATATTACAAAATAGGAGACACAACAAAGCAGAAATTATAGGTACTGGTTTGTCACAATATCATTATTGATGAAATGGATCCAGGGGATGATGAACAGATAAAAAGTCTTGATGAAAGCAGATAGTTCACGTTCAAAGAAGCAATTTCACGCGGAACAGGAAGACTTTTTGTTAATTTAGAACACTTAGCCAAGATAAATCTTGTGTGAGAGATGATCACTTGCCTGGTTTAATGTTGTTCCATAATATAGATATGTATTGATCCCGGTCTGGTCTGGTGTGTTCGTGAGAGAATCCTAGCACATGCATGAGTTCGTGAATGATATCACCGTTAGACATACAATCATATCCCAAGACGACCATCTGGGAATAAGAACGTGAATTTTATTATATTGTTAAAGCTGTGTGCTGCGATGGACCTATACACGTAAGGACTACGTGAGGATCTCTCCCCTCCGGGGCAGCTCCATGTCCGTGAAGGTATAGGTAAACACCTGGTTACGTGGGTAACAAATATCTGGCCATGCCGCTTTTGTCGGGTCCCGATGGGTGGGGTAGACTCAAGAATGGCTGACTTGGCGTCATGCAGGATGACATGCGTGCTGCCCATCATGGATGCGCAAGACTGTGTGAAATGGAAGAGAAAAAGCCGGAAGGTTGACCTCGGATTCCGATATTAAAGCTTCGGATGCGACCGGGACTAACGTAGGGTTTTTGATGACTTTATTAGCAAAAACTATTATTTTTATTTACTCGTTATCTATGCTAATGTAAATACTAATTATGTCTTTTTATGGAAGTTCCTGTAAGATTTTTTTTCTAGTGACTGATTTTCAGTAACTGCCTGAGGCTTCGCTGGTATGATTGGTATGTCGACTTTTACGGAAATACCACCATAGAGAGGGAGTTCATCCTCACACACTACGACCGGAAACGGTGCGCACTGTGTGGTATGAAAGGAGTTTAATCCCGCGCACGCTCAAGCAGTGGAATGATCTCCCTGCCGTGGTTTTCCCAAGCGACTACAATATGGGGTTCTTGAAGAAGGACATTAGAAGGTTTCTACAGGGTAGGCAGCACGTGTGTGACGCCTCTGGTGTTGCAAACGTCCATAGGCCAAGGTGACCGCTTCCCATCAGATGGGCCGTGTACTTGTCTGCAAGAAGGGTGGTTGAAATATTTGCAGGGTTCTTACCTGGACGCCTTTTACTAACGTCCGTTCGTTGCTGTGAACGCACTGTCTAATGCCAGTGGGGTTAGTGATGTATAACCACTCAACTTTCTGCAGAGAATCCTTGTCAGTTGGACGTTCATGCAGCCGCTGCAATCGAATGCACGTGGCCCTCTCGAAGTAATCAAACGCCTTCACTATTATATCCGATAGATGGGGGTCTGGCAACATGAAATAATTTATTTTTGATTTTTGAATTTGAATTTTTGAAGGTTAAGGATAGCCTTATGATCAAAAGTTCCAGGTGTCAAATTCTGGGCATTACATTGCCGACGAGAGCCCACTCCTAACTTAAAACAAGCCATTGAACTTAGCTGGAGAGGTTAGTAGAGTTGTTATTAGTAATTTCGGTTGCAAATATTCTTAAAAAAAATCTTTTCATGCAGTATGTAAGGCTTGTGGCTTCACGTTTTAAATCTATGTTCACACGGCTTAGGCGGGTTAAAATAGCATTGAACGTTATTTTGATTTTCTTTCAATATACATGTGTACATATTATATTATACGTGTACATATTCGAGATCGAATGAATGATTGACATTATTGATTCATTTTGACAAAAGAGGAGCTTAGTAACTTTAGCAAAGATAACCATTATGGTAACCACTTTCCATCAGGTGGCCCGTGCGCTTGTCAGTCACCTAAGTTGTTTAAAAAAACAGTTTAAGTAGATTATTCAATTAACTTAAAAATCAAACTTAAGAACTTTTCTATTTTGCTAAAGTATCCAAATGACTATTTAGTAGTCTCACCCTAATAAAAGGTACTTTTTTTTATTCGTGTGAACAATCCCCACGGATACCACCCACCGGAGCCGGTTGGGTAGGTTATGTGGGACTCGAACCGACTAAAACGCACGCCGTCTTTGGGTCTTTAGTTGCTGGAGGTGAGTTAGAAGCCAACATATCCCTCGCACTCCGGCAGACCCGGGGCCTTCTCTCCGAGATAACCCCCATCGGATCCTAATAAAAGACACTAATGAAAAAAAAATACCATAAGTCTTTCGGTCTATGAAGTAGGGAACAATGCTCAGCTTGAACCGTGGGGTCTTGCCAGGCGCAGGGCCTCTTTCAACGGGGTGTGGCTCGGCCGGTGCCTTAGGTCCTACTATTAAATTTGGCGCGAAATTGAACCGTCTTCCGGGCATGGTCTCCTGGGAACAAACAGTGATTTGTGTTTCATTTAATTTTAAACTTTAATTGCATTTGATTAATCCGAAAATTCAATGGCTGTTTTTGTAGTATCAGTGTTCGGGCAATGGAAAAGCCACTGAGATGACCAAAATGCCTATGACTTTTAAAATTAAGTAGAATAGACAGTCTAAAATTAAACGAAAAAGAGTTCATAACATTGTATCATTCACGCTGCAAGTCCATGACAAGCCAATTCATTTTGGACTTCAACTGCAAGACCGTAAAGTTTAAAAGTCAATGGCATTTTATTGAAATCTCAGTGAACGGTGTGGCAATGTTGACAATAGGTCTGTCACAATAAGGTCCTGGACCCTGATTGTAGTATTGTTATCCATTGCCAAATCATTAAAATTATAAAAATTGCTATTGAATTTTCTGCATTATTTAACAAAGAGGTAATTTCAAAATTAAGTGAAAAACCGATCATTACATCGTTTTATTCACTCTGCCCGATGACATTTAATTTTAGACTTTAACAGCTTAACATAGTAAATTCAAAGACTTTTATAATCTCAGTGGTTTTACAATGATTGAATAGAAGTAGAATCGGAGTCCAGGTAGTGAATAAAACAAAACTTGCAAATTCAAATTGTGTATGCTATGTAAGTATACTTTATTTCGACTACTTACGCTTCCATTAATTTCAAGTGCTTGTACATCCACGCGCCTGTAGTCAACCTTCTCCCCTTTTTCTGAAAGATCGTCGTAGAGTTTATCTACTATATTTTCAACTCTTTGGGCATCGTCGAGGCTCAGCATAGGGTTAATAACATTCATGTTTAGTTCTCTTTTACTCCGACGATGTCCCCGGACGTTGTTGTGATACATGTCAGGACCTCTTTCCAATTTTTTCGTTTCTTCTGTAAATATGCGGCACATATCCATAGTATCTTGACGTTTTCTTTCTATTAGTTTTTCGTCCACTGCATAAAACATATGTAAGTACATTAATTCAGAACATATCAATAAAGCATGTCTTGAATAGCAATTTTTTTAAAGAATAAGTTATTGTCGGTCCAGAATAATTACTGGCAACTTTTTAAGAACTTATTGGACAAAGAAAAAAAAATGATGATGAATGATGATGCAAGAAACATATGAAAAAAATTGAACTATCGTGTTATATTTCTGCTCGACTTAAACTTTTGTGCTTTACTGTACCTGACGCTATTGAAAATGGTAAAAGGTTAGTTGAAAACTTATTATAAATAGGTGAAATAGAAATAAGATCGAAAATTTGGCGTGGTTTAATTTACCACCTTCACATTTTTTTTTATGCAAAGAAATATTAATAACAACAATAGTTATTTGTGCAACAAGTGAGCAAAATTATTATTTGCTGCGAGTGCTGATTTTGAATCCCGAGCAAGCGAGGGATTCTAGGATTGAAACACGAGCGTAGCGAGTGATTCTAATGTAGAATCCCGAGCGTAGTGAGGGATTCAAATGCACGAGATGCAAATAATTTTGCTCTCGTGTGGCACACATTACTTTTCACTTCAGCAGCGAGAACACAACATAACCTTAAGTATTACTTACAAGATAACATATAGAACAGGAACTGAAACTCTTCTAGTATTAAAATACAGTCTAAATCACTAGTATCGCTGGTTTTTCAGATTTTTTTAGTATTTTTAATATTATCTATTTAACAAGTTTAACTGCAAAATTTAATTCCCGCAATTTTTAAGGTGCGTTCAGAAACAGCGTCTGTGATATGCTATTTTTTAAATGTTGAAAATAGAAATCATTATAGTTAATTCCTTATGCATCACTTATTTTCGTATAGGTACAATGATACATTAAAATATTAAATAATTTAAATAAAAAACATGATTATTCGTTTTACAAATATCTTTCAAATTTAGAATTTCGAAATTGGACCTTCATATTTTAAAGGACTGTGAAAAAAATTATTAAAAAGTTTCGAAAGTTCGTCGCGAAATAATTCTTTTAAATGTATGGCTGGCACTGTTTATTGAAAAAAATAATTAAAAAGTTACTTTGTCTCACGCAATGAGCAAAATCGCATTTTGCACACTGTTTTTACGAAGCAAAACCTACTTGTTTGAGCTGCTGTAGTGAAAAACAATATTACTACAAAGAATAAAATTTGCATATAATCTTCGAACTTTCGTGATTTATTGTATTATAATTATGCGAGTTTGAAACTAAATAATTTTGAAATTTATTCCCAAGGATGATCAAAGTATGCATAGTTCTATGATATTACTTTAACTTAACTTTAGAATTGGTCCTATAATAGCTTGAAAAATTCGTACGTGTAGAACCCGTGGTTGGGATGGGAGTGTCACATACGAACTTGTTGAGCTATGGTTATACTATTTTTCTTTTTTTTATTTATGGCACGTCAATTTGACTTCACCTCGCCTGATGTTAAACTGAACGCGGATTCTCATGAAAGAGGGTCACCATTGCAAACACGTTCAGTGCTCAGCTTGACGGCCTCATCAGATGCTTTTTCACGCTCCGCTTAAAGGACCCGGGACTGTAGGAAGAAGGAAACACGTGTAGAAGAAGGAAAGACTGTAGGAAGCCCTGCACATGTTGGCCTATGTAGGAAAGGGGAGGGTGGAAAAATCTTATTTTACGGACTGATTTTGTTACGTTTTTGAATTTACTCGGAACCAGGACCCCGATTCAACCATTGTCAAACCTCTGAGGTTACAAAAACTGTCATAGAATTTACGACTTCATCAAAATAGGGTAAAGATCAAAATTAAATGAACAAGGGTTCATTACATAGTTTCATTCTCTCTAAACAATATCATTTAATTTGGACTATTTTAAATGCACATCTGTACCTATAATTTTTCAGCACGCTACGTAACTCTACTAATTAACTGTAGCACTAGCATGAACTCCTATCGAATTCGTAAAGGTTTTAAGAGAACGGAGCATTGTGATTGGCAGTCTGCCTCTTGTGAACCTGTGTGCGTGTGTAGCCCGCCAATCGCAAAGCTCCGTTCTGTCGATACCTAAACATTACGAATTCGATAGTATTTCGTGCTAAGGCTACAGAATTCATACCAGAAACATTAATGCTTTGCAAAAAACTTATTGACTTACTAAAGCTAAACATGACCTTAGGTATGGTTAGTTTTATGAATGGGTTGAACTAAGGAATTGTTACATTAACTAGTTATTTTGATAAAGTTATTTAGATGTAGATGTAAGTAGGCGGTAACTACCTGGAAGAAATTAGGGGAGAGAGGGGGACCCACCATTCACCCATAGTTTAACATCCAACGATAACAATAGCAAATAATTACTAATTGTCATAGAAAGGAATGGCAAACCGCATCCCTCAAAGTTTTTGTAATCTCAGTGTTTTGACAATAGTTGAAAATTAGTAGAATCGAGACTCGGGTTACCCGGGTCTTTTTTCTCACTATATTACGTGACAAACCGATGCACCCAACTGCCACGATGCCTGCAGCTTCCATTCGTGGAGATTTCACCGCGGTCCCGCAAACCACGGGATATTTTCTCCGGGGTAAATATGGGAGGGTGTGTTATATCATACTATAAAATCTATCCCTGTACCAAATTATAGCCAGATTCCTTCAGCTTTTAGCGCGTGATTGAATAACAATATATAAATAATATTATGTATGTTCTAACACAATGTGAATTGTTAATGAATAAATAAATATACATAAAAAAACAGATAGAGAATGAAACGTCTTTACATACCTTTATTTTTAGAATATTAGTATACATAATTCATAAACTTACGTGTGCGGACGCTTAATTCGGAGGTAATACCAGGGATAAGGCATTCAATTAAATTATAATGTAAATTAACTAAAATATATAACTTTACAAGTTTCCACATCTTTCAATGAGAAACTACAGTTTCAGAAATTATTCAGATTCACAAAATTTTGCATTTGTCAAACAATAAAATTGTTGAGGTAATTGGAAACATACAATAAAATTGTTTATTTATGATTGGTTTTATAACCAAATATATAACTTTATTTATTTAACTCACAAAATGTATTACTAAATAAAACTATAATATTTTATTCCCAAATGTAGGTATGAAAATTTCAATTTGCAATACATAGGATTGGTGGACTCTTCCTATATAGTATTTTCTACCACTAGCATGGTGAATGTTATGATGCTGTCTTCTAATGGTTCCCACCTGGGCCCTGCTTTTACTAATTGTCAACTTTTTTAGAAAAAGAAATTACTAAAAGTCATTGAATTTTAGATTTTACTGATATGGTGTCACAGTCATTATTGAATGGCATCGTCTACAATGAATTAAACGACGATGTTATGAACTAATTTTCATTTAATTTTGAACTTTAATATTATGTCAATAAAGCCAAAAATTTAATGGCAGTTTTTGAAATATTTGATTTGAGAATGGCTAACAATTAGTAGATTCAGGGTCCTGTTTTCTTTTTCTGGTCCTGTAAGCGGACAGTGATAAATCTGATGAGGCCATCTTAGTAACAAATATAGTATAGGTATCTGAAATGTAGTCCATTACGACGATCAACACTCCTGAAACTTCTTTCTAGGGATTCATATAAATGTGACTATTACCTATCACTAAATTTTTATTCCAAAAAATTTAAAAAAAAAACCCGGTTAGGAGCGAGTTAGAGTCGAGCACCAAGGGTTCTTAGTTTTGAATAATTTTCAAATATGGAATATTCGAAAGGAGTTTTTATGCGGCCGGCACGGTGGAAAATGGAGTCGCAGTTGTGTTCAATTGATTCAGAAGTTTCATTTTTACACAGTTTCAAGATGTTGCCGACCTAGTTTTCGGTATGAATTTCAACTTGATACCTATTCCTGAGAAAAAGACAGACTGGCAGACGGACAAAGAAGTGATCCTATAAGGGTTTCGTTTTTTTCCTCTTGAGGTACGGAACTCTAAAAATAATGCACTGCAGGGGCAGACGAGCATTGCAGCCATTACCAAGTGATCATAAGTTAAAACAAAACCCTCGTAAAATAAGATTTTCTGACGATGAGTAGCTCAAGGTATGACTTTTCCTATCATATTCCATCATGGAGGACTGGCTAGGGAGGCCACACGGTAGCCTTTCGTGACGACAAGCAGATAAGCACACGACCCACTTAATGAAAAGTGGTCACTGTGGCCTGTCACACTCGCGCTGACGATCTGATAAAAAAGAATCAGTGGTATCAAAGATGAAAAAAATACAGAGGAATTGAGAACATCCTCCTTTTTACCCGACTGCGCGACGCAAAGGAGGGTATTGTGTTTATCAGTCTATGTATGTATGTATGTTTGTTTCTATGTGGCGTTCTAGAGACCAAACGCGTAGGCCGATTTTGATCATTCTTACGTCAATCGATTCGTCTTAACCTTGCGAGTGTCACTAAAGACATGACAGTAATCAAAATTCACCACAGCGACAACCAGACGCCATATTGTCAAAATGAAAAAAAAAAAAGTCGATGAACTATGTCAAGTGGGGTGTCGTTGAATAGGTAATTTTAAATCATATTTAGGTTTCTTTTACCATTTTTCATTTTAAATAATAGTTTAGGATATATAACGATTTAAAGTTGCTTAAGAAAACATTCATTCTTGCTAATTTTCTTACTTATTGATTTAAGTTTATATTTTAAGTATAAACGATATACAAATAAAAATAATTTTGGTAAAAAAAAATAACTTTTCAATGAATGGTAACTAAAAAGTATAAAATAAAAAAATAATTTAAAGAAAAACAAAAAACCCGACTGCGTAAACTAAAAAGAATGAAACAAGCCCAGTAGTTTGATATTCATACAATACTCACAGTCGGGGCCCATTCAAATTTTACCAATTAAATCTTCCAAGGGGCCCCGACTGTGAGTATTGTATGAATATCAAACTACTGGGCTCGTTTCATTCTTTTTGGTTTACGCAGTCGGGTTTTTTGTTTTTCTTTAATTTGAAGTCGGTTAAAAATTAATTTCAAAAGTTTCTTGATACACATACCGAGAAGACATTGAGAATACCCTACGTGTTTACTATGCAAACACCTATACCAACAGGTTTCAATCCGGAGATTTGAACTCACTACCTGCTCTAGCGTTAGAGTTCAAGTATATTGTATTGTATAGTGGAATTAACTCCGCCTTTCCCACCGTCGCGGTTGTACAGTTGCCGGCATATATCTTGACCCCACTGTTTATGTACAGTTCACATTTTTGGTTTTCTTTTGGAGAGCGGAAGACACAACCTATCATAAATTAATATTATCAAAGTAGGTATACCATATGCCGTTAACTATACTCTAAACAATTTTACCGCCGAAGAACTGTTACTATGACAGGCAGTGATCATTCGGCACGTCAAACAGTGGTCTGGCGCACGATGGATTTGCAAATTCGAATTTAGAAAGTTAACTTTTTATTCCGGCTGTTTAACGAGGTTGGAGGTGTGGAGCGAAGTGGCCAGTTGCCAGTCGCGGTTTGTGTGTCAGTGTGAGGGGACGCGTGCTGTGTGCCGCCATTATTATCATTGTGAACGAAGTTTTTGACGCGCTCGTGTATTTTGTTGTCGTTGCTATTAAGGGATTTATAAAAGTAAGTACTGTTTTTGTTACTGAATATATTCAATTTATAATTATTAATTATAGTAGGTAAGTATAACATTTATATTGCGAACATTTGATTAATTGCCGGCGTATATCTAATTTCAATTTGTTGACATGGCATAAAAGTAGATAGGTACCTGCCTAATGATGGAGTATTTAGTTTTGTAGAAATTATTTGATAAAAAACACATAACTATGTCAGTACCGCTATACTATCTAAGAGGACAGAGCTCGTTGGTGTACTGTTACTCAATAGTCGATAGTAATTGAGCTTTGGCTTTCTGAATTGTAATTGTAAACTATGCATCTATGGAACATGTGTTATGAATCAATCTCACGGTCCCGCCAAAATAAGTCAAGCAAATATAGCCTTAATGCCATCGAGATATGCATCAGTATTCCGTGTTTGTTTTATAGTCATAACAGTACGTACCACCTGTTAGGTGTTTCTATGAATGAAAGAAGCCTGATCTTGCATTCTTGGATGGATATTATACCTACTTGCGTATAATTACACGCTTTCACTAGACGTTGACCTGGGTTATATATCCGTATATTTTTGACATAATATTTTTTTTTATTATCATCCTTTGTGTGTCTTTGTGACGGGGCGGTTGTGAATGCGACTGTTACTCAGGTGGTGCAGGTTGAATCCCGCTCAGTGCAAATATTTGTATGTATTAATATTATTATTTGCTTTGGTGTGGTCGTTGCTCGGAGAGCACGTTAAGCCGGCGGTGCCGGTTGTCATCTGTGGTAGTCGTTACAGGCAATGAGGTGGGTAGTTAGCTCCCTAAAAATTGGACTAGTCTAACTACAAAATTATGCCATAAATCGTCAATAATTATGGCAGTCGCTTCGTAGGAAATATTTAAGTTCAGACACATGTAGTCTTAGTTAGACTTAGGTGGCAGCTCATCCGCAAAATATTTCATCCTCGGATGAGTGACTTAAAAAGACAACCCCAACTGAGTTGGGAAAAGTCTCTGATTATTTGTTGGTATTGCAATATTGATTCTATGATAAAGTAAGTGACCTTATTTCAATTTGAATATAAAAACAGATTACATACACAAGTATGTAATCTGTTTTTGTATACAATTTCGGTTTCCATCTAAGATTGCAGTAACGTTTTATTAAGCACTAGGTGACCCGCGCAACTGCGTCTGCGTCACCCCGTTTAGCAACATTTTTCATTCCTGAATAATTAATTCCAAAGTTTTCTTGATACACATACCGAGAAGACATTGAGAATACCTACCTTACGTGTTTACTGTCCAAACAGCACCTATATCGCAGATTACCTAATAGTTGGAATAGGTACCTTGTTGCCTATAAAACACGTTCGCTCTGGTACGGAATTCCAAGACTTAATGGTGCGGCTGATGATACAATATAGTTGTTAAAATCTGGATGTGTTGTTGAATCTGCGTATCTCAACATATAATGTATATTGTTATAGTATAGCGTAATTAGAATTAAACAGCCCGTACTCAATGACCTAGTTCTTTGAATAATTTACTGACGTATGCTGTTATGTTAGTTGTGATAATATTATACAAAGTGAGATCCCTTACGATTAGTTTTACTTCAATTTGTAGAACGATGTGATTGGCATTGCAATTTTTTAACCGAATTTGACTTGTTTCTGTGAAAAGGTAACTTTTACAGTTTATGTTAATAAAATCATAAACTCGCGCCTATGTCCCCGAAGAGGTAGGCAGAGGTGCTAATTTGTGTCAAATGGGGTTCAAAAATGGGAATCATGGCGTTGTTAATTATCTCATTCATTTTATGTAAAACAAAATCTAAGAAATCGTTCTGATTCTGCATTGACGTACTTTGATTGCTTTAACTGACCTTGCTCTATGGTTTTGTGGAGGTCCTTAGAGCGATTATATCTAGCAAACATAATACACGAACTAACTATAAAATTTTCTGTGATATTACGCAGGACATGCTCACAGATTTTGCTATTTTGACCACAAACTGCGGTATTATTAACTTTTAGGGTTCCTACCTATAGAACACCTAGATGTTCTACAGGTAGTGTTTGTGTAACTGGCAACACTGTCTCGGGCCACATCGTGGTGGGAAGAAACGTCAATATGACATAACGGGAGAGCCGGGAGGCGGGAGTTATAAACGTTACCATCTGCTCACGTTGGAGGTTGACGAGCCAGTGACCCTAAGACCCTAAGAATAAGAAGTTTACTACAGGTAGGAACACTAAAAATAACGCCTAACTCCTTACTGTTGTCCCGTCCCCCGTAAGCTAATTTAAAATTATAGAAAATTAGAAAGGCTTCTTCTTCCCCTCTTAGGGGAACTACAGCCCATATCAACATTCACACGTGGACTCAAAGTGTCACTCAGTAAGGTCACCGAGGTAGACAATGACCCCGTTGCTGTTTACAAGAGTGTAATGTCAAATTCCTCGTTTGTAAATTTCTTTTTATAATGGTTTATTTAGAATGCATCATATCTATAATAATAAAAATGCCTAATTAACACCTAAGTGCAAACCGTAACCGGTTTCATCGCTTAACTATAAATGCAGATGAAAATAAAATACACATTCAGATTATTATACTGTTGATTGATGGCACTTGGTGGAACTTATTGTTATACATTATTGATTACACACTTGTAGTTCTCCATGATATTTATTATTGTTCCTAACCGGTTTCGCCTTGCGGAATTCTTACAATTGACAGCTTATTGTCACCCGTCCTTCCAGGGTCCTTTCATTTGATCGCAGTATGACTTTAGACCTCCATGAGCGCGGGCCTGGGGGAGCTGCCTGTTACCCTAGCAGACCAACGCGCTCTTCCCTTTCCGGTAACAGATATGGACACCATAGTCACACGCCCGAAAGAGCCTTTGATGGCCTTGGGTCAGCCGGGGCGTGAGGGATATGCCAGAGGCTATCTTACCCGCATGTAATGATGCAACTGACTGTCCGAGATGGCGGTTTTGGTCAGTTTAACGTAAACACCCTCGCTAACTTTGGTGGGAGGGTATCCTTGTGTATTTCCTCACACACACCGATCGATGGATTGGTGTGATAACACCCTAAGGAACCACAGACTCACACGGTACGCGTGGTTTACAAGCTTTACGACTTTTAAAGTCGTTGCATATTTTCCTTAACAAGACATGTTTTTATGTGTGTGTGTGTGTGTTATTTATATGAGTCGCTAATAGCTTGAACGATCACCATACCTGCCATATAATTTAATAATTACGGAATCACATAATTCGAAGCAATTATTAGTATGGATTTAATCTGTTCTGTCTTTAATGTTTTGTGTGAATGAATCGTTGTGGATAACTGTTCTACACGCTAAGGTAAAATATAGTTTTGATCGTGGTGTGGTTTAAGAAATAAGTCTTTACATATGAAATTGACGAAATTTTTTTAGAGATTTATGAGTTCGTTATTCTTGTAATTTTATAGCTATTTCATCCATTTTTTTATATTGTTTGGAAGTTGATCGCAAGATTTTACAACTCTGTATTAAATTCTGTTTTAATTGGCCGCTTGATAAATTAAATTCCATCTTCAAAAAACAGTACAAACTTCCTAAATGTTATCCATTTTGATGATAAATTTCGTATTACTTTTTACAGCTGTCACTTTTCAAAAATGTAATAAAAGTTGTTCGTATTACTTTTTTACAGCTGTCACTTTTCAAAAATGTAATAAAAGTTGATGTTGTCTCATTCATACACAAAAAAATCATAAAATTTGGATTAGTAATTCCTAAAAAAATGCAAAAATTTTGGCACTGAAAATTGGGTTTCCTCCAATTTCTTCAAACCAAAAGAACAGAGCAAGAGGAATCCGTTTTTAAAGAACTGCATTTTAATGCTACAATGATGCTATTGAAAAATTATAAGTCCGATAAAATACATCACTTTCCGAACGAAACGGAAGAATGAATCGGCGTTATTTCTTAAAATATAAATGATGTAATAACAATACGTATAATCTTAAACCATTGTTCTATAGCAAACGATTGTCTTGATACTTTTTAGAGTCATTTTTTCTCATGTTTATTGTCAGTTGGGGTACTACAGGGAGATATCTGTTGCCCAACATGGTGATTTGTGCTTATACTTAATACATTACAATGGTATCTACTTAGAGTATCGGGCAAATATGAGAGACAAGTGATATGAGTGAATATATTGCTTCAAACACGTGTTTTGAAATTAGAATAGTGAGTTCAAGCCCCCTAAACAAATGACAACTCGTTGGTCTTCGTTTCGTAGAATGGCATAGAATAGAATGTTCAATGTATAAACCACCTATTTTGACGTTTATAACAGGCGTGAACGAATGACAATCTCAATTAACTCATTTAATCTATTCCATTCTATAAAACGACCACTTGCACTCACCCTTTTACTTAGTACGTATTAAATTCAAATTATTTATTTTGTGAAACATACCTAGGTTACAGAATAGATGTTATAAAGATAATATAGTACAGCTATGTTCCTCTAAGGGTAGGTATACAAAAATATGGAGCCTAAATTGCAAATTATAACATTAAAAGAAATGCAAATACACACAATTATACTCACGCCCGTAGAGAAGGGGTAGGCAGAAGTGTAATAAACACCCAAATTTCGCCAACTATTATTTTCTGTCCCAGGCTCGAACCTATTGGTGACAATCGGGCCGGGCCTTCTTTGTAAAAAAATGGGTATGCCCGAAAATAAATACCTAACCGAAAATGTTTCAGCTATACATGCACAATTATAATAAATAAATTATCTCAAGATATCAATCTCAATAGCAAAATAATCATGTCTAATGAAAATCTCAAAATATTAGGCATGTACATAGTGTAGCCGTTATTTAAGTAAGTAATTATAAATAGTAAACATAATTTTGATAATATCAGTAAACATATGATAAAGGTGTTAGTTTTATTTATTATCAGTTTGTCGAAAGAGTTCCAAGTTCAAAGGAATATTCAAATCAAAGATGGATTCCATTATAAATATTAAGTCGGAACCTTTCTCTTAAGATAACTTTCGCTAATAACGGCATACAGGTCAAAGGTCATCTTAGATGCTCTTTCAATTGTGGGAGCTAGGTAATTTGTTGCTATTCCGTCCTCACAAAATGTTAAGTTTGTATCTGAAATACGGTGGTGTCTTAAGTTCCTTATTTAGGTAATATTATTGGGTGCTAATGTGTACAATAACAATTTTTTCAGTCTTTTAATTTTGCCCAAAACGTAGTACTATTAAGTATCTATTCTGTACCTACAATGACGTACTTAACTCTCATCTTGATAATAAAAAATATGTGTACCTAAGTCATGTTTTGGTTGTAAGGTGTTGTGGAACATTGTACTGATTCAAATAATGGTATCATCGATCATAACGATTCAAATTGTAGAATCATCGAACATGTAACGATTCAAATTGTAGAATCATCGAACATGTAACGATTCAAATAAATCATTACAACAAAACACAAGAACTTTCACCCAAAACTAAACGTTTCCGGACACATTATGTCAGCATGTACTCATAAGTTAAGCCTAATACCGCTTGCAAACGTCGAAATTGTTTTACCGCTAAACTGTTTACGGTAAACGTATACGTAACAGTTACGATACGATTTAGGCGGTCACGCTACATATGGTCGGTGTAGGGTTGACGTGAAGAGTTATTTAGTTATCTAGGTATAGCTATCATTATATTTTATCAATAAGTAAGATTCGTAACGCAAAGTGCCACCCCATACCCAGGGGCTAGATTGGGACACCATGGTCCCCACATTAGGGGAAGAGGGTCATCTCAAAAGAGATGTCCCCGGGTATGCCGGGGAGCGAGAGATATGTCTTGTATAATCTCACCTCCGGCAATCAAGGACCCATGGACGGCATGCGTTTTAGTCGGTTCGAGTCCGACATAATCACCTCCACCGATTTTGGCGGAGGTGGTATCCGTGGGGATGTTGCGCACAATAAAAAAAAGAAAAAAAGATTCGTAAGGATGTCAAAGAAATTCTATACCTAACCCGACCACAGCGCTACTTAGCAAACGCTTGCTGTTATCAATCAACCAATCAATTAGACTATCGCAGCGCAGTCCACTGTTGGACACAGGCCATTCTTTTTTTTATTATTATTTATTTTACGGGCAGATGGTTTGGTACAGAAGGTTTTATCGAGTTTTCCTTCTCGCATCGTGATTATGGTTTGTGTAATTTTCCATTTGTTGCTTGCTATAAGGAAATTTTAACTGCCGCGCTGCCTGGCTGCTTTCTCCCATAGTTTTAAAATATGTTCATATAATTTATGGGTAGAATCATAATGTCCATACATCTCTAATTTTTCATGAAAATGTTCATTCAATCAACCAACTTATCGCAGTTCTCTGTTGGACATAGGACTCTTTTAATGTTGGGAGGCTTTGTCCTACGGTTTCCACGCTGGCCAGATGGCTTAGTATATATTTTTATTTCGAGTTTTCCTCCTCTTGCAGGGATATTGTCTGCGTTTTCCGTTAGTAAGTAGTAGGGGTGGTGAATATTCTTTCTAGGTCACCACAAGTATAAGTTTTCGTTAAACTTTTTTTCGTGTGCGAAATCCCCACGGATTTGAATGCCACCGGAACCAGTGAAGGAGAGGTTATGTCGGATTCGAACTTCTTCTGTCTTTAGCTGCCGAAGGTGAGATAGTAGCGAACACATTCCTAGCACCCTGGCAGACCCGGGGCCCTCTCTTTCGAGATGACCCCCTTTCAGATATAGGGACCACGGTGTCCCCGTATAGCCCCCGGGTGGTGGTGCACTTAGTACCACCGCCGCGGCCTGCTTCTGTTAGGGTGACAGGCGGCTCTGCCCGTCACAGTATTCGTAAGACTGTGATATTTCCAGAAATATTTTTACCAAGAATATATTTTTACCAAAGTATAGTGAGAACGAGTTGTAATCTCTCAAACTACGTAAATATACGTGTAGTAATCTTGTACGTGATTAAATTTTTTCCGGTTAGTTACATTGAGAGTAAGATGTTGTTTACAAAGAACCTGCAAATCATTTTATCGTTTATTACATGTTTGTAATGCTTGAGTTTTTTATTTAATAGTCTGAGTTATTAGTAGTTACATAGTTTCCTAATGCTATTCTATACCCACGATTTTCCCACGTGGATTTTGACCCTGTCACCATTTTCAAAATTCAAAAAATATTTATATAGACCACTAAACGGAACTTTTAAAACGTCAATATCAACAATATTTTATAAATTAGTGAGCAAATGGACCACACCGGTTTGAAACGCGGCCCCGGCTTGAGAAGACTCAGGCAAGAAACTCAGAGGGCTTTTCATGGGAACCTAACCTAATACGGAGATAAAAAGTTAATATTTTCATAAATTGGTAGTACTCACTTTGAGTCAGCTTGTAACCACGGCTAGTGCAACTTGACCGGAACGTCAAGTGAATCAAAAGGTAAATTATTGTATTTAGCATTATGATTGTGTTAATACCCGGGGTTAGTTAACAAAGTGGTAGATTTGTGGCAAAACGTATCGATTAATTGTACATACTTACGCAGAATATAAAACTGAGTATATAAATTGGGGGAGGTGTCTGAGAGAACTCTATCAATCTTTGAGTGGCAGAATATCGTCGACATCGCTTGAGGGTAAATTCTGGCGACAAAAATCACATTCTATGGAAAGTTCTTTAAAGTGCGAAGTTCAATAATAAAAGATTAGTCTATATTTAGTAGGTAAAGATTTACAAAAATAAAAATCTTTTCTCTTTATATTTATAAATAGAAAAGATTAATACTTTTTTATGAAACGATTACACTCAATAGACAACAACAACCGATTTTAAAAATCCTTTCACCATCCCTGAGTAAAATAGACTACTTTTTATCCATGCATTTCCACGTGATTAATTCATTTTGAACCAAAAATTCAATATCAGTTTTTGTAATTTCAGTGGTGGCCAATAGCCACGGTATCCTAGTGGTATGGGTAATGGACTGCTGAGACGAGATCTCGGGTTCGATCCCAGGTTTTACCATGGCACACACCAATTACTTTTCGATACTTTTCGAAGTTATGTGTGTATTTATCGCAGGTTTATAACTGCCCGGTTAATGGCAATAGGCTTGCCAACTATTACATTGGGACCTAAACATAAACTGGCGAAACGTGGGTGCTAGCACCTCTGCCTATCCCTTCGGGGAGGTAGGCGTGGGTTTCTGTTATGTTATGCTAATCTCTGTGGTTTCACAATGGTTTACAATTAGTAGAAACAGAGTCCTTGACTTACACAGGTGAAACTGTGGCGTGATATTAGTGTGCTATAAATTCACAATGGAAGACAACAATCAGCTTACATAATGCTTTTTACGAATTTATTCATAAACGATGCCATGACCCGAGTTGCTAGTCAGTACAGTATGCTGTACTGACAAATAGTAGGCACATAAATTTGAATAAAACAAAATAAATATTGAACATGTATCAGAACGACCCTATTGTCATACCTACTACATAATATTATTTATTCAGTATTATTTAATAACAATGGAATGTTAATTTCGTATTATTAATAATTACTTAATGCGTGGCGGGGATGCGTTCCAAACCCCGCAAAGATGTTTGTGTGCAACTATATCGTCAGATTGGAGGTCGATGGGGAGACCTATGTTCAGCAGTGGACGTCCTGAAATGACGAATGATGATGATAACCAGGGTCCTGATTCTACTAATTGTCAACTTTTAGCATTTACCGCTATCGCGCATGGTGAACAAAACGATGTAATGAGCTCTTTATCATTCAATTTTGAATTTTATGCCTATGTGGATGAAGCCGCAAATTCAATGGCAGTTTTTGTAATCTCAGTGGTTTGACAATGATTAATAATTAGTAAAATCGGGGTCCTGTTTAAGCGTAATTGAGTAACAAATAGTTTCAACAATTTTAATAATAGGATAGGTTAATATTGATAAACCGTAAACGAAAGTAGAACAATGTTTACTAATTACAATGTGGACAACCCTATATTTTGACCTCGCTAATAGTATTCTAGAGGTCATTGTCACTCAATACATAACAGAGAAAATGCTGCTTACTAATATCATCAGTTCCAGTTCTTATAAAGTTGAGGTTCTCAAACTTTTTTGCGTTAAAGACCACTGTCCGGTTTTTGGTAGACCCCCTGTTTATCTAATACATATAACTTAATACCAGTGGCATGTATTCCCCAGAGTTAAATAGACACTGCATACTTAAATCACATAAATTATATACCTACAAATAATTTTGGGCACGGATCTTGAACCTAAATCGCAAGACAAACGAAGCTCTTCGTTGGTGAATAAATAAATGACTTTTTAATATAATACAATAAAAAAGAAATAGGATCTGAAATTACTAATATTCCAACTAGGTGACTTCAATTGCTTTACATTATACATTCTGTTCTATTCCATTCTAGAAACGACCGACGAATTGCTACTTGTATAAGGGGGCAGACCTAATATCTTCGTCGGTCATATTTAACACTATTTCAAAGTGATGGGATCCCGAATTTACCTGGCCAATCCAAGATTTATTTTTAAATACTTCTTCCTATTTAGTTATAATGGTTCCTTGCATATTTTTTCACTCACATAAAGTCCTTCTCAGTATGTTATCGACACTTGGGGGATACGAACACTTTGGGTATCATTGCTATAAAATGTTTTATGATAGAGAGTTCACGAAAGACGACACTTTTTACCGTTATAATAGTTGTTTATTGGTACACAAACATCCTATTATTATTTAATTGATAGCATGAATGATTAGTGATTTAAATAAATTAAATATGCAAAAAAACCCCGTTAGAAATAATACCTCTAACTGGTAAAGAACGCCCATATGTTTTCAAAACGATCGAAGGTCCCGCGACGGCCTCGACACACACATCTTAGCTTTACAAAATTATATTAGGTAGTTGTAAATAAAACTATAGGTAACTTATCATTATTTAATTATGTGTGTATGGATGTATGTGTGTATGGTGATAGGTGTGTGTATGTATGTGTATATGTACATGTTGCATATTAGGTAGCTTATTGTGTCGTGTTTGACTAGATATTATTATTTTCTCCATATAATATTTTTGCGCACCAAACTGCCCAGAAACACTTTTCTCTTGCTTTTCTGTCCATCCTATGGTTGCCTGTAAGAGATTGCCGCAGAGCGATAAGGCCGCCAATTGTACTCACCATGGTTACTTTGTACTTGTTCTGTATTTTTTTTCATATTGGTGTACAATAAAGACATTTATTATTATTATTATTATTATTATAAACATAATTCAATTTTTTTCACACGTGCAATCGCAGCGCAGACCGTGTCGGGCTCTATACATTTTGTACACGCGTGACCTCACTTGGTCATGTCACTTCATTTGGTGTTTTCGAGCAATGAAACAATCAATTTCATTTATTACATTTGATAAAAATGTTATAGAATATAAAGTCATTTTGAAAATGATTCTCTCGCCTGGTTCAGTAGTTGGTTTTACGGAGAAGAGACTAGGGGCTCTAGCCAAAATGCATTCGTTCCGAATCTACAGTCTTCATCGCTCTGAAAATGTATGGGAGTGACATTTGCTGTCGGAATCGGATCACTTGACATTCGACAACAAATGTCACTTCCATACATTATCAGAGCGATGATGAATGTAGATTCGGAACGAATGCATTTTGGCTGGAGCCCCAGCTAGAAACTATTTTTTGTAAGAATATTTCAATTTGGCCGTTCATTATACTGATGTAAAGTGATCATTTTTTCAGAATATAGAATATAGTAGCCAACATCACTATTATAACTTCTTACATTTATAATAGTTTATGTTTCTTGAACCCTGACCCGCGCCAGTAGAAAATACTATAATTCAGCGTGCAGTAGAAAATACTATAATTAACAATATTGTAAATTCAATGTTGCCAGTCTTCTGGAAACATTATCCCAAGCGGAATGCTATGCGGAGTAATTCCAAACGCTTTTTGAGTTTTTTTGTTGTTTTAATTATTATTTTAGTTTTAGTTTAATTGAATATGTAATTAATTTACGTATAGGTATTATGATGGAAACCGCAGTAGCCTAGTGGTATGGGTAATGGACTGCTGAGACGAGGTCTCGGGTTCGATCCCAGGTTTACCATGGCACACACCAATGACTGCGATGCTTTTCGAAGTTATGTGTGTATTTATCGCAGGTTTATAAGTGCCCGGTTAATGGCAATAGGCTCGCCACCTATTACATTGGGACCTGAATATAAACTGGCGAAATGTGGGTGCTAGCACCTCTGCCTACCCCTTCAGGGAAATAGGCGTGATATTATATAAAAAAAAACAAAAAAAAAACTTAGGTATTATGGTCATGAAGAATTATATGATTAAATTCTGTATTTATCTAATAAATATAGACAAAACATAAAAATAATAATATTACTGTCGTTTCCATATACTCAGTAAAGGAAATTTCTATAACCTACTGTTTGCTGTGGCGTGAGTTATTTGCGATGTATGTGCGAATGCTCAGTAACTCTGTATAGCCTTTATTGGTAGAATTCCGCGGGTCATTGACACACTATAAGTGTACTGCAGTGGAATTACTTGTAGTGTCGAGAATGTAGGTACTAAGCAAGTACTCACCTTATTACTTGTGAGATTTGTATGTCAGCCTACACGCTAAAGGTATAATTCTGTAGACGACGGCACCCAGCAGCAACAGATACAACGTATCGTGATATAGATAAGAATGTGATTACATCATTTACTGTTTTAATTCATTGCGGATCGACAGTAATGCACAACACGCCACCCGAACGCACATATTGTCTATAGAAAAAAAGGAATATCAGGGGGCCTAGCCAAAATGCATTCGTTCCGAATTTACATTCGTCATCGCTCTGAAAATGTATGGGAGTGACATTTGTTGTCAGAATCGGATCACATGACATTCGAGAACAAATGTCACTCCCATACATTTTCAGAGCGATGACGAATGTAGATTCGGAACGAATGCATTTTGGCTAGACCCCCAGTTCCACAATCCGCTCATTTGTCTATAATACACATTTTCATCTCTTCACATACATTATTGTTAAACCTTGATATGCGTGGACAGCCAGTGAGAAACCGCAAGGAATTCAAACAATAGTGTCATATTCAAGCCTATTTACGGTACATCTGCTGCGGCTGCAGTTGTCGCGGCACAACTGCGGAATCATACCTTAAATAAGTAGATACGAGTCCATTAGGTCACGAGCGGACTCGTGAAAAAAATTTCGAGTGAAATTAGAAGTCAATCCTTTTTGATGGTATTTATTTTGCTAACCAAGAGCGAGTCGGCTGCAGCTAGGTATACAATTACGTACTTACAAATCCTCCTTCTAACGCAGTCGGGTAATAAAGCAATTATTATACAGGGTGGAATTTTGTAATGCCACCTGAAGGGAAAGTACTCTTAATACTGCAGATAGAAAATTTTACTCCAAGGAAACATTCCTTTGTTTTTGAAAAGAAACAAAACTGCATTCAAAGATTTTCAAAAATTCGCTTGCCGCACCCGGTAATCGAACCGACTAAAATCTGTAAAAGTTGCGCCCTGTACTTTTATTGCATAGATCGTTAGGGTCAATTATAAGGACGAAATCTCTCTAACAAACTTTATAAATTAAATGAAAGGAAAACAATGAAATCTTAAATTAATAGTTCCATGGGTCAAGTTAAAGCACTTTTATTCAAAGATCCATCTGTTTAATTATGTTATTAATAAATAATTATTATCACTGACATATTTTATCCATTAAAATGACAAATTACTATTGGTTGCATTGAGAGAGATATCGAGACCGACTGGCACCAACTCGGTTTGTACTGAAAATAATAGTAGAAAAATTTCAAGAATACGGGTAGTTCCAAAAAGCGACGGCAATTTCTTCAGCAATACTACTTTGATTTTGATCTAAATGTTTGTATCGAGTAATTAATCAGTTAGTTTACCATTTTTTTGTAAATAATTTAGGATTTCATTGTTTTCCTTTCATTTTATTTATGAAGATTGTTAGAGAGATTTCATCCTAATAATTGACCCTAACGATCTATGCAATAAAAGTACAGGGTGCAACTTTTACACATTTTAGTCGGTTCGATTACCGGGTGCGGCAAGCGAATTTTTAAAAATCCTTGAATGCAGTATTATTTCTTTTCAAAAATAAAGGAATGTTTCCTTTGAGTAAAATTTTCTATCTGCAGTATTAAGAGTACTTTCCCTTCAGGTGGCATTACAAAATTCCACCCTGTATAGCTATGTACAGTAGAACTCAAAAGTGCAGTAGCAATCCTACGCAACTATAGCGTCAACATTCTAACGCTACTTGTTACCTTTTTCTTTTAAGACAATTCACGCACACATGTAAATTGTTCTTCTGTAGGAATATTATACATTATTTCGCTACAAACATCTAAGTGGGCCGTGGCCGAATGGTTCTGGCATAAGGATTACTAAAATGCAAGGTTGTTGGTTCAAATCCTACGATCAATTAAATCACTTTTTGTGTTTTATTTATAAATTTAACAACAGGTTGATGAATAAAATATGATTCTAAAGTAGAATTTATTATTAGTTAAACTTTAGCAAAGATCAACATAAAATGTAAAAAGTATGAAGGTAGATTTGAAATAAAATGGAATAATTACTGACTTAGAGAAAATAAAATGACGTTGTTGGTTTTTAGTTGCTTGTTTTGTGCTTGTTATTGTCGTGAATCGATTCAAGATTAATTTTAACATGCCTACAAGTTATATAAGAATGGAAGTCAATGCTAATATTGTGGCTTTATATATGAATGGATTAAATATAAGTGAAATAGCAAATGAAACTGGCATATCCGTAAGTATAATAATATACCATTTTATTTTTAAATTATACTAGCTGTCGTCCGCGACAACGCTCGCGTGGATATCGATTATCGCGACCAAACATAGCCTATGTGTTATTCTGTGGTATATAAGCTATATTACTGTAAAGTTTCATTAAAATCTATTCTATCTATTTGCTTACATTAATGTAAAAACGTTCTTTTTAGAGAGCGGCTCACAGTACCGCTGGGATAAGAGGTTTGAGGACGAGAAGGCCGGAAGGTTTGAAGAAGTAGAAGGCCACCGCTGATTAACCACGACCAGCGGTGCTATATGGTAGCAGAGTATGAAACCAATGGTTTCATACGAACACGACGATTTGCCAATGAGTTTGAAACATCATTGAGGACTGCTCGCCGCGTACTCCATGCCGAAGGCCTGCATCACCGGACGCCAGCAATAAAACAGTTTTTAACGGAACACGGAACAGCAGAAGTTATGTGGACTTTTTAGATAATATAATGTTACAGTGCGTAGGGCTTTTCGTCATAGATCGCGAATGGCTTAGAGAACATGCAGAGGTCAACGTTATTTCTTGGCCAGCACGATCCCATGATTCAAACCCGTTAGAAAATATATGCGGTAATGGTAAAAAGATTTATAAAGTCCTAAATTATTAAAGCAACATTGCATGCAAATATGTGACAATTTACGTAGGACAGATATTTATCAGAATGTTGTGGGGTCCATACGCCGACGTCTACTCTGCGGTATTGAGAACAATGGAGGTCATACAAAATATTAATAATTATTAGCACAAAAACTATTATTAAGTAATTATTCATATTTTGCCCGCCTACTATCATTCTCTCTAAGCCTATTCCCAACTCAGTTGGGGTCGGCATTCTAGTCTAACTAAGTTGCGGCTGAGCTTCAATATTTTCTGTGAAGCGACTGCCATCGGACCTCCACAACCAAATTGGCGATATCGAAATTCTACAATACTAATTATACTTAATTGGATGTTTGTAAAAAAGTACTACTAGTCTTGTTGTTCTAAATATCAAAACTGTAAAAAATAATACTTTGGTTACATAACTTACAAGTAAGTAAACTATACCTACTTAATGATCTTTCTATGTATTACAAAAAATAAATTCAATAACCCAGTTAAGTAAGAAGAAGTAGTTTTTGTGAATTTGGTGAAAAGGGGACGTGCTGGCTATAGGACAAGTCAGTTTAAGATTGTAAGATTGAGGTTAAGTTTCAATCCTCTTTTCCTTGCGAAAACGAATACTTAAGCTATAAACCTCAATAAAATTGACATTGAGTAGGCAGGTAGATAGTAAAGATGAAATATATTTAGTTACTTATCAAACATTTTGTATCATTTATTTTCATAACCCGATAATTTTAATCACATAAATAACAATTAATGCCAACTTTATGCAAAAATAATTTATAATTATTCAAAATTAAATATTTGACATAAATATAAAAAAATATTATCAGTTGGAATCGAACCACTAACATCTCTAATCATTCCGTTCCGATAGTGTCATGCATTAGCCACTTAGCTATCCGTTGACTCACTATGCCTGTTAAATTACTGTATCAGTATCTAATGACTCACAGCAGGTTTAAAGAATAACACAGTTATGAAAACGGACATATTAGGTATTATTATGATTAGTCTATCTTCTATCTTTGTCTAGTAGGCATGTTATATATATTGTTGTACTCTTCTTCGCTATAATATGCATTTCGCACACAAGTAAAAACTACGCGCGACGGTCGCACGGTAAACCATTTTGAGCCTTGATGTGCTACTGCACTTCTGAGCTCTGACTGTACTTCTATATACAATGTTACAGATTTATGCCACCTGCAATAATATCATTGTCTACTATTGCAGCTGCCACATAGAACAAAATTAAAACAAAAAGCTTTGACTACCGAAAACAATATATCTTTTAAAACTAACTCTGACTCACCTACTTATAGATTTAACAGTGTTTTTTTGACATTATCCTTAATTTAATTTTGTTATTTATTTTTCGCGGGTACCCTCTGCGTGGTTAGTTCCGCGTTAGCCTCACGAAGTTTTGCCCCACATGAAAAATTCCGTATTTGTCCCACATGTTATTCCTTTTTCGCCCCAAACGTAATATTTCTTTTGAATTTAATATTTTATTCCTGTTTTGTCCTATTTTCCTTTCCTTATTCGCGGATTGTAGATCCATGCAGGAGACCTATGTTTAGCAGTGGACGTCCCATGGCTGAAATTATGATAATGATTAAGCTGTTTCATGAGATGGCATTATAAGACAAAATTACATCACAACGCCACTGTGTCATCGGTTATAATTACTGTTACATTCATTAAGATTAACTTCCGTTGCGGTACTATTTTTTTTTTATATAATCAATACTTAGTTACCTTACCATCAAAGGCATATGGCAGAGGCTACCTCACCCTTGGAAACTGATGGTATAATACGCGAAAAATAATTGAAATTACCACCCAACCACAGATTAATATAAAGTTAATAAATAGTAGCCTTTTGGGTAGATTACCAGTCGATATCGATGGGGAGGAATATTTCGACCCCTGAATTCTTTGCCCCTACCACTGATTTTATTTTTTAATTCTTGTATTTTTTGTATTTTATAATTATTTAATTTAAAAAATGTATATAGGTAATTGTTGAATATTAGGATTCAACAATATGTTCTTATATAACCATTTTTAACACTTATGTTGGTACTTGATGTTTTGTGTTCGGGCATCACTTCCTATCTTGTAAGCTGAGTTCTTCTGCTTTTTTGGCACCGAATGTGGCATTAGAACTTCGTTATTATTCTAGGATAACATTCGGCTGCTTAAAATCAGAACATGGTAACACATTCTGACAAAAAATGTTCAGAAGAGCCAAAACATGTAGATCCAGCACATTATGCTGGTTTTGTTAGTTTTATTATGAAGATAATGCAACGACAAATCAATTGGCGCCAAATTGAAGACATAGCCATTGGTATTTCAAATTCAGAACTCAGTAAGCCGCTTGAACTGCTAGGATTTAAATTAGTATTCTGACATATTTAAGTTTCGAATGCGTACTTTAATGAAATTTTGGTAGTCATGCCAAATTGCTTTTTTTTTTTAAGGGATTTTATGACATGGTAACTAGGACCTTTATGTCAAGTCTTATTTTATTTTATAACACTTTATTCACTAATCTAGTTGGAATGATTCTTGATGATGGTGATGACGATGACGGATGATAGTTGCCCCAGTAAAGTAGTGGAGACTTTACTAGAAGCTTTCCTAAGGGAGATTTGACACCAACACGAAAAATCACAATTCACTACAATATTCCACTTTCGTACACTTGTGCACTTTGTCTAAGCCGTTATGTCTAAAACTCCACCATTTTTACACATAAAAACTCGAATTTACACCAATATTAGAAAATGAAACACAGGAGCGTTGTGACACTTTTCGCGTTCCCGCCAAAACTCCGCCAAATTGCTTAGGCTTGCTAAGTTTTTTTTTTAAATTTCGTATGAAATTGGGCGTTTTAAAGTTCAATTAATTTTGATATTATCTATTAAGTCGAAAACTGGCGGGATTTTTTTAATATCTAGGTTTACTAGGTTACTAGGTAAATTACTAGGTTCTTAATTTGGGCAGCCGCATTACATTTTTATAGATCACCATAATCATTCACAAATAAGTAACTGGACTTTCATTGAATTGATTATTTTATTATCCAATACTGCAAAGCAATACATTGATGGTATTTACTATGATACTATGCTATAGTAAGTACCCATGAATGGAAACGGACTCTCAGTACCGGCTTTCCACGTGCCACTTTCTACCATAGAAAGTGAGTACAAGTATTACGAGATAATGCAAATAATGCCTTGTATTGCAAGGTAAAACGTAATACCTAAATGAAAATCTCTGTAATAAGTTGATATAGTTGCCGGCACATATCTTGATTTTAATCACGTCACAATGTTCTTTCCAAGGACCACAATATGGGGTTCCTCATGAAAGTTATTAGGACTCCGAGCTATTTTTTAAGTCTTTATCGGATAAACCAACAACATCACAATAGTAAATGCTTAATATAGTCGGGTTATAACATAGTAGGTAATGATTGTGAGATTCACCGCATCTACTTACCACAGGAATCATAAGTACATAATAATCTTAAAGGTTGAGAGTAATATAGCCGTTTCACTGATTAATAAATTTTCAGGGTAATTGCGCTTACTTCACAAGCTCCCTAATGAAATTGACTTGCCAGTACAAAAAATTCAAAATATAATTGAAAAAAGTTATGCCAAAAAGGATACTATAATATCCAGGATTATTTGGAAGATAAGCAGGCCTGGAATTGAACTGTTCACTCAAATTGCAGCTCAGGTTAATTGTGCGCAGCTAAATAAATTTGTAAAAATTTGTAACCCGATTCCTTGCTATGTAGTTTAAATCGCAAGGGACTTAATTACGTGCTTAGCCGCACAAGCAATTTAACGTCTTGGAGAGTATCAGACGGCATAACAATGAAATTTTCAGGCATTGATTACATATGGATCAAAATTTCACTTAATTATCCTCAATATCGAATTCCGTGATAGGTATAAGAGGTTATACCACTTTTGGCATGCACTAGTGAGCAGTGCTGTAACACCGCGATAGTGCAACTAACAACTGGTTCCTATTGCGTTTGAAATTAGTGAACTAATTTCATGAATTTGATTTATGTAATGCATATTGATAGATTATAACAGGATTTTATTCCATTTTAATTATAGGTATTTAACACGAATTTCGATCTTTTTTATGACAACCCATATGTAAAAAAAAATACTCAATACTCAATTGAAGGAATCGAAGGGAGATGGCCGCTTGAAGCGGCGCACCGCGGTCGCAAAACACTTCGGTACCCATAAGCATTATGTAATTTTTTTAAAGGATTTGTCTTGATTTTGACATGGTAACTAGGACCTTTTTGCCAAGTCTTATTTTATTTTGTATTACTTTGTTCACTAATCTATTTGGGATGATGATTGATGATGATGATAGTGACGATGATAGATGATAGTTGCCTCAGTATAAAGTAGTGGAGACTTTACTAGAAGCTTCTCCTAAGGAGATTTTGACACCAACGCGCTTCGTCTTAACACTTTTATAAATAAAATCACGAAGTTACACCATTTCCGCACGAAACACGGCAGCGATACCTATGACACTTTTTGCGTTGCCGCCAAAACCTCCGTTAACAACTGTAGACCGGCGAACGAGTATAATGTTGCCAACCCTCATAAATACCTTATTGTTGCCAATCACGTAATTTATACGAACGCGCAGAGAAAACTCGTTTTTCGAATTTTCTCTCTGCGCGATATTATTGGTGGATTTTTATATTTATTTTCTTTTTTTTTGGGAAAATTACGCTATCGGTCGCATCTACTATCTGGCCGCCTCTGAAACTCTGAGCTGTCTGACATTAAGCCGACAGCTGGCAGCTGAGAGGCGGCCATTACCTATCCTACGTTGACTTTTTTTTTCACTGTGTTTAATAGTTTCGTGGAATAAAAAAGATTTTTCTTTCTTCTTTTATATATATTATTTTCTTTATTCTTTTATATATATTATTTTAAAAGAATACTAAACCAGTAAAATAATATATAACTGTTGCATATAACCGCACTCTGTACCATTATTTCTCATCCACCTGGTTCCTAAAACATGATATAACTACCTGCCTGTTCTTGTTCAGCCTGCTGTTGTTCAGTTGAAAACCTTTTTTTTATTTTTTTTATTTATGGCACCTCAATTTGACTTCACCTCGCCTGATGTTAAGCTGAAGGCAAACTCTTATAAAAGAGGATTTGCAGACACGTACAGTGCTACAATGGTGGCGCTCAGTTTGACGGCCTCATTACGATTATGGACCCTCTCTCCAAATATTCTGCTGTTCTGCAGAATATTTAGAGAGAGGAAGAGTGTTCCCGATGCTCCATAAAAAACTTTTCTTAAAGTAAAGGAATAAATAAAATAAAAATTACTCGAAATTCTTCTTCTTCTTCGATAGAGAAAAATACTCAAAATTGGTCCAGCCATCTTTGACTCATATTTTTCGTTATAAAATTATTATATAGGTATAATATTGCACGTAATACATATATGTAACTAATTTGTAAACAATTAATACCTAAATGCATCCTATTTGCTTATCCGTTACAAACGGATTACTATGGTAGGTATATTTATTAGACTCGGATTTCCCGACATCATTCGGTTTTAGTTGCAAGGCTGAGACCCTGATTTTCTCGAATAATTACTTTTCATTGCTAAATCCTTGCTTAAAAGTAAAAACATTGTGAAATCATGCTAGGAGTAATACTTTGGTACATCATTAATATTGTGTTCCTTCCAATTAGTCCCACCCTCCCCTTTCGTACACAGCACAACAGATGCAGGGTTTAGAGGTCCCCCGCAAATGTGCAGAATATTCCATCAGCCTCCCCAAGCGGTTCTGTGAGTTTTTCCTCTGGAATTATCATTAAGTCTTGGAATTCCTTTTTAGCGCATGTGTTTCCTTCTTCCTACAGTCGGGATTTTAAGCGGGTCCTTTATGCAGGCCCCTCAAGCTGTCCGGGTCCGCCCGCGTGGCTGTCGGTTATTGCGACCGATGTGACCTGTGCAACTTAAATTCTACATTACTAATCATATCTCTACTTAACCGATTGCAATCAAACAAACGTAAAATTTTAAGTTGGATGAACCGCTTCACCCAAAAAAACTGGCATCCGTTCCGTAGTTTTTGCGTCCATCGCGAACAAATATAAACTTTTTACAATCATAATAATAGTATAGAAGAAGTAGGATCTATAAACTAACCAAACATTATTTTCTTTGTTTCAGAACATCAGTCTTCACGTACTATGTCAGCGACGAAATTCCTGCACCCGTTTCTGCGCGGGTTGAAAGCTCTTCCCGAGGATCACGAAGAAGATCTTCAACAGATTAGAGAATGGTACGTAGTAATAACAATCCTTTATTTATTGGCCGAGCGACCGACGTTGAAGAGAGTCTCTAACGACGATTTTAGACATTACATTACAGGACATTAAAAAAATCGAAACTGATCTTAACTGCAATAGCTACTGCAGTAGACCAGTTGTTACAAAACATAATATAACATAAACTTACGCCTATATCCCGGAAAAGGTAGGCAAAGGTGCTAGCACCCACATTTCGCCAGTTTATGTTTAGGCCCCAATGTAATAGGTGGCGAGCCCATCGCCATTAACCTCTACCAAAATCGGTGGAGGTGATTATATCGGACTCAAACCGACCAAAATGCGCGCCGTCCATGGGTCCTTGATTGCCGGAGGTGAGATTATACAAGACATATCTCTCGCACCGCGGAGGACCCGGGGACATCTCTTTTGAGATAACCCTCTCCCCCTATTATGGGGACCATAGTTACTTCATCTAGCCCCTGGGTATAAGGTGGCACTTTGCGCCACCGCCGTGGCCTGGTAATGCTAGAGTGATAGGCAACTCCACCCGTCACCCCCCGGCCCGCGCTCATGGGGGACGGAGGTCATTCTGCGACCTCCGACGTCCGAGTTGCAAATTGTATTCTACTGGGAATCACGCTGCTAGTAAATAATATAATATACTATTTATATTATTAAGTAGAGGTGTATTTATACATCTAGGCTAGTTTATTACCGAGATGCTCACATAACAGCCACAGCCATATTTTTTTTTACTTCCTTGTGTGATTCCTACGTATTATTTGTGTACTTCTACAGTAATTCATTCAGTTCATTAACAATAATACGATTTAACCTACGCAATAATACTTTGAACTGGCAAAACAATCGAATTTGTGTTGAAATTTCTTGACAAACAATGACATGCGAGTCTTTTAGGTAGGTAATTAAAATGCTGCCAAAGATTTTAATTCAATAACAACATAGGATAACATAAACTCACGCCTATATCCCGGAAAAGGTAGACAGAGGTGCTAGCATCCACATTTCGCCAGTTTATGTTTAGGCCCCAACGTAATAGTCACTTTGTAAAAAATGGGTATGCCGAAAGTAAATAAAGAGCCTATTTATCATTATGTCATGGTCAAATTGCATGAAAAGAACAAGAAGTTTTATAAACAAAACAAATTAATCATCTTATAAATCACAATGGCGGTTAGCACAATTCTAGGTCATTAGCATCTTGATATTGTAAGATCAAATCATTTGAACTTTTGCATACGCATGCACTGATCACAAATATTGGGTACTAGCATCGCTCCGCGGTTTCGCCTGTAAGTCCTGATCCCAAGGCAATATCGGGATCAAAACTTGCCTATGTTACTTATAGGATAATGTGACATTCCAATGGTGAAAGGATATTTGAAATTGTTCAGCAGTTTTTGAGATTATTCGTTACGTACAAAAATACTAATATTTCCTCTTTATAATATTCAATGAATTAATCAGCTAATCAGCAGACAAATACGTACATAATTTCGTGTTAGTATATATAAATAAAATATTTTCTTTCTTTCTTTCTAATTTGTGACATTTTCGTTTTCCAGGATGAAGGGTCAACCACACCTGCCGTATATATCGGACGAATATATATTCCTGTTTCTGCATTCGAACTACTTCAAAATACCCGAGACCAAGGAGACGATAGAACATTACTTCACACTACGGGCGAACAGCGGAGCTGACCTTTTCACCAACAGGGACCCCCTCTGGCCTAAGAATAAGGCGATTTTGGATATTACGTAAGTTTTTATTTTTTTTTATACCACTTAGGCAGACAAGCACGCGGCCCACCTGATGGGAAGCGGTTAGCGTGGCCTATGGACGTTTGCAACACCAGACGCATCACACACGTGCTGCCTACCCTGTAGAAACCAAGAATAGTTCTAGTTGTAGAATCAAAAGACTAAGAAAATTTCACAAATAAAATTCATATTTATTTATTTCGTGAAGCATAGGTTACAGAAAAGATGTCATAATTAAGCATGTCAAATTTTATTATATTTTGAGCCTTTTTATAAATTGTATTGATCAAATTTTCCTTGGATGTTTTTAACAAACGAAACTTACATGAAACGTTTTAGTCGTTAGTATGTAGTTATACTTGAGCTTATTTGCAAGCTCATATTCATAAAATTAGTAAGCATTTGCAAGTCCGCAGTCAGAGGTTAATCTCTGTTCGGCCTTCGATAATTTATTTTCGTACAGAAATTAACATACAATGTTCCAACCGACACACTTTGCAAATCGTGCCTTACACTAAGATATTTGTGAGTAAAATTATATGTAAATAGCTATTTAAATAATTGGTACTTACGTCGGTCCCTTAGAGCGAGACTGCTCTGATCAACAGAGCTTGAAGAACACGTCTTGGGCGTTCGAAAAATTAAATTTAATATGTTTAAAATAACCAGTGCCGGATTTACCTCCGACGGGGCCTCAAACAACAACTTTTTGAGGCCCTCGTTTTAATAATACCCCCCCGCCCTCTTCTTTTTAAATAACAGAATACAGATTAATTTTGCAAAATTAATATATTATTCGAACCATAATAAAAAATCTACTCTATTACAACTTCTGTCTACTTTTTTCAGTTGCAAATTGATAGATAATATCATCAAAATCAAGTTCTCGAAGCTTGTCTTTTTCGATAAACAGTAGGCTTAAATCACTGACTTTTTAATTATTTTTACATTTTTAAATACGTTTTAAAAATTTTGGGGCCCCTCTCTAAGCGGGGCCCCAAGCAATTGCTTCCTTTGCTTCCTGGTAAATCCGCCACTGAAAATAACAATTACACATTTTTAAATAAGAATATCATCAGCCTTGCGTCTTCTTCTTCTTTTTTTTTCTTAGATGGCAACATATCAACCCAATTTAGGGGACAATCTTGCCAGTGTCGAGTTGGGAATTTCCTTTTATTTTGTGATAGGTAAGTATAGTTGGAATGATTTTTCATGATGATGATGATGACGATGACGGATGATAGTTGCCCTAGTAAAGTAGTGGAGACTTTACTAGAAGCTTTTCTTAGGGAGATTTTGACACCAACACGAAAAATCACAATTCACTACAATGTTCCACTCTCCTACACTTGTGTGCTTTGTCCAAGCCGTTATGTCTAGAACTCCACCATTTTTACACATAAAAACTCGAATGCACACCAAATTTAGAAAATGAAACACTTCAGCGCTATGACACTTTTCGCGTTCCCGCCAAAACTCCCAGCCTTGCGTCAATCATGGTCGCATCTGAAGCTGTCTCCTCAGAGTCCAGGGTCTGGTTTTTCATAGTTTATCTGCGTCTCTGACCTTCGATATTTTTCGTGAAGTGACTACCATCTGGCCTTCACAACCATAGGTATAGGCGTTATCGAAGTACTACGCTTACAGCAATTGTTGAATTTTTAGGGCTCCAACTACCCGTATTGAATACTATAGATGTTCGTATGACAACTTCAATGCACGACCAGACCAATGCAAATAGCCATACATACAAATATTTGCATCAAAATACCGCCACGCCACAAATACTGTCAATTTTGAAAAGGTATTTTAATAAAATGCAATAATTAAATTAAGTTACGTAATTAATTAGTTATAGTTTAACTAGTCTAAATCATATTTGCGTAATATAAGATTACTTTCCCTCTAAGTATGCATTATATGCGATAGTGATGGTCTAACTAATTTGTACACATTATTTACATAAGTAGGTGAGTATATGCCGCGTCTACATTTATGTAACATTTTACCGTGACCGTGTCAGATGTGCATGTCCGTCGCATATTCAGCAGCACGATAGCTGACCTTAAATGAAACCATCGATTGACTGGTAGCCGTGGCAGTACAACTCTAGTTTGTGTGCCCATATGCTACAAGTTGTTACGTCCACACTAAAACGACATGTCTTGATGCCACGCTATCCGGTCCGCTGTTCATGTCACAAATCTAGACACACCTATACTTAGTACAGTAATATGTGTATGCATGAATATGTCTGTATGTTATAAACTGCAGAGACGAGGTCTCGAGTTCGATCCCAGGTTTTACCATGGCACACACCAATGACTTTTCGATACTTTTCGAAGTTATGTGTGTATTTATCGCAGGCTTATAAGTGCCCGGTTATTGGCAATAGGCTCGCCACATATTACATTGGGATCTAAACATAAACTGGCGAAATGTGGGTGCTAGCACCTCTGCCTACCCCTTCGGGGATATAGGCGTGAGTTCATGTTATGTTATGAATATGTCTATTGGCATTGGTCTGGGTATTACTGTGCTTCGGAGATCACGTTAAGCCATCGCGTCGGTCGGTTGCCGTACTATAGTGGCGTGCACAGGGTTTTTAGACAGTCTCAAAAAAGATGGCCCTGGGTCTGCTGGGGTACGAATCTAGTATCATATCACCTCCAGCAACCGAAGATCCGAGGACGGCATGCGTTTTAGTCGGTTCCGACACAGAGCCAAGCCTCATTCGTTGATTGGCTGGGGCCCAAAGGTATACAGCCCCTGTATACAGATTAAGCCCAGACTGCAGAAATAGATGTTAGGATAACCAAAGTGAAATTCAGTGAATAATCTTGTTCCAATTTTTGAGTGTATTTTTTAATGTTCCAGGCATATGGTGGCCTTCCCAAACAAGACTTCGGAAGGCTACAACGTGTTACTGTACCGGCTGGCAGAGTTTGACTACAGCAAATTGAATTTCGCGGACGCTGTCAGAGTCTTCTGCATGTTCAATGACGTCAAACTGTCCGAAGACCTTGGGCAGGCCGAGGGTTATATTGTAATCTTCGACATGAAAGGATGCAGTCTTGGGCACTTGACTAGGGTGACACTGCCAGCGTTGCGGGCGTTTATGCATTATATTCAGGTAAATAGGGTAATCACTTATTTAGTTAATCAACCTTGTATTAGTCCCAGCCTTTGTGGCGGTAGTGAACGTATGTCTGCTATGGAGGAGGCACGGGTTCGAACCCTGCTCTGTACAAATATTTATATGGATAAATATGGATATTTGCACTCGTCTGGTCGTTGCTCATAGAGTACGCCATCGGTCCCGGTTGTCATAGGAATATCTAAAGCAGTCGTTACGGGTAGCTGGCACCCCATAAATTCGTTACAACTGGGCTAACTGTAGTACTTCAAAAGGCTGGACGTGCTCTTTCGAGATCAAAATGGTGTATTACATGCATCCATGCATCACAGTCAATATCAATCGTCGAACAATAGACGAAACTCTAGCAAAGGGTTATCTTTCAATGATGTGGGATTAGGTGCAAGAATTAGGATAGACCTTTTAACATCTAAGCTTTAGAGGCAACCGGGACTATGGGAAAGAATATGCCGTAAGGATGTAAGGCACAGGTGAATGGATAGGATAAAAGCATTGAAAATGGACTTGCATGAAAGATTTAATGACAGTAGAAGAATCTTGTGAAATATGTTAGAACAGAAGCAGATAAAGGGCTGATAACTATGTGATATGTACTTTTAAAGCAAAATAATGACGAGTTAAACTTTTAAATCCATAAAATAAGCTAATTGAATTTTAATTTTATACTCAAGACTGCGGTCGGCCCTCCACAACCAAATTGGCGATATCGAAGTTCTGTAGTTAGGCTAGTCGGACGTTTGAGGGCTTCAACTGCCCAGAAATTTCAAGAAACTAGACTATTATTTATAATATCGACAATCTATAGTATGTTAATACAGTAATGTTATAACAATTGTAATAACAATATATTTACAATGTCATGTCAATCATGTTTCAGAACGCCCACCCAGCTCGCCTCAAGAAAATCCACGTCGTCCACACTGTCTCCTTCATCAACCAAGTCATGTGCCTCGTAAAACCCCTCATCCATTCCAATCTTCTCAACTTACTAAACTTCACCTCCGAAGGCCCAGAATCCATCGTCGATATAGATCTTCTTCCTGAAGACTTTGGAGGCCCTCTTCCTTCAGTCAAACAACTGCACGAAGAACAACGGAAGAATATGGAAGAGAATTACAGAGATTGGTTGATTGAAACGGAAATATTCAAAGCGGATGAGAAGAAAAGGATTAAGAAACCCAGCAAGGGTATGTTTGCCAGTTTTACGAGTAGTTTTAAAAGTCTAGATATTGACTGATTGGGTATTGAGTGTGACGTATTAGGGACCTGAGTTTCTGTTCCTCTTTTCGACATCTGGTCTGGTGATATTTCTGTAGTTATAATTCTCACTAAACTAGACTAAATTGTAGCCAAAATTATATTTAGTTATACAAAATGTATGTGTATAAAACATCGTAATATAGAAATTGATATTTAATATACCTACATAAAATCTAAATTGAATCCGATGTGAAACTGGACTTCGATTCTACTAATAATTGTCAACCATTGTAGAACCACTGAAATTTCGAAAAAATGTCATTGAATTTTAGACTTAACTGCTATAACAGTAAAGTCAAAAATTAAATGGCAAAGTGTAGAGTGGAGTAAACGATGTACTTACTGAATTCATTTTGTTTAATTTTGAACTCTAAATCTATGGCGATAAAGCTGAAAACACAACGCCTCCTAGACCCATGGTAAGCACAGTTCACATATTTTCACTTGCTTGTGTCCTAGAATGCGGATAAACATACTTATTTACATTTTTTTGTAAATACTCATACATTATACATTATCCAAGTAGTTTGATAATCGTTAAATTAATAGGAGTAAATTTCTTAATTCATAAAAACTAAGCTAGTTTAGTGAGATGAACAACAGAATCGTCACCACTATACCTATTTCTAGATCGGTTTTAGCTAATATGTAGGTACTATAACGTCATTGGAGTTGTTTGGTTAATCAAACTGTGAAACTTACCATACAACGGGGTGAATAGGGATTCACGAGTAAAATCCACCCTTGAATCCCTATTCACCCCGTTATACTGGCACTCCAGTAATTGGGTGGAGATATATACCAAAATAAATTTAGTATTAAGCGACATATTTTTGATATTAAATGATGATTGTGTAAAAATCTGAACTGGTATTCAAAATTATGGACATTTTAACGATACTGCAATGAATATAGATTCAAAATAAACATTTAAATTCGAATTATGCAAATTGCAGTGTTTTTATAATTTGCTATCAAAATCGTGGTTATAAGGTGAATATTCCTTCTCAGATGTTTTCTTAAACTTATAACACTCAGTTTTGGTCCTAATAGCTACGTGTATAAAGGTCTATTGTTCTATGTAACCATATTTTACTACATTTTATTTACTTTAAGAAGGAGACTCAAGCAGGCTTGTAGTTTCTCAATATAGTCCTTTCATTATAATTGATGATTGAATTATAATTATATTGTCAATTTAATTATTCTTTTATATAAAACTATTGTGTATAATGACCAAGATTTTATATTTTATTTAAATTAGTTATTTACGATATTACCAAAAACGTCATAATATGAAATAATTTAACGTTTTGACATATTTATCTTCAAAATGTTAAGTTATTTATTAAGATAATAATAATTTGACGATTGGAAAGAAGTTTAAAAATGTATAACTATTTTATTTTATATGATTATATCAATAAAATATATGATTATCGTTTTACTTTAAAAACATTTTATTATGCATGCAATTTAACAAAACTTTGCTCAAATTAGAAATAATATAATTATTTGAATGTAATTTAAAAATGGGATGATAGTATTTTAAATTGTTTTTTTTGGAAGAGGTTCAGGGTTCTATGTGATTGTATTGTAAATTATATTTTTATACATTTATACGTAAACCTTTGTACTTTATAATAAGTTATATTTTATATGATTAGCGCTTTGTAAATATCTAAATCAATCTTATCCAGCGCAAATTTTGTATACGCTTACGTTTTAAAAGTTAGAAAATAATTGGTATTTTTACTGTTGGAACCTTTAAATATCTATTTTATATTATTTCTCACGTTGTAATATTATGCAAAATATGATTAGCCAAATAATTATACATATTTATACAAATATATAATATTGTAAATAGATAAATAAAGTATGGTATCTACTTGGTTTTTTTTTCTTAATAAGGTATGACATTATTGTGTATTTGACGGTATGACTCTTAATAAATTACGAAACGATATGAGTTTTTGTGGTACAAATACAAAACATATTAATATCACATTTATTGTAACGCGTTGCGTAACTTCCGTTATGCATTTCTCTATGACTGGTATTTACTATCGTAAGAAGATTGAATACCTCCAAGCCAAGTGCTATCGGCGAAAGATTCGTTCGTTTAACCAATCGTCGTCGTTGACGCGTGGTTTCGGCGAACAAAGGATTCATTCGGGCTACCAACCGTCGATGAATCCAATACCAACCATCGGCCAAGTATTTTTTAATTCAACTGACCGTCGGAGTAGAGTGTTATCGGACAACCGTCCTATTCGGAGAGCGATATTTCGGCATACCATGCGGAGTTCGATCAAGGGGAGGGGGAGAAAGATGGAGTTATACAACCGATATAGCTCCATTCCTCTCCTTCGGCTAGCGGTCAAAACATAGTCGGACAAGACCACCTCATTGTAAAGACTTCTATGACAGATAAACTTTTTAATTAACCGTAATCTATAAAGAGTTTTATCAGCATATGATAAAATATATACAATTTTAATTAAGTTCCATTCTATCGAATACAGTCATACGTTTTCCAACAATGTGGCATGAACTATCCATAACAGCGATTTTAACCAATTTCAGTCAAAATATTGTGTCGATGTGCGTGTGTTCAAAACTGTGTAAAGACATAGTGCCTTGTGGTCTGAATATTAGAAAGAGTTCGAAAGATGTTAGAGAAGGATCGAGCATATTCTTTATTCAAATTGATGAGGAAAATAATGAAAATTGTATGATTGGTGGTATTGATAATATTGATAGGATAATTGAAGGCGATTGCGATGCAGTTTTTCAATCCGTAAGTGACAAAGTTTTTTTTAACGGAGGTAGGACACGACGGTATCTCCCGTCCGAAATGAGCTGTCCAACTGGGGAAGT
The DNA here is from genome assembly GCA_963691645.1 of Pelosia muscerda. Classification (NCBI taxonomy): domain Eukaryota; kingdom Metazoa; phylum Arthropoda; class Insecta; order Lepidoptera; family Erebidae; genus Pelosia; species Pelosia muscerda. The sequence goes on from OY829118.1 coordinate 3,907,765, forward strand.
CCTGTCCTTCAGAAGACCGCGGTCATAATAACCATCGTGTTGTGTTCCCGCCGGTAAGTAGGGTAGCCAGAGCTCACTATACCCCTCCTTCCCCTCCCCTTCCTAGCCTCCCCAGCCCTTCCCAGCTCTCCCCCTTACCCTTCAGGGTGGGCAGCACGTGTGTGACACCCTTAGTGTTGCACACGTTCATAGGCCAGGTGGCCGCTTTCCATCAGGTGGGCCGTGTGTTTGTCTGCCACCTACGTAGTATAAAAAAAATAATAATAAAGAATTTATTTCGTAATTTTGGTCAAAGTTAAGGGTGGTTACACTAATGGATACCCCATTTGACCTTTGATACAACTTTGACCAAAATTACTTATTAATTAAGCACTTGAGGGTGACAGATGGACTAGGACCCTAGCAGAAGCAGGCCGAAGCGGCGGTGCTATGGACGTTCTACTAGGGCACTATAGTCCATTTGTTTAGGTTCTTAAAAAACGTAAACAATCTTAGTGTGTCTTTTTAATATGTTTTGTTTAAAAACTCCGTATAAAAATACTTTTCTGATTAGTTAGTCAGTTAGTTAGTTAGGTAGTCAGTTAGTTAGCCTAGTTTATTCGTTTAATATGTATTTTTAGTAAAAGTTGCCACAAGATTACTTTTTTTAACTAACTAAACAAATGGTGTATAGGTTCACATATCCGAGGGCCTTCAGACCGGAAAGAGGCTAGGGTTGTACGAATTAAAATTTATTACAACTATTTGAATTCATATTGAAATTGACCATAACATTATTGTATAAAGAAAATTAATAGTATGTAAAACTATAAATAAATTAGAGTCGGAAGAAAAAACTTAAACGATCGCTACGAAGGATCTACGTCGTAGACGCGTAGCACATATTCATTAACGGGCATTTCGGGCATAGAAGCAAAGGAACTGTGCCCTTAGCACGAAAAACTATCGAATTCGTAATGTAAAAGTATCGAGAGAACTGCGCATTGCGATTGGCAGTCTGCCTCTTGTGAACTTTTGTGCGTGTGTAACCTGCCAATCGCTATGCTCCGTTCTGTCGATACATCTACATTACGAATTCGATATTATTTCGTGCTAAAGGCGCTGATAGTGGATAAAGGTTTATGAATAAGAGAAAAAATTCAGCAACGTTCATCCGAAATCATAATTTCATTTTCATCTGTCAAAAATGACATCTAGGAGCAATCTATTGATTCATGTAAAACAGGCTATCTATCAACCACTAAACAAAGTATTAAAGCCATAAAATAAAAACGATAGCAATTAACATACGTCATAACTCAAACTCTTGAATCTGAATCAGATCGGGTGACGTTATTAATTGGTCGGTGTCACAACCTTCATTAGGTTATAGACATCGTCTGAGAGAGTGATAGCCAAATAATGAACTTGTGTGTTCAGCGGTGAGCGCTGGCCCATTGAAGGTGGCGGGCGTTTTAAGACACGCATGCGCGACTGACGTCACGAACACCGCGCCTCGCGCAAGCGCGCCTCTATCGAGCGGCATGTGCCTCTCTCAGCCGGCCGCTCGCTCCACCCGACACATTCACAATTTTTTATTTTCTCACCGATCGCAGAGATCGCCGTCATATCTTTATTTTTACTAAAACCCTGGTTATAACCCCGCCGCGAGCGATCTATCGGGTTCCGTCGCCGCCCACCCGCGGCTGCCAACCAAGATGGCAGGTGCGGGGCTCCGACGGAGAGCGCGCGCCCGCCTCTAAAGTTTTCTCATAGTGTTCGCAATATAAATGTTACGCAAGTTGAACGTGGAGTGGCTACAACGAGGTGTTTCTGGTGTTACACGAACTGTCCTCGCGGTGTGTGTGGCGCCCATGTAGGGCGCGCGACCAGCCAACTGCACTGTGAGTAAACCCCACCTCATTACTAATATATGCACTGTATCACACCTTTAAGATACACTACAGGAATCGTTAACAAAGCGCTCGTAAAGGCAGCACTTGTAAATAGTAATCTCGTTCGAGTTTCGCGTTTATCGATCCGATCATTATTCCGAGCGACTGAAATTTGTTATTGTATTTCATTTCTGGATAAAGGGACACTCGAATTCTTGGGTGATATGAATTTAACGAGTGTTTTGTGGTCCATGGAAGTGGTAGGGAATATCGTACTACGATCTACTATCGTGATATGGATATCATGTACTTGGTGTGTAGTCTGCGCGTATCAACACGGTCTAGTTTGTAGGTACGGGTTTATTGATCAAGCCTTTTATTGTTTTTGAATACTTTCTTTATAATAAACTTAGTATTTCGTGGACCTTTTAGTACACTATAGAAAGTAGTCGCACATACTTACAAATGTATGTCATAACAAGTTACAAATCGATATTTCTATGTCAAAATTATTATACTGATAATCTATTGTAATATACGATTATAATTATGATGATAGATTACCAGGTTATTAGAAAGAATAGTTCATTCTACTACTACTCTTATTGCTACGTAAATATAAGCTGCTATTTAACTATGTTTAACTTCATAACATCACTTATAAGTTAAAATTTACTGACTGGATCATAAAACAGGCGAAACCCTAATCGCATACAAATATACTCAGAGTTGATAATAGTACAGAACTAAAAGTTAAATAACATGTGATATCATCATCATTATCATCATTTCAGCCATAGGACGTCCACAGCTATACATAGGTCTCCCCCATTGACCTCCAATCCGACTGGTTGGAGGTGATCTGGTCATATCCAACTTTGACTATGTCGTACGTCCAATTCGCGGGGCCCGTCTTACGATATACTATTAGAAATTTTGACTACGTATCCGTCCGATCTAAAATCTGAACGTTAACATAAAAACTCCCCTACGACCCTCATTTTAACCAAACTATGAGGTCGTACGAATAGGTAGCCGTTTCTATAGCTGTCAGCAAGGGCAAAATTAGGTAACTCCAGCATTATTTAAGTTAATTCATCATCATCATGAACATAAGCCTTCCATCGACATCCAACTCGGCCGTTTGAAAATTTAGTTTAGGTATAGGTTAATTTTAAATGCCTTTTTGAAGAACTTTGCTCTTTCCCTATGAGGCTGAGACTTACAGGGGGCAATCAGAAGACAAAAATATTTGTTAATACACCCGAATGAATAATTTTATTTCATCATTCTCTGAACCTTTTCCCAACACAGTTGGGGTCGGCTTTCCAGTGTAACTGTGATGCAGCTGAACTTCGATATTTTCCATCTACACAACCAATGGTCCAATGACCAATAGCGATATCGAAGTTCCAAGTTAGACTGGTTGGCCTTTTGAGGGCTCCAACACTACCCGTAACTACTGTCATAGATGTTTGTATTGCAACCGGGCAAAAATTTCTTTGATTAGAATATAAAACATAATATTTACAACTTAATTATGAATATAGCAATGAAATATTTACAGAAATATTCTCACAATAATACTTAGGTATATATATACAAAATAAAAAAAATAAATAGTGGAACTTTAGCCATTGAAATATTTCCGAATCAACTTTAGTCGCACTCGCTAAATACTGCATCGAAGTCCTATTTATTTGAGGTGTGCGGTTTGGCATTCCTTTTTTAGTGGTTTATGATTATTAGTGATATTTTCTGTTATCGTAGGAATCTTCAACTTTTAAAGTTAGCTAAAACGTGGGAGAGTGGTTTGAATCTCCCCTGCCCTCTAAATTAATTTGTACGATATTCTCCTACATTGAAACTCTCAAACCAAATTGATATCTATAAACATTGAACTATGACATTTAGAATGTACTGGTTTGTACAATAGTTGGAGATACGCTTGCTCATTGTGCGTACAGCTACAGAGTGGAAGTTCTCGCCCTATATTTCATCATCATTGCGTTAGTCGCTATCGGAGTTCGGGATCCGCTTTCCGACTTTTACTTCTCCACTTTGGTCGGTATTGGGCATCCATGGTAGTGAGACTCTCATCATCGTCATCATCAGTAGCCTTAACACGAAATACTATCGAATTCGTAATGTAAAAGTATTGAGAGAACGGAGCATTGCGATTGGTGGTCTACACACGCACACAGGTTCACAAGAGGCAGACTGCCAATCACAATGCTCCGTTCTCTCGAAACCTTTACATTACGAATTCGATAGGAGTTCATGCTAGTGCTACAGCCGCGGGCTGTAGCACTGCTGGACACAGTCCTCTCCCATGACACACCACCGGTCTTCACCCAGTCTTCAGCTGTCCTTCTCCACTACCCACCAGCCACTCTGCGTATATCGTCGCTCCATCTATTCGCAGGGCTATACTCTACGTTTGCCAGTTCGCGGTCTTCACTCAAGGACTCGTCTTTCGCTAAGCTATGTTGATTATTATACACGGTGATTTTATAGTGGTTTCGGAAAAATAATATTTAGTTTCATACACAGTTTCGGTAGCAAAATCGACTGGAAGTTTTAATTTTGAAAAAAAAAAAATGACTTTATGTATGGCAATAATGTGCAGGTGAACAGAAAAATGTATGGGACGTGTAAAAAAAAAATTTTTTTTCGCCAAATTAGGACTTCCTTACGATTTTACTATCGAAATTGTGGCCAAAATCTTTTTTTCCGAAACCACTAAAAATCAACCGGTATATTTTTGTAAAACTATGAAAGAACTTTCAAATACACAATGGAAGTGAACCCCTAGACAACTGGTAATTCGGTGGGCGTCGTTTCGTAGAACGGGATAGAATAGAATGTTCAATGTATGGCATTGACACCTATTTTGACGTTAATGAAAAATAATGAATGAATAACATTTTGATACATTTAAGTTATAACTGTGGGTTACTTCTTTTTGAGTACATACGGTGCCTAAAACCCAACTATAATATCACTTTCTAGTAATCAAACCTGAGATTTCGTTGACAAGATTGCAAGTAACAGTAATAGTTGACTAGACTGAAGATCTCTGGGGCATTTCAACCAATATAATAAATTCAATAATGCCCACTATTGCGCCCTACCTTGCATTCATATTCAATAAATGTATAGATGAAAAACAATTTCCAAATCTTATGAAGTACAGTAAAATCATTCCGTTATTCAAAGCAGGGGACAAAAGTGACCCATCCAATTTTCGTCCCATCTCTATATTACCAGCGCTAAGTAAAATTTTTGAAAAAATAATATTTAATCAACTGCTTTCACATTTTGCAGCCAATGATTTACTTCATAAAAAACAGTTTGGTTTTACTAAAGGCAAAAATACAACAGATGCAGGAGTCGCACTAGTTAAACATATATTTGATGCATGGGAGGAGAAGCAGGATGCCATTGGTATTTTTTGTGACTTATCAAAGGCTTTCGATTGTGTTGATCATGAGACCTTGTTATTAAAGTTAGATTATTATGGTGTATCGAATAGCTCACTTAGCTTACTTAGGTCTTACCTCACTGGCAGAGTACAAAAAGTAAACGTTAATGGCACCGATTCTTCTGGCGCCCCGCTAGTCATGGGAGTACCCCAAGGCTCGATATTAGGACCCCTTTTGTTCCTGATATATGTAAACGACCTTCCATACTTCATTGAAAATCTTTGTGAAATAGTATTATTTGCTGATGACACTTCATTAATTTTTAAAACTGACAGACAAAAAGTAATACTTGACGATGTGAATAATACCCTTTCTGTAATATTGCATTGGTTCACGAGTAATAACCTGCTACTTAATGCCAAAAAAACAAAATGTGTAAAATTTACGATGCCAAATGTAAGACATATAGACTCAAACATTATAATGAATAATGAAACTGTGGAAATAGTCAATACCACAGTTTTTCTTGGCATCACACTAGATAATAAACTACAATGGGGTTCTCATATCACAGCCTTAGCAGGAAGACTTAGCTCAGCTGCCTATGCGGTTAGAAAGATAAGGTCACTAACTGACGAGAAAACGGCACGATTAGTTTATTTCAGTTACTTTCATAGCGTTATGTCATATGGTCTGCTGCTGTGGGGCTCAGCTGCCGATATTGCAACTATATTTATATTACAGAAACGAGCTATACGAGCAATCTATTGCCTCGGACCCCGTGACTCGCTGAAAGAACTGTTTAAAGAAATTAATATTTTAACAGTTGCCTCACAATATATTTACGACAACGCCTTATATGTAAGGAAGAACCTAGACCTCTTCCAAAAAAAATCAGACTTTCACAACTTGAATACGCGAAATAAAAATAAACTGGCGATACCGAAACTAAGGCTTCATAAAGTCAGTAATTCGTTTGTGGGCAAATGTATAAAAATATATAATAAAATTCCTCAGGATTTGGCTGACCTGCCACTTGATAAGTTTAAAATAGAATTGAAAAAATTTTTAACTAAAAAAAGCTATTATAAAGTAGACGAATATCTTGATGATAAAAATGCGTGGGCATAATAATCTCTTGCTCTTGCACCCAGTTATTATAAATAAACAACTAAATATTAAAAAGAATAACGATAATCTACCTGAGTTTCTTGCTGGTCTCTTCTCAGGAGATTTAACTACCGAACCAGCGAAAGAATCATTTTCTAATGATTTATTTACTAAGTATCCTAATTTATTATGAATTATAATATTTTTGACAAATGTAGGTACATAATTATTGTAAAACTTTGACATTCATAAGTGCTCTTTATGTGCCTAAACTGAATAAATGAAATTGATTCTTTGATTCTTTGATTGAGTTGACAGGAAAATGATTGTGTAGTCAAGTGTTATGCTGAGTTAGTGACCTTTTTTGTTTGAAAAGTTAATGTCGTTTGCACCCTTTTGACTTTCAATAGGCTTCATAAAAATATATACCTACACACTACACTACCTAAAATTTTAGTTCTGTTAAAATAACTAGTTCAGAGGGAGTTTGTTCCCGGTAGAGCCCATGACAAAATGCCCTCATGATGATAACAAGCACGCCCTTTATTACTTGAGACCAACAATTAATAGTTGGCGAATTGTAGGTATTAACACATCTTTGCCTACCCTCGGGAATTTACAGACGTGAATATTCATGTATGGGTTCCGTCATTGCCCAAGTCGACTTTATCTGCAAGCCGATGATGCATTTGCTGATGCTTCTGAGCATCTGATGTGAGGGTAGGTTTAAAAAAAATACTGATATCTTCAGAGTCTCTACAGTGAGTATGGGCTTTCCCAAGGGGACTTTAACGTGTACGTGTAGTGTCTTTCTTCAGAGCCCCTGATGTGAGTGAAGGCTTTTTCAAGACACTGTAACGTCACTGCAGGCTTTTTTCAGAGCTCCTGTTGTGAGTATGACCTTTCCCTAGATAATTAAACGTCAATGTAACCTTTCTTTAGAGCCTCTGATGGGAGTGCAGAGCAGGCTTTCTTGAAAGTCTTTACATGAAACTAACCTTTCTTCAGAGAAAAAAAAAACGTCAGTGTAACCTTTCTTCAGAGTCTCTAACGTTAATGAAACCTTTCTTCAGAGTCTCTGACGTTAGTTTAACCTTTCTTCAGAGTCTCCGACGTTAGTGTAACCTTTCTTGAGAGTCTTTGACGTCAGCATAGCTTTTCTTAAAGTTCGAAAACATTGTCTGCAAGCCGATGATGTATTGGCTGATTTACGAATGCTTTTGAGCCTTTAACGTAAGGGTAGGTTTTTCAAGAAACACTGACATCAGTCAGTCTAGTCTTTCTTCAGAGTCTCTACCGTGAGTATTAGCTTTCTCAAGGGGACCTTAACGTCAGTGTAACCTTTCTTCAAAATCTCTGACGTTAGTGTAACCTATCTTCAGAGTCTCTGACGTCAGCGTAGGCTTTCTTAAAGTTCGAAAACCTTTCATCTAAGCTAATAGCGTCATAAATTAGGGTTGTTTATTCATTCAAGTCTTCAGTCAGATCGGTGAATGCTAACGTACGCCACGCCCCTGATTGTTAAGTCTTGGCACTACGCCGGCTGGCCTATATTAATGTAGCCCGAGTAAGAAAAATCAGACAGTAAGTTGGCCAATTTGTTGGAAAAATCCTTATACTTAAAGTATATTGTTCATTGTTAGCGTTATGAATGATAATTATCTCAAAATTTACTTCTAACTAGCAAGCTGTTTTTGAATTTTCATCTCGTTTTGAAAATTATGTGAACCGAATGCAGATGCAATCCCTTAACCGGCTTTTTCCTTCTGGCAGAAAAACTCTACCCCTGTATAAAATTTCAGCCTGATATGTTCAGTAGTTTAAGCTCGTTTACTTAATAAGTATAGGGTAGGGTGTCTCACATTGAACCGGGTAAATTTCAAAATCTTGTAGCGTGCTCATTTTTCGATGAATGCTTTTAATTTTTTATGTATTGTTAGTAAATTTATTTAGCTACAATAATATAATCACTTATTGTTTAAATACCATTTGGTTTCAGAGTAAAGAAACAATTTATGGAAAACGAGATTTGGTTCAATGTGTCCATCGGGATGTACTCATTTAACCAGGGTATTTTTCACATTGAACCACCTTATTAGCTATATCATATATTTAGACTAATTTGTATTTAATTCTAATTAATCATAAATAATCAAAATAATTACATGTGCAGAAAAATTTGAAATCAATTAGTATGCTGACAGTTCAAATCAAATTTAGATAGGAAAAAAATAATGCTCCGACGGGATTGGAACCCGCGATCTTTCCCTTACAGGGGGAAGGGGCAAGATTGTAAGGGAAAGATCGCGGGTTCGAATCCCGGTGAAGCATTAATTTTTTCCTATCTAAACTTAAATAAAATAATTGCAATCTTAGTCCAATTTAACATCTGGAGTGAACTGGGGTAACAGAGAAACATGGTTCAATGTGTACCACCCAAAAGTGGCTCATTGTAGGACAGACCACGTTTTAATAACTGACCTCAAAATTTTGTCGAGAAAACAGTCTCGCAGTGTAACGAATTATGATGCATTTATGTGTTAGGTTATTATGTAAAACAGGGTTTATATAAAAAAACCAATATCATTTACAGCAAAAGCGTGAAAAAATAAACAAACTTGCAGAAAAAAAATAATTTTTGAGCAATTTTCGTAAAAATGTTTCTCACACAAACTCTTCGCACACTATCGCCAGTCAAACTAGTGGGCAGAAGGGGAAGGTAAATACCTCTCTTTTACCCCTATTAGCCCAGATCGGCAACGTCATATTTCCGAAATAAGTAGGTGGTTAAATGTAGCTGCCTGGTTCATTGTGAGACACCCGACCACAGCCATATATTTTCTTAGATATTTACATGTGTTTGAACGTTAGAATTTTTGGATGTTTGAATATTTGTAATTAAATTACGTTTTAACAGCTGACCGGATTTGGCTGAAATTTGGTACAGGGATAGATTAGAGCCTGAAACAATATTTATTTTATTTCGAAATACGGTGCTTAAGGGTTGACGGTACGGGAATAAAATAATGTGTGGGTGTAGCCATGGGCATCTGCTAGTTTCTCTTTAGAAAGAATCTTAGCAACCGAAATTACCAATTTTCTTTTTTTTTTTTTTTTATTTTATTTATGGCACATCAATTTGACTTCACCTCGCCTGATGTTAAGCTGAAGGCAAAGTCTCATGAAAGAGGGTCACCATTGCAAACCCTTCTACTCCTTCTCTTCTCTAACCCTTCTACCAAAACTAAACGGCTTGTGTTAGGAGTGGATCACGTCGGTAGTGTTATGGCCAGGATTCGAAGCCGGGACCTTCCGATAGTAAGGCAGACTCCTTAACCACTAAGCTCCCGTTACTTTAAATGTAATATTAAGTAGGGTATATACTCACGATTGTGGATTTCAGAACTTGTAGGCAGAGTAGTATCAAACCAACGAATCATAGGTACACCTAATAATATGTGTCATTCAAATTGCTCAGTTTAACTTAAGGGGTAAACTGTATTACCTTCAACCAGGCATTTATATGGATATTACTTAATTGCCTACCAGGAAATAAAGCATTAAAAAGTACCTTTAAAATAGCTTTGATTATCTCAAAAGATTGTAAGTTACAATAATAGTTGACTGAAAATAAACTGTAATGTCAAGTAATTATAATGTCGTTAAGGACCATTTTTCTATGAAAGGTAGTCGTCGCATACACCTTTTAATTCAACCCTTGTTATGTAGGTGGCAAAGTTATGCGTTTTTCAGCATGAATGGGGCCGTCTTGACCGGTTAAGTACCCACCCTTCCACTTAGATCGATGTTCAGTAGTGTGCTGTATTTAGTACTATTTGTTAAAGTAAAGGTGGTTCCCCTTCCCCCATGATGGTGACACGGTATATAGAGTTGCAGGAAGTGACTTAAAACCTTGTTGTATGGAAACTGGAATTGTTATAATTGGTTGTATTTTTTATGAGAGAACAAGTATAAATTGCTATAATTGGTTGTATTTTTAAAAGTAAATGTTAGCAGTTAATTGCGCGACGAAATTGCTGAACTGTGGTTCAACTTCGGAAGCGATAGCTGTGTAATATTGGAAAGATTATAAAATTGAGTTAGTTTTATTGTGTAAGTATAGTGGTATTTTTAGCAAAGGTATATAATTATAGGATATACAGGGTGTTACCGAAACATTCCTGAAGCCGAATACACAAGGTAGTAGGTACTCCGGGAACACTACATAACATAACATAATATAAATTCACGCCTATATCAAGGCAAGGGCAGAGGCGCTAGTACCCACATTTCTCCAGTTTATGTTTAGGTCCAGGTGGCGAGTCTATTGCCATTAACCGGGCACTTATAAACCTGTGATAAATACACATATAACTACGGAATGCATCGAAAAGTCATTAGTGTGTGCCATGGTAAAACCTGGGATCGAACCCGGGACCTCGTCTCAGCAGTCTATTATCCATACCACTAGGCTACATATTGGCATAAAAATTACGATTTTACTCTTCATCGTATCAGTAAAGCAAAATGAAACGATAATTTCATAAAAAATACATTAACTATAACAAAAAAGTAAATGGCGGCAAAATGCGAGTTGATATTTTTTTAAATTATTATTTCATTTAGCTTTACTAACACGATCAAGTAAATAGTGATAGTTTAACGATATAAGAATTATTGAATAAAATTACCAAATCGTATGTTTTTGCTAATATGTAGTAAGTTTCATAATGTTGTATGTTATGGGTGCTAGCACCTCTGCCTACCCCTTCGAAAACATAGACGTGAGTTTATGTTATGTTATGTTGTTATGTAGTATGCCATACTGACACCCTGTATAGTTATATATATGAAATTACTTACAACAAACACAAAACTTTATAAACTGTTTTTCTTCCGCTTCCTGTTTAAACTATATCTAGATTAAACTAAATAGTATATGAAAACCACGTATCCCAGTATCTGTGAGGTAACTCCTCCGAAATAGTTTGACAGATTCTTGTGATTTTTTTTGTGCAAATTTGGTACAGGTAGTTCGAAACCTCAAAAGTCCGACTAGCCTAACTACGAAATTTCGATATCGTCAATTTGGTTGTGGAGGTCCAATGGCAGTCGCTTCAAGGAACATATCAAGGTTCAGCCGCATCTTAGTTATAAAAGAAAGCCGATCCCAACTGAGTTGGGGACTCTCTCTAATGATGATTTGGTAGGTCTTAGATTCGATCGTAAACTAACGTTTAAACTACTAATCTATCAGAGTGGCCCACAGCAAGATATTGGCAATTTATATCCATGTTTAGTGACTTTCTTCACTGCAGTCTACAATGATTGGCGGATTAAACATAGTTAAAATAAACGACCAACCTCCTATGTAGTTAATTAAAAATTATGAAAACAATTTATCTTATGATATTGGGGTAGGTACATGCACTCGAGCTACCGTGGATACTTCGAGCCTGTTGGATCCTTTGTATCGACTCTAACCTTCTCTATTAAGGCGGCTATACCTCTTATTTATAGGTGCAATTTATCCTCTAGTTTAGGGTGGCCTTCCCCAAGAAGATCTATTCGATATCTTCCTAAGGCGTGACACTCGCACTGTATGCATTTCATCAAACTATTTAACTAACCAAACATTATAAAACCACCAAATTAATCCAAAAACGCTGACAACAAAAACACACACACGCCAAAAATGAATGTAAAATATAAAAACGTTATTTACACAAGCTTATCGCGGTGGTCATATAAAATTAGAATCAAAACACACAATATGAAATACGTAGCCGTTCCCGAAAGGGGGAGGCATTCCCTGAAATATTCAAACGTACACGCGATCAAACCTCCACAGAGTGAAGTAAAAAAATTGTGTAATATACCAAGCTTACTGAATAGCAGCCCCTTTTTACGGATTTGTTTACCGTAAACGATTGCAGCTTTTGTTGTGACATTCTGAATTCTAAGAGAGTTTACGAATGGTAAACATTTTGAGGTAAATTTGCTTATTTTTTTATTTTTTTTTATTATATATATATAGAATATAACTATTGATTATTTTTTTTTGTATTTAATCCGTCAATTTGCCTGCATCGTAGGTACTAAGGCCCCGATTCTACTAATTGTTAACTATTGTTAACTATTGTCAGACTACGGCCAAAAAAACCGCTACTAAATTATAAATATAAATATGAATGTAAGTGACTGGTCGCGTGTCTATAGAAAACGATAGTAATACCAATTAGTTGCTTTAAATTGTTTTTTAAATTCCTAGTGATTAAGTTTTATAAAATTAAGTTATATACACGATTAATTACATTTTTTTGGATAGATGGAGACCTGAGTTATTTTAGCGTGATACGTAACGCAAAATCACATCGACTAGTAGCCTTGCACGAAATACTATGGAATTCGTAATGTAAAGGTATCGACAGAACGGAGCATTGCGATTGGCGGGCTACACACGCACACAGGTTCACAAGAGGCAGACTGCCAATCACAATGCTCCGTTCTTTCGAAACCTTTACATTACGAATTCGACAGGAGTTCATGCTAGTGCTACAGTAGAAGCCATCGATTTTTAATGTTTTGTCAGAATTGTCCCGTCAACACACCATTGTGAGATTATTGAAATTGCAGACTTCGTCCACTGATCGGGGTCTTCCCGATCCGATTTAACACATAATACACTATTTTTTGGGTTAACTTCCAGAACATATTTTGTCTTAGGAACAGGTGATGAGAGAAATACGGAAGAAAAATTGCAACGCTAGCGAAACCGCACTTCGTCTAGTAGCACTAATAAAAAATCAATAAACCGATTGTGATACGTTTTGGATTAGGAACATTTGGCGCCAAAACTCCACCATTTTGATTTATGACTTTAATATACTCTGTGACACTTGCACAATAAAATCGAATTTGACGACATATCATTTATCAAAATCGTTTTAGCCATTTAATATATGTTTACGACAGAATATAGCGATGGGTATATATACTAGGTAGGAGATTTAACTACTACCTATAGCTATGTCAATAACCTTCCCAACCGGCTTCGGTGAGGGAGTATCCGTGGGGAGCTTTCGCACGATAAAAAAAACCATTCACTTTTCCTATCTAAATTTGATTTTAATAGTCAGCATACTAATTGCTTGTTAAAATTTTCAGTACAACCGCTAATACCGCTATATCTTTGAATCTTTCAGCGGCATATTGCGACAGCTTGCCTTTCACTTAATCAACGTATCTACAGCAATGTTATCATCTTAAATATCTCAATATAAAAGCTGCCATGATCTCAGTAGGTAGTTGTCGAGGGACCATTAGCGACTACACGTCGGTATTGATGGATAGATTGTTAAGACATCCCGGAGATATCCGATGAATGCTGTCGGATCATCTAGCCACATTATGGCCTGAATTGCTGAAGACCTTTTATGAAATATTGAAGACGGATGCGGGTGTTCGGACGTTGATCGAGTTTTTATGGTTATGCTTTGATTTGAATTTTGTTTAGGATATTAGTATGTATATACTTAGGTTTTATTTTCAATTTATGGCACGCCAATTTGACGTCACCTTGCCTGATGGTAAGCTGAATACAAAGTCTCAAGAAAGAGGGTCACAATTACAAACACGTAGTGTTACAATGGTGGCGCTCAGCTTAACGGCCTCATCAGATGCCCCGCTTAAAGGACCCGTGACTGTAGGAAGAAGGAAATACGTGCGCTGGTAAGGAATTCCAGGACTAAATGGTGCGGCAGATGAAATACTCACCGAAACGCTTGGTTCTGGAATATTCTGCACCGTATGCGGATGAAATCTAAGCCCTGCTCGTATTACGTTGTATTGTATGGTACGTTTAATGTTTAGTAGATGGATAAATTTTGTTTAAAGTATTTAATACTAGCTGTCGCCAGCGGCTCCACCCGCGTGGATGTCATATTTTGGACAATTCACACAATATCTTTATAAATTATAGCCTATGTGTTATTCTGATGTATAAGCTATATTACTGTAAAGTTTCATTAAAATCCATTCGTATTTTTTACAGAAAGAGTAGTAGTTAAGGATAGAGTAACAAACATTCATTCCATCCATCCATCCTTACTTACAAACTTTTACATTTATAATATTAGTAGGATGTTCTTATAAAGGTAGTAGGTACTTTTGAGTCCAACGTGTGCTTACCAGGACTTAAATTCCGCTAATTGTTAAAATTCTTATTGAACTGCCATTGAATTTTCAGCTTTATCTACATACGCTTAAATTTCAATATAAAAAGAGTTCATTACGTCGATTCATTCACTCATGGACTTCCAAGCTCATATTCATCTATCCTCATAAACTTGCACATTTATATAATAAGGATAGATTCCATAAATCACATCATAACTAGTTCAATGTCATAGAATCCTTCCACCACCGTCGACGTCCTGTCTAGACGTCGAATCACGAATTACTTAGGCCGCCATCTTGTAAACGTCACTCTTGTATTAATGCCGTGTTGATTGTTATAATATTGCAAAATCTGTATAAGTAAGTAGGTAGTTACTTTGTTCATATACTTACTTAATTATTAGGTAGCCGCGGTAGCCTAGTGGTATGGGTAATAGACTGCTGAGACGAGGTCTCGGGTTCGATCTCAGGTTTTACCATGGCACACACCAATGACTTTTCGATGCTTTTCGAAGTTATATGTGTATTTATCGCAGGTTTATGAGTGCCCGGTTAATGGCAATGGGCTCGCCACCTATTACATAGGGACCTAAACATAAACTGGCGAAATGTGGGTGTTCACTTCTTCCAATCCCTTCGGGGATATAGGCGTGAGTTTATGTTATGTTATGTCATTCTCGGATTGTGGTCGTCCATTGATATTTGTGGAGTAACTCTAACTTGTAAGACAAGTGTAAATCTAGCAAATTAAACAAGTACAGAAAACGTGCAATTTAATGTAATTTAACTACAAAAGCTACAAGTATATTTTCAAGAAATCTTTTTACGTCATACTCCTTTTATTACGGAGTTTTATGAGCTGTATAACATAAAGTTACAAGCCACAGAAGTGGGGGAGTCACCGTAAACGTGCAATAAATTTAATACAAGTGAAACCGCGCTTGTTGTTTATCAATAAAATATGATTTAATAGTTGTAAGTCCATGGATCGAGCTATCCTTGGAGTGTCTTAGAAGGATAAAATTCGCAATGAGGTCACACAACAAAAAAATTAAGTTACATAACTTGCAGAATATCTTAGCGGAAATGGCATTTAGCGGGCTACATCTGTCGAAGGACCGATGGGCGCTGGAGACAACCAGTTCTTGACCGAAGACCGCGAAAAGGTAAACCGAAGGTAGGACGACCCCTAGTTAGAAGGAGTGATGACCATCTGCAGGACGGTGGATCATGAATAAAATGAAAAATGATGAAAGGAATCTAAAGATAGGGACAAAACTGGTGACTCCCGCTTCGGCTCGTACCTGGGGCAACGGTTGGCCATAGCTATTCAACGGGGCAATTCCGCCAGCGTCATTGGCACCTTTGCACCAGATACGATGAGGGGCGGGTTAATAGGATTAGACTTGATTTGACTGACAGCCAAAGATGATTTTAAAATACCTATTTAACGACACCCTACTTGACATAGTACATCGACTTGTTTTTAATTTTGACAATATGGCGTCTGGTTGTCGCTGTGATGAATTTTGATTACTTTCATGTCTTTAGTGACACTCGCAAGGTTAAGACGAATCGATTGACGAAAGAATTATCAAAATCGGCCTAAGCATTTGGTCTCTAGAACGCCACTTAGAAACAAACATACATGCATAGACCGATAAATACATTACCCTCCTTTGCGTTGGGTAAAAATATGGCGTAGATGGGGAGGGGCCTATTTCCAGTTGTGGATAACAAAAGGCGAGTTGAGTAATAGGTCTTACATCAGTGTTACTTTGTTCTCTGCCGTACCATTAAGTCCTGGAATTCCTTGCCGGCGCACGTGTTTCCTTCTTCCTACAGTCCCGGGTCCTTTAAGCGGGGCGTGAAAAAGCATCTGATGAGGCCGTCAAGCTGAGCGCCACCATTGTAGCACTGAACGTGTTTGCAATGGTGACCCTCTTTCATGGGACTTTGCCTTCAGCTTAACATCAGGCGAGGTAAAGTCAAATTGACGTGCCATAGATATAAAAAAAAAAAAAAAAAAAGTAACAAATACACTATTGTTTTATTGATTTTGTTTCCCGTTGGAGGAGAATAGAGTCACTCCATCTCTTCCCGCAGGCATCGTGAAACGCGACTAAGGAAAAGAGAGTTTTTTCATCCAACAGTACCTAAACATGTAGAGTCCATTACAAAATGCATGACTAACGTCATAATAAGCTCGCACCTGTTACGTAGAACTGAAAGCCATAGCTAACGAAATGTGGGTATTAATACACCACTGCCTACCTCTTCGGCTAGTCATGGATATATGTATTTATTTAAGTTCTGCTTTTTTATACAACTTAGGTGCACTTGGCACGGCCCAATTGATGGAAAGTGGTTACCGTAGCCTATAGACGTTAGAGGGTCATCTCAACAGAGATGTCCCCGGGTCTGCCGGGGTGCGAGAGATATGTCTTGTATAATCTCACCTCCGGCATAACCTAGTTTACCATACGATCACATTATACCCGGGTTTCGCTAACCAAAAGAAAATGGTGCAGAAAGTGTGTTATAATGATAGCACATACAGTTACCGCATACGTAATGAAAGTTAAATGTAACTGGTATTACAAAATTAAGTATAGAGCCCATCCTTGTTGGAATTCGGAGCCTACGAGTGCCAAGAACGTTCTTGGCAGCAGTATAACACTATTACATTATTCTGTGAAATATACGAGAATATCAGAACTAAGTTATAGCCAGTATGTGCTTTGCTGTTTGAATTTTAAACATTTTTTGGATAGAAAATATTACTTAGGTATTTTATATATATAGTATTAGGGACATATATCTATACAGTGTTAGGGACTAATGTTATCACTATCACTAAATAGTATAAAACAAAATATAAAAAACATAGTAGGTATAAAAAGGCGACTTTGTTCACATATATGGATGTATGCTTAAATCTTTAAAATTATGCAACGGATTTTGATGCGTTTTTTTAATAGATAGAGTGATTGAAGAGGAAGGCTGGTATATATGTAACATCGTGCTACAACCAACTAGTGCGGAGCAGAAGTGAAAAATGTTGCAAAAACGGGGTGACGCAGACGAAGTTGCGCGCGTCGGCTAGTATTTTATAAAAAGAACCCGCATTGATAATGATGTTTTTTTATGAAATAATCGTTTCAATTACTTAGTTTTACTAATATGATGGAAAGTAAATAATGCTAATTAAACGCTATCACTATCACTACATAGTATAACATAAAGTTGCGTTTTCTGTCCCTATTTTTCTTGTCCCTTTGTATGCTTAAATCTTTAGAACTACGCAACGGATTTTGATGCGGTTTGTTTTAATAGATAGAATGGTTAAAGAAAAAGGTTTATATGTATATAACATCACGCTACGACTAACAGGTGCGGAGCAGGAATGAAAAATGTTGCAAAAACGGGGTGACGCAGACGAAGTTGCGCGGGTCAGTAGTAAGATAATAAAATGCAAATTAAAAAATTTCAACACCTCATCGTCAACATCCATACATCGTGACCGGTGTCCTCAGCTGGTAAATAAAAAAAAAGGTGAAATTAAAAAAAGTGTTTACCAGTTATAGGTAACACTTTTAAACTTTCTTAATTTAATTTTTTCCTCCTTGCAGTATCTGCGTCTCAAAGTGTACTTATTTTGTGCAGTAGTGGCCAGTAAACGCATCCATTTTACGGATTTTGTCCTTCCTGACATTGATTACTTTCTTGACTAGCTGTTGGCAACCAGTATGTACTTCTAACAAATAACAAAATACAGCATAATTTTGGATGGAGCGATGGAAAGGGCTTACAAAAAATACAGCTTAGTAAGGAAGAGGCTTTTCATGTTAATTCTTCCCGTTGAAGCGAAGCGCGACCGTTTTTTCCCCATATGCAAATCCCAGGGGCCCCGCCCCGTGGAGAGGACGGGCTGATTTAAAACCACATGGTGTTTCTGACGTCAGACTGTCGTGAGTAACGTGGCAAACTAGGATACGCTGAATCAGTATTTGTGGTACTGGTTGAGAATAAAACTATTAAAACGTTTTTAAACCCAGTAATGTACCTGTAGGCGTTAACTGGCGGTAATCCATTACAAGAAATTATATATTGAGTAAGGGAGGGCAATTTGCAGATTATTGCACACACAACAACACCTCTCTTCGGGTTAGAAGTCTTTTCCTTAGTTTGAGGGGTGCGGATTGACATTACTTCCTATGATAATTAGTAATAATTTAGTAAAAATAAGACCGCGGTAGCCTAGTGGTATGGGTAATGGACTGCTGAGACGAGGTCTCGGGTTCGATCCCAGGTTTACCATGGCACACACCAATGACTGCGATGCTTTTCGAAGTTATGTGTGTATTTATCGCAGGTTTATAAGTGCCCGGTTAATGGCAATACGCTCGCCACCTATTACATTGGGACCTAAACATAAACTGGCGAATCGTGGGTGCTAGCACCTCTGCCTACCCCTTCGGGGATATAGGCGTGATATTATAAAAAAAAAATAGTAATAATTTGCCATTGTTATCGTTGGCATTGTTAAACCGTGGGTGAGCAGTAAGTTCCCCTCCCTCCCCAATATATATTTTCTTCGAATTGAATAGGTTGGTAGGGTAGATTACGAAGCTTTAGTTACCGAGATAAAATTGAACGCAACTATTAGGTACGCAGCGGGCGCGGGTTTGAGTCCCACTCAATGCAAATATGAATATCTCTAATATCTGTACCTGGGAGAGCACAGTAAGTGGTCGTTACGGATCGTTGGAGCCCTAAAAATCCAACAACTGGTCTAACTGCAATACTACGATATCACCAATGGGTTATGGAGGTCAGATGGTAGTAGCTTCACGAAAAATATATAAGTACAGCCGCAAAACATGCCGATAGACTCGAAGTGTTAGCTTCAGACGCGACTCCGCTTAACGCTACTATAAAGAAGAGCCGATTTCTGTTTAATCCAACTATTTTATTGAGTAAACCTAGTTTAATTCTTAATCTTGGTTCCTGTAGGTACCTAATTGGTAAAATCCGTTCGTATTCAATTTGTTTACAGGCGACCACGGGCACATTTTATAGCGTAGTTTCAACGATTCATTGCTCAGTGTAGTGGAAGAATCGTTTGATGGCCCTGTCCCTAAAGGTCAACGGTGTGGTTAGCTGTGAAAATAAATATTATTCTATAATATCAAACCGTTTTGACACAATGATTTGTTATTTTGTAGTAAGTAACACCTTTGAACATATTTAAAAAGAAAACTGGGGTTATAAGCTTTGTTCGCGCTCTTTGAGTTCTATCTACAGGTAACAAATTAAAAAAAAAATGGAATCTGTCATTGAAAATAAGTATAGATTAAGTATCATTTATTATGTTGTTGCCCCCTTGGTCCACAATAATTTCACCTCATATCACTATCACTATCACTACTCACTATCACTACATAGTATAAAATAAAGTCGCGTTTTCTGTCCCTATTTTTCTTGTCCCTTTGTATGCTTAAATCTTCAAAACTATGCAACGGATTTTGATGCGGTTTATTTTAATAGATAGAATGGTTAAAGAGGAAGGTTTATATGTATATAACATTATGCTACAACAAACAGGTGCGGAGCAGGAATGAAAAATGTTGCAAAAACGGGGTGACGCAGACGAAGTTGCGCGGGTCAGGTAGTTGGGTATATAAGTGGGACCGCAAATCATAGTTTGATAAATTTGGGTATGAATATACCTACTCTGTCTAAATCTACGAGGATTTACAGGAGTTGAGATATGAACGAATGAATATTTTAGTTCACTATCGATCAAAGATACAACTATTAAATTAGATTTTAAAATTTTATCTATGAGTTAACTACTAAAGAAAACTTACAAGTACGAGCAACATTACAAATTCAATTTTCAGCTATATATATTTAAACATACTTTGCATGAAAATTATTATTACGGGTTAATGTAAGTTCCGACTCGGAAACAATGCGTCTTGAACGACACGCAACGCAACTACAATGACGTGTACGAACAAAAACTACCAAAGATAGTAGATTTTTAAAGGTTTACAGCATTTCCAGCTTACGTTCGGAAATTATTGAGAGTTATTTTAGCCTTTCAATTTAACTTACAATTTTATTCAAGGTATCTCTACTTGTAAAAACAGCGGTAGCCTAGTGGTATGGGTAATGGACTGCTGAGACGAGGTCTCGGGTTCGATGGCATGGCACACCATGGCACACACCAATGACTTTTCGAATCTTTTCGAAGTTATGTGTGTATTTATCGCGGGTTTATAAGTGCCCGGTTATTGGCAATAGGCTCGCCACCTATTACATTGGGACCTAAACATAAATGCGTATGTGTGCGTGTGTGTATATGAGAGCGTGTAGCTATGTGCGTGCTTTTTTAGAATTAGTATTTGTAGAGAACATGCGCCACTTTTTCCTAGTAATATGTGAGCTAATTTGATTTCGTACCTAAGGTTGTTGAACTGTACAGTCAGCAAAATGTATATAACCAGTAACCTTGCGAACTAAATGAATTGAATGGACACTCCATTGGAGGATACTTACTTCA
Source organism: Pelosia muscerda (assembly GCA_963691645.1). NCBI lineage: Eukaryota > Metazoa > Arthropoda > Insecta > Lepidoptera > Erebidae > Pelosia > Pelosia muscerda. Next base: position 3,928,923 of record OY829118.1, read on the forward strand.
TTTTACTGTGGTTCAAATGGTTGGCATTTTTGTTCATTACCGTCAAAACTTCAGAAGACAAAATGTTACTCACCATCATAGCGTGGTTTTTGCTTTGGAGTCCAGGAAAGCGTACTAACTTAAATACAGTTTTAGCGGCTTTTATGGTAGCAACTACCCTTTGACCATGAGCCCAGGGTTCGAGTAATGTTCCGTACGATATCCTTCGACGCGGCGAGTCTCCTCGCCGGATCGATACCATGGATCCTGGATGCGAGAGCCCTTTCGGTGCTGTATCGGTATCGAAAGGAGGCGCGGGAGCGGGGACAGGAACCCGAGCCTGGTGAGCTCCGGGCTGTGAAGTCCCAGCTCCACGGGGACATGGTATCCGAGTGGGAACGACGACTTGGGCAATCACGCGCAGGGCACGCTGTAGTAGCGGCGGTAAGACCCATCATGGGGGACTGGCTAGAGAGGCCACATGGTAGCCTCTCGTACCGGCTGACGCAGGTGATCACCGGGCACGGGTGCTTCGGGGATTACCTGCGTCGGATCCAGAAGGAGCTAACGTCCGAGTGCCATCACTGTGATGCGAGCGAGGACTCGGGGCTGCACACGTTGACCGAGTGCCCGGCGTGGGAGACGCCAACGCGGGTCCTAGTGACAGCCCTAGGGGTGGGAGTTATCTCGCTCGCCACCTTGCTCACGGTGATGGTACGATGCGCGAGTGCTTGGGCAGCCGCCGCCTCCTTCTGCGAGCAAGTAATGCTCGAAAAGGAGGTGGCGGAGCGAGTCCGGAGAAGACTCCGGGCCCGCACTGCCCGCGATGAGCGGAGGCGACTCGGACGTCGGAGGTCGCAGAATGACCTCCGTCCCCCATGAGCGCGGGCCTGGGGGTGACGGGTGGAGCCGCCGGTCACCCTAGCAGAAGCAGGCCACGGCGATGGCGCAAAATGCCACCCCATACCCAGGGGCTAAATCGGGACACCATGGTCCCCACATTGGGGGAAGAGGGGCATCTCAACAGAGATGTCCCCGGGTCTGCCGGGGTGCGAGAGATATGTCTTGTATAATCTCACCTCCGGCAATCAAGGACCCATGGACGGCGTGCGTTTTGGTCGGTTCGAGTCCGACATAATCACCTCCATCGGCTTTGGTGGAGGTGGTATCCGTGGGGATTTTGCGAACGATAAAAAAAAAAAAAAAAAAAGGGTTCGAGTAATGTTGGCTGCGGTTTTTATGAGATTTTACTAGTAACCAGTTGCAGTTGACCAGTCAACTCAAAGAGGAGAGGCTGGAGAGAATTACACATGGGTTGGAATTTTATCTCCGAAATATGCAGGGTATCCCAGGTACATATTGATATAAAAAATTACGCCATAATGCAAGTTGATGTTTTTTTCATGAAATTTTTGTTTCATTTAGCTTTACTAGCCCCGTGTATGGATTTTTTTTCCATTTCCATTCCAAACATCACGACGTTTCAGTCAAAAGACACCTTTTATTAGCTGTTTTATTGTTTTAAAAGATATGTTGATGTCCACCATCCTGGAGCTGATAATGTAATACTAATCATTAGTGCCGATTGCTCACGAATGAAAAGGTTCATTCGGATCTAGATCGATTCACTTACGAATGTCATGCACCGATATATTGAAAGAAAATTTTCGATTGTATTCGAAAATGAAGCAATCACTTGAGAGGAAGTGAAATGAAGGCCATTAACGGTGGACTTCATCGATAAATGGAATATTTAACACAGAAATATTTTCTCAATTCGTACTATTCCTGAGATTACCATTAAGTCCTGCAATTCCTTACCGGCGCACGTGTTTCCTTCTTCCTACAGTCCCGGGTCCTTTAAGCGGGGCGTGAAAAAGCATCTGATGACGCCGTCAAACTGAGCACTGAACGTGTTTGCAATGGTGACCCTCTTTCATGGGACTTTGCCTTCAGCTTAACATCAGGCGAGGTGAAGTCAAATTGACATGTCATAAATAAAAAAAAAGATTCAATAGATCAATCAAACTAGCAATCACACATGGTTCCATAACATTAAAACAGATAAGTGATATTCTTATAAACTTCCGACAATTTCATATAGAATCACAATTCACTAAAACGCATCTAATAAAAAACTCATACATTCATTAAACAATAACGGAACTTCATAAAATACAGAAGGGCAAACATTCATAAAATCTACAATTTTGTAAGGGAGACCAATGCGCCCAATTTCGCTGCCAAGGAGTCTGCGACGGCTCAGGGTGAACGGGGGTGAAGCAGGGGGTGAATTGGGTGGGGTGAGAATCAGGTCAGCGCACTTTAACGTCTTATGGGGCGAGACTGGGCGGCGGCGGTCGAATCTATAGCCTTAGGGCGTGCGCACATTGCGTACATGTAAATACTAGATTAGGAAGTTTATTAACCTGAACTTATGATTTTTAATTTATTATTGCACCTAGTGTAGTCCGCGGTTCCGCCTGCATGGAATGGGGTACTTTACTATTGTTGAAGTAAACTAATCTAACTGATCTCAAACCACGTATCTTCATCCGTGCGTTAATCCCGGTCGCATCCGAAGCTGCCATCTTATCTTATGCTGAGTCTGGTGTCCGATATATCCCACAACCTGTAGGTATAGGCGATGTTGAAAAATTTCACCAGTTTTTGAACTTTTTAGGACCTCCAACTACCCGTAACGACTGCCATAGATATTTGTATGACAACCGGGACTACCGCCTTAACATGTTCTCCGAGGCACGATCAGACCTGTCCAAATAGTCATATTCGTGCATACGCATATTTGCACTGAGCGGGAATTGAACTCGCACCTCCTGCGTGGCAGTTGCGTTCACTACCGCCACGCCACAACCAATGGTGTAATGACCAATGGCGATATCCAAGTTCCAAGTTATACTGGTTGGACTTTTGAGGGCTCCAACCCGTAACGACTGCCATAGATATTTGTATGACAACTGGGACCGACGACTAAACGTGCTCTCCGAGGCACGACCAGAACAGAACCCGCGACCCGTACGTAGCAGTCCACCCCGCCACGGAGGCTGTATTCTACCATGTGTATGAGCAAATAAATTCTTTCCTTCTTTATTCTTCAGTAACTAGTACACCCAAGTATCAAGCTCAGTTCACAATCATTGCAACGCGATTGAACTTTTATTTCTATGGACGATATGTGCAACGGTTGACGTGTCGTACATTACTGGTTAAACTTCGTTATGATTAAACGACACCATTGAAAAGCAGCAATGAATTCAAATAATAGGCAATACTATCATATTCATATCTATTTCATAGTATGCGTTACCTACTGCTGCGGTCTGCGGTCGGCAACGGAATCATACCTTAACCCGCAATATTGGAAACTACAATTATGTCGTTCATATATGCGGATCGATGCTTCTGTACACTCACTAATGTGCTACGGAAGTTATAATAACCAGCCAATCGGTAGAGTAACTGTTACTCGACATAAAATTTGAAGTAGGTAATCGATACATGACCTTAAACAAACAAACATCGAATAGATTCGGAATATTCGATTATGTATTCGATGTATTAAGTAACTGTATGTTCAGTTTTTGAATATTTTGTGGTCTTTCTATGATATTACGGGTCTTAGAGGATAGCTTCCGAAAACGAAAACACACGAAGCCTATTTTTTTTATAGTGCGCAAAATTTCCACGGATACCACCTCCGCCAAAACCGGTGGAGGTGATTATGTAGCCCATGGGTATGGAGTGGCACTTTGCGCCTCCGCCGTGGCCTGATACTGCTAGGGTGGCAGGCGGCTCCACCAGTCACCTCCAGGCCCGCGCTCATGGGAGACGGAGGTCATTCTGCGACCTCCGACGTCCGACTCGCCACCGCTTATCGCGGGCAGTGCGGGCCCGAAGTCTTTTCCAGACCCGTAGACGATGCCTACTACTGACTGATTTAACAAACTTGGGCAATTTTTATATTGTTGGCCTTATTTTGGTAGGTATATGTATTGATTTTTAAACGATTTAAATAGTATTATAGAACTAATTTTACTATTAAGAGGATCTAAAAATCATAGTACCTACTAAAAAAGATTGTTATTTTTAAGATATTCCTCTAAAATATAATCTTTGCCCGAATTATTTAGGAAGTAATTTCTGGTTCTGTAAAGTAAAATTCTTCCGAAAAGCCTACAACAGTTTTTAAAAGTAGTAAACTTGGCCAGGGATCAGATAGTTTAGGTCCAAGTTACTTTCTAAGCCCATAGGGCCGGTTTCTTCTTATACCAATTCCGTCCTCGCGGCCCTTTGTACCTTCGCGCCCCTAGGCACGTGCCTACTTTGCATTTAAGATAATCCACCATTGCATCTTATGCTTTTTTGTATAATTCACACCAAGAAAGCATTGAGCCTTCTTTAGGTACTACTAGCTGACCCGCGCGACTTCGTCTGCGTCACTCCGTTTTTGCAACATTTTTCATTCCTGCTCCGCACCTGTTAGTCGTAGCATGATGTTATATACATATAAACCTTCCTCTTTAACCATTCTATTTATTGAAAAACCGCATCAAAATCCGTTGCGTAGTTCTAAAGATTTAAGCATACAAAGGGACAAGAAAAATAGGGACAGAAAACGCGACTTTATTTTATACTATGTAGTTATAATTACAAGCTATTACTCATTCCAAAGCTTTTAAACTGGCTCTTAAGGTATTTACATAAAGTGCTAACCACTGCCAATGTACTTATTTCTTCTAGAATAATCTAAATACCTCTGAAAAAAGTTGGTTCATGTAAAGTTGTAAACTTATAAATAATGCTGGGTATCTGTTGAACTTTCATTTTATGACCTCAAGCTAGCTCTGATTGATAAATTGGTTTCAATATTGTATAAAATCTATTAAACGTAAAATAGCTTTATACTTCGAGTTTTGGTATAATATGTATAATGTAGAATAAATAAATACTTGGATGTGAAAATTTTTCCGTTAAAATAAACATATTTTTTTTATATTTTTACGCATAGTTTTACACATTTGCCTACAAACGACTTACCAACTTAATGCAGCCTTTGTTTGCATATTTATTTCAATTTCTTTTTAAAAATATTGGGAAACAACTGTTAGGACGTATGTTGGAGGGAACACTTTAATGCCACGTCTACATTTACGTAACATTTTACCGTGACTGTCTCAAAAGTGCGTGTCCGTCGCGTATTCAGCTGCGTGATAGCTGAGCTTAAACCAAACCATCGATCGACTGGTAGCCGGGTCACACAACTCTAGTTTGTGTGCCCATGTGCCACAAGTTATTACGTGCACACTCAACGTCATGTCTTGATGCTACGCTATCCGGTCCGCACAATATCTTCACGGGAACCAATCTCACCGGAGTCGGTGAGGGCCCTGGATTTGCCGGGTGCAAGAGATAAGTTCGCTACTACCTTTCCTCAGACAATTAAAGGTTTAAGTCTACTGCGACTTCGAGACTCTACTAAGTTTAAGTAACTGTTTAAGACTACTGCAATTACAGTGTGAAACTTACTATTTAATAAGGCGTGAATTGCAAAATTGTAAAGGCATAATCAAAATAAAATCGTACGTTTAAACACGAATTTGGTCTGCAATGAAAAGCAGAATATTTGGTTCGATGGTTCTATTGTTTAATTAAAAAAAAATACTTTAAGTCGCTATTGCACTTTTTGTAGTAGCGTCATATCCTATAATAGTTATTGACTTTTACAAAATATGCTAAGTAATAACATAACATAACATAAGCTCACGCCTATATCCCCGAAAGGGTAGGCAGAGGTGCTGGCACCCACATTTCGTCAGTTTATGTTTAGGTCCCAATGTAATAGGTGGCGAGCCCATTGCCATTAACCGGGCACTTATAAATCTGCGATAAATACACACATAACTTCGAAAAGTCATTGGTGTGTGCCATGGTAAACCTGGTATCGAACCCGAGACCTCGTCTCAGCAGTCCATTACCCATACCATTAGGCTACCACGCCTTTATAGTAATAATCAATTATCAATTATTTCATTTGTTGTAGATAATGAGCGGCTACGGCGGAGGCGTCATGTGTGACACAGACGGGCTGTCCCGGCGCCTGCGCGACGCCGAGCGAGCCCGCGCCGACGCCGAACGCGCCCACGCCGATGCGCTTGCGCAACTTCGTTCGGCACAGCGCTCACCCATCGACTCGCATAACGTCGAGCAGTTGCAATCCAGGGCCAGGGAGCTTGAGAAAAAGGTACCTGAACGAATCGAACTTTATCATTGCAGGTATAACATAAAGTAATATAGATATAAGAATCTTTACGAATTAAATGGGTTGAATAAATAGGTACTTGTTGTTTGTATTAAAATGAGAGCCCATGACACCAATCCTAGTTTGATCAGATTACCAGATGATATGTACTTTTTACGGTATTAATTTTCAGGATCACCACTGCGTTTTTAGCTTGTTAGAATAGCCATTTCGTGACCTCGATATATCATTAGACGAGTCTTTAATGGGAGATCAGGAAATGGCTATCCTGCCAAGTTAAAAACCTGGTGGTGATAGGTACTGCAAATTAATACCGAAAAAATCATCTGGTAAGAAAATATGTATAGGATAGGGAGGGGAACCCACCACTCACTCACATTTTCCGCCATGTAACGCTTACTTCTATATCGTATATATCTACGTATACATCTAGTAATCTGATCGAACCAGGATTGATGTCATGGTTTCTTATAACAGTGTCAATATTAGAGCGCTAACATTTTACGCTATTGATTAAATTCCCATAGGCGGCGTTAGAGACGGTTCGTTGCGAAGAACTACAACTGGAATTGTCGTCGGCCCTGAGAGCTCGTGGCGCGTCAGGTGGTGGCACCACGTGGTCCACTCAAGCCGGCCAGCCAGCTTCTGAAATCGAGCGGATCATGGCTAAGATCGAACAGGACAACCGCATCCTCGCCGAATTAGAGCATCCTCGCTCCACCACGCATGGTAATATACCTACTAGCAGGAGCAGGCACGGGTATTACCCCGACCGGAATATCTCAGACGTCACTGGTTTCACAGGTATCCAAACCAGCGGATCTAATCAGGCCTTGGGAGAGTTTCACTCCCCGACGCCATCACCGCTGCCACACTCGTACACGAGCACGGCTGGACACGTAGCCATCTGCCAGAGCAACACCATGCCGACCCTGTCCTCACTGCACGCTACCGGACAGTTCACAGCACCCAGCTCCAACTCTGTGGCTTACTCCATGAGTGCACACAATCCCACCTCGTATGCCAATCCCGTTTCCGCCTACTCCACCAGTTCGTATGGCCTCCCTCATCAAGTTACGTTTACCAACCCAGTCACGGCTCCACTTGTGAACAACATGGGTCAAATATCTAACACGTTAGCTGGACTTCAGAGTAACCTACAGAATATGAGTAACGTGCCAGGTATGAGCTTGGGCGGAGGCCTTAGTGGACCTGGCATGACAGGAACAATAACAGGAACAGGCCTGAACAGTTGTTTGAGCAATCCGCAGACAAGTTTAGCTGGTGGTTTGACGAGTACGCTAGGCGGAATACAGTCAACTCTGACCAGCGGATTGAGTAATGCGCTCTCCAATTTGACTGGTGGTACGCAACTCGGAGGGATGAATACAAGTTTAACAGGCACTAGTGGTTATGGAACAGGAACGTATACAAACCCCCTCCTCTCAAGCGGGTTAGGAACAAACCCTATGAATATAAAACTAAAACCTCTAGATGAAATAGAACTCGGTATCGGTAGATATCCGACGACGACTGCAGGCGTAGGACGGGTGGCGACTCCAGTTACGCCGCACCAACCTTCGTGGAGTTTAGGATTAGATAGCCAATTTGGAACTGATAGACTAGGACCCTTAGTAGACACGAGTTACAGCCACGATCGGAATCAGAGAACTCTATCGAGGATTATACCTAATGCCGGAATGGATATAGACGGTGAGTAAAACAAAATATCTTGTAACACTTACTTTTTTATTATGAGATGTGTTCAAAATTCGTTACTATTTTAGGTCGAAATTCGCATTATATGAATGGCGGTGCAGCAACAGAAGGTCAAGTTGATATGTTGGATATACCAGGCAAAGGTCGCTGTTGCGTTTACATCGCACGTTTTTCTTATGATCCACCAGAGTGAGTATTCTGAAGTAAGACTTTCAAAGATTTAGACAAGATATTAATATTTGTGATGTTTTTAGAATTGAGACTGCAGAAGGAGAACTATCTATCTGTGCTGGTGATTATTTATTAGTCTGGGGTCCACCTGATCCTAATGCGTCGATGCTTGACGCTGAATTATTAGATGGACGCCGAGGCTTAGTACCTGCTAATTTTGTCCAGCGATTGATTGGGGATGACCTGTTGGAGTTCCATCAGGTAATTGCTAGAGTACGTACCAAAATATATTTTGTTTTAGAGGACGCTCACAAAGTTTAATGGTTTTTCACTTCATTCATGATACTTGCAAATGCTTCAGACGTGGCTCCGTCAGAGCACTCCCCATGAAAGGTACTGGTCGCGGGTTGCGCTCAGAAGCAGTTCACCAGATTCGCAATTTACCAGATTCGTAATTTACCAGATTCTCGATTCACCAGATTCTCAATTCACCAGAAGTACAACCAATAACAACAATCATTATGCTTATAGTAGGTACTGTATTTACAACTAAACCATTTAAAAAAAATAGTTAGAAAAAAAAATAGAGGAGGTAGGACACGAGAGCTCACTAGAGAGGTTTTGTGTTGTCAGTGGGAAAACCAAAGGCTTATCCTACATCTTTTGCGTTGACAACACAGAATGTCTCTGTTCTTACAGGGGTTGTGGCACGAGTGTTATTCCTCTGGTGTTACACTCGCCCATAGGCCACGGTAACCACTTACCATCAGGTGGGCCGCGTGCTTGTCTGCGACCTAAGTTGTATAAAAAAAATCTAACAAATAATTCATGAACAAAAATTATATAATATAAGGCTATTTAACACTTTAAAGAAGCCAGGCCAGCCAGGCCAGCCTTTTTTTTTTGCTAGAATTTATTTATTTCTTTTGTTGTCTTTATAATGTAATGAATTTTTGAAAATTTTTATATCCTGCACTTCTGCTTCTTTTTTTTTAATATTAATATGCATTTTAACAAATATGGTTTACACACCGCTATGCAATTTCTGTATGATAGTACAAAATCTGGTCGGTTGCGAATTTGGTGAATCGAGAATCTGGTAAATTACGAATCTGGGAAATTGCGAATCTGGTGAACTGCTTCTGAGTCCCGTCTGGGCATTCACTTTTACCATTCTAAATTGGCACTTGTCTTTGTTCATTTTCATTATTTTCTTGAATTGTATTCTGTGAAAAACACATTTGTTCACACGTTCATATTTATTATGATATTTCGATAGGCGGTCGTTGCAACTTTACGAGATGCTGATGAGTCTGCTACTACAGCTGTCAGTGAAATCTCGCTAAGCCGAGACGTAGCTAGACTCAGTGAAGTCGCAGAGCTCAGTGAAGGTCCTGAAGACGATGACAATGGTGAGCAATTACACAATACAAACGAACTAGTACATATGAAAAATATAGATGAAACTAGTATTGAAAGTAAAGCAACAGAAATTCTTTTTATATTTTAGATACATTTGAGTGATAAAAATGAGAAAACAATGATAGTGTCAGTAGTAAAAATATTAGCTAACATAATTTTATTCTAATATCTTTCGTCATCTATAAAGTTTTGAAATTCGCATGCCTAATCCAAACGCATCAAGCACTCCTTGTGAACTACCATAGTAGTTTAAACCATGATGCTTTTCACAAATAATTAGACATTATTATGAAGTACACACTAACAACCTGAGACGGTTAATCGTTCGTGAACGATCATTTATCTAGAAATAGTTCTATAGTGGAACCTTTAAATCCTGTCCTCTCCCAATCCCTTGGACTTCGCTGCACGCTTCTTCGCATAACTCACGCACTTCGCCTGCCTGGCTACATTCCTCGCGATCTACCCTCGGACCTGAACAGCCGAGCTGTTTTTCTCGTCGCTAGTACCCGCGCCGAGGCAGTTGACTCTGGAGAGGCAGCTGAACAAGTCGGTGCTCATCGGCTGGACTGCTCCTGAGGGTGTCCAGCAAGCCAACATTGAAAGTTACCACGTGTACGTTGACGGCGTCCTCAAGACTACAGTCAAGGCTTCAGAACGTACTCGAGCTCTGGTTGAAGGCGTGGATTCTAACAGGGTGAGCCATTTACAAATAATATTTAGTTGTTTTTAGTTTTTTTCACTTTACATTTGTTTCAATAAGCACAAATTCATTTAGTTGGTCGTTTATAATAACTTTTTCCTTTTTGTTTTTATGTATTTGGGTATTTAATCATATATTGGCATTCTTGGATTTATTATCAAATTTATATTTTCCTTTTTCCAAAGCCACATCGGATCAGTGTACGTTCAGTGACAGTGTCTCGTCGCACATCTAGAGATGCCGCTTGTACCATGGTGATTGGAAGGGACACAGCTAATATGGGTCCGACCTGTGTTAGAGCCAGTGGAGTCACCTGCTCTCAGGCAGTAATATCCTGGCTACCTGCCAATTCTAACCACCAGCATGTCGTCTGCGTTAACAACGTAGAGGTAAGTTATTATTTTTGTTTTACAGTCTGTTTTTATATATTAAGGAACTTCTTATTATGATCGATTATAATTTGCAGGTTCGAACAGTGAAGCCAGGCGTATACCGCCACACCATCACAGGCTTGTCACCCAGTACTCAGTACCGAGTTACCGTAAGAGCTAAGCACTTAAGAGCTGGACCTCCATCAGGAATACCAATAGAAGAAGCTCCAGGGGCTTACACAGATTTCAGAACGCTACCAAAAGGGTTGCCTGATCCACCGAACGAAATAATGGTACGTGCTGGTAAAAAATCCAGAAATCAGCATGACGTGAACTGGGCATGCTTTTGAATCCAATCTTATACATTCAACACTCACATCCCTTGCTCGCTGATGTATTAAATGTACTTAGTCAGGATTCTAATTACAATCACACAGTGGATAGTGGAAAAAAAAACAATTTACCTTTTGTAATATTAACGGTGTAATATGCTTTTTTTCGAGACGGTAAAATTTTGAAAGCGTTATTAGCACGCACAAGGTAGCTTTCCAATGCTCCACAATATGTGTGATGATATAATATAACTACTCACATAAATTCGACTGATACACCCCTATTCCTTTCAAATAATTCACAACCTCAAAGCACACAGCACGTCTCGAGGAAGTCGCGTCAATCGCAACCATAAATCCAGCTCCAGGAAAATTTATTTCTTATCCCAACGCTCACCTTGATGTTAGCTTAGCGACCCTCGTCTGTAATGTCAGCCCCTCCCTCAATGTGGCTTAGGTCGACGTTGGCCCATATATGTAAACTTAATGTTAAAACTCAATTGGCTTGCTCACAAATGTTCGGCTGGATTGTTGGTGGTGATTGGTGCGGTGTCGCAGGTGGAAGCGGGACCCCAGGATGGCACCCTGCTGGTGACTTGGCAGCCGGTTCTACGTCCGCCCGCCTCGGGCCCCGTCACTGGATATGCAGTGTACGCTGACGGCAAGAAGGTCACCGACGTGGATTCCCCAACCGGTGACCACGCTCTCATCGACATTGGCAAATTGATCGGCCTCAATCCTAAATGTGTCACCGTAAGTATAGCTGTATGGAGCTTGATTTGGCTATGATAATGCAATGTTAGCAGTACAATTATTAACGAGACTACACGTTTCAACGTAGACTTTTCATAAATATTCAATTGACTTTATTATATTGGCATTCTCTAACGTTTTTTACAGGTGCGTACAAAATCACGAGACAGTCAGTCAAGTGATAGTGCACCAACGCCAATACCTCCGGCGGTGCTACGTGGGGTCGCATCGCGAATGCCACGAGGGCCAATGCCAGGGCCGAATCAAGCAGGTCCCCCTGGGTATAGGGGTCAAGGGATACAGCGACCACAGCCCTATCAACAACAACAGCAAGTGATAGAACACGATGAGAATCTTTCTGATAAAGAGATTTTTCCATCTAGCGGCATCAATCGCCACGACCAACACGCTGCTCAGGTGACCAAACATTCTTTAATTTTCAATTTTTAAGTTGACCCCTTCAATTTGTTAGAATTATTTTTCTAGATATAACTGAGATTGGTCTTTGTCCCAAAAATTAGATTTGACCCAAACCAAAGATAATTTTCCCATATCAGTATTCAAAAATGAACATGGTATTTTATTTTGCTATTATCATTAAATTGTCTAAACTTTAGTCAAATTGAACTAAAATAATATAAAATTGTATTGTTTGAATAAGTGTTGGTCGGCATAGCACTCTTCTATATTTCGTTTGCGAATAAATGTTGTACATTTTGTGTGTAACGTCAAATTTAATTTAGCCAGTTTATTTGTTTACGATGTTGATTCAGTATTTAATATAAGCTTCATATATTTTTTTTTATCTCTGATAATTTTCTTCGTCTGTGTCTTCTTAGCTATCATTATAACGATCAATGTCATTATGCTCTCTTCTTGCGTTAGAAACTGTCTGTTGTAGCTATAATATTAGGCCTTGACATTTCAAAATGTATTTCAATATTACTTAGTATACCAACTTGTGTGTATAAACAGACAGTTTTTGGCGTGATATCGGTGTTGCAAACTGCACTCTTTATACTATCTCCTGTGGTTCTGTCGCTGGCATCTTCTAAATGTCCAGTATTTAGTTCTCTGCCGACGGTATCACTCGACCACCGCGCCATCGACTAGCTATGCACTCGGCTCAATCGTACAAAATTAAATGCATACTGCTTGCGACTAGATCCGTAGTCTCTAGTGCTATTGGCCGATACCCAACAACGCACGACACCTTACAAATACAACTTAGAACAGATAAAGAGCTTGTACTTTGTGACACAGACAATACCGCCCATGAGTCTTGATCATGCCACTTAGTATAACCTAACCTTGCTCTCTCACATATATGTTATACACCTTTCCATAGCCTACTACTGGATTCGGCACAGGCCTTCTAAAGAGTATATTCGACAAAATAACCCCTTCGGTAAGGAATTTTAACACGTCTTTTCATATTTATTATCATTATTAATTTCATTCTGAAGTTTACACACGACTGATTTCGTTTAGCGTACTATTATAAATTTTTATTTTTTATTTTTTTATTAGTTATGTAAAATATTATTTAATTTTATTTAATTTTTTTATTACACAGTGTGCCCGTATATAAAAATAGTGTCATATTACATAATATTGTAGCCATATAATCAGCATATGAAGACAATATTTACTTAAGTACGCTTTTATATCTATTTATCAGAAAGTAGAAAAAAATAATACGTAGTAAACAAATGTAATTAGATAAATGCATATCTATATATACCTACTTAATAAAGAAATAGGATCTTGAAATAAACTCATTCTAGCTATACTTATGAAAAATAGTTCTTAATTCACATTTGATAATATATAGTTGTTTAGCAGGGGTTCGTATGTTAACAATTGAATAAAACCACAAAAACTCGATCTTGTGTGGTTACGGTCTCAAGGTTCTGCGTTAATGAAAATGTTCATAACAATTCACAACTCATACATAAAAACATCACTCATAGACATTGACACATTGTCGACTTATCAAACTTGAAGGAAACTCACGGAAATTAAATGTGCGAGCTAAGTTACTTGGAAGTAAAAGCCGAACACTTCCACGGCATTGAACTTCTAACTTTTCCACTTCAGCTTTTCTGTACAGGCTTTACTTGCTCTCAATGCCTGAAAAACAATATCTATAAATCTATAAAGTATTTCGTTATTCACTAAAAACAGCTTTTAATTATACGCTTAATTATCCGTTATATTATTGTGTACTTCTAACTGCTTAAAAACAATTCAATAGCATCAAAAGAAGGTACCGTCACTTTTTATGGAGCAATATCATGTCAATCAATATGCGAGCACTTTATTTCATCAACATCCCTCATGCCAGCACGACCATTATCTCACTATATCTTGTCTCGTTTAAAAACAAATGTGTAATATGCTAAAATATTGAATGACCATGTGGTATTAGCAATCGGGGATACCGGCCATCGAAATCACTAAAGAGGGCGCCACGGAGCTGGGTAGCGAGGACGAGGAGGCGTCGCGTCGCCGCCCGCAGGTCTGCGATCTCTCCTAGCTGTCATCGATGTGCTCTCCATGTGCTAGCACTATTCACTATTGCTCTCTTTCTCTTAATTCTATACGACCTCCCAGTCACGAATTTCCACTTCTCGGTGTTTCTGTGTTGTCATCTTCACTTACTGTACCGTCCTCGATGTCCACACACTCGACATGGACGAGTCCCGCCACACGCACGTCACGTCACGCGGTCCGTTTGACCCCAGCGCGACAGTCAGCTAGGCGACGCGAGGCCCCACAGAGCACTCGATACAGATCCAACACTCGTGCATGACCGCGCGTGTTTGTTTGATTGTTCCTGCATGCTGTCTTGGCTTCGACGCGTATCAACGCCGTACACTCACTCCTCCACACACCTTTCACACTCCAGTGTCTCTATGTTTTTAGATAAGTTATGTAAACCGAGGGGACATCGGGTAAAGATACGATTTTTCGTTATAATGAAAAAGTTAAACTTGAATTTATATTTTGTTATACTTCTGACAAGCACATTTGGAACAGTCTGTTATATTATCTGCTATGAATGATGTGGTTCAAAGTGTTATCGCTGCACGCTAGCTTTCGTTGTGCATGGGGGTTGACTAGAGCTACGACGGAATGTCATGTTTTATCTTATCATCCGAGGAACAGGTAACATTTATATCGCTTTGAAACGCAACGCCAATGAGGATAATGGCTATGAGCTTGATTGATTGCTGTTGGCTTTGTAATGGAAAATCTAACCTTATTAATGTGTTGGTTCGTACGGACGTCAGCAGCAACCTCCGCAAGCAGCGGCAGCGTCGCAGCAGCAATCGGGTCAGCCGTACCCGAGTACACAAGCCTACCATGGCACGCAGCAACCCCAATATCAACCACCCGGCCAGTTCCCAAGTAACGCGCCGGCGGCCTACCCCGGCGCGCAGCAGCACTACCAGAACCCGCCGCCGAGGAACCACCACGAGCGCGGCCGCCCTCCTAACCCCCACCAAGTTGTAAGTTTATTGACCTCTTCACTACATAGTATAAAATAAAGTCGCTTTCTCTGTTCCTATATCACTATTTATATAATCTTCAAAACCACGCAACGGATTTTGATGCGGCGATTTTTGAATAGATAGAGTGATTGAAGGTTCGAGGAGAGGTTCGATCCCCGCTCAGTGCAAAAAGTTGTGTGCATGAATGTTTGCACTGGTCTGGTCGTGCCTCGGAGAGCACGTTAAGCCGTCGGTCCCGGTTGCCATACAAACATCTATGGCAGTCGTTACGGGTAGTTGGAGCCCTCAAAAGTCCAACCAGTCTAACTTGGAATTTCGATATCGCCATTGGTCATTGGACCATTGGTTGTGGAGGTCAGATGGCAGTCGCTTCACGCAAAATATCGAAGTACAGCCGCATCACAGTTAGACTGGAAAGCCGACCCCAACTGAGTTGGGAAAAGGTTCAGAGAATGAAGAGTGATTGAAGAGGAAGGTTTATATGTATGTAACATCATGCGACAACCAACTTGTGTGTGAGAGTGTGAAAAATGTTGCAAAAAAGGTGTGACGCAGACGAAGTTGCGCGAGCCAGCTAGTTTGATTATAATTAATAACTAATGAACTACATTTTAGCACAGTATATATTCTTGTATTTCTTTTTGTATTCTGATTTTACGACTAGGGAGCAAAAATCTTATGTAAGTATAGTTGCCAGCGGTAATGGCATAACTCCTTAACATATTTAAAGTTATTCCTCATTTTAGATCTAAAACTTGGCATAAATTAATACCTGAAAAACAATTGGAAAATGTTAAATAACTATTAAGTTGTACAGTGGATTCTAAAAGTTTCTGGACACCTTATTATCTATACCTAATCCTGTGACAGCCTCAGTCTAATTGAACCAAAAGTAACATAGATAGCGTTATCTATATCTTGTTTCTTTACTAGAAAGTACGAGTACCTTATGCATTGCTCATGCAAGTAGTAGTCTAAACTTAATAACATTTATAAGTAGATCTATTATCCAGTAGCTTCTAAGACCAGTAGTCGTGTAGTGTCATTACTTCATACAATTTTGGTTTCAAATTGGGCAGGAAGCCCAGTGTACATAATAATAATTCACAAGTTGTTAAAATAGTACCTCGTCTCAGCAGTCCATTTACCCATACCACTAGTATGGGTAAATGGACTGCTGAGACGAGGTCTCGGGTTTGATCCCAGGTTACCATGGCACACACCAATGACTGTTCGATGTTTTTCGAAGTTATGTGTGGATTTATCGCAGGTTAATGGCAATAGGCTCGCCACCTATTACATTGGGTCCTAAACATAAACTGTCGAAATGTGGGTGCTAGCACCTCTGCCTACCCCTTCGGGAATATAGGCATGAGTTTATGTTATGTTATGTTAAAATTAACATCATTTCGACAAAACTGACTATACCCAACGCTTGTATTTAAATATTCGGTTCGTCTTTCCTACTCGTCCTTTCGGTAATATGGTTTATTTTTAGCTATTAGGGGTATATTACATTGGGAACTAAACATAAACTGGCGAAATGTGGGTGCTAGCACCACTGCCTGCCTTCGTGGATATAGGCGTGAGTTTATGTTTTGTTTTATAAGAGGTGCGACTGCTATCTCACAGAAGGTACCCCTTTGGGCCCTAAATATATCAAAGAGCCCTTTAAACACAAAACAATATCAAAATCTAATAGATCAATTTCACACATCAGCAACAACAGAGTCAGCAGGGCGGCAGCATGCAGTACACCGCCCGCGGTCCAGCACCAGCAGGGCCCCGGGGCCCCCCCGGGGGCGGCAGGCACGCACAGCAACATCCTCAGTCTAAGAAAAGCCGCTATTTTATCGCCTTATTCGATTACGATCCAACCACCATGAGCCCCAACCCTGAAAGCTGTGATGAAGAACTGCCCTTCAGTGAAGGTGACACAATCAAGGTGAGTGTGGAAATGTCAGATACTGCAATATTTAAAAAAAAAAAACAATTTTTTTTTATCAATGGCACGTCAATTTGACTTAACCTCGCCTGATGTTAAGCTGAAGGCAAAGTCTCATGAAAGAGGGTCACCATTGCAAAGACGTTCAGTGCTACAATGGTGGCGCTCAGCTTGACGGCCTCATCAGATGATTTCTGTGTATAATACTAGATGTGTGTAAAGTAGCAACACCAACCAGGGGTCCTAGACATGCGAGAGATATGTCTTGTATAATCTCACCTCCGGCAATCAAAGACCCATAGACGGCGTGCGTTTAAGTCGGTTCGAGACCGACATAATCACCTCCACCGACTTTGGTGGGGGCAGTATCCGTGAAGATTTTGCGCACGAAAAAAAGGGGCCCTAGACAATCGGCAATTCGTTGGTAATCGTTTTGTTGAATGGAATACGATATCTTATTCAATGTATAGGATTAATATTAATTTTGACGTTTATGACATTTGTGACAGGCGTGAACGAATGTCAATCCCATGTACTAATCTATTTTAATTCATTCTACAAAACGATTCCTAAACGAAACCGGTCCTAGACAAGTGTGTAGAGCCCTAAGTGTCTAATGCCCCAGGTCAGTTATACTTTGTAAAATATAGCTTGGGTCCTATGACAGATGTCAAAATTTGGTTCATAGGGATGTCCGAAATTCGATAAAAATATCGATACTACCAGCTATTATTGATGCATGTTACATATAATTAGGTTTAATTTAATTGTATGTGTGTATTTAATTGTAATGAGAACGGAATATACGTAGCATACAAGGCGTTGGCACTCGTACTGATGAGAATGAGTGGAGAGGATCAGTGGAAGTTCATATCAAACAAGATGTTGGCGCGTGTATCTTATGCCTATAGGTATCATGGCCCAAGAGCCAAACGCGGGGTGTCTTCTTACAAAATCCAAAAACAGGTTCATATTATTTAGGATCAAGTATATTGAAATATAAACATTATTATGATATTAAAAAATACCTAAGCAATAAGATTAAATTCTAATTAATTTTTTCTTATATTAATTTCAATTTTCAATTAAGCTTTATTCAAAATATGGATAGTTCATAGTATGTGGTCACGATGATTCATCACCCATCACTAATTAGCTCGGTATGCCCATAAAGTATGACATTGACAGCTACTACATTCAATAATAGAAAATTCAAGACTTCATGTGCGGGATTTCACTGACAGCTGTCATAGGACCCAAGCTACATTTTACAAAGTATAGTAGGATGGGCCTGGGTGACCATTGTTAACCTTTTGAGACTTCTCCATGACCCGGATAACACGTTAGGTTAAGCCAGGCCCGGTTGCTACACGAACTTTAATATATTGCGAATATGGCAGTTCCTTCTCAGAAAATATCGAAGCTGTGAAGCTTCGTAGATAGAATGAAAAGCTAGCCCTCACAAGTTACAGTTGAGAAAGGGTCTGGAATGTTGACACCGTAATTGAACCCGAGACACCTTAATTGGACCCTGTATACCTTATTTGAATCCACTTACCGACATACACTTGGTGTGGTTTCATTTGCATCATTGGCTCGCACCATTTATTTAAATATTAGATAAATAGATGAGACGAGGTTTCGGGTTCGATCCCAGGTTTACCATGGCACACACCAATGACTGCGATACTTTTCGAAGTTATGTGTGTATGTATCACAGGTTTATAAGTGCCCGGTTAATGGCAATAGGCTCGCCACCTATTACATAGGGACCTAAATATAACTGGCGAAATGTGGGTGCTAGCACCTCTGCCTACCCCTTCGGGGATATAGGCGTGATACTATAAAAAAATTAGATATCTAATCCATAAGATAATCAGAATATCCACCAAAATTTCCCTAGCTAAGATCCGCTGTATCTCCAGGTATGGGGTGACAAAGATGCCGACGGTTTCTACTGGGGCGAATGCAGAGGCCGCAGGGGCTACGTGCCCCACAACATGGTGATGGAAGTCTCTGAGCAAGAGGCCGCTGGCCAGGCGGCGAAGCGAGAACGCTGGGCCGACGCCTACGCCAACCAGCCTGTCAGGAGAATGGTCGCACTGTACGACTATGACCCTCAGGAACTAAGCCCAAACGTCGATGCTGATGTAAGTATCTGAGCTTTATTACTTCTGCCAGTAATGAGTCTATTAGCCCGGTACACTACTGGATATAAGCCTCTCGTAAGGTTGGAGGCTTTGGCCTTCTGATTCCACATTGACCAAACGGGTTAGTACAGGGTTTTATTGTGTGACATTGTCTGTGTTTTCCGTTGAACGCCTCTTAGGATAACTTTGGGATGAGATGGGGTGGTAATTTTCTTTATCCATCACTATATAGATGAACTAATTTAAATTGAGCCGATGCCATCGAATAAATAAGGAAAAATCGAAGGCAGTAAATGGAAGCGCCCAATATGACACATCACTTTTTCACCAACAAATTAAGTTGCTAGTAAATTCCTGTGAAACAATTGTAAATTTTGGAATATTCACGTTAATTTGTCTGTAAGAAATGTAACGTAAAAGTTAAGCATTCATTGCCCTCTATTATAAATATCAATGATGTCTTACTTTGAATCTGTATGAGCCATTAATGACTCATCAAGCCGTTGAAATCTCTCTCTGATAAGTTTATTTTTACTGAAACTTTCACGGTATCTACTGACGATGTTGTGGGTATTTCTGGTCACTTTTGAAACACAAGGAGGTTATGTAGGTCTGTACTCAAAGACAATTTGGGTGTATTATCACTTGCCTTACCGGGTATGATCTATAAAGTCTAAACTAATTTCTAAAGCTTTTTAATATTAGACACTTTTATATTATATCATATGCACTACGCAATAACTCAATGATGCTTTCTGAAAGATCTTAATAACTTGATTGTTGACCTTTATCTGATTCTTCATAAACTGTATTCATAATAGTGTGTGGTGTTACCTTTAAATTGTGTGTACCTATATTCATTGAGTCATTGTGTTTTCTTCAATAAGTTCCCTTACTTGTACTAGTTCATGAGATTTTTGCACCTGTACGTAATTAGCTTTTTTATTATTCTCTGAACTACTTCTCACTTTCCCTCCATTTTCACATCTTTAACATCTTCTTTAATATTATTTTCCAAATCTTCCCTCTCTCTATACTATATTCTTAGTCTATAATTTCTGTTAAAAACTTTTCCAATAGTTACTGAAAATTATGTCAGGGCCGTTATGTCCAGGCGGAGCTGAGCTTCCAAACGGGTCAAATCATTCACGTATACGGTGATATGGATGATGATGGGTTCTACATGGCAGAAATTGAAGGGGTCCGCGGTCTTGTGCCCAGCAACTTTCTCACTGAAGCCAACGATCAGTATCCCCCAGCTGGACAAAGCAGTCAAGGTTAGGAATTTTCACTAAATATAATGCAAACATAGAACAAATTAGTTTGTCTAAATGTGTTTTCTCAATTCAAAAAGTAGTTAAGTAAGATTAGTATATATAGTTTTAAATTAGAGTTAATAGGATCTTTACCATGTGTCATGATGATGGCCCTTGTAACAGTGCCGAAATATCGGATACTCAAAAAACTCATATCAAATATCCCACTAGCTCTGATTCTAATGACCATGATAGTTTAAAAATCTATGTTGAAATTCTTCTTTAATACTTATCTTTCACTAAAATTGTTGCTATAAGCAGTCAAAAGATTCAATGGATTTTTATGGTAAGATGTCGAGCGGTATATGTATTGAATGCAGGCGTCGCTGGCGTAGCAGGAGTTGGGGCTGCAGGAGCAGGGGGGCGCAATGCGGGGCGCGGGCGCGGTGTAATGGGGGGTGTACCGGCCCCGGCAATGCCAGGACCTGGCGCCCGTGGGCCCCCTCCTCCCCCTCGTGACAACGTCGCGCCCGTGCCTCGCAACCTTCACCGGAAGCCAGGTGAGGCAAGATTAAATCCAAAAATAATCCAACCTGGCCTTTTCTTCGTCATCCCTACCGATCCCAAATCCTTTCCTCTCCTTATATTTATTAAAACTAAGCCGGGGTGGTCGGCTCGTCGATTTAATGTTAATAATTTTACTTCTTGAATTCGTAGTGATAAATATGATTATGGTTTGTTGGTCTATGTTTTTTTGCTTTAAGTTTTTCAAATTTAAATAGAAGATCAATTTTTGGATGGTATTCGTGCATTTGTTAACTATATTCAGCAGAGACAGTTAAGAATGCTGTCAAAGAAATTGCCGAGCCGGCCTCCTTATATTTAGGTAAGTTCGGTGGCGACACAAGTCGGTACCGTTCACCGAGAGCTTTGAGTGTTTCATGTTTGCACCTTGGACTTGCTATGTGACTACTGAGAGACGCTAGCTATTTCGCTCTGGTACCCTCTTTCATCTTTTCCTGTACACTTGCGATTGCGACGGGACTCGCTCTGCGAGTTTGGATTTTAGAAATTTTTGTTCCGTTTTGCCTCATTGTCTCTTGTAACATTTAGAATTGCAAATCTTGTAAAAAAAAGATAAATTACAAACGATTCTAAAAGTGGGATGTCTGATATCCTTATAAATTGATAGTTGTATAGGCAGTGGCGGTAAAACGGAAAGTTTTAACGCGAGTCCGGTTGCAATCTACGGAGCACTAAGACTCTTGGTGTACACTTTGCTAATGAACACTATCTTGGATTACACAGTCACAAACATCGTTCGGGGAGGTTCTGATTCGGTACAAATATTCCAAAATATTGTATGTAATAATTATTTATTTATATCAACTCACACAATTGGAGCACAATATGTATACGAGTTTTGTTAACGACGATACGTTATTTTATTTTCATCTATCCAACTATCTGTCCTATTGTTATCTTTTGTTTGTCACATGGTATTACACCTGGCATTCAGTCGGGCACAGCGGGTAGGCCGCTCGTACAAATACACGCAACATAATCTCGCACAGAACCCACAAGGTGCGCGTGAGGTGTGATCCAAGTTTCAAGTGGTTGTCTGTGGTCACTATATATGTTGTGTGTATTGTCTGTTTGCTAGATGCCTGCCCTCTTCCCCCTTCTCAGTTAGACCACAACACATGCGCCAGTAATCCAGAACAGGCGAATTCTCAGGTAAAAAATACCGTTTGTAATCGACCCACAAGAATACTTTCAAATATACTATGCAACGATACTTTAGACGTTTTTTTGTTCCACTGTCACTTCATTAACTCTAGATTTATTATTTTCACTGTTTCCTTTTTCTTCATTTATTTCTTTTTTTATATTTACCTTGCGTTTCATTATTGCGTTCAGTGTATAAATGAGGGCATCTGGTATTGTGGCCGCCCGGTAACTCGGTCCGCTAAACTTGCGCGGACAGACGGTTATGATTACCATGTACACATCATTAGCTGTCATCGCATACTGGACCAGATCATACAAAGACTAGTACAATACATACACTGGCGTACTTCACTCACATCAGATACCATAAACCCATTCACCATAATATTGTAACTACAATGTCTGACGCCTGTGAATCCTTTACTAAGCGATTACGATTTAACAGGCAATATGTGGTATAAAGAAGACTTCTATCGTATCTACTAGTTCGGTTGAAACAATAATTAATCTGCTTTAAGCGCCCGCTGTGCAGGCGACTGATACAGATGAGCTAAATGCCCGGGACCAACTTTTTCTTACCATTTCTAGTATTTCTACTATAAGGTTGCACTTTCAATGCGGAATAGCTCATGTTACTAGATTCTACTAATTGTTGATCATTGTCAAACCACTGTGATTACAAAAACTGCTATTGGATTTTCGGCTTTATGATCATAGGCTTAAAGTTCCAAATGAAATGACAGCGAGTTCTTACATTATTTCATTCACCCTACAAGATACCATTTCAATTTTGACTTTAACAGCATGGTAGTACAGTTGCAAATTCAATGGTGTTTATGCCGTTTCAGTGGTTTGTCAATGGTTTGCAATTAGTACAATCAGGGCCCTGATATATGGTGGCAAAATGCTAACCTAATGAGAGTGAGATACAGTTTTTTTGTTAAGTACATACTTTTGTCGACAGAACTCTGTTTAGCTGGGCTCCTATTTCTCCGTTCTGTTAATAAAGTAAGCTTTCGAATTGATATGGAACTTTGTAAATACAGATTGTTATGGCCCATTTTACCAAATAACACATCGATTAAATAGTTTAATTCGATAATTTGGTATTGCAGATAATTATGAACTTCGCTATTTACACTATTATATAATTTGTAACGCAGTCTGTACATTGGAGATATTTAAAAAAGGTTATATTATAAACTATTGTGAACTAAACATATTTATTTTGTTTGTCTGTTTTTCGCGATGTACGCAAAATCTATAGAAGGACATGGTCTGACTTACTTACATTTCTTTGATAGCTTGTTGAATAAAACGAGAGATAAATGACTAAAATTACTCGCGAAATTAGCGATACTTAACTAACAACCACGTAGTCGGAGCCGTCCGGAGCTGATCGGAAATAAGAACAAAACATGTAAATTTTAGTACTCAGTTGATCTTGCTGTTAATTTGCGAATACGATAATTAACTAAACTAAGTAATTATTATTCATTTTAGTGTCATATATGACACAATTTAAAATCTGAACTACTTGTCTGGACCCCGATTCTACTAATTGTTAAACATTGTCAAACCACTGAGATTAGAAAAACTGCCATTGAATTTTTTGCTCCATCGAATATGCTTAAAGTTCGAAAATAAGTGAAAAAGAATTCATTACTTCCTTTCATTTACTTCACACTCTACTTTAATGTCATTTAATTTTTGTATTTGACGGCATAACAGTGAAGTTTTGTAATCTAAGTGGTTTGACAATGGTGAAAATTAGTAGCTTCAGAACCCTGGTAGCATACATAGACGTCTTTAATATACCACACTTATAATAATCATCAGTTTCATTGAACTCAAATTTTGAATTAGGTACCTACCGTAATCGAATAGTATCCATAACTTATTCAAGCTTTTTGTTGTAGTTAACTAAAGCATGATGAATGTATAACATCGTAATCACTTTTAAAACCTCTAAGCTTTTGTCTATGAACATAAACATCCCTTATTCTGAATGTGATTGGTTCCGTTGTGATTATACCGTAACACCTGCTTTGTCTATGGCGATGCATGTTATGTTGCGCAGGTTATACTGTTCGATTGATGTGTGTACTAATTGTGATATATATATATATAAATTATGTATATATTATACCTAGTTATCCCGAATAATGTGATACCTAACTAATATTGTATAGCATGAAATACACCGAGTGATTTAGACTTATGTAAGTTGAATTTTAATATTACCTTTAAACGTTTCAATTCTATTAAAATATTCTATACCATTTGAATTCGTATCTACCTACCAGTGCATTGATAAATAACATTTCCCTAAGACCTAATATAAAACTATACTTTGTAAAATGTAGCTTGGGTCCTATGACAGCTGTCAGTGAAATCCCGCACATGAAGTCTTGAATTTTCTATTATTGAATGTAGTAGCTGTCAATGTCATACTTTATGGGCATACAGAGCTAATTAGTGATGGGCGATGAATCATCGTGACCACATACTATGAACTATCCATATTTTGAATAAAGCTTAATTTAAAATTTGAAATTAATATAAAAAAAAAATAATTAGAATTTAATCTTATTGCTTAGGTATTTTAATATCATAATAATGTTTATATTTCAATATACTTGATCCTAAATAATATTGAGTAAATAAAATCCTACATTCAATCCATCAACGCCCTGAACCTGTTTTTGGATTTTGTAAGAAGACACGCCGCGTTTGGCTCTTGGGCCATGATATAGGCATAAGATACACGCGCCAACATTTTGTTTAATATGAACTTCCACTGATCCACTCCACTCATTCTCATCAGTACGAGTGCCAACGCATTGTATGCTACGTTATACAATTAAATTAAACCTAATTATATGTAACATGCATCAATAATAGCTGGTAGTATCGATATTTTCATCGAATTTTGGACATCCCTATGAGCCAAATTTTGACATCTGTCATAGGACCCATGCTATATTTTACAAAGTATAGATGCATTCTAAAATCATATTCTAATCATTTTGCCAATTTATCTATTATAATAATTTCTTAATTTTGAATTGATAACATACTTACTTAAATACTTTTGTTTGCAACACGAATGTCTAAATAATCCCTGACTGTAAAATTATTTCAATAAAAGTTAATACGAGTGCCTACAATAAGGGATCGGACAAATAGTCAGAAAGTATTTTAAATTAATCTTCATAGGTACTTCATAACATATATCTATATTTTATTTAGAGCTTTTATAATGAAGTGAGTTTGAAAATTCCGCCAAAACGTCATGTTTTGTCATTTGAGTTGCGTGACGTCAACTGTGTTCAGAAGCCGTGTCGCCTGCATGCATTTTCTGGTTCCATGTTTTGTTTTGTTGATGATGGGAAAAAAATTGCGTGCAGGAGATGGAGTTCAACTGGATGATTGTACACGAATGACGTCACGCACCTTGATTGTTGTTTCAGTATACAGAATAAAAAAATTGTACCTAAACAACATAAAATCATTAAATTAGTTATATTAGATTACTATTCGATACAATAATCATGATTTCCATTTTATTAGGTAGATTTTAGATAATCATCTGATAATTGTCCGATCCCCTGTTTAATACATTTGTAGTAATTAGTATTTGGTGTAACAGGTGAGGGCGAGAGGCGCGCCGATCGCTCAGCCAGTGAGCACGATCGCGCGCACGATCGTTGGTAACGCCAGCACTCCGGTGCAGTCACCAGGCACGACCGCAGCGGGCTCCGGCATCGGCATCACCACCGCCGCAGCAGTAGGAGCACCCACGCCAGCCTCTCCGGCCCGCCGCGCTGGACCCGCAGTGGTACCCGCACCACAGTCCCAACCGGTACAACAGCAAGCTACGCCCGTCTCGCAACCTAATCTCATGCAGAAATTTTCCGAAATGACTGCGCCTGGCGGCGACATCCTCAGCAAAGGAAAAGAGCTCATCTTCATGAAGTTTGGACTTGGTGGTAAATAATGTCGGCAGGGCGGCCGCCGCGCCCGCGCATTCCGGCGAGGGCGCGACCGCCGGCGTCTTGCAGCCTTATGCCGCGTAACATTTTACCGTGACCGTGACAGAAATGCGTGTCCGTTGCATATTCAGCGGCGTGATAGCTGCGCTTAAATGAAACCATCGATCGACTGCTGGCCGTGTCAGCACTACTCTAGTTTGTGTGCCCATGTGCCACAAGTTATCACGTCCATACTCAACGTCATATCTTGATGCCACGCTGTCTGGTCCGCCGTTCATGTCACAAATCTGGACGCACCTCTACAGTGGACGTGTGTCGTTTAATCTGGTCCTGCTGCAGATACTTGTGGAATTCGGCCGGGTTGCATAATGAATATTTTCTAATTGGGCCGCTGGACGCGCCGGTACGAGGATACCGCACTTAGAACATGTTGTATATAGTAAGATTTCAATAAACGCACAGTCTAGTGAATATTTTGAGTATTATGCTGTTCCAATGGCATCCACGGTTGGTAATGAACACCTGGACACCCGGTTATTTGTATAATCTGATGCTTTCTAAACAGAGGCGGATTATCCTAGACGCAAAGTAAGCACATACCACGCGCGAAGGTACAAAAGTGAAGAGCACGACATAACAGGACCCTGATTTTACTAATTGTTACCCATAGTCACACCACTGAGATTACAAAAAGTGCGATGGAATTTTCAGCTTTATTTTCTAACATATAGCTGAAGTTCAAAAGATTTTAATAGTGCAAGAATAGAGTTCAAAATTAAATGACACATTTTGTAATCGCAGTACTTTGGCAATGATTGACAATTAGTAGAATCAAAGCCCTGATGAGATGTTTGCCTATGCGCACTCAAGGGTTAATCCGCCTATGTTTATATATCTCGGACTCGTGTCCATCTGTTAGAATTAGATTATTGAATGGTTTGTGTATACAATAATGGACCTGCATTATTTCTTAAATTGTAGGTACAAAATTATAACTTTAAATAATTATTAATTGATTACAATGATCCTGTCATAGAACTATTGTAACTTTCTACGTTACTTTTTCGATCGCTAGCTGTGACTCTACCCTCAAATATTAGGTACTATTTTAATTTCAATTGGATATTAATACAAAATAAAATTAACTTAACAGATTATTAAGAACGATTAATTATTATTTTGCCAGCACTGTATATCCAGAATGCTGCTGCGACCGTCCCATTGACCAATAAATTGAATTAAAATAATTTCTTCACGAATTTCTGTTATGTTTAAAGTTCTTTGATCCATTACAATTTCATCTAGGTAAGTCAGTCCCCTGTGTATAAAAAAAATATCAATATAAGTAATTTATAAATCTTAAATCTGTTCTTACTTATCAAGGATGTGTTTGTATCTACTCAAAAATAATAATTACAGTTTAAATTCTATGTGAATCTTGGGATAATGTACTGGTGTCTGGTACTAAGATTTGCTGATATTTATACTGTTGATTGATGGCACTTGGTGGAATTTGTTGTTACACATATTGAGAACTCACTTGTACTTTTCCACAGTATTTTTATTGTTTAATAGACCTGACCGGTTTCGCCTTACGGCATCCTCAGAGGTTGTATGTCATCGTAAACCTCTGAGGATGCCGTAAGGCGAAACCGGTCAGGTCTATTAAACAATAAAAATACTGTGGAAAAGTACAAGTGAGTTCTCAATATTTGCTGATATCTTTACGTAACTGCTGAAACTCAAAACTCTTTCATTTTAATGATAATTTAATTAAGAAAACATTGTGTAAGTGCATTAAATAGATATGCCATGATTCTTTGATTATTCTCGAAATAATAATATTCTGTGATAGTAGACGTGTACCATCTTTATCATTCTTAATATAATACCTTCTAACTAACATACGTCATTTGTCACTTATAATAACTGAAAATTAAGTGTTTCTTACTGTATGTAATCTATTTTTGCAAAGCATTATATGATTGTGCAGTAATTTGTAATATTTTATAGGCCGTGCGCTTTGTCATGATTATGCACGCATGCGGGCGCTTGTTTTGTGCAAATAATGGTACGCTAATTTCGTGCATAAAATTTGCAATAAATCATGATAAAGTCCATACGACTTGCACGACCTGACGGCGGGCTCCCGCATACGTGACACGCATGACATAGCTGAGATGGTTATTCTTGATTTTATCTATACATCTCTGAAATATGGGTCATCTTGTGTTAAAAATATATTCCATCAGCTTATAAAAGATACTATGCTACAAAACTACATAACATTTCAACAATTGGTTAAATAAATATTAGGATGATATTTATCTTCCATATATGTTTTGACGGCTGATAGCAATTACAGCCACCGTCGTCATTGCAAACCGACAAAAGACTGCTTGCATGAAATATTATTACTTTTAGAAATTATATAGAAAACGTTATAATTATAATATACTTCATTGCGCCACATTATGAGCGTGCACTAACTCATGAGTGTTCACGTATGCGAGCGCTTGTTTCATGCAAACAAGTAATTTATTTGCATAAAAAGCGTGCGCACGCATGCGTGACATGCATGATGCAGCGTACGCTAAACTTCATGAAACGTTATTCGAACGGTTCATATATATTAAATAAATAACTTTATTAACGAAACCAACCGACCTAACCTATATATATTTATACACATATATAACGTAGGTGCCGACGAGGATGCCCTTACATAGTGAGGTTGAAGTATCTTAATAATATATGCATAAATGTTCTACTAAATTGTTGTTGTACATATTGATCGGTAAGGTCGCTTGGATGTAGGCTACTTCGAGATTGCTCACTTCGTACAAGGGATTCTCTAATAAGTCCTTTATAATTGCTTCGTATTTATCCAACAAAGTTCTAGTTCTCATGTATTTAAAACCTTTTCACGTATAAAGCCAGATTTAGCTTGCCATTCCTAGTGTTAATCACTCGTAAGTATTATATATAACCCCACAGTTTAGGCCACTACGATGTATAACTGCGTTATATTAATATATAATAATAGATTGTACATAATCATGCGTGCTCGTTCAAATGTTTTAGCTAAGCACCGCTAACATATCTATATAATATTATATAATTATATTATATATGTATAACCAGTAATTTGAAAATTTTCTATTATTAATAAAGGATATTCTAGTGTTATTTCTGACACGGTTCGAAGTTGTTCACTTGTTTATATATTGTTATAAATCTGTATTCATATCTATTATCACATGTGTATAACGTGTATGGTTATTTATACTTATGAGATAATATAAATTATATATATTAATCGTGCATTCATGTGTGCATAATTTAATATAAAGAGTTGTATATTACTTATATACTAATGAATTATGGCAAAACACTATAATGGATAAATCTCTAACAATGTACCAATGAAATATGCTGACAAAATAAATAATACAAATTGCCGCTTCTTTATTTATTGTATTTCTGTAATGTAAATATATAAATAGGTAAAAAAATCATAAATACAAAAAAAAAACAAATAATTATTTCTCTGTGGTATGGCGGTAATGTAATCGTCTGCTATTGGGCGCGGGTTCGATACCCGCTCAGTGTAAATATTTGTACTTATGCATGAACATGTCTATTGATGAGCACTTTTGTCAGTCCCGATGTCATAAAAGAACCCTCTCGAAGTGTCGGAAGTATTTCGTAGTAGCATTTATGATATCTCCTTGTCCATCTTTAACTTATAGCCCATGACAAAGTTCTCGCTTGATTTATTGATTCAACTATCAAGACTCACTACTCAAACTCACTATCAAGAATTGGCGAGATAGGAGCCTTATTATTTACCTAGATTTCAAGTACCTTCATCATACATACATCCGTTCTAAGTGCATACAGTGCATACTTACTAAATATTACACATAGAAACAAGGAAACACTCAAATCAGGTAATAGACATTTTCATGCGACCTACGTCATGGCCTACGACACGACGTAGCAGTCGCACGCGTACCCTCTACGGCTACGGACGTCGCGGGTCGTCACAAACGTGCGTTATACGTTTATTATTATGAATGGATATTGAGCGAATGGCATACCATCACATCAAGTACCTAGTAGAGGTAGAGGTATTCGATTTGGAGGAAAAAAAAATTACCAACGTATTGTTATTTACCTATGCAGAATGTTTATTTTACGTGCGCCTGATTGGCAATCTCCGATACTATGAGGCATAGTGGAAAGTACTACTCAAAGGAGTCTCGGGCCCGATTTTAATGAAAACTATAACTACATAATCGGATTTTTGATATATCAATATTCTCAGCCAGGAATCGAACCAGTTGGTTAGAAAAAATATAACAACTTGACTCCGCAAATATTAAGAAATAATAAGCATGGGTACCTACCCATTACCTACTCCGGTAATTTATAATCAAGATCACAATGTTAGTTACAAAATAGTATTTCATATACTTACTAATAATAGATATTTTGTCGTTCCATACTTCTTGATAGTGCATACTATATAGCTCTTTATCAAACTATTTCACAAGAAGTAGGTGGGACTCATGTCACACCTACCTTCACCTACAGTACCTTTGAATAGTTTCAAGCGATATGCAGTGAGAAATCTTGTTTAATGTTCTTTAACGTTTGCCAAACATTATAGTTGCGGCGCGCTATGATGGCCGTTTTGATACAGTTCTGATATTGCACGATTTCTCTTTTTCATTATAGCGTGCAGCAACTTTACAGCGAGTGACCA
This sequence comes from Pelosia muscerda, assembly GCA_963691645.1. Taxonomy (NCBI): domain Eukaryota; kingdom Metazoa; phylum Arthropoda; class Insecta; order Lepidoptera; family Erebidae; genus Pelosia; species Pelosia muscerda. The sequence continues at coordinate 3,960,019 of OY829118.1, forward strand.
ATCGCGATTCCATATTATACTGAGGTCTATCAAGCATTGGGGCACCTATAGCTGAGAGGAACTTCCTCGTGATGTTATGTTCTGCATGTATTTATTAAAATCATTGTACTTGTATCCAAAGTTAAATCCACAGATTATAACAATTAAAAATACATTTTTTGACATAACTTTTAAACGTCAAATACGTCAATGTCCGGTGTCAGGGTGTCAGTCAAATAAAAAAAAAAAGTTTTGTTTACGTTACGATTTTCTAATTACTTATAATTTTCATGATAATTTCACTTCTATAACTTATAAGGGTACAATTAAACAAAGGAAATAAACCCTCAGGTTAAGACACGCCACTATTCATAATGGAAAATCTCAGAAATATTTGGAAACCCGAGTGTAAGTAAATTCTTACGAGGTCATAAAGTTTGCGGTCTTTTCAAGCTATTTTATGGACGTTTTAATTTCATTATTTCAGTATATCGGATACAGATGGAAGCGCCGAAACCTAAAAGAATTACTTGCGATGATTTAAGAGACCGACCTGAGTTCTACGGAAGAGAATACCATGGAATTATGAGTCATAAAGAAGCTACGCTAATTCTTGAGAATGAACCAAATGGTGCTTATTTAATCAGAAAAGGAAGCCAAAGCAATGATTTCTATACACTGACATTGAAGTAATACTCTTTTAATTTGATAATATTTTGATTATAATCAAATTCTGGAATGGAACACAACACTGTCAAGATCTAAACTAAAAACCTATCGTTTGTCGTATATATTCTAGAGAAGCATACTTAAGATCATTATATTTGCATACAAAAGTTTCAGTTGTCAAAAAATTCCTCCCCATTAAATTCCAGCCAGGAGGGGATGTCATTTCCTCATTATAGTACATATATATTCTATATAGGATTAAAAAAATATTATTTCTCAGGTTTGATGACAAAAATCACCACTACAAACTATATTACGATGGTAGTCACTACATTGGCCCTAAACGGTATGAGACTATTTACGACTTGGTGGCGGATGGACTGGTCACATGTCATATGGAACTGAAGGCACACCACATATTTGAGATGATCAACTCGAAGGCCAACTACCCTGAGAGCCCGTATGTTACGTTAAACAAACGTAAATTGAACACACTATCACAATTGCACAAGTGAGTAATTTTATCTAAAGCTAATATTTTAAATACATGGTATGGTATGGTATGGTGGGCCGTTTTGTGCAACTTCATGTCAACCAACCAATGGGCTGGCATGAAAGGCCTTATGTCAGTGGAGGAACCTCGTGAAAAAGATGAGAATAGAACAATATGACTCGCTGTTGTCTCTGCCCATCTCGAAGGTAAATAGGCGTGAGCGTATGTATGTACATATATTGTATTATATTATGTCATAATATTGTTATTAAAAATATGTAATTTTTGACTTGCCATGCCATTATTATTTATTATTATTATTTAACTAAATAAATACTAACAAAATAAATAAATACTTTACAAAATTACAGATCATCAAATAAATCAAGTCCAACAATATTAAAAAGTGAAACAAAATCTATAACCGAAGTAGACACAATGAAGAAACCACCGTTTGACCTGACACCCTCAATAGAAGACAACCCATTAGTGATGAAGTATTCAAAGTCACATAGTTTCAAAGTGCACACTTTTAAAGGATTGAATTGGTGCGAGTTGTGTGCCAATTTCCTATGGGGATTTACTGCGCAAGGTGTTAAATGTGAAGGTAAAGTATAACTATTACTTACCTTTAGTGTAGGCAACACAAGTCTAACGCCCCTGGTGACAAACGTCCATAGGCCATGGTGACCACTTTCCATTAGGAAGGCCATGAGCTTGTCTACTACCTAAGTGATATAAAAAAAATAACTTGAGTTTTATGAAATGTTAAAAGCAGTAGTAGTAGATAAGTATTAGAAATCCAAAATTCTCGGAGAATTTTGAATCTCTGGATATAATTCCAGTAGCTCAGTTGGCGGAGTGGATTGATATAAAACTCTTTATTGTACACAAAGAAATTACATCAAAGACAGGCAGTGGGAGATACAGTTGCGTGCGCTTTAGTCGGTTCGAGGCCCATAACCTCCCCAACCGACTCTGGCGGAGACGTAACCATGGAGATTTTTCACAGTATAAAAAGGTAACAACCTTGTATTCCCCCCAGAATATTCTTCCTAGGACTAGAAAGTGATGTAGCTGTTTCTGATTATAACTGAATTCATACTGATCTGTATTTGTATTGTAAAGAATTAAAATTTATGAAATTATGAGGGGTAATCTCCAGGGCCGCCTTTACCTATGCCGAGCTCCGAACTGTTTACCGAATTACCGTTGAACGATATAACCGTACACAGAAATTCGTTCAACGGTAATTCGGTAAACAGTTCGGAGCTCACAAGAATAGGGGGGCTCTGGCACACAAGAATTTGGGGACCCCCTTTGTTTTGTTTATACCGCTTAGGTGGCAGACAAGCTCATGGCCCACCGATTGGTTACCATGGCCCATGGTCATTTGGAAGACCGAAGCTAAGGCGTAGACCAACGACAAGTTTGTCTTCAAAATAACCATACGATGTCAATTCTCCAGTAACTTATTCTGTGAGATGAGATTAGTGTTTTTAAGTTAGTGTGTGTTTTCGGTCCTTCGGTGGGCCCTCCTGAAGCGGTGGACCCTGGACATGCGCCCTGAGTGCCTCTATGGTAAAGACGGCATCGGTAATCTCTGATTCTACTGAACCAATTTTAATAATCTTGCTAAGGTGTAAATGGTAATATCCCTGATTCTGTACCAATTTTGACACTTATTTTGTCGATGGAAAGCTATGAACTGTTAGCAGCTTAGTGGTTCAGAAATCAGCCTTATGATCCGCGATGGACGAAGAAGCTACTGAACGGATTTCGATGCGTTTTTTCATGTTTGCCGGGGTTTGGTCCAACTTAAAATCTTACGTTTGTTTGATTGCAATCGGTTAAGTAGAACCGGAGTTATGATTAGTAATATAGAATTTAAGTTGCACAGATGGCGCTTAGGTCGCGATAACCGACAGCCACGCTAGAGGAGCCGCGGGCATAGGCTAGTATCATATAAAAATGCTGCTGTTGTGTTTATAAGGAAACTAAATTTTCTTTACTACTGGTAATCGTTAGAACATGAGTAACCATTTTATACCTACTTGTTATTGTATTGTGTAATACCTATAATTAGGTACTATAAATAAATGTGACAGTACTACATCGTTTCATACTAGAATAATTTTAACCTGTGTTCGAACGTTTTAATATTTATTTAATACAAATTTAATGGCTGCCTTTCCAGACTGCGGTTTTATTGCTCACTCGAAATGTTCAGAGCGGGTACCAAATCACTGTGTTCCTGATTTGAAAAAAATCAGAGGAGTATTCGGTATTGATCTCACAACGTTATTGAATGCACACTCTAGTACATTACCGTTTGTTGTGAAGAAATGTGTGAACGAAATTGAAAGTAGGGGTATGGACTCGGAAGGTATATACCGAGTTTCTGGGTTTGCGGATGAGATTGAAGCACTCAAGTTGGCTTTTGATAAAGGTGAGTGAATATGTGGTATCTATACTCTACAGGGTGTACCATGGCACGGCAGTACAGCTCCCGGAGCCGCCTGGTAGTAGGTACTCCGGGTACACTACATTTTTTTTTTTAATAATATCACGCCTATGTCCTTGAAGGGGTAGGCAGAGGTGCTAGCACCCACATTTCGCTACTTTTTATATTAAATTCTCAATGTAATAGGTGGCGAGCGTATTGCCATTAACCGGGCACTTATAAACCTGCGATAAATACACACATAACTTCGAAAAGCATCGCAGTCATTGGTGTGTGCCATGGTAAACCTGGGATCGAACCCGAGACCTCGTCTCAGCAGTCCATTACCCATACCACTAGGCTACCGCGGCGCTACATAATGACATGAAAAAATTAAGATTTGATAATTTTATATTAAATCAAATATTATATTCATAAATAAATATACCCTCTATCATTGCAGACACTGAAGACACTCGTTTTATTCCAGTTGGTGAGGCGGCGACTTAAGTGTTTATAGCAACATAAATGTAGTACTAGTAACCGCGTTAACCTAGTGGTATGGGTAATGGACTGCTGAGACGAGGTCTCGGTTTCGATCCCAGGTTTTACCATGGCACCCAATGACTTTTTGATGCTTTTCGAAGTTCATGGCAATAGGCTCGCCACCTATTACATTGGGACCTAAACATAAACTGGCGTAATGTGGGTACCGGGTAAAACGGGGTGGATAGAGATCGAAGGGTGAATAGAAATAAAATGGTCAGCCAAATTCTGTATTTATTTTCCGTCACGCAAAAATTTGGACTAGTTCATTGTAATAACAGAATCATCAGATATCTGAGAATAGGCTTAGTTAAATTTTTAAAAGTAATAATTTAAAATATTCCTTTGACCATTTTATTTCTATCCACTCCTGGATTCCTATTCACCTCGTTTTACGGTACTGCTCCTCTGCCTACCCTTTCGGGGATATAGGCGTGAGTTTATGTTATGATATCATCACAGGCCCTGAAGGCACTCGTTTTTATTCCAGATGGTGAGGCGGCAGACTTGAGTGTTTATAGCAACATAAATGTAGTGGCGGGAACACTGAAACTGTATCTCCGACTGCTGCCGGTGCCTCTCATCACGTACGAAGTGCACCCCAAACTTGTTTTGGCTATACGTAAGTTTTTAACGTTTAAATTCGGAATGTCCAACTCCCAAAAATGTCCAGAGGGAGCAAAACGTTCATATGTTGAAATCTCAAAAATATCCGAATACCAAAAATGTCCCAAAATGTCCATAACATAAGCTAATTTAGTGAGATAAGGGCCTCTAGACAAAGTAACATTCTATTGATGGAATCGCATCGAAACGAACTGTTTTGAATTTGCTATCAATGGATTACTTGATGCTGTGATGATTTTAATAATAAAAATATATGAAATGAAATATTTCGAGTCACAAAAATTGTAATTCAATAAAAAAATTGTAGTCATTACAGATTTATGTCAATCACATAATTTACTTAGCGTTTCCACTGGCGTTTTCGTCGATAGAAAGTCACTTTATGGAGAGCCAAAGATGGTAATTCTAATATTACATGTTTCAGAATTGAAAACTCAGGCCGAACAGATTGTAGCACTGCGAGAATGTCTCGACTTGTTGCCACCGGCTCATTTCAACTGTTTGCAGTATATGGTTCAGCATTTACACAAGTGAGTGATCTGGTTTCATTTTATACATAACTAGCTATTGCTCGCGGTTCTGCTCGTAGAATTCTGATCCCGTTCACTGTTCAGCTGACTCTCCCACCCTAGTTTCTGTAACTGTGATTATACTTCTGAAATCTAGACGTACTACTAATAGGGCATTTTGCGATTACGTCATTCTGCTAATAGGATATGCAACTTATGGGTCGTTTTGAGAATAAGTCGTTTTGCTTTTAAGCCCTTGTGATACGGAGGGGTAAAAAGGATTTCAAATCGCATTATAAATATTTGGATAAAAATTTGTACCAGGAGGATAAGGTGTAGATTATATTATAGTCTGGAAAAACAGGCTACATTTTATCCCGGAAATAGGTTCCCATAGGTAGCGGGAACGGGATCAAAAATAATTTTATACCACTTAAGTGGCAGACAAGCTGACCCACCTGAAGTGGACCGTGGTCATTGGATGTTTGCAACACCAGAGGCGTCTTTAACCCGTGCTGCCGACCATGTAGAGAGAGGGTTGAAGGTTAAGAATTTCTGTACCGTCAGTGCAGAAGACAAAGGAGGGGTCCATCATCGTGGAAACCTTTTTTTATACCACTTAGGTGGCAAAAATGCACACGGTCCAACTAATGGAAAGCGGTTCCCGTGGCATATGTTTGCAACATGAGGGGTGTCACCCCACGCTGCCGACATTGTACAAGGGAAGTGGAGGAGGGGGATGGATTGAAGGTCAAGAGAGTTTCTGTGCTGCAGTAAACAAAGCAAGGCTTCATATCACCATAGAGCAGTATCAACTTAAGCCCTCGGTCTTCCCACTGACAACACAACATTTCTTCAATGTGCTCTGGCCAACCTACTCGCTGCCGGGAACACAATACAATTATTATTAGCCGCGATATTCTGTAGGGCGCAGGTATTTCCCCAGTCGGACTGCTCAATTAGGACGATAGCTTCGGCTATAGTCAACAATCTTGACATTCATATGTGTTACTAACTTGACGTTTATAAGCGTTACCATATGACCAACATGAATAATTTTTCGTTTTCAGAGTAACTCAACTGGCTGAACTGAACAAAATGAGCGCGCATAACTTAAGCACAGTGTTTGCACCAACATTGGTGGCCACGCCCCCCGCCATAACGGACTTAGCTTTTGAAATACGCGGCCTTCAAGCTCTAATAGAGAATTGTCCACAGATTTATTATGGTAATAAATAATATTTACGAGTCTTGTGACTTGTGTAATGAGCAAATGAAGGTAGAAGAAAATTTGACTGAGTTCTAACGTTTAAAAATACAAAAAAATTGTATAAAATATTCAAATTGATATATTCATTTATATAATATATTTAGTCAATTTAGGTCACAAAGTAACACGTATGAATGTCAGGGACCGTAGACAAGTGGCAATCGTGTTGTAGAATGGAATAGAATAGATCTCAATATAAATGTCATAAACGTCAAAATACGTGTCAATACCATACATTGAATATATTTTTTTTATTCCATTCTACAAAATGACTGAATGAATGTCAATGAATTGCCACGTGTCTGGATCAATACTTTTAATACCAGAATAGATGTAGCCCAGTAAAGCATCTTGGTAATAATAAAATTGATGAACAAATTTAAAATGATTGAAAAATTGTTTGTGGTTTATAGTTACTAGGATTGTCGGTAGATGGCTCCAACGTCGCCCACTAAGACGTGAAGAAGGATTTCGAATGACGTATACCAGTAGCTCTAGCACGAATTACTATCTAATTCGTAATGTAAAGGTTTCGAGAGGTAGTCTGCCTCTTGCGAACCTGTGTGAGTGTGTAGTCCGCCAATCGCAATGCGCCGTTCTGTCGATACCTTTACATTACGAATTAGATAGTAATTCGTGCTAAGGCTACAGGTCTAGTAGCTCTGTCTGCTCTGTCAGAGCATTCTCCCTGTAAGAGACTTTTCTTTTGCCTGTGCGTCACGATACTCCCCATCAAAGTCAGCGAAGGTGGTTATGTCGGACTCCAACCGACCAAAACCGCACGGCCGTCCCGATACATCAGTTCCTGAGGGTGAGGTAGCCTCTGGGTCCCTGGTAAGAGTTTGTTCGCGGGTTCAAGTCCGTGTAGACTTTCGCTTCTTCCAATTTTAAATAATATTTTAAATACTTAATATTTTTATAAAACTACCCACAAAAATGCATTTAAATCGTAAGATAATCTCAAACTACTAAATATAAGTTAGTATTACGTGCAATATTATTTATCTCTATTATTGTGATATTTTATCATTGGTCTTTCAAAAAGAATATCATTTTGTACCATTCCAGGTTGTGTTAGCCCTAATTTTAAGAATCGATAACCAAATTTTTATTATCCTATTATAAATATCTTTTTATACTTTTGTAATCACATTATATAATCTTAGAATAAACAGCTTCACAAATAAAAATAATTACTTTTGACATATTTCCTTTTTATTTATTATCACAGCTTTTTTCTTTTTTTCTTGGGTTTGTTTGTGTCATTTTTTTCACAAGAGTCCGTTTGTTGAAATTTCTTTAGATCCGCACAAAATAATACCTGAAAAGTAAGATAAACATATCATTATTATTTGAAAATATCTTCATATTTATATCTAGATGAGTTACTTGTCAAAAAAAATAATGTGGCATTGGAGCAGTACAGACCTGAGCCCATACCATGACCTCAATAATTGATTTGTGATATGAACAGTGGCCCGGACAGCATGGCATCAAGACATGACGTTATGTGTGACTGTAACAACTTGTGGCACATGGTATACAAACCAAAGTTGTGCTGACGTAGCCACCATTTTATCGATGGTTTCATTTAAGCTCAGTTATCACGCAGCTTAAATCGCGACACGCACTTTTGACACGGTCACGGTAAAATTTTACGTAAATGTAGACGCGGCATATCGTAATACCCCGACCCCGTACTCTCGATACCTTTACATTACAATTTCGACAGACTTTCGTGCTAAGGGCACTGAAGTACCTACTTTTAAAAAAGACTATTGATTGAGTTGTTAATACTTGTTAATTTGTGTGATAATCCTGCCAATCATCAGTCTCTGTGCCTATTCGTTGGGGTCGACTTTTTAGTCTAAGATTTCCATGAAGTGACTGCTATCGGACCTCCACAACCAAATTGTCGATATCGTAGTTCTGTAGTTAGGCTAGTCGAAATTTTTAGGGCTCCAACTACCCGTAACGACTGCCATTGATATTCGCATGGCAACCGGAACCGACGGCTTAAGGTGCTCTCCGAGGCACGACCAGACCAATGCAAATAGCCATATTCATGCATACAAAAATTTGCACCGAGCATCGAACTCGCGCCTTTTGCGTAACTGGTCGTGTTCACTACCACCACTCCACCGAGGCTGCCAATATACAAATTAATAATATTTTTCAGATCTTTCTAAAAATGGAACAACTATCATGATTTTACTTACTGTATGAGCCCATCCAGCCATATCTCCATATAAATTTCTAAAATGGTCCCCAATTTCTGTATACATTTTCTCAGTAACATTTTTCTTGCCACGTAAGTGAGGTAAATAATTTTGTGCCGCTATTTGGTAGACATGGGTATCCACTGGTAGCGCTTCTAAATGGTTTAGTGACATCAGGCAAATGCAGTCTGCAACCTAAGTAATAAATTTTTACATCAAATTAAGAGTCGGTAGCTTATAGGTGAAGGAGTCGGCCTTAGGACCGAGGGTGCTTGGGTTCGATTCTGGGCATTACAGTACCGACGTGAACCCACTCCTAACACAAGCCATTGAGCTTAGCTGGAGGGGGTTGAGAAAATATTAGTAATTTACTTAAGTCTCGATGTGCACCTGCTCGGGTCGCAGTTTCCTGATAAATCGAAACATTTGTTAAAACCCCATACAAGCCATATGTCACTACAATGTGTTTTTCTTTCAGACTTCTTCTTTCTTGCCAGCGCACGTGTTTCCTTCTTCCTACAGTCCCGGGTCCATTAAGCGGGGCGTGAAAAAGCATCTGATGAGGCCGCCAAGCTGAGTGCCACCATTGTAACACTATACGTGTTTGTAATGGTAATAATAAAATACTTCCATTACAATCGTCATTGTATCATCAGTCATCACATTCATCCTTCACAGTATCATTGAATATTCCTACATCATTAAATTGCATTTCTATAATTGCTCATCTGGATTGCAAGCATTTCTTTTGCTTGTTTTAAAATATTTCTGTTCTTTGTAAAGATTTTTTTGTCCATATTTAAATCCTTAAATCCCGATTGGTTTTGTCACATACCCCGATTTCAATTCAATCGAACCTGGCAACACTAGTTCAATTGTTGATTGAGTAACAAACATTCACACATCATAACAAACATTCATAATATTAGTAGGGCCTTACCTTGGGTCCAATTCCATGTAACTTCATGAGTTCAATTTTGGCATCTTTGTAGTTCATATCTTGCAAACTGTTGAACCATTTCAGGCCTCCCCACTCCACAATCTGTGATGCTGATTTCTGAATGAATTTAGCTCTATAACCGAACCCTAAGTTTCTTAGCTCTGCCTCTACCTGAAATGTATAGATTTTAAGTAATATGTCCATTTTTTAAGAGAAACAACATACATTATCATCACTGCTGCATGTATACGTAAAATTGAAGACTAATTTTACTAAGTTCCCAGTTAGACTGGTTAGACTTTTGAGGGCACCAACTACCCGCAACGACTGCCATAGATGTTTGTATGGCAACCGGGACAGACAGCTTAATGTGCTCTCCAAGGCACGACCAGACCAGTGCAAACAGCCATATTTATGCATACAACTTTTGCACTGAGCGGGGATCGAACCAAATAAGCAAGCAATTATTGACTATCACTATGAGTTCTTGGGACCATTTTTTTTTCATTAAGAAACATTATGCAGGAAATGCAGCTGAGCATAGTTTGACGTCACGCACTTACAGGTGGCATAGTGGCGTTTTGTTGAAATTTTAATCAAATAATATTAAACCCAGATTTTGAGTACAAAGGTTTTGAATAAATGAAGTTATATTTATTATGAAAATTAATATCTCTGAAAATTTATTTAAAACACTTTCAGAAAACTCACCCGATTCTTTACAGTTGAGATTAAAACATACCTCGGATTATTTTTATATTGCCAATTGAGTGATGATGCAAAAATTACTAGATGGATTTTGATGGTTTTTTTTGAAGGGCTTGGTCAAATTTAAAATCTTACTGAACACAATCCTTTAAGTAGTAACAGAGGTACAACCAAAGTCTACCCAAGTCAAGCCAAACATCTACTCAGGTGGAGCTGCAGCATCAGCTAGTTCATAATAATGAGGTATGTAGTTTCACGTATAATTTATACAGAATGTTACCTGCGGCTGAGACAATGTTTCGATTTCTGGAAAAGCATAGTAAGTATTTCCTTCATATTCACATATTTTTTCACCATACTTTGAACATAATTTTTCTACCATACTGGATATCCTAGTGACAAATAAAGAAATTATAATTAAATATTCATATTTATTTATTTCGTGGAACAAATAATTATACAATAATGCAAGCTATAAAATATATAAACTAAATAAGTATTCAATTAAGTCTGTACGGTGACGGAGATACCATCATCTTATCAGAAGGGTCTCGTAACACGCAACAAATGGAAAAATATGTTGACGATATCACTGCAAGAGAATAAAAACTCGAAATAAATCCAACACGTCAGGACCAGCATGGGAGAGGCCTATGTCCAGCAGTGGACTGTGATAGGATAATTGATTGATTGAATTAAAACAAAAAATAATCAACACCCAGTTAATCATAAGGATTTATAAAATAATACTTAAGATATGTAAAGCATGTAAATGTAAAGCAGTGGTTTTATTATTTTTTATTTTTCGTGCGTAAAATCCCGACGGATACCCCCCTTCTCAGCCGAGGGCGGTTGGAGAGGTTATTTTGGACTCGAACCGACCAAAATGCATGTCATCTTTGGGTCGTTAGTTGCCGGAGGTAAGATAGTAGTCAACATATCCCTCGCACCCCGGCAGACCTGGGAGCAGTGGCTGGACACCTGACTTATAAAATATGACATGCTAGAAGAATGTAAAGCATAAAACTATATTTATAGGATTAATGTTACCTTGATATGTGATTATTTTGGCTGCATATGAATGAAAATAAATTCTCTACAGGCTCCTGACGTAACATTCTGATACCATAGAACTGCTGGCAAGCATTTCTAAAGAGTTCATCTTTGTCGGACCATTCTTTATAATGCTCCCCTAAATTCATATCCAAACGTAAATAATTTTCTAGAATTTTCTTAAAATCTATTTCTTTATCCTTCTTATTATTGCTTGAACTTTTGTAATCAGGCTCATGTAGAGAACCTATTACTTGGTATTCTAAATAATCGTCGTTTCCTTTCAATTTCCATAAGGTTTTTGAGAATACGCCAATCCATTCGTTTTCTTTGTTCACCCATCTAAAGACAATAGATCAGCACATTATGTAGCAACTGGTAAGCGTAAAATAAAGTAGCTATATATTATTAATACAATATTTCTTGTTATGAATATGTTTATTTACTTACCGAAAGCTCTGGCCACCGGATAGAGTTCCTAATAACTGAAGTTCTCGATAGTTGAATGGTATTTTATTCCACGCCATACCTTTTAAAAAAATGATTTACTCGTACGGTTATTAATTAATCCTCTTTCTTTTATAATATTTTTAAAACACAACCTACTATTAAAACAACAACATAGGACAAAATATGAATTTAATTGACAAATTGACATTTGAGTTTGACAACTTAGCGCGCCAAACAGTCGAGCCGTCACTTGGCCGTCACCTAGGACACTCACTGCCGGCCGTCAGTGTCAGCTGTCGGTCGACCACAGATAAGATAAGTAATATTACCAGAGGTCGCAGCATCGACGATAAATCATTCAAAATATATGTACCTATAAGTATACAAAATAAAGACAAGGTGCAAGGTCTGGTTAAGACCATGAACAATGATTTTTGGAAATAGCGACTGGAAATAGGTAAACAATCAGGAAACTAAAACAATGATAACATCAAAACATCCAGCGGGAATTATTGAAAATAATCAAGAACCGAAGACGAAAGACGATGAAGACACGACTTGTTAACAAATATTATAGGAGGGAAGGTAGAAGGAAAAAGAAGAAGAGCATTTTTTAAAACCGCTTAGGTGGGTGGCTGACAAGCACGCGGTCCACCTGATGGAAAGCGGTTACCGTGATCTATGGACGTTTGCAACACCAGGGGCATCATATTCGTGCTGCCGACTAGGAACATAGAAAATATGAGAGAAGGGGTAGGGGGGAAGCGAGTAGGCTAAGAGTCTCTGTGCTGTCAATGCGGAAGATAAAGAAAGGTTTCTCTGTCCTTCCACTGACAACACAAAATCTGTTCAGTGAGCTCTGGCTTCCCTACTCACCGCAGGAAACACAACACAAGGTTATTATTAGCCCCGGTATTCTGTTGGTAGGCCAAGAGGAATGTTTATGGCACAGAGAAAGGAAAAGATACAATTGTGTTTAATAAAGGGGTTGGCGGGGAAGAGGGAGGAGGGGCGATTACTCTACCGAAAAGAGCAATGGCTCTTAAGTTTGGAGAGAAAGAGATCAAGAAACGAATCCGTGCCGTCTGCGAAGGACTGCATTTACTGAGGCATTGGGTAATCTGTGGCTGGGGTTACAAGAAGCCATATGTACCTATCTGGAAAATGTTTGTTCGTAAATATTACAGGATATCGAATTTTTGAAAATACATTTTTTTTCGACGACCTCCGTGGCGTGGTATTGAACGCGACAGCTACGCAGGAGGCGTGGGTTCGATTCCCGCTCAGTGCAAATAATTGTGTGCATGAATATTAAGATTTGCATTGGTCTGAGTGTTTCTATGTATAATATCAATGTGTTTACAAAAAAACATCTAAGTATGTTTATCCGCATTCTAGAACCCATAACACAAGCTAGTTAAACTATGCTTACTATGGGTCTAGGTGTCGTTGTGTAGAATATTTATTTATTTATATTTAGGCAAGTATTTTGAATGTCCTATTCATTTATAGGGTCGGTCGGTACGGGGGCACCTACGTTTTCTTTCTTTCTTTTCCTATTTTCTTCTACTTACACTATTTAGGAAGTTTACACGCTGTATTAAGACATAAAATTTAGGCTAGATACTTTTCAACGTGATCAAACTTACACGGATTAGCGCGAGGCGATGCTAGTTTTTAACAAACTTAATAAAGTCTACCTATCGGCAATTAAACCTAAATTAACAACCGGTTAACATGTTTAAAAAACTTCACGGTTTAGCTATTAAGTTCTCCAAAATTACTTAACACTAATTTTTATCTACATTTTTCATTTGCCTTTTGATATAAAGCAGTGCAACAGGCATAGACGTCTTCCATTAATTTGAATTACAAAAAATATTTAAAAATGGAAGTTAAGCTGATGTATTCTTGTGCTTTAGTTTATTTATATTTCGCTTTAGTTTGTAGTCAGGGTGTTCAATCTCCGTGTCCTAACATATTTGATTATGAAAGTGACAATTCTCGTATTTACGGCAAAATTGTACTTCAAGGACAAACCAAAGTGAAAGAATTGGAATTAAGAGTTAACTTAACAGTAGAGGGACCAATACCTGTAAGTATTTTCTATTTTAGTTAACTGGATACCGATTGTGCCACGTCGAAAAACGACATTTAAAAAAATATCCTTCTACATTCTGTGTACAGCACAGACCCAAAGTAACTATAGCTTAACCAGCTTATATTATGGGCATCTTAAAATGGAGATATACATATATAACTATATAGGTATATTGTACATGCTCATGCATACAAATATTTGCATTGGGCAGGAATCAAATCCGCTCTATCGCTACGCCACATAATAATGTATTGTATTTTTTTATTTCTGACCTCCTAATACAACGTAACTTGTATCTTTTCCTTTATGGGTGGGAATAATTGCAAGAGCTCATAAGAATATTCACTACATAGTATAAAACAAAGTCGCGTTCTCTGTTCATATATCCCTTTGTATGCTTAAATGTTTAAAACCACGCAACGGATTTTGATGCGGTTTTTTTAATAGATAGAGTTATCGAAGAGGAAGGTTTATATGTACATAACATCATGCTACAACCAGGTGCGGAGCAGAAATGAAAAATGTTGCAAAAACGGGGCGACGCAGACGAAGTTGCGTGGGTTAGCTAGTTTAATATATGTTGTGACATGATCATAATCATAATCATAATCATAATAATAATCATTGTGGAACATAGGTTAGTTACTGATCTTATAATAATGTTAGATTGTCCTCTATATTCTACCACGTTTTGTGGTGTACAAAATATATTCTACTAGCTGACCCGCGCGACTTTGTCTACGTCACCCCGTTTTTGCAACATTTTTCATTCCTGCTCCGCACCTGTTAGTTGTAGCATGATGTTATATAAGTACATATCAACCTTCCTCTTTAACCATTCTATTTATTGAAACAACTCACATCAAAATCCGTTGCGTAGTTCTAAAGATTTAAGCATACAAAGGGACAAGAAAAATAGGGACAGAAAACGCGACTTTATTTTATACTACTAACAGTAGTGATTTTCGCTATTTTATTATAATTATCATATTCTAAACCAATTCGTTGGCAACTTCAAGTTACTTGCCAAGTTGCCTAATTGTCTTGAATTTTTTCGTCTCGTCGTGACTTTGAGTTCTGCAAGGATACTACAAGGTCAATAGTTTCCATCAAAGCTGTTTTTTAACAACTATCGAATTCTACCAAACAATATTAAAATAAAAAGTTTTCGTTATTTGTCGAACGAAACAGGTTTAGATGAGTATTGGAATCTTTTATAAATATTCTAGGATAAATAAATAAATAAATATTCTAGAACAATCTACACAACGGCACCTAGACCCATGGTAAGCATATTTTAACTAGCTTGTATTATGGGTTCTAGAGTGCGGATAAACATACTTAGATTTTTTTTGTACATACATACATACATATTATACATAGAAACACCCAGACCAATGCAAATATTCATTATCTTGTATCATGTACTTACACAAATATTTGCATTGAGCGGGAATCGAACCCACCACCCCTCCTGCGTAGTAGTCGCGTCAACTACCGCCACGCCACGGAAGTCGTCAAATAGTCGTTATGTAGCGGTAGAGACACTGGGCTGCTGGGGCAAAGACGCCAAAGCATTTATTAGAGAAATAGAACAAAAACTAAACGAAGCAACAGGGCACTATTGATCCGGATCGTTCCTGACCCAAAGGATGGCCATCGCAATATTCTTCTCACCCACATTTCGCCAGTTTTATGTTTAGGTACCAATGTAATAAATAGGTGGCGAGCCTATTGCAATAAACCGGGCACTTATAAACCTGCGATAAATACACACATAACTTCGAAAAGCATCGAGTCATTGGTGTGTGCCATGGTAAAACCTGGGATCGAACCGGAGACCTCGTCTCAGCAGTCCATTACCCATACCACTAGGCCATCGCAATAATCCAGCTTGACAATGCGGCGAGTGTGATAGGCACTTTTGCACCAGGAACAATCAGGGACGGGCTTTTTTAGTTGACGAAATAGGTACCTATATTATATATTGATATGGTATTTATATTTAGTTTTTAAAGTAACTACTATGTACCTATGTGTGATATTCGAATAATAGTAATAAAATGAATAGTTTTAGTTTCTATTTTAAAAATACCTAGTAAGTGGTAAAAAATGTCCCCGTTTAGCAACATTATTCGTTCCATGCTCCACACCTGTGGTCATAGCATGATCACAGAATAAAATAATAATCCTTTTTTTCCGTGCACAAAATCCTCACGGATGTACACCTCTGCCAAAATCAGTGGAGGTAATTATGTCGAACTCGAACTACAGATTATTGGAAAGTTACTACCTACCTACTCGAACTGACTTAAAACTCACGCCGTCCTTGATTGCCGGAGGTGAGATTATACAATACAAATCTCTCGCACATAGGGAAATAAATAATAGTTCTAGGATAATGTTTTATATATTATACTCTCGGTCGCCACCTTGGGACCTAAATTTGTGTGCTTTTTTATCGTGCGAAAACTCCCCACGGATACCAGCTCCGCCAAAACCGGTGGAGGTGATTATGTCGGACTCGAACCGACTAAAACGCACGCCGTACATGAGTCCTTGATTGGAGGAGGTGAGATTATACAAGATATATCTCTCGCACCCTGGCAGACCCGGGGACATCTATTTTGAGATTACCCTCTTCCCCCAATGTGGGGACCACGGTGTCCCCATCTAGCCCCTGGGTATGGGGTGGCACTTTGCGCCGTCGCTGTGGCCTGCTTCTGCTCTACCTTCCCCTTCGGTAATATAGGCGTGGGTTTATGTTACGTTAATAAATAAATATAAACGTTCCTCTTGAATCAGTCTATAAACTAAAAAATCGCATCAAAGTCTGTTGTGTAGTTACAATCCCCCGAGTGGCGGGGGTTGTGTAGAGCCCCCATGGCATAGATAAGGAATAGTAATTGGATCATTAAGCAGATGTTTTCATATTACCTTTTTACAGGACAAAGGAAAACTAGATGTATTCAACGATAGCACTCCCCTACGACACTATAACGAAGGGAAACCAGTTCAATTCCGGGTCACGTTTCCAGAGAGGTCATTCCTCCCTATGGTTACTGCAATCATCGTCAACGAGAATACAATATGCATTGGCCCGAAGAGTAAATACATTTTTATCCCTTCTCTATTCGAAAAGTACCTATCTCTTCTTCTGTAAGTTAGTAAAATAGCTTTTTTCCGATAGGAACATTTTAGTGGGGAAAAGAGATTTGAATTTGGAACATAATATTATGCGTAGAGAATCAAAGAATCAATCTCTTCTTCTGTAAGTTAGTAAAATAGCTCTTTTCCGATAGGAACATTTTAGTGGGGAAAAGAGATTTGAATTTGGAACATAATATTATTCGTAGAAATCGAACGTAAATTGAATGAGTTTATGAAACGCGAGGAGCCGTGCTAATAAAAAAAAATTATTCGCCAATTACATCTATTCTTGTAATCAGTACATATTTTTCTAATGAAAAGAGTATGAAAAATACAATAAGTATATATGACTCGAGAGTAAAATTATTTCGGATAAAGATATGTACTTTGAATCTCTCGCTTCGCTCAGTATTCTAAAATTATATATTAAATTCTAATGTGGTTGGCAGCAGCCGCTCCGTAGCCATATACGAAAAACCAATAGACTTCAACAATCAAAGGTGTATTCAAAGCTTGTTCGGCTGTCTGACTTCCCAGCCTGCAGGTAGCTATAGGAAAGCCTGCACCAGAAGCCACATGCAGGCAGTGATCACATGCAGTGGCATTTTTTATTTATGGCACGTCAACTTGACTTCACCTCGCCTGATGTTAAGCTGAAGGCAAAGTCTCATGAAAGAGGTTCACCATTGCCAACACGTTCAGTGCTACACTGGTGGCACTCAGCTTGACGGCCTCATCAGATGCTTTTTCACGACCCGCTTACAGGACCCGGGACTGTAGGAAGAAAAAAACACGACCGCCGGCAAGTAATTCCAGGACTTAATGGTGCGGCAGAGAAAAGACTCTCCGAACCGCTTGGTTCTTGAATAGAATCGAGAATGAGAAATCCATTCTGCTTAAAAAATACGATCATTTATCGAATTTAATCACATAAAAATGTTTCAGTTCAAGCTGAACCAGATCAGAAAGTCACCAACTATTCGCTGAAAGTACGTAGATACTACAATAACGCGACAACTTCAATGCCACAGACAAATAAGACTTCGAATAAACGTAAGTCTCATATATTCACTGTTAAATTCATCGGGATATACCGTGATCATGGCGCTTGCAACAGTGCCGAAATATCGGTTATTCAACAAAATATACAAACATGGTAAATATCCCGATGAATTTAACAGTGAATGAAAAAAAAGTCTCATATAGTTCCCGGCAGAGTAGAATTTGGCCCACTCCAACTCTTCCCAAGCAGTGTAGCATTAGGTCGCCTTCCCACTATGGCGTAACGATTAATTTATAATTGGATAACTGTTGTCTCTAACTCCACCGGGTCGCGGTAGGAGGGGTAGACCCAGTAAGTGCTGGCTTGAGGATGGCATGCCACACTACCATGGATGCGCAAAACCGTGCGAAGTGGAAGAGAAAAAGCTGGAAAGGGACCCTGGACTCCGAGGTGAAGGCTTCGGATACGACCGAGACTACGCAAGGATGATGATGACTCTCGTCTCTAACTGTTTCCATCTTCAAGAAGGGCATTAGAAGGTTTCTACAGGATAGGCAGCACGTGTGTGGCGCCTCTGGTGTTGCAAACGTCCATAGGCCACGGTGACCGCTTCCCATCAGGCGGGCCGTGTGCTTGTCTGCTACCTAAGTGGTATAAAAAAAAATTAATACTATTGTTTGTTGTCAAATTTTTTATCGTTTTGCGACTATCGTATTTCGCTGTTCCCACACATTATTGGCAAGCAACAAATCTACATACGCCTCTAAATTTGGGAGTGCAATGGGCCTCCCCATTAGGAAAACACGTATAAACGACGAAATCGTCCTTTACAACCATCGTTGGGGTGATGGTGGTAAGTAAGGGAAAAATCGGGGGATCGATTCCCATCGAAACATTCACTTTTACCTATCTAAATTTAATATTTTTTAATTTAAATAAAAAATGGCACAAGGACTAACCGCTGTTCTTTTGTGCCAATCGTTCTAGTATTTTGTATATTTTTTAAAACCTGTAGAAAATAAAAAAAAAATTGAATTAATTTTGAGCTTTGAAATTTACGAATTCATACTTCACATACCTTTACTTCCAGTGTTGAATGAAAATGTGACACTGAGTCCTACTACTACATCAGAACCACAACACTCGACTGCATACATGGTTCAATCTACTAAAGCCCCAAAATCTACTAAAAGTCCAAAAAAAGACCAAAAATCATCTGCAACGACTCAACATTACACAACTGTTACTACGAAGAGGTAAAGAAAAATGTCCAATTTCAAAAGATTTTTAAGTTCTAGCCATCTATTACTACATTAGCTGTTTATGTACTTAAATAAAGGTAAACAATCTTGTGGCAACTTTTTATAAAAAACACATATCAAACAAATAAACTAGGCAAATTAACTATAACTAGTGGTCGGACACCGGTTAGTTTTTAAAATTTGTTTCTATGCCGAAAAGTATTTTTAAATAAAACATATTAAAAAGACACACCAAAATTGGTTACGTTTATATAAGTACCTAAACAAACGGAATAGTTAGACCTATCCTACGTATACGTCAGGGCATATATCTTTGACCTAAAATACTATACGAGCAGTAGTACCTACTCGATTTTTAGGTGTCTTTTGAGGATAGCACGAGTATCTAAGGTGGTGGACGAGCTGAAGTCCACCAATCTTATCAAAAAATTGACTTCCTATCTATTTGACCTCACCTGATAATAAGCTGAAGGCAAAGTCTTAGGACAGAGGGTCATCATTACAGACACAATGTTACGATGGTGGCCCTCTTCAGATGCTTTTTCACAAACTATACAGGGTGTCAGGAAAACGCTTCTGAAGCTGAAGACACGGTAATACTTTGAAGCCCTTTAATTTAATTAAAAAAAAGTATACTCTGACATAAAAAAAAATAAATTCCCTTTTTTTTATACTGTTTTACTAGTGTTATTCAGTATCCATCGTGTTATTAAGCTAAATGAAACATTAATTTTCAAAAATATTGACTCGCATTATGGCGCCATTTGTTTTTTTTGTAGCGATATCTTCTATAATACACTCTTTTGCAAAAAAACCGGGCACCTAAGGAAATTTACGTTCTAAGGTCGATTTTACTTAATTAAATGAAATTTATTTCTTTGACGTAGTCTGTATACTTATAATCGTGTAAATTAATGCGCGTCCAAGCTGCAGGAACGGGATCAGAAGTCCACGCGGGCGGAGCCGCGGCAACAGCTAGTTTATTTATGAAATTATCGTTTCATTAAGCTTTACTCATATGATAGAATGTGAATTATTTTGATAAAAAAATGTAATAAAAAAACTTACCCATTCGAATTTTCTAAGTCAATATGTAGTCTACCAGGAGCAATACTCCTGGTGACACACTCACGAAACTGAAGGTCCCTGTACCTGTTACAGGGGCTTTCGGCTTCGTGAGCGTTTGCCTAACACCTTGTATATATTTATTAACCTGTAACACTTTACTAGACCAGTACAATCGCAGTCGCAATCACAGTCGGATAGTGAATGTGGTATACGGTCCACTGCCAGCGTGCTTCCGCTCATCAAAGATGGGAGCAGCTACATGAGAGGTGACCTGCCGTGGCTGGTCGCTATCTACAAGAAAAGAGAAGGCAGTCTATCTTTTATATGTGGTGGCACTCTGGTCTCCAATAGACATGTCGTTACTGGTGAGTTAGAAGATCAATTTCAGGTTATGTGCCCGAACGACCTCAAAATTTGAACCTCATCTATAAAGAAGTCGGTAGGAGGTAGGACACGACGGTATCTCCCGTCCGAAATGAGCTGTCCAACTGGGGAAGTACCTCCGCCCTACAGAAGACCGCGGTCATAATAACCATCGTGTTGTGTTCCCGCCGGTAAGTAGGGTAGCCAGAGCTCACTGTACCCCTCCTTCCCTCCCCACCCCTTCCCAGCTCTCCCCCTTTCCCTTCAGGGTGGGCAGCGCGTGTGTGACACCCTTAGTGTTGCACATGTTCATAGGCCACGGTGGCCGCTTTCCATCAGGTGGGCCGTGTGCTTGTACGTACCTACGTAGTATAAAAAAAAATCGGGTTTTGTGCAATTACGACCTCAACATTTGAACCTCATCTATAAAGAAGTCTTAAAAAGAAGTCTTAACTCATACGGGTGGTTTGTGATAGTGTTTATACTAGGAGGGTGTAACAGTTTAGTGCTAAAGAACAATGATTTCTTTTTATGCCGCTTACTTGTCACACAAGCAATTCTACTAATTTTCAACCATCCAGCCACTGAAATTATAAAAATGCCATTGAATTTGAGACTTTAAGATTATGCTGTTAAAGTTAAAATTAAATGGTTTCTTGTAAAGTGAAAGAACGATGTGATGAATTCGTTTATATTTACTTTAAAATGAAAGTTTTTGTAATCTCAGTGATTTGACAATGGTTAACCATTAGTAGAATCAAGGCTGCTGGAAAGTGATTACCGTAGCCTATGAATCTATGCAATGCCAGGGGCGTCATGCTCGTACTATTTTGAATGAACGGAAAAATGGCTGGCTAGTAAATTGCCGTCAGTCGGGTACTTTGTTATGGGTTGTATGTTTATTATCCAACTAGCTGACCCGCGCGACTTCGTCTGCGTCACCCCGTTTTTGCAACATTTTTCATTCCTGCTCCGCACCTGTTAGTCGTAGCATGATGTTATATACATATAAACCTTCCTCTTTAACCATTCTATCTATTGAAACACCGCATCAAAATCCGTTGCGTAGTTCTAAAGATTTAAGCATACAAAGGGACAAGAAAAATAGGGACAGAAAACGCGACTTTATTTTATACTATGTAGTGATAGTGATAGTGAAAAGAACATCCAATCCCTTAGTCACCTTCTACCACATCATTGGGAAAAGAGATGGGCCTAATCTACCCTACTAGGAACCAACGCAGCAAATTCTACAGTTATTCGATTTATTTATCTACAGCAGCCCACTGCCTGCACATAAAGAAGCTTTCAATCAGCGATCTTGTGGTCAAAGTTGGTGTACACAATCTAGACGATTGGGACGATGATATACCTGTCACCAGGACTTTGCTGGACGCATCAACACCTGAGTCGTTTGAGCAATCTACACTTAAGGGTGAGCTTTTTAATCAGTAATACAATAGAAATAAATTTATTCAGAAACATATTGAGAACACACTTGTACTTCTCCATGATATTTATTATTGAACTTAATAGGTTTCGCATTGCGGCATTCTCACATGATAGTCAATGTAAACTTAATAAACTTAATAATAAATATTGTGGAGAATAACGAGTGTTTTATCAATATGTATAACACTAAGATCCATCAAGTACCATCAATCAACAGTTTAAAATATTCTTAATGCGAAACAGAATACAAGTCAGAAAGAACCAGATATAACAAGGGGACTAAGGGATATAGCACACCCAGATTCAGCCTCTAATGTATAAGGAGACGGCTGAGTGGGTCCGGAGAAGAATCCGGGCCCACACAGCCAGTGATGAGCGGAGGCAATTTGGATGTCGGAAGTCACAGAATGACCACCATCCTCCATGAGCGCGGGCCTGGGGGTTAGCGGTGGAGCCATCTGTCACTCTAGCAGAAGCAGACCGCGAAGGCGGCGTAAAGTGCGTATTCCCATACCCGGGGGCTAGATGGGGACACTGTGGTCCACATCTGAAGAGAGCGATGGCCCCGGGTTTGCCGCGGTGGAGGGATATAATATTGGCTACTATTTTACCTACGGAAACTAAAGACTCATTCAGTCATAACTTAGCTAACTGGCTCCGACTAGGGATAATCTGTGGGGATTCTTATCCTTATTCTTAATTCTTTATTGCACACACAAAGTACAGAAATAATACATAAATATTTGCAAGAATCATGTACAAAGGCGAGCTTAATTTACAATGAGTTCTCTACCAGCAAACCTTTGAGTATCAGAGTAGTAGAATATCCATTGGATTTTTGGCACGATAAAAAAAAAATTCGAAAGCTCTATCGTTAATGTCGTACTGTTTTAGAATAGGTACTTGTCATGAGAGTAGGTGCTATTGGTGCTATTAATCACAAAACCAGTTAACGGTGGGTTCCAACTTTCATTTTCGAATGTACGATTTCACTTTTTAAGGGATTTCCCCGAGCGTAAAACTCTTCGTTGTTTTTCAGACGATATCTTGGTGCTAACATTTAACAAGCGAGTGGAGTTCAACGCGTATATAAGGCCAGCCTGCCTGTGGGACGGTGATATTGAACTTGAAAGAGTGGTTGGGAATTCTGGAATTGTTAGTATTTTTTCATTATATATACAAGGTTTAAGGGTAACACTCCCGAAGTAGTACTCCTGGTACACGACATATTGGCATGAAAAAAAAATTACGGCAAAGCAATTTTTTTTTTTTATCTTTTGTTTTATTTTTAATAATATGTTGTGTACAGTCGTCAAAAGGGATACGGTACGACTTTTTCATATAACGTTGTACACGTTGTATGTAAATGCGATACCTTATATCTTTTGTTGACTACCAGGAGTACGGACTTCGGGACTATACAGGGTGTGAGGTATACATCCTGTATAGTTACCAAGAAAGGTATATCGTAAGAGAAACGGTACGACTTGGTTTGAAATAATCCATGATTGGTGGATTTGAGCTCTCCCATTGTTAGCACCTCGTGCTATGCTGAAAAGACACCCAAAAACGCGTACTAGAGCACAATTGGGGTCATGATGATGAAGACAGTTAGCATGGGAAACGAGTAACCTCCATAGTTCTTCATAAATAATACTGATCATAAAATTCCAGAATATTTAGACGGCAAACAAACTTAGCTTGGTAATGAGCTGTTCGCTCAATTATGCTAAGTAGGTACTCAAAAAATATTGCATGTTTTTAAATTAAATGAACCTGTTTGTAAATAGACCAAAATAGAAAAGGCCGCCTAGTTTCTTGCCGGAGTCGAACCGGTTTCAAATCGAAATCGTTTTGATTTTTGACTTTTACGAATATCATTTGTAAGAGATTCCGTTGGATACTCTCTTAGACGTTAATTGGTACTGTGTGCGGTTAAGTACGTGATTAATTTCCTTGCGATTTACATCGCACAATAAGGAATCGATTTTTTTTTCCAAATTTATTTAGCTGCAACATTTTCGGTTAGCAGTTTATTTTTGGCATACGCAATTTGTACAAAGTGCCCGATTGACGGCAATAGACTAGACGACTATTACGTGGTATCGAAATGTGGGTGTTTGATGCACCTCTGCCATACATTCCGCCCCGAAATGGTACCTTCGGGGATGTGATAAGTATGTATTTGTAAGGGTTGAGAGAGACTGAGAAAGTAAGAAAAAAATTCCTTTAGCTTACCTTTAGGCTGAAAGTGTACTATGGGAAATATCACGGGGTGCTATGGCTGGGAAGAAGCTCTTGCCAGGGCCTCCCCTCTCTCGCGATTTAAACTATACCTACACATTTTTTTTTTATACCACTTAGGTGGCAGACAAGCTCACGGCCCACCTGATGGGAAGCGGTTACCGTGGTCTATAGACGTTTGCAACACCAGAGGCATCACCCGCTGCCTACCCTGTAGAAACCTTCTAATGCCCTTCTTGAAGAACCCCATATTGTAGTCGCTTGGGAAAACCACGGCAGGGAGCTCATTCCACAGTTTCTACTTGGCATTAGAAGGTTTCTACAGGGTAGGCACTCTGTAGAAACCTTCTAATGCCCTATATGTTTCAATCTGAAATTATAGTGACAGCTTTAACGCAGGTTGCAGGTTGGGGTAGCCAGAAAAAAATAGAGGCCGGAGTAGGTGAGCCACAATCGGTGAACGTGCCTATTGTCGACACCAGCACTTGTCGGTTTAGCAATATTGTATTCTACACTCTCACATCGGAGAACACGTTTTGTGCAGGTATGGAAAGTACAGTAGAACTTAAAAGTGCAGTAGCAATCCTACGCAACTATAGCGTCAACATTCTAACGCTACTTGTGACCTTTTTCTTTTAAGACAAGCCAGCGTCGCCTCGTATTGCATAGTAACATTACACACACATATAAGCGCGCCGGCCGCACGCTAAACCATTTTGAGCCTTGATGTGCTAATGCACTTATGAGCTCTGACTGTACATTGAACATTTTTATTTTGTAGTGAATACTTTTTTGACGTATTGAGCTCTTCTTATTCTTCTTTTCAATATGTTAACGGAGGTAGGACACGACGGTATCCCCCGTCCGAAATGAGCTGTCCAACTGGGGAAGTACCTCCGCCCTACAGAAGACCGCGGTCATAATAACCATCGTGTTGTGTTCCCGCCGGTAAGTAGGGTAGCCAGAGCTCACTGTACCCCTCCTTCCCCTCCCCTTCCTAGCCTCCCCACCCCTTCCCAGCTCTCACCCTTTCCCTTCAGGGTGGGCAGCGCGTGTGTGACACCCTTAGTGTTGCACACGTTCATAGGCCACGGTGACCGATTTTCATCAGGTGGGCCGTGTGCTGGTCTGCCGCCTACGTAGTATAAAAAAAAATATGGCTATTTCTGCAATTTCGCCAATGTCAAGTGGTTAATGTAATACAAAATTATTAATGGCGAGATGCCAATGTCAAGTTTTTCAAGAAAATCTTTCAGAGCCACGCTAGTAAATTTGTTTCCGTGTGCCCCCCCCCCCCCCACGAGACCTGGTAGTCAATCAGGATGTGTGGTTGGATTTTAGGGGGCGCGCGTTGATTGACGGGGGTCATCTCGAAGAGAAGGCCCCGGGTCTGCCGGGGTGCGAGGGATATGTTGGCTACTACCTCACCGCCGGTAACTGAAGACCCAAAGACGGCGTGTGTTTTAGTCGGTACGAGTCCGACATAGCCTACCCAACCGGCTCTGGTCGGAGGGTATCCATGGACATTTTCGCACGATAAAAAAAAGGCGGCGCGCGTTGAACTCTTTCTGGTTGTACAAAAATCATAGAGCTCACTGAAGAGGTTTTGTATTGTCAGTAAGAAGATAGATGGCTTAAGCTGATACTGCTATTGAAGTAAAAGTATGAAACCCTGCTTTGTCTCCTGCACTATCAGCACAGAAACTCTCTTAACCTTCAACCCTTTCCTTCCCCTTTGACTTCCCTTCTACATGGCCTTTAGCACGAATGTCACGCCACTGATGTTGTAAATATCCTTAAGCCACACTAAATATTTCCATCAGGTGAGATGTTTGTTTGTCAGCAATCTAGGTGCGTCCAGATTTGTGACATAAACAGCGGACCGCATCAAGACATCACATTGAGTGTGGACGTAACAACTTGTGACACATGGGCAAACAAACTATTGTTGTGGAAACACGTGTATTCATTTTAGGTCAGCTATCACGCAGCTGAATACGCGACGGACACACATAAAACGCGGCGGTAAAATGTTACGTAAATGTAGACGCGGCATAATCATGACTATCACTACATAGTATAAAACAAAGTCGCGTTCTCTGTATGTCCCTTTGTATGCTTAAATCTTTGAAACTACGCAACGGGTTTTGATGCGGTTTTTTAATAGATAGAGTGATTGAAGAGGAAGGTTTATTATGTATATAACATTATGCTACAACCAATTGGTGCGGAACAGAAGTGTAAAATGTTGCAAAAACGGGGTGACGCAGACGAAATTGTAGGTCAGTTAGTGTGGTATAAAAATGTTATAGAAACGCTTAATAATACTACAGAAGACCACGGTCATAATAACCATCGTGTTGTGTTCCCGCCGGTAAGTAGGGTAGCCAGAGCTCACTGTACCCCTCCTTCCCCTCCCCTTCCTAGCCTCCCCACCCCTTCCCAGCTCTCCCCTTTTCCCTTCAGGGTGGGCAGCGCGTGTGTGACACCCTTAGTGTTGCACACGTTCATAGGCCACGGTGGCCGCTTTCCATCAGGTGGGCCGTGTGCTTGTCTGCCACCTACGTAGTATAAAAAAAAAATTTCAGGTAGTCGGAACGGCGCTGGCCCATGTACAGGAGACTCCGGTGGAGGTCTGTACCTTTTAGACGGAGGCAAGTGGAGACTTCGCGGCGTGGTCTCCTTGTCTATTCGGGACCAAGTCGGCACATGCGATCTGAACGAGTACGTTGTGTTCACCGATACAGCAAAGTACTTACCTTGGATTAGACAAGTTCTACAAAAAGAATATTTGGATTAGTTAACCTATTAACAAACTCAAAGCTATTTTGTTTATCATTTTATGCAAACGTCTGAACTGAGGGCCCAAGTAAATTACTCATAAAAGTTCTATTTTACATTTAACAAATTATATATATAAACCACCATAAATTTGGCTTTGACTTTTAAATCGCTTCAACTAATTGCTTTATGAGTCTTATTTCGTTTTACAACGGTAGAAAATTTGAGCCCTCAGTTCAGATACACACGTAACAGAACAGGTGGGAATAGTTGAGACAAATCCGGGAAAAGCATAGTCTTATAAGTCTCAGAACTAATGGGAAAAAAATTACCAGTAGTTCTGTTAACAGAACTACTCAACAGAACACGTGGGAGTAGACGAATATTTTGGGGGTGTGTGAGACGTTCTTATGAAAGTGCAGTGAATAAGTCTGTGTGTTATCATGAGGTGAAATCAACTTAATGCTTACCAGTGGCGAAGAGTGCAACATTTTCAAAAGGAAAGCCGGAGCAAATTCGGTGATACGTTCATTGTGTGTGCAGTCAAAGAGTGTATGTCCTGCCCGAATCTGGGATTCCGGATAGATATAAATTATATGTCTTCAGGACTAGATGGTGATCCTCTTTCATGAGACTTTGCCTTCAGCTTAACATCAGTCGAGGTGAAGTAAAATTGACGTGCCATAAATAAAAAAAATAAAAAAACTAGAGTGAATAGGGTACTTCTAAGCAAGCGTGCACGGTGCTCCACTGTCGACCACATTCTACACACACACTTACCAACAGGTGAGATAGTGGTCAAACTGAGTAAATAGAACATAAAAAAGAGAACCCTGGTAAGCCGGTTAGAATCGTGTTATAATGACCCCCCTCGCCACTAGTACTACTACATACTTAAATAAATATTGTTGAACGATGCATTGTTTTTATTTGTAACTGAATTCAATATACCTACAAGTTACCGTTGAAGGACACGTATTGCCGTGTAAAGGGCAAGTATTGAACCTTGTGGAATCAAGGCGCGTCCAGATTTGTGACATGAACAACGGTCCGGACAGCGTGACATTGCGACATGACGTTAAGGGTAGTCATTGGTGTGTGCCACTGTAATACTTGGGATCGAACCCGAGTTGTTGATATAGCTCTTCACTATCACTATCACTACATCTAGTATAAAATAAAGTCGCGTTCTCTGTCCCTATTTTTCTTGTCCCTTTGTATGCTTAAATCCTCAAAACTATGCAACGGATTTTGATGCGGTTTGTTTTAATAGATAGAATGGTTAAAGAGGAAGGTTTATATGTATATAACATCATGCTACAACAAACAGGTGCGGAGCAGGAATGAAAAATGTTGCAAAAACGGGGTGACGCAGACGAACTTGCGCGGGTCAGCTAGTAGTCACTAAAGCCATTTTAATGTACTCGTGATTCAGTACAGAAGAAGTAGAATAGCGCTTGGGCAACGCCATGACTGAGCTTCTGTGGCGTGGCGCAAGGTGGTAGTGAACGTAACAGCTACGCAGGAGGCGCGGGTTCGATCCCCGCTCAGTGCATGTATTTTTATGCATGAATTTGGCTACTGGCATTGATCTGGTCGTGTCTCAAAGCTCACGTTAAGTCGTCCGCCCCGTTGTCATACAAATATCTATGGTAGTCGTACGGATAGTTAGAGCCCCAAAAAGTCCAACAAACTGATCTAATCTAATCTAATCTAAGGCTTAGTACTTCGATCAACAATTTATGCCACCGACTGCTTCCGTCAAATGGCAGTCGGTCCACGGAAAATGTCGATGTTCAGCTTGAAATAAAAGCAGTGACAGCTTCTGATACATTCGGGATTAACACAAGGATGATGATGATGAATCGACGTGCTCAGCACGCGGGCGGAGCCGCCGGTAATAGCTAGTACCCACGTCATTATTCATACCTACTTACCTTTCACCCAAGACGAGGAAAAAGTCAATATCATTATCACTCGCACGCAACTCCTGCACTTATGCAGTTTAATGACCTTTATAGGTTACCTTACAACTTACAATACAAGTTGCGCGGACGCAGACTGCTTCGTCGACATAATTTATATAATACTAGATGCCCCGACGAACTTCGTTCAGCCATGTTTTTCTGCTCTCTTTGTACTCAGATCGAGTTGCCACTGCACTTTCTTTTCAAATTTCTGCGTGTATTTCCTGATTTACGTAGATTTCTTTAGTTTTCATGTATTTCTGACCCGGTTACAGTTGCGCCGTCGACGAAAATATTCAGCAGATTTAGATTTTCTCATCATTCTCTGAATGTTTTCATAGCTCAGTCGACGTCGGCTTTCCAGTCTAACTAGATATTTTCAGCGCTACTTTCTAAGAAATTAGAAAAAAAAGTCCCTTTTGACGATGAAGTATAATTACATAGCCGCGGTAGCCTAGTGGTATGGGTGGTGGACTGCTGAGACGAGGTCTCGGGTTCGATCCCAGGTTTACCATGGCACACACCAATGACTGCGATGCTTTTCGAAGTTATGTGTGTATTCATCGCAGGTTATAAGTGCCCGGTTGATGGCAATAGGCTCGCCACCTATTACATTGGGACCTAAATATACACTGGCGAAATGTGGGTGCTTGCACCTCTGCCTACCCCTTCGGGGATATAGGCGTGATAGTATAAAAAAAAAAAAAAAAAAAAAAAAAGTATAATTACAGTACACGACTCACGTTGTGAAAGTGCGCCACGTAGATACCAGATTACCCGAATTAGTGCGTAAGTATTCCACCATTTGGAATACTTACGCACTAATTACTTTCTAAATACACATAATTTTGATAGTTTGCCACTGAGAGGCTCGCTAGTGCGTATGTATTCCAAATGGATACACATAATTCTGACAGTTTACTCGTCCACATCGATTCACACATTGTCAAACTGTTTCCAGCGCGATGCGAGATTTTACCCCTAACCTACGAGGGGATTACCCCAAAAAATACCTCCCTAATGTTTTTTTAGGTTTTAGATGACACACAATATTTCCATTGAAACAGGTAAATAGAAAGTTATTAATATTCCCCCGACGGCTTTTCCTTTTTCCCTGTTTCGTCACAAATTACAATTTGACGTCGTCGATTTAAAGTTTAGATTCGTAATAAATAGGTACACATCAAAATTTGCGTGCTATTAGAACCGGTCTTATTGTAACCACTCATATCAATTTTAATTCATATAGTCTAAACACGTCTCAGAGATTTATTAGCTCGTACTTTGGCTCGCGTGAGCCATACAAATAAAACGGTAAAGTACCATTGTGTACATCTTAAATAATCTGAATTAACATTAAGTACCTGCGCATATTGGCAACCGGTTCACACATACGTCCATAAACAACCCACTTAATCATATAAGTTCACGAAAACTTGTTCATTTCTCGTTTCACATTGTCCATTTGCCTTTTAATGTGACAGTGCTATATTTGCTGTCATGGACAGACGTCTTGCGGTAATTTGAGCTCCAAATAAATGCGAAGTTTTATATAATGTTGAAAGTTAAGATGTCATGTTCTTGTGTTGTAGTATTAGTTATAAACCTAGCTTTAGTGTCTAGCCAGGGCGTTCAGTCTCCGTGTCCTGGCATATTTAATTATGAAAGTGATAGTTCCCGTATTTACGGCAAAATCAATGTTCAAGGAGGACCTACAGTGACACAATTGGAACTGCAAGCAAGATTTTCAGTTACGGGATATATACCTGTAAGTATTTTTATAATAGTTTTGTAACTAATTAATTATAAGATATTAAAGTAGGCGTTATATGGTGAAAGAATATAAAAAAAAATATTAAGTATCTTTGGAGAAATATGCTCAAGAAATTAGGTATTTCTTTTCGGGTGTGTTTGGACTTGTTTGTAGTTTGGCATTCCTGCAAATGACAATTAGTAATATTTAACTATTGCTATCGTTGAGAAACTTATTTTAGCGTTTTTACTCTGAAAGGGTTATTTCAAATAGAGAATTTATTCGAACGTTATTTACAAAATATTATGTTGGTACCTACACATCTGGTAAATAACATACTAATATAGATGATTAAATACAAGTATATACATATACCTAGTAGGCACTTATGTAAAACAACTATCTGCTATTAGCGAAAGTGTTTGTGTTTTGCATGGATCCGATCGGAATTAACGCAAGTATAATGATGATTATGATGATGATATTAATGGTAGCCATACACGTTCAAATATAATTGCGTATGCCTGAAATATATTGTTTGTGTGTGTGTTTGTGTGTGTGTGTGTGTGTGTGTGTGTGTGTGTGTGTGTGTGTGTGTGTGTGTGTGTGTGTGTGTGTGTGTGTGTGTGTGTGTGTGTGTGTGTGTGTGTGTGTGTGTGTGCGTTTGAGTGTGAGTGTGAGTGCGTGTGTGTGTGTGTGTTTTTGTTATTTTCGAGATGATAGTGCATAGTCTTGTCTGTCTCGTCTTGCCGGGGGTAGATCTAGGTACGAGAACATTTATCCAAATTAAAAACCCGAAATGTCACTATTTGCAAAAATATTAGTTTAGAAACACTTATACTTTGTGTGTGGTGATCAGTTTAGAAACACACTTTTGATAATGCCATCAAGTGCCATCAATAATAATATATGTGTAAATAAGTTGCAACTTTCTCTTAAGCATATTTTGGAGGTACCTACGTAAGCAGTTTATTGACCCTTGTACTTACTTTCGTGGTTACGTATTCACTTCAATCCAAATTTTGAATCGAGATTTTGAAATAATGAAAATCTTTATTCGAAATTCCGAATGAACGAAATACTAAAGTTCGATAAAGGTACCTATACCGAAATTCAGAATACTGAAATTCAAAATTCGAAAACTAGATTTCTCAGCAGCTAAGTACTAAAGTGGGTGATTTTTTTATAAAACATTGTGGTTCATTCTTTATGATTCATCAAATAGGTGATGCTGAAAAGCATTTCAAAACGTCTGCTTGACTGTAAAAATTCGTGGGTGACTGCAAAAAACGTGAGTCTGTAGTGAAGAATTGAAAAAGGGGAAATGTTCGAGACTTCACCCGCTTGTAATATTGACCCCAATCCCGCAACAATTGCGTACCTTTTCCGGGGATAAAAGTAACCTTTGTGTTATTCTAAGCTATGATCTATCCCTGCAACAAATTTCAGACAGATCTGTTTCGAATTTAGAGTGGCGCGATTGAGTAACAGACATTTAAACATCTTCACAATCTTATAGGTATAGGCACAGATTACCTAATATTAGATTACTCACTGCCTAGAAAAATGACAATGTAACTCAGTTGAATACAAATATGTATCTTAAGACTTGGCCATACGGTTATTATTACTTTGCATCCGCTCGGCGTCGTAGTTACGTACTAGCAAGCTTTTTGATGCTAGAGCTGAATAGCTTAATAAAGAATTGTACCCAACACCAGTTACAAATTTGCTCAAAACAAAAGGCGCTCTATACGCGCAGTTTGCGTTTTTCGGCAGTCTTTTGAAGATAGCACGGAGTACCACGATGGTGGACGAGCCCAAATCTACTTACAAATCATAGATAGATTATATCAATCCAATCCGCGGGCGCCAGGGGCTTTTTCTCTCGCGACTTGATCCAAGGTCCGATAAACAGGCTCGGCAGCTAGTATTCCTTAGCAGCTCACGTATTTCCTTCTTGCTACAGTCCTGTTTCCATCAAGCGGGGCGTGAAAAAGCATCGGTTGAGGCCATTGAACAGAAAAAACTGGTGTAGTTGTGTTTGCCACTATTATAACCTTGTAGGTACGTGTTTGTAATATTGGCCCTCTTTCCTGGGACTTTACCTATAGCTTGATGCTAGATGAGGGAAAGTCAAATTGCCATGCCTGATAAAAAAGTATAGTTATACCTAATATATTCAAACTCAAAACACTAGTTCCTACCACAGAATAAGTAATAATATTGGTACCAATGTTGTTGTCAGATGTAAAATAGCAACTAAAAACTTTAAATGTTTAAAAATTTACCATCTCATTAACATGAATTCAAATACATACCTTATACCAAACCAGTTATCAACAACCAAATTCCGAAATGACATTTAACAAGAAATAAATATTATTAAAACGTGATTTTGGTCCTTTATTTTATTCTTAGACTACCAAAAACGAGTTCGTTAATCGTATTATTGAAACAGATACCAAAAGTCATCATCATCATCATCATCATCATCCTTGCGTTAGTGTCAGTTGCATCTGAGGCTTTTATCTAGGAGTCCGAAGTCCGCTTTCCGTCTTTTCCTCTTCCACTTCGCACGGTTTTTCACATTCATGATAAAAGGTTTATATTGGGGGAGGGGGGGGGGGGGGGCACCGCTCACCCGCGGTTCAACACTCCAACATATATATTGGAATGTCAAACCACCCTCTTCAAAGTAAGAAAAACAAAAAAGAGAAAGTAAGAAAAACAAAAACAAAAAATATTTTTTTTTTGCTCGAATGCTCCTGAAGATGCCTCGTGTAGAGGCGAAACACGTGTCGAAGTTTAACTCCTTCGCATTAGCGGAATACTGCACGGTAAAACATCACTCTCTGGTAAGATTTTTTGTTTTTCTTACTTTGAAGAGGGTGGTTTGACATTCCAATATGTTATATTTGTAATGGATTTCCGCCAGGTAACGCCTACATCTATATCGAACATTCATGATAGTAAGCCCAACATTTGTTATCCACATAGCCAGGTGGTTGCCAAGTAACGCGGACAGTGATAGAGGCGGGTGTGCGATATAAACGAGTGAGAAAGAAGGCAGATAGCCTCCGTGGCGTGGCGGTAGTGCACGTGAATGCTACGCACGGGGCGAGGGTTCGATCCCGCTCAGTGCAAAAAGTTGTATGCATGAATATGGCTGTTTGCATTGATTTGGTCATGCCTCGGAGAGCACGTTAAGCCGTCGGTCCCGGTTGCCATACAAACGTCTATGGCAGTCGTTACGGGTAGATGGAACCCTCAAAAGTCCAACCAGTCTAACTTGGATATGACATTGGTCATTGGACCATGGGTTGTGGAGATGGCTGTCGTTTCACTGAGTTGGG
The DNA here is from genome assembly GCA_963691645.1 of Pelosia muscerda. Taxonomy (NCBI): domain Eukaryota; kingdom Metazoa; phylum Arthropoda; class Insecta; order Lepidoptera; family Erebidae; genus Pelosia; species Pelosia muscerda. The sequence continues at coordinate 3,994,425 of OY829118.1, forward strand.
AGCCAACTGAATTGGGAAAAAGGTTACGAGATTGATGGGAGAAGGTAGACCGATACGGTTGGCCCAATAAGAACTAATTTGGCAGTACACACTGTGATCATGGTGCTGGTAACATTGCCGAAGTATCGGTTACTCCAAAAATGCAACAAAAATGGTGAAACCTCCACTCTTTGTATTTACTATATTAGTGGATTCTAACAACACTTATTTTTTACAGAATTATGGGTCCATACAGTTAATAAATGAAAAGTTCGCCCTGCAGAACTTTAACCAGGGTAGCCCGTTGCAATACCGGATCCAATTCCCTGAGGCGTCGTCGCTACCCTTGGTTACGGCGATTGTTGTCAATGGCAACACAATATGCAGTGGTCCGGAAAGTAAGTAACTACCTTTTTTGAGCAGAAATCCTCACGAAAATCTGCGAAAGGAATTAAAATAATAAACAATTATCATATTGAAGTCAATTTTCTGCTGTCTGCAACTGTATGCGGTCAATTCCGCTTCTTCTTCTTCTCTCGAATCGATGGCATTTTTAGTTGCCATCGTGGTGGTGTAATTTGTTTCACGGCAACACCGCTACTCATGGAGACGTCCCGAGCATAGGTTTCGCTCATCGGGAAGGCTTACTACGTCCCCTCCGCTGATAAAGTACCTATGATTTCGTAAATCATACTTTAAACCTACTTAACTTGGGTTTTAAATGATATCATCGAGTGGGAAGTGATAAGGACTTCCCCAGTTGTGTTGTCATGCTATTAAAACCATTTTGGTAGGCGACTTCTCGTTCAAATCTGATCCAACGAGATGTTTTATGTAACATAACCTCAATTCGATAAAAGAAATTCTTTGTATAATATTATTCTACTTAAGACAACTAACGATCCGCCTCAATACACCGTCCTCAATATATCAATATATATCTATATGTCTGTAAAATGTATGTTAACAGGTTATATGACATTTTTCCTTAAACCTGCCACTGAATGCCACTTAATAGTTATCAAGTGTTGGGTCGCCATCTTTATTTGAATAAAATAAAATATTTTCTTTTCTCTAGGAGTAAAAATATTTTTCTAGTAGTAATTATTGTCATATATTTTTATTTACCAGGCGTTATCTGTTAATCTGTTGATTTTAGCTGCTTTTTGTTGGTTTCAAATGACTAAACTTCAATGTTTCAAAGTAATGAACAAATGGTCACTTCCGTAGTATATTAATTTTCTATCTTATATATAAAATTCTCGTGTCACAATGTTCGTTCCCGTACTCCTCCGAAACGGCGAAAATTTTGTGAGCATATTGAGTAGGTCTGAGAATCGGCCTACATTTATTTTTGATACCCCTATGTGATAAGGGTTGTTCACCCTTAAAATTTATTAGGCAAAACAACGTTTGCCGGGTCAGCTAGTATTATATAGAAATATATTACTTTATGCACAGGTGGCAACCCTATCTAAGTGGGTCTTGGTAAAGTTGGTATTTCCAATTTATAATTACAAAGAAACAGTTTTGTGACGATATTAAGTTGAGTACCAAGATCGCAAAACCTCCGAGGAGCCGGTGAGGGAGGTTATGTCGGACTCGTACCCAGTAAAACACACGTCTTTGGGTCTTTAGTTGCCAGAAGTGAGATAGTAGCGAACACATCCCTCGCACCCCTGCAGACCCGGGGCAATGTTCCTACACTAAAAGTCTTTTCAAATGTTCCAGATACGCCTCGACCCAACCAGATCATCACGAAATTTGCGTTAAAACATGTTTCATACATTAGCGGATTGCCTAATTCTAATGCTGAGGGGCAAAACTTCCCAGCTTCGGCATCAATAGACGATGAGGGAATCTTCTATAATGAAGCTTACAACGTTTTCAATAAACGTAAGTATTAGATAAGACTATTATTTATTTATTTATGTTATAGTTGGAAAACTTGCAGCTAACAATTAGTGTTTCAATGATATTTAAGCTAAGAGACGGCCAATTAAAAGTTTTTACTGATAAACATTGGTTGAAAATATTTAGTACGCGGTAGATAATTTTCAAAAGCACGAAAATGTGAAAGAAAATGCATAATTTCATCTCATCCGAAGGGTGTCGTAAGAGGCGACTAGAAAACTCGAAATAAAACTCTGATCAGCCGACCTGGTCAGTTGGAAACAGTAGGCCAAATCTTCTCAATATTAGGAGAGGCCTATGTCCAGCAGTGAACAGCGATCGGCCAATTGAATGACTGGAATCTTTTTGACCCGTGAAGTCACAAAATGTGCTCTTTACAGGGTGTAAGGGAGACACTCTCGAAACCGAAGGCATCTTATGCTCATGGTACATTACAGATTGGCATAAAAAATATTACAATTTGGTAAAAATACAATACTCCCTTTATTAACTCTCCATAGTATCAGTAAAGCTAAACGATACGATAATTTATAATAAAAATACACTTCACTGAAAAAATGACAAAAAACGCCATAATGCGCGTTGATGTCTTTTCATGATATTTTTGTTTCATTTAGTTTTACCACCTTTACTAACACGATGGAGAGTGAATAACGCTTATTAAACGATATAATAAAATTCTAGGTCGTAATTTTTTTATGACAATATGTAGTATATCAAGAGTGCTTCCCTTACACCCTGTATAACTCTCTCTGTGACGTGGCGGTAGCGACGCGACTGCCACGTAGGAGGCGCGGATTCGATTCCCACTCAGTGCCAATAATATGTATAATATGTGTACGTATTTACAAAAAAAACCTATAACACAAGCTGGTTAAGCTATAATTACCATGGGTTTAGGTTTATGTAGATGGTCTTAGAATATTTATTTATTTATTTATAAGCACAGTATGCGTCTTTTGGGTGTCTTTTGTGAGTTTTACGGCGACGGAGAAGCTCAAATGCACCAATGATATATTTTTTTAAGAGCCAATGAAAATAAATGAATGTTAATATGTGTCGTATTTAAATCTACTTGATAACCCAAAAAATGACATTTAAGTCCGGTCTAGAGTCTATTCAAAGTCTCAAACAAAACTAGCCGCTCAAGTTTCAAAATGTCAATATTATTTTCAAATCTAAATCTAGGCAAGTATAGTCATCGTACACGCTTAGAAATAGCTATTCGTTCAACTTCATAGTTGCTACTCGAGCAAATTATTGTAATAGACAAAAAAAAAAAGAAAAACCCGCTGAGTTTTTTTGCTGGTGTAATCTAAGACCGAAGCTAAATTAAGCTTTAATTATTATATTTTTAGTTTTTTTACGTTTTGTAATGTCGTTTAATAATCCAAATTTAAAATTTTGAATTATATCTTGAACTTAAGTAGAGAAAAGAAATCTTGATGCGCGCAAATTTGTTTATATAACCTACAAGCCTATGCCCGTGACTCCTCCCGCGTTATCGCGACCTAAGCGCCATCTGTCCAACTTAAATTCTATATTATTAATCATAATTTTGGTTCTACTTAACCGATTGCAATCAAACAAACGTAAGATTTTAAGTTGGACCAAACTCCTTCAAACAAACAAACCGTATCGATATTCGTTCAGGTGTTTTTGGGGCCATCGCGGACTAACATCATAAACTTTTAACAATTAAATAATAGTATAGATGGTTAGTAGATTTGAGCTCCTTCATGTAATCCACAAAAGTCACCCAAAAAGCTATAGATAGCTATTGGTAACTCAAATTTTCAATGCTATTCGGTTTTTCCGTTGAGGTGGTTTTACCTACTTTTCGACGTTTTCACCGAATGTGCTATCGTTATTTCCACAAACAGCAGCAGTGGCACTAGACGAATATACACCTCGACCACCAAGACCTCCACCAATAAAGCGACCCCAGATACCTACAAGACCACCAGTGACGGCAAAGCCTTTTGAAGAACAATCATTCACATATGAAGACGTACATACGACCCAACGGCCGAGACCTGTTACTACACAAAGGTAAGGTCATTTGTTGACAAATTATAAAGGGAGTTTACAGGGACGAGGATCTGCGGAGGCGATCCGAGGTCGCAGAATGACCTCCGTCCCCTATGAGCGCGGGTCTGGGGGTGACTGGTGGAGCCGCCTGTCACCCTAGCAGAAGCAGGCCGTGGCGGTGGTGCAGAGTACGCCACCCATACCTGGGATTAGACGGGGACGCCGTGGTCCCTATACCCGAAGGGGGTCATTCGAAAGAGAGGACCCCGGGTCTGTGCGAGGGATATGTTCGCTACTATCTCACTTCCGGCACTAAAGACCTAAAGACGGCGTGAGTTTTATTCGGTTCGAGTCCAACATAACCTCTCTCAACGACTCCGGTGTGATTGGTATCCGTGGGGATTATCGCACGGAAAAAAAGGGACGAGGATCTGGCGTAAGTTTAATAAGTTTTAAAAGTCAAACCAATTGGATTTAATTGGAAAAGAACTTTATACCTACCCTTGGCCCCCTCCCTCTCATAGAGAACGGAAGAGTATGACGCAAATGGTGTCGGCCATATGCCACGGTAACCACTTTCCATCAAGGAGCTAGTATGAACAGTGAGCTAGTCTGTCATTTTTATCACTATCACTATCACTATCACTATCACTTCACTATCACTATCACTATCACTACATAGTATAAAATAAAGTCGCGTTCTCTGTCCCTATTTTTCTTGTCCCTTTGTATGCTTAAATCTTCAAAACTATGCAACGGATTTTGATGCGGTTTGTTTTAATAGATAGAATGGTTAAAGAGGAAGGTTTATATGTATATAACATCATGCTACAACAAACAGGAGCGGAGCAGGAATGAAAAATGTTGCAAAAACGGGGTGACACAGACGAAGTTGCGCGAGTCAGCTAGTGTGTAATAAAAAATACTTTTTATCAAAGGTCTCTTGTAATGTCAGCCATTCTTCTTTTCGTCCGGCTGTCATTGGCCAAGGGTCCTGCTATATTCAAAATAGAAGATCATATTATGTACGGCCTATGTACCTCTGTACGTCTTAGTGGCGTGGCGGTAATCAAAGCGACTACTACGCAAAAGGCATGGGTACGACCCTCGTTCAGTGCAAATGTTTGTGTTCATGAATATGAAAATTTCTATCTATAATATTATATGTATGATGTATTTACAAAAAAAATACATCTTAGTTCGAATGTTTAGCCGCATTCTAGAACCCATAAAACAAGCTAGTCAAGCTATGCTTACCATAGGTGGCATTGTGTAGATTGTCTTAGATTTTAAGAAAAAAAACGAAATTCGCCAAGCGGTGTAACGTTATTAGAGATTGTTGTGTACTCATGTGCCAAAATATTTATTCGTTATTTATTTATACGATACTAGCTGACCCGCGCAACGTCGTCTGCGCCACCCCTTTTTTGCAACATTTTTCATTCCTGCTCCACACCATGATGTTATATCCACATAAACCTTCCTCTTCAATCACTCTATCTATTAAAAAAACCGCATCAAAATCCGTTGCGTAGTTTTAAAGATTTAAGCATACAAACGGACAAGAAAAATAGGGACAGGGAACGCGACTTTATTTTATACTATGTAGTGATTAGTGATTTATTATTTATTTATGTTCATATAATAATTAATCTGTGTACACAGGCCTACACAGTCAGTACCAGTACAGCAATCTCAGTCGGACGTTGAGTGCGGAACACGGTCCAGTCAAAACAACAAGCTGCCACTCATCTATGAAGGGACGTCTTACAGGAGAGGAGATATACCCTGGCTGGTTGCCATGTACAAAAGAAAAGCATTCAGCCTGTCATTTATATGTGGCGGCACTCTTGTTTCCAATAGACATGTTGTTACTGGTAAGAAAGAAGTAAATAATATAATAAAGTAAAATTCCTTTTAAACTTTCGCATTGCATGATATATGGTTAGTGAAAACCTGGTATTAACGCGATCATATGGTAAACACAATAATCTTCCCTTTCAGTCATATCCTTGTGCCTACGGTTAGTGTAATGCAACCTGTACCCTTAGCACGAAAACTATCGAATTCATAATAAAAATTTTTTATGCTTCATTTTGTGGAACACAGGTAGGTAATACAAAAGATCTTAGCATTAAATATCAGTGCACTATGTCCTACCATATAACATGGCGTACAAACTAAATCTAACATTCCAAAATATGGTTAGTATTATACTTAAAGAATATTATTAGTAAATTATAAAGGTATGACACAGAACCGGGCATTGCAATTGGCAGTCTGCCTACTCTGAACATGGAGGTACGGGAAGACCGCCAATCGCAATGCTCCTTCCTCTTGTACCTTTACTGGGCACTGGATTCCGATCCTACTAATTGTTAACGATTGTCAAACCACTGTGATTACATAAACTCCCATTGAATTTTCAAAATTAAAATTAATAGATAATGTTTGAAGAGTTTCATTCGTTCTACCATCCATTCAATTAATTTATCCATTTAATTTTAGTGGTTTGACAATAGTTGACCAATAGTACGAAAGGAAAATTGATGTATTTACCATATAATCGGGTTAATACCCGGGTTTCGCTAACAAATTAGCAAAGTCGTACCTCGAATCTGTTCTGTGGATACAAGGAAAATTCGTCCATAACCAACTTGTACCACAAGACCTGTATTTTTAAATATAACATTGACAATCTTCCTAAAATTGACCTGGCTAATATAGCTTAAAAGGCCCTGTTACTATGATCAACGCAAAATATATCATGGCGAAACACCAAATTATCCTCACAATAGAAAACGCCTTAAAGGATCTAACTACCTGCACATAATTAGTCGACTCGAAGGACCAAACCATCTTTATTAACTTAGTTCGATCGAAGAACCAAACTACCTTCACAAAATTACTCGAAGGACCAAGCTACTTTCACAAAAAGGACCAAACCATCTTTATTAACTTAGTTCGATCGAAGAACCAAACTACCTTCACAAAATTACTCGAAGGACCAAGCTACTTTCACAAAAAGGACCAAACCATCTTTATTAACTTAGTTCGATCGAAGAACCAAACTACCTTCACAAAATTACTCGAAGGACCAAGCTACTTTCACAAAAAGGACCAAACCATCTTTATTAACTTAGTTCGATCGAAGAACCAAACTACCTTCACAAAATTACTCGAAGGACCAAGCTACTTTCACAAAAAGGACCAAACCATCTTTATTAACTTAGTTCGATCGAAGAACCAAACTACCTTCACAAAATTACTCGAAGGACCAAGCTACTTTCACAAAAAGGACCAAACCATCTTTATTAACTTAGTTCGATCGAAGAACCAAACTACCTTCACAAAATTACTCGAAGGACCAAGCTACTTTCACAAAAAGGACCAAACCATCTTTATGAACTTAGTTCGATCGAAGAACCAAACTACCTTCACAAAATTACTCGAAGGACCAAGCTACTTTCACAAAAAGGACCAAACCATCTTTATGAACTTAGTTCGATCGAAGAACCAAACTACCTTCACAAAATTACTCGAAGGACCAAGCTACTTTCACAAAAAGGACCAAACCATCTTTATTAACTTAGTTCGATCGAAGAACCAAACTACCTTCACAAAATTACTCGAAGGACCAAGCTACTTTCACAAAAGGACCAAACCATCTTTATTACCTTAGTTCGATCGAAGAACCAAACTACCTTCACAAAATTACTCGAAGGACCAAGCTACTTTCACAAAATTAGTCGGCTCGAAGGACATTCCTCAAATCAGTTTGCTCGAAAATTGATAAAGTCAAGTCAACTCGAAATATTAACCTTGCAATTTGTTACAGCTGCCCACTGTTTGCACTCAAAAGGATATAACATCAATGACATTGTGATTAAAGTGGGGGTGCACAATATAAACGACTGGAGTGACGAAATATACGTCACCAGGACTCTGATTGACGCCTCAGTACCAGATTCATTTGATAATGCAACACTTAAGAGTAAGCAATTTATTTATTTATTATATAGCTGATACCCGCTACTCTACTATGTTGATGTCGGTTATTACAGCTCTATATTATTATTACGGTTTGGTCTCCGAAGTGAAAGCTTCGGACGCCATTAGGGCTAAAGCATCCGGCGATCCATAGGTACATTCTTTTGTTCACCTGTACAGTTACCATAAATTAAGTTTTTTTTTCGATATGATTTTGCTATTGGAACTGTGTCCAATTTTTTTTTCCAAAACGACAATAAAATCTCCGTGTATAATGATATCTATGTTATCTCAGATTTATTTTTTTCAAAGGGGGTAAGAGAAGATCCCGGGTCTACTGGGGTTCGAGGCATATATTGGCCACTACAAAGAACCCAAAGACGGCGTGGGTTTTAGTCGGTTCTAGTCCGACATAACCTCCTTAACAGCAATGGCTCGAGTATCCGTAGGGTAGTTCTTTAGTTTCAATAATGTTTTCAGACGACATCATGGTGCTCACATTCAATAAGCGAGTGCAGTTCAATGCGTACATCAGGCCAGCTTGTCTGTGGGACGGTGACATCGCACTCGAACGCATCGTTGGAACTTCTGGAACCGTTAGTGATATTCAATTGATACTTTAAAATCATAACCCTTCCTTGACTTAGGTTATACTTAGGTACATAATACAATACTTCGGCCTGAAGAACTGCAGTGCTTATTACCCTTAGCACGAAAAGCTGTCGATTTCGTAATGTAAAGATATCGAGAGAGGCTTTCCAGGGTGTAAGATCTCACGGATGCGAATGCGGACCTGAACTATGTACCATGGTTAACGTGTCAGCACCATCATTATATGCGCCTGTGGTGCGCAGTCCGCAATAACAAGCAAGCGTCTGTGAAATCACAGGCTTGGTCAAAAGTGGTCCCCCATGAGCGCAGGTCTGTCCTGTCACCCTAGCAGAAGCAGGCCACGACGGCGGCGCTAAGTGCGCCACTCGGGGGCTAGACGGGGGCACCGTGGTCCTTATACCCGAAGGGAGTCATCTCGAAAGAGAGGGCCCCGGGTTTGCCAGGGTGTGAGGGATATGTTCGCTACTATCTCACTTCTGGCAACTTGAGACCCGAAGACGGCGTGCGTTTTAGTTCGGCATAACCTCTCTCACCGGTTTCGGTGGAATTGGTATCCGTGGGAAATTCGCGCACAAAAAAAAGGCTTGGAAAAGTGGCTTACGTCACTCACTTAAAACTGTAGAGAATGCTTATATAATTCTTTCAATGCAGGTTGCTGGTTGGGGTAGCCAGAGAAATGCAGCAGCGGGAGCTGGTGAACCACTATCAGTGAACATACCAATTGTCGACACCAGCACGTGTCACGCCAGCAACATTGCCTTCCACGCTCTTACATCTGATAAAACTATTTGTGCAGGTATGGTTATCTTAAACATACCAGTGCCTTTCGTGCAAATAATATAAAACAAATTTCGCAATCGAATCTCAGTAATGAGGAAATCCGTAGACGAACGAAAGTGGTCGACATAGCCTATAGGGTTAGCAAGCTGAAGTAGCAGTGGGTGGGGCACGTAGCAAGAAGAACAGATGGCCGTTGGAGCCGTAAGGTTCTTGAATGGAGACCGCGTACCAGTATACGAAGCGTGGAACGGCCTCCTGCGAGGTGGACGGACGACTTAGTCAAAGTCGCGGGTACCCATTGGATGCAGAACGCCTCCAACCGAAGACGATGGAAGAGGCCTATGTTCACCAGTGGATGTCCTCTGACTGAAATGAAGATGATGATGAATTTCGCAAGGATGATTTGCACAAAATTGTGTGAAAATTCATCCAAGATTTGACCACCCACGACATCTGGTGGTCAATTAGAACTTGTGGTTGGATTTTTGGGGCAGAACTTGCTTTTGTACTTAGACCGGATAAAGTGAGTGCCTCAACGGGATTCGAACCCGCGATATTTTCCTTACAGGGGAGAGGCTGGGACTTCTAAGTCATGAAACCACATCTGCAGCATTCAAAATTTTTTTATGCAACCGTCTTGGGGCGATGGTGAGAACCATCTACAGGCAATCCCGTCGAAGCATACACTTTTTCCGATCTAAATTTAGTATTTTCTTTGTGGGTATTCTACCGTTTTCCATAAATTCATTCGCACTAATTTTGTTTGCCATAATCATCCCCGATTATATTTACTTAATATTTACTTAATATTTACTTGCACTATTATCATTTATACTAATAACGTTTGACTTAACAACTCAACAGTCATAACTTTTATTTGCCATAAAATCACTTTCTATAACAACATATATCATAATAATTAGTTTCCATAAGTAACACATCCCATAATCGACTCTTGACATAATCAAAATTTGATATAATTATGAAAATATTGTTAGGGCAAAATTAATTATCGTTAACACCGCGTTTTTTTAAACTACCCAGAAGTACGTCGAGCTTATTTAGTAGACGTCATATGAGGTTTGTACTAAATTATCTTTATTCATATTATGGTGAGTAAAAGTTATGGAAAATGGCGTTATTGAAAATGAAAATTATAGCAAATACATTTATGGATTTAAATTATTATGACACTTGATCGATTATGACCAATGGAATTAGTGAAAGTGATTTTATGTCATTTCACGATCATGGCAACTGAAACGTTATTTCTAATGAAATTATGGCAAATACCAGTATGGCATATAAAATTATGGCATTTTGGATGACTAAGGTAAGAGGTATCTCCTAATGTTTGCCAATTTGCCGTCGAAGACCTGCAAATATTTATAGAGCCATTTATTAACTTCACAGGAGATCGTAAAGGCGGAGGTCCATGTACAGGAGACTCCGGTGGTGGCCTGTATCTAGTAGACGGAGGCAAATGGAGACTCCGTGGCATTGTCTCCTTATCTATTCGAGACTCAGTTGGCTTATGCAATCTAGAAGAGTATGTCGTCTTCACCGATGCAGCACAATACTTACCCTGGATTAGACAAGTTTTAAAAAAAGAATATTATGATTAAATAAAATTGTAAGACTGAAACTTATTCGACCATTTGGAACTTTAAAACTTAACAAGACAACACGTGCAGGGCTTAGATGTCACCCGCATAAGATACAGAATATTCCATCAAGAACCAAGCGGTTCGGTGAGTCTTTTTTCTGCCGCACCATTAAGTCCTGGAATACCTTACCGGCGCACGTGTTTCCTTCTTCCTACTGTCCCGGGTCCTTTAAGCGAGGCGTGAAAAAGCATCTGATGAGGCCGTCAAGCTGAGCGCCATTATTGTAGCACTGTACGTTTTTGCAGTGGTGGCCCTCTTTCAGGAGACTTGGCCTTCAGCTTAACATCAGGCTAGGTGAAGTCAAATTGACGTGCCATAAATAAAAATTAAAAATCCCAATATAATATATGATTATTCCTACTCAAGATTCCTAGTGTGGCGGAAAGAAATCAGCTCAGGGACAGTAATCTCCTTGATACCAACTCCTTGAACCAGTAAATCATCCACCATTAAATACACGTCGAGAGCCTATAATATTATTAATATCTAATGCACTCGAACTGTTTTTGATATACTAGGACCACCGTTCAAAGCGTCACCAAGGACTTACAAAAAACTGCGGTCAATAATAACCTTGTGTTGTGTTTACTCACTGAAGAGGTTTGTTTTGTCAGTGGGAAGACCGAGGGCTTAAGTTGACACTGCTTTGTGGTGGTATGAAGTTTTGCTTTGTCTTCTGCTTAGAGAGGAATGATCCTCTCTTAACCTTCAATCCATCCCTCCTCTTTCCCCCTCTCCCTCTACAGGGCGGCAGCACCCCCGGTGTTGCAAACATCAATAAGCTACGGTTACCACTTTCCGTCTAGTGGGACGTGCGCCGTACCCTGTTTCCACGACCCTGTTCTTACTATTGTATTCCTGATTCCATCAATCCCCGTTCCTAAGCATGCGCTTCGGAACCCGAAATCGTACCTATGCCTTTTTGCCTGAAGGTGGGATATTATGTTACACAACGAGTAAGCATTGCCTTCATTGCATTCATCTTGACAATGCTGCCAGCCTTCTGGGGACATAACCAGTCGGTGATGATGCAGAGGAATTTCACGATACATGTATGATATTGGTTATAATGGGAGTGACTCAGATCCACAACCCCAATTATACTAATTTTTAACTCTTATCAAAATCTGAAACAAAAGCTGCTATTCAATTTTCGGCTTTATCTACATATAATAATTAAAAATAAAATTATTTTTCTTTTCTTTTTTCTTTATATATTAAAGGTTCAAAATTAAATTAAAACTAAATAATTACATTGTTTTCTTCACTCTGCAGGATTGGTTTGATACTAGTTGACAATAAATGGAGTCGGGGCCCTATGAATAATTGTCATTATCTTGTGATCTATCCTATTTAAAAGTACTTTATTCCTTGCATCTTTCATACGACCAATAAAAATATATATCCGTAATACACACAGTTACAATCTGCATCTATGCAGTTGAATGACCCTCGTATCTGGCACATTGCCCGGGCCCAGGTATACGTAACTTTTTCCTGATTTGGTAAAATATTTCACCAAACCGCTTTTTAAAATTTGCGCCAAAGTAACTATTGCCTATGTGTCTATAATAGTGCATATGGAAAATCAGAGAGAAGATATTTATTCACCATATCATATTAAATTAGGTATGTATAAAGGTAGGTAATTACATATACATAATTATTTATTGTCGATCAGCCAACCAAGCCTTTGTCATGTAAATAACCCGCCTCGGGTCGTGTCTGGTGCAAAGGAGCCCAGAACGCTGGCCGCGTTTCCGCGCTGGATTGCAATGGCTAGTCTTTGCACCAGGTACGATCCGGAGCGAGAGTCACCAGATTTTTCACTTAGTCGCCGACCTATGTCGGCCACCAGTTTCTTTGCTTCCATGCCCCAACTGCCCATGGTCTCGACTGCGACTGGCATCACGATATAATGCAGCTCGAAAGTTGCGTACTTTATCAGTGTTTTATTAGCCGCGTCTTTGGCCGCGGTCGCAGGGGCAAGAGCTGAGTGGCCCAAGTGACTCGCAGCCACGGTACAGACACAGGTCGCGTCCCACACCAAGCACCTACCCCTCCTCCAAGGTACGAGAGTTAACCCATCCGGTCTCTTGCCGTCTGATCCGGACAGGCCTGGCGGCTCGAGAGAACAAGGTAACTACATATATGCGGGTGACATCTAAGCCCTGCACGTGTTATCCTGTGTAGGAAAGGAAAGGGTGGGATTAATTGGAAGAGCTCATCAGAACACACCATGGTAGAGACAGTAAAAAAGCCTGCCAGGGACGCAACATCTCTACGCATCTGCAAAGGTTCGAGGGTATTTGAGACCTCAGGACTCCTAATAATGCGAATCGCGTGACGCTGCAACCTGTCGAGAGCATCTAATATCAATTAATTCCAATATCACTTTGCAGCCAGATGGACGAATGACCTGAGAAAGGTAGTTTTTTTTATTTTTATATGCCACTTAGGTGGCAGAAAAGGACCTATGGACGTTTGCAACACCAGGAGCGTCACACTCGTGCTGCCTAACCTATTCAAAACTTCTGATGCCCTTCTTGAAGAACCCTATATTGTAGTCGCTTGGGAAAACCACGGCAGGGAGTTTATTCCACAGCGTGTGCGTTCGCGGGATGAAACTCCTTTCATACCGCACATTGCGCACCGTTTCCGGTCGTAGTGTGTGATGATGAACTCCCTCTCTCTGGCGAGCAGTGCGATGATAGCAAGTTGGTGTGGGCATCATGTCGAACAATTCTTCTGAATACAAACCATTATACAGGCGGTAGAACACACACGGCGAGGCAAAGTCCCTCCTGATGTTCAGAGGTTCCACACCGCCTGAGAGTATGGGATTGTCGACGATCCTCAGCGCCCGTCGTTGTACCGAGTTGAAGGGGTCAAGCTGGCATGCAGGTACCCCGGCAAAGAGGTGACAGCAGTCCCCATGTGGGACCAAATCTGTGATTTATAGGGAAGGAATCTTTGCCCCGCAGTGAAGTACTGCTTCGCCCTGTTAAGCACTCTTAGTTTAATTGTGGGTTGGGTAGTAGTTGGGGTAGAGTGGATGCCGTTGCTGGATGATCGGGCGCTATAACATTTGTTGATGACCAACATTTCTTTTCACCCGAATGCGCCCGCGAGGGTAATATTTTACGCTCGTATGTATTATATATATATATATTCTTTTTTCATCTTGCCTCGATCTCCTGAAGGTAATGTCTCAGGAAAGAGGGTCACCAATATAAACAGCTACGGTGACACTCAACTTGATGAGTTTCGAGTGAATTAGCAATTTTGACTGCTCGCTGTTTTGATTAAATTCAAAGATGTTATCGGTATTATTAACGCTAGGTTGAATAAGATATAAAAAAACTCCTGGCAATGGCGGCCACGCTTGGTACCGGCAGGTGGGGGCCTAAGAAGTTCTAGCTTGATGTCGTCGTGTCACTATCATGGAAGCCCAAGATCGTGTGAAGTAAAGAAGTAAAAGCAGGAAAGCAGACCTTGAACTCCGGGTCCGCCTTGGCCTCAAATACAATCAGGAAAACACGTCTTGATGTTGATGATGATGATGATGATGATGATGATGATGATGATGATGATGATGATGATGATGATGATGATGATGATGATGATGATGATGATGATGATGATGATGATGATGAAGACATCTATGTCACCAAGCTGTGACTGCAAATGTTAATGGTAACAATTAAAAATCCTTGTATGTCATACATAACTATATTTATTTTCATAAATGTAATATTTGCATATTGCTATAAGTATCGCTGCCATCAATTACTAAGACAATCCGAAATCCAAATTTTGTTGAATTATGTAGTAGACTTTGTTCTTATTGTTTAATAATATAAATAACACCCTCTCTAACTTCCCATGCGGTGTCGTGCAAGGGGACTAAGGGATAGGGCTGCTTGACATCAGAAAGATATATACAGCTCAGACTTAGCTTCAGATGTATCTCTCGAGTCAACAATAATGTTCGGAAAGCGGTAATGGGCTCCCCACTATTATGTGGGACCGAATACAATGGTAGATAATATGTGGATGTAAATTCATCTCTGCCTAAACCTCCGGGGATAAGGGCATTTTATTATTTATACTATTTATTGCTGGCATTTTGTGGAACTTATTGTTATGCATTATATTATTGATAACACACTTGTACTTCTCCACTGTATAATAAATTAGAGAATTATATATATATATCATTCATTCATTTTGCTCTTAAAATTCTAAATTGGTAGTTATTTGTGCCGAAGAAATTCAGTAGTTTGGTCGATCATATTGAAAACGTCAAGTAAAGTACTCGTAGTAATAATACTTAGACGTAATGACATATCCCAACGTTCATTTCGATTAATCAAAATATTCTTCTTGCATAATTTTTCTGATCCACGGTAAGTACTGCGCCGCGTCGGTGAACACAACGTACTCTTCGAGATTGCAGAAGCCTAGTTGGTTTGAAAGAGAAAAGGAGACAATACCACGAAGTCTCCACTTGCCTCCGTCTACTAGGTACAGGCCTCCACCAGAATCTCCTGTACACGGACCTGCGCCATTGCGATCTCCTGTAAAATTAACGTCAGCATGTATTTTTTTACACCACTTAGGTGGCAGACAAGCACGTGGCCCACCTGATGGAAAGTGGTTACCGCGGTCTAAGGACGTTTGCAACATCAGGGGCGTCACTATCGTGCTGACAACCATATAGAGAAGGGGGGGAGGGGAGAAGGTTAAGAGTGTGTCTGTGCTGTCAGTGCAAAAGACAAAGAAGTGTTTTTGGTCTTCACACTGACAATACAAAACATCTCCAATGAGCTCATGACTACCCTACTCACCGCCGGAAACACAACACAAGGTTATTATTAGCCACGGTATTCTGTAGGAGATATATTTTAATTCTGATGTTTTAGAAGTGCCGTTTAATGGTCCATACAGAAAAATGATTTTTGAATGTTTGAATTTTGACCCCTCTAGAAATGCTGCCCAATAATGAGATTGGATATCTGAAGGTATAGGAAATAGGGTATTTTTTCATACCACTTAGGTGGCAGACAAGCTCACGGCCCACCTAATGGAAAGTGGTTTCCGTGGCCTATGGACATTTGCCACACCAGGGGCGTCACATTCGTGCTGTCGACCATATAGAGAAGAGTTGGGCAAGGGACGGGGGGAGGGGAGAAGGCTAAGGGAGTCTCTGTTCTGTCAATGCAGAAGACAAAGTAGGGTTTCTTGATCTTCCCACTGACAGTACAAAAACTCACCACCGGAAACACACCACAGGGTTATTATTAGCCGTGGTATACTGTAAGGCTGAGGTACTGCCCCAGTCGGACTGTTCAATTAGGACGGGCGATACTGTCAATTCCTACCTCCGTCAAAATTTCTTATCAGCTAAACACACCTGCACAAAAAGTTTTATCAGAGGTTAGACTCTGAAGCGCTGCATTGCTGGCTCGGCATGTGCTGGTGTGGACGATTGGTATGTTCACAGATTTCGGCTCGCCTGTTTCTGTTCCCCGAATACTCTGCAGACCCCAACCTGCAACCTGCATAATAATAAACGGAACAGCGTGAACGAATTATTTCTATCTATCTATCTATCTATCTATCTATCTATCTATCTTTTGGTCTAACTTAACTTTGTTTGATTACAACCGGTTAAGTTGAACCAGAGTTATGATAAGTAATATAAAATTTAAGTTGCACAGAAGGCGCTTAGCGACGCGAGCGGAGCCGCGGGCAAAGGCTATTGGTAGAAATACAAGAAGTTTGTCGAAAGAGCCTACCGACCGTAATTCAGATGCAAACGTGTTGTCGTGAAAGCGTATTGAATAATGTCCTATAAAAATTGTTTGCATACAGAATATATTATAACAGAGTTCTATATGACTTCACCCAGCAGCATATTCTGTTCTAAATATATAAGCACGTTTTTTATAACACTTAGTTGGCAAACAAGCACACAGCCCACCAGATGGAACGTGTTTACCGTGGCCTATGAACGTTTGCACACTCGTGCTGTTGACCCTGTAAAATACTTCTACTACTTTCCGTAAACCACCCTGTATGCTAGTCGTTTGGTAAAGAAACCGCGGGGAGTTCATTGTTTGAGCATGCGTGGAGCGAAGTTCTTTTCATACCGCACAACGGGCACTGTGTCCGGTCGTAATTTCCTGCCTATATTATAGTGGCAGTGGGCTCGCCACATCTATAGAATAATCGATGGCCACTGGAGCAAACGACTTGTGGTAGAGACGACGAGTAGATAAACAAATGATGAGACGCCCTCTAGCCAGATGGACTGACGACATGAAAAAGGGGACTGGAATGACTGGATGCGAGTGGATGCGTATTAGCTGCGATAATGCATATTCGGAGACACCGATGTCCAGCAGTGAACTGCAATAGTCTAATTGATTGAGGGAATGAAAGAGGAATGATTGTTACAATTTATAGAGACCAATTACATATCAACAGAGTACAGTCACGGTAATACTATCTATTTGATAGGATTGTGGCGATACCACATGTACCCAGCGCCATCTAACAACAGCAAGAGTAACTACTACGATACTCCGGATCCTGCATCGCGAGAGTGAAGTTCTGGCGCTAGTACAATATATATACAACAACCCAACGACAACCGTTGGGCCGCGGCCCGCCAGGCGTGATCACCTTGCCTGGTCGGAGGATGCTCCCTTTGTGTTAGAGGGACATCACATCCCGTTCTTCCACAGGATAACCGTAGTACAGTGGCCTGACGGCTTCGTTATTTGCTTTTTTATGCGCAGCCTGAAGCACTCGAGAAGAAATTGTATGAAAATGGGTACATATATGTTGGAGAAGAATTCAAAGTCTTTCAACGTTAAGTTTAGTTTTAAACCAATAATCGAATGTACTGACAGTTCCAGAAGCGCCGATTACTCGTTCTAAATCGGTGTCACCGGTCCAGAGACAGATTGGTCTGACGTACGCGTTGAACTGCACTCGTCTCTTGAATGTGAGAACCATGATGTCATCTGAAAACAATCAGCAACATTCAAAAGCATCGGCAAGATGGTGGATTCCGCGAGTTGTCGAAACTGCAGTTTATTTTCTAGTTGCCTAATGTTAGAACGGTCTTAGGCTGAGCACGCACTACGATTAAACGCAGGCGGTTTACGAATAGCTGAAAACGCAAAACTACGTATCAACACGCACTGCGGCTGGCGTTTTGCTCAATTTTTTTTCAATTTCACGAACAATTTTGACATTAAAATAAAAAAAAAGTGAACAACGCCGCCGCCATAGGTACTGGGTAAATTATACACGGTGATTTTATAGTGGTTTCGGAAAAAGAATATTTCGTTTCACACACAGTTTCGGTAGCAAAATCGACTGGAAGTTTTAATGTTGAAAAAAAAAACTACTTTATATATGGCTAGTTGCCATATATAAAGTAGTTGTAAAGTAGCTGACCCGCGCAACTTCGTCTGCGTTTTATAGCGTCAACAACACGTGGTAATTATGCTGTTAAAATGTAGCTTATATGACACGTTCGTAGATTTACCGTAGCAGCGCCATCTATTGATTACTTACTCAACCCAGTCGAAAGATATCGACATCTGTTAGAATCATTTGGAGTTAACAGAAAATTGTGACTGTCAAATTATAACAGACAAATAATTAGCAATAAATTAAAATTGCGACTATAATTTGAGATTTAAACTATCCTATCTCTCAAGTTGGATCGAACTGCACATGGTGTGCGAATTTTATTATAATCGGTTAAGTGGTTTAGGAGTCCATTGAGGACAAACATTGTTACACGAGATTTATATATATTAAGATAATGTGCAGGTGAACAGAAAAATGAGTGGGACGTGTAAAAAAAAAATTTTTTTTTTCGCTAAATTAGGACTTCCTTACGATTTTACTATCGAAATTGTGGCCAAAATCTTTTTTTCCGAAACCACTATAAAATCAACCGATATTTTAGAAATACTACTAACTACCAACTAACCTAACCAACCACCTTTTTTCCTGGGTGGTCTTACCGATCAAAGACATTTGAAAGGATACTTTTGCAAAATGTAGGTACAACAGCGTGCGTCAGCATCCAGATAAGATTTGTACCTCCTGTACTATTAGTATGGGGCACAAAAAACTCGCACATTTTCAAACTGCAGTCAAAATATAGCAAGTTGCGTTTTTAAAATCAGTTAAGTACTGAAAAAAAATATTACATTTTATTGCGGTTTCAGACTTGCGGTAAAATGCGGGCGTTTAATTGCAGTGCGTGCTAAGCCTTACATCTCGGTTACATACTAATACGTAACATCAATAAAGTATAGGTACTCACTGTGCAATTTAGTCCTGTCAAAATCTTCGTGAGGCGTGGCATTCATCAGAACCTTGTTTATTGAGAAATCGTCTTCCCAATCGACTAGATAATGCACTCCCACTTTGACTATAAGGTCATTGACTGTAAGGTTGTGTAAGAACAAGCAATGGGCAGCTGAAAATGTAAAAAATGTAGTGTGTAAAATTCATAAAAACCTTTTTGAGGCTGGCTAAAATATAATTCCCCAGCCGACTGCAGACTGCACCAGCCGATACAGCGTACCCTGATATAGACTGAATGTGCTACCATTTATTGGTTTATTTCATTGCTGCTTCTCAGTAATGCTGTTTTTAAGTTAAAGTTTACAATATTTCGGCACTGTTGCAAACGCTATGGTCGCGACGGAACGAAAGTATTGAGAGTAAGTGAAAAAGTTTCTAGCAGTAATTAAGTATAAGTATCATTCAATGTAGCAAGATCTCCATGACATGTTGGTGAGCCCGGATACGAGAGTCAAGC
Source organism: Pelosia muscerda (assembly GCA_963691645.1). Lineage (NCBI taxonomy): Eukaryota > Metazoa > Arthropoda > Insecta > Lepidoptera > Erebidae > Pelosia > Pelosia muscerda. The sequence goes on from OY829118.1 coordinate 4,014,255, forward strand.
CCTGGCGTAATTCACGATATATTCATTCGTGTTGTCCATAGAAATAAAAGAATCTTATTCTGTATCTACACATTTCCATTTTTTACAAAGATGACTTGTTAATTAGCACCATTGAGAAGCCGCAAGGAAAACATACAATAAACCATATTAAATATTTTTTGATCCCGGTTCATCGTTGTTCTTGGTTGCATTGCGAAATTTAATCGCGAAGCCCGAGGTCTTTTGGTTTTAGCTAATTTTTTGAACTACTTTGGTGGCAGAAAAGCTCACGACACACCTGATGGAAAGTTACCTTCTAATATCTACAATCACCCTGAAGAAACCATCTAATATCCTTCTTGATGAGCCCCATATTGTTGTAGATTGGGAAAACTACGGTTATTATGAAAGTTACTGCCATTTAACCTTCAAATCACGAAGTGAGCCTGCACCAGAGCCTAACTCTTCACTTATCAGATATATCGACTTGCAGGTGTACTACATCAGCTATCTATTCTATATAAGCCTTTCACCTGTAAAAGAATTGAAATTGGAACTCACCAGTGACGACATGTCGATTGGAGACCAAAGTACCGCCACATATGAAACTGAGGTTAACCTTACTCTTTTCGTAGATAGCAACCAGCCAGGGGAGGTCGCCCCTGGTGTAGCTGCTTCCACCAAAGATGAGAGGAATCGTGTTAACATTGGTTCGTATACCGCACTCGTTATTTAATTGGGTTTGCGATAGCTGCTGTACTGGTCTAGGAAGAAAGAAAATTAAAAATAAAAAAATCTGTTAAGAGGCTTTGTTTGCACATTGAGTGTTTTAGCAATTTTCGGTCTAGTTTGTAGATCTTTGTAACAATAGAATTAGCACAATTGTATTAAAAATAAATAGTCAAGAGCGATAGGAAGTATACCTATTCTTTTTTTGCATGCATTATCCCCACGGAAACTAATCTTATCAGAGCCAGTGAGAGTCGTTATGTCGGGTTCGAACTTTTTACCTTTGTATATTTATAGATTTATAATGTTGGCTAGTTTGTTTTTGCCTGCACTTCGATGATTCGGCCTCAGTTGGTTTTGTAAAATTAATTTTATTTTTAATAGCTGACCCGCGCAACTTGTTCCGCGCCAGCTGGTTGCAGCATGATGTTATATAAATATAAACCTTCCTCTTCAATCACTCTATCTGTTAAAAAACCGCATTAAAATCCGTTGCGTAGTTTTAAAGATTTAAGCATACAAAGGGACACAAGGACATAGGGATATAGGGACAGAAAACGTGACTTTGTTTTATACTATGTAGTGATATAATCCTGGATACAGTAATTTTACTTTTGTGTATTGACGGGTTCCCAACGTTAAGTAGGTGACTCTTGTCTGGGTTTCGATGATTCTATCTTAGTAGGGATCGTTGTGTGCGAGACATATGTCTTGTATAATCTCACCTCCAGCAATCAAAGACCCATAGACGGCGTGCGATGTAGTTGGTTCGAGTCTGATATAATAACCTCTACCGACTTTGGTGGAGGCGGTAAAAAAAGGTTCTTATAGCTTTGAGGTACTTTTTTTTTCAAATATAGGTATGAATTCTTGGATATCGTAACTTTTACCTTTGTGTGTTTGGTTTCGAACGTTGAGTAGTTTGTTCTTGTCTATGCTTCGATGATTCTGTCGTAGTAAGCCTCGTAGTAGCTCTTGTAACTATTGGGGCTGGTGTACTTGTTGACACCGTTGCTGTATATATAAGGATGTGAAAATATTAAGTAACTTAGATTTAAGTGTTTATGAGGTTCATTGAAATATTTAAGTTTGAGAGTACCACAATAGAACGACGCTACCACGGGACCAACAAACTTGAAAATTTGTCAGGTGATAACCTCCTGACCTCTTACTATTATTTATACTGTTGATTAATGGTACTTGGTGGAACTTAGTGTTATACATGATTGATATTGATAACACACTTGTACTTCTCCACTGTATTTATTATTGTACCTAACCGGTTTCGCCTTGCGGCATTCACAAAGGTTTACATTGACATTTATAAACTGTTTATAACTGTCAATGTAAACCTCTGACTGAGATCATGATACGGTCATCTTACGGTGTATTCACACTGGTGTAAATATCCACTAAGAAAAGATTTTTAGAAATTACTCTGCTAAAGTGTTATAATTGAATGTAAATCAAGGCCCGTACCTGCATGAATTCTTAAAACAGGATCAATAATTGAACCATTGTCATATCACCAACTGCAAACTTGTAACTTTGTAATACTATAATCATGCTATAGTAATATGTGATTTTTAGTGTTTATTATTGGCTCGTTTTAAAAACTTATGGTAGATCTGCTGTCATTTTTTAAATAAGAAGCATTTGATTAGATTTACCGTTGCCATTAACCGGGCACTTATAAACCTGCCATAAATACACACATAACTTCGAAAAGCATCGAGAAGTCATTGATGTGTCCCATGGTAAAACCTGGGATCAAACTCAACCTCGTCTCAGCAGTCCATTACACATACCACAAGGTTACCAAAAATAAATTTCAACTTAAAGAATGAAACAGATTATGAAAACGCAATCATAAGTAAGAGTAACGCTAAACTAAGAATTATCTTAAATAAATTTTCAAATTGGAGTCTCCTATATTTTGACACACGATAAATTTTCAATTTTGTATTGACTTTGGTGCGATGAGTATTAAGTTACCTACCTATTCGATGCGGCTGGAACGAAACATCGGCACTTGTTCTAAAAGTATATCCCAACATGAAGTTCGTCACGGCATTTTGTTTCGGTACAACTAAAAAAATATAGATTCAATCAGAAAAAGTTTAGTATTGTCGAAGTATAATGAATGAGCGACAAACTTCTTGACAATGTACTCTAGCAGGATGAGATCACAAAAATTGCCACGGCATTTTCGGCTTTATTATTATGGGCGTAAACTTCAAAATGGAATTAAAAAGAAGTTTATTACATAGTTTTATTCACTCTACATAATGTCATTTCATTTTGAACTTTAAGTGTGTACCTAAGGATAGAGTCCAAAATTAAATTACATTTTTTGTAATAGGAGTTCCTTTGCAATGGTATTAGTAGAACAGAGGCCCAGGGGGCCTAGACAAAATGCATTCGCTCCGGGACATTCGGAATCGGATCACAGGACTTTCCGACAACAAATGTCACTCCCATACATTTTCAGAGCGATGGCGAATTTAGTTTCGGAGTGAAGCGAGCCCCCAGGTCTTTTTGCTAGACGCAATCGTCAAGGCGCGCCAACTTAAATTATATATTATGTTAAACCAATCACAGTATCAAAGCTCAAAGGTACTGATGTTACAAACAAATCATTCAATTTTGGACTCTACTCTTACATTCTAAAAGTTTAAAATTAAATAGCAATATGTAAAGTGAATGGAACGATGTAATAAACTGTTTTTCCTTTTGAACTTTACGCTAATGTGAATAAAGCTGAAAATGCCATGGCAGTTTTTGTGATCTAAGTCGTGTGACTATAGTTAAAAATTAGTATAATCGTGGTCCAGGTGAGATGAAGTGATATTGACGTATTCTATATAAAAAAATATTTACGTGCAGGGCCCTTGCAAATTGTCTTTCCATTGACTTTAACTGAAGTTACCCTAGGGAGTGTTGGAGTCTCGGGGAAGTGGACCCGGAAATACACCGTCTCCCCTCGATTGTAGCTCCATAGCGTATCCGAGTCTACCTCTATACTCCCAACGTCCTGAAACATTCATAATATTCATACCTGTTAATTCCCGAAGGGGTAAGCAGAGATGTATTACCATTCACTTTTCGCCAACTATGACTTTCGGTTCGATGTAATAGAAGGCGAATATATTGCCGTCAAGCGGATACTTAAATATGGACAGTCGAATGGAGAACCGAACAAAAATTGATAAAAAAAATATCAATCATTTCGTTTATACATTATTCATAACACACTTGTACTTCTCCACTGTATTTATTATTTTACCTAACCGGTTTCGCCTTGCGGCATTCTCAAAGGTTTACATTGACAGTTACAATAATTTCATTTCCTTGTGCAAGCTACTTTCTGAAACGGCTGGGCCAAGTTTGACGGGATTTTACCTACCTGCTAAAACCTAGATTGAAGTCGACGCGGACGTATGCGTGTGCATAGCTAGTTATACATCAATCAATTAATTAACCTTTTAATGTCTACTGCTTGCACCTCTGCCAATGTAAAGAGGCTTTTTGGCCTACTACACTCTGGCCAGAAGGATTGGTACAAGGTTTTATTTCGAATGTTCCTTCCCTCGCAGTGACATAGCCTGCTCAATTTTCCGTTTGTCGCCTCATACGACCCCTTCGTGTAAAATGGGGTAGTGATATTCTTCTATTGTCACCACGCGGATGTGCATATACTAATATTGTAATAATTTATTGACCTTCTTATGCCGCGTTTGCCGCGTAACATTTTGACGTGACCGTGTCAGAAGTGCGTGTCCGTCGCGTATTCAGCTGAGTGGTAACGTGAGCTTAAATGAAACCATAAATACTCTACGACATTTTACACATTCTCACTAGTTCGATGATCGAATTAATGAATCGAACTAGTGGGAACAAAGGAGACCCAAAGTAAGCTTATTACTATAGGTATAGCTTGTGTTTTGGGGTCGAGCATGTGTATATTTTTTTTAAATAAATTCATATTATACTTACATACTGTGTATTTTAACTGTATAGCTAGAATGTAATATATTTTCTTTTTTTGTTTCTTTCTTTCTTTCTTTCTTTCTTTCTTTCTTCTTTCTTCTTTCTTCTTTCTTCATTTCTTTCTTTCTATGCCATAATAAATATTGGCAGTAAGCGGGAATCGAACCCAACGCTCGTGCGCGTGCAGTCGAACATTCCGCCGCTACGTCAGAAATACCGTCTCGCGCCACTCGCGTTCTCACCCATAATTATTCATAACCAGTATTTTGGCTGTCCGTGGGAAATACGAAATGTAACGTGGTTATACCAAATACAACTTAGGGAAACATTCAAATACTTTGTACACTAAATCGAACTGGGATTTCCTTTGAATAAATCCATTAATCCGTTCGCAACCGAAGAACATTTAATACTAAGTACTATTTTTTGCCTTGTTGGAATGGAATAAGGTTGATATTTAGTAATTCAATCAATCAATTAGCCTATCGCAATCCACTAACCAGCAGCCTTTCACAATATGCGCCATTTCTCCTGATCTTCCGCTTTTCCATTCCAGTTCATCCCAGCCACCCTTTACACATCTACGATCCATCTTGCTGGGGGACAACGACCTGCCTTACGTTTGCCTTGTCACGGTCCCCAATTTAGGATTCGTTTGCTCCAATGAGCACTGGTTCTTCGACAGATGTAACCACCCTTCTGCCACTTCAGCTCATTCTGTGACCTATGTCCGCTGTGTGACTTTCAATTCGTGGACTAGTCCCACTGTCAAAAGTAGCATCGCGTTAGACTTAGTGGATACAACCCTATATAAGTAGGTATATTATACAAATATATTGATGACACTGTTTGGAACTAATCATATATTCACAGAAGATATAATGTTACTGGTTTTTGTTTTTTTTTCTTGTAGCGTTTAAAAAAAACGTATTTTGCATATCTTTATCGATAAATATAATAAATTACATTGTTTTCTATGAATTTTTCTTCCTAATAGTGCAGAACCTACAAGGTTTTCTGAAAAAATATGCCTTGCGAAATAAGATATTTGCCTAACTATAACTAAACTATGACTTGCATTGGTTTTAGTTCCGTGAATACAAAATATTGTGTAAATCGGCTCGAGAAATAGTTTTTCAAAATCAAAATATATCTTTTATACTAGTTGTCTATTTCTATTTTATTAAATTAAAAATAAAATTTCATAAAAAAACCTCACTGCAAAAAGAACAAGTAGCGCCATCTTGCGAGTTCGTATTTTTTCATGAAATTTTTATTTAGTTCAGCTATACTAACACGATCGAGAGTGAATAACGCAAATAAACGGTATAAAAAATAAAAAAATAATAAAAAAAATTGAAAAATAAAAAAAATATTGCGTTGCCGTAATTCTTCTTAGTGCCAATATGTTGTGTACCATGTGTACTACTCGGGGCCTTCGGCTTCGGGAGCGTTCCCTTTACACCCTGTATAATTGTAAAAAAGTTTATGTTTTTCAGCGATGGACGCAAAAACTACTGATTATTAGATTTCGATGCGGTTATTTTTGTTCGAAGGGGTATGATCCAACTTTAAATCTTATGTTTGTTTGATTGCAATCGGTTAACTAGAACCAGAGTTATGATTAGTCATATAAAATGTAAGTTGCACAGATGGTACTTAGGTCGCGATAACCGACAGCCACGCGGGCGGAGCCGCGATCATAGGCTCGTTTATAAATATACTTACATCAATAAGTCCTTCCACACTGTAATTACTTTCTAGTTCTAACAGTGACACTGGCACTTCTCCAGAAAAAGAAATTTTGCCAAAAATACGGGAACCATTGCGTCGATAATATCCGAAAATGTCTGGGCAAGGAGAATGAGGAACAACCTGGCTACACACTGAAGCTAAATATGTAACTAAAACTAAAGCACAACAAAGCGATGCAGCTTTTATCATTTTTAAACCTTCTCATTTGGCGAATTAATTCATACTAAAAGTGGCACCAAGCCAGGATGCTAATAAGGCAGTCTATTAATATTATAAAGTAGATGAACAAGAAATACAACAATAAGCAACAAGTTTCGGGGAAATACTTCTTTCCCTAATTTGAATTTTGCATAATCAATGACAAAAAATTACTCAAATTGATTTAAATTTACGAAAATTAATGCATTTTTATACCATACTAGCTGTTGCCAGCGACTCCGCCAGAGTGGACTTCTGATCCCGTTGCCGCTGCTCCATAAAAATCTTCCGTAGAGTTCAAGGAATTAATAACAAAAACAATTACTCGATTGGTCCAGCCGTCTTTGAGTTATGCGCTTACCAACATATTTCGCGATTCATTTTTATATAGGTATATAGATAGGTGGCAGACAAACACGGCCCACTTGCAATGCCGTCTTTACCATAGGGGCACTCGGGGCACGTGCCCAGGGCCCTCCACCTTCTGGGGGGGCCCACGAAACAGAGACAATTTCTCGTACATCAACTTCGGAAAATCTATAAACCTAAACTTTCCAAAAGGGCCTCTAAAGTCGTGTGTGCCCAGGACCCCTGCCATATATAAAGATGGCTCTGCTCACTTGATAGAAAGTGGTTCTGTGAAACTGAGCAGTGTTTATTCTCGCTTAAGCAATCAACCTGACATATCCACACAATATATCTGCTTGTAGACTACTCGTATTGATTACTGAATTAACGCAATAAAAATACCTCCCGACTTGTCTGTTTTAGCTTCAGTAGAGGTCATCATCTTCCTGCCCTTGTCCAAATTATTTGGGGTCGACGCAACATGTCTCTTCCATACATTCCTATCGGATGCCATTTCCTCACTCACTCCCTTTTTTGCCATAGCTTCTTTCACACAATCTATCCATCTGTTTTTGGGCCGACCTCTGGTGATAAAGCCCTCTACATTCATGCTTTGGACCTTTTTCACAGTATGACTATCATCTCTTCTCATAGTATGTCCATACCACGCCAGACGTTCACTTCTCAATTTTTCATTTACTATTGCTACTTTCAAACTTTCTTTAATCAGTGGCGGATTTACAAATTTACTGCTAGTAGGCCATTAAATTTTTGCCACACCTATAACTGACTTTTGAAATTCAATACGTTAGTTTAATCCCGTTATTAATATGATTGTGAACTTAATGATATTTCTATCGGTTACTAGATTATTTTTGCAACCCGCTATGTACTGAAGAGTTTGATGTTGACCTAAAAACAGCAGCATGTACTAATCATAATCAGATAACAGAAGATAATTAGCTAAGAACTACTTAAAGGTAAACAGAAAGACCAAGGCTTGCTAATAAAACAATATACACGAAGGTGTGGAGAAATGGTGCTCGTGCTAGGCCCCGAAGATCGGTTGGGAAACCTTTCCCAACCGACTCCGGTGGGGGGGTATCCGTGGGGATCTTTCGCGCGATAAAAAAAAAAAGGCTCCGAAGGTCGTGTGTTACGAGTTTTTTTATTTTATTTTTATTGAAACGCTATTGGAATATTTCAAAATTCATAATCACATAAGTACCTAAGTATATATTACATTGCGTTAATTTATATATGGATTGTGTATGCGTATAATTATAATTAATTTTTCTGTAAAAAAACATATCTAAACTTGCCGCCCCTCTAAATCTGCAGCCCAAGGCACCGGCCTACTTGGCCTATTGGTAAATCCGCCACTGTCTAACATACTCATTACTTATTCTATCCATTCTCGTCACACCACACATCCATCTTAACATTTGCATCTCCGCTACATGCATTTTCTTTCATCCGTCCCTTTCAAGGCCAAACATGAGGACCCATACGCGTTTCAGCTTCAGCAAAGGTACAGTCGTTAAAGAAGAAATGGTTGGACCTTTACCTGGTACTTATTTTTCCCTTTACATACAAATTTATGATACGACTATCTGTTACCCGCGGCTCCGCCCGCGTGCACTTCTGATTCCGTTCCCGCTGCTCCATTCCGAGACCTTTTAAACCTTGTATGGACTTCCACGAATAATTCAAGACCAAAATTAGCCAAATCAGTCTAGTCGTTCTCGAGTTTTAGCGGGACTAACGAACAGCAATTAATTTTTATATATATAGATATAGAAGTAGGCGTTACCTAGTGGAATTCCGCGAAAATATATTATACGAAGATTACTGTATACCTAGTGATGGGTAATGGACTGCTGAGACGAGGTCTCGGGTTCGATCCCAGGTTTTACCATGACACACACCAATGACTTTTCGATGCTTTTCTGCTTTTTTGCTTATGTATGTATTTTATCGCAGGTTTATAAGTGCCCGGTTAATGGCAGTAGGCTCGCCACCTATTATATTATTATCTAAACATAAACTAGCGAAATGTGGGTGCTAGCACCTCTGCTTACCCCTTCAGGGATATAGGCGTCAGTTTATGGTATGTTATGTGTGTAAATATAATACGAATATACTACTGAACGAACAAACCACTTAATCACACTTTCATTCATCCCTGCTACTTTATTTATTTTCATACTGGCAACACCCAACATACGATGTTTTATCGAATGGTTGTAGCGAAGAGGTAAAAAAATGGCCGACGCACGGAGCTTGAGTCATTCGCTTGATAGCGCTCCTGAAGATACCTTGTGTAGAGGCCAAACACTTGTCGAGATTTGTTCTTCACACTTGCTGAATATTGCACATACAACAACATCTCGCCTATGATAAGATTTTTTTTTACTTGCTTTGAGGAGTGCACTTTGAAATTCCTTCCTAGGACAATTTTCAAAATTTGCCAATTTGGTTGTGAAGGTCCGTTGGCAATCGTTTCAAGGAAAATATCGAAGTTCAGCCGCATCTTAGTAAGACCCTGAAAGCCGAGCCAACTGAGTTGGGAATAGGCTCAGAAAATGATGAAGATTACCTTTCATCGCCAAAAAAGGGTGCAAATAGGGTATGGCCTTTAAGAGGGTGGAATACTCACGTTAATCATAGGTAGACCTTCTTTCCTTCCTTTTGTAGGCCTTCGAGACCTAAGACAAATGTACCTGCACGCCGGTACATCAGCTGATTTATGAACGAAGTTAATTTTTATGGCTTTCACCGGGGGTCAGACTAATAGGTGTGACTATTTTTTTTTTATACTACGTAGGTGGCAGACAAGCACACGGCCCACCTGATGGAAAGCGGCCACCGTGGCCTATGAACGTGTGCAACACTAAGTGTGTCACACACGCGCTGCCCACCCTGAAGGGAAAGGGGGAGAGCTGGGAAGGGGTGGGGAGGTTAGGAAGGGGAGGGGAAGGAAGGGTACAGTGAGCCTGGCTACCCTACTTACCGGCGGGAACACAACACATTCTATCGGTGATTCGTTACTTAATTGTCCTTGGCCGCTTTTTTTATGCGTACGTCGTCAGTTCAGAACATGGTGGCCGTTACAGGTGCCGTCCCTGCAACGGCGGTCCCCACCCTGACGTCTTTGACAGTTGTTTTTTCACAGCCCGCTTGAAGGATCCGAGACTGTTGGATGAAGGAAACACGTGTGCTGGCAAAGCATTCCAGGACGTAATGGTGCGACATAAAAAAGAGTCGCCACACTGCTTGGTTCTTGATGGAATTGTTTGTACCTTATGTGGGTGATATCTAAGTCCTGGGTAGGAAGGGAGATGGTGGGATTGGAAGAGCTCATCAGAACACTCACCATGGTATAGCCGATAGAGAACTGCCAATGAGGGTACATCTCTACGTAGCTGTAGAGACTTGTCTAGGGGGCAGATTTGTCCGGTGTGCGATTTGTTACATCGGCATGTACAAATGTACATCCTACTATAATAATATTATAATGTCTGTGAGTGTGGATGTGTGGATGTTTGTGCCTCTTTCACGCAAAAATTACTGAATGGATTTTAATTAAATTTTACAATAACTTAGCATATACATCAGAATAACACATAGGCCATATATCATCACGCTACCATCCAAGGGAGCGCAGCAATATTCATAAATCTCACTAGTTCCCATAAATTCTCATACAATGGCGCTAGTATCACTAGCAATTACCGTTGTCATGACAATAAATTGAGTAAGGGTGTGTTTTAGTGACACCCAGTGACACCAACAAAAAACTGTTTTGTTACTGTCAAAATGACAGTAACAATCAGAGAGGAACGCCCATCATATTACATTTTTTTTTAAACTACGTAGGTGGCAGACAAGCACACGGCCCACCTGATGGAAAGCGGCCACCGTGGCCTATGAACGTGTGCAGCACTAAGGGTGTCACACACGCGCTGCCCACCCTGAAGGGAAAGGGGGAGAGCTGGGAAGGGGTGGGGATGCTAGGAAGGGGAGGGGATGGAGGGGTACAGTGAGCTCTGGCTACCCTACTTACCGGCGGGAACACAACACGATTGTGGTAGGAGTAGACGAGACAAACATAATAACTTTTCATCTCTATCTCCGTATGCGGTTTACCGACATCCACGCGGGCGGAGCCGCGGGCAACAGCTAGTTACTAATAAAAAAAACACATTATTAATCATGATTGTCTTTATTTATGATATCTCTAATCCATGGCAAGTACTGCGCTGCGTCCGTAAACACGAGGTATTCACGGAGGTTACACGAGCTTTCTTGATCCCTGATTGATAGAGAGACTACACCGCGAAGTCTCCACTTATCGTCCTTGTAAATGTAGAGACCGCCACCAGAGTCGCCGGTACAAGGGCCAGACCCATCTCGCTTACCTGTAACATTATTAACAACAGCTATTAGTGTATGAGTCTATGAACGAAGAATAAATTTTTGAGTTACGCTCGGGGGGGGGGGGGGGGGCATACTCAGAATAAAGAAAATTTTCATTGCAAAAAATGGCGCCATTTTATATTAACGTCTTGTATGTATATGTAGGTATGTGTTTTCATTCTATGTCAACTCTTGGATACTAGCCAAAATGCATTCGTTCCGAATCTACATTCGTCATCGCTCTGAAAATGTATGGGAGTGACATTTGTTGTCGAATGTCATGTGATCCAATTCCAACAACAAATGTCACTCCCATACATTGTCAGAGCGATGACGAATATAGATTCGGAACGAATGCATTTTGGCTAGTACCCCTGGCCCTCTGACGTTTGGATGTTGATTCGTTTTATAAACCTCTAAGCTACAATTTACATTTGTATTTTAAGGTTTATAAAACGACGAACGTAGCCTACGAACTCCTAAAACAGGTCTGAACGACTGACATACTACAAACTGCAAATGTAATCCTATATTTTAGTTGATTGGTAGAATGACAGCCGTTCAATTGTTGATCTGTGTTTAAGAGTAAATATTTATATACATATAAAGATAAAAGTATCTATTTATATAGCTGTTGTTATCGTGCTTAGTTCATCCAACAATCGGGGGGCGGCAGCACTTTCCATACATGCCTATTTAAGCATAGAGTTGTCCTCTTCTCCTACATATTACTATACTCTTTGGTTACGCTCACCTTTGTACATACATGATTCTTACATTTTTTTTATGATTCTGCTCTGTACCTTATTTGTGCAATAAAGAATTAAGAATAAGATTATCGTGTTAAACAGACAGGGAATATTGCCACATTTGTTGCAACCGGAAACCATACGCACAGTGAGGTTTGGAAGAAACTTCAAATTGTTCAAGCTCCATGTTGTGACTTTTCCAAGCGACAACAATATTGGGTTCTTCAAGAAAACCATTAGAAGGTTTTCATGGGGTCGACGTCACGTGTGTATATAGCCTTGGTGTTGCAACGTCATAGGCCACGGTGACCATTTTACCTATGGTGGGTTGTGTGTTTGTATGATATAAAACCTGATGGCTTAAAAAAGTTCTGGCGCTCTGCGAATGCCGACAGTTGTGAAAACAGTCTGCATAAGAAGGAAAAAGTTCCTTAAAAAAGAGCTGTACGCATCTAAAAGTCGTTTTCACTCCCGAATGAGTGAATTATCCTGTTTTGTCAAAAGTACCTACCTATTTATTGACGGTATAGGATTTAAAACTATTTTAGTAATTCGTTTGCTGGCAAATGTATAAAAATATATTATAGTAAAATTTCTTAGAATTTGGCTGATCTGCCACTTAATAAGTTTAAAATAGAAGTAAAATATTAAGTTAATGAAAATAAGTTATTATGAAGTAGACGAATAACTATATTGATGATAAAAATGCATGGTTATAATAATCTCTTGCTCTTGCACCCATAACTTATTAATATTATAAATAAACAGAACTAAATAAAAAGAAAATAAAGGATAACGATAAATCTACCTGAGTTTCTTGCTGGTCTCTTCTCAGAAGATTTAACTACTGAACCAGTGAAAGAATTATTCTCAAATGATTTATTTAAGTACTAAGTATTTTATTTATTACTAGCTGTTGCCCGCGGCTCCGCCCGCGTGGAAGTCGATTATCGCGTTGTACGATTCTACTCGATTCACTACTTGCCTCTCTATACTACTTTTCCTTGCTGTCATGACAACGGAAATTGTTAGCGATATTAGCGCCAATGTATAGAAATTTACCGGATCAATTGAGATTTATGATTATTACTCCGCTCCCTTGTATCGTAGCGTGATGATATATAGCCTATGTTACTCCTAGATATTGTAGCCTTTTAGAGGTGAAAGAATTGTTTAAATCGGCCCAGTACTTTTTGAGCCTATTCATTACAAACATACAAAAATAGGTACAAATCTTTCCTCTTTATAATCGATCCTCTTTATATTAGTATAGATAAATTATAATATTTTTGACAAATGTAGGTACATTATTATTGTAAAACTTTGACATTCATAAGTGCTCTTTATGTACCTAAACTGAATAAACGAAATTGATTCTTTGATTCTTATCATTGAATCATCGTCGCCCCATAGATGTCAGAATAGACGTGGTATGATGTGACGATGACGCGAGTTTCATGATTTCAGTTCTCCCAAATATACACGGTGATTTTATAGTGGTTTTGGAAAAAGAATATTTTGTTTCACACACAGTTTCGGTAGCAAAATCTACTGGAAGTTTTTTTTTGAAAAAAAAAAAATACTATATGTATGGCAATAATGTACAGGTGAACGGAAAAATGTATGGGAAGTGTAAAAAAAAAAAAATTTTCTTCGCCAAATTGCTACCGAAACTGTGTGTGAAACAAAATATTCTTTTTCCAAAACCACTATAAAATCAAACGGTATTGTGTATGTCATGTGTGTACTGAGAGCCCACTTTTATTTTTGCGGATTTTTGCAGTTAAACTAACAATAAATTGTGCTTATTAAAAGCTGTGGAAATATTTGTAAAATAAATATTAAAGATTATAAATGAATAAAACCCGCGGTAGCCTAGTAATATGGGTAATGGACTGCTGAGACAAGGTCTCGGGTTCGATCCCAGGTTTACCATGGCACACACCAATGACTTTTCGATGCTTTTCGAAGTTATGTGTGTATTTATCGCAGGTTTATAAGTGCCCGGTTAATGACAATAGGCTCGCCACGTATTACATTGGGACCTAAATATAAACTGGCGAAATGTGGGTGCTAGCACCTCTGCCTACCCCTTCGGGGATATAGGCGTGATATTATAAAAAAAAAAATATTAGTGTTTGTAAAGACATAATTCAAAAGATATATCGCCTTAAGTGAAATGTAGATACTGGACCCTGTACTCCAAGATGAATGACGTAATAATTGTAATTGTCCCCCTCCCCCCGTGACAACTGAGAAACAAACTTCTCATTTGTCCCCTCTAGTCAACTTTCAAAGGGAACAGTCGCCACAAATTGTCACCCCGGTGACAACTGGGAAGACAATTCCCAGCTGTCAACCCGGAGGATAGAGCTAGAGGGGACTACTGGGAATAATCGGAAAATAATGCAAGGATCGTGAAGATGATGGTTCGTGTATACACTACCTGCACAAAGAGTTGTTTCTGAGGTAAGTGTTTGAAGGTCTGCTGAACTAGCGCGGCACTGGGCGGTACTGATTATTGGCAGCGATATTTTTTTCGGTACTTCCGCTGCACCACCTCGTCTACTCTGATCACCCCATCCTGCCACCTGTATCACCATAGAAATAATTATATTACGCACATTGATATACAAAAAAAACAGCTCAACCTGGATACACTCGCGGCGATGGTACGATACGCGAGTGCTTGGGCAGCCGCCGCCTCCTTCTGCGAGCAAGTTATGCTCGAAAAGGAGGAGGCGGAGCGGGTCCGGAGAAGACTCCGGGCCCGCACTGCCCGTGATGAGCGGAGGCGACTCGGACGTCGGAGGTCGCAGAATGACCTCCGTCCCCCATGAGCGCGGGTGACGGGTGGAGCCAGAAGCAGGCCACGGCGATGGCTCATAATGCCACACCATACCCAGGGGCTAGATGGGGACACCATGGTCCCCACATTTGGGTAAGAGGGTCATCTCAACAGAGATGTCCCCGGGTCTGCCGGGGTGCGAGAGATATGTCTTGTATAATCTCACCTCTGGCAATTGAGGACCCATGGACGGCGTGCGTTTTGGTCGGTTCGAGTCCGACATAATCACCTCCAACGGTTTTGGTGGAGGTGGTATCCGTGGGGATTTTGCGCACGATAAAAAAAAATGCTTAACCTGGATACACAGTCTCATGTTATAAACATATATTTTTTTAAATTCAACCTTACGAACATGACTTAAAGCACTTTTTACGAAGCAATGTACAATGTGTGTGTATGAACACGAGTGATATTTATACGTACAGTTAGTACAGTATTGACTCCCTGACTGTACATCTTGGATTTGTATATCAATGGTTACAGGAGGTTACAAATAATACCAAGGTATTATCAGCTTTATGCTCATATTATTAAAGTTCAAAATGAAATCACACAGTCTATTGCATCGTTTCATTTACTCTACACAATTCCATTTAATTTTGAAATTTAACAGTGTAAGATTAGAGTCAAAAATTAAATGGCACTTTTTGTAATCTCAGTACCTTAACAATTAGTAGAATCAATGCCCAAAGATCTCTCGTACATAAATTTGATGGCAATCTTTTAAGTGTGACCTGAGATATGACCAAAAAGTTGAAAAAAAAAAATAGAAACTTACAGTGCCGGAATTCCCGATTATTCCTTCTTGTGAAGTATCACCGCTCCAAAGACAAGCGGGTCTGATGTAGTCGTTGAACGTCAATCGCTCTTTCAAAGTGAGCACCGCGATATCGTCTGTAGAATTGAGGTCTTATTAGTTGAGATGCAAGGTAAAAAGAGTTCATTACATCGTTTCATTAACTGTAGGCGACGCCATTTAATTTGGACTTTAAGCGCATAGCAGTAAAGTCTAAATTTCAATGGTATATTTTGTAATCTCAGTGGTTGATGAATGCAATGGTTGATAATTAGTAGAATCATAAGCCTGCAGGTTCGTAGCCGACTGCATACAGCCGGAACAGATGACAGCACCATTTGGATAGACGGGTGTGGTTTCATTTGTACCATTGGCTCATACCATACCATCATCTCGGACAGCACGTTAAGCCGTCCCGGTTGCCATACGAACATCTATGGCAGTCGTTACGGGCAGTTGAAGCACTCAAAAGTTCGACTAGTCTTACTACAAAACTTCGATAATATCGCCAATTTGGTGGAGTCGCTTCACGGAAAATATCGTAGTTCAGCCGCATCTTAGTTAGACTTGAAAGCCAACCCCAACTGAGTTAGGAAGAGGCTCAGAGAATGAGATCTCTAAAACGAGAAAATTTTATCATGTGTCCATCTAACATCGCTTGCAATGTTGATGGTGGGAACGGCATTTGAACCAGTAATATAAAATACTAGATCTTCTATATTAGAAAATTTAATGAGATGTGGCTAGCTACTGAAGGTATCTACGTGGCATGGCGGTAATGACCACGATCTATGGCAGTCGTTAAGAATAATAGTTAAAACCCTAACTAATTGTGGAGGTCAAATAGCTATCCCAGCAATCTAGAAGGCTAATCCCATCACAGTTGGGAAAATGAGAAGCCATAGCCATAGATTGTATATTCCAGGTGTGGCCCAGCACTACACTCGACGAATTCTATCACATGTCTGTCGTGTCGTGTTGCTCTGATCTCCACAACTCAATTGTCATATTTAAGTACTGCAGTTACTTAGCAAGACTTTTGGGTGTCACTTTCGAAAAAGAATAAAAGTAATAATAATCAATTAATTAGCCTATCGCATTCTGCTGGACAAAGGTCTCTACCAATGTTCAGAGGTTATGGCCTACTGGTTCCGCTGCCAGGTTGGTACAAGGTTTAATTTCGGTTAGGTAAGGTTCCTCTCGCAGCGATATTGTCTGCCTTTTCCATTTATTACCTCTTACGACAACCCTTCGTATGAGATGGAGTGGTGTCTCCCCACTGGTAAGTATTCTTTCATCATCACTCTACGGGCCTGTTTATTAATAAATATCAGTACTCACTTTCCATATTACTATTATTATTATAATTTGGATGTATTGTAGCGGCAATCAGGCCCTTAGGGGCGGTGTCACGGTCAAACGATTCGTAAAGGCCTTTTACACCTAATCTTACTACTATGTTGTTGTATGAAGTTACGACGCAGTGACCAGCTGTAACAAAAGTGGATTTTTATTTAAATTAGACTGTCCTAAAACTAAACTGAGTCAATCTATCTATCAATTTGACTATCGCAGTCCACTACTGGACATAGGCCTCTCCTAATATCGCCACTGCACCCGATCCTCCGCCCTCCGCCTCCAGTCTGTCCCAGCAACCTTTTTTAACGGAGGTAGCACACGACGGTATCTCCCGTCCGAAATGAGCTGTCCAACTGGGGAAGTACCTCCGCCCTACAGAAGACCGCGGTCATAATAACCATCGTGTTGTGTTCCCGCCAATAAGTAGGGTAGCCAGAGCTCACTATACCCCTCCTTCCCCTCCCCTTCCTAGCCTCCCCAACCCTTCCCAGCTCTCCCCCTTTCCCTTCAGGGTGGGCAGCGCGTGTGTGACACCCTTAGTGTTGCACACGTTCATAGGTCACGGTGGTCGCTTTCCATCAGGTGGGCCGTGTGCTTGTCTGCCACCTACGTAGTATAAAAAAAAAATATATGGATCTGGCCATCTGGCTAAGGGACGTCCCACTTTCCGTTTGCCTTATCACGGTCTCCACTCAAGGACTCGTTTGCTCCAGCGGCCTTCGGTCCTTCAGCAGATGTGGCCAGCCCACTTCCACTTCAGGATATTCTGCGTGCTATGTCGGTAACTTAGTTCTTTGTCCGATGACCTCATTACGAATTTTATCCTTCAAAGAGACGCCAAGTATAGCTGGATCCATGGCTGAGCGACTTTCGATAGATGGCCATATAGGAATTCGAACATAATATTCCTGTTTGTATTTTAATTTTTCACCTGCCTATATTTTTCTTAGTGGTAGAGCAACAAAACGGCAATTTCATATGTAAAGACCTATTATACAGAATTACTTTACAGGTAATATAGAAAAAAAAATTAAAAGGTTCAACTTACCTGTCACAATATGTCTGTTCGAGATTAGAGTGCCGCCACATATAAACTTAAGGGAGCCTTTGCTTTTGTTGAAGAGAGCTGCGAGCCAGGGTATCTCACCTTTTCTAAAGTCTTCACCTTCAAAGATAAGCGTAAGTTTGGAGGATAGTGTACCACAGGCTACATTAGATTCAGATGGGTGCTGTGTTGGCCTGAAAATATTCTTCGACTATAACTATAGCTGAAATTATGTGATAAACAAAATAGGAAGACAGTTTTCTGGTTACTAAGTAATAATAATAAAAACAGCAGGAATTGGTAACTCCGACCGAAAATGTTATTAACTAGCTGTTGCCCGTGGCTCCGCCCCGTGGATGTCGGTTATCGCGTAGGTGTAGCCTATGTTACTCAGGGTAATGTAGCTGTCCTATGGTTTCTGTTAAAATCGGCTTAGTACTTTTTGAGATTATTTAGTACGACACACACACACACACACACACACACACACACACACACACACACACAAACACACACACACACACACACACACACACACACACACACATACACACACACACACACACACACACACACACACAAACACACACACACAAATGTTTATTCTTTATAATATGAAGTGTACATTACTTTTCAAATCAAATCAATTAAAGCATTTTTTTGTGAAAAGAAAATAAATTACCCTTGTGTATATTGCTCTTGAGGTGTGTATTGTTGTTGAGGTGAGTATTGCTGTTGAGGTGAGTATTGCTGTTGAGGTGAGTATTGCTGTTGAGGTGCGTATTGCTGTTGAGGTATGTATTGCTGTTGAGGTGTGTATTGCTGTTGAGGTGTGTATTGCTGTTGAGTTGTGTATTGCTGTTGAGGTGTATATTGTTGTTGAGTTGTATATTGTTGTTGAGTTGTGTATTGTTGTTGAGTGGTGTATTGCTGTTGAGGTGTGTATTGCGGTCGAAGTGTGTATTGCGGTTGAGGTGGTTGAGTCGTGGTAGGTTGAACCCAGGTTTGGATCACTGGTGCTGGTGAATTGCCGTAATCATAGTTGTCGTCTAGAAGGAAAGAGAGAAAGATATCAAGGTCACAAATAAACAATAATAATAATTCAAATGGCATTTTTTTTTTATTCCTAGTTCCTAGTTCTAAGTACCTATACTGATAAGATTTTGTTGGTCATCGTTTTGTAAAATAGAAGATAATGTTCAATGTATGTGATTGACCGTTATTTTAACCCTTTATGATATTTACGGTATTCGTGAACGAACGTCATATATAGATCAATCACTCACTATTCCATTCTAAAAAAAATGAGTAGTATCTATACCAACGTAACCTATACTTAAAATTTATAGTGTACAATAATATTATTAATGTCCAATGAAAATTAACCAATTCAAATTGTAAATGAATGCCAGATGAAAAATGAAATGACAATGAACCGATTAGGTACAATAATTTTATTATCGTGGAGAAGTACAAGTGTGTCAATAATCTTGGAAACTGCTTTAAAGGTTTTGCTGAAAATTTGATTTTGGATTTTTTTTCTTTTTACTTTTGTCTATATTGATATTTTTCCTGAAAATATATACCTTTTGTCTACAAAAAATAGCTCGTAAACTTCCTGGCATTATTATAATCCTTCATTTATATTTGTGTAGATTGTCCTAGAATATTTCTTTATTTATTTAACATTAAATTTCTAACTTATAAATAATATATATTATTGCCTTGACATTGTGATATGATTTAAATAAAATCTTTGGGGTAATCTAGACATTTTTTCCCCGAATTTTGTTAAAATCTTTCGTGCTGATATACTTAATTTTTGTGCTACCCACATATGGAAAAAAGGTTGAATAGCGTAATATTTAGAACTTGAAATATGCATAACTGTTAATGTATAACTTAGAGAATAAGGTACTTAGAGAGTAAGGTACAATAATAAATTTCGTGGAGAAGTACAAGTGTGTTATCAATATTGTTCACAATAAGTTCCACCAAGTGTCATCAATCAACAGTATAAAGATGTAAGGCATGTTCGCTCAGTACCTACTCGACTCGTTCGATACTCAATTGTGTTGAGGTGAGTGAACTGTTTACTTACTTGATTCAACTCCGGTTCCTTTATTGATTGGTGAGAAGATTGGATTTGTCGGCGCTTCTAGTTGTGGATCGTAGCCGAATTGGGAGCCCGATAGGTAGGCAGTATGACTAAGACCGAAGCTAACTATGTGCTGGTTCCGTCGTACTAGAACGAATTACATTAATTTATTAAGTACTATAAAAATATAATAAGATGCATCTCCTCTTTGGCAGTATGAGCACTATTTAGGTCGCAGAACGACCTCCGTCCTCCTTTCCTACACAGAACAAAACGTGCAGAGCTTAGATGTCACCCGCATACGGTGCAGAATATACCATCGCCTCGCCTGGTGGATGGAGGTAAGGTAGTAGACAACATATCCTTCGTACACCGGCAGACCTGGGGCCCTCTGGTGTAGGGACCACGGTGTCCCCGTCCAGCCCCCGGGTATGGGGAGGCACACTTTGCGGTCGCCGCGGCCTACTTCTGCTAGGGCCTCACTCGTCACTCTCAGGCCCGCGCTCATGGAGGTCGGAGGCCATACTGCGGGTGGTTTAGGCACCTGATCAAATTGTGGTACGTCTTTTTTTTAAATAATTCAAAAAATATATTTACATACATCCAGGTCCTCTGCATATCCTTTGGCCATTGACTAAGATGGCGGTAATAGTGGGTAGCGACCGCGCTTGTGGGAAGTGCAGAAAATATTGCAAGGGGGTTCCCCGGTTGAAACTCGACAGAGCATAATTTGAATCTTGTAACTGCAGACTGCCACCACCCTGAAACAAGTGTTGTAAGCCTTGATTAAGGTATGATTCTGAAACATGAGTGACGGGTAGATACAAGAAAGAAATACATAAAATATCAGGGAGCCCGAAGACCTTCCGAAGAGGATCAGTAAAAACCACCACTACGGACTACGGACTCCATGATGAGGGTGGCAGATATCACATGGACTCAGATTTAATAATAATGTTTTTTTTTTTATCTATGGCACGTCAATTTGACTTCACCTCGCCTGAAGTTAAGCTGAAGGCAAAGTCTCATGAAAGAGGGTCACCATTGCAAACACGTTCAGGGCTACAATGGTGGCGCTCAGCTTGACGACCTTATCAGATGCTTTTTCACGCCCCGCTTAAAGGACCCGGGACTGTAGGAAGAAGGGAACACGTGCGCCGGCAAGGAATTCCAGGACTTAATGGTGCGGCAGAGAAAAGACCGAACCGCTTGGTTTTTGATGAAATATTTCGCACCGTATGCGGGTGACATCATTATCGAGAATTTTTTTAAAAGAACATTATCGCAGGTTTATAAGTGCCCGGTTAATGGCAATAGGCTCGCCACCTATTGGGACCACCACACATTGGGACCTAAACATGAACTGGCGAAATGTGAGTGCCAGCACCTCTGCCTACCCTTACGGGGATACAGATGTGAGTTTATGAGTTTATTATATGTTATATTATCAACCGGAATTACTAAAATTCCCTCTAACCCCTCCAGCTAAACTCAATGTTGACTTGTGTTAGGGTTGGTTTCACATCGGTGGTGTAATGGCCAGGATTCGAATCCGGGATCTCGCGATCGTACGGCCACTCCTTAACCACTAAGCTGCCATCGCTTCTGAATGATGAGAAAAATGTTAATGAGGTATGATTTTAAAACCTTTTTATGAGATTTGTAAGAGAGGATTCATAATATTACAGGCCGCGGCGGCGGCGCAAAGTGCGCCTCCCCATACCCGGGGGCTAGATGGGGACACCGTGGTCCCTACACTCGACGGAGGTCATCTCGAAGAGAAGGCCCCGCGTCTGCCGGGGTGCTAAGGATATGTTGGCTACTACCTCACCTCCGGCAACTGAAGACCCAAAGCCGGCGTGCGTTTTAGTCGGTTCGAGTCCGACATAACCTACCCAACCGGCTCCGGTGGGGGGTATCCGTGGGGATTTTTCGCACGATAAAAAAAAGGATTCATATTATCAATAGGTAGGTATAACCGTTTGGGTTTTACCATCTATATATTTTTTCCGATGACCATTTTATTTAGGTACTCTACATGGAAATTCCCATGGCAAGTCGGAAGTCGGAAGAAAGCTAAAGCAAATCCTAACAGTATCAGTGTACAAACGTCGGTCCCGGTTGCCATATTTGTGGCATTGACGGGTACGAGGAGCCCTATAAAGTCTGAAGCTAAATTATAGTCCATATATAGTCGACGACCTCCGTGGCGTGGCGGTAGTGAACGCGACTGCTACGCAGTAGGTGCGGGTTCGATTCCCGCTCAGGGCAAATATTTGTGTGTATGAAATATGAATATCTGCATTGGTCTGGGTGTTTTTATGTTAATATGTATGTATTTACAAAAAAAAATGTATGTTTATTCGCATTCTAGAACGCATAACACAAGCTAGTTAAGCTATGCTTACCATGGGTCTAGGTGACGTTGTGTAGATTGTCCTAGAATATTTATTATTTATTTGTTTAGGTACTTAAACAATCTTGGCGTGTCTTTTTAATATGTTTTGTTTAACATAACATAAACTCGCGCCTGTATCCCCGAAGGGGTAGGCACAAGTGCTAGCACCCACATTTCGCCAGTTTATGTTTAGGTCCCAATGTAATAGGTGGTGAGCCTATTGCCATTAACCAAGCACTTATAAAACCTGCGATAAATACACACATAACTTCAAAAAGCATCGAAAAGTCATTGGTGTGTGCCATGGTAAAACCTGGGATCGAACCCGAGACCTCGTCTCAGCAGTCCATTACCCATACCACTAGGCTACCGCGGCGTATTTACTATATTACGATGACATAATTGTATTGTATATTAATATTTTGGTATAATGACTTGTATATTAATTTAAATTGTGCGAAATGATGCCCACGGCAACTCTCTACCGATCAAGGAGGCTCCAATTCGCGAATTAAAACAAGTATTTATCATGTGTCATGTACCGTTTGAAAGAGACTTTCTTTCGTAAACGGTTAAGTTGTAGAATGACCTCTCTGTCATGGTTTTTCCAAACTAATACAGTAGAGGTGCTAAATAACTATATCTATCTAACTTTGCCTAATCTAATATATAAAATTCTCGTGTCACAGTTTTCGTTCCCGTACTCCTCCGAAACGGCTTGACCGATTCTCATGAAATTTTGTGAGCATATTGAGTAGGTCTGAGAATCGGCCAACATCTATTTTTCAGAAACCTAAATGCTGGGAATGGAGCAGCGGGAACGGGATCAGAAGTCCACGCGGGCGGAGCCGCGGGTAACAGCTAGTAAAATATATAAATCCAAAAATTTTTAATTATTTTAGCAAGACCAGAATCTGAGGAGGCTATGAAACAATGTGGTTTCGCTCTTGTGGTTTAACAGTGAATTGATTCAGCTAATATACCTCAACTTACTTACTCATATTTGTTAATTCTGTAATGTTTTAAGTTACGATGAGGTTGATAACATACATATATATGCTCACGCCTGTAATCCCCGAAGGAGTAGGTGAAGTGTATTAAACATCCACATTTCGCCAAATATGATTTTCGGTCTCACGAAATAGGGGGCGAGCCTATTGCTGCTAATCGGGCACTTTGTAAAGAAATGAGTATGCCGAAAAAAAATCCTAACCGAAAATGTTGTAGGCGTGGCAGCCAAATAAAGTAAAAAAAAGGTTTGATTCGTTGTGTACCTACATTATCCTAGAAGAGTTTTGGCGGGAACGCGAAAAGTGTCATAGCGCTGCAGTGTTTCATTTTCGGTGTACATTCGAGTTTTTATGTGTAAAAATGGTGGAGTTTTAGACATAACGGCTTGTACAAAGCATACAAGTGTAGGAGAGTGGAATATTGTAGTGAATTGTGATTTTTCGTGTTGGTGTCAAAATCTCCCTAAGAAAAGCTTCTAGTAATTTAAAGTCTCCACTACTTTACTAGGGCAACTATCATCCGTCATCGTCGTCATCATCATCATCAACAATCATTCCAACTATACTTACCTCTTACAAAATAAAAGGCAAATTGCCAACTCGACACTGGCAAAATTGGGTTAATATGTTGCCCTCTAAGAAAAAAGAATAAGAATTGTCCTAGAATATAAAAAAAAAAAATAGGAATGAATGTGTTTAATGCCAGTAGGTATGGTTTGGAAGTTTTCTCCTTCTCAAAACTGTTGTTTACGAAATATAATAATAACTTTTTTGTTACAACCCTACTCTACTTTATATTCTCTTTCAATTCGTTTTAGAATAAAGCAGTATTATAAAACTGTTTAACATGCAATCAAATTTGAAAACAGGAATATTTAATAACATTTATACTAAAGTTTAAAAAAATTAATGCATATTTTATGCTAATTAGGTGGTCAAATAAATATAATTTAGATACCTCTGTGGCTGGTATTTTACGTGTCTCATATCTAACATTATTTTCTTTGTAGCGTGGCAGTAGTGAAGTCGACTGGTTCGCAGGAGGTTCAAATTCTATGCAAATATTATGAACTAGCCTATGCCTGCGGCTCCGCCCGTTATCACGACCTAAGTGCTATTTGTGCAACTTAAATTCTACATTACTTATCATAACTCTGGTTCTACTTAACCGATGGTAATCAAACAAACGTAAGATTTTAAAAGTACGACCCTTCAAACAAACCGCATCGAAATCTGTTCAGTAGTTTTTGCATCCATCGCGGACAAATCAACTTTGTACAATTATAATAATAGTATAGATGAATATTGAATATCGCTATTTGCATTGGTCTGTAGCACTAGCATGAACTATCGAATTCGTAATGTAAAGGTTTCGAAAGAACGGAGCATTGTGATTGGCGCAGTCTGCCACTTGTGAACCGGTGTGCGTGTGTAGCCCGCCAATCGCAATGCTCCGTTCTGTCGATACCTTTACATTACGAATTCGATAGTATTTCGTGCTAAGGCTACTGGTGCCAACGCGACGGTCCCGGTTGTCATACTAACATCAATGGCAGTCATTACCAAACCCTAAAAAGTTCAACAACTGGTCTAACTATAGTACCTGGATATCGCTACATGGAAAATATCGAAGTTTAGCAGCCGTATAGAGATGTGGAACTTTTAATACACTAAAGCCGCGTCTACATTTACTAAATAAAACCATCGATTCGACTGGTTGCCGTGTCAGGTACAATTCTAGCTTGTGTGCCCATGTGCCATAATTTGTTACGTCCACACTCAACGTTATATCTTGATGCTCCGGCCCGGCCGCATCATGCCACAAATCTGGACGCACCTTAATGTAACCTTAAACGTCTGCCATATCGTTTATATGACAACCGGGACTATCGACTTAACGTGCTCTCCGAGGCACGTAAATAACCATAGATTGCAAGTATATCATACTAATCCGCGAGCGCCAAAGCTCAGTTTCTCTCGCGTCTGTTAAAGCTTAGATATTGTGCCGGAAACTATACCCACAAGCGACGAGTTTGCATGACGAAACTTGCTTTAAATATCTAAAATATAATTAATAGTTCAATCTAGTAATTAGTTAACCATTGAAATATATTATTCATTCTTGGGTACCTTTTGTGGTTGAAGGAAAAACTTTAATAAACTGTTTTTATCGCTTATTCTTTTTTATATTCTTGCTATAAGATGTACTACTTGTAATAAATACCTAATGTATTTGAGTATAGTTACCGGTTGACCCCAAAATGTGCCCTTGTCTAGTAGGTATCTCTTGAGCTTAAACTCATCAATCATATCAATATAATTCGCGGGCGCAATGGTCTTAAATCTCTCACGACTTAGGGTCAATATATGCCGTTAACTATACCTATAGCTAGATGATAGATAACCTGGACTTCGAGTCTACTAATTCTTACCCATAGTTTTTTTAAACCGCGGTAGCCTAGTGGTATGGGTAATGGACTGCTGAGGTGAGGTCTCGGGTTCTATCCCAGGTTTTACCATGGCACACACCAATGACATTTCGAAGTTATGTGAGTTAAGTTATTTTGCGCATGATAAAAAAAAAAGTAAAGCATGTCCAGATCTAATTCTCTGCATCATTTATAATGTAGACACACCCAGCGGGATCCCACGTGTCTACCGGCTTACAAGCGAAATTAGCTTGGCCCGGAAAATCTTCCATCCGCTTTCCATCAGGTGGGCCGTGTGCTGGTCTGCCACCTAAGTGGTATAAAAAAAAAAGTCTTTTTAGAGCCTCATACGCCCACATAGTGACGTAGGCTAATCGAAATCTCCAGTCATTGACAAACACGGTTCTCTACGTATTTTGCATACAATTAAATATTTATTTTTCCTGCAACATATGAGTTATATTGTAGTAGCTTCCTTTATCCTCTTGTACTCTTCTCACTTTTTTCGTTTACTAGTAGTCAAACCTGCGACGGCGCTAAGTGCTTCTCCCCATATCATATACTTAACTCGTTCATGGACAGTTTCAGTTTGAATTTGTTCCAGAATTACGCAATATTTTTTTTATACAAAATTACGTTGTGTTCTATGATAGATGTTTATAAGACAATATGACACAACCGTGTAATCACGTCAACGTGTCCGTAATGTAGAGACGCGGTGAGGCGCTTAAAAACAATGTTCACGTGACAGTAAAGTTTTGAGCTTCCGATATGTTGTGACACAAGGTACCATACCTATAACGAATTTTTGTATTAAAATTGATCGGATATCAACGCCCTGCCGTATATAATATTCTGTTTTTGAAAGTTATCATACGTTGTGCCGTATCTAAGTCTCAAATCGTGACGTACTATTACGTTGTGTCCGTGAAAGTGTTAATAGATTTTTAATGTGATACCGATATGGCATAACATGATAGGCATGAAGGGGTCCTATTGTAATACTAATCGGGCTATTGAGTACGTGTTTCATTACCATGAAACCTTCAAAAGTCCTCCAAAACCTCCTCTCTACAGAATACCGCACTTGGGAGAGGGAGAGGGCGGGGGCATAATCCAGTGGGTACAAGCACCCTCAGAATTTACATAACGTTAATAAATTCAAAATCGATCTTACATAGGAATAACCTAACATTTTTCCATATTTTTTGTTCATTATGTTAATTATTGTAGACAAGCTTACCATAGATTTTGGATTGTGTTAATACATAATATATATAGAATACCAATGATGACTGTACTACCCTATACTTCATTTGTTTAGGTACTTGTATAAACAAATAAACCAGGCTAATTTAACTGACCGCAATGGTTCGATAGTCTTTTAAATGAGTATTTAAGCAGAAAAGTAAATTTAAACTGAGTTTTTAAACAAATCATATTAAAAAGACACACCAAGATTGTATGTTGATTCATGTAAATTGGTAATTTATTCTATTAAATTATAATATTTTTGACAAATATAATTGTTAAACTTTGACATTCAAAAGTGCTCTTTATGTGTCTAAACTGAATAAACGAAATTGATTCTTTGATTCCATCCCTACTTAGATACCAGAAAAACGTTTTATTATTGTAGAATACCTAACATTTTAACCTTCACAATATCACTCAACATACCTATTACAATTCTTGTATCTACGTTTTAAATCTTGTATGTTACATTCAGTTTTATTTTAAGTCGAATTTAAAAAAAAACACATTGTAATGTCAAAAAAAATTCATGAAATATTTTGATAAATACTTACAGTTGCAGGTCCAACTACGCTAAAATGTACATCCAATTTTATTTTCGACGCTGTGAAAGTACTCCCAACCACAATTCTACCGTAGTATTGATAGCCATCGCTTTCATAACTAAACACATCAGGACACGGTGACTGTATTTGCTGGCTATACACTAAACTAATACTAAAAATCAACACTAAAACACAAGAATACACCAGTTTAATTCTTTCCATGTTAATTTTTTTTGTTTGTACACATCACCGCAACTAAGTTCGCGCGAGACAACACCAGCCCATGGATGCGAATACAACACTGTCCATTTGTATTAATAAGGCGGATGAGTAATACAAAAACATGAATTTACCCAGTAACTTATCAGGTTTTAGTGAGGCTTTGATAGCTGTATACCTCACGCCATATATTTTAGTCCCTGCTGTGGTTTTACCAAGCGACTACAATTTATGCTAATAATATGATTGTGTTGTGTTCCCAGAGCTAACTAGAGAGGTTTTGTGTTGTCAGTGGGAAGACCGAGAAACCCTTCTTTGTCTTCTGCACTGACAGCACAAAGACTTCCTGAACCTTCTCCCCTCCGCCTTACTCCTCCCCCTTTCCTTTCCCCACTCTTCTCTCATTGGTCGACAGCACGAATGTAACGCCCCTGGTGTTGCAAACGTCCATAGGCCAAGGTAACCATCTTTCCATCAAGTGGGCCGCGCACTTGTCTGCTACATAAGTGATGTAAAAAATGAGGTTCTTCAAGAAGGATATTAGAAAGTTTCTGCAGGATGATGATCTTCCCGTATCGTTTCTCTTGGCACTTGGGGTCAAGATATATGCCGGGAACTATCAAATATCAAGTTTAGTGAGCCTTTTATTACTGTATCAGCTTTATTGTGTTGGTATGTGACCCGTCAATTTGCATTGGTAAAAAAATCTTTGAACTTGGCTTTTTGATGACATAAGTTTCTTTTGTGGATATACCAACCTGTTATTTTTAAAAGAAAAAAGTAATACTAATTCTTAGTAGTTTCCAATTATGTTATAAATATTCAATAGTGCTGTAGTCTAATTTCCTTATTTTTCGGAAATCGAGCACTTCAGCTAGCATACTTACAGACTTAAACTATAGTATACCGTATAACTATAGTAAACGACCAAAACGCACGCCGTCCATGGGTCCTTGATTGTCGGAAGTGAGATTGTACAAGACATATCTCTCGCACCCCGGCAGACCCGGGGACATCTCTGTTGAGATGACCCTCTTCCTTAATGTAGGGACCATGATGTCCCCGTCTAGCCCCTGGGTATGGGGTGGCACTTTGCGCCATCGCCGTGGCCTGCTTCTGCTAGGGTGACCGACGGTTCCACCCGTCACCCCCTGGCCCGTGCTCATGTGGTACGGAGGCCTTTCTGCGACCTCAAACGTCCGAGTCGCCTCCGCTCATCGCGGGCAGTGCGGGCCCGGAGTCTTCTCCGGACCCGCTCCGCCTCCTCCTTTTCGAGCATTACTTGCTCGCAGAAGGAGGCGGCAGCTGCCCAAGCACTCGCGCATCGTACCATCACCGTGAGCAAGGTGGCGAGCGAAACAACTCCCACCCCTAGAGCTGTCAATAGGACCCGCCTTGACGTCTCCCACGCCGGGCACTCGGTCAGCGTGTGAGATTATTTATACTGTTGATTGATGGCACTTGGTGGAGCTCACTTTTAGACATAATTACAAACACTTGTACTTCTCCACTGCGTTTATTAATAATGTACCTAACCGGTTTCGCTTTGCGGCATTCTCAGAGGTTTACCTTTACAACACATTTACAAAGTGTACTTCTGGCTCTAACACAGATGATGAGTTTGATGATGATGAAGGTTTTCACGTTGCCACGTGGAGCAATTTCCAATTAAAACAACATTTTGTAACTAATAACAAAATATTATAAAACGTGCATAAAAAAATTTATTTCACATTTTGATTTCGGTAACATACATAACGAGTAGACTGTTGCTTTATTTATGCTAGCAATAATAACTTTATGAGTAGAACACAGTCGAAAGTAGAGCCAGAAATAGTACAACGGGGAACTCCCCACAGGCGAGATAAAAAAGAATTCGTGTCAATAATGTGGCAATTATCTACATCTGCGGGTGTCCTTCGTAAAAGGTTTACAAATAAATGACACTTATTTGTAACATTGAAAAAATAATTATTAATATTTACAAGTATACTGTACACGTTGCTTATATGTAGAACTAGCTGACCCGCGCAACTTCGTCTGCGTCACCCCGTTTTTGCAACATTTTTCACTTCTGCTCCGCACCAGTTGGTTGTAGCATGATGTTATATACATATAAAACTTCATATTCAATCACTCTTCTATTAAAAAACCTGCACGCAAATCCGTTTCGTAGTTTTAAAGATTTAAGCATACAAAGGGACATAGGGACAGAGAACGCGACTTTATTTTATACTATGTAGTGATATGAATATAAAATCTAAATTGTGGATAAATTAATACAGAAACCAGTAGTTGGTCGTTGAACTTTGGTCAAACTAAACCCTGTAATTAAGTTGGAACTAACTACATTTGATTTTAACAAAATTTTCATCATACTGAACGCACAATTAAGACCATATTATATACAAGAAAAACAAATCATTTACGCTGCTATTCGGTGACCTTAAACCGCCAGAGGCTACCTCACCCTCGGCAAATGATGGCCTGAGACATCCATACGGTTTTAGTCGGTTAGATTTCGATATGACCACGCCCGTGCGGAAATCCAAATGGACATCCCCATCCGCGGTATTTCAAAAATGTGAAGCTGTAGGTATACAATGTGGCGTGTTCAAAACTAGATATCAACAGAAAAGCAATTTAAAGATCGTTATGACGAACTTCCTCGCACATTTAGCAGGGCTTTAACACATAATTTTCAAACGAGTTCTTGATGTACGATGACGTCATTATATTGTCAGTGCGTATTATATAGTCCAGTTAATAAAGTAGTTGTAGAGTGCGTAAGCATGAACGAACATTTACCAGGGTCCTAACGACCTAAGAGGATAAAAATATAATTCTACTAAAATTCTCAATAATTCCTTAATTTTCACTTTTCCAGAGCGTGTAGTTCAAAAACGGGTACGAATATGGAAAAGTAAATTAGATCAAGGTTATAGAGAATTTTATAAGCTTTAACTTCATTTTGAACATTTTTCGCTACAACGCACCGTTTTTGATTTTTTAACAAAAAAACCTAAAATTAAGATCTTTGATGGAGCCGCCCGTCAACCTAGCAGAAGCAGGCAGCGACGGCGAGCGGTGGCGTAGCGTGCGCCTCCCTATATCCTGGGGCTAGATGAGGACACTATGGTTCCCACATTAGGAGAAGGGGGTCATCTTAAAAAGATGTCCCCGGGTCTGTCGGGGTGCGAGAGATATGTCTTGTATAATCTCACCTCCGGCAATCAAAGACCCGTGGACGGCGTGCGTTTTGGTCGGTTTGATTTCGACATAGTCACTTCCACCGACTTTAGTGGGGTTTTGCGCACGGAAACCATAGAAAAGATACTTATTCTTATTACTAACAACATTAACAATGTCCATACACACCGGTACGTCTGCTACCTAGGACTTTGAGGATATTATCGCTACATACTCATCATAGTGTAAAAGTCTATTAGTCTTTTTTTTTTCAGTTGGGGCCGGAGTCTAACTAAGATGCGGCTGAACTTTGATATACTCCGTGTGTATACAATATTATAAAAGAGGGGTGACATCTAATCTTTAATATTGTGTTGTGATGCAGACGAAGGTGGGTCATATAATCAAATTATAAAACAAGATAATCAAGTTTACGGGACTTTTTAAATTTCTATTTGCGATATGAAATTCCAAATTTAAAAATGCCTTTGGTTTTGCCAGTAATAAAATATATTAAATCCATATAATTATGTAAATCACCTCTAGAAGTTTTCTGTGGCGTCACGCTGAGTCGCATAGTATGTAATATACCTAAAATATGCAGGATATATTTCAAGACGAATACTTATACTATTAGATATTATCAGAGGTCATCAGTTTTTGGCCGGATATTCCAATTCTTTTTTATTTTAGCTTCTATTGGAACTTTCTACAGAGTAGGCACACACATCAACATGGTCTTGGGATATTTCAATTAAACCTAAATAACTAAAATTCTAATGCTACGCTGTCAAAGTTTAAAATTGTATGGCAGCTTGCAGTGTGAATTTTTGAATTTTGAGGAAAAACTTGCATAGTGCATCAAAGAATGTAATGACCTCTTATTTATTTAATTTTAGACTATAAGCTCATAGTCGTAAAGTCTTAAATTTAGTGACACTCTTTACAGTGTTTGTTGTTTGACTACGGTTAACTTAAATATGTATCTGTAGAAATGAGGTTCTGTTCGTTAGACTATTGTAGTAGCATAGTCAAACTCTTTCCTCTTTCCATATTACGTATTTTATTAAATTCTCTACGGCGTGGCTCGATCACCGCTCAGTGCAAATATTTATATGCATAAATATAGCTATTTGCAATTAAGTCGTTTGTTATCGTTGTGCGTTTGTTAAGCCGTCGGTCCCGGTTGCCATACGAACATCTATGGCAGTCGTTACGGATAGTTGGAGCCCTCAAAAATTCGACAAGCCTAACTACAGAACTTCGATATCGCCAATTTGGTTGTGGAGGTCCGATAGCAGTCGAGTCATGCAAAATATCGAAGTTCAGCCGCATCTTAGTAGTCCGCCTTCAAATCGAAGATATTTTTTTACCTGTAAACCGATTTATATTTTATGTTTTGTACGCGGTAACCCTACACTGCAGCTAATCATGAAATATTTCCAAGTCCAACGTATCCTTTATTTCTCTGAGTGCGGTTTTATAGTGTTGTTATTTATGTCATTTTTGAATTAAGAACTGGTGTATCCAAAACGTGTTTTGGCTCTACAAAATATTTTCATAACATGTTTTGTAGGATACGATACGATGTAAAATTGCCCACAACTACTGCCAAAAAGTTTTATTAAGACCTTGTAACATTTTTTAGGACATTTTTGTTACAATGAAAATCAAGAAACGTCCGCCTGATATTCTCCAAGACGTTAATTGGTAGTGCTTGTAATAATACCGCATACCTACTCGTAACAAGGAATCGGGTCAAATTTTATTTAGCTGCTACATTTCCGGTTAAGAATTCATTTTCGGCATACACATATTGTTATAAAGTGCCCGATTGGCGGCGATAGGCTCGCCCCCTATTACGTGGGACCGAAAATGGGTAGCGGTGAATAAATTACTAACCGAAAATATTACAGATAAATAAATTTGGGAAAAAAAATTTGACCTTTAATTTTATTTTCTAATTTCCTCAGTATGTTGTTGCTATATCTTCTTTCACACAATCCATCCATCTTTTCTTGGACTGACCTCTGCTTCTAAAGCCTTCTCTATATTTAGTACCTTTTTACCCGACTGCGCGACGCAAAGGAGGGTATTGTGTTTATCAGTCTATGTATATAGTATATGTATGTATGTATGTATGTTTGTTTCTATTTTATAGGTTTACTATCATCTCTTCTCATAGTGTATCCAAACAACAACAGCCTCAGTCGTATTATTAATATTAATAACAAAATGATTTGTAACGTTTAGCAGTCAAGCAACTTGTAATTTAAGTTATAAGGAAATTAATAACGTATGAACGATTTTTTATTATTAAGTATAATTAATGAATACTTCGAGTTAAGGTATGATTCTACAGCCGACCGCATACGACAACTGCAACTGCAGTACTTGTTAACTTATGATACGAATAAACGGCACCATCAATGAATTATAGTCTTGGCACGCTTTGATGGCCTAAAACGGCCTTACTGGTTTTGGTTATTTTCTGTTTTTTGGTGTGTGAAGTTTATTTCCTTCTGTGCCAGTCTCACCATATATTTCACTAGCTGACCCGCGCAACTTCGTCTGCGTCACGCCATTTTTGCAACATTTTTCACTTCTGCTCTGCATCGGTTGTAGCATGACATACCTTCCTCTTGAACCAATCTAACTATTATTATATCACAGTACGTGGTATCCGCTGCTGCGGTCTGCGGTTGACTACGGAATCATACCTTTAGGCACAATTTACAAATTGTGGTACAAATTGACTCGTGTCTTTAAAGATAATTTGATAGGTCAAGGTAGTTCATTTCGGATGTTAAATACACATAGATACTTATGTGCACAGTAGGTACTAGATTCGTAGCACCTTTTTTCACACATACCTGTGAGGAATCGTGTCCTTGATGTTACAGACACAAAAACACAAATTTACTACACCTCCCCCTCTTTTTCCGCCATTCAAAAAAATCCCTCGACAAAAGTTGAAGAACGCGTGTACCAAGTTCTTTGAAAATCGGCTTAGAAATACGCCATCTTGATTGGATCTGACAAACATATACGGATACGGACGAAAGCAAAATCGGCCACCAGTAGCCTTAGCACGAAATACTATCGAATTCGTAATGTAAAGGTATCGACAGAACGGAGCATTGCGATTGGCGGGATACACACGCATACAGGTTCACAAGAGGCAGACTGCCAATCACAATGCTCCTTTCTCTCGAAACCTTTACATTAAGAATTCGATAGGAGTTCATGCTAGTGCTACTGATCGAAATGGAGACAGAGACTCTTGTCTGCGTGCTGGACATGACCTATCTTGGGTCCCTAGTCCCTTTGGCCTACTATTTCCACGTTTGCCAGACGGGTTGGTACATAATTTAATTTAGAGTTTACCTTCTCTCGCGATCAAAGAAACCAACAATAATAGTTGATACAGGCGTGTACTCTCCACGGGACATAGATTAGTAGTTTATTCGTCCTTTGTGGATAGTGAACATTATGTCATATTAAATACATGGTATGCATACTTAGGTTATGTTCTCAACTCCTCAGTAGGTCCTGGTCTCCTGTTCTCATTCTCAGGAGTTTCGTAGTTTTTCCTCTTATGGTTGAAAGGTCAGATGGCAATCACTCCAATCAAAGCTCCAAGAGCCAATCATAAAGGAGTGTAACGTGTGTGCAATGGTGACCCTCTTTCATGAGACTCTGCCTTCAGCTTAACATCAGGCGAGGTGAAGTCATATTGACGTGCCATAAATAAAAAAAAAAAAGAATCCTTTGTTTTCCGTGCGCAAAATCCCCACGGATACCACATCCACCAAAGTTGGTGGAGATCCTGTTTGACCCATTTTAACCATTTATCACTAGTATCCGGAATCCTGGCTGACGTTAACGGTCCTAGACATATTTTGAAAGTAGAATAAGATTGAAATAATATTACTTTTAAATGGTGATGGAAGAATAAAAAAAATACTTTGTTATAGTAAGTATAATAATTTATTTAATATCCAAAGTAGACTTATAATTAAACTAGCTGTTGCCCATGCAGATGTCGGTTATCCGAAAGTGCAATATAGCCTATGTTACTCAGGGTGAATGTAACTTTCTAATGGCGAAAGAATTTTTAAAATCGGCACAGTAGTTTTTGAGTTTATTACAAAATACACACACACAAAAATAAAAATAAACCTCTTTATGATATTAGTGAAGATGTATAAATAATAATTTTAAAACGAAAACAGATTTTGAACTGAAAATTTATAATAGTACTTATAAGTAAACATACCTACCTAATATCTTAAGATCAAACTTGGTACAAAATGTACCAATCTTTGTGTAAGAAAACCTAAAACTAAATAATAACTACTAACTACCAAACTAAATTACCTATATTCTCCACGATTTATATTCGCTGTAAAATTTCATAAGTGTCTGCCTCGTATCCAAAACCCTTATAGGCACTTTTCATCAAGAGCAATTTATGGCACTTTGGAACTTATTGTTCTTCATCTACATAATTGATACACACTTGTACTTCTCCAAGACACACAATATAATTTATTGACAGTTACTGCTACTATCAAAGTAAACCTTTGAGAATGCCTAAAGACGAAACCAGTTAGGTTCGATAATAAATATTGTGGAGAAGTACAAGTGTGTTATCAATATGTAGAAGGATCTATGTATAATTCATTTCATGGGCAACATGTATACTTATCCTACTATCATAAACTTATTCTCTACGATTCATTTAAAATGCATTTTACATAACATTACCTAAAAAATAACATACACGATGTAGGTAGGTATCAACTTGCCCATTGTGGGTAGTAGTGTTTAATTTTAAGCTTTAGGTCATAGGACTATTCAAAGAAGAAAAAAAAAGTGGCGTTTAAAAACCTTTTTAAATAGTGTACTTATTGCTAAATGTTCTGCTCTGTATTGTACTATTCAAGCCCCGTGTTTATTGGGGATTGAGCTTCTATTTTAGATATTTATATTCATCTATTCATAACTTGTCTGATCCAGGGCAAGTACTGTGCTGTATCGGTGAACACAACGAACTCATTTAGATTGCACGAGCCGTCATCTTGACGAAGAGCTTTGGAGATTATTCCACGGAGCCTCCACGTACCTCTGTCGTTTATATACAATCCGCCACCGGAGTCACCTTTGCACGGACCTGTTCCTAAGAGATCTCCTGTGAAATAAATAGTGTATTAGGTTCTATCTATCATTAAACTTTTTAAAGAGTAGTATAGTAAGAGTAGCGATACCACATGTACCCAGCGCCATCTAGCGACAGCAAGAGTAACTACTACGTCACTACGGATCCTGCATCGCGAAATTGAAGTTCTCGCGCTGGTACAACATATATACAACAACCCAACGACAACCGTTGGGCCGCGGCCCGCCAGGCGTGATCACCTTGCCTGGTCGGAGGATCCTCCCTTTGTGTTGGAGGGACATCACATCCCATTCCTCCACAGTATAAAGCAAAGTCGCTTTCTCTGTCCCTATACAGGGTGTAAGAGGAACACTCCTGAAGCCGAAGGCCCCTGGTAGTACTCATGGTACAACATACTGTCACAAAAAGAAATACGACAACGAAATTTTTTTTGTGTATGTTCCCCTTACACCCTGTATGCTGTGTATGCTATATGCTGAAATATTTAAAACTACGCAACGGATTTTGATGCGGTTCTTCACGCAGATATAGTGATTGAAAAGGAAGGTTTATATGTATATAACATCAGGCTACGACCAACAGGCGCGGAGAAGAGGAATGAAAAAGGTTGCAAAAACAGGGTTACCTGGCGGAAATCCATAAAAAATAAATATATAGGTGGAGGGAGGGGGGGCACCACTCACCCGCGGTTCAACACTCCAACGATAACAATATATTGGAATCTCAAACCGTCCTTATATCTCATTCGCTTGGAAGCGCCCCTGAAGATGCCTCGTGTAGAGGCGAAACACGTGTCGAGGTTTGTCCTCCGCACTTGCGGAATATTGCACATATTACAACATCTCTCTGGTAAGAATTCTTTAATTGCTTTGAAGAGGGCGGTTTGACATTCCAATATATATTGTTATCGTTGGAGTGTTGGCCCCCCTCCCTTCCCCAATTTATATTTTTTTTTTAACTTAACACGTTCACGTGAAGATGACGTTCATGAACGTTGTGTCACTTAGCATGGTATATCAGACATGCAAGATGGCGGCATCGTGTATAAACGTCGGACGTGGAGTGACGTCGCGCCACATGGCATCGTACTAAGACATATATATGTTGCGGCGGGATGTCTTTAGACGTTGCATAAATTTGTATAGGAAAAAGATTCGCCTCGCCACAACAATTCTTTTTTTTTTATCGTGCGCAAAATCCCCACGGATACCACCTCCACCAAAACCGATGGAGGTGATTATGTCGGACTCGAACCGACCAAAACGCACGCCGTCCATGGGTCCTTGATTGCCGCAGGTGAGATTATACAAGACATATCTCTCGCAACCCGGCAGACCCGGGGACATCTCTGTTGAGATGACCCTCTTCCCCCAATGCGCCACAACAATTCTGAGACAGGGTTGCTCACTCGAACGTGTTAACTAGGATTAATCGTACCTGCGCACAATGTGGTATCATAGGTGAGAGTGTGCAACTGCGGTGATTGCTCCCTACACTGTTTGTTAGTGACTATAGGCAATGTTGCCATCTGCGGTAAGTTTGGTAGATCTCCATCGCCGCTTTGCTGGCCCCAGCCAGCAACCTAAATAACATTGGAAGGTTTAAAATTGGAAAAAGTGGATCTGGGGGCCTAGACAAAATGCATTCGCTCGAAAGCTACGTTCACCATCGCTCTGAAAATGTATGGGAGTGACATTTGTTGTCGGAATGTCATGTGATCCGATTTCGACAACAAATATGTCATTCCCATACATTTTCAGAGCGATGGCGAATGTAGCTTCGGAGCGAATGCATTTTGTCTAGGCCCTCTGGAGGGAATTTAACTCATTGCGGATATTTGAAAAAGTTAGCATTTTAATGCCTCAAAATTTCTTTATTGGATGTTATATATAAAATAATATTATATTCTGTATATAATAATATAGATAATAATAAGAATCGCGGTAGCCTAGTGGTATGGGTGGACTGCTGAGACGAGGTCTCGGATTCGATCCTAGGTTTTACCATGGCACACACCAATGACTAGATGTTTTTCGAAGTTATGTGTGTATTTATCGTAGGTTTATAAGTGCCTGGTTAATGTCAATAAGCCCGCCACCTATTACATTGGGACCTAAACATAAACTGGCGAAATGTGGGTGCTAGCACCTCTGCCTACCTCCTTGGGGATACAGATTTGCCGATTTATTAATTGATGAATGTTAAATTCTAATTATTATGGTCATAATTTGTGACATTGTTGCATGCCAATCTGGCTGAAATATGATTAATTACCTGTAACCTCTTTGTACCTATACCGGTTGATTTTATAGTGGTTTTGGAAAAACAGATTTTGCTCATAATTTCGATCGTAAAATCGTAAAGAAGTCGTAATTTGGCGAAAAAATTTTTTTTCTTTTTACACGTCCCATACATTTTTCTGTTCACCTGTACATTATTGCCATAAAGTATTTTTTTTTCTTTTCAAAATTAAAACTTCCAGTCGATTTTGCTACCGAAACTGTGTGTGAAACAAAATATTCTTTTTCCAAAACCACTATAAAATCACCGTGTATATCGCAATAATTTGAATTTGTTTATCACTACATATATCACGAGCTTATATTGTAATTTGTTTGAATTGTTTACATTTACATACTGTAGTACACTTATAACTTAGTGTCACTGGCTCGTCTAGTCGTCAACCTCCAACGTGAGCAGATGCTAACGTTTATAACTCCCGCCTTGCCGGCTCTCTTGTTATGTCACATTGACGTTTCATCCCACCACGATGTGGCCCGAGACAGTGTTGCCAGTTACACAAACACTCCTTCTCTGAAACCTTTTCCCAACTCAGTTGGGATCGGCTTTCCAGTCTAACTGTGATGCGGCTGAACTTCGATATTTTACGTGAAGCGACTGACATCTGACCTCCACAACCAAAGGTCCAATGACCAATGGCGATATCGAAGTTCCAAGTTAGACTGGTTGGACTTTTGAGGGCTCCAACTACCCGTAACGATTGCCATAGATGTTTATATGGCAACCGGGACCGACGGCTTAACGTGCTCTCCGAGGCACGACCAGACCAGTGCAAACAGCCATATTCATGCATACAACTTGTTGCACTGAGCGGGGATCGAACCCGCGCCTCGTGCGTAGCAGTCGCGTGCACTACCGCTACGCCAAGGAGGCTGAACACTACACATACATTTATGCAATCACTTACGATTCCAGAATTTCCTGCGATTATATCAAGTCCAATAGGGCCGGACCATAGACAGGCAGGTCTAATAAAATTGGTGTACGTCACTCGTTTTTCAAGCAAAAGTATCATGATGTCGTCTGAAAAAAATACAGCTTTATCAAAATTCTAAATTTAAAAATCATTTATTCTGTATAGACCATTAAATGGCACTTACAAAACGTCAATATAAACAATAATTTATAAATTGGTGTACAAATGGACCTCCGGTTCGAAACGCGGCCCCAGCATGCGAAAACTCCGGCAAGAAAAGCAGCGGGTTTTTCTTTTTTTTTGGTATACTTACAATCATTTACTTAGTCTAGATATATACAGAATAGTACCTATACAGATATACAGAAATTTGTTTAAGTAGCAAGTTGAGTGAATAGCTCATTCCTAGGCTTGTTTATCATCCAAATAATCATATAGTTTGGCATATAGTAGCAAAGGCAAGACGGCTATCGATCCCTTTGATGGGTAAGTATCTTCCCCCCCTTCCCCCTCCCCCTTTATTTTATTTTATTTAATTTAATCTATTTTATTTTAAAGTACAGAAGTAAGCGAATGTATTTTTTTTATTGTATTTACACAAAACTTTGGTAGGAGACAAGCGCACGGCTCAACTGATGGAAAAGTGATTAGGTACCGGCCTTATTCCATGACCTGTGTGTGCAGAAGGCAACTTACCCGTGAGAACATATCTGTCGGCCACGAGAATGCTAACTTAACCAGTTAACTTAACAAAAAAATCGACCCGAACAACATATCCAGTAGTCTTAACAAAGGTTACGAAGAATCAGAAGCTATCTAGAAATGATTTATTTAAAATTTAATGATACAATTTAGTTTACACACTGGCACCCAAAATACAGCCTACCTAGCTACCATAATACCTAATTTGGGAGGCAGCGATTTTAGAAGAAAGATGGTGTCATTCTTTTGTATCTGCAATTCTGTGATATTTTTGTGTGGTCATTGTCAGTCTATTATACCTCTGTGTGTCATTGAGCTGTTTCGTGTCAATAAATTTTATTATTATTCCACTTTATTCATAAATATACCTATAAATTACATTTCTAAATACATATACAAAAACATATATTTAAAAATATAGAAAATAGTAGTAGCCTACCGGTATCGGGTACAGGGACCAAGCTACCGGTGGCTAGGGCTCCAGGGAGAGGAATCTCCTCACAATACGTGCCGTGTCGAGGAGTACCGCCTTCTGTATCAGGCCCTTAACCCAACCGCCTAACGCGAGCCTCTTGAGATGTTGGTCGAGGCTCTTGGCAATCAGTCGGAACAATTTATTGTTATTATTATTATACTACAGTTTTCAACAAAATCGCTGTCGAGACTTCTTTCTTAGACTCAAAGTTCGAATTTGGACATACCATTCATATTCAGTTGACAAATTCACCCTGTGGCCGTATTCCGGTCCAATATCGTAACCCAAAGTGATGTTGCGGTTTAGGCAACCAACCGGATTGCCACCTGAGTCATTTATTTCATAAATTATTATTATGCTGTTGCCTCTACCTGTATCATGATCTACCTGCCCTTATCCCAAATAATTGGCGTCGGCGCAACATTTCATTCTCCTTCATTCATTGCTATTGTCTTTGCCTACCTTGGAGGGAAATAGGCGTGTAATCTATCTATCTATCTATCTATATACTTATATATTAAATTGAATTGCTGTTCGTTAGTCTCGCTAAAGCTCGCGAACGGCTGGACCGATTTGGCTAATTTTGGTCTTGAATTATTCGTGGAAGTTCAGACAAGGTTTAAAAGGTGAAAATGCTGGAACGGAGCAGCTGGAACGGGATCAGAAGTCCACACAGGTGGAGCCGCGGGCAACAGCTAGTCCTAAATAGGGAGATCGTTTTTTTTTAATCTACTATATAAAAATAAGTCGGGTTTTCCTTCCTGACGCTATAACTCCAGAACGCAAGAACCGATTTCCACGGTTTTGCATTCGTTGGAAAGGTCTCGGGCTCCGTGAGGTTTATAGCAAAGAAAATTCAGGAAAAATTCCAACAGAAAAGCAGGAAAATCATTTTTCATATGGCGAAACGGAGTTCGCCGGGTTTGCTAGTTTTTTAATTAATAAAATTGCACTTACTTTCAAGCGTGGAGGAGTTATAACGCTCATGTATTATAGCGGACTTTAATGTGACCTGTACCACGTCAGCGTCCGTCCACTCGTCCAGATCATACACGCCCACCCTCACCGTCAGATCTGCATAATTATAAATTTGCGTGCGAAGTTGCATGCAGTGGGCAGCTGAAATGTGAGAAAATGGGTTTGAGGAAGAAATCGTTCAGGGTTAAAATGTCCAATTCTCAAAATGTCCAACGGTGTCAAAATGTCCAAATCTCAAAATGTCCAATTCTCAAACGGTCCAATTCCCAGAATGTCCAATTCTCAAAATGTCCAATTCCCAGAATGTCCAATCTTTGAGAATGTGGTAAATTTGTTCATTAACACATCACAGTGTTATATTAATACTTAAGAAAAACAATAAATACAAAATACTGATAGAATCTAAATTATGTTTTAATATTATCTATACTATAGGTACTATTACTGTAATATTATAAAGAGGAAAGATTTGTACCTATTTTTGTATGTTTGTATGTTTGTAATGAATAGGCTCAAAAAGTACTGGGCCGATTTAAACAATGTTTTCACCTCTAAAAGGCTACAATATCTAGGAGTAACATAGGCTATATATCATCACGCTACCATACAAGGGAGCGAAGTAATAATCATAAATCTCAATTGATCCGGTAAATTTCTATACATTGGCGCTAATATCGCTAACAATTTCCGTTGTCATGACAGCAAGGAAAAGTAGTACAGAGAGGCAAGTAGTGAATCGAGTAGAGTCGTACAACGCGATAATCGACATCCACGCGGGCGGAGCCGCGGGCAACAGCTAGTCTACTATAAAAATAAGTCGGGTTTTCCTTCCTGACGCTATAACTCCAGAACGCAAGAACCGATTTCCACGGTTTTGCATTCGTTGGAAAGGTCTCGGGCTCCGTGAGGTTTATAGCAAAGAAATTTCAGGAAAAACTTCAACAGAAAAGCGGGAAAATCATTTTTCAAATGGCGTAACGGAGTTCGCCGGTTTTGCTAGTTTCTTTATAGTTTTCTACCAATTTGAAAATGCCACCAAAATGTTAATTATTTCTTCGTGCGTTATCACAAATGGATTGGAAAATATCTCCATGACACCTCCGCCAATGCTTTCTAACAACAACGTTGGGCTCGCGGTCTGATATTCTGCGGACAGTAGTCGATAAAATTGGCGTTGGATTTATCATATTTTTTTTTTATTTATTTATTTATTTACATACACAAATATACTATTTATGACCATTTGGTGGCATGTTTCCAATTTGAGTATAAATTATATCATCATCATTCTTCGAGCCAATTCCCGACTCAGTTGGGGTTGGCTGTCTTCGACTATAAATTATATTTGATGAAAATATACAAACTTTGCCGCCAAAAAATACATACATAAACATAAACTCACGCCTTTATCCCCGAAGAGGTAGGCAGAGGTGCTAGCACCCACATTTCGCCAGTTCATGTTTAGGTCCCAATGTAATAGATGGCGAGCCTATTGCCATTAACCGGGCACTTATAAACTTGCGATAAATACACACATAACTTCGAAAAGCATCGAAAAGTCATTGGTGTGTGCCATGGTAAACCTGGGATTGAACTCGAGACCTCGTCTCAGCAGTCCATTACCCATACCACTAGGCTATCGCGGATTCAGAAAACTTACCAGTGATAACGTGTCTATCGGACACAAGTGTGCCACCACATTTAAATTCAAGGTTCCCGCCAGTTCTCTTGTAGATCGCTACTAGCCATGGTAAGGCACCCTTTTCGTAATTCTTGCCCTGGATAATAAGTTGCAATGGAGCAGGATGTCCGCATGTACTGATAGTACTAACGGATTCACTGTTAAAAAAAAATGTTATGATTTGAACTCCTCGTTTTCACCAAGACTTAATACATGTATTTGACAAATCACAGACTTCAGTATAAATGTAAATATGTTTAAAACAAGTTTCAGACATGTATATCTACTTGTTGGCTAAACTTTTGACTGAAAAAGCATGTGGGTGAAGCCGCGAGTTTTAGCTTGCCCAAAGAAACTTTGACAATGTACAGGGGGCTCCAAAAGTTCTTGAACAATTTGAAACTGATATTGTATGAAGTGATGCCACTACACAACTACTAGTTTTAAAAGCTACTGGATAACTTATTAATGTAATTAAGTTTAGGCTACTATTTGACTGAATTTACTTATTTTTTTACAAAAAGAAACAAGATATCGATCTAGTTTATTTTATTAACGCTATCTATGTTACTTTTGGTTAAATTAGACTTAGCCTGTCAAAGGATTATAGTTCTTAAGGGACACCTCAAGATCTATCTAGGAACATTTATCTAGTGCCCACTGGACACATAATTATGAAAATCATTTACCTCTGTGGCAGCCTCTGTGTTACCGGTTGTTGGAATATCGGCTTGATGGGTCTAACACTCACTGGTTGTATGGGAATAGGATCTACGTAGTCAGGTGAATTTCCTGTAAATAATTAGAAAATAGGTATTATCCGAATCACGATGAACCATGATGATGATGGTGGCCTCTATGGCGTGGCTATAGTGAACACGGGTACACCTCATATAGTAGAACTTTTTAAGTAATAATTTTATATTGCATAACAACTAATAGCATAAACCTCTTTTCGCAGAATATCGTTTGGCATAAACTCATTTTGCATACATTGAAACCCATAA
Organism: Pelosia muscerda; assembly: GCA_963691645.1. Taxonomy (NCBI): domain Eukaryota; kingdom Metazoa; phylum Arthropoda; class Insecta; order Lepidoptera; family Erebidae; genus Pelosia; species Pelosia muscerda. The sequence goes on from OY829118.1 coordinate 4,058,854, forward strand.
TTTTGTAAGTCAGAATCATCTGTACGCATAATTTTTGTATCCATAATAATCACAATGTATAACCATCACATCGCAGAAAGTTCAAAACCAGATTCATCTTTTGGTATATATTTCTTATCCATAACTATTTAAAAGTTGAAACCATTGAAAGTTGATTTAATGATAATTATTTGGTTTTTATATCCTTGCCTATGAGAGCATGCTCGTTTCTGGCACATAAGAGGTCACAGTTCTAACCTAACCTAACCTATCCGAGTCAGGGTACTCTGTGTCGGGGTGTTAGCAACTATCTATTCTGGCGCTTCGCCGGCCGCTACCGCGGCAAGCTCGCTTCGCTCGCTCGGCTCGCGCTGTTGGGGTCACAGTTCTAACCTAACCTATCCGGGTCGGGGTACTCTATGTCGGGGTGTAAACAACTATCTATTCTGGCGCTTCGCCGGCCGCTACCGCGGCACGCTCGCTTCGCTCGCTCGGCTCGCGCTGTTGGGGTCACAGTTCTAACCTAACCTAACCTTTCCGAGTCGGGGTACTCTGTGTCGGGGTGCAAACAACTATCTATTCTGGCCACAGTTCTAACCTAACCTAACCTACCCATTTTTAAAGAAGAAAGTAACCCAATCTATATTATTCTAATTGAAATTCATTGCTCTTTATAGTATGCCTAGTCAAATTATGCCAAATAATCTGTACTCTACATGAACGTTATGCTAAATGAAGTTATACAAAATTTTAACTATGCCAAAGGTAATTATGCCAAATAAAATTCGACTATCTTAAATGTATGCCATTCTAAATTCGGTCATAAGCACATTATGCCTAAAAATATTTATGTCAAATATTTTTTATGCCTAATAAATGATCAATTAAAGAAGTTTCTGCGAAGTGAGTTATCCCAAATACGTTTCGGAGTATCAAGTTTCTACCAAATAGACGGCACCCAGTGAACACTACTGCTATACAGGAGGCGCGGTTTCGATCCCCGGTCAGTGCAAATATCCTGCCTCGGGGAGGAAGTTCAGCCGTCAGTCCCGGATGCCATACGAACATCTATGGCAGTCGTTACGGGTAGAGCCCTCGAAAATCCGACTAGCCTAACTGCAAAATTTCGATATCACCAATTTGGTTGTGTAGGTCCAATGGCAGTAGACCCAAAACGACGGCGTGCAGTTTTACTCGGTTCGGATCTGACAGATAATCGCCCCTGCCTAACAATGGAGGAATATCCCAGGAGATTCCAACATAGAAAAGGTGCTGAAAGTCCCAGACTAGTATTGTGTTCAGCTTAATACTAGCTCGAATCTACTCAAATACATTACCATTATCACCCCAAAGATTGTTAAGATTATCATCTGGATAAACAGGTGGTTGGTAAACTGGTGCTTCAGTAACTGGTGGTCGATAAACTGGTGCTTGAGTTACTGGTGGACGATAAACTGGTGCTTGAGTTACTGGTGGACGATAAACTGTTGCTTGAGTTACTGGTGGTCGATAAACTGGTGCTTGAGTAACTGGTGGTCGATAAACCGGATAAACTGGTCGTTGAGTAACTGGTTGTTGATTAATTGGTGGATAATTAATTAGTTGATAATTTGTTCCATAATCTTGTGGTTGACTATTTGTTCCATAATCTTGTGGTTGTATATTTGTTCCATAATCTATCGGTTGATTAATTGGTCCATAATCTATCGGTTGATTAATTGTTCCATAATCTTGTGGTTGATTATTTGTGTAGTATAAGAATGCGGTGTGTTGCAAACTGAAGTCTGAGAGGTATGTATTTGGTAACAGGACATCTGAAACACATTAAATGGACGATGAAAATCACCGTGAAACATGATAAAACAAATATAATGACCAAAATTCGACGATAGTTACAAATTCTTGACAGAGGACATATTAAGGTTAGACTGCATCCAACTCCTACCGGATTAAAGAACTCTATTTCAAATTAGCTGTTGACATGTAGAGCGATATTGTTTTAAAGACAACAGTAGTAGAGCCTAGAGGGCCTTATGCCGCGTCTACATTTACGTAACATATTACCGTGACCGTGTCAGAAGTGCATGTCCGTCGCGTATTCAGCTTCGTGATAGCTGAGTCAGCTGGTCGTGTCATTACAACTCTAGTTTGTGTGTATATGTGCCACAAGTTGTTACGTCCACACTCAACGTCATGTCTTAATGCTACGCTGTTCGGTCCGCTGGTAATGTCACAAATCCGGACGCATCTTTAGATGGCCCTGATTCAGCCGGGGTAGAGTGGTATGCCATATACAATGAACATAGGTATACAGTAATCGGCAAGTAACTTGGCAAAAACCGTCAGCGCATTTGAGACGTTTTTTGGGTCTTTTTTGCGGTAAAGCAGACATGATTCAAAATAAATGATGGCATTCTGGTGAATGAATAGAATAATGACAAGCACTTTCTTTTGTGCCTCTAAGTGTACGATGCGCGAACTTACCCCAACTACTATAAAACCTTGCCAAATTAGATGCCGTGCACTGTACAACATATACAATGAACATATTCAATTTCATATTAGTAACAAATTACTAATATGAAATTTTCTTACAACACAAGTGCCCGGTTAATGGCAATAGTCTCGCCACCACATTGGAACCTAAACATAAACTGGCGAATTGTGCTAGCACCTCTGCCTACCCCTTCGGGGATATAGGCGTGAGTTTATGTTATGTTATATAATCATTAAAATAATAAAAAATCATTACATGTGATAGATGCGTATTACCTCTGGGTCCAGAGCATATTACGTTGCCATTGACCTCTATCGACACACACAGGGGAAGAGGCGATTGGACAGGAAAGGTGATCTTGTACTTCATTGGGGATCCTCGGTTGTAATTCGGAAGTGCCTGCTTCTCATTGTATAAAAATATATTTCCATAATAATTCTGTAACAATAACACAAAATTAAACTATTCTTGATTCTAGCTCGACAGACAGACAGATTGACAAACAGATAGCCAGCTAAAGATAATGAGCAAAATTGATAAAAATCGACAATCAAGCGGGCGGAGCCGTGGAAATCAATTAGTTTTATTTATAAAATTGATTAAAACAACACGTCGCATCTTCAGGACCCCTATTCTTCTAATTCTCAACCATAGTATGACTGAGATTATAAAAACTGCCTTGGGATTTTCAGCTCTATTTTCATTATGCTTAAAGTTCAAAATGAAATGAAAAAGACTTTATTACAGCGTTTCATTCACTATACACAATGCCATTTAATTTTGAACTTTAAGTATGTACTAATAGTGTCCAAAATTAAATGTATTTTTTTGTAATCTCAGTTCCTTGACAATGGTTGACAATTAGTAGAATAGAGGCTCAGGACCACTACAGAGTGACTATCTGTAGCTGTTCTAAAGATGCCTCGTTTATAGAGGAGATCACCTGCGGAATATTGCACATATGAAATCATATCTCCTAGAGTTAGAAGTTTTTTTACTTGCTTTGAGAAGTACGGTTTGGCACGCATGGTCCACCGTTGAACTATTTCGTTACCTTTTTAATAATAATAACAACAATAACTACAATCATGCAAAGAGGTTTCATTATCTATTTACTCCATACCGTGCCGCGGTATTATTTGAATTTGTAAAGTTAATTAATTAGAATCCGTGTCACAACTCTATAATTTAAATGGTATCTCAGAAAACCTGTAGTGGAATAAAAAACTATTTTCGGTAGTTCCATAGGAAATGGAACTACGGTTGAATGACTTTTTCCACTGTCCCATCAATGGAACGTCCCATGGAACTACGGAAAAGAACCGGCAACATCGAGCGTGGTCAGGGTTACCGACTTTTTTTATGAAAAATAAACGTAGAAACTCATTTGGATAGGAAAAAAATAAAGCACCTATTTGGAAGAAAAAAGTATTTATAGAATTAAATGTTTTTATTGCTTTAAAAAGGTATTTTTGTGTACTTTTAGCATATGCTAACAATTCTTTGTTATCTTTAAATATTGCAAAGCTTGTTTGACAATCAACATTGAAATTTTAGGTACAGTCAGAGCTCATAAGTGCATTAGCACATCAAGGCTCAAAATGGTTTAACGTGCGGCCGGCGCGCTTATGTGTGTGTAATGTTACTATGCAATACGAGGCGACGCTGGCTTGTCTTAAAAGAAAAAGGTCACAAGTAGCGTTAGAATGTTGACGCTATAGTTGCGTAGGATTGCTACTGCACTTTTGAGTTCTACTGTACCTACCCATAATGAGTATTTCGTTTTATGCATCACAGTAAAGGTTGAAAATGAGGTATTTTGCATACTTTATTAGAAGTATTAAGTATAATTACCAAAAAAAAAGTCGGATACGTTGTTATAAAGCATGATTGGCCACCCTACGCGTGGTGTACAAAGTTTACGAACTTGTTGAGCGACACGTGGCCCGTCAAACGTGTGGATAAATCGCTTTATTATCATACCCACTGAGATTCCAGACTAATAAAAATAAACAATTATTGTCTCTCTTCGTTATTTTTTAATCGCATGCTCATGTTAAACGCGGGGAAACCCCAATAACAAGTTTTTACCGCAGGAGGCTTAATATTGCTAAAGGAAATTATTCAAGCCATGAACTTACTCACTAACCTTCATTGGTGTAGTGACATGAGTGTCTCCACATTTTATTACAGTGGGCTCTAAAAGTTCCTGGACACTGGATCTATAATCCTTTGACAGTTCAATTTATCCGTAAGTACCATTGATAGCGTTAATAAAACAAACTAGGTCGATGCCTGGTTTCTTTGTAAAAAATAAATAAACTCATGCAAGTAGTAAGAGGATAAATAGCAGTGGCGCACTTTGGTAAAGGACTATTGCCAGCCATGGACTGAAATGCAAGAGGCTAATTAATTGATGCAAGTAACCTAAACTTAATTACATTAATAAATTAGATCTGTTATCTAGTAACTCCTAAGACTAGTAGCTAGTAACCTAAATAAAAAAACGCATTTAATTTCGATCATTTTAAATAGGTAGCAAGTCGGTAGTGGTATCGGTAGTCCGCGGTAGCCTAGTGGTATGGGTAATGGACTGCTGAGACCAGGTCTCGGGTTCGATCCCAGGTTTTACCATGACACACACCAATGACTATTCGTTGCTTTTCGAAGTTATGTGTGTATTTATAAGTACCCGGTTAATGGAAATAGGCTCGCCGCCTATTACATTGGGACCTAAACATAAACTGGCGAAATGTGGGTGCTAGCACCTCTGCCTACCCCTTCGGGGAATATAGGCGTGAGTTTATGTTACATGTTTATGTTTAAATCGGTCACCGCGGCCAATGACTCACTTCATTCAGAGGCATTACATTCAGATCACATTACCGTTGCATTTAGTTCAAAGGGGGTCACTAAAAAACTAATAACTATTTCCCTATTTTGTATATGGTCGCCTTTCTCTGCTCGATTTTTAAAAGACAATGAACAATAACTCCAAAATTGTATGTTGCACACCAATTGCATTAAAATATTTTTGTTTATAAAAATTACTACGGCGTCATGTCAATCAATCGATTACCTGTGGACTGCCACTGCTGGATATGTCCAGCAATAGGCCTCTCTCAATGTTGGGAGGCTTTGTCCTACTGTTTCCGCACTGGTCAGACGGGTTGGTAAAGGGTTTTATTTCGAGTTTTCCTTCTCTCACAGTGATATCGTCTGCGAGAGTTTTGGCGGGAACGCGAAATTTGTCATGTGCTTCATTGTTTGCGCTGCAGTGTTTCATTTTCTTTTGGTGTGCATTCGAGTTTTTATGTGTAAAAATGGTGGAGTTTTAGACATAACGGCTTGGACAAGGCACACAAATGTAGGAGAGTGGAATATTGTAGTGAATTGTGATTTTTCGTGTAGGTGTCAAAATCTCCTTAAGAAAAGTTTCTAGTAAAGTCTTCACTACTTTACTAGGGCAACTTTCATCCGTCATCATCATCATCATCATCATCATCATCATCATCATCATCATCATCATCAAGGAAATTCCCAACTCGACACTGCAAGATTGTCAAAAAAGAAGAAAAAAATATCGTCTGCGTTTTCCGTCAGCCGTTCCGTCGCCTTTTACTTTATCACCATACGAACGGTGTCATGGTGACTAATTTCTCTAAACCAAACATTTACAGGTTTAGTATGACCCTACCGCGAGGGCAGTTCATCGCCCTCACAAAATTGAAAAGTATTAAATTGTGTGGCTGTTTATTTAACTAGTAACCGTAATTACTCCTCCAACTAAGCTAAATTGCTTGTATTGTAATGGCCAGGATTCGAACCCGGGTCCTTTCAATTTTGGTCGCCACGGAGTTCGTCTCGACATACATCCAAATGCTACAATATTTCAACATTTCGCGATAGTTGTAAAATTACATCTTAATTATGGCCTATACCATAGAGTATAATTTGAATTTTATTTTCACAATGTTGATAATTACAAGGTCAGGTTACCATCTTATGCAAACGAATGCAGCAATATGGAAATACCGAAATAATTATTACGTAGCCTTATATTTTTTTTTTATGGTCGATAATCTCGCGTCCTCTATCTCTTCACCTGGTAAGTGATGATGCGGACGACGGTGGACCACGCTTGTCAAGAAGTAACCAACTCAAGAATAGAGTAGAGAGTCTTGAAGACTTTCAAATTATAGCTATCCGGAAACACTAATTCGCCAGGACGTTCCACTCTTTGGCTATACGCATACCTAATGTACGTAATAATACCCGGGTTTCGCTTACCATATACATTGTTTTCCTTTCATTTAATTTATGAAGTTTGTTAGAGAGATTTCATCCTCATAATTGACCTTAACGATCGATGCAATAAAAGTACTGGGTGCAACTTTTATAGATTTTAGTCGGTCCGATTACCGGGTGCGGCAAGTGTATTTTTCAAAATCATTAAATGCAGTTTTGTTTCTTTTCAAAAATAAAGGAATGTTTTCTTTGAGTAAAATTTTCTATCTACAGTATTAAGAGTACTTCCCCTTCAGGTGGCATTACAAAATTCCACCCTGTATATCATTCAACGCGAAAGTTTAAAAGTGAGTGTGACGTCAGTTCTTTGTTTAATTTCCATTTAAAACAAAACGATCCACAAGGAAAAATTAATACAAACAAAACTAATAGTACAAAAAAGATACAATGTTTTTGTAAAAAGTATAATTTACAGTTTTTCTTGATATAAGTACCAAGTAAATTATGACGAAGGTCAGATTATTGCGAATACCGGCTTCGTAGGTAGAAACAGTTAGGAATATTATTTATTCTGTGGTGAAAATTGCTTGATATTACATAGTCTGTGCTGCGACCTGGGCTTCGATTCTACTAATTGTCAACCATTGTCAAGGAACTGAGATTACAAAAAATGTTATTTAATTTTGGAATCTACAGTTACACACTTAAAGTTCAAAATTAAATGGCATTGTATAGAATGAATGATACTGCCATAGTTGTTCGTATGGCAACCGGGATTACTTAACGTGTTCACCTAGACACGATCAGACCAGTGCAAATAGCCATATTCATGCACACAAATATTTGCACTGAGCGGGGATAGAACCCACGTGCAGTCGCGTTCACTACCTCCACGCCACAGAGGTTCCGTAATTAGTAATTATACATATTGGTGGAAATTCTGTCGTTTTGCATAGCCTATGATTGTAACTTTTTTTTTGTAATACCACTTAGGTGGCAGACAAGCACACTGCCCACCTGATGGGATGAGCAATCACCGTGACCTATGGACGTTTGCAACACCAGAGGCGTCACGTCACACACGTGCTACCTACCCTGTAGAAACCTTCTTGAAGAACCCCATATTGTAGTCGCTTGGGAAAACCACGGCAGGGAGTAATATAATACAACTTTAAAAAAATAAGTTTATATTTGGAATTTGACGATATTTTTTCTAAAACCGAACCTGTGATCATTAGCTCACCGGTTAAGGTGAGCATTCAATGCTTTGAAATCTGTCGTACAATTTATATACAAGTAGGTACATTCATATCTCTTAAAAGACTCAGATACGAGGAAAACTTGTTCGATGATGCACAGTTCAGTTATATTACGTACATATGTATAACATTCTGGTAGGTAAACATGTTGTTCCGTTTAGTAATCGTTTAAAAATATGAAACGCAGATATGACACTCATATTATGAGGTAAATTTAAAAAAAATGCAATATTACAAATCAACAATCGCATGCAATGACACGCAATTTACTATGTATAATGAAAAAAAGAATTCGTTTCTGAGATAGGTAAGATCATTTTTTTTTTATTTATTTATTTATGGCACGTCAATTTGACTTTACCTCGCCTGATATTAAGCTGAAGGCAAAGTCTCATGAAAGGGTCACCATCGCAAACACGTTCAGTGCTACAATGGTGGCGCTCAGCTTGACGGCCTCATCAGATGCTTTTTCACGCCCCGCTTAAAAGACCCGGGACTGTAGGAAGAAGGAAACACGTGCGCCGGCAAGGAATTCCAGGCCAGGACAAATCATCTTACGAGATGTTCTCATTTGGTACAACTGGGTGTGAAGAATCAAAAGAAAGCCTCGTATATCAATCAATAGATAATATGGATGGATGAAACCATATTATGCTGCCTTTGTGTCTTCTGTGACCGGAGGTGTGATAGCAAGAAACATATCTCTCTCATCCGGCCGACCAAGGGCCATCTTAAGTTTTGAGATCATGTCCCTTGAGTGTGAAAACCACGGTTGCCTATTTCACCCCGGATATGGGGAGATGCAAATCGCACTCGGCCTGCTTCTGACACCACCTGTCAATCCGAAGCCCACGCTCATGGATGATGGAGGTCTTTAAGCGACTTCTAAAGCGCCTCCTCGTATTCTTTATTTAACTAATGGTGTATATACAACCGAAGTAGCCTACTGGTATAGAAAATGGACTGCTGAGACTAGGTCTCGGGTTCGATCCCAGGTTCACCATGGCACACACCAATGACTTTTCGATGCTTTTCGAAGTTATGTGTGTATTTATCGCAGGTTTATAAGTGTCCGGTTAATGGCAATAGTCTCGCCACCTATTGGGATCTAAACATAAACAGGCAAATGTGGGTGCTAGCACCTGTGCCTACCCCTATGGGGATAAAGGCGTGAGTTTATGTTATGTTATGTTACTAATAGTGTAACTTTGTCAAGTATCATAATATTTCAATATCCTATTTTAAAGTAAACAGATACGCTTTCGATTTTTAGTAGGTATCGTTATTCATACTGAGTTTTTTAACAAATAATAATAAACGCCACATCAATATGACTTTCCTTATATCAGTCTGTGATGGTTTACCTTAACATGAATAGCATAAATACAAATCTAAACAGAGTATATTCACAGAACACCATAAAAATACAGGGCACTATACTTTCTACTACCTACACTACAATCGCTTTCTGGTACCAAAAAGTAAACATAGCTAATTAGCTTGTTAATGTGAATTCTAGAATGTGGCACAATAATTACATATTTTGCTATGTAGGTATGACATATAGAAAGGAGGACATAACGGCTTGAATCTAGAACAGATAAAACCACACCTTTTTTTTTTGTTTTTTCGTGCAATGAATCCCCACGGATACCCCCCTTCCCCGCCGGAGCCGGTTGGAGAGGTTATATCGGACTCGAACCGAGCAAAACGCACGCCGTCTTTGGGTCTATAGTTGCCGGAGGTGAAATAGTAGTCAACATATCCCTCGCAACCCGGCAGACCCGGGGCCGTCTCTTTCGAGATGACCCCCGTCGGGTGTAGGGACCACGGTGTCCCCGCCTAGCCCCCAGGTATGGGGAGGCGCAGTTTGCGCCGCCGCCGCAGCCAATAAAACCACACCTGAGTTGCCGAGTGCCAATCCGCGTAACTCTTGATCTAATTTCATACTCCAAAATGTCATAAACTGTACCTAACTGTGATAATTATTGTGAAAAAAATAACTTATTTGCCCATTAACTTGGTAGGACAGAGATCTTAGTATTATTATATTATATCAGTACAAGAAATTTAACCACAGTAAGCAAGGAGGCAAGCGCACCGGGTTCCCTACACCTGACCGGGGTCATCTCGGAAGAGAAGGCCCCGCGTCTTCCGGGTTGCGAGGGATATGTTGGCTACTATCTTACCTCCGGCAACTAAAGACCTAAAGACGGCGTGCGTTTTAGTCGGTTCGAGTCCGATATAACCTAGCCAACCGGCTCCGGTGGGGGGTATCCGTGGGGATTTTTCGCATAATCAAAAAAAAAGCGTGGGGCAAGCGAGTGAACTCCCACCCCTAAGACTGCCATGACGACCCGCACGCAAAGTACTCGGTCAACGTGTGCTGCCCTAAATCCTCGATGTCTCCACAGTGATGGCACTCGGGCGTTGGCTCCTTGTGCACAAGAAAAATAATTCAAATAACATTTTGACATTTGGGAGATTGAGATTATATCGAACCTATAGATTTTAGAAGGTAGGTACGAGAATTGGACCTCTGATAATCATACAAGTGTTATAGGTACTGCTATTTTGTTCCGTTTCGATTATTATTATCAGAGTTTTAATTCCAGGAAGTAATCGTAATAGTTCATTCCAGGAAGAATAGAGCCACTTCAAATCTTCCCGTGTGAATGGGTTTTACAGAAAGTTACTAAGGAATAAGGCTGTAGTCCATCCAACAGTAAACATATATATGTTAGAACCATCTTCCGAAAATTCTTACGAACTGGTAAAACTGGTTCAAGGTGTTGATTCACTTGTTTCTTTCCGATTCTTCAACGATAGGTACTTATTTTTTGCAAATCATTTTTTTTTAATCTGAATACTGAAGCGTATTCAAACGAAGTCATGAGCTGAAGTTATATTAGTAGTAGTCAATATGATTGTTAATACAGTAGGAATTTAACACTACAATAATGCCCGCTTGAAGGCAAAAGGCTCTCCCCTTATGACATGGTTGTCGAATAGTGGCTATAATTACATATCTCAACCTCCCTCATCAGGATTTACAAACGTGATTATTTATGCAAAATACTTACGTTAAAAAGTTGAACTGGAACAGTAAAATTAACTTGTAACACAATCCGATTCGTCTTTTGACCATTGGGATATAGCAGCAAATCCCCGTGAGTGCCGTATTGATCAGTATGGTATTTAAATATATTTGGACAGGGTGTCACAACCCTCCGTCTCTGTCCACATACACTTACACAACACAACAATAACGTACAAAAACACAAATATATAACTCTTTCCATGTTTTAAGTTCAAACGCATTAAATAGCGTTTTAGTTTTTACACGAAACGGCGACGTCTCGCCATGGGCGCTCGTGGACAACTGTCTTTATATTGTTATTGAAACGGATGAGCAATCAAAAACAAGATTTTTCGCACATCGAAGCTCAATCAACTTTATTTATTTTATTAATATTGCCTTAAATTAAACAATCTGAGAAGTAACAAGACAAACAAGAGTCGCTAATCAATTCACGGAAAATATCCAAGTTATAACGGAAGAAATAACAGAAAATTGTATTTGATTTTTTCTTTCTTTTTTCCTATCTTAGACTGGAAAAGGTTGCGTTGGAAAAGTGCGCGGGTTCGATCCCCGCTCAGGGCAAAAAGTTGTATGCATGAATATGGCTGTTTGCACTGGTCTGGTCGTGCCTCGGAGAGCACGTTAAGCCGTCGGTCCCGGTTGCCATAAAAACATCTATGGCAGTCGTTAAGGGTAGTACGACTGCCATAGATGTTTGTATGGCAAACCGGGGCAATTCACGAGTAAATAATAAATATTACTGCTTCCTACAATCCCGGGTCCTTTTAGCGGGACGTAAAAAAGGATCTGATGAGGCCGTCAAGCTGAGCGCCACCATTGTAACACTGCGTGTTTGTAATGGTGACCCTCTTTCCTGAGAATTCGCTTACAGCTCACCATTAGGTGAGGTGAATTGAAGTTGACGTGTCCTGTTAAAAAACAATTAATGGTTATGAACTTTAGCGTTTACATTACTATTCAAATTATTAAACAGTCAACTTTATTAGCGGAAGCGATGAGTATCATATTTTATTTATGTAAGTAATAATTAATCGTCGTATTTATAATTAGATATTACTTAGAATATCGAGTAAAACGGGGTGAGTAGAGGTCAAAGGGTGTATAGAAATAATGAATTATAAATTCTTTAGTGAGGTATTTTCTGTCAAACGAAACTTTGAACTAGTTCATTGTAATCACAGAATAATGAAATATCTGATAACAGGCTTATTTGAAATCTAGTAAAAGAAATTATTTAATAAATTCTACTGACCATTTTACTTCTATATACCTACCTCTGGATTCCTATTCGCCCCGTTTTACGATACTTATACCAATGTATCAATAAAATTGGACTAATCAAATCTTTTTGGTAACAAAGTATTTAAAATTTATTATTATTATTATATGGTACTTTATTGTACGCCAAATTACAATTATTCATGATACAGAAATTGAGTACACAAGAGCAGTACAAAGGGCGGCTTTATCGCTTTACGCAATTTCTTCCAGGCAAAATCTTAAATCTGTTTGATTTTGTGTGACGTCAAATCCGTGCGTGTTTACGGGATGAAACTACGAAGCTACGAACTCCGCTGAATCCGCGGCCGCAACCTGTTTAAAAAAGCGGCGGAATCGGATCGTGGGTAAGTACGGCTAACCGGCAAAAGTAGTTCGATTATCCTTCTTACCTTTGCCGCACCATTAAGTTCTGGAATTCCTTACCAAGCTCACATATTTCCTTGTTCCTACAATCACGAGTCCATCATGCGGGGCGTGAAAAAGCATCCGATGAGGCCGTCAGGCTGAGCGCCCCCATTGTAACACTGTACGTGTTTGTAATGGTGACCCTCTTTCCTGGGACTTTACCTTCAGGTTACCATAGGGTGAAGTAAAATCAAATTGACGTGTCCTAGATTAAAAAAAACAACCGTCAAAATTGAAAGCGCTTTAATCTACTTACATCATTGCGGATGCGTCCTAAATGTCTTCTTAAAGTTCTTAATGCCAAAAACTAGTTTAAAAACGTGTTTAGCATCTTAACTTATTTTTCTACTATTCACAGTCAGCCACCTACTTAAACATGCAAATAAATTTTATTAAGGATCTATTCACACTGCAGATGTCATTAATTAGTCATATAGTAAAAAATACGATCTTAAATACGTATGCGGTATGATCAAGGTGTAACTTCTTTTCGCAACAACCGCACCGCACTGCCCTCCCCACTCTCCTCAACCCCTCTACGAGTTTTGGCGGGAACGCGAAAAGTGTCACAACGCTCCTGTGTTGCATTTTCTAATATTGGTGTAAATTCGAGATTTTATGTGTAAAAATGGTGGAGTTTTAGACATAACGGCTTAGACAAAGTGCACAAGTGTACGAAAGTGTAATATTGTAGTGAATTGTGATTTTTCGTGTTGGTGTCAAATCTCCCTTAGGAAAGCTTCTAGTAAAGTCTCCACTACTTTACTGGGGCAACTATCATCCGTCATCGTCATCACCATCATCAAGAATCATTCCAACTAGATTAGTGAATAAAGTGTTATAAAATAAAATAAGACTTGACATAAAGGTCCTAGTTACCATGTCATAAAATCCCTTAAAAAAAAACCCCTCTACCTCGCCTCCCACTGGCATGCGGAAGTGATTACGTCAGATTGATTCAAATCCGTCTTTTATTGAAGTTACTTAAAAAGGTATTTCCTGTAACTGGCCTGCGCTCGGACAACCAGGCTGTGCCATCTGATAATACAGCGGGAGCGTCTCAGACACCTACCAAGCGGCTCACGTATAGCCACACGAATGCACCTACCTACTCACTTCTAAAACAGTTTCAATTATGGTTAAATATCTGGTACCATTTATGTAGGTACCTAGTGCAATGAGAACGAATCCATCGTTACGTGGTGGATTTATACATCTGTCATCAGCTATTTATATACCATAGTGTATTTATAGTCATAATTCTTATACACTTGGTTTGTTCATTTTAGGGTGTAACCACATTAATCGACGCGGAATCGGCTTAAGCCGAGTGCGTATCACCACACTACTCGGCTTATCGCCGATTAGTTGTTGCGATGGCTGTTGACATGCGATCGGCAGTCGATTTCTCCGAACGGCCGTCACGACGGCTGTTCACTTACGTACGGCAGTCGACTCCTCCGAATGGCTGTCACGGCCTCTGTTCAATTACGTTCGGCAGTCGACACCTCCAAGGCACGCGAGCGGATTCATTCGACTGCTACCCAACGCCGATCGGCCGTCTTCGGCGCCATTCGGCTACCGTCGTAGATGAAGGCATGCGAACGGTTGATTTAACTGCCGTTCAACGCCGTTCGACCGTCTCCAGCGCTGTTCGGCAGCAGTCGGAAACGTTCCGCTGGATTCAGCGCCGTACGGATGCGATCAGTTAATCGACAAACGGTTCGATTCGCCGTCGGCCGATGCCGCGTCGCGTCGGCTGAGCCGAGCCGATGCGAAAGCTATTAGTAACACTCTTATTCCGTCGGCATAAAGACTTTTTTAACCGGCTTCAGCCGATTCCGCGTCGATGAATGTGGTTACACCCTAAATAGTAAATCATCTCAACTCAATTTAAATCAGAAGAAGACAACTCGAGTTGTCCCATCTCTAGTAAATATTTATTTTTTGTGACTTGCAACATTTATTTAATTTGACATCATGGACGTCGTAGCTTGATTCGGCGTTTTGTTGAAAAATATTACAAAAATGTGTAATTAATTTGTAAATCGAATGTTTTTTTAAAGTCGTGGTATAACAGAAAATGGTAACGATTGTTGACGATTTAGATTCTTTAACATTGCAAGAGCCAATTTTCAAAGATGTCAAATACTATGTGTCCGGCGATGTCTCGGAAAGGGTTTGTTTGTTTGAATAGTGAATCCAAAAATTAGTAGTGTAATTAGTGATCATGATTATTGAAGAATATATCTCAATTGCAGATTATGCTGCTACTCCAAGCAGGAGGCGCAGAAAGTACGAAATATTTCTCTGACTATGTCACACATTTAATCTGCGGACAAGATGCCGAGGATATCGACATCGATGAAGCGCAGGATATCTACCAGATCCCTGCTGTGACTGAGCATTGGGTGTTAGCGTGCTCCCGCCTAAAAAGATTGGCCAATCCGAAGCCCTACAGCCCTCACAAGAACAAGATATTTACCAACATTGTATGTTGTATATCTAAAATAAGTGCCTCTGACGCGAAGACCTTGTTTGCAGTTATTACATATCATGGTGGCAAAGTGAGTTTGAACTTGAACTCTCAGTGTACTCATCTGATCTGTGGGTCAGCTTCTGGCAGACGGTATAACACAGCCCTTACACTTCCCCCATCAAAAATTAAGATAGTCACACCGGACTGGGTGCTAGAAAGTATAAGGGCTAGAATACAAGCTGTTACAGAAATATTTCACCCAAAGTTGTTAGTAGTGCCACAACCACCTCAGAAAGCTATGGACCGTATTAGTGCTATTACAGGATTTGATTTTGAGGAAGGTATTGCTAAAAACGAAGTGCCCACACAAAACATGGCTGAGAATAAGGATGACAGTACACAGGCGCTGTTGGACAAATTAAAGCAAAGAATGCCGTGGAATCATCCTCCAGTCAGCTCAAGTGCTTCAGTGCCAGTGACGCCTATAAGTTCAATGGGATATACATCAACATCTATACCCACATCTAGTATTATGAGTAAATCTATACCGCAAGGAATTGTCACACAGAACCTGCAGATACAGGGAAATCAGTCTAATTCTCCACTTTTACAGAAATTTGGCCAGCAAAATTCAATAGTATCACAAGCAAACATGCAAGGACTGCAAAGTCAACAGCTTCAACAGAGTATTCAGCAACAACAACTGCAACAACAACAACAGCAGCAGCAACAACAACAACAACAACAACAGCAGCAGCAGCAACAGCAACAACAACACCAGCAACAACAAACATACAGTCAGAATCAGCAACAGCCACATGGACTGACAGCAATACAGTTACAACAACAAAAGTTATTGCAACAACACCAACTGAAAATGCAAATGTTGCAACAAAACAAACTGGGTAATCAACAAAACCAGTCTGGATTTCAGCCTAATGTGTCTGTTTCACAAATGTCTCAAATGCCTAGTCAATTACAGCAACAAATTCAGAGTAACCAGCATCATATCCAGCAGAATATTAACCAACCCCCAACCACTATGAGCTCAGCGCAGCACATTGAAAATATCAGTCAAATGCTGAGTCAAAGTGCTAACAATTTGCAACAACAGCAAAATATGCAGGCTATGAAGCAGAGTTTGAGCTTCAGCCAGCAAAGTGCATCCCAAGCTGTACAGAATATAGCCCAACAGCTAGCACAGTCAACTCAAAACCTGCAAAACGCTAAATTAAATCAAAGCTTAAACCAATCTCAAGTAATTAACCAGCAATTAATCAATGCCGGACAGCAACTGCCGTCCCAAAATCAAAATCTTATACAACAACAAACAGTGCAATCACTTACGAACCAACAACAAAATATCAACATGGGAGTTGTTAGCCAAGGACTTGTATCGTCATCTCAAGGTCAAACTAACCAAGGAGTACAGTTAAACCAACTTGTTGGCAACTCGAACCAGCAGACAGTCTTGGGACAGCAAATCCAGTCGGTCCAACAGACTATACAGACGCAACAGAACACCAATGTCCAAGGAGCTTGGAGACAACAGAATATTCAGATGGTACAAGGACAGCATCAACTTATAAGAAATCCTTTAGTACAATCTCGGGCGCCACAAAACCAAGTAATTTTACAACAACAAATTATGCAGACTCAACAACAGGCTCTAATTAATAATCAACAACAACAGTTGAGCCCTCAGCATACAATACAACAAGCACCCCAACAAATTCTTCAACAACCTATCGGTCAACAAGGCCAATCAATTAATCCAACACACCATCAAATACTGTTCCAAAAGCAACAGTTACTGGGTAATTCTGGACAGCAGCAAATAGTCCAGGCATCCCAACAAGTGTTAATAAATCAACATACAGGCCAACAACAAATATTGGTACATGGCAATCAACAAGTGACATTGCAAGGTCAGCAAATTGTCTCACAAAGCCAAATAGTACATCAAGGTGGTCAGCTAGTGAACCAGGGTGGTCAACAAATCATTACACAGGGTACTCAGCAAGTTTTATCGCAAGGTGGTCAACATATGATTACTCAGCAAGGTCAGCAACATCAGGTGGTTATAGCGCAGTCTCCGCAGCAGATTGTGACTCAATCGGGGCAGCAAATATTGGGTCAAGCTGTTGGTCAAACTCAGCAGGTACTTACGCAAATGCCGCAGTCTCCGCAAGCTGGTGGTCAGTTATCAGCTGGTGGTAGTATACAGCAGATCATTACTCATGGAGGAACACAACAGATTGTGTCGCCAGGTGGACAGCAAATAGTGCAGGGTGGACAAAATGTGTCGTGGCAGCAACAGCAGTATCTGCAGAGGCAGCAAATAGCTCAGCCAGGAACTGTTGGTCCTAGGGTATGTTTCTTGACGTTTTCTCTCTAATATATCTATACTATTATGTAATTGTAAGAAGTTTATGGACAAACATAAACTTTTGGGCGATGGACGCAAAAACTTCTGAACGGATTTCAATGTATTTTCTTTTTGTTTGAAGGGGTTTGGTCCAACTTAAAATCTTATGTTTGTTTGATTGCAATTGATTAAGTTGAACCAGAGTTATGATTAGTAATATAGAATTTAAGTTGCACAGATGGCGCTTCAGCAGAAAAGATGGTTTGCGGGTTCTGTTAAAACATTATATGCAAGCTAAGCCATAAGCAACACCTACAAATATGAATCTTCCGATACATCCTACAAACTTGAATCTTCTATTGAAACATCCGATCCGGTAGCCTACTGGTATGGGTAATGGACTGCTGAGATGAGGTCTCGGGTTTGATCTCAGGTTTTACCATTGCACACACTAATGACTTTTCGATGCTTTTTGAAGTTATGTGTGTATTTATCGCAGGTTTATAAGTGCCTGGTTAATGGCAATGGGCTCGCCACCTATAACATTGGGACCTACACATAAACTGGCGTAATGTGGGTGCTAGCACCTCTGCCTACCCTTTAACCTTTCGGGGATATAGGCATGAGTTTATGTTATTCATGTTATGTTATCCGAAAAACATGAATTTTCCATAGATACCTACTACAAACATGAATCTTTATTTCTCTGTTTCCAGGTAACATGGTCGGGTGGCGGTCGTCAGCTGATCCACTTGGACGCGCAGACTCACGCTCAACTTCAACAGATGAAGCCTCAGGAGCGCGCAGTGTTCGTAGCGCAGTTGCAGAAACGACGGCAACTGTCGCTGCAACGTGCAGCGGCTATTGCGCAACAGCAGGTAACACCACCTAAACCCGTATTTATTAATAGACTGGGGGGTCTAGACAAACTGCATTCGTTCCGAATCTACATTCGTCATCGCTCTGAAAATGTATGGGAGTGACATTTGTTGTCGGAATCGGATCACATGACATTCGACAACAAATGTCATTCTCATACATTTTCAGAGCGATGACGAATGTAGATTCGGAACGAATGCATTTTGACTAAGCCCTCATAGCTACATTCGCCACCGCTCTGTGCCTCTAGCACGAACCACTTGCGAGAAAGTTATTTATTTATTTATTATTCAATAGCAATTATTCATTTTCGTAAGGATGTCGTCACTATCGTGTTCTCGAAAGCTAGGATTATTGACTTCGTGCTACCGTCTAACGATAATGGTTCGTGCTAGAGGCACTGACTAGCGATATTCGATTGTCACACAAAGTTTGAATCACATGACATTCTGACAACTAATGTCACTCCCATACATTTTTGACCTTTCTATTTACAATGTAGCCAATAGAAATGCATTTTGTCTAGGCCCCCCATATATCTCTATCTCAATACTAATGTTTTGTTCAAGAACTGTCAGATGATGTAACTGACCCTTTCTTAATACTGCATCTCTATTACGTAGCCATGAAATGTAAATAATTTCGATTCAAATTATTTTTTTTAATCTTAATTTATTTAGGAGATTTCAGCTGACAAAGTCATGCTGCAATATCTAACCCTAAAAGCAAGGGTAATCAAAATACAAATTATATACTTTAAGGTTATGTAGGTACCTATATGATGTCTGTTTCCGAAAGAGGATTCAAATTTGACATTTCTTGAATTCAAAATTTTTAGTATACGAGTATGTGCGCGGGCTAAAATTCTCTATTAAATATTCAATGTCATATTAATTTTCAATACTATTTTAATTGTTTCTTTATCATCCTCAGCCCAGTGTAGTGGCGGGATCGCCAGGAGCACCGGCGCCAACGGGAGCTCAAGGCGTGACGTTCATACGCAGTCAGCTCGCACCGGGACTCGCGCAACAGCAACAGGTATAGTAAATTAATTTTAGTTCAGATAAACGCATTTTCACTGGTGAAGTCCTACCTCTGTTTATTAGGTATGAAACAAAAGGACGGCAAACTGGACGATACGTATCGGTATGCGTACGGCTATGTATGTGTACGGCTCCGTATGTGTACAGCTCTATTTTAACGACTCAGAAGGTGTACGGCCCCGTATGTTTAGGACTCCGTATGTGTACGGCTCTATTTGAACGACTTTGTATGTGTACGGCTCTGTATGTGTACGGCTCCGTATGTGTACGTCTCTATTTCAACGACTTCGTATGTGTACGGCTCTATTTTAACGACTCAGAATTTGTACGGCCCTGTATGTCTATGACTCCGTATGTGTACGGCTCTATTTGAACGACTCTGTATGTGTACGGCTCTATTTGAACGACTCCGATTCCGACTTTAATAGAATATGTTAAAACGCTAATGCGGCACCGGAGCAGAGTAAAGCTCCCGCATGAGGCCTTCTTGGTTGATTTTTTTATAACACGAAAGATTCTCCCACAGGCATACGCCTCCGTATACATACGGTCCAGTCTAGCCGTTGCTTTAGCCGCATTTTTAAATAAATATATAACTACATACGCATACCTAATCCCTTCATCATCATGAAGACGTATTTTCTTGATCGCATCCGTAGTTGAAGTAAAATCCAGTTCAGGGTCCGCCTTCTGACTTTTCCTCCCCTAAGGCATCCTACATCCATGGTAGTGAGGCCCGCACTTCGTAGTAGTAAATACTACACATACCTAATTTATTTGGTTGTATTTAAAGGTACAATGGCTGCAGCAGCAGGGTGCAAGAGCGGCAACTATACCGGCCGCGACGCCCGCACCGCCCCCACAATCGCCAGGTAAGTACTCACGTATTGATACTACTCGCTGCCAACAGGGGACGTCGTTGACCAAGCGGGTGATTTCACCCCATCGTCCCTTCTGTGTAGGCCATTTCACCCATTTCTCTTTTCCTCCCTTGAGAAGAAACACAGCGTTACATCAAACCTACCAGTTTTCTTTCAAAATCTCACGATCTGATCCTCAAGGTAAGGTCTTCTGACTGTGTCCTAAATGGGTCCATGAGTATTTCAAAATCCTGTTGGACCCCTTAGTGGAACTTAGCAACAGCTTATTTTTTTTTACCCATTATTACCCTGCAGAGTATAATTTGAACCGCCCATCTCTTCCCATGCGGTGTAGTACAGGGCGACTAAGGGATAGGGCGATTGGGCGGTTTAACATTAGACAGATATATACAGCTCAGACTCAGACTGAGGCACGTAACTGGAGTCAGCAATACTGCTCGAGATATGTTAATATTCTCACCTCCTATAACGAGGGACTGATTACAATATTTTGTAAAGGAGATGCCCCATTTTGGGCCCGAGTATACAGACATCAAACCTACCTCAAAAAAATCGTCTATTTTGTGTTATGATTATGATTAAATCTCATTACAATCAGCAATGGCCAAGTGCGACAAAAGTTTTAAAATGTGATTTTCATTTATCAACAAGCTTCGCAAACGTTGAATGTATTTAATCCGATCTTCGTAAATGCGCTATGATGCTTACTAATTATCTGTATTATGTGTCATTTCTCTAGTATGTATATATTAATCTATGGTGTCATTGTAAAAGTCAACAATTCAACAATCTATATATAAAATAAGAAGAAGAAGTTGAAATTGTTATTATAATTAACATTTGAAAAAGCTGTGTGATAGCTGCTATAGAATAGAAATTACTACGAGTCTATCTAATCCCGTGGATAATTAGGTCAACTTTTGTATATGACAATGTATTTTCATTGATATGTGTAACATTTATGAAGAACTAGCCTATATGACTAATGGAATATTCAGTGCTTATAACATAACCTCGTTTAGGGTGAATGCAAATGACATCATTTGCGAATCATGCTGGATTTAAGCTCAATGTGCATGTTTGAATGAGAACAGACCAGCGCAATCACCAGCGAGGCACAGACGGGTGTGTATTCTGTGTGGATGTTCCCTTCTGTGATGAATTAGATGCCATAAACTAAGAAATGTAACAGAACAAGAACGCAGGATTTTTGAAGTTATAAGAGAGTGGATACTACCACATGTGGGTATTGTATTGCGAGTATAATATGGTATCTTGGTTGGGCACGGTTCCAGGACAATATAACATCTCCTGCATAGTTTCTTGACAATACTTTAATAAACTATGATGATGCTTAAAAAGTGGAGTAATGTCCCATGTCCTCGTGTAAGCATTTCAGAAGCCAAATAGGAAGATACCCGGGATGGGGATAAGTTAAAATACTTTTTTAAATATAATGATCTTCAAAATAATGTTATTTTATTTTATCACCTATTTATATAATTAATTCTATATTATTAACATCTATAAGCAAACAAGTATACAGCATTGTGGAAAGGGGTAACTGTAGCAAAAAGAGGTTACTCGGATGTTGCCGTCTGAAGTAAGTGAGGGTAGGGAAGGATCGAGGAACAGAATTAAAGATTACACTCATCTCTCAAAATACAACAGTGATATTTTGCTCCTTTTCTATTTTCTGTAGGTCCCTAATAGTTAACTATATAATTGCTTTACCATCTTTAAAGTCAGTTGCATATCATAAAACTATACCTAAGGTTCAATATCGTACAACAACTACTTGCTTTGACATATCAGTTTTATCCACAATTTTTTTTCATTCCACATTAATGTCTAAAAGGGTTTTTTGAGGTTATATTTGGCATTCTTACACTAATATTGTCCTTGTTTACTCTTGGAAAATAAGTGTTTGTGTTGTTTTGGTGGTGGAATATCACTTAAAGCGTAAGTACTCTTTGTAGATATCAATGTCCACGCTCATTTCTACGGAAATGAGCGTGGATGAACCCCCTGATGGGGGTGGAGGTATACTTAAACCCCCGGATCTTCCCAAAAAATCCAATAAACGCTCTGCCGCATCGGACTCAACAGACTCTGATAGTAAGAAGACCCGTTCACCAGCGGAATCGATACAATCCGTTTACTCCAAACCAGGGTATGATTCGGACTCTAAGCTCGAGTACTCAAGTTCTGACAAAGGACCTTATATCGTATATGTGTCACGAATAGAGCAGGACCCAGCAAGCGGATTGTCCTTTAAATCGTTGAGGTTCGCTCAATTCCTCTACAAAAACAATATCCACAACATTAAAGTGGGTGGAATAAAAAATGTTGGACGAAATAAGGTATGCGTGGAGTTCGATTCGGCAGAGGCGGCAAATAACTTTTTAAATCTTGTTCTACTAAAAGAACACAACTACATTGCTACCATCCCAACCTATAATTTGTTCCGCATGGGGGTAGTAAGGGATATTCCCACCGATTGGTCGATGGAGGAATTGGTGGGAGGTATCTCTTCTACTGCAGGTGAAGTTGTTAGAGCCAGACGACTTAATTCCAAGTCGAGTAGGGATGGTGCCACTGTATGGGTTCCATCCAACACTGTAGTGCTAACGTTCTTGGGCCAAGTTCTCCCAGATAGAGTCTACTGCTTCAATGCATCACTTCCAGTGTCTCTGTACCAGCTGCCAACCATACAATGTAGGAACTGTTGTCGTTTTGGCCATATTGCCAAGCAATGTCGGTCGAAACCTCGCTGCTATAAATGTGCACAGCCCCATTCGGGAGACTCATGCTCTGTCAGTGATTCAGAAGTTTCGTGCTTTTTGTGTGCTGGCGGTAGCCACTCGGCTACTGACATCAAATGCCCTGAGCATAACAGGCAAAAATCCATAAAGATAGTCATGTCTGAAGAAAACATTAGTTATGCCGAAGCTTCTTCTAGATTCCCTCAGCGTCAAAAACCACTTTATTCTGAGACTGCTGCTAAGCTCCAAACTCCAATGCACCACTCTTTTACTCCTCCTCCTGTTCCTTCTCACTCCTCTCCCTCTTCTGTATCCTATAGAAAAACCATTTCCCTACCCAAACGCCCAAAGTTTGTTCCAGGGAAATCTTTCAATGTCCACGAACATAATTTAATAACCAATTCCCCTCCTTCTTCTCAACCAAATGGGTGCTGTATTAAACCCCCTACAGAAACCACTCCACTTGCCACTCCCAATGACAATCTTGTCCAACTGTTAATTTGCTCCCTCATCAATATATTAAGTAAAATGTCAGATGCTCTACCGCACGACGTCGCCGTTCTTGTAGAACAACTACTTGTGATTATATCTAAAAACAATTCTAATCATGGGTCTGAATCTCCTACAATGGAATTGTAAGAGTATCCGTCGCAGAAAACCAAATCTCATTAATTTAATAAATCAACACCAACTTGCTGTCCTAGCTATTCAGGAAACGTTGCTACCACCTAGATCCCATTTTAGGATCCCAGGATTCTTTTGCCTGCGAGATGATAGAGACGACGGCTGGGCAGGTTGTGCACTGTTGATAAATAGAAACATCACATTTTCACAAATACACCTCCCTGTCCATGATCCTGGCTTAAATATAGTTGCCATCAGAACAATGAACATTTCTATCATTTCAGTATATATTCCTCATCCATCTATTAGTATCCTTTCTGAATTAAATTCTATCCTTACATCTATTCCTTCTCCTTTGATCGTATTAGGTGATTTTAACTGTCGTCATGCTCTTTGGGGATCACACTGCAACGACTCTATTTCCTCATCCATTCTTGACATCCTAGATGATCTAAATTTATGTGTTTTAAATGATGGATCTGCCACCCGCAGAGTCCCTCCTACTCAAAACATCAGTATTCCGGACCTATCCTTCTCTTCTGGTTCCCTAACCCCACTCCTTTCTTGGTCTACCCTTCCCAATACCCTCGGTAGCGATCATTTTCCTATCCTAATTTCTTATTCTCAAGCCTCAACTCCTCCTCCCCGTCCCTATGAGCCCCTACTAAAGTACAAACTCAACAAAGCAAATTGGGAGATGTACTCAGCATCACTGGATTCAGAATTGGCAGCCCTTCCTGAGACTAGCTCATCCAACTTTCTGTTTTTATATGATTGTCTGATCTCGGCAATTAAATCAGCTGCTGACTCTTGCATCCCCCTCAAAAAACCGTCTAAACTGCTCACTCCCTCCCCTCCCTGGTGGGATTCAGAGTGCACAGAGAGTGTCCAGAAACGTACGGCGGCCGAGAATAAATTTGCACTAACCCTATCCATGACAGATTACATCAATTTCAAGAAGACTGCGGCTTCTACTTCTAGGCTTTTATCCAAAAAGAAATCACTAGGCTGGCGTAGTTTCTGTGAATCCTTATCTCCCCGATTTCCCCTTTCCTCGGTCTGGAAAAGAATCAAAGCATATAGAAGAAGTATAGTGAGTACATCTGTATCAAGTAATGATCCAAATTCTTTTTTAAATGACTTCATATCTGGCCTTGCTCCCCCATACGTACCTGAATATGATTGTATTCCCCTCCTGTATCCTGCTGATGTTAGTGCAACACAGGACCATATGAATGACCCATTCACATTTGCTGAATTATCTTGTGCTCTGGATCATCTTCATGATTCATCTCCGGGTGTTGATGGTATTCCATACTCATTCATTTGCAAACTATCTGATTCTTCGAAAACCTTCTTCCTCAGCATTCTTAACGCTATCTTCATCTCCGGTCAAACCCCCGATTCCTGGAAAAGTCAAATTGTTATTCCTATACTTAAACCTGGAAAGGATCCCAAAATTTCTTCATCTTATCGACCCATTGCTCTATCCTCTGTCTTAGCCAAAATTATGGAAATTCTTATTAAAAACCGCCTTGAATGGATTCTAGAAAACCGACAACTATTAGCCTCCAGTCAATATGGCTTCAGAAAGGGTAGAGGCACTTTGGATAGCCTCAGTATCCTAACCTCAGAAATACGTTTGGCGTTTTCTCGCAAAGAACATACCATAGCTCTATTCCTAGATATTTGTGCTGCCTATGATAATGTCCACCTTCCGCTACTCAGGCAGAAAATGCTCCAGCTGAGTATCCCTGTGAGGCTGGTTCATATCATTTGCAACATGTTCATGTGTCGTACAATATCTGTTCGCTACCAGGGCACCACCCTCCCTTCTCACGTTGTTTGGAAAGGCCTTCCACAAGGCTCAGTTCTTAGTCCAATTCTCTATAACATTTATACTCTAGACCTAGATCTTTCTGTCAACTCTTTCTGTAAAATTCTTCAATATGCTGATGATGTTGCTCTATACTCTACCTCCCCTTCTTTTTCAGACGCTGCTGCCAATCTCAACTCTGCACTTTATTATCTAAACAATTGGCTTTTAGAGCATAATCTCTCCCTCTCAGTTCCTAAATGTAGCGCTGTTGTTTTCACCCGCAAACGTAACACGCCTTGCATCAACCTTTCTGTTGCTAATGAATCTATTCCAATTTTGGATTCTGTAAAATTTCTAGGTCTCATCCTGGATTCTAAATTATCAGGCGCTTCACATCTAAATTATGTTGTAGAAAAGTGTGAGAGGGGCCTTAATGTCATGAGATCACTTTCAGGAGTCCGATGGGGTTCTCATCCCTTCTGCCAAAAACTTTTATATAATGCCATTGTACGTAGTCACATAGACTATGGTACCTTCTTGCTTGAGCCATGCAATGTATTACCACTTTCCAAACTAGAAAGGATACAATCAAAGTGTCTCCGCATTATAACTGGCGCCATGAAATGCTCCCCTATCAACGCTCTCCAAGTTGAATGCAGGGAACCTCCCCTTCACCTACGCCGGCAATTTTTATGCGACCGGTTTGTCTTCAATGCTTTCCAAATCAGCTCTCATCCCCTTTTCCAAATATTACAACAACTTAATCATTTAGTCTCTTCTTCAGATTACTGGAAGCATAAATCTCCTCCCCTCCTTATAAATTCACATAGAAAATTGGTTAACCTTTCTGTCCCCATTCACCAATCTCCTATAAACCCCCTTTTTGATTTTGAATATCAGTCTTTAATATTTCAGCCAAGAATCATTCTTGATTTTGGCATAACAAAAAAATGTCCATCTGCTAATCAAAAATTATTAAACATCTTAGGTAGTGACTGGTCGGAATGGATAACTCTTTATACCGATGCTTCTAAATTATCCCCAGATACTCCAGTTGGCTCTGCCGTGTGGATCCCCAAATTTAGGATAATTCTGAGCTTCAAAAACTCTCAATATGATTCTATTTTTACAGGAGAATCAATTGCTTTGCTTGAGGCTGTCGCATATGTAGAATCACATAAACTCAACAAAGCCCTCATATTGACGGATTCTCTGAGTTGTTTAACTGATTTATTGAAAAATCCCTTTAAATCCAGGAATAATTTTCCTCTTTCCCTCAAAATAAGAGCCATATTGCTCAAATGTCATACGTCTGGTATTCAGGTGGTTTTAGCATGGATCCCCAGTCACATTGGCATATCAGGCAATGAAACTGCGGATTCTTGCGCGAGATTGGCGGCTGATACAGGATGCGTTACATACAACTACGCATTCGCCCGGGATCTTCGCTCTTTATCCGGCGCTGACTTGGATAAATCTTGGAATGACTTATGGCAAACCTCTAGAATGAGCAAGGGAAAATTCTATGGAACTATACAACCATCTATACCTTCGAAAGCATGGTTCTGTAGGCGAAAACGAATTAATAAATTAATTACCTCAATTATAATTCGCCTTCGCTTAGGATTTGTCTGCACACCAGTATTCATGGCCAAAATACGAGTTCGGGACTCCTCCTTGTGTGAGTGTGGCTTGGATGAAGGCAGTCTTGATCATATTTTCTATTTTTGCCCAAAATTAGTGGTACCATTATATGATCTTCTTCCAAAACAAATACCCCGACCTGTAAATTTGGCCTACTTGCTTACTCTAGTTTCCTCCCCTTTCATAAAGACCCTCTACAAATTTATCTCAATAAATGACATAAAACTATAATGTTATGTTGGTGTTGAAGCCTGTTGAAGGATATATTGTAATGTTAATATTGCACGAATACTAAACATTATTATTATTATAGTACCCGCGTATAACCGTGAACTTTAATTTAACTTAGGTAGGTATATTAATATATATTTTACGTTAACTAACAATACTAACCCATGTGATGTCCTTTTTCAGTGAGCGACAACGATAAATCAAAATTATCCAGTACTTACCTAGAGACCTCTATAAACGATTAAATCTATTCTCCACCCTGATGTTGGCAGAATCATCGGTACAAAAATAACCGATGCAAGGAGCCATTTCAATAAAATAAGAAGAAGAAGAATGTCTAAAAGTCTTAATGACCCCGTCCTTTTTTATACCTACTCATAATAAAACCAGCTAACCTATTTACAAATAACTTTTATAGCTATCACACACAACATAAGACACTGTTTGACCGCATTATGTGTTACAACATAACCTAAGTAAACCTATGAACAATGCTCGATTTAACAAACTTGGCCATTGTGAATCGTCGTGAAAATTAGGCAAACAAAATGTCCGTAGATGGTCTAAATATTGGCTAATTTTCAACCCTGTACATGTAGGCCCAAGATTGTATGAGAGTTGGGGTTGTCCTTTGATGTTAATTCGCCTCTGCTTTCCCTGGAGAGAAATGTATGTACGGCTTAGGCGTAGCAATATGTATGTACGTACATACGTTAGTTTTTGGGTTCCAATCACCCATAACGACTGCGATAGATGTTCGTATGGCAACCTCTAAATGTACAACACCACGGCGTTACACTTGTGCTGCCCACCGTCTACAAATTTTCTATTGCCCTTCTAGAAGAACCCCATATTGTAATCGCTTTAAGAAAACCCTCTTAAATCACAATAGTACATGTTATGGATAAATCAGCATATCAATGGAAAATACCATTTGTTCAACCTTCTAAAGAATATTTATCACAGTATTGTAATGTTAGAATTTTTTGGTATTCAAATGTTACAACTGTATAATACATATCTAATTATAATTCCAATGCGTTATCTGTCTCTAAATTTTCATTTATAACTTGTGTTTATGTCGATAACATCTTTCTATAACGAATTGTACACAGTTATGTGTATATTTCTCGTGGTTTTAATGGAAGGAGAAATAAATAAAAGTGAGTTTGAGCTTTAAGTAATTTGGATTGATTTTTATGTTATATTATTGACTAGCTGACCCGCGCAAATTCGTCTGCGTCATCCCGTTATTGAAACAATTTTCATTCCTGCTCCGCACCTGTTGGTCGTAGCATGATGTTATGTACATATAACCTTCCTCTTTAACCATTCTATCTATTAAAACAAACCGCATCAGAATCCGTTGCGTAGTTTTAAAGATTTAAGCATACAAAGGGACATAGGGACAGAGAACGCGACTTTATTTTATACTATGTAGTGATGAATAAGTTATATTAAGTATTACAGTAGTGTAAGAGTATGGTTAAAGGTTGCTTGGATTATAATATTAATCATCATTCTCTGAGCCTATTCCCAACTCAGTTGGAGTCTGCTTTCTAAGATGTGGCTGAACTACGATATTTTCTGTGAAGCGACTGCCATCGGACCTTCACAACCAAATTGGCGATATCTATATAATGAGGACTCTAACTACCCGTAACGACTGCCATGCCATTGTCTGCACTTAAGTAGTATTAAAAAAACTAACGATTTTTTTTTAATATTATACCTATATCATTACAGTAGGTGTGCCCGGCGTAGCAAGTCCAGTTGGAGCTTCCCCCGGCCCTGGAGCTGGGGTTGAGACTCAAATTCAGCAACTACAGTTACAGAGGCAACATTACCAGCGGTTACAGCAGTTGCAGGCGCAGAGAGAGCAGGTGGTCCATCATCATAAACAGGTGGTCAGTATACTGAATGGAATTTTTGGACCCTTCGGCTTCATCCTAGTGTTAATTCCAGTTGCATCCGAAGCTTTCACCTCTGAGTCCGAAGTTTGGCTAAACTTCAATAGTTTTAGTAAAGCGACTGTCATATGACTTCCAAAACCTGTCGGTGATATCGAAAAATTGCAGGTAGGCCAGTTATACCCGTAATGACTGCCATAGATGTTCGTATGACAACCGGGATCAATTACTTTACATCCTCTCCAATACACAATCAGACCAATGCAAACAGCCATATTCATGCATAAATATTTGCACTGAGCGAGAATAGAACCTGCACTTCCTGCGTAGTACTCGCGTTTATTACCTCCGCGCGATAGAGACTGTCATGAACTTTGTATATTTTTTTGTAATGAGAATCAGTCCTCTGGTCTCTAATCGCTACAGTAATTTTTATGTTCGTCTATCGCCAGGTGTCGCCAGGAGTCACTCAACACGTGGTGGGCGGAGCGCCCATCGCGGAACAGCCGGTAGACGCCGCTCTCCTTACCCCCACTACCCCGGACCAACAGCAAAGTAAATATTATTTAAATTTTTCTGTATGTGTAGCGTGAATTTTGTTTCGTATAGATGTTTTGTTTTAGATTTGTGTTCTTATAACAAATAGTTGTGTTTAGGGGTGTTAGTCTTAGGTTGCCTTCACACTAGCCTTTATCCAGCGCAAGCGTTTGATGAACGTATGCGCAGCGCAGACGCTGCGGCAAAGCGACGCATACGTCACGTTGTCGCGGCGTTTCTGTTAAAACATAATATGAACGTTTCCTCTGCAGTTAATTAAGCGCCCGACGCTAGTAGATCTCGTTTAAACCAATTTTCGGTGGAAGTTTGCATGGCAATCTACATCATATATTTTTTTAGATTTATCATTCTATTATTTTAGAAGTTAGAGGGACTCTTATAAAGTGGAAAATGTGGGCACATTTTTCCACTTGGAAAGTGTCTCTCGCTCAAACTATTTTACAATTGTTTTATCAATCAATGATCCTATTACAGTCCACTGCTGGATATAGGCCTCTCTTAGAGTGCGATAATGCTCCCGATCCTCCGCCTTCCACACCCAGTCCGTCCCAGTCATTCTTAAAAAAAGTAGTTAAACTAATGAAGAGTACGTTCTCGGCACATAGTAGAGAACACGTGTGTTGCAGGCAACGCGCTGCTCGTGAACCCGAAGACCAAGACGGCGCTGGCCAACATGCTGAGCATCCGCCTGCAGGGCGCGGGCGGCGGCGCCGAGCACGAGCCGTCGGCGGCCGGCACGCTGCGCCTCATGACGGCGGCGCACGGGCGCGCGCCCGCCGCGCAGCCGCGCCTGCTGCTGCACCACCACAAGGTGTACGCGCCGCCCGCGCGCCCGCCGCCCGCGCGCGCGCAGTTCTACGGGCACAACCCCAACCTCAAGCTGCCGCCCGACCTGTTCCTGCTGGGCTGCGTGTTCCATATCGTGAGTACTGCCCGCCTGCTGCTGCACCACCACAAGGTGTACGCGCCGCCCGCGCGCCCGCCGCCCGCGCGCGCGCAGTTCTACGGGCACAACCCCAACCTCAAGCTGCCGCCCGACCTGTTCCTGCTGGGCTGCGTGTTCCATATCGTGAGTACTGCCCGCCTGCTGCTGCACCACCACAAGGTGTACGCGCCGCCCGCGCGCCCGCCGCCCGCGCGCGCGCAGTTCTACGGGCACAACCCCAACCTCAAGCTGCCGCCCGACCTGTTCCTGCTGGGCTGCGTGTTCCATATCGTGAGTACTGCCCGCCTGCTGCTGCACCACCACAAGGTGTACGCGCCGCCCGCGCGCCCGCCGCCCGCGCGCGCGCAGTTCTACGGGCACAACCCCAACCTCAAGCTGCCGCCCGACCTGTTCCTGCTGGGCTGCGTGTTCCATATCGTGAGTACTGCCCGCCTGCTGCTGCACCACCACAAGGTGTACGCGCCGCCCGCGCGCCCGCCGCCCGCGCGCGCGCAGTTCTACGGGCACAACCCCAACCTCAAGCTGCCGCCCGACCTGTTCCTGCTGGGCTGCGTGTTCCATATCGTGAGTACTGCCCGCCTGCTGCTGCACCACCACAAGGTGTACGCGCCGCCCGCGCGCCCGCCGCCCGCGCGCGCGCAGTTCTACGGGCACAACCCCAACCTCAAGCTGCCGCCCGACCTGTTCCTGCTGGGCTGCGTGTTCCATATCGTGAGTACTGCCCGCCTGCTGCTGCACCACCACAAGGTGTACGCGCCGCCCGCGCGCCCGCCGCCCGCGCGCGCGCAGTTCTACGGGCACAACCCCAACCTCAAGCTGCCGCCCGACCTGTTCCTGCTGGGCTGCGTGTTCCATATCGTGAGTACTGCCCGCCTGCTGCTGCACCACCACAAGGTGTACGCGCCGCCCGCGCGCCCGCCGCCCGCGCGCGCGCAGTTCTACGGGCACAACCCCAACCTCAAGCTGCCGCCCGACCTGTTCCTGCTGGGCTGCGTGTTCCATATCGTGAGTACTGCCCGCCTGCTGCTGCACCACCACAAGGTGTACGCGCCGCCCGCGCGCCCGCCGCCCGCGCGCGCGCAGTTCTACGGGCACAACCCCAACCTCAAGCTGCCGCCCGACCTGTTCCTGCTGGGCTGCGTGTTCCATATCGTGAGTACTGCCCGCCTGCTGCTGCACCACCACAAGGTGTACGCGCCGCCCGCGCGCCCGCCGCCCGCGCGCGCGCAGTTCTACGGGCACAACCCCAACCTCAAGCTGCCGCCCGACCTGTTCCTGCTGGGCTGCGTGTTCCATATCGTGAGTACTGCCCGCCTGCTGCTGCACCACCACAAGGTGTACGCGCCGCCCGCGCGCCCGCCGCCCGCGCGCGCGCAGTTCTACGGGCACAACCCCAACCTCAAGCTGCCGCCCGACCTGTTCCTGCTGGGCTGCGTGTTCCATATCGTGAGTACTGCCCGCCTGCTGCTGCACCACCACAAGGTGTACGCGCCGCCCGCGCGCCCGCCGCCCGCGCGCGCGCAGTTCTACGGGCACAACCCCAACCTCAAGCTGCCGCCCGACCTGTTCCTGCTGGGCTGCGTGTTCCATATCGTGAGTACTGCCCGCCTGCTGCTGCACCACCACAAGGTGTACGCGCCGCCCGCGCGCCCGCCGCCCGCGCGCGCGCAGTTCTACGGGCACAACCCCAACCTCAAGCTGCCGCCCGACCTGTTCCTGCTGGGCTGCGTGTTCCATATCGTGAGTACTGCCCGCCTGCTGCTGCACCACCACAAGGTGTACGCGCCGCCCGCGCGCCCGCCGCCCGCGCGCGCGCAGTTCTACGGGCACAACCCCAACCTCAAGCTGCCGCCCGACCTGTTCCTGCTGGGCTGCGTGTTCCATATCGTGAGTACTGCCCGCCTGCTGCTGCACCACCACAAGGTGTACGCGCCGCCCGCGCGCCCGCCGCCCGCGCGCGCGCAGTTCTACGGGCACAACCCCAACCTCAAGCTGCCGCCCGACCTGTTCCTGCTGGGCTGCGTGTTCCATATCGTGAGTACTGCCCGCCTGCTGCTGCACCACCACAAGGTGTACGCGCCGCCCGCGCGCCCGCCGCCCGCGCGCGCGCAGTTCTACGGGCACAACCCCAACCTCAAGCTGCCGCCCGACCTGTTCCTGCTGGGCTGCGTGTTCCATATCGTGAGTACTGCCCGCCTGCTGCTGCACCACCACAAGGTGTACGCGCCGCCCGCGCGCCCGCCGCCCGCGCGCGCGCAGTTCTACGGGCACAACCCCAACCTCAAGCTGCCGCCCGACCTGTTCCTGCTGGGCTGCGTGTTCCATATCGTGAGTACTGCCCGCCTGCTGCTGCACCACCACAAGGTGTACGCGCCGCCCGCGCGCCCGCCGCCCGCGCGCGCGCAGTTCTACGGGCACAACCCCAACCTCAAGCTGCCGCCCGACCTGTTCCTGCTGGGCTGCGTGTTCCATATCGTGAGTACTGCCCGCCTGCTGCTGCACCACCACAAGGTGTACGCGCCGCCCGCGCGCCCGCCGCCCGCGCGCGCGCAGTTCTACGGGCACAACCCCAACCTCAAGCTGCCGCCCGACCTGTTCCTGCTGGGCTGCGTGTTCCATATCGTGAGTACTGCCCGCCTGCTGCTGCACCACCACAAGGTGTACGCGCCGCCCGCGCGCCCGCCGCCCGCGCGCGCGCAGTTCTACGGGCACAACCCCAACCTCAAGCTGCCGCCCGACCTGTTCCTGCTGGGCTGCGTGTTCCATATCGTGAGTACTGCCCGCCTGCTGCTGCACCACCACAAGGTGTACGCGCCGCCCGCGCGCCCGCCGCCCGCGCGCGCGCAGTTCTACGGGCACAACCCCAACCTCAAGCTGCCGCCCGACCTGTTCCTGCTGGGCTGCGTGTTCCATATCGTGAGTACTGCCCGCCTGCTGCTGCACCACCACAAGGTGTACGCGCCGCCCGCGCGCCCGCCGCCCGCGCGCGCGCAGTTCTACGGGCACAACCCCAACCTCAAGCTGCCGCCCGACCTGTTCCTGCTGGGCTGCGTGTTCCATATCGTGAGTACTGCCCGCCTGCTGCTGCACCACCACAAGGTGTACGCGCCGCCCGCGCGCCCGCCGCCCGCGCGCGCGCAGTTCTACGGGCACAACCCCAACCTCAAGCTGCCGCCCGACCTGTTCCTGCTGGGCTGCGTGTTCCATATCGTGAGTACTGCCCGCCTGCTGCTGCACCACCACAAGGTGTACGCGCCGCCCGCGCGCCCGCCGCCCGCGCGCGCGCAGTTCTACGGGCACAACCCCAACCTCAAGCTGCCGCCCGACCTGTTCCTGCTGGGCTGCGTGTTCCATATCGTGAGTACTGCCCGCCTGCTGCTGCACCACCACAAGGTGTACGCGCCGCCCGCGCGCCCGCCGCCCGCGCGCGCGCAGTTCTACGGGCACAACCCCAACCTCAAGCTGCCGCCCGACCTGTTCCTGCTGGGCTGCGTGTTCCATATCGTGAGTACTGCCCGCCTGCTGCTGCACCACCACAAGGTGTACGCGCCGCCCGCGCGCCCGCCGCCCGCGCGCGCGCAGTTCTACGGGCACAACCCCAACCTCAAGCTGCCGCCCGACCTGTTCCTGCTGGGCTGCGTGTTCCATATCGTGAGTACTGCCCGCCTGCTGCTGCACCACCACAAGGTGTACGCGCCGCCCGCGCGCCCGCCGCCCGCGCGCGCGCAGTTCTACGGGCACAACCCCAACCTCAAGCTGCCGCCCGACCTGTTCCTGCTGGGCTGCGTGTTCCATATCGTGAGTACTGCCCGCCTGCTGCTGCACCACCACAAGGTGTACGCGCCGCCCGCGCGCCCGCCGCCCGCGCGCGCGCAGTTCTACGGGCACAACCCCAACCTCAAGCTGCCGCCCGACCTGTTCCTGCTGGGCTGCGTGTTCCATATCGTGAGTACTGCCCGCCTGCTGCTGCACCACCACAAGGTGTACGCGCCGCCCGCGCGCCCGCCGCCCGCGCGCGCGCAGTTCTACGGGCACAACCCCAACCTCAAGCTGCCGCCCGACCTGTTCCTGCTGGGCTGCGTGTTCCATATCGTGAGTACTGCCCGCCTGCTGCTGCACCACCACAAGGTGTACGCGCCGCCCGCGCGCCCGCCGCCCGCGCGCGCGCAGTTCTACGGGCACAACCCCAACCTCAAGCTGCCGCCCGACCTGTTCCTGCTGGGCTGCGTGTTCCATATCGTGAGTACTGCCCGCCTGCTGCTGCACCACCACAAGGTGTACGCGCCGCCCGCGCGCCCGCCGCCCGCGCGCGCGCAGTTCTACGGGCACAACCCCAACCTCAAGCTGCCGCCCGACCTGTTCCTGCTGGGCTGCGTGTTCCATATCGTGAGTACTGCCCGCCTGCTGCTGCACCACCACAAGGTGTACGCGCCGCCCGCGCGCCCGCCGCCCGCGCGCGCGCAGTTCTACGGGCACAACCCCAACCTCAAGCTGCCGCCCGACCTGTTCCTGCTGGGCTGCGTGTTCCATATCGTGAGTACTGCCCGCCTGCTGCTGCACCACCACAAGGTGTACGCGCCGCCCGCGCGCCCGCCGCCCGCGCGCGCGCAGTTCTACGGGCACAACCCCAACCTCAAGCTGCCGCCCGACCTGTTCCTGCTGGGCTGCGTGTTCCATATCGTGAGTACTGCCCGCCTGCTGCTGCACCACCACAAGGTGTACGCGCCGCCCGCGCGCCCGCCGCCCGCGCGCGCGCAGTTCTACGGGCACAACCCCAACCTCAAGCTGCCGCCCGACCTGTTCCTGCTGGGCTGCGTGTTCCATATCGTGAGTACTGCCCGCCTGCTGCTGCACCACCACAAGGTGTACGCGCCGCCCGCGCGCCCGCCGCCCGCGCGCGCGCAGTTCTACGGGCACAACCCCAACCTCAAGCTGCCGCCCGACCTGTTCCTGCTGGGCTGCGTGTTCCATATCGTGAGTACTGCCCGCCTGCTGCTGCACCACCACAAGGTGTACGCGCCGCCCGCGCGCCCGCCGCCCGCGCGCGCGCAGTTCTACGGGCACAACCCCAACCTCAAGCTGCCGCCCGACCTGTTCCTGCTGGGCTGCGTGTTCCATATCGTGAGTACTGCCCGCCTGCTGCTGCACCACCACAAGGTGTACGCGCCGCCCGCGCGCCCGCCGCCCGCGCGCGCGCAGTTCTACGGGCACAACCCCAACCTCAAGCTGCCGCCCGACCTGTTCCTGCTGGGCTGCGTGTTCCATATCGTGAGTACTGCCCGCCTGCTGCTGCACCACCACAAGGTGTACGCGCCGCCCGCGCGCCCGCCGCCCGCGCGCGCGCAGTTCTACGGGCACAACCCCAACCTCAAGCTGCCGCCCGACCTGTTCCTGCTGGGCTGCGTGTTCCATATCGTGAGTACTGCCCGCCTGCTGCTGCACCACCACAAGGTGTACGCGCCGCCCGCGCGCCCGCCGCCCGCGCGCGCGCAGTTCTACGGGCACAACCCCAACCTCAAGCTGCTGCCCGACCTGTTCCTGCTGGGCTGCGTGTTCCATATCGTGAGTACTGCCCGCCTGCTGCTGCACCACCACAAGGTGTACGCGCCGCCCGCGCGCCCGCCGCCCGCGCGCGCGCAGTTCTACGGGCACAACCCCAACCTCAAGCTGCCGCCCGACCTGTTCCTGCTGGGCTGCGTGTTCCATATCGTGAGTTGAGTTCCTTGTTGTCAGTGAGAACACCGACGGTCTTATTACAAAACACGGACTAACTAAGCTAAGCTTAAATGGACTCTACAGTCTGACGCAACTACGAACAACTAATATTTTTTATGGAACGTAGTGAAATTTTAATGACGGCTACATATTAATGAATGAAAACGAATGAAAATGAATGAATGAGTGAGAGTTCTCAATCTGTCTCGCTCGCTCCTTGATGAAATGTCACCTGTCTGTCATTGTGGATGTTTAATCGTTATTTTCAATGTTTTGCTTTGAATGTTATTAGTTTACTAGAGACTGGCAAAATTGCGGCTATTCTGCTGCAGAAGCCATTTTAAGAAAAGAAGAAGAAGAACAAGAATGTTATTAGTGAAATAATTGTGAAAATTGCTGAATTTTATTATACATTCTTCAAGGACTGTATGTACATTGTCTATGAAAATCGAATATAAAGTAGGTATAGAAAGTGTGAAATATGTGGTATAAAATCTGGAAGAAAAGTCGGCACAAAACTGTTTTTCATGGCCAGATTTCCTATGGATGAGCTTCGGTGAGTAGTCTGTTATTCAATCTTTCAATGGTTCATGGATTTTATGGGATGTAACAATGAAAAAAGAACTTTATACAATAACCGGTAAGAAAATAGTGTGGTACCTAGTATTTTCGTAATTATATATCGATATTTTATTTTTAGTTCTGAGGAATGTGTGAAAAAAACAAGAAATGAGAATCTAGCATATATTCATAGATAAAATTCACGGGGTAAAATTTTTTTGCGGAAAACATTGCACTGACAAAGATTTTAAGAAGAAAAGGACGCAGAAAAGAAGAAATTTGCCGTTCCATCCATAAGACTCGCCAGGAAGCCCCTTTCGACACGACACGGCGCAGAATGTCCAATTCGCAAAATGTCCAGCGAACGCAAAAGGTCCAGTTCGCAGAATGTCCAGTTCTCAAAATGTTCAGTTCGCAGAATGTCCAGTTCGCAGAATGTCCAATTCTCAGAATGACCAATTCGCATAATGTCCAGCGAACGCAAAAGGTCCAGTTCGCAGAATGTCCAGTTCACAAAATGTCCAGTTTGCAAAATGTCCAGTTCGCAGAATGTCCAATTCTCAGAATGACCAATTCGCATAATGTCCAATTCGCAGAATGTCAAGTAATTTAATGCCTGTTTGAGGAAGGGATATTTTGCTAAAGGGACATTTTGCGAAAGGGACATTCTGAGAAAGGGACATTTTGTGAAAGGGACATTGTGAGAAAGGGACATTTTGCTACCTGTAGTCATTTTGAGAAGTGGTCAATTTCCTATTAACTTGGCTACTTATTGATTTATTCATACTTTAACTACTACCCTCCTTCCACCACAGTGGTGACAACGTTATGATGAATACTGGACATTCTGCGAATTGGACATTCTGCGAACTGGACATTCTGCGAACTGGACATTCTGCGAACTGGACATTCTGAGAACTGGACATTCTGCGAAATGAACTTTTGCGTTCGCTGGACATTTTGCGAATTGGACATTCTGCGCCTAAACGGACACGACAAATTAATAGGATTTCAAATATTTTAAAATAAATGTTGTTAAATAAATGTTCAATTTTATGAACTTATCATTTTAAAACCCAAACTGAGTCTATACTCTGTTTTTTTAATTAAATGTACTGCCTCCGGGAATTTGAACGCTTATTCATTTTAACGTGTATGACGCAGTACTTTAGTTGAAAAATGGAGTATAGCGTCTCTGTGAAAATATAAAATTATTTTTAAAAAAGCGCAGACCACTGCATTTGTCGATATCGTTAAATAAAATAATATTAAGTGGTACTTCTCTATTTTTCCTATATGTTGGCGACGCTGTATGTGTTACAGTTAAAAGGTTGGTAACGTTCAATTCACTCATTTTTCGTCATTTTATTTTGTACTATGGTAGTCCCGTCTCTTCTTACGTAGTATTGTATTCTCTTTGGGACTTCAGATCATTCCCCATATAAAATCATATTACAAGAAGCGTTTTAGTACCAAGTCAAGCCTATCTCTCTGTCAAAAGATAAACTTGCGTGACCCCTAGTTTAGCGTTGGCTTGAGTGTCGAGCTTTTATGTGTAAAAAAAGTGTAGATTTAGACATAACGACTAGACAAAGGGTAGCAAATTATAATGTAAGAAAGTAGAAAATTACAGTGGATTGTAATTTTTCGTGTCGGCGCCAAAATCACCCTAAATATAGCTTTTATTAAAGTTTCAACTACTTTACTGAGGGAACTATCATCCATCATCATTATTATGACCAAAAAAACCAACAAAATTGCAAAGTTGTATTAAAATAATTTTGTATAAACTTCGTTCCGTTTAGCGTCCAATATATCGTAAAAATTATTGATAAACAAAGGCATCATAGTTACATTTTATTACTAAATAAAGAATAACTGTTATGAAATTGAATTTATTGATAATATATGTAATATTTTTTTCGTAATGTAAATATTTTTTTCACCGTTTTTAGTAAATGTTATTTGTTTATGACTTCAGAAAACTTTGAAATGGAACGTTGCGATCGAATGGTATCATAATGAACGAACAATTTTTGTAGTTATCTGTGGTTGTTATTTAAGTCAAGATCAACCAGACCTAGTTTAAGCTAGACTTTAGTCCGTGTTTTGTAATAAGACCGCGAGGGTTTAAGTTGCAACACTGCTGTTACAGAAGGAAACTGTAACGTTTATCTTCTGCACTCTTCATAACTCATGTTTTTCACGCCTTTCTAGGGACATGTCTTATTTGCGTGAACTCCCGACAGTATAAGAATGTATGTTTCCAGGTGGAATACCATCAATCCTGGGGGTCAGAGCGCGTGTCTCGGTGGGGTGAGGCCATACAACGCCGTGGCGGGGAGATAGAGCCCGTGTACTGCGCACGAGTCACTCACGTGCTATGCGAGACGCAGAAACATGGAGTTGTTATGCAGGTATATCTCTCTTTGACTCGCTCACACATACACACCAAAATACACATACTAATCAATGTCTGTATTATGATCTTTTAAAACAGCTACAGACTAAAAAGCTACGATATTGAAGTACAATACGGAAATCCGTTACCAGAAAATATATTGAGGAAGGGAGGGAAAACCACCACTCACCCAAGGTTTGGAATTTGGATTTCTCTTTCTAGAATGAGGATAAACATACTTTTTTTTATACTTACCCACGGGTACCCTCCGCTAGAGCCGGTGAGACAGGTTATGTCGGACTCAAACCGACTGAAACACACGCCGTCTTTGGGTCCGTAGTTGCCGGCGCGGAGGTGAGATAGTAACCAATATATCCTTCGCACCCCGGCAGACCCTTTTTTCATGGAATAAGCCATAGAATAAATAAAAAAATTATACATAAAAACACCTAGGCCAATATAAATAGACATATTAATACCTATAAATATTTACACTGAGCGGGAATCAAACCGGTCGAACATACTAGAAACAGCTTTTATCACCTTTGTCCTGTTATTCCCAGGCCCTACGCGACGCGAAGCGCTGTGTGACGGCGTACTGGCTGTCGGACGCCATGCTGCGGCGGGGCGTGGCGCCGCCCTGGCACGCGCTGCACCTGCCCAGCATGTACGCGCCGCGCGACCGCCCCGCCCGCCACCACCGCGCCGCGCTCTCCGGCTGGAGGGACGACGAGAGGGACAGGGTGTCCTTCTGTATCGAACATATTGGTGCCAAGGTAATCATGTCATCACACAGACAAAACGCACCTTTTTTTTTATACTGCGTAGGTGGCAGACAAGCACACGGCCCACCTGATGGAAAGCGGCCACCGTGGCCTATGAACGTGTGCAACACTAAGGGTGTCACACACGCGCTGCCCACCCTGAAGGGAAAGGGGGAGAGCTGGGAAGGGGTGGGGAGGCTAGGAAGGGGAGGGGAAGGAGGGGTATAGTGAGCTCTGGCTACCCTACTTACCGGCGGGAACACAATACGATGGTTATTATGACCGCGGTCTTCTGTAGGGCGCAGGTACTTCCCCAGTTGGACAGCTCA
This sequence comes from Pelosia muscerda, assembly GCA_963691645.1. NCBI lineage: Eukaryota > Metazoa > Arthropoda > Insecta > Lepidoptera > Erebidae > Pelosia > Pelosia muscerda. The sequence goes on from OY829118.1 coordinate 4,099,543, forward strand.
TTTCGGACGGGAGATACCGTCGTGTCCTACCTCCGTTAATACCTATACACCATTGGTTTTTAACTACGGGAGAAATTTTAGGGGCTGATATGGAACGTGTATACCTACATGTACAGGTGTTAGTGGAAAGCTCCTGAAAACGAAAACAGGGAATACCTACTACTGATCAGTTAATCATTCAACTGGTTTTGCAATAAAAGTATTGCAAACAAAAAAGTAGTCCAATTATAAAAAAAATAAAATTGACTACTTTTTGATTGCAATACTTTTTTGTCCAATTTTATAATTGGACTAAACATAAAGTAATATAAAGAATTGCAATCAAAAAAAGTAGTTCAATTATTAAATGTAAAGCAATTAGTATGCTGTTTCAAATCGATTTAAAAAGTGAGTTATATAATAATACAATGTTTAAAAATTATTGTAACAATATTCAATGTTACCAATTAGTTCGTTTGAATAGATAATATTAATAGATTGTCTCTGGTCCTTTAAGCGGGGCGTGTAAAAGCATCTGATGAGGTCGTCAAGCTGAGCCACCATTGTAGCACTGAACGTGTTTGCAATGGTGACCCTCTTTCCCTTCAGCTTAACATCAGGCAGACAAGATGAAGTCAAATTGACGTGCCATAAATAATAATAATAAAAAAAATGGCTCCCACCATACATTACTGTCAGATTTCATTTTCACAGCCACTCCCTTCTTTGCCATATCTTCTTTCACAAAATCCATCCATCTCTTCTTGGGCTGACCTCTGCTCCTAAAACCCTTTACATTCATATTATTCCTTATATCACATACTTACTAAATGTATTTCAAATTTCAGTTAACGCCATACATGACCCGTGATAACACCGTTCTAATATGCAAACGGGCCGAGGGTAACAAGTACCGGCGTGCCCGCGAGTGGGGGATCCCCGTGGTGACGGCGGCGTGGCTCACCGACCTCCTACTGGGGAACATGAGCGCACTCTCACAGGTATGTTGAACTGTAGTACCATGAAGAACTATGGTCATCATTATCATATAACATATAACATAACATAAACACCTTTATCCAGTCAGTTATCCCGCTACTAGACGACCTCCGTGGCGTGGCGGTAGTGAACGCGACTGCCACGCAGGAGACGCGGGTTCGATTCCCGCTCAGTGCAAATATTTGTGGGCATTAATATAAATATTTGCATTAGTCTGGGTGTTTCTATGTATAATATGTATTTACAAAAAAAAAGTATCTAAGTATGTTTATCCGCATTCTAGAACCCATAACACAAGCTAGATAAACTATGCTTACCATGGGTCTAGATGGCGTTGTGTTGATTGTCCTAGAATTTTTATTTTTTTATTCATTTTAGTTTAGGTCCCAATGTAATAGGTGGCGAACCTATTGCCATCCACCGGGCACTTATAAACCTGCGATAAATAAACACATAACTTCGAAAAGTCATTGATGTGTGCCATGGTAAAACCTATAGGTTGTGGAGACCAGATTATGGCAATCGCTTCCCTTAAAATATCGAGGTTCAGTCGCAACGCACACTTTTTTTTTTTATTTTTATCGTGCGCAAAATCCCCACGGATACCACCTCCACCAAAACCGATGGAGGTGATTATGTCGGACTCGAACCGACCAAAACGCACGCCGTCCATGGGTCGCAACGCACACTGTGAAATAACTGGATCCCGGGCTCAGAGATGAGCTTAGGATGCGACCGGAATTAACGTACGGGTGATGATGATTAACTCAGCCGAGGGGGCAAAAACTGAAGATGGCTAAGCTAGCCACCTGAGGAAAATATCTGATATTGAAGACCTGAGATAACGTGCGGTTTTCATCAGTTCGAGTCCGACATAACCGCCTGCACTCGTGATATCCGCGCGAGAAAAGGTAAATGTAATAATAATTACATGTTTATGTTTATAGATCGAGAACGCTAAATATCAGCAGTTCAATTTGACGAGTCCATTCCGAATGGACTACAGTCTCGTGTCACATCTCATGAGTAAGTAATTTTTTGTTATAGATTTTCTTCCATAACAAGAATCCCTTGATTTTTTTTAACTAAGTACTCTATTTACTAAAGATATATCAAATACGGAAACTCAAAAAACTCATTCATTCAACATTTCTTTTTTAACACAAATCTGCATTCAAATGTTTCGAATGTTTCGTCTAAAATCCTTTTTTTCATTTGACTATTTCACCTTCACATCACGAATTCAATAGTGATTCGTGCTAGAGGTATTGACTAGCGATATTCTATTGTCAGACAAAGTTTGGATTACATGACATTCCGAAAATTAATGTCATTCTCATGCATTTTTTTTAATGAATGAATTTATTTACATATTTAAAAGCAACAAAGGCTCAATATTTGTTAGTATTACTTATGTCAATGTTATTAAAATAAAAGTATGAAATTTAATAATTTATAAAAAAAATTTAAGGCCATTTCTGCACCATCCCCCCCGCTATGTCACAACAGTGGTTTACATGGCGACTGTCTAGCCTCCTCGCGATAATAAGTATTTTGAGTATACCTAGCCCACAGGCTGCACATATAGAACGAGGTACAAACAGCTCTAAAAAGTGAAATAAAATTTTGTCTAAGCCCACTGAATGTTGGAATTATTTAAAAATCGAGTTCAAATATTCCGTCACACACAGCTTATAATGTATTTCGAGTAAAAAGTATTTATTATTTCTATTCCCCAGACGCGTGGAAGATGCCTATCAACATAACCCCGGAATCCCACGAGCGAGCCAAACGTAGCGCGGCAGCCGCGGCCGTCGCCCTCGGCGGGAGGCGCGCCAAGAGGCCGCGCCTGTCCTCCCCGCCCGCGCCTCCCCTGCAACCTCCTCCCCAGCCGCCACCTCTCCACCTGGCGCCCAGGGTACTGTTCTCTGCCCTGCTTCCCGCTACTAGTAACAAGCTGGCTGCCGTCGTCAGGTACGTACATATAGAATTATAGAACCTGAATTTTGCACATAGCACTGAGCGATAGGAAATTGGAATAAAAAGGTCCACTGTGAAACATCTGTAGAGTTCTATTTCGAAATCGGTTCCATTGGATCCTGAAGACGGTACGGGGCACTTTAGTTCAGCTTAAACCTTATCTGAATAAAATTCGAGTGAGTTCACGGCACCCAAAATTGCTTTATACTATGTCTTTCGTTCGTGTTCCGTGTAGGACCAAAGTCTCATGTTTCATGGTAGCCCCAAGACATCAATAAATTAATTCAATTGACAAAATTAATTATAATTTAAAATAATTTTAGGTTTAGAAATTCCCTTGGTAACTGTAACTAACGATTTGTAATATAAACCAATAAATTTATAGCACTGGTTTCGTTCAAATCGTGAAAAGTTACTTACTGATGTACGTAAGTTTGCACGATTGCACGACGAACCCATCTTAAAAATTGCACCTATAAAAAATGCCACATCTTTAACCTTAAGGCTCATAATGACCACTTCCCAAAATCACTAGTTTCCACATACAAGAAATTCACATTTAAAAATAGTCGTTTCCAAAATAGTTTGTTTCCCATTATATCTGCTTCTGTCATAAGTCTACTTTTCACAAAATCCGCTTCGTCCCATAAAGTCCGTATTCATAGTGTCTGTTTTTCATAATGTCCGTTTCTCATACATCATCTACAAGAATATTTCCCAATGCACGATTATCATTTAAAAGTGGTAATTCGAAAATATGGACGTTTTGGGAACAAGACATTACAGAAATTGACATTGTGTTGATCAGTTATTACAAGAATGTCACTTTGTGAAAAATACAAACTGACCACAAAAGTTAAAATTGGTCATTGTGAGCCTAAAAGCATCTTAAAACAGCTGTAGAACGTCCGAACTACATATAGAATTTATCAAATATAAGAAACGCGTAAACTCGAGTTACTTCAAAAAGTTTACTCCGCCGCTCGATAGATGGCGTTAGAGGAAAAAATAGATCTTGTTAGTGTTTCGTTACCGCTGGTAGCGTATAATGTCAAAGTGAGATTGACCAAGTTAACTTTGCGCAGAGGCAATATCGTAACCAATGAGGTTAATCCGAGGTGCGATTATTGCTAGTTGAAAACTTTACCAATACCCCGCCGTGTGGACGTGAAATACCGTCCGCGTTGGCAATTTTTGAATGGCTGTAATAGCCTAAAAATCATACAATTACATTACCAAACTCGCTGGCCCGGCAATGGGCAAACGCTGACTTGCATGCATTATTAAATTAAAGGGTAAAAATAAAAAATCCTTATCACTTAGGGGTAGGGGTAATATAGAAGCCGATTTTCAGATCTACTCAGTACTGAAAACGCATAATATAATATAACAGTTGGTAAAAATCCGTAAAGCCGTTTCTGAAGAGTACGATAACTAACATTGTGACATGGAAATTTTATAAATTAGATTGAATTTCATATTATTGCCTATTATTCTGTATATTTCTGTAAGGAAGGATGATTACCTCCCTCTACTTTTTCAGTATTTGTATTAAAAAATTTAAAATATTTTTTTATGATATGCCAGCTAAAATTCATTCAAGGAGTCCTACCGCCACCTCGTAAAAGTTATATTATTTCAGTTTTACTTTACTTTCATAGTGTGATTCGGACTCGGACCGTTTTCGCCAATTTTGTGGCGATTTCTATCTTTCCTAGTACACAAAGTTAAAATGGTCCCATAGGGTCTTTTGATCTCTAAATAAAATAGAATCGATTGGTATAATTTTTTTTTAAATTTTTGTTTTTTTTGCCAACTAAGGCTTTTGCATTAGGCTTCTAAACCTGTGAATGCAGTTTAAAATATCTCAAGAAGTTAGGGAACGTCTCCTAAAAACGTTTTGCTGTAACTATAACAGTAAAGTTATTTGCCACTACTGCCCCGTTTTAAAAATACAGCCTGTATAGTGTACCAAGAGGCCATCGTTTTCGGGAGTGTTTCCCTTACACCTAAACCTTTTATTAAATTTAAAAAAAAATTGCAACTGGCTGGACTTAGAAATATGCCGTCTAACCCCTCCAACTAAGCTAAATGGCTTGTGTTAGCAGTGAGTTCACGTCCGTAGTGTAATTCGGCCAGGTTTCGAACCCGGGACCTCTTCGATCGTACGGCCGACCCACTAACTTAAGATATAAGGGCACTTACTATTGATTCTATATTCCGTGGCATTCGAATTTATTCATAACTAGCTGTGTCCTGTGGCTTCATTCACGTGATCTGGGTTTATTTTTTTATTTTGCTTGTCATTCTAATACTGTTTGCACAAAAGAAGTTACATAATGTAATGTACACGTCTCATCTCCTAAGCTATTTGCTGTGAAATCCGCTCCGGTATTTCGGACATTACCTGAAACAAACAAACAAAAAAATGCCTTTCAGTATTTTACACACTTATACACATTTATCAAAAAGCTGTTATTCTTCACATACCTATGAAGAAACTTTTTTAAGACATGATGATAAAAAAAATCTGTTCAATAGAAGATTTCGATAAAAGTATTTTAATTGCAGTGAAAAATATATCGAAACAGATGAAAGCAACACCGACGAGGAGGACAGTAGTAGCAATCCTTCAGGTTCACACAATTATTGGATATTAAATAAACACTAGTTGGTAATGGGGTAGTACAGTTGTAGTAGTATGTAATTTTGGAACAGACAAGACAAGATTAAGAATAGTAGTGTACCACGTAACGTAAGGTGATAAAGAAGTGCTCTTAGAGCATCAAAAGCAGACGCGACATTATCGATCGATAATACCGCGTGCGATTGCGATAATAGACCTCGATTACTTTTTTATTTAGGACACGTCAATTTTACATCACCTCGCCTAATAGTAAGTAGAAGGCAAAGTCTCCCCCTCCTCTCTATGTAAAGAGGAGGGGTGAAGATTAAGAGTTTCTGTGTTGTCAGTGCAGAAGACAAAGAACAGTTTCTCGGTCTGCACTGACAACCCAAAACCTCGGCAGTGAGCTCGGGTTACCCTTCTCACCGCCGGAAAAACAACACAAGGATTATTATTAACCGCGGCATTCTGTAGGGCGGAGGTATTTCCCCAATCAGACTGCTCAATTAGGACAGGGGATACCGTCATGTGCTACCTCCTTCAAATAAAACTGTCATAGCAATTCTGTGTAAGATTCTGAATCAGAACGATTTTATACTTCAGATACTGAATTTCAGAGACTTTCAGTTTTAGGTAATCCATTATGATATTTCTTAGAGTATTTTTTTTTTATTGCACCTCAATTTGACTTCACCTCGCCTGATGTTAAGCTGAAGGCAAAGTCTCATGAAAGAGGGTCACCATTGCAAACACGTTCAGTGCTACAATGGTGGCTCAGCTTGACGGCCTCATCAGAAGCTTTTTCACGCCCCGCTTAAAGGACCCGGGACTGTAGGAAGAAGGAAACACGTTTAAACATCTCGATCACGGCTTCCTTGTGCGGTGCAAGCCGATGGGAATTGGGTTATACAAGTAACGTACTGGTAGATAGATTAATTAGATGTAAAACGGTTAATGTTTTTGTGTGGGTAGTTGGTAAAAAGTATTTATGTGTCGTCCTCTTTGTATGTAGTATTATAACCACAGTTGTTCTTGTACTCTTAGTAAAAATATTATAGATCAATATCTTTTTGGGTGTATCTTATGATTATCATTGTTTTATGAATCAATGTTTTTAACAAATAATGAATTATCAGATTATTTTGTCACCCGAACAACAATCCCAGATTGCGCTTTGAGCTCAGATTTATCCCAATTTGGTACTCGTAAAAACTTTGGGCATTGCCTTCTAAGACCATGCTACTACCTCTTAAAAGTAATATTATTTCAATCATACATGATTTCATAGTGTGATTCGGACCATTGTTATCTACCGAATTCTATGTACTCTCTTGCAAGATAAATGTAAATTCTATCAAAACAAATAAATGTATCTACTACGGTAAGCGATACCCAATTTGACCATATAACACTATACTCCATTTTTCATTCAACCAACATTCATAAAAAGTTGTCACAAGATTTTTGACAACTTTTTATGAAATGTTAAACAGAATGTGTTGAACAGGCTAACTAACTGACTAACTAGTGTTTCGATTCCGGTTTTTAGTCTTTAAAATGCGTTTCTAAGCAGAAAAATATTTTTATACTGAGTTTTTAAACAAAACATATTAAAAAGACACGCCAAGATTCTTTACGTTTATTTAAGTACCTAAACAAATGGATTATAGTATCATGCATGAGTAGTATGAACGCTGTTGGTCCGAATCACATTATGAAAGTAAAGTAAAATTGAAATGGTATTAGTTTTAAGTGGTGGTGATAAAGCCCCTGTATCGTTAATATAATTATATATTGTTTAAGTTAATATTAACATAATTAATTATTGTTATTATATCTAATAACGACACCAGCCACTATTCTAATTCTAGTTCTCTATAGTTGTTAGTATTATAAATAAAAGAATCAACATTATATTTATTTTTATTATTTTATTCTTTTCCGCAGACAACTCGGTGGCCTAGTAGTAACAAACCCCGCCGAAGCCACTCACCTCGTCATGGAGAAACTTGTCAGAACATGCAAATTGATCAGCTGCTTAGTAACCGTCAAACATCTACTCTCACCGGAGTGGGTCCACGAGAGCCAACGCCTCAATAAGTTCGCCGACGAAGCCAAATATGGCTTGAGAGACGACAGCTTCAACCAAATGTTCAAATGTGATATTTCAGAAGTATTACTGAGCGGTGAACAGCGGAAAAGGTTGTTCGATGGTGTGACTTTCTTCCTCACACCATGCGTGAAGCCTTCTAGAGGTGTTCTGACAGAAATGATTGAACTCTGTGGGGGTAAAGTCGAGAAGAATAGACGTTCATATGTTTCTATACAACAAATGCATACCACGAAGCCATATAGTTACTTAGTACTGACTGTACCAAATGATTTACATTTGGTATATTATCTTTTACAATCTGAGAAAACGTTGAACGTCGTGTGCAGTACCGAAGTTGTGCTATCAGCTATTATGAGGCAAAAACTTGAGGTTGAAGAGTTTCTCGTCAAAGTAGATTAGTTTAAGTATCATAAATGACTAAGTGAAGTTGAATTTTCGTATTCTACCTTGCAATTGTTCATATCAGTTGTGCCTCTACCAGCGATAGTAAGTCATAAAGGGCTTTAAAGCGCGGTCGTAATTCAATTCAATATTCTGTGGCATAGAGTTCAAATTTGAATACTTTTGTAGCTGAATGAATGAATTTATAAACTCACACTTCTGTCCTCATTAACGTAGTTAATAATAATTTTCTAATTTAGTCGAATTTTTTTATCAATATATTTTATTAGCACTATATTCTATAACGTTAAACGTTATGTGCAGATAGTGTTGTCATATTCATATTTATTTTGAATTGTTGATTTGAGGTCAGACCGCGCCTTAACCAGCCTCTGTATTCATAGAACTTGGGTATATGCCCTTAGGACATGCACGGTCCTATGCCGATAACTATGTTTTTTTTAAATGACAGCCAGCTGGAGTTGCCAGTTTTAAAATATGTATTTTATTAGAATTTACAAAAAAAGGTGAATTTATCTGTCAGTTATAACTGTCATTTTCTGACTGTATTGTTGATTGATGAAAGGGCAAAGGATACGTTGAGTCCCTTTAGGCGCACAATGGGGATTTCTCATAATGGGGATTTCTCAAAATGGGGATTTCTCAAAATGGGGATTTCTCAAAATGGGTACATGTACACTTAGCTACAAAAAATAAAATTGCCTTATTTTGAACATAACATTTACTCTACCTAATTGAAAATACAAACTGAAAGAAATCAATTCATCGAACAAAAAAAGCTTCCTATAGGTTTCCTATAATTAAGTTTTACACTGCTGCTCACTCGGTTATGCTACTCAATATATCATTGTACTTAGACTAAGAGCAAATAATTGTAAATAGACCAAAAAAAAACAAAGCCCGCTGAGTTTCTTGCCGGAGTCTTCTCAGGCCGGGGCCGCGTTCCGAACCGGTGGTCCATTTGCTGAACTAGTCTTAATTGTATATTATTATTTTGTGACGTTTCATAAGAGCCGCGTGAGGTGGTCTATGTGGAAAAATAAAGATTTTGAATTTTGAATTTACAGCAGTAATTTCATGTACACCAATTGTTTCAAAAATTTACCGAAAGATAAATTTCCCTTTTTCAATTCTTTTTGAAGCCTCTTGTATTTTTTTCGAACCTAATTTCCCTAAACCTCCTTTTTTTTTAATGCAAAAGGGCGTTTTTAAGTTTTTTGTCTTGATGTTTCGCTTCTGTTCTTAATTTACTTAAAAATAAATAAAAAGTAGGTTTCGATGGTAGCAATGAATTTAGGCGTCTGTGCCAACCTTCCAGTGTATTATTTGTACGAATTAATTCATTGGCGCAGGACAAAATTGATGCTGGCATTTTCGGGTACCATTGTGCTCCAAAATAATCAATAAACCTAGACATATTTGTTGTATTTGGGGCAATGTCTAATAGTTTTAACCACCACTCTTGATAGTACTCTTCTGGAACTAAAGGCAAGTTAGAAGCCATTCTTACTATGTTCCTCTCTTTTGCAGACGCCAAGACCTCAAGTTGCTTTGCCTTTTTCCAAATAGCCTTACTAAAGTGGTAGTAACAAAGAGTGACTTTGCATTCTGGAAATACTTTTTGAATAGCATTTACTTGTACCAACTCACAGTCGCATTTGTAATAAACTATAGATGCTCCGATCTTTTCTTTGAATAATGTGAACAAGCGGACATAAGTTGCTTCCGTCTTGTTAGGTAATAGAAAATAAACAACAGGAATAACATTAACGTAGTCAGTATCTGTCTCTTTGTCCATGTTTAACTGTAGGGTGAACAATTGATAAAAGGGAGGAGGCACACGTTTAAACGTTCCGTCCCCAAAATATCTACCTCTGCTTTGTTTTAGAATAGAAGCCTTTGCTGCCTCTGTTGAAAACATCAATATTTTCACCTCGTCACCTAGCACTTAATAGAAAATCTTCTGCAAAAAAATTTGGTACTTCTACTTCTTCCATTTTGGTAAATTTTACCTGTTTGCAATTCAAGAACTTCTTTCTTTCTCTATAAAGAGAGTCTTTTTTCGAACTAAATACAGGACCATCATTGATCTCGCCAAATTTTTTTTCAAATATTGCTTGAATTGGGCCAAAATTTGTACATACCTCCTGCTTGGTTTTATCCATTTTTATCAGTATTTGGTTTGCTTTCACGTTAGGCACACACAAATGACGACTTTCACGTTTCACTGTATCGATTTCGTTATCAAGAGTAATAGATGCATTATTAACTTTTAAACTTTCGCGTTCCATGATTATGATAATAAATCCTGTCAGTCAGCCTGTGACCACGGCCGGTGTAACCTGGTCGAAACGTCAGGCAAAAGGTATGTATATACCTATACCATGATCGCGTTAATTCCCGGTTACATTTATTATCATAATAGATGCATTGCATTGATTTTTGTGTGTACAAATCCATAAAGTACTTCCCGTCGCATTTTTTCTCTTGAAATTATAATGATATCCATCTTTTAGAACACAATTCCGCCCTTTTTGATTTTTAACAATTGTAAAACTCATAATGTCTACAATCAACAAAAATACGATGACAGTAACAGTCACAATTTCACTTGACTTATTTACTACTGATTTATAACCAGCCAGCATCAACAAAAGTCTACATCTCAGAATAAAATAAAAACTACTTCGTCGTCATCTACAAGTGCATCTGAATCTATTAATAAATCTATGCATGACCTTTGAACTTGAAAATAATATGATAACTTGATTTATGGATGACTTTATATCAATTAAGAATATTATATATTACCTACTAGGCGATTGTACCCGATTGTACTTCATATCCCCATTTTGCTAACTCCCCATTTTGCTAACTCCCCATTTCGAGAAATCCCCATTTTGAGAAATCCCCATTGTGCGCCTAAAGGGTTGAGTCAAGGGTTCTGCCAGAGTAGTCAAAAGAAAACGGGTTAGTTGGTAGAGGATATTATGATGTTCCTTTTTCATAATTCTTGAGAATTCGTTTAGGAAAACTGCATTACAATTCCATGTCACTGATATGTGACAATATAAAGATAATTATTTACAAATGAGGTTCCATTTTAACGCGATACGTATTATGAACTATCTGTTTTAATTCTTATGTCAATGGTATAGTAGACTACAGAAGTCCGTGGATAACTTCAGAATTTAATTTAGCATAATGAAGTACAGATGGCGTTGCCTTTGCTAACAAAAAATCACGCAGGTTTATTTTTCAGTTAATTGAAATGGATTATCACGTATCATTGGATTGCATGCGATTTTTTAGCCGTTAATATATTGGTTACCACTGTATTACTTATTAGCTGTACCCCGCGGCTCCGCCTGCGTTAATGTCGGTTATCGCGCAGTGCAATACAGTCTATTAAATACTTACAGCCACAGGATGAATGAAGCTTTCCAATGGTGAAATAATTTTTGAAATCGGCACAGCAGCTTTTGGGTTTATTCTTTACAAACATACACACACACAAACAAATACAAATTCTTCCTCTGTATACTATTTATTAGTTATTTATGGCGTGTGGCATCACTTCATACAATATACAAATTGTCTACAGACTTCTAACTCAAGTAATACTTACTACGTGAAACAATTTCATTTATAAGTTGTCTATGGACTTCTGCAGTTTACTGTACATGAATGTTTTGTAAACTATGGTTTAACTTCACTTTCCTTTTCATCAAATGATTTTTTTCTTTTTGGAATCTCCAATATACATGTTTTTATTCTTGTTAGATTTCTCTTTATGTTCAACATATTTTTGTTATTAAATAATATGCATGTAGCGTTATTTTAACTTGTAAGCAAAATGTTTCGAAATATTTTTCCATTCTGTAAATAAATATTATTATAAAATGTTTATAAAAGTTCTGGACCAGAATGTATAAATTTTAAAGAATTAAGAAGTATATTAAATAATGTTTTTCATATATTGTCTATTTTATGTGCATGTGAAACCTTAAACTTCTACTTCTAATGGAGACCCGCTGACTGCACGAGTGATCAGCTCGTCTGCTTGAGGCTATTTCCCCTACATACTGACGGCCAAAGGTGTTCGTATGACAACCGGGACTAACGACTTACGGGCTTAATGTATTCTCCGATACTTAGTCAGATGAAGGTCTGCGTCTGCCAAAATAGGCATATTTGCACTAAGTGGGAATCGAACCCTCTGCGTAGCAGTCGAATGCAATACCGCTGCGCCATAAAGGCTGTCTAAAAACGTTAAATAACAGATTTCGCGCCACAAAAGAAGTCGACAGACGCGATGATGATGATAACGATGACCTTTAACGATAACGATAATGATAACGTTCTACGATGCGTGATTCTGCAGCTTTGCCCTTCTGCCCTTTAAAACAGATAATTGATTTCCACAATTATTTGTATCGATCTGTGGAAAGACCGTTGGTTCTATGCACCGCTATGATCTAGTGGATGGAGGAAGGAGCGTGTGTGTGATGTGGCGCTCAGGGCGGAAGGAGGTCAATCTGCAACCTCCGTCACTCGTGTCACTTCTATGCGGGCCAAGAGTCTCCTCCCATGCCGGTTCGCTATCTCTTCTCACACTGGGCATGCGGTCAGCGTGTGCTACCCGGAGTCAATGATGACATTCGGACGTTGGCTCCTTTTGGATGCGATGCAGGTAATCCGTGTTCTGTGTCCGGTGATCCGTAATCTGTGCACCTGCTGTGTCATTCGGTCGAGGGGCTACGGTGCCGCTTCACTAGTCAGTCCTCCATGATGGATGTTACCGCCGCTAATACTGGTGTGGCGATACCACATGTACCCAGCGCCATCTAGTGACAGCACGAGTAACTACTACGTGACTACGACGTCACTACTACGTCACAACGATCCTGCATCGCGAAAATGAAGTTCTCTCGCTAGTACAGTATATACAACAACCCAACGACAACCGTTAGGGCTGCGGCCCGCCAGGCGCGATCACCTTGCCTGGTCGGAGGATCCTCCCTTTGTGTTGGAGGGACATCACATCCCGTTCCTCCAAATTGGTGACCCCGACGTGATTCAAAAACACGTAACCTTCGCCGAGCAATAACAGCAGCATTCTCATCGCCACCATCCAATTCACTTCTTCTCACCTCAACTCACCAAGGAATCGCCTCGCCTCAAGAGAGCTAAGACAGCTGACTCAACACAATCAACCTCCGATCTTGGAGGGGAGGGACATCACATCCCGTTCCTCCAAACTGGATTTGCAGTTTGCTTGTTTGTTTGTTTGTTTTATTGATTCAAGAACAATTTCATCAAATATATAAATACATAAATTACATCAGAAATTGTGTCAATACTGCAAACCCAGAATTAGCTGATTTAAGATTTATTTTATTACTTATTGGTTCTAAGGTATAAAGTGGTCCTTAGAATTGTTATTTTACGAATTACGTATGTACCTTTTTTATTCAATTAAAGAGCACTTTAAGTACCTACCTAGTATAGTGAAAGTTGAATAGAAAAGACTTGAAGAAGAACAAGTATTATTTGATTTACTCAATTACACGTTTAGTAGTTCCTATCAAGATGTATACTGGATGGGGTCTACTCTATTTTTTATTATCTATGGTAGTTTGTCATCCGCCCCCTTCTGTCGTGTCAAAAAAGCGCTAGCAATTGCAAGTTTTATTTTTTCTTTACATTTTTAACAAATATTTAGTTTAATAAATTATATTATCTAACGTTACTTCATATAGCTAATATATTTATTCATTTGCATGTATTAATTCTATATAAAACTTCGTAATTCGTATTGTCTGCGGTAAGCACCTGTCAACGGTATTTATTGATTTTCTAGGACGGTGGCACAAAATCATTGCATTTTGTCTTCAAAATTGATTGAAGTTGGAGGCAGGCTCTTATAAAACACAAGATGACGGACTCAAAGTATTTTACGACAACCAAAAAAGGCGAGATCTTCGAATTGAAGTCTGAACTAAACAGTGATAAAAAGGAGAAGAAAAAGGAAGCTGTGAAGAAGGTAATAACTTGGACACAAACTCCTAAATAAAGTACAGTTCAAGGGGGCCCTTGAACTGTACTTTATAAGTTGTAACCCTTTTCTATGATTGAATAGTGTAAAACATGAATAATCAGATATCAAAATTATAGATACAAAATGAATGACACATCACCTATCCTATCTTAATGCATCACAACTGTGTACTTTAACTCTTATAGCAGTCATTTGATAGACAAAAAATTACAGATGTAAGCTATCTGATTGATTTATAATAACATAGTCTTAGTTTTAAATAACTTCCAATTCATCATTCTTATTTGATGTTATGAAGTCAGATTTTGTATATAAATAATGAACTATATAAAAACTGAATGAATTAAAATGTCTAGGAAAAACTTAGTTAATGTTCTTTAGAAAATATTGGATTAAAGATTAAGAAAGAAGAGATTAAAGATATAAGTATGACTTGGCTCCCGAAGACGGTGTGTGCTTTAATTGGTTTGAATACAACATAACCACACTCACCCCCTCTAGTGGGAGTGGCATCCGTGGAGATTTAGCACACTAAAAAAATCTATGATTTGGTTGAAGCCTGCAGCTCTGTTCTCATATAATTTTGGTCCTGTCTCTGCAACATCCTCACTGGCCATAATAGTAGTACACCGAAATAAATGTCAATTATTCATTTCTAGGTCATTGCTTCAATGACAGTCGGCAAAGATGTCTCGGCACTATTTCCAGACGTGGTGAATTGTATGCAAACTGATAATTTGGAGTTGAAGAAACTTGTCTACCTGTATCTGATGAACTATGCCAAGTCTCAACCTGATATGGCTATCATGGCCGTAAACACATTTGTCAAGGTATGTGGTCTCCGTTTTGTATGTCTGTCTCATGTGAGTTATTCAAAATATTTGCTATGATGTCAGATGTTATAAATTGTCGTACATATGGTCATTAAAGGTATCATTGTTCTTCATTTTCTATCTACTGACCTGGAAATTCGTACCAAATTGGTTCATTTCGACGGTTGTACTGACATCTAGATATAGTACTACCGGACAGAGGCATTCATTCCATAGAGACAAATAGATACTGCATACCTTACCCAAATCAGAAATTATGCTTCCTTATATTATTATGTATTACTGGATGAAGTCGGGACCCAGGCCATTAAGTGTGACTTATATTTCATATTCATATTAAAGATCATAATGACATCAGGCATAATTTTTTGACTAGCTCTTATAATTGTGGTACATTTTTTCTCTCATACTGTGAAAATATTAATTTGCATGGGTTCAAAATCAGGGATATTACAATAATTTTGAATTTACACTATTAATCAAGTCAGTTTTATCCAAATAAAAATGAGCATGGGATTTAAAATTAGTCAGAACAGAAATATTATTCTAATTTTAAATGTAATATAGTTTTAATAATTAGTAATAATGAATAACTACTATTTGTAGTTATTTGTGTATGACATGTATTTTTATCATTTTTTAATGTCTACTGTACCATAAATGATGGGTGGAAGGATCTACCAACATACCAGCTTGTTAAGGTAAACAAATGATCCAGAACAACCAAAATCAAATCATCACCTTGTAGATTTACACATTATAAAATATATTTTACTGTCTTGGTTATGTAAACCCAATAAAATTTCTGTCAGACAATAATTATGATTGTGGCAATGGTAGTTTAAAAATTATATATGGTCATCCAGGCAAAAGTAACTACATACCTATAAGGCTATAGTAAGTATTTTTTATCTCTTTATTATTTAATTATTAATAGAATTAACAAATTTTCATAATATCTAGTAATTTTTTTTAAATTAAAAATATTATTGTACAGTCTCTGCACCTCATCATTCGGTGCAAAGATTCAGACACATCATCCACACTACTTAAATTATTTATCATTTAAAATTCACTTACATTAGCCTCATAGTTGCCTTCCGCCCGAGTGACCTTATTCTTATTTCAAATGATTCTAAATTCAAATTCATAGTCTTTTGCTGAACATAGGCTTTTCTCACGATTTTTTGTATCTTTTGCAACCAGTTTTGTCGTTTTCATATGACACAGATGAAAAGTAAATCTCTTTGTTAAGGATTGAGTGCTTTTGATTTATTTAAAAAAAAATGTAGCAGGATTCTGATTCTTGTTCAGCAGTAGGCAACCACAAGTATTTTGTATTACATACATTGAATAAAATAAAAATGTAATCCATATATACCACAAAACAGCTTTGTCGGGATATAGATATATGATAGCAGTATTCTCGGCAAATCTGAAAATGCTGTACAGAAATTTCATTAGGTATTTTTTTATTAGCACCAAGAAGTCTCGACGCCCACATTGCATGCAATGAATAGGCAAATTACATAATCAGCATGATAAAGTCATCACGAAGAACAGTTTATGATATGATATCCATTATTTAGCACTACCTAATGTGTAAATCTACATATTCGTCTACTAGTTGAAAAAAAAAGTAAATAAATGACAGTGACAACTAAATCCATGCCTCATACTATATTAAAATAGAAGCACATCGGCTATTATTTACTAATCCCATATTATTATACATTTATATCCTATATTATTTTATAATGCAAGGGAAACTCTTTTAATTGCATATGTAGAACAATCTCGAAACTAGTACAAAGTCGTATATGCATTACATTACGCATTGGGATTTATTATAACCAAAATTATTACCCCCTTGCCCCATAGTATAATTTTCTTATAACAGATTCCGCCATGTAACGCCCACTTCAATATGTTATCTATGCCTAATTACCTTTTCCGTAAGGTCTGTCATTCTTGGTCTTATTTGTAATTTCAAAATCCAGTTAATTCTGGTCATTACTTTTGACCATTTTTGGATTTTTATTTATTAAATACCTACCATGTCAATAAAATTGGGACAGTAATACCATACTAATAATATACAGTATGCACCTATTATATTTCAATCACTTATCAAAATACTACATACTAGCAAACCCGGCGAACTCTGTTTCGCCACCAGATGGCTTCGTTTTATGTAACATTTCGTTTGGTGATTAAAAGATGAAAAAGAATTTTTTACCTGAATTTTCTTTGCTATAAACCTCACGGAGCCCGACCCGAGACCTTTTCAACGAATGCAAAACCGTGGAAATCGGTTCGTGCGTTCTGGAGTTATAGCGTCAGGAAGGAAAACCCGACTTATTTTTATATAGTAGATTAAATTCATGTGTGATACAATATAGGTATTATTAAATATATTTATTTCTTATCACAGTACGATTTGTATTGCTCTATCTACTTATCTTACTTACGCCTCTATTCTATGAACCATATTTTTAAAACGTTTTTATGATTTGTTAACGAAAAATCGCAAATAAAGAGTTTCCCTATATTGCTTTATAGTAAAATGGCTTCAGTATGATTGATGTGTTGCTTTTCCTTTCTTTTTATACACAATACCGAATGCAAACCACGTTGCCACCTTCAGGACTGTGAGGACTCGAACCCGTTAATCAGAGCGCTGGCGGTCAGGACCATGGGTTGCATTCGCGTGGACAAGATCACGGAGTATCTGTGCGAACCGCTCAGGAAGTGCTTGAAAGACGAAGACCCATATGTGAGGAAGACAGCCGCTGTCTGTGTAGCTAAACTGTATGATATTTCTTCGAGTATGGTGGAGGATCAGGTATGCTCATTATTTTTTACTAATTGTAAGTACCGCGGTAGCCTAGTGGTATGGGTAATAGACTGCTGACCCGAGATCTCGGGTTCGATCCCAGGTTTTACCATGGCACACACCAATAATTTTTCGATGCTTTTCGAAGTTAGGTGTGTATTTATCGCAGGTATACAAGTGCCCGGTTTATGGCAATAGGCTCGCCACCTATCACATTGGGACCTAAACATAAACTGGCGGAATGTGGGTGCTAGCACCTCTGCCTACCCCTTCGGGGATATAGGCGTGAATTTATGTTATGTTATGTAATCTTAAGGTCAGGGTATTTTGGTTAAATATTGAAACACATTTTTTTTAATTTCACAACACTAACATAGGTTATACATAGTCCCACAAACCCGTGTAATCGGTTTGTCTGTGGGATCTAGTCCATAAATTTACACTGTCTGACATAAGTATGTTTAGGTTAAGGAAACAGGCTTCATTTTAAAAGTATTGAACGTAACATTCTATATCAGTCTGGGTCTTCATAATCAGTTACACCCACCTAAATCTTTTTAGTTTTTATTCTAAACTAGCTGACCCGCGCAACTTCGTCTGCGTCACCCCGTTTTTGCAACATTTTTCTTTCCTGCTCCGCATCTGTTGGTCGTAGAATGATGTTATATACATAAAAACCTTCCTCTTTAACCATTCTATCTATTGAAATAAATCGCATTAAAATCCGTTGCGTAGTTCTAAAGATTTAAGCATACAAAGGGACAAGAAAAGTAGGGACAGAAAACGCGACTTTATTTTATACTATGTAGTGATAGTGATACTGACCATTTGTCACTGTAAAGTTATTCATTTTCCAGTGATATATGGTAAATGAATTTAATAAAAATGTAAGATGGCTGTCATAATACTCTGTTGATTTCGTAGGGCTTCTTAGATCAGCTGAAGGATTTACTAAGTGATTCAAACCCCATGGTGGTGGCGAATGCAGTTGCTGCTCTTTCTGAAATCAATGAAGCAAGCGTATCTGGACACCCACTTGTTGGTAAGAGCTAGATTGTAATTACATATAAGTACATTGTAATGTTGAGAAATCGTACTTTCTTTTCTAAATTTTTATTCTTCTTCTCCTGTCGAATCGACGACATTTTAGAGTTGCCATCGTTGTGTAGTAATTTGTTTCACGGCAGTGCCGCTACTCACGGAGAGGGCCCGAGTATAGGTTTCGCTCTTCGGGAAGGTTTACTACGTCCTCTTACGTCTTTCTACATATATTTTTATTTATATTCATTAATATACTTAATACAGCACTCAAAAATATCCACAGATAATTAAAAAATAAGCTTCCTAATGTGACATTGTTGTGTTTTATAGTCAGATTTTAAATTTCTTTTTAATGGGTTCGTGATGTTGACTTCTTGTAATAAATATAAAAATTTCAATATGACCAATTAGCCTTGGACGTCGTAGGTCGTAAAATGACGTCCGTTCTCGATGAACAAGGCCTAGGGGTGATGGGTGGAGCCGTCTGTCACCCTAGCAGAAGCAGGCCGCTGCGGCGGCGCAAAGCGCGTCTTCTCATACCCGGGAACTAGGCGGGGTCTACACCTACGGGTTCCCACAGCCGGGTCTACCGGGGTGCGAGGAATATATCGGCTACTATTTCACTTCCAGTAACCATACACCCAAAGACGGCGAGCGTTTTAGTCGGTTCGTGTCCGTCTTATAACCAACTACTGACCCGCGCAACTTCGTCTGCGTCACCTCGTTTTTGCAACATTTTTACTTCTGCTCTGCACCGGTTATTCTTGGAATAATTTAGCCAATAACCGCGGTAGCCTAGTGGTATGGGTAATGGACTGCAGAGACTAGGTCTCGGGTTCGATCCCAGGTTTTACCATGGCACACACCAACGACTTTTCGATGCTTTGCGAAGTTATGTGTATATTTATCGCAGGTTCATAAGTGCCCGGGTAATGGCAATAGGCTCACCACCTATTACATTGGGGCCTAAACATAAACTGGCGAAATGTGGGCGCTAGCACCTCTGCCGACCCTTTCGGGGTAAAGGCCTGAGTTTATGAGTAATTTAGTCAATATTATAATTAATATTAAATTAATATTAATATTAATATTAAATGTCTGCAGAGATGAACGCTCCTACGATCAACAAGCTGCTAACGGCTCTGAACGAGTGTACGGAATGGGGCCAAGTGTTCATACTGGACGCTCTGTCTAACTACTCGCCACGAGATTCGAGGGAGGCGCACTCCATCTGTGAGAGGATCACACCTAGACTGGCGCACGCTAATGCGGCTGTCGTGCTGTCTGCTGTCAAGGTATCTAAACTGTCTTTATGATTGAATAAGGGGACCAACTGACCAATTTTGAGTATCTAATACCAACATGTTAGTAAGCATGTTATGAAAAGAGTTATGAACGAAAAAGAAGTGAAAAATGTATAAAGATCGTAAATGCTAATGAGTATCTAACAGTTCTGAACGAACGAGAGAGCGGAGCATGGCGATTGGTGGGTTACACGCACACATAGGTTCACAGTAGGCAGACTCTATATTGTAATGAAAACTTGTTAGTTGTTACCGACGCGTGATTCTTACTTCTTTTTTGACTATCTACAAAATGCCACCTAGACCCATGGTAAGATTGGTTTAACTAGTTTGTGTTATGGTTTCTAGAATGCGAATAAATATACTTAGATTCTTTTTTTTGTAAACAATTATACATAGAAACACGCAGACCAATGCAAATATTCATATTCATGCACACAAATATTTGCACTGAGCGGGAGTCGAACACACATCTCCTGCGTAGTAGTCACGTTCACTACCGCCATGCCACGGAGATCGTCAATACAATGCGCTACTTTTTTTTTATCGTGCGCAAAATCCCCACGGATACCACCTCCACCAAAACCGGTGGAGGTGATTATGTCGGACTCGAACCGACCAAAGCGCACGTCGTCCATGGGTCCTTGATTGCCGGAGGTGAAATTATACAAGACATATCTCTCGCACCCCGGCGGACCCGGGGAAATCTCTGTTGAGATGACCCAATATAATACAATACGCTACTGGCAATCTGACAGTTTCTTAAAGTAAGGTAGGGTTAAGGTATAGGGCTGCTCTCCTTACAACAGTAAACATACATCTGCCCGCTAGATGGCGATAGTTTCTCAATACTCAATTCGCTATCCCCAGGTGTTGATGAAGCTGATGGAGATGGTGTCGGACGACACGGAGCTGGTGAGCACGCTGTCCCGCAAGCTGGCGCCGCCGCTGGTGACGCTGCTGAGCGCCGAGCCCGAGGTGCAGTACGTGGCGCTGAGGAACATCAACCTGGTGGTGCAGAAGAGGCCGGATATACTGAAGCACGAGATGAAGGTACAGTACTAGTACCACTACTGTCAGTGGGATACCAGTGACCGGACAACCCTTTTGTGTGGGCCATTTCACCCATTTTTCCTCTATAAGGAGCGTCATATAAAAAAAATAGATGTTCGTATGAGAATGTGGACCGACGGCTTAAGATCAGACTAGTGCAAATAGTCATATTCTTGCATACAAATATTTGCATTGAGAGGGAATCGAACCCGCGTCTCCTGCATAGCAGTCGTGTTCACTACCGATATTAGGCGTATTACATCATCATCATCGTCCTCTTAGCGATTCTTTAGTAGTTTGCACTTTTAGAGATGTGTGTGGGTCTGCCGGGGTACGAGATATACGCCTTGTATAATTTCACCTCCAGCAATCAAAGATTCATTGACAGAGTCCGTTTTAGTCGGTTCGAGTCCGACATAATCACCTCCACCGACTTTGGTGGAGGTGGTATCCGTGAGGATTTTGCGCACGATAAGGCTTTACATCTGCTGTCTGAACTTCTCAACCCCGAAAGAATTCCTTCGCTG
Source organism: Pelosia muscerda (assembly GCA_963691645.1). NCBI lineage: Eukaryota > Metazoa > Arthropoda > Insecta > Lepidoptera > Erebidae > Pelosia > Pelosia muscerda. The sequence goes on from OY829118.1 coordinate 4,121,297, forward strand.
ATTCTCGCCTATTTTTTAACAAGTGTATCGGCGACATGCTTACATTCCGACGGCTGCTGTTACCCCCCAAGCTGGCACTCCTCCTCCAACCCGCTCATTGCGTGCCATCCTCTGCTTTATACTATTCGAAGGGGAACATATAAAATCACTGCCCTCTATAGGGGTACTTCCATTTCAGCCAGTATTTGCCGCGGAGGCGACTCGGACGTCGGAGGTCGCAAAATGACCTCCGTCCCCCATGAGCGCGGGCCTAGGGGTGACGGGTGGAGCCGCCGGTCACCCTAGCAGAAGCAGGCCACGGCGATGGCGTAAAATGCCACCCCATACCCAGGGGCTAGATGGGGACACCATGGTCCCCACATTGGGGGAAGAGGGTCATCTCAACAGAGATGTCCCCGGGTCTGCCGGGGTGCGAGAGATATGTCTTGTATAATCTCACCTCCGGCAATCAAGGACCCATGGATGGCGTGCGTTTTGGTCGGTTCGAGTCCGACATAATCACCTCCATCGGTTTTGGTGGAGGTGGTATCCGTGGGGATTTTGCGCACGATAAAAAAAAAAAAGCTAGTATTTGCCGCAGTCGTCCTCGTCTTCGCTAATCGCTCTAGTAGCTAGTCATTCAGATGTTAATACAGAAACATTTGTTCTCAGGTGTTCTTCGTGAAGTACAACGATCCGATCTATGTGAAACTCGAAAAGCTGGACATCATGATCCGTCTGGCGTCGCAGGCGAACATCGCACAAGTGTTGGGCGAACTCAAGGAGTACGCCACTGAAGTGGACGTGGACTTCGTCAGGAAAGCCGTCAGGGCTATCGGAAGATGTGCTATTAAGGTAAGAAGAAATAAACTTACATTTCTTTCACATAATTTATACCTACTGATATGTTGTGAAGATGAATAACCTCTGTGGCGTGGCGGTAGTAAACGCAACTGCTACGCAGGAGGCGCGAGTTCGATCCCCGCTCAGTGCAAATATTTGTATGCATGTATATAGCTATTTGCACTGGTTTGGTCGCTTCGGAGAACACGTAATGCCGTCGCCGCGTCGATCCCTGTCGTTATGAGTAGTTGGAGCCCTCTTAAGTCTGACTAGCCTAACTACAGAACTTCGATATCGCCAATTTGTTTGGGGAAAACACGGAAAATATCGCAGTTCAGCCGCATCTTAGTTAGACTAGAAAGCCGACCCCAACTTAGTTGGGAATAGGCTCAGAGAATGATAATGTTGTGAAGATGTTTGGATGCTCGTAAGTTTATTACTCAATCACGTTCTAACGGCTGAACTAATCTGGCTGAAATTTGGTTCAAGAATAGATTTCAGTCTGGAATAATTTATAGGGACATCCCGGGGATTGGTGCCAATACGTAGCGGGTACAGGATCGGAATTTCACGCGGGCCATTTTCGTCATTCAGCTAGTTAAATCATGTATACAAGAAAACCTTGAATTTTCTCATCCCCAGGTGGAACCATCAGCCGAAAGGTGCGTATCAACTCTTTTAGAACTAATCCAGACGAAAGTAAACTACGTGGTCCAAGAAGCTATTGTGGTGATCAAGGATATCTTCAGGAAATACCCCAATAAGTACGAGAGCATAATCAGCACTCTCTGCGAGAATCTCGACACCTTGGATGAGCCTGAAGCTAGAGCCTCTATGGTAAGAAATTATTACAATTTGTAAATTAAACCTAGCTGATACGACCCCTTCGGCCACTTACGAAACCTAGTTTCGAAACTAGTTTTTAAATAAGAATAATATTGCTTCTTCTGAAAACGACATAATGATAGTTTAGGTTAGAAGGGTATGGCGGGTGTTAGGTTTCTTGTGATATACCCGCAGTTTCGACTTGGTTTTTAATTTCGAATATTTACTATGAAACATTGTTAAACTTGAATATTTCGCTGCTTGAACCTTTTGAGATGTAGGAATTGTAGGTCTTTTGCGACTTAGAGTGCGACTGTACTAAACCAGTAAGGCCAGGGACACAACAGATTACAAAGAAAAATGTTAAAAACTTTATTAATGGTAGCATATTGTCATCAACCCTATCAAAACTTAGTGATTAAATCGCGCAGTTTTAACTCTACACTCAATTCGTTTAGGTACTTATATAAAGGTAAACAATCTTATGGCAACTTTTTATAAAAACACGTTAAAGAAATAAACTAGGCTAACTAACTAACTAACTAGTGGTTCGATACCGGATTTAGGTCTTTACAATGCGTTTCTGAGCAGACTTTTTTTACTGAGTTTTCAAAAAGGACATATGAAAAAGACACCAAGATTGTTTACGTTTATTTAAGTACCTAAACAAAATATATACTATAGAACCGTGTGCTGAAGGTATATTTCTTCTTGCAGTTATTACTGTTGAGAGTTATCATCTAATCTATGACATAAGCCCCATAATCTAGACATACTTTAACTGTTCCAGGTCTGGATCGTAGGAGAATACGCTGAACGCATCGACAACGCTGATGAACTACTGGATTCTTTCCTTGAAGGATTCCATGATGAGAATGCACAGGTAACTTTTTTTTCTACAATATACTTAGGAGCGAAAGGAGTATTTTCAGATATTTATTTTTATTATTATGTGTCACAATGCTTACCTGTCAACAAAAGCGCGGTAGCCTAGTGGTAATGGACTGCTGAGACGAGGTCTCGGGTTCGATACCAGGTTTTACCATGGCACACACCAATTACTTTTCGATGATTATCGAAGTTATGTATTTAATTATCGCAGGTTTATAAGTCCCCGGTTAAACTCAATAGGCTTGCCACCTATTACATTTGGACCTAAACATGAACTGGCGAAATGTGGATGCTAGCACCTCTGCCCACCCTTCAATTCTATTCAAATTATTTCGGAACAAACATAATTTGTGTTGAAATTTCATTAATAATTAAATACATGCGAATGAATAAAAATGTCAATATGTTATCATTAAATGTCTACAAAAATAGTGAATATTGTGAATGTCAATTGATATGTCATTGGGATTTGTCTTCGGGGTCTTCGGGGATATAGGCGTGAGTTTATGTTATTTAATAATAATATTATGTAATAATTTTTTCAGGTCCAACTGCAACTTCTGACTGCAGTAGTGAAGCTGTTCCTGAAACGTCCGGCAGACACCCAGGAGCTGGTACAACATGTGCTCAGTCTCGCCACACAGGACTCAGATAACCCAGACTTGAGGTATGTGGTATTGTGTCATACCTCTCTCATACTTTTTAACTGACTTCAAAAAGGAGGAAAGTTATTAAATCGCCGGAATTCTTTTTTGATGACAGCCTCTGTTGGGTGATTTAGTGACCACGACTGCAACGGGTTTTTAAATCCGCTCTGTGTAAATATTTGTATGCATGAATATAGTTATATGCATTGGTTTAGTCGTGCTTTGGCGAATGCTATGGATTGGTTGAAATTCTATTTGTAAAAAAAATGAGAAAACTCCAATCGCGTCATTTACGAGTCTCGTTAACATCAATCGCGTTTAATAAAAGAACTGCAGTTGAAGAAACTCCAGTTTTATTTCTAGTTGTGTAAAGTAAGAAGACTTTTTAGAAAAGAAGAAAGAACATTATTTTATTTTAGTCTTCTGTTTTGGATTCAGCTACTGTAGTATCATAGAATGTAATTGTTGATGGAACACGATAATGTGGACCACTCTGTTTGCATAATCTATGGGTCACACAGAGTAAAATGGTGAAGAACGTATATTTAGTGATTGTGTAATCCACATGAATCCATTATTAATTGTACTTATCTTATAGTGAAAAATAAATAAATAAAGTGAAGTGCATGGACTTTTATTATTGCTACAGCTATTAACGTCATTTCGATATTTGATAGATACCTTATCATTACAGAGACCGCGGTTTCATCTACTGGCGTCTCCTCTCCACGGACCCGGCCGCGGCCAAGGAAGTGGTGTTGGCCGATAAACCGCTCATATCGGAAGAAACGGACCTGCTGGAGCCGACTCTGCTGGACGAGCTCATCTGCCACATCAGTTCACTCGCCTCTGTGTACCATAAGCCTCCTACAGCGTTTGTTGAAGGTACTGGGTTCGCTTTAGCTTGTATAATTGGCTTTAAAAGTTCCTGGATACGTTAAGATTTATAATCCTTTGAAAGCCTTAATCTAATTTAACCAGGAGTAACATAGATAGCGTTAATAAATTAAGTAGATCGATGGCTTGTTTCTTTGTAAGAAAATAAGTAAAATCGTGCAAGTAGTAGTCTAAACTTACTTGCGTAGTACACAACGATGGCTCAAAAATGTCGTCGATTCGACAGAAGCAGATTATCCAAGTAGTATTATTTTTATAATAATATGTAAACGGGAATTAACGCGATCATGGTATAGGTATACATACCTTTGGAATGCTTGACCACGGCCGGTGTAAAAAAAAAACGGTGGTGGGAATACCATGATCGCGTTAATTCCCTTTTACATATTATTATAATCATGGAACGCCAAAGTTTAAAAGTTAATAGTATTATTTTTGTTTAGGACACTTCAATTTGACTTCACCCCGCCTGATGGTAAGCTGAAGGCAAAGTCTCAGGAAAGACGATCACTATTATAAACACGTATAGTGTTACAATAGTTGAGCTCAGCTTGACGGCCTCATCAGTTGCTTTTTCACGCCCCGTTTCACAGACCGCCCCCTCTGCAGGGGTTGTTTCGATAGCGAGGAAACTGCCGCCCACGTAATACTGGAATGCGAGGCAGTAGCCCCCAATGATCACCAATCGTCGGCACAGTGAGATCGCTCCGCAAAGCCTGTGAAGTCCTCAGTAAACTTTTGCGTTTCTGGGCGGAGCTAGGCCGGCTGCTCTAGCCAGTAATTTTGCACGCACAATGGCCCAAAAGGGAGGCTAGGTGCAGACAAAGGAGTCCCAATACGATACATATTAAAGGACCCAGGACTGGAAGAGTGGTTGGGAAGGTAAATATACTGGTGACATGTTGTATGTTTAAACTTGTTTACCGCAGGTCGCGGCGCGGGCGTTCGCAAGTCTCTGCCGGCGCGGGGCGGGGCGGCGCCCGACGACAGCGCGGCGCCGGCGCCCACCGTCATACCCAACCAGGTGAGCCGCACCAGCCCGTCCGGGGCTGCGCCACTAGGGGAGTGGACATTGTGCCTCTGCTGTACGAGAACAGATCAGCTCAGGGGACTAAAGCAAAGCGGAGAGAAATACGACACGTGGTGTGCTAGGCGAGAAGAGAGAACACATCACATCGCCGTTTCCATCGCCGCCGTACAAATATTCCACACCTCTACATAGCGATTTCTACTGAAACTAAGCGGAGAGGACATGTATCAATAAGGCATTTCTATTGGTTGTTTAAAAAACATCTTTCCGCTCGTCTCGTCTCCGCTTTGGTACAATCCCGGCCTTCGACACGTCTTTTTTTTCTATCGTGCGTAAAATCTCCATGGATACCACCTCCGCCAAAATCGGTGGAAGTGATAATGTCGGACTCGAACCGACTAAAACGCACGCCGTCCATGGATCCTAGATTACCAGATCGTATCCCGTCGAAGCATTCACTTTTTCCGATTTTAATTTGATTTGAACAATCAGCATACAAAAAATACAGAGAATTTTCAGTATAAGCTAGGCTCTCTACGTATTGCGCATTTGCGGCTTGTCTAATAATCGTCCTTCTCAAATCAACCGACGGCTTAACGTGCTCTCCGTGGCACGACTGGACCAGTGCAAACAGCCATATTAATGCTTACAAATATGTATTTGCACTATGCGGGGACTGAAGCAGTCGCGTTCACTACTGCCAAACCGCAGAGGCTGCCTTCTCGGTCTATACTCGGTCTATTTTAAGTCATCAATGTAAAATTGTAACCCATATATGACACTCTTGTTCCAGGAGTCCCTTATCGGTGACCTGCTGTCGATGGACATCGGCGGTCCTCCGCCCGCCGCGCCCGCGCCCGCCTCCAACCTCGACCTGCTGGCGGGGGGACTCGACGTGCTGGTTAGTACTTTTTATACCACTCAGGAGGCAGATAAGCACACGATCCACCTAATGAAAAATGGTAACCGGGACTTTAAAGGACGGTAGCTCCACTAGAACTCATGAAACATTTTAGTAAGGCACACTTTTGGCGTTCTCGCCCAAAAACTGACCAAAGCTAAGGCTGCGTTTCCATTGACGCGGAGCGGGGCGTAGAGGAGAAAGATTAACCAATCGGATTGCATATAAAACTCTGCTCAGCTGCAGGAGCTGAGTTTAATGGAATGCTATTGGTTAATATTTCTCCGCACCACTCCACTCCGCCTCAGTGGAAACGCAGCCTAAGTGTCTGGGTTGGTGTTGCCAATGCTTATAAATATTCAGTACTTTTATGTGACAGACATACCGGGTAAAACAGGGTGAATAGAAATAAAATGGTCAGCTAAATTCTGTAGTCATTTTCTTTCAAGCGAAAATTTGGACTAGTTTATTGTAATACCAGAATCATGAAATATCTGGTTAAGCTTAATTAAAATTTTGTGAAAGAAATTATTTAAAATATTCCATTGACCATTTTATTTCTATCCACCCCTGGATATCTATTCACCCCGTTTTACGGTAATATTTGAAACTTTATTTTCACCGGCCGGCGGTGTGGTTATGTCGATTCTGACTAAAACCATTATCCGTCTCCAATCTCACATACACGAAGCGTAAGATGCCCCAATGCAAAAAAAAAAGAGAGGACTATCCCTTCTCTAACCTAGGAACCAGGTTGGGGTCGACACAAAGGATCCAATAGGGTCGAAGTGTCCGCGAAAGCTCCAGAGAACGCACCCTAATAACATAAGATAAGATGCCCCAATAGAGAAATTCCCGAGTCGCTCAACTGGCTCTGGGTCATCTCAATCAAACCATACACCATGGTCTTTCGAAGTTTTCATACTTCACCTGTACCCGATGGTCTTCCATTGTGTCATCTTGTCGCCAGTTGGGCACGGGTCCGGAGCCAGCCCCCACTTCGTCAGGAGCGACGGGCACTACGGGTCTGCTGGGAGATATCTTCGGCGTCAGTTCCGCGCCCGCATCCTACGTACCGCCCAAGCAATGCTGGCTGCCTGCCGACAAGGGGAAAGGTTAGTGCTATTCACGAATATAGATATTTTATGACTGCTCTGAATTTCATCTTCATTTTGCTATGATCCTGGTAGTATCCATGGGTTTTATCTAAATTAAAAAATTAAACGGCACTTACAAAACGTCGATATCAACAATATCTGTATAAATTAGTGTGCAAAATGGACCACCGGTTCGAAACGCGGCCCGCCTGAGAAAACTCCGGCAAGAAACTCAGCGGGCTTTTCTTTTTTTTTTTTGGTCTGTTTACAAAAATTTGCTTGAGTAGCAAGTTGAGTGAACAGCTCATTTCCAGGCTTGTTTATTATTAAAATAATCTTGGATCTTTATTTTAATTTAGTGATCGTTTCCATTTTGTAGGCTTGGAGATTTGGGGCACATTTACTCGTCAGAACGGTCAGCCGCGAATGGAGATGACGTTCACCAACAAAGCAATGCAGGCGATGAGCGGGTTCGCCATACAACTCAACAAAAACAGGTCAGTGTGAATTCATTCATTAATTCATATATTCACGCCTGTAAATCCCAGGTAGGCAGGTGTATGCTCCGAATTTCGGTCCCACGTAGTAAGGTAAAAATTCAGTATAAAAATAATTTTCTGCTTAGAAATGCATTTTAATGAATAAAAACCGGTATCGAACCACTAGTTGGTCAGTTAGTTAGCGTGGTGTATTTGTTTAACATGTGTTTTTATAAAAAGTTGTCACAAGATTGTTTACTTTCATTTAAGTATCTAAACAAATGGAGTCGGTTCTGATTCGATACATCTACCTTAATAATAATAATATAATAATATATGTCTTTATTGTACACCAAGGATGAAATTATACAGCACATAGAGATGTTTGCACATGGTAAATACAATTGGCGGCATTATCGCTCTGCGGCAATCTCTTACAGGCAACCTTAGGATGGAGTGATTTAGTAGGAGCAAAATGTTTCTGGGCAGTTTGGTGTACGACAATATTGTACGAACAGACTTACAATAATAGTGTAAGTCAAACACATGAACACAACAGCTACCTAATATACATAATATACATTATTAATATACCTAATTATTAATATACCTAATTATTTACCTATTTTATTATACCTAATATACCTAATTATTATTATACATAATTATTAATATACCTAATATACATTACTTACCATTGCCTGTGATAGAGTGAAGCCGAAGAGGGACTCAAAACTTAAAAATTAAAGACGTGAGATGTATAAGGACTCCAAAGGTATTGATTGGTAGGGCCCTAAAGATATTGGTAGGACCCCAAAGGTTATGGTAGTGCTCTAAAGGTATTAATAGGACCCCAAAAGCATGGGTAGCGCTTCAAAGGTATTGGTAGGGCCTCGAAAGGTATTGGTGGGCCCCAAACGTGTTTTCGGGGCCTCTTCTCTGTACTTTTGTATTTTATGCTACGTGTACATCCAGGCTGCTATCGTATAAGTGCCGTACCTTGTCCCTCCCGCAGTTTCGGCGTGTTCCCGGCGGGAGGTCTGGCGGTGGGCACGGTGGGCGCGGGCGCGGCCGCCGACGCGCCGCTGGCGCTTGCCACCAGCGGACCGGTGCAGCGAATGGAACCGCTCAACAACCTGCAGGTCAGTGTCGCGTACCTTCGTCATCATCATCATAAAGACAATGATGTCTTTGTCGGGATATGAGTCTGATTGGGTCTGAGACCACACCTTGGACCCAGGGTCCACCTTTTATTTCACCACTAGCTGAGCCAAGCAACTTCGTCTGCGTCACTCCGTTTTTGTAACAATTTTCACTTCTTTTCCACACACAACACCAGTGGTTGTAGCATGATATTATCACTACATAGTATAAAACAAAGTGACGTTCCCTGTCCCTATATCCTTCCTCTTCAATCGCTCTATCTAAAAAAGCGCATCAAAATCCGTTGCGTAGTTTTAAAGATTTAAGCATACAAAGATATAAAGGACAGAGAACGCGACTTTGTTTTATACTATATAGTGATTCGCACGATCCATGATATACCATTTTATTAATTATGCTTGTATCTGACAAAAAACGCTTGTGCGTCCACGGATATACGCGATCTGTGAAAACACTGCGCACAAGTATTACTCCTCTGTGTTCGCTGACCCTAAACATACATACAGAACTCATCCCAAAGCTATCATTGTACCCAACCTATTATAACCTAAAATATATATTACAGGTAGCGATAAAGAACAACGTAGACGTCTTCTACTTCGCCTGCCTCATCCCCGTCCACATTCTCTTCATGGAGGAAGGCCAGCTCGACAAACGTGTGTTCCTCTCCACCTGGAAAGAAATTCCAGCTGCAAATGAAGTCCAGCACTCTCTCACAAACGTTGTAGGCAACGCCGACAGTATCGCACAGAAAATGACGTTAAATAATATATTCACAATCGCAAAACGTAACGTAGAGGGCCAAGATATGCTTTACCAGTCTTTAAAACTCACAAACAATATATGGGTGCTTCTAGAATTAAAACTACAGCCGGGGAATCCCGAGGCGACGTTAAGTTTGAAGTCTCGCACGGTAGAGGTCGCTACATGTATATTCCAAGCGTACGAAGCAATTATCAAGTCATAATCTCATATTGTATATGTATATGTTGGTTCAAAGTATTCCGTAAGTATAAGACTTGTAATTCCATGTATGAATGTTTTTGAGACGCTCGTATTTATAGTTTTTTTTGGATTTTAAAAACTTGATTCTATATATTGTGATTTTCTAAATTGACTACAATATGGGTTCTTTAGCAACAGAAGAGGTTTGGCAGCACGTCCATAGACCACAGTGATCGCTTCGTATCAGGCGGGCCTTGTGCTTGTATGCCACGTAAATGGTATAATATACAGCTGTCTTTGTTGCCATACGAACATCTGTGGCATTCGTTACGGATAGTTGGAACCCTAAAATGTCTGACAACTGGTTTGATTATAGAACTTCGATAACGAAAGGTTGTGGAGGTCAGAGGGCAGTCGCTTCATGGAAAATATCGAAGTTCGATCGTGTAGTAGTTAGACTGAAAGTAGACCACAACTGAGCTAGGAAACAGCTTAGAGGATAATATATGGAATATATTTTAGATACCGGCATATATCTTGAGCCTAAATCGCGAGAAACGTGATCCTAACGCACGCGGATTGATTCGTTATAATCCTTGCTGTGGGTTTTTCCAAGTGACTACAATATGAGGTCTTCAAGAAGGGCATAAGATTTTTTTTTTCAGGGTGACGCTCTGGTGTTGCAAACGGCCATAGGCTACAGTGACCACTTTCCGAAAAGGTGAGCCGTGTGCTTGTCTGCCACCTAAATGGTATAAAAACATCTAGGATTGGTTGATTTGAGCTCTTCGCACACAGTTAATTCTCCTTTTTACCTACAATTTCGTTCACTTCCAGTCTGTCGCGGTGTAAATGAGCCTTTGGGATCAACATATGTGCCGGTAACTATATGAATAATTAAAGAATATAGATTATAAATGAGATTACATATTTAATATATTTAGTTATTCTATGAATGCGAGCGTTATACGATAATATCATGTATATTGTAGCGATCATAGTTATCTGTTGCGATTGTTCGAAAGACACGCGGTTATATAATAAGTTATATTAAATGAATTTATGTTATACACTGGTCCTGCCATTTTATTTAATTATCATTTATTCATGTTTATGTTTATGCACTCTGGTCAACGTAACTATATTCAACGGGAACAGTTGCCCTGTAGGCCTAAGTTCCTTTAGGTAATATGCCTGTATATTTGGGCTATCGAATGGTAATAGAACTAGAATTTGTTCCGTATTATTTTCAGAATAAATGATGGTTGAAACCAAACCTCCAGCCAGCGGGATTTTTTTTGTTATGAATTTAATCACACTGAAATGTAGTTCTATAATTAGGGCTATGCTATGTGAACACATAAAAGCCAAAACAAAAAAAGGTAAGGGTTTCATTCATGAAATACAGAAAAAACACGTTAAGAAAAAATCTCCATTCAGCGGAAAACTTTTTATTTAAGTCGAAAACAATATTGAAATGCAAATCATTAGTTGGTTACCTTGGTTTCTATACTGAGCATTTCAAGAATGCCCTGCTACTTAAGTCAGATTAAATGTGTGTTATAAATACCAAAGAAATCAATATCTAATACATACAAAGCAATGCCACTTGATTCACTTACTTTCCTTTACTTCACTTCGTTGTAATTTTATAACTCGAGATCGGGCTCACCTATCCAAATTAAATTTTCAGGCTTTGTTCGGATTATTTAGTAGATTGTTTATGTGAAGTTTGCAGAAAATCGGTCGAGCGGTTTAATTAAACATACCACGGGCGAAGCTGGGGCCGGTCAGCTAGTCTATCTATAATAATAATAATATGTCTTTATTGTACACCAAAGAATTACATCATGTTATGGACATGCAGATTTTTAGGTACATACAATGGGCGGCCTTATCGCTCTGTGGCAATCTCTTACAGGCAACCATGGGATGGAGAGAAGTATTTGGAGATAAAAAAATTCGGGGCCATTTGGTGCACTCAAATATTTGTCGTAAATACAACACAACACACATATACAATACAATACAATACAATACAATACAATACAATACAATACAATACAATACAATACAATACAATACAATACAATACAATACAATACAATACAATACAATACAATACAATACAATACAATACAATACAATACAATACAATACAATACAATACAATACAATACAATACAATACAATACAATACAATACAATACAATACAATACAATACAATACATATCTATATCACATACATACAATAATACAATAAATGTCTGAACCATTGCACCTCCTTATAGCGATAAGTAATAATCCTTCACTTGTTTTTTAAATACTGGCAAAGACTGTGCCCGTCTAATAGCCACCGGCAGAGCATTCCACAAACGAGCCGCTTGAATTGTGAAGGATTTGTCGGCAAAGTTGGTGGAGTGACTCGGCAATTTTAACCTTAGATTCTCCGATGATCTCAAAACTTTTGAGTGCGTGTTGTGCAAGAACTCAAAGCGCTGTCTCAAATAAGAAGGAGTTAGTGGGTTGAATAAAATGTTAAACAATACAATATATAAAATACAATATATAAAAATGAATCGTGAAAATATTTTGGTAAGCTCATAACTCGGAAGACGGCTGTACCAATTCGAGTTTTTTTTTTGTATTTGTTAATTTCCATTGCGCGCTTGGTATTATATAACAAATACGTAGGTAGGTACCGATAGGAGCAATGGAACGGTAACACAAACCTACTTGTCTAATTTTGAACTGTAGTTTAAACCTCGGAAATAAAATTAATGATCGTTGCAGTGTGTCGTGTGATTTCGTCAAAGATTTCCAATACATTTCAAAAATTCAGTCTATCCATTAATTCTAAGTTAAGTGTAAATTTTCTATATTTTTTTAATTTAGTTCACAAATTAATATTTCAATCAATTAAATTTTTCTTATTATAATTAATTAATCAATTTAAAAGCATTAATATTTCTTTCACTGTGGTTATAAGTCGCTGCGTGATTGTATTCCACTTGATGCTAACACAGAATACAATGTAAGGCTACGTTATGCTTAGACTAATGAATATAAATACCTAATGATTTTTCGTTAGTACCTATTAGTCTCTCCTCAAGACAGTTTAATCATAAGTATCATTTCATAATATCATAAAGAACGCATTTATTCCTATCATTTGGCTAAGCTTAGTAATTACATATTATTACAAATACCAATCATTACTTACCTACGTACTCACGGCAATGAATTCTTATATTCAACCCTCTTATATTAAAATTATTACAGTACTATATTTAATTCCTTTTATGTACTTATTCATTTCAATTATTTAATCATAATATTATATTTACTCAACAACAAAGAAAAGTGTGCGGCCTTATTTTGTTTTTGGGCGTTTTGTTTTTGTATATAATATCAAAGAGTACCTATAGTATTTTTGTGGCCTCGTGAAGTAGTCGTTTGGTGGTGTCAAAATCTCCTTAAGAAAAGCTTCTAGTAAAGTCTCCACTACTTTACTGAGGCAACTATCATCCTTCACCGTCATCGTCATCATCATCAATCATTCCAATATTTTGGTAAGCTCATAACTCGGAAGACGGCTGTACCAATTCGAGTTTTTTTTTTGTATTTGTTCCTTGAACTCTACGGAATGTTTATGGAGCACCGAGAACGGGATCAGAAGTCCAAGCAGCGGGAACGGGATCAGAATTCCACGCGGGCGGAGCCGCTAGCAATAGCTAGTGTATATTAATAAAGGCTACTTAACGATAAGAATTTTCCACGTGATCAATTTGGTCCATTTCGCAAAGCTGAAAATTGTTTCGATTCGTCAAGCGGGTTTATTTGAATTATTTTTCTTTTTCAATAGGCCAAGTGTTATATATGTTATGATTCGTCAACCCTATTATCTGGCAGTGTGTTATCAGCTCACCTTCACCCGCCACGTTTCCTGAGATCATAATTGGTATGACAATTACAGAACTTTTGTCCGAAGCCTGACTTGGTTTAGCTTGGTCTAGCCTTTTTTGTTTTTTCCCCGTGCGGATAGCTCCACGGATACCCCACGCCTAAGCTAGCGCGGGTGGTTATCTCGGACTCGAACCGAACAAAACCGCACGGCCGTCCCTAGTCATTAGTTGTCCTGTGTGAGGTAGCCTCTGTCATAACCTTCACACCCCGGCTGACCCAGGGCCATTGAAGGCCCTCTCGGTTGTGGGACTACGGTGTCCACATATTTCCCCGCATATGGAGAACCTGCCCCCGCGGCCTACTTCTGCCACGCGGCGGTTCTAGCTGTCCCCCCCAGGCCCGCGCTCATTGAGGACGGGGGTAATTCTGCGAAAGGATTAGCTTGCCTGATTATTTGATAAGAGATTGCGTAGAAGACTCCTTCATTACACCTGCCGCCTTCAGAGATAAATTACTTAAGTAAGTAGGTACCTACATAGTAACATAGGTGTTTTAGTAACATAGGTCGTTTGAATTAAGATTTGTTGTGTATGGCAACATTGGGTATTACTTGAGAGTTAAGTTGTGACAGATGTCAGTTGATAATGACATTTGATGTAAACTTGATTCTTCGTTATCAGTGCGAGCTAAGAGGACCAGCAGTCTTGATACGGGTGCACAGTACGGATAACACAGCTAACCTCGTTGCATTCAGTGCAGTCTACCGGGTTGTGATTTATATTCTAAAGTCTAGTTTAAATCCTAAAATATTGCAAACATCCTTAGTGATTTCGCGTAAAAAAGTTTGTGTGATTACGAAGTCTAGTGTACTGGACTATTAACTTCATAGATTTTCGAAATACCCTCGTATCTGTTTAGTGATTACTATCCTGATTTAGTGGAAATAGAACCTTTTGAGATCGTAAGTGGATTAGTAAGTCGATTTACAAGCAGTGAGAGGTGTGGTGTGGATGCGGCAGTGCGTAGACCTATGCCTAGTTAGCGTGTTTGCGGGTGTCCTGTATCTCTCAGGTGAGTCATTTAATTTCTATGCTGATAATGTGTGACTTTATTTTGAGATTAAATTGAATAGTGAGAGTATTTATATTACTAGTTATGTACAACATAGCTAGTAATATACTTTCTTTGCGATAATCTGTGCTGAAAACGACGATATCACCTTGAACTTTGTTTTACCAACTACCCTCAATGTGGCGATTGAACGTGCAATTTGTTGTTACTAGGATGTTGAAAATTTTTGGTAATGAGAACCACAGAACATAAAAAATATCAGTTCAAATTATACGTAGGTACTTACTACAAAACAAAACACACTTAACCCTTTTTAAGATAGTGGCAACTATACTACCACCACCTTTTTTATAACCGTTCAAAATAGTGATTACTTTGCTATAGTTAAAAAAGTATTTATGGCGTATATATGACTACTCCGCTCCCTTGAGTAGTAGCGTGATGATAGTCTTACTTACTAAAGAGTTATGCGTAGGTACCTACCTGATAATTTTCATATAACATTAGGATTATTTTTTTTATTTATCATTATCATACGAACTGAATTTGCCAGAACTAGTCATTTATGACTACTCCACTCCCTTGAGTAGCCTTCTTTCCTCGATAAACGGACTACCCACTTCAATATAAATATTTTTTTCATTTGGGACCAGCATTTCCTGAGATTACTATTTTTTTCTACCAAACAAACAAACTAACAGTCAATCAAACAAACTCTTCACTTAAGGTTAAAGATTTTATTCGTGAAATGTTTAGTATTCGTTTACGTCGAACCATTGGTAAACTTTTTCTTTCGTCGTATCATATGAATATTCTATGCACTTCGTATCAAACCATCTGAAATAAAAAAAAAATACCGAATTACCCACTTTTAAATAAGCACCTTTTTAGAATTCTGTCTGTTTGCCTGTAGATTCACGACTCTCGTCGGTTTATAGAATGGAATAGAATAGAATGTGCAATATATGGAATCGACACGTATTTTGACTGCTGAACCGTTTTTTTTCATGGCTCGTCAATTTGACTTCACCTTGCCTGGTTTTAAGGTTTTTGAATTTTGAATTTTGAAAGTTTTTGATGTGGTATTTATGATGAAAATCTTGTTCCTACTTAAAATCCTACGTTACTCGATCGCAATTGTTTGAGTAGAACAAAAAAAAAACCGATATACACGCGGTCCGAGCGGCCAACAGCTAACAATAGTTTTGTTTCAAGCCATATAGCATATCGTAATTCGCTGCTGGGCAAAGGTTTTCTTCCAATATGCGCCATTGCTGTCTTCTGCATTCAATCCACCCTAGCCACCTTTTTGAGGTAGTAAGTCCATTTAGTTGAGGGCGGTTTCCACTCTATACTCGTTTGCTCCAACAACCATCTTTCGATAGATGTGGCCAGCTCACTGCCACTTCAACTTACTCATTCTGCGAGCTGTGTAGGTACAGTAGGCTTCAAAATTTCATAAACAAGTTGAATGTAAAATTGTATGAAGTGATGCCACTACACAACGAATAGTTTTAGAAGCTACTGTATAATAGATCTACTTATTAATGTAATTAAGTTTATACTACTTGCATGAGTTCATTTTCTTACAAATAAACAAGACATCGATCTAGTTTATTTTTTTAACGTTATTATGTTATTTTAGATTAAATTAGACTCAGACTGTCAAAGGATTTTATATCTTAAGGTGTCCATAAACTTTTGAAGACCACTATAGGTACATTTAGGTAAGCAATGTGGACTTACCCTGCTCTTTTAATACATTTTAGGGCGGGATAGTCTTTCCTAAAGCACTTCGTATGCAACGCATTGAAATACATGTTTCCTATGACCTTCGCTGCCCGTGTTGTTGTCTTTTCCTCAGCTGCCTTCAAACAAGTCCGGAACGTTTCGTCGCATTCACAATTTAATCTGCGATTGTGAGAAATTTTAAAAAATAATTACTACAATATGTACATATACTTAATGCATACATATACAATGCTTCGATATCCCCAAAGGATTATGGAGGTCAGGTTGCAGTCGCTTCACGGTTAATATCGAAATTCAGCCAAACCCACAGTTACATTGTTAAGAGCAGACCCCAAACGCCGAGGTGAAAGCTTCGGATGCACCCTAGATTGACACTAGGATGAAGGAAGACTTTAGAAACGTCATTCTTGTCAAAAAAATATTGGCGCCCAACATGGGACAGCAATAATTTTGAAACGGCATTTCAACGTATCCTCGTCTCGTACAAGAGGAAGACAAAGGCGGGCCTTCATCATTAAGTAGGTACTGGAACGTTTATAACTGATTGCCGACTCGCGCGTGTAAAAACTACTACACAAAAACTACTACCTACACAAAACTACTTCACAAAACTCCTACACAAAACTACTTCACAGAACTACTACACAAAACTACTTCACAAAACTACTACACAAAAATTACTACCTACACAAAAGTACTACACAAAAACTACTACTTACACAAAAACTACTAAGTACACAAGAAATACTACACAAAAAGGCACCTGGTATAAAACACACTGTTCGTGAGGTTGTACTTGCTCTCCCCTCCCGCTATGAGGTCCGGGCAGTTGTCATGTTCTCGGCAACACATGTCTGCCTCCCTCTCTGTACCGAGTTCGTCGTAGCTGTCGGCTAGGGTACCAGAACCGCACCATAATGTACCTAAAAACCAAATATAGATAGATATTCGTATGAAACATTTATATAGTGTTAAGGCTTCGAGTTGGTAAGCCTCTTATTCTTCTTTTTATCTTAGATGGCAACATATCAACCCAATTTAGGGGATAATCTTGCTAGTGTCGAGTTGGGAATTTCTGCCAAGTCTTCAGTTAATTCAGTTGGAATGATTGATGATGATGACGATGACGGTGAAGGATGATAGTTGCCTCAGTAAAGTAGTGGAGACTTTACTAGAAGCTTTTCTTAAGGAGATTTTGACACCACCAAACGACTACTTCACGAGGCCACAAAAATACTATAGGTACTCTTTGATATTATATACAAAAAACAAAACGCCCAAAAACAAAATAAGGCCGCACACTTTTCTTTGTTGTTGAGTAAATATAATATTATGATTAAATAATTGAAATGAATAAGTACATAAAAGGAATTAAATATAGTACTGTAATAATTTTAATATAAGAGGGTTGAATATAAGAATTCATTGCCGTGAGTACGTAGGTAAGTAATGATTGGTATTTGTAATAATATGTAATTACTAAGCTTAGCCAAATGATAGGAATAAATGCGTTCTTTATGATATTATGAAAATATGATACTTATGATTAAACTGTCTTGAGGAGAGACTAATAGGTACTAACGAAAAATCATTAGGTATTTATATTCATTAGTCTAAGCATAACGTAGCCTTACATTGTATTCTGTGTTAGCATCAAGTGGAATACAATCACGCAGCGACTTATAACCACAGTGAAAGAAATATTAATGCTTTTAAATTGATTAATTAATTATAATAAGAAAAATTTAATTGATTGAAATATTAATTTGTGAACTAAATTAAAAAAATATAGAAAATTTACACTTAACTTAGAATTAATGGATAGACTGGATTTTTTTTTTTTTTTTATCTATGGCACGTCAATTTGACTTCACCTCGCCTGATGTTAAGCTGAAGGCAAAGTCCCATGAAAGAGGGTCACCATTGCCACACACACACCAAACACGTTCAGTGCTACAATGGTGGCGCTCAGCTTGACGGCCTCATCAGATGCTTTTTCACGCCCCGCTTAAAGGACCCGGGACTGTAGGAAGAAGGAAACACGTGCGCCGGCAAGGAATTCCAGGACTTAATGGTACGGCAGAGAAAAGACTCACCGAACCGCTTGGTTCTTGATGGAATATTCTGTACCGTATGCGAGTGACACCTAAGCCCTGCACGCGTTGTCCTGTGTAGGAAAGGGGAGGGTGGGATTAGTTGGAAGAGCTCATCAGAACATTCACCATGGTAGAGACGGTAAAATACTGCCAAGGACGCAACATCTCTACGCATCTGCAAAGGCTCGAGGGACTCTGTGACCTCAGGACTCCCAATAATGCGGACCGCACGTCGCTGCAACCTGTCGAGAGCATCTAATAAGTACTTTGCGGAGCCATCCCAGAGATGCGAGCAGTATTCCACGCAGGAGCGAATTTGTGTCTTATAAAGAAGACACCGCTGCTCCGGCGTGAAAAAACGTCTCACTCTGTTCAGGACTCCGAGTTTACGCGAAGCTGTTTTGATGATGCTCTCGATATAGTTCTTGTTGTTCAGTTTGCAGCGCACGTCCATACCGAGTATATTGAGGCTATCCTGTAATGGCAGTGGTGTGCTCTGAAGAGTGGGAGGAGGAAGGAAAGGAGATGTCTTTGCTGAAAACGCGCATGCCTGCGTCTTCTTGGCATTGAACTCGACCAGGTTCTCAGATCCCCATTGGAATTTATGAAATGTATTGGAAGTCTTTGACGAAATCACACGACACACTGCAACGATCATTAATTTTATTTCCGAGGTTTAAACTACAGTTCAAAATTAGACAAGTAGGTTTATGTACCGTTCCATTGCTCCTATCGGTACCTACCTACGTATTTGTTATATAATACCAATCGCGCAATGGAAATTACGTAGAACGATTTGTTTGAAATCAAGTATGTGACATCATAGAACACATTATCCGTGCTGACATTGTGACGAATATGGAACGCTTCTCCCTCGGATATCCGCGAATATTTGCGGATATTCGGCACATCACTAATTCTTACACATTTTGATTTAAACACCATAATGATAACATTCAATAATCTTAATAATGTGGGACGATATGAATAAATAAATAAATAAATATTCTAGAACAATCTACACAACTCCACCGAGACCCATGGTAAGCATAGTTTAATTAGCTTGTGTTATGGGTTCTATATACATCGAAACACCCAGGCCAATGCAGATATTCATATTCATGCCTACAACTATTATGTACTAAGCGGGAATCGAACCCGCGCCTCCTGCGTAGCAGTCGGGTTCACTACCACCACGCCACGGAGGTCGTCAAAACGTGTTTTTTTACTTATAGCACGTCAATTTGACTTCACCTTGCTGATGTTAAGCTGAAGGCAAAGTCTCATGAAAGAGGGTCACCATTGCAAACACGTTGGTGAATTCACGTAACTTCTTATCCATCTCCACCTCTTTAGAATCTAATATCAGTGATTGAAAAGCATATTATTTACCTGGGTATATAAAATTGATTTCTCTCAGATAATTCGCCTCTCTGAGCTCGTCTGCAGCAATTTGCAAGTGCTCGCCAATTATTTCAGTATTAATATCATTTAAAATCCAACACGAATACGATTTAAACAACACCACCATAATACAAGTCGGTAAAATCAACATCATTGTTATTCGAAAATTATTAAAATTTCGTATAAAGTTAGTATAACTTTAGAAATAATTTATGTCATAAAATTGCAGCTGTACCTAAGTAATTACAGTAATGAACTGGAAGTAAATAATCCTATGGAGGATTCTTTACTATATATAGGATCGCGTAACTATAAAGTCAGGGTATCATCACAAGCGGAGCGTGTTAATGCACAGTGAAACACGCTCCGCTTGTGAAGATGATGATATTATTTGTTGAAGTCGAATTTATATCATAATATAAACGTTTTTATGTTGCCGCGTGATGGCCGAGAAAGAATATCACCACCCCGTCTCATCCGAAAGCTGTCATAAGAACCTATAAACGAAAAAATATGTGGACGATATCTCTGCGAGAGAAGGACAACTCGAAATAAACTTTGTAACAACCCTTCTGGCTAGCGTGAAAATAGTAGGCTACAGTCTGGCAACATTGGGAGAGGTCTATGTCCAGCAGTGGACTGCGATAGGCTCGTAGATTGATTGATTGGCACAAGGACAACTTATTTAAAGTTCCTATTTATAGCTTGTTTTGGCGAGTAGTTCTAGTAAATAACGCATCTCTTACGCGCACAAGTAAAGTTAATTATTTATCAACAAGTTGATGAAACAATTGACAAGTGAGGTGTTTATACATACGGGTATGATATGAAAGGAAGTAATAATATACAGTAGTAAGTATAGTAAGATTAAAAGAAAAAAAGTAATAGTTTATTTGTGCACATGCATTGTGTCATTTTTGACCTCGTATCCTAAATCCTAATAGGTATCAGCAAAATTAGCACAAGTTAAATAAATAACTTCTCCGCTAACAGTCGGACCGCGGTCCATCAAATATATTTGATAAGGTAAATTCGTACCAGTTTGCTTGTGGTAGTGGTCGCAGGAGCTACACGGTTGCTCCGCTTTGTCGCAGAGAAGCAGTAGACCTATCATGAGATCTTCCTTGTCTAGATTTGTGTAAGTACAGCACCTAGGGCCCTAGAAGTTATATTATTTCAATCTTATTTCCATAGTCCATAGCCTCTGTGGCGTGGCGGTAGTGAACGCGACTGCAACGCAGGAGGCGCGGGTTCCATCCTCGCTCAGTGCAAATATTTGTTTGCACTGGTCTGGTCGTGCCTCGTAGAGCATGTTAAGCCGTCGTCGGTCCCGGTTACCATACGAATTTCTATGGCAGTCGTTAGGGGTAGTTGGAACCCTAAAAAGTCCGATTAGCCTAACTACAGAACTTTCATATCGCCAATAAGGATGTTGAGGGCCTATGGCAGTCGCTTCACGGCAAATATCGAAGAACCCGCATCTTAGTTAGACTAGAAAGCCGACCCCGACTGAGTTGGGAATAGGCTCAAAGAATGATGAATGAGATTGGGTCATCAACGGTTTTTTATACTACTTAGGTAGCAGACAAGTACACGGCCCATCTGTGTATAATAATATTTATTTTCATTATTTATTTTCATTAATTCAATGGTATTTGTTACATAATTTCTTAATCTATCTATTGCTATTTTTTTTTATACTTAGTGCATACTATCTTAGATTTATTATGTATTAATACATATATATTATGGGCTCTACATTTGTAAAAACAATCTTATGTTATCTATAGTTATTTACTTGTGCTACATAGCCTGTGCTATGTAGCACAATCATGACGTGTGGTTGGATTTTAGGGGGCAGAAATACTAGGTTTAATGCCAGGGAAGTGTCAACGCAATCCCGATAGGTGATAAATTAGGGACGAATTGGGTGACATGTGAGCCTCAGCGCAGACCCATTCATAGTCGGAATTTTGGGATGATGATTTGGTCACTAAGAAAAAGAAAGAATAACTTAGGTATTTGAGATACAAAATGGTCTTCGAAAGTCAACCTTGCGACAGAGGCTTTTTACTTTGGAGGAAACTCCGTTCGATTTACCCAGCGAGTTTTTGCTATTTTATAGAAGAGCTTTATCATCATCATTCTTGTGGTAGTCTCGGTCGACTCAGAGACTTTGGTCTCGCCTTAGCTGTGGTTACCCCTCAGTAAGGGTGTCTCTAACGACAGGACAGTGGAGTCTTAGTACTTAATAGGGTTTTGTATTTACCCTAGTACAAAACCCAAACAAGGCAGTTCTCTAAATTATTATTTATTAGCCGTAGGTTTTGTTTTATCACTGTTTATAGTTAAGACATTGTATTATGACATTAGCACGTAGGAACCTAATTGTCTTATCATACAATGTACACTTAGTCCCCCGTGGACATCCTCTGCAGTTTGTTATCAGCTCACCTTCACTCGCCAGGGTTTCTTTAAACTGTGTCAGATCATAACTTGTATGATAAACTAGCTGTTGTCCGCGGCTTCGTTCACGAGGAATTCTGTTCTCATTTGCTATCGCCCATGTGGAATTCTGTTCCATTTCCCGAACCGCCATGGAATTATCTATACTAATAATTATAAAGCTGAGTCTGTATGTTTGGTTTAACGCGCTAATCTCAGGAACTACTGGTCCGATTTGAAAATATTTTTAAGCGCTAGATAACGTATTTATTGAGGGAGGCTATGGATTATATCACGTTACTACTCAAGGGAGTGGAACAGTAGCCATAAATATCAACAAATCCAGTAGATTCCTATACATTATTTGAAATTTCACATATCCCCGACTAAAGTGATACTTGGGAGTTTCAATGTATGTAAGACACGGGTGAAGCCGGGGCGGTTCCTCTAGTTAGTAGATACATATTTGACAACGTGTGTTGAGCAGACCGTCGTTAATTTGTCAAATGACCGGTGGATTCAAACTACATTTTGATAAAATTGTAGATAAATTTTCTGCTTGTTTGTACATTCGTTGGAGCGTTATATAAGAATTACTGGACCGAATCTAATGAACCCGAATATAATGTTGTGTTTAAAATATAAAAAAGTAGTTGAGGCAGGTAAAATATTACTCTGGTTAGCACAAGAAACGTTTTAAAGTTTAGTTTACGATGTCACGAATGACCTCGAAGCAACGGTACAAGCGCGCCTCTCCATATGCAAGAAGGGTAAGATGGAGACACCGAGGTGCTTACACCCGAGGGGATCACGAAGCTGGCCTTGGATCGGCCGGGGTGCAGAAGATGTTATTATAGTTGCGGCACGCTATGATGGCCGTTTTTTTTTTCAATTATGGCACGTCAATTTGACTTCACCTCGCCTGATGTTAAGCTGAAGGTAAAGTCTCATGAAAGAGGGTCACCATTGCAAACACGTTCAGTGCTACAATGGTGGCGCTCAGCTTGACGGCCTCATCAGATGCTTTTTCACGCCCCGCTTTAAGGACCCGGGACTGTAGGAAGAAGGAAACACGTTTTGCTCGTTTGGTGTGTGAAGTTTATTTTCTTCTGTGCCAGACTCACCATATTTTTCTTTGGTTATTCGTCTAACAGTTCGTTGTCCAATATTAAGCTCACCAACGCAAAACCAGTCGTGTCAAAACGGCCACCATAACATGCCTTGTTCAATTCATATTTGTCACCTCAAAAAGACTTACTATTATTGCCATTATCTCTTATTATTTTTTTTTTATTATTTATTTATTTATACAATCACCTTCGGCCACAATAAATAATATGAGCGTGAAGCACGACAATGTTGTTTTCTATAATATAACGTTTCAATAACTTATTTTATGACTAGAAATGGTCGTGCATCAGAATTAACTCGGTACCTACCTATATATTCCCTTATTCTCAAAATATTACATTCGCAAAATATTATATTCTCAAATGATTACATTCGCTAAATATTATGTTCTCAAAATATTACACATTGGACAATCACATTCAAAATTTATTTTTATTTTATTTAAAGAGTTAGTTTTTTTTTATACCACTTCGGCGGCAGACAAGCACACGGCTCACCTGATGGAAAGTGGTTACCGTGGCCTATTGACGTGTGCAACACCATGGTCGTCACACTCGCGCTGTCGACCCTAATGGAATCTTGGAATTGGAAGGATAAAGGAAGAGGAAGGTGAGGGAAGGGGGTATTGGCCAAGCTCTTTCACTCACCGAATGAAACACAACAGTCACCTGTTGTTTCACGTCGATATTCTGTGAAAGGGTGGTACCTACCCGGTCAAGCCGGCCTATTCGTGCTAATTCCTTACGGTTTCAGCAAGGCTCTACCACCAGGTAAACAAGTAACTCAGTCTTTGCTACATAAGATGACTATTCAGTTATCGGCAATAAGTATATTTATGATAAAATACCAAACAGGTTTGTACTTGAATAGATAAACTCTTTGCTATAAGTACTTACTCTATTACAATAAATTATGAATAAATGAAAACTATTGTCTATAAATAGTCATTGATTCAAACTGTCATCTTAAACCAAATTAAATTGAAATTATTCATTCAAATTCACTAAAAATGTCTGAAGATAAAGAGATCGAATTTATTACAAGCCAAAAAGGAAAGCCTGTTTTATTGTTTAATGGCTATATATTAAAACAAAAATGGTACAACTAATTGGCGATGTTGCAACCAAAAGGAGTGCAAGACTTCGATTACATTATCTTCTAATAAGAAAGTCATTAGACAGCCTAAACACATCTGCAGCGTTGATTTTGAAAGAAATGTTCTTGATGAAGCTATGGACAAATGCAAAAAAAAAGTATGTGAGAATTTTGGAGCAATACCAAAAATTTTTGAAGAGCACTTCTTGGGACAGAATTTGTTTAAAAATAGAGAACATTTGATACCAACATTTTCATCAAAAAAGGATACGCTTTATAGGGTGAGGAATAAATTCTTAAATGTTAGAACATCAAAGTATTTAAAGTCAAGTAATGTAAAATTGCCTCACTATATAGTACAAGACTTTTTTTTATACGATGACCATGATAATGAGGCAGATGATAAAATCATACTATTTTCTACGTTACCCGCTCAAAAGTTACGCGAATTATTCCAAACTATTGATATTATATATGGGGATGGAACGTTCAAGGTGACCCCGTCGCCTTTTTATCAATTATATTCTCTGCATATAGATATTGCACGAGAGAATAACACTATTAATTTTGTACCTATCGTCTATGGCTTACTACCAAATAAGAATACAAATACGTACAAAAGATTCTTTTCTGTACTCAAAAATCAGTTTAATATGAATATAACTTCATACAAATGTGACTACGAAATTGCGGCCATACAAGCTGTAAGAGAAATATATCCAAATATACAAATAAAAGGCTGCTATTACCATTTTTTGAATGCAATATTTAGAATGAGTAAAAAATTAAATTTCAACGAAACTCATCTGGATCGCAAAATCACACATATGTGCACAAGTTTGGCTTTATTACCACCTATTTTAATCCCAGAAGCATATCTCGCAATACATGAAATGGCACCAGAGACGGAAGCTGCTACCAAATTTTTAGATTATTTTAATAACCAGTGGATGCAAACCATTACCAAAGACCTATTTAGCTGTTATGGCGAAAAGAACCGGACTACGAACGCAGTAGAAGGGTGGCACAGGAGAATTAACTCGCGAATTCCATCAAAACCTACAATTTTCCAATTTTTAGCGGCATTAAAAGCAGAAGCTCAAATTCAAAATCAAAGATTAGTAAGAAGTGCTTTCCACTGTCCTGATAAAAAAAGATCATTGCGGTATATTGAAAAGGATAAAAAAATTTGTAACATAATATCTGATTGCTTATCTAATAAAACCTCATTGTTAGAATGCTTAAATATGTTAATTTAAATATGTTAAATCACCGTCCTTAAGTGCTTAATATAAAAAAACTGTTATTCATTATTTCTTTCCAAATATATAACAATAAATTTTATTTGTCACTGTGTTTGACTGTATTTGTAATATTTTGAGAACATAATATTTAGCGAATGTAATCATTTGAGAATATAATATTTTGCGAATGTAATATTTTGAGAATATACATTCTAAATCAGTACCATTTGTTTCAATCTTACTTCCTACATTCCTACAATGCTGTATTTACCATAGACGCACTCGGGGCATGTGCCCAGGGCCCACAGTTTCAAGGGGGCCCACCAAAGGAGTCATAATTTCTTGCACACCAACTTAAGAACACTTTCCTCACAGAAAAAGTAATTGGAGAGTAGTTTTTGTGCTGTTATTTTGAAGACAAATTTGTCGGCGGTCTACGCTCTCTGTGTTATAAACGACCATAGGCTCCGGTAAACCATCCATCAGGTGGGCCGTGAGCTTGTCTGTCACTTAAACGGTATAAAAACAAAAGGGGTTCCCAAATTCTTGTGTACCCTGGGCCCCCGTCCAATCACTTTCGTATAACTATGTTACAGTATATAACTATATCCCTAGGGTTAGGTATAACTATATTATCTATCTTACTGCGACATATAAATTATGATATTATATATGGACAAGTTTAGCATTCCAACGAAAAGAATCGCAAGTAGCAGATACGGTAAATCTATTTAAGGGCAAGGGCCTGCATGAATCATCCTTAATAGATAAAAATTGCTAAAAATAGTTTTTATGTGAAGATAAAATGACCTTTAAAGGTTCCTACTAATTCTCAAAGTCAATAAAACAATGCAGGCCAAACGGTCGAGGTTACCCGACTTATTTATTTTCGTCATATGGACCCCTATAATAAATAATTCAGGTTATCATGATTGATTCCGGTCAATAACAATTGATATTATCAACTAGCAAACCCGGCGAACTCCGTTTCGCCACCAGATGGCTTCGTTTTATGTATCATTTCGTTTGGTGATTAAAAGATAAAGAAAAAAATATTTTTCCTGAATTTTCTTTGCTATAAACCTCACGGAGCCCGAGACCTTTCCAACGAATGCAAAACCGTGGAAATCGGTTCGTGCGTTCTGGAGTTATAGCGTCAGGAAGAAAAACCCGACTTATTTTTATATAGTAGATTAGACTTGGCAAATGTTAATTTGTTATAAGATTTTTCAAATTACGGAACATTTAGATACAAAGTTTCTACTGCTAGAGTTGTCAGAAAGGCTAAAAAGACCACAATCGACTAATCGTACCTTCCCTATTTCATGCGCGGAGCGATTCCCACGAAGCGGATTCCATTTCGTAAAATGGTAACACATTTCGACACAATGCAGCGCGATTCGGTTTTATCGCGTAGATACATTGGCCTACACCCTGCACCTATGCAGGGTGTAGCATAGGTGATATAGACACAGATTACTTAATAGTTGGAAGTATTAACTTATTGACCCACCGTGTGCAGCTGGCAAAATTTAAACAGCATAATATGTGTTAGTACAAAGTTGCGTGTAGGACTTCAGTTGGCGGTCTTATCAAAAAATGAGCTCCCGTGGATATTCTCTTGTAGTGCGTTATCTACTTTCCACCTTTCATGCGACACGGCAATGAAATGACATACATACAGTTACTTGCGCTCCTTTCCTATTCTGGTGGGTAAATTAGACAATATTCCAGTTTCCAGTTTCTACAATTTTGTGGTATACAGGGTGTAAGGGAAGCACTCCCGAAATCTGAGGTCTCTTGTAGTAGGTACTCCTGGTACACTGCATATTGACATAAAAAAAATACAATTTGGTTTTATCTGTTATATTTTTTATACCGTTTATCTAGCGTTATTCACTCTCCAATGTGTTAGTAACGCTAATTGGAACAAAAATACATCAATTCGCACTATGGCGCCATTTGATTTTTTTGCAGTGACGTTTTTTATGAAATTATCTTTCCATTTAGCTTTACTGATATCATCATCATCATCATCATTTCAGCCACAAGACGTCCACTGCTGAACATAGGCCTCCCCCATCGACCTCCAATCCGACCGGTTGAATAAAGTTAATAAAGTTTACTGATATGTTGAAGGGAAAATAATGTAAGTAAATAAAATTGCCAAATTGTAATTTTTATGCCAATAGTGTACCAGGAGTACTTCCAGGGGCCTTCGGCTTTGGGAGTGTTTCCCTTACAATCTGTATTTAGCAGGTTTCTATACAAATGACAATCTTGTCAAGGTAGCTTAACTTAATTTTTATCGTGCGCAGAAGATAGTTAGTTGAACCGATCAAAATGTAGGTCATTTGTGGGTCTTCAGAGATGGCCCCCTTCACTTGGTTTAGGAGTCACCGTGACCCCATCTAGCCCACGGGTATGAGGTGCGCTTTGCGTTGCTGCCGCTGCCTGCTTCTGCTAGGGTAACAGACGGCTCTACCTGTCATCATCAGGCCCGCGCTCATGGAGGATGTAGGCCATACGCTAGTTCGCTCCGCTCATACGCTAGTTTAACCTGATAGTTTCGGTTTCCTTAAAATATACTATAAAAATGGTGATAGGAATGGATTTGGAAAATAACGTTTTGTAGTTAAATAACCACCTATAGCCAAAATAAAAGCTAAAGTTATACTTCTTTTGTTGTTTTAGGAAAAACAGCTGATGAGAGTAAATGTTTACGATGCGTGTGCACACAGTCGCGTAACACAAACACCCTGAAGTTAGTAATACATTTTTACGATGCGCGCGCGCACACCATTACGACTCTTCTTTATTTGGGCCCGTATAATTAATTGGGTTATCACGACTGATTATAAATGAAATAACAAATACAAAAACGGCCTATAACAAATGACCTCGATGAAGGTCAACCTAATTTTGGATTAATTGCCCGTGTTATAGAGTTTAAAACTGCTTCGTTATAGAGTTTAAGTCTTATCGAAGTTCTGTAGTTAGGCTAATCGGACTTTTGAGGGCTCCAACTACCCGTAACGACTGCCATAGACGTTAGTATGACAACCGGGACCGACGGCTTAACGTGCTCTCCGAAGCACACCCAGACTAGTGCAAATAGCCATATTCCTGTATAATAATGCTTGCACTGAGCGGGCATCGAACCCGCGCCTCCTGCGTATCAATCGCGTTCACAACACTAATTTACACTAATCAAAAACATTTTTTTTAATAATGCAACGTATTATTATCGGTTCCGCTACGAATCTATCGTAAGACATTTCTACATTTTTTTTGTTCTGTGGGGTTTTTCTGACGTAAACCAAAATGACCGAATGAAACAAAAGACATTCTATATTTCAGTTACTTTATTAAAAAAACATTTTACAACCGGTATTGAATGCAGTAACTTTCATCACTTTATTATACACATAATATCATAAGACAATTTTATAATGTGGTTACAGACACATAGATATAAATACGTATATATAAAGACTTAATTGGAGATACACAATCACAATACACTACATGGAGTACAATTTTTATTTGGACCAGTATATGCAAAAAGGAACCAAGATACACACACGTAAATATCGACACAAGTGTACAAATATTTAAAAAAAACGCACCTTCCATAGACTCCATACGTCAAAGTGATCTGACAGTTTTGACAGAACATCTGTTTCAACTGTCAACATCTGTCTGAACTGACAATTTTGACTAAAACTCATTTAATTCCCATTTAATCCACAGGGATGAATCCCTGTTCGCGTGTGGATTATTTCCCTTTTGCATAGTTTGGTCATTGAATCAACTAGTTTTATTAATAATTAATAATTACAATAAAACAATACAGTCGCGAAGGGGTTAAAAATGTTTCTATTTCACTAACAGATATGTTTCATGTTTATAAAGCAACAACTCATTTGTAACAAATAAATCATAATATAACAGTCTGATCACACGAATATTACAAATTAAATAATAAAATTGTATATGCCATCTAGTTATATACACAAGTTAGCTAACTAAATAACAAAGAACTTAATATTACTTTGTAAGTTATATGCCACTAGGCCGTCTAAATACTGACTGGCTGGCCGCTCGCCGCTTTCATTAATTAATCATTAATAATTGCCTACAAAATTTCTAAGCTAAATAAATTAAAATCCAAGCCTATATGACGCCGGTATGGTACTCAGAAGCTGTTGTATTTTTTAAAAGATATTTTTAAATCTGGAATGCATTCATTTTTCACGTGGCAACACTACACAGCACACCGGCGCCATCTGTTACTACATACAGTGAATTTATCTAAAGATGGTTGTCGAACCGTACAAGATTGCGTCAATAGTATCATATCAAAAGCATTTTATTACAAACACTTGCGTGATTCAAATGTATAATCGATTACAAATGACGTGTTATATTTTATTGTTTTGTTGAGCAGTCTATTATTGTAGGAGCCATCGTTACAGTAAATTCCAAGCATCGATAAACTATGTAATGTCCATCGCTAATATCGGTCGACCGTATATCTAAAGTAATACGATAATACCAATAGCACAAGAGTCTTTTATCTCGTTTCACACATTCCCACCACTGACTTCTATACGTCATCTGACAGCTATCAAAATCATGTGTCAGTTTTGTCAATTAGCTTTGTCAAGTGTCAGGTGATTTTGACAGCTGTCAGTTGATTGTGACAGGTGTCAGTGGTTTTTTTTTAATCGAGCACAAGGTGCGGGTATCGCGGCTGGCGGCTGCAGAACACGGCGCAGAGCGCGGGCAGTGCGCGCGTCAGGAGCGAGTCGCCTGAGCCGGCGGGCTGTTGTTATGCGAAGGACTCCTTGGTGGGACTCATCTGCTTGCTGGAGCCGACGCTGGACCGGCTCTGGCGGCCCTCGGGCGTGTGCGATCTGGAAGGTAAGGTGGAATTAATATAATGAGGGTGAAAACTTCAATGGTGTATTGGTATTAAGTGTGTGAGTACATGATGTCCTAGGTTTGACTACCGGAGTCGGAGCCAGTAAAAAGAGACGGAACGTCGCCAAAAAGGACAGATGGGCCAAGGGTGCCGCGATGGCATCAGCGCCGAGGAGGCTCCACGCCCCTCAAACGACGGTTGTCATCGTCGCTTTGACGGTGTCGGAGAGGGCTTGGGGTACGCCACAATCCTGATGGGGTAAGTTATCCTTAATTCTCGTAATATATACCTATTAGTGTTTGAGGACTTTCTATTTATTATCACCTAAGTGGCAGAGAACCACACGGCCCAGCTGTTGGAAAGTGGTTATCAAGGCCTATAGACGTGTTCAACACCAGAGGCGTCACACTCGCCGTTCTGACACTCGCATATCAAGAGTAAACACGTCACAAAAACTATGACGTCATCATTTTCAAAAGGAACAAGTTTCTGTGTCCCAACACAGTATACAAGCAACAGCTGTCAACATTATTCACTATAGAATATAGACAGAGGAGATAAAGAAGCGCCTCACTTGTGCGAGTCGAGGTGCACGCTGTTGCGCGAGGCGGCGGAGGGGCTTAGCTTGTGGTTGGCGAGGAACGTGCCGATGGACTCGTCCGAGCTGTAGCTGTCGTTGTCACTGCAACAGTCATGCAACATGGGGTTGATTACTCGTGGCTATTGGTGTTTATCATAAATATTACAATGAGAAAAAACAAACATGCGAACTGTGGTTATATTAGTGATCGCTATTGCTATCGTTGGGATTGTTAAACCGTGGGTGAGCGGTGGTTAGCCCCCTTCCCAAATATATTTTCTTATAATTTATTTACGCAATGTAACGCCTAATTCAATACAGGGTGTAAGGAGAACACTCCCGAAGCCGAAGGCCCCTGGTGGTGGTGGTCCTCCTCCTGGTACATAACATATTGGCACGAAAAAAAATTACGTCAAATCAATTTCTTTTTATACCGTTTAGCTTGTGTTATCCACTCTTGTGTTAGTAAAGCTAAATGAAACAAAAATTTCATGAAAAAACATTAACTCGCAAGATGGCGCCACTTGTCTTATTGGCTGTGACGTTTTTTTATGAAATTTTGTTTCATTTAGCTTTACTGATACGACGAAGAGCATAGAATGCGAAAAAAAAACAAAAAAAAAATACTTGGGCGTAATTTTTTTACATGCTAATAAGTTGTGTACCAAGAGTACTACGTGGGGCCTGCGGCTTCAGGAGTGTTTCCCTTACACCCTGTATATTTACAAATTTCTTTTTATATAGGAAAACTCTAATCCCTCGTTAACACACCAAGGTTTCAAACATGAATTTGACAAGTTGCATTGCATTGCAGTGTAATCGTATAATGTGTTTTAAACATGTTTGTTTTGTCCAACTAATTTTGTGTCTTAACATGTCTGCAAACGGTTCATCATTTCAGCCATAGGACGTCTACTACTGAGCATAGGCCTCCATAAAATGACACGAATACTTTTTTGAACTAAAGATTACATATAGGTAATTGTATAATTTCCGGAGCAGAAAGTTAATGTTTGTTTATTATTTAGTGTGCGTTACCTGTCAGTGTCCCGAGAGTCCCCTGGACTGGACAGATCTCCCGCAATGGCCTCCTGTAGCGCAGTCGCACGCCTCGCGGCGAGGCGCGCCTCGTCTCGTGCCGCCGCCGCCTCGGCCGCGGCCGCTCCCGCCGCTGCCTCGGCCGCCGCCTTGGCGCGGGCCGCCTCGCCAAGTTTGGCGACCAGGCCGGAGTTCTCTTCTTTCAGTTCTCTGTATGAGTGAAGAAGGCAAGTGTTATGTTGGTAGAAAGATGACCGAAAAAATACTTTTTAATGTTCAGATTAACATATTTTATTAATACTGTGTAGTATCGTACTAAATGTACCAACAGATCAGTAGAATTAATGGTGAAATAATCAATATATATGATAATGATGAATAGAAAGTTGATCAAAGAATAACGCGAGTCTTGTCCGCGGTTGGTGGAAAAGAAGGATTTTTTCCGTTCTGCACGATCAATTAAACTCTAAACTCTGCGGACCTAGAATATCATCATCATCAACATCGTTATACTTGCGTTAGTGCGGGCTGCAACCTCTTTTTATCGCGCGAAAAATACACATGTAAACGCACGCCGTCTTTGGGTCCTTAGTTACCGGAGGTGAGATAGTAGCCAACATATCCCTTGCACCCGGCAGACCTGGGGCCCTCTCTTTCGAGATAATCATCTTCAGGTGTAGTTTTAGGGAGACAAAGAACGGCAATTTACTTTTATACTTGGACCACAGTATTTTAGGGAGACAACCAACAGCAATTTACTTTTATAACTGTATATAGATATGTTTGTGACATAAAGAACGGCAATTTACTTTTATACTTGGACCACAGTGTTTTAGGGAGACAACCAACAGCAATTTACTTTTATAACTGTATATAGATATGTTTGTGACATTGTAGACAAAATGCTGGAGAGTCGCCTTTGCTGGTACGGCCATGTTCAGCAGCGATCACCCGACGACGGCTACGCGGGAAACAAATGTCTGGTCATGCCGCCTCCACCTGGTTGCGGTAGGAGAAGTAAAGTGAGCGACGAGCATCATCATGACCCTTGCCGTTAGTCCTCTGAAGCTTTCACCTCGGAGTCCGGGGTCCGCTTTCAGGCTTTTTCTCTTCCACACGGTCTTGCGCATCCATGATGGTGATTGGTGAACACGCATGTCATCCTCCACGACGTCGAGCCAGTACTTCTTGGTACACTGTATGCCCGCGCACTCACCGCAGTTGGCGCGTGCTCTTGCGCAGCTCGTCGGCGGCGAGCAGGTCGCGCGCGCGCGCCGCCGCCAGCTCCGCGGCGAGCTGCTCACTACACTGTATGCCCGCGCACTCACCGCAGTTGGCGCGTGCTCTTGCGCAGCTCGTCGGCGGCGAGCAGGTCGCGCGCGCGCGCCGCCGCCAGCTCCGCGGCGAGCTGCTCACTACACTGTATGCCCGCGCACTCACCGCAGTTGGCGCGTGCTCTTGCGCAGCTCGTCGGCGGCGAGCAGGTCGCGCGCGCGCGCCGCCGCCAGCTCCGCGGCGAGCTGCTCACTACACTGTATGCCCGCGCACTCACCGCAGTTGGCGCGTGCTCTTGCGCAGCTCGTCGGCGGCGAGCAGGTCGCGCGCGCGCGCCGCCGCCAGCTCCGCGGCGAGCTGCTCACTACACTGTATGCCCGCGCACTCACCGCAGTTGGCGCGTGCTCTTGCGCAGCTCGTCGGCGGCGAGCAGGTCGCGCGCGCGCGCCGCCGCCAGCTCCGCGGCGAGCTGTTCGTGCGCGTCGCGGAGGCGCGCCAGCTGGCCCTCCAGCCGCGCGCGCGCCGTCGCCTCCAGCTCCAGGCTCGACTCCAGCTCCTGTCGGCGAGGGTTAACTTGTTTATCTTTCATTTTATAATCTTTAGCAACGGCTTTCAAAAAAAATAGGTAAGTGCTATATCGTTTAGGTTCAGAATGGCCAATTCCCAAATTGTGAACAAAACGTCCATATCCCGGAGTGTCTTCGTCCCAAAATGTCCGAATCCCGGAATGTCCATCCATGAAATGACCATCTTCCAAAATGTCCAACTCCCAAAATATCCAAATCCCACTGACACGTTGTCCCTGGACGTGTTGGACATCTTCGGACGTGGACATTCCGGGATATGAACGTTTTGTTGACAATTTGGGAAATGGTTAGTACCTATTTTTCATGAAAACCGTAATTGGTTTAGAAAAAATTTCATTACACACAACCAATCCTAACGTATGGTTAGGAACTAGTGATGTGTACCTCCCGTACCTTGTTCCGCAGCTCGAGGCGTCTCTCGGCCTCGGCGTGTCCGTGCGAGTGTCCGGCCTCTGCGCTGGCGAGGCGCGCGCTGAGCTCGGCGAGCTTGTCCCGCGCCGCGCGCGCCTCCTCTGCCGCGGTGTCGGCGCGGGCGCACGCCTCGCGCGCCTCGCTCTGTGCCGCGCACAACGCCGACGTGCTCGACCGGTACTTCTTTAGCAACTGAAAGTCAATGGAACATCTTGTTATTTATCTATATTGCGTTATATGTGATGTTTTTTGGTTTGAATTCAGTAATTTATGAATATGCAATCATGTTCTTTTGAAAAATATTTTTGTTTGGTTAAGCTTGGTCTAGGAGAATGCTATAAATATTGGTTTAATCACGAAGTGACCCTTTGGATTCTAATAATATGCAGCAAACGGATCAAAAATTAAATAAATAAGTAAAATAATTGTGATACTTCTTAATAAAATTTACAGGCAAAAAATTTGAATTCTCGGTCTTTCCACTGACTTCACTCAGTAAGCTCTGACTGTCCTACTCACCATCAAAAACAACACATTATTATTATTAACTGTGGTGTAGAGGAAAAAAAATAAGATTTCTCGGTCTTTCCACTGACTTCACTCAGTAAGCTCTGACTATCCTACTCATCGTCGAAACCACAACACAAATTATTATTAACTGTGGTGTAGAGTACGGAGGTGAAAACTTCCCCAGTCGGACTGCTCTATTAGAACAGGAGGTAAGATTATTCGATAATCAAAACCCAAGTTACACTAGAAATAAAGTTAATAACAACTCGACTGAAAATCATTCAGTAAAACCAGTACCTCGGCGGCCTCCTCCTCGGCGTCGTCGAGTTGCGCGCGCGCCGCGGCCGCATCCCTTGCGCACACGAGCGCCCTCTCGGCGGCCTCGGTGCGCGCCCTGGACGCCTCCTCCAAGGCCGCGTTGGCCTCCGCGGCCTCGGCCTCCGCTGTCTGGCGGGCCTTGGTCGCCGCTCGGACTGCTAGCTCAAGGTCTTCAACCTGCGCACACACGTGTCACATTTAATATTACCGTTGAATTTTCAGATGATTTTTTTACATTTAAAGTAATATTCTAGGACAATCTACAAAACGTCACCTATAGACCCATAGTAAGCATAGTTTAACTAGCTTGTGTTACGGGTTCTAGAATGCGGATAAACATTTTTTTGTTAATTACATACACATAGAACGTCCAGACCAATGCATATAAGATAACAGACACAGAAGTAACAGTAGATTATTGACTAGAATCCTTTGTTCCTAGACTCGTGCTGATCGTGGGCGGAAACCGTCAGCACGATGTACAATGATTCCATGAAATAGTTCAAAGTCACTGTCATATGCATACTGTTATAATGCATATCAAAATCCATTTACAGCACGATTCGAGAGTATTGAAGGGACGGTGGTACCAGCCTTCAGTTCACGGAATTGTGGTGAACCATTACGTGGATCAAGAAATTTCCACTAATTAAACATACCTGGTTCTTCAGCTGTCTGATCTGTGCTTTGGCGCCTCCCTCCTTCTCCTTCTGTTCCAACATCGTCTGAGCGTCCCGTAGCAGAGCGCGGTATCTCTTCAGGTCCCTGAAATATTAATGGATATTAATCGACTTCCAATCAGACCCACAGGAGGCGATCTGCTTCCAACTGATACTGAAGGCAAAGTCTCAGAAAAGAAGGTTACCATTACAAACACGTAGTGTAACAATGGTGGCGTTCAACTTAATTGCCTCATCGGATGCTTTTTCACGTCCGGTTTAAAGGACCCGAGACTGTAGGAAGCAGGAACACACGTGAGCAGGTAATGGTATGGCAAAGCAAAGACTCATTGAACTGTGTGGTTCTGGATGGAATATTCTGCACCATATGCGGGTGACATCTCAGCCCTGTATGCATTGTACTGTGTAGGAAAGGAGAGGGTAGGACTACGGTAGTGTAACCGGAGTAGTAGCAGGTGCCTTCGACTTCGAGGGTGTTTCCCTAACACCTGCATCAATTTCGGGTCTAAATAGTACTGCTGTTACCTCTTAAGCCTTTGCAGCAGTTGCGCCTGTTCGTGGTTCTCAGCTCGCGCGGTTTCCTCCAGCGCCGCGAGCCTCCTCTCCAGCTCGTGACGTTCTCGGAGAAGCAGGCTGCGTTCTGCATGCTCGCTCTCCAGTTGACTCTCCAGGACTGGATGAGGAAAAAAAAACTTCCGTTAGTATAATTACAGGCACATATCAGCACAGATCTTGGATCTAAGTTGCGAGAGAAACGAGGACCTGGTGTGCGTGGAGCGGACCCCATACTCAAAAGCGAAAGCTTGGATGCGGTCAGGACTAACGCAACGATGATGATGACTCTTGGATGCGGTCAGGACTAACGCAAGGATGATGATGACTCTTGGATGCGGTCAGGACTAACGCAAGAATGATGACTGTATGTCTCAACACCTACATACCATCGGTCTAACAGACAGCCCCCTCTGCAGGGGCTGCTTCGTTGCCGAGGAAACGGCCGTCCACGTAATACTGGACTGCGAGGCAGTAGCCCCCCAACGATCACAAATCCTCGATAGAGTGATGTCGCTCCGCGAAGCCTGTGAAGCCCCCAGTAAGCTTTTGCGTTTCTGGGCGGAGCTGGGCTGGCTGCTCTAGCCAGTAACCCTGCACGCACAATGGCCCAAAAAGGGAGGCTAGGTGCGCAAAAAGGAGTCTCGAAGCCTTCTCCCATCTGAGTTGGCAGAAGGCTTGGAAAATAAGTTGGTACATACTCTTGAGTTTCTTGGCGGCGTTGGCGCGCGTCTCCTCCATCTCGTCATCCCTCGCGGCTGCCTCCAGGCGCGCCTCCTTGCGCTGCTGCTCCAGCAACATCTCCAGCCGCAGCTTAGAGCTCTCCAGCAACTGAAACGGGCAAGTACAGTGGGTCAGACATCAGCTCTGTATACTTAGGGAGGATTTGGCTTCATAGAAACCTAGGGGAAGATATTCCTCACCAAGACATTAACACATTCAGAAGACTTTGATATTCCCCTAAAACGTCTTGAGAACTGGTATAACTACAGCCCTTAATATCACCAATGAGGAACGAAGACAGAAAATTTATAGTTAGACTGAAAAGCTTTACTTGTTTTTTACAGAAAACCCGTCAGATACTCCACCGCCAAAACCGGCGGGGATAATTATGTAAGACTCGTAGCAACTCTTAGGCCTTCAATCGCCGGAGGTGAAATCGCCAAAGACATGTCTCTCTCGCATATCGGCTGACCTAGGGCCATTTTTGGTTTCCAAACCCTCGGGTGTGGAACCCACCATGTCCCTATCTTGCCCTTAAATAGGGCGAGGCATACATCTAGCCGCTACCACAGTTTGCTCCTGTCACTGACAAGCCCGTGGTTATGGTGGACAGAGCTTACGAACCTAATTCTTAGTTCGGAAAAAGTTCGGAGAATGATGAGTAAGTGTCCTACCTGTATCTGTCCAACCAGCTCGTGATGAGCTAGTGTCCTACCTGTATCTGTCCAGCCAGCTCGTGATGAGCAAGTGTCCTACCTGTATCTGTCCAGCCAGCTCGTGATGAGCTAGTGTCCTACCTGTATCTGTCCAGCCAGCTCGTCGAGCTCCTCCTCCTGGTCCCGCACCCTCCGCTCCAGCTCGGTCTTGTTCCGCCTCAGCGCGGTAAGTTCGTCTCCGCCACCGCCGCGCTCTTCCAGCTCGCGACTCGCTGCCGCTAAGCGCTCTTCTTTCAACTCCAGTTCCAGACGAGCTTCCTGTGAAGACATAAATGTATGTGTCAGGTAATATGTTCGTAATTAGCCTTCCCGAAGAGCGAGACCTATGCTCGGGCCCGCTCCGTGAGTAGCGGCGTTGCCGTAAAACAAATTACTACACCACGATGGCAACTCAAAACAAATCCTGTCACTTAGATAGGAGTAGAAATGCCGTCGACTCGAAAGAAGAAGAAGGTAATGTGTTTAATATAGTCTGGCCTGGTAGTGAGAGCAGTAGTCAATCTTGCCTGCAAGTCAGTAGTAGTCATAAATAGTAGTAGTAGTCATAAAATTTGGATTTGTCATTCTTAAAAATATACAAAATTGTTAGTACCTACTGAAATCGGGTTTACTCCAATTTCTTCAAACAAACCGGCAATTTAACAACCTAATATATTGTTCCAAGTTATTAGGTACTACACACTAACACAACTATTAATTAGATACTACAGTGGGGTTTTGGCGGGAACGTGAAAAGTGTCAAAACGCTCCTGTGTTGCATTTTCTATATTTGGTGTAAATTCGAGTTTTTATGTAGAAAATGGTGTAGTTTTAGACATAACAGCTTAGACAAACCGCACAAGTGTAGGAAAGTGGAATATTGTAGTGAATTGTGATTTTTCGTGTTGGTATCAAAATCTCCCTTAGAATAGCTTCTAGTGTAGTCTCCACAGCTATACTGGGGCAACTATCATCCGTCATCGTCATCCATCATCATCAACGCACAAGTGTAGGAAAGTCGAATATTGTAGTGAATTGTGATTTTTCGTGTTGGTATCAAAATCTCCCTTAGAATAGCTTCTAGTGTAGTCTCCACAGCTATACTGGGGCAACTATCATCCGTCATCGTCATCCATCATCATCAACAATCATTCCAACTAGATAAGTGAATAAAGTGTTATAAAATAAAATAAGACTTGACATAAAGGTCCTAGTTACCGTGTCATAAAATCTCTTAAAAAAAAGGTACTACAGTTCGTTGTACTCACAGAGAGGCTTTGTTCAGTGGCGTACTTCTCGGCGTGGGCCTGGTCTCGTTCCCTCGACAGGCGTTCTTTGGCACTCCTCTCCCTCTTGAGCTCCTCCTGAGCTGCCTGAAGCTCACTGTCGAATTTACGTTGCCGCTTCTCGAGCAGATTGTTGCGACACGTCTGAAACAATATGGCCGCTGTAATTATCTGCTTAAAATATTTTTATTTTTAACTTATTTTACAGGATTACAACAATGTCATAGTGTACAACCTTACAGATACAAACATATTCTAAATCTCTAGGTCCCTCACTCCCTCTGGGTCCTTCCTTTTCTCCGGGGTAGGCAGAGGTGAATTAACAGCCACATTTCACCAACCATTGAAGGTATTTGGTTCCACAGATTGCCTATTGAAAGCTTACCGTGGTGAGCCTCAATAAGCAATCCGAATTCCGGGCACTATTGTTGACTCGAGTCATGCACCTGAGGCTGAATCTGGGCTATATCTGTATGATGTTAAACAGCCCTATCCCTTAGTCGCCTTGTACGACACCACATTGGGGATGTGGTATAGTGATATGGGGTGGCCCATCTTCTACTATACCGGTTCTACCTACTCTATATCTCTACTTAATAATAAAAACCTTGGAATACTTAAAAAGACTAGGAAACTTCAAAATACTCCAAAAATCTGGTGAAGTTATCTATCTAAAATTAAAAGAACTCAAATATTGAAAAAATGCAGTAAAGTTGTCTGTTTACACATGAAAAACTCCACAGAACTATTCTATAACTCCATTCCTCAAATAAATTCAAGATAAGATTATGGTTTACTCCATATCGGTTTAAGATAACTATGTGTTTTTTTATCTGCAATATATGCACTTGTAAGAAGTCTTTTAGTCCAGTATTGCGAAATAACAGAAAAAGCTAGTAGAAATGTGGTACGAGAGATTCGTAGGAGAACCGA
Organism: Pelosia muscerda; assembly: GCA_963691645.1. NCBI lineage: Eukaryota > Metazoa > Arthropoda > Insecta > Lepidoptera > Erebidae > Pelosia > Pelosia muscerda. Next base: position 4,161,655 of record OY829118.1, read on the forward strand.
TGTCGCCAAACACACATACAACCGTTGCATTACTATTAAACATTAGTTTTCATTGCACGTAAACTTATAATACCTTTATTACCAAATAAGACAAAATTCTACGTACTGCAAAACGAAAACATAGCTTTATCCGTTCAAAATAAGTGAGACCCAGATAAGTTTACTATAGATAAAAAAGTACCTATTTTCCACGTTTCATATCGTGAACGAACATGCTAGAATATTTTCGAAAAATTGCAGACGTATGTCGGGGCATTAAAGTTGTCTGCCGGGGTGAGGGAGATATGTCTTGTATAATCTCACCTCCGGCAATCAAAGACTCATAGACGGCGTGCGTTTTAGTCGGTTCGAGTCCGACATTATCACCTCTACCGACTTTTGGTGGGGGTGGTATCCGTCGGGATTTTGCGAACGAAAATAAAGGGCATTTAAGGTTTAATATTGCAGAATTTGTGCACTTTTGCGTGAAGCGTGTACACGTGTCATTCTTATAATGACACGTGTACACTGCCGACTTATTCACTCTTTGTTTTCCGTAAGTATTACCGAAATGATGAGCTTTACCTGTTCGTCAAGTAGTGATCGCAAGTCAGCCATATCGTTAGTGAGCTTCTGCAGCTTTCTCTTCCATTGCGCGGCCACAGCCCTCTGTTCTTCCACTTCTTCGTATGCATCTTGTACCTGAACATAAAAAAATATACTGTTAAGTACAAGAACGAATGTACCTATTGGATGGGTCACTGAAATTTGAGCTTGCAAGAAAAATGAAGAGACTGTTGCTCTATTAAAGCTAGTAATATTAACTTCATGATAAGGACAGGACAAGGCAAGCACTTGTCTCTGCTTGTCTTCCAAGATTGACAAACACACCAGCCGACCATCCTTAAAGATGGGAATTTAATGTATTTATGTATAACAGGGTTAACACAGATTACTAATAAGCCTTCGATACAGTGTAGTTGAAAATTATTAACCTTATTAGTCGTAATAAATCTATGGATGAATTTCAATATAGGGGCATTACCACCCGTTTTAAAAGTAATATTTCAACCTTACTTTACTTTCATAGTGTGATTCGGACCGCCAGTGACCCTCTGTATCCAACTGGGCCAAACGTATTACTGTACTGGTACTCTTACTGTAGTGGATACATTTATTTGTTAGAATTTGCAGTAAAACGACAATGGTCCGACTTCGTACTACAGGCACAGTAAGATTTAAATAATATTACTTTTAAGAAGCAGTCTCAAGGATTCCGCAAGGAACTACACTTTGGCCCCCTTTTCCCGACGGCTATTAAAACACATTATTGAACCATATAAATCATTATCAAGAAACCGAAACTCTCTAGACTAACAGGCGAAATCAAAACGCAATGTATTATATAGTAATTTGACTCGCACGCCGGCCGGTATTGGATGAATGCCAACCTCACTTGATTACGTTAAACCAGTTGAAATATTACAACAAATATGATTTGATATTTGTAACAAACCTCATTCTCTTCATCCATTTTACAACGCCGATGAAAATATAATTCAACACTATATTACAATTTAAGCGATAATGACGGTTTTGAGCGAAAGAATAACGCTACTACACGTAATTTCATTCAATGTATTTTGCCTATATGACAAGTCATTGCACTGTGAAATGATAATGATATAATTTTAAAACTATCTTAGAAAGATTTAGTTTCATCATCGATTATAAGCACTTTCTTTCTTTAGAACTCTCCATAGACTAAATAAGTATAGTTATTCACTATAACAAACAGTTAAAAGTAGTTATTTCACTACACATTGTTATAAAACACTAATTTATCTTTAAATAACACAATATACAACATATTACTGTGAGTTCAATCAACTAATAATTCATTAATTAATAAAAACACTCGTTCACTATGACATTCGTTATCAACACTACTACATATCACTTTCTATGTATTTGGTAACACAACGACACCTCTGAACATTGATATAAAATGACGGAATACAACATATTTAGCGTTAAAATGCTAAAAATATAAAAAAATTATAGATACAACCGTCTCTAAAAGTTATTTTAAACTGTAAAATAGTAATATTAGTTAAAACTCGGTATGCCGTATCTCGATAAGCGAGCAACCAAAATGAAGATAAGGCAGATGGTATCGAGATCAGAGCTAGATACAGAACTAGTGCCAAGGATGATCGGAGATACGTTGAGATAAAGTGACAAACCTATTTCTGCGGCCTCTTTAATGTTGATTCACTTGACGTCACTATTGGTTTGATAATTGTGCCATTAGTGCGTGAACATTTGTTGTCATGGCTGGACGAGTAACAAGGTTCATTTGAAGCATGATCAGTACAATTGAGACCTTGGCCACACATTTTTAAAGAATATTGACAATCGACATTATTAATATTTCGTCTAAACCCTCCAGTTGAGCTCAATGGTTTGTGTTAGGAGTGTGATAAGGCCAGGATTCAAACCCGGGCACTCTCAATCGTAAGACCTTACTCCTTACTAACTAAACTACCGACGCTCTATTTAGACGGTTAAAATGATTTCAGGAAATCTAGACTAAAATCAAAAATTTTAATAGTATTAAACTACTGATTGAAGGAAGAGGCTTTCGATCTTTCTTCTCGAGGTCGAGAGGTCAGACAACTGGTCAAATTTACAGAATTTGTAACTCCTGAAATGTGAAAGTATCTAATACTTCGCAAAGTAAGTATGTACCGCAGACGCCGCCGCTGCACTTCCAGAGCGTACCGAGGTATAGATATGCATGTGATATTGTTTATTGTTTAATACACTGCGGCTTCTCAATGCCGCCGTTTATCTACTTATATTAAAGGTTAACAAGTAATGTACGACACGTCATTCGACCGCACATTATTGTCCTTAGTGATAAAAGGATGCCAGTCTCGCAACCCGTTCATTTCTCATGTACACTTTTTAATTTTTTCACATAGGTACATTGCTTGTTAAACCTCAAACTGAGTAAATGAAATGCAGCAAAAAATTAAAACAAACAGTGTTATCTTATTTAGGCATATTTCACGGGACGCAGTATAAGCTGTGCCCTTAGCAAGAAATACTATCGATTTCGTAATGGAAAGGTATCGAGAGAACGAAGCAATGCGATTGGGAGACCCGCCAATCGTAATGCTTCGCTCTCTCGATACATTTATATTACGAATTCGATAGTATTTCTTGCTAAGGGCACAGCTTATACTGCGTCCCGTGAAATATGCCTAAATAAGATAACACTGTTTGTTTTAATTTTTTGCTGCATTTCATTTACTCAGTTTGAGGTTTAACAAGCAATGTACCAACAATGCTGTTTCGTGCTAAGGGCACAGCAAGCGTCTGCAGTAGTCGTATGCGGTAGACTACGGAATTATATATCTATACTGGAAACCTTTAATTAAATCTACACTGTATATTATAATACATAGATAGTTGTTTACTTGAAACCCAATTACGGTGCATACGTCGCCGTCAGTCCATCTGTCTGTCACGAAGCTGATATTTGGAACAGTTTAGTATAGCTATTCAGCATTTACCAACAGAATATGTTTCGTGACTACATGAGTTCCTGCGTTTCAAACCGGACAACGGCAATGTGCGTCATTACCTTTCATAACCATTCTCTTTTTATTAAACAAACATTTCAACTTGGAGTTTCATTCAACCACCTTTATCACGCATACTCTATCAAGGGTAGATTAACATTAACATTAACATAAACTTACGCCTATATTACACGCGAGCACATTAACTTACGCTTATATTGCATTTCGCCAGTTTATGTTTAGGTCCTAATGTAATAGATGGCGAGCCTATTGCCATTAACCGGGCTCTTATAAACCTGCGATAAATACACACATAATTTCGAAAAGTCATAATCGGTGTGTGCCATGGGAAAACCTGGGATTGAAACCAGGACCTCGTCTAAGTAGTCCATTACCCATACCACTAGGCTACCGCGGCTTTTTCCTGGAAAGCCGACCCTAAAGGAAGATTAACCACATATCTAATACGGTTACTGTTTTCCTATAGTATACGATTTAACTTCAAACGGATGTATTTCCTCTGGATCTGCCGCTACTACAACCAAGCACTCTCTCCTGCATGGAGTCAATGTAGGTACCAGGATAACGTCCCGTACACAATCAATGTAACGTTTATTTTTACTTTATTTATAATTAGGTATGTATTCCAGTGTGTTTACCCCCTAAAAGAGTTATTTGTGAGTATTTGGCAGATGTACAGAACAGCTACACCCGGCCTAGGTCATGGATTCGAATTGAAATATTTCCGAACGATTATTCTCGTTTACTGTAGCTCAGAGATTCGAACGGACGTGTTTCTTTTTCTTTAAGAAAGACCGATGAAAGTATCAATGTGTTTCCTTCTTCCTACAGTCCCGGGTCCATTAAGCGGGGCGTGAAAAGCATCTGATGAGGCCGTCAAGCTGAGCGCCACCATTGTAGCACTGAACGTGTTTGCAATGGTGACCCTCTTTCATTGGACTTTGCCTTCAGCTTAACATCAGGCGAGGTGAAGTCAAATTGACGTGCCATAGATAAAAAAAAAAAAAATCAATCAAGGACTAATTTATAGACACGATAGTGAAGCACTGTTGGTCCTAATTTGTCATATGGACATCTATGGTAGTCGCTACTTTTTTTTTTAAATCCCCACGTAATCCCCTCTTCCTACCGGAGCCAGTTGGGAAGCTATGTCAGACTCGAGCCGATCAAAATGCACGCGCGTTCACGTCACGCGTAGTTAAGCCCTAAAATATTCGATAATTGGTCTAACTATGGAACATTTATATCGCCAGTTAGTTACGGAGATCAGATGGCAGTCGTTTCACGGAAAATATCGAAGTGCAGCTGCTGTTAAACTAGAAAGCAGACAAAGGGAAAAACTCGAAGTATGATGATAATTAAGTATATGATAGTGAATTCTGTACGTACAAAATACCCATTTTGTACGTACAGAACTCGTAATCCTAATGATTTGATGTTTGCAGTAAAGCTTTTTCCAGTTGCTTCCAAATCTTGTAACTTCTCTTCTTTCTGTTCTTCAGGATTTTACGGGATCGAATGCTGTAACGTGCACTGCCACTGAACTTGAGCCATTCGTACTGACTTTTCTACGTATAGAATTTTTTTAAACACGAACTACCCACATACAGTGAAATTGGGACGCCATTTTAATTAAAATAATAAAGAGAAGTAAATCTATCATACCCAAGAATTTATGGAATGAGATCATGTTTATTTTCAGTTGAAAATAATGTATTTATGTAATGGTTTCAATGACACATTCTTTAGTAAAAATAAAACGGGTGGGCGTCGTTGATGTATGTACCCACATTTATTAACTAAACGCATATTAAATCTGTTGTTGAAAACATGGATAGTAGATATTATCGGGGATATTTCAAACCCAAACAAAATGAGCCGAAGCGACTCGGGCGTCCGAGATCGCAGAATGGCCTTCGTTCTTCAAGAGAGCGGGCCTGGGGGGTGACGGGACTAGATGGAGACTTTAGTCCCCACACCCGAACAGGGCCTTCGAAAGAGCGTCCAAAGAGAGAGTTCCGGGTCGTCCGGTGCGTGGAATATGTTGGCTACTATCTCACCTCCGACAACTAAAGACCTGAAGAAGGCGAGATTTAATCTATTCGAGTCCGACATAACATCCCCCAACGGGCACTGGCGCGCGGTGCAGTCCCAATGCTAGTTAAACGGATTTGCAATATCCAGAGTAGCAGTCAATTCGGGTCTAAAGGGCTAATTTCAGAATTTAGGCTTGTTCGAAAAAAACAATAAAATAAGGTTCGAATTGTCAAGAATAAGGTTCATACTGTCGAATTTGCCTATTGTTGCGTAAAAACGCACAGCAATGACTCGTGTATATCGCCTATTTCACACTTCTACTTGTTTTGTTTTCCATTTTTTCCCCAAAATTGGTACACGACGTGTTCTTAAATTTAAAACACGATTTTTGACGAGTTTCCTTTTTGATAGGGTTTAAAATAGGAGAGAAACGGGGCAGATTACTGAATAATAATTGTTATTTACTCATAAAAACGGACTTTGATGCTATTTGGTGGAAATATCAAGGACATGATTCCTCACATATTATTGTGCAAAAATTACTTACTACGCTCACGAGATCTAATGGCCACGGAACTATAGGTTTTAGAAGAGCTAAACGCTAATAACAATACAATTTCGCATAGATATAACAGTTATTCGGTTATAAAGCTATGGTTATGTGAATTTGTCGCTATGAATGCATTGGACATAGCTGCTATAATCGAGGCAGTTACAGGATGCAGCAAAAGCGTAATGTTTCAATGACGGTTGTTTATATAAATGGGTTTATGGTTTACAATACATACTGTATTTGCTTCCTATTCCTACATTTGTATTATTATGTAGGTATCTTACACTGTTTAGAATGCGGAAAATCTATATTTGGTATACATGAAGATGTTTATAAATGGTCATCAAGTAAAGCCGGCCTGGTACAGTCACCTGCAATAATATGTATACACCTGTGTCCTACAGTCCCGGGTCCTTAAAGCGGGGCGTGAAAAAGCATCTGGTGAGGCCGTCAAGCTGTGCGCCACCATTGTAGCACTGAACGTGTTTGCAATGGTGACCCTCTTTCATGAGACTTTGCCTTCAGCTTAACATCAGGCGAGATGAAGTCAAATTGACGAGCCATAAATAAAAAAAAATAAAAAAAACTTTGGAACCCTGTCACAATAATAAATGACAAGTCAACACTATGACATGAAACGGTAAAATTCGACAAGTTTAATGTGAAAAAGTTCTAAAACGTATACATATTATTGCAGGTGACTGTACCAGTTAGTCTTAAGAGGAATGATTGCGTCAGAGATTCGTTCGCCAATAGGTACAGCAGGTGTATAATGGGCTCAGAAAGTCTCAAGGGATTATAGATCTTAAGGTATCCAGGAAAGTGTGGCTAATAGAGATTGAGCCAAAGTGACTACACTTTTCTAATGGTAACCACACACGTTACAGTATATTTGCGTAAATTTAGGCTTACACAAATGTGTGTGGGAAGATATTTGCGCAATTTTTAATAACGTGTATTTGTGCAAGCTTAGGCTTGTGCAATTTTACTTGTACGTAGTCCATCTCATGGAAACTGGTAACCTAGGCCTATTGACGGAGGCAACACCAAGGCCGTTTATAATACTCGTGCTGACACCTTAAATAAAATTCACGCAAACTTCGTAAAACAGTTGAGGTTTTTTGGCCATACTGAGCTATCTAAAGATTTCATTCTGGCTTAGCAACTATCTACTCTGGAATGTTCCACTGACCTTCTTTTCCAGTTGCTTCTTCACTGTGACCAGCTGTTCCAAGTCATCTTCGTGTTGCCTGCGGAGTTGAGCGCGGAGTAGCTGCAGTTCCCGATGTGCCCGTTCGAATCGCCGCTTATATTTGTCGCCTGATACGGAGGCGTCCACCTCGGAGCCTTCCGAATCTGAGGGTTCGGCGCCCCCGTTGTCGGCTGAACGCCAGTGGAGGAGCTCAAGTTCGAGACGTTCGGAGGCCTGTGGGAAAATTTAATATTTATAATATAGGTACAGTCAAGGAATTTGATTCGCGTACCGTTCTAAGTCTAAATTGCCGATGACAATCTATAATATTAAGGGTTATCTTTCTTCGACGACGCTTTTGTTTACAGACATAGACTAGAAAGAGATACTACGATGATACTAAACCGAGCCAAACCGAGCTCTTCCGAACTCACTGTTTGACATCTTTCGAGAATACTATATTTTTTTGACAAACGATAAAATGTTGACTTGACAAGGTATATAATTTTTCCAAATTCTTTGAGGTTGACCGTGACCATAGAGTTATTTTATATTTTACAAGTATAATAATGGTTTTTATGGCTGGGGCGAACATAATTGGCTGTTGTCATATATAACTTCGTGGTTGTCATAGGTGACTTCAAAATATTAGCTGTGGACGTTAAAGTTTTAACGTCGACAAGTTTTCCCGCCGTTGAAAACTAAATGCTACGTTATAAAATAAACATCAGAAATTGTATTCTTAATACTTTTAATACTTAATAATAACTAATACTGTCAGACACAGCTTGGTGTCGGGCCGGCATTGAGTCTACTATCCGACTACACAAATGTCTGAACCACGCAACGATTCTAACACAACGTGACAATATTCCACTAAAGCTTGCTTCGTCCTCTCTTGACCATTTTGCCACTTCTGCACCATAATTCTCCAATTATCTTCTATTGGGTATAAATCGGGTGATTTTTCTTCTTCTCCAAATCGAGTAGGTAATCCATAGCCTCACAGTGTTGTTCTCGATATATCTATTTAGTAACGGAGCTATGTCGCAAATGCCGCGGGCCTGCTCATGCAATGTAATTATTTGACTTCTGCCTTCCACATTTTAAAATTTTACGTTTTTATCAAACACGTTCAATGTTTTAGTTGGCATTTGACTGTGTCACTAATTTGACATGGCCGAAGATTTTTTTTCCTATTTTAAATACGAAACTAAAAATAGGTTAGTATTCAGATTTAATTTCACTATGTCAAACTGTCTTCAGTTTGACATAGTGAAATTAATCTAAACATACTTTGTCTAAGGTCGAAGTTTGCAGACCTATCAACCGAACATGTGTCATTTTAATTATGCAAAACTATTTTACCATAACTAAACGAATATAACCCTTATGATATTTTCATAGTTCGAGCAAAAAATCATCTGAACGGTACGCGAATCAAATTCCTTGTCTGTACATTAATATATTGTTGTGTTTGTACACTGTATCTATGTGTGAGTATGCACATTAAACGTTCATCAGTCAGCGTTTGTCCGTGTTTCATTCCATACACTACATTGGCGCAGTCGGAATACTACTTACCCACATATACAGGAATAAAAATCTGTAAAAATATTATTCTACAATAATGCCTTTCGGAAAATTAGAAAGTTTCGAAATAAATTCTCATAATTGGGAGGCTTATTGCCGTCGTGTTAAACAATACATCGCCCTGAACGGGATCAAAGACGACCTACATGTGGCTACCCTAGTGACCCACGTCGGCGTAACTTGTTATGAGTTAATGTGTGACCTGTGTGCTCCCGCGTTACCGGAGGACAAAAGTTTTACGGAATTGACGGATATTGTTAAAGAACATTTGGAGCCGAAACGCTCGGAAATCGCTGAACGTCATATCTTTCGGCAAAGGAAGCAAAAACCTGGGGAATCTATTAGTGACTACCTACAAAGTTTAAAACATCTCGCCAAAACATGCAATTTTTCGGCAGTGTTAGTGAATCCTTTGGAAGTTAACTTACGAGATCAATTTGTATCGGGTTTATGCAGTGAAGACATACGGTCTAGACTTTTTGCTGAAAAGGAACTCCAATATCAACGGGCCGTGGAGTTAGCGTTATCTCTCGAGGCAGCGGATAGGCATGCATTAGTGGCAGCATCGGGCAGCTTGGGTAACGAAGGCGGCACTAGTGGAGAAGTCGAGGGTTTGCATCGTGTCGGGCCAATACAAGGTCGTAGACACGGCCGCTCAGCTGGCGGCGGCACGGGCCGCAGCGGGGCGACCGGCGGCAACAGCGTTGGGGCAGCTGACAGTAGCAGCAAAAGCACTGCTGTTAACAGGCAGAGTTGTTCGCGATGTGGCAGAGATGGTCACGCGGCGACCAGGTGTCGATTCAAAAACTACAACTGTGACGCTTGTGGCCAACGGGGTCACCTCAAAGTGGTATGTAGTGCAGTTACAGACAAGAAGCAAAACAAAGGTCAGTACTTTATTAATGATAGTGACAGCAATGAAGATGAATTAAACTTTTATAATATTGTAAGTGCAGGCGATAGTCCATATTACATCGATTTATGTGTAAATAATAAATACATGAAATTTGAGATAGATACCGGTAGTCGTATCTCAGTCATTTCTAAGTCCTGTTACGATAAATATTTTTTTAATGTACCTATTGTAAATAAATCGCTGCGACTTAAATCTTATACAGGTACAATCATATCACCTCTGGGTTTCGTCACAGTTCAGGTTGTTTATGAATCGGTCAGTACACCGCTTGAATTGTATATTGTAGAAAACGGTGGCCCTGCGTTGATTGGTCGCACTTGGATAAGAAAATTGCATTTAAATGTGTCTCAATGTTATAACTTGATCGATAGTGATCAAGATGTTCATCGGCTACTTTCTGATTACCCAGAGGTATTTGCAAGCGGGTTAGGTACGTTTGTAACTCCTATACAACTACACCTCACAGATAAAACGCCGATATTTGTTAAGGCGCGAACTTTGCCGCTTGCCTTGCGGGCACCCGTCGAGCGAGAATTGTTGCGACTGCAAAAAGATGACGTCATATATAAAGTAGATAGGTCTGATTACGGAACTCCAATCGTGCCTGTTATAAAAAAAAATGGAGATATTCGCATTTGCGGTGATTACAAGATTACGATTAACCCAATTATTAAAGATTTTCACTATCCGTTACCTCGAATTGAAGACATATTTTCTAAATTGGCAGGTGGGGTTCAGTTTTCAAAATTAGACTTAAGTCATGCCTACCAGCAGTGTCTGCTCACACAAGATTCGCAACCGATGACCGCTATTACCACGCACGTAGGTACATTTTTGTATAAGCGGGTACCTTTTGGCATTAAATGCATTCCACAAAATTTTCAAAAGCTAATTGATGAAACTCTAGTTGGCTTAGATTGCACTGTGGTTTTTCAGGATGATATTTGTGTGACAGGCAGTGATAAGAGCAGTCATTTGTATAATTTGAAATCTGTTTTGTTACGACTTAAGAATGCAGGACTGCGAGTAAATTGGTCTAAATGCGAATTTTTTAAAGATAGTGTAACATATCTAGGTTACAAAATAGATAAGCACGGTTTACATACAGATGAAAAAAAGATTCATGCAATTGTATCGGCTCCTGTGCCAACCGATATAACCCAACTTAAAAGCTTTTTGGGCCTTGTTAACTTTTATAGCAGATTTTGTATAAATTTAAGTGACACGTTAAAACCGTTGTATAACATATTAAAAAAAAATGTAAAATGGTCATGGGACGAGGATTGTGCAATGGCTTTTCGGAAAATAAAGACTATTTTGTCAAGCGCGCCTGTTTTAGCTCATTACGACCCTGGTTTACCGTTGATATTGTCAGTGGATAGCAGCGCTTACGGGTTGGGCGCAGTCCTCACGCATAAGTACCCCGACAACTCGGAGCGGCTCGTCAGCTGTGCGTCGCGCACGCTCAACGCGGCAGAGCTCAACTACTCGCAACTCGACAAAGAGGCGTTAGCGATAGTGTTTGGGATAGAAAAACATCATCAGTACTTGTATGGAAGACATTTTATTTTAAGAAGTGATCATCGTCCATTAAGCTACATATTAGGTAAGAATAAGGGAATTCCACAGACAGCAGCTAGCAGAATACAACGTTATGCTATTAAATTAGCTGCCTACAATTATAGTATAGAATTCATACCCTCGAAAAGGAATAGTTTTGCTGACTTTCTATCTAGATTACCAATAAGACGTAATAAAAATATAAATATGAAAACAACCGAAAAGTTGAGCAAGGGTTATTTGAACTTCTTAGTAGACAGGTTACCAATAACTTTTTATGAAATACAAAAGGCAACAAATAAAGACCTCTTATTAAATAAAATTAAAGGTTTCGTTAAATTTGGTTGGCCGGACAAAATAGAAAACGAAGTTGAAAAAATATTTTTCATGCGCAAAGATAATTTGTTCATTGAACACGACTGTTTGGTATGGGGTTACCGAGTGGTCATTCCCAAAGCGTTACGTCCCCAAATGTTAGAAGAGCTGCACAGTGGTCATGTAGGAGTAGTCAAAATGAAGCAATTGGCACGCAACTACATTTGGTGGGAGCGAATAGACACCGACATCGAGAGTACTTGCCGCGAGTGCCGCGCGTGCGCCGCGCAGCGCGACCAGCCGCCCGCGGCGCCCTTGCACAGCTGGAACTGGCCGGCGGAACCGTGGTCGCGTCTTCATGTCGATTTCTTAGGCCCATTTAAAAATAGATATTACTTCGTGTTAATTGACGCACATTCTAAGTGGTTGGAGGTAGAAACAGTACCCAGTACGTCAGCCACGGCAGTTATATTCGTTTTAATGAAATTATTTGCGCGATTTGGATTGCCTAAAGTAATTGTTAGTGACAACGGGCCACCTTTCTTTTCTGAAGAATACAATAGTTATTTAACTAGGAATGGGATAAAACGTACATTAGTCGCGCCCTATCACCCGTCAAGTAACGGCGCTGCCGAAAACGCGGTAAAATTAGTTAAGCGAGTATTAAAAAAGGCCATAAATGACAATGATAACAGTGAGAAGGCTTTACAACGATTTTTATTCACGTATAGGAACACAGAGCACTCCACCACCCACAAGGAGCCAGCAGTAGCCCTACTGGGCCGTAGACTGCGAGGGCGACTTGACCTGGTGCGGCCTGACACCAGTTTGGTTGTAGGTGCCGCACAGCATAGGCAGGAAGTCGCGCGGGGAGGTTCCCTCCGGCAGTTGGGTCGAGGGGAGCAAGTGCTCCTCAGGGATTACGCTAACAAAGATTCTAAGTGGAAGGAAGGACACGTAATAGACAGGACAGGTCCGGTCTCTTATTTAGTCCGACCGTTTGACAGTAGTTCCTCTGTGAAGCGTCATGTAGACCAAATAATTAAAATAAATCCGCAGGTTAGAAAGTCTAGACATTCAATGGTAGATGTCATGGTGCCCAAGACACCACCGGGGGAAGAGGAAGTAGTAGGAGGCTTTACAAATTGTGATGCTAATACACCAATGTCAGGTAATGATGAAGTTGGGTCGTTGCCACACTCTAGCGCTCCGATGTCTTGTCCACAAGATATGTTACCACCACCCCCGATGGTTCCCGTTACCAATATAGCAACCGAGACAAGTGCCAAGGACATGGGTTTAGAAAGTGACCAACAATCGACCAATGACAATATCAAGGGTCCAGGTGTTAAACGTTCACCTCATCACATGACTTTGAGACCACGTAAGAATAAATTGTAGGTATTATAGAATTTATATGTGTATTGGGTAAATTGTTATCTTATTAAGTTTATAGTTTTAGTTTATATATTATACATAAGTCCGTCGCATACTTACCTATTATAATGCTCGTACATATGTATTAAGTTCAGTTTTGGTATTTAAGTAATAATGCAATGTGTTTAGTTTAATATTTAAGGAGGAAAAGTGTTGTGTTTGTACACTGTATCTATGTGTGAGTATGCACATTAAACGTTCATCAGTCAGCGTTTGTCCGTGTTTCATTCCATACACTACATATATAACGTAAATCATCTTGTTAATCCTCGAAGGTAGAGGTTTATGAACATCCAAATTTTGTTAACTATTATTTTTGATTCCATATAGGAAGCAAGTTCATTGCCGTCAAGCGGGCACTGGTTTTATTACAAGTCAAATATAAGTTGTCCCACATTCAAAATTAAAACTTTTTAACTTACTGAATAGCCATAACACAACAACAAAAGTTTTCTCTCTTCTTTGTTTATTGAAGGGATTTTTTTCCCGCCGGACCACCAGTACCATTAGACTGTACCATTGATCGCAAAAATGGTACTGAAGTACCCCCCTAGTACTATTGATGGTATAAAAGATCGTCGCTGGACCACCATGGGATAAATCAGTACCATTTATACCATCAATGGTACAGTCTAATGGTACTGGTGGTTCGGCCAGATTTTTGTGGAATTGTTTTTTTGGATGAGGAATGCGAAACACTATTAGGTTATGACGTACACATGCTGATTGAAGGACGAGATTATGACGCCGATTTTTCCTATCGATTTACGGGGTCCAGACCGTAGTCACTAACGGAAAAACCAAGATAAACCAAATCAAAAGAGTGGGACAGCGCATTTCGGGTTTAAAACGCAAGCGTTGGATGCAAACGTTGCTAACTGTACGATGATGATGATGATGAGTTAATACTACGTATAGATAGATATCGGTGTATATGATGACCCCAAGTCATATCACAACATTACTCTATATGCCTATTAAGCGTGTTTTTGGTCTCATTTGAGGAAAGTGCGGCGGCCATATCGTTTCTCTCGTAACTTAGGGTCATAATATTAGCCAATGATTACATAAAGTTCGAGTCCGACATAACATACCCAACGGCCCTAGTAAACCGCGGTAGACTAGTGGTATGGGTAATGGACTGCTGAGACGAGGTGTCGGGTTCGATCCCAGGTTTTATCATGGCGCACACACCAATGACTTTTCGATGCTTTTCGTAGTTATGTGTGTATTCTCGCAGGTTTATAAGTGCCCGGTTAATGGATTGCCTATTGAGGCTCGCCACCTATTACATTGCGACCTAAACATAAACAGGCGAAATGTGGGTGCTAGCACCTCTGCCTACCCTTTCGGGGATATAGGCGTGAGTTTATTTTATGTTATGTTATGTTAATTACAAGACTATTGGTATGGGTAATGGATTGCTGAGACGAGTACACAATTAAAAAAAAGCGTTAACCCACCTGCTGTAACCTTTGGTTGTTAGCGAGCAGGTCTCGGTTGTCTCTCTCCACGCGGAGTCGTTCTGCGGCTTCAGCGTCTGCTCTTTCAGTTGCCAGTCCTGCCGCCGCACGCTCTTCGGCAAGCTCACCACCCACTTCTGAGAGCTGAGAACAAAAAAATATAGATAAGTAAAAAAAAATATTAAAAAGTTACGGCTTACAAAAACTTGCCAAAGATTTTTAGGGTAGCCATACAATTTAGTCTTGCACAAATACGCGATCTGGAAATTTGCACAAGTATTTTCCAATAGACGGCACAGTATATTGTGCAAGCCTAAATTTGCGCAAGTATGCTTGAACGTGAACGTGTATGGCACCCATAATTTAAAAATACATGAATAAATGGTTTTGTTATAGTTCGGGGATTTCGTTTTCAACGTAGGTACAAATATATTTTCTGGTTTCAATCCGGACGTTATTCCGTTTTCTACTAACGTCGTCGACATTTAAGCAAGGGTTATTTTTTACGAATGCTGATTTCAAACGTAGCGAGAGATTCTAACATTCATTCGAGCACAGTGAGTGCTCTTATTTCGAGCAACTATTGATATTTAAAATAAGCGTAATTTATATTTAAAAGGCTGCGAGTTTTTGAGAGAGGACGGACAGATAGACGCACCGGCAATATTTTGGCTAACAATTTATTACGATTATTATTTATTATTATTATTTATTAGTAATATATAAGAAAAGATATCTGAACTTTTGAGGCATTAATATGCACACTTTAAACAATTTCAAAAGTTAATGTCTCGATGAGATTTGAACCCGCGATAAGTCTCTTACAGAGAAGACGCTCTGGAGCTACTGGACCACGATAGAGCTTTCGATTTCGGGATGACGTTAGGGATGACATTGGCGCCGTCTATCAACAATCCCACGAACTATTCAAAACAATGAACGATTTATATAACATTTTTAAACATTGTTTTTTTTTTAAAAACCGATCAAATAATTTACTGAAATTCAAGTTCCATCTAGACATTCACGTTTTCTAATTTTAAATCCTTTTATAAAAATAATTTCAAACATCTCTTTAGGGTAAGCGGACACAAAGCAAAACATTCGCTAATGTCCTTGCATACACAGATATTCATAAATATTGTATAGCAATATATTGCACTATAATCAATATTGTACCTTCACCATTAGGTAATAAGGTTGATATTCAGCCTTAGTTATACTCCAAGTATTATCGTGGCCTATATTTTTTGATGGCTCCGGGAAGAAGATTTAATGATTAATAAACTGAATTATAAATAGCTTTAAGCCTACATAATTTGCTAGTATTAATATAGAATGAATATTATTATATAAAGGGCAAGCCACAAGGCTTAAGAAAGCTTAAAAGGACAGTAGAGGAAGTTCGTCAAGTATGTAGGTACCCGTTAGGACACAAAGAATAGAAACGGCCGTTATCTCTGCCTACCCCGGAGAGAGGAAAGCTTATGTGCAGCCATAACTAGCATTTATTTGAATATTACATATGTAGCTGTCTATCTGTCCGGCTGTCTGTTACGAATACCCGCCAAAACACTGAACTAATTTTGATGAAATGTGTAACAGAGATTGATTAGACTTTGGGAAAGGACATAAGGCTATATTTATTCGCGATAACCGTCATCTGTCACAGGCTATAGTTAGTAAGTCGTTAGTATTAGGTACTACATAGTATAAAACTAAGTCACGTTCTCTGTCCCTATATCCCTATGTCCTTTGTATGCTTAAATCTTTAAAACCACGCAACAGATTTTGATGCGGTTTTTTTAAATAGATAAAGTGATAGAAGAGCAAGGTTTATATACAACCAACTGGTGCGGAGCAGAAGTGAAAAATGTTTCAAAAACTTTATGTCGCCGTGTCGCAGACGAAGTTGCGCGGGTCAGCTAGTAGTAGATACTATAAAACTAAACGTTTATTTTATTCGTTCGTATATAGCAAATTTAGTAAACTTAATAATTGCTTGCACTTGTGCGAAGGTTAGTTACTTATTGCTTGCCTTGCACGAAAGTTGAGTCCATAACAAGATAATTATCATCGTAAATTCAAATTTGTAATGATAGGTATCACCATTTTACTGTCATTAGTAAGTCCGACTATCTCTACTTTCGTAGTCTAAAAGGTGTTAAATCATTTTATGGCGGAAAATCGTTTAGCCTTAGCTCTAGAAAGTCTATAATTGCAATGTTCCTAGTCGTTTATCGTAGGTAATTTCTCACTACCGCAATGGGTGACAGTGTGGTTATCGCTTCATGACAATATGCCTAGCTGCATTTGACAGATAATCGTTTATAATGACCGAGAGACGAATATGTTGACAGCGAAATAGTATATGACTGGTTGGCCTGTAATGCAGGTCAGTGATTGACGCATTATAATATTGTTTGATGCAGTCTGCGTGCATGCATATGTAAATTGCAATTTTACAAGCTTAAACGTTTGTATGTTTTTCGTGTCAATTCATGCAATTTATTGAACTGCTGTAAATTTCATATTATGTCTTAAAGAAAAAAAAGTATACTAAAAGGGATTTCTGCCTACTTCTTCAATGATTTAAATGCGTGTACAATTACACGATTACACAATAAATTACGATCGGTTCTTCAACGCTTTCGTGTCAATTCATGCATTTTTTTTAAAAATGTTGTCAATTTCATATTATGTCTCAAAGAAAGAAAAAGCTGGGACCTAAACATAAACTAGCGAAATGTGGGTGCTAGCACCTCTGCATACCCCTACGGGAATATAGGCGTGAGTTTATGTTGTGAAAGAAAAAGCCCGATGTTTTCTTCAGGTACTATACTAAAATGGATTTCTGCCTACTTCTTCAATGATTTAAATGCTTGTATAGTTACAATCGGTTCTTCAACGTATCAAAATATTGTAATATTTGTGGAGATACATTCTCATCAATAATATTAGTATAGACAGACTATAGCTAATAAAATTCAAGGTCTAACTGCACCATTAACTACGCGGCAATATTTCATACATAAACAAGTTATATCTGGAGCAATTGACGCATTGTGTAGGAGGCCGGCTAACGAGTAATCGTCTCGTGAATTCGCAAGAAGATAAACCATAAAACTTTGCCAAAACATGTACACAAACCGCGCACAAGAACACACAAACATTGTTAAGAAAACCCACATTTCCGGTACTGTTTGAGTGACAACGTTAAAATATCACGCTGATGGATGATTGAGAAAAACTTGCACATGTAAGAATCGTCGTGAAAACAAAGAGAATAAAAAAATCTTTTGGCAAGCGATGCATATGAGGTAACAGTCAGCCAACAGTTACAGTGACAAGCGCCACTTGTAGCTCAAGAAATGAACCTAAACAGCCGCCAATATAATTTATAAACATTAATCTTTACGAACATCGCCAGCTCTTTAAAACATTTAACATAATATGTTATGATAAAAAAGTAATCTCTAAATGAGTCACCTCATCCATTTCTGAGACAGTAGTTCTATCTTCCGAGATACCGCGGCTAGATCGGCATACACTGCTGGCTCTGCTTCCATTTCGGCTGAACATCGTAAAACCTTTAATCATGATATTCGTAGCAGACTTTGATTTACCAAGCCTTCCGTTCATTCCATTCATCATGTCAGAATCATCTTTATGTCCTAAACGTCGCCATTCTTCCATGACATGATCAGTTCGCTTCAAGAAGCTGTCAATCTTACTGGTCAAATAGTTAGAGGAAGTTCCATCTTCCATATGAGCAGCCACTGGCTTGAATTTCTGACGAAGCGGCTGTTTGTTACAGCCGAGGATAAACGACAGGTTAGCATCGAAAACAACTGGAGCTTGCTCTTTTGATCTCAGTTCTTTTAAATCTACATTTTCAGAGTTATCACAGGTTTGAGGGTACATTCTTCTTGGTGTAGGCGTCCTATTGTATAGAGTAGAGTTCATGCTAGAGGATCGAGATAGTGGCACGAAGGTCCCATTACTGCTGCATGTCGAGTACTGGCTACCAGAACTCCGAAGGCTGCTACATGAGAGTGGACTTGGTGATCTAGATAACAGTGTGCTACTGATGGGTAAATGACGACGAGCGAGCTCAGCTATGGAACCCGTCTCTACAGAAGCCGAAGAAATGCTCCGTCTATAAGACGGGCTAGGAGATCGATTCACTAAGTATTTTCCATTTTCAACATTGCTCTGCGAAACAGTGTGTACTTCTCTCAGTGGTTTGGTAACAAATAGCTTTTTACCATTGAGAAGAGTAGTCGGTGGTTTCGGTGGCACTTTTTCATCAAAATCAATCGGCAGCGTTTTAGACTTCTTCACAGGTAGGATTGGTCTGCTTGGCGGAGCTTTAGGCGGTTTTTTCGGCGTTGTATCCAGTATGGGTGGTGATAACGGTCCATTGCCGTTCTGCGGATGAGCTCCATTGATTGGCGGAGATAGCACACCATTTGTTGGTTTACTTTGTACTGGTATATGAAGCTTCAACGGGTTAGAGCTCATGCCGTTGACGGCGTCGGCGACGTTTGCGTGAGGCATATTTTACGCAGTTCGCTTACGTTTCCTGTAGCGGAAGTGTCGCGAACGATGAAAGTCCAGTGCCATTTCACGGTTGTAGTTGCAGTATTATTGTCGCGAACGTTACGGGATGCGTCGGGACATTAGTTGGAAATAGAACCGGCGCGAGAGGGCTTCGCGGACTCACTGCGCCGGCTATCTCGGTCGCCGGGCCGACGACGCGGCCGCTCGACTATTTTAGTTTACTTAGATGTCGAAGTGCACGCGCCGGCTGACACTCGCTGGACCTTCACATTTCGGACGTTCGAGTACGAACGAGCCAATGACAACATTCGTACGTCCGCTGTCTTTAATCCAAACAGTACTAAATCTATCAGAAGAAAGCTGGATTCCGCGCAAATATGAGAGATGAACAGTAATGGCTGTAGGGTGCCTAAGTCAATCGAATATTTCAATAAATCAGATGCGCATTCACGATGTCTGTGCATGAGCGGTCGTGCGGAAACCGTAAAGATTGCTATTACCTTGTTTATAGATGGATTATACAAGATTCCACGTATGGCAGAGCTATGCTTTCCTATAGAATTATCAGGCACAGAGACGGATTAGCAATATCAGTATCTAGCCTGCCTTATGCGCTAGACAGGCCAATACATGTTGTCGATAAAAGGAAACAAAATAATAGCAGGTACCGCGATCATATGGTAAATATAATAATTTCCCTTTTGATTTGCTTGACGTTTTGGCCAGGTTACACTAGCCGTGTGCATTCTTGAGTTGATAAATTACGTTACTATTAAAACTAACATGTATATGTATGCAAAAAATAAATAAAGTACGGTAAAAAAGAGAGAGATTGTGCCGGGATTTTAAGAAGTATAACTGTGAAAGAAGTGTAATTGTTTATCTCTAACTAAAGTCTGATTAATAAGCATTACTAAGAGTCATCGGGTCAAAATACCGATTAGAATAGCGAACCGTTTGAGTCACTGGTATGATAACAAAGTATTTAGACTATTTACTCAAAGTCAGGTATTTATTTACAACTTCTGAACAGATGTAGATGGAAATACGTCATAACGAAATAATGTACACGGTAACAAATTTTTTTTTTTTTTTTATCTATGGCGCGTCAATTTGACTTCACCTCGCCTGATGTTAAGCTGAAGGCAAAGTCCCATGAAAGAGGGTCACCATTGCAAACACGTTCAGTGCTACAATGGTGGCGCTCAGCTTGAATTGAATAGTTCCCGGCATATGCGGGGTGTTAGGGGAACGCTCCCAAAAACGAAAACTGGAGATATTATAGACCATTTGATTAAAAAATTGGGCTACTTTTTTTGACTGCATTACTTTTTTTTGGTAGGATTTTTAAAAACCTGCTTATTAGTATAATCCACGCAATAATACAATCAAAAAATTAAAAATCATTGCACCTTTTTATTTTTTATTTATGGCACGTCGATTTGACTTCACCTCGCCAGCTGAAGGCAAAGTCTCAGGAAAGACGGTCATTATTACACGTACAGTATTACAATTACAGAGAGAGAAAGAGATTATATTATGCCGGCAACTAAAACTAATAGATACATCACTACAGACATAGCTTACTGTTTGACGTAAGCATATGGAAACAGTAAATCGTTGGCAATATCTAAATGACAGTTGGCAACGAAAATTGATCAAAAACGTAAATACTTTGGCAATAACAACCTGGTATATTATATTACTGAAGCGCATATTATGGTTAAACTATGACGCTTTGGAAATTAATAAATATGTATTATTAGCTATTGCCCTTGGCTCTGAATTTTTGATCCCGTACCTTGTCTGGACTTTCACAAATAATTCAAGACCGAAATTAGCCAAATCCGTCCAGCCGTTCTCGAGTTTTAGCGAGACTAACGAATTGCTTATTTTTATATATTCGTATATAGATTGCGAAAGTTAATGCACATATGACTACATTAAAATTGTATTTTTTGTATTTTGTTGTGATTTTTTTATTGTCAAATAACCCTACGTGTAAATCTCGAATATTTGCCTGCGGATAATTAGGTGCCCGTTTACGGTCGGACCCGTGCTTCACCAAGACTTTCTACCTGGGTGAAGCATGGATACTAATAGGGGCTCCAGCTCCAACTCATGATGGGTATAGTCAAATAATTAGGAAAAATACGTTATTTAAGAAACAATAGAATTTATTTTAAGAAACAATATAATATTAGAACGCATTCTTTTCAAAAAAAAATAATTAAAAAAATTCTTTTATTATTACTGTCTGCCACAATTCACTCCTATTAAATAATTGTTCAGATCATTTGAATCATATAGGAAAGACCAATTAACTGCATCACTATACAGTACCGTGATCAGTGCATACCAGGTGGAGAACCCAGAAGTTTACACGAATATTTATCTACTGATACTGATTTTTCTCGGATGATATTGCAATTTATGAGCTGTTAATTGTGTTTACACTTCACCTGACGTTTAGGACTATGTTCATGAAAAATATTGTCATTAGATTTCGTGTTTATTGCACGAGTGTGGCTACTATGTATAAAAAAATCAAAATGGCGGCTTTTTGGCGACCAAAAGTACGTTCAATAAAAATATTGCATTCATGTTTTTTTTTAGTTTATTACTCAACTATTATTTACATCTTGAATTTTCATACAATAATAAATTAAGTACCTACTTAATATGTATGTTGCGCATGTTTCTGTAATGTTATTTTTACGTCTGACAACTACCAATGTTACTCATTGATGTGGTCGAATCATGGTAAATAACTCACTAGTCTGTAAAATATTGTGGATATTCAAAATTCGAAATTCAAATATCATCTATATAAGATGATGGGTCACCTAATGAGACACGACTTGTTTCTAACAAAGATACAACAAAGAATGGAAAGTAGAAGGAAAGAGAGGAAGAGGTAGTCCAAGAGGAACATTTATGGCACAGATAAAGGAAAAGATACAAGTTGCGTCGTATCAGGAGGTCAAGGGCTTGGCGGGAGACAGAGAGATGTGGCGATTACTCCACCGACAAGAGCTTAAGTTTAGAGAGATAAGAATGGAGGATTTATGAATTTTGTTTGGTGAAATGAGGGTGTTAATTCACCTCCGTCTTCCCCGGAAGGGAAATTGGGGTGATCATATGTATGTATGTATGTGAAATCAATCGACCGAGTTTCACATATTTTTCACAAGTGATAAAATTCGTTCAAGGAAACATCGGCAGCCCACATTAAAATCTAGAATAACCTAAATTTATATTCAGATAATGTTACCGACACGTCCAATCATTTACACTTGTGAGTTCTAGTTTTCATTGGCACATACAGATTTCAATACATTATTCTACAATAAATTGAGATCGACAACCAACATTATTCACTATTCACAATAAGAACACGTATTGCTAACACACTTTTACTTCTCCACGATATTTATTATTGAACCTGAGGGGTTTCGCCTTGCGCCATTCTCAAAGGTTTACATTGATAGTACCTACTGTCATTCTCAAAGGTTTATATTTACACGTGTGTTTTCAATATGTATAACAATAAGTTTCACCAAGTGCCTCCCATCAACAGTATAGTGGCCAATCACTTTCGTCTTGACTTAATGACTAATTTTACGTGACCGTCGCATAAAGTTATTAGTACTATTTAGAGGCCAGAGGGTCATAGTATGCCCTCCGGCAACTGAAGACCCAAAGACGGTGTGCGTTTCAGTCGGTTCGAGTCCCACATAACCTTCCCAACCGGCTCCGGTGGGGGGGTATTCGTGGGGATTTCTCGCACGATAAAAAAAAAGAGGGTCATAGTATGCGAGTGACATACATAATATAAGACCATATCTTTACACAAAACTTCGGTGTTAGAAAGTAACAGAGTATATGAACCGTGAACTGTATTTTATAAACTTCTTAACTTATCAGACTGTCATAAAAAGTACATAATATTTAAATTCCAGTCGTACGTTTAATTCGGTAACGCGGTAATGAGGAGATTATTACTCTATTTACGCTAGTAATAGTAACTTTATGGCCGGTCCACTAAACAGAAAAAAACAGTGTAGAGATTATTTTAAGCCTAAATTAGTATTCCATCACTACATAGTATGTCGCTTTTTCTGCTCCTATATCCCTATGTAGGTAGGATCTTAATGCGGTTATTTTAATAGATTGAGTGATTGAAGAGGAAGGTTTATATGTATATAACATCATGCTACAACCAATTGGTGCTGAGCAGAAGTAAAAAATGTGGCAAAAACGGGGTGACGCAGACGAAGTTGCGTGGGTCAGCTAGTTAAACTATAAATAGTTCAACTATCTATAAATGACGATACTTTACTGACTACTAACAAATATCAACCAAAATGTTTAGCATCCCGAGCAACAGTACCTAAATACTATTAATTTAAAATAACATTCATGTTAAGTACGAAGAAAAACATAGTTACTGTTAATCTTGTAGTGATGGACATACAAAACTCACGCACCGAAAGGGCTCTAACTGGGGGATACTATCGAACTTACATCCGAGACAATCTTCGTCGCGAAGAATGAAGCGAAAATACCCTTGGGGGTTTGTTTTTTGTTTTGTTTTTAAAACGTCTTTATTCACTTGAAATTATGTACAAATGTTACTTACATACATGCAACAGTATAAGCATAGCACTTAACCAATTTTGCAAGGCTGGGGTACCTATAATAATTATTACCACTAAACGTTAACCATTTATTTTGATTACAAAATTTTAACATATATCATAATTAAGATTATATGAATACATGTTATATAGAATACAACGTTTTGTATGAACAGCTGTTTTATTGCATAAAAATATTCAGCAAGGAAGAGAAAAAAACATCTACCTTCAATTGGGGGTAACAAGTGACAGTCGTTTTTTAAAATGGAATAGATTAAACGATTGATCAATCGTTTGGGATTGACGATCGTTCACGCCTGTCATAAATGTCATAAACAAAATACGTGTCAATCCCATACGTTGAAAATTATATTCTGTTCCATTCTATGAATCGAACAATTAGATTAAAAAAAGTTCAGACGTAGGTATACATATTTTTTGCATAATAAGGTCTATTTTGTCAAATTCGTGCACTTTGGTGCAAATACGCATAAGAATAACACGCGTACAACCGCCTTCACTCTCTACCGTTTGTTTATTTTCGTTCTCCGTGAAGAAGACTGAGAAGTTACTTCGGATTTCTTTTGGTAGTTACAATTAAATGTCAAGTGCCGTCTTTAGGCTGGTTGCAGGAAAGATGGGTTTAATTTTATAACATAGTCGTTATCAGTATTAGCGCAATACATTTTAAGCTACCGAGATCGACCAATTTGGTATTAGCATAAAATGAAATCCCGTCCGAAACTACTCAATTCAGCGATTTTAATGCAAGACAAAATATTTTTATGTAAATGACTATCATTTACCCGAAACTTCGGTCCGCAACTTCGGGCATAAATTTTATGGTAGGATTACTGTTCCAATTCTAATCCAACGTTGCCGGTCAGATGTTCCAATAAGAAATAAATAACCGGCAGCGACGTCTGCCAATGCGTCCGTTTGTTGCAATCCACAGTGCCATCACACGTTGCGTAAGAGTTGAAATGGGATTGTAATCTGTTTCGCATTCTCATACAATATGTTCATGGTGATTACGAATATACAAGGTGATAGGGGGACGCTCCCAAAGTCGAATACATAAATAAAAATTCTAATAAATATTCTAGGACAATCTACACACCGTCACCTAGAACCATGGTAAGCATAGTTTAACTAACTTGTGTTACGAGTTCTAGAATGCGGATAAACATACATAAATACATTTTTTTGTAAATACATAGGTACATATTATACATAGAAACACCCAGACCAATTCAGATATTCATATTCAAACCACAAAAATATTTGCACTGAGCGGGAATAAAACCCGCGCCTCCTGTGTAGCAGTCGCGATCACTACTGCTACGCCACGGAGGTCGTCAACATCATCATTCTCTGAACCTTTTACCAACTCAGTTGGGATCGGCTTTTCAGTCTAACTGTGATGCGGCTGAACTTCGATATTTTCCGTGAAGCGACTGCCATCTGACCTCCACAACCAATGGTCCAATGAGCAATGATGGCGATATCGAAGTGCCAAGTTAGACTAGTTTGACTTTTGAGGGCTCCAACTACCCGTAACGACTGCCATAGATGTTTGTATGGCAGACAGACCTCCACAACCAATGACCAATGGCGATATCGAAGTTGTCGAATACATATATGGACTACCATATACTAACTCCGGGTACACTATATATTGGCATGAAAAATACGACCTGGTATTTTTATACCGCTTAATTAGCATAATTCACTCTCTATCTAGTTGTTATGAAAAAACATCTGATGAGGCCGTCAAGCTGAGCGCCACCATTGTATTTTTCTACGGTTTTTTTAATGGGACACCATTATACTCTTACTTGAGACTTTGCTTTCAGCTTAGGTACTATCGGGTAAGGTGAAGTCAAATTAACGTGCCTTAAATTAAAAAAAAATCACCGGGAAGAGACAACGGTAACCTTGGTATATGCAAAAGGAGCATAGGCTTGTGACCACAGCTAGTGCAACCTTTTTTTATCGTGCGCAAAATCCCCACGAATATCACTTCCCGCCGAAACCGGTGGAGGTGATTATGTCGGACTCGAACGGACTAAAATAGACGCCATCTATTGTTATTGATTGCCGGAGGTGAGATTATAAACGACATATCTCTTGCAACCCGGCAACGGCTAGTGTAACCTGTCTAAAACGTCAAGCAAATCACAAAAGGTAGGTACCTGCCCGGGTTTTGCTAATCATATAACATGCAACGCGAAGTTTTAAAAGTGAGTATTAAAATTTACACTGTCGATAAAACTAAGAAATTCTACAAACTGCTGAGTACATAACGAAAAGGAAAAGTGCTTATGAGATACGAAACTAAATAGTAACTACACAATGACAACCAGTAAATAATGAAAGTGCTATAGCGAAGTTAACAATATACCTAATGTCACACGCTCTCTCGTACGGGAAAAAAATCAATAGCTATATAATTATAGTTCGAACGAGCACACTACTTCATTCATCATTCACCATTCGTTTTGCTATCTGTTTTTAGAATTCCGTACTCAAAAGGATAAAACGGAACTCTATTCCTAAAACAACAGCCGATATAATAGTAAATACAACAATTTGTGTTGTTTTTTTGCTGGATAATCTTGATAATGACACAGAACCTATCGTGCACGTGCCGACTCGTACTTGGCCGGGTTTTTTAATCTATGTACTAAAGATTTACTTTTTAATTTACACGTCACTATTATTATTTTATTCGGGAATTTCGTTCGATTTTCGTATTTTTGCGCGCAACCGTTGCGTGCGCATCGCGTTCGACAAACTGAAACATCATGTTATGGGTTTTGAAAATGGAACGTTATTTTAAATTTAGTTTGACACGAAATTTATTGCGGTGAAACAAGTGTGCTTGTTTAAATTTGTTTATGTTTACGTTCAATAAAAGTATGAAATTTTTATTTGATTGGCAATTTTTAAGAAAAATTGGTTTTCAAATTGGCAGATACTGTTATTTGATCATAAGGATATTACGTTTTTGGTTTGGTACCTGTTCACTTGGATTGTGTAAACTGAAAAGAAAACTACAAACGTACGAATTAATAAATATTTTAAATCAGTGACATACCTACTATCTTTACACAAAACCTAGGTGTGAGAAAGTGACAGAGTATAATATGAACAATGAAACGTTGTTTTATAAACCTATCAACTTGTTAGATACACCCGCCATAAAAAGTGCATATTTAAATTCATTAGACATATTAAATTCGGTTACGTGGTAATGAGGAAACTATTGCTCTATTTACGCTAGTACCTAATAATAACTTTATGAACAAATACGTCGGATTGATTTATACATACAACTTCAGTTACGCCTCTATTCATAACACCAAATGCCAGTATGTAATTGTGCGTCGCTAAAATGCAAACCGACAAATGCAAAACATTGATTTCAAAAGCTTATTCCTGGAGAACAGGCGTAAATCATCGAAATTAGGTCATGCACAGACGGGCAGAGCGGCGAACTCGCATCTTTTTTCGAAAGAATATTTAATTAAAACCAACAATGTTATTAGCATGTTGACGTATTTGACACGGCCCGGTTATTGACGTTCATATTATTATAACGAGATTCGCTTTTGTGTTCCTAACCTAATTTTGACAGTTTATTTGATTAGGTTTAAATACTCGTATTGTTCACAACGATGTAGGTATATAAGGTAGGTTCTGGTAAGCGTGGATCGCTTATCAAGCATAGTTTATTAATCTATCATTGATCAAGTTATCATTGTTCTCATTAAGTCCATCAAATTCCATCGTCATCTCAACTTTAACTAAGCAGATAATTTATTCAATATTTTTTGTGAAAGTATTATGTACAAATGTTGTATAAATATGAAACGAAAATAAATATACCTCCTTACTATAATAATGAATACACCTACGTAGTATAAAAAAAAAAAAAAACATATTTTTTTTAACCTAGTTTAAAAAAGTGTTAATGGCGTTCTACAAGGACACATTTTCACAAAAGCATTCGATTGACATATTCTTTTAATTTTCACGAATATGTCAAGATGTGTACCAATCATTTGCATTTTAAGTTGTTTGTCACGCATAATTTGAGGTTTATCGCCAATAATTTAATCAAACTTTCCTGGCACAAACAAATGTTGAATATACTAGTATAAAAAAGGTAAAAACAACCTCGGAGCACGTTTAGAATTCAGAATTATTGCCACAATAGTAAATTGCAAGATGTCGTTGAACTTTGTCTTACAGCTGATACTGTATTCTAGATGCGTACATTGATTACCGTGCAAAACGTACGCGCGTAAATTAGACAGCTGAATTGATTTTATCTGTACTCTATCACATTATCTGTGTAAAGTTTGTCTGGCTTTCGATTCGCTCGTCAGCTCATCGCTGCTCAGAATAATAATTATGTCACTATTCCTTTATGAGGAATAACCACGTTCCAAATTCGAATTATAAAATTCGAAATTCTAAAAATAAATTCTATAAATTTCGAATTTGGAACAAGACCCAAAACCTCTTGATAATGAGTTCATTATCCGTACAAAAGACAAGAACTGAAGGAGTGATATTTTTATTGAGCATTGAGCAACGGACTTCATCCCGCTGATAGAACAAGAGAGAAGAAAAAACGAGATTGATAAAGGCATAGTCATTATAAATAAAGGTGTGTGTAAGATTGAGAATAATTGTAGTCGTTACAATGTTGTATCGATTCACAATAGTGAATAGAATAAAGTAGCGTGTTATTGTAAACATAACAAAGACATAACGATTAGAAAGTTCTGGTAGCGTGGAACGGTTAAAAAAAGACTCTATTAATAGATATTGCTTATTATGTAATCTGGCTGTTTGTTACATATCTTTGCTCGAGTTTAACAAATGTAGGTACTATTTAAAAAGTTTTATGTTCGTATAATAAAATTGGCGGTACAGAAGTTGCCAATAGACAAGGTTGGAATGAAAAAAAATGGTGAGTAGGTAGGATTTAACTGTCAAAATTGGATCGTGCCACAGTCATTTTTGAAAATAGTAATTAACTGGGAATGACAACAAAAATTTTTGTTACTAAATAATGTTTACTTAGTTATTAGAGACGTGAAAATATTTTGTTTGTATCAATTTTTTTATGTCCCATATTTTTAAGAATACCGAGGCGACGCGACGTTTTAGTATTTATATATTCGTCTCGGTCAAGGAACCGAACATAGTACCTACATAAAAAAATAAAGGTCAGGCACGCATAGTTACTTGTCATTTATATTTTTACGTAATTTATGTTTGTTGTTTTGGCAACACTGACAATTTTCAAGGTAGGTCTTGTAAAACGGAACAAATGACATTGTTGTCAGTTTTATTTGAGTTGTAACCTATTTATTTTATTTTTGAAATATTTAAACTTCGAATGAGTTCTAATTACCTACGCATACTACTTTATAAATTCGCATAATACGAGTATACTGCAGGCTCTACATGTCACTGGTTAGGTCTTCAATATCTACATAATTATAGCTTCGGCGGTACAAGTTCTGTGTTTCCGTTTGTCAATACCAAGGTGAGAGGCATATATGTAGCTTCCCTGACAGCCATAAGTAGATAAGTACTTAGATGATCGCGATGCGTGAAGGTTTCTTGTGCTCGACGTGATCGTTATATTTTGGCATTAGCCAAGAGAAATTTCTGCGATATTATGCAGTGTTATTCAGCATAGGAAAATTGCACTAGTAAAAAATTGTTCGGCTATGTTGGGTTCTCACATTAATGACGTAGTTTATTTTGACTTGATTTCGGTTCCTATCATTGACGAAATGCTCTATTATGATCAATATCATCTTTCAAAAACCTTTCTCGATTGCATTCTAAATTAGAACTTACTAAACTTAAACTGATACAAGAAAATATTAAGAAATACATGTCAAATTAATATGTAGTACTTACATGCATATTATGTAAACATTTAAAATTAGGTTTTAATTTTCTTCATAAGTCCTCATAGGACTCTTTGTATTCTTAATTTGATTTCAATTTGATCTAGAATATTTGTTTATTGTAACACTAAATTATAATGCAATATCTTTTTTTTAAATATCACCAAAAATAAAGCGCGCGAAAAATATCACCAAATATTTGATTTGGAACGCACCGAACAAGTACAATGCGCGCGAAAATTTGTTTCAATTTGACAGAACGCTTGATAATTATTTTTTTTAAACTACTTGAAGAGGCAAGAGTCACGTAGATACTAACATGGATTACATACATTATCCTTTTTCAAGGTAAGCTGGTAGGACTGGGTTAACCGGTGGGTGGGTCGTTCCTCGCGAATGAACTTTATAACTATTTTAGAGCATTGTTTTGCTTGTCAGCTACTGGATAGGACATATCGATCAGATAATTGCAGATAATTGATTTAATAGCGGTTAGCGGTGCGACTGGTCTGATGTGAGTTGTTGAGGAAACGATTGGATTTATCGTATTTGTGGGTTTGATGCGTATAGTTTTTTATTAGTTGTAAGGCAGGTTACTGACAATGTATATTAGCTATGCCAAGTTTAGATCTAGATATGAATAATAAATAATATTAATTAAAAACTAACAATATTCCATATTCAAATCTAATCTGATGCAGTAGTGATGAAGAGTGAAGGCTGTCTAGTTGTTCCGAATTCAATTCTAGAATGGGACAATGCTATGTTGCAAGATTTATTATTAAGTAAATGAATCCCCATTAACAGCTCAGAGTTACTTTTGTGGAAGTAACTATCATCTGACCCCTAACTCCAGAAGAAAAGTTCGTGTTACAACCTAGTCCACCAAACAGCATATGCCTGTCACATTTGTTCCCGATTTTTCTTGACTTGAGCCCCGTAGATCTTGGCGGACCCTCATATACCGGTACCCAATAGCATGTTTAAATGATTGAATTACTTTTAAGTTTTCGTGAGAAGGCATAAAGTCACCTAGTGTAACCGGACACACCGGACGCGGCTTGTCCTTACTGTGGGATCGTTTAGCTTGTGGACATCTTGTTAAAGACTACATACACGTAACAAAATTAACAAAAAAAACACTGATAAATAAATAAATAAATATATATTCTAGGAAAATCTACACAACGTCACCTAGACCCATGGTAAGCATAGTTTAACTAGTTTGTGTTACGGGTTCTAGAATGCGGATAAACATACATAGATAATTGTTTTTTTTGTAAATACATACATAGAAACACCCAGACCAATGCAGATATTCATATTCAAGCACACAAATATTTGCACTGATCTTATTTTAATTTGAAATAATCGCTGCAATTTTGTAATATCAAAACATTAATAACTTTTTTTGAATGATTAATGGCGGAGACGATTAAGTTTTGGAAGAAATTCAACCAGAGCCTTGTCAGTAGGTACGCTGGTAAATTTATTTCTGTGCGTGTTTCCATGTGATCAAAACGTACGGTTATACTTTCAAATAGTTCAAAGTTCTTTGAAAACCTCTAAACGAACGAAGGATATTTTCAAATTTAGAATAGTTCAGGTAGATACAGAAAAGATGTGGGCCAGACCTGTCAGTGTCAAAGTGACTGACAAGTGGAACTGACAATAGACAAATTCATAGCGTTGTAGAGTGAGAGGAAAACGCACAAAAAAGTAAATAGTACAATGTACCGTATTATTATTGTCATTTGATATGGTAGAAATTCAATCTTGTCGAAATAACCGTCACGAATTTATTATTATACTAAAATGTCACCCTTGCTTCCGTTAGAGTGTGTGAAGTGGACAATAATGTTAGTCTTGGTAAAGATAACTTTTTTTGGGCGCTACGACAACCTTGACAGATTGTCAATGGTCAATCTCCAGTGATGTCATCTAGTAAAACCGTCGACTTTGCAGGGCTGTGCTCGACATACATACAGCGTATGATTAGAGAATTGCACATACGGTATACCAGCATACTAGATGAGTTTGATATTTTGCTTAGGGCTGTCTCCGTGATGGTATAGTGAATTTCGAAGTAAAATTGCAAATTGCTCAGAACCTCTAAAGCTGTATATAATAATACTGAGCAATTTTTTGAGTGAATAAAAATCATGAAACTCCCTTAATCGTCACTTAACGTTTCGGTAGTCACCAAACGTCAGAATGGGTAGAATCTAGACTCGGCCCACCATTCTGAAGTCATGACGATAAGTATAATACGCAAGGAATCACTTAGTTATCACTTCTATCATCACTTACTAACTGGAGATAGTGTTCAAATGTGAGCCTGTTGAACATAACGAGTGTGACGCCTATGGTGTTACAAACGTCCATAGGCCATGGTAACCATTTTCTATCAGGACCGTGTGCTTGTCTGACACCTAAGAGGTATTAAAAAAACAAAAAACAGTCGCCGCGGTAGCCTAGTGGTATGGGTAATGGACTGCTGAGACGAGGTCTCGGGTTCGATCCCAGGTTTACTATGGCACACACCAATGACTGCGATGCTTTTCGAAGTTATGTGTGTATTTATCGCAGGTTTATAAGTGCCCGGTTAATGGCAATAGGCTCGCCACCTATTACATTGGGACCTAAATATAAAAACTGGCGAAATGTGGGTGCTAGCACCTCTGCCTACCCCTTCGGGGATATAGGCGTGATACTATAAAAAAAAAAAAAAAAAAAAAAAAAAAACAGTCGCTGAAGAATGCACCGCCAATTCTTTTTTTTACATCATACTAAAGTGTATATGTGCTTTAAGTAAAATATTCTTTTCAGTGTTATATTGAATGGAAACCCGTTTCTACAAAAACTTGGCAACGTTGATATGAGTCCTGTATCGGCAACTAAACGTTTTTTTCTCGATACAACATGTGCAGACAGAAGAAAAAATGCTTGTTAAGGATCTAATTGACTGTTTTGAATAGTACCTACTTTATATGGATAAATAACAATAGTACATGTTGGTATGTACGGTCCACTCCCACGCTGTCAGACACGCAATTGAATTTTAATTTAATTTCAACTGCATAGTACATCTTACTCAAACAAATAAAAAAAAGAGGTTTAATATTCGATGAGATTACTTTTTTAAATAAATTGGAACTGTGTTCATTCAGTGCAAACTCATAAAGGACTAGTATAATACAGTAAATTGCCTGCAGATTCACACGCGAATCGATGTTTCATACTAAAATGGTACCTACTCGTATCCCGATATTGTTCAAATTTCGCGCCTTCTTTCATTTTTCTGTTTACCTCGGGGAGAAAGCCGTGAGTAGGTAGGTATAAAAAGAAAGTTTTTTTAACAGCATTCCTGATTAATGTTCTAAATTTTTTTATAATTCGGCAAATAATAACGAGCAAGCTCTCTTTATTATTAGTATTTCTAAGAAATAAAGCATAATATGTGCTCTTCTAACCTAAAAGTTCAATGGCCGCGACGAAAAAACATAAAAATATCATCTCTATGATCATATTTTTTTCTATGAAGAAACTGCAAGGCTCATTAAGTATTCATGGCGAAAAAATAGGCGCACACTTTTGATTTCAAATGAGCAAGTATAATACATTATAATTTTGCCTATAGTAACTTAGTTAATTATAATTTTCCAAAATGCAGAAACAAAAGTCAAAGTGACGTAATAGCTGCTTCAGAATATTTTAAAAAGTCCTAGGAACGTTTTGCGCTAACTGTAAGGCCCAAATTAGGCAACTCAAATAAAACGCGAGTTGTCAACAGGAGTTGCTGCGATTCGAAACTCGTTTTTCAAACTATACCTTGTCAAATATAGGTTGATAATTTTGACAGGTCTAAGTAGGGTACCCCATACAGTACAATCGTAAATGAATCTATTCGATGTTCGATTATCGTTCCCGTAGAATATGGTATCGATGTTACATAAATAGTAAAACATTTATTTCTTATTAGTTTATGAACTTAGGATATTATAATTTTATAAATATTTGTTTACTTAAGGTGACATTTCATTAGAGCGGCGTGGCATTACCTAATCGTACTGTACTGCAAATATATAGATTGACAATTTCTACAGTTACTGCCATTTATAGTATAATATTTATGTTTTATATTATATCTAGTTAATTCTATTACCAAAATTGTAGTGAATAAGTACTTAAACATAAAATTATTTTCATAAATTAATAGATTATGTTCGATTTATTCGATTCGTTTATCTACAGTCAATTATGCTGTATTCTTGCAAGGCACTACTCTACCATAAGTGGGCGGTACTTGTCTATGAATTACGATAATTTTAGAGGTCTTAATTTGTTTATAAAAATACGTTACTTCATAGACGTGAACTGTCAAAATTATCATCCTAAATTAGACAGAGTATAGTCACAGAAACCGGAGTCAAAAGTTTCTGTGACTAGTTTAAAACCAAAGCGCGTAACATGTGAGACTAAAGATTGCCCGCAACTCTATTTTCACGTCTTACAAGTATAAAAACCAATCAGTAGCTTTCAAAAAGTGTGCAAGATGGCGGATCGTTCGAAATTTAATTTGTCAAGAAATTGAGAAAACTATAATCGCGTTATGAACGTATTCCTTCTTTCTACAACCCGGGTCCTGTAAGCGTGGCATGAAAAAGCATCTGATGAGGCCGTCAAGCTGAGCGCCACCATTGTAGCACTGAACGTGTTTGTAATGGTGACTCTCATTCCTGAGACTTTGCCTTCAGCTTATTATTAAGCGAGGTAAAGTCAAATTTACGTGCCATAATTATAAAAAAATACCATGATTTTTTAACCGTTTAAATAGTATTATTGCGTAAATTATGCTATTAAACAGGTTTTCAAAAATCCTAGATAAAAACAAGCAACTGCAGTTGACAAATCTCTTGCATTTTTCTAGTTGCCTAATGTAAGAAGGGCCTAATAGTTAAGTTAAGTTATATGCACTTACTACCTTTCAAAAAGTGACATTGTACATTTAAAGTAGCGCTTCACTTACCTTTGTTTCAAGTCGTTCCGACTCATTCTTGTAATGTGTTCTTTCGGTTTCCACCTTATCCAGCTTACTCTTCAGTGTCTCCAACTCATCCTGCAACAAACAACCATATTTTTAACATTAATCAATCAGCACCCACATTACTATTACCGACGTGAACCGACTCCTAACACAAGCTAGACCCGATGAGGGTGTCATATTCACTGTGTGAAAAAACCCTCTTTAAAAATAAAGATTTAAAAAAAAAAAGAAGCTATTGAACTCAGCTGGAGGGGTTAGAGGGAATATTAGTAATTTCGGTTGCTAATATCCTCACAAGTAAAGGCAACCGCGGTAGCCTAGTGGTATTGGTAATGGACTGCTGAGAGGTCTCGGGTTCTATCCCAGGTTTTACCATGGCACACACCAATGACTTTTCGATGCTTTTCGAAGTTATGTGTGTAGGTATTTATCGCAGGTTTATAAGTGGAGTGCCCGGTTAATGGCAATAGGCTCGCCACCTATTACATTGGGACCTAAACATAAACTGGCGAAATGTGGGTGCTAGCACCTCTGTCAACCCCTTTGGGGATATAAGCGTGAGTTTATGTTATGTAAATAAAGTGTTTTTCGAATCGGTCCAGTAGTTTCCAAGCTTTTGTAATACAAACAAACAATCAAATACATCAGGTTTATAATATTAGTATAGAAGTACAACATATATACGTATATTGCTAAACGTAAAACTTAATATGCGTACTTTATTTATTCCTTGAACGCTAAGGAACTTTTTTATGGAGCAGTGGGAACGGGATCAGAAGTCCACGTGGATGGAGCCACGGGTAACAGTTAGTAAATAATATTTAAAAAAAAAAAGACTGCATTAGTAAGTTAAGTACATACTAATTAAGAACAAAATTGAAAGTAGTTTAGAATTTCCATATTTTAAACAAAACTTTCTCGATATTTTGTTAGATCGTGTCAGTGACCTTATTTACAGCTGTTTATTGTTTGATAGTTTGTTTGTTTTTAAACGTCTGAGGTCGACGCGACCTTTCGTTGTTATAAAAATTTTTCTAAGAAGGTGTCTCAATGTGTTAGAAATGGTCACCTATCCTAACCTAGTTCGTATTGCTTATCCTTGCTATCGGCTAATTTACTCAGTCATTTATTAGCCACTAGCAATATGGGCGGAGCTGGGCTGGCTGCTCTAGCCAGTAACCCTGCACGCACAATGGCCAGAAAAGGGAGGCTAGGTGCGGAAAAGGGAGGCCCAATACAATAGCCACGAGCATATTAATTTAAAAACAGTAGATGTGAGTTTTGTTGCTATGTATTTTTCCGCAGGCGTTAACGGTTAAAACTGAATACAAATTCAGTCAATGAATCAATTAGTTTATTTTTTGTTTTTCCTTACAAAATGTATGAGAAACGTTTTAAATTTTTAAGTCATGAGAATTTTTAAGTGATGATTTTTAAGTGATGAGTCACTACACCAAAGTAATAAAAAAGGGGGCGAGTGGAGCATTTTAATCGCAAGGGTGGACCCTAAGCCAACTTTTTAATAGAGAATAGCATAACTTAAGTAAACTCATACATTACGTACGTTACACAACGGCAATACCGTTTGATTTCTAATCGCATAAGAGATCAGATCGGTACAATTAAAGAGTATTCATACATACAGTTAGTTGGTTATGCCATGCGGAAATATTGTACGATGTTAGAATGTGAGTAAAAACTAGCGTGTGCGAACGAGGAGTGTTATGAATTAGGGGCGCTTTAGACTTGTTCGAGCGGTAAATAGAAATCTTATTTATGCACTGAACATACAATATATTATACAGTTTTCTTATAGTTAGCGAAATCTTCACCGATACCACACCCGCCAGAACCGATGGAGGTGGTTATGTCGGACGCGAACCAACTAAAACGCATGCCTTCTTTGGGTCTTTGAATGTTGGATGTGGAATAATACCCTGTATTCACTAAAATCCATTGTAAAAATCCATTGATAGATCTTTTTGCACTCTTATGTCCACTTTAATCC
This sequence comes from Pelosia muscerda, assembly GCA_963691645.1. Classification (NCBI taxonomy): domain Eukaryota; kingdom Metazoa; phylum Arthropoda; class Insecta; order Lepidoptera; family Erebidae; genus Pelosia; species Pelosia muscerda. Next base: position 4,198,508 of record OY829118.1, read on the forward strand.
TTGCTGCAGAAATTTTTGGATAGTAAATTTTTTGGAACTCAACCAGTCCACTAGAATCCATTGTAAAGATCCATTAATGGATCTTTTTGTACAAGACCCCAGCACTCCAGCAAATCGGGGACATCTCTTTAGAGATGGCTTCCTTCTAGTATGAGGACCAGTTTCCTAATACAAACTTTTGTCGAGAGTCTTTTTGATAGAGGAGGAAATGGGGTTGAAATAGGGAGAAGTTTAGTGTCGCGTTATTTATAAACGGATCTTAAAGATTTTTGGCTCAAACATCAAGGATATGATTCCTCACAAGTGTGCTAAGTTTAGTAAAAATCGATTAATAAATGCGACCGTAGCGGGTACTTTGTACATACTCAGATATAAGCCAAATTATCCATCCATAGCCCACCGAACACACACACATATACCCAACTACTAGTTAATTGGTGAGTGCGGTTTTCTGGAAACTACTAGGTACTGTCAGACTCCCAAGTGAGAGGAAAATCTAGGTCAGAGTCTCATCTGTTGTTCAGTACATGCATTGACTAACAAGTGAAGTTGGCTTGCCCCCTAAAGGTGTTTTGGTTGCCGTCCGTCTGACTCCCACCCTATGTAATGGCGTGTACACTGTACAGGGCGCAACTACGAGTATTTAACTAAATTTCGTACTTCATAGTACAATCAGTGTAAACGTTGAGGCTGTGGTAGTGTCCTATACAATAGTACTGTAACTCACATGAATTAGGGTTTAGCTAAGTTATTCAACCCGTGATTAAAAGTCTGGTAAAGTGTGTACTCTCCTTAAACAGCAAGATAACGACAGTTTCACTAATTAATGATTTATAAGAACAATTACTGTGATTAAATCTTATGAGATACGCGGTAAGATTCTCGCAAATACGGATGTGACGAATCATTGGTTGCAGCAATACAAATAGGTGCCTGCCATTACTTTGAATTCCTTATAGTTTCCGCTGTCGCTACGACAATTCTATTGGCGAAATCGTTAGTGGAATCGCTTAGTAAAGTAGGTATGCGATTGCTGTAAAGCTTTAGTATGAACATGAACATGAACATAAACTCACGCTTGTATCCCCGAAGGGGTAGGCAGAGGTGCTAGCACCCACATTTCGCCAGTTTATGTTTAGGTCCCAATGTAATAGGTGGCGAGCCTATTGTCATTATCCGGGCCCTTATTAACCTGCGATAAATACCCACATAACTTCGAAAAGCATCGAAAAGTCATTGGTGTGTGCCATAGTGAAACCTGGGATCGAACCCGAGACCTCGTCTCAGCAGTCCATTACCTATACCACTAGGCTACCTTTAATATGACTATAAAAATTTAATGAAGTATGAATCTTTGTGACTCGAAATGTTATATTTCACATATTTTTATTATTAAAATCACCAGTGTCAAGTAATCCATTGATAACATATTGAAAACGAGTCGCTTCGACGCGATTCCATGCATAAAATGTCACTTTGTCTAAAGACCCTTAACAGTTAAGTTACCGAGGCTTTCCACGCGAGTGAAGCTACGGGAACAGCTAGTACTAAATAAGATAAATCATGGCGTCGTATATTGAACACAATGGGAGTTTCGCTCTATTTGCGCCGCGACTGTGTTCGTTTGCATCAGTACTTATTGTCTCGCGTTCGTTGATGTGAGTCAACAAAGCGGGAGGTAGGACACGATGGTATATCCGTCCCATCCCAATCGAGCAGTCCGACTGGGGAAGTACCTCCACCCTACAGAATATCGCCGTTTAATAACCTTGTGTTGTGTTTTCGGTGGTGAGTAGGGTAGCCAGAGCTCACTAGAGAGGTTTTGTGTTGTCAGTGGGAAAACCAAAGGCTTATTCTACATCTTTAGCGCTGACGACACAGAATGTCTCAGTTCTTACAGGGGTTGCGGCACGAGTGTTATTCCTCTGGTGTTACACTCGCCCATAGACCACGGTAACCAATTACCATCAGGTGGGCTGCGTGTTTGTCTGCGACCTAAGTTGTATAAAAAAAAGAAAATACTCTATACAAGTATCAATAACACACACATACAAACAACAATCGTCAAAACAAATTACTTCCCATGTTACACTTCGATACAACTCGAGTAACCAGTATGGGAATGCAAGTTCTTCCCGCAGACTGGTTGAACCGTAGACATCAGCAAAAAAGATTCCTTTCCGTTCGATCTACTGAATCGAGACCAATTGATTTACGATATTTAAACGGTATTGGAAATCAGAAATGTATTAGTTTTTTTTGCGTGCACTGGTAGTTTATCTAATGCTGGTATAAAATCAATGAATCGATCGACAAATAAAACTAATAATGAAAAAGTGATACAAAATATTCCTAGACTTTGTTGATGTGAACGGGAACTATACATATCAAACTTACGGATCAAAACCCAAAACCCTGAGGAGTTTAAGGTTCAATTTTGTCATCTTTAGTTTAAAATAATTCATTCAGGTCATAAAACCTCAAATAACTTTCAACAGGTGTAGTATCGTAATCTTTTTATTAAAATTTTAAGTGAACCATGTGTAGGAAGGTTAGGTATATGTCATGCCTATTTCTAATCAGGGTGGGCAAAGGCCTCATTTTCATATACCTACAACGATCCTGGAAAACACCTTTCGCTTAATAATATATCGTAAACCCTCAAAATATTTCGTAGCAGGTGGAGTTATATCAAACTAGCTGACCCGCGCGACTTCGTCTGCGTCACCCCGTTTTTGCAACATTTTTCATTCCTGCTCCGCACCTGTTAGTCATAGCATGATGTTATATACATATAAACCTTCCTCTTTAACCATTCTATCTATTGAAACAAACCGCATCAAAATCCGTTGCGTAGTTCTAAAGATTTAAGCATACAAAGGGACAAGAAAAATAAGGACAGAAAACGCGACTTTGTTTTATACTATGTAGTGATAACGCGACTTTATTTTATACTATGTAGTGATAGTGATAGTGATACTTTATCACTACATAGTATAAAACAAAGTCGCGTTTTCTCTCCCTATGTCCCTTTGTATGCTTAAATCTTTAAAACTACGCAACGGATTTTGATGCGGTTTTTTCAATAGATAGAATGGTTAAAGAGGAAGGTTTATATGTATATAACATCATGCTACAATCAACAGGTGCGGAGCAGGAATGAAAAATGTTGCAAAAACGGGGTGACGCAGACGAAGTTGCGCGGGTCAGCTAGTTATTAATAATAATTTTTATTTAAGCCTATGGACGTTTGCAACACCAGAGGTCACACTGTCAATATAGTATACTAGCTAACCCGTGCCCACTTTGTTGGGCATAATGTAGGCATTTTCTAGCTCCACATCTTTTCTGTAGAACTCAAAAATATATCTTTCATAGTTAAGGCCGCGTTCGTAAGAAACGATTTCATTCGACCGTTTTCTCTCCGATTTACTTTGCAAAACGGACTACCGCGTAAAAGTATTATTATTTTTCGGTTTTTTAAATAACCTATGACACTCGGCAATAATGTGGCTTTCTATTGGTGAAAGAATTTTTAAAATCGGTTCAGTAGATCCCTAGATTACCACTTACAATTTATCAAAATATACAAACACACAAACGTTACTTCTTTATAATATTGGTATAGATTATGTAGTTAGTAAAATACCTAATTTAATTAATTTGGATGCAGTATCTATTTGTCTCTATAAAATGCTCACCACTGAGTAACTAATTACCTATGGTAGTTCCATAGCATTTTACATGACACCTAGTAACATCGCGAAACCGTAATTTTTTTTTTCAAAGCAATTGATGAATACATAATGATACTTCTTGCTGACATAAAACAAAGTTACTTTACCGGCAAGTCCTCGTTAAGCCGTAATTGGATATCGTCTCGTGCGCGGGCGCAGCATAGTGATGGGACATAACGGTTAAACTCGAGTATTTCAATTAACACTAAGTATATTAGTTTTAGAAGAAATGTAAGTAACTTTCTTTTTGTATAAATATTGTAACTCTCACTACTTGTCCTTGGTGTTTTCTTGTATTTATTTTTTGTTTTGTTTTTGGTATATATATATTGTATAGTTACCTATCTATCTACCTATATGTGGAATGGCTATAGATATATTTGTGAGAATTCTTGGTTGCAATAGTTATTTTCAGTATTATTTTCCTCACAAGTGTCTTGAAAAACGTCGTATGACACACGTGTGTATTGGTGATTACGAATTTCGGCTTTCTTACGGCCCTCGCCTGAGAATTCGGGCCTCAATAGTGCTCAATGGTAATCACCAACTTTAAACACCCGTAGAATAATGTACCTACTACGAGTATTTAAATAAAGAGTAACCTGCGGCGTCTGAGTGTTCCCAGTCATAAAAAGTTGTGAAAAACAGGTGAGGTTGACTAGGCCTCGAATTTTTACCTGATAGAAAGATGGTTACTTGCAATACTGGAAATTTGTTTTGACCCGATGCCTTGCTTTGCGGAGTAAATCACAAGAAAATTAATTACGTGCTTAGCAGCACAAGCACTACCAATTAACGTCTTGGAGAGTAACAGATGGACATTGTAACAAATATGCAAAAATACTTATAAAACGGAAATTTTTTTCACAACACTAGCCGGCACGCGTTTGAATGCAATCGCGCGGAAATCGTTGGCGATTACAGCTCACCGCGAATCGCACGCGCACCACAATTGCGGTAGTTACGATCTGCAACTATATAAAGGGTGCAGGAAATTATAGGAAAAAAGGAATGGTGTGAGAGGGAAATTTAAGAGAGTAAAGATATCCTGTCGCCTATTAAGGACAGAGGTGTCTTTACTTTTTGACGCTGTACGTAGGAGGCGCGAGTTCGATGGCCGGTCACTGTATTTTGTATGCATGGTGTTGGCTGAACGTCGATATTTCCGCGTCTCGGAGAACATATAAACTCCTAGGTACCGGTTGTCAATCGAACATATATTCATATATATCTATTACATACGAGTATTTGAAACACTAAAAAGTTCAACAACGGTAAACCAGTTGTTGGAATCTGATGGCAGTTGTTTTACGAGAAATATCGAAGTTCAGCTGCGTCCCGTTGGTCTGGAAGAGGCGGATCCCAGAATCCGAGGTGATGAGGTGCTTTTAAAGATGAGAGGTTCTTTTAAAGGCAAGAGAATATGCGTGTCGCTTATAATATTTATTTTTATTAAACTCGAAATGAAATTTTGTATGCGGGGGCCGTACCCCCTGGTATTCTAGATCCAAGACGGCGTGCGGTTTAATTCGGTAAAAGTTCGATACAACCAAATAAAAGAAGCAAAGCAAGTGTGACGTCATAGTCGAAATTTCTAGATGTCAAATTAGGTTAATATTTATTAATAGAAAGTAATGAGTATACTCATTTACAACTTAAGAAATATCTTATAATTTGCGGTCATAAAAGAAAAGTAGGATCGACTTCCTAACATTTTTTTTTATATTAGTCATAACTGCAGTTTGTTTCTAGGTATAAAATATTTATTTAAATGTAAAAAGATTTAGTATCTATATTTGTTAGACTTAAAGAACTTTCTTTTCCTTTCCTACACAGGACAATTACATGGAGGGCTTAGATCTCACCCGCATACGGTGCAGAATATTCCATCAAGAACCAAGCGGGTCGGTGAGTCTTTCCTCTGCCGCACCACCACCACCGGAATTCCTTATCTGCTCACGCGTTTCCTTCTTCCTACAGTCCCGGATCCTTTAAGCGGGGCGTGTAAAAGAATCTAATGAGGCCGTCAAGCTGAGCGCGACCTTTGTAACACAGTACGTATTTGTAATAGTGTCCTTTTTCCCCGAGACGCATGCCTTCAGCTTACCATCAGGCGAGGTGAAGTCAAATTGCCGTCTCCTAGATAAAAAAAGCTTCCGAGTGCGACTGCGATATAGTAGGTATAAGGTATGTTATACCGGTGTGAGCGCAGTTTTCATTAATTTCGTTAATTATTTGAAATCAGTTATAATTATTTATTAGGTATTATTGCTTCTCTAATATATGTAAATATTTTCTGTTAACATATTCATAGTCTGATTGAAATGGTTTCGTTAATCATTAGATAATAAAATCGAGTGAAATCAAAGCGATAGATCGATATTTTCGGAATTTTTATGACAGAACTATGAATTTTAATGATAAAATCGTTTATTGATGTGCAATACATTCGGGCTTTTTGATGTTTGATTTTAGTGTCGTTAAAACCGAAGCTGTATTTTTAACGCTTTATAAACTTACACAGTTTTAACCATAAAGGGATCAGTCGACGGGCGACTTACGTACATAGCCTCTACGAAATCAGAGGAAATCGATCTCAGACAAACTTCTTTTCTGACATGACGACCACGTGAATATGATAAGGCCCGCTTACCCTTCGTTCTCAACAAGAAACAAGCCAACCAAGAAACAAGCAAGTATCACTATCACTACATAGTATAAAATAAAGTCGCGTTTTCTGTCCCTATTTTTCTTGTCTCTTTGTATGCTTGAATCTTTAGAACTACGCAACGGATTTTGATGCGGTTTGTTTCAATAGATAGAATGGTTAAAGAGGAAGGTTTATATGTATATAACATCATGCTACGACTAAGCAGGAATGATAAATGTTGCAAAAACGGGGTGACGCAGACGAAGTCGCGCGGGTCAGCTAGTGTTTATATAAGTATTTTAAACCAGTTTAATTAAGCTTGCTAAACACAATTTTAATCTGAACTAAGTTTATGTAATTCGGAATAGTGTTCTCAATTTATTGAGACATCAACAACATGATTAACGATGATGTATGACGAATAAAACATTAATAATTTATGTAAGTATATCCTAAATACATATCATTCACTTTTTTCATTCTAAATTGATTGCTTATAATGTTTTCACATTAAAAGTATAAACGATGTATATAATAATATCAGTCAATCATTTAAGAACGGCTGAAGATATCTGGATGAAATTTTGGCAAAGATGTAGATTTTTTTTAATATACTATGGTGCTGTTTAGGTTCAATGCAAGCATAGTTAACTAACTAGTAATATGGATGCTAGAATGTGGATACGCACACGTAGATAGAAAAACAACCAGATCAATTCAAATAGATAGAATTTTTTTTATGTAGTAGGTATAGGTACGTACATCAATTTGACTTCACCTTGCCAGATGGTAAGCTGAAGGCAAAGTCTCAGGAAAGAGGATTCGATGCTTTTTCACGCCCCACTTAAAGGATCCGGGACTGTAGGAATTATTTAGACTAACCGAGAGTCAACCCCGCGACCTCCAACTTAGCCGAACGCTTTACCAATACACTATTAGTCTAGAATAGTACATACGTTACATTCATGCTAGTAATACTTTTTTATAGTTACGCGAATGTGATCAGTATTCTACAGAACAGAAGCGGACCCGCGGGTATCAACATGTGTTTATTAAGAAGACTAATGACTACATACGTGATACGATGAATAAATTTAAATAAGGCTGAGGATGAGATGCCATTAAATAATGATATAAGGAAGCTTCGCAAGAATGTTGATAAGTCACTTTTTAAGTTACGTAATCAATCAAAATCAACCTGTCAATGGAAATTAATGGACAGCCTTCAGGACGTGCGCTGCGTTGAGCGAAACCCGTCGCGTGCAAACTTTGTGGTTGTCGGAACCATAGATATATTAATATTAGGTACAAGCATAAATAGACCCAACCGCGATACCAAATTTAAAAAGTTACTGTTAAGCTTAAGGTTTCCGTCTAATTTAGAAGTAACAGTACCATTGGTTGTAATGGTTTGGTTTAATGTGTTGCACCAGAGTATTTAGTAGCGCTGTTATAGTAGTTATCTTTTTCATAGAATCTGACGTTAACAATTAACAGGAACTGCCTGAGCGTGGCCAGTTAGAGTTAGCGTCAAGTTATGAGGTGATTTTAACTTTAGTCAAATGGTGCAACCTGTTTTATACCTGACTGGTACTTTAACTGCACTGTTAATGTTAAAGTACGATCGTACAACCCAGGCTAAGTATACGATTGTGAATTCTGTACGTACAAAATGGGTACTCGTAATGACTGTTAATGTTTTTTTTTTTTTTATACCACTTAGGTGGCAGACAAGCGCACGGCCCACCTGATGGAAAGCGGTCACCGTGGCCTATGGACGTTTGCAACACCAGAGGCGTCACACACGTGCTGCCTACCCTGTAGAAACCTTCTAATGCCCTTCTTGAAGAACCCCATAATGTTAAAGTAAGATGGTGCATCTTACTTTAACATTACCCAGCCTAAACATTGACGTCACTTCAATATCACCTTAACAGTGTTCTGTGTAACATAGAATGTGACATATTATGTAATATATGTGTAACATAGAAAGTATGTGTGTGTCTTTGGTGTCGCATTGGATACGGGTGTCGAATATGATGCCTGTAAGTTGTTATGGGAGGATTATTATGTCTTTAGTCTATTATATTTTGAAGAAGGTCCAGTGGGCCGTAAAAATTTGGTCAAATGGACACTTTTATGAGGTGGGTCGAGTCTTGCAGGTCGGTTGGGTACATAGCCGAATATTTAACCATACATGTAGAATTAGGTATATAGATACAATATTCATAACCAATTGCATCGCGAAAACGGCTACAATTAAGACCCAGACCAGGGACATATTTTTTGAGATGGCCTCCTTCGGTATGAAGGCCTAAACATTAACATAAATTCGTCGTGTCTTCGTATCAGACAGTAAAAATTATCCAACTCGCTCTTCGCCCGTATTTTTTTTTAACTTGCATGCATCAAGAACCAAGCGGTTCGGTGAGTCTTTTCTCTGCCGCACCATTAAGTCCTGGAATTCCTTACCAGCGCACGTGTTTCCTTCTTCCTACAGTCACGGGTCCATTAAGCGGGGCGTGAAAAAGCATCTGATGAGGCCATCAAGCTGAGCGCCATCATTGTAGCTCTGAACGTGTTTGCAATGGTGACCCTCATTCATGAGACTTTGCCATCAGCTTAACATCAGGCGAGATGAAGTCAAATTGACGTGTCATAAATAAAAAAAAATGTGCATGGAAACTTATCCCCCGATATTTTGTTTCTAACATCAACACAATACCCACAATATAGCATACGACGACGCCTCGTAAAACGTGAAGTAATTTCACAGCAAACACAACTTAAGTGGGTTCCGAGTTGCCGCCATAGCATAATAAATATTAAACCAACTGGCCTAATTCAACAATAGGTACTTCCTACTTACATGTTTTATTACAATTACCTAGTTTAATATTGTATACGAATATTATAACTGTTTATAGAAAAGTTTAACTTATATTTTTTTAATAAAAACAATTTTAAATAAAAACGTTCTCTTTTACAATTTTACCCCGTATGTTTTCATAGATCTTCGTTCAGTTATAGCACATTGACTTAAAATATACAGAATAATATGTAGTGCACCCTTTTTATTACCACGTACCTACCTCCAAAGTTTCCTCCACACATTCCTATCAGATGTCATTTACTTAGTTTATCCCTTACTTGCCTCTTTCCTGGGCGGACTTGTGCCTCTGCTCCTGAGGCCCTCTACATTCATACTTTGGACTATTTTGGGGATATGAGAGAAAGATATATGTTGGGCCGATCTCAATCGATGTGGATAAAGGCAGAAGATGATGATGACCTCCAATGTACAGATAGGACCACCTTACAATTATATAACAGTAGAGATTACCCAGTTTAAGTGACATATAAAATTAAACTACTGCCTGTTTCACAACACGACATTAATCTCGGCAGGTCGACGCACTACATATTTCAAACAAGGCGATTACAAACAGGAAATCTATTGAGTCGTCAGCTTCGTGTGGGCTCAGGATAACCTTTGACCGTCTGTTACTTTCTGGAGCAATAATATATTGTCCAACTAATTGATAAAGCGGTTAGTATTGCGGCCAATAAAAGATTGTTGGACCACTTTGTAGTGAGATAACTCGTAAATTGTGAAAATAATGAGTCTATTTAAAACATTTAAATGCCTGTACGAATGTTATGAAACTTTGTTTTTAGCACGAATATCTGTGGTGGGGATGACAGGACTCTAGCAGTAGTAGGTAGCAGCTGCAGTATGCTGAGCGAGAGACACCCGAGAGGGTCTTCGCTGGCCCTGAGTTAGCAGGGGCATGTAGGGTATGCCAGAGGCTACCTCGGCAACTGATTGACTACCTAAGACAACCGTACGATTTAGGTCAGATCGACTCCGACATAACCACTTTCGCTAATATAGGCGGGGAGTAATCAGATTCTACTAATTGTTAACCACTGTCAAACCACTGAGAATACAAAAACTGCCATTGAATTTTCAATTTTATCAACATAGATTTAAGGTTCAAAATTAAATGATAAAGAGTTCATGCAAAAACTTAAGGGATGATGATATTCTTAAGGTCAACTGTTAATAAAATAATATACATACATGCATATGCTCACACCCGTAATCCCCGAAGGGGTAGGCAGAGTTGTATTAAACACCCACATTTCGAAAACAATGATTTTCGGTCCCACGTAATAGGGGGCAAGCCTATTGCCGTATATAAATAACATAAACATCATAGGACATACCTGTGCCTGTTTAAGTCTATGTTCAGTGCGGTGTACAGCCAACAGCGGAGTGACTCTGACCAGCAGTCGCCACCAAGGCCAGTCCCGTACAGCAAGGAACGCTCGTACATTGCGTTGTACGCAACGCGCCGCGGTGTGTTGTGTGCGCAAGCGCTGGGCGCGACGTCTCGCGAGCAATCCCCGCGCACGCGCTTGTAATCGTACGAGAACGCGCGCGAGCGCTGCGTCACGACGTGCGTCGAGTTCACCCACCACCCCACCGCGGAACATAATCTGTAACAAATAAAAAAAAATGTTAGTTTATTTGTGTTGGTTAATTCTTTATTGTACTTATCTTATCTTATGTTATTGGGGTGCGTGCTCTGGAGCTTTCGCGGACACTTCGACCCTATTGGATCCTTTGTGTCGACCCATCCTGGCTCCTAGGTTAGAGGAGGGATAGCCCTCTTTATTGTACTTATTAAAACTTGACCAATTAGGTAGCGCGAGTAGCTTGAGAGATCGTGCTCGTATTCTAACAATTACATTAATGATGTAAATCCACTTTTAACACTAGCTACATAATATCATACATAAACTCACACCCGCACTGTATCCCCGAAGGGGTAGGCAAAGTTTTTGTTTAGGTCCCAATGTAATAGGTGGCGAACCTATTGCCATTAACCGGGCTCTTATAAACCAGCGATAAAAACACACCTAACTTCGTATCAAAAACTCATTGGTGTGTGCCATGGTAAAACCTGGGATCGAACCTGAGTCCTCGTCTTAGCAGTCCATTACCAGTACCACTAACTACTATTATTTAATGTTTATATATTTTGAAAATACACCAGACACCAGAGTCCAATTTGACCTCTCGACCCGGGTTTGCATTTATCATTATTATTGCGTCAACCCTGTCCGTATTTCTGTGGCCCCGGATGTCGATGTAAAGGTCTTTTTGACTTTAACTTCTCCACTTCCCACGGCCTAGAGCATCAAGCTTCTCTGCCATGTAAGAAGACAGGCGTAATGATGGTTTTATAAACCTGTTATTTCAACCTGATTGGCATTTTGGTCGTAAATGACACCAGTTATTTCCAGCACTTGCACTATTTACATTATATGCAACTAGACCGAATCTAGACCACAACTAGACAAGAAAAGAGCAGTCAATCAATTCAAAAGATCACTACTTACAAGACCTCAGACCTCACCTATTAATACAACCAAAATAACAAATTTTACCACCGACCTAGTGAACATAGTTTACATAATAAATTATAATTAGGTGAATTACTATCAAGCTAACGATATACTAATAGCTGTTTAGAATAAACGTAATAGTTGTTTAAAGATAAGTTCCGTTAAACATAATTTTGTAAACAACGATAAATGGTGTCGATTCTGTTGTTCCAACTTAACTAAGAATCGCTAAAATTCAGTCGAGTAATTTAAAATGTTTAAAACTGCAAGTGAGCAAATTTGATTTATAATACTACCTTATTTAATTATCTCGATTTAGCACTATTGAAAATATAGTAGACCAAGTCAGTTAGACAGCCTCTGTGGCGTGGCGGTAGTGAACGCTACTGCTACACAGGAGGCGCGGGTTTGATCCCCGTTCGGTGCAAATATTTGTATGCATGAAAATGGCTATTTGCATTAGTTTGGTCGTGCCTCGTGCCACGTTAAGCCGTCGCTCTCGATTGCCATACGAACATCTATGGCAGTCGTTACAGGTAGTTGAAGCCCTCAGTCCGACTAGCCTAACTTTAGAACTTCGATATCGCCAATTTGGTTGTGGAGGCAGTCGCTGGACGGAAAATATTGAAGTTCAGCCGCATCTTAGTTAGAGTAGAAAGCTATTTGCTAGAAAGCTAGCTGTTTGTTTGCGAAGGACGCAAAAAGTACAGAACGGATTTTGATGGGATTTTTTTAAGGGTTTTGGTCCAACTTAAAACGTTTGTTTGATTGCAATCGGTTGATGGGATTTTTTTAAGGGTTTTGGTCCATTACCATTAATTGGGTTATTAACCGATTGCAATCAAACAAACGTTTTAAGTTGGACCAAAACCCTTAAAAAAATCCCATTTACTAATCATAGCTCTGGTTCTACTGAACCAGAGCTATGATTAGTAATATAGAATTTAAGTTGCACAGATGGCGCTTGGGTCGCGATAACCGACAGCAACGCGGGTGGAGCCGCGGGCATAGACTAGTTTAACTATAAAATTCTGCTATAAAGTGAGCTTATAACTTTCACCTTTGGAACGCTGTTTAAATTTAACTGGTTGTGAAACAGTTTTAATTTCTATAAAATGTATCACGAAAGTAGTGAAATGTTAAATAAACAAATCAATAAAAAAATGCCCACGGTGATGTTCGGCATTAGTTGATAAACTAATGGAACGTAAACTCACTTTTAAAATTCTTTTAAAAGTTGTAAGTTGCATGATATTATGGTCATTGCATGATACGCGGTCATCTGGTAAATATAATAATTTTGTTGTTTTTCGTTTGCTCTAGGTAAATTATTGTATTTACTATATGATAGCGTTAATACCCGGGTTTCACTAACTATATGGAACGTAAATGAGTAATGATATTTTGATAATTGGTGATTTTTTTACTTTTTAATTTGGTTTGATCCAGGGTAACAGTTACCGCGGCGGCAGCGCAAAGTGCGTTTACCGGAGGCTAGATGATGACACCATGGTTCCTACATTAGTCAGTTCGAGTCCGACATAAACACCTCCACCGGTTTTGGCGTGTCTAATCCGTGTGGATTTTACGCACGATAAATAAATTGTTTACTAGTAATGCAACCAGTTATCGTCGGTACCGCTACTGAATCTATCGTGTCACATTTCTAATAGTTTTTTTCTTTTCTGTGCTATTTTCATACTTTTAATGATATATTTTACAGGTACTACTAAATACACACTATTACACACTGCGGTAGCCTAGTGGTATGGGTAATGGACTGCTGAGACGAGGACTAGAGTTCGATCCCAGGTTTACCTTGGCACACACCATTGACTTTTCGATGCTCTTCGAAGTTATGTGTGTATTTATCGTAGGTTTATAAGTGCCCGGTTAATGGCAATAGGCTCGCCACCTATTGGGACCTAAAACATAAACTGGCGAAATGTGGGTGCTAGCACCTCTGCCTACCCCTTCGGGAATAAAGGCAAGAGTTTATGTTATGTTATGTTACTACTAAATAAATCAGCGTCCTTTATATAAAAAGTAATGGGATCAACTGTTGTGTAAGGAAAATATCCAAAATGGCGATCCCATTACGCAATAACACATAATTAAACGCTGAAAACCGGTCATCGCATGTAAACGGTGATTGTGCTACGGCGCATTAACAAAACGAAAGTCATTTATGCAACAATGTGGCCATCACTCTCGATTCTTTTAAAACACACTGTGACTGTACTAATGGAGGTTTGTATAGCGATGACATAAGAATATCTTAATAATAAAACAATAATAAACAAATAGGCCGAACTAGTAAAATAACCGGTGATCCGCTACCCCATAAGTTGAACGGCACTGGGCTTTACTATTACGTACTTTAAGGATTAATTTACTGGGTGAGAAACAGGGTTAATTGCCTGGGTGAAGCTATATAGAACGTATAGTTCATTTTATCTCACTAAAACATCATCAATCTCTAAGCCTATTCCCAACTCAGTTGGGGTCGGCCTTCTAGTCTAACTAAGATGGGGCTGAACCTCGATATTTTCCGTGAAGCGACTGCAATCGGACCTTCACAACCAAATTGGCAATATAGAAGTTCTGTAGTTAGGCTAGAGTGACTTTTTGAGGGCTCTAACTGCCCGTAACGACAGACCAGTGCAAATAGCCATATTCATGCACACAAAAATTGGTGTCGGCGCAACATGTCATTCTCCTCCACACATTCCTGGCAGATATCATTTCCTCAGTCACTCCCTTCTTTGCCATATCTTCTTGCCCAAAATTCATCCATCTTTTCCTGGGTCAACCTCTGGTAAAGCCGTCTACATTCATACTTTGACCGTACTATCATTCCTTCTCATAGTGTGAGCATACCACGACATAATGTGGTTAATAAATATCTAACTATGATGTTTACCCTCGAGTTAAGAAAATGTATGCCGTAAACCGTGTGGAGTACCAGATAAAATGTTGGAAAGGGATGATCGTATAAATTTCTAGCAAAATAAGAACTTCCTTTTTCTAAAGTCGGTTCAAATCAAAACAGTATAAAACACGCTACAAATCACACTCTATTTGAGTTCATTAAACCAATTCATAACAGATTGAGTCTGCAACACGATCGTTACAGCTTCCTCGCTTGTTGTGTCATTGTTATTGAGGTCGATTCATTGCTAGGTGACCTAGTTTTTGAATATATGGGACTCAATGCGATCTTCAGGGCCTAAGTCAAGCTAACCAGCGAGTACAAATGCTGCTTGCAGAACGAGGCTCTGGCGTAAGGCCTACTTCTTGAAGTTGGGGTGTCAAATCAAATCAGATTACTTGGGCAATACTTATGGGTATATATACAGTTGGAATTGGAAAGCTTCACCATATTCAGCTGAATCTTACAGCGTGTAAGAATTGTTGTTAATTTGAAGGGAGTCGCTCTCGTATAAGGTTTAAGCCAATATTAAGGAGCCAAATCGAGAGTAGAATACAGATTCAGGTCTCTCAGGGTTAGGAGGTCACATGTTAGTCAACTCCGGAAAAGTCAAACTCAACAAAAACAAGTTAATTTCGAGGTTATACCAAAAATATCTCGACTTCAGATTTCTTTCTATTCAACTTAGGTGGCAGATTAGCAAACGGACCACCTGATGGGAAGTCGTTTCCGTAGCCTATGGACGTGTACAACACTCTGTAGGAAACTTCTAACGCCCTTCTTGAATAACCCTATATAGTAGTCGTTTTACAAAACCACAGCTGGGAGATCAGAGGGGATGATAACAATGCAGTTGGATAATCAGCTATTATGTTACTTTACCGCTTATTAAGTTATAGATAACTTCATGTTCTTGTAGATGTATATCCATTAATAGTATAGGATAACTTTGACCCCATTTGGACGCTCAATTACACAACAAACGGTGCAACCGAGATGTAGAGATGTGTATAACTGCGTCTATTATTTGTCTCTATTATCTACGTCTCTTGGAGATGAAACAGGCTTATTCTACTAAATATTATGTAGTAACTTTCGTTCTTGGACTTGCTCTCTTCATTTTACATTTCACAAATTATTTCACATATTTTTAAGTAGTTACTCAGCTATAGCAGGAAGGGTGAAAGGGAAACACTCCCTAAGTCGAAGGTACACTTAGTAATACAACATACTGGCACAAAAAAATACGGCATCGCAATTTTCTTAATATTTTTTTTTAAATCGCCGAATACATATTTTTTTATGTACAGAATAATATATGGGACGTGCAAAGCAGATTTTTTACTTCTAGACGATCATTTCCGAAACGACTATAAAATCACCCAGTGTTTACTCTCTATAGCTTTCTTCTTGTCCCTCTAGCTCATCCCAAAACGCAATCGCTTTTAAGTAAAGTAATGGTAATGATGACTTATTATTAAAGTATCATTAGATACAATGTCAAGAGTGAATCATTGTATGTATCATATAACAAAGTAGTTATGAATAAGAGGGAAGCCAGTCATTATTCGTCATATCATAAGAATATTTTAATAACATTATAATTAAATTATATAAAATCGTTTTTCTTGTCTACATTTACTTAACATTTTAGCGTGACCGTGTCGGAAGTGCGTGTACGTTTCGTCTTCAATTGCGTGATAGCTGAGCTTAAAAATGAAACCATCAATTGATAAGTGGCCGTGTCAGCACAACTCTAGTTTTAGTACCTTTGTGCCACAAGTAGTTGCCACGCTGTTCATGTCACAAATCTGGACGCACCTTTAGAGATGGCAGACAAGACCGTATGAGCACCCACATCTTTGAAACAGCAGGGCTATAAAGAAGCAGCTTTAGGAGTAGATTCACTCGTTATTTTGGCTGTAATCTTCTGAGTAGAACTGAGTAGATTCTCATATCGCTGTCCCTATTGAATAACTGTTTCCTGAGTCAGACGACTGCAGTATGAGTAGTGATATAGCACAGTGATAAGAAGTCTCTTTTTACATGCTTTGAAGGGTGCGGTTTGGCATTCCTTTCTATGATAAATACATTTAGTGATATTTTACTATTGCTATCTATGAGATTGTTAAACCGTGGGTGAGTGGTTCGTTCCCCTCCTTCCCTATATTTTCTTCTAATGCATTTCCACCATGTAACGTCTACTTTAATATCGTAATATAGTTGAAGTTATGTGTGTTCAAATACCTCTGCGTTGTATGTTACTAGAGGACAGAAATGAATGCGAGATAATTAAGATACTTAAATAAGTCTGAAACGCAAAGTTGTGAACCCTGAGTGGGTTTTCTAAACCGAGTAGACAGCCCAGGGACCAATTCCACATTGTTTAGAGTAGGCTCCTGCTTCGTGCCGGAGGTGTAAGAATTAAAAAAAAAATACCTCTGCGATTCTCATTTACAGGCAGGGCTTTCTAGTTTTAGTAAAAATTACTAGTATAATACATTACTACCCACGGGCTAGATGGGAACCCAGGGGCTAGATGGGACCCAGGGGCTAGATAGGGACACCATGGTCCCCACATTTGGGTAAGAGGGTCATCTCAACAGAGATGTCCCCGGGTCTGCCGGGTTGCGAGAGATATGTCTTGTATAATCTCACCTCCGGCAATTGAGGACCCATGGACGGCGTGCGTTTTGGTCGGTTCGAGTCCGACATAATCACCTCCAACGGTTTTGGTGGAGGTGGTATCCGTGGGGATTTTGCGCACGATAAAAAAAAAAGAAAAGTATAATACATTACTTGTGTGTCTACGTGTGAGTGTGTTTTCGTTATATGTAGAAGTTAGCCTTCTGTATAATGTATATTTATTTCGTGTTCGTAATATTTGATTTAATTGCACAAAATTATTTCAACTTCATTCAAGACGAAGTATATTGAACAAAAAATTGTATAATTACATCTGCTTTTTTTTCTTTAAAAAAAGATAATTGAGGATGTTTTGCAAGTTTTTTTTTCATATGATTTTCAAATGTATTGTGTAACTTTGCTAAAAAGTCTAGCGTATCGACTTGTGATTTTGACATTTTATTCGGACATGGAGGGGACGTAGTAAACCTTCCCAAAGAGCGAGACCTATGCTCGGGCCCTCTCCATGAGTAGCGGCACTGCTGTCAAACCAATTATTACACTACGATGGCAACTCAAAACGGGTCCAGCCGTTAAGCCCACAATCCGCGAAGCACCCGGTCGGGAAGCACCCTGATTTTAAAATTTGTTTATCCGCGAAGCCCACGGTCGCGAAACCCCCGATTGTAGGGACGAGGGGAGAACGGCGAAATGGGAAATGAGGAGGTGAGAGATGGAGGGGGGGATGAAGTTGTGGGATAGGAGAGGGAAAGAGTGGAATGCCGTCGATTTGACAGAAGAAGATTCAGGACTTGTAGGTCGAAGTAACCGGGATAAGCAGAGGTGATGTTCTATAGATGCAAAAGCCCCTTCATATACTGTTTATTAGGCTATGTACCACGAGGCTCTCACGCAGACTTTCTTTCAGAGGTTGAGAGGTCAGATAGTTATCCCTGCCGTAAAAGCCAATCAAACCAAAATATGGAAGAAAGGGAAGAGAAGGAGAGCGTACCACAGTGCCACCAGAATTTGCATTCTTATGAAGAGAGAAATTGACAATATTTGATTGATTGTTTCATACTCAGCTAGGCTCGCGGTAGCCTAGTGGTATAGGTTGGTGGTATAGACTGCTGAGACGAGGTTTCGGGTTCGATCCCAGGTTTACCATGGCACACACTTGACTTTTCGATGCTTTTCGAAGTTATGTGTATATTTATCGCAGGTTTATAAGTGCCCGGTTAATGGCAATGGGCTCGCCACCTATTACATTGGGACCTTAAACATAAACTGGCGAAATGTAGGTGCTAACACCTCTGCCTACCCATTTGAGGATATAGGCGTGAGTTTATGTTATGTTATGTTATATTGTTTCATACTCGGGGTACTGCTGTAGCCAGAATCTGTGCAACATCCAAGATTCAAAGGGTGTTAGCTCATCGTCCAGCAATAACCAACGTAATTCCGTGATGAAACTTGCGTTATAGAACGCAAGTGTTATATCACGGAGATTATTAAACGAACACAATGGGCGTGCGTACATAATTTTCGCGTGAGATACGCAAGAGTCACATAACTGGACTGTTATTTTACAAATTTAAGTTAAAAGTAACAATTATTTTCGTGGAATAGTATTAAGAAATATGTTTAAAATCTTACGTCATTTTTTTATATCACTTAGGTGGCAGACAACCATAGGCCCACCTGATGGAACGTGGTTACATTTGCACGTTTGCAACACCAAGGGTGTCACACTCGTGCTACCGACCATATATGGAATAAAGTTTCGGTCTTCTCTATGACAACACAAAACCTCTCCAATTCTGGATGGGCTCTCATCCAGAATTCAAAAATCATTTATTCTGTATATACCATTAAACGGCACTTACAAAACATCAATAACAATAAGTTAGTAAGTAAATGGAACACTGGTTCGAAACGCGGCCCCGGCTTCAGAAGACTCCGACAAGAAACTCATCGGGCTTTTCTTCATTTTTTTTCGTCTATTTACAAACATTTACTTAGTCTAGATACAGTAATTTGCTTGAGTAGCAATTTGAGTGAACAGCTCATTTCTAGGGTTGTTTATCATCCAAATAATCCTGAATTTAGGATCACTGTCTAGTGTCTACCCTTGAAAAACATACAAGCATGATTTTATAGTAAAATAGCCTATGCCCGCGGCTCCGCCCGAGTGGCTGTCGGTTATCGCGACCTAAGCGCCATCTGTGCAACTTAAATTCTATAACTATTACTAATCATAACTCTAATTCTACTTAACCGATCGCAATCAAACAAAAGTTGGACCTAACTCCTTCAAACAAAAAGAAAACCACATCAAAATCCGTTCAGTAGTTTTTGCGTCCATCGCGGACAAACAAACTTTTTACAATTATAATATAGATAGATAGATAAATAGATAGATAGATAGCTTATCTTATTAGTTATCAATGACGATAAAACGTTTTACAATAGTACTAGGCGCGCATAACCCGACGGGAGGTAGCACACGTCTCGTTTAACATATCGTCAGCCATCGTTAGCCGACGTCAGCACAAGTACTGCCGATACAGTATCAGCATATCAACACGTACGATTCTTAGAAACTGTACGACGAGTCTATGGAGAAGTGTTATTTTTTTTAATTTATGGCACGTCAATTTGACTTCACCTTGCCTGATATTAAGCTGAAGGCAAACTCTCATGAAAGAGGGTCACTATTGCAAACACGTTCAGTGCTACAATAGTGGCACTCAGATTGACGGCCTCATTAGTTTTTCAGGCCCCGCTTAAAGGACCCGGGACTGTAGGAAGAAGGAAACACGTGCGCCGGTAAGGAATTCCAGGACTTGGTGCGGTAGAGAAAAGACTTACTGAAACTTGATTCTTGATGGAATGTATGTGGCGAATGTGTACGGATAACATGGTGAAGAAATATTGCAGTATTATGTGTGTATAGAAGTGTCGGTAACTTAGCGGTTAAGGAGTCGGCCTTACGATAGGTCCCGAGTTCGTATCCTGGCCATTACGTTACCGACGTGAACCCATGCCACACAAGCCAATGAGCTTAACTGGAGGGGTTAGAGGGAATATTCGTAATTTCAGTTCCTAATATTAAAAAAAAAATAGTAACGTCTCAAATGTGTTCAAAATGTGGAGGAGGTCAATCAAAACAATCCAGGGCCTAGTTTCTCTCCAGAATTAGGTCTAAGATAAGACATGAAAGCCGATTTATAAAATATTAAGCCTTCCTTAGGTCGTCGGAACCCAAGTAAATCTCTCTTGCTGATTGATGAAACGAGGGGGCTTTCATTTCGAGGTTGGAGGGTTAGATGGCAGTCGCTACTGTGAAAGTAGAGATAAGTCAAATCAAGAGAAAGAGCCCATTTGCACTTATGGCAGACCTCAAAAGATGCCTCGGTCGATTCTTCGAATGCGACCGGAATTAACGTAAGGACGATGATGATAATGACCGGCACTCTTAAGATGATTATTCTTCTCGTCTCGTCACCCAATAATTAATTAGATATCTATAAAGACCACTTTCTTCAATTAATTTTGGTGGTGTATCTTAATTTATGTAATCAACCTTTTAGAAACTTAGCTCTAAACCATCGTGTACACACGCGCCCAACTGCGATTATCCAATTACACTCTGTACTCATCAAGCACAGAGTTAAATACATAATGCGTTATAAAGACAGGTATTTAATTATGAAGAAATAGTGTTGTGTAATATTTGTTTTATGATTATTACACAGAAAGCGGCATTTTGGTTCACTGATTGCTGTGAGAAAATTGCTTTTCATGCATTTGTGAGAAACACATTTTAAAATTGGAACAAGCGTCAATTTGTACACAAATAAATGAATAAATAAAACATGCTGGCTGCTTCCTTGAACAACGCTGCGATTTGAATTAAATAAAAACAACGATTTGAATTAAGAATGTAAAAAACCCGCCAGTTTCAACATATTTTGTTTTTAATCTTTTAAAAATGTTATGTGTTTGTCTTATTTGTGTGATCGAAAATAAATTTAATAAGTAAATGCTTTTAGAACTGAGGGAGGTAAAACGGAAAAGACTTTTATGTATCTAGACCGTCTGTACGGAAATAATAATTTGATTACGGTTAATTGTCGCAATACGTTTATCTGTCATCTAAATTTATTTCTAAATTGGGGTTCAGTGAGAGATAAAAGCTTGTCAGAAAAAATATTATACGTATTCAAACTTTTTAAAGTGGTCTAACTGCAATACTTCGAGATCAGTTATGCCTATCGAAGCCAGATGGTACTCAATTCATGGAAAATAGTGCAGACTGGAAAAGGCGGACCCCGGATTCCGAGGTGAGAGCTTTGGATACGACCGGGATTAACGCAAGGTTGTTGATGATGATGATGATGATGACACCTAAGCAATCTACCAACATTGATGCTGTCATCATTTGTGGAGGTAATTATAGCATGTGTACATATTAACAATGGCGTGGGATCCCTAACCATTGTATAGAGTTTTAATTGTTTTTTTTTATACCAGTAAGATAGTAAATAGATATTATGACATGTATATAAAGCGTTGACCATATTCTATATACTAGAGGCGAAATAATTATTTGTTAAGTTATTTTTCAATGTTTGGGTTCAGAATGTCCATTTGGGATATGGACATTTTGAGATTGGACATTCCAGGGTGTGGACATTTTGGGACTTAGACATTCCGGGATATGGATGTTTTGCCCCCCTGTGGACACTATGGGAATTGTACATTCTGAACCTACCTACTCGTAATTGTATTGTAAGAAATGCTTTATGAGTAACCATAATATAACTTACTGAAGTAGCCGTTACATGTCGGAA
Organism: Pelosia muscerda; assembly: GCA_963691645.1. NCBI lineage: Eukaryota > Metazoa > Arthropoda > Insecta > Lepidoptera > Erebidae > Pelosia > Pelosia muscerda. The sequence continues at coordinate 4,220,723 of OY829118.1, forward strand.
ATTATAAAAATCTTATATTCAATCAATTAGCCTATCGCAGTCCACTACTAGACATAGGACATAAAAACATTCTTTACGAAATAATATCAGAGCATATGCACGTCTTGGTAAAGCAAAACTACTACCAAATTGAATGTTAGTTTAAAATCAAACGGAAAGAACTGATTAACAACAGAATTCGACTTTGACACACTTTGAAAGCACACGCAATCATGCGGTATGTGATTATTTGACTTTTAACTAAAGGTAGGTACCGTTGACAACGAAGGAGTTCCCGTTAGGAAGTTTAATTTAGCTGTAGATAGATAAATAGTCGCTGAAGGCAATGCGCTGTAATATATCCTAATGATTAAATGTGATACCACTGAGGTGGCAGACAAGCATACGATGAACTTGATGGTTACAGCGGCCTATAGACGTTTGCAACACTTGAGACATCATAATCGTGCTGCCGACCATGTAGAGAGGAGGGGAGAAGGTTAAAAGAGATTCTATGCTGTCAGTGCAGAAGACAAAGCAGGGTTTTTCGGTCTTCCAACTGACAACACTAAAACTCTCCAGTGAGCTCTAACTCATCGCCATACAACACAAGATTATTATTAATCGCGGTATTCTGCAGAGCAGAGGTTACATTAATTAAAATAAAAAGTCATGATATTGGGGCAAAATAGTTATAAACACACTCGGTAGTTCAAGAAAACGAATAAGGACGAAGCGAAAAGAATTCAGTGGCCATTATTGACCCCTTTCTAAAATCTCGAGGCGAATACGGAAATTTCAGGAACGTGGGGCAAAAAAAGCGAGGCGAATGAAAACGTTATATAACACATCGAAAAATGAAAGAAAGTATTCAGAGGTTGGAGAAATTAGTGCAGTCATAAACATAGAATTTAATTACATCATATCTCAAAGTGATGGGTATAAATAACAGTGGGTATGAAGTAAATTCAAAATGAAAACTTTCTCTGAATCTAATTACGAGAATGTAGTTCAAGATTAGGCAATACCGAAAGAGTGCAGTGAGTAACATTGGCGTGTCTTACGTTGGCAAGGATCTTATTTTATTGGGGTGCAAATTCTGAAGCTTTCGTGGACACTTCAAACCTATTGGATACTTTGTGTCGACCCCACCCTGGCCTCTAAGTTTGAGAATGGATAGTCCTCTCTATCAAGATAGTTATTACTCTTAATAGCCTGTAATTCTCTGGTTCGGTATAGCGCTTCCCGAGTAGATCCATTCGATCATTCCATGTCTTGTTTCATCGTTTCATATTTCTCTTTGCAGTGTCAGCATTTTGTGTCGTTCATGATACCAATCTTGCCCAAAGCGTATTTTGTATAGTAATTGATAAGGATAACGATTTCGACGAGAAAGTTGAACGTGATAAGCATACAGTAACAGCATTCAATGTAATGTCTAATTTGAAAGCAATTTCCGAAATAGTCGACGTGACTCAATAAATTGGAACGGAGACAGACAGGCATCAAAGTGAAACATATGATTTGGATACAATAACTCCTGTTAAAGAATCGATCGACGTGATTCATTAATAGAAATTACGTCCGTGTGCTTTGATTTTTGTAATATCGGTTTCGATATATTGATTACTTAAATTATAGTTAAATTTTTTATTGACTATGGTTTATTTGCGAGCGTGGTAGTTACATCAAGTCTGTAATATTCAGTAAAAAATCGTTTGCAGGAGATTTGTACTACAACATTATGGTATCTTACCCAAAAAGGCATTGTTCAATAAAAGAATGTTTATGTAAGTGTTGTACTGAGATTGCAATCTTTCCCAAGTACTTATTAAACACTTATAGCTTGTAGTACATGATGTAATTACCGTCCATTGACAAGAATACGTGTATTTTAATTTGAAACGTGCAATTTACCATTACGTTCTTCTAATTATATTAAAAAGACAGTTACGTTATTTAAGAACATTATCATTATCATTGCAAAAACTTTCTTTGCGACTACCGACTGATGTTATTTTTTTATTTCTTCTTGCGAAACCAAAATATGTTTGCCTATACATAAAGACAGAAGTTACACTTGGCAAGACATTAAAAGTCAGAATAAGAATTTCCACATTGCCTCCACTTGTTTGCCTCAAGACTCTACTTCACCTTTTTAGACCACTTAAGTGGCCGACAAGGCCTACCTGATGGAAAGTGGTTATTGTGACCTAAGGACGTTTGCAACATCAGGGTCGTGGTACTCAAAGAGGGAAGTGTTGAAGGTTGAGAAAGTTTCTGCCATCACAAAGCAATGTGACCTAAAGTCTTCAATCTTTCCACTGATATCACTTTTCTTGTTTTGTATAATCCCAGGAAAAAACTAACCACGCGATCCTTGGATAAAAAATAACCCATGTCAAATTTATCTCTGCACCTATCTAGCTGATTTCATCCACATTTGTTCAGCCCTTTTTGTTTGAAAAAGTAGTAAACAATCATTCATACATTTATGCTAACATAACATTACTATAGAATATTGATGCAAATATTTACATTGGGTATCTAGATGCATCATCTAAGATTATAATGTCATCTTCATTGATATCCAGATAATATTATGTTCAGAATTGCCTCCGCAGCTGGCACATGTAATAACGAACCAGGAAAACAAACAAATCATTATTTTCCAATATTTTTTCTTGCGATATTACAACAGTTACAAAGAGCAACACAGACATAATACTAAGTAATACTTAGTTGCTATTTTCCTGTCAAACTAAGGTACACACAGAACATGCACGTAACATTAACTGTCACATTGTAAAGTTAGAAAGTCGTAATCGAAAGTGAAGTTTTGTTATTTGCGCCGCATCGCGTATAGGTGCAAGGGGATGCTTAGGAATTCGAAGCTTGGAAAGCAGCAACATAAATATGGTGTGGAAAATGTTGTATATTTAGTGGTTCACTACAGGTGGCGGCGTAAAGTGCCCCTCCCCATACTCGAGGGGTAGATAGGGACAATGCACTCACACCCAAAGTAGGTAAACTTGAAAGAGAGAGCCCCGGTTCTGCCGGGGAGTGAGGAATACGCGAGGGGTAGATGGGGACAATGCAGTCACATCCAAAAGAGGAAAATTCGAAAGAGATGGTCCCGGTTCTGCCAGGGAGCGAGGGATATGATGGCTACTATTACACCTCCAAGATTCAAAGGCATGTGTTTAAGTCTGTTCGAGAGGTGGAGTTTTCCCTCATGTCCATATTTTTCCATTTGCCACCTCTTATGGACACCCATCGGATGAGTTAGAGTAGTAATATTGTTTCTAAGTTACCATGCCATATCAACATATATACATACACTACGTCACCACTTTTCTAAATAGGTTCAGTAGGTCCAGAGATTAGTACAACCTTATATACTTTACCACTTTATAATAATAGTAAGTTTAAATATAAGTGTATGTTGATAATTTATGAAGGTCGCCATAAAAACACGAGTACGTTATGTTTAATGTATGTTGAATTCATTATTATAATAGAAGTGAAAATGACCACAGAGAGCGCGGTTTCTCTAGCGAACATTAAAATTTGATGGTGCAGTTATCGTTTTTAATATGCTTCTATGGTTTCTTATGACTTTCCTCAATACATAGGCACGAGTACTTTTATTTGGGCTGGTAATGCTTGAGAGCAACTGATCATACACGCATATTGAATATATGACACTTGAACGCGACTGCTATCCAGGAGGAGTGGGTTCGATACCCGCACAGTGCAAATAATTGTAAGCATGAATATGGTCATTTGCATCGGTCTGGTTGTGCCTCGGAGAGTACATTAGTCATCGGTCCCAGTTGTCATACGAACATCTATCGCCATTATTTCAAAATTACTTCAAATTCGTCGATAGGTTGTGGAGGTCAAATAGCCGTTGCTTTATGGAAAATATCGAAGTTCAGCTGCAACGCAGTTAGAATGGGCAGAACAGACCCTGGTCTCTAAAGTAACAGCTTTGGATGTGACCGGGTATAACGGAAGGATGATGATTAGATAGATAATTATTATTATTAAACCATGTTTATAGTATATCTAATTATCTAAATACGCATGTAATTAAACTATAAATCAATAAAATAAATAAATCGTTTAGCTATTAATAAATTGAAATTTAAATGCCAATTACGAATGTGATTGTTCCAGTATGTATGTAGATATAATACGTAACCCTTTCTTTGCTATCAGAAAGTTTTTCCAAGAATGCTCTGACAAGTTAAACGTACAAGTTAAGTAGGTATGTAGTCACACAATAAACGAACTACTCTCTAAATACCTCACCAAAAACTGGTAACATTTCATCAGATAAACATCAGAGTTCAGATGTCATAAAATAATGAGTCAAAACCACATGTATTTCGTGAAAGTAATAATCTAAATAAAAGTGAACAAAATATAACCCCTGTAGTACACCTTAGATAGCATAGGTCCTTGTTCTTTGAAATTCATTTGAATTTGCATTCACTACTTGAAATTTTAGGTAACTGTGGTTTCTAAATTTTGAATTGTTAGAATAAATAATTTGTTTGCATTATTATTCATTTTTTGATGCTTGATCATAAAACATAATATATCAATAAACCTATTACCGTTTACAGAATCGTAAAATATGATTTTGTTGTAGAGTAATCCCTTATATAGCAGAAGATACTAGGACATCGTCACGATGTCATCACCCGCCCTTGCTTCTTTTTTTATGACATTTTTTGCTTGGCTTGAGGTTTGAAATTATCTTTTTTATCATTAGCGAAATACCCATGGATACCACTCCCGTCAGAACCGGTGAAGGTAGTTATGTCGGATATGAACCGACTAAAACGCACACCTTCTTTGGGTCTTTGATTGTCGGAGGTGAGATAATACAAGACATATCTCTCGCACATCGGCAGAGCCGGGGATTTCTCCTTAGAGATGGCTCCCTTCTTAGAGGGACGCCGTGGTCCCCATTTATCCTTTGAGTTACAGAGGTAGAGGGACAGGGAGTTGCAGTTGGGCGTATATCATGCAATTATCACCTTTTCACCACCGTGTAAAGTGCATTCACATCTGTCCCCGAAACTGATATTATATAACTAAAGCATTACGTACGAAATGTTTCCAAAAGAATGTGTTTGTTCTTCATTAAATATTATGCAACGATTAAAAATATTTCGAATCTTCGATTTATGTAAATAAAACATAATAAGTCCAAGAATGCCGAAAGCTTACATCATATTTGATTTGAATATTAACTTGTTGACACCTTTTAGAAGTCAGTAAGTATGTACGTTGTGTTACTTTCATTGCGAAAAATAATCGTGTATGATAGAAAATGTGATGTTATTCGCATAAATATGTTTGATATAGAGAAATCGATAGCAAAATAGAATTAATATATAAAAATAAAGTAAAATGTGTCAATGACAGTTTATAGGATATTAAATTGTGAAAGTTTTAGATCTTTAAACTTCATTCCAATTTGTATCGTTACGATGTTGTTTGATTCATTGGTGCGAGGGGTAATAAACTTAAATGAAGTTAAAACATAAAATAATCTTAGCGTTCACAGTTACGCGGGAGTATTTAGTAAGATAGTTAGTTGACGAAATGGTTTAGAGGTCTTCGACCGTTCGCGTCGTAAATCCCGATGTTGGGATTAAACGCGAACAGCTTTCGAGTCAACTTCTCGCTAAACTAGTTAGTGCAGCCAGAGTAAATTGATCTAAATCATTGCTTGTATATATTGAGACAGTGCGGATAAGCAGTACCTGTAATTTGTTGTTATCGATATGTTATGTTAACAGTGTCGCGTACCTGTTCGTCTACTTTCGGAATATCGGTGGCGCGAGTACCGCTAGCGACCTCGTTGCCTCGCCCGCTGCGCCGTGCAGGCCGCACGGGACACACGCTCTTTGCATTTTCTGATAGTTCTATCCCGAAATTCTTGGGACCATCGAACACTTTGAAGTCCACTTCGTCAACGCTTGTGTGCACTGGACTCAAATCGTGCACGTTTTCGAACGCATGGTCGTTATCGTGGACAGCATCGTTGGAAACGTGACCCGAGTCATCGCTACAGTCTGAATGGGTATCGGATATCTTCTCATCAATCTGTTTGTCTAAAGCGAGCTTCTCTACTTGCGAACATGTTTTAGAGTCGTTTTGCGATCCAACGTATTTAATTTGTCTGCCGACAAGTGTGCTCAAGTGGTTGTGGAAAGTAGTGTTCGCTACGCATAACTCCTTGTGTACAGGTGGAATCACTTTGCAACTCATGAATTCAGTATTCATTTCTCTGGCGGTTTTTAATTCCAATTTTTTCACGATAGATTTGACAGGTGATAAAAAGACATCATTTTTATCTGATTCGTTATTGTTTTGTTTAGACTCAGGCGGTGCTGATATTTCTCTTCTGTTTATCATTCTATGTTGCAACTTTGCTCTGACAACCTTTATTTCATCGGAATAATCTTTTAAATTTGATTTAGACGACAGTAATGGTTTTTTGGTTTCAACCGGTTCTTTTTTAGTCCTATCATTTTGTCGTTTCACTTCGGATTTTAAATTGAGCAGTGACTTTTGTCTTATTTGTTTGTTTCCATCAAGTCTTTCGTTGTTTTTTCGTGGCGCAAGCGATTTCTTTTTCTGAGCACACTCGCTGGCCTGGTCTACATTGCTTAGATCAACCGGAGTGGGAGAAAAAAGTGCTCTTGTACTGCTGAACTTATTGTGCGACATTTGACTCCTTATCACCGGGATCTTACTGGGAGAGCCCGCGATAGAAGTAGTAGATTTAGTTCTCTCTAGGCCGGGTATGATTAAAGTTTCATTTCCTATTTCCCACACGCTTTTTGCTTTCTGCAGCTGTGATTTTGGTATTTCTTTACTTTCTAACCTAATCTTTATGTTTAATGATCCATTATCTGTACATGCTTTACTCTTTATTTTCTTTGGGTCGATAACTTTTTTTTCGGCTTTTTTCGCCAGCGGTTTGGTTTTAGATACAACCGGAACGGGTGTCGACGGAGGATTCGATAAAGTTTTCTTTAGTATTCTTGTTTTTACGTCCAGTTTTTTTAGGTCTTCGACATGGATGCCATTGGATCGGGACGTGTTTTTTGATGAAATTTTATAGGTAGCAAATCTGTCATGATTCATCTTGTCATTGGTTGTCGAGGTGAATGGGACCAGAGGCGACGTTAGTTCTTTCCCCTTCATGTCGGCAAGATTCCACAAACTCGTCGTTTTATCAATGGAATTGTTGCGTACTACTTTATTTCTTGTGATATTGTCACAATCGGGGCCTGAGTTACTCTTCTTTAAAATGCAACGTGATTCTATAATACTGCACGTTTTAGACTTTTGTAATTTCGGTGGAATGAAAATACTTCTACTACATTTTCCGTCGGTGGTGAGCGATGTACTGGACGTGAACTCAGATAATATTTTGTCAAAAGATTCCAAAGCTTTGTTTAACTTTTTCTCGGCACTAATTTCACTTGCTGTTTTAAGAACCATCACATTTTCATATATCGAGGAGTATCCTTTAGTCTCTTCAAGTAATTTATCTTGTTGTACCGCATTGTTATTGGTAGTAATGTTTATGTTTTCGTACACGTGACGGCTCGGAGCCGAACAATCGGACTTGCTATTCACAACAGAGTTGTTAATATTGATTTTAGAAACAAACTTTTGCACGTTATCACTGTTAACATTCACGGGATCACTGATTTTACGTTCGATACAGGCTGCAATCGCGGTCACTTTACTGCCCTTATGCTCTGGCGAGGATTCTGAGCCGACTGAAAAAGTCCTGTAGAACTTTTGCAGAGCCCCTTGAGCGGGGGGTGTGGTGGGCGTATGTTTCTCGGTCGGCTTCTGTCCGCCGAATATGTTGAATACTTTCACTGCGGGCATGTCGCGGACCCGGCGCGCGGGCGGTCGCGAAGCGTAGATGCGCGCGCGCGTCACGGCGAGCGGCGTGCATATGCCGCTGCGCCGAGCCACACAGCGTCGCTATCACACGCACTCACTACAAGAAAGTCAATGTCACTTCAATCAGTCTCCGACGTTGACAAATCCTCACCGAGGTATCGACAATATTACCTATTATATTCAAATCGAGTTCAGCGAGTTCAGTTCAGAATCAGTCTATTATTACTATTATCTTGTTTATCGATAGTCGACAATAAACCATTCAAAGTGAAATGCAGTTTCAATAAATGTTTATTCTATTAATATTATAATGGGAAAGTTTGTTAAGATGTTTTGATGTTTGTTATTCAATTACACTAACAGCTGAATGGATCTGGTTGAAATTTGGTGTAGGGATTATAGTCTGAAATATCATGTTTATAGCCTACTTATTATTTCGGGAATAAGTTTCCATTAGCTACGGGAATGAGATTAAACTTCCATGCGGGTGATGCTAGTATAAAATAATTAAAAAAAAATATCTACAAAAATTTTATGCGATCGCATTGCCATTTACGAGTAAATACAGCTATAATGGATTAATTACAACGAATTTTGTGAAAAGTAAGCCATCGGCCGCAGTTTCGTTTAAAACAACTTTTATGATGTAATAAGAAACATACTTTTGTTGGCAAAATAGTTACATAAAATCAATAAATCTCAATAGAAAGTAGGAATGAGGTTGTTTCGACAATGATGTAATTGACCTACTAGTGTGATGTGGAATTGGTGATAAAAGGAGGTTGGAAAAACATTTCAAATGTTACCAAGAAACGAAATATGGTAACCCAATTGAGTATTAAACACGGTTATCCCTACATTAAATGGCAAAACATGTGGGTAATGCTAACTTTTATGTAGCTGTCAAATTCGGGACACCGTCGTCCTGAATAACGGTATTCTATTTTTAAAACTGTAATTAGTGGAACGTGTAATCTGATACGGAGTCAATTAAAAATATTTAGCTCTCATTTCAAACAGTTAATATTTACGAGCGCATTAAGCCAATATTCACAATGTCCATATTCTGAAGTTTTATTTCATTGGCAGTTTTTAATTAAAACTGTCTAAATTACAATACGTGCAGATAACATAATACGGGACATTAAAAATAAAAAATCATCAATTCAATTTTTTTTTGGATTTTTAGTGTATTTTTAAAGTCGGTTAAATTTTTTTTGTGTTAAAAGAACATCGGCTAAAATGGACCTGAGCATGTACTGATATACCATATTTACAAGAAAATCCGTCATTTTTCCGTGTTATAAAAACAGCAATTAATATCACATCAAAAAGCCAGGATAAAATATAATAGTTAAAAAATAGTGTTAGGTACTTTTATTACATTTATTTGCAAATAATCAAGTTGACATAGCTTCTGAACGCACCTAGTGACGTTTCAAGTCACTGATAAAATGAATGAAAAATCAATTTATTATTTATGATTATTACTCGTGAGTTTTTTTCGTTATTACTTGTTATTTGATTTATGAATTATGTGAAACAAACAACAAATGAATCATAGCTAGTTATATCAAATTATTAATTTCATAAAATAATAATTATGTAGTTATAAGAGTTTAATACTAATTCGTAAAACGGAACGTCATTTACGGAGTGGTGCTACTGTTGACACTTTGGCTATGTTGACAGCAGTTGACAGGCACTGTTCAGCTAATTCCAGTTTACTTCAAATTGTGTGTGTTTTTTATTTATTTTCGATTTTGGCTTGCTTTGTTATATGGATTGACGATACCTTCTACCGTTTATTACGATTATTCTGTGCTTTTGTTTCTTGGGCACCGATTTTACTTGTGATTTGGACTTGTATTTTTCTTATCGTTCTATTGTGAGGAATCACAAAGCCGACGATACAAGCAGTCCTACGATTGCTTTGTGTTAATTGCAATATTCGCCACCATCATGTCTTTGAGTTGGGAACAAGAGTGATTTCAATGATCTGCGAGTGGAATTCATCAATAATAGTAAGTATATATTTACGTAATATCAATATACTTCTTTATTGAACCTGTATGAATAAAATGTTTTTCTCATAATACTGTCTATTATTTTACCTTACCACGTTCGTTGTTTTGTTTATAACGTAAATAGAAACTAGAAGATCTCTAAAAAACTAAGTTAATCTATCTTTATATCGTCTTATTTTTATTCTATCCTCAAAATATTTTTAGTAATAAAATTAAAGTATCTTGGCCTCTTAGACAATTTTTTCACTTGTGATGGTGTTTACTACATGAAAATAAACTAATCTAACTATAGTTTGTATCTGTACACGGAAAATGACGGTCAAGTCCAGCGCCTATGGAAATTTGGCCGGTGTTCTTTCATCTATTTAGGTATACAGATTAAATAAATACCTAATAATAAGTAACCGAAATCAGTTTTTCTGCTGCTGCAACTCGAAACGCAATAAAAAGGTAACAAAATACGTGTGACGTAAGATATTATGAGAGTATTGTCAGACGAACGGTCACGGAGAGGTCGATGACAGTCAGATGTAGTCTCTGAACAGGTGTTTCAACGATCGCGGGAATCTGTAATGGTGACAATAAAAAGCAAACAACGTACGGCAAGTTATTTTTTCATAGTCTATGGTTTTTCATCAATCGATTTGACGCGGGAAAGATTGTGACACCGTAACGTCAGAATGAATTTTAATTATAGAATGTCAAAAAAAAGTAAGTTTCAGAAAAAAAATAGATGACAAACCGACGTGGAGATGCCACAATGATGTTGAGATGCTCAGTGTTCAAATTGTGGTGATGCTTGTACGCGATTAGCTATTAGCTACTAAGTAACTGACATTTTCTGTTGACAATGTAGGCAATCACGACGATTTTTTCTGTGTCAATACTGACGTGATCAATCACATTATTACAAACGCAAGTTAGAAAATAAAACTAAAAAATATTCGAAATTCAAAAAGAATGAATACAATCTTTGACCCCCAGACACACAGACTCATTTGTTTTCGCGTTATTAAATTTAAAATGTCATTGGCTTGTGACTTTTTGTGTAAAAATAATTATGTCGTATATTCTATCACTTTCTCACGCCTAGGTTTTGTGTAAAATTCCTCTGAGGATAACTTTATGGTAAAGACAAAGAATTTTTCAAACAACATGCTTCTAAAAGACGGCCAGAAAAAAGGCGCTATGAGTGTGTAAACTAATGTCAATATTGTTCTAAAACTTTTAAACTGTCAATATGTGCATGTTATGGAATGTAATATATGTCAAACTTGAAACAAAGGTAGTAACAATTTGTGTTACGTTGTAGTAACTATTGACAAGACGTCTCTATAGTTTGTCTATAGTCTAAGAATATTTTTTTTTTAAAGGCACGCGTAATGTCAAAGGTATTAATGTCGAAAGCCTACTTACATTCATTATGCAGACTAGGCGGTTGAACCGTGAAAAAACGTATGACATAACTAGAAGCAATTGTAAGTGCCGTGACCGACGACCATGCCGCAGATTATCTGTGAAATCGTGTCAAGTGGATATCTTAGGCGTAGTGTACATAAGAAGGTAATACTAATAATAATACCATTATTATGTTGATACATGTATGAATGTCACGAGCAAGCTCTACGTTACATATGAACTCGTTAAATTAGTTCTGTTTACTTCTGTATTTCGAATGTTATAACGGAATTGTTTTGTTATGTATTTAGAAGTTGTTTATTGGAATAATACGTTAATACTTTTGTTTTTATTTATTTATTATTAACAATATTAAATAAATAAAAACAAATATGTATTTATCACAGGTTTATAAGTGTTCGGTTAATGGCAATAGGCTCGCCACCTATTACATTGGGACCTAAATATAAACTGGCGAAATGTGGGTGCTAGCACCTCTGCCTACCCCTTCGGGGATATAGGCGTGATATTATAAAAAAAATTATACATATATTTGGGTAACATTTTTTATCTTAGAGTTGACAATTTAACAGTTTTGATTAAAACTTAATAAATTACATAATGTTTGTACTGTAGCCATCAGTCACCTTAGTCGTACCATCCACTCCCCGTCGGCCTCCAGTAAGAGACTCAAGTAAGTCGAGTTGGAGCCACGATACCACTTCAGGCCAATAGCGGTGGAAATCCAGGGAAGATCGGTGATCGGTGGAAGTCTTTGCCCCAAAGAGGCTAAAAGCCTTGTAAAGCGATTGGGCAAAGGCTCATAGAGGCCACTGGTGACTCACGCTCCGGATTGTTCCTGGTGCAGAGGCTAAACATCGCAATCCAGCTTGGAAACGTGGCAAGTGTGATGGGCACCTTTGCACCGTTAGTGATCAGGGGTGGGTTATTCGATAAGTTAAAATTGTTATATATTAACTAAATTGTCGTAATTCATTTAGTTTCAAAACAAAGTAAGGACTTTTCACAAGAAACTGCTTAAGTTGTTAATATTATTTCAAGCATGTACATACACACATGGCATTTTCGTCTGGGGTAGGCTGAGGCAACAGCCCGTTATCTATAATAAGCATACATCGATGATTATTATACATAATAATAATTTATAACATTTTTAAATTATAGAACAAACCGAACACTAGATTATTTAAAACGAAACGTTAAAAATACTGAATGTTTTATTATATTACTGGAATATTATGTGCATAAATTAATTTTAATAATATTCAAGAAACTTTAAAAAAGCGGCGATTATGAATTTAGTTGTTCATTTTTCTGTCCGTTATACGATATCTTTATTTACTGCGGAACGTTTTCACACGCTTTATTCAGCTTCACTATTTTTTCAACTTCTATTTTTGAAATGAGATCCCTTATAAGAAGTTCACTAAATGATTATGAGTTGTTAAAAACGTCATTAAGATTCAGTAAATGATTATGAGTTGTTAAAAGGGCCATTAAGGTTTACTGAATAATGATTATGAGTTGTTTAAAAACGTCATTTCATTCATTTCTCCTAATAAAATTTTATTGAAAATACAATATCGATTTATATTTTTTTTTATAATATCACGCCTATATCCCCGAAGGGGTAGGCCAAGGTGCTAGCACCCACATTTCGCCAGTTCTATATTTAGGTCCCAATGTAAAAGGTGGCGAGCTTATTGCCATTAACCGGGCACTAATAAACCTGCGATAAATACACACATAACTTCAAAAAGCACCGTAGTCATTGGTGTGTGCCATGGTAAACCTGGGATCGAACCCGATACCTCATCTCAGCAGTCCATTACCCATACCACTAGGCTACCGCAGCTACATCTAATATCAAACTCCCAAATGTGAAAAACGGTATTCTCTTCATTTTTATTGTTTTTTTTTTCCAGTGAACACCACACCTTACAATGCAGTTAATCAAGTCATCTAATAAAAGCAAGTGGTCGCCCGTCTGACACTTAATTGCTCGCAATCAGATCATAAAGGATGAGGGTGACGAATCCGCAACCAACTTCAATTAGGCGACCATTATGATGGACACGACATCGCCAATATAGGCAATTGGGTAATTCTTTTTTCTGGCTGCCAATATCGTTTAGCGAATTTTTTCATTTAATGATACGTATATAACAGGTCCCTCGAGATGGCATGGCACTCCGCACAAACCCTTTGTGGTTTTTGGTGCTACATTTAATATTATTTGTGTTTTGTATGATAATAAATAAATAATAAAAATAAAGATAAGTAGACGTTTGTAGAATATACGCTAAATAAACGGCGCTGGAGTAAACAAGTTCTTAAGTGGAGACCGCGAGAAGACACACCCCCTTAGCCAAATGGACTGACGACCTGAAAAGGCGGTTTGGACAGACTAGATGCGGAGGGCGGAGGATAGGGAGCAGAGAACATCGGGAGAGGCCTATGTTCAGCAGTGGACTGCGATAGAATATTCAAGAATTTGATATTACGAAAAAAAATTACAGGCGACCGACCTTTGAAAGCTGTCACTAACTTTAAACTCGCTATTTTCTAAATTTGAATTTGGCAATTCTAATGTTTAAACTGTAAGCTTCGAAGCGTACTCAAGTCGTAAAAAAAGGTTTAAATTCACATTAAAACCTTATTACAAAGTTACAACAAGAGAGGCATAACAAGTGTTGTCTGTGCATACAGTACGCAGTACAGGTTTGACAAATACCATCCTTGTCACTGTTTCCTGTGTCGAGGAGTCGACCGCTAACAAATGTTGAGTGGTACAAACATAAGCGATTTTAGTAATTAGAACCATCCCTTACAAGTAGCAGGTTATTTCGTCAGTTCTTGAAACTGGTCGCTGAACTTATTCTCATACAAGCTGTGTTCGTGAACGAGAATGAGATTCACCTTTTTCTAAATTGCTGTAAAAATCTCTTCAAAATTGACCCAGCTGTTTCGGTTACCGATTACAAATAATACTAAAATTATATGAATGTGAAATATTATTTTGTATTTTTAAGAAAAAGCTTTGGATGTTGAATTAATTAGCGTCAAGATTTCTTTTAAGTACTCGCCCAACAGGACCTCTTTCACTCCCGTCTTATGTCGTTCTCCCAGTGTCGTCATTCTCCAATCGTTCCTCTCTCCATATTCTTATACTTCACTCTCATTTCATCAGTCATTCTTCACTTCCGCCATTCATCATTACGTTTCATTCTAGGCATCCCTTCAAAACATTCCGTTCTTACATGAATTTGAGATATTCTTATCGATATTTTTTAAAGGATGAAATATTTAGTACGTGTAACAAAATAAATAAATGAGGAAAATATCTTGACGGCAAGAAGTAACTTTGTTATTGAAAATTGTATCATACACTCGAAATTCTATGCTTTGCACCACACAAAAATACTAGTACATTAAAGGAAGTTACTTCGATCAATATTTGAACAGCACTTTTATCAGACTTCGCCTTTCTACTTCAAAAATTCCTGACGTAAGGAGGAAATATTTTGGTATTTGACTTAACTAATCTAATTTTAATAATTTGGCTGAACCTAAGTTCATTAAAAAGAAAAGGGTACCTACGTGTGTTTGTCTATTATCTCAACCAACGGTACAAAAAAAAGATAATCAAACTACTGAACGGATCTGAAATGTTTCATAATAATTTCAACAGATAGATGCAATGATTACCTACATTAGTTTTGCGCCAAAAATAACCTTTATCGTGAACAAGCCTGCCGTGACATCTATGACCAACGAACCAAGATGAACATCTTGGTTACAATAATGTAATATTTTATTTTATCATTATTCTTAACAAAAGAACCACCAGTACAGTAAAATGGGGCGAATGGGGACCCAGTGGTGGATAAGGATGAAATGGTCAATGGAATATTTTAAATAATTTCTTTTATTAGATTTCAAATAAGCCTGTTATCAGATATTGGATGATTCTGTTATTACAATGAACTACACCAAAGTTTCGCTTGAAAGAAAAGTAACTAAAGAATTTAGCTGACCATTTTATCCCTATTTATCCTACTATCTTCTTTGATTCAATCAACCTTCGAATTCTTGTGAAGCGACTGAGCTTTGACCTTAACAACCAATAGCTGGGTCCACACAGGGCGCGTTGCCTCGCGAGGCATCTGCCGCTCTTTGAATCTGTCCCCGAACGACCAATGCAGGCAGTATGTTTAGTATATCATTTATATAATTTGTTGGAGAAAAAGAACCTGTACTGTATATACTTTTTTGCTCGCCCTTGGTAGTTCGCGTTTCCTTATTCCTAGACATAGAGCGAGCAGCCTCGCGCGGCAAATGCGAGGTATTTATCGCGCTACGAGACGTGACTATTGGTGATATCTAAGTGCCTATAAATAGCAATTAGACCATTGGTGGCATTGGTGGCAATGGTGACCCTCTTTCATGAGACTTTGCCTTAAGCTTAACATCAGGCGAGGTTAAGTCAAATTGACGTGCCATAAAAAAAAAACAAAATTGTTGTATGTTTTCGTGCTCCAACTACCTACACGAAACGACTGCCTCATATGTTTGTATGACAACCGTGACCAAACAACGTGTTTGCAATGGTGACCCTCTTTCATGAGACTTTGCCTTCAGCTTAACATCAGGCGACGTGAAGTGAAATTGACGTACCATAAATAAAAAAAGTGATGCACGAATGTGGCCGTGTTGTTACTTCATCGTAACTCGTTACTCTTCTCATATCTCAAACGACAGTGTTTAGTTAGCCATTTAATAATATTACCAACTCCGAAATATCATTTTTCCTTGATGTGCCACCGTGAACGAAAAGTACCATGTACCACTCATAATAATTCAATGAAAGCAAGTTTCTCGTGGGTTCATCACAGACATTAATCTATTTTCTTAAGGAGACACACATGGCTACAGTCGAACAAACAATCCCACGGTTTTCACTCAACGAAAGTGATTTCACACAATGGGCATGACAACCACTGGTACGCGATGATCGGTTTATAAGTACCTACCTATAACTTTTTAAATTAAGTGCTGAAACATCGCATACATTTCGTCCTTTCGGTACCTACATTTGGAAATCCTCAACCCACAGTGGTTAACAGGGAAGTAACTATATCAAATTGTTTCGCATGTGTTTCCTTCTTCCTACAGTTCATGGTCCTTTAAGCGGGGCGTGAAAAAGCATCTGATGAGGACATCAAGCTGAGCGCGCCACCATTGTAGCACTGTTCATGTGTGCAATCGTGACCCTCTTTCATGAGACTTGGCCTTTAGCTTAAGATCAGGCTAGGTGAAGTCACATCGAATATAGAAAAAATCGAAATCGAACTGACTAAAACCACAGTACCATTTCGAACCACTCGGGAATTGGAAAAACCACCCCTATATTAAACCCCTGCCATAGCATGGTCAATTAGTAAGTGTACCGGCTTGCAGGTAAGGTGTTGACCAAAGCCCGTCACGGCCCGAACGTCTTGGTGACATTCTGAAGATTTCGGTTACACCCAAAAGACCTTTGTGAGGCTCCGAAGATATCTATTAGGTTACAATTAAATTCAGTACAATCGCGTGCGTATTTACTTTTGAATAATATAATTTATTTAAATTAGAGAAATTTGGAAATGTACACAGATAGTAATGCATCGCGCATGTGTAAGTACTTGCGTTGTATTATAAAACGAATAATTTGTAATCTGCGGGCCCGCCGGCGGCCTGTTACGCAAATTTATATCCCCGGCATATGTACACACGCGATACTTTCTACTACTTGAAAATGAAATTGGAAATGAAAGACTGATTTATATGTTTCTTTTGCCTCGTAGTAAAAGTTATATAAGGCTTATTCCCAACGGGCATGATTCAAGTAATGGCCACTGGTGGTTGTTGACTCGATCAATCACAGTGCTGGACATAGGCCTCTCTTAATATGCGCCATGGCTCCCGATTCTCAGCCTTCCGCATCCAGTCCACCCCAGCAACTGCCAGATGGACATACTTCCTGAGTCCATCTGGCTGGAGGGGTGATCTCGCGGCTAGCCGCGTGGTTCCCGGCTGAGCAGAATTTAGGCCAACCCATCTCTTCAAATGTGGTGCGTAGGTACAAGGCGACTAAGGGATAAGGTTGTTTAACTTCAGACAGAGATTTGCATTGGTCTAGGTGTTTCTATGTATAATATGTAAATGTTTACAAAAAATGTTGTGTACATTGTCCAAGAATATTTATTATTCTTCATTTATATATACCTATGGCCCAGATTCGGTCTCAGATGTATGGCTAGAGTCAAATAGGTTCACCTCCTATTACCTGGGACCGTATACAATTGTTGGTGAAATGTGGGTGTCATATTAGCTCTGCGTACCCCGGAAAGAAATAAGCCTGTGCATATGTTACATAATATATTATGTTTATGGGGTGACCCTTGGTGGTCGTTTGGAACAAATTGTAAATAAGTTTTAGTATATTTATGTGAGTGCATGGTCCACTGGGCCTAGACAACCTCACCTGTAATGGGGTCCAACTGAAGATCGAAGAATGAGAATAAAATGGAATTAGCACACTCCATGATTCGAGCTACCGGGAATAATGTTAAGATGATGATGATGATGATCGTAAGCGTGAGGTCTAGCGTTAGTTAATAGCATAAAGTTTTGAACATAAACATAAACTCACGCCTTTATCGCCGAAGGGGTAGGCAGAGGTGCTAGCACCTACATTTCGCCAGTTTATGTTTAGGTCCCAATAGGTGGCGAGCCTATTGCCATTAACCAGGCATTTTTAAACCTGCGATAAATACACACACTTCGAAAAACATCGAAAAGTCATTGGAGTGTGCCATGGTAAACCTGAGATCCAACCCGAGACCTCGTCTCAGCAGTCCATTACCCATACCACTAGGCTACCGCGGATATTTTTGATACAAACCTAGTAAATGGAAATATTATCAGTAGGTATTGAACACTAAAATTATTCAAATGTAAAAGAATCAAAGAATATAACTCTGCCTACGCCTTTTGAATGCTATATACTTTGAAAAGAAATGTTTTCTCAATAGTGTCTACATTCCTATGTGTCACCACAAGATGGCGGTAGTGTGTTAACGCAAATATATGCAGCGCACGCGCATCTTCGGCGATTGTGAATAGGAGCTACGCGGTACATTATGCAGGTATGTGCTAACGAATACGTAGAACCGTTCGAAACTATAATTTCAGAATTAGATATTTTTATACTACGAAAAAGGCAAATAAGTACACCATATAACCAAATATTCTTCTGACCAAGCACACGGCCCACACTTATATCGATTTAGATCGGAAAAGTGAATGATCTGACAGAATTCGAACCCGCTTTCAATTGCTCAAGAAGCTAATAACGTGGCTCAGTGTCTCAGCGGCTAAAGCGCTTCCCTTATAAGGGAAAGATTACGGGTTCAAGTCCCGTCGGAGCTTGTACTTTTGCCGATCAAAATCGCTTTGAAACAGTATACAAATTATTTTAAAATTTCATTACATTAATGACCCATGATAAGCATAGATTAACTAGCTTGTGTTATGGGTTCTAGATTGCGGATAAACATACTTAGATACTTTTTTTGTAAATACATACATATTATACATAGAAACACCCAGACCAATGCAGATATTCATATTCAAGCACACAAATATTTGCACTGAGCGGGAATCGAACCCACGCCTCCTACGTAGCAGTCGCATTCACTACCGCCACGCCACGGAGGTTGTCAATAAATGCACACATTTCATTCTCTTCAAACTGTTTTAAGTTTTGTTAACAGAGATAACTTCATGTATATTTTATTCTGTCAAATTAGATTTGGGAGTCCAGAGTAAGTATAGATCGATAGATTTTTTTTTTTTTTTTTTATCGTGCGCAAAATCCCCACGGATACCACCTCCACCAAAACCGATGGAGGTGATTATGTCGGACTCGAACCGACCAAAACGCACGCCGTCCATGGGTCCTTCATTGCCGGAGGTGAGATTATACAAGACATATCTCTCGCACCCCGGCAGACCCGGGGACATCTCTGTTGAGATGACCCTCTTCCCCTAATGTATAGATCGTTAGCTGTCTAAGAAGTTTAGAAGCCCACTGTATTCCATCATTACACAAATGTTCATGTCGACTGCAAGTAATGTGTGTGTGTAAAACAATGTCTATTCAGAATTGACACGTCGTTTAAATTGTACACTTCACATGGACCATTATCGTTTTGTGTCACTTCAAATTCCTGTGTATGAATTTACATGTGTCAGACTGTCTTAAATACATAATAACTTCTTCTTCTTCTTCTTTTCTTAAAATGGCTTCTGCAGCAGAATAGCCGCAATTTTGCCAGTCTCTAGTAAATGTTTACATGTCTTATAAAATTAATGGCGAGACGCCAATGTCAAGTTTCAAGTTTTTAAAAAAGTCTTCCAGAGCTACGTTAGCCACGCCAGTAAATTCGTTTCCGTGTGTCCGTCCCCCCACGAGATCGTTTATTTTCGTTTACACGAAAATTCGTTTCTTTTGACATAATAACTTCATGTATAAAGGCATGTTTTAGCTTTGACACGTGTCCTAACGTCATTACGTAATACGTGCCGAAACTACGTCAGTTGATAGATATTTATGCAATTTCTTAACAGTTGTTTAGGTTTTAAGTAACTTGCTCCGGTGTGATTTTAATTATACTAGCGGTACCAGAATCTGGTTCAAATCAGTTTTATAACCCAATAAAATTGTAATCAATAATAAATTACATTTCATAATTGTTACTTCCAAAATTTTCATTGGGGTAGAAAAATATTAGGAGTGACATTTTCAAAAACGCCGACACACGAAAACATTTTCATCTAATCTATTTCCAAAGATTTCTGACTTAAGAATGCTTACATGGAACCTCATATAGCAGATATACAATAAATATTCTAATCTTGAATATTTTTTCAAACGTTTTCTACCAGAATTCCACCATATTAGGGAAGAAAATTTAAAAAAACCCGTCCATATTTACATTTATTTCTAACCAAATCCCTAAGAGTTCTAACCTAATCGATTAGACATCAAATAAACAGTCTAACCCTTAAAGTCTCTCCAATAAACCGTTTCTAACTCTCAATTCTAGTATAGAGCACGGCATCTAACTTGGCAAGGTTTCGTAGTAGTTGGGGTAAGTTCGCGCATCGTATACTTACACCCAGTTTCCGAAAGGCTGAACAACGCTAAAATTAACTAATCAACTGTTAAATCTCTTGTCAAGTAGCAATTGGGTTGCTAGAAGCATGATTAAATAGTTTAATGTGATCATCGTGTCAGTTAACATAGCAGCTGTCAAATATACCTGGAGATTCGTATGGCAACCGCTATTTATATTATAATATATAATAATAATATATACAATAATATATCGGTACAGAATATTCCATCAAGAACCAAGCGGTTCGGTGAGTCTTTTCTCTGCCGCACCATTAAGTCCTCGAATTCCTTGCCGTCGCACGTGTTTCCTTCTTCCTACAGTCCCGGGTCCTTTAAGCGGGGCGTGAAAAAGCATCTGATGAGACTGTACAGCTGAGCGCCACCATTGTAGCACTGAACGTGTTTGCAATGGTGACCCTCTTTCATGAGACTTTGCCTTCAGCTTAACATCAGGCTAGGTGAAGTCAAATTGACGTCGACGTCGACGACAAAAAAAGAATATTTTATATATTTTTTGATATTTATTTTGAATCATGTCTGCTTTACCACAAAAGAGGCCCAAAAATCGTCTTAGATGCGCAGACAGTTCTTGCCAAGTTACTTGCCGATTTCTGTACCTACTTTACTGTGTAACTCAGAAATTCACCACAAGTGCGCAGGCGCAATTTGTCGGGCCTCAGACAGGTGTTAGTAGTGATTTATGCGCCGCTCATTCAAGTAGGTACCGGTGAGAGTAAGCATGCGAAAATTTTCACCGGCGACGGAAAGTTGCTGATGCACAAACGTGTTTAAAGATTAATGCGTTTTTAGTTGGCTATTATTCTTTGAAATAAAATCACGGTTTACGATTCCATTGAGATTTATTGTGTGTTTAGGAATGATGATGATATTAAGTTGCTTTCTAGCACCTGATTTAGATTACATATTAAGTAGGTAAATTATTTTTTGGTTCATTTCAATGTGTAGTACATACTGTACATACCTAATTACAATTGTCCTTGTTAATATTTTTTTTTAAATAGCGTGAATTAGCAATTTCAAAAAGTAACAATGAATGTACTTAGTTGGTAGGTTTCATAATCTTTTTTTAATGAAATTTCCTTAGGTAGGTACTTAATTAAACCATAAAATTGAGGCTAATAAGAAAAAATGTAATTCAAAAACAATAATTGAAAAATAATCAATCGTCAACTTGTTTGGTAAACAATAATAAAAAAAGTAAAAGATGTGATATAAAACGTGCTAATAACAAAAGAAGCAAATTCCTAAAACAATATGAAATAAATATCATACCAAAGAGTATAGAGCGAAATAATAAAAAAAACAAGTACCTAGTGAAAACCGAAATAATGAGATGTTTAACTATAATTTAATTAAAGTACTTAAACTATATTCTATAAAGTCTTACGAGTAATATTATATCATTGAATATCTGCCAACAGTGATTGAAATACATCACGCAACAACAAATATAAATACCTACTAACGCCATCTATTGCAAACCGGTAGAACTAAAACGTTGTTTGTAAACAATCGATTTGGCGGGAAAGTGCAAAGTGAACAATAGCTCATTGTGCTACATATCCTATCGCCTGTATTCAATTTCTATTGTGATTATCGCCTTGGTATTAACCGAGTGGAAGGACGTAGGAAGTTTGCACTGTTAACTATTACTACAGGTAGTGTAGTAAGCGGTTAATTGAATGATCGATGCTCACCGTCGACGTGAAAAAATGGTTGTACGTTTAGTTATTATCATTACGATTAAGCCTATAAATTACTTATTGATTATTTATTAAACGCGTTTCATTCAATTAAAACTGTTAGCACATTCTAGTATATTGTAGGGTAACGTGAAATCTCAGTCTATTGGATACTAGATGTTGTCCGTGACTCCGCCTGTATGACATAAATGTCCACTATTGCGTTATAAATTTAAGCACTCTATTTGACTCTACCCGCCTTCTATATTATTTTTCCTCTTTCCTTTTTCTCGATTTCTCTATTTTCCTCATTTCTACACCCCCACTCTTTCTCGTTTTCCTACTTCCCCAATTCACGATTATCTCCACTTTCCCATTTCCCCATTTTCATTTCTATTTTCCCCTATCTCCCCTTCCACTAATCGCCTTCTCCGTCCTTTAGCCCTGCCCCTCCCGCTTACATATTCAGAGTAGAGTAAGAGGCAGAGTAAGACAACTTTCCGCCATCTCCATCTACATACCTTACATGCTTATTCGTTATAACAGGATAGCGAAAATAAAATACAAACTAGCAACCATATAAACATTACTTTTCATATTTTTGATTGTATCTAAGCCTGTAATACACAGCTTTCTAAATCTACCTTATTCCCAGGTACGGTCATAACATCCCCATAATTCAGCGCTTTCTAGACACCACGACTGTCGTATTATGCATAACAAGGTAACACCCAGGCAATCGATAGCACCACCAGTACCACCACGGATATAACGGGTTATTATTATAGGAAAAGGAAGTTGATATTGCGTGTTATTAAAATTACAACCAGATTTTCTTCTCGCTTAGATAACTTGTATGACAGAACATTACCATGAAAGTTACATGTTTATTGTATGGGAGAGGCTGTGGTTGAAAAAAGGGAAATATAATCTTTAGGTATATATAAAAATGTGAGTTTTAGCGAGCAGCAATAATTGCTGTTCGTTAGTCTCGCTAAAACTCGAGAACGAACGGCTGAACCGATTTGGCGAATTTTGGTCTTGAACTATTTCCCAGACTCCAGAGAAGGTTTAAAGGTGAAAAAATATGAAAATGCTCGAAATTGAACGGGTACGGGGTTAACAGTCCACACGGGCGGAGTTGCGGGCAACAGCTAGTTATTTATAATTTTTGTCAGTAATTTTTATATTTTGTTTACAACTCGAAATGTCGAATCGATGTGTTGACTACTATCTCACCTCCGGCAACTAAAGACTCGTAGAGGGCGTGTGTTTTAGTCGGTTTGAGTTCGATATAACCTCATCAACCGACTCCAGCCGTATCCGTGGTGACTTTTCGCACGATGTATGATACAATGGGCTCGAAAAGTTCCTGGACATCTTAAGATCTATAATCTCTAGACAGCCAAGTCTAATTTAACCAAAAGTAACATAGACAGCGTTAATAAAATAAACTAGTAGATATAACTTAAGCATCCCAATGAAGGAACCATAAAAATATCAAAATTCTGATAGGTGACCTATTAGAATTTTTCACAGGCGCTATTCTTGATAAGATTAAATTTAAAAAATAAGATTTAGATATTTTTGTGGTTCCTGTTCTGCTCTACCGATCAGAATTTTTGTCAGGCGCTATTCTTGATAAGAAGAAATTTAAAAAAACATTTTGATATTTTTGTGGTTCCTCCATAAGATTGCTTAGATTATATCTACTACTTTATTTAAACTGGAAAAGGAGAGGTACTCCTCGCTCAGGTGTTGAATACTTTAACTTTTATACAATAACGTTGGATTTCATGAGTGTAAATCGGATTTCTATAAATGCTATTTATATTCATCTGCGAAATCTGATTAAAACTGTTTAACCTGCAAGAATTTATTACGAAAACTAAAATTACTATCTTAAGAATTCATAGGGTTGGCAATCAATGATTACTAACTCGAACAAGAAGGAAAATGTATACTGGTATACATAGTACGTCATCAAATGCACCAGATGCCATGTTCACCAGTTAGGGCTGATAAATTTGTTGCCACTTAAGGAATGACAGGCGGCCATTTTAGAAAGTTCTTGTTACAGAGCTATTTTATGTTCTGTGGTAAAATATGTACTGATAGGAGATTTGTAAGACTTTGTTTTATTAAAAGTAGGTACAGCATAAGCAATACCAATATTCGTGTGAATAGGGTGAGGCTGCTACTTTCATTCTCAGTGCCTATTGCCAACTCAGTTGGGGTCGGCTTTCTAGTCAAACTAAAATGCGACTGATCATTTTCCGTGATATCGAAGTTCTATAGTTAGGCTAGTCGGATTTTTGAGGGCTCCAACTACCCGTAACAACTGCCATAGATGTTTGTATGGCAACCGGGACCGGCGACGGCTTAACGTGCTCTCTGAGGCACGACCAGACCAGTGCAAATGTGCATGAATATTCATGCATATAAATATTTGCACTGAGCGGGGATCGAAGCCGTGCCTCCTGCGTAGTAGTCGCATTCACTACCACCACGCCATAGAGGCTGTCCGAGGCCGCTCCTATAACTCCTTTCAATAGTGCCACATCGTGCTAAAATGCATTTGATAAGGCCGTCAAGCTGAGGCCTCCATTGTAACATTGTGTGCGTGTGTAATGGGGACTCTCTTTCCAGAGACTTTGCCAACAGCTTACCATAAGACAAGGTGAAGTCAAATTGATGTGTTCTCAATCTCACCACCGTAACAGACTCTAAAGCCAAGTGCACTCAACCTAATATTTGAGGTTATCTATTGCTCGACAGGTCTCACCTCCGGCAACTAAAGACCCAAAGATGGCGTGCGTTTTAGTCGAGTCCGAAATAACTTCCCCAACCGGTTCCGGTGGGGGAGATGCCCGTGGGGATTTTTCGCACGATAAATAAAGGTGATCAGGGACAGAACTTCTCACGTAGCTGGTAGATGAATACACGGCCCACCAGTTAGGATGCAGTTACTTTACGAGTTTACCTGAACCAAAAATCTAACCCGGGACTAGCAATGTGACACCGAAATTTACAGGTTAAAAAAGGCGTTTGGTGGATCTCCATTCTACCTATATAATTTTTCTCCTCTATTATAAAGTACAAAATATATTCAAATAAACCATGTTAAAAAGTTAATGTATACTGTATTCTATAAAACTATAAACTGGTAATCTCCGTGTCTTGAGTGTATAGGTTTCTTCTAAATAACTATATTTCGTTGTAGACCACGCAGCCAGGTGAGATAGAAGTCAAACGTGAGCCTATCAATGACTAAAAAAAAACAAACTTCTATAATTAAAAATCATAAAGTCTCCATAATAGTATATTCTCCGCCCGCAGTCAGCAGACGACTGAAGCGCTCTCGGAACAACCGGTTGCGCGCTGTCTACGATTCGACCAACGTAAGCGATAACATAATAAGATTATATACAGCGTGTTGACTTGTTTGCAGTCGTTGATATAAACCGACGAAATTGAGAAGTGCTCAGAATGAATCGTTTAAAATTATTGATTTCAAATAATCGCAGATTACTTGTTGACTGCAGTGTGAAATATGGTTCTCGTTCCCGAATCGACAAGAATATATTTAGGAAAAACCTATGCTAGCATTGTGATAACGTACTCTCATTTGCGACTTATGAAAATATTAATTTACTCTTTGAAATCAGAACCTATAAATCAAAACTACATACATTTCTCTCATGATGACTCCGTCTCTGTGTGACTGACACTGCTCCTTCGTCGTCCAAAGGCAAGCCACAGGAGGAAGAGAACTGCAGTGATGTAGTGCACCCACTCTGGTACCGACAGCTCCACGGCAGCGGTCGTACATCTAAGCAATAGGAAACGTTGGCGAATGTGCTCGAAGAACGGCGAGACGTGCTATTTGCGGTATGAATGTTTATTTGATGTGAATGTGTGTTTAGACGTGACAATGCCTTGGTATAAAATGGAATTTAACACTTAATGCAGCGGTAAATACAGTGCTGCGTGCAGGCTTCTTCTTAATTTTACATAACAAATAAATTTCAAGTATTTCGATGTAATGTTATTCGATAATTCATGTAACAAGAGTGGTCTAAGTAAATATGGTTCACTAAATTAAATTTAGGTGATACAGTTTTATTTTTGATACCGCCCATAACCTACCCTATCTACCAAATATATTGTAAAAGCTAACTAAGCAGTAATAAGGACACAATTTTTTATGACTAAGTTTAGACGGAATTAACCGCCTGTAAAGGCCTTCTAACCCTTTTTAAAGTAATACCTATACGTATACCAAAGTACTTTTCAATCTATTAATCCCATCTGGGCAAAGAAATTGGATCTTTTATCACGTAACACCCAAAAATTGTTGGCGAAGTGTGGGCGTACAAATTTCCTAGGATATAATGTGTTTTTTATTGAAAATAACTCGCCCCTTAACATTTTCATTTATCTTAACAACAGTCCCTAACCGTGACACAACGAACCAACGCAGACCTATCCAATTCGGTCGGATAGCACAAGCCGTGCAACAAAATATCAACCTGTATATGTAGTTGAGTCACACAGGTGGGGGCACAGGCGGCCGTAGTAGGAGTAACCTATCAGCTGGTATTACATCACCGCCACACTTCCGTCAACAATGCGGAGCAGTTATAAAGACAGTTGCGTGTCGCAGCTCGGCACGGCATGTTGTCTGGGTAAGAGCTTACGGATTCAGTAGGAAGCTCTTAAATTCGATATTCAAATATTTTTTCCTTCGATATTTAAATATTTTTTCCAACACAAACTCTTCCTATGTGGTGTCGAACAAGGCGAGAAGGGGTAGGGTTGTTTAACATCAGACATTTATACAGCCCAGATTCAGCCTCAGAAGCGTGGATTACGTCAACAATAGTGCCCGGAATACGGCAATAGACACACCTCCTATTACGTGGGACCGAATACAATAGTTGGCGATATGTGGGTGTCTATTCACGTGGTACTTAGACAAATGGCAATTCGTTGGTAGTCGTTTTGTAGAATGAAATAGAATATAATGTTCAAAGTATAGGATGATATTTATGACAGGCGTGTACGAATGTCATTAATCAATCTATTCTGATCTATTCTACAAAACGATGGCCACTTCTCACAGACATAAATATTACAGTTAACATATATTTTGGAATATCGATTTTATATGTTACTGAAAATATCGATAGTTGAACTTCCGAATTTAGTATAGTGTTGTGAATTACTTTCGTGGGAATGAAGAAAAAAAACGAATAAAATCGGGGGATACAGTTTAGAGCTGTAGCTACGTGTCGAATATAGAATATTGCTTTACTACTGATTGAGTTTGTTAAAAAGTTTCGGTAGGTACTATTATTACTTGTGCTTTACAATAATATTATCATAATATTCTCTATGGCTTGATAATGTAAACTCTATGTTAAAGTTCGTATCATGGTTTCTACATTAGGAGGTAATCTCAAAAGAGATGTCTTCGGGTGCGAGAGATGTCTTGTACCGGTTTTGGCGAAGGTGGTATTAAGTGCATTTTGCGCACGGTAAAAAAGGTATATATTTCAAATTAAAAACATATTATTGACGGTAATAAACTGGCGAAATGAGGGTGCTAGCGCCTCTGTCCCCCTCTCTCTCCACCCCTTTGGAAATATAGACGTGAGTTAATATTATGTTAAAAAATATTATTACCAGCTAGTTAATGAATATTGACACTTAAAAAATCACAACCAGCCACTTAGGTATAATGACATGATTGCATATTTTTGCAATTGTAAGGACTAAAATGACTCCAATACTTGCAATATTCCGCAATCGCCTGCCACTTTATCACGGCTGACCGGCCGTCGTCGTATCGACGAGTTAGAAAGCCAACGGGATTTATCTCAACAAAATAAATTTATTTGCTCGTAAAGGTACTTATAGGCATGGGGTCAATCTGATTTGACCCCAAGTAAGTAATTGTAGAATAATTGATATTAAAATTTTAGTGTTTTAGGCTATAAAATACATGTAATAACTTGTAGTTAAATATTTACGCTTGTAAAGTGTTTCTGAATGGGTAAACTAGGAGATTTTATGGAATTTTTATTTTTTAAATTCATTTAGGTGACAGACAAGCACACGGCCCGCCTGATAAAAGTGGTTTCCATGACCTATGGACGTTTGCAATACCAGGGACGTCACGCTTGTACTGCCGACCCACTAGAGGGGAGGAGGAAGGGACCGAAAGGATTAAAGCTTAAAGAGTTTCTGTGATGTTAATGGCGAAGATAAAGCAGGGTTTCATACCATCACATAACAGTTCAGGTGCTTTATTATCAAGAGGGTCATCTCAATAGAGATTCAAATTCAAATTCAAATTCAAATTTATTTCTTAACAAACATAATTTGTGTCGAAATCTTAATTATAATAGTACGTACATGCAGATAATGAAAATGTCAATAGTAAATTTATGGAATTTATACAAACTAGGTGAATGTCATTGGTTATAAAACCGAGAATATCATTGGTTAAGTCACCTTAAATTACATAAATCAATCATTCATTCAAACTATTAATTTAGACAACATTCATTAAATTATATATAACTTTTACAAACCTACTTATTTCTACTGTTCATAAACTCATCAATGTCGTAATAACATTCATCCAACAAAAATCCTTTTAGTTTTATCTTAAAAATATTAACATCATGAATAATTTTTAATTCAGTGGGCAGCTTATTAAAGACCCTGACAGCTTGTACACCTAAGCAATGCTGCACAACATTAAGCTTAGGTATGATGACACTGTTTAAATCTTTTCTGCGACTTTTAACTCTTATTTCCCTTTCTGCATTTGATTCATATTTATCTAAATTCTTTATTAGGTTTGTCAATAACAATAAAATATATAAACATGGAACTGTCAGAATTTTTAAACTTAAAAAATGAGGTTTACAAGACTCAGTCTGACTAATGCGTAATATTGTTCTCAATGCTCTTTTTTGCATTACAAAAGCTGATTCTATATTATGTTTGTAGCAATTTCCCCAGAACAATATGCTGTATCTAATTTTTGATTCAATCAACGCAAAGTATACCGTTTTTAATTGTTCGATAGTTAATACATCTCTCAAACTTCTAATGGCATAGCATGCAGAGCTGAGAGAATTAACCATGGTCATCAACTCTTGTTTCCAGTTTAGCATTGAATCGATTTGTACTCCTAGGAATCTTACCGAGTCAACCATATCAACACTAGTGCCTAGATACTTTACCCTTAAGTTTGCATTGGTTTTAGACGTAGACTTAAACAGTATACACTTCGTCTTGGTTACATTTAATTTTAAGTTATTAGTTGTGAACCATTTCTCAAAAGTAGCCAATGCAGTATTTACCATGTTTTCGAGACTATCAATACTGTCAGCTGAAATTATTGCATTTGTATCGTCAGCAAATAGTACGAGTTTCATGTCAGGAATCTCAATGCAAACGTAATCTACCAGATCATTTATAAATATAATAAAGAAGATAGGTCCCAATACAGATCCTTGAGGCACCCCTTTCCTCAATGTTGTTGCTTTAGATTTATACGATTTCTCTTTACCATCTACTACTACCTTTGTCTCAACAAATTGCTTCCTGTTAGATAAATAAGACTTAAATAAATTCAGGATGTTATTACGTACACCATAGTGCTCCATTTTTTTTATCAATAATTCATGCTCAACATTATCAAATGCGGAGCTGAGGTCCAGGAATAGTCCCGCTACTTTGCGTTTCTGGTTTAAATTATTCACTACATCCCCTATTAATGTGTCAATTGCATCTACAGTCCCTATACTTTTCTGGTACCCAAATTGTCTACAATTTAAGATGTTGCATGAATGCATATGTCTTATGAGTCTAGTTTTCATGACCTTTTCAAATATTTTGGAGAGCACTGGTAACAATGATATTGGCCTATAATTGGTGGGATCGCTTTTACAACCCTTCTTAAAAATTGGTAAAATCTTGGCAATCTTGAATTGATCTGGAAACTCCCCGATATCCACACATTTATTTATCAGCTCAGCAATTGGTTCAGCTAATATGTCAATATTGTCTTTGAATACTGACAGAGGTATGTCATCATACCCACGCCTGTTTGATTGTTAGTCAGGCAAGATCACCTCCAGACCACGAAACACATTAGCGGCTTTTGCAAAATATTAATTCTTATTCTGTACCTACCAACACTGGTCTCTGGTACCTTCGTGTTGTTTCATCAGGTACGTGTTGGTGCTACTAGATGGCGCTGATGTCAAAATCAATGTTAATGTTTAAGATATTCGCTGGTTTCGATTATCTGTGGGCCACCAAGGGCAGAAACTTACGGTACTCGACACCAGGTGCGCTGATGTCGCCGTATTTTGAAATTTTGTAGAAAAAACGGATCTTCTATATAGACAAAACTTGTAAAGAGTAACTTTAGTACACTTTTATGTGACTGTCATGTCACTATTAATAATTAATCAATGTTTTTGAACAGGGTTTAAAATGCGAATGCAAACAGTTTTGATATCTTATTGAAACACTTAAGTCTTCAGAGTCTTATTGAGTTATCACTATATTTATATTCGTGATTCACTGAGATCGCCACCAACACTATTGCACGTTGATTTGGTGTCCAAGTTTACTTCTATGCACTTTTAATAGTTCTGTTTTACACTTATTTAATTTAAACAATAAAAATATCGGGAGCACAGTAACAAGCAATGTTTACGTGACAGCGCCACCTGTCGAATGAATGAATGAGATGTCCCCGGGTCTGCCGGGGTGCGAGAGATATTATGTCTTGTATAAACTCACCTCCGGCAATCAAGGACCTATGGATGGCGTGCGTTTTAGTCAGTTCGAGTCCGACATAATCACCTTCACCGGTTTTCGTGGAGGTGTCCGTGGGGATTTTGCGCACGATAAAAAAAGTACCATATAAAAGGGCGAGGCCTATTGCCATCAACCGGACATAGTAAAAAAAAAGTTGATAGTTTTCTAACGCAGTTATTTGAACTCATTTCGCCATGTCCGAATCAAAGATACACTCACTGATTCGTATTTCATAATGTTTCGACATAAGGCTTAGTTGTAGGCGGGGCTCGTGAGTGGCTCTTCAAATAAATATTATTATATAAAGTAGACACTCTCACCTATGCATAGTCGTGGTGAATTTAACACCATATAAGTACATGCACGATTCATGCGCAGGGCTTTAAGTTAGACATTGTTGTGGTTGCTTGTGAAAGTAACAGGACCGGATTTAGATAGGACGATAGGGGCTATCAAAGACTTATTATTTGACGACCTCTGTGGCGTGGTGGTTGTGAACGCGACTGCAACAGGAGTCTCTGGTTAGGCCTAGTCCAAATATTGATTGTGGATGTTTCTATATATAATATTTATTTATTTACAAAAAAAATTCTATGTATGTTCAAAAAAAATTTAAGCTGTGGTTATCATGGGTTTGGATGGCGTTGTGTAAGTTGTCCTAGAATCTTTAATATCTATTATTTAAAGGTCTAAAATTATCTCCTGTTTGAGTCTTGTATAGATTTTCTACTACGTGTAAATGCACGCTCCCCTGAAGATCGTAAATCGATTGTTAAAACATATTTGTGTAGATTTACATCTGAAAATACTAGTTGCTTTAAATTTTAATACAATAAACCTATAATTTGTGTGTCAAAGACTGATTAGGAGTAACCTACATTTTACAAAATGATGATTTGGAAAAAGTTACGTACCGAAGCTGGGAATATATATATATTTTTTAATTTAAAAGGGTTATCTAATCTAACTAATGTTATAAAGAGTAAAGTTTGTAAAACATAAACTCAAAACTACTGTGCCGATTAAAAAAAAATCTTTACAATTGGAAAGGTACATTCACCCTGTTTTACACTTCATTAGGCGATTGTTAGAAAAGACTAAGGTTCCTTACTAAAACCTAACTAACGTAACCCCAAGGTGTAAAAAAGTACAAAATCTATCGTTGCATGCGCTGCAGAAACAATTCACGATACAACAAAGGAGGAGACGCGAGTAGAATCAAATGGAGAGGCGATTAGAAAATCGTGTAGAGTGCTAACATTTACAACACTGCGCGATAACGACATTCACGCGGGCAGGGCCGCGGATTACAACCAGTACCTATATATAACTTTATTAGAAGCTGTGAACAATTTGTTTCATCTATTTCACTTTTTTTTTTAAATGACCCAGAATGCCATTTATCTTTGAATGCGGCCCTTGTCGGTGTAAGATTGACATTTAATTTTTTTTTAATTGTAGGCCAGTTCAAGAAACATTAGCTCTTGGCCTCATCTGTCATTGAGGCGAGCTTTGATGTAATCTCTAACATCAAGCAAATTCACGAAGAACGAAGATCGTGCCAAGATATTCTTTTACAGAGATAGATCACTCCGTAATCGGCGATCTTGTCAAAATTCATGAAGACCGGATTGCAATAAGTTATTCTTTCGAATAAATATATATATATATATTTATACCTATATAATACTGCCTTCTATGGAAGCCGTGAGAAGGTTATGGATGACCTCATACGCAAGGGGTCATACGGTAACACGGTTATAAGGGTACAGTCACGAACGTAATGCAAAAATTGAAGATCATTTATCACTACATAGTATAAAATAAAGTCGCGTTTTCTGTCCCTATTTTTCTTGTCCCTTTGTATGCTCAAATCTTTAGAACTACACGTTTGTTACAATAGATAGAATGGTTAAAGAGGAAGGTTTATATGTATATAACATCATGCTACGACTAACAGGTGCGGAGCAGGAATGAAAAATGTTGCAAAAACGGGGTGACGCAGACGAAGTCGCGCGGGTCAGCTAGTTCTGTATAAACGAAACTTACAAAACGTCAATATTATCAAAATCAAGTTAGTTAGCAAATGGATCAGTGGTTCGAATCGGAGCCCCGAACTGAGAAGGTTCCGGCAAGAAACTCTGCTTAAAACAAACTGAAAGTGTTAAGACTACGTAGAACCCATAACTGTTAAGCTTTTCTGGGGTCTATATGACGCTGGGTAAAATGTTATAGCATGTGTAATTTAATTTTATGAACTATGACATCACGTACACGCGAGTGCGTAAAATTTTTGCAGAGCCGAAATATTTAGCTCAGATAACAAAATATTTTAAGTAGGTATTATATACTTACAGTTTTGTTCAGTTTTTGAATTATGTTTGTTTACCTTTTTATTGTCAATAATAAATAAAAATCAATCGTGAAATATGTTGCTAAGTGCAAAACTCGAAGACGGCTCGACCAATTGGAGTAATTGTTTTTTTTAATTTATTCCTTGTTTTTTATGGAGCATCGGAAACGGGATTAGACGCGGTAGATATGCGGGCGTAACCACGGGCTACAGCTATTATGAAATCAAAAAGCGGTTTAATAAAATTACAATTAAATTGTTTTTTATAGCGCCTAGATCCGTGCCTGGTACATCTGTTAAAGCAAAGATGGCGGATTAGACGGGATGTAATGACGTAGATTTATTTCAGTGATATGTAACGAGCGGTGTCTACGTGAATCATTTAGATAAGGCTTAAGAAAGTGTGCAATGTACAGTAAGTAAGACTTTATGACATCGTCGTTTTTCTCAGCTGCTCCCGAAGTCTGCCTACGAGCCGGGGGTTTGGTATTCTGCTTGACCAAGATTTAGTTATTTTAGTTTTCATGCCAATTGTTGTCTAACCCCTCAATTTCGACAGGACTTTCGCTATTACGTCGTCAATCGACAGGAACAGTCGATTTAGAAGTGCTTAAATGTACGAACGCATGGCGATGGTAACTTAAAAATGCCGTTGATTCGACAGAAGAAGAACGAACGCTACTTTTGTACAAATTCAAGTTTTTTTTTTCAATTCAAATTTAATTTGAAATCCAATCAAAATTAACTTTT
Source organism: Pelosia muscerda (assembly GCA_963691645.1). NCBI lineage: Eukaryota > Metazoa > Arthropoda > Insecta > Lepidoptera > Erebidae > Pelosia > Pelosia muscerda. The sequence continues at coordinate 4,254,977 of OY829118.1, forward strand.
TGTAAATCAATAGAATCAATTCTTAAACAAACAATGAATTCAATAATGACGTTCAATTAGTATTGTCAATATCAAAATGAATAATGATATATTATTTGTATACGTTCGCAGCTGAAGTAATGAAACAAAATTGGAAAATATATACATATATGCAATTACTCATCATCATCATCTGCTTGCCCTTGTACCAATTATTAGGCGACCCCTAATAATTGGCACACGTATTAAATTTATAACATAAAAATGGTTCTTTCACAAAATCAAAGAAATCAAACTTAACTAATTATAAGTTGTGTCCATAGCTATATAGAATAGGTTTGGTGCGATTCAATATTGGAGTGCTAAATAGCGTGCCCCAAATTTCGAGCGCCCACTAGACCAGTTGTATAAATGAAACCTTGAGATCTATAATAAAGAAGGTGGATATATAAATTAAATCAAGATTTTAGATTGGATTGAACGTTTGCGAAGATCATACGGTGCCGCTTATGTTTCCGTGCTATTGTTATGTATGTACACATGGCCAAGGAAATAAGTGTGCACCTGTACAGTTGAAAACCAGCGCTGCAGATTGTACCCAATCTGTAGCATTTAGCTGAACTGTGGCCTTTTGAACACACACTCTGCACTGACTTTAATACGATACAAGCTGAATGTTTATGTGGGCGCTCCACTCTTTTCTATTGTTTTTTTATATAAATATTATTGTTATATTTGGGTGCCATTTTTGTTTGTTTTATTGCTTTTTTGTGCTTTTCGTATATCTTTTTCTGTAAGTATAAATTATTTTTGTGCGTATTGTATGCAGTGTGTTTAAATAAACAAATTTTCTTTCTTTTCTTTCTTTCTACATGTTAGTATGTATGTGTGTGTCTTTTCTATCGCTAATTCCTAGGCCATATGGGAGGTGTTTTTTTCGAGGAAAAGTAAGAGTGAAAGATTTTTGCTGAATTTGAAAATATGCCGGATAGATTAATACTTAACTAAGGAATAAAGAGACAATTTGATACTATAGACATTTTAATATGAAGGAATTTACTTTATTACACCAGGCATCAAATATTGGTGGCAAAATATAAGTATTACATTACTTAACTGAAACATAGAGGAAAATATTGAAACTTTATGTCTGCAAAATTATGCTAAGTGCATAGTTTAGCATTTGAACGTGCAAAATTTAACATTTAGCACGTTTGTCTTCTAGACCAACATGTCATTGTATTCTAAAAGTACAGTCACCATCAGAAGTATCTGTATGTGTTTGTAATGGTGACCCTTTTTACTGATATTTTGCCTTCAGGTGAGGTAAAGTCAGGTTGACGATGTCCTAGTTAAAAAAAAGCATTACCTATCACAAAAGTTGCAGGTACAATTCATAATATCTACACTGGATTACAATCGTTTTTATTAATGACGATTGAAAACTAGTGGTATCGATTTTTACTGCCAATTCATTTCTCACAAAAGGCGGTCTTATCATTAAAACGATTTCTCCAAATAATCTTGGTATAGATTTCCTTTGTTTGGAAGAAAATTATACCAAACAATAATTATTGCTTGATCATGCCAGGTGATTGATGTGAAGTCAACTTTTACGTGTTCTAAATTCTAAAAAAAATCATCGGGATACAGCTTTATACTAATTGCCAGAACCACCGCCCGACTAAAGACCACTAGTGTATGTTTTGTTATTATTGTTTTAATATTTAAGTTTTTAGTGTTCACTTTTTCGGCGGAAATTGAAAACTTTATTATACACTAGCTGTTGCCCGCGACTCCGCCCACGCGGACTTCTTATCCCGTTCCCGTTTCCCCATTTCGAGCATTTTCATATTTATTCACCTTTTAAACCTTCTCTGGACTCCCACAAATAATTCAAGACCAAAATTAGTCAAATCGGTTCAGCCGTTCTCGAGTTTTAGCGAGACAACGAACAGCAATTCGTTTTTATATATAAAGAAGATTACAATTTTGAATTATGTTCAGCTATGAATGTTATCAAGTTAATTACTTGTATCAACATCTTACATCTCCACACTATATTATACTTTGTAAAATATAGCTTGGGTCCTATGACAGATATCAAAATGAGGTTTCTAGGAATGTCCGAAATTCGATGAAAATATCGATACTACCAGCTGTTATTGATGCATGTTACATATAATTAGGTTTAATTTAATTGTATGTATGTATTTAATTATAATGAGAACGGAATATACGTAGCATACAAGGCGTCGGCACTCGTACTGATGAGAATGAGTGGAGTGGATCAGTGGAAGTTCATATCAAACAAGATGTTGGCGCGTGTATCTTATGCCTATATCATGGCCCAAGAGTCAAACGCGGCGTGTCTTCTTACAAAATCCAAAAACAGGTTCAGGGCGTTGATGGTTTGAATTATTTACTCAATATAATTTAGGATCAAGTATATTGAAATATTAATATTATTATGATATTAAAATACCTAAGCAATAAGATTAAATTCTAATTATTTTTTTCTTATATGAATTTCAATTTTGAATTAAGTTTTATTCAAAATATGGATAGTTTATAGTATGTGGTCACGATGATTCATCGCCCATCACTACTTAGCTCGGTATGCCCATAAAGTATGACATTGACAGCTATTACATTTATTATTAGAAAATTCAAGACTTCATGTGCGGGATTTCACTGACAGCTGTCATAGGACCCAAGCTACATTTTACAAAGTATAGTACTCAATTTTTTTTGACGGCTAATAAATCAACTAAAATAATTTAAACTGAAATCTGACATTAATTTTGACATTTCTAATATAGTGGTATTTTTTGACACTTGATTTGATTGGATTCAAAACATAAATTCAAACTGTACGTCATAACGAACAATATATTTTGAATCTAGGCATACGCCTACTGCTTTAGATATACCATGTTAGAACGCCAATAGGCATTATTGTATAGCATATAAATTACATTAGCTATTAATGTAACCATTAATCTATAGACTCAAATTGAGACACCAAATTAATGATGTCCGTCCGATAAAGGAGACATTCCCGTTAATAATATGGAACGTGCGGTCATATCCACACTACGCCTGAATCGAGTCGAGATCCGCAACGAAATTTCTCTTAAGTTGGAATTGCGTACACCTTAAGTAGACCTTACAATTTCAATACAATTTAACTTAAGATTAATTACGGCTTTTTAAGATACAAATTGGCAAGAGCTAAAATCAGGGATTAGAAGAAAGGTGTCGTAAGAGGCGACTTACGGAAATATTTGTAGACGACCACAGACGACAGACGACATTCTGTGAACTGGACTTTTTGCGTTCGCTGGACATTTTGCGAATTGGACATTCTGCGCCTAAACGGATATCACTGCGAGAGAAAAAAAAATCGAAATAAAACCCTGTACCAACCAGTTTGGTGTACTCTTCGCTATTCTAAATATTGGATGAGGCCTATGTCCAGTGCACTACGATAGGCTAATTAATTGATAACAATAAATAGGTGTACAGTAGTACACATACATTGATATTCATACGGAAATCGGCAAATAAGTAACTTGGCAAGAACCGTCAATGCGCAGAAGACGATTTTTAGGTCTCTTTTGCGGTAAAGCAGACATGATTTATTGAATAGAATAATAACAAGCATTTTTTGTGTCACTAAGTGTACGATGCGCGAACTACTACTACTACAAAACCAAGTTAGATGACGTGCACATTTCAGTTCTTTATAATGTGACAAAGACATAACATAACATAAACTCACGCCTTTATCCCCGAAGGGTTAGGCAGAGGTGCTACCCACATTTCGCCAGTTTATGTTTAGGTCCCAATGTAATAGGTGGCGAGCCTATTGCCATTAACTGGGCACTTACAAACCTGCGATAAATACACACATAACTTCGAAAAGCATCGAAAAGTCATTGGTGTGTGCCATGGTAAGCTGGGATCGAACTCGAGACCTCGTCTCAGCAGTCCATTACCCATACCACTAGGCTACCGCGGTTTTTGTGTGTGACAAAGAAAGGATGGATATTTTGAAACTTCATTAGTTTGCAACTAGAACATTTTGAATGTAGTTATTTTGCAACTTAGGAGGTCTCTAGATACATATGAGATATGAACGTTTTGCAACCAAATGTTATTGTGCAACTTGAATGTTTTGAGACCGGTTCGTACACAGTTACAGATAAGTGATATAAGTATTTAATTCTTGAACGTAATTGTACTAGTTTGATTCTTTCAAAAAGATTTTGTAAACCTTTACCGGATAAGCGTTTACCGTCACTCGTCGTTTAAATACCTCGTGTAGAGGCGAAACACTGTCAAAGTTTGTTCCTCGCATTATTGCCGAATATTGCAAATACGACACCATTATCTCCTCGGGTAAGAAGTCTTTTATTTGCTTTGAGGGATGCGGTTAGGCATTACTTTCTATGACAGTGATATTTTGTTATTGCTATCGTTTGGATTGTTAAATCGTGGGGTGGGTCCCTCCCTACCCCTATTTTCTTGCAATTTTCACCATGTAACGCTTACTCCAATTTACCAGTAATATAGCTGGTAAAAAGGTAGGACAGGTATATTATAAACCTGTGTCTACTTACCCCCGCATGGATGCACAAGCGCAAGTGTATGTAAAATACCAGTAGAAGAATTTGCAGATATGAACACGTAGAGAAATCTGGAGAGTATTCTTCGGAATCGCGTGGTTGGCTACGTATTTATGACCTTATTAACTGATAATATCTTAAGTCCATCATATAAAACAGACCGCACTTCAACAATAAATCAAAGCAACTGTTGAAAACCGTAAGGTTACAAGCGACATTTAGTTACAAAGGAAAAAGGTATCTAATGAGTACATGAACACTTAAAATAGCAGTGGTTTTCCTGTCAACTGCTGTCGTCTATAGAATTATTTAGCCTTATAACTATAATTTATGCGTAAATCAAAATGTACCGCCTCGACATGAATTTATTGATCGTGATTAGCATCCTAATTCAGCTAAAATCAAAAGTTTTATTACTTTTATCATGGCGAGCTAGTTACCAGCTGTTAGCACTTCAATAAAAAATGAAAAATAAAAAGACTTTCAATATTTAAATTGAGGGGCAAGAGGGCACCGTTCTCCTTCATATAATGTCACGGCACTAATATAAGAAAACAGCCATGAATTCTTGGAGCAATCAAAATAATTTTGCACGTCCAAAAATACAAATACCCCTCCTTTTTTGGCTTCGTTATGGTCTGAAGCAGCAGTAACATATCTGGAAATATTATAATCGGTTTATCATAATAATTTTTAGCGGTGTTTTCAACAGCTTTCGAGGCTTTCATTTCGAAGCTTGAGATCCACTTATTGCTTCGTTCTTTACTTTACTCGTTAGCAATATAATAATGCGTTCAGGGTGCTACTTTTCTTTTATTGTGCGAAAAATCCCCACGGGTACCTCCCGACCGGAGCTGGTTGGGTAGGTTATATTGGACTCGAACCGAATAAAACGCACGCCGTCTTTGGGTCTTCAGTTGCCGGAGGTGAGTGAAGGCCCCTGAGGCTGCCACGCTTCTGTAGCGCATCTGTGATGTTCGCAGAGGCCCGATTAGATTGCTTTTATGCAACTATGCGTAAGACAGTATCCGAAAACAAAGAGCGCGCGCGGATTGTCTTGATGATAATTATATGATTGATAAATTTGATCTCGTCCAACCATCGTTGTACTGCGTTCTATTTCAAAATTATTTTGAGCACATTTTGGATTCATAACTTGTGCCTATACTTATACAGATATCGACCTACCTGTCAATTCTACTGATCTTAAAAAAATGTCTTGTCATATTATTTATTTGCTTTTCTCTTAGTACACATTCCTTCTATGTTCCAATGCACCCCAACATACCTAACTATGGCCTGTATGTTTTATTTACAGAGAAATACGACAGTCATATCCCAATTACTTGTATGAGTATCACGTATTTTAATTTACCGGCACTTCTTACTGACAATGACCAAGTAAAAAAGTACCAGTATTCTCAATTGCAAACACCATTGAATATTCATGAATTAATCTAGCTACTTAATAGGCACATATTCAATACGTTTATTTGAGAAACAATTAGGATTTTGTTCATGAAGCGTGCTCTCTACAAATATAATTGTGATGGCATACATTTGAAGGTAATGTTTGTTTAGTTATGATCACAGATATTCAATTTTAGAAATTCTTAAGACCCATAGACACACTCAGGGTCAAACAATACGTTGAATTTAATTTTTATAACGCTGTTGGCTTTATTAATGAAGGCGCGTGTAAAGAAACGGCAAAGCAAATCCCCACGGATACCGCCTCCTCCAAGTCAGTGGAGGTGATTATATCGGACTCGAACCGACTAAAACGAACGCCGTCTCTGGGTCTCTCGCACCCCGCAGAACCGGGGACGTCTCTTTGAGATGACCCTTTCCCCTAATGAGGCGCACTTTGCGTTGCCGCCGTGGTCTGTTTCTGGTAGGGTGACAGGCGGCTCTACCCGTCATCCCCAAGCCTGCGGTCATGGAGAAAGGAGGTCATTATGCAACCTATACATCTGAGGCTAAATTTGAGCTGTAAATATGTGTCTGATGTTAAACAGCCCTATCCCTTAGTCGCCTGGTACGACACCGCATCGACGTGGGGTGGCCCAAACCACGTGGCTGTATTATGTAAAAGGTATCATGTCTCTCAGAGAAAAAGTTACAGCAAACTTTGTGCAAAACATATTTCAAATCGATTTTGCAATTTATTAAATCGATTATATCTACTCGATGCATAGATCATTTGTTATGTGAATAGGACTAATAAATTCCCCACAGCAGCTACTAAGTGTGCTGCCATTACAGAAGATTAATGTTGCCAGTGTAAAGACAACTGGCGCAGGATAGATTTATTGCTTGTTTACTCATATAGTTAGCTACATACTTGGTAAGTCGTTTTGAAAACTGATGCCATATAATGATTAGAAGTTGGAGAAAAGCCTGCGATGGCTAGACTGGATTTCTATATTGATTTCTCACAACGCATCTGTAGTCAACTTGATTCTTGTACTAGTACAGTGAACTTCAGAAGTCCTTGGACCGTTTAAGATTTAGGTATATAATCCATTGAAGAATATTTATGAATGAAACATAGATGATATTAGCTTGTACGATATGGGGTGAACAAATTCAACTCTGCCGGGAACCACGAGCATAGAAATTGAATTCAAATTATTTATTACATAATACATGTGAGAATCGGATGATCATAAACTTAACAGCGGTAGGTACATTGTATTATTACTATTGCATGCAAATATTTAAGTTAAGTTGGCATGCAAAATTTTGGAATGCGAAAATAAGCAAATGAAGAGTAATAATAATAATAATTTATTTGACAAATATCATCAATCGTCCATATCATTAGACAGATGACAGTATAATCTGTTTGAAATAAAATAACACAAATAGGTACCTACAAAGTTTGATGAAAATCGGTTCAAAATGCGTCATCTAGATAGCGTCAAACCCACAGTTACGAGTAGATACGGACAAAAGCAAAAGGGGTCAAGAAATATGCCGGGAGTTATTTAAATATAATTGTAGTTCACGGTACAGTTTCAATAACTGAGATCGCTAGAAAGGCCGCCATGTACCTATACATCAGTCAAAGTACAGTCACGGTTCAAAACACCGTAATTTTGAAGTCGACTCAACTTCGACATAACAGTTTTGTAGTACCTACTCTAATTGTAGTACACATGTGCATTTTCTCATGGAGACATTTTTATTGTTCAGTAATTTCCTTTGAAATTTTGAACAATCTTCTGCGGATGTTTTTACATGCTACATCTAAACATAATATTCATGCATACAAATGTTTGCACTGCGGAGGAATTACTATCTATGAACATTAGTTTGAAATACTTTCTGAATATGTGTCCGATCCCCTATTTGCTGTGTGCGTATTAAATACTGATTTGGTACAAACCTTATGGGAGAGACCCATCAACATAGTATTGAACACTTAACATTTTACAACCACCATAATTTCCACCATATTCAATGGAGCGAAAGGTGTAAACGGTCTCATTAAGACTTTATGGGTACAGCAGCAGATGTTATTATTAAAGAAAATAGTAAGGAGTCACTTAGATGGAAACTTGCGGTGCTGGACGATAAAATGGTTAACTTTGTAGATAAATATGTTACTATCTAGTTATGATCGCTATTACGATCGCATACACTTAGATATGTGATTAAATTATTGTTTTTTTTTGTTTAGGAAGCTTCAATTTGACTTCACAACGATGATGGTAAGCTGAAAGCAAAGTTTCAGGAAAAGGGCTCACCATTTCAAATAAGTACAGTGTTACAATGGTGGCGCTCAGCTTGACGGTCTCATCGGATACTTTTACACGCCCCGCTTTAATGAACCGGGACTGTAGTAAGAAGAAAATCCTATTTAAGGTTTTAAAAATTATGACGTTACTGCAATATTGTGTGAATTATGGTAATAAAATGGTTTAAAAATCATCGTACCTACCAAAAAGTATTACTACTAAAAAAATCGAAACTAAATTTTGCAAAAATAGTTAGAAGTATCCCCTGTTTACGTTTTCAGGAACGTTGCCCTAACACCCTGTGTGTTACAATATCAGTCATTTGCAAGTGAAAACCCCGTCAAAAATGGTCCAGTGCCCGTACAAACAAAAGACAAACTAAAGTTGAAAAAGTTGTTTTTTGTAAGTACCGTTTAACAATTACAAAATTAACACATGAATTAAACAGCTGTTATTTAAAGATTACAAACATTTTTATTATTTGGACAGATAATGAAAGTAATACTTGTTTTATTCATTAGACTGACCGTTTGCCCTCGCTGACACCAAATTTTCTACTAACAAGCAAATAAAACAAAGTTTCGAACGTAACGATGAGCTTCTAATTACTGTGGCCACGTAAAAAACAGAACATCAAAAAATAATATCTGCTTAGAGGATACTTGGCGATCTTTTTAATAAATATTAGTATCGAATACTACACTAGTATTACATAACCTCTCTAGCTACAATTTTTTTTTATCTATTTAACCATCAGTACACACACGCTTAAGCTACTGGAGATTATGAGCGACACATGCGATTCTTACTTCAATACAAAAACCTTAAAACCTTACAAATATTATATCTTAGGTATATTTTCTATTCACTACATAATATAAAACAAAGTCGTGTTCTCTGTCACTATTTTTCATGTCCTTATATCCCTTTGTATGCTTGAATCTTTTAAACTACGCAACGGATTTTGATGCGGTTTTTAATGGATAGAATGGATAAAGAGGAAGGTTTATATGTATATAACATGCTACAACCAACTAGTGCGGAGCAGAAGTCAAAAATGTTGCAAAAACGGGGTGATGCAGACGAAGTTGCGCGGGTCAGCAAGTAAAAATATAAATAAAGATCTCATAATTCCCATTACTTTCCACATAAACAATGAGGTAGATGTGCCGTACCTACGCTATACGAGGTCACATGACATTTTCTAAAGCTGTGTAAACTGGGGCTTGATGTATGTTTAGATAAGAAACCGTATGTGAAGTGGTTTTATACCGTACTGTCAACAGACTTAAGTTTTCTAAAACGCAGTAGCATGGTTCGAGTACACTTGGACATTTACGTGTGATAGAGCTTATTTTTTTTTTTATATAGGGGTATACTACGAGTGATGTGGATGTCATTCTATAGCTTTTTTTGTGTGCAAATCCCCACGCATACCGAACTCTTTGATAGGAGGCGGTACCCATCAGGGGTATCAAATGCAGCAGAAATGCTCCACACAAATGTGTTTTTGTTGTAAGTATTTTTTTATGATCAAAGTGTTATATATTCTACTAGCTACTCATTAGGGGTACCTACCGCCTACTATCAAAATTATTTCAATCATTATACAAGTAGACGGGTTTTTTATTTTTAATAATTAGTTACGATAGGACCTTTCTAATTCCCATCATTAACAACCTTTGTACCCGAATCCGTCCGTCCCGTCGGGAAAAGATTCCTACGTGGTACGGGAATGGGATCAAATGGGAATGCGATGGACTAATAATAACATAAAATAACATAAACTCACGCCTATATCCCCGAAGGGGTAGGCAATGGTGCTAGCACCCAGATTTCGCCATTTTATGTTTAGGTCCCAATGTTATAGGTGACGAGTCTATTGCCATTAACCAGGCACTTATAAACCTGCGATAAATACACAAATAACTTCAAAAAGCATCGAAAAGTCATTGGTGTGTGCCATGGTAAAACCTGAGATCGAACCCGAGACCTCGTCTCAGCAGTCCATTACACATATTACTAGGCTACTACGCGGACTAATGATAATAATTTTGTAATGATTGCTTACAGTGTCGTAATATACAAATTGCTGAATTAATCTGTGCGCACGCGCACCCGGCGAGTGAAGAGTGCGGTATTATCGATTATGTCCTGCATTGTTACGTTATATGCGGATACGGTAAGTATTGAAAGCAAATGCAGCGGAATTGCTCCATACAAGCGTGTTCCTCTGTTGTAGGTAAATGTTTTATTATCAAAGTGTTACATTTTCTACTAGCTTAGATTAAACTACTTGGACATCACTAATATACGATGTAGGCTAGTCTTTATCTGGCGGCAATTCATTACAAGAAATTACATATTGGGGGCGGGAGGGGGACCCACCTCTCACCCACGAACCTTCTTTAAACCTTGACCTTGGCACTTTCAGAACATTGCACATACGACAACATCTCTCCTCGGGTAAGAAGTCTTTTCAGAAGCTCAGCTATCACGCAGCTGAATACACGTCGAATACGCATTTCTGCCACGGTCACATTAAAATGTTACGTAAATGTAGACACGGCAAAAGACGGCGTACATTTTAGTCGGTACGAGTCCGATATAACCTTTCTCATCGGCTCTGATGAGATTGGTATCCCTGGGAATATCGCGCACGAAAAAGAGGCACGAGTGGCGGACTTAAAATATGATCTATTGTATTGATCGCTCATTGTACATGCAACTTTACGATTATCACTGTATTGCTAACATTGTTCTAAGGTGTACCTACAATAAAGAATTATATTATTTATCTATCTATCTATCTATACGCGTTTTTGGGGTGTCTTTTGAGGATAGTACGAGGTGTTACGGTGCTGGAAGATCTCAAATAAACCAAGATTATTACAAAACAATCCGTGGATTCTCTCGCAACTTAGGTCGGTTCAAGTATAGACTGGTAATGTGACCCCAGACTCAGAAGTGAAAGCTATGAATGCAATTGGAATTAACGCTAGGATAAAGTCTACTTGCTTAGACTAAGTAAACATGTTTGTAAATGGACCAAAATAGCCAAGTAGGTGGCGCTTTTCAAACCGGTCGGTGGTTCATTTTCTGAAGAAGTTTATTTATAAACTTTTATTGTGTCAAAAACTAACATATTTGTTAATAGGTCTTTAAATATGAAATTGCCGATATTTTCTCACAAATTCATGATTTTGGTTTTTTTTACATTATTTATGTTTTGTTTGAAAGTTATACAAACCTGTAAAAAAAAAATTTTTTATTGCTTGCTTAATAAATTACATTAGATCTTCAAAAGTGCTATCCATTTTGTTGATAACTTTCATATTACATTTTACAGTTGTCACTTTTCGAAAATGTAATAAAAGTTGCTGTTTGCTTAATTGTGTCTCATTCATACACAAAAACAGTCATAAAATTTGGATTTGTCATTCCTAAAAAAATGCAAAAATGTTAGTACAGAAAATTTGGTTTCCTCCAAATTCTTCAAACAAAACGGCAATTTCATATATTAAAATCTCTGTGGCGTGGCGGTAGTGAACGCGATTCAATCCCCACTCAGTGCAAGAATTTGTTCAGATGAATATGCCTATTGCCACTGGTCTGTTAGAGTTTCAGAGAGCACGTTAAGCCGTCGGTCCCGGTTGTCATACGAACATCTGTGACGGTCGTTACGCGTAGTTAAAGCCCTCAAAAATCCGACTAGACTAACTACAGAATTTCGATATCGCCCATTTGGTTATGGAGGTCCGATGGCAGTCAATGCTCAAGTTCCACTCCAATAAGTTTAATTCTAACGACTTATTACGGTGTTAAAAGCAATATTATTATTGTATTCGAATACCCACCTAACAAAGTATAGGAACCGTCCTATACTCAAGAGGCCTTATATTCGTAAAGTAGCTACTTCACAAATAAGGCCTCTCAAAACTACCGAGCTTTCTATCAATACAAAAATGAACGAAACGCATACATTAGGCGAATACAATAAATTACCAAGTAATTTATTCGTGGGCTACTGAGAAAGGTATACTCGTATATAAATTACATTGATCAATTGATAGGTACATACGTGCTGAATGGGAGATCGTATAGTATGTATGATATTAGCTTTTGCGCACAGTTCCACCCACTTACATGGCAGAGAAGCACACAGATAACCTAATCGAAAGTGGTTTTGATTGATTTTTTAATTTAAAATGTCTTTATTTAGGAAAAGAATATTAAAATAATAGTAAACAATTGATTCTTACTGTTTCTAAAGTTAAATTATAATGTTGCTTAGGCTTAGAGCACCTTTATGAACTTTTGACAAGGCGTTTATACATTTTGCTTAACATAATTTACAACTTACAAATAAAGTTACTATTTCAAGTTCAAGTTTTTTCTTCCTCTTTCTATTTTCAAAGAAGAAGCCTTTTGAAGATCGCTTTCGAGTTGACTCCCTTTTGAAGGGGGGGATCACCCCACCTATCAAAAGGGAGCCAACTAAAAACTAAAGAAAACTAAGACTCCACACTGTATCTTAGTTAAGCTACTATAGGCGTAGCGGTACGTATAAATATAACATTGTGTGGAGTCTTAGAAATATAGGTAATAGTCCTGATAATGAGAATTTATTCCTTCTTATGATAAGACAAAGATTTTTTTCATGATTTATAAAAGTCAAAGTTTGTGAGGTTGTAGAGGGTAATCTATGGACTTTCTGAATCGATTTTGAAAGATCTTTTACCAATAGAAAGTCACTTAACTTGTGAGTGCCTTGCTATACACGCTATCGGGGAGGATCAGCACAAGAACAGGATTAGAAGTCCACGCGTGGAAAAAATTGTGATACTTGTCATGCTTGTAGGTAATCGTCAAATCAATACGGACGCGAAGATATAAATCAATTTTTAGATTGTTTTGGAACATTGCTAACTGACAATACTCTGTCGTTCGTAACTGCTGTCAAATGTCACTGTCACTCACTCTGAGGTGTATCATTCCAAGTATCAACATCGCTCACTTACAGGGCGTACCGTTTCAAGTACCAAAATTGTTTGCTGTTCGTAACCGCGACTAGAAAAGGTTATTGGTGACGTAATATTTAAAAAAAAAATACCGCGGTAGCCTAGTGGGCTGAGACGAGGTCTCGGGTTCAATCCCAGGATTTTGCATGGCACACACCAATGACTTTCAGATGCTTTTCGAAGTTATATGTGTATTTATCGCAGGTTTATAAGTGCCCGGTTTATGGCAATAAGCTCGCCCACCTATTACATTGGGACCTAAACATAAACTGGCGAAATGTGGGTGCTAGCACCTCCGCCTGCCGCTTCGGGGATATAGGCGTGAGTTTATATTATGTTATAAAAATAAGTCATAATTAAATACGACGACGTTGATAGATCGGTACAGAAGATATAAAACAGTTAGATCCTAAATGTGAAAGTTTATGAAAATGTTTTGGTGTTTGTTACTCAATCACGCCCAAATTATTGAACGTATTTAAATGAAATTTGGTACAGCGATATATAGATATAGGCGAGAATAACATATACGCCATTTTTCCTAGAAGAGAGGCCAGAAAGCGCCAGCGAAGTCGCTGACTTCAGCTAGTTTTCCATAAAGTTGGTAGATGTGACAACATTGGTTATACATGTAAATGACAATTGTGATTGGGCCAGTTTTAGAACTCTGTTTACTAACAAACATACGTACACACTGATTAAATATATAACCGTGTACGCCGATTAAATCAGATGACTCAGTGTGTGTTTGTGTGTGTGTGTGTGTATGTGTGTGTGTGTGTGTGTGACAGGAGAAATATCAGAACACAGCGCGTTAGATGTACTGTCACGAGAGGGTATTTCAACAATTAAAACGTACAATAACAAGAGTAAAAGTAAATGGATAAAAATGTGGTTTAAATTCTGTTAATGATATATGTTTAATGTTCATTAAGGTAATATAATTAGATTAATTATATTTCAGATACAATACAGTCGCATTTTGCAGAAACAGCGAAACTGAAAAGATTTTCACTTTCGCCCGGGTGACTATTTCATTTTTCTTTTAATATTTATATTCACGCGGCTTAGACGGGTTGAACTAGAAAGGATTTTTGTTTTCTTTCAATATGGCGCCAGATGGCATTAAAATTTATTCATCCATATTTTGAGTAGGTTGGTGATAATTGGTACAGGTTTTTTATTTTCACTTTAGGTAGGCTTTTTGCTATATAAAATAGGGGCTGTTATAAAAAAAATCATTTAATCTACTAGCCAAATATAGCGAAGTATAATTCAAACGTTTCTAATAATATTTTTGTAACCGTTTTGTTTTCGTAACCACTATCAAAAAAGAAATATGAAAAAATAAACGACTTTGATTTCGTCACATTCGTTGTTATTATTTGTGTGTCTAGGCCTCGATTCGATTCCCTTATTGATTTGAGAATTGTAAGTTAAATAAAAACTTGTAACAACAAATATTATATACTAAATAAATCAAAGGTCAATGATACTTTGAAAACATTTGACTGTACAACGGAAATGTTTTCAATGTTAATGTGACCTAACACTAAGTACTAACAACTAAACGCAGTTAGGGTGGTCACACACCAAAGCAACAAGCTTTGTTGTTGCCATGTATATTAAATGGTCTGCCTACCGAAACCCGTGACGCACTAAATAAAAAAAATTGTAAACGTGTCCTAAAGAAACATTAACTGCTTACCTAGTCTTTGCCTTCTTTTAATTTAATTATTTTCTAGCGAGATGAGTGTCAACATACTGCTGTTACATACATACTGCCCAAACCCCAGATGGTTTGTGCAGTATGTACTATAAACATAATGTATCATTGTTTGATACGTATTTGATACAGAATAACGCGGCTAATAATAACCTTGTGTTGTTTCCAGCGGTAAGTAGCGTAGTCAGAGCTTATTGGAGGAAGACCGAGAAACCCTGCTGTCTTCTGCATTAACAGCATATAAACTTTCTTAACTTTCACACCCAAGCCCTTCTACATGGTTAGCAGCACGAGTGTGATGCTACTGATGTTACAAACGTCCATAGGTCTCGATAACCGCTTTCTAGCAGGCGGATGCATTAATTTCAACATTTGCTGTAAACTTGCTTCTTGTTGCTTTGGTGTGTGTCCTCCCTAATTACGTTTAGTTGTTAGCAATGTGTGTTAGGTCATATATGCAGCCTTTATAAA
The DNA here is from genome assembly GCA_963691645.1 of Pelosia muscerda. NCBI lineage: Eukaryota > Metazoa > Arthropoda > Insecta > Lepidoptera > Erebidae > Pelosia > Pelosia muscerda. The sequence goes on from OY829118.1 coordinate 4,270,548, forward strand.
CCAAATGTCAAATGCTAATGTAAAGTTGCTCTTACAATGGCGGGATCCGCCATCTTGACTATGTTTTTTGAGAGTTGCTGATTGGTTGTTGAGACGCGGCAACCCCAGTAGAGAATTCGAATTTCGTTTGAATTGCTTAATATAAGAAGGGGCTTAGAGGAAATAAATAGCCGACTTCCTAACCTAGTTTTTGCTATTCGATTCTTTCTAATCTCACATTTATACATACTATATAATCACGGCTCTTTCGTAATAGGGTAGACAGAGACTACAAAGTCCTACAGTCCTGGCATATAGTTGTCGTTTTTTTTACTATAATTATTGTTGTGAGTAATCTTTACCTGGGCTCCTGGCATTGGCCATTCACCCTCGCTTCTTATACGTGTTTTATTAATAACTCTGTTTTATTCTAACAAAACACACTTAAATATGATTTTAATCAAGATTAAAACGTACATCCTTTTGTAATAAAAAAAAACAAGTGCATTTTTTTGCCACAACACACAGACAATAACGTGTATATTATTTTTTGCCGAATTCACGGAAGCTTTGCAAAAAACTAGACGATTCTCAAGCAAAACTTTATTTCTACAAAACACTGGTTATTTTTTTTTCTTAGAAACTTACGCAAAGGAATATTGTCACAAAAAAACTAATTTCAACAATAAGTGCGTTGTTCCATTGGATGAGCGTTATTTGAAAAAAGAATTACAAACTTTCATTACCTAAAATTGCGTAGCCTACTGTAAATAATTGCATTGTCATCGAAGCTGCGTAAGTGGGTATACCAATTTTGAATCGAATCGAATTTTGGGCATGCATGGCATTGGAATCAGCATACAAATAAACATACTAAACAATATTCAAACGAACATTCAAACATTCGATGAAAGTTTGTAAAAATGCCAATGTAGAGTTTGCAGTAATTTTTGACCAAAGAATATTTACAGTTACCGTGGAAATGCAGGCATAAGATAAGATAAGATATTCTTTATAGTATCCCATGGAAATAGTGGTATTAAAATAGTAATTTACTTAAGTATAGGTATCTAATGTACAATGGGCGGTTTTATCGCTTATACCGATTTCTTCAACATTTCAGGATGAATCCCTTTGGATGTAGACCGACGCAGTCTCGGAGCCAGTCGGAGGCCTATGTTCAGCAGTGGACGTCCTATGGCAAAAATGACGAACCTTTCAGGCATCGCAAATACCCATAGTAACTGTATAATTATATGTTTAGACTAAACAACAATGAAGCCAGTCAGGATACACTAGTCTTCAATAACAAAAAGTCTTATTCTACATCTTAGCATTCATTCAAGTTGCATAGGAAGCTTTCACTTCAGAGCCTGGAGTCTGCTGTTACCACACCGACTGTGGATTTGGTTGAATTATGATATTTTCTGTAAAGTAACAGCCATTTGACCTCCAACCCATTGATGTTACGAAGCATATCAGTTATAATAATAAATAAAATCTTTATTTAACAACATACATGGGTACTTTACATACATTTGTAATTTCCATTAGGATTTCCAGATAGTTCGCATTTGAGTAAGTTGTATTGTGGAGCCATTTTGGTTTTCACATTTCCAACAATTTCCACACTAGACTCGTGGTCTGTATCATTAGCTAGTTAGACCAGTTGTTATACTTTTTAGGGCTTCCAACTATCCGTAACGACTCGACTGCCAACAATTGGATTTCCAATTTAGTATATCATTAGTTCCGCAGTGTGGCATTTAAAAAAATAGTTTCTAGGATTCTAAATTTAAATTATAGGTAGGTACTTTATTGATGTTACACACACACAACTTCTGTGATGTGAACCAGTGAACGCGACCGCAAGGCAGATGGGTGCGATGAATGAATATAGCTATGTATTTGCATTGTTCTGGTTGTGCCTTTGAGAGCACGTTATAATAGTAAAAATAAAAACATCAAACTAGACTAAAGGTAGTATTGACGATACGTTCAACGATCCAAATGGAGTGGACGTCTTCCAAAATAGTTTCATGAATGTGATAAATGTATGCCAATAAAATAGACGTCTTCCAACTTTGAATTTCCAAACGTAGTTATTGAAATTCATGTATCCAATCCAAATGGACGTATCGTCAATGACTACCTTAATACTCAGTAAATAGATCATAATATTAAGGTTTCATTTCTGATCTTATTATATCTGATAGATATCATGCTTCAATATAATATAACTTAATAGTTCCAAGTACTCATTAGACTACCACGCGCCATTATTCTGCTGTAATCAGTTCTCATGGCCTTAATTTCATTATTATTGAAGTTTCACTATGTTGAAAGACAGCATCCATTGTCTCGATAGCGTAACATTGTTGGCAATGAAAAAAGATCGTGCAGAAATTTTACTGTATATACTTTTGATATTGAACAGCTACTGGCGCGTTCGAGCGGCAAACATTATTAAGTGGCTTTATTGTAAAGTTGAGAGGGAACTGACCATCACTACATAGTACCTATAAAACAAAGTCGCGTTCTCTGTCCCTATATCCGTATGTTCTTAGGTCCCTTTGTATGCTTAAATCTTTAAAACTAATCAACGGATTTTGATACGGATTTTTTAATACATAGTGATTGAAGAGGAAGGTTTATATGTATATAAAACATCATGCTACAACCAACTGGTGCGGAGCAGAAGTGAAAAATGTTGCAAAAACAGGGTGACGCAGGGTGAAGTTGCGCGGGTCAGCTATTAAATATAAATAAGAACGAATGAATTATCAGTACAGTCCCCTTAGATTAGTAATACGGCAGTTGTCGTTTTGTAAACGTTCAATGAATAGGATTGAATTCAATCCCCGCTCAGTGCAAATATTTGTATGCATGAATTTGGCTATTTGCACGTACCTGGTCGTACTCGCAGAGGACAGCTTCAGATGCAACACATGATCTTAAATATGGGATTGATACGTATTTTGGTATGCATATCCATATATTGGATTCTATTCTATTCCATTCTACGAAACGAAGTGCGACAAAGTGATAGAGTACCTATATGAACCGTGAAACGTTTTTTATAAATCTATCAACTTGTCATATATGTATAGCCGGCTTTTATATTTATTCATTTGCCAAATTAAATTCGCTAAAGTGGTGATAAGGAGATGCTCTATTTACTTTAGTAATAATAACTTAATGGTATCGATAGATACTGTTTTACGTTTTAGATTTTCAAATAAATATTCTATTTAATTTTTTTTTCTTATAAACCAAAATTAATTAGCCTATTAGGTGCCATAAAATACCAAATAACGGAATTGAATGAATGAATGAATGATTTCTCATATCGCCGCCATATTGGAACCAAGAACCATTAGCTATAATTACAATAATAGTGAAGAGGTAATTGGTTTTGTTACCTATTGGTGAAATTAATTCAATCAATGGAATGAAAAGAAATTTCGAGAGATTTTGAGTTTCTGTTCAATTATGTATAATCAAAAGAAAATTTAAGAATTGGTCCGTTAGTAGATTGTAGGATGAACAGCCATGAACGTGTTTGTTCTTAATTGATGAGTATTCCTTTTTTTATACTACTTAGGTAAGCCCACCTGATAGAAAGTGGTTACCATGGCCTAAGGACATTAGACTGGAAAGCCGACCCCAACTGAGTTGGGAAAAGGTTCAGAGAATGATGAATTACGATAATTATGTCCCAATTTCGCGTGGTCGCATCTGATTCTTTTTGCATTCATGATGGCAATTTTTTTAGACCGGAAAAGCCGGAAATTTGACTCCGGACTTCGAAGTGACAGAACGGATGCAACAGGGTTCAACCGGTACTAACGCAAGGATAATGATGAATACATGCCTAACAGTATTTAAGTATAGGAAACTTAAGCCACGACTGTACTTTGTATGTAATTGTACCTACTTACATAATAAAATGTTCTATGGTTATGGTTTTTTATCACGAAACTGGTCATTACATATGACATATATACATAACATGATTAACAGGAGGCTAAAAGCGCTGTAAGATGTAAGGACCTTCTTAACGTGAACACTACATGCGTTTTATTCATATAAAATAAAACAGATACACAAATAGAGGCAAAAGTTACAGAAATGAACGCCATAATCCAACTTCCGATCCTCAAGGCGTCATGACTGGAGGATCAGGTAAATAAATAAATAAATAATAAATATTCTAGGACACACAACGCCACCTAGACCCATGGTAAGCATAGTTAACTAGCTTGTGTTATGGGCCCTAGAATGCGGATTAACATACTTAGACACTTTTTTTGTGACACATGTGACAGATGACTAAGAATTGTTTTTAATTGCTTCCAATCGGTTGATATGAACCACATATGAAGGAGTTCAAATCTGACAACAGTATTTCAAGAGACTCCGGACAAAGGAATTAAAGAATAGAATGGGAATAATGGGGGTTCTTAAAAAACTTCGTTTACCGAATCACGAAACCGGCTTCTTCTTCTTTCGTGTCAATGATCCACTCAAGCTTATACTGTTTCAGAGTAAAACCATGCCATGTCGACCGCACCGTCACTTGCTCCATTTAGGTCATCTTTAGAGCAGGAGACAGGGCATAAGGGACACGAAACTAAGTGCGTCATGGACGAAACCGGCTAATTGACCACCTATATTGCAAACCTTATCCATAAATGTACACGATTAGCCGGTTTCGTGATATTAAACTTGATTTACAACCAACTCATTTCACTTTTAATTAAACTATTAATAAATTCTGAAATTCATCACCAAAAACGTTTGCAATTTGCAATTATATTTTTTGAATTATAATTTCTTCTTATATTTTTTTTAATATCTCCTTTCTACAAATTATATCATTTGTTTTAGATGTTTCAATTTTTATTTCAAAATTCGAATGAGCTGCAATCATTTATATATTGGATTCTCTATTGGTTCAATATGTATTGCTATTTGAAAGGATAAAGTCAAACAAGTTTAAATATTAGAATTAGGAGAGGTAATTTCTATCGCTGAATATTCAAAAATAATCTTTATTTCAATAATCATTCTACAATATTTTAAATAACTTTTTAATCTATAGTGTTTCACAATGGATATGAGAACGTAACTTTTTTTTCAAAGTGGTCACCCTGACCTAAAACGTTTGCAACACCAGGGGCGTCACGCGTCACACTCGTGTTGCTGACCTTGTCATAGGGGAGGGGAAAGAGGGGAAAGGTTGAAGGTCAACTATATAATAATAATCATCATAATAACACAATAATAAATTGTTGTTTAATTTGTCGTGTGTGGTTTGAACATACACACAATATAAACTATTATAGCTATTACTATTAATTTGATGACCAATAGTACAGGTTTTCATATTACTTTGTATGTACCTGTACTATTAAGCAACTTATTGCATCACTCGGTATATATTGTGGTTTCTTTTATCAGGTTTATATCAATTAACTATTGATATACCGTTTGATATATGTCTAGATATTCATATATATGTGTATATATATATATATGTTTATGCACTCGGACGTTGGTTCCTTCTGAATCCGACGCAGGTAATCCCCGAAGCACCCGTGCCCGGTGATTACCTGAGTCAGCCGGTACGAGAGGCTACCGTGTGGCCTCACTAGCCAGTCCGCCATGATGGGTCTTACCGCCGCTAATACAGCGTGCCCTGCGCGTGATTGCCCAAGTCGTCGTTCTCACTCGGATACCATGTCCCCGTGGAGCTGGGACTTCACTATCTTTTTCCATCATATGGTTGCCTGTAAGAGATTGTCTCAGTGCGATAAGGCCGCCAATTGCGTACCACATAAACGTTTCAATTGTAATTCTTATCTGTCTCTGGTGAACAATAAGGAATTATTATTATTATTAACCTATACCTGTCCACCGTTGGACATAGGGTTCTGCTAATACGCATCATAGCACCCGGTTCTGCCCATCCATCTGTTTCATACAGTGGTTATTACTAGTGTAAATAAAGCAATAGTCGCAATTGCTTGTTACGTTTTCGAATTTAAAATGTCAAATATGCACTTTTTACGACAGTACGTTATTTTTGACAAGTTGATAGGTTTATAAATAAACGTTTCGCGGTTCATATACTTTGTCACTTTCTTACGCCTAGGTTTTGTGTGAAGATATGTATGTCGCTCGCACACTTTGTCCCTATAGGTATTACGAAGTAATAACCGTATATATACTATTATAGAATTGATCCAGCAGATTGATTTCCGACCAACATGAGTGGAGGTAGCCCCACCTAACCTCACAATTAGGTGGGGGCCGTATCACCGTCCCAAGTTAGCACCATCCTAGTAATTCCTAATTCCTAAGTGAAAGTTTGTGTAAATTTGATTTTATTGAGATGTACTTTTTTTAATTTATCTATCTTAGAATAGGTCCTAATGTGTGGAAAGAACGAAATCAAAATTTAACATGAACGGAGCCACGAACAACAGTTATGAAGATCGACATGGTCATTTATAAATTCACTATTTAACGGCATTTTTGCCATGTTGGTTTCTTGGTGTAGGTAACCGATGAACATCGGCGCTATTACAATCAGCGCCGAAATCACGGAAACACTGTGATCATGACATGTAACAGCAATCATGGTAAATGTCCCATAGGCCACGTGGGCCTCGTCTAGAGCATTTCCCCTTGTAAAGTAGGGCGCGGGTTTAAGACGCGTCTTGGCATTAACTTTTAAAAATCAAAATCGTTATAAATAGTATAAAATCGCTTCGAAATTTCATTAAACAGTTATCACTACATAGTATAAAACGAAGTCGCGTTCTCTGTCCCTATTTTTCATGTCCTTATGTCCCTTTGTAACGGATTTTGATAAGGTTTTTAATAGATAGAATAGTTAAAGAGGAAGGTTTATGTGTATATAATATCATGCTACGACCAACAGGTGCGGAGTCGGAATGAAAAATGTTGCAAAAACGGGGACGCAGACGAAGTTGCGCAGGTCAGCTAGTTAAGTATATAGGAAACGGGCAGTTCTCTCTCAACTTTACAATAAAGCCACTCAATAATTTTTGCCGCTCGAACGCGCCAATTGCTGTTCGATATCTAAAATTTGAGTGTCCAACGCTGACCAATCAAAAAACAGGCAGCCCGTGGCTCGTCAGTGGTAAAAAAGCCCTTCTCATTGTCTCTCAAGTGATGATACTGCACTGTTTACACCACACTTGCAAGAGATATTCAGTCGCATCTTGAATACACACTGCTCATAAGTAGTTCCACTTAGAGAAGTCTGAAGATGACGAAAGTCAGACGAGTGTGGGAGGAATGAACGATAAAAAAGATGATGATGGCTTTAAAAGTTATGAATCACCTTAAGATCTTTAACCCATGACTGACTAAGTTTAATTTAACCAAAAGTAACATAGATAGTGTTAATACAATAAACAATATCACAGACAATACTCCACTTGTTTAGGTAAGTACCTACTTAAATAAAGGTAATCAATCATATGACAATTTTTTATAATCTAATATATAAAAATCAATGCCACTTTTCGTTGTAATTTTATAACTCAAGATCGGGCTCACATCGGGGTCAGCTAGTTTTTTTATAAAAGCACACGTTAAAGCAATAAGCTAGGCTAACTAACTGACTAACTGGTGGTTCAATACCAGTTTTTAGTCTCTAAAATGCGTTTCTAAGCAGAAAAGTATTTATTTTTTTACTCAGTTTTTCTACAGAACATATTAATTAGACACACCAAGATTGTTTACGTTTAATTAATCCCTTAATCGCCTTGCCACATCCAACGAATAGCATCACTACATAGTATAAAATAAAGTCGCGTTTTCTGTCCCTATTTTTCTTGTCCCTTTGTATGCTTAAATCTTTAGAACTACGCAACGGATTTTGATGCGGTTTGTTTCAATAGATAGAATGGTTAAAGAGGAAGGTTTATATGTATATAACATCATGCTACGACTAACAGGTGCGGAGCAGGAATGAAAAATGTTGCAAAAACGGGGTGACGCAGACGAAGTCGCGCGGGTCAGTTAGTTTATTTAATACACTTAACTTTCACAGGCTAAATATAAAAATAAAAAAAGCTAAAGTTCTCTCTATGTATAGATAATAAATTATTATTATTGTTCATAAATCTGTTAAGAGAATAGGTTAACTTTCTGCAGAACAAAAAGATCTCTCCAATACTTTCCAACTATTTAGCTAAATATGTACTACCTACAATGTATGTATGAAAGAGTAGAAAAAGCTAAAAGGCGGACGCAGAGCTCAGAAAACCAATACATCGGATGCAAACGGGATTACCACTAATAACACACAATGTATCCATCCATAAGCTTACACCTATTTCCCCACGGGGCAGGCAGTGATGAATTAACACACACATTTCACCAACCAGTGCAAACAGTCTAATTAAACAGTCCTGTTCCTTAGACGCCATGCCGCATGTAATCAAATCTAGTAGGTACCTAAGTGAAGTTTTACTATTATTTATCGGGCATGTCAATTTGACTTCACCCCACCTGATGGTAAACTGAAGGCAAAGCCCGAAAGAATGTCACTAATACAAACACATAGAGTGTTACAATGGTGGCGATCAGCTTGGCAGCCTCATCTGATGAGGCTGTCAAGCTGAGAGCCTCATCAGATGCTTTTTCACGCCCCGCTTAAAGGACCCGGGACTGTAGGAAGAAGGAAACATGTGCACCGGTAAGGAATTCCAAGACTTAATGGTGCGGCAGAGGAAAGGCTCACCGAACCGCTTAGTTTTTGATGGAATATTCCATGTTTGGTAATAGTTTAAAATTTCCACTCACTGAGCAATTAACACTACGATTGTAATACCGTTAATTTTAATAGATTTATTAACAATACGAATGATATTTAAATTTCACCAAACATGAAAATTGAATAGCCTTTATGTAATATTAATTACGATTGTAATTATTAATAAATAAAATAGTATTAATATATTTAATAGTTATATTGTATAACTAGCATAGGTCCGTAGCTGCGCACGCGTCATTTTTTAGGTATAGGTAGAAAATTAGATACAGGTACAATCTTAAAACGTAAATTACGTAAACAAACTTACTTTCGTATTATTATACTACGAGGAAAGATGAAAATTGTATAACAGTTTACGCTCTAGTGAACCCAAGTTTTAATACAACTAGCTGATGCCCGCTGCTCCGCCCGAGGTTACGTAAAGATAAGAACTTTCTCATAAAACATCATATTAAAATCCGTTTTTGCATTTACATATACCTCCCCTATTACGGGATTATTATGTCACGCCTTAAGATTACAACGTATGGATTTTCTAGGGAAGGGCTACCCCAAACCAGTGATAACATGTTATCATCATTCTCTGAACCTTTTCCCACCTCAGCTTCGGTCGGCTTTCCAATTCTGAAACATACCTCCGACAAACGTTTCTCAGAATGAGGCTGAACCCCGATATTTTCCGTGAAGCTACTGCCATCTGACCTCCACAAGCATTGGTCCAATGATCAATGGCGATATCGAAGTTCCAAGTTAGACTGGTTGGACTTATGGCCCCAACTACCCGTAACGACTGCCATAGAAAACCAGTGATAAAATTACCAACAATTAAAAGAAATAGCCACCCTAATTTAGAAGGCTATCCCTCCTCAAAAAGCAGGGTCAACACATAGGTTCCAACAGGGTTGACGAGACCACGACAGCTCCATAGCACGCACTTCAAAAAAAAATTGCGTCTATTATGAAGTGACAGAACTGACAAGAATTTAAATAAAGTTTGCGTTCGAAATCGTTAGTTTAACATATCCCAAGTTGTTTTTTTAACATTTGCAATGTACAAACGAAACAAATTTACATTTTTATGATAGTATAAAATATGTGTGCCTTCTATAGAAACTTTTTGCCCAATTTCTCGGTCGATTAGTCATCTTGAAATGGGCTAAAATAGTATAGATACGTTTTTATTATATTTTCTACGATTTATACACATCTGTAGGCGATCACGTAGCAAATAAGCGTTTGTACTTGAGATTACTTATCGAAGTATCAGCCTACAATAGGTATACAGAATGAATAATAAAGATACTGTGTATATTTGAATATAAAAAAAAACCGTAGCACTCCGGGAGTGCCGACAGAAGTGAAATCTTGGAAAATATTATGTAGATATACAATTGTCTATATTGTTACAATCGGTTTCTTCTTCTGTCGAATCGACGCCATTTTTTAGCTGCCATCGTGATGTTGTTATTTGTTTCACGGCAGCGCCGCTACTCACGGAGAGGGCCCGAGGATAGGTAAGCCGCGAAGGCTTACCTAATACGTCGTCGTTGCGAATAGACAGAATGAAAGGTATTTTTGTGATTGGCTGCTTTTTATCAACAAAAAGTCACTAGTAATGTACGAAATCAGCTCATCAAAAAAGTTCTTCGGTGATTTACACCACTAATTTCGTAATACGTCTTGAAATTACTATATATTTAATAAATTACTAGTAAGGGCTCTTTACTAGTTATTTTATTAGGGTTATTTATGTCATTTTTCAAACTTAGGCTGTCAAAGGATTGTGTCCAGGAACTATTTGAGCGCACGGCACATACAGTTATATTAATTTGAATGGGCCCTTAGTAATTTTAAAATTACTAGTAAAGCCTCTTAAAATTACTAGTAAATAAAAAAAATAATAATGTCAGAGTGAAAGCACTTAAGGCGAATAAAAAAGAAATCATGTCAAGCAATTATAATTAGGAATATACTAGCGGGGGCGGTTTTATCCTCTCGTATGTGGAGGATCCCACTATGGGACTTCTTTAAAAGTTGTTTGTCTGTGGCGCGTCCTGTGGTGGGACTCGCCACTTGACCTACCAGATGTTCATTACGCGCCTTCTTTAACAAGCAAAGACAATTCTTACTCTTTCGCACGTGTTAAAAATCGTATAAGAATGAACGACATTTCACTCTGATATGCAACGTTACACGTCTGTAGTACAAATAAATTGAATTTTTTTAGTTTTATCTGTGACCTGCTCAGTCATAGATTGCCGCGCATTACTTGCCAGTTCGTGCTATATTTTCTAAGTTTTGTGTGTGTTTCTGCATTAAAGACGATGGAACAGTAAGTAATATTTCAGGTTATTTACTAATATGGGCCTATTAATTACATTTTAAGTCAAAAACAAGCTTTGAAGCGATGGGTAAGTCATTTTACAAATTGGTAGATGGATTTTGCTTGGTCATATTAAGATTGAAACATTATCAAAACTGACACGAATATGTGTAATCAGATCACTAATATAATAAACTGCAATGTGATTATTACAAAATACGTATATTTACGTGATAAATGCATAAATTCCAACCTTAAAAATAATATAACAACAAAGTCCTGTTCTGGGACTCGCCATATATAGGTTTTAATTCACAAAATGGCTGCCAGTTCATAAAATATGGATAAGGCTTTAGAATTTCATATAAAAAATGAAATGATTTAGTTGTATTGATTGTTATCGATTTTATAGCTATTTATTAGTGACGTTGGTTTTATTTACATTATAATAAAATTTTGATGCGAAATTATAGTTTTAGTTCTATACACTGTGATTTTACAGTCGTTTCGTATCCATACTATTTAGCCTTCATGGAGCAAACATGTTAAATTTTCACTATGTTTAAGATCATGGTTTTTTATATTTTTCTTCCAAACATGTAGTTTTTTTCAATGGAATAAACGCCTAGTTTCATGTAAATCTTGAATAATTAATTATTATACCACTTTTATGCACATATTCTGCAAAATCTTAGTATAAATGAGACATTGTTTTTTGTACCAGTTATGAGTCTCATATTTGATACATTATTGTTCAAGTTCTATAAAATGTAACAACATACCATTGTTTAAACTAGTTAGGCGATAAGCTTAAATTATTGTTAACAAAACACTCCTTATCCCTGATGCCAATAATATACTGTAAACTAAAGTTTTAAGAGACCCACTTAGTGACATTTTAAGAGGATTTTTTTTTCATCAAACTTTAAAAAAGGTGTGGTATACAAGAAATGTATTGGAACATAGTGACATTTGGTTTTTATTTTATTAAGTATGTAAGATTGTATATAAAGTATATAATATTATACCCAGCAAGCGTTTTATTTTATATTAATCAGAAAATAAAAGTTAAGTTTTGGGTAACCCATATTATTTCTCTTATAACGGTTACAAGGCAATTCTAAGTCAAGTGTAGTGTAAGGAATAAGAAAAAGAAATTTATTAAAATGATAATTCCAATAGGAATTACTCTAAATTCCAATTACAATAAGAGAAAATAATGTTTTTCTACTCCCATGTTTGCAAAAAATGTGCTAAAACCCCTGTCTGTTGAAAGTCCTGTAATGGGATCCACGGGTGGGACTAAATGACATTTTGACACTCCACGGACGAAAGGTTATTGCACTTTTAATTTAATAACTAAAATAAATAATTCGCAAATAAAAAAAATTAAAATACGGTTATTTTAGAAATTGTGGTATGCATTATATACTTTTTTTTAAGAATAAGTACCTATTGAGATTTATTAGTTTTAGCCGTGTATTTTAAAATTACTAGTAAAGGTTTTTTGGCCAATTTAGTCGAATTATAAAATTCGAATGTATTAATTTATTTAATGTCAGAGTGAAAGCACTTAAGGCGAATTAAATAAAATTCATAAGCAATTATAAATATGAATATACTAGCGGGGGTGGTTTTATTGCACGTTTAATTTAATAACTAAAATAATTAATTAGAAAATAAAAACGGTTATTTTAGAAATTGTGGCATGCATTATGTACGTTTTAAACCATAATATTAAGATCTTAGTTTTATTGTCAGTCTTGGTTGCAAAATAACTTAGTAAATTATAATTGAAATTGTTTTGATTGTAGCGCGATTAATTCGATTAATAATTGAATGAAATTATTCAGAATTGTAGAAAAACGTATTTTATTATAATTACTTTAAACTAACTTGTGTCTCAAAAATACAACTCCGTACATAATAAATATTAACCGTCAATGTAACCTTTGAGAATGTTGCAGGGCAAAACCAGTTAGGTTTTTATCAATATTATGTGTACAGTTGGCTCCAAACATTCACCTCCAAAAATACACCAAAATTCAAATCAAAATTCAAAAATAATTTATCTGTATTGACCATTAAACGGCACTTACAAAACGTCAATATCAACAATATTTTATAAATTAGTGAGCAAATAGACCACACCGGTTCGAAAAGCGGAAACCAGTGACGTTTTATATAAAATCAATAATGAGAAAAGAAACAAAAATTTTGAAAAAACCATTGCCAAATGTCAATATGTAGTGTACGAGGAGTATCACCGGGGCATCCGACTTCGGGAGTGTTTCCCTTACACCCTGTATATTCCTTCTGAAGTTCTTTTGAGACAAATAAAAAAAAATATTCGTTTGGCGATCAACGACCTAAACATTAGCTGTACCTACACAATGTCACCGGCCCAAGGTTAACGGATTTATATTTTCTATAGTTATGAATCAATATTTATACGAAATAAATAATACGAAGTTGAGTGAACAGGTTTCCATTTTAACGTTGAGTAGAAAAAATACTACTTAATCTTGTAGTACAGCAAAATATTCTCGTTGTGTGACATAGTGGGTTCCACAAATTTTGATTTATTTTCAGGATAATTTTGTATGATTTTTTAACAAGCTGACAATTAAATAAGGGATTTTAATTACACATTTAATTAAAAGAAACATTTAATTAAAAGAAAGATATGCCAAAAAGGCTATCATAAAAATCAGGATTATTTGGATGATAAACAAGCCTGGAAATGAGCTGTTCACTCAACTTGATACTCAAGCAAATGGCTGTATCTAGAAAATAAATGTTTGTAAATTGACCAAAAAAAAAAGAAAAGCCGGCTGAGTTTGTTGCCAGAGTATTCTCAGGACGGAGCCGCGTTTGTGGTCCATTTGATAACTTATTATTATATACGTCTATACGGAATAAATGATTTTCGATAAAGCTGCCCATTGTACTGCTATTTCTTTTTCTTTTTCTTTTTTTGTATCATTAAAAAATATCAATCTGGCAAAAATATCAGGATAATGAAAACATAATATAGAATTGATCGTAATGTATTTTAGAAGTAAACTCATTATGATTTTTTATATTTTTATTTAAGATTTATGCACACAAAACAAACAATACCATAGATTGGATGTCGACAGATAATAGGTACATTGTTATTGCTTATTTCTCTAAGAAATATCCTCTAGCAGACCAGATGTATTTTTTTATTATTTCGGAACACATTACCGGTCACGTTGAATATTTAATTGTACGCGTAAAAGTGAATGAATCTGCGAATTATATACACAAAATAGTAAGCATGTGATTCACCGTGCTGAGGACAGCAAAACGAAAGCTACTCAAATTAGATTAGCTGGTAGAAGCTGGATTTACAGATAAGACACCATTGATGTCGATTCTGTTGTACATTTAATTTTTCACAGTATTCTATATATTTATACAAATTCATGTAAATTTTAAAACCAATATAGTGATTGATTTGTATCTAAAATCGGCATAAAGTCGTAGTAGGATGTAGTGATATTTTTTATATGACTTAGGTGGCACCACGCACACGGTTCACCTGATGGAAAGTGGTTACCGTGGCCTATGGACGTTTGCAACATCAGAAGCGTCACATTCGTGCTGTCGATCATATGAGAAGAGAGAGGGAGGGGGGAGGGGGGATGATTAAGTCTCAGTCTCCGTACTGTCAGTGCAGTGTGATTTTGTATAATTTAAAAAAACAACTTAAATATTATAAATATAATAGTTCTGAAATATTATAAAAAAGGCTGATTTAAATGACATTTAAAACAAAATTATTGATTGAAACGTACAACAGAATTGACGCCAATATACCTATATGAGAGGGTTAGTGGTAGGGTTATCAAAACAGGTTCATATTATTTGATGAGCAAATTAGACTCCCGATGTTTGCGTAGAAATGCACCTCAATTATTGGAAAGTTTGAACATTAAGCGTATTGACTTGTGACTCGGGTTGGAATGTGAGTTTATGTACTGACTTGTACGAGTATAGTGTATAATGTCATAGATTTTGAATTTTGTATAAGTTGAAATATTCAATCCCAGGTTTTACCATGGCACACACCACTGACTTTTCGATGCTTTTCCAAGTTATGTGTGTATTTATCGCAGTTTTATAAGTGCCCGGGTAATGGCAATAGACTCGCCACCTATTACTTCGGAACCTAAACATAAACTGGCGAAATGTAGGTGCTAGCACCTCTGCCTACCCCTTCGGGGATATAGGCGTGAGTTTATGTTATGTTTGAAATATCTGGTGACTCTCGCTCCGGATCGTACCTCATGCAAAGGCTAGCCATTGCAATCCAGCGCGGAAATGCGACCATTGTCCTGGGCTCCTTTGCACCAGACACGACCCGAGGCGAGTTATTTACATGACAAATCGACATTCATGTAGGTATTAGAATAGTTATTTTTACAATATAAAAATATTAATATTGAATTGATTTGAAATATAGAATAGACACGAATTATGCATATGTATTTTAAGCCTCGACGTACACCATACAAGTAAATAAAGTTGACTGGTTGATAACGTTGACTGAAAGATAAGGTTGTCAATATTATCTTCCAGTCTACGTAATCTACCAGAGATTAGGTTGACGGGTAGATAAGATTGACTGGTAGATTAGGATGACCGGCAGAATGGGCGACCGGTAGAAAATGCCCACGGCATTAAGTCCGCCTTTGTACAATTTTTATGCATTTATGCAAAAAGTTTGAATAAATAAACAAATAGGCGATAGCAACCGTTTATCATTTAATCTATTAATAAAATTAAAAAACAGTTCTTAAGCAATGTTTACAAAATTGTGATGGTTTTAATAAGTACTTGTTCAAGATTATCGTAATTGGTGAATTTCTACACCTACGATCATTATATAACTGTCCAAAAAGGAGGGTAATGTTCTGGTCCATTTCACAATCGCAAGAAACAAAAACAAAACATAATAATCTGTGCGGATATCCCCATGGATGCCGAAGTCAACAAAGGTGGTTATTTCGAACTCGAACCGATTAAAACCGCACGACTATCTCGGACCATCAGCCTCTGACATATTCCTCATGCTCCGGCTAACCCAGGGTCATAGGAGGCCACTTCGGGTGTGGAACTACGGTGTCCACATTTTTCCCCGGATTACGAGGAGCGGGCTCCACGTTCCGTGTTTGTGAAGGACAAAGGTCATTTTGCGACCTCCGACGCCCGAGGTGCCAACGCTCGTCCCGTTCTATGAAGGCCTAGAGTCTCATCCGGATCCGCTTCACCATAATACCGTGTAACGTCTCCTTCTTGAGCATTACTTGCTAGCAGAAGGAGACAGCGACGTTTTCACACTACTGATTGTCGTCGTGTTATACCTTAAAAATGATCGATTTTTCGCAACTATATGTACCTACCTAATATTGGTGAGATTAAAACTATGGTTTATAATATAATTACTTTAAAAATACAGTAAAAGAGACAAGACAAGGCACAAGACACGCCCTGTACGATAGAGAGAAACAGAAACAAGTCGATCTCAGTCGGACTTTTCTTCTCAACGTGTGAAAAAACAAGCAGGATCCACGGACAGTTGTTATAAACTAACCTACGTGTAGGATTGCGACTAAAAAAATTAGTAACATTTGATAGGCATATGTCGGATATAGTAGGTCGTATAGAACTAATCAGTTTTGATGTAACACAATTACAGAGGTGAAACTTTGATAAAAGAAGTTGATTTATCGTTTTTTTTTATTTTCGTCAATTCGAAATACAGTGATACAACACCATGAGTTTTTATTAAAATTCAGTAACACAAATATTTTGCAATGTTATTACTGGCTGGAAAAAAATGTAGAGAAAAATCAATTTTTATAAATTTGATTACAAATTAATATAAATTCAAAATAGTTTTACCTGCTTACTTATTGTAATTTTTTCATATTTTAATGCCTGCATACAATTTATTCATGTATCCATTGCTTAAAGTTAATGAACTCAAATTTTATTTTTATTATTTTTATGTAATTATTTGTTCATTATTTATTTACTTAATGCATTAATAATATTTAAAGTGAGGTGGAAAATATTGCATTCTCAAAACAAAAACATATTTACTAAGTTAATTGTTTTAATGCCCTTCCGACGCACAGTACCAGAAACGCAGAATACCTTTTACGCGGATGACCAGAATTACATTTCGCGAATTACCAGACACGCAGATGACCTGATATGCATATTACCAGAATGCAACACTATTTTTGAAAACGGCACATCACATTCGCAAAAAAATGTACGGCAACTCGCATTACGTTTTATATCATTTTTTGCCACAACACCCCAAAAACGTAACGTGTATTTGTTAAATGGTATCCAAAACACACAAATCTAGATGTCAATGTTATTTAAATGCCACTGTCACAACTAAAAGTTGTTCAAAAATGACGTAAAAATGAAAAATGATCATGCTATCTGTTCTCCGATTTGGTTAAGAATCGAGATTCGTTCTTGAACAGGATTTTAGAATACGGGCCTAAAACTAAAAAACAATCCAAATAATATCAATCAAATCTATGAAAGAAAGCATTGCCGCTGATAATCTACATAAGATAAAATTATGTGAGTAACGAAATGATTGACGCTTTTAATGCGGAAGCATTAATATCTTAATGGTATTAAACGTATTTATTTCTTTAGCGATAGAACACTACGATATATCATATCATGCTTAACTACTAGCATTCAAAAATAATATACAGTATATAGGGGAAACTGAAGACACTTGAGCCCTATGGGAGACAAAGTACACGAATATTTTTTGAAGTAAGTCTAAGTCTGCATTGTTGCCCCTAGTGTTACTACATTAAAAAATAGTGCAATACGCTTAGTAATTCAAAACATAATGGATAGGGATCAAGTGTCCCCAGTTTCTCCTATATGGTATGTAACGTGACAATAAACATGTAATCACTACTGTTTTCGGGCGTTTCCGTTTTCAATCCACTTTTTTTAATCTCAATATTTTTTTCATATAAAACTGGCGTAATGTGGGTGCTAGCACCTCTGCCTACCCCTTCGGGGATATAGGCGTGATATTATAAAAAAAAATCTGGTTTCAAGCTAGACATTATTCCGTTACTGTTTCTTCGAATGCATTCAAAGTGAAAATGACGCAAATTTTATAAAAACAACTCCTTATTTGATATAACATTAAGAGAATATTGCTCGGAGTGCGATCTATAGGAATAAATAAATAAATAAATATCACAGCATTAATTATACATAGATAATATGCTTAAATGATAATACAAAATTATGCAACATTGTATAATATAAATTTGAATAAAATTTATCATTATTAACATAAAGTCATTTTAAGCCATAATTTTATACAATTTTGTGGTATTTTAACAATTTGCATACAGGAAATTTTCATTCTTTTTGGTAAAAAATTATGAGCCACTTCGCAAAAAAGAAAAATAAATCGAAGGCAAATAATTCATGTTGTGACATTTCGAAAAATAAATACTACTAGAGAAACCGGTTCAACTGGACTGAACTAATAATTGGTTAAATCAAGTTTATTCAACACGTTGTAGTTTGTTGTCATTCGCAACCAGATATGGCATGCAATTGCGGGAATATTATATGGTTTAAAGGGAGGATACGAATTACGAAACCGTTTTGAGCTCCTCAAATTGATTACATCACGCCTGATAGTAAACTGGAGTGCGCTCCAAAGAATCAAAGCAGCAATTACAGATGCTGTTCTAGACTAAAACGGCTAACCTAATCACCTTAACAGACACCTCACATACAGGTGTAAAAAACCGATCCAAATGTCCCAAAATCACGAGGATACTAGCTTCCCCTTGCTCGCCAAATACCTCATTTACTTAATGACAATATGGAAAAATATGGGAGCAGATACTCTAACAGAAGACCTCGAGGACCTAAAGGTGGAACAGATCGTAAGATTCGGCATAGAAACAGGTAGGTTCGACGGAATGTAAAGAAGCAGGAAGCTTCTCGTTTTGTAAGATCGGCAACAGAAGAGAGGAAGAAGAGAACTGGGTTAAATAGCCCACGCGAAAGGGCAGATCACCCGTCCGGTGCCGGACGTCTACCAAAGCTTCTTTGGGGGACGTACGGCAACAGGAGGGAGGAAGAAGAGTAATGGGTTAAATATATATATATATATATATAAATGTCCACAAAATGGTAGATCACCAGTCCGGCCGACGACGTCTCTGGTGGAAGTAAGTAGGGGACTATCGGAAGCAATATATCAGTAACAGTACTAGTATATCCCAGTTAGAAATAGGCGTGAGTATACATGTTCTATAAATATGACCTTGCAGATATATATAAGAATCTAAATTTAATTGGAACAGTCCGCATGGCATACCAGGTAATTGCATTGGAAAATTTTTAGAACATAAAAACTTTTGCACAAAGGATTTCTTTGAATCATCACACAAAAAATGCAGAAAAACATCTTAAATGGAAATACAATCATTGTGATTCCGAATCAAGACAAAGAACTTTGAACAAGAAACATTGCAATTGACTTTAAATCGTTATCATTCTGGTTATATCCCAGTCACGTTGATTGAGGATTGACGGGTGAAGCCGCCTGTCACCCTAGTAGAAGCCGGCCGCGATGGCGGCGTCGCAAAATGCGCCTCCCCATACCCGGGGGATAGACGAGGACACCGTGGTCCCTACACGAAGGGGGTCATCTCTAAAGATATATTGGCTTCTATCTCACCTTCGGCAACTAAAGACCCAGCGAGCGTTATAGTCGGTACGCGTCTGACATAACCTCCCCAACCGGCTCCGATGTTCCGGGGATTTTTAGCACGATAAAAAAAAGTTTCGTTCAAAGCTTGCACAAGAGAAGCCGATTGATAGAAGTAAAAACATTATTTATTTTTTGTTAATATTATACATATAATTTGACTAGCGGATGAAGCTCTGGCGCAGGATTTCCCCTTTAAAGTTGGTAGGTCAGACCATAGTCGCTTCCGCAAAGATAAGTCCTAACTCCATATTCAGGGGTCTTCTGAGGGCATATTCAGGGGTCTAACTTAAAAGCATTGAGTGTAACCAGGACTAATGCCGCGATAATAAAGGCATAAACCGACCTTAAAAAAATCTCAGACTAACTGTGATTATATCGATTGTTCATGGTTTGTAGTAAAGGTCATGCGTCTGCGCGTACGATAATTGTGTAAGCGCATCTGTTAAACGACTGGCACGGTCACCGTCGAGGTCAGAGAATGGTCTCGTTGCGAAATGTCGCACTTATTGACCATTGACCAGTTTGTACTAAACCCTTTTACACTGTTACCAATCGTAATGCACGTATTAATTCGTTTATTTGAGAGCATATGCGTGAAATAGCATTTGATGAGGCCGTCAAGCTGAGCGCCACCACTACGTGTTTGTAATGGCGACCTTCTTTCCAGCCTTCAGCTTACCATAAAAAAGTAGTTGTGTGATAATTCTTTCTTGAAGATAAAACTAATTTTAAATGGTTTAAAAAAAAGAACGTTTTACATTTAGATTAAATTAAGCAATTTAGATTAAATTAGTCAAAATGACTTGTCCTAAATAAAAAATAAATAAATAAAGTTATGTGCTAATTCCTTTTTTAGGACAAACCTAATTTTAACCGGTTTCAAAACAAAAAAAGAACGGTTTACAGTATAGATTAAATTTTGACGGTTCCATTGAATTTCGAAGTTCAAAATCTCGATGCACAAATTCAGAAGGACTGTCTATCTTTTTGATCTTTCTGAAGAAATAAGTGACACAAACTCACCACTGATGGGAATACTATGTAATACCCATTGTAAAACTCTGGAGGCCAAGAGGGAACCTGAGGTTGACCTAAGCTGTAAGTCAATGCATTTGTTGATGGACTTGGTGTTAAGCGAGTGGATGGCCAGCAGTATGATATTTATAAATTGTTAATAAACTTCACAGCAATAGTAGCACCTACTTAACTTCTCTTCGATAACGCCATCAACACACTTATCACAATACATATTAATAAACAGGTACTATTTATTCATGTTACTGAGTTGAGGAAAACCCTACGATATGCAATTATAAGATTGAGAATTTTTAGACACCTATGTCTACTTACGTCTTTTTGATAAATTACAGAATCAAGAACCTCAAAGAACGGAGATATTAAAAAAATCAGAAGCGAAAAAAATATACACGGGCATTGTCACAAGAAGTATATTATTATATTATGTGTGTAGTGTAATTTCATACCACAAGTAGCACATGAAAAAATAGAAAAGAAAATACATACTTTCTGGTATAACACTCATCGGCGAGAGCAAGTCCACTTTGCCTGGACACACGAAGGGCAAAACGAACGCCCATATACGCCAATATGACCAGCATAGTATCTGTCAGCACTTCACTGCTACCAAGTCACCGGTTTATAGCACACTTATTGGTACAAAGTTTGGTCAAAACCTGTTTTACCTATTTGTACTGTTTACACTTTTTTGGTCACTATTATTGGTCACTATTTATAATAATATTCACTGTCACTGTATGGCACTGATCGTCTAAATTACTGTAGCAATCTAGAAGCACTGTTTCATTTAACAAAAACATACGTGATATATTATTTTTAGTCAAATAATATAATTGTTATTTCTATTAAAGTTTAATTTATTTCATTATCACTAAAGTGATATCTGACCACAATTATTTAACTCGTTATGTAAAATATTATCAGTTATTTAATTTAGGAAAAATTGTCAACAGTCAAGGTTGTCACTAACAATGTATATAATATTTTTGTTTTTATTTACATATAGTAAACAAAACGTAAATAAATCACAAAACAACGGTTAATTTAAAAAAAATTAACCGACTTTATGAATCAAACTCGTTCCCGAAAAACAGGGTGAGTACAAAATGGGTATGGGGATGATCGTATATTTCCGTAGACAAAGGAAGTGTTTCGCGGAAGCGGTGAAGCGAGAGCGAAAGTGCGCGTGATTCGCGTGCGTTTCGGTACGAGACTGCGCCGCATTGCGCCCGCGCAACTCGCAGAGCCGCGTAACAGTTCGACGCCTTCGTTCACGTAACATCACATTATTATAAATACATAAGACTTAACACTTTGCATAGATTGTGCTTATCTAACTTGCCAATAGTCGTATACTTATCTGGGGCATTCTGTTTTTGTTTGTTGTAATTTTTACGAAACTGAAATGTTTTCTTGTATGTTTTCTAATATATTTTGACTCTTCTCGTGTTCTGTTTATATAAACATTTGGAAGGCACTCAGACTTAGATAGTATATTCTTAATTTTATTATTATCACAATAATAATAGTTGGTTGTTCTGCCGGTAGCTTAGTGGTTAAGGAGTCGACCTTTTCACAGCAGTCCATTACCTATACCACTAGGCTACCGCGGTTAAGCCATAGCCATAGAAAAATAATCTTTATTCCGTATATCTAGCAGTCAATCACGTGATTCAACGAATTCAAGGTTGTCCTGAATTTAGTTTATCAACATTAATATTAATTATTGTTCGTGCCGGTTGAATATTACCTATTACAGAGGATTAAAACGCTAATAAAATAGTCATAATTAATAATAATGTAATGATCGAATATAACCGGTAAAATATGACCCATAAGTAGGTATAACTTTAATTCAAATAAATTTGTGATTATAAATAGCAAAAAAAGTATTATTGACTATTTTTTGCTGTTTATACCTAATGTATTATTATGTATCTATATGAATAAAAATGAATTGCGAACTATGTTGCTAAGCGTAAACTCGAAGACGGCTTAACCAATTCGAATAGGTATATTGCTTGATCTTGTAAGGAATTCTACATGTAAAAATATTTTTTGAAGCTGTAAAGAAATATTTTTATCAAAACCCTTGCCATATTTAGCTATATAGCTATACTTAGTAATAGTATGGAACTTTTATTGTAAAATATTTGGAGGTTATGATACTAGGTATAGTACTTAGGCATAAGTATTGTACTATACAAATACTAAATTCAAATAAACAGTAATAAATAAGTATAACATTGCCTCACAGTAATAAGCATTTGAAAATAACCAACACTTTTACTAGAAAAAATTAAGTGCTGTCTAGACTGAAAGTAAGAATAGCTTAATTAGTGTTCTAGAATTCTAATAAACAATAATTATATCCAACTAGCTGTTGCCCGCGGCTCCGCCCGCGTGGACTTCTTACCCCGTTCCCGTTCCTCCATTTCGAGCATTTTCATATTTATTCACCTTTTAAACCTTCTCTGGACTCCGACAAATAATTCAAGATCAAAATTAGCCAAATCGGTTCAACCGTTCTCGAGTTTTAGCGAGACTAACGAACAGCAATTCATTTTTATATATAAAGATTTATTTTTTAGGAACATACAGAAAAAACCCCAATGAAGCTAACTACTATAAGATGCAGATTAAAGTACATAAGTGAATACAAATACCTCACTTTAGTTTAAAGGTACAACTTACAAGTAGGTACAACAAACATGCCAATAAAAAGAATACATCAGTTTCTTATACTCTATAAAACTAACAGATTGATGGAGATAATGAAACTCCAACTAAATTACTGAACAACAATGGATGCAATTAAACGGAGAGGCGGCCACCAGAGCTTCTAAAAAAGCAATACCGACTACAAATCGGATTTCAATATCGCATTAGGCACGATGCACGGACCATTTTCAAATTAGTTTCTATAAAAGAAATATTAGAAAGTGACATGTTAAGACTGTGACGAATTAAGAAACAAATAGTAACAGTACTTAATCTAACTAAATCTTAGTTAATTCAGCTATAGTAAGATAGCGTCAAGAGTGCAGTCTAAACATCCCAGCACTAGCCCGCAGACTATCATTTCATAAAAACACATCACTACAAAAAAAACCGCTACTTTTTGTTTTTTTATATTCACATTTATTTACTCCCCATCATACCAGTAAAGCTAAATGAAACATTATTTCATTAAAAGTCCCTGCAAAAAAAAAGAAAAAGTAGGTATAGGGAGTTTTGGCGGGCACGCGAAAAGTGTGTCATTAGCGCTGCAGTGTTTCATTTTCTAAATTTGGTTTACATTCGAGTATTAATGTGTAAAAATGGTGGCGTTTTAGACGTAACGGCTTGGAAAAAGCACACAAGTGTAGTAGAGTGGAATATTGTAGTGAATTGTGATTTTTCATCTTGGTGTCAAAATCTCTCTAAGAAAAGCTTCTAGTACAGTCACCACTACTTTACTGAGGCAAAAATCATCATTCACTGTCATCGTCATCATCAACAATGATTCCAACTAAATTAACTGAAGACTTGGCAGTATGGTTAATCGACCTTGGCCTGTCCGAATGGACAAATTTGAAAACAAGAACAACAACCCTGCAAAAAGACAAACAGCGACATAATGTGAGTTGATGTTTTTTATGAAATTATTTTTTCAGAGCTGGATCCTAGCTATACGATATTAAAAAAAACACAAGTCGTACTTTTTATGCCATTACGTAGTAGGTATAACCGGAGTACTACCAGCTGCTTTCAATATCGGTAGCCTTTTCCTAATACCCTGAAGGTGCTACTCGTGGAAAACATTGCAACAATAAATTTGTGTTTAAAAATGGCACCTACCAAATAATTTGATTAGGTCAGGTGGTATTCACGCAGGTGCTATTCGGCTGGGTGCTCCAAGTGGTCTAAACGAAAACAACAGCTGAAACTATTAACAAGAAGAAAACGTATGCCGTTTCTCTTAATCTTTCTATCACTACATATATGTAGTATAAAATAAAGTCGCGTTCTCTGTCCCTATGTCCCTTTGTAAGCTTAAATCTTTAAAACTACGCAAGGGACTTTGATGCGGTTTTAATAGATAGAATGGTTAAAGAGCAAGGTTTATATGTATATAACATCATGCTACGACCAACAGGTACGAAGCAGGAATGAGAAAGTTGCAAAAAAGAAGTTGCGAAGTTGCGCGGGTCAGCTAGTAATTTATAAAACATTAATATGATATGTTTATAGACAAGTTTGCACTGCACTTGAGGCAGTCGGACATTCGTTAAACAAATAATAATATAATAGGACTTTACATATGAAATGGCCGAAATTTCTTACAGATTCAAAGTGATCGTTATTACTGTAATTTAATAGATATTTCCATTACCTATTTATATTTTGTTTGAAAGTTGAAGCGAAAATCATAGTTGGCGAAATGTGGGTGTTTAATACATCTACCCTGCTACCTGTACCTCTACCTATCCCTTCGGGGATTACGGGCGTGAGCATATGTATCTATGTATGTATGTTGAAAGTTGATTTCAAGATTTTCCAACTCTGTATTAAAATTTTGTTGTTATTGGCCGCTTGATAAATTATATTCGATCTTCAGCTCAATCAGATTCTTCAACAGTACTCCCTAAGTGCTATGCATTTTGATGATAAATTTTGTATTACTTTTTTACAGCTGTCACTTTTTAAAAATGTAATAAAAGTTGCTGTTTGCTTAATGTTCTTAGCCTTAGTTGCACGATCTTACTTTGACCGTGACAAAGCTGGTTGACCGGTACGGTCAGGTATAAAACGTCATAGCCTTGGTTGTAACTATGACCAGCCACGCTCAAACGTCAAATTCTGTCAAAAACAGAGCTACAAAATCATGGAAAACAAAAATAAGTGGAAGCGGCATGTAGTCGGTACACGCGTGTCATTGGTTGGCGTATTTATGCTACGAAGGATAAATTCGATAATATGAACGTTTTTTGATAAGAATACGTCTAAACTTTTTCGTAAATATTCAAGCTTTTCAATTCAAAGTATGAAATGCCATAAATACTTTTTTCACTACGGCAGCTCAAACAAGTAAGTTTTACTGCATAACAACAGTGTGCAAAATGCGATTTCGCCCACTGCGTGAGACAAAGTAACTTTTTAATATATATTTTTTATTTTTTCTATAAACAGTGCCAACCATAGATTTTAAAAAGAATTGTTCCGCGATTTCCAACTACATAATCTGTCCTTGGCCGTCCTTTAGAAAGTTCTTTAAAATATGAAGGTCCAATTTCGAAATTCTAAATTTGAAAGGTATTTGTAAAACGAATAACCATGTTTTTTATTTAAATTATTTAATATTTAATGTATTATAACATAACATAAACTCACGCCTATATCCCGGAAAGGGTAGGCCAAAAAAACAATTATTTACTAGTAGAGCACGGTATTATTAACGGTTATGTGTGTGAGTTTTACGACATCGGTTCCGCTACTGCAGCTATCGCGTCGCACTTCTACTAGTTTTTCTGTTCTGTGTACAAACCATAGAGTTAACCAAACCATTACTATCAAACTGTTAAATTTGACGGTGACCGTTGTTTTTGACCATGACCATGACAGATAGTTCGTGCAACTAAGCCTTAATGTTGTCTCATTCATACACAAAAAAAACATAAATTGAAGATGTAGTCGTATGTGCAATATTCCGCAAGTGCGGAGATCAATGCTCGACACGTGTTTTGCATCTACACGAAAGATCTTCAGGTACGCTATCGAGCTAGATTTTGACCACTATCTCACCTGTTGGTAAGTGATGATGTGGTTAACAGTGGATCACGTTTGCTAAAAGTAACCTATTCACTCTAATCTTGAAGACTTGGCATTATTACACCTGTAATTTTTCTAAATAATTAACAGCTGCTAGCGAGCGTGATCAAACCAGTTTCTATATTATCTGCAATAAAGCTAAAATACCGTTATGTAATGATCCATTGTTTTCATTCCTCAATTCGCCACAAAAAGATTAAGCCTGAAGAACAGAACAGCTAAGTAGGTCAATGTATTTTAAAGCAAAGCAATACTAGCCAAACCAGTCTTTAAATAAGTTAGAATTCTTAACACAGCGAGACTCTTCCGTGCTTTAGAGAGCACGTTGTTGTCGGTGAAGGTCCTTTCTATAACGAATTGGTTTTCGCCTCGACGACGGAGCGATGTAATAATAGAGTATTTATTATTTCAGGAACAAAATTAACTGTCAATAATATCTTCAATGATGAAAATTAAAAAAATAACTAACTAGCTGATCCCCGGGTAGATATATCCGGTTCTACTCAATTCAGTTGTAAATATGTATTGCGAACAAATATAAGGTAAGATTTTAAGTCTAATTAAAAGTCTAAAAAACCAATATTAATTTTCACCTAATAGTACCTAGTATAGATAAAATTTTACTACACACTAGCTCTAGCTCCAAATAATCAACACATTCAAACGTCCGAACATTTTCACAAAGTGTCACAAACTGCGATTTTTACGTAATACTCGTATTATAAAAATATACAAAAATATACACCACTTTAGGAAAATTTGTGAACATTTCAAACGAGAATGTGACGGCCATCGCTACAGAACAGAGCGTTGGGCACGAAATACTATCGAATTCGTAATGTAAAGGTATCGAGAGAACGGAGCATTTTGATTGGCAGTCTGCCTCTTTTGAACCTGTGTACGTGTGTAGCCCGCCAATCGCAATGTTCCGTTCTGTCGATACCTTCACATTACGAATTCGATAGTATTTCGTGCTAAGGCTACTGGAACGCTAAACGCTGGCTTTTCGTGCAGCATGCATTTGTGGTGATCTAGAACGTTGCAGCTGGGTCGCTCTTGAATCACGCAATGGCACGAACATGTTCAAAATCAATCTAGCTGGAATTGGGTACAGGATTACCTAGAATAAAGTCTAGAAATTTCTTTTTATCCCTGGGACAGATTCCTTAAGTTGCGAGAATCAACACCACACGGGCGTATCCGCGGTCAATATCTAGTAACTGATATATTTATTATATACTAGCTCTTCTCAGCGGCTCCGCCCGCGTGGATTTCTGATCCCGTTCCCGCTGCTCGGACTTCTGAGCCCGTTCCCGCTGCTCCATAAAAACCTTCCGTAGTGTTCAAGGAACAAATAAAAAAAAGAATTACTCGAATTTGGTCCGGCCGTTTTCGAGTTATGGGCTGACCAACATATTTCGCGATTCATTTTTATATATATAGATATTTATTATATCTGTTCACCCCTTCAGGTTAATACAAACGTAATTACTATTAATACTGTTGTAACTGTACAGTTTGTTTATTTTTTTTCGTATCTTAATTACAAACATAATTGGCAAGACTTAATAGAGAAAGATCGATTCTAATTAATCGATAGATTAATAATATATGCAGTGATTGCACCAGCTCCCGGTCTAAACGATACATCGATAGATCGTATCTATTGTTGTACTGACAAGTCATTAAGAGAAGTAGACGCTGTAAGCGATAGGCTATCAACAATATAAGTTTTTATATTTGGAATTAAGTTGAATGTCCATTAAGTATGTTTATAACCTTTACTTTAGTTGTTAGTTATTGGGCTACACCTTTTTTATCGTGCGCAAAATCCCCAACGGATACCACCTCCGCCGAAAACGGTAAAGGCGATTAAGTCGGACTTAAACCGACTAAAACGCACGCCGTCTATGGAATTATTATATGAATTATACGAGACAAAGGCATCTACTTGTCAGGCACAAGTATTTGCACATATTAAAAAGTACTCGAAACTATTCCAGAAAGTCTTTTCTATAGCCCAATTCAATTATATACTGACTAGAATAGAAAAATCTGAAGATAAAATTAATGTTCGACCCATTTCTATACCACCAGCTCTCAGAAATACATAACATTTAATAAACTACTTCCCATTTCACAGTCATAAGTAACTCCATAACAAACAGTTTGGTTTCACAAATAAAATTGGAAAACTTTGACATTCATATGTGCTCTTATATCTAAACTGAATAAACGAAATTGTTTTTTTTATTCTGACTTTATCATTATTAAATTTGTTTGCGATGTTATTACTTTTGTTTAATGAACTAAAATATAGACGGGAGATAAATTTGTGGCCTGCACTGTATATGGCTGCGAACTCAGCGCCAATCGGCGCGGTGGCGTAAGTAATAAGGCAGATTAATGAGTGCGAAAGACAGGTAGGGTAGACAGGTGGCGTAGGCAATCTTTCGCTCTTTTTCAGCTTAGGAGTACGCTGGGACGTGCTCGTGTGTAGGCACGAGCATACAGATGCGGACACCTGTTTCTTGTAATTAATACTAAGCTAAGTTCGAGCAAATAATTTACAATGGTTTGTGCAAACCACGTGATACGAAATAAGTAGTTGAGTTGGTACTCTCAGACTAAAACCTATTAAAACTGCACGTCGTAAGGTAGCCTAAGGCATTTCCCTCGCACTATGACTAACCCATGATGCCCCCTCTCTCATCAAGGAGCAAGATTTAGATACTGTAGTTCTCACACCCAAGTGGGCCATTCCGAGACCGTAGAGGCAGGATGAGGTAGGAGGTCATCACGCAGGCAAGGGTGTGTTGTACTTGCAACTTCGCATTAGTATCCAAAGTATGCGCCATTAAAATTGATTGACAAATCATTAAAATATGTGTTTGTATGGTTTGCCCACGAAGATTACGTAAGAACAGCTTTGGAAGCCTTTGGAAAATGTTATGTAGGTGTTAATTGGTGGACTTAAATGCACACAAATGGATACCCTACTACATTGTTTTGTAACTTAGAGACTACTACCAGCTCTACCGGTAACGTATTCGATAGAAAATAGAAACAAGCTCATGGAAATCTATTCTTCATTTAATTTTGAACTTAATGGCTATTTACATAAATGCGAAAATTCAACGGCAATTTTTGTAATTACAATGGTCGACAGTTAGTAAAATTGAGATCTTTTTTTTTCGTGCGCGAAATCCCCGCGGATATCGCCTCCACCAAAGTCGGTGCAAGGGATTATGTCGGACACAAACCGACTAAAATGCTCGCTGTCTACGGGTCTTTGATCACCGGAGGTGAGTTTTTACAAGACATATCTCTCACACTCCCGGCAAGAATTGAGATCCTGGAGTGCCGAGAGAAATGAAAATTTGGCCTATGTGAACTACCACAATATGTCACAAATATTGTTGAAAATTGCGTTACGAGTTCCACGGTTTTTGCCTGAAGGAGTTTCTCAATCAATGGATTAGCATGTCACAGTCCACAGCTGGACATAGACCATCTACAATGTGGAAGGCTTAAAAAATCATGAGATACAGCCTGGTGACAAAAGGCTTCCTACAGTCCCGGGTCCTTTAAGCGGGGCCTGAAAAAGCATCAGATGGAGCCGTCAAGCTGAGCGCCACCATTGTAGCACTGTACATGTTTGCAATGGTGACCCTCTTTTATGAGATTTTGCCTTCAGCTTAACATCAAGCGAGGTGACGTCAAATTGACATGCCAGAAAGCCAGTTGTCTGTTTTCACGCTTTAAGTACGAAACTCTTTTTTATCAAGCGAAAAATCCCTACGCATAAGAGTCGCCTCCGTTTATCACGGGCTGTGCGGAACCAGAGTCTTCTCCGAACCCATTCCGCCGCCTTCGACCATTGCACTTGCTTACAGAAAGAAGAGGTATCAGCCCAAGTGCTCACACATCGTACCATATCGCCGTGAATTACTGAATCCTTAAGAACCGGTTTGAATATTTTACAGTTTTCGGTATTTGCGACTTAGGTGTTATTTTGCTAATATTTATCTCGTGTTTGTAATTACTTAATAACGTACATAGTAGTCAATCATCTCATCTACAATGGTAATATATAAATTAAGTTCTCCTTGAATCGTGATGAGGATTATTCGTACAATTCGCGTGTCTTAAATTAGACACGCTATTAGCGCGTATACCCCTCTATTTCGATACTTTATATACCAATTAGGTGGCAGACAACAAAAGTAAAAAATGAGAAGTAGTTAGCGGGGCCTATGGACGTTTACAACAGCAGGGGAGACACTGTAGAGGGGAGAGAGTTAGGGGGGGGGGGGAGGTTACGATATTTTCTGTGCTGTCACCGCAGAAGACAAAACCGGGCTTCATACCAGTATAGAGCAGTGTCAACACTTAGTCAACAACCAAGGTTAAATTATTATCAACTGTTTAGAACGGAGGTACCTACTACCTCAGCCGGACTGCTCAATTGAGAAGGCAGATACCGCAAATAAATAAATATTTATTGTAAAAACCTTCGTGCATGATTACATTGCATAATCACAAAAAAAGGCTCGGATTGGAATTCAGTTACGTTTATTTTTACTCTTTAGTTCGTTTTGTACTACTGTTAGTTTGGTATATGAACTGCTTAATGGAAAGTGTACAGCCTGCATCATTAAAATTACGTGATAACACATTTTAAAGTACACATCGTTCCAACCTACATATGAACGAATTTGGCTACATTTTTTACTTTCGTATACAACTAGTCAAATCTAATTGGTTAGATTTCTTGTACAATGAATATTTTGGGTTCTCATGTTTTATTTGTACAAACATCAATGGTTTTCTTATGCACTTATATAATATTGTGTATTATGGCAGATACCGCAAATAAATATTTATTCAGTAAGTGTATTATCGAGAGCAATATTTCGAAAAAGAAAAGGAATATTATGTAGGGTATAACTTAGTATACCTTCGTAAAATCGGAAAATACATTTTGAAATGATTTATTTACTATTTTATTTACCTATTATAAATTATAATATTTTTGACAAATAAATTGCAAAACTTTGACTTTTAAAATTTCCTGTTTCATGTACACAAGACTTTGCCGATCTTTACATGAATACTTCCGGATTTGCTGGAAGAGAACTCAACCATGAGTGAAGCTCGCCTTTGTACATAACATGTCATATATTGTATTAATATCATTTATATGTACAGTAAAGTATAAAATAAAAATGAAAGTGTACCGCTTAAAAAAATAGTGATAAAGTACCTACCGTGGGAGTGTCGACAAAAGGTATAAAGGCGAATAAAGTGGTGTAACATGTGAATTGTCACTATCTATCTGTAAAACGTGACGGTAACGGTGTCACAAGTTCATTGGCTTTTTCTCATTCAAAAAAGGGTCTAATAAACATGTCCACCGCGCCTATAGAATTTTTTACATACTACGTGTATAGCCTCTAAACTTGCTCAATTAGCATCATCATGACCATTTTTATTCCGTGCGGAAATACCTTCGGATACCCTCGCCGAAGTCATTGAGGGCAGTTATGTCGGACTCGAACCAACCACGTCTTAGGGGGTGAGATGGCCTCTGCCATTTTCCTCACGCCCCAGCTGACCCAGGGTCAGCGAAGGTCCTCGCGGATGTGGGACTACGGTGTTCACATCTTTCCCCGGATAGAGAGGAGCGCACATCATTTTATCATCATGACCCCAAGGAAAAAAGGTTCCAAGGATGATGGTAATTTTAAATTCATCTACGGTAATCATTTGCAGATAGTTTAATAATGAAAGTATTAATTGTTCTCCAACAAGTAGTGAACGTTTCCCATAGAGAAACGGTGAATCGAATGACCATATCTATGACTAATCGAACAGATAGATTTTGATTTTTTGTAAAAACTATTGCCTATTCACAAATAAAAAAAAGAAAGTCTCGAATTGGAATCAAGTTACGTTTATTTTTTTACTCTTTAGTTTCTTTTGTACTACTGTTAGTTTGGTATATATACTGCCTAATGGAGAGCGTCCATGCGTCCAATCAGCATCATTAAAATTACGTGATAACACATTTCAAAGTACACATTGTTTCAACCTATATATGAACGAAATTGGCTACATTTTTTGCTTTCGTATTCAACTAGTCAAATCTAATTGGTTAGATTTCTTGTATAATGAATGTTTGGGTTCTCATGTTTTATTTGTACAAACATCAGTGGTTTTTCTATGCATTTATGTAATATTATGTACTTACTTTTTTTGTAATATGATAAAATAAACTTAACTGAAATTATTACGATTATAGGCATTTCATTTCCATAATCACCCGAAACATTGTAAGTGATTGTTTTAAATTAATCTAGCGAAAGCATACCTAAATTCATAATGCCCCAAGGGATGCTCGTACAGCATACATCACCTGTCATTTACTATCACGAAATTTTCTTTTTAATTTATATTTTGAAGTTTTAATTTATTTTTGCACTCACAAGCCTAGTACTAACTGTCGATCAACCACAAACAATTAAAAACATAATTGACCATCGACCACGCAGAAACCACTTACAGCTGAGTCTATTTCAGCTAGAAAAAATAAATTACCAAGTGACCTTTGGTTTTTGATAAATAAATAATTGTTCTCTTGAAAATACGTTCTAATTATTGCTAGAGAAAGCAAGTCGAGTGTAATACATTGGCCCTTTTAAAAAAAGTTAGCTGTCAATCACAAGTCAAAAAAAGAAGTTTTTGGATAGCATAAGAATCTCACACCGGTTAGCCAATGTACAAGATTTCACGGACGCGGGCGCGGATACATTTAAACACAAACGTGTCTGCACTATCTGAGATAAACCCTATTATTCTATGGTGAAAAGCTCGCACTGATTCGTACGTCTCTTTGAAATCGCGGGGCGTGGAATGGCAGCTTTACTTTCCAAAAAAATAAGTACCTACTCATTTATGATTGATTACGTAAATGAATATAAGATGAGTATCTATTTTGTATAACGGTTTCATAATTATTATGATTGGCATTTTTGACTTCACTTATTTTTTTTTTATAATCACTATTTTAGCCCAGGGCTACAGACAGATATTAGTAGCCTTTCTTTATTTTTGAAATAAAAAACTGAACATGTGTGAATCCACTTTCAATTTCACCTATTCGATCGCGTTAGCGCTATGGGCTGCAATGAGCTAATTGCTTGACCGGTAGAGTTGAAACTAGCAAGAATTTTGGTAAATGGTACCACAATTTGGAACGAGATGGCAAAGCCAAGTCATGGCGCAGACTAAATCCTCGAAATTGGGAGGTCAAGCAGAAGTAATACCGATAAAAACTATATACTCGTAAGTTAATTCACACGAAGTAAAGTGGATCCTGGGTTTCGGTAAAAGCCTTAGAAACAACCGGGCACAAATTTTAAATGATAAGTGAATAGCTATTGACGAGCTTTACTAATAAAAAAAATAGAAAACGGTATGTCGATGTAACCGGTCAAAATTCAACCATAAGCGACCACTATTTATTATAATTACTACAAAAATACCACGCCGTTAGTGGAACTCCAAAAAGGTCAACACCCAAATACTTATCTTCAGAAATTACTATAATTGGGGAAAAGGTACAGCGCTAATCAGCTCTAACTATACTAATCAGTTCCTTCCCGTACGCGACTAGGTCAGAGTAGAGAAAACGGACAACACCATAACGCTTATTTTCCAATTTGACCACAAAACAAGGTATCCAGTTATAACAACTACGTTATTCGAGACTGTGGTTGGACAATAAAAATACAAGACGTGTCTTTTAGTTCATATCTTAACAATAAGAGGCTTGAGGTTTTGTAAGTAGTTATTTGTACATTTTTGTCAGCAATAGTTTGCTAAAGTGCAATGATTTATAGCCTGTAGAGTACTAATGAACTGAGATTGTGTGCTTTGCAAAATGAACCATTTTATGCAGCAATCGTATAGTAAAAAATATAATGATTTGAGTCGAAGAAATTTCAACGAAGCTACATTTTATTGTAATTTAAAGAGTACAATAAAATGTAGCTTCGAGAAAAATATGACGTAAATATCACATTTCTATTGACGATCTCTGCTTTTTTTTTTTTTTTTGCTTTTTATACTACGTAGGTGGCAGACAAGCACACGGCCCACCTGATGGAAAGCGGCCACCGTGGCCTATGAACGTGTGCAACACTAAGGGTGTCACACACGCGCTGCCCACCCTGAAGGGAAAGGGGGAGAGCTGGGAAGGGGTGGGGAGGCTAGGAAGGGGAGGGGAAGGTATAGTGAGCTCTGGCTACCCTACTTACCGGCGGGAACACAACACGATGGTTATTATGACCGCGGTCTTCTGTAGGGCGGAGGTACTTCCCCAGTTGGACAGTTCATTTCGGACGGGAGATACCGTCGTGTCCTACCTCCGTTAACGCACTACTCGGTTTACGCAATACAGGATTAAGGACGCTATCGCCAACGCGTTAGGTACAAGAATCGTCTCATAATCGTAACCCAATAATTTAGGAAACGCATAAAAAAGGGTATACATACATGTGCATACTGAATACTTCGTTAAGATCATACCTGTAACAAAAAAAGAAATATTATAAATTAAACGCATCCAATTTGATACTACAACGAAAATTGATAATAAAAAACATACACAAAATATTAAGACATTAAAAGAAAACGGATGAAGTACTATGAAGAACGTGTTTAGTATAATTTCCATCCGTCAGATTTGACAGCTGTCAATTTGTTTTGAAACATTCCAAACCTTCAGTGTGTTAAAAGATGTTAAATGAGAATCTTTTTTAAATTTCATTTACTAAACTTTGTTAACTCTTTTGCGAAACACGCACCAAGTAATTTATCTTTCCCTGCTAATGATCATCTAATGTTAAATAGAATGTATGTGCGTATTCTAACTTGCAACAATTTCGTCAGAACAT
Source organism: Pelosia muscerda (assembly GCA_963691645.1). Lineage (NCBI taxonomy): Eukaryota > Metazoa > Arthropoda > Insecta > Lepidoptera > Erebidae > Pelosia > Pelosia muscerda. The sequence goes on from OY829118.1 coordinate 4,306,295, forward strand.
CATTCATTCATTCATAGAATGTAACTGTCAATACACGTTCATTCGTTCGTCATCTTTGTCGGTAGTTAGGATGATTGATGAAGCAATTACACGGAGCTTGCGATAGTTGGGTGAATATTAGTTTTACTTTTGTCTGTAATATAATGAATCATGAGAAAGAAACGAAAATAAATTATTAGATATACTCAAATGTAGGGCTAAATGATGATTGATTGAAAACGAAGTAACGAAACGTAACTGGGCTGGAACGTGATGAAATAGATTGATACAATCACTTCTACGTTTACTAGTAGACTATGGAATAAAAAAGACCATGTTTTCTCTTTTGACTTTAGTGGCCGGATAGTACTGTATGATTGAAGCACATATTTACGTGATATACCCACATAATTGCGTGATAAAATGTTTAAAAGTTTTTACAGAGTCACATGAATATATTACACCCTTTTAAATCAAAGATCACGAATAAAGAGTAAATCATGCAGTTTGGTTTGTAAAGGTTTTATATATTTTTATCACGTAATTATGTATATCACGCAAATAAGCGAGTCTTAATCTATGTATGTCTGAATCGAATAAATGTAGTTATTTGCTACAATGCTACTGACCATGTAAATGGGAGAGTGAAGGTTAAGAGAATTTCATGGGCTATCAGTGCAGAAGACAAAGGAACGCCCACTGACAACACAAAACCTTTCCAGTGTGTTCTGCCTACCCTACTCACCGCCAAAACGACTTAGTAGGCAAAGGACTCATCCGCAAAACGCCTTACCCTTAAAAAGAGGACCTATTCGTTCAATGGCTTATTCTTATAAAGACTAATAAACACCATAAGGTAATTATCAGCCGCGGTATTCTGTAGGGCGGAGGTACTTCCCCAGTCGGACTGCTCAATTAGGACGGGGATTAGTATTATACCCCAAGATGATGGTCTAATGGACGGGACGTAGTAAGCCTTCCCAAAGACCGAAACTTCGGGCCCTCTCCGTTAGTAGCACCGCTGCCGTGAAACAAATTACTACACAACGATGACAACTCAAAAATGCCATCGATTCGACAGAAGAAGAAGATGATCTAATTGGGGTCACCGCAGTAGCTACCATACTCCTACACATTGGAAAGTTTCAACAGTTCTTTTTTTAAATCAAATAAATTGCTATTTATAAATAAGGCAATACATTAATCATCTAATTTAAATATTTTCGAACAAAAGTGAATAATATGGCTGACATGAATGTAATTTATCGACACATTTTTGTCAATTATCTGACAATTATTTCTTATTTAGTCCGATAGGTCTGTGTGTGGGTGAATTAATCATATATATATAACGTATGTAATTTAAAGTATAGCAGTTATTAATGGCCCGCCTAGAGGCAGATTGGGAACGGCCCTTTCTATCTCCTGCATTCAATGGCATCTCTTTCAACAATGGCCAACAGTTGGTGGCAAAAAGTAATTTGTTTTTAGACTGTTTTTTTAAGTTCCATGGTTGTTTATTAACGCCTTTGTGAAGTTGAAAAGAAATTAATTTGTGACGAATCGAAATGAATGTGCTATAGGCAAGAAACATAACGAGTCGCGACGCTTCAACTCCCATCATCATCACCCTTGCGTAAGTCCCGGTTGAATCCCAAGCCCTCTAATCCAGGGTCTAGGGTCCATCCAGGTCCGCTTTCCGGCTTTGTCTCTTCCACTTCGCACGGTATAGCGCATCTATGATGGTAAGCCCATTGGCACGCATATTCTACGACGCCAAGCCAGCACTTCTTGGATCTACCCCTCCTACTGGGCCCCAGAGAAGGCAGCATCATCATAATCCTTGCATTAGTCCTAGTAACATCCGAAGCTTTTACCTCAGGGTCCGAGGTCCTGCGAGGGATATGTTGTCTACTATCTCACCTCCGGCAACTAAAGACCCAGAAACGGTATGCGTTTTAGTCGGTTTAAGTCCGACATAACCACCCCAACCGGCTCCGGCGGGGGAAATATCCATGGGGATTTTTCACACGACAAAAAAAATGGTCTGAGGTCCACTTTCCAAATTTTTCCCTCCCACTTCTTAGGTCTTGTGCATCTATGATAGTCCATTGGCACGTATGTCATTCTCCACGACGCAAAGCCTGCACTTTTTGGGTCTACCCTTCCTACCCAAGCCCAGCGGAGGCGGCATGGCGAAACCTTTCTTATCCACGTAACCTGGTGGTCGCCGTAAAATTGGCCGCAACGAAGGCGACTCTCCTGCATTTTGTCTGCAATATCATGGACATGAAGGCTGTCCCGGATGCGTTAGTCCTTACGCGACGTGCCCTCAACTTTGTGCGAGTATATTAATTAGCGTATCGCAGTCTACTATTAGACATAGGCCTCTTCAAATGTCGGAAAGCTTTAGCCACAGTTTCCACGCTGGCTAGTCTGGTTCGTACAGTGTTTTCTTTCGAGTTTTCCTTCTCTCGTTATCATATCGTCAGCGTATTTCTCCGTTGGTCGCCTCTTACGACATCCTTCAGATGACATGGCGTGGTAATATTCTTATTATCAGTATCGTGATGGCCGTTCGGAGTAATCGACTGCCGATCGCATGTCAACAGCCGGCTGTCGTAACAGCTAATCGGCGATAAGTCGAATAGTGTGGTGATACGCACTCGGCTTATGTCTTTACCTTTAGTTGAGTCAAAATGTTACTTTCGCCATGCCACCGTAAAATAGAATAGGTATTTTGCCTAAAGTTGCAAAAATGTATGTATGAAAATTTAAAAGTTAATGTAGCATATAATGATCAACATTCTCTTCATAATCTTACATATTCATTTTGTTCATAACCCTTCCCCTTTCGGTTATTTATTAGAAAGTGAAAGTCAAAATAGGAGATAAGTAAATACGTTTAGGTTTCCAATTGAAGCTTGGAATGAATTAAAATCGGTGATATTGAGTTTTGTTCATCTCTAATGTTGTTATTTCAATAGTTGGAAATATAATGAATGGCTTATATACGGAACCATACTGAGCTATAGGAGAATTTCAGCAAAAAAAGTATATTATAGAACATGACGTAGTTAAAAGATATTCGAATTATAGGGTTTTTAGATGCATGTCATGTTCGGCTTTAGTCATGTTCTACCTTTGGTCATGAAATTGTCAAATTTGCATTTTGTCATATTCAGATTTAGTCATATTCCGATTTAGTCATGTTCTGATTTTGTCATGTTCTGATTTAGTCATGTTCTGCTTAGCGGCTACAGCAAGTTTTAATCCGTATTTGCGCAATGTGGAAATCTCTGGAGCTGTACGCGACAGCTATACTACGTTTTTTTGAACATTAGAAATTGTGTAAACAAAGAAGCAGTGGTAGTAAACCATTTTCTACAAACAATTTATAACAAAAGAGTGATATTGTTTTCAGTGCAAGTTGAAGTTATATGAAATTATAGATCACTAGCTAGTAAGCGCGGCTCTGCCCGCGTGGAATTCGCATTATCACCAGACGGTAGAGCCTTTGCTCCGGGCTCGTCTGAGTGGGTGCCACCGCATTACCTATTAATTCCGCCGCCATAACATCATTGCCTAGTATTGTTGTGTTCCGGATGGAAGGGTTAGATAGTCCGTGTAATTACTGTAGTCTCAAGGCTTAAGATCCCTAGTCCTTGAAGTGTGATGGCGTCATCATGTTGTTAGGAGCTTACTTTCAAAAGTAAACTGGTCGAAATATTGAGTGTTTAACATGGAGGTTTCATGCAATTTGCGATAACCTTATTCTAAACTATTTTATACCAGACTTATCACTCCATCCTCGCAGTATGGATATTAATAAAACATAATAGGTTCAATTTGAATATTTATTGATCTTCAAGAAAAGAAGAATCAAAAGAATCGGATGAATCTCCTACATTTATAACAAATTTTTCGTCGTGCTGAACACAGGACATCCAATTAATTAGACGCTGAAATTTTTGAAAAGGCTTCTGGCACTTTTTTTTAATTGTATCCATTTTAAAATCTTTATTATGTTTGACAATATACCCTTTCACTTGCGACCAAATTATTTCAATTGGATTAAGTTCACAGTGATATGGTGAAAAATAACCTATTGTAGAACTAATTTCAACATTGACATGTTCTTTTTCATTTAGTTATGTGAAACTAATAAAGTAATAACGTTTTTTGTTTGCAACCACTGCTTCTTTAGGTCTTTTATAGTGTCAACTTTTCATGACGATTAGTTTATTTGTATTAATTTATTATTTTTGTTATAGAAATTTAAACTATAGTATTTTATTATTAAAAATATGAATAAACTGTCACATTAATATGTATTTAGAACTTAAAGACATTAATTAAATATTATGGTATCTTTTATTAATATATTTTGCTTACCACACAGTAACGTGTCTAATAAAAAACCCAAATTTTGTTCTTTCTAATGCTAAAAAAAACAGACTATAAGTTCATAGCGATATCAAATAAAATAAATTACTGAAATAAAGTAACAAGACGACTTGCAAAAACATCGAAACAAATTCAATGGCCGGCAATATCCATTGATTTTCTTTGGCTTCATAATTTGCTAATGGGTACCGCCTGCTATCAAAATTGTTTCGATAATTTAACAAGCTGTGGATTTTAGTTGGTTTCCGTTTATATGGTAAATATCCCCAAACCTCTGATTATAATGTTAATGGCCTTGATAGGATAATAAATAAGTGGTCATTAAAATTATTAGTTTTATGATTTAACTCCTCCAGCTGAGATAAATTGCTTGTGTTAAGCATAGATTTCAACTAGTCTTCTTCTTCATTCAAACGTCAACGTACATTGACCCGGTATCCTTTTTGTTTCTTTTTATCGTGCGCGAAATCCCCACAGATACCACCTCTGCCTAGCCGGTGATTATCTAAATCGCACGCCGTCTATTGGCTCTTTTATTGCCGGAGGTGAGATTATACAAGACATATCTCTTGCACCCGAGCAGACACGAGCCATCTCCTTTGAGATGGCCTCCTTCCTCTGGTTTTTGATCCACGGTATCACCACATAGCCCCCGGGTTTGACAAGTTGTCTCCTTCTGCTAGAATGACAGACCGCTCCGTCACCCCTAAATCCACGATGTGAATGACATATTGCGTAGGGAATATATGGACGGCAATATTCGTCATCAGTACCTTTCGGTCTTATATACCTAGTGTCTGTGAAATACATTACAATATTTGCCGCAAGTATTAGAAGGTTGAGTGTTGAAATGAACCGCCGTTTTCTAACTTAGAAATGAGTTTTTTTTTTCAAAGGATTAGTCATATCATATGAAATGTTGGTCGATTGGGTTTATGATTGTAATCTGCAATCTACTCGACGATACAATTAGATTGAACTAAAGGAAGACGTGAGATTAAGTGAAAGTTTATAAAAAAGCTTGGACTGAGCTAAACTTACTTATATAGTGAGTTTTTAGTGAAGTTTTTGTGTGTATAATGGCCGATACAGAATGCTCTTAAGATTAGATGATATTTATCCTACTATCCTACTAATATTATAAAGGCGAAAGTTTGTTTGGATGGATGGATGTTTGTTGCTCTTTCACGCATAAACGGCTGGACTGATTTGGTTGAAATTTGGTACAGGGGTAGATTAGAACCTGGAATAACACATAGGCTACTTTTTATCCCGGGAAAAGGTTCCCAAGGGTTGCGGGAACGGGAACAAAATTCCACGCGGGCGAAGCCGTGGGCATCAGCTAGTCTTAAATATAATAGATGCTTATTTTGCATTTCATTTGATATTGTGCAAGATATACGAGTAGCTATTAGACATATTAAGCTAAGCACGTAATTAAACCGTCTGATACTCTTCAAGATGTTAATTGGTAGTGCTTCTCAAAACAAAAATGTATTTATTATGTTAATTGTTTTAATGCAACACTGTTTTTGGAAAAAGCACTTTATAAAAAAAAATACCTATTCATTTAGTTGCTACATTTTCGGTTAGGAATTTATTTTCCGCATACCATTTTTTTGTATAAAGTGCCCGATTGGCGGCAATAGACTCGACTCCTATTACGTGGGACCGAAAATCATATTTGGCGAAATGAGGATGTTTAATACACCTCTACCTACCCCTTTGGGCATTATTGATTACTACATTAGGGGAAGGGTCTGCCGGGGTGCATGAGATTATATATCTTGTATAATCTAATAAGAGGGCGTGCGTTTTAGTCGGTTTGAGTCCGACATAATCATCTTCACCGACTTTGGTGGGGGCGGTATCCGTGGGGATTTCGCGCACGGAAAAAAGGATAAAGTACAATATGGGGTTCTTCAAAAAGGGTATTAGAAGGTTTCTACAGCACGAGTGTGACGCCCTTGGTGTTGCAAACTTCGATTAGCCACGGTGATCGCTTTTCATCAAGCTGTGGAATGAGCTCCCTGCCGTGGTTTTCCTAAGCGGCTACAATATGGGGTTCTTCAAGAAGGGCATCAGAAGGTTTCTACAGGGTAGGCAGCACGTGTGTGACGCCTCTGGTGTTGCAAACGTCCATAGGCCACGGTGACCGCTTCCCATCAGGTGGGCCGTGTGCTTGTCTGCCACCTAAGTGGTATAAAAAAAAAGGTGGGCCGTGTGCTTGTCTGCCACCTAAGTGATATAAAAAAATAACGTCACGTCTATAAACGCTACGAAGCAATAATTAATAATTACTAACCCGTTGATAACCATCAAGACAGTTAACTGTCTCAATTGTCAACTCTAAATAAAAGCCAAAGCCTAATCAGGTTAGGCTAATGAAATTGATGAACGGATTTATAAATTTCAATAGTCCAAATATATTGTTATCGTGACAGCTTGGTAAATAAAAAAAAATAAACCAAGCCTTTAACGAAATGCGAATAATTAATGAACATGATTCATCATTTCGAATTTTATTGCTCACTAGATTTTGCCCGCGACCCCGCGCGCGTAGAGATTTGATTACATTATCAACTGCTCCATAAAAACTATCCTTTGAGTTAAATTTTTTTAGGAATGGCAAATCCAAAATTTGTAATTTTCCTTGTGTATGAATTAGACAACTTTATAATAGGCAAACAACAACTTTTATAACATTTTTGAAAAGTTAACAGCATTTAGGAAGTACTGTTTTTGAAGATCGAATTTAAGTTATGAAGCGGCCAATAAAAACGAAATTTAATACAAAGTTGTAAAATCTTGAAATCAACTTTCAAACAAAATATAAATAATGGAAATAGCTATTAAATTACAGGAATAACGAACTCATGAATCTGTAAGAAAATTTTGTAAATTTCGTATGTAAACACATATGAATTAAAATAAATAATAATAACAAAAAACATTATTTATTTACATTGATGATGTATGGGATTGATACAATATGTTTACGACCATCTCAATATTGACAAGTCTATCATAAAAACAGTGACATCAGTGATCACAATTTTCAATTGAAAACGACACTATAAAAGGTTAATTGAAAATAAACACTATCTATATAAGAAAGTTTGTACATTTGGTACCTTTCCCTACTAAAAGTCTAAACCGATAATAAATTTGATTTAATAATCATTTTATATAAACGCCCCGAGTCAAAAGGTCTACAGACTGCCTCATAAAGATGTATTTAAGGTCCATTATCGCAGAGTAATTGAAAAGTACTTATGATAAATGTAATTGAGTACCGAGTTAAACGGGGTGAATAGAGATCAAAGGGTGAATAGAAATAAAATGGTCAGCTAAATTCAGTAGTTATTTTCTTTGAAGCGAAACCTTGACGAAGCGAAACCGTGGTATGAGGGTAATAAATATCTGGCCATATCGCCTCCACCGCGCTCCGGCAGACCTTTTTTTTATCGTGCGAAAAATCCCCACGGATACCTCCCCACCGGAGCCGGTTGGGAAGGTTATGTCGGACTTGAACCGACTAAAACGCACGCCGTCTTTGGGTCTTCAGTTGCCGGAGGTGAGGTAGTAGCCAACATATCCCTCGCACCCCGCCAGACCCGGGGCCTTCTCTTCGAGATGACCACCGTCGGCGCTCCGGCAGACCTGCCGTATTGTATGGATCGTCATATTTAGTACAACTGTTCATTATATAAAAGAGTCTCTGGCGTAGATTTCCCTTTTGGGATTGAGAGGAAGTGTTTAGTCTAGTGGCTCTAATTCTATTTTAACAATATCATCTTCATCGTTAGTCCCGGTCACATCCGAAGCCTTAACCTCGGAGTTCGGGATCCGAATTTTCCACTTCACTTGCTCTTGCTCATCCATGATGGTAATGCCCATCGGCACGCATGTCATCCTACACGACGTCTGTCCTTCATAGGTCTACCTCTCCTGCCGGAGCACGGCGGAGACGATATGGCCAGACATTTATTATCCACGTAGCTAGGTGGTCGCCGCAAAACATGGCAGCACGAGCGAAGGCAACTCTCTCGCATTTGTCTGCAATGCAATGGAGGCTGTCCCGAATGTGAGTTTCTTAAGCGGTCCTTACGCGTGACCACATGACGTTTCAACTCCTGCATTTAACATAACATCATATAAAATAAACTCAAGCCTATATCCCCGAAGGGGTAGGCAAAGGTGCTTGCACCCACATTTCGCTAGTTTATGTTTAGGTCCCAATGCAATAGGTGGCAAGCCTATTACCATGAACCGGGCACTTATAAACCTGCGATAAATACACACATAACTTCGAAAAGCATCGAAAACTCATTGGTGTGTGCCATGGTAAAACCTGGGATTGAACCCGAGACCTCGTATCAGCAGTCCATTCGTGGGTAATGGACTCCTGAGACGAGGTCTCGTAAATGTTTTTTGCTATGCTATTTTAACGTTTCTCGCAAATAAAAGTTTCTTGCCCAGCATCTGTTTAAATAACAGTTGTGACTAAAGCAATGTTTCGCGACCTTCACCGTAGGATGATGCAACGAGTCAAGAACTACACGGCGTGGTGCCTTTTCTATTTCATGCTGTTATAAGCAACTTTCTTTTTTAAATAGTCTAATAGTTGTTACGAAATTACACGTAGCATCATTACATAAAAAAATGCAGCAGTGGCGAGGATCTGCTCACGTCTATTTCCCTCCGGGGTAGACAGAGTTGCATTAACAGCTACATTTCATCAATCATTGTGTTCGCTCCCCCACACAGAGACTCATCCTTCCTTAATATGCGCCTACCTCGTAGTAGCTCTGTACCACCCTTATGGTAGACTGGAAGAGAATGCCTATGGCATTAAGTTCGCCAATGTACTTCGTGCATAAAGTATAAATAAATAAACAAAAATGAATAACAGGATGAGCTTATTACCACATTCCAGGTATTATTGTTGATTCTGCCGGGCTGTCATAGATATGTCTTGTATAATCTCACCTCCGGCAATCAAGGACCCTTAGACGGCTCGTGTGTTTTAGTCGGTTCGAGTTCTATACAATCACCTCCATCAATTTTGGCAGAGGTTTAAAGTGATTTAAATGTAAGTATTATTATTGACTTAAGTCATGTATTTAAGGGGGAGTCTGGGTTGTATATCCTGTCTGATGTTAAACAGCACTTAGTAGCCATGTACGACACCGCATGGGAAAAGATGGGATGGTCCAAATTCTACTCTGCAGGGAACTACTGTACATGAACCACTATGCTGACTTAACTGCCTTAAAGAAATCCGATTTAATTTGGGCATCAAATCTTGTATAGGACAGTCTTCTTCCCTCGTTTTAGTATCTGACCTCCTAACACCAAAATAAAACCTAAGACAGAGTCAACTTAGTGGACATTTTTCGCACGAAGAAAAAGGTGAACCGGCTTGCAGAAGAGTATAGTACATATCTACAGAGCAATTTACAATATCCGAGGGGATATTCGAACGGTCCAAATTCTACTCTTTGCTTCTTCGCATTTAAATTTTATTTAGGCATCTGAAAGAAAAAAAGGTGAACCGGCTTGTCGAAGAGTATAATTTATACAAACAATATGGGAGGGGCTATCGGTAGCTTAACCTATTCCGATTGAACACATTGAACGTCTTGAGTTTAAATGTGTGGTCATGAAAATGTGTTTGGTGGGTCTTTATTTTTCTACTAAAACTAAAAACAAGCAAATCTGTTTCGGTCCACAACTTATTTCATATTAAAAAAATAGTTGCCTTCCGCTGACCTCAAAGTTTACTTAACATAACCTCTTGAAATAAAAACGTGTGTCCGTGACTATTTGAAAAGTAACATGCTATAATAATAATATATAGCCTTGTTGTACCTGGAGCGAGGTTACGTCTCAATGTTTAGTTAAATAGTAGATTTAAAAATAAATACTCAAAACTTATACTTAAATACTGAAGGAGTACACTTATAAGAAACTAGCTGATGCCATAGCTACGCCTACGGGGTTGTCAAATATGTCATGTTGATTTTAGGTCTTATCTCCAGTTCTACAGTAATCAACTATACGACAGATTTTAAGTATGAACAAAATAAATGACTCGTTTAATGATTGCATTAATGTCTGTCTATGTTTAGTAACATAGCAAACATAACATTAACTCACGCCTGTATCCCCAAAGGGGTAGGTAGAGGTGCTAGCACCCACATTTCGCCGGTTTAGGTTTAGGTCCCAATGTAATAGGTGGTGACCGTGGTGAGCCTATTGGCATTAACCAGGCACTTATAAACCTGCGATGAATAGGATCTAGGCTACCGCGGAATATGCGCGGTCTATGTAAAGTAATACTGTATTTTTTTTTATTTAGGGCACATCAATTTGACTTCACCTCACTTGATGGTAAGCTGAAGGCAAAGGGGAAAGGGAAAGAGGATCACCATTACAAACATATACAGTATTACAATGGTGGCGCTCAGCTTGACGGCCTCATCAAATGCTTTTCCACGCCCCGATTAAAGGACTAAGAAACTGTAGGAATAAGAAATCACCAGAGATGATCAAGGCTAAGGCCGAGCGAAGTAGGGTAAGAAGTCTTTTGACTTGCTTTGAGGGGTGCAGTTTCGCATTGCTTTCTATGACAGTTGGTGATATTTTGTTATTACAATAAATGGAATTGTTAAACCGTCGGTGAGTGATGTGTACCCCTCCCTCCCCCAATATATTTTCTTAAAATACAGATACTTCTTTAATTATGTACTGAAGTTAGATGGCTAGATAACCCTTCATTGTACAACATTTTATTGATAAAAAATTACAATATGGACATAGCGGAATGTACAACGACGGCCTTATTGCCAAGTTAATAGTATTTACTTATTATAATAATGACAATAAAATATATTGTAAGACCTTTGATGGCCAGTCAAAGTCGTGATCACGAACCTGACCTACCTGTATTCTAAGTACTTCTCATGTGAAATAATGACCAGTAGGGCTAGCATGGCGCGAAGACAAAAGTCCCCGGGGAGTGGAGAAAAATTTGTCTTTCCCTCCTTGTCTCTCCCTTTAGCTAGCATGGCGTCGAGGAGAGACTAGTTTGTCACCGGGGAGAACGTTTGTCCACTCAATGCTACCAATATACGAAAAAGTATTATTCGACCAAATTGATAAAACCTAGCAACGTGCATATTTTATAAGTGCAACATTGACTTTTTAAATTGTCGGTGTTATTTTAATTTCATATAATATAGATATAGCTAAGTTAGTAAGTAGGTATTATTACCTTGTAATGGGATGTATTGTGTTACGTAATGTGTCGTAATAATATAGGATTATATGTTTGAATTTTTTATACAACTTAGGTGGCAGACGAGCACACGGCACACCTGTTGGAAAATGGTTACTATGGCCTATCGATGTTTGTAATGCCTAGGGTGTCACACTCGTACTGCTAACCGCTGTAGGGGGGGGGGTCCCACTATGACCGGTTGTAGAGTCGATATATAATATATACCTATATATATATATATATATATATACACATACATACATATCCATACATACAAAATATAATACTTTATTACTGGATTTTAAATATTGAAGGTCAAAATTATTTGAGAAAAATATTTAAATCCCCCCCTTCCCCATATATATATATAGATATGTTATATATGTATTAAAATTTTAATTCATTAATTAATTAATCAAATTCAATGTATTTATTTTTCGGTTACGATTTTTGTCCCCACCTCAATAGTTCGGAGACTAATATCTCTCTATAATCTGTCAAAAAGAGACATATCTTGTCCACTTTACGGCCGCCGTGCTAAGCAAGTGGAGAAAAAGTCCCTTGTCTACGTCACAGCGAGGGACATAAGTTATCTCCTTCGACGCCATGCTAGCAATTAGGGACAAACGCGTTTGTCCCCGTCAATTTGACATAAGCGGTGGAGAGAGATATTTGTCCTGCGCCCGTGTTAGGCCTGCAGTTCTAACAATCCTAGACAGTCATAAAATGACTTATTCAAATATACGAAAAAGAAGTAACAAAACGAGTCAGCTTTCTACACTATTGCGTTATTTTCTTTACGTCAGAATGATAATAACGTGTGGTCTAATTAAGTCATTTTCATTCTAAAAGTTAAGCTTATACAAGACAAAGTGAAATTCTAGTAGCGATAGAGTTAGAGATATAGAGTAGAAACATAAGATAACATAAACTCACGTCTATTGTGCGATTAGTGGGTTTCATGAACACATAGGTTCACAGGAGGCAGGTTGCCTATCGTAATTCTCCGTTCTCTCGATATCTTTACATTACGAATTTGATAGGTTTTTCGTGCTAAGGACAGAGGTCTTAAATGTCACCCGAATGGGGTATAAACGTCTCCTTCGAGAATCAAGCGATTCGGCGAGTTCTTGTCTCTGGCGTTGTCTTCCATTTTCAAACCAAAGTGACACAAGTCTACTAGTGTGTCAAATAGGAAATAGTATAGATACCGTAAAAAAGTAATCGCCTGACATAGTTCTCACAGTCAACATATAGGTACGACATAGATATGCTTTTCTATAAAACATAGGTGTTAAACACGCGACAATGCCAAAGGAAATTACCGTCAATATCTGTAATGAAAGTGTTAACCAAAACCTTAGATAAGAGTCAAGGTAGATAAATGTCTAAATGAATAACAGCGTTGCCAAATTCAATCACGAAAACTTAGAAAATATACTCATATTTGTGAAGTTTTTGTATAGTCTGTCGACTATATTATAATTTGACTTGATCCCTCCTATCAATTTTTTTATCCTTTTTTATTTATCTGTAATAGTATAGATAATTGAATTTGTAGTTGCTATTCAAGTATAGAACAACCGCGGTAGCCTAGTGGTATGGGTAATGGACTGTGTGATAAACTCACACCTTTATCCCCGAAGGTGTAGGCAAAGGTGCTAGCGCCCACATTTCGCAAGTTTATGTTTAGGTCCCAATGTAATAGGTGGCGAGCCTATTACCATTAACCATAACTTCGAAAAGTCATTGATGTGTGCCATGGTAAACATGGGATCGAACTCGAGACCTCGTCTCAGCAGTACATCACCCCTACCACTAGGCTACCGCGGTTTACCGCGATTTTAAATCGGACCAAACCCCTTCAAACAAAAAAAAACCGCATCGAAATCCGTTCAGTAGTTTTTGCGTTCATCGCGGACAAACATAAACTTTTTAAAATCATATAATAGTATAGATAGATAGATAGACGAAAAAAAGACGAACTCGTTGAGTCTCTTGCCGGAGTCTTCCAGGCCAAAGTCGCTTTTCAAACCGGTAGTCCATTGCTCTAATATATTTTTAATTTTGACATTTTGTAAGTGGCATTAATGACATATAAAGAATAAATGATTTTTAAATTTCGAATTTCTTAGCGTCAACATATATTTTTGTGGATACCTTATGCAAAATGTTATAAGTCTAGACCGCCATTTCGATTACGTGGGTGCAGCGGGCACCGGAACCTTTCACCGTCACATTATTTGCAACAAGCGGGTTATGATTTCTAATCTAACCATCACATTAATTTCTGTTCAGTTAAACATGAAACATTAATTGAATAGTGGTTATCCTCAATCATATAGTACAAAATATCAAAAGGTCAACCAAATATAATGCGCACAGTGAAATGTCAGGAACTTCATCGACTTTGAAATTGTTTATTTAGATTTTGAAATCAAATATGATCAGGAAAATGTATGTCACATTTTCCTGTATGTAAATAAAGGAAGATGTTTGCCAAAAAATACATATTTAGGGGCACCAAACCGTAAGAACGATGCGAAGGCTGTCGCTCCAATAAAAGTTGTGACCTATATCCATTGGTGGACTGCGACAGGGTGTACCCCAAGGCTCCATGTTAGGCCCCGTTTACATTTACAAGACTAGGAAATTATACACTTGCTTTCAAAATACAAGCTTTAATGCAACCGGTACTATAATGATGATGCTGAATGATGGTTTTTGAAGAGCTGTATAAAAGTGTCATAGATGATTTACGATGAAATCGGATACCATTTCACAAAAAAGCGATTTTACCTAACTTGACAAATTATTAGAAAATATTAGTCAGTACTCGATTAGTAGCCATCAGATTCGCTCCTTCATATTTATTAACCTTTGGCCTGAATAATAATCTACTTAACTATTAAATGACTGTAAGCCTCGGTTGCACCATCTTACTTTAATATTAACAGTGCAGTTAAAGTACCGGTCAGATATAAAACAGGTTGCACCATTTGACAATTGTTAAAATGACGTCATAACTTGACGCTTACTGTAACCGGCCACGCTCAAACGTCAAATTCTATCAAAAAGATAACTTTAACCGAGCTACTAAATACACTAGTGCAACACATTTAACCAAACCATTAGAATCAATGTAATTGTTACTGTTAAATTTGACGGAAACCTTAACTTTAACAGGTAGTTGGAGGGACTAAACCTAAATATCTAATAAAAAAGATACTGAGTTCGCAGTTTGACACCGTTAGATATAAGCAGCAAAATCACGGAACAAGTACGTAAATAACGGTATATATCCAGTTATTTAGTGATATTCATTATACGCACTCATTATCATGTGATAATAGGTCTTGTATTAATTATTGACTATGTGACAAACCTGAAAGAAATTACAAGAAAATATATTTTGCGGGAGGAAGGAGAACCCACTGTTTGACAATTCCAAAGATAACAATAGCAAATTATTACTAAATTGTCATAGAAAGGAATGTCAAACGGCAATCACACATCAATAGAAACTAAGTACATAAATCAAGCCCACATCAAGTTATTATTACTAACGTAAGTAGAGCAACAGTCTCCCGAATAAAAAAACCGAACTAAAAAGTGCTTCACGGCTACACTCTGTCACATTCTAACACCTAGGATTTGTGTAAAGATATGTATGTCACTCACACACTTTGTGCCTCTATACCTACTAATAACTTTATGATCACCCACGTAGATAAAATATTGGAAAATCATAAGTGAAAATTATTTATAAACACCGTTATTTTAAACGTAATTTATATGCGAATTCGTTAACGTCTCGAACCGTTTTCATGGCGTGCCTCTGGGCCGCACTTAAAAACTTTTGATGAATAACATCTATACTTAATTTTTAAATATATATTCAATGGCTATAATGAATATGTACATTATAATATATTAAAGGGTCAAACATCAAAGGCAGCTTTCCTTGAATGATAGAAAGTAAAAATGGAAAATAGTAGAGCACAGCTAGGGGGCATGGCCGTATAATAAATCAAACTACATCAAAACGAAGATGAGAAACTAAATTGGAGATCATAGACCAATATAACCTTTTAAGGAGGATGAACTTATAAATATTCTATGAGAAACATGTATTTTTTACCAATGGCGATTTCTTTTGTGTAACTTGGAAAACGATCAGTGATAATTAACCGACTTCCGAAAAGGAGGAGGTTCTCAATTCAATTGGTTCTTTTTTATATATGTAGGTACACCGATTTCTCGGAGATTCATGATTCGATTTACCTAATTATTTTTTAGTTTATACAAAATAGTTGCCATTTGGTTCCATAAAAATCTTATATAGTTTAGACCAGTACTTTGAATTCTATAAACATTGATGTGTGTATTGACATGTAAATTTTAACCGACTGCTTCCCTATCGTGATCTTCACAACAGGACTAAATTACGGCTAACCTAAAGGCACGAGTTGTATACCCAAAATAGGCCCAAAATGCGCTCTATACTGCGCGTATAGAGCGTTATTGGTCTATTTTTTTTATTTACACCATATTAGTGGCAGAGGAAAGATGATGGGTCACCTGATGAGACACGACTTGTTTATAACAAAGATCATAAAAGGGAAAGAGAGGAAGAGGTAGGCCGTGAGGAACATTTATGGCACAGATAAGGGAAAGGATACAAGTTGTGTCGTATCAGGAGGTCAAGGGGTTGGCGGCGGACAGAGAGGAGTGGCGATTACTCCACCGACAAGAGCATAGCTCTTAAGTTTAGAGAGAGAGAAGTGGCAGACAAGCACACGGCAATTGAGAAATTTGAGGGTCACGGGTTGCAACCGTAGTGGACAAGATTAAATCTACTAATAATAGATTATATCAAAACAATCCGCGCGCGCCAGGGCTTCGTTCCTTCGTCTCTCTCGACTTAGGTCCAATATCTGTGTCGATTGGTATATACTGGTAACTCTTCTCCTTAATCCAGTGAGGGACGTAACTCTAAGTACTCAAATCTGACTTACACTTGACCAGTTTTTCAAGTAGGTTAAAAATCAATCGCACGTCAATATATTCATAAATATTCAAATTTTTCTCTGCGAACTTCACTTTCCGAAACATAGGTTGAGAATATTGTCCGTTAGACGTTGCGTAAGTTGTAAGGTTTGCTGGTTCAAAGTAAGGAAAGGCACTTTTACTCAGTTTTCGGTCGTCTATTTTTAGACAGTTAATCATTTGTTTGTTTTGTATGTCCATTACATAAACATTGTATTACAAGACGTGAGTGGATTAAGAGGGTATCTGGCATTCGCTGACAGCCGGAACATTCTGTTATTTGTTTCTGGCCATATTGTAAAGTTTTATCTTTTTGCTTACTAGGAAGAGTAATCTTATGTGTCTAACTTGATCTAGATTAATTTTCTGATTGTTTAGACAATTTAGCATTATGTAATTATTGTTTAAACTTCTTTTTACTTTTTTTTTACTGTTTAATAAATGCAGTTCACTTTTTCAATATTTTTAAAAGGGCTGAAACTCCCTTTTAAAGCCCTTCTGGAAGAAAGCCATATTGTATTCGCTTGGAAAAACCTTAGCAGTGAGTTCATTCACGATTCACAGCATGAGCGTGTACGGGATGAAGCCACTTTCATACCTTACAGTGCGTGATATATAAACTGTAAGCTGATTCTTTCTAGAATTTCAACTTGTGTTTTATAACTACGAGTGCCATTAGTAAGTATATAATTAGATAGTAGGTACCTAACGAACAATTTCACAAACCACAGAACAAAAAATGTATGACTAAATATGTATTGTTCATTTAATTAAATGCCTGCATCTAGGTTAGACTACATTCAGCCAAGACACCGCTAACAACTGAAAAATTTGTAAGAAGATTGTATTTGTAGAAAACAGTCCTTTCTCGTACTGTAGATTTCAATACTATTCAGACAATGTAATTATATTTTTTTATTATAACTTTTTAATCAAAACATGTTTCATATGTTCCACTATACCATAATTTTTTGTAAAAATAATTTACTGCTTTTGTTACTAGTTTGCCAATATACACCATTGTAGCACTGAACGTGTTTGCAAGAACGTGCTCTTTCATGAGACTTTGCCTTCAGCTTACATCAGGTGAGGTGAAGTCAAATTGACGTGCCATAAACAAAAAAACTACTCAACTACGAAATCATACGTAACTCTGTTGGCATGTCTTAATCGCTATTGACTCACAACGGAAATTGATACAACATTTGAAGTAATCAAAGAAACATTAGACTACATTTTTATTGCTTTTCATAGGTGTCAAGGCGATATTACTTAACCTTGTAACTCTTAAAAAGATTTAAATGACTTACGTAAATTGTGTTGATATAAGTGAAACATTACTTATTTTCTAATTCAAGGACTTATTACGTAGAATCCGTCATTAAGACTAAAGTATGATTTGTAATATAGTGTTACAAATATCATTGAGCCTATTCCTAATTCAGTTGGGGTCGGTTGTCTAGTCTTACTTAGATGCGGCTGAACTTCGATATTTTCCGTGAAGCGATTTCCATTGGACCTCCACAACCAAATTGGCGATATCGAAGTTATGTAGTTAGGCTAGTCGGGCTTTTGTGGTATACCTACGAGGAATACAGGAAACATAGTATATCAATTAGGAATCAATAAATAATATTACACTTTCAAAGTGGTAAACATTTTTTGTCATACCGCATAGTAGAATAGATGTGATTTTTTTTCCTGCTTGTTATACTAGTATAACAAAAAGTAGTGCAATGGTGAAAAGTTCTTCATCTACCCGTAACGACTAACGACTGCTTTAGATGTTCGTACGGCAACCGGGACCGACGACTTAACGTGCTCTCCGAGGCTCGACTAGACCAATGCAAATAGCCATACTCAAGCATACAAATATTTGCACTGAGCGGGTATCGAACCTGTGCCTCCTGCGTAGCAGTCGCGTTCACTACCGACACGCCACAGAGGCAATCAAAATCACTACATAGTATAAAATAAAGTCGCGTTTTCTGTCCTTATTTTTCTTGCCCCTTTGTATGCTTAAATCTTTAGAACTACGCAACGGATTTTGATGCGGTTTGTTTCAATAGATAGAATGGTTAAAGAGGGAGGTTTATATGTAAGTATGTAACATCATGCTACAACTAACAGGTGCGGAGCAGGAATGAAAAATGTTGCAAAAACGGGGTGACGCAGACGAAGTCGCGCGGGTCAGCTAGTAATATACAAAATAAAAAACATACCATTCGTTAGTGTGTACAATTAGTACTTTCGCGACTCTCATAATATCTTTAGTACGGTTTACCGACTAGTTTCACTTAGGTTTTATAAACAATTGTTCATTAAAAATTCAAGAATATTTAGCAATCGGAATCACTATTACGCCTCCAACTAAGCTCAATGGCTTGTGTTATCTTAGTGGATTCGAACCCGGGTCCTCTCGATTGCAAGACCGACTTATTAACCAATAAGCAACCGACTCAGTGAAAATGAAATTTCAAGGCTACTCAATAATATTTACCTATTTACATTATGAAATTAAAGTAAGTTATGACATATTACGTATTTCGCATAAAAATTACGCAAATTACTTTTCGAGATTTCGGACTTCGGTCATTTTTTTGGACAAATGAATAAAAAAGTGATGTTTATGTCGTTAACGTCTTATCACAATCTTTATAGAGATTAAGTCAGACCGCTGCGCCCGCGCATCCATCCGTTCACTTACATTTTACACCCGAGAAGTCACTTTACTTTTAAACGAAAACATACCTTTTGCTTGTCATTAATTTCGCCATTTTAGAAACGTACCGATCAGTACTTTAAATTTTAAACGGCTGTGTATTCTAATATCGACTCTAAACCTCTGAGTTAGAGTGCATAATGGTGTGACATTAAACCTATTGTGTAATACCAATTCATGCTCTCGTGAACTTGAATGGTTGGCAGACAGTAAAAGTGTTTCAGAAGTCAATTTAGGAAGTTTCCTACACGTCGACCAGATTAGGGGACATTTGTAGTGAAATTTTTGTGTCTGCGGTTATGCAAAATTGTTAGACGAAGTACGTACATGCAAATTCGTTTGTTTTTGTGATCGGGTTATGCATATGTATGTACTTTGAAATAGTTAATTATATAACAAAGGAGCAAAATCTAATATTTACAGCGAAGGCAGAAAAACTAAAGCTTAAAAAAAGGAAAAAATAATTTGCTTTAGAGCAATATACTTTACTTTTTATTCCTTTTTATGAACAAAAACAGAGAGTCTATAGTTTTTTTTAGTAAGCACATTTCACCGCATTGCTATGCAGCCAACACGTACCAGTCAGTAATCTATGCGTTCGATCTCTATGAATGTTGATTATATTCTAAATTCAAATCACTTTACCGCCCGCTAAAAAGCTCATTAGCAGAAAAGTGCTAGATTGTACCCCGTTTTAGTGGTACAGTCAGCAGCAAATAGATAGATACATTCAAGGCTATCAAATAGTTAGAGACAGCCAAAGTGGTCAAAACTATCGATACACCCGAGACGCTCACATAGATAGAGACATTTTATTCGTCAAAAGTAACGGAACGCGCATGTCACCAATTATATCGGCTCTACTAGGGTGCCAGTTATATGATGACAGCCAAATCACCATATGTAACTAAGCAACATCCTTGCCATAAACATCGGTACAACTACACAATTACACCTTAACTAATGAGCATAGAGCTCAAATTAAATTAGTAACTGGGAAGTAACAACGATGACAGTTGTCTGAGATTTTGGTGAAAGGCGTCTATCTCTTTCTTTCCTTTAAAACTTTGTATGTAACTATCTTTGTTATTTCGTGCGTGACGTCATTGCCATGTGTTTTGTTTTTAGTTTAATAGATTCAAATAATATCTCAAAATATTAATACCAATTTTGACATATTATTTCACATAATATCACATATATATAAAATGAAATAAACTGACTGTTTGTGTCGCTATCTGTGTTTAGCGATAGAATTGCCTTTTGAAAATTGAACCTTAAAATAACAAATTAAATTAGAACGGAACATAGAAATGTTTTTAAATTATTAATTTAACGTATAGGTTACTAGTTATCCACGCGAATGAAGTCGTCTTCTTCTTCACTCACGTGGATCAAAATAAAGATAGCTTATGTTACTACTTCGTTACAAAACTACATTCAAATCTGTCCGGCGATTTTATTTTAGAAGAGTAACAAACACACACGTACTAATTGTCAGCTTTAAGAAATAAGTAAAATACCTATACCAAATATTTGAACCAAGTCACGGGAAATGTTTAGCGTTACAATAAATAAATTTTATATTGATAAGTCAAAAACTCTTTGCAAAATTATTTTTTATTTCATTTAAATATAGAAGAAATGTCACTCAATGTGACACCGTATTGCTTGTAATATGCATAGGTTATTTTATTTATGTGTATCGATATGTTTGACCACTTTGGGTGTTTGGTTACTATTGACGCTTTGCCTGTAGCTATAATAATGGCGGCTAGCGTGTATCAATGTATTTGACAACATGGTGTATCGATATATTTGGACAGGCTGGGTGCACTCAATAAATTGACCACTTTGGCTGTATCGATGTTATTGACCACTTTGGCTGTATCTAACTATTTGACAGCCTTGAATGTCGCTATCTATTTGCTGCTGACTGTACAACGTGAAATTTTTTGGATGAAAAATCTTTTGACATTTGATAGCCTAGTTCTCGGGGAAGGTTTCAATATAACATATACAACGTAAAAGAGCCAAGAAATAGTAAAAAAATATGAGAAAGATTCGGGTGACTAGGCTATGCAATATGTTATTAGAACTGAACACTAAGATTTTTTCGAGCCTATCTTGTGACAATGCTGTCCAAGGACCTCCCCAAATCTTATAGCTAACGTACCCTCACGTCAAGGTTTGGACCTCATCATTAAATGGGTTTTAAAACAAGGGCCTAAAGACTCATTTATAAATGAGGTCCAAATATTTGAGGTCGAACAAGTACGTAGCCTAAATCACTCTTTCACCGTTGCTACCGGCACGTATCTTGGACCTAAGATATTCTAATCTATGATAAATATATTGCCTAGATACATACATAGGTAGGTACTTATAGACCTACTTTATAAATACCAAATCATTGTTAACGCTTACGTAAAATGCTTACCTACATTCTATATTTAAAATCACAAATCGAATAAAGCCTCGACCAAGGACCTATAAACAGCCAGTTGTTAACAGTGAAACCATATACAATTATGTAACACCGAGAACAAATACCGGTCAAGTTCGAATTGAAGTCAAGTGCCGTTACAACATCTTTTTATTATCTTTCATTCCGAATTCAAAAATTATTTAATCACACAGGCCAAAAAGGAAGGTATACTTACCTCTTTCACAGTGATAAAAGAAAAATACGTCTGATTTGCATTGTGATGGAGTGTAATAGGCCGTGTGGTGCTATAATCGAGATTCCTTGGTCCATAATGGCGCGCGAATTAATATGGCGGGATAACTTTAACTGTTTTTTGAAAAGAAGAGAACAATAAGTATTTTTGAATAATTAGTTATCAGCTATAATTCATTTTAAATTTTATAACTTGTAGAAAGGTAGCCGATTTTGTTTTGTCCGTATTTCACTTCGGGTGTCGGGATGTGGATGCACATTTTCAGATGTCGGGGTTGGGGTGGGTTGTTGAGGTTCAGAGAGATCTTTCTATGAGTATGCCTATTTATTATTTCAGTAAACCTAAAACTAATCATGTACCGCTTATTGCATAATAAATAGATGATCAGAATGGTTAAATACAACACGTTGCAGTGGCTCACGAATTATAACAAAAAACAATATAATAAAAAAGTTAATTCGTGCTCACAAATCGTGGCTCACCATCTATCACCGGAGGAGTCGCTTTTGTATTTTCATAATAAAATCGAAAGTTTCAAGTGGTAACACCAAAAAAAAAGTATATAAGTCAATGACTTCTGTGTAAACTAGACAAGAACACAGATACTTGGAAATCATATTTGAATTTCGAATTTAGGACGGGATTTTGATATTACATATACGTATGACAATTATCATTCCAAATTATAGTTTCGTTCATTCCTCAAAACGTTTTAGCAACATATTCATTATGCTTACTAAAGAGTGGAATACTCAGAGAGTCAGTGATTTCGAAAAAACTACAAACATGGCATGAATGTCTCTAGAGTAAGACAGGAACTCTAAAAAATTTAAAACTAGGACAACCAACAATACGAAACAAAAAGCAGGCCAAGACATCGACTCAGAGAGCCAATTCGAACATATTCGGAAGTGTGACGAGTGACGCAACAATATAAGTTACATAACGACCGATGAAGTTTAAAAAATGTAAGTGTTCGATTTTTAAAAGTGTTACGTGAGTACATTTATATGGGTACAGTCGAGACCGGTGGTGGTAATAGCCTCAATTTGTACCGCATGAAGAATTGGAATGGATTATGTGTGACCTTAAAATTCTAGGTTCATCACCCAGGGTATGAAAAGGCATCGACTGAGGTCATCAAACTAAGCATCAACCGGATGCAGACGATGTTGATGACGATGTCAATATTGTGTTACGAGAATACCGATTGATAGAATATCAATGTTGAACAGATTTCTATTATGCAATGAATTTAAAAGTAAATTAGAATGCTAACTGTTTCAAATCAATTTAGATCCGAATTAAAGATGGGACTTGAAACCGCGATCTTTGCCTTACAGGGGATCTGGGAGCTCGTATGTTTGTGGGTAGATGGCTCCCACTATCGTTTTAAGATGGTTGTATAGGAGAATTTCGTATGCTCACGACACGACGTGGCTACATAGCCCAGTGATCAGAGCATTCCTCACTTTTTCCGATCTAAATAGATTTTTATTTTAATAATAATGATTAAAAAAATATCTAGGCCAATCTACACAAAGCCATCTAGACGCATCGTAATACCAGCCTGTGTTATGGGTTCTAGAATGCGGATATACATATTAGATACATTATTTTACATTATGCATAGAAACACGTAGACCAAAGATATCCATTACCACGGAATAAATTGGCCCTTCGTGTAAACAAGCTTATAATATTGTTACCGATTGTACCTACATTTTGTTAAGCCGTCGTTGTTGAGATAAACTCAATTCAGATGTACTTTATTTATTTTTTGTTATGAAAGTGATTTTGAACTAACACATGTTTTTGTGTCGAAATTGGCAATTGAAAAGCACTGAACGTGTTTGCAATGGTGACCCTCTTTCATGAGAGTTTGCCTTCAGCTTAACGTCAGGCGAGGTGAAGTCAAATTGACGTGCCATAAATAAAAAAAAATTGTTTGTTAGAATTACATATAGGTGACGATTCTGCTCCAACAGCAGAATCGTCACCATTAAACTTAACTACGCCACTAAATACTGCAAGCTGGACTAAACCTCCATTCGCACGATAAAAGACTAAATATTTGACTACGACAGCCTGATAAATCATGATGATAATTCTAAACTCGCGAAATGCTTGCGAGTGACTCAGTATGTTTGTTTAAATATGGAATATACCACAGAATATACGAATTTGAGTGAAATTATAGATGAAATTGTCAATTTATTGAACATAATTTTTTTTATCACTGTCAACATTATAATTTATTAGATACGAGTATATGTAGATATTAAGGTTCTATGTGAACGAAAACTATTTGGTTACAAATTTATAATAATATTAGCATAACAACAAAATCAGCAGGGTCACGCATAAATAAATGCGTGATACTATTTATGCGAAAGAATGCGTGACCCTAATTTTTGCAAATAAATGCGTGACACTATTTTTGCGAATAAATGTGTGAGGTGTGGTACTATTTTTGCAAATACAAACAGATATCAAATTTGTGAATAACTTAATAACGTGCCGTAGACAATTTTTTAAAATTTTATTTTAAGAATGTTACCAACCGAAATAACTAATTTTCCCTCTAACCGCTCCATCTAAGCGCAATGTCATGTATTAGAACTAGTTTCACGTCGGTAGTGTAATGACCAGCATTTGAGCCCGGGTTCTCTCGATCGTAGAGCCGAATCTTTAACCACGAAGTTACCGAATCTTTGTACAGTAAGATGGGGTGCGAAGAAAATGGACCATCTTAAGCCCCAGCATGTTCGATACCGACATAACCAGATTTAGAGACAATTTGGTTCCTGTATTATTCGCTACTTGGAAAATATCGAAGTTCAGTCGCATCTTAGACAAGAAATTCGACCCCAACTGAATTGGGAATAGGCTCAGAGAATG
Organism: Pelosia muscerda; assembly: GCA_963691645.1. NCBI lineage: Eukaryota > Metazoa > Arthropoda > Insecta > Lepidoptera > Erebidae > Pelosia > Pelosia muscerda. The sequence goes on from OY829118.1 coordinate 4,331,319, forward strand.
ATGATTAGGTACTGTATTTTTTATTTATTTGTCAGTCAGTCAGGTCAGTGCATATACCCTCGTTATTAGGTATGTGTGAGGGCTTAAACATGGCCACACGGTTCTGTAACAAGCTGTATACGTTGGTAAAGTTACGGTTCTTCTGTACTTCATTACCTACCGTATGGCAATGTGTTTGCATGTATGTATGTAATTCATCTAGTAGCAGAAACGGATGATGATAGTCTAAGCTGTTCACATCGACGCCGAGTGCCCACTTCCTGGTGCGCAATGGCTTATAAATCGTAGGTGACGTTGCGTAAACGCTTTCACTGCAAGAGACTCACGCGCAGGGCCCCAATAAATAGTGTTGAAATAAGGAATATTATGTTAACGCGGCCGTTTTGCGGTTGGCGGTTTAACTTGCTACTTATGTAATATAACTGAGCTTAGCTTTACTCTATCTACACTTATATAAAGAGGTAAAGTTTGTGAGTATAGCACACTTCTTCTCCTGTCGTATCGACGGCGTTTTTGAATTGCCATCGTGGTGTAGTAATTTGTTTCACGGTTGCGACGTTACTCACGGAGAGGGCTCGAGATAGGTTTCGCTCTTCGGGAAGGCTTACAACGCTACACATCATAACACTAAAGGATCAGGTTGGAGCTTGTTCACTCATATGGGTACTTATGTACAGCTTATTATGTTTATTTCACAAGAACAAGCCTGTTCAGCTTCTTTGCAAAATTATGTAAATTACGAAGAACTCTTTGGAGCCCCTAAGGTTCTCGAATGGAGACTACGTACTGGTAGACGTGGCGCAGGACGGCCTCCCGCAAGATGAACAAACCAGATAGTCAAAATCGCGGGTACCCCGTCGTTGAGTGTCAGATCACGTCCAATGGTGTGGCCTATGTTCAGCAGTGGCGTCCTATGGCTGTAATGATGATGGTAAAATCAAGTTCGAATTTGTAGTGTAACCAGTGGTAGTACTGTTACGTATAGCAAAACAACTCGAAAGAAAGAAAAAGAATGATCCTAAAACTGTTTCACTATTAATCGCCCCCATTTGTATCGACTCCAAAACCTGGACCATACGTTGAAAGAGGGATAGCCTTCCCAAGCTATCTCAGCTCCGGTATCCGTGGCGATGTCGCGCACGAAAAAATTAAATTTAAAAAAAAAAGTGTGATCATAACACTCGCAACAGCTGCATTGAAATACTGGAAATTCAATATACCTAATCTATCTTAATTCAAATCCCGATATCTCTAATATGAAACAAGTGAAATTATGTCGTAACGTTGGACAGTTCTAGGGCTAAGGTATCATAATAACAGGTAGTTATTAGTGCAATAACGTGAATTAACTTCCGTAAACATGATTCTACACCATCATAAAATTCAATCAAGTAAGATTAAAGTAGATACCTATACTTATACATTGCAACATGAAAGTGCAATCATTGATTACGTAAAAAGGTATGATACCAAAAATATTGACAGAAAAAGATACACTTCTACTGCAATAGTCCGGGCAATTTGGACATACATTTTTCCGTGCGGAAGTCCCCATGCGGATATCCCCCCTCGTCGAAGTCAGCGAGCGTAGTTACATCGGAATCGAACCTACCAAAACCGCGCGATCGTTTGGAATTATTAGTAGCCGAGGGTGAGGTAAAGAGGTCACTCGAGAGTACAATAGGTAAATCGAATCAGCTCAAATGGTAGGATTGTTCTAAACATAAATGACATCTAAATAATCCTCACCAATCCGAAACCAGGAAAAATAAACTTGGGCTCAAAGGTTCTATCACAATTTTTAGGCAAAGGGTAATAGGATAAGTTTCATTGAATTATTAACTTTTAGATTAATTATTACATTTCAAATGGCTTTTATTATGAACCATACACGTGTAAATGCGTTTTACAATTACACGTGTTTTTTTTTATTTATGGCACGTCAATTTGACTTCAGCTCGCCTGATGTTACGCTGAATGCAAAGTTTCATGAAAAAGGGTCACCAAACACGTTCAGTGCTACAATGGTGGTATATGGGAATTGCGATATTATATTCTATTGCGCTCCTTGTATATATGAGCTACGCGTTAAGAAGGAATAAGGACACTCTTTTCTAATGATTTTGTATAGAGCGTTTTCCTGCGGCTCAAGGAATTAAATTCTCTATCAAATATATCTTTAAAATTATTTATTGAAAGAAAATTTCACTTCTGCAGTTTATAACAATATATGTTATTAACTGGTTATAAAAAGAAAAAATACAGATATTCTAAATTTAGATATCTATATCGAGATTGTTATTAAATTTTATGAGACTTTCAATCATCATTTTGTGAAACATTTAGCTATTTGGATGAAACTGCAAATTAAATAAGTGAAGACCGTTAAACTCAGTTTTTTATTTTATTTTCTAGATTTTAAAAGAATATTACATTAGTATATTAATTAATAATATTCGATATTTGACTGCCTAGTCAAATTAGCTACTTTTTACTGAATAAACGAATATGTTATGGAAATTCAACAATTGTGATGTCATGATTTTTAATTGTCAAAACATTACTATTTATGGGTAGGTGGATGACTAAAAATAAATAAAATCTATAAAATAAGAACACTACGTTTTTTACAATCCTAAATAAGTTCAGATATATGATTCATTTTAACTATAAAAGGATATTAGTCGCTAGAATGCACGGGGTACGAAACGGCGAGCACGAAACAGCATGTTATCACGAAAATATATTTATCTCACGGAATTATGATTATTCTGTGATGTACAGGGTTATGTGTGAAATAGACTGATTACGAGGGGGTTAGCCAATGCAATAAAAAACTGAGTAGCTAGATTAATAAGTACCTACTGATGTCTTAATTTCGGTCATAAAACTTCTTTGATTTATTACTTAGTGGCTAAAATATTAACATAATAATAGGTACATGAACAAACTCTACTTTCTATGTAACGCGCTGACAAGCATTATTAATTGTCTAAATGTGTTAATACTGGATGGTTTCTTCAACATTTTAAGTTAGGTAATTTTTTATGTTTTTTTATGTGTTTTTCTGTAACAATATAATTATATTTTCAAGTACGATCTCAGACGATAAACTCCAGTGTTTGTGATTTATACGTATAGTTATAATTTTGGTTATAATGTATTTATAATTGCAGGGTAACGTAATTTATTCTAAGCCATTTAACACAGAGACGTTGGTAATTTTCATATAAAGTATTGATGAAAGATGATGATAATGAGTTAAAATTTTCACTCTCACTTATTCTAAGTTTCCATAATTTCGCAGCCGTAGTAAGAGTTAATATACTCATATATTTTTTAACTAGCTGACCCGCGCAACTTCGTCTGCGTCACCCCGTTTTTGCAACATTTTTCACTTCTGCTCCGCACCAGTTGGTTCTAGCATGATGTTATATGCATATAAACCTTCTTCTTTAATCACACTATCTATTAAAAAAACCGCATCGAAATCCGTTGTGTAGTTTTAAAGATTTAATCATACAAAGGGACATAGGGACACAGAACGCGACTTTATTTTTTACTATGTAGTGATTTACGATGATTTTAACGGAGCGTACGTAGTAAGCGACGATATCAGTTAGTTATCTACTCAACAGTTTAGGTAATCAGTCCAACTGGTCAGTTTCTGCAATTGGTCAATTTCAGTAAAATCCTTTACTATTTTTTTTGTTTTTTTTTGTTTTTATTTTACTGCAATTGGTCAATTTCAGTAAAATCCTTTATTCGTTACTATCTCTAATTCGTCAGTTGGGTTATCAGGTCAATGTACTCTCCTCCCAATTGAGCTTTCCGACAGGGAAAGTACCTCCGCCCTACAGAATATAAACTTGTGTTCTGTTCCAAGCAGCGAATAACGTAGCCAGTGGAGTTTTTCTGCTGTTTGTGAGAAGATCAATCTGTCCCTTGCGCTCTTCAAGAGCTTTAGATTTCTATAAGGTCAGCAGCACGAGCGTAACTTGTAATTATCTTGTGATTGTCGGCAAATTTCGAAAAACAATTCCTAGATAGGAGACAAATTCTTGTGCACTGGTGTTCTTGTGCACAGTCGGTTAGAGTCCAACATAAACACTCTTACTGGCTTTAGCAGCGACTACGGGAACAAAGACCCGTGGAGATTCTCGCACGTATAAAAAGTGTTTTTTTTTTATCTTGGACACCAATTTGACTTCACCTCGTCTGATGGTAAGCTGAAGGCAAACTCACAGGAAAGAGGGTTACGATTACAAACAAGTATGGTGTTGCAATGGTGACGCTGAGCTTGACGGCCTCACCAATGCATGTTTACGCACCGCTTAAAGGACTCGGGACTGTAGGAAGAATGAAACACGTGCGCTGGTAAGGAACTGACTTCACCTCGCCTGATGTTAAGCTGAAGGCAAAGTCCCATGAAAGAGGGTCACCATTGCAAACACGTTCAGTGCTACAATGGTGGCGCTCAGCTTGACGGCCTCATCAGATGCTTTTTCACGCCCCGCTTAAAGGACCCGGGACTGTAGGAAGAAGGAAACACGTGCGCCGGCAAGGAATTCCAGGACTTAATGGTACGGCAGAGAAAAGACTCACCGAACCGCTTGGTTCTTGATGGAATGTTCTGTTCTGATACAATCGATAGTTAGCATAACCGTTTTATTGCGGTTTTTTTAATAGATAGAATGGTTAAAGAAGAAGGTTTTTATGTATATCATGCAACATCAAAAATGTTGCAAAACGCAGATGAAGTTGCGCGGTTTAGCTAGTTATAAATAATTTCACTATCACACGCGCGACATCGATATAAACTTTCAATTAATCATGTCGAAGTCACAATGAATTGTAGGTATAAACTGACTACCAGTATTTTACTATTTACTACAAGTAAATAAAGTTTACGATACACCAATAAACTCTTCCGCCAATAAAACTCTTTATATGACATGTACGGCTGGTTTTATTAATATATATTTAGCTTACGTTGCAAGAAAGCCTAGTACCTCGGCGCGAATATGTTATTTCGCCAGTAATAGTATTCTGGTACCTGTGTATAGGCAACCTAAAAAAACGTTATCACTGTCTTCCCTTTACCAAGTTTAAGTTTGAATATACAGGAAAGCACGAATTCCACTTCAACTTATTGGCTTCTATTATTGTTCTAGATTTGTGTTTTAAGTGCCTTGATATGGCAATCGCTCCACGCCAAATATCTAATTTCAACCACGACACAGACTTCGCATTCGAACCAAAGCTTCGAATGCGACCGCGATTTTAGCAACAATAACGATGACTTGTGCGTAAAGTGCATTATTTATGAATTAAATGCACAATTATCGCCAGGGTCTGTTTGTCGCTCTTTTCTTTCTTTTAATTTTTGACTTATACAAAATTAAAAACAACATTCCCTTACAGATCTTAGTAAGCCCAATCGACAGCATAAGCTAAGTATGTTTTGTTCGCTACCACATACCATATACTAGGCCTTATAGCCCCATATAAAACATAATGGGTAGCTGATATAAAATCTGCATTAACACTGCATAGCACTATAATTAATTACCATAAATAGCGCTAACGTGATTTGGTGATAAAGTATTTTCTAAAGCAACAAAACATTGATTTATTTCACGAAGCATGTTTATTTGTTTAATGGGACAAATGATTAAAAAAAAACCCACCTCGGCGGTTGAAAAGATCGAAGTTAGTTTGATAGCAGGCGGTGCCTATTGATTTTCATTCGGTGTTATGATTTTCTAATGGGTACCACCTGCTATTAAACTTGTTTCGGTATTTTCAACAGCAGTCGGATTATTTATTTTATTTTATACTTTTTAGCTATGATACGACCCTATTTTACTAATTTGATTTTGGCGCCAAAAATCCGCCATTTTGATCTTCGGGTAATTTTAATATACCGACCTGGTATAACTTTATTTTTGCGCGGCGTTCTAATTATTATAATTCATTATTATTATTATATTGCTTCAAAGTTAGTACTTTAAGTAATAAGATAATATTAGGGTTTACATGTCATCTTAAAAGTAAATATTATAAAATGACATAATTATGACATACAGTTGCGAAACATCGTTATGTTTTACGAATGCGCTAAAAACGTCATAAATTCTTAGGTAACAAAGAGAGCTTATTACGTTTTATGATATTATGCTCGTACATATTTATAAACGATATGTTCCGTATTTTTAACATAACAAAAACATAACATAAGCTCACGCCTGTATCCCCGAAGGGGTAGGCAGAGGTGCTAGCACCCACATTTCGCCAGTTTATGTTTAGGTTCCAATGTAATAGGTGGCGAGCCTACTGCCAGTAACCGGGCACTTATAAACTTGCGATAAATACACACTAACTTCGAAAAGCATCGAAAAGTCATTGGTGTGTGCCATGGTAAACCTGGGATCGAACCCGAGACCTTGTCTCAGCAGTCCATTACCCATACCACTAAGCGACCGCGGTATATTATTATTATTAATTTTCCGTATTCTTACCCGTAAATAAATCACTAGGTACATAGTATAAAACAAAGTCGCGTTCTCTGTCCCTATATCCCTATGTCCTTATGTCCTTATGTCCCTTTGTATGCTTAAATCTTTGAAACTACGCAACGGATTTTGATGCGGTTTTTTTAATAGATAGAGTAATTGAAGAGGAAGGTTTATATGTACTCGTATATAAAATCATGCTACAACCAAATGGTGCGGAGCAGAAGTGAAAAATGTTGCAAAAACGGGGTGACGCAGACGAAGTTGCGCGGGTCGGCTAGTAATAAAATAAATTTAATTCAAGCCACTGTGAAAATCTCCAACATGCAGACACGACTACCTTAAAATATTATAACAGTATCTTAGAAGCACTTGAACTGGGTTATTCGCCAAATGAAATAAAAGAAAAGAAAGTTTTCTTGCAGGAAATAATGAAATCACGTTGTACCGCGTTACATTTGCCGTTAGTATACATGATGTAAATGTTTTATTACATCAAGAAAGTTAAATTCATTCGAGACACAAACCAACTAGAATACATAACATAAACTCACGCCTATATCCTCGAAGGAGTAGGCAGAGGTGCTAGCACCCACATTTCGCTAGTTTATGTTTATATTCCAATGTGGTGGCGAGCCTATTGCCATTAACCGGGCACTTGCAATAAATACACACATAACTTCGAAAAGCAACGAAACGTCATTGGTGTGTGCCATGGTAAAACCTGGGATCGAACCCGAGACCTCGTCTCAGTAGTCCATTACTCATACCACTAGGCTACCGCGATACAAGTTTTCGAATTTGATTTAAGGGCGTGTACACATCTGTTTCTCACCTGTCAATCACACACAGAGATAGACAGGGATTCATTTCACGAAGTTCATTTTTTTGTTTAATGCGACTAATAAAAAACCTGACTGCTGTTGAAAAGACCGAAACAAGTAGGTGGTACCCATTGATTTTCATTCCATTTTTTTATACCACTTAGGTGGCAGATAAGCACGCGGCCTACCTGATAGAAAGTGGTTACCGTGGCACTCAAAAGTCCAACCAGCCTAACAACAGACCTTCAATATCGCCAATTTCGTTGTGGAACTCCGATGGCAGTCGCTTCATGGAAAATATCGAAGTACAGCCGCATCTTAGTCAGACTAGAAAACCGACCCCAACTGAGTTGGTAATAGGTTCAGGGAATGAGTAAGTTTTAGAGATAGTTTAGTACCTAATATGAACCAAATTGGCACCATTATGTCTTGTATCTAAACACGTTTAACTAATGTCATTAATATTAAACGTCTTAATTTAAAAGACATAAAACATGTTACATAAATGATATCTATATCGAATGCACCCATTATGTGTTATTACCATAGTTAATTTCCTCACCACATAACACCGGTATAGATTGAACTGTTCAATCTCACGAGACGTGAATGAAAGTGAATGAACATATTTAGGTTATGTCATGTTACAAAATGAACATCGATTTAGTTTTATGCGTTTGTTTTTTTTTCGTTTATCATCAATGGGTTTTGAATTTAGAAGCCACATTCTTGATTATGGTGTTGGTGAAAGGAACTTGTCTATGAGTCGGCGCATTCCAGGGTTAATGCGGCCCAAAAAAAAACAAAAAAAAGGAATTAAAAGAAGCCTACCAATAGCGAAGAGCCTCGACCAATACCTGAAGAGTCGGTCTTCCTTAGTCGACTGCTCAATTGGGACAGAAGATATCATCATGTGCTAACTCATTAGTCATTTAGTATTTTTACTAATATACTAATTACAGTAATTGATATACACCGCCGTGGCCTGTTATGTTAGCACTGTATGTTAGTACTGCGATGCGGAGGCGAGGTCGCAGAATGACCTCTGTCCTCCATGAGCACAGGCCAGGGTGTGACTGGTACAGCCGCCTGTCAATCTAGCAGGAGCAGGCCACGATGATATCCGGGGAAAGATTTGGACACACAGTCCCATACCCGAGAGGACCTTCGTTGGCCCTGGGTCAGCTGGGGCATGAGGGATATGCCAGAGGCTACCTCACCCTCGGCAGCTGCTGGTCTAAGACGGCCGTGGGGTTTTGGTACTGGTGGTGGTTGATGAACGCATGGTAAAAGAAAGATCCAAGATATGTGAAACGGAAACTGCATCCGTGTTATCTATAAATGAAAATGAATCGCGAAATATGTTGCTAAGCGCAATACTCGAAGACGGTTGAACCAATTCGAGTAATTCTTTTATTTATTTGTTCCTTGATCTCTACGGAAAGTTTTTACGGAGCAGTGGGAACGGCATCAGAAGTCGCAAGTGGGTGGAACCGCGGGCAACAGCTATTGTTGTATACGAAATTGATTCTTTGAATAGTTATGTTCGTATGTATCATAAAGTTATAATTAGAGGATGAAAGTGTGCAACTGACATGCTTATTTATCTTTACAGAAAGCCTACCTCTAAGAAACTGACAGAATTTACGAAGAATTTACGACTCATGAATAGTTATTTGTGCAACAAGAGAGCAAAACTGTTTTTTGCTGCGAGTGCTGATTTTGAATCCTGAGCAAGCGAGGGATTCTAGGATTGAATCACGAGCGTAGCGAGTGATTCTACTGTAGAATCCTGAGCGTAGTGAGGGATTCAAATGCACGAGATGCAAATAATTTTGCTCTCGTGTGGCACACATTACTTTTCACTTCAGCAGCGAGAACACATAAGAAATATTACTTAGAAGATAATGCAACACTTATTAACAGAACATGACACCTATTATTAATTAAAATAAAGCTGAAAATTTTAAAAGTTAATAATTAATCTAATTACTTATTGCTGTTCTGCAAATTTAAAGTTGAAAGTTAAAAGTAAATTTTATACCCGTTATTTTTAAAGTGTGTTCAGAAACAGCGTACGTAACATTTTATTTTTCAAATGTTTATATTAGTAATCATTATAAATACTTATGCATTACTTATTTTGGTATTCAATAACATTACATAATTATTAAATAATGTAAATAAAATACATGGTAACATATTCTTTTACAAATATCTTTCAAATTTAGAATTTCGAAATAGGACCTTTGGCGTGCCATAAATTTAAAAAATAACTTTCAAAATACTTGTGTTTGTCACTCGAACTTTTTTATGGACGGCCAAGAGACAGAGTGCAGTGTATGTAGTTCGAAAGTTATTCGCGGCACAATTCTTTTTGAATCTATGGTTGGCACTCTTCATCGAAAATTAAAAAAAAATAATTAAAAAGCTACTTTGTCTCACTGAGTGAGCAAAATCGCATTTTGCACACTGTTTTTACGCAGCAAAACTCACTTGTTTGAGCTGCTGTGGTGAAAACGTTTTTTTATAAACCATTATCAACTTTGACAGAAATAGATATTGCGAGCCTATTGCCATTAACCGGACATTAAATTAATTTTTAATTTATTTTTTAATGTATTTTGTTAAGTTTACTTTAGTTCAGTTCAATTTAAAAATAAACCAAAAATTTCCAAGAAATTATTAAAGTAAATTTTCAATACAGTAGGTATTCACAATAAACGGATCTCGCTTATTATAACTACGTTCATTATAAGGTATATTATTATAAGGTAATCAAATAGCGAAGTTTGCTGTTCATACCTATAAGTTTCGTTTATAACTAAGTCGGATATAATGACATTGCCTATTATGATCCAGTTTAACCTTTTTTAATAAATTGCATCGGATTGCTATTTTGGTTAGAATATCTAATAAATTTGACATTCCAACCAAAATAGCAATTAGTTTACATAATGTTTTAAGAATATTCTTTTATGGCGGTCAAGCAAGAATCAAGCGGATTTTACAGTATATCGAAAATTATCTGTTAGTTAATAAATGACCTGAAATAGTAACACAAACAAAAGCATATGTCACCGTGCATTAACACCTGTCTGGTGCAAATAACACTAAATCAATTTCTTACAGATATTGCACAAAATCGTGCAAAAAAATCCAAAAGGTTTGCACGAGGACGACAGGTAAAGGTTAAGTACAACTAGAACATACCTGAGTGAGTCCAAGCCGGTAGCTGGTGACATCCAGGTCTAACGTGAGCAGCATATCGTCGACGATCTGCCGGTCTGACAGCGTGTTCTGTTGAGGGCTCTCGGACTCCTCACTCTCTGATGTGGCTAGGAGGCGGTATCTGTTGGAAATAGATTGATGAGTACCACTATTATATTACAGTGTCGTTGTTGCTTGTCTCATTTATATTGAAATTGTGCGTAAGGGATATTGTATAAAAGGGACCTTTTGCGAAAGAGATATTATGCGAAATGAACATTTTGCGAAAGGAACATTGTGCGAAGGGTAGGGACATTTTGCGTACTGGTAATTGTGCGAAGGAAACAGGAAAAGTGACATGGTGCCAAAGAAATATTTTGCTATCATAGGCATTTTGCGAAAGGAAAGCCGACCCCAAATGAGTTGGGACAAGGTTCAGAGAATGATGAGGCTCTTTGCGAATGGGACGTTTTACGAATTAGCGTCAACTTTTCATAAAGTCATTGCAAAAAAGAGCGAGAGTCTAAAATCAGCTGGCTTAGATTTTTAAAAAAGGCAATTGCAAAGTGCATGCCTACAGCTCAATAAAACAATTTCATACGTTTAAACTGGTTTTAACCGCTCTATAAAGTTAATAAAATACTTATCATATGTGTGTAATAGACAGAATAAAATATAATAAAATTGTAAAATGATTGGTTCATAATGGAGATAATTTCATATGCGTTTGGCTTACCTGCGCGCGAATTCTGACAGCGGCATGTGTTCAGGGAACCCTTGTTTATACAACCTCGCTGCATCCAACAATTGGAATCCACGGAACTGCGAACAATATATGACAAATTTATTATTCGATAGTCCTTTTTTAAAAAATACCAGCCACCGCAACAGAAGTACTTTGACATTATGGGCGGTATCGCTATACAGCGTCGTAGAGTGTCTTACAGGGAGCCTAGACAAAATGCATTCGCTCCGAAGCTACATTCGCCATTGCTCTGAAAATGAAATGAAAATGTATGGGAAGGACATTTGCTGTCGGAATGTCATGTGATCCGATTCCGACAACAAAATGTCAATTCAACATTTTCAGAGCGATGGCGAATGTGGCTTCGGAGCGAATGCATTTTGTCTAGGCCCCCAGGCCGTCAGCTACTTGATCTTTAAGGTCCCAATAAGTACCTATGACTGTAGCAGCATTACCTTGACGTCATAGGCGGAATTGCGGCTAATAGACAGCGTACGTGTCTAAACAAACTATGCCGAAGTTACGCGACCGAAGTTCGACGGCTGGTTTTACGTTCCGACGTATTCGGCTGATATGACACACCATAAGTGTGAAAAGTGTGTGTCAATGTCTCGAACGCTGTCGTGGCGTCGTGTCGTGTTTTCTACACAGTTGGACAGACAGAATTCATCGGCAACCGGACCGAACTTTGGTTGCGTATAATGTGTGATCACAGAATAATTTGCCGCTGAGCTTACGCCCGACGGAAGTTAGGCTGTACGCGACGTAATTTCGGCATAGTGTGTCAGTAATTCAAATAGCATTGCAGGCGTAATTATGCTGAACTTCGGTCGCGTAACTTTGGCATAGTGAGTTTAGACACTACAACATGCATTATTCCTGTTACGTAGCATGTCCACCTATCTGCTACGAACTTGGCCAGCAAAATCCCATTATGTTTTTTTTTATACAACTTAGGTCGCAGACAAGCACGCGGCCCACCTGATGGTAAGTGGTTACCGTGGCCTATGGGCGAGTGTAACACCAGAGGAATAACACTCGTGCCGCAACCCCTGTAAGAACAGAGACATTCTGTGTCGTCAGCGCAAAAGATGTAGGATAAGCCTTTAGTTTTCCCACGGACAACACAAAACCTCTTTAGTGAGTTCTGGCTACCCTACTCACCACCGAAAACACAACACAAGGTTATTAAACGGCGATATTCTGTAGGGTGGAGGTACTTCCCCAGTCGGACTGCTCGATTGGGACGGATATACCATCGTGTCTTACCTGAGACCGCAGCAGCGGTACGTTGACGTCATCGGCAGTATCGCTGTGTGACGTATGGGAGTGCTGCGCGACGAGTAAGCAGCATACGAAGTGTACTCCGCCCGCGCCACACCGCCGGAGTGTGTCTACGAGACCATCAGCTACGAACTTGGCCTGGAGGGCCGTGGAGCGGCGTTTCATGCCCGCCGTACCTGATAAACAATAATTTACTTATTATTATAACTTATACGAATTGCCTTATACGACTTGCTATATTGACGTTTTGTAAGTGCCGTTTAATGGTCTATACAGAATGAATGATTTTTTATTTTGATAGAAGAAGTCCGCCTTACGATTGGGAGGTTCATTAATCATAACACTACCAATCTAAACACATCCCTAAAACATGTTTTTTTCTCAATTATTAATTACTGTTTGTTTCATAATCAATATTGAAAACTGCTAAGCTGCTTTGCTGGAGAAACTGATACGAACAATAGTAATTTCGGTAATTAACATAAAGTAGAATCCGTTTATTATAACTCCGCTTATAACGACCAACCGCTTATTATGACGTAATCATACAGCGAAATTTGGTTTTGTCATGAAGATTATCATTGCTCGAATATAATCACAGAACCATTTTTAATGGAAGAAGTGAATTCTACTGTACTTTATAAATGTTAATTCTGAAGGTACCACCGCTTACCAGAAGTGAGTGTTCGTCTTATGGACGACGCTCGTCTCAAAGTCGAAGCGTCGCCTACAGCGGCCGACCAGGCGCTGATGCCGCAGGCGCCGCGAGACCAGGAGGACAGCCGGCCTATCTCCTCACTGTAAATAAAGATTCGTATTTTTAATTAAAAAGTAATAAAATGAGGCTAGGTTATATCTTGATGGGACTTCGTTCTCCACTGTCCCCATGCCAGGGGTACCTGCTGCAACTCTTCATTTTCACCAAGGTTTAAAACATGTTATTTATACTGTTGATTGATGGCACTTGGTGAAACTTATTCTTGTACATTATTGATAACACACCTATACTTCTCCACGTACGACGTAATTGTCAATGTGAACCTTTGAGAATGCCGCAAGGCGAAACCGGTTAAATACAATAATAAATACAGTGGAGAAGTACAAGTGTTTTATCAATAATGTTTAAAATATGTATTTGACAAGATGCAATATGTCGCAAACTTCAGTGTGAACGTAAATGAGTTTTAAACTTGTTTACAACTTGTTTGGGACAGTCTCTATACATGTATAAAACAAGTAAGTAATTGTGCGCCGACAGATCTACAAGCTTTTGATAAATCTTCAACCAGTTTTGTATCAAACATGTTTCCAACTTGTTTCTTAGTGAAATCGAGGGAGGTTATAGTATTAGGTCGTTCTTACATTAAACAACTAGACAAAACTGCGAATTCCACCAATCTCACGAAATCGGACATCTTGCTAATACTTTTTAATAGCTGCTGATTGGTTATTAAGACATGTCTACCCCAGTTTCAAAACTCGAGTTTCGTTTGAGTTGCTTAGTGTAGAAAGGGTTGTAGAAAGGTCAAGACAACATGGCATCATTAAAAACTTACTTTTGACTTTCCTGGAGTAGAGTCAAGGATTTCTTGGTAACGGGATTCTCTCTGCTGGCCTTCACCCAGCCGGTGACGTCATACAAAACTGGGTTGGTGCCCTGGACATAATATAAATTCATAAAATTAATATATACAGTGACATCACGCAGCGCCATCAGGTATAGTCAGTTTGAACTATTTCGGAATGTATGTGTACCCTTCTTTAACAAGCTCCCTAATGAAATTAGGAACTTAAATAAACAATACATTGAAGGTTATGTCAAAAGGGTTATTACAAATACCAAGATTATTTGGATGATAAAAAAGTGACAATTGTAAAAAAGTAATACCTTCGAAATTTATCATCAAAATGGATAGCATTTAGGAAGTACTGTTTTTGAAGATCAAATTTATTTATCAAGCGGCCAATAAAAATAAAATATATACAGAGCTGTAAAATCTTGAAATCAACTTTCAAACAAAATATAAAATGGAAATAGCTATTAAATTACATGAATAAAAACTCATGAATCTGCAAGAAAATTTCGGCAATTTCATATTATAATGGAGTTATGTTTTTTTTTATTTATGGCACGTCAATTTGACTTCACCTCGCCTGATGTTAAGCTGAAGGCAAAGTCTCATGAAAGAGGGTCACCATTGCAAACACGTTCAGTGCTACAATGGTGGCGCTCAGCTTGACGGCCTCATCACCTATTATAATGCTAATTATATTCACCTGTAAGTGCTGTAACACGAACTGTCTAGCATGTGGAGCTTTCTTGATAAGTGCATGGGTGTGATGAGGGGCGCCGTAGTGTGTCATGACGCGCTCTAAGAAAGTGTCGTCCGACGAACCTGGATACATGGACTCTTCGTCCAGAAGCCTGGAAATCAAATGTATAGTCACTCATCATTCTACGCACGCACGCGCACGAGCACGCACACAGAAGCGGTGGGAATAGTTGAGACAAATCACTACATAGTATAAAATAAAGTCGCGTTCTCTGTCCCTATTTTTCTTGTCCCTTTGTATGCTTAAATCTTTAGAACTACGCAACGGATTTTGATGCGGTTTCAATAGATAGAATGGTTAAAGAGGAAGGTTTATATGTATATAACATCATGCTACGACTAACAGGTGCGAATGCAGCAGGAATGAAAAATGTTGCAAAAACGGGGTGACGCAGACTACGTCGCGCGGGTCAGCTAGTCCGGTATAAAGCATAGTCTTATAAGTCACAGAACTAATGGGAAAAAATTACCAGTAGTTCTGCCAACAGAACTACTCAAAAGAACAGGTGGGAGTAGACGATTCTCTCAACCTTTTTCCCAACTCAGTTGTGATCGGGTTTTTCAGTCTAACTGTGATGCGGCTGAACTCGATATTTTCCGTGAAGCGATTGCCATCTGACCTCCATAACCTATGGTCCAATGACCAATGTCGATAACGAAGTTTCAAGTTAGACTGGTTGGACTTTTGACGGCTCCGACTACCCGTAACTCAAATGTATAGTCACTACATAGCATAAAACAAAGTCGCATTCTCTGTCCCTATATCCCTATGTTTTTATGTCCCTTTGTATCCTTAAATCTTTAAAAGCACGCAACGGATTTTCATGCGGTATTTTTAATAGATAAAAAGATTGAAGAGGAAGATTTAAATGCTAATGCTACAACCAACTGGTGCGGAGCAGAAATGAAAAATATTGTAATAACGGGGTGGTGACGCAGACGAAGTTGCGCGGTTATTACTATTAAATATAGTCTTCCGTCTAATCGACTGCATTTTTGAGTTGCCATCGTGGTGTGGTATTTTTTTTCACGGCAGCGCCGCTACTCACAGAGAGGACATAGGTTTCGCTTTTCGGGAAGGCTTACCTACTATGTTTACGGGTTTAGTTTTAGCAGTTTTACGTAGTAACTATTTATTAATCTGTGATTTTAGTCAGTTCGAGCAGGACATAACCACTCTCAGCGGCTCTAGCGAGGTGATAATCGTGGAGATTTTGCGCACGATAATAAAAAAAAGAAAAAAGAGGACTGAGGTATATTTACCATAACAATCCACGGCGATCGCACTCTCTAAGGTCTGCCTGAGAACTCCTCACGATAGTATTCTGTGGCGCCTTATCTAGCAACTCCACCATAGGTCCAGGGTTCACCGTCTCCGACAACCAGTCTGTAAGTTAAAGATAAACAAGTCATAGTTACTCGATTGTGTCGAAGTCAAAAAAGAGGGTTATAAGTGACATAACTGAACACATAATCATCAATCATTCATCATTCAAGTTGGCGCCAAAATTCCGCCATTTAAATTTTTCGGTCTTTTTTTATAACGATATAGCAACCTAAATTATTAATATTCCCTCTAACCCCTCCAACTAAGCTCAATGGTCGGTAGTGTACTGGCCAGCATTCGAACCCGGGACCTCTCGATCGTAACTCGACGGTCTACTCTTTAACCACTAAGCTACCAACGCTATTTTAATATAAATGGTTACGCACACATTCACAATGAATCAAATGACATCCCGCATATCAAAATTGGTCAAGCCGTTCTGGCTGTAGCGCGTGCCAAAGAAATGGATATATATTATACTAGCTGTTGCCCGCGGCTCCGCCCGCGTGGATGTCGATTATCGCGTTGTACGACTCTACTCGATTCACTACTTGCCTCTCTATACTATTTTTCCTTGCTGTCATGACAACGGAAATTGTTAGCGATATTAGAGCCAATGTATAGAAATTTACCGGATCAATTGAGATTTATGATTATTACTTCGCTCCCTTGTATGGTAGCGTGATGATATATAGCCTATGTTACTCCTAGATATTGTAGCCTTTTAGAGGTGTAAGAATTGTTTAAATCGGCCCAGTACTTTTTGAGCCTATTCATTACACACATACAAACATACAAGAATAGGTACAAATCTTTCCTCTTTATAATATTAGTATAGATAGGTACATATTGTCTCGAAAATATTACCCTCCTTTCTTCGGCAGTCGGGTAAAAATTAGCCGTATATTATCTAGTAGTAGTATATCTCGCGATAGAATTCGTAAAAAAGCGATTTTATTTTTTTAGTACCCTATTTCACTCAAGGAGAATGTACTCTTAGTATTCTTATAGACAAATATTTTTTGAAATCGGACCAGTAGTTTCAGAGTTTACCAATTACAAACAAACAAATGTTTAACCTTTATAATATTTTAGTATAAATAAGAAAGACATTACCTTCTTCCGCACCATCGTCTAGTTGTATGCCTTCCTGCGCGTACCGCTCGCGGGGCGCCACCAGCGACGCTTCGTGGAACATGGCTTGCAGGCGCTCCTGTAGTAATATAATAATAATAATAATAATAATAAATGTCTTTATTGTACACCAATATGAAAAAATACAGAACAAGTACAAAGTAACTAAGTAAAAATATATGTATAATATAAAAAATGAATCGCGAAATATGTTGGTAAGCGCATAACTCGAAGACAGTTTAACCAATTCGAGTAATTCTTTCTCACATTTGATTCTTGAACTCTACGGAAGGTTTTTATGGAGCAGCGGGAACGGAATCAGAAGTCCAAGCAGCGGGAACGGGATCAGAAGTCCACGCGGGCGGAGCCGCGGGCAACAGCTAGTAACATATAATACTGAGACATTTCATTTTAAGCCGTCGGTCCTGGTAGCTATATGAACATCTATGGCAGTCGTTCCGAGTAGCTTGAGCCCTCAAAAGTCCGACTAGCTTAACTACAGAACTCTGATATTGCCAATTGTTTGTGGAAGTCTGATGGCAGTTGCTTCACAGAAAACATCGAAGTACAGCCACATCTCGCCGGTTACTCTGCACGCACAATGGCCCAAAAAAGGAGGCTAGGTGCGGACAAAGGTGTCCCAATACGATACGATATACCCGCGAGATTGTATGATTGTACTCGGGACTTTAGATCTTATGTTCATCTACATAGAACACATGCGCGAATTTTCTGATTGAAATTACAAGGCCGTGTAGCATACCTGCAAATAGTTGGACAGTAATTTGGACAGCGGTGCTCCACTTTGTTGGCCGGCACACATTGGGTTATCGGCCCCGGGCGTGTCCAATAACAGAATTGAAGCTGACGTCCTGGCTGAGGTGGAAAGACTCCTGGAAAAAAATATAAAATACGACGGTAATATATTTTGTGAAATTGCAACAATTATTTCGTGGAATAGCAAAGAGCGCCATCTAGAAACAAAATAAGCTAAACTTTTAAAAGTGTTGCTGTTATTGTATGGATTAAAGATTTGTTTTAAACATAACATAAACTCACGCATATATCCTCGAAGGGGTAGGCAGAGGCTAGCACCCACATTTCGCCAGTTTATTTATGTTTAGGTCCCAATGTAATAGGTGGCCTATTGCCATTAACCGGGCACTTATAAACCTGCGATAAATACACACATACCTTCGAAAAGCATCGAAAAGTAATTAGTGTGTGCAATGAGAAAACCTAGGATCGAACCCGAGACCTCGTCTCAGCAGTACTTTACCCATACCACTGGGCTAGGGATTTGTTTTAACTATAGACGTTAATATTACTAACGTAAATAGACCGATAGACAACCTTATTATCGTGTAATCGAATTTAAAATGTCAGTGGCAGTGACTTGTGACTTTTAGTGTAGAAACATTGACGTCACTGCAATACGTGTTTCTGTCAAAGTTGATAATAAAACGTTTCACGGTTCTTATACTTTCTCACGTTCTCACGCCTAGGTTTTGAATAAAGTTACGTACATACGTAACTTTGGCAGTCGTTACGGGTAGTTGGAGCCCTCAAAAGTCCAACCAGTCTAACTTGGAACTTCGATATCGCCATTGGTCATTGGACCATTGGTTTTGGATGTCAGATGGCAGTCGCTTCATGGAAAATATCGAAGTTCAGCCGCATCACAGTTGGACTGGAAAGCCGACCCCAACTGAGTTGGGCAAAGGTTGAGAGAATGATGATTAATTTTGTTTATTTGTTTCGCATTTCTTTTATATTATTATGTGTAAAGTGTCCGCAATAAAAGCAATTTTCTTTCTTTCTTTCTTTTTTTTCTTAAAACTAATAAAAGAGTGGTAAAAATTGTTTCGTTACCTGTTAACAAGTGCAGCTACAATATTGAACGTCTCGTTGTACAGTCCTGAGACGAAAGCGTCCACAGCTTCCGTGCCCGACATCTCTCGTTCGTTGGAAGGTGACGGAGTCCTGGAAATACAGGTCGTTGTGTAAGATTGCGTTCATATTTAAATGCGATTGGACATGGGTTCGTTTCTGAGTAAGGTAAAATGTGCCGGGTGCGAGGGATATGTTGGCTACTATCTCACCTCCGGCAATGAAAGACCCAAAGACGGCGTGCGTTTTAGTCGGTTCGAGTCCAACATAACCTCTCTCATCGGCTCCGGTGGAATTGGTATCCGTGGGTATTTCGCGCAAGGTAAAAAAACGTAAAATGTGTTGTGTAAAAGTAGTTAACATATTTAGCTTAGAATAACGAACTTGTTATGTTTCGGGTCTAAAAAGCGAATTTGCTGATCTGGTTGACGAATATTAGTCATTGTACAGTGGGCTCCAAAAGTTCCTGGACACACTATATATCCTAACAAATCTGGCATAGGTATATGACAGGATAACCAAGTTTTTTTTAAATCTTGTTGGTCCAATAGTTGGCTACAGCAAAAGCATTTTCCGTTTTTCTACAGAGGTCTTCGGCGGTACAAGTGTAGGGACATAGTAAGCAAGAGAACAAGTAAGTGTGACATGGACTGGAGTCGGGCCCCAAAGGACTTGTGGCGATACCACATGTACCAACTACTACGACACTCCGGATCCTGCATCGCGAAAGTGAAGTTCTCGCGCTGGTACACATACAACAACCCAACGTTGGGCCGCGGCCCGCCAGGCGTGATCACCTTGCCTGGTCGGAGCATCCTCCCTTTGCGTTGCAGGGACATCATATCCCGTTCCTCCATAGACTCTTGTATGTTGCATTAAGGAGCCTTCCTGCGGTGCAACTGGAAGCAGCTAACTCAGTGACACAGGGTTTAGGCTGACCAATCCTCTCACCACAATGGCTCAATCATTTCCTAGTAATGGTCATCTCCCAACTAAAGCAAGATTGTGTGAAAAGTAGGAAACAAACACACCTCAGGTTGGAATTGGTCTGTGGTGACGAGGGTACAGTCGCGAACACAGCTCTCGCCAGTTCTTCGGCCGCCACGCCCAGCAGACGCGCCGCGCGCTGTCCGCAGCCTGTACTCGCGAACTGGTACTTAATACTAGAGCCGGTGTTAGCTGGAAAACAACAATCATTTATGTAAGTGATTTGGGATTTACAAAAACATTAACTTATTCACCCGGTTACGTAGGTAAAAATGTCTGGCCATGCCGCCTCTATTGGCTACCGGTATGAGGGGTAGACCCAAGAAGTCACTTAGGTGGAAAACAAGCACATGGCCAAGAGCCAAGGGCGTCACACTCGTGCTACTTACAATATAAAGGGAGGGGGTGGGGGGAAGGAAAAGGATGAACGGTAAACGAGTTTCTGTGCTCCGTGAAAAAAGTATCTGATGAGGCTGTGGAGCAGAGCGCCACCATAACATTGTACATGTTTATAATGGTGACTCTCTTACCAGAGATTTTGCCTTCACCTTACAATCAGGCGAAGTAAAATAAAATTGACATACTCTAAGCCTTAGTTGCACGATCTTACTTTGACCGTGACAAAGCTGGTCAACGTACCGGTCAGGTATAAAACGTCATAGCCTTGGTTGTAACTATAACCAGCCACGCTCAAACGTCAAATTTTGTCAAAAACAGAGCTACAAAAATCATGGAAAACAAAAATAAGTGGAAGCGGCATGTAGTCGGTGCACGCGTGTCATTGGTTGACGTATTTATGCTACGAAGGATAAATTCGATAATATGAACGTTTTTGATAAGAATACGTCTAAACTTTTTCGTAAATATTCAAGCTTTTTCAATTCAAAGTATGAAATGCCATAAATACTTTTTTCACTACGGCAGCTCAAACAAGTAAGTTTTACTGCATAACAACAGTGTGCAAAATGCGATTTCGCCCACTGCGTGAGACAAAGTAACTTTTTAATATATATTTTTTATTTTTTCTATAAACAGTGCCAACCATAGATTTTAAAAAGACTTGTTCCGCGATGAACTTTCCAACTACATAATCTGCACTCTATTCCTTGGCCGTCCTTTAGAAAGTTCTTTAAAATATGAAGGTCCAATTTCGAAATTCTAAATTTGAAAGGTATTTGTAAAACGAATAACCATGTTTTTTATTTAAATTATTTCATATTTTAATGTATTATAACATAACATAAACTCACACCTATATCCCGGAAAGGGTAGGCAAAAAAAAAACAATTATTTACTAGTAGAGCACGGTATTATTACCGGTTATGTGTGTGAGTTTGGCGACATCGGTTCCGCTACTGCAGCTATCGCGTCGCAGTTCTACTAGTTTTTCTGTTCTGTGTACTAACCATAGAGTTAACCAAACCATTACTATCAAACTGTTAAATTTGACGGTGACCGTGACTTTGACGATGACCATGACAGATAGTTCGTGCAACTAAGCCTAAATAAAATAAAATGAAATGGGCAGCACGAATATGACGCCCCTGGTGTTACCAACGTCCATGGGCCACGGTAACCACTTTTCATCAGGCAGGCCGCGTGCTTGTCTGCCATCAGTGGTACAAAAAAAAACAATAACTCCTTACCTTTAACCGCACCAGCCCATCCCAAATGACAAATCGCAGCCATTATTTTCCAGATCGCCATCTGTTCCTGTTCAGTCACCCCGAGGACTATCAGAGCGTCCTTCAGGGCAGAGAACTCCGCCGCATCAGACTTGTCGCTATAGCTGACAAACGGGTTCGGCACGTTGACTGGCGCCTGGTCGAAGAGCAGTTCTCGGCGAAGACGACCATCGCACCCGTGGTATAAACTGGAAGAAAAAATTACATTAAGTAGGTAGGTAATGGTAAAACTAAAAGGGATTTAGAGTTTTTACACCGGGACAAAAAATAACATTTTACACAGGACATGATTGAATCTCCCGTTCTAATTGAGCAGGTAGGACTGGGGAAGTACCTCCGCCGTACAGAATACCGCGGCTAATAATAACCTTGTGTTGTGTTTTCGGCGGTGAGCAGGATAGTCAGAGCTCACTGGAGAAGTTTTGTGTAGTCAATGGGAAGACTAAAAACCCTTCTTTGTCTTCTACACTGACAGCACAGAGACTCTTTTAACCTTTTGCCCTCCCCCTAACTACCCCTTTCCCCCTCTTCTCTATATGGTAGGCAGCACGAATGTGACACGGGTGTGTGGAGCTCTCGCCGCACTGAAGCAACTTGCCAAGTGCCATACATCCCGACTTAGTCAGTGAACCATCAAAAACACTGCGCACTCATTGAGAAATCGCCTAAGCGCTAACCCGCAAAGGTGAAGTGGTCTGACTTTTAGATGAGCGATGTCCAGACACACTAGGACATCATCTTTTCGCGGGAGGCTCTATTACAGGTGGAGAGCTAACCCCGACCCATCCACGGCCATACATGCACGACGATATAAAGCGTGCTCCACCGTCAACAACATCATCACTTACCAACAGGCGAGATATTAGCCTAACGCGAGCCAGTACATTAAAAAAATATGAGGGATAAAATTTCGTGCAAAACCACTCTATTACTAGGCAACAATAGTATCTGTCATTTAAATCAAATACTAACACATTGAGAGCTCGTAGAGGAGTTTGTCCTGGTCTCAGATCCGGTAGAAGGATCTGTACGGAAGCCGCAGCGAGCGCGCCAACCCCGTCAAAGTCCAGTGACGTCAGAGACACGAAGCGGGACGCGTGGCTGTTCGAACCCGTGCTGTGAATAGAAGTCAATAACTTATTTATTGCAAAGGAAATAATTCGGTACGCAAAGACTAATATATAATATATATATATATATATATATATATATATATATATATATATATATATATATATATATATATATATATATATATATATATATATATATATATATATATATATATATATATATTATATATATGTGGGTAGGCACAAAAAATTCAAAAAGTACTATTGAAGTTGATCAACTACTGTTTCGTTGGCCCCGTCTTATGCCAATACCCAAATAGGCGGGGTCGGTTTTACTTGTAAGTCCTTCTCCTCAATTCTCAGTTCCTGGATGTCCTTTTTTTATCGGACGCAAAATTTCCACGGATACCACCTCCACAAAAGGCGGTGTAGATGATTATGCTGGACTCGAACCGCACAAAACACACGTTGTCTATGGGTCTTTGATTGGTGGTAGATATATCTCTCACACCCCGGCAGACTCGGTGACATCTCTTACAGATGACCCCTTTCCTCTAATCTGGGAAACATGGTGTCTCCATTTGCCCCCGGCGTGCTTCTGCTGTCCATCTGAACGTACACCATTCAGGTGGTCGGAAGTCTACCTATGCTTCTTTGTAACCGTGGCAAGCCATTTTATCATGACCTGTACATTTGATCTTTGGTGTATATGACTAAACCATCTCAGTCTAGATTATTGAATTTTGAGTTGATGAACTGTTCATCTATACAGGATATAAGGGTAACACTCCAGAAGTCGAAGGCCCCTGTAGCACTAGCATGAACTCCTATCGAATTCGTAATGTAAAGGTTTCGAGAGAACGGAGCATTGTGATTGGCAGTCTGCCTCTTGTGGAGCTGTGTGCGTGTCTAGCCCGCCAATCGCAATGCTCCGTTCTGTTGATACCTTTATATTACGAATTCGATAGTATTTCGTGCTAAGACTACTGGTAGTTGTGTACCACGAGTACTACCTTCGCTTCAGCTTTGGGAGTGTTCCTTACACCCTGTATAAATTGTATCACAATTCCTGAATTATCCTGGAATGAAAATTTTTTATTGGAACGTAGAATGATAAAGAATTTAAAAAAATGATCCATACGAACTCACCGTGAAGATCCAAAGACGTGTAGTACATCAAACGCAGCGTCTAACCGCTCAGGGGTCAACTTGGATCCCTGGGCGGGGTACGCGCTTGCTAGGTACCACACGCAGTGACGCATCGCTGAGGTCTTGCCGGAGCCAGACCTGGAAAATGAAAGATGGCCTTTATAATAATAGCTATGGCGGAAAGTTTTTCAACGGAAGTATGACGGTATCTCCCGACCTAATTGAGCAGTCCCACTTCCCGTCCTATATTCGCTGGGTGCAAAGCGGGGAGTAGGGACAGACGAATCGATCGCAGCGCCCGCCGTGGCTAAAAAAGGAACTCGCGGCGGATGTCATCCTTGCGTATACATAGTGGAGTGTTGTTGTTTATTGTATTTCGTTAAAAATAAAGAAATATGGGTCACGATACCTGCTGTGTTGGAAACAAGAACAACGAATGAAATGGATAACAGCCGTCAAGAAGACAAAGTAAGTTAACCTATAAAATAACACTTTTATTGTTTAATTATCCATGTAGTATACATTTACATGTTTTTAGTTTTACAATAAACGATTTTAAATACGACGTTTCATTGAAAATATTTCTTAGTTTATTTTACTATTCGTAATGACAACTCGCCATTTGACACTTCAGAGTCCGCCTAAAGTTCATCCGCTAGTTGGCGCTGCCGTCGCGCACCCAGCGAATAGCGCGGTTAGTAATAACCGTAACTTAAAAACAAATAAAACCTAGGTCTAAGTCAACGCAGACAAAGTCACAGCTTTAACTATATAAAATTAAATCTGTAGCACTAGCATGAACTCCTATCGAATTCGTAATGTAGAGGTTTCGAGAGAACGGAGCATTGTGATTGGCAGTCTGCCTCTTGTGTACCTGTGTGCGTGTGTAGCCCGCCAATCGCAATGCTCCGTACTGTCGATACCTTTACATTATGAATTCGATAGTATTTCGTGCTAAGGCTACTGAAAAGTTTGTTTGCTTGCACCCATTAACCTCTGAAACTACATAATGCACTTTAAATATATATTTGCAGTTCTACAGTCTGGTAATAGTGCCATCTTTCTGTTAACAAACTATGTTATATTTCAAGCATAATCGTTAACTAGGTAATTATACAATTTATGTAAATTTATTAAAATTGGATAAGCAGTTTCCGAGAAAAGCATCCGCGAACATACCACTTAACACGTGTTTTACCATTAAGATAAAAAAGATAGTTATAAATAACAATTATTTGTACGATAAGAAAAATAACTCTGATGTAGCAGGATTGCTTATCTATTTAATAGTCTGTTGTAGATATACCTACTTATTAAAGAATAATATCGACATAGCAAAAGGGTATAAGTGGGCATAGACTTCAAAGAAAAAACGTCCTTAACTACAGCATAAATATTTAACAGGAATATGAAATTCCTGTAAACTGTCGTTGCCGCTTACACGCAATCGTTGATATAGGCTTAATTTAATTTTCGAATACTATTTAAATTGTCACAGCATTTCAAGTATTTTATATGCCTAATATGTATGCAAATTGTCAATCTAATTTCCAATTTAACATGTTTATTTATTTACTGCCTAGGTTTTCTAATGTCGAATCGACGGCATTTTTGAGTTGCCATCGTGGTGTAGTAATTTGTTTCACAGTAGCGCCGCTACTCAGGAAGAGGGCACTCTACGTACTCAGTATATATTTATTTATATCTATAGTTGCGGCAAGCTATGATGGCTGTTTTGACACGACTGGTTTTGCTCGTTTTCTCTTTTTTGGTGTGTGAAGTTTATTTTCTTTTGTGCCAGTATCGCCATATTTTTCTTCAGTTATTCGTCTAACAGATCGTTGTCCAATATTAAGCAAAAAAAAAAAAGAAAATGAGCAAAACGTCAAAACGGCCATCATGCGTGCCGCAACTATAGTTATCATTTAAGAACTAAAGCCAGGGCTTATTTTAGGTTTTATTTCAGGAAATAGCTCGCAAATTAAGTACAATGTAGTTTTTTATTTGTCTCATTGGCATGCACACCATTGATGGTGGTATTATCGTGCGACCCCTGATTCCCTGAATCCCTGATTGCTTTCCTCCATAGTTAGTCTTCATTATTTTAAAAGGAAACCAATTCAAAATGAAAAAATAATTATTATTACAGTGGAGTAGTAAACCTTCCCGAAGAGCGAAACCTATGCTCGGGCCCTTTCGTAGCGGCGCTGCTTTGAAACAAATTCAATTCAATTCAATTTATTTATTTCTAAACAAACATAGTTTGTATTGAAATGTCAATTTTAACTTATAAATACATACAATCAATGAAAATACACCATGGCGTCAAAATAAAATAAAATAAAATACAATTCCAGGCACAAATAATTACTACACAACGAACTCAAAACCAATTTTGTCACTCGTATAGGAGAGGAAATGCCGTCGACTCGAAAGAAGAAGAACTTATTATTATTATTAGGTACTTTACAGCCGTAATTGATGATGTGCAAATTAGTTTATTTCATTTATTTGATCTCGATTTTACTTCCTCTATAACCAATATTTTAACAATAATTTATTCAAAATGCAATAGTCTCCGAACATCCTAATGCCGTGATAACATACGTGACAACCAATTTCTTCGAGAAAACTAGTAATACACGATTTTTTAGTACATTTTAGTAAAATTCGTATCGATTTTATAAATTTACCGCTTATGAACTTACAAATCAGCTTAAATACTGAAAATGCACTCTATTTTCATAACAGAAAGGGTTAAAATACCTTGATCTTTTTGAAATCTTGATGGTATCGAAAGCTTTCAAGTCATATGTGTATCTAATTCGCTTAATTAGCGCTCTTATATTCGGTCGATAGACCGATGGCCGTTGGAGCAAACGAAGTCCTAGAGTTGTGTTACGAGTGGGTTCACGTAGGTAGTGTACCGGTCAGGATTAGAACCCGGGACCTCTTGATCGAAAAGCCGATTCTCATTAAGCTACAGACACCTATTCTTTCTTCTTTTTTCCCTTTCCCACTTGCTTTCCGGGCAAGTATAAGAATGTTCACACAGATTCATCTTAAGTGTTTCATTTTATTTAATTTTCCAAAATTGGCAATGTTCCTCCTGGAGGATATAAATTTACATCACCCAATGGCAACGTAATTGGCAATGTACGCTGTGGCGGACATGCGTTATCAGGAAAGTGGAAAAATAAAGAATTCATTTTTAATTTTTTTGGGTCTTCTGATCAATATCCGAAAACAGTTAAGTAAGTATATAAATAAAATCATGTATAAACATTTTTTTCATGTTGCCAAATTGAGGGTTTATGTACCTACTTTTGACGGATTAGGAGATTTGACTGTAACATTTATCATTAACAAATGGCGCCGTTGAAAATAATTTGTCAAGCGAGATCTAAACTATTTCTGTTTATAATTCAATGAACATTGCAATTATGCAGTGATTTATTTGTTTCAATCAGTGTTTACATCTATTTGTAGACAAATTGCGTAGGTTTATGTACTTACGTAGAATGAAGTTATTATACTTAGTGACGTTTCCTATGAACTGACTTTAACTCTACATATTCTTATTTTAAAAAGTTAGTTAAATATGCATAACAAAATTAAACCGACACCTATTGAAAATATCAGAAAATGTTAATTCATTTTAATAAAGCTATTACTACTAGCGTTAAAGAACAACAAAAATTACTGCGCTACCGAATTTAAAATGTCAAATGAATTTAAATATGCATTTTTATGATAGCCGTCTATATCTGACAAAAGGTTTTTTAAAATATCATGTTAAAAAATCTTTTCACGGTTCATAGGTATTATACTCGGTCACTTTCTCACGTCTAGGTTTTGAGTAAAGATACGTAAGTCACTCGCATTGTCCCTCAAGTATTACTAATAACTTTATGGATATACCTAACATTGGTACAGGAAAAAATATGAAGCAAAAAAAAAATCTGCGGTAGCGCGATTATAAGGAAACTTGCTCTATTTATGCTAGTGAGAATAACTTTATGATCTGTTCACCATGTATCACGAAAACAACAAATTAATAAAATTGACATAAAATTTTTGAATTTCGAAGTCGATTAAAAAGAATAATTAACTCATACAAAGCTCAACAGGCTAATTGACACTACGAACACCGTTTTAATCACCATTTATAAGTTAATTAAAAACAAATAAAAAGATTTTCGTGTATTTAGCACATCACTAAACTAATAATACTGTCCAATTTCCATGCTAATGAGAAACTGGTGTGACAGCGGGACACTAATTAAATAAATTAACGTGTCCTTGTTTACTTATTCAATTAGTTTATACATATTTGACATTTGCAGAATACCTGCTTCGAAATAGGAACTGCTTTTAAACCTGTGTTCTAGATTTGTTTTTTTTTTCCACATATGTATAGGGTAATTCCAGGAGAGACGGACCAGTAGGTGAGACGGACCACTTCAAAAAAACTACCAAAAATATTTTATTTTTTTAAAACGGTAACACTGCAATGCCTCTGTCAACCATTCCAACCGTTGGCGTGGAGAAAACGACGTACTTCGTTATTGTTTTTATTCAAAAAAATAGGTGAAAGTTATTGGTAGTCTCTGTTTTTATTAGTGGGTGATTGTTACAGGCAGGTATGTATTATTATTTACAGTTTTCAACAGCAGTAATGACTTTTTTGCGTCATTTTGTTTATGAAGTTGTGTTATAACCTCAACATTGTTCATTCCATCTACATAGTTTTTTTTAAGTGGCTGGTCCATCTCTCCTAGACATTTAGGAGAGATGGACCACTGTAGTTTGGGTGAGATGGACCATTTTAAGGTTACTAACAGTTGTGGTCAAATAGTACGTTTATATAACAAATTACTATTTTTTTATATTACTTACAAGGGAAATACTTTTTATGTATATTTACGATCTTTCCGATTTATTTTCAGTCATGCCGTTGCAATACAAGAGAAAGGGTAATGTCTCAAGGGGGGATTGGACTGAAGACGATTTGAGAAATGCTGTTCAAGCTCATACAGAGGGGATGGGGGTCAATGAGGCAGCAAATACTTATGGCATACCAAAGTCCACGTTTAAAAGAAGACTGAAAAAAAAACAGCTTACTAAATCAAATGTTCTTGGCCCTAGTAGTGTATTGAGCACAGAAAATGAAAAAAAGATAGTCGCACACATTATAAAGCTGCAGAAGAGAGGATTTACTCCATCAAGACTGTCAGTAAGAAAAATGGCTTATAATTTAGCGGAGCAACTGAACATCAAACATACATTCAATCGTGAAAAGAAAATGGCTGGTTTTGGCTGGTTAGAAAGCTTTTTAAGAAGAAACCCTGAACTCGCTATCAGGAAATCGGAAGGAGTTTCCCAAGCACGAGCTCAAGGCATGGACAGAGATAGCGTGAACCGGTATTTTGATCTTCTTGAGAAAGTCTTCAGCGAGAATGGCATGTTCAATAAACCAGGGTCCATATTCAATATGGACGAAAGCGGTCTACAATTAAATAATAGACCAGGAATGGTGGTAGCTGCCAAGGGATCAAAAAATATTCCTACAATAACTTCAGGTGAGAGAGGTGAGACTATTTCTGTCATTGCATGCTGTAGTGGTGAAGGCCTATTTCTTCCACCTTATTGTATCATGAAAGGTAAAAACAAAAAAGCTGAATTCGAAGATGGAATGCCGCCTGGTTCTGTTGTGAAAATGTCACAAAAATCAGCATATGTTAACTCAGACATATTTTTTGACTGGTTAAAAAATCATTTTGTTCCCCGCAAACCTGAAGGCAAGTGTGTGCTAATTCTTGACGGCCATTCATCTCATTGTAGTGATGCAGAAATGCTCGAGTATGCAGAACAACATGACATTATTATCATTTGCTTGCCGAGTCATACTACCCATTATTTGCAACCACTGGACAGAGCCTTTTTTAAATCTTTAAAAACGTTTTACTATGATGAGTGCAACAAATTCATAATTAATCATCCATCAAGAAAACTAACACGTTTGCAGTTTGGAAAAATACTGGCTTCTGCTTGGAACAAGTCTGCTTCTGTCAATAATGCGATATCTGGGTTTTCTTCCACTGGGATCATACCTTTTAATAAAGACGCTATTCCTGAATATGCTTTCTTATCATCAAACACATCTAGCACTGCAAACCAGCAGCAGTTAATATCTTCTATTGACAATACAAGCTTACTAAATGATCCTTCTATCTCTATTCAAGCAGCGTCCACTAGCTTTGAGTGTCCTGTGTCTAGTCAAGTGGCATCTACTAGCTTTCACCGTTCTCCATCACATGAAGTAGCAGTCTCCAGTCAGAAAATAACACCAGGGAAGATATTAGATATAGTTTCTCCTGTACCATCTGTGGAGAAGACACGTGGTGTGCGTCAGAGATCTAGGCAGTTGGCTGAAATATTAAACTCTGCTGAAAACATAAAAGCTATCAAAAACAAAGGGATCGGTAAAAAAAGCACGGCGAATAAAAGACAAAAACTGGAAAAAGAAAATGTAGCCTTGAAGAAACTACAGAAGAAACAGAAGGATGATTCTGATACCTCAACTGATTCAGAGGTTATTTCTCTCCGTGACAGTCCTGAAATAGTAGAGTGGGATGACAACGAATGTGCAGGGTGTGGAGAAAACTATGAAGACACTTTGAGTCGAGACGAATGGCTGCAATGTACAATTTGCGAACGCTGGTCCCACGAAAGCTGCACAAAGTTTAAAAATATGTGTGATAGGTGTGGTGATACCATTACCAATTAAAAAAATGGTATTTATCTCATGAAACAGCTTTTTTCATATTTTAAACTTGTTATTAATTCATAGATTGTCAGGTCCGTCTCACCCACACAGTGCGGGATAGATGGACTTCTTAGATGTTTTTAAAATGACTTAAAACTAAGGATAATATTGATTTTTTTTCTAAAAAAGTGATATTTAAATGTTAACTAGTAATACTAAAATTATATAAAATATACAGTGACGTTTTATTTAAATACTATCAAAAGTAATGGGCCACCAACAAAATGTGGTCCAACTCTCCCGGAATTACCCTACATACATACATACATATGCTCTACGAGCGTGAGCATATGTATTCATGAAGGGGTAGGCAGAGGCGTATTAATCACCCACATTCCGCCAACTATGATTTTCGGTCTCACGTAGTAATATGGGGCGAGTCTATTGCGGCCAATCAGGCACTTTGTAAAAAAGTCAGACCACGTGAGAAAATGTATAGCAATGGCGTCCCCACCTCCAGGTCCCAGTAGGAGAGGTAGACCCAAGAAATGCTGGCCGTTAAATAAAACTGAAAGACAGTTGCACAAGCGCCTTCATAATGATGATGATTATAAGAATACAGCCGAACAGTAGTTACAGTAGTACAGTAGAACCCGAACGCCCCTAGTTGTAATTTTTTGCCAATATGTTGTGTACCAGGAGTACTTACTACTTCGGGGGTGTTTTCCTTTCACCCTGTATATTTTGGATTAGTTTTATTTATTTACTTTATTGTATTCCAAATAAAAATCCATAATTATAATCTACGGAAGCATAATATTTAGCCATAAAACGAAGTATATTGATGTCAGTGATTATCGAAGTCTTCTTATAAACATAAATAATTTGACCACAATCTAAAAAATCACTGATCGAAAATTTAACACAATAATGGAAACCCCTACTTAGTAAGTAGGTACAAGAAACGAAGCAAGAATCTGCAGATACCATTACTCTATTTACGCTAGTAATAATAAGTATAAGGTAGCAACTTACCGGCCAAGGAAGACGATAGCTCTATCACGTCTTGAAGCCAACATGCAGCGGTGCGTAGACTGCGCAGCGGCAAACACGTGCGGCGGCATATCGTCGGCGCGGCAACCTCGGAACATTGCCGCTACCTGAAAAAAGTTGACATGTTACATTAGAATTACAATTTTTCATTTACTTTCTACATAATATTATTATGTACACATCTACATATATATAAACTAGCTGTACCGCGCAACTTCGTCTGCGTCACTCCGTTTTTGCAACATTTTTCATTCCTGCTCCGCACCTGTTTGTTGTAGCATGATGTTATTTACATATAAACCTTCCTCTTTGACCATTCTATCTATTAAAACAATCAAAATCCGTTGCATAGTTTTGAAGATTTAAGCATACAAAGGGACAAGAAAAATAGGGACAGAAAACGCGACTTTATTTTATACTATGTAGTGAGTAGTGATGAATTGCTGTTCGTTAGTCTCGCTAAAACGCGAAAACGGATTGGACCGATTTGGCTAATTGTGGTTCTGAATTATTTATGGAAGTCCAGAGAAGGTTTAAAAGGTGGATAAATATAAAAATGCTAATAATGGAGCAGCGGGAACGGGATGAGAAGTTCACGCGGGTAGAGCCGCGGGCAACAGCTAGTTCTACATAAATTAAAAGGCAGTTAAGATCATTTTGTCTGAGTTATGACGCGAGCTTATACTTGAAGTCTCTATGAAGGATGGAATTCGTGACGAGGTATACCGACAAAGAACTAATGTTACTGACATAGCTTCCAAAATAAGCAAGCTGTAGTGGCAGAGGGCTAGACATATCTGACATATGATGCATTCCTTCAAAGGAATTTGGCTGATCGCCTTTAATTTGCAAATTTACCCCACCGTCAGTACTTATGTTTTACCTAACACATGTTTTGTTAGTCACATTGTTATAGATTTCTTTAGAAAAATAACATGTCTTATGTATCGGTTTCTTACCTTTTCAGTATAAATAGGAGCCGTACGCTTGGGTGGTCCAAGGATGAGAAGCGAATGGCCTGCACGTGCGTGCGGTAGGCCAGCGGCATACCGCGACCGGAGCACGTTGAGGGCGCCACATTCGTTCAGACACCGCAGAGAGGCGATGTCTTCGCAACGCTCCAGTTGGGGAGGGTTGGCCTGGGGACAAACCACTTTATCAAAGCTTAGCTGTTGCCCGCGGCTCCGCCCGCGTGGATGTCGATTATCGCGTTGTACGACTCTACTCGATTCACTACTTGCCTCTCTATACTACTTTTCCTTGCTGTCGGTATTAGCGCCAATGTATAGAAATTTACCGAATCAATTGAGTTTTATGATTATTACTCCGCTCCCTTGTATGGTAGCGTGATGATATATAGCCTATGTTACTCCTAGATATTGTAGCCTTTTAGAGGTGAAAGAATTTTTTAAATCGGCCCAGTACTTTTTGAGCCTATTCATTACAAACATACAAACATACAAAAATAGGTACAAATCTTTCCTCTTTATAATATTAGTATAGATTTCACCCAGAGTATTGATCACATCGAGCTTGACACGTAAGTAAACCTACCGTCATATAGATTATTTATACTGTTGATTGATCGCACTTGGTGGAACTTATTGTTATACATGATTGATATTGATAACACACTTGTACTTCTCCACTGTAATTATTATTGTACCTGACCGGTTTTGCCTTACGGCATTCTCAAAGGTTTACATTGACAGTTATGAGCATTCTAATTCCTAAACACTAAACTGGTTAACAATTTTTCATATGTGGGTAGTACTAAAATTAAGCATACCAGCCCAAACTTTTCCCCACAGATTTGGGGAAAATGTGTCTACTGTTTACCCTAAATAAAAAGATATTTTAGGATTATTACTATACCGGTTAGGCACAAAACTAAATACAATGGAGAAGAAGTACAAGTGTGTTATCCCGTTATATAATTTGGGCACAAAATGAGCTCTGTATCCGGCACAATCATTGACTCGAATCAGATGCATGACTCTAGGCTGTATATATCCATCCGATGTTAAACAACCCTATCACTTAGTCACCTTATACGACACTGCAAGGGTTGAGATGACGGACTGGATCCACCCTGTCATTTCTCCCGCAAAAATCGCGTAAAACTGAAGTATAAGTATGGTTGCATGTAAGGTTTTTATTTCGGAGTCCAGGGTCCGCCGACTCCTCCGTTCTTAGGAAAGCGACTGATGACTGCATCCATTCAGCACTTCATCCGTTGAACTGCAGGTGTACATACCAACTTATAGATAAGATTTGCTTGGCCTCGAGCAATTTGAGGGTCCAAAAATACTTCTGAATAAATAACTTAATATTCTAGGACAATCTACACAACGTCACCTAGACCCATGGTAAGCATAGTTTAACTAGCTTGTGTTACGGGTTCTAGAATGCGGATAAACATACATAGATACATTTTTTTTTGTAAATACCAAATCAAATCAAATCAACATACATACATATTATACATAGAAAACCCAGACCAATACAAATATTCATATTCAAGCACACAAATATATGCACTGAGTGGGAATCGAACCTGCGCCTCCTGCGTAGCAATCGCGTTCACTACCGCCACGCCACGGAGGTCGTCGTAATGTTAAACCCCTTGCTCTCCCCCTTTCCCTTCAGGGTGGGCAGCGCGTGTGTGACACCCTTAGTGTTGCACACGTTCATAGGCCACGGTGGCCGCTTTCCATCAGGTGGGCCGTGTGCTTGTCTGCCACCTACGTAGTATAAAAAAAAAAAACATATGTTTGATTCTCCAGAACTAACCTTCTCCAAGTCATCCTCGTCCACTGTGAGTGTCTCGCCAGTCTGCACCACTCGCACCTTGGCTCTGCCCGTATCTGCCTCTCCCTCTCGCACCACGGCGGTGAACCCCCCCCGGTGCGCCAACCACATGTGGGTAGTCACCAGCCATTCTTTCTCGCATGCTAATTGTTCCTCGGATTTTGCCTGGAAAAAGAAGAATTTGTGAAAAAGATATCATTATGCACCTCCAAGACCAAATATTAGTATTCCTTCCTAGCCTCCCCACCCCTTCCCAGCTCTCCCCCTTTCCCTTCAGGGTGGGCAGCGCGTGTGTGACACCCTTAGTGTTGCACACGTATATAGGCCACGGTGACCGCTTTCCATCAGGTGGGCCGTGTGCTTGTCTGCCACCTACGTGGTATAAAAAAAAAACTACTATTCTTGGGATTGTTAAACTGTGTATGAGTGGTGGGCTCCTCCTCCCCCTCCTCATAATCTCCCACCAATTACAGAGAATTTTGTATAGGTACTATTTAAGTATTACTATTACTATTGAATCACTATACTCTTGCGTCCGTGATCAGCACCAATTGAAAATTTAGCCGACCTCAAAAATCTATCACGGCATGTGCAAGTCCAACTTCTTCAACAAAACCAACCCACACGTTTGTCATTACGACCAATCCTACATACATACAACAATAATACAAATTATCTCCATACAACCTTCCATACTTCACCCACACACCGCGAATACTACAAGGAAGTCATGTGGCCTACGCCAATGTAGGCTGAGTAAGCAACAACGGTTTCCGTAATTATAACATCAATAGATTTTCAAAAACTACTAAGCAACTTTGTTTTTTAAAGTGACAGCTGTAAAAATGTAATACGAATTTAATCATCAAAATGGATGGCATTTAGGAAGTACTGTTTTTGAAGATCGAATTTAATTTACTAAGCGGCCAATAAAAACAAAATTAATACAGAGTTGTAAAATCTTGAAATAAACTTTCAAACAAAATATTAATAATGTCTACCCCATCGGGGATATAGGCGTGAGTTTATGTTATGTTTGTTTTGTAAATAACTATCTGACCCGTGCAACTTCGTCTGCGTCACCCCGTTTTTGCAACATTTTTCATTCCTGCTCCGCACCTGTTGGTCGTAGCATGATGTTATATACATATAAACCTTCCTCTTTAACCATTCTATCTAAAAGAGCCGCATCAAAGTCCATTGCGTAGTTTTAAAGATTTAAGCATACAAAGGGACATAAGGACATGAAATATTAGGGACAGAGAACGCGACTTTGTTTTATACTATGTAGTGATGGAAATAGCTATTAAATTACAGGAATTTGAATCTGTAAGAAAATTTCATATGTAAAGACTTATTATTTTCTACAATAGATTACCACCATGTTACGTCTACTTCAAAATCTTATCAACAGTAAATACCCTAGATGTATAATAATAAACAGTAATAGTCGATTTCACTTCACTTTCGTTGATTCTAACTGGTCATGCTCGGTGTCTTCATGGGTCAATGCTATTAATTTATCCTTATGTACAGTAGAGGGCGCGTGGGCGAGATAAGTCGGTTAAAAAAATAGCAGTAATCGATACACTACCACGCCTTGAGCGAAATATTTGCTTGTCAGTAAAAGAGTCCTTTGCAAGTCCTTAATGATAAAACAACATTGTTAGAACAGATCTGCACCGCGGGTTCACTCGCTGTAGAATCGCCTGTCCACACGTGTCTCTATAAAAACTAAACCTATATAGGATCATTTGGTGGGCTATCTGTCTGTCTGTCAAGACCATTTTCTAATGAACGTGTAGAGTTGTAGAGATCAATATAAAAAAACAATCATGTCTACCTCTTGCACAATCAAAAGATATAAATAAAAAATGTGATGTCGGCGAACCCCCGGTAAAAACAAAGTTCCTCACGTTTTCTCTTCAACTCCGAATACAATTTGAAATGAAATCTGTATTATTCCCTCTCCTTCTCTGCCTGACTGAGCACTCGCACGATAAACACACACGCAGTTCGTAACGT
Source organism: Pelosia muscerda (assembly GCA_963691645.1). NCBI lineage: Eukaryota > Metazoa > Arthropoda > Insecta > Lepidoptera > Erebidae > Pelosia > Pelosia muscerda. Next base: position 4,368,133 of record OY829118.1, read on the forward strand.
GACGATTTCCACTTCATTCCAAATTTGTAAATATTCTCCGATATGTACAGCGCTCTCCAGACCCACAGTAAGCATATTTTAACTAGCTTGAGTTATGCAAAATCTTTAGATTACTTGCTGTTCCAGTGCGGTTAAAAACAAGGTTCTTGTAATAGTTTTTTTCCAAAATAAACGCGTACAAACAAACGAACTATTCAGTACATGATTGATATTATTAACACACTTGTACTTGTCCACTGTATTTATTTTTGTACCTAACCGGTTACTTTGACTGTTATGAGCATTCTAATTCCCAAACATTACACTAGTTAACAATTTTTCATATGTGGGTAGTACTAAAATTAAGCATACCAGCCCCAAACTTTTTCCCCAGATGTGAGGAAATATTGTCTACTATTTAACTGTTTACCCTAAAAATATGTTTCATAATTTATATTCCCACTTATAAATAAGCCATAGGATCTCAATGTTAAAATAATACGTAAGTATATTATGTTACAAATGTCAAATTCTAAGATAAATCATGTCCAATTGTTTCTATTCAGTTTTATTAGTATAGATATAGATGTCACTATAACAATTCAAATAAAGAGATTTACAGTCCGTTTAATGGTTACATTGTTTGACGTTTCGCATTCGAATCATTTCGCAACCATTGACGATTACATCTCGTGCAAATATCCCATGGTATGGGTGTGGTGATTGTCAAGTGTCGTGTTTTCGACTAGAGATTACTGATAGGTCAGTTCCTTGTAGGCCAAGCTGCTTGGAATGTTAACTATTCTTATGTAAGTGCAACTGTTTTGTACAGAGCGAAATTTGAACACATCTTATGAGGCCGTCAAGCACCATTGTAGCACTGAATGTGTTTGCAATGGGACCCACTTTCATGAAATTTTGCCTTCAGCTTAACATCAGGCGAGGTGAAATCAAATTGGCGCGCCATAAATAAAAAAAAACATTTTGGATTCACAACTCATGCCTATACCTATACACATGCTAATTCTCTTTCCTCTCGACGAAATAATCTGACTTCTCTTGACTTTTATATAAACGACGGCGACGGCCGCTGAACTCTCCTATCATATAACTTCTGCTATCACGATGATAGAAGTTACAAGTCCCTTGTTTTTTTTTTATATATAATTTAGATGGCAGACAGAGAGTGGTTACCGTGTTCTATGGACGTTTGCAACACCAGGTGTCACATTCGTGCTGCCGACGATACAGAGAAGAGGGGAAGGGGTAGGGGAGAAGGGTAAAAGGGTCTCTGTGCTGTCAATGCGGAAGACAAAATACGAATTTCTCGGTGTTCCCATTGACAACACAAAAGGTACTTCCCCAGTCGGACTGCTCAATTGGGACGGGAGATACCGTCACGTCCTACCTCCGTTATTTTTAAATTCTCTTCGTAAAATTCTATGCCTCCGTGGCTCATTAGGCGTAGTATGCGCCGGTTGTGCACGATGTTATGGGTTCGATCCCTACACAGGACAAAAATTTGTGCAATCCACAAATTGTTGTTCCGAGTCTGGGTGTACTTTGTGTCCGTTAGTTGTATGTTTTAAAAGTCCCCCGCGATACAGGGCTTGTTCCATAGTGCGGGTGTTGCCTTTTAAAAAAAATAATACCTATTTAACACTTCTTTGCAGTGAATTTTACTTCAAGTGCATTGAGCACCTTATATCCAAAAACTGTTTCCTCCAAACATATTCGATTCCAGAAGTTTCTATTAAAACATTGCAGGCGCAACATAAATACAATTGCAATAAAAAGGACGAAGCAATATTCTACAAAGTTGAACGCAAGATGAGACGGCGTTTATCCAATTTTAGCTCCGGAAACCTAGCGTGCCAGTTCCTGAACGATATGCAACTTGATAGGGCTACGCCCTAATGAGGTTAAGTCAACTAGATCAGGTTTTTTAAATTAAAATTCTTAAAGCATGTTGGGCATATTTCATAGAACATCTTTTATATAAAAAAAAATAATTCCACACATTGACCGACATATCTTGTGGCAGATTGTACCAATTGACCTCTGTACACTATATATATTAAGTATCTAGATATACACTGACGGACTCATAAACTGCATCAAAGTAATAGACGACTTTGAAATAAATATTTTAACCAAGTATGCATACTTTCTATACAGATTTAAATTGAAACCTCTAGATTGGTTCGTGAACTTTAAAACAGCGTAGGGTCATATCTTTAAGTTTAAGTTTATGTACTGGAAAGGACCTTAAGACTTTTTTTGAAGAAAAAACAGAAATTTAAGAAAAATTGGTTTACTTAAAAAATTGGTTTTAACAATAGACACAAACTTTATGCAAGGGTTTATTTGTGTTTTAATAAGGTGTATTACCCCCACGTGCCCTTATTACGGATTCTAATCGGTTCCGCATAGATTTTATAAGAGTTTTTAAAAGATCTTGCGGAATATTGTCCCATTCTTCTGAAAGTGCTGTTCTTAGTGCTGCCACTGTCGTGGGCGAAGGGTTTCTCGCATATACAGCTCTTTTTAAATTGTCCCAAACATGCTCGATGGGATTAAGATCCGGGCTGCGTGCTGGCCAATTCATTGTACGTATCCCAACCTCTTCGCAATAATGTTGAACTTGTGCAGCTGCATGCGGCCGGGCATTATCCTGCATTAAAGTAAAATTTTCGCCTATGAATCCCATGTAAGGCACCACGTGATCTTCTAATATCTTTGTTATGTAGCGATGTGCTGTCAAACACCCTCTATTACCGTTTTGACGGACCATGTCTATGAACACAAGTTCTGTTCGCCCGTTCATCGATATGCCACCCCAGACCATACATGAACCGCCTCCAAAAGGAACACGCTCCTCAATGCAACTTTGAGCATATCGCTCCCCACGTCGACGATAGACTCTTCTGCGACCATCTGCACCATATAAACATGTCCTACACTCGTCCGTGAACAATACAGAGGCCCACTGCTCTTCTGTACAATTCAGGTGATGACGCGCAAATCTTAAGCGAGCTTGTCTGTGAGCTGTAGACAACTTTGGACCATTTGCTGGTCTAAAAGGGGTGATATCCGCTTCCTTTAACCTTCTTCTTATTGTTCGTGCACACACGTTTACTCCACGCACTTCATTAAGCTCGGTTTTGATGTTAACTGACGTGAGGAAACGATTTCGCAGGGAAGTTATAACAATAAATCGGTCATCACGACCTGTGGTTGCTCGAGTTCTGCCTGTACCACGTCTCCTCCTGTAAGAACCTGTCTCTACAAACCTTCTGTATATTCTAGAAACCGTAGACTGGTTTAAATTTAAATTTCTACCAATCGTTCGTTGATCCAAGCCCTCCCGCACCAATGCTACAATTTGTGCCGCTTGTTCGGACGAAGTATCCATATTATGGTTCAAAAACTCTCGATGTGTTAAAAAACTAACCCAACAATTATGCTGGTAACAATAATTCAATTGACAAAACAAAAAAAATCAATGAGAATCAATTTAAAACTTTGCTGTAAATAACACGCAAATCTGATACTACAAGTAAATTTTGTTTCCCGGCTATATTCATTTGTTTTACTGCAGTTCTATTTTTAAATTTAATTTTTTTTAAGATTAAGAGCCAGTCTTTCCATATTTATATAATTTAATCTAAAAAGTTTGCATACTTATTATAAAAAATCCTTTTAGAGTAAACCTGAACTTTGATGCAGTTTATGAGTCCGTCAGTGTATTTGCAAAGCTTTCAGTCCTGTCGTCACTTCAGGAGTTTTATTGTTTTCTCATAATTGTTAAGCTTTTACAATTAGTCCCACTCTCTCCCTTCCTACGCAGGACCACACGTGCAGGGCTTAAATGTTTTGGAATGCCTTACCAGATCACGTGCTTCCTTCTTCCTACAGGCCCGAGCATAGGTTTCGCTTTTCGGGAAGGCTTATTACATCCTCCTTATTCATTTGATTTGAGATCAATCAATTGGATGTGTTATTTTGGTGCCTTGTCTTTAGTGTGTAGTCCCCACTGTGGTTTGTATTGTACCTGTTATGATTTTCACAAACGTCTGTATCATTTTAGCGTTGTTGTCGATTGCTTTTGAAGCTTCCACCTCGGAGCCCGTAGTCCGATCACTCCTGGCTTATTATAAATATACGGAGAGAGACCCTACAGAGCCCCTTTTCCAGCAGAAGCATACAACCTGAGTCCCAAGTTTCAGGGACTGTTAGGAGTTTTCTCTCTTTTTGCCACATGACAGATTCCCCACACGCTGAGTCCCTGGATAGCTAAGAATGTCGTCTCTTTTTGTAACTGCCATCAATTTTATGTCAGCAATCGTAAGAGGTAAACCCGTTCCAGCGCCATATTCGTCAATCATTACACTGGCTTGCGAGTGAAGTTGGCCGTCTCTGTTGTTTTTGGAGGGACGCCATACACCCGTCAAATACACAATAATCAGACCTCTAACTCTGATTAGTATAAAAACATTAAGGAGTTTTTGTCGGTGTCTGTTTTTACAACACCGCGGCACCACTAATTGTGTTTACATGGAGGAAAAACTGGTAATGGATTCTCATGTGTGATCAAAACATAATCAAAGCAGTATTATTGTTTTATAGGATCCTTGAGGTCTTGGCGTGGCGGTGCAAACTGCGCCTTCCCACATTCGGGGTCTAGATTGAGACATCGTGGTCCGTATACCTGAAGGCGGTTATCTCAAAAGAGATGTCCCGGGGTCTGCCGGAGTGCGAAGGATATTTTGGTTAATGTCTCACCTCCGGCAACTAAGGTTCCAAATACGGCTTGCCTTTTGGTCTGTTCGAGTCCGACATAACATCTCCAACCGGCTCTGGTATCCGGGGTGATGTTAGACAAGTACTTTTGCTTATAAGTATAATTCTAACTCGTATTCGTACTCGCTATTGGGGGTAAAACGGGGTGGAAGAGTGGTGGACGGGATCAAATCTCCGCCGCTGGCAACTGAAGTTCCAAATACGGCTTGTGTTTTGGTCGGTTCGAGTCCGACATAACCTCCCCAACCGGCTCTGGTATCCGGGGGGATGTTAGACAAGTACTTTTGCATTTAGGTATAATTCTAACTCGTATTCGTACTCACTATTGGGGGTAAAACGAGGTGGAACAGTGGTGGATGGGGTCAAATCTACCAATAATAAATTATATCAAAACAATTCGCCCGCGTTTCTGCCTCGAGAGGGCCTTCGATGAAATTGTAATTTTGATGAGTACGGTGTGAAGTTACCGCGATCGTGATTATCTTCGTATTTGAAACGCATAGTACTTGACATGATCGTTTTCAAAGTACCAAAAACACGTGGGCGACAGCCCTACTCGCACGCCGTTTTACGACCGTTTTATTCTATCGCAGGTGTCTAGATAAACAGTTTGCGTTAAGGGTGACCTACTAAGCCCATCTGTGCGTTTGTGGGCCTGTACCAACGCGGAAGACCGTTAAACTGAACGTAAAAAGATCATGAATCTATTGCTGGTGTCCGCTGACCAAAATAGGAAGATGTGGGTTCTATTACATGCGGGTTTTGGGCAGTAAATGTTATACTGCGAAGGTACGTACTGAGTGTACTGACTCAACTTACTATTAAAGATGTTTAATAGGTAAAAAAGATGTTATACACACAGTATTGCTAACAAATTGCAACGCAAAAAAAATTACAGAAAGACACGTTATTCGTAGCTATTTTATGCCGCGTTGTATCTGCTGCATTTATAGAGTTTGTATATTGTTATAGTCTATGGTCGCGAATATTATGTGCGGCGGGAATTAATTTTGAATTTGGAACGGGAGGCAGAGATAATATAAATAATGAGTTCTGACGCCTATAGACTGCACGCCTTTTTGTAATAATAATCTGCAAGACAGCAATAAAAACTTGCGCATTTTTGGTAATCCGTCAGTGGTCCCCTTAATGATAAATTTTGTTCCGTGCAATCAGTCTTGTTGTATCAGGGAGTTGTAGTATACATATAGAAGTTATTGCTAGTCACTAAATTACGTGATTTAATCGCCGAAATCGTCCGCCTGATACTCTCTAATACGTTAATCGGTAGTGCTTGTGCGGCTAAGCACGTAATTAATTACTTTGCGATTTACACCGCATAGTAAGGAATCAGGTCAAAATTTCTTCCAAATTTATTTAGCTGCTACATTTTCGGTATACCCACTTAGTTACAAAGTGCCCGATTGGCGACAACAGGCTCGCCCCTATTACGTGGGACCGAAGGTCATAGTTGGCAAAATGTGGGTGTTTCATATTCATCTGCCTACCCATATGTATGTATGTATGTATGTAATCGCCGAAACGCAATGCACTGTCGATGCGGTCACAAAATAGCGAGATGACCAACGCTATAAATAGCGTTCTTTGGTCGTTAAACGCTTGTTGAAACGAAGCACCAGTTGTGTCTTCAAATCATTTCATCAAAATGCCACAATTATTCTATTTAGATACTTAGGCGAGCAATGGGGAGACAAAGCTGAACTGTCGCTGTTTAGAACAGGATAAAAATAATCAATTAATCATTGCATCGGTAACTATGCAAAATTTCGAGTATATACTCCATAACTAGCTGTCGTCTGCAGGTTCCGAGAAATAAATAACAGCAAAATCCTTACAACATACTCGTAGCTAGTAAAAAATACACCATTTAAAAGTATGATTCCGTTGCCGACCGCATACAACAACTGCAAATGCATGCAGCAGAGATACAGCGTACCGTGAAATTGACTTGAATGTTGTTTTTATTCTTTGCTGCTTCTCAATGAGGCTGTATACCCATATCGAGGTTTAACACTTAGCCTGCGTTGCACCATCTTACTTCACAGTGCAGTTAAAGTACCGGTCAGGTATAAAACAGGTTGCACCATTTGACAATAGTTAAAATTACGTCATAACTTGACGCTAACTGTAACCGGAAACGCTTGGCCGGTAACTTTAACCGAGCTACTAAATACACTGGTGCAACACATTTAGCAGAAACCATTAGAATCTATGTTACTGTAATGTTAAATTTGACGTAAACGCTTACTTCAAAAGGCAGGTGGTGCAAATAAGCCTTAATGTATTAGAAAAAAATAAAATGAATATAAGACATATGAGCAGATTGCGGGACTGACATTCTTTTATATCCATGGACAAAATGTGCGGGCAGATGACGTGTCGTACATTACTTGTTAAATTTCGACACGGATAAACAGCATCATTGAAAAGCAGTAATGAAGTAAAAAATAAACAATATCATCAAATTCATATCAATATCCCGGTGCGCTGTAGATACTGGGGCGGTGTGCGTTCGACTACGAGATCATACCTTTAAGTGCACCTGTAAGTACATAAAACACAATACCTAATGAGCCGGGAATATAGACAGATGCATAATAATATGTGATGAGAATTAGCACCTATTGTTATTTGACCGTGACTCATGGCTTGCATCGTGCGTATCCATTTACAGATATTGTGTATTATTATTCTTAGAAACCATTTGACGGTAAATAGTTACAAATGTACTATGAACACACGACGAATGAAGCTCCCCGCTTTATATTCGAAGAATTAGCTGGACTGCTACGCAAGGGATGCAGGTTCGATCCCCTCGCGTTGGGTCATAATAAATATTTATATGCATGATATGATTTCGCATAGAAACTCTACGCTAGTTTTTTATTAATTTTTTTTTCATATTTAGGTCGTCAAATTGACTACACCTCGCCGGATAGTAAGCAGGCGAGCTTCTCAAAACATGGTCTAATCATATATGGATCGTTGACACCAAAAAAACACACACGGAAATAAGCTAGGCGCCTCGTTTTTCTAAATCATAAGTTTTCCTATTACGAGCGTAAAACCAGCGCCTTGTACCGCCCAGTCAAGCCCCACAACAGATCTTTAGATAGCCATGTAAACAACTTATTAACATTCTATTCACAAAGCAATCCAATTATTTAACAACAGCACATTTACCGCCGCATGGTCGTACGGAGAACGTAAGCGTATTAGCGCACAACTCAACTTATTATATTGGTTCTGCTAGAACAATGACAAACGTAGATATAGAAGAGGCTAGATAACGCGGTTCCGTCTTCCTATTCTTCCGTGTGATAGTGAAGAAAGAATACTCATTACCGCGTCTCATACGAAAAGGTAACTAACGGAAAACTCGAAATAAAACGCTGTACTAACCCCTCGGGCTAGCGTGGTAAAAGATGTCATTCTTGGCTTCAATATCTAAGTCGCCTCCGCTCGTTCCGCCTTCTCCTTCTCGAGCATTAGCCTCCCAACACTGGGAGAGGCATATGTCCAGCAGTAGACCGTGATAGCCCTCCGGAACCATCGGTCTACTTTCCCAATTCGTCCACTTCCCTACAGGTCTCTACTTTCGTTATTAGTCTACTTTCCTCATTGGTCTACTTCGCCCTAGGGCCAACTTTCCTCATCGGTCTACTTCCCTATAGTTCTACATTCTCCATTGGTCTACTTTCTACATAATATGAAATTATTCGATTTAATTCATTAGTCCATAGAGCGGTGTCAAAAACTACCTAGACTAGCCGTCAATTCAAAGTCCACGAGTCATCATCTTCGCATTCATCTCGATCGCATTCGAGACCTGCGTACTGGTCTACAGCAATGCTCTCTACACGATCTCTTAACCCTGAGAGGAAGCGCGAAGCCCAGTCTGCCAATCAGCTGATATACCGGCTTGCATCTCAGGTTCAGCCTTGAAGATCTTGGTGGGGCTCCAAAAACACCTCCTGACATCTAGGGATATTTATGGTGCCCAGAGTCTCTGGGGATGTTTTTGGAGTTTTTGAGCTGTAGTGGTTCTAGTGGTTCACCGAACTCTGGTCCACTATTGCAGTACTATTGGCATTTGTAATAGTAAAGTTCACTCCTGAGACTTCACTTAAAGTGTACATCAATGCAATGAAAACGTGTCAAATGACTATTTATACTGTTGATTGATGGCACTTGGTGGAATTTGTTGTTACACATATTGAGAACTCACTTGTACTTTTCCACAGTATTTTTATTTCTTAATAGACCTGACCGGTTTCGCCTTACGGCATCCTCAAAGGTTTACAATGACATACAAGCCTATTCCATTTTTTTTTTTTTTTTTTTTTTATCTATGGCACGTCAATTTGACTTCACCTCGCCTGATGTTAAGCTGAAGGCAAAGTCTCATGAAAGAGGGTCACCATTGCAAACACGTTCAGTGCTACAATGGTGGCGCTCAGCTTGACGGCCTCATCAGATGCTTTTTCACGCCCCGCTTATCCTGATAAGGGAATAGGCCTTACAATGTCCATGAATAATCTTAAAATGCCATCGATTTTGGACTGTGTTATCCAGCGTACTCTAAATCTATGGAGGTAACGCTATCAGGTAATAAGTCACGTCGAACGACCGGAATCTGGGCTAATGTTGGCATACTTCTGGTATGCCGACGGCATGCCGAAATCAGGTTTAATTGTCATTTAGGGCTAGAAGACTTTTGTTTTTACGACTTTGGTAGGTCCTTATTATATTTCTTAGGCATGTAGTGAACACCGCGTAACTTTAACCGACAGTACCTATGGTTAGTTGACGAATGAGACACGGTTCAGTTATAAGTACAATTTTATAGGTAAACTAGCCTATGCCCACGGCTCCGTCCGCGTGGCTGTCGGTTATCGCGACCTAAGCACCATCTGTGCAACTTAAATTATACATATATTACTAATTATAACTCTGGTTTTACTTAACCGATTGCAATCAAACAAATGTAAAAAAACCGCATCGAAATCTGTTCAGTAGTTTTTGCGACCATCGCGGACAACCATACACTTTTTAAAATTATATAATAGTATAGAAGTCTTAGTTAAACTTTTTAACCGACTTCAGAAAAATGAGTGCAACAATTTTGACGATATCTTTTAGTGCTTACCATGTGGTCCCTTTTTATTTTGATCCACTTTGATAATGGTATCCATAACCGAAAGCCACGCGGCAAAACAAATGTTAAGATTGTATCCCAATTAATATAATTATTCTGAAAAGGTAACAGCCCTTATACTAACAGTCAAATACGAGTACTAGCCAACTTCAACTAATAAATAGCACTATATCAACGCAATAAAACATTCATTCGACATCTACAGCGTGTTCAAACTTTGTCCTTGTTGATTCGTGCTTCAGATATGTTATTTATACAAACCTAGTCGTGCCTTTAAGCCCTGAAGGCATTACTATACAAATTTAAATCGAAATTCAACTGTGCAGCATTAAATTTTAAGTTATTACTGTTTTATTACGGTTTTTGTCATTTGACTACATAAATATCTGCCGTCTGACCTCCCATCCGGGAGAAGAAAACTTGTATTAGATTGTCTTACCTTAATCAGCAGATGTAACCAGTTTCCAAGTGAAGTTGAAGGGGCCATTTTTTTTTATCGTGCGCTAAGTCCCCACCGATACCACCTCCACCAAAACCGATGGAGGTGATTATGTCGGACTCGAACCGACCAAAACGGACGCCGTCCATGGGTCCTATCGATTGCCGGAGGTGAGATTATACAAGACATATCTCTCGCACCCCGGCAGACCCGGGGACATCTCTGTTGAGATGACCCTCTTCCCTAAATGTGGGGACCAAGTTGAAGGGGCCCTGAAGATATTAGGTACTATACATTCCAAATAAAATTTATGTGCAATATTTCACAAGTGCGAAGAATAAAATCTCCATACGTGTTTCGCCCATATACGAGGCATTTTCAGTAAATAAATAGACTTCTTACCCGTCTACAGACTGGTAAGAAGTCTATTTAGTTACTTCGAGGGGTGCGGTAATGAACGAGACGGTAGGAAGCGCGGGTTCGCTTATAATATGGCTATTTGCATGTTCTGGTCGTGCCTCAGAGAGCACGTTAAGCCGTCTCGGTCCTGGTTGTCATACGAACATCTATGGCGATTGTTACGGGAAGTCGAAGCAATAAAAATAGTGGAAGCCAGATGGCAGTCGCTTCACGAAAAATATCGAGGTTCAGCCGCAACGAAGTTAGACTGGAAAAGGTGGACCGCGGACTCCGAGGTGACAGCTTCGTATGCGACCGGGACTAACGCTAGGATAATGATGATGTTTATCGTAAAGATTAAAGAATTATCAAAGTATATCAAATACATAAGCTATATAAAAGCCGCGGTAGCCTAGTGGTATGGGTAATGGACTGCTGAGACAAGGTTTCGGGTTCAATCCCAGGTTTTACCATAGCACACACCAATGACTTTTCGATGACTTCGATGTATTTATCGCAGGTTTATAAGTGCCCGGTTAATGGCAATAGGTTCGCCACCTATTACATTGGGACTTAAACATAAACTGGCGAAATGTATGTGCACCTCTGCCTACCCCTTCGAGGATATAGGCATGAGTTCATGTTATGTTATTTCAAAGTATTACTTAAAAGGTATTCGTCGATACACGCACTGCACTCACCATAGTTAAGAAAGTCTTCAACAGTATATTATTAAAACTACGATGACAGTAATCATCTGAGATATCTGTGGCAGGAAGCCAACACTTATCGATCAGTTGCAATAAGGACTCGTCCACATTGGGCGCTCAATCGCAGGCTGATCGTTTGTTGTAGATTTACTGCACTGATTGTCTATGATCTACATTTTTTATATCACTTAGGTGGAAATCACCTGGTGGAAAATGGATGCCATGGCCAATGGACGTTTGCAACACCAGGGGCTGGTTGGGCCGGGTTTGCAATTCGTGTTGCCGACCCTGTAGAGGGACAAAAGTAATCAAAACCCTGTTGGATTTCTTTTTAATCAAAATATATTACGTGCCGTGTTAGTTTAATTCAATCGAATCATTCACTTTTAAACTTTCATGTTAAATTTTGCAAATTTTATTGTATTTACCATTATGATAGCGTTAATAATACCCAGGTTTCGCTAATCAATTTATTACCTATCAATCTCATAAAGATGCGGCTACTAACCTCGAGGGAATTATTCATATAGCAATTACAGTCTGCCGCATATAATTTGCCTAGTCAAACAGATGCCTTCTACACAGTGAAACCTTGAAGTAGTGAGATGTTGATAATTAGTTTAGTTAAGTGTGGAGCAGGTGTAAGTGGGCAGATGAGGAAAGTCGACATATGTATTAAATGGGTTCAAATGAACTACTTGCGATGCCGTTGTCACGATAGCACTAAAAATTAGAGAAATAATCACCAATGTTTACTGTTAAATATTTCGGGATATTTATCATGTTTGCACCGGTCCGCGCTAGCCTAGTGGTTTGGGTAATGGACTGCTGAGACGAGGTCTCGGGTTAGATCCCAGGTTTTACTATGGCACACACCAATGACTTTTCGAAGTTATGTGTGTATTTATCGCAGGTTTATGAGTGTCCGGTTGATGGCTATAGGCTCGCCACCTATTACATTGGGACCTAAACATAAATAGGCGAAATGTGGGTGCTAGCACTGCTGCCTACCCCTTCGGGGATAGGTAGGTACAGGCGTGAGTTTATGTTATGTTATAATGAACATAAGCAGGACCAAAACTAGACGTCCATCATAATTCTCACAATATTCTTACCCGATTTCTCACTATAAGACTCTATGACGCAACAATACACAATATAATAACATTTTACTATGCTTTTACGAGTGCTAACAACAGTGGGAAGATTGGACAGACGGGCAAATGTGTCGCTATCAAAGTTATGACACATAGACACCAATTGGCGGTTATGTGTCAAAATGATACAAAAACCAGTATACACACAATAGGGCGAATAGGGATCCAAGGGAGAATAGGGATTAAATGGTCAGCTAAACTCTGTAGTAATTTTCTTTCAACTGTAATTTTGGACTAGTTCATTATAATAACAGAATCATCAAATATCTGATGAGGCTTATTTGAGATCTAGTAAAAGAAATTATGTAAAATATTCCATTGAACATTTTGTCCCTATTCACCCTTGGATCCCTATTCACCCCGTTTTAGTTACGAGATGCATAAGGATTATTCCACTTGAGTCACCCAGGTGATATCATCTGGGTGATCAAATTCCACATTTGTGTGTCCTAAAATCACCTACCTTACATCTCCGTGGTTTAAACCAACCACACCGCTATCACTAAGACCCCTTTTACAACCCCTTGTTTGCAGACATCTCATGCAGACACTGCAAGGAAGATGAAAGATGAAACACATACCCTCTGTTACTCTTTAAAAGAAAAATGGGTATGCCAAAAATAACTTCCTAAGCGAAAACGTATGCGGCTAAATAAATCTGTAAATAATTTGCCCAGCTTCCTTGCTATGCGGTGTAAATTCAAGTCGCTTGAGAAAACCACGGTAAGGAGTTCATTCCATAGCTTGAGCGTGCGCGGGATGAAGTAGGTATTTCTAAAACCAGTAGTTGTGTAGTGGCATCACGTCATATTTTTGTTCCAGGAACTTCTGAGATTTACTATATATATACTACAGGTAATAATAATAATTGGTAATCTTCAAAAGCAGGTATTTGCTTTAAGCTTCAAAAGCTATAATTCACATCCTTCAAGTCAAGTTGGTTTGGATCTTGAAATCTTTGTGTGTCTCCACACAGAATAAGTTTATTTATACACACAAATACCTACTAATATGAATCAATAAATTGTACGTGTACTAGAATTTGAATTATTTAAGGACACGATAATGGTATGGCATAATAATAAACTTGGTAGTAATATTTGTAAACTGTTGTATACAAGTTTCTTGCCACTAAGTCGGTAGTCGCTAGACGAAGATCTATTGCTAGAGAGATTTAGAAATTGTACATATATACCTATATATGCTAAAATTAGATTACTAGAAAAAAAAGTAAGAAGTGTTTGTTTGGTTAAAATTTGAGTACCTATAGATATATTGATAACAATTGAAGAAAAAGCGGAGTTTGAATACCTTCATCAGAAAAGTCTTACGTGCATTTTTGTTTAATAATAAATCTGTAAATTACTTATTGCCCACTTTTATATATATGCGCCACTTTGGTTTGTAAAGTCGGGTTTTTTTATTGATAAGGCATTAAAATCTATAAAAGAATTAATAGACGATAATATGCTTGCATTCTATTTCGGAGAGCTAAAACACACTATCGAACTAAAAACGATCTACGAACAAAAATAATCTAGGAAACTAAAAAAGAAAACTAAAAATTACTATCGGGCTGTACACACAGCCTTTTCATTTCAAAATATGATTCTAAAATGAAACAACTGTCATAATTAAATTTTTCAAATATCTGTGTACCTGCTCATTGGAATACCAACACGTTTCCAAGTCGCTCCATGACACAGCATGCCCAAAATGGCGCCTAAACCTGATTAGATTATATACAGTGTGTAATCGTTGTAGGTGTTGAACGAATAGTTCATCTTACTGATGTCATAAAATTGACTGCATGAAGCCACAAGGTCAGTGAGGCTCTACCCGCCTGGGGCTGTGGATTCGAGAACTATGAGGGACAAGTATTATTGTGAGTCACATGAAATTGAAATAACAACTTTATTAAGAACTAGCTGACCCGCGCGATTTCGTCTGCGTCACCCCGTTTTTGCAACATTTTTCATTCCTGCTCCGCACCTGTTAGTTGTAGCATGATGTTATCACTTATACATATAAACCTTCCTCTTTAACCATTCTATCTATTGAAACAAACCGCATCAAAATCCGTCGCGTAGTTCTAAAGATTTAAGGATACAAAGGGACAAGAAAAATAGGGACAGAAAACGCGACTTTATTTTATACTATGTAGTGATTTCCATCCAGGCATTCACAGTTGGCTTATGTTAAATAACGAAAGTGCCACTTACAAGTTTCTCGTTTATTAGATTGAGTAAAAGTACACCTACTGTGAGTTGAAAGATATTTGATGAGCGCCCCGTTGTGACAAAAATTCTTTTACTATGTTGAAGTCATTTAATGGGACATCACCTATGTCTAATGTTGTCCCGTGCGAGTGACGAAACTGCATACGCTTGATTATATAACCACACTCTTTTAGATTATAATAAATCAAAATATAACTTATTAGTTTGACAATAAGTTATGACAGAAGGCAATAAAATTATAGTTCATATTGACAGAATTCAAATCTAGTATAATTTATTGGTGAGCGAATCTTTAGTTTTGAAAGAAACGTATCTGTCCACATAACATTAGATGTCATAAATCTTTACAACTTAAACGCAGTTACGCCTATTTCATACTATAATAATACCACCTCTGGATACTAACTATTGTCTTAGCTTCCTGGTATAAACTTTTTGCATCTACTACTTTCATCATTGTTTAGAAAACAAACTCGTCGGTTTCAGGACTTTTTTACCCTGGCCTCTCGTTAAAACGTCTTAATATGGTTGTAGCGTGATTATTATACGGGATTCAATCTTTATTTCCATAAATCACATACGTCAGTTTACTATTTAACTATTCGTATCGTATAACAGATTTCCGGGTTTGACTGCATTTTAACCTACGACAATTCGACCTACATGACATGAATAGGGCTGCCACATAAAAAAAGACAACAAATGACAAAAAAAAGTTTGTTTATTAAAAACTACTTACTTTCAACATAAAAAATTAAGAATAGATTCAAAAACAGATTTTATTTTTAATCGATGCGTGATCTTCAAATGAATTTTCAAACTCTTACGAGCTTTTCGAAGCTAATATTGATTATTATGTATAAATAAAACTCTAAGATGACAACCCTGACAACACTTTACAATCACTGGTTCGTTTCTATGAATATAGTTCTAAAAATGGCGGCGATGTGCATGGAATGCCGCCATGTTTCCTGTCCTCCTAATATCGTATTCAATGCGAGTAACACAGGGGAAGATTAAATAATAGTTATAGCTCTGTTGCCGACCATCTTCGGCTAATCCAGCTAACTTTGTTTATAACCATAGAATCTGTAATTAAATTTTGTTTTTCTATCAATAAAAATAGCAATAAATTTTGTTAGGATAAATGTACAAGGAAGCTATCGCGATGGTCTTACACACACAAGATATAAGTTTATTTCAACCAAACTTTTAAGACAATAATGTTATTAAATAATTATAGATATACCTCAAAGATGAAATGCGCGTAAAAACTTTTCTAGATGTCGGTGCTGCCGTTGAATTCAGAGAATCCATTTCAAATATATTAGGTTAACGAAAACAAAAGGTACCTAACCATTCTTTTTTTAACTTTTTCACATTTTTAATTTTCGCACTGCATGATATATGGTAAGCGAAAGCCGGGTAATAACGCGATCATATGGTAAATATAATAAATTAACCTTTTCATTTGTTTGACGTTTCGGCCAGGTTGCGCTAGCCGTGGTCACAAGCTGACTATCAGTCAGCTTTACCATACTCAGGTTTCGCTAACCATATTTTTCATATTTTATAGTACAGACCTCCCGTGTCGTCTTTACGAAACATCTGTTGTTTGTCAGTTACATTCATGAGGCTGCACCCCAAAATACCTTAGAATGTCCTAACCATCTGATTACCATATTTAGTTACCTAATGGTAGGTATTACATCGGATAAGCGAGGCCCAAACCAAGTAGCTAGCTGTTACTACAGTTGATAGACTGGCTCTCGTCTCGTCTTTTATTATAACATTTAGGTTGCAGACAAGCACACGGCCCATCTGATGAAAAGTGGTCACTGTGGCCTAAAGACATTTGTAACACCAGAGGCGTCACACTCCTGCTACCGGCCCTGTAGAAACCTTCCAATGCCTTTCTAATAATTAGGTAAAGCAACTGCGGTAGCCTAGTGGTATGGGTAATGGACTGCAGAGACGAGGTCTCGGGTTCGATCCCAGGTTTACCATGGCACACACTAATGACTTTTCGAAGTTATGTGTGTATTTATCGCAGGTTTATAAGTGCCCGGAGAATGTCAATAGGCTCGCCATCTATTACATAGGGACCTAAACATAAACTGGCGAAATGTGGGTGCTAGCACCTCTACCTACCCCTTTGGGGGATATAGGTGTGAGTTTATGTTAAGTTATGTTATGTTATCATCCAAAGAAACGGTACGTGAGTATCTACAATAGCTATCAGTTTCTTCCATAACTCAATGCCAGCTAATCAATAAGATCTCGGCCCATACTCAGTAAAAAGTAAAAGTATACCATAAACAGTATAATTGTACAATTTCTCCCAGACAAGGTCGTTAGTTAAGGGTTTAGAAACTGTACTTACGTGGAAACTGGATGCGACAGAAATGGAGCCGCGAACGGAATGACTCACCGCTTACATCAAATATTTATTACAAGTATTACTAGCTGACCCGCGCAACTTCGTCTGCGTCACCGTCACCGTTTATGCAACATTTTTCACTTCTACTCCGCACCACTTGGTTGTAGCATAATGTTATATACATATAAACCTTCCTCTTTAATCACTCTATCTATTAAAAAAAACCGCATCGAAATCCGTTGTGTAGTTTTAAAGATTTAAGCATACAAAGGGACATAGGGACAGAGAAAGCGACTTTATTTTGTACTATGTTACAAGTATTATTTAGAACTAGCTCGTTGTGTGCCTGGTACACACCAACTGAACGCAGGTGAGCGATGGCAAACGAACGAACAAGCCAATGAGTGTGTACGTCACGGGTATGAAAAGGAATGACATTGGTTTTATTTTTTCTCTGCCGTATACCCATTAGTTCTGAACATAACATTATATCAACTCACGTCTATATCCCCGAAGGGGTAGGCATAGATAGGTGCTAGCACCCACATTTCACCAGTTTATGTTTAGGTCCCAATGTAATAGGTGGTGAGCCTATTGCTATTAACCGAGCATTTATAAACCTGCGATGAATACTTATACACATAACTTCTAAAAGCATCGAAAGTTATTGGTGTGTGCCATGGTAAAACCTGGGATCGAACCAGAAACCTCGTCTCAGCAGTCCTTTACCCATACCACTAGGCTACCACGGTAATAGTTACTACTGACATAAATAAATTTGGTTTAGGTATGATGTTGGTCAAGCAAGACAGGTCAATAGCCTTCCAAGTGCGGCTTTTAAGATATACTACCTATGTAAATTGACCACAACTAACTCTGGCACATAATTCTCAAGAGTTCCCACTTGCATTTGTACACTGGCGAGTATAATTATGTGCACAGTGGTAATGAAGCAGAATACAAATGCCCCCCTATCGTTGTGCGCTCTGTATGCCAACCAAATATGTATAAAATCTGATAAATTTTTATACATATTTATTAGAATTTATTAGAATATGTACATATTTTAGATATGTTGTTGTGACTATATTTGTAAAAAAATAATTTTATTAATGATCTACGTTTTAGTACTGCAATATATTTAAATTTTGGAATTTATGCCTGTTTGTCTGATTGTCTGTTTCCGCTGTTTAATGGGGGCTATTTATCATAAATACCTCGTTAAATCTAATAATGAATATATAAATAACAATGCCAATTTAAATCATATATTGACTGTCTGTTTTTTTTTTGCGACGGACCTGCTTCATTCGAATACGCTGCATAATTTCTTTGAGATAATATTTTTTTTATTTTTTTTTTATATTATCACGCCTATATCCCCGAAGGGGTAGGCAGAGGTGCTAGCACCCACATTTCGCCAGTGTATATTTAGGTCCCAATGTAATAGGGGCGGGCCTATTGCCATCAACCGGGCACTTATAAACCTGCGATAAATACACACATAACTTCGAAAAGCATCGTAGTCATAATAACAAAACTGTGATAATTGTAATTGCTCCTCTTTTTTCTCGATAATATTGCTACCGCATAATACTGATCTGTTTCATTTTAATGTAAATATATTGCAGTTTACTAAAACGTAGATCACGTTTTAGTAAACTGTAATATATTTAAATTTTGGAATTTATGCCTGTTTGTCTGATTGTCTGTTTCCGCTATTTAACGGGCTATTTATCATAAATACCTCGTTAAATGTAATAATGAATATATAAATAACCATGCCAATTTAAGTCATATATTGACTGTCTGTTTTTTTTGCGACGGACCTGCTTCATTCGAATACGCTGCATAATTTCTTTGAGATAATAACAAAACTGTGATAATTGTAATTGCTCCTCTTTTTTCTCGATAATATTGCTACCGCATAATACTGATCTATTTCATTTTAATGTAAGATCATTATGGATAAACAGATATAGCGTCGGTGGTTTCGTGGTTAAGGAATCGGACTTAAAAGTGAAAGAGGTTCAAATCTTGGTCATTACTTACACTACCGACGTAAGCCCCCTCCTAACACAGCCATTAAATTTAGTTGGAGAGGTTAAAGGGGATATTAGTAATTTTGGTTGGTAATATTCTTAAAAAAAAGGGAACCAAAAAGAAATATATCGAAAACCGCGTAAACACAAGTAAATTCTTTTTTTCTTGTTTTAGCAGATTTTGCTAGTCTGTACGCGGTTTTAAAGTTTAGTTTCGGCGTTTAATTGGGCAGGACGCTGAATGCAGTTAAATAACGCCGCAACGCGGTGTCCAATCCATCTATTTTGGTCCTTTTAATAGTTTACTAGAACGAAATAGATTTATAAGGCTAGTTCTACACTATTTTTATAGTAACATCGCTGATCAAAGCAAACTTGGAAAGCGGCATCTAATCAAAGAGAATTTGGACATGCAATAAATCGGGTCTCGCCTGACATTTTTCAATCTTGACTGTTTGAAGAGATAGATATCACTACATAGTATAAAACAAAGTCGCATTCTCTGTCCCTATATCCCTATGTCCTTATGTTGCTTTGTATGTTTTGTATCTTTAAAACTACGTAACGGATTTTGATGCGGTTTTTTTTAATAGATAGAGTGATTGAAGATGAAGGTTTATATGTATGTAACATTATGCTACGACCAACTGGTGCGGTGAAAAATGTTGCAAAAACAGGGTGACGCAGACGAAGTTGCGCGGGTCAGCTATAGACGTTAATAAAATAAACTTGATCGATGTCTTGTTTTTATAAGAAAATAGGTAAACTCATGCAGTTGTAACCTAAACTTAATTACAGTAATAAGTAGATTTATTATCCAGTAGGTAACACTTCATACAATTTTAGTTTCAAATCGTCCAGGAACTTTTGGCGTTCACTGTATCTACTTTATTTTATCAGGTATAACTAATTGTAATACAAATATTGCGTGCACTCGGCTGATTATGATTTGGTAAACAGGAACGCATGTTAGGAAGTGGCGTTATCGAAATTATTTATTTATAACTGATTAATTGAGCGAGGTCAATAAACGGAACGCAACCGTTGCAGCCGAACGCCGAGTGAGTGAGTGAATGAATGGACAATAAAATTTGATGCACTTTGTTTTAGAACGAACGACGTTGAACGATTTATGGTTACAATTTTAAACTATTATCGTTAAAGTTAAGACACAAACACGGTAACGCTTTGGTATGAGTGTATTTGACGGAAACGGGACATTTTTCCCGTTTCCTTGGGAACTACGGGATACAAACTAAGTATACTGACGGTTTCATTGGCAGGTCAACGGATCACGGGATTTAAGGGAGGAATTATTTTCTTTAACACCATTGCAGTAAAATCTAAATTTCAGTAGCATTTTTTTATATCAGGGCCCAAAACTACTGAATACTTAACTACTGTGTTTCCGTTTTCTTACAGTCTCGGGTCCTATATGCGGGGCGTGAAAAACCATTTCATGATCATTGACGAAATCTATTATAACCGCCGTAGCCTACTGTTATGGATAATGGACTGCTGAGACTAGGTCTCGGGTTCGATCTCAGATTTTACTATGGCACACACCAATGACTGTGATGCTTTTCGAAGTTATGTGTGTATTTATCGCAGGTTCATAAGTGCCCGGTTAATGACAATAGGCTCGCCACTTATTACATTGGGACCTAAACATAAACTGGCGAAATGTGGGTGCTAGCACCTCTGCCTACTTCTTCGGGGATAAAGGCGTGAGTTTATGTTATGTTATGTTATTACTCGGCGTTCATTTATTGTGCTCCATTAAATATTCCCTTCTCTAGAAATTACTAAAACAATTTTACTTTCTATTTGCCTATCCAAATTCCCACAAACGTAAGAAGCTTATCCACATCCAAATTTGGTCCTCCAATAAATCATCTTAAAGGTATGCCATACCAACTTCTATTATGCAACTATTTTGTGTCATGTCGATCTTATATATGCGCATACGTCATATAGAAACAGATTGACGTGGGAACATATTTAAAAGTCAATTTATATCAGTGTTCCAATCGGCTCGAATCTGTCAGATTAGTGGCAGAACATGTGCTTAACCCTGAAAAGACAACCTACGTTGCAAAGGCGTACGCCAAAATGTTATATCGCTATCTTTTTCAACTTAACCCGTGAATGACATTGTGTTCCCTCGCTAATTCATTCGCTAATCAACACTCCCGAAGGACGATTGGTACAAATTGACAAGTATCACAGTTTTGTTATTATAACAAATCCAAGCACTCGACGGTGTACAACTAATATGTCGGGGGATGAATTTTATGAGACGCGTGGGTTATTCGCCCTTTATAAATATCTAACAATATACAGGGTGTCAAAAGTACGCTCTCAAAAACGAAAACAAGGGATACTACTGATAATTTTAACAAAATTTGGCTCTTTTTTTGGTAGGTACCATGATTTTTAAAACTTAAGAGGGTATGGCATAATTCAAGCAATAATACTATTTAAAGGATTTAATAATCATGGCACCTACTAAATAAAAAGTCAAAAAAGTAACCTCATTTTGTTAAAGTGGTCAGTAGAAGGTATGCCCTATTTTCGCTTTCAGGAGCGTTCCCCTGAATGAACTATTTCTTTCTTTATATCATAAGAAATCCAAGGGGGTCACAAAACACCAGTACCTACCCCTTTAGAATTTAAAAATTTGATTTTGACATTAAGTCCTCCTCCAAATATTATTTTATGTGCAAAAAGTTTAAATAAATAAAGCTTACAGGTGTGACCACAAAAAATAAACCCATTAGTCGACAGTTCCCTAAAAGGGTTGAAGCTTTTTAAATTCACAGCCCGTCAGCATGTTTCATTGAGCAAATACCTTTCGAATAGTTGTCCTATGATCGGTATCATCCCTCCTTATATGGGGGAAGGAATCTGGCAGAATGAACGGGACCCCCTACATGGGGCTCGCCAGTTATAAGTGCCTGACGGTCAGCTACGCATAAACTGTAGGACTTCTATATACGGTCAACTACTGATGTCTTCGTCAAATTGAATTGAAAGCATTTTTAGAATTCAATTTTGACATTGATACGTTTATGTACAGTGGGCTCCAATAGTTCCTGACAGCTTAAGTATAATTTAACCAAAAGAAACAAAGATACCGCGCCGACAAAAAAACGGATCGAAGTCTAGTTTCTTTATAAGAAAAGAAGTGAGCAAGTAGTAGCCAAAACTTAATTAGTAGAAAAAAAAGGTAAATCTATTAACCAGTAGCTTCTGAGACTAGGGGCATCATTTCATATAATTTTAATTTACATTCAAATTGTCCATGAACTTTTGTAGCCCACTGTACATTATTTTATGTGCAAAATATTTGAATTAATAAATACGAGATAAACCCATTAGTCGACAGTTCCCTTATAGGCCTTATACTTTTTTAAATTCACAGCCAATGTTTGAGGTGAAAATATATTTTTAGACAATACTCGTATATTTGATTATAGTGTGAGAAGGTTAAGAGAGTCTCTGTGCTGTCAGTGCAAAAGACAAAGAAGGGTTTCTTGGTCTTCCCACTGACAACACAAAACCTCTCCAGTGAGCTCTGGCTACCCTACTCTCCGTCAGAAACACAACACAAGGTTATTATTAGTCGCTGTATTCTGTAGGGCGGAGGTACTTCCCCAGTCGGACCGCTCAATTAGGACGGGAAATACCGTCGTCCTGTCTTACCTCCGTCGGGTTCATACAACGACCCAAATAAAAAACAAGACCTGATAGTGGAGTACCCCCATCTGACCCTTCTAACCCCACCAACTATCTTTTCTTATAAATTACATTTCAAAAGTCTTCACAGACAGCAAGTTAATTTTTTTCTTTGGAGGTTATGAACCTTAAAAGCTGTTTGAAA
Source organism: Pelosia muscerda (assembly GCA_963691645.1). Taxonomy (NCBI): domain Eukaryota; kingdom Metazoa; phylum Arthropoda; class Insecta; order Lepidoptera; family Erebidae; genus Pelosia; species Pelosia muscerda. The sequence continues at coordinate 4,391,344 of OY829118.1, forward strand.
TCTCTTAAAATTGTACTGTAAATTTCTTGAAGCACTTTCATATCTTCAGCAAATCACCGTACATATTTTTATAAATATTTGTAATATCATACCTATTTCCACAAAATGCTAATTATTTTCAAGTAAATGCCGACATACCTGTAACAAACATAAATATTTATTATAAATACATTGTTCATTTTCATTATTTTTTTTTCAAAATGACAAAAAATTTACAGCTGGCTTAAGGCACAACTTATTTGTGGTCAGCACGGAAAATAAAAAACGGTAGGCATGTAATTTTTAGGCGTTTTAGGCAAAAGTGCAAATTTTTCAATTCTGTGTTACCCAAACTAATGCAATTAATGTAATGTCAATATAAACCGTTTAGCAAAAACTGAAACGGATAAGGTGTGTTTGCGACAACTAATCAAAACAAATGTTTACTCGTATTAACGGTTGTATGGGTGAGTTAAAGTTTATTTTTGTCCGCGATGGACGCAAAAACTACTGAACGGATTTCGATACGGTTTTTATTATTTGAAGGGGTTTGGTCCAACTTAAAATCTTGCGTTTGTTTGATTCCAATCGGTTAAGTAGAACCAGAGTTATGATTAGTAATAACAAATTTAAGTTGCACAGATGGCGCTTAGGTCGCGATAACCGACAGCCACGCGGGTGCAGCCGCGGGCATAGGCTAGTGTGTAATATAGGTATGAGGTGACGTAGCAAACGACAACTATGCAAAACGGTACAACTACATTACACAATAACTCAGCGCTAAAACAATCGGCACGCGATTTCGGACACATTCGCAATTACAATTTACATATTTTACTTATACACGTGTCGTAATCGTTGTGTAGGATTTCATTATGTCGTATTTCATTATGACAACCTCCGTGGCGTAGCGGTAGTGAACGCGACTGCTACGCAGGAGGTGCGGGTTCGATTCCCGCTCAGTGCAAATATTTGTGTGCTTGAATATGAATATCTGCATTGGTCTGGGTGTTCCTATGTATAATATGTATGTATTTACAAAAAAAAATGTATCTATGTATGTTTATCCGCATTCTAGAACCCGTAACACAAGCTAGTTAAACTATGCTTACCACGGGTCTAGGTGACGTTGTGTAGATTGTCCTAGAATATTTATTATGTAGTGTAATGTTCAACGTTGAGTCGCCCTTCTAATCGCTTTGGGAACATCTGACTACATAATACATTTTAATACAGCCTTCGCGACTCAATATCTAGTTTCACTAGCTTACTAAGTTGAATAGTTGTACTACTACGACCATTGCTACTTCTCCTACTACTACTAATCGAATTTATAACTTTAAATGGCTCAGTACGCACTGGTCCCCCTAAAATTGGCATTATATGCCCACCCATCCCCTTAAATGTTCTAACTCTTCCTCTGGTTTGACGTTATGAATCGATATACTTCACTAATTATATCCGGATCTGAAGATGGAGTAAGTATGAGAACAGCAGGACTCTATAAGAGTCATTACATATAAGCACGCGTCATGTCAATGTAAAGTCACCTTTTCACCAGCCCATGATATCACGGACGTATGCTGGTAATCCAGGACTATATACCACTAAATGGAGTACGTCCGTGCAGTGTACACACGTTTATGCGTCCGTGTCTGCGCCCGCGCGTGAAAAACCGGTGTGACAAACGACTAAATAGATCATAAACATTAATATTACTGACGTAAGAAGACCCACAGACTCCATCATTACCATGTTACCGAATTTAAAATATCAGTGGAAGTGACTTGTGACTTTGAATGTAGAGAAATTGACGTCAGTGTAATATCTATATCTGTCAAGGTTGATAATGGTTTATAAAAAATGTTTCACGGTTTTGTGTAAATATACATGTGTCACCACACTTTGTTCCTTTAAGAAAATAGATAAATTGATTTTGCTTATAAAAATATTAATATTAGTCTCTACGTACAACAATCCAATGGCCGTGAGAAATTCGAATCACATAAAGCTCGGTCATTTTGCAATGAAGTGTAGGAGACAAATTTAGTTAGAGATTAACAATGAATCTATGGACGTTGCGACATCCCCATTGTGTGCTGATACGAATACCGCTGCTGCGAGCCTATTTGCATAAGGTACTGCACGCATAGCCGACAGGGTTTACTTCACCCGCTCAATGGACCACCAATCCCACTGAAGCAGAAGAGAGGTTATGTCGGACTCGAACCGGCTAAAACACACGCCGTCTATAGGTCTTTGATTACCGGAGGTAAGATTATACGTGAGAACCATAACCATATGTTGCTCCAACTACCTGTTAAAGTTAAGGTTTCCGTCAAATTTAACAGTAGGTAACAGTAACATTGGTTCTAATGGTTTGGCTAAATGTGTTGCACCAGTAGTGTATTTAGTAGCTCTGTTAAGGTTATCTTTATAATAGAATTTGACGTTTGAGCGTGGCCGGTTACAGTTAGCGTCAAGTTATGACGTGATTTTAACAATTGTCAAATGGTGCACCCTGTTTAATACCTGACCGGTACTTTAACTGCACTGTTCATTAACAGTTTAACAGGTTAACATTTTAACCCAGGCTTAGTAAAGAAGTAAAGAAGAGATTCGCTGGGAAAAATCGCAATCTTAAAGTCGTGAGAGTCCAACGTTTATTATGAGTCGTTAGTGCGTGCTTACACTTAGGCTACTTTCACACGTCTATATCAAGCGAGCGATTATAAATATTATTATAACAATAGCCCACAGTGTGACAATTTGACTCGTAGAAATATTAATCAACTTATCCACAATGGTATATACTAAATCTTTTTCTTTGTTAATTTTAATATCTATCTATCTTCTATCTTTCTATCTATACTTTTATATAATTGTAAATAGTTTATGTTTGTCCGCGATGGGCGCAAAAACTTGCTGAACGGATTTCGATGCGGTTCTATTTCTTTGAAGGGGTTTTGTTCAACTTGAAATCTTACGTCTATTTGATTGCAATCGATTAAGTGGAACCAGAGTTATGAATGTTATGATTAGTAATATAGAATTTAATCTGAGCTGAGAGAGTAAATAAGCTGAGCGCCACCATTGTAGCACTGAACGTGTTTGCAATGGTGACCCTCTTTCATGAGCTTAACATCAGGCAAGGTGAAGTCAAATTGACGTGCCATAAATAAAAAAAATAAAAAATTAAGTTGCACAGACGACGACGCTTAGGTCGCGATAACCGACTACCACCTGGGCGGAGCCGCGGGCATAGGCTAGTTTTACAATAAAACAAACCATTTAGGTTGTGTGGATCCTCTTAACCCAAAAGATATGAAGAAGATATGGCACTCTGAGAGTGATATCCTCACAATCTTTCCTACTATCCTAATATTAAAATTGAAAACAATTTCTAATGCAGTGCTAATATCTAACTACAATAAAACAATTCATTAAGTTGTTCTAGCAAGACTAGGTAATGTTAGCATCATAAATATCACACAATCGTGACCGCCATGTTCATTACTCGTGTTCTCATACATATGCATCGTTATTAATGAGAATTGTAAATAATATGTGCGTTTGTTTACAACCCTATTGTCAACACAACAATATTACACGAGAACAATTTGAACACGATTAATATTGTACTTTAACCGACTTCTAAAAAGGAGGAAGTTCGTATTTATTTATTATGTTTGTACATACACACGTATAATAGCTCAATCACCTGTGAATGGATTCGCAAATTTATTTTTCATGGTCGAAGGGGTATTATTCCGACATGGTCCCATTTAAATTTCGTAAATATCAGATGAGGAATTTCAAAGACAGACCTCGGAACTCCTCAATATACACCAGGAAATTATGCTAATGAAACAAACAGAAATACAGACAGACAATTTGTTTAATGTTTATATCCTCTCAATCTCTCAAAGACGTTAATTGGTAGTGCTTGTGCGGCTAAGCATGTAATTAATTTCCATGCGATTTACACTGCATAGATAGGATCGAGCGATTTTTTTTTCTAAATTTATTCAGCTGCAACATTTTCGGTTAGTAATTTATTTTCAGCATACCTACCCATTTTCTTTTCGAAGTGCCCGATTGGCGGCGATAGCCTCGCATGCATTTAATGCACCTCCTTCGAGGAATACGGGCGTTAGCATATGTAGGTATGTATGTATGCAACATGGCTGCCATAAAGGTCGGTATTTACAGCATTTCTGCACTACTGTGTATGCAAATGTCCAATGTCGCTAATTCGTTCCAAGGCTTACATAACAAGCCGGGGAGCAGCAATGAATGCAAATGTTTAATACGAATGAATTGCAGATCATGACATCGTATTGTCAAGAGGAGCGTGGGTACTGAATTGTGAGTTGGTTGCACTCTACAGCTGCTATTCTGTTTATTTATTAATATGTTCTAACTAGCTGTGCCCCGCAGTTTCACCCGCTACATTCAGTTCTATTTGAACGATATTACGATCTAGCGGGGTGCAGGCAATATGATAATTTAAATAGAATGAATCAATTAGCCTAATCACAGTTCTCTGCTGGACATAGCCTCTCCGAATGGTAGGATGCTTTGGCCTACTGTGTCCACCGCGCTGGCCAGTGAAGTTGGTCGGTATAGGATTTTATTTTTACTAGCTGACCCGCGTAACTTCGTCTGCGTAACCCCGTTTTTTAACCATTCTATCTATTAAAAAAACCGCATCAAAAGCCGTTGCGTAAGTACAAAGATTTAAGCATACAAAGGGACTTAGGAATATAGGGACAGAGAACGCGACTTTGTTTTATACTATGTAGTGATTAAGAAGTATGAAATATAGTACATTAATTGGCAAGTTCATACAGAAAACAAGTACCTAACTAATACCAGTTGGAACAGTTAACAATTGTTATCCATTTTGTTGAAGCAGGGGTTATTTGGACCAATTCCTTTGAATCATGATGAACTACACCCCAACACAAAGTTGTAGTATAATAGTCATGTTGTTTTTTTAGGTTTACATGCACAAAATGTGCAAACAATGGCCGCTTGTGCCATATGAAGAAAACAGACGACGCATTATGTAAAATCACCTTCAAAAATTCTTGTAATTACATAAGTACATAGTTTTTGCCTTCTCAAACCCAACGTTAAGAAAGAAACAACTTTTTAGGATACCGATTCGAAGTATCAATAGTTTGGTGGTTAAGGAGGTGGCCTTACGATCGAAAGGTCCCGGGTTTGAATCAAGGCCTATACCCTACCGAAATGAACATACTCCTAACACAAACTGCTAGTTTAGTTTAGCCGAACAGGGAATATTACTAATTTCAGTTGCTAAGTAATATTCTACTAATAAAAAAATGCTTGTAAAGAACCAATAGAAACGAAACCATGGAAAAACATTAGTATTTCAAACATAGTAGTGAGCTACAGTGGGCTCCAAAAGTTCCTGAATAGTTTAAGATCTATAATCGTTTGACAACCTATGTGTAATTTATTGAAAAGTGATATAAATAGCGTTAAAAATACTATCGATATCTTGTTTCTTCATGAGAAAAATATGAAGGTGAAAAATGTTGCAAAAACGGGGTGAGCTAACCCCGTTTTTGCAACATTTTTCACTTCTGTTCCGCACCAGTTGGTTGTAGCATGATGTTATATACACATAAACCTTCCTCTTAAAATACTCTATCTAAACCGCATCAAAATCCGTTGCGTAGTTTCGAAGATTTAAGCATACAAAGGGACATAAGGACATAGGGATATAGAGACAGTGAACGCGACTTTGTTTTATACTTTACTAGCTGACCCGCGCAACTTCGTCTGCGTCACCCCGTTTTTGCAACATTTTTCATTCATACTCCGCACCTGTTGGTCGTAGCATGATGTTATATACATATAAACCTTCCTCTTTAACCATTCTATCTTATTCTATCTTATTATTAAAACAAACTGCATCAAAATCCGTTGCATAGTTTTGAAGATTTAAGCATACAAAGGGACAAGAAAAATAGGGACAGAGAACGCGACTTTATTTTATACTATGTAGTGATAGTGATAAGTAAACTTTTGTAGCCCCTTGTACCAGGCAATCATAAACTCTAAGAAGTAAATCACTCCATTTCGTTCGCGGATCACGTGCTGTAACGGGAATTAGGGGTCCCAATACATATAGCTATGATCGTCTAGTTTACCTAACTTCAAAATCTAAACTATGTCTTACTATATTTCGATATTCGACAAATAATGGATTCGTTACAAATGAGATGACGTTATGTATTCAAACACGTACTTTCAGTACCGGTGTTTAGTTATGATTAGTTTGAAATGGAGATTATTTACGACCTCAAAGGGTGTACTTCAGCTGGTATTGATATGTAATTGGCCTTTTTTATTGTACATATGATGTTATGCGGTCCGGACCTTCATTTATATTGCAATACCATCTCGCGACACGCAGCCCGAGTTTATAGGTGTATGATCAATTTCCCAAAGGGTAGATCAATTGTCAAGCCTGTAGCAGGCTGATGATGATTATGAATTGAATTTATTACAGTTATAATTCCTCCACTACACTCCAACGTGAATCGATTGAATTGTCGATGCAAGATGTAGAAACCCCTTTAATCGCCTCACGAGCAGAGATTATACTTTGGAAGTAACTATGATTATTAAATTTAAATAAATGATGTAAGGACTTGTTCCACGGACAGCCTCTTTATCAATCACAATCCCAGTGCTATTGTGATAACATACAGTATATTTTCCAATACAAAATGGTTGTTAAATAACACCTGTTAATGTTATTTAACTGACTTCCAAAATGATCAACACTCGTTACACATTATAACTGCTCTTGAGTACTGGTTATCAACCATGCATCAAGATTACTCAAACTGAATCAAAATGAAACAGGAGATTGTAAAACTTATGGTTTTGTGGTCTCAGTGAGGTGTAATTAATGAAACCAAGTTCATAATATTCATTACTTCAATAATTCAAAAAATATCAATAATTCGATATTATGGCGCATAGGTCCAATGAATATAAATTAGGCCAAATCTGGAGTTATAGTGTAACCTTTGAATATTACTTCGCACCACGATTGCGATGTAAAGATTCAAATACCTTGATTGATTGATTGATGAATGACGCGATCATTCATAAATTATCTGGCCACAAATTGTGTTCTGCGACACTGCGATATTAACACAAAACACGGTGTGGAGTTTTACCATCCACACTGACACATTAGTAACTTGTCAAAAATAATAGGTTCAGACACATCCAAGCTCCTGGATTAACTCTAGTCTAGATTTTACTAGTGTGAAGATTAATCAGTCTTCCAAAACCCACTGATTGATTGATTGATGAATGACGCGATCATTCATAAATTATCTGGCCACAAATTGTGTTCTGCGACACTGCGATATTAACACAAAACACGGTGTGGAGTTTTACCATCCACACTGACACATTAGTAACTTGTCAAAAATAATAGGTTCAGACACATCCAAGCTCCTGGATTAACTCTAGTCTAGATTTTACTAGTGTGAAGATTAATCAGTCTTCCAAAACCCACTGATTGATTGATTGATGAATGACGCGATCATTCATAACTTATCTGGCCACAAATCGTGTGTATTGTGAATTGTGTATAAGAATTAACAATGATATTCTATGTTAAAAATAAAAGGAATACATCACCAAATATCTCGAACTTATCACACACTAAAATAAATTTATCACCACACGAATAATTCACGACCCGTCCCGAAATACGTGTCGTTCCCGAATACGTGTTGCTCACGCTACGCTCGCATAGCAACTATCCCCATCGCTGGAATCGATCGCTCAAAGAAATCTGAGTTGCGGGGGGTGTAAGCCAATTTTGGGTTCATTGTGTGTGAACACAAACCCTTGTGGGTTCTGTTCCCTTAACTAATATTTTATTCTCAACCATGCACATCACATTAATTATTTCATGCAATAACAATAAACCCATTTATATACATACATTTTTCAATCAGACAAATTATCAATTATCATGCGAAGATATCATGCAGAGCGCTCTTAAAGATGGTAATTAATGATGCATCATTTTATTATGCCAATGGCTTTTTTTTAGATAATCCCAAGGGAACTCAACATATTCAAACTAATCTCTTGAATATATATTATATTAATGCTAGTTAAGCATTAATTAATTGATCAGTTAATCAAAATAGTTTATTAAATCCATTATCTGTCGTTACGATAATATTTAACATCAGTTATGGTTAATTTCTCATTATAATAGTATGGATCCTTCAATAATTCTTAGGTATTTTATTTTTGTAACTTAACGTCGTCGGGTCGAAATTTACAAGTGGCAGAAAAAAATATGTTTTTATTTATTCCTTCCTGGAATCAGTTGAAAGGTTCTAAACACGTGTGCAACAACCATTAACAAGTTAAAATATCTCTTTATTATCTTTTTGGGAACACAATACTTAAATGGGCGATAATATTTGAATGGACAAAGGACCCTTTCAAAGTGTATGCCAGATGTGCGACAACATTATACAAGCTTTCAAAACTTTTTGAAATTACGTTAACTGCGTACCATAAAAATAATGGTATACTATGTACCTTTACAGTTCGCCTCCTCAGACTTTGAAATAAACTGATTCGCTCAGAAACAGTCTTCTTTCGAAGATCTGACTATAGGATTAATTCTTATTGCTCCTCTCTTATCGCTTTATATAATACCTCGCTAAATTAATTGTGTTATAGTTACCCTTTATTTGATTGGTTTTGGGATCTACGAGAGTATAACAATTCACATGTGGAATGGCTGCTACTATAAAAGGCCCTTGATATAACAATGATAGCTTTTTAGAAATTTTATGTTCTTTACTTGATTGAATGAACGTTTTTAACTTTACATAGTCGCCTATTTGATAAACATCTAGTTTACGACTGTTGTCAAATTTTCTTTTCCTATTCTGACTAGTGTTTTCTGTATTTTTAATAGCAGTTGCCCGTATATTTTGTGATTCATTCCTCAAATGATTATTCAGCCACTGTTGCCCTAATTCGCAATCTGTTGTAAGTAATTTCTGCTCACCAAACGCCAACGCATTTGGAGCAAATCCTGTGCTAGAATGAGTTATATTGTTATAACTATCTTCTATATTAAATACAAAATCTACCCAACTTCTGTTTGACTCTGCACAATAAGTCCTAATTAATCTGCCTAACTCGCGATTCACCCTTTCTACACTATTAGAAGTTGGACAGTACACCGATGTGTGTGTAAGAATTATTCCTAAAGGACATGGGTCAGAACGTACCCAGTTTGTAGCAAGTTGAAATTGGTACCATTCGAAAGGTCTTTGAAAACGTAGATATTTTTTGTATTGGAGCAACTTTGTAACTTATGTAGGAAAAAAGATATTTGATGTTGAAAATACCGAAAATCCTTAGTAAAATCGACCCACGCACATTCAATTTTTTTTTTATTTTATCGGTTAGGTGGGTAGTTCGAACTATTTTGTGCTAGCGTCGGTGTGTCGTCAGTAGTTAGTACCTGATAGGAACTGATTTTGAGCGCTCGCGCATATCTTAGTTTATTTTATTCTTACTTTTATTTACAACCTCGGCTTTCACAACGGTCTTCGGTGTATTACTTAACGATTGGATTATTATTATTACTCATCTGCTTCAAAAAAAATGGAAGGTGAACGCGGTATATAATATTGATGGAGATTTGATTGATTTGATTTGATTTGCCGAGCATTTGCGAGGTGGAGATGGTATATATATAATATTGAGGTATCTTCGAGCCGTAGCCCTAGAATGTCGCAGCATGGGCTAGTAACCGAAAACTGCTCGTTCATTAGAGGCCGCATATTATCGAGGCACGTGTCGAATAAAATATATTACACATATATTTTAATCAAGGTTAATGTCCAGGGCAGAGAAGCCATCGAAGCGTATTATTGCTCCTGCATGACGGGTATGAGAACTCTAGGTGCTTGTGCCCATACTATTAGCATAATATGGTACTTAGGTGTTGGCAGGCACCTAGATAACTTCGTAGGTCCGGCAAGTGCCTGGGATGATATAATCATTGAAAGTAACAATACAATTTAATAAAACTGTGCTATTTAAGATTGATAGTTCTTATTTAATATTTTTTCTGTACCAAAAACCAACGATAGGAAGCTATGTCGCTCTCTTAAGACAGAAAAAATGACTGGTTACCTATTTATTTAGTCCAAAAAGCAGAAAAAGTGCGATTATTGGCAATTAAAAATGTTACAAAGAAGTTATCATAACTTCGGTCTTTCATTCATTCATTCATTCGTTCACTTATTTTCGAGTTACTCAATTAGGCCTCTTCTAAATTACACCTAGTCTAAAATGCTACAAAGTGGGTACGGGTTCCATACAAAATTACCCATTGTTCTTTCTTACGCCTTCTTCAAATACCTTTGAAATGAATTGTGGTCCTCGATCTGTTATTATTATTTTGATCGGTATTTCGTTATGAAATCGTTTTGTACATGCTAATGTAGCACGTCCTGTAGCATTTCGCATAGGGTATAACCTTATAAATTTACTATAAACATCCTGCATAACATAAATGTATTTATAACCAAATTTACCTGCTGGTAACGGTCCATAGAAGTCCGCAAAGACTTTATCTCCTAACTGTTTAGCTAAGACTGGTTCACATGGTCCTACAGTGTTACATATGTTCGGCTTGACTTTTTGACATATGTCGCAAGTTTTAATTGTTTCTCGTATTATTCTGCTCATATTAGTAAAATAGTAACGTTTTTTCAAGAAAGAAATGATTTTATATCTACCAAAATGTCCGATTTCCTCATGAATTTGCATAATTAAAGATTCTTGTAATGATGTTGGTATGACTAACAATGTCAATTCGTATTTGGGTATCGTAAAATATAATGTTGCCCCTATTAATTTATAGTGTTTGAATCCCCTCGTCTTGGAATCTTGTTCACCCTGCCTTATAGATTCTATTATTTGCTTTAATTTCGAATCCTCGTTTTGTAATTTAGTTATCTGCCGTAATCCTGTCACTACAGTTCCATGATTTGATGATCGAAACCAATAAATATGTTGTTGTATTGTTTTATTGTCTCTGCCTGTCTCTGTATTTAACATATTACGGCTTAAAGTGTCGGCAACTAAGTTTTTACAACCGCTAATATGCTGTATCTCATAATCAAATTCTTCTAAATACATAACCCAACGTGTAACACGCGCTCCCATTAACGACCACGATTTCACAAAAATTAAACTTTTATGATCCGTGCGAATAACGATCTTCGCGCCTCTTAAATACGTCTCAAACTTCTTTAAACAGTAAATCACAGCAAAGAATTCTTGTTCTGTAACAGACCATCTTGTCTGTGCCCCTTTGAAAGCATATGAACAAAACCCTATTATCCTTTCTGATCCGTCATTATCTAGCTGAAAGACATAGCCTCCAATGCCTACTGAACTAGCGTCAGTTTGTACATAGTATGTATCATTAAATCTTGGTTGTGATAACATCACACTGTGTGTAAACACTGATTTTAATTTATCAAACGCTTCTTGTGTATTTGCATCCCAAATAAACTTTGTTTTATTTTGTAGTAATTTATACAATGGGTTAGTTAATATACCAAAATCTTTGATAAATCTTCTAAAATAATTTACGAATCCCAAAAATGAACGTAATTGTTTTATTGTTTTTGGTTGTGGATAATTTAAAACAGCATCTACTTTTTGAGGATCTAATGCTACTCCGTCAGTACTGAGAATATGACCCAATAATTTAACTTGTTTGGCTGCAAAATTACATTTTTCTAATGAACATGTAAAACCTGCCTCTTCTAACTTGCTAAGCACCGTATCTACTTGCTGTAGGTGTTCCTTAAATGTTCCACTTGATAATATACATAAATCGTCAAGGTAATTAAGTGTATACGACCTAATTTCATGACCTAAAATATGATCCATTGCTCTAGAAAATGATGACGGTGAACTCTTTAGTCCTTGACATAGAACTTGATAGCAATACGATTTTCCTTCAAATACAAATCCAGTATACCTAACAGATTCCGGTGATAATGGAATGGTAAAATATGCGTCTTTTATGTCTATTAACGCGATATACTTTATTATGCGACCTGATTGTAATATATCACTCATTAACGGCGGTGTGTCCGTTTCACCAATCATTCGCTTGTTTAATTCGCGCGCATCTAATAGTATACGAATTTCACCATTTTTTTCAAAGTACATGTTAAGGGACTACAATAGTCTGTGGCCTTTCTTACTATCAACCCTGCTTGCTCCATTTGATTAAGTCGGTCTCTAACCTTTTCTCGGTACACGTGTGGTATCGGATATGGTCTTATGACAAACGGCGTCTGGTCTTTCATTTTAATTGTGTGTACGTATTTATTTGTTCGGCCTACTCTATCTGAGAATAACGACTCGTGTTTTCTTAGAACGCTTAATAATTCTGTTTGATGTTCTACTGGTAAATGGAGCTGGTTCACATATTGAGTTAGTTTATCAACTATGCTCGTTGGACTAATAGTCGTTATCGAATAACATTGCAGTTTATTTTGCATGTTTTGTTCCAAATCTATTTCGCAAAAAGCGTTATTAGTTTTGATTATAAATCTCATGCCATTGTCACATATTAAACTACCTCTTGCTAATTGTATGAAATCGTAACCTAGAATTAATGCTTTCGGCAATTTAGTTAGTATTAATGTGGGTGTATCTATTACAATATTTCCTACTTTTATTGGGATTGCAACAACCTTTGTTATCTTTTCTTTACTCGAACCAAATGCTCCAGCAATACGTAGCTCTGGAATAGGTATTTCCGCTAATGGACCTAAATCCTCCAATACTTTGTTATAAATTTCCTGCCTTATACACGTTACTTCACTACCTGTATCTAATAAACCTGTCAAATTTACGCCTCCTATACTAACATTTATCTCTGGCAATGTCAAATATCTACTCGAATCGTTTTCACAGTCTAATAATTCAGTGTCTCTAAATAGTGTATTGATAGCTTTATCATGCCGCGTGGTTTCTGTCGCATCGTCTTTTCCAATAAGACATATTTCTTTAGAGTTTTCTATCTTAGACGATAATAATTGGACTAACATTTCTACTGCCACTAACGATTCTATGTGAGATAGTCTATACATTATTTTATTATTTTTAATTTTATCAAGTTCAAAACCATGTTTCATTAAATATCTTATTGCAAATGGTAAACGGGTGTGTGTGGGGTCAGAACGCCCCACGCTTACTAGTTTTTTGAGTTATTGTCAGCAATGGTGTCCGAACTTTGTTTGTTTTGTATCTCAGTCGGTGGTCTAAATTCTATAGGCTTCACGCCTCCTCGAACATTATGAGATAGTCGTCCCCTAAATGCCCCTCTACCACGTCTGTCATAACCTCTATAAGAACGACCGCGGTTATAATTAGTCGGATTATATCTTATAGTATTAACGCGTACTGAGCTATATTTTGTGTTAGTACGTAGACCCCGTGGTCTTTCATATATATTAGCGGTATTCTGTGGTTGCAAACTATCAGGCTTTTCTCTATTTATATTTCGTTCTAAATGTCTTAAGAACTCTACCGCTTCCTTAATAGTCATTTGTTCCTGTCTACTAAAATACGCCACCTGTATGTAATCTGGTAATTGCCTAAAAATAGTGTTAACTTTCTCGGCATCTGAAATGGGTAATGATAGCCCATAAACAATGTTTAACTGTTCCGCAAAATATTTTTCCATAGAACCGACCTGTTTACTATATTTAGCTGCCATGAATTTAGATTTAACTACTTCTTGCTCTGACGTGCTCCAAAATACATTTTGAAAATCCCTTTCGAAGTCACTAAAACTTTTCCAAAAATCTCTATAAATATTCATACGTATTTTCGCATCCCCTGTAAGAGATTCAATGGCGAACAATAACATTCGTTCATCATTTATATTCTGTCCAATCATATAACTTTTTAAATCTCTTAGAAAAGCCATTGGATTGTATGCCTTATTTCCATCGAAGGTAGGTAAATTTTGCTTAAACTGTACGACTACACTTTGACGGAGAACCTCGTTGCTCATATTTGTTACTGGAGTTTGCAAGTTGCTCATATTCTGTATAGTAGATGAAACTGAGCCCTGTTCAGAATGTCTTTCATTCTCCAACTTATTTAATCGATTTAAAATCTCTGAAAGCAATTGTTGTGTTCGGTTTTCAGTATCTAATCTGCTCTCGTTATCAACAGATTTATTAGTGCGACGTAGGTTTTTTCTCTGGCCCGACATATTGAAATCGTAAACTAACCTTTAACAAATAATAACCCTCAGTAATACTTAAGATTGTGTGTTAACTTATCGTAACCTATTTGTCAAAATATATTCACGAAAGTAAGTGCCTATTACCCAATCGTCTTAACGTTATGGTTATCTTTAAGTGTTAACAACAAAACTCGAATTCGTTAAGTGTTTTGGGTCACCGATATATTAAATCATCTGAAATGGTGTTATTTTTTCTTTTGGTCTAAGCCCTTTTTTTATAACTTGAAAGTTGTAGATTCTAATGTTTATTTTTTTCTGAAATTCAAAAGATGACCCTTTGTTTTTTTCTTTGTCTAAAATTCAAAAGATGACCCTTTGTTTTTTGTCGTCTAAAATTCAAAAGAAGACCCTTTTTTGTCGTTGTCTTATTGAGCACATGTGTGAAAATATCCTTATGTCTAAAATTAAGTTTCCTGCGATTTTGACGGCTTACCATCAAGTGAGGTGAAGTCAAAATGAAATAAATGAATAATAACTATGTGTTTTAATGAATTTAACTGCCTACGTTGTGTTTATTTCTTAATGATTTTGTGTTTTTATTTTATTTTTATCAAATACAATCTTTAATATTGTAACTTTTAAGGATCTTTTCGTTGTATTAGGAAGTATAATACATTAAACGAAATTCTGGTCACGCGGCGCCAAAACTGTAACGGGAATTAGGGGTCCCAATACATATAGCTATGATCGTCTAGTTTACCTAACTTCAAAATCTAAACTATGTCTTACTATATTTCGATATTCGACAAATAATGGATTCGTTACAAATGAGATGACGTTATGTATTCAAACACGTACTTTCAGTACCGGTGTTTAGTTATGATTAGTTTGAAATGGAGATTATTTACGACCTCAAAGGGTGTACTTCAGCTGGTATTGATATGTAATTGGCCTTTTTTATTGTACATATGATGTTATGCGGTCCGGACCTTCATTTATATTGCAATACCATCTCGCGACACGCAGCCCGAGTTTATAGGTGTATGATCAATTTCCCAAAGGGTAGATCAATTGTCAAGCCTGTAGCAGGCTGATGATGATTATGAATTGAATTTATTACAGTTATAATTCCTCCACTACACTCCAACGTGAATCGATTGAATTGTCGATGCAAGATGTAGAAACCCCTTTAATCGCCTCACGAGCAGAGATTATACTTTGGAAGTAACTATGATTATTAAATTTAAATAAATGATGTAAGGACTTGTTCCACGGACAGCCTCTTTATCAATCACAATCCCAGTGCTATTGTGATAACATACAGTATATTTTCCAATACAAAATGGTTGTTAAATAACACCTGTTAATGTTATTTAACTGACTTCCAAAATGATCAACACTCGTTACACATTATAACTGCTCTTGAGTACTGGTTATCAACCATGCATCAAGATTACTCAAACTGAATCAAAATGAAACAGGAGATTGTAAAACTTATGGTTTTGTGGTCTCAGTGAGGTGTAATTAATGAAACCAAGTTCATAATATTCATTACTTCAATAATTCAAAAAATATCAATAATTCGATATTATGGCGCATAGGTCCAATGAATATAAATTAGGCCAAATCTGGAGTTATAGTGTAACCTTTGAATATTACTTCGCACCACGATTGCGATGTAAAGATTCAAATACCTTGATTGATTGATTGATGAATGACGCGATCATTCATAAATTATCTGGCCACAAATTGTGTTCTGCGACACTGCGATATTAACACAAAACACGGTGTGGAGTTTTACCATCCACACTGACACATTAGTAACTTGTCAAAAATAATAGGTTCAGACACATCCAAGCTCCTGGATTAACTCTAGTCTAGATTTTACTAGTGTGAAGATTAATCAGTCTTCCAAAACCCACTGATTGATTGATTGATGAATGACGCGATCATTCATAAATTATCTGGCCACAAATTGTGTTCTGCGACACTGCGATATTAACACAAAACACGGTGTGGAGTTTTACCATCCACACTGACACATTAGTAACTTGTCAAAAATAATAGGTTCAGACACATCCAAGCTCCTGGATTAACTCTAGTCTAGATTTTACTAGTGTGAAGATTAATCAGTCTTCCAAAACCCACTGATTGATTGATTGATGAATGACGCGATCATTCATAACTTATCTGGCCACAAATCGTGTGTATTGTGAATTGTGTATAAGAATTAACAATGATATTCTATGTTAAAAATAAAAGGAATACATCACCAAATATCTCGAACTTATCACACACTAAAATAAATTTATCACCACACGAATAATTCACGACCCGTCCCGAAATACGTGTCGTTCCCGAATACGTGTTGCTCACGCTACGCTCGCATAGCAACTATCCCCATCGCTGGAATCGATCGCTCAAAGAAATCTGAGTTGCGGGGGGTGTAAGCCAATTTTGGGTTCATTGTGTGTGAACACAAACCCTTGTGGGTTCTGTTCCCTTAACTAATATTTTATTCTCAACCATGCACATCACATTAATTATTTCATGCAATAACAATAAACCCATTTATATACATACATTTTTCAATCAGACAAATTATCAATTATCATGCGAAGATATCATGCAGAGCGCTCTTAAAGATGGTAATTAATGATGCATCATTTTATTATGCCAATGGCTTTTTTTTAGATAATCCCAAGGGAACTCAACATATTCAAACTAATCTCTTGAATATATATTATATTAATGCTAGTTAAGCATTAATTAATTGATCAGTTAATCAAAATAGTTTATTAAATCCATTATCTGTCGTTACGATAATATTTAACATCAGTTATGGTTAATTTCTCATTATAATAGTATGGATCCTTCAATAATTCTTAGGTATTTTATTTTTGTAACTTAACGTCGTCGGGTCGAAATTTACAAGTGGCAGAAAAAAATATGTTTTTATTTATTCCTTCCTGGAATCAGTTGAAAGGTTCTAAACACGTGTGCAACAACCATTAACAAGTTAAAATATCTCTTTATTATCTTTTTGGGAACACAATACTTAAATGGGCGATAATATTTGAATGGACAAAGGACCCTTTCAAAGTGTATGCCAGATGTGCGACAACATTATACAAGCTTTCAAAACTTTTTGAAATTACGTTAACTGCGTACCATAAAAATAATGGTATACTATGTACCTTTACAGTGCGGCGTGTCGTAGTCGTGTCGCCAGCGGCGTCCACTCGGTTACGTTTGCCGACCTCTCCGTGATTGGCAAACGAAAGTGATAGATAATGGCTATATGAACGATTGAGTCAAAAGTAACAGTGAAACCATGTTAGGGGATGGGAGAAAGTTCATAATTTTCAAAAGTGTTGTACGTTTTTGATGGTTATGGTCTTTCAATATAAATCAAACTTAGGCTGGGTTGCACCATCCTACTTTAACATTAACAGTGCAGTTAAAGTACCGGTCAGGTTTAAAACAGGTTTCACCATTTGATAATAGTTAAAATGACGTCATATCTTGACGCTACAGTAACTGATCACACACGGCCTGTTACTGTTAATTGTCAACGCCAAATTCTATCAAAAAGATATATTTAACCGAACTAGTAAATACACTTAGTGCAACACATTTAGCAGAAACCATTAGAATTAAAGTTACTGTTAATGTTAAATTTGAAGTAAAAGCTTACTTTAACAGGTAGGTGGTGCAACTAAGTCCTAATTGAGCAGTCCGACTGGGAAGCTACCTCCACCCTACAGAATACAGTGGCTAATAATAACCTTGTGTTGTTTCCGTTGAGAAGGGTAGCCAAAGCTCACTGAAGAGGTTTTGTGCTGTGCTGCTTTATCTTCTGCATTGACAGCACAGAGACTCTCTTAGCCTTCTCCCTCTTCCCCCTTCCCCTTCCCCTCTGAGTGTCTGAGTCCGAATCACGCTATGAAAGTAAAGTAAAATTGAAAGAATATTACTTACAAAAATTGTGGTAGGGCCGCAGAAGTATGCTTTAAAATAACGATACAATTAGTTGGCTTATCATTATTTTAAAGGAACTAGATTTATCTCTGATTTTGGCAAATATTATCAGACGTTTTACAAGTGCCTATGTCATCTTAGGGCAAACAAACGTTGTTGGACTGAGATAAGATAAAACCGATATTACCGCTTTAAGTCCGTAAAGCATATAATCCTGATGCGTTGAGTCAATAGCATTACCGCAGTTTTTATGCTAAGTAAAATGGAGGTAGGTACCAGACCACGGTCACGCTAAATATAGTATTTCGGTCAGGGACGAAAGATACAGGCTGTTTTTTTTTCCTATTTAATATAAGCGTTCCGTATCTCAAAAGGAAAAACTCTACCCTTAGGAGGATCTTCGTGAGGATTACTTTATTGTCTGTCTGTCTGTCAAGACCTCAGGAATACGTGAAGGTATGAAATTTCTATTATATACGTCTGTGACGTTTCGAAATGGTACAATAATCAAATCTCTAAGTCAACGCAATCGCTATACAGGGCGTCCCACCGCAATGCCATATGGAGGGAAAGTACCTTAATTATTGTAGATGCGACATTTTACTGGAAGAATAATTTATTTTTATTTTGAAAACCAATTTAACTGCGTTCATACATATTTAATAATTGCCTCGTTGAACCGGGAATTGAACCCGGTGCACGAGAAAAAAAAATCGGTCTGCAGTTTTATGATACCGATTGGCAGGTATCAGTGTTATTTTTTGCTAAATAAATTAGTATGAGAAACAAAGGGAAGACCAAAATGTATGAATGCAGTTCAAATGGTGGGTATTTAAAATCAAAGTAAAGTCTCCATTCAGTAAAATGTGCCATCTACAATAATTAGGGTACTTTCTCTACATGTGGTATTGCCGTGAGACGCCCTGTGTTTTGCAGTTTTTGTATCATAAGTATGTCCCAGAATCTTGTTTCGTACGGAATCCTCGGGCTTTAAATCGTACTTGACCGACTTTTTCCTAACTGCCGAAGAAAGAAGAGTAATGTTTTTCGAGACTATGTACATACATATGTCCATTTCTTTACCACGCCCTACAGTAGACTAGGCGAGACTATACAGTGTGTAACAGTCCCGAAGCTGAAGGCCCCTGGTAGTACTAATGGAACACAACAATATGTTGCATCAAAAAAAATTACGGCAAAGCAAAAAAAAACTTTTTTTTATGAAGCGAGAGCTTGGAAGAGCGGATCCCGTGTCCAAAATGTAATTTTTGGATACATACTGGGATTCGAACAGTAGTCGCGCAGTAGGAGATTCACACTCTTGAAATTTCAATCACAATACTCCATGCACTTCAGCGGTATAAAGCAATGTTTACCAACAAATAACTCCAGATTCCATAGCCCACAAACCAGGCAGTTATTACGGCATATCGTGACAGTCCACGGATTGGTAATGGGAATGTCGTGATAGCGATCACCTGCCAAATACGAGGTGTGTATCAAAGAGCGTTCTGCGCCGGCGGCTGGTGATTGATGCTGGCTTACTGCGTGAGCTGCCGACTAGATATCTTGTAAGTAGATACAATTTGATCTCGTACCTTAACAGATCTTACGATAACTTTCTATACTAAGCCCTGATTCGGTAAAAATACATTTATAATGTGAAATTTGAAAACTGATGTAATCCCCGAATGGGTAACCGTAGAGGTGTATTAAGTACCTTTCGCCAACTATCGGTTCCACGTAATAAGCTTATTGTCGTCAATCAGGCACTATGAAAAAAAATTGGTATGTCAAAAATTACTTTCTAACCGAAAATGTTGCAGCTAAATAAATTTGGAAAAAAAAATTGAATTCTTGCTATGCGGTGTAAGTCCCAAGGAAATTAAAATATAATAAAATAAAGTACAATTGAAATCAAATCTAACTATGAGTGATGCTGAAACCTCACGAATTGCAGTGTTTTAATAAATTGTTTTCGATTTTTCCTTCTTAGTTGAATTGAATTGGAATCACACGTTTTGAAAACGTGATGTTATTGAATCAGCCCGATTTGGTTGTCAGTTAGTTGACTACTCAATCTAGCTACGAAACGCCAGAACTTCGATAAATATCCTCCGAAGCACGAAAAGTACAATAAAGTTTATTCCTATTCTATTTGTTACGCTATTTTTGTTGTTGATTGCACAAAGCATATGTACAAAACTATGAAGTATTGGCACACATTTATGAGGTTCCAAATAGCACTTGTCTTAGTCATCCACAGCTTCAAGTCGATTTCCATAACAAGAATCTCGTATGAAATTGAATAAGGCCTTCATTAGTTCTGTTACATGTCACGATGGATTCAAATATAATGTCAAATGTGTACTTATTTATACAAGCTGTTAATGCAGACGTTGCATATCCTCACAAAACTAAGGAGTTAGTGTGCCATGATTACATCATGTATTTTGATAGCATTTTGTAGTTAATTTATTAGAGAAAGACCCATGTAATATCATGTGCCTACGCACAGATGAAGAAAATGATTTTCAATTGATTTGATGGTCGTCAAAAACAGATAGTGGTTAATATCGTGATGTTGTCTCTTTATCTTTGAAAGATCCAAAATGTGATGTTGACTTTATAAATATTTGTCAAAATAACTTACCTCAAAAGGCGGCGGGTCTGGCTGTGATGACATCTCCGTCCACGGCCTAAGCAAGGCCCTTTCAGCATCAGCTCCAACTGCAGCAAAACTAACGCCGTATCTCCTCCAAAGAGACAATTGGTATAACTTCTTCCACGGAATTCCATCATTCTTAGCAGTTTTCTTCCTAATACTTCCTCGAAAAGACGAAGTCCTTACTAATGGTTCTGCTGGTTTACCATTCTTGCTTGCGACTCTCCACGGAGGTTTGGTTCCATTAGTCTTACCATTACTAACAGTACTGCTCGAAGACTTCTGACGTTGTAAAATAGGCTTATTATTCTGAGTAGAAGTTTTTCTCTTTTCATCAAACAGCATAGCGTTAGCCAGATCTTCATCATTATTTGAGTTATCAGACTTCACTTCTTCGATAGTTACAACACCTGATTTTCTTTCCCTGTAACTACCTCTGAGAGAATTTCTACCAAAAGGTTGTTTAACTTTCTCTCCGTCCACTTCGTCTTGCATTGCTGAAATGAGGCTGTCATCGGCGTATCTCATTCGAGCAGTTTTCATCAATGACGCTTTAGTACATTGAGAGAACAAACGTTCGCAGGGATCTGTCGTCTTATTATTGTCTCGAGATTTGGACGTGTTCTCTGAATCAGTGTCACTATGACCTTCATACGAGCTAGTACTGTTACTGAAACTTTTGGTAAGCATTCCATCATTATTTTTGGAAGAATTATGATTATTTTTATCGGCCTCTTTGATTTCTATAATGCATTCATTGCGGAAGGATTTCCGCGATTGCAGACTAGTATTTGAATCTGATTTTGCAAGAGGATTGGGTTTGTGGTCTACGCAGCCGTGTGCGTGAGCCTTGCCGGTGCAATGTTTGTGGATTTTGGCTAAAGCGGCTAGAGTTTTATTCCCGTTAGGGGAAAGCTCATCACCACAGCGCAGCGACTGCTCGAAGGAACCTTGGACGTGGAACATTTTTCACTGATTCTAAACAGTCTCTGAACTAATAAACTCTGACTCGCTTGACATTTTAAAGGGTCAAAGTTCTGTAGATTGGATCATAACGAATGTCACTGCACAATAAGATCATTTAATAAACTTATGGATTTTACGGTGTAGATCGACGTGATTAAATTGGTCTTGAAGTAGATATATCTGGCGCGTGATCATAGCGAATCGTGAGTATGGAACTGTGTTTAGTGCTAAACGTTTGCAAATGTTTAACAAAAGAAATATGACCGTCTTGGCATTTACGACGACAGTAACATGTCAATATTTAGGACAAAAGACCATTTTGTTTTGGATGGTCGTCTGATCGTCAATAGTTTATTTTAGATTTTCTGAAACTAATCTCCTTGTCGAAAACATTTTTCGAATCTACGGATAAAATTTCATGTCTTGATATTGAATAGAATGTTAGTTTTGAGACTAATCTTATATCCAAAGGATGAGACCGCAGCCTCTTGTTCACAGAATTAATTATATTACTAACATTACCGCTTCCTAATTACGGTATAGACGATACTTGGCGTGTAATTAAGATAAAACATATTAATTTCGATGTTTAAGTATCATTAATCATTATGAGGTATTTCTTATACTTAGTTTATTGTCAAGGCTCATGTACCTTCTCCATTCCTCCTAAGAGGTGACAAGTGTAAGATACGGTAACCACATACCATCAGCACGACGGGCTGCTTACCTATTTCAATATCTTATCTCACTACAATGTTAACTACAGTGTGAACGAGACCTTAACCGTTTAAGCAAGAAAGCAAAGGATTTTGTAGTTTGATTAAACGCCTGTCCATAATATTGAGGTCAATATAATAATTTAGGTCAATATAATAATTTAGGTGCAGTTTTATTGAAATTTCTTACAAGTGTATTAAGCCAGCTGTTACGAAATATATCTATCTGGGCGCATGCTATCGGAATAATTCTGTGTAATATCAAATCACATATTAATAATAATAATAGTAGTATCAGTTCATGGAATGATTGCCATGAGCCTCGACCAACATCTCAAGAGGCTCGCGTTAGGCAGTTTGGTCAAGGGCCTGATGCAGAAGGTGGTACTCGATACAGCACGTATTGTGAGAAGATTTCTCTCTCTGGAGCCTCTTTTAGCTTGGTCCACGTACCCGATACCGGTGGGCTACTATTTACTACTACTATTTATACTTTAAATATATTTAAAAATTATATACATATTGTAGGCGGTTAAAACAATGTCGATATATATTCGTAAACCCTTTCGTTTTTTTAAATTCATGTACATAACCTATGTAACAATCTAGAGCATAGTTAATAATAGATATACATAAATGCTAACACATAACAAACTAGACCATTTTTATGCCACTTAGATGGTAGAGAAGCACACGGCCCACCTGATGGGAAGCGGTCACCGTAGCCTATGGACGTTTACAACACTAGGGGCGTCACACAGGTGCTGCCTATTAGATTCTACTTATTATTTTGTAAATTTGTACCCAAACAAATGTGGCAGATATCCTGTTGATTCTTTCAAAGTTTACAGCAATGATCATATCAATCTAAAATCATACATAGTACTTCACAATCTAACACGTATCCACCATGACGCCCGAGTCAATCAACATTTAAGGTATACAAGCTGACCCGTGCAACTTTGTCTGCGTCAACCCCGTTTTTGCAACATTTTTCATTCCTGCTCCGCACCTGTTGGTCGTAGCATGATGCTATATACGTATAAACCTTACTCTTTAACCATTCTATCTATTAAAAAGTAGTTTTAAAGATTTAAGCATACAAAGGGACATAAGGATATGAAAAATAGGGACAGAGAACGCGACTTTGTTTTATACTATGTAGTGATTCTATTCGGTCTCACCAACTATAGGTAGTGAAATTAAAATAGGGCCGAAGTTCCTCTCGCCATAACAACTTTTTCTAACAATTTATTGAAACATAACACCTATAACCAAACTTTCATAACACGAGAATTATCAAAAATTTACATTCTGGCCACGCAATAAAACCTACGCACCTTGTGACGTAAGATTCACTTCCCATAATACAGTATTATTACAAATTTTCTCCGTAGAAAGTAAAAGGCCGATCGGATGCATCATTCTACGATTTTGGAGTGATTGGTAATATATATCACTGTCCAGTATGTGACTAAGACCACCCACGGTATATTTAATCCTACCTGGTCTAAAAAATTTGTATAATATGTGTGGGTTACCGCACCGCTAGTTGTTAATCCGGTAGATAGTACAGACAGATAGATAAGTAAAGCTAAATGAAGCAAACATTCCTACAGTCCCGGGTCCTTTAAGCGGGGCGTGAAAAAGCATTTGATGAGGCCGTCAAGCTGAGTGCCACCATTGTAACACTTTACGTGTTTGTAATGGTGAACCTCGATCCTGAGACTTTGCTTTGAGCTTACCATCAGGCGGGGTGAAGTCAAATTGATGTCCTAAATTAAAAGAAAACATCAACTCGCAAGATTTGATTTGTTTTTTTTTTTTTTGCAGTGACGTTGTTTTTCATGAAATTATCGTTACAATTAGCTTAACTGATCATCGTATTTTTTTATACCAATATGTAGTGTACCAGGGGTTATCGACATCGGGAGTGTTTCCCATACACCCTGTAAACACAGCTAGTTTTTAACTAATAAAGAAACATTAGGATCTGGAACGTTCTCCGGACCCGCTCCGCCTCCTCCTTTTCGAACATTACTACCTCCACCAGTTTTGGCGGAGTTGGTACACGCGGGGAATTTGCGCACGATAAAAAAATGGGGCTGGAACGGAATTGTAAAATTACAGATGCCGTTCTAATTCCTGGTACATATCAAAAACCAATTGAGATCAGTTTATAATTGATAAATTATTTAGGTACCTGATGGCATTGAAATGAGATTTGTAAATATCATTAAATAGACTGCATATTAGGAGAACTAATCAAACACATATTATATTTTTTTAAACTTCAGCCGTAATTACACGGAACACTGACATTATACTAATTATCTTTTTGACTTCGATCCTTATTCGCACTGTAGTAAAGTGCAAATTGAAATAACACAATCTATAAAGCAGATGGACGAGGAAATGTCATTAGTCTAATAACTTAATCACCTAAGGTCGAAATTCGTACTTAATAATCTCCAACAAAAACATCTCCATTAAGGGGGCGTACATTTATTACGTAAATAATTAAGGTGATTAGGAATGGAGGAAGTCAAGTAAAATCTCACCCAATCAAAAGTGGGGGCAATTTCATCATATATCACGTTTTAATTCCGAAAGAAAACAAAATAGAATTATTGAATATCTGTGTTACATTAATATATTGGTATAGAATATATTGGTTCTAGACATAGTCATTCGTAAGGCCACATGTTATGAATTCCCATAGGTAAACTGAATTAGAATAAAGTAATGATCTTTTACCAACCAAAGTTCGTTTCAAATTTGTGTGGCTGATTTCCTCGCTGCCTCAAATGAAAATAACTAAGTTTTTTTAATAAAGCCAATGCAAAAAATCCCGCAAATTAAAAAAATCGTGAAGACTATGAAACCATATCTCACAGCCTCTTACCAGCTCACGTGTTTCCTTCTTCCTACAGCCCCGGGTTCTTCGAGCGGGGCGTGAAAAAGCATCTAATGAGGCCATCAAGCTGAGCGCCACCATTGTAACACTGGACGTATTTGCAATGGTGACCCTCTTTCCTGAGACTGCTTTGAGCTCACCATAAATTAAAGCGAGGTAAATTCATATTGACGTATCCTAGCGTGTCCTAGATGAAAAAAACCTCACCAAAAAGGAAAAATCACCAAAATCGTCCTACGTAATGAATTCACTATCTTAGACTAATATTTGAACAAAACGAAGTACCTATCTCCGAGCACTTGATCGTGGGAACGAAGTCCACTTTCATTTTTTATCATATTAGCGCTCACGTAGATAAAAATCACCAGTTTTTAACTGGATATTTAACCTCTATACACTTCCTAATCATCTTCACCTAATACAGACCAGTAAAAAGCAGGTTACTACTGTTTATTCGTGTTTATTTGTGAATTCTAAAACGAGGTTCTCGGTTTCAATTTATATGTGTAGTTAAATGAAAGGGGTAGGTACTATACCTACCCCCTTCATTTTTTTTAATTTAAGACCCGTCTCACGAAAGAGAGGCAATACCTACACGTAGGTACAGTGTTACAATGGTGGCGCTCAGCTTGACGGCCTCATAAAATGCTTTTTCATGCCTCACTTAAAGGGACTGTAGGAAGTTACAGTTTTAAATGAAATGAAATCATTCATAACACTTCTCGAAATATAACCCTGTAACATCCCGTCTGGCATTTTTTTCCCCGTGCGTAAATCCCGACAGATACCCTGCGCCGAAGCTTATTTCGGACTCGAATCGACCAAAACTACACGGCCGTCTTAGGCCACCAGTTGCCGAGGGTGAGGCAGCCTCTGTCACATCTTCCCAACATTGGAAGAGGCCTATGTCCAGCATATGACTCTGATAAACTAATTAATTATTAAAGATAATGGTCTAACATTGCTGTAGATCAACCTATATATTACTTTCACACACATAATGCAATATCATAGCATCCATTAGCACAGTACAGTCACGCTCAAGGTTCAGTTAACCAAAGCAAACATACTGAATAAACTGCGAATATTGGTCAACAGCTCAATGGTATTCTTCGTACGACACTGATCGCACCTCTCCGATAGTAATGAAATTATCTCTTACATCATTTCACTGGTTCCATTGACACACGAGATTTGTTTATACTTTTACTAGATGACCCGCTCAACTTCGTCTGCGTCACCCCGTTTTTGCAACGTTTTTCACTTTTGTTTTGTTCCAAATGGTTGTAGCATGATTTTATATACATATAAACCTTCCTATTTAATCACTCTATCTATTAAAAAAACTGCATCAAAATCCGTTGTTTGGTTTTAAAGATTCAAGCATACAAAGGGGCAAAGAATGCGACTTTGTTTTATACTATGTAGTGATAGTAACTCTCTTTTGTACATAGGAAAGACAACTCCCGCACTGAACAAGCCCTGTATCGCGGTGGACTTTACAAACATACAACTAACGGACACAACGTACACCCAGATTCAGAACAACTACTTGTGGATCACACAAATTTTTGTCCTGTGTGAGGATCGAACCCAAACCTCGTGCACAGCAGGCGCATACTACGCCCATTGAGCCACGGAGGCAGCAATTACAATTGTGGTATTGTAATATTAAAATTAAACATAACATAAACTCACGCCTATACCACGAAGGGATGAAGAAGAGGGCAGAGGTGCTAGGACCCACATTTGGCCAGTTTATGTTTAAGTAGTCATTACAATTACTTATTATTCATTCTAATTATTATTTTTTTGGATCGTCGGGTAATAAACAAAGACAAAGAATATAAGCGTGACTAAATAAAAAAAAGTTTATAATTATGAGTGGTATTATAATATTACAATAAATAATAATTGTAATACCATTATTAATTGTAATATTTCTATAATAAGTATAATCTTATTGCCAGATACAAATAAATATTCAAGATATGAGAGCATATCTGAAGCAGCTGCAATAACTGCAGCGCCACGTCTCGAATCCCAACTCTATATAAAGACTTAAACTGAAACCCTATAAATACACTCACATTCCACTTAAGTAAAAAAAAAATGGCGCCTCATTCCACCGCGTTGTAATAACATTGGTAAAATAAGTGCGGTTTGTATTTTTAAATAAATGAAGTGTTGAAATATCTATTCATAGGACTTCGATCGATTTGACTTCCTAATGATTTTGGTGTATTTATGGCACGTCAATTTGACTTCACCTCGCCTGATGGTAAGATGAAGGTAAAGTCTCAGGAAATAGGGTCACTATTACAAACACGTACAGTATTACAATGGTGGCGCTCAACTTGACGGCCTCATCAGATGCTTCGGTATTAGATAGACTTTAGGTGAACTTAATATTTACTATTTTTATGACCTCTGTTTTTTTTTTTATTTACGACTCGACAATTTGACTTCAACCCGCCTGATGGTAAGCTCAAGGCAGACTCAAGAACGAGGATCACTATTACAAACGCGTAAAGTGTTACGATGATGGCACTCAGTTTGACTGCCTCATCAAAAGCTTTTCACGCTCCGCTTAAAGGACCCGGGACTGTAGGAAGAAGGAAACACGTGAGCTGGCAAGGAATTCCAAGACTTATTGGTTACAAGACTTAAGACTCTGTGGGTTTAGCAGTCAATCATCAATCAATCAATCAGCCTATCGCAGTCCACTGATGGACATAGGTCTCTCCCAATGTGCGCCACTGCTCCCTATCCTCCACCCTCCGCATCCAGTTTGTCCCAGCCGCCTTTTCAGGTCGTTAGTCCAACTATCCAACCAAGAGTTTACAACTAACGAACTATATCATTAAAACGGTTTTTTTAAACTGCCAATTAGAGGGTATATAAATTATAATGGTGAGATCAATGGTTAATGCCTTCGCAATAATGATAAGGTTTAGTCATTAAAAGAACCCACTTCACCCATCCGGTTTCGAGGTGTTTTTAATATTTTGTACATGGGTGACGGTTATTCTTATATTTACTTACTTTACTTTTTTAACTTATAATATATAATTGATATTGACGTTTTTGTAAGTGACGTTTTGTAGTCTATACAGAATAATTTTGAATTTTGTAGGAGAAATGAAACAACTTGCTAACAAAGCGTTCCAGAATATTATGGTGCGGCAAATCGCTTGGTTATCGAAGGAATTGTTCACATTAATAGGTTGTGGAGATCAGATGGCAGTCGCTTCACAGGAAATATCGAAGTTCAACCGCGATGCTGACATTTTTATTTCGCGCGCCTGGACCGAAGCCCGTGATAGTGGTTATGTCGGACTCAAAACGAAAAAACGCACGCCGTCTTACGGTCTTTCGCTTGCCGGAGGTGAGATAATATAAATAAGACATATTATCTTTCGCGCAACGCAATTAGACTCCTAAAAATGGGCTCCGGACTCGGCGGGCTCGGCTCTGATGAGCTCTTCCAATTAATCCCACTCTCTCCTTTCCTACACAGGACAACACGTGCAGGGCTTTGATACCACCCGCATACGGTGCAGAATATTCTATCAAGAACCAAGCGGTTCGGTGAGTATTTCCTCTGCCGCACCATTAAGACTTGGAATTCCTTACCAGCGCACGTATTTCCTTCTTCCTACAGTCCCGGATCCTTTAAGCGAGTCGTGAAAAAGCATCTAATAAGGCCGTCAAGTTGAGTGCCACCATTGTAACACTTTACGTGTTTGTGATTGTGACCCTCTTTCCTGAGACTTTGCCTTCAGCTTACCATCAGGCGGGGTGAAGTCCAATTAACCTCCAAGTTACGACTCACAGTCGCGATCGACCCACTATCAATTATCCTGTATGCCCCCATTGTGACCCCATGTGAAAAGCTAAAGAGACAATCGTACGTAACATTCGCCAAATCAGTATAATGGTGGGTAACCATTATATTATGATGACATTGAAAAAAGGATGGAGATTATATAGAGAATATAATGTTATGTCCACAACAAATGTTAGCATAGTAATTTGTCGCTTGAATAATTATTCAGCTAGACTACCCAGAGCTTATGGTGAAGTGATTACGAATGCGCGGAATGCGAAGACGGAAGGTTCAGTGTTAGTCTTAATTGATTCCTGTTTGAGGTCCGTATACCCAAGTTGTATTAAATGTTTACTTATGAACCATCCCAGGTGTATAACATATAGATAATTAGGTAATTAAAGAGTGTAATTTAATAGTTTTATAATTTACGAAAAATTGAATTTATTCTTGTTTGGTAACCAGTTACTAACTGAGACCATAATATTTTTTATGGAAACTACATAGTTACACTTACAGATATTTAATTCTAATTTCGCAACTGGTTCAGAAAGTTCAGTTACGAATGTGGATGAAATAGTTTAAGAAAGTTAAATAGCTGTGTTTAAAGAACATCACACTACAAGAATATCCGCCGAATATAAACCGCTCAAAAATACCAAAAACGTATTTCGTAGGTATTTAATCGTATTTCTCACGATTAAAATCTGTAAAGAATTTCCGATACGGAAGACGGTTATGTAATATGCAACATAGGACTCCGCTTGCAGTATGCAAACCTCGTCTCACGGTAAATATGCAAATACGCTGCAACACCTGTGTACATTTGCATACGTGCAACAGTTAGTCAACTATTTGTCGATTAGCATACGAAAAACTGCAATGTACTCAAGCATGACTCAAACTAAATCTTAAAGCGTATGACTGACGCCTAACGCACCTAATATATCTTGGTAATTCTAGAGTATCAGTAAAACGAACCTTATTAAACCCTTTCTGAGTAAAACCTTACTTAACCCACTCCATACAATCATATATTGGTCACGCAATACGCTACAAGAGGTGAATTCGTTCCTTTAGTCGCTGCGTTCCTAAAACGCAGTCAGTCAATTTCGCGTTATGCCAAAATGTCATTTAAAATTAGCGTTTCAACTAAGTACGGCTTACATACGTACAAATTTATTTAGAACCCCTTTCCCTCTTTAGAATACGGTACAAACCTAAATTTGTTGATCAACGTGCAACTGCACGATAAGTATTAGTCGATTGAAATGGACGCGGGTTTAAGTACCGTCTAGACATAAGTGAATTCCATTTTTAAATAGATTTGACAAAGTTGCCATATTAATGCCACAAAATTTCATTAAATAATTATTTGATTATCTCACGAAAATTCCACCTGCATAGTGCATAATCCCAGCTGAATTTCACCTCACCGGATCTAGCGGACCCATTCCTAACCTGACCCGATGCGTTTGAAATAAGTAAGTAACGTGTATCTTAAATAATTTCAAATCCAAATGAAGTAGGTACATAACTGACGGCCGTACAGAATATTTTTTAGTTTTAATAGTTAATAAATAATACTTAGATGCGACATAAATTACATCTACTTTTTATAGAGTTATAAAAACTAATCATCGAACTGGGTCAGCAGTTTTACAAAGTCGATAAAATTTATTACTTTTTGTATTTCTGACAGAATGTATGGGAGAATGACAGGTTGCGCTGGTCACAAATAATTGGGACAAAAGCAGGTGATGTTTACTCTGATGACCAATGACCTTGAGGACCAGCATCTAGCCCATAGCCTATATGCAGCACTAAGCCACTGACCATAGGTGCCCTTTGGAAACAATTATGTATGTAATTGACCGCACACCTGAAGGGGGCCGGGGGATCTGGGTCGGACCGGCGAGGGATATGTTATGGGACATGTTACTATGACACTTCCGGTGACCGAAGACCTAAAGATTTTATTTAGTACGATCGAATCCGATATAACTACTCCGGTGGGGGTAGTATCCGCAGATATTTAGCGCACGGAAAAAAGCTTGCCAAAAATTTTGATAGGGCTCCTTCCTTGACTATGACAGGTGCTTTTCGCGTAGGTACTATTCAGCTGGGGCTAGATGTGGACACCGTGGCACCTACACCCGAAGGAGATCATCTCGAAAGAGATGGCCCAGGGTGCGAGGGATATGTTAGCTACTATCTCACCGAGAGACGGCGTGCGTTTTAGTCGGTTCGACATAACGTCCCAAACCGACTCTAGCGGGGGGTAGCCGGGGGGATCAAAAAATCCTATTCAGCTTGTTTTTTTAAAGGTCGTAAATTGACGGTAAACTTGGATGTCCAAAGAATAGTGGTTGCCATTTATAAATGCTATCTCTAGGATGGCAGATGCCTTAAAGTTTTTAGGACCCTATGCAATCAATATGACCAAGAAATTGACTAGCTGTATCTAAGTCGCTACCTTCAAAATGTACAGAGCCTAAATGCTAATTACATTAATGAAACATTACCTACAGTACTTCGAACAGCTGCGTTCGACCTACCGCAAAGCGTATAATTCAATAACAGACAGTCTTAAACATTGCATGCATTTAAACATAACCTAAGAAATTGTTTATTTCGATACATAATCACTGAGTGTCTAGGTAGTAAAACCAAACAATGCTTGGAAACCGGTCGTCCTTCGCGTAAGGAGCAAATGTCAAACTTATTATTAACATGATGGGTTGTTGTGTAAAATGATGTCCTGTCTTAGATCGTTTTTGCTCCAATATATATTCAAATAATAAGATGTTTTCGAGGTCAACTAAGAAAATAATAATGCAAGTCAGTTATATTTATAAGAACGATACCATTGCGTTTCATATCAAAGTCTGCTAAAGCAAATTTATTACGTACTTGAGTACTTTTTTTCGTACGCAATATCGCCTCGGAAACCACCGCCTCCACCTAATCGGTGGTGATTTTGTCAGACTCGAACCGACTAAAACGCACGCCGTCTATGGGTCTTTGATTGCCGGAGGTGAGATTATACAAGACATATCTCACGTAGATTATGGGACATCTCTCTGAACCCGCTCCTATTACTTGCTCGCAGAAAGTGGCAGCGGCAGCCTACGCACATCTTACCATCGCCGTGAGCAAGGCGCTGAGCGAGAGATCTTCCTCCCCTAAGGCCGTCACGAGCACCCGCCTAGGCTTTCCATGCCGTAGGTACACTCGGTGGTCGGTGCTGTCTATGCCCTGGAGTAAGACGTGAGTGGACAGTCCCGACTGCTAATAACTAAGAGATCTAAAAACCAATCCACATAGTCCTACGGTAGATTTCCTGTGGTTATATTTTATTGATGAGTATAATTGGGTGAAATGAGATATGATTCCCAGTAACAAACTGTTGTAGGATCGACTTTCGATTGCCTTGAACAAAAATTAATCACCTATACGCAGAAACAACATTCTGTCAGCTATTAAAAAACGCAAGAGCACCCGTGTACAACAGACTTTAGAAAAAAATATTGGTTTAGGGAGGGGAACCCACTAGTCACCCACGGTTTAACAATACTACTAACTGTCACAGAAAGGAATGTCAAACCGCGCCCTCTAATGAGTAAATAGATTTCTTACCCGAGGCGATATGACTTCGCGTGTCTTGAAAATATTTAGCCAAAATCAAACCAACAAGAAAAACGTCGGACAGTTCAAAGTATGTTATGTACATATCTATACCATGATGGAGTTATTCTCGTAAATATAATTGTACAAGATGGTAAGTTCGAAGGCCAAAACGATTAAAACTAATAACTAGATGAGTTTTACGAGGAAATATTACATAAAAAGTGATTATTATTCATCTATAAGATATACAATATTTCTGTACAAAACATCGAAGTATTCGTTATTCATTAAGATTTTGAACGTGAACCCCCACGATTATAATCAGGCCTAAATCAACCTTCCCTGATAGATAACCAGACTTTCTTCAAAGTAAATTAAAAATTTACAAAGTTAAGAGTAGTAGAGTAGACCCTGGTCTCCAAGGTGCAGGAGTTGGATGCAACCGTAACTGAGGCTCAAATGAAAAAGAAGATGTTATTTGGAAAAGCTAAATTAAACAATTTATAAAACACAGCATAGAAGAAAAATGACGACCCGTCAAAAATGAGCCATAGTTTATGTAATTTAAAACAAAATAACGGTATCACTTGAAATAATAAAATTATTATACCTAGCGATAGTAACGATACCATATACTGCTGTTAAATGCTTGAATCATTTAAAAGTTACAATAGATTGAAGAAACTCATAAAATATTTAGGTACGTAATAAATCCATGAAAATATTACACTCCTTTTTTGGGAGGTCGTGCAAAACGAACATTGAATTGCGGAAAACGTAGATGCTATTTATTCTGTAGAAACCGAAATAATTTACATAAAAATTACCGTGTTTGTTTCGCAAATATTTGTCACTGACAGTCTGTCTCGTACTGAAATACAAGAATAATAAATGAGGAACTTAAGAAACAGCATGTGTCTTTACCTAGAATGTTTTAGTTTTTGTTTATCCTTATAAAACATTTTCGATTTAATCAGGACCTAAAGATGGACCTTGTGGAATGCCGCGAAGTTTAGAATGAACTTTTGAATAAAAACAAAAGGTTCGCATATAACACGAACCTTAATTAAAAATTTACTTTTTATTCTTGTTTTGTCAAACCAATTCTACGTAATAAAACTGTAACACTGACTGAGACAACACAAGTGTTTTAGATACAAGATATTTAACATCATAAGAATGTCTTATGCACAGATCCATAGCCTATTTATATACATATATATATGTATTCCCGTCTTTCTATTTCCGTCAACTGAACTATCAGTATAACTACTATTACTATTACTATTACTATTCTTCATGAACTTTTTGTTATCTAGTGGAAAACTGTCCGAAACTTTAGTGTACACATATATTAAAGCAGTTTTTATCGTTCAACTGACCAATTCATTATGGATTACCAGTTCGTTATCCAGTGGACAACTGTCTTAAACCTTAGTGTGCACATATATTAAAACAGCTTCTTTCGTTCTTAACTACATGATTTTGTTATTTTACGAGCTAACCAACAAATGAGGCAAGCAACCACACAACTAGTTAAATCACAAAACCTTGACGTTAATACACAAAGCCTAAGAGCAAACGAAAAAGATAATGAGACAGCTATTTTATAGCATCTTTATGTTTAGTTGCCTGAACATGACGAGGCAATTGAAACCTCATAACTCATCCAAAGAGATCTACTGTCTTATGTACAAGAGTAAATGCAAATGGTAAATAGTAAAGGCGATAATTCGATAATTCTGTGAATAGAGCTGTCAATTTATTTTGAGAGCCGGTGGAATGTAATGAAGAAATCTTTTCAGATGAAAATTCCTCGAGTTTCAAACGAATTAAATCTTGAATACTATAAGTGGCTTAGCTAATGCTACCAAGACTAATTATTCTCAAGTATTCAATGAACGAATATAAATAGCAGAAGATTGGTAGCTTGCAAACTTGCAATTAAAGCACTTTAGGAAGTTTCTTCGGCTACGGAAAAATAGGCAGAAGATGTCACTTCAAGAGAAGGAAACCTCGCAATAAAACCCTGTGTCAACCCATCTAGCCAGAAACAGTGGGCCAAAGCCCTCCACCATTAGGAAAGTCTGGTATCCAGCAGAGAACTACGATGGGTTGATTGATGAGGCAGTTTCTGCAGGGTTTTTTTATATAAAGTTACGCCTTTTTTCCGTAGGAATACACAATACAGTTATAATATCTTTCTACTAGATACGATCCGTTTGGAAATCTGGCGTGTAATGATTATCCTTGTGAATAAGAGTTATGAGTTATGAGTTGTGAGTTGTGAGTTGTGAGTTGTGAGTTATGAGTTATGAGTTGAGTTGTTGGTTATGAATTATGAGTTGTGGGTTATGAGTTAAAAGTTAAACTTCATGCTTCTTTTACTTTCATAAATTGCTGGTACTATTGTCCTGGATTTTCTATAGAAGTCTTCGATCCTATGAATGTACCTACGTACGTTTACGTCAACGTAAGTGGAGTCTCATCTTAAAATTTGTTTCATCAATCTTCTTCCATCTGAACCGTTTAAACATTCCTATTTTGGTAATTAAATCTTCTATCATACTTCGTTCTGAGTTTTATCTATTGTATATTTACGTTACCTACAATTAAAACTCATTGAGCTGGGTGTTAGAGTTCATTGATTGTCAACACCAGTTCAACAACTAAATGCAGTACCGATGCACCGGATATTAACAGTTAACTTTACGTTTCATTGGTGTTTTATTAAGTGGGCATGTGGTTCTATTAACAGCGGTTGTTTTTTAATGAAGACAGGTTAAGGACAGAAGACAAAATAAACAGAATGAGAATGCAATACAATAAAACCTCAGGAGGGACTTTGCGTCACTGTGTATGTACTATACAATGGTTTGTGTTCAGAAGAATTGTTCGACATGTTGACGATAATTCCTACTTTCCATCGTTGCACCGCTTGCCACAGACAGGGAGTTCATTTTCACACATTACGAGCGGAAATGGTACGCACTGTCCGGTATGAAAGGAACTTCATCCCGCGCATGCTCAAACTGTGGAATGAAGTCCCTGCTGCGGTTTTCTCAAGCGACTACAATATGGGGTTCTTGGACATTTGTGTGATTTAGATTAGACCCTCCCCTTCCTAGCCTCCCCACCCCTTCCCAGCTCTCCCCCTTTCCCTTCCTGGGTGGGCAGCGCGTGTGTGACACCCTTAGTGTTGCACACGTTCATAGACCACGGTGGCCGCTATCCATCAGGTGGGCCGTGTGCTTGTCTGCCACCTACGTAATATATAAAAAAAAAAGATGGAATCGAAGTTTGACATAAATTTACTATACACAAGGAAAATTGGTCAATCGCACAAAAACTCGATAACAGCAGAACATTAACACTTAATTCATTATTCCGTGCTCCGAGCCCATAAGTTTATTATAATCAACAAATAATTCCGCTATCAATGACAACCGAACTTTGCTTACACCAGTGAAAACTATGCCGCCTGCGCACTGCCCACGCATAAACTGGTAGAACACTCAATTTAGAATTATTTACTCCAAGACACTATGCAATTACACCCAATGGAAAATAATTGTCAAACAATCCCTGACTTACTATCATTGCACGAGTTGTTGGGTGATTCATAACAACAAGTGTCTTTGTTGTTTGTGTGGCTTTGACGGGATTCGAATCCGCGATCTTTCCCTTCCCATTTTTGTTGTTGTATAGGATTTTCGAATGATTCAGACAAGATTTCGGGGCTAAGTGGTCAAAACATTCTTTATTTATATTAGTGTAAAGTTCAATCTGAAATAAAAAAGAGTTTTATACAACGTTTCATTCACTATACACAATGCCATTTAATTTTAAACTTTAACTGTGTAATTTTTCAGCCTTTCGCCACAGATGGGTAGTTAACATTTATAACTTTTAGGCTTAGTTGCTCCAACTACCTACTACAAGTTAAGGTTTCCCTCAAATTTAACAGTAACAGTAACATTGGTCCTAATGGTTTGGCTACATGTGTTGCAGCAGTGTATTTAGTAGCTCTGTTATAGTTATCTTTTTGATAGAATTTGACGTTGAGCCTGGTCTGGATTATTATACTGGTTACAGTTACCGTCAAGTTATGACGTCATTTTAACAATTGTCAAATGGTGCAACCTGTTTTATACCTGACCGGTACTTTAACAGCACTGTTAATTTTAAAGTACGATTGTTCAACCCAGGCTTACTATCTTATAGCTTTACTCTTACTTTTAAGTTTATCTGCTGTTAATTTCTGGTATTTTTCTTGTGAAAACAAAGTCGCCCCCGCACCATCCACACTTTCGCTCGCCAAAACAACAATCTGTATGGAACGGAATCCACGGTTCTTTTAGTTGACATGTCTCTGTCGATTTCACTAAACATTTGTCAATAGCCGTGACTGTTTAATTATTTTACTTTTCAATACTTGTTTGTATTAGATTATGAATAGGTACATTTTAGAAGATGTATGCTGTTCTACATATATACAACCAAATGGTGAGGTAACTGTGCACTTGACACGAAAAACTATCTAATTCGTAATATAAAGGTATCGAGAGCGCGGAGCTTTGCGATTGGCAGCCTGCCTACTGTGAACCGGCGTGTGCCCGAAGCCCGCCAATCACAATACTCCGTGGTCATTGGTCATAAAGTTAATTCGTCACATTTTGTAGAACTCCATATATTGAAATTAAATTCGTCAAAGGCAGGTAATGGTATCATTTTAACAAAATGTAGCAATAGCAAGCAAAGCCTTTGGTTTAGCACTTTTTTGGAGTGCGACAATCCTTTCGGTCTCACCAAGAATTAAACAAGATATCTAACATTATTATGAACAATTTTTTTTTATACTATCACGCCTATAGCCCCGAAGGTGTAGGCAGAGGTGCTAGTACCCACATTACGCCAGTGTATATTTAGGTCCTAATGTAATAGGTGGCGAGCCTATTGCCATCAACTGGGTACTTATCAACCTGCGATAAATATACACATAACTTCGAAAAGCATCGCAGTCATTGGTGTGGGCTATGGTAAACCTGGGATCGAACCCGAGACCTCGTCTCAGCAGTCCACTACCCATACCACTAGGCTACCGCGGTTATTTTTTTGAACAATTTACTATATTAACAAATTGATACATATACGGTGTCAGTCTAACCGCAAATTACTTAATAGTCACTTCGCAACTCGCTACCGCGTTCCTATCAAGTGTCAATGGAAAACGCAAGTGGTCAACAGCATTCAACTAGACATTCCGCTCAATTAGCACTGTCTGTTTTTAGAGCAATCATTGTGTCTTGTGAGTGTATCTTTATTGCAAGTTCTTTTAACTTTAACAATATTTATTTATACTTTGTGCACGAAGTAAATTTCTCTACCTGTCTACCATAGGAATATATAAATAGGAAATAGTTTTAATTAGAAACAATCCTTTCAATCAACTTTTTCAACTTTTTGAATCATTTTTCTCTAAGTTTAACAATACCAACGATAACATTACAATATATCAGTAATTGTCATAGAAAGGAATGCTAAACGCACCCTTCAAAGCAAGTATAAAGACTTCTAACGTGCACCCTTCAAAGCAAGTATAAAGACTTTCTACTGGCTACTGAGATTGCTTTGGATCCAAACCTTAATAAGGCCTCATGGACCCCATTACCTTTTATATTTTGAACCTTAA
The DNA here is from genome assembly GCA_963691645.1 of Pelosia muscerda. Classification (NCBI taxonomy): domain Eukaryota; kingdom Metazoa; phylum Arthropoda; class Insecta; order Lepidoptera; family Erebidae; genus Pelosia; species Pelosia muscerda. The sequence goes on from OY829118.1 coordinate 4,430,051, forward strand.
AGGTCAAATAATATTACAATATGAAACTATTTTCGCGTATAATATCTAATTATGTTAACTTAAACATTGACACATTATGTTAGTACAGACATACTTGGAAATACAAATATTTGTACAAAAATTTCACTGCACTTGAAGGCTGCCCACGCGCATGCAACCGGTATAGCCATCATACATTATTATGATTTCGTATAAACTTAAAACTGTGAGCATATTATATTTTAACTAGCTAACCCGCGCAACTTCGTCTCCGTCATCCCGTTTTTGCAACATTTTTCACTCCTTGGTCGTAGCATGATGTATTGTTATATACATATAAACCTTCCTCTTTAACCATTCTATATATAAAAAGAAACCGCATCAAAATCCGTTGAGTAGTTTTAAAGATCTAAGCATACAAAGGGACAGAGACCGCGACTTTATTTTATATATACTATATGTAGTGAAGAGTAGCAGAGAACATACAATATTCACGCCTGTAAGTCTCAGAAGAGATGGTGAATTGACACCCAAAATTCGGCGGTTATGATTATCGGTTCCACGTAAATAGACGTGAGAGCCTATTGACGTCACTCAAGACACTTTGCAATGGGCTCTGTAGTAGTCCTGAAGATACCTCATGTAGAGACGAATCACTTGTCGTTGTTCTTCGCACTTGCGAACTATTGCACATACGAAATCTTCCCGGTTAAGTTTTTTTACTTACTTTGAGGGCTACGGTTATGCATTCTTTTTTATGACAATTAGTGATATTTTGCTATCGCTACCGTTGGGCTTGTGGAGGTCATATGGCAGTCGCTTCACAGAAAATATCAAAGCTCAGTCGCATCACAGTTACACTGGAAAGCCGACCCCAACTGAGTTGGGAAAAGGTTCAGAGAATGATGATGATTATTGGAATTGTTAAACCGTGGGTGCCTTACCCTCTCTCTCCCAATATACTTTCTTCTATTTTATTCGATTTCTGAATCATTCGTGAGTAGGCGTTCACTAGACTCAACTACAATAAAATTTCTCAATCTAGTAACAGGTCTTGACACATTACTAGGCTTGTAATTAGTGACTTTAATATTTGACAATCAAATTATATGTTTATAGCTTAATGGCTAAGAAGTCGGCCTTACAATCAAGAGATCCCGGTTTGGAATCCTGGCCAATACACCTATGGACGTGTGCAACATTCGGGGGAAGGGGGTCATCTTAAAGAGATGTCCCCGGGTCTGCCGGGGTGCGATAGATATGTCTTGTATAATCCCACCTCTGGCAATCATAGACTCATAGACGGCGTGCGTTTTAGTCGGTTCGAGTCCCACATAATCACCTCCACCGACTTTTGGTGGGGGTGGTACCTATTCGTGGGGATTTTGCGCACGGGAAAAAAAAGAAGGGTCACATTCATGTTGACTACCCTGTAGAAACTTTCTAAGTCTGGTAGCTGAGAAGTCCTATACGATAGTGAGTTTCCGGGTTCGAATCCTGATCATACACTACCGATAAAACTCGACTCTAACAAGATATTTAATTTAGCTGGAGGGGTAAGGGGAGTATTAGTAACTTCGGTGACCTATATAAAATAAAGGAGATGGAAATCGGTGGGCCCAAAATGTAAGAAATTGAGATATGATCTAAAAAATCACTTATATTTTTGTGTCTTAGAATATGAAAAAATCACCTCAATTCTCAGTCTGGAAGCGGAGATATATGAGAAAATAGTTTTTCGGTAGATTATCGATTAAGTAATCGATTACACATTTGCAGTAAATAATTAACTCAAAGTAATTAAATGCACTATATATACTTACATGCAATATAGTGCATATAATTACAATCATATTATTAAACCAAATATCAATTAATTACTGAAAAACCAATATTAATGATTATCCATTTAAAATCGATTCAAATCTCTCTTATATTTTTAGTCTGTTACTGTCAGTAACTGGCTGTTACTGACAGCTAAAAAGAAAAATAATAGCATTGACAATCACAACACTCGTTTCGTGTTTTCCAATACGTTTTAATTGCTTTCCCGATTATTTGTTATTTTGCACAACCACTGCTTTGTATTTTACGGATTCTGACCCTGCCTACCTTGTACTACGTTGGACACCGAAGATCGCTCACACGTTTGACTTGAAATTATTACTTTGGATTTTACCGCCGGTTTGTGGATTGGATATTATTGAAACTATGGATCGCTGTGTGAATCGTGGGATATCCACTAGTCATTGCAATACACTGAGTCGACCACCCTTACACGATGAAACAGTTCTGTCAGTGATTCGGCAATGGCTTGCACCTCAGTCTGTGAGTAAATATATCCTCATCTAACTAGCTACCATACTGGGAGGTATAAAATACATATAATTAGAAGGCCTATGAAGATTGTTTACAGTTATGGCAAATAATTATTTATTTATCAAACCATATTTTAATACCCTAATACAAAACAGTTATATGTATTGTTTAATGTAGCTGAAGATTAATAAAACTTATTTTATTTAAGTATATTTTAGTCGACGGCTCTCATAGAAGAAGGGAGGCTATAGTAATGCATTACTGGTATTGTATTGTAGGCAAACGAACTGTAGGCTGTTGCGCTTATATACTAGACGACATTTCAGTTATAATAGAAGGCGAATAAAACACTACATTAAAATGATGTTTATTTTATTTTAGACATCCTTTCCCTATCTCTTTACCCGTTACCTACCTATCGCTTGAAGTCGTTGACGTTCATTCATATGATTTTTCAAACATTTTCTAGTAAATATAATAACTATCAGTGCAAAAGAACACATTTTGCACTTCAGGAATTAGTTAAAGATTGTAACATATCATCAATTTTACATAATCTCTTGTATCTCTGTTCTCAGATTGATAAAATCCGCAGAATATTCAGTGAAAGGTTGATAATATATATAAGCTATTAATTGACACCACTTTCATCTTCTTACAACCTGGGTCCAAGATTGTATGAAATCATTTCAGTCTCCTTTACTTAACGTCTACCCATTAATATTCAAAAAAACCTATATTTGTATATCAATGCGTCTGCCACTTAAATGATTAAAAAAAACACCTAAAACTGGCAAATGAAATAAGTATTCCTGAATTCACATATTTCAAAACACAACAAAAACACGCAATCCCACGAAAATTAAATATTCACTTTGAACTTATAAGAAGTAATAAAATAATTTGAAGGAACGTGTTCAGTTATAATAGCATCCTGTTACCCCTAAAATGGATATAAAGATATAAAAATAAAGTAATGGAGATGAAATATTCCGGTGGCACGCGGCTTCCTCACTGTCCACGAATACACGAAAATAATTTCGTCAGTCACCGGTGTATCTGTATTTGAATCTTTTATTAGGGATGTAACTTACGCGCTAAGAATTGTTAATATGGAAGATGGCGCCTCTTATACTCGTAGAAGTTCAATTAAAAAGTAGACGGAATGCGAAATGGACTGATTGCTAAGTTGTTTTTTTTTATTTATGGCACGTCAATTTGACTTCACATCGCCTGATGTTAAGGTAAAGGCAAAGTCTAATAAAAAAGAGTCACCATTGCAAAAAAGTATAGTGCTACAATGGTGGCGCTCAGCTTGACGGCCTCATCAGATGCTTTTTCACGCCCCGCTTAAAGGACCCGGGACTGTAGGAAAAGTCTCCACGAAAAGTAGTCAAAAATGAGAAATAGACAGTTTGATAAGTAGACCCCTGGCGCTTGAGCAGATTAAAACTCATAGACAAGCATAATTTTTTATAAACTGTTCGTTAAAATCGTACTATAATTTGTCGATTGTGAATAGACACCGAGCCGTTTGCTTAGAGAATAGGGACCCTGTGAGTGTGGTATGTGACGGTACCTGGCGAAGAAATAATCTACAAAATGTCGAAAATGTGCGGGTAGGTGAACAACCGGCTACCTCACGGACTCGACGACGGAGGGCGTACGCAGCTGAGCCAGTCAGCCTGTGACCACGGCCGGTGTAACCTGGTCGAAACGTCAGGCAAAAGGTATGTATATACCTATACCATGATCGCGTTAATTCCCGGTTACATTTATTATCATAATCATGGAACGCGAAAGTTTAAAAGTTAAAATGCTTGCAGGGACAACGAACGAAATAGATTATCAATGATTATTTATAGTCAGTACTAAAGGTATATATTGAGATCCAGGAATGAGTATCGTATTAGTTTTATCATCCCGCGCGGTGCCGGGTTCATTGTGTTATATCCACAGTTTCTAAACCTAATTTCACAATAATTCCAGTCGAAAAGTTGTTTAAATTATTTTTAGAGTCTTGTTTCGGTCATTATGCTTCTAAGTAATAGATATAAAGATAATCAGTGACGGCCCACACAAAAATGTATTTTTTATAAAAAAAGATAAGCGTAAAATCTTCTCAAAAGAAGGTACGCTCATCTACAACTTATAAGATAAAGATTTATACAAATATTTAAGATATATTATGCGAAAGCTCAGCACATTCCGTTTATTTCGAAGGTCACATTGGGATGCGGGTTACCATCGACCGTGGGCGATAGATTATGTGCCACAAAGATATATCACTGGTTATACTGCGTGCTTATGATATTTGACACGCAGCAGTTAGTTCTGTATTGTTTAGATAAGAGCTGTTGACACGAAATTGAAACTACATAATATGCAACAATCATTATATTCGTTACCATTCAAGCGCCAATCTCGACTGCATTCAAAAATTATATTTTCGAGTGCGAGGTCTATTCTATTCTATTAGGTTTTGTTGATTTTACGGCTGCCAAGATAAATAAAGCCGGACATAGTTAGGCTGAAGCCCCAGATGCAGAGGATGCATGGAGGCGGAAGAAACGCCACAACACGTCCTTATGGAATGTAGTAGTGTGGCGCATCAACGGGCACAACTGCTCCAATCACCGGCAACGCTTCCGGAAGCCTGTAGAAGTTTCTCTAAACTTCTCGCTTTCTGGGAGGACCTGGGATGGTTGGAGTAAGTGAGGAGACGTAGCACCTCACGCACAATGGCCCAATCAAGAGACTAAGTGCGGAAAGCCCCAGTACAAACAAACAACAAACAAACAAACAATAGTTAGGCTATTTGGTCCCGTTTCCGGTTAAAACAAACGTTATGCGGTCTGCCCGGCCTTTGGCATGTTTTTTTACATTTCGGAAACGAGCAACGTTTCCGTTAGGTGGGCCGTATGCTTGTCTTTCAGTTAAGCGGTGGAGCCTGTTTCCCTAGCAGAAGCAATCCCGAGCGGTGCCCCCCCCCCCTCTCTCTACCTTTTCCGAGTTTCTTTGGGAACATTGTGCTCACCCGTAACGCCGGGATGGGACTTATGAGATTTTAGCAGGTAAGGAGTTTGGGAACCTTTTAACCCTAAGTGTATGGGGTAACTACTCTGATAATAATAATATATTAGGCTATGGACATGCTCTGTGCAAAACAAAACAAGTTGACCTCAACCGAACGTTTTCTTCCCAAGCGGCATTTAAGTCAAAAGCCGAGAACCGTACAAATCTTTTACCGCAATAGAATCAATTCTCGAAATTATATCCCGTTTCGAAGCCATTGCCAACCCTAACGCCACATCCCGTTTATAGCCGGACGGTAACATGCCAAGACTTCCGAGCGTCCCGAGAGTCCCGATTTGCAATTCATTGTCTTTTTGGGTCTTCCTCCATAAATATGTGTCAAGTTGATGTTTAGCACTGTTTTGGAACATGTTTCGAATTCTCACAACATGTTCAAGAGTGTGTAGTGCAAGATTAATGAAGGGTACGTTTACAGAACAACAAACAAACTTAAAATATGTTAACTGGAATTAACAAGAGCTCGGACTCCTTAAAGATCTTTGGGGCAAACAAGCACAATGCCCACTTATAAAGAAAAGCGTTATTTGTAGTATTTCTCAGAAGTCAGACGCCGCTCTCTCAGTCAGAGATATCCAGACTTACAGGCTTGGTGGAGATTGGTGGAGCCACCTGTCACTCTAGCTGAAGCAATGGTGGCGGAGCAATACAGGCTCCCCTTTCGGGGGTAAATAAGGACACCGTCACACTCGAAACCGACGATGGCCCTGTGTCAGCCGGGGTGCCAAGAAAATGCACTTTTTTCTCTCTCTTTATTGGTTATTGGGGCATTTTATACAAACGTAGGTACATGCCAGCCCCATCGTACCTTTCCACATACTTAATTAACTTAACAATCGTATATTACGCTACGCTTACACATAACGAATTTTAACAGACCATAAGCAGCTTCAGATTTAAAGTGTACACAATATTTGCTGCCCTTACATCCCGGTGTATAAAAACCCTGGTCTTAAAAAGTAGTAACCTAATCAACCTCAGTAAATTGTCAACGATAATCAGTCGATAATATACCAAGCTAATACTTCTAAAAGCTACATTTATAACTAATTCATACTATGCATCCGACGTGACATATTATCGATAAATCATTTATCGACTTTGTTAACATCAGTGCGATGACGCCTACGTACAAACGTAAATCAATGTATAAAACATTCGATTGTATCGATTATTGAGTAAACGGATATTAAACCATGATTTTATTCGGCGTTAATCTTGCTTAGTGATGGGTTTTGTCTCGTTCATATACCGTTTAAATGTATAATGAAGTAAATCGAATCGAATCAATCGATGTTAATAAGTTATGATTATTGTTATACAGTAGTGGTCGTTCACGATTGTGGGGTTGAACCATAAAGTTATTCTTAGAGGACTGGCCGAGTGGCATACGTATCTTTACACAAAACTTAGGTGTGAGAAAAGTGACAGAAAATATAATCAACTTTGACAGAAATAAATACTGCAGTGACATTAAAGTTTCTACAGTAAAAGTCACAAGTCAGATCTATTGACATTTTAAATTCGGTAACGCGGTAATGAAGGAGTCTATAGGTCTATTTACGTTAGTAATATCAATGTCTATGGGTTGAACACCCAAACACTGTCAACAAGCTACCAAATGGTAGCCTATCTAACATTATCACTTAGAGATAAGCCAGAATTGTGATCCAAATGTGGCGTCTAGTTTGATTTTTTTTCTCGAAAAAAATAAATAATAAATATTCTAGGATAATCTACTAACATTACCTAGACCCATGGTGAGCATAGCGTAACTAGCTTTTCTGTAAAGCATCGGTAGCTTAGTGGTAAAAAGTCGGCCTTACGATCGAGAGTCCTCAGGTTCGGAGCCTCAACCCACTCCGAAAACTAGCCATAGAGCTTAGCTGGAGGAAATATTAGTTATTTCGATTGCGTATATTCTTTAAAAAAAGGTCCGTGAGGTTTTATGCAAACCGGTAAGTTGATTGACAAACGATGCTTTGATGCAGGTTTTCCTCTCGAGTTTTCAAATCAAACGGCAGTCACTTCCATAATAAACAGTATAAACCAAATCGAAGTAAGGTAATGTAATCTAAGTAGGTAAGTGGACCCCGGGCACTGAGAACCACTTTAACATTTCTGTTTAAAAAAACAACGCAAGAACTGCCAAAAGCAATTCTAATAATAACAAGTTACAACTCCTAAAAGTCAATATTAAGCACTCCTAAATCATATTATCACATTAGATATTACTATAATAACATTAATAACAGTTGTTTAAGCAATTTCTAATATGTCGTGAGCGTTACTCAGCATCCAGTTCTAAACCCGCCCATTACTTAATCAATTAACCAAGACTTGTATATATTAAATTACAATGTCAAAACGCGTTTTTGTAACGCAAGCGTTAACTGGCGCCTCGACATCTGTCACGCTGACAGTCCTGTCATGGCAATGGTTCCTTTGAAATCTTGCGACAGATCCGTCACGCCGATATACACCGATCCATCACACTTCAACAACACACACACAATAAAAAAAAAGCATTCAAAATTTTCACACAATCGATAAAATTCGAAACAATACGAACATCACTACACCAAATTTGAAAATTCGAACTGAGAATTCCAAGTTCGTATTTCGTAACGGTCGGTTGTCGCGACGATCGGCGCGTGCGCAGCGGTTGCGGCGCAGATTTTAACTGTTTAGATTGCTTTAGACGCTTAGCGCTTAGGAGGGCCGTACCTATCTACGTTATCTTAAGTAAATATCGTATATAGATAATTAGGCTTTTATTGAATGAAGTCGCTTCACGTTATGTAATATTGCATACGTAATTGCGGTTGTATCCATAATATGAATGGTTAATATGGTGTATTGAGGACACAGGTGTGAACTTAGGTTGGAAAATGAGCTGTGGCAGTTTGACTCTTTAGAAAAACAATGTGGTCTGCGGGCTGACATGAAAAGCTTAAACACATTTTAGAGGAAGCAAATAATATAATCGAGGCATTTAGCGAAATATTATCTATGCGTAGGTACCCCAAAGAGAAATATTCCTGAGCATTATGGATCTAAAAAAGGCGCGGTAGCCTAGTGGTACGGGTAATGGACTGCTGAGACTAGGTACCACCAATGACTTACTATACTAGGTACCACTAATACTAGGTACCATACACGATCCCAGGTACCATGGCACACACCAATGACTTTTCGATACTATTCGAAGTTATGTGTGTATGTATCGCAGGTTTATAAGTGCCCGGTTAATAGCAATAGTCTCGCCACCTATTGCATTGGGACCTAAACATAAACTGACGAAATGTGAGTGCTAGCACCTCTGCCCCTTTCTGAACCTAGGTGTTCCACGGTTAACTTTCTGTACTCTTGATCCAGAAAACCATTGTTGGGGAAATGAGGATTGAGGGTGTTTAATACACTTCTGCCTACCCCTTCGGGGATTACGGACGTCAGCATATGTATGTATGTATGTGAAGGTTAAACCGTTTATCTAAGTTAGACCAAAGAATCTTCGATGTTGAGGCGTCTAGGAACAACTAAGATGATAACTGTTTTATCTGCTTATCTGTAGAATATAAAATGTATTATTAAAAATTAAATAAATAAGAAAAAAACGCATTCAAACTCATCTCTCGACCTTTCTCAATGTCACAAGAACACAACTAAATATATTAGCATCATAATAATTGCAGATGCTAAATTTATTATGCGCCAAATAGTTTTCTCATTAAGACGTCGATACAATCAGCGTCTTAATTATATTACGATAACTAGATGACCCGCGCAACTTCGTATGCCGTTTTTGCAACATTTTTCATTCCTGCTCCGCACCTGTTAGTCGTAGCATAATGTAACATACATATAAACCTTCCTCTTTAACCATTCTATGTATTAAAAAAAACCGCATCAAAATCCGCTGCGTAGTTCTGAAGATTTAAGCATACAAAGGGACATAGGGACAGGAAACGCGACTTTGTTTTATACTATGTAGTGACTATGTTTCATTATCTCATTCTCTGAGAGTCGACTGATCTTCGATATTGTCCGTGAAGCGACTGCCATCCGACCTCCACGACTAAATTGGCGATATCGAAGTTCTGTAGTTCGACATGTCGGACTTTTGAGGGCTCTAACTAGGACCCATAGATGGCGTGCTTTTAGTCGGTTCGAGTCCGATATAATTACTTCCACCGATTTTGGCGGAGGTAGTATCCGTGGGGATTTGACGTAAAAGTGTACGGTTCTTTCTTATAGAAAACTAGCAAACCCGGCGATCTCCGTTTCGCCATGTGAAAAATGATTTTCGCGCTTTTCCATTGAAAGTTTGCCTGAATTTTCTTTGCTATAACCCCCACGGAGCCCGAGACCTTTCCAACGATTGTAAAACCATGGAAATCGGTTCATGCGTTCTGGAGTTATAGCGTCAGGAAAGATAACCCGATTTATTATACACCGTGTAAAATAAAACAGATTTAAACCACACGCCAACGGAACCCCGGTCTTAGTTTAGAAATACAATAATTCTATTGACATATCGATATTAGAAACCCTGTACATGACTATAATAACAGGATATACACTTCATCAGGTACTCACCCCACGTTTTGTATCTGTATGTGAAGCGTGACGAGTTAACATCAATTTTACAATTGACAACAAAATTTTGAATGCTCCCTAATACGGTGATAACGCGACGGTAAATAATACGGTTACTGCGAAGTCTCCTTCCATTCATCCAACATGAGTCTCATATTCCCGGTTCTCATCCAAGTCTTTATTAACATCACCGTCAAGATTTATTGTCATTACTTTATCTATAATCAGAAGGGAGATCGTAACAACAAGATGCTTTTAACTAATAAATTCATTAGGGAATAATTTATGTCTTTCTTCGTAAGTACCTGCCGCGGATGTTGGTTTATGTTTAGTACCTAGTAGCCGAACAGTAGCACTAGCATGAACTCCTATCGAATTCGTAATGTAAAGGTTTCGAGAGAAGTGAGCATTGTGATTGGCAGCCTGCCTCTTGTGAACCTGTGTGCGTGTGTAGCCCGCCAATTGCAATGCTCCGTTATGTCGATACCTTTACATTACGAATTCGATAGTATTTCGTGCTAAGGCTACAGCTTCTGGGGAGTAGCAGTTGTGAACACGACTGCTACACAGAAGGCACGGTATTGATTCCCGCTCAGTGCAAATTTTTGTATGCATACATTATTGAACACGATAAGCCGTCGGTCCCGGTTGACATAAGAACATCTAAGGCAGTTTTTACGGGTAGGTATTTGGAGCTCTAAGAATTGAACAATTGTGTCTAATGCAGTACTTTGATATCATTAATTTAATTGGTTGTTGAGATCAGACAGTAATCGCTTTACGGAAAATATCAAAATTTAGCCAAACACAGTTAGACTCGAAAAAATGGACCGCAGACTCCTGAGGTGAAAACTTCTGATGCGACTGAGATTAATCCTAGAAACAAGTAGTAGCCAGTCAGCCGGGGTGCGAGGAAAATATTTTATTGGGTCACGTTACACCCTGGTATTCGGAACTCGAGACTGCGTGCGATTTTAGTCGGAAATAACCCACAAACAGGGCGGTATACATGGCCATTTTTACAGGAATGAAACGCATAATAATATGCCCGGACCGGACTAGTGAACATTCCGAACATATTATGCGTTTCTTTTCTGTAATTCCTCACTTATAATCGCTTTTTTATTTCTAACATACTTTAATCATAATTTCATTGAGCAATCAATTTGCAAAAGCTTAAGTTAGGTTAGCGCGTTCTTTGAGGTCACGGCTTCCAGTACAGAGTGTGGCTAGCAGTGCCTAAGTCATTTGTATTATAATGGAGGAAAAAGCTCTAAAAATATCCTCGATGAAGTTACCTGCCTATCAGTGTGTTATCTAATCAGCGGCGCGCTTGGTGCACTGATTAAACAAGTCGGAGATTACTAGACTTTGAGTATAAACTGATAAAAGTTCTGAAGTTTTCTAATAACGTTGCAAGTGGAAGATGGAATGTCATGAACACACAAAATGAAACGTAATTTGGTAGTATAATTATAATATAATATAGATTTCTTTTTTATATTTACAATATCATTGATAGCAAAATAATAATTACAGATAGCATTTATGTTGTGCCAATGTACTGCATTGTTGTTTTGGGTAAGGTACTTATGTAAAAACAATGTAGGTACGATTTGAAAATAAATAAGTTATTTAATATTCCTACCTAAAAGAGATAAAAAGCAAATAAGAGCAAACCCCGCTTCCCTCTCCAAAGATACAAATGGCGGGAGGGGGTATTCCCGCCTGACTCCCATTCCCCCTCTTATACAAAACTATATCAGAGTCCAACCAACTAAAACCGCACACCCTCTCCCGGGTCTTCAGGTTATATAATTAAATAATTTCCTTTAAATTACGTAACTTGTGCTTTTCTTCAAGTTTTTAATCATTACATTTTTTATTTAATTATTAAAATTACCTATAAAAAATTACATTAATTATTAAAATTTATTGTATCAAAGTGAATTTATTGTAATGAAATTAGTAACAAATTGAAATTTCGCATTTTTCGAAATAGGAGACCATCTTGCACACGTAGCGACATCTAGCACGACTATCAAACAACGTTAGTAAAAGGTATGCCACAGCTGCAGGCAAACTTACAACCACTACTCGATACTAGATGGCGTCGCGGTAGATTAATCAACAGCCAATGAAAATTATGGAACATGCAAACAAAAGAGAAGCATCGTTCAGTTGTGACGTCGTGCTGCGCAGCGCGGCTATTTTCGTTCCTGATAGGCAGCGGACATTTTGTTTTGACGTTGTGACGCAGGCGAAAACAGAAGGTTGGAAATGCCTTTGAATGCGGTTGGGTGGTCTACAGAGGAAGACGAGAAACTCGCAGAATTAGTGGAGCCACATCCCTTTTTATATAATATCTTGGATCCGTCGAGAAAGAATATACTAGCGAGGGAGTCTACATGGCAGGAAATCGCACAGCAACTTTCCAAACCAGGTACGGCGCCGATCATTCGTTACTTTTTGTCGATTGTTGTACTGCAAGATTATATTCTTGGAATATATGTAATATATTTTTATATGATAACCTGTATAAATCGTCATGTGAAACAGCTATTTTGGGTGTACCTGCTCATTCATTCGGTACTAATTCATTGCACAACAGGCAGTATTTTTAGCCACCCAACATTTAGAATCAGCTGTTTACATCCATTGAATGTAATGAAAACTTATGAAGTTACATGTGTAGTGTTATAAATATTATATGCATGTCCACTAAATATGTTGTGCATATCTACAGTATAAATAGAAAGACTTTTAATTCACTTTGGATTAATAAAATAATTATTTGATTCACTTTCAATTAAGCTGACTGTGACTGGTGACTGAGGAAATAACATTTAAGAATCATTCAACGTTCTTCTGTTGATTTAAACTTACGATTATGATTATAACTAGTAAAATCACATAATAAGACATATTTATGACAGAACAGAAGTTATTCCTGAACAACAAACAAATATTTGTATATTATAGATACTATTTCACTCACTTTTAGCAACCTGATATCAATTGATGGTATCGGGTTGGGTCAGAGGAGACCTAATTGGAGAAAAAAACCTAACAATGAATATTATTAAGTATTTGAAAACTTCAAAAATACCATAAAGAATTATCAAGAATCCTAAATTTATTCACTGTCATGCTAATTTTAAATAGTAGGGTTTTAGGGTTATTTGATCAAGTCGAGGTCACCGCTTAGTACTGTGGGAGTGTCTAAATAAAATGTTTTTTACTATTTTGTTCTCACTTCACAATTTATGTCATCCAATGTCCTTTGACAGGAGATTGACTGACCATACATCATGGTGCTATAAGTTCTGCATATTATGATTTGCACTGACGCTGCGTCTGGCCCCTAAAAGGATGTACTAAATAGGTTTACAACATTCTTAAAATTCAAGCCCACCTCACTTGGAAGCCAATGCAATTCCTGAACAACAGATGAACTTCTGGCTTAGTTTTGGGGGTCAGAGGTGAAGTTACTTTTAAAAAATAATATTTTACTTATAAAAAGTAATAAGGACATTGCGATGAGAATGATAATAAATATCAATTTAAAATAAATAACACCACCATTATAACTGTTTTCAGTTGAAGAATGCAAGAAACGATGGAGAGGCCTCCGCGATGGTTACATGAGGACCAAGCGTGTTGGTACCATGCACAAAACCAAAGTAGGCATCTTTGAGAAACTACAATTCTTAGATGGCACCTACATGGACGGTAGTGACAGTGAATATTGTGTAGTGGAGACAACTGTTGAGGACATGCCAAAAGAGGAAACTATCATTGGTACTGAACAGCAAGTTATAACGGACAATCAAGAATATTATGAGGTAAAGTATGCAGATAGCCTAGTGGTATGGGTGGTGGACTGCTGAGAGGAGGTCTCGGGTTCGATCCCAGGTTTACCATGGCACACACCAATGACTGCGATGCTTTTCGAAGTTATGTATGTATTTATCGCAGGTTTATAAGTGCCCGGTTGATGGCAATAGGCTCGCCACCTATTACATTGGGACCTAAAATATAAAACTGGCGAAATGTGGGTGCTAGCACCTCTGCCTACCCCTTCGGGGATATAGGCGTGATATTATAAAAAAAAAATAAAAAAAAAAAAAGTATGCAGAATATTTAAAAATTTATGTAAACACACATTGAATTTAGGAGCAATGTGACACACGTTAGGAGAGGCCTCTGGAATGCAGTGGGCGAGTTAAGAAATTATTGAATATTATTATGATTAATTATTTCTTAGCTGAACAACTGAAACACTTTTACTGACCCCTAACAATACAGACTGGCGCCTTAGTTTAGTTGTCAGGGATTTTAATACTAGCACATAAGAAAGTATTGTAACCTACAGAGTATAATGGTGTTAATTTATGAGTCAATAAAAAAAACTAAATATGGTCATTAGAAGATTAAGATGGTGGTGGTTTTCCCCTGAATTAAATATACATCTGTTATTCAAGATAGTTTGATATGAATCTCTGCTTAGTGCAAATATTTGTATGTGAATATTGCTATTTGCACTTGTCTGGGTATGGCTTAGAGAGCATGTTATGCCACTGGTCCCGGTTGCCATAGAAAGATCTATAGTAGTTGGAGCCCTCAAAAGCCCCTCCAACCAAATTTTAATAAATAGGTATTATTTAGCAATAAATCAGTTATGATTCACTATTCCGCCTAATAGCAAAAGAAAAAAAAGGAAAATAATAAAAACAGATATACATTATTCAAGCTAAAAGTTCTTCCTTCACAAAATCTTTATAAATTATTTGTTATTGTAACTATTACTGCATAAATTGTGTGCCATGTAATATTCTTGCATTGAGTTATGAGTTATATAATTTTGAGCTTTCAAAGATTGTTTAGGTTAAAACCATCTTATTGTATTTCAATAAACTTAACAGTATATTCAAACATTACAGATCACAGTAGTGGACGGACCACAGGAGCCCCTTAAACCATTCATCAAACTGCTACCAAAACTAGAAGTCAATTCGGAAGAACCACCTAAAAAGATTAGCAGAAAAAATTGTGGCCGAAAGAAAATGGTACCAGTGCCAAAAAACATCCCGCCAATAAAAATATTACCAAAACCAATATTAGTCAATGGACCTAAAATAGTTCAGTACATAGAAGACCCAAAAGTGCCAGAACAAAGATCACAAACCATAGACAAACTAATTGAAAAAATTCTAAAAGAAAATACAAATGAAATTGATGTATTCTTCAGAAGTATGGCGGCTAGTGTTAAGAAATTACAACCAAATTTAATACCTAAAGTGAAAATGGAAGTGTGTAATGTTATTGCGAAATATGAAATGCAAAGTTTTGATAAAAATCTAAACTTTTAATTAAAGTATTTATTATGACTCCGAGAGAACAAAATTATGTTTTACATTCGAAAATTGTGACAACAATATTAATATTATGTTAAGTTACAAGGATATTTTTATTTATTTTTTGTTGTTGCAACTATACACCTTAAGCACAAATCTCGTAAGGTCAAAGTACTGTTTTTTTTAGTAAAGACTACTTTCAGTCAATTCCAATAATGGTTGAAGATTAAGAAGCCCGCTGAGTTTCTTGTACTCAGTATTTTCAGATCAGGGCCCTTATCACCACCTTAATATTATTTCAATCTTAGTTTACTTTCATAATGTGATTCGTCTTAGGATTGTTATCCATTGATATTTTGTGTACCATATCTTGTATCAAATGAATGTATCTACTATAGCAAGAGACACTGTTTGACCTATTTTAACCATAATTATGACATTAGTATCCTGACGAACGCTGACGTTTAGGCGCAGAATGTCCAATTCGCAAAATGTCCAGCGAACGCAAAAGGTCCAGTTCGCAGAATGTCCAGTTCTCAAAATGTCCAGTTCGCAGAATGTCCAGTTCGCAGAGATGGTCCGAATCTCACTATGAAATTAAAGTAAGGTTGAAATAATATTATTTTTAAGAGGTGGTCGTAGGCCGCGTTACGAAACACTGGTCAATTTATTAAACAAATCGTTAATAAATTTTGACGTTTTGTAAGTGCTGTTTCAATGAACTGTACACAAATTAATTTGGATTTTGACTTACGAGAATTGGTTTCAACTTCTCTGTCTGGCATTAAATGCTGGCAACATATAAATCAAGATACCTTTACACACTTAGTATACAATATTTAGCAAGACAGCAAGACAACCACATACAAAAACGCACATGTACATGTGTACGGCGACATGATTGATTATCATCAAATTTAGATAGGAAAAAGTAAATACTTTGACAGGATTCAAAATTTGAAAGGGAAAGATCGCGGGTTCTAATCCCGTCGAAGCATTTTCTTTTTCCTACCAAAATTTGACTTGAACAGTCAACATACTTATTGCTTTTCAAAATAACGTTTTTATTTAATGAAATTTTAAATCATTTGGGCCCCTATTTCTAGAATACCACTCAAGTCTGAGTAGAGTCTCAAACCGACATTAGGACCTCTAGACCCTTTATTTACCATTAATGGTACTACGGCAAATAAAATAATTCCGTTGTACGATTGATGTACCACGGTAAATAAAACCTTATGTAGTACCATTAATGGTACCACAGCAAATGAAAATTGCCAGAGTACCATCAATGGTACAATCTAATGGTACCACGGTAAACAAGGGCTCTAGACAAGTGACATTCTATTCATGAAATCGCGTCGAAGCGAACCGTTTTTTTAGAAGTCAGTGGAATATTTATACAAGTCCAGAGAAAGAAGGTTTAAAGGGTGAATAAATATGAAAATGCTCGGAATGGAGCAACGGGAACGGGTTCAGAAGTCCACGCGGGCGGAGCCGCGGGCAACAGCTAGTAAAGATAAATATGTATGAGTTAGTGCACTGCTAAAGGTTTCTGGTTTAACCATACATATAAAATTGGCTAAGTAACAGTAAGTTAATTAATATTTGTATTCACTTGTGATAAATACTTATAGTGCGTAGCATTTTACTTTTTGAAATATTGAGAACGACAACAATTGTTATATCAAATGTTTTATTGAACAGATATGGTATTACTGATATCGAGAATAAAAATATTTAATAAGTATAAATCATTGGTCTTTTATTATAAGTTGAGAGGTTGGCGGGAACGCGAAAAGTGTCATATCGCTGCTGCGTTCCCTATTCAAAACTTGGTGTAAATTCTGATTGTGTATGTCATGTGTAAGAATGGTTGAGTTTTAGACAAAGTGCACAAGTGTAGTAAAATGAAAAAGATATATTTTTTTTTAATAATTAGGTAAAGACAACGCTAAACTATTATTCAGCGTATAGATACTATGTCGATAGCCGCATATGGAAAGCAGTTATCGACATGTCAGAAGAACTGTCTGCTTGTTTAGCAATTTAGTAGTGTATACGAAAAACAAAGCTTCCGAACGTACTCCTCATTCATACACGCATGAAATTGTGAATGGAAGGTACAATAATAGATGCTATTGTTTCAGAAAACGTTGCAGCATATGCAACGCGTGTTCTGCGTATACCATTGTATTGTTACATCAGCTTTGTTGTAAAACAGTAGTGATGGAATGCTAGATGATACTATAAGCTATGACAATTATGTATATTATCATGAGCTGTTTAGAAGAAAAGTTTCGTGATTTAAGGGCGTGAGGTGGCATTAGGGGACGTAGAGACTATAGAGTTTTGGGTTTTAAATTGGGAACACAGTTTCTAGTGAATGTTAATAGTTGATGATTTATTTGTGGCTAGTACGCTTTGCCATTTCACTATTAATGTATTAAGGTACTTCAGAACAAAGCTTGTTGGCGAAAATTCATTATAAAAAACTAGCAAACCCGGCGAACTCCGTTTCGCCATGTGAAAAATGATTTTCCCGCTTTTCTGTTGAAATTTTTCCTGAATTTTCTCTGCTATAAACCCCACGGAGCCGTGGAAATCGGTCCGTGCGTTCTGGAATCATAGCGTCAGGAAGGAAAACCCGACTTATTTTTATATAGTGGATATACCTCTAGAAAAACACTTCTATCTATCTCCTATTAAATTGTAAAAAGTTTATGTCTTACGTTTGTTTGATTGCAATCGGTTAAGTAGAACCAGAATTATGATTAGTAATATAGAATTTAGGTTGCACAAATTCTTAGATCGCGATAACCGACAGCCACGCGGGTGGAGCCACGGGTATAGGATAGAAGGTTTGTTGTTTCATCTATAAATTCAGTAACTAACGGACCTATTTGAATATTTTTAGCCACTAGAAAACCATTTTACTCATAAGTAACAGAGTACAAAGTTAGGTACTTATGAATATTTGATGCTTACGACGTCGACGTAAACATTAGTACCTACCATTTATTTATTCGTGTCGTGTCACTTAGTTAAGCCGAAGATTTCGTAATTAGTAGTAGCTAAATGCTAAGTCTTTCATTCGCATTTCATGCTTCGGATGTTCGTTACATGGTAGCCCTCCAGTTTTGCCAAACCTAAGCTAAGTAAGTAGGTACGTATGCCCCGTCTAGACACGCGGCGTAGGTCGGCGATCTCTGCAAGTTTAATGATTTACTGTTTCAGTTAGAATTTCATACCGTATTTAATGTTTAATTGGAAGTACAGTGCCGAGTGTATACAGGCGGCCTACAAGCCCACTTTTGTTCATGTATTTAGAATTTCTGTTTATTGCTGACGTTCTCCGGGATTTGCATGTAATATATTAATGATTCCAGTAGCGGACCCCGGACTCCGAGGTGAAGGCAAGTTCATGTGTTTGCAAGTTATGAACTCGTAGAGGTACTTTAGTTAACGGACGGTGAAAATGCACTTATAGAATTGGACAAATTGTTTAAGATAAAATAGCAAAATTCAATTATCCAAAATGCCGTGAAATATTATTCGCATGCATGCCCCTTGGCATGTAATGCTAATCTTGCGACCCCATGCTAGGCTGATGCTAAACAATGAGTCATGTGAGCAGGGGAGGGTTGATTGAATTGAATTGTTGGGGTCATTTCGACCTATTTGTGATAATTTAGACGTATACGACCACGGTGTCGTAGGTTAGTTGTGGTTGGTGTTATTGATTTTCCATTGAGATTAGGGATTGCAGTCTTTTGAGATTGGTACGGGATTATTTCGCATTTGGGTGTTGATGAACCCCTCAAATTGGACTGTAGTTTTCCACTCTGTTTCGCATATATGTAGACAGTTTATAGACATAACTTCGGAAGCAATATAGTACACGGATATTGTACAAAAAACATACATAAACTCACGCCTATATCCCCGAAGGGGTAGGCAGAGGTGCTAGCACCCACATTTCGCCTGTTTATGTTTAGGTCCTAATGTAATAGGTGGCGAGCCTTTCGCCATTAACCGGGCACTTATAAACCTGCGATAAATACACACAACTTCGAAAAGCATTGAAAAGTCATTGGTGTGTGCCATGATATAACCTGGGATCGACCCGAGACCTCGTCTCAGCAGTCCATTACCCATACCACAAGGCTACCGCGGTCATTGTGTTGTTGTTAATTGCCGTATTGTACAGCGAATCCGTCCTCAGCCTCAGATGCATGGTTCGAGGCAACAATAGTGCTCGAAACACAGCAATAGCCTTCTTATCAATAGCAAAATCTTAAAAATCTAGCAAAAATAGCAAAAAATAGCAAAAATCTTCTCATCCCTTATTACGTGGGACCGTATCCACGAAAATTACTTTCCAGTAAATTTATGATTCCATTTGGAATTTTATTCCTTAGAACAAGCGATGTTACTTAAAAAAATATCTACATAATAAATTGTTTACGATTTTATTTGGAATCTCTGTTTCCATTGAACATACGGTCGCCTTCAACCCTTCAACTGTCGATATAATACAAGGGTGAAAATACGCAAAACCAAAATCTAGTTACACTCATAGCTATACTATTAACAATACTACAGGATTCTAGGTTTCCCTAATTTACTGCAGATTCAATACAGTGGTAAGGGGGAAGAGGGATGGTAGGTCCCTCAGTGGGCTTCAAGTACACTTAGGTACACGCAGCTTTGATATCCGAATGAGGGGTTTATGACTACACAGCCTGAGTGAATTGTAAAGGTTTTAGAAATGTTCCCTTGTGGATTCGAACGGAGTTGAACATTGAAATATTTTTGCTTTGTGTATTGCCTGCAGAGAAGGGACGAAAAAGGGTGGAAAATAGAAAAGGAAGCGGTAGTTAGAAATGGATAGTACCTAAACCTTTCCATGAGGATTTCCGAACGTTTTTTTTGTATGGGAGACGTTAATTCGACTTTAACTCGAATGATGGTAAGCTGAAAACAAAGACTCAGGTAAAGGCACCATTAAAAACAAGTTTCAACGTGACGCATCGATCTAGATGTCCCAGGATCAAATCCTAGCCATTCAAGTTCACTGATACGCTCAGTAACGGATTCAGACAGAGAATTACCTACCTAAGGTAATTGCGTAAATGAATTGATAATGATAATCTATATTCATAAAAGAAAGTTGTGTTAGTTACATTATTAATAACTCAAGAACGGCTGCGCCGATTTGGCTGAAAATTGGCCGGGAGATAACTTAAAACCAGGAGACAGACATAGGATACTTATGGGGTCTACCGTTAAATAGAAGGTGCAGCGGGAACGGGGTTAGAAATACACGCGGGAATTTGAATATGAGGTGCAACGGGAATGGGGTGGCAAAAATATGGCGGTATAAAGTTAGTCGAAACGGCTAGTTTTTTTTTAAACATACTGATAACGCGTTCCAAATGAAACAAGGAGGGGACGTAGTAAGCCTGCCCGAAGAGCGAAACCTATGCTCGGGCCGACTCCGTGAGTAGCGACGCTGCCGTGAAACAAATTACTACACCACGACGGCAACCAAAAAATGGCGTCGATTCGACAGAAGAAGAATGAAACATAACACTGAAATTGGTACATAATCGATCTATCTTATTAGGTATTCGTAAACACACAAAAAAAACAATCGCGTTGAGTACCGCCTTTTTGCAATCGATAGATAATATCTCTAGTAATTACAAACATTGTTTGGTGTTGTTATGAGATAGCAGGAAGTGTCGTGGTTATTTGATTCGCTGTCTAGTTACGTCATTTGTCAGTATAGTTCCCGGCATATATTTACCCCCAAGTTACGAAATTTATGGGTTTGAGCTCATATTTTAGAGCTGATCCGCCCAATACAGATAAATAAATAAATAAATAAATAAATAAATATTCTAGGACAATCTACACAACGTCACCTAGACCCATGGTAAGCATAGCTTAACTAGCTTGTGTTACGGGTTCTAGAATGCGTATAAACATACTTAAATACATTTTTTTTTTTTTTGTAAATACATACATATTATACATAGAAACACCCAGACCAATGCAGATATTCATATTTCGTATACACAAATATTTGCACTGAGCGGGAATCGAACCCGCACCTCCTGCGTAGCAGTCGCGTTCACTACCGCCACGCTACGGAGGTCGAGATCAAAGCTTAAATTATAGTATATACGATTTCCTTCCACTATAAGCGTGAAGTGAGTGACGTGACGCACATTTGACAAGTTCCATGTACGGTCTTTACACCATAAAGTTATTATTACTGCCGCAAATAGAGCTACAGTCTTCCTCATTATCGGGTTACCGAATTTAAAATTTCGAATCAATTTAAATATGCAACATATACCTACTATGTCTATGATTTCAGATTAGACACTATGAGTAAACGCCGCGATAGTTTAAAAGTTACAAAGGCGGACTTAATGCATTGGCATTTATTACCTTAGGGTGATGCAGAGATTTGTCAAGGTAGGTGTTCAAAGTGTTATAGTTACTTATGTCCAGTGGTGGACTGGGATGAGCTAATTGATTGATTAACCTAAAAGAATATGCTTGTTTTGATACCTGTGCATGTGGCTGCCTGCATTATGCTTCAACAACACATTGGTTAACACTGGCGTAGGCGTTCGCCTACACTTGTAAAACGCATTTTGTTCTCGTGTTTGGAGTCAAGCAAAGGCAGCACATTTTGGATCCAAGATACGTGCGTGCACGGCCTATAATTAACAAGAACCAAAAACTACTATATATTAGATCATCGCGTGCGCACTGCGTACGGTCGAATAATTATTCAGTTATTCGGACATGCATGATGATGCAACTTTATACGAGATATGCTTACTACAAAACTATTAAAAATAAATAGGCTAAACGATTCAAGTTTCACAGATTTCATAGATTATAAATAACGAGTTTTTAATCGTGAACTTCTGAACCCGTTTTCCGTCGCCTTCCCCGATAATGGGACTTTCTATTGGTAAAAGAATTTTCAAAATCTGTTCAGTAGATCTGGAGATGACACAACATCACAAACTCTTTTCATCAAAAACCTTTTTATTATAAACTAGCTGACCCGGCGAACTTCGTACCGCCTTAGCGTAGCTTTGATGTATATTTTTCAATCTTTCTGAGAGATTTTCTTTATATTTTTTTCCGTAAGAACCTTGTACAGAGTATTAGAAAACTACAAAAAAAAATCAGCCAAATCGGTCAAGCCGTTTTCATGTTATGTCGTGACAACGAAAAACGTGTTTTCATTTTTATATAATTATACTTATACAGAAAGATAGGAGAAACTGTGTGTGTTGATTCTTGACTATGACCTCTTCACTGTAAGACTGAGTACTCAACTATGCAGCCAACAATAACTTATCCTACCTTTTTTTATACCACTTAGGTGGCAGACAAGCACATGGCCTACCTGATGGGAAGCGGTCACCGTGGCCTATGGACGTTTGCAAACCTAAATCCTAATCTACTTTTGAAGTCGGAACTGTCCCATATTCGTAGCGTAAACGCACACAAAACCGTAATTCCTATCACACGACATCACGACGTAATTAACTAGTCGTGTCTCTATTATAATTAGCATTGCAATAGCTATTTAATTGTCAACGAGTTAAATTGAAGTTGTACCTAATGAAATGTCGCATTGTATCGTTCAAATAGGTCTTAGTCAGACACGATTGCCCCATATTTTGATATGACTATCACATCTATACAACAATATACAGGTAATGTAAACTAATGAGAAATAATTGTAAGGATATTCCCAAGACCCAAATCATGAATGAAATGAGTGTTTATTTCCTAAATATTATAATGTTTGAAGTGAGCGCAAATGGCCGAATACCAAGAACACTAAGCGAAAGATATACCCTAGGAGTAGTTTGCCGTTGATTAATAGTAATAATTAATACCAAAAAATTTTCAATAGAATCTCGGATCAATAACAATGAGGGATATTCGATATCGAATTCATATTATGTAGTGTAGCGCTACTGATACTGCTTCATACAAAATCAGAATGGGCAAAAAGGAAGGTACAATGGAAACGAATGCACCAAACAAACCAGGTGCATCTAGTGCATCCTAGCAGAAGCAGACCACGGCGACACGGCGCGGCGGCGGTACAAAGTGCGCCTCCTCATACCCAGGGGCTAGACGGGATCCCGTGGTTCCTACACCCGAAGAACGTCATCTCGACAGATATGAACACGGATCTGCCCGGGTGCGATGGATATGTTGGCTACTATCTCACCTCCGGCAAGTAAAGACTTAAAGAAAGCGTGCGTTTTAGTCGGTTCGAGTCCCACATAACCTTTCCAACCGGCTCCGGCGGGAAGGCACGATAACAAAGTGCATCTAGTGATGTAGTGCTCTATAAAAACCGTACTTATGTCGTAACCAGCAATACTACAACTACTTTCTTCGGCTTCGCTTGCAAGGTTGAAGTTACAACATAATTAATAAACTTGAAGAAATAACTCGTTCTCATTTCGCCATTTAACGGCAATTGGCGCCAATACATGTGGTGAAAGTTTGCAAAAGTATATTTAGCGCATCGAATGGTTGAGTCACTTGTGGTCCACGATATACGCTCCTCCATATCTGGACACCCTGTAGTACGGAAAGAATATGCTAAACTCCCAATATTGGGAGAGTCATACGTCCAGCAGTGGACTGTAATAGGCGATGAGCATATTTGCATGGGGAACTCCGCTTGCATAGCACCCGTCAACCAGGACAGTTACTTCGGACACGAACCAACTAGAACCGCATGCCATTTCGGGTCTTTATAACCCCGCATGTAAAGAGGCCTTCCTAGTGGCCCATAAAATACACGACAGCTCTAAGATTTATAAGTATTATGTCCCACATATTATGACTAAGAAAATCTTTCAAAAGTACCGTATACGTATCTAATGAAAGTAGATATTGGAATGGTAAAAAAATGAAAACTATAATCATATGAGCAGATATGAATATGTTTAACAGTATATAATTAATCTACCAATCACGATCTTGAATAATTGTGTATTCATCACAAATTTACATAACTAATTATAGGCAGGTATACTTACACTAATTTCTACCAAATAAAATTGGTAGGTATTATTAGTTTGCAACACAAAAAAAACAGTAGAAATAAGACACGAAAGATTCAGTAGAGCAACCGATATCGCCAAACTCACGCATACAGCCGTTAATAATACGATGCATTACTAGTAAACAATTGTTTTGATTGGTCGTATGTATACGACGTGTTAGGGGAACGCTCCTGAAAATGAAAATGAAAAAGATACTCCCTTCTTTAAAATCATTCACAGTTCATTGCGTTTTCAATTCAATTTTGAAAGTTTAAATTCATTAGACGCGTTTTTAAATCACGAGAAACTAAAACGTAATTTTTCTTTCTTCTCTTCTCTTTAATAATAATAATATATGTCTGTATTGTACACAACAAGGAGACGACAACATAATACGGAAAACAGTTTATGAGGTACATACAATTGGCGGCCTTATCGCTCTGTAGCAATCTCTTACAGGCAACCATGGCATTTATTAAGATTTTTATATCCACCTACCTGAGAAGTAGTGAACCGCCTGCTTCCAGACCTACTGAGTGTTCCACCTCTCACGTTGCTGTCTGAGAGATCCACATCGCCTCCACCATCCGCAGCACGTCTTCGCGACAGCTCGCAGAGTTCCGCTATAGGTTGGACCTGTGAATCATTTGTATATTGTTAATAAATTCGGGTGCCGGATACCGGTAGGAGACGTATGCCTAGGAAGTCCTCGCTTGACGTCATGAAGGGTGATATGTGTGCCGAGTGTTTCACTACCGGGGGTGCCCAAGATGGTGCTAAGTGGAGGAAAAAAAGCGGACCCTGACTTGACCAGGTGCCGTATTTTATCTTTTAGTTTTTATCTTTTCTAAGTTTATTATATTTATCTAATGACCTAGCTTCGCCACGGCAACGCCCGAGATGAGTTTTGATGCTGTTCCCGCTATCCATGGGAACATTGGATATTCTAGGGATAGAATAATGACCTATATGGTATTCCAGACTATTATCTATCTCTGTGCCAAAGTTTAGCCGGTTTTCAGATTCCGTAATAAGATTTTTTAAGTAGCATCAAAACTTTACGCTAGACAGCTATACATTAAAACTTTCGCATTTTAAATAGTAGATAGTAAGATAAGACGAAAAAAAAACATTAAACTATATAAACTTGTTATAAAAGATAAATATACATATTTTTCTGCATGAATGAATCACGTCTGAGCAAAGGCATTTAATCATTCGGCCAGAAAATGATACATGGTGTTACATAAACCTAAATATTATGCGTATGGCTTATACAGTACACAAATAGAACTCGAAAGTGGTTTTTCTCGTAAAACACCTGCGTATGGGAGAAAGTAACGAGGTGCTATGTTGTAGTGGCAGGTACTTTGGTACCACTGGGCTAGAGTGGTTTTATTTTAGAAATATATACCGCAAGTTGCTTTGAAGCTTTAAAATACAGTACCCAATCACACACAATTCCGGAACACATAAGTGTTGTTTCCGGCGGTGAGTAGGGCAGCCAGAGTTCCCTGGCGAGGTTTTATGTTGTCAGTGGGAAGACCAAGAAACCCTTCTTTGTCTTCTGAACTGATAACACAGAGACTCTCTTCAACTTCTCTCCTTCCCCTTTTTCTCCCCCTTCTCTATATGGCCAGCAACACGAATATGCCGCCCCTGGTATTACAAACGTCAATAGGCTAAGGTAACCACTTTACATCAGGTGGTCTGCGAGCTCGTCTGCCAACTAACTGGTACAAAAAAAGCGGTAGTCGGAATATAACAATAAAACCACGCGGTAGCACTTTTCAGCAGTTAGTCTAACCATAGTAAATTTACAAAAATAAATCTATTAACATGATTATACGCGAATTCTCATAGATTAATAAATTGTAATAACAGTTAAAATAAATTTGAGAGTCACGTATCTATTCTAAATAGCTTGAGCGATATTTTTTTTTGCTTTAACGGTTCGTGAGCCATTACAAAAGCAACGTTCATCTAATTTCCTCGTATTTCCACAGATTTAAAAGTACCAAGTCACGTACAATGGGCTCCAAAAGTTCCTGGACAACTTAAGATCTATAATCCTTTAACAGCCTAAGTCTAATTTAACCAATAGTGAGATAGATAGCGTTAATAAAATAAACTAGATCGATGTCTAATAGGTAAACTCTTGCAAATTGGGCGCCACCATTGTAACTCTATACTGTAAGTACGTATTTGTAATGGTGATCCTCTTTCTTGAGACTTTGCCCTTATCATGAGGCGAGGTAAAGTCGCATTGACGAGCCATAAATAAAAAAAATAAAAAAGTAGTACCCAGAACTTACTTAACCCAACAACTTACCAAGTAGATTAATTATCCAGTAGCTTCTAAGACTAGTATTTACGAGTATGTAATGGCATATCTTCATTTAATTTTTGTTTCATATTGTCCAGAAACTTTTGTAGCCGACTGTATCAGTTTTTATTTAATCTAACTTCGCAAAACGAAACTTCGTGACTGAATTTAGTAGAAACAGTCATGACTTGAGTAAAGAATCATAATGTTACTGGATTTGTTACTCAATCACGTTGAAAAGTGAATAGGGGCCTTACCACTGCCTCTTAAAAGTAATATTATTTCGAAATTTGGGTGCTGGCACCTCTGCCTACCCCATCGGGGATATAGGCGTGAGTTTGTGTTATGTTATGTTTAGAATTTACACTTGTCTTACAACACAAATAATATTAATGCACGATAAAGCCCCGAGTCCGAATCACACTACGAAAGTAAAGTAAGATTGAAATAATATTACTTTTAAGAAGTGATGGTAAAGCCCAAATGTAATTTGAGCACTGGATTGAGTTTATCCAGTTGCATCCGAGGTGTCCACCTCAGAGCCTGGGATTCGCTTGCTTCCTCTTTTAGGTAAGGCTTTTATTATGAAGTCGCGCCTGGTGACCTGATTCCCCAAAGTCTAGAGAAAAACTTTTGTCAGAGCATAGTTCGTCAATCAGTAGGTGTAACAAGTAAAGAAAGTTAGGCTCCGAAAATCTTGATGAGGTTTTATACACCTTGGTGGGGCGCCATTTATATACACAAAGGTAACAACTACATTACAAAATAGATTTAAGTTAAAACTTACCTTAATAGTAACGGAATCATTGCTCCCTTTAATAAGGTCAATCACTTCTTCCCTGCTTTTCTCTTCTACATTCACACCGTTTACTTCTATCAGTCTATCTCCAGGCAACAGTCCTGTTTCACTAGCACCTGGATAAGAACCTGGTTCTGCTAAAATTACGGCTTTTAACGACACTTTTGTGATCATTCCAAGGTTACTGCATTTGTTGTCTCCATTTATCAAGGGAGCATCGTGCCCATTGATTTCTCCAATAAAAATTCTCTCTTGGATCATTGATCTACGAAGACTAAAACCAAAGTCGGTTCTTGGAGGCTTCTGTCTTTGGATTGTAAGCACTCTAGGCTTAGGCAATTGTAGAGGAGACAACGAAGGTAGCGGTAGATATACATCCTCGAAATTACTGGTTCGCGACCATCTGTGGAAGCCTTGAGACTCGCCGACAGGTGAGGTAGAAAACGGTGGAGTAGCGAAAGAAGAGTTCGTAGTGGTATCAGTTAAGGAATCAGCACTAGGAGATGTTGATGTCACTCCAAGGTAGCTGTTTCCATTAGTCTTTGGTACCTCGTCGACATCTTGAGTAGTGATCGACGGGTTGTTGGAGCCATTTTTATAGTTTTTGTACTGAGTTTCTACAGGGCTGTGAATAACTTTTTTGGTAAAATTCTGTACATGCTGCATGTCATCACTGGATGACGTGCTCTTCGAAGGAGGAATACCATACGAAATATGCTCGTTCTGCTGAGTATTTTTAGCCAGTAAATTAGTATCCTGGCCATTGATATTGTCAACTGCGTCGGTACTTTGAACGTTGTTCTCTACAGAATTAGAACTAGTATTGCTTAAACGTGGACCTTTGAGGATTCCACGTTTCGGAGGACGTGGTGGTATAGGAGGTAGATTTGGCGGTTGTCTAGGGCTGGTGTTGGCGTTATTTGGATTGTTCAGTGAATTTAGCGACGTTTCTGAGCTATCAGATTGTAGAACTCCTTCTTTTTTATTCCAGGTATGGGTAGCGGGGTATCCAGGAGAAACATGATTGTTCTCGTCACTGAGATTGGAGTTAGATCCTGAGGTAGGTATGAGCGGATATGAAGAGTAATTGGAGTCTTGTTCGAGATGGGCGAACAAAGATGCTGTGTAATCGGCCGTTATGCCTGATGGTAATTTCTCTTTTTCTTTGCGACGGCCCCGCAATTTCAGAGATCGGCGGACCTGTGGACAATAAGAATCATTTTTAGTTGGTTAAGCATGAAGGTCAAATAGAATAGTTTGTTTGAACTAAAGGCTGTGACGAATTATATGACTTGCTAATTCAGATTGAACAAGTCAGTCATGACGTTGTTTTCTTGCCCAAAACCTTGAAATAATGTTCAAGATGAGTTCAGTACAAACGAGGAGGGTTCAGGCATTGCCCTGAAAATCAAAGATGCAGTTCTTATTTCCTTATAGAACTTTATTGATTTAGTAAAATTTTGGTGAAGTTATGTAGTCAAACAACAAACAAAGTAGGTACTAATGATATGCCGTGAAAAGAACACAAAGAAAAACAACATCATGTATAAACATAGCATACTTTGATACAAATCGAATATCATCTTTATGCACTACGAATTAGAGTATAATTTTGTATCACAACTAAACATTGCAAATATCAAATAACTACAACAGTATAATGTGTATAACCGCATAGTTCGAATACAATTGAAATTGAACTTTATTGCTATGTGAATATAATTGAAACTGCAACTGCATATTTAGTCAGGTTATGAACTCTCGATTTCACGTGCCTCTTCCTCGATGACAAAAAATAACAGTAAGGATAACGGTGACAAAACCTGCAACTGCGGAACAGCATTCCGAGAAATATAACGAAAGTAAATCAGAAAACCCGTTTTTCGTATTGTATATTTACTATTAAGTACCTACTCTAAATCATCTCATTCTCTAAATGAGAGTGAGTTAGTATTACTCTAAATATGATTAAATACTTAACTGTTTATTCTTTGAAAAAATCAATCAGATCTTACTCGCTGACTGAATTAATTCAGATTTGTAAAAGCATTGTATGTCACTACATAGTATAAAATAAAGTGGCGTTGTCTGTCTCTATGTCCCTTTGTATGCTTAAATCTTTAAAACTACGTAACGGATTGTGATGCGGTTTGTTTTTATAGATAGAATGGTTAAAGAGGAAGGTTTATATCACACATCACATCACACAACATCATGCTACGACCAACAGTAATGAAAAATGTTGCAAAAATGGGGTGACGCAGACGAAGTTGCGCGGGTCAGCTAGTTTACTATAAAAATGAATAAGTAACGGATCTTGGGTGAGACGGGAATGAATTTTGAAATTCAGATGTGGAATGAGACAATTTTGACACATATTTATTAACTTTTTGTTGTGGCATTTTGTAATGACATCTGTATGAAAGCAATTTGATTGCTGAACGGCCTAATGCTGCCAATAACATTTTTGGTTTCAACAACTACCAAACATAATCATTCATATCGTTCATTATACTTTGTAAAATATAGCATGGGTCCTATGACAGATGTCAAAATTTAGTTCATAGGGATGTCCGAAATTCGATGAAAATATCGATACTACCAGCTATTATTGATGCATGTTACATATAATTGGGTTTAATTTAATTGTATGTGTGTATTTAATTGTAATGAGAACGGAATATACGTAGCATACAATGCGTTGGCACTCGTACTGATGAGAATGAGTGGAGTGGATCAGTGGAAGTTCATATCAAACAAGATGTTGGCGCGTGTATCTTATGCCTATATCATGGCCCAAGAGCCAAACGCGGCGTGTCTTCTTACAAAATCCAAAAACAGGTTCAGGGCGTTGATGGATTGAATGTAGGATTTTATTTACTCAATATTATTTAGGATCAAGTATGTTGATATATAAACATTATTATGATATTAAAATACCTAAGCAATAAGATTAAGTTCTAATTATTTTTTTCTTATATTAATTTCAAATTTTAAATTAAGCTTTATTCAAAATATGGATAGTTCATAGTATGTGGTCACGATGATTCATAGCCCATCACTAATCAGCTCTGTATGCCCATAAAGTATGACATTGACAGCTACTACATTCAATAATAGAAAATTCAAGACTTCATGTGCGGGATTTCACTGACAGCTGTCATAGGACCCAAGCTACATTTTACAAAGTATACAAGGAGAGATATTCAATATGATGACCAATAGCGACCTCAGCATGGCGTTGGCGACATAGAAATTATCTCTTCGTTTCTGTTTAGCCAATTAAATCGCTGAAATAATATATCACGTGAACTAAACATCATGATATAGCCATCTCTTCGAACTTTTTGATAAAAAAGAAACAAAGAGATAATGAAATAAAACCCTTTTAACGAATATATATAATTATCTCCAACACCATGGTAATTTTGAAAGACATACAAATAATACCACAGACAATAAAAACCGAACGTTTTTTTTTTAATTGTCAAGGCACAGTTAGCTATCAATCGTCGTATCCACACAGCCAGCCACAAAGCCTACATAATTGGATGAAATCCTACAAGCTATCGAGGCTCTCATCGGTTACAACCTACGCGATAATTGCACCACTCGATCTGATTCGGTCTGATAGATCCGAACAAAAGTATTCACCACAATGAAATACTGTTAGTTATTTAATTAAGCAATAACTGTGTCTTTAAATAAGAGGTTTTATTGTTAGCCATTAGAGCCTGATTAACTAACAAACATTCAGACATCTTCACAAACTTTCACATTTACAATATACTAGCTGTTGACGGCGGTTTTGCTCGCGTGAACACTACAACAAGATAGAGGTAGTTAGCGAACTACCTTCTTCCTCTCTAACTACCTACCTCTCGCATAATCCGCACGGATACCAACTCCACCAAAGTCGGTGAAGGTGATTATTTCTGACTCGAAACGACCAAAACGCACGCTCTCAATGGGTCTGTGATTGTCGAAAATGATATAATACAAGCCATATATATCGCACCCCGGCAGAACTGGGGACATCTTTTTGAGATGACGTCCTTCCCTTAAATTTGGGGACCATGGTGTACCCATCTAGCCCCCGAATAGCCTCCCCGCACCTTGCCGCAGCCTATTTCTGCTAGGATGACGAGCGGCTTTACAAATCACTTATCTAAGGGACCTGGACTCTCCCAGTACGCCTTAAGATAAATAAGAATATAAAGAATGTTGGCATACCCAAAAATTCAGAACAAATCCAAACATTTTAATACTGGCATCTTGAAGGTTAAGTTTCCGATCCATCACAGTCAACAGACTACACCAATACTGGCGCACACGCAAAGAAATATTTTGTTGATGGTATTGTTTATAAACAATATATTATGTTTATTGTTATTATTTTGGGAGGAGACAATATGTTAAACTATTTGGCAGTACAGTGACAGTCTAAACAATGTGGAAAAGGTACTAGCAGCATAGCGCTTCAAAGTAATATAAGAGGAGGTAGGACATGACGGTATCTCCCGTAGTAATCGAGCAGTTCGACTGGGGAAGTACCGCCTACAAATACCGCGGCTAATAAATAACCTTGTGTAGTGTAATAAACCGCGGTAGACTAGTGGTATGGATAATGGACTGCTGAGACGAGTTCTCGGGTTCGATCCCAGGTTTTACCATGGCACACACCAATGACTTTTCGATGCTTTTCGAAGTTATGTGTGTATTTATCGCAGGTTTATAAGTGCTCGGTTAATGGCAATAGGCACGCTACCTATTACATTGGGACCTTAACATAAATTGGTGAAATGTGGGTGCCAGCACCTCTGCCTACCGCTTCGGGGATATAGGCGTGAGTTTATGTTATGTTATGTGTTTCAGGTGGTATGTTAGCCAGAGCTTATTGGAGAGGTTTTATGTTGTCAGTCGGAAGACTGAGAAACCCTGCTTTATGAACTGCACTGACAAAACAGAAACTTTCCCCTACCCTCTATATGGCAGGCAGCACGAATGTGACGTTCCTAGTGTTGCGAACGTCCATAGGCGACGGTAACCACTTTCCAGCAAGTGAGTACCGTGCTTGGCTGGCACCTAAATGGTATAAAAAGAAAGAAAAATTACTAGTTGCCAGTTCGGATTTGCAAGGAATCATTTAGTCATCAGGTCAATTGGATTTTTCTTACTGTTTTTGATATTACTCGACTGGCTTACTTAAAGTTCAAAATAAAATGACAAAGAGTCCATTACATCGTTTCATTCACTCTACACGATGCCATTTAATTATATACCTACTTTAGCAGTACAACTGTAAGTCCAAAATTCAATGACTTTAATATGTTTGACTGTGGTTGACTAGTAAAATCAGGGCCCTAATGTCATAAGGGCGATAATAAAATAATTAGCCCCATCTGTAACATCAACCTACCAGAGCCACATGAAACAAACATAAGTTAATTTAATATGGTTCACATTTCTGCCAACTTCAAATGCAAATATCTCAGCTCCGAAATCACCTACGACGAATATCTATATTATATAACTGTAAAATAGTTTATGTTTGTCGATGGACGCAAAAACTACTGAACTGATTTCGATGCGGTTTTTTGTTTGAAGGCGTTTGGTACAACTTAAAATCTTTCGATTGATTGATTGCAATCGGTTAAATAGAACCAGAGTTATGATTAGTAATATAGAATTTAAGTTGAACAGATGGCGTTTAGGTCGCGATAACCGACAGCCAGGCGGGCGGAGCCGCGTGCATAGGCTACTAATTACATGCCTTTCTCAATATTGTAAGGCTCTGACCGGAACAAAAGTACTTTATGGCGAAACGAACTGACTTCCTTTCGATCTTCCTTTCAAACTGGCTTTCAATCGCACCTGTCATTTCCTATTCGCAATTGAACAATAGACAAATTGATTGAAAAAACTCTGTAGTAAATTGTAGAACAAATATCAAGAAATCCCGGCTTTAATCAAGTTGATTAATCAGATAAAATAAAAATCAGTTAAAATAAAATTAAAACAGATTAAATCAAATTAAACAATTACAATAAACACAAATAAAACACGTTAAAATTTATTAATAGAAACATAATAATTGAACAAAATGGGATCAATAAAATTTGGTATACAAGATAAATATGACATTATTATTGATGCCGTGTGGTTACCGGTAGAGTAGAATTTGGGCTAACCCGACTTTTCTCTTCTTCATACTGTGTCGTAGAAGGTGAGCTGTTTATCATCAGGCAGATATATACAGCCCAGACTCAGCCCCAGTTGCATGGTTCGAATCAACAATGGTACCCGGAATACGGCAATAGGCTCACTCCCTATTACG
Source organism: Pelosia muscerda (assembly GCA_963691645.1). Taxonomy (NCBI): domain Eukaryota; kingdom Metazoa; phylum Arthropoda; class Insecta; order Lepidoptera; family Erebidae; genus Pelosia; species Pelosia muscerda. Next base: position 4,463,970 of record OY829118.1, read on the forward strand.
TAGAACTGAATGGTATTCAGTGAAATGTGTGTGTTAATTTACTCGTACCTCTACCTACTTCGGAGGGAAATAGACGTGTAGGGATTCATTTTAACCCCGCAATTAAAAATGATTACTTATTTATTTTTCTATCTATCATCCGTGCGTTAATCCTGGTCTCATCCGAAGCTGTCAGCTCGTAGTACCTATATGTCGAACCTATAGGTACAAGTATACACGATATCGAAGAATTGTAGATAGACCATTTATTGAACTTTTTAGGCCCGCAACTACTGCCATAGATGTTTTTATGACAACCCGGACCGACGGGTTAAAGTGCTCTCCGAGGCACCACCAGACCAGTACAAATAGCCATATTCATGAATACAAATATTTGGACAGAGCGGGGATCGAACTCGCCCCAAACGGATAACTATAACACAAGTATGTCAAACGACAAACTTAATAAGACGTCATGTTTACACCAGTTTTCTTTTTTTTAATTAAAAAAAATGTGGAATGTTAACATGATAAAGTTTGTAGACATGGCACCATAAACGATATTCCTTTCCACTTGTTTGTATATAGAAAGTACGGAACGGACGAGCGATCTCGTAAATAAAGACATAAACGTAAAATGAAGTAATGAAGAAAATAAAACAGACTTGTAACATGTTAAACGTAAATTCAGTAGTTTTTAAAAATACATTTCTTGATTATTTTGTGGACGTCAGATGGCAGTCGTTCGCTTCATTAAAAATAATGAAGTAATACGATTACGTAGACTGATAGTTGAGAAAAAGCTCGAAGAATGGTGATAGCCTAGAGAAAAATATGGACAGACTGTTAGAACATGGACTGAAGCAAAAAAATGTCGGCGATTACGTTTATAATAATTGGCATAGAACTTGAATAACAAAATCAAACGAATATCACTACATAGTATAGAACAAAGTCGCGTTCTCTGTCCCTATATCCCTATGTCCCTTTGTATGCTTAAATCTTTAAAACTACACAACGGATTTTGATGCGGTTTTTTTAATAGATAGACTGATTAAAGAGGAAGGTTTATATGTATATAACATCATGCTACAACCAACTGTTGCGGAGCATAAGTGAAGAATGTTGCAAAAACGGGGTAATTAAGCTAGTAATAATAATTTTATTACTTAGAGACTAAAGAGTCATTGGACGTTACGGAACAAAAATGGAAAATATTCCCACCATCACCACCAACGAAGCAGAATGACGACATCAGATTACCATAGTCAAGGAAGACAGGAGTATCGTGTTCCACAGACAACTAACTAACCACAAGCTGTCATTCACTATTGAAATTGACCCAACAATTTATCGGGCATAGCTTAAATTGTAACACTGCGGTTAGATTGCTGTTGCATGTTTAAAATGTATTATAATTCACACAATACATCTAAAATATACATCCATGGGAATATATTGATCCTATTAAAATGTAAAAGTTTTAAAAATATAATTTTAACGAATTGGGCCGCAGACTTGTAAATGCATTTAAAACGACCAAATTTTAATAAGGCCCGAATTTTTTTTAATGAAACACACATGTCACTTCTAAACTGTAAACACGAAGATTGTAGGATGTTGTTTGCGGTGTAAATCGCAAGGAAATTAATTACGTGCTTAGCCGCACAAGCACTACCAATTAACGTCTTGGAGAGTTGCTGATACGGATGCGGAACCATTAAAACCATTTTTATGTCTGGAAGGTAGTAGGATGTAATGTACTGTGGAATAACACATTAACTGCATTTTACCTTAGGAATAAGTTTTCATGGATTGCAGGAACGGGATCAAAATACTCCCGTGACTCCTAAACACCTACAATAATAAATATTTCGTTGGAATTTGACATACAATGCGTATGCGCACCCAGTACAAACAACCTAATCCTGTACAAACGCAATGGTTAAATAAAGACGATGTAAGTGTCGCTTTTAATGATAAACTACATAATTAAAGCTAACATTAAATGTAGTTATACGAACTGGGTGCTTTTTCGACTTGACTTATTCGTTTAGGTTTCGGAAATTAGATATTTTATGTTAACCAAATGAAATCCACTGTATAGCCACGTTATGACTGCGATTAAAACTGAATGTCAAGTAGAATAATGTAAAGAGATTAAAATAGGTCAAACTGCTATTAAACGAGTCCAAATTGTAATCTAATTACGTATTTAACTAATAAGATATACTTACTATGCTCCATTTGTTTAAGCACTGACATAATGGTAAACAATCTTGTGGCAACTTTTTATAAAAACACATGTTAAACAAATAAACTAGACTAACAAACTGACTAACTATTGGTTCGACACAGGTTTTTAGTCTTCAAAATGCGTTAGTAAGCTGAAAAGTATATTTATACTCAGTTTTTTTAACAAAACATATTAAAAAACACGCTAAGATTGTTTACACTTATTTAAGTAAGTACCTAAACAAATGGACTATAGTATTTTGTTTATTTATTCTTCATTGTATACATAAATGATAACAATACAAATGGTTATAACTCATGGTTAAGTTCTCTTCCAGCAAATCCGGGAGTGCACAGAGGAATTTGTTTTGTTGAAAGTTTTTGTGACTAATTCTAATCTATAACATAGCTAGGTCTATATTTTATAACAGTAGTAAGACAAAATAAATAACATGTATGTAGTAACATGTAGTTGATTGATTCTTGATTCTTTGAGTAGTACTACTGGGAATAGCCGATAATGAAATATAAAATAGTTTACTCTCATAGCAAGTTCAATCAGCAATGAATCAGTCTAAAACTAGAACACAGTGACAAATTATATTACACCGTTATTGAAATAACTTCGTCAGGTTGCTATCGATTGCTATGAGCTATGAACCCTTACTGCTAATTGATGCGTTTTATACACGACTCGAACTCGTTTAGTTGAAAGAAAGAAAAATTAAAAAATAATAAAAAGAAAATAAAAATAAAAATATACAAAAGACGTCGTGCACATCTGTGCTGCAAAAGGAAAAAAGGAGCCAGTTCAGCGTAATGCCAGGCACAGGTACCTGGCGCTGGTTTTCAACTGGCTCCTTGAAAAAATAAATAAATAAAAAATAAAATAACTAAATAAAACAAAACAAAACACATGACTCATAATAGCAAGATAAAATAAAATAATCCTACTAATCCTACTATATCCTACTATCCTACTATCCTACTAATATTATAAATGCGAAAGTTTGTTTGGATGGATGGATGGATGTTTGTTCCTCTTTCACGCATAAACGGCTGGACTGATTTGGTTGAAATTTGGTACAGGGGTAGATTAGAACCTGGAATAACACATAGGCTACTTTTTATCCCGGGAAAAGGTTCCCAAGGGTTGCGGGAACGGGAACAAAATTCCACGCGGGCGAAGCCGTGGGCATCAGCTAGTATAAAATAAAATCGACATTTTAACAAGGATAGTGGTATAGATTGTGAATGATAATCTGTGGCTTGGCTTGACGCGGCGGCAGGCGGCCTACATTGTCTGTGGGCATACTATTTGTGTACATGTCAGTTATAAGTAATAACTCTCTTTAACAATATACGAATAGTAGAAACCAAAGAGAAAGATCATTTTAAGGCACAAGCTACCGGCATTATGAAAGAAAGAAGAAACACTTGGGTGTCCTTTGAGTGATTATTGGGTGTGTGCTATACATAGTCAGTGCACGCGTGTCATTGGTTGGCGTATTTACGCAACGATGGATAAATTCTATAATATGAACCTTTTTGATAAGAATACGTCTAAACTTTTTCGTAAATATTCAAGCTTGTTCAATTCAAAGTATGAAACGTTATAAATACTTTATATCTATAGCAAAGTAACCGCTATTTCGAACGGTTAAACAAAAGTGGTGCAAATAAAGTTACTACATACATCGTCGAGTTCGTTGACAAACTCAACAACGAGTACAGCGTCGAACTGCAGTCATGCAATTCTCTAAGCATTCAGCGTCGAGTTCAACGACGAACTCGAGCACAACCTAGAACAGCAGTGCAATTCTCTAATCTTCGGTAGGTTGTGCACAACGTCGAGTTCATCGACGAGCTCCACGATGTTTGCTTAGAGAATTGCATTGCATATGTCATATGTCGTCGGCTACGGAATCATGCCTTTAGTTTCATATTTTAGTCAGAAAATACATTTATACCAGAACAATGGTTTTTAGTAGGCTTTTTTCTTTCTCCGAAGTCATCCTTTCACTCAGCCAGTTCCATCACGGATAAGCACGTGCCAACGTCGAGTATATTAATGAGAAATGGATGTAGGTACCTACTTATGTTTATTGATTGAATAATAATGAGATCTTTCTATCAATAACAAGTGACTGAATAAATTATATTAATATAATATACCGTTTCATATTATTCTACTAATACAAATAAATGTGAAAGTTTGTTTGGTTGGATGGATATATAAATGTTTGAGGTTACACATTTTTTTAATACTATCACGCCTATATCCCCGATGCCTACCCCGGCAGAGGTTCTAGCACCCACGTTTCGGCAGTGTATATTTAGGTCCCCATGTAATAGGTGGCGGGCCTATTGCCATCAACCGGGCACTTATAAACCTGCGATAAATACACACATAACTTCGAAAAGCATCGCAGTCATTGGTGTGTGCCATGGTAAACCTGGGATCGAACCCGAGACCTCGTCTCAGCAGTCCCATACCACTAGGCTAACGCGGTACTACATAGGCTACCTATATTATTTATACTGTTGTCTGATGATCCGTCTGATGGTACTTGTGGAGTTGATATTGATAACACACTTGTACTTCTCCACTGTATTTATTTTTGTACCTAACCGGTTTCGCTTTGCGACATTTTCAACCTTTGAGAATCAATATCATAATCCATAGCCATAATCAATGTCAATCACGTATTACCTACATAGTTTTTAACCCTGGTATAAGTTCCTATGGGCCCCGGTCACGGAATCAGTATATCTGAGAGCCTGGTACTTTTAGCATTCAATACAAGGCTCACAGAAATTCAAGTCTGTTCTGTGAGCCTGGCACTTTTAGCGTGAGGCACCAAGCATATAGGAACTTGGTAAAGTTACTTAATTAGTCTACTTTAGTCTATCGTATCGTATAGATAGGTTAGGTAGGTAGCAGTCCGACTGGGGAAGTAGGTAGGTACCTTTTTTTTTCGTGCGCGAAATTCCCACGGATGCCAATCCCACCGGAGCCGGTAAGAGAGGTTATGTCGGACTCGAACCGATTAAAACGGACGCCGTCTTTGAGCCTTTAGTTGCCGTAAGTGAGATAGTAGCGTCCCTCGCTGGGGAAGTAGGTACCTCCGCTTTACAGAATACCGCGGATAATAACTTTGTTGAAGAGCTTATTGGCAAGGTTTTGTGTTATCAGTGGGAAAACCAAGAAACCCTGCTTTCTTAACCTTCACCCCTCCACCCATTGCCATCATCACATCATTTGCCACCAAAATGTAAAAAAAAATGTATGTAATTTATTACCATATTTGTAATTTGTGAAGAATGAGATAGCCCCAACACAAGTATTGCAATAACTTACTGAGGCATTCTCAAAATTTTGAAATTGTAGGTTTATGTATTAATAAAGACAATTATTAATTATTAATTAATTATTAATTATTAATTAATTATTAATTAACCCTCCCCTCTATAAATATAATCGGCAGAACGAGTGTGACGCAACTGATGTTGATAACGTCCATAGGCCACGGTAACCACTTTCCATCAGGTGGGCCGTGTGCTTGTCTCCCACTTAAGTGATAAAAAAATACTAAATTATATTATCTACGATTTAAGTACAAGTAATTTTAGTTGCATAGCAAGTGAGCGCTGTTGCAACCTCGGACTTATGACCTATTGCGAAAATTCTAGACTAAGGTGTAGTCTATGGAAGAGATCGCGTCCGTAACAAAACAAACGTACAAACAAATATCTTTGACATTTCCAAGTCGTGATACATAGGAATGGGAATCTAAATGTCAGTACTTATTTGGGTTTGTAAGTGATATTCAAATTGAAACTCAAAAATTATTTATTCTGTATAGACTCTTAAACGGAATTTACGAAATGTCACAAATAAAAATATACTAAAGGTTAGTTTAGCAAAAGGACCACTGTACCAGTTTACAATGCGAGACTCCGGCAAGGGTTTTGGCGGGAACGCGAAAAGTGACATAGCGCTGCGTTGCAGTGTTTCATTTTCTAAATTAGGTGTACATTCGAGATTTTATGTGTAAAAATGGTGGAGTTTTACACATAACCGCTTGGACAAAGCGCACAAGTGTAGGGAGTGGAATATTGTAGTGAATTGTGATTTTTCGTGTGTCAAAATCTCCCTAAGAAAAGTTTTAACAAAGTCTCCACTACTTTACTGAGGCAACTATCATCCTTCACCGTCATCGTCATTATCAACAAACATTCCAACTAAATTAACTGAAGACTTGGCAGAAATTCCCAACTCGACACAAGAAGAAGACTCCGGCAAGAAACTAAGCGGTTATTGTTTGGGTCAATTTAAAAAAAAAGAGTTTTAGTATAATAATTTGGTTAACTATCAAGTTGAGTGAACAGATCATTTCCAATATTGTTTATCATCTAAATAATCTTTAATTGTACTTATTTATGTACATAGCATAGACATTAAAAATCGCACTAGGTAGGTGGGTACTAGCTATCAACTCGGAAACTTAAAAGGAATGTAAAAAATAAATTATCAAAAATCGCTCACTGCCTATCCCGGAGGGAAATAGTCGTATGACGAATATGATCAAAAAAAAACCAACGTAAGTAATAAATAATATATTCTTGTCTTGACAGGCTGTGTGATAAATTACCGTTGCGAAACTCTAATAAAAGTTCTCCTGATGGGTTTCTTGTCTGTGATACGATTACGGTGACAAACTGTCAAACTATTTTGTTTTTGTTTTTCATACTTCGTGATTAACCGCCATATTCGTCAGAAATATTTTTCATTATTTATATTTTCTTTTAATTTTACACACGTCAATTAATGTAACTGAATGCTTTGATTTCAATAAATTGTATATAAATAAATATTCTGAGACAAACTATACAACGGTTATTCTGACTCAAACTAAGTATAATTCGTAATAAGATTTAAAATAAGAATAAAATAATACGATACTTTTTTAAGATATAGTTTTTACGAACAAGAATTGTCGAATTTTACAAAGAATTCTTCAAATGCGTCACTTTATTTCCAAAGTGTAAAAATCACTTCGATATACCGTTGCAAAGAAAGCGAGCTCAAACCCGAAAATGTAGTTTGTCTTATTTTATTATTGTAATAATAACCGAAGCTTGCAAAGAAATATTTAAATGAATTAGTATCATTTCCAAGAATTTATAATATTAGTTGTGTTATGAAGTTTATCCATTGAAGAGTCATTGGAGGGTCCAACTACGGGTTGCATTTTGGAGTCCGGGTTCGGTCTTCCTTGCCATCTACAATATGGTTTATTTTGGATTTCACGGAAGCGATGCGACCCACAACTCTTTTATCTTAATAATAAAACTTCTAAGGTTTTCTCCAATTAGGTCACTTTTATATCCAAACTAATAACTTTGACACCTCAATTATGTATCTATAAAAATCACGTCGAAATACCGTTCCAAACGAAAGCGCGCTCAAACTGGAAGATCTCGTTCGTCTTACATAAAAAGTTACCTTTACCATAATATTCATAATTATACAATTATATCTTTACACTGATATTCACGATATCTCGAGTAGCAACTGCATTATGTAGCCTTACTAGCCATACTGTAAAATAGGTTTGTGAACGCGAACAAAACAGCCCCTGTAGACTAGATAAATGGTAATACGTATGTAGAATAGGATTAACAATGTTTACGACCGTCATAAATGCCTACAAATAGGGATGATGACAATGTTATCCGATTCTACCAAATACTGCACAATATCTCAATGCTTCTGTCGTGAATGATGAATCGATGGCATTTTTGAGTTGCCATTGTGGTGTGGTAATTTGTTTCACAGTAGCGCCGTTACTCACGGAAGGATTCGAGCCAACAATTAGGTAATCTGTGCCCGAGCATAGGTTTCGCTCTTCGGTAAGGGTAACTACGTCCAATATAAATTATTGTGTAACTAAACTGAAACTATGACTTTTCATTATTTTTGTTCAAGAAGTAGGAACATCAAATTAATCAAATTGAGTCATTATATCAAATCATATAAACATCAAATCGATTCCTTTTATAACGTTTTAGATTTCTGATTAAATTTCAAATTACTTTTTTAATGAACCATACACGTGTAAACTCAACACAGATAGAGACAAATGCGATATTCTCTTGCGCTCCATGCATTTGCACTACACGATAAGAAGGCATGACGTCACTCTTTCCTAACAATTTTATATAGTGCGTCTCTAGAAATTATATTTTTAGAAATCAAATGTCTTTAAATCTATTTGTTTTAAGAAAATTCTGCTTTAATATTTCATTTTATTGTTATAAATAAAAGTAGTCAGGCTCCTTATTGCCCCTTGTCCCTTGTCTAGGGGAACAAAGCAGATTTATCCCTCGTTATCACCAAGTGGATATGTGTTTTAAGCTTGTTTACAACATGTTGGCTATACATACAGTTTGAACGAAAAAGTGTTTAAGACAGTCTCAATAGAAAACAAGTCTTCAGTCTTGTCAGAGCATAATATGCTCTGACAAGACTGAAGTGTGTCGTTTTCGTATTCTGTCATTTCTGTCAATCGCGAATTCGAATTTCCACGCAAAAAAATAAGTCGATACGAAGTTACCCGGGTCAGCTCTATACGTAAATCTCTATTTCTAATAGTTTAATAGATTCACATAACTGTATTTAAATCAGGTAAATAATGACGTCACTAAAGACCCTACACGTAGTTTCACCTGACCATTCAGTAGAACAAATTGCCTATAGCCAATAAATACGCCCATTATAAATAAATATTGATGGAACATGACATTATGTGAACTTTGAAAACCGGTTATTTAATAATCTACTACAGGTGTGGCTACTACAAAAAAATCTGCAAATAGTGGTAGTTTTAATATTCATATATTTCTATGTTTACCGTAATCTCGAGAATTTTATTACAGCTACCAATTTCAATAGTTTAAAGGTTTTATTGAGTGATCTCTTATTAAATATTCGACCGAAGACCTCTGAGAAATTATGTAGTTTCGTAAATTGAAATAAAATTAGTTTTAACAGATTCTACTTCGGTTTATTTTGTACTAGTTATTACCCAAGTAACCTATTGCTGGGATTAAAAGGCAGTGTCACCTATGCCTCCATGCTATTCCATATTATTATCATGTGCCAATCAATTCAGATACTATCAGTCATTCTGGCGTTATTGAGTAACAAACATCGATAGTTTAATGGTTAAGAAGTTGGACTCATCATCAAGAGTTCCGAATTCAAATATTTTTTTTTTATATTCCTGTTGTCCTTGTTGTTTGACCACTATATCACCTAGTGATAAGGGATTTTTCTATTGCTATAGTTGGATTGTTATGTGTTAATTGGGAAAATGATAGTTTCCCTTCCCTCTCCCAATATATTTTCTTATAAGAAGTGAATTTCCGTCACGTAACGACTACTCAATATCTTGTTATATTATATTCAATATCTTCATAAATTTATATTCTGTATTAACTATTGAATATAAATCTGACACGTTTAAGTGTCAGATTGATATTTTATGATTCAACAAACGCGTTTGGAATTTATTGATTGGTATGCTTATATCAATATGTATAGTACCCACTATTATTTTTTTTTTTTATAATATGCTAGCTGACCCGGCAAACGTTATTTTGCCTTATAAATTATTTCACTTAGGGGTATGGAAAATAGATAGTAGCCGATTCTCAGACCTACTGAATACGCATATAAAAAATGGTAAACATCGGTAAAGCCGTTTCGGAGGAGTGCGGTAACTAACATTGTGACATGGAAATTTTATATAATATTAGATTACACTCACCTACCTACCTAATATTATCTAAAGTTTACAACTATTTCCTTCTAATAACTTTGATTTAAGCTTTTATGCAATGTAATCCGGCTTGCCGGTAACTCGTGCGGAAAAATTTCAATGCAATAACTGTGAGATAGTTCTTCAAAAAACATCAAAATATATTTAAAACTCACCTCCTCAAGTCTAAGCGGCTCTTCAAGCCCAGCAGCTATCCTCTCCCTCTTCTCCCGTTCTTTCCTCTCCTTCTTCTCTCGCTTTCGCCTCTCCTTTTCCCCATCCCGCTCTTCCCCACTACCAACATCGCCGCCTGCCAACACACCGCTCTTTTTCATAAAGTTGAACATGGCGGTTCGGTTCTGCAACAAGAAAGAAAATTTTGTAACATAGACAAAAAGCATGCACGGGGCATGTGTCCCATAAAGTACCTACTGTAACGATTTTTCATTCATCATTCTCTGAATATTTTCTTAACTCAGTTGGGTTCGGCTTTCCAGTCTAACTGTGATGCGGCTGAACTTCGTTATTTTCCGTGAAGCGACTGCCATCTGATCTCCACAACCAATGGTCTAATGACCAATGGCGATATCGAAGTTCCAAGTTCCTACTGTAACGTTTCTTATAGTTTTTTTTTCTTTTAAAGCTTCTAATATGATAACTATTCATAACGGCGATGTAACCCTTAAGACGTATAGGAGGATATCGAATGCTTCAAGTCGTGGTCATGTAGCTCAGTCAGTCAGACGTCAGGGCAATTTCAATCATTCGATAAATTACTTCAGAATTTATACATTCGTACCTACATTAACGCGAGTAAAGTCGCTAATAAATGCTGGTTTTGTAAAGAATATAAAACTGCTGCATAACTATATATTTTTTTAATTTACTCTTAACATAAAAAGTGTTAGGTTGTTTAGGGCACCGTACCGACAATAGAACCCTTTTAGACTTTACTGTCAGTCCCTCTGTAAGTCACCTGTATTTCATAAACCGCAAATGTTAGTTCGAGAGCTTTCACAGTGAACCAACTAAGTACCATCCTCACGGAACAGATAATCCTTTCCTATACATATAATAACTAGCTGACCCGCGCAACTTCGTCTGCGTCACCCCGTTTTTGCAACATTTTCATTCCTGCTCCGCACCTATTGGTCGTAGCATGATGTTATATACATAAAAAACTTCCTCTTTAACCATTCTATCTATTTAAAAAACCGCATCAAAATCCGTTGCGTAGTTTTAAAAATTTAAGCATACAAAGTGACATAGGGACAGAGAATGCGACTTTGTTATATACTATGTAGTGATGATGTAGTAAAGTATCTATACATACATAATCCTCACGGAACAGATATCCTATCCTATAATATGTATACAATAATAACATCTAGCTTCATGTTTTGTACGGAACCCTTCGTCTGCGTTTCCTACTCGATCTATTTAAGCCAGTTTCCTAAAAAATAATCTACCTATGATATTTCTTAACGAGTTTTATTACAGTAATAAAATAAAATACAATGGGCCATAGATTTCGGTACAAATGAACTAGAACGGAATGCAAACTTTCAAATATAGAACATTTTGTTAATGTGCTGTAATTTTTTAAGTCTGCAAGAAAATGTGAAATGAATTACCTAGTAGTTTTATTGTTTTTTTATAGAATTGTCTATGTCGTTTAAAATGTTATTTTTTGTTGTTTTTCTTCTTCGTCTTCTGCGTCATAAAAAAGTCACTAGGTTACATTTACGAATAAAATCGCAAATCACCAATATGATATTTTTATCCAAATATTTTATTCTGTATTATTGATATTCACTATAGTTTCTTTTTTACATAATATAACTTTATTTATAATACTATTATCTACCATCGAAAACGTACATTCCAAAAGAAATCAAATTCGGCATATATATTTCATGCGTCAAGTATAATCAGTGAAAATGCCCATAAATACTAAGAGCATATCAAATTATTCTGTCAACACTATTAATTAGAATTATTATCAAATTAATGAGTATAAATTAACATTAAGTACCTATTAAGCATTAATGTGATTAGCGTCTAACAAGATAACTCGACGGATCCCCCCCCCGGGCTCTTACTTTTGCGCGATTCGCCGGACCCATAGACAAGTTGCAATTCGTTGGCCGGTAAAAAAACCGATATAGACATATAGACTTTTTGGAATAGCCTCCTTAATCAATAATAGAAATATTGAAAATAAATTATTTGGCTAATTAAATCCGTTTATCTCAGTAGTTCCTTTATTAGCAGTTCTGAAGGGACTAAGTATTGACACTTTTTTGTCTCTACAGTTCCTTCAAAGGTACCACCGGGAATAAACAAAATTTCCCGTCAATCGAAGAATAGTCGTAGAAGATTTTCGTTCACACAGACAAAACGTTTTCATCTACACAAATATTTTTATGATAGGTAGGGTTTTGTATACCTCTTAGGTGGCAAACAAGCACACGACCCACCTGATGTGAAGTTTGCAACAACATGGGCGTCACACTCGTGCTGCCGTCAAACAGTATCTCTCTTACTGTATTGGATTTTTTCTCTGTCAATTTTTTTAGATTTTACCCTTATCTTACAATACAGTATGTACAAAATATTGACGAACGACAACGGCCCGAGTCAGAATCACACTATGAAAGTAAAGTAAGATCGAAACACGGAGGACCGAACTATATAGATGACGGAGATGTAACAGTTAGATTTCTCTATACAAAAATGCGTGGCCAGTTGCGGGTGTGAAGGGAGACGCGCGGGGACATGTAATCACACCCCTCCACCCGCGTGTTTGTACCCCTCTGTTGAAACCCCTCCTACTTCCAAGAAATCCATCTACCAGAACATAGCGAAACTGGAAACCAACGTGACATGCAATTTTCATTGTAGTTTGACTACTGGCCACTAAGCGCTACAAAGAATTCTAGAACTATCTATGTTATGAATGTTTATTTCCTTAAACTTATCTCGGAGGAAGATTCTTGGGCCCAAATTATAAATTACTCGCTTAGCCCATTTTTGAAGAATAAATATTGCATTTAGAAGTAAATATAGAAGTGGTCTCGCTATAATAATAAATAACACTTATTTTAAATAGGGGTATTGTTTTTGAAAATTGGAACATCTGTTGGTATAAGGGCAAATCATTTAGTTTCCCTACATGGTTTAGTCATAGCCCGGTAGATGGCCTAGTTAACTTTATTTAAAATTTCAGTGAAATTAACTATTTATAAATAAAACGACATTTTTGAAATCATTATTGAACTAAGACAAAATGATTGTGGTGAAAATTTCACAGTATGCATTGAGTATTATTACAACTACGATACATGAAAGAGAAGATTACTTACATCTATTCTCCACTAGATGGTTCTATTAGGGTATTTTTTTTATAAAAATTAAAATATAAATCCAGGGGACTTACAGATGAAATGTTACACCATCAGTATGTTTAGACAGCTTTCCTGTACAAATTTTACACCCTGACACCACACACTTCATGACGGAACACGATGAAAACTATTTTATTCTGCAATTTTTTTAAGAAAAATGACATCCGTACCCAATGCCGTGACACGAGAACTGATGAGTGACGTCAGAGCCTAAACTTCGTCTCTTTCTAACATTACACCGCCCGTTCGACTTGACTGAAATCTTATGACTCAATTGCCTTTGCAACAACTCCGCTTACTTCAATTCTCCATGGATCGAAATAATATTAATTTTAAGAGGTGTTCATTGAATGAACATGTATTCATTTACTTATTAATCTAATCCCCGGTACCCTCCCCATTCCCGTCTCACCTAGTTTGTCTTTCAAGTATCAGTAATACAAATAAATCATTGGATAAAGTAATCTAGCTAAGAAGGTTAATTAATGTATTTCACACTAAAGACACGGAATAATCTATGAATTTGGATGTTAATGATGTTCGTACGACCTATTTACACGGTATTTGAGATAATTCAATCGTGTTACTTACATTTACATGTTAATTAGATGTTACAATATTATTTGTACCAAGATAAGTGTGTTACAAATAAGCATATAGAGTGAACCTCAAAAGTTTCGATCTATAATCCATAGACAGTATAAAATTTATTTAACACAAGCTGTTGTCTATGGCACTGCTCGCGGAGGCTTCTGATCCTATTCCCGCTGCTCTATAAAAACCTTCCTTAAAATTCAAGGAATACATAAAAAAAATACTCGAATTGGTCCAGCCATCTCAGAGTAATGAAAATGAAATGGCGCCTTGTAGAGTGAATGAATCAATGTAAGAAACTCTTTTTCATTTAGAAACGGGGTCCTAGCATAATTGAGTTATAAACATAGATCTAAACTTTGGCATTTACAATACATATTACGTAAATATCGTCCAAGAATTGCACAAAACAATGTATCATCACCATTCCTTTGATTTACTCCGAGTACCTTCCTCACTGGAACCATTCGCTTTGTGCACCAGAGGCCGCGCCATAAAATTAAATTACACAGCAAATTGCCGCTATATTTTAAGACAAGCCTTTCAGCTTTGTAGTATTTCACGAAGAGGATGGTCTTGCCAGTGAAGTATCTTTGAAAAGAGTACAATGAATGAGTCAGCTGTTATGAGGTTCTTGTCAAAAAGAAACCGTACTTACTAAAAAAAACGAACACAATTTATGGTAAAAATTTTGTTCTGGCCACACATTTTTCATATTGGCGGGAAACTGTCAAATGACATCTGTGCACCGCTATTGTAAGTTTATATCTAGTTTATTTTATTGCAATGAATTCTATGTTATAAAATCTCTGCGAGTTGTACGGGATACCATTCTGGCCCACCCCTTAGAGTATTTAAAGGGTGGGGCAAGAACTCTTTAAGGGTATAGGAGTCAATACATTTAAGTCTTCTGTTTCTACTAACTTTTGAATAAAAATTGTGTCGTGGTATACTGGTGACGCGGGAAAAGTTTTAAATTTGGAACGGATAAGAAGCTCGGTTCGATTGAACCTCTGGTTTCCTAAAATTCGTAGACACAGAATAAAAATTGTAGATTTATCTTCTATTTATGTGCGCCTTCGTCATTTAAGTTCATATTTGATTAATAAATATATACAAAGTTATATTTTATGTGAAAACGCACATAATTGCGTTCTTGTGCTAAGGTCATTGAACTAAAACCTGTTTGGAAGAAACAAGAACAATATTATCTAATGGTTAAACGTCGCCATAATGTCTTTAACAGTTAATGAGCGCTGTACCGAGCACCGGCTGATGATGTTCGTTTAAGTGTATATTAATTTGTGGACTAGTTCCTTTACAATAATTGCTTCTACAGAACCACAAGTATACGCCTATCCCACAAGTATAAGTATATCCCTGAGGCAGCCGGGGAGTGAGTTATATGCTAAAGGCTACGTCACCCTGGGCAAATGATGGCCTGAGACAGCCGTGCGGTTTTAGTCGATTCGAATCCGACATAAGAAGTGAGGATTTCCACAACGCAGTCGCACACTCGTTAATAAATAGAATAGAGTTATTATGTGATAGATATGTCGTAAAGATATGTTAATCACACTTATATTAATTATTCTATTCTACTAAAGAATCAGCCCCCTTACTGGCATATACGTCCATAGGCCACGGTGACCACTTTCCATCAGATGGTCCGTGTGACTGTTGGCCTCCTAAGTGGTATAAAAAAATTAATCCGTATTTTGACGTTTATGACACTCGTAAACATATATGTCAACCCCTTACATGGATTAATCTAATCTACAAATTAATTTTCAACGAATGGTCACTTGTTTGGAAAGGCAGATATATAACCCCTTTATGTTTTTTTTATTTGGGACACGTCAATTTGACTTCACCTCGCCAGATGGTAAGCTGTAAGCAAAGTCTCAGGAAAGACTGTCACCATTACAAACACGTACACAATGTGGTTCAGCTTGACGGCCTCATCAGATAATTTTTCAAGCCCCGCTTAAAAGACCCGGGACTGTAGGAAGAAGGAAACACGTGAGATTGTCAAGTTCAATAATTCATCTTTTTCAGTCGAATCAACGGCAATTTTGGGTTGTCATCGTAGTGTAGTAATTTGTTTTCACGGCAGCGCCGCTACTCACTAATACTACTATGAATAAGTACCTATTAGGCAAGCTATTCAGAACAAAAACTTCCAAATATGATCACAAAACATTGAATAATTTACCAGCGAATGTCCTGTACTTACATTGTACAAGAA
Organism: Pelosia muscerda; assembly: GCA_963691645.1. Taxonomy (NCBI): domain Eukaryota; kingdom Metazoa; phylum Arthropoda; class Insecta; order Lepidoptera; family Erebidae; genus Pelosia; species Pelosia muscerda. The sequence goes on from OY829118.1 coordinate 4,480,259, forward strand.
ACCTCACATTACCGTACTAAAATAACAATAACACATACCGGCCCGTTACGTTTACGTGTTGCGTACAAGTAGCCTTAGCATTAAATACTATCGAATTCGTAATGTAAAGGTTTCGAGAGTACGGTGCATTGTGATTGGCAGTGCCTCTTGTGAACCTGTGTGCGTGTGTAGCCCGCCAATCGCAATGCTCCGTTCTGTCGATACCTTTACATTACGAATTCGATAGTATTTCGTGCTAAGGCTACAGATTCCATCTAAATAACTGTCAACGCATTCTGTACGCTAGTCGCGATTCCAATGTATGACCATCATACAAATGTGTTCGACTTTCAAATGTGTATTGGATGTATAATGGTTTGATTTGTAATGGTTCTTGTGTGATTCAGAGACACGTTGAGAAAATGTATGAGATGACTATCGCCTGACTAAGTGGGTTCTTCACCTTACATAAAATATATTTCGCTCTATTAGTACGAGTTCGTAGCCGACCGCATATAAAAACTGCAGCTGTCGTGTCGTCCCACCGCACGTATGGTCCATAGAAATAATAATAAAGCGTCAGTGGCTTAGTGGTTAAAGAGTCGGCTTACGATTGAGAGAACCCGGGTTCGAGTCCCGGTCATCACAACGACGTGAACCATGACTGAGTGGGTTGCTAAACTTACATATTTCGCGAGGGGGAGGGGAAGGGGTAGGGAGGAAGGTTAAGAGTCTCTGTGCTGTCAGTGCAGTAGGTATTTCTCGGTCTTCCCACTGACAACACAAAACCTCTCCAGTGAGCTCTGGCTACCCTATTTACCGCCGGAAACATAACACAAGGTTATTATTAGCCGCGGTATTCTGTAGGGCGAAGGTACTAGCTACTACTAGGAGGTACCTCAATCGGATTGCTCAATTAGGACGGAGATACCGTCATAGTCAGTCATGACGGCATCTTCCGTCCTAATTGAGCAGTACGATTTGACTGATCTCTCTGTGTATTATGTATATTGTATATTGTACTAGCTGACCAGCGCAACTTCGTCTGCGTCACCCCGTTTTTGCAACATTTTTCACTTCTTCAGTTGGTTGTAGCATGATGTTATTACATATAAACCTTCCTCTTCAATCACTCTTATCTATTTAAAAACGCATCAAAATCCGTGGCGTAGTTTTGAAGATTTAAACATACAAAGAGACATAAGGATATAGGAACAGAGAATATCTTTTCTGTACCTGAGTGTACCAACGCTATGGCCATACATGGTTATCGTATAGCTTTGTACGATTCACACAGGATATTGGCAATCGTTCAAACCTCCATGCAAGGAATAATTTGGCGGTCGACTGACGCATCCCTTAATTTAGACACTTTTCATGGTGTTTGGTATTTTAAAGGTATAATAATACCTATAAAGTTATAAATTAAAAGAGCAACAGCATCAGTGGCGTGAGTGTAGTGAACGTAACCCCCAGGCCCGCGCTCATGGAGGACGGAGGTCATTCTGCGGACAGTCAGCATACTAATTACTTTAGAAAATTTTTAGTACATTTAGTTTTTTGTCGGATGACCTCATTGTTAAACACATGTTCATTCATAATTCGGTTCACAACCAATATGAAAGTAGCGCGTGTTCCGTTCACATTATAACTTTAATATATCACTTAATTAATTTAAATTGGAAAAAAATAATTTCCAAGACTGAACTAGAACTCAGTCAGAGCATTTTCTCTGTAAGGGATTAGTCGCGGGTTTAAATCCCGTCTTAGACATTCACTTTTCTTATCTACATCTATAGGAGATAAAAATATTATAAAAATCGCAGGTTTATAAGGCCCGGTTAATGGCAATAGGCTCGCCACCTACATTGGGACCTAAACATAAAATGCGAAATGTGGGTGCTAGCATCTTTGCCTACCCCTTCGGGGATATATGCGTGAGTTTATGTTATGTTATGTTATAAAAAATCCATTAAATTCCTCTACTCGAGTAAATGCTGGTTATCGCAAGCAAACATAACCAAAAATGTTGATGTTGAACCTAACCTAGTTTTAATAATTAAAAACAGGCACAAAAATGGCCCCTTCCCCTCTTTCAAGGAAAAAAGAGAGGCTTGTTAATTGCAAGTCATTTAAATCAATCATCACTAACCTCATAAAATTCTCAAATTGCTCATCTAAAAACTCGCACAAAAACTCTCATTATAATTTTACAACTGGTTTCATTTATAATAATAATCTGTGAAAACGGCATTAACATAGATAATGTCAAGAATATGAGTAATTATAACGGGTTCATGTGACTCTTATGTTTAATCTTCAGTTGGTACAGTACCCCGCTTTTAATTTGGAACGTGGGGAAGAAGTCTGGTTAAAATCGGCTACTTTCGGTTTTGTTGTCTTTTGTTTTAGGGCACGTCATTTTGACTCCACGAGCTGATGGTAAGCCGAAGGCAAAGTTGTAAGAAAGAGGACCATTACAAACACGTACAGTGTTACAATAGTGGCGCTCAAATTAACGGCCTCATCAGATGCTTTTTCACGCCCCGCTTAAAAGACCCAGGACTGTAGAAAGAAGGAAACACGTGAGCTGATAAGGCATTCCAAAACGTAATGGTGCGGCAAAGAAAAGATTCACCGAACCGCTTGATCCTCGATGGAATATTCGGCACGGGTGATATCTAAGCCCTGCACGCGTTATTCTGTATAGGAAGGGAGAGGGTAAGACAAATTGGAACTACTAATTGGTTAAAATCGGCTACTATCGCTTTCGTAGCGTTCTCTCTTTCGTAGAACTGCTAGCGTAGACTAATAGCACAATCGTTAATAGAATTATCAATGTATTTTTTCCTCTATGCAAAGTCCCCACGGATAACAATCTCACCGTAGCCAGAAATAGTGGTTATGTCGGACTCGAACCTTCAGTTGCCGAAGGAGAGTAAGCAAAATATATCTCGCACGCCGGCCTACCTAGGGCCGAAAGAGATGGCCCCTTCGGGTATGGGGACCACGGTGTACCCCTTCTAGCTCCCGGACGGACGGTCGCCACGGCTTCATTATGTTCATACTGTCAAAATTTCATGGGTGTTCTGTTATCTGATGTGTCTGTAATCAGGGTCGAGTAGCAAACCGAGCTTAACCGGACTAACGCCTTTCGGATGACGACGCGGATGCACAATTTGTCAAAACATAAGCCGGGAACTGTACGTAATTAATCGAGTTTCGCTTTTTCAAGAAAAGTAAAAGCTTATGTAACTTCAAATTTTTGTTCAAAACGTTTAGAGCTGTTATCAAGATTATGGTACCACAGAATAAATTAATAACATAGACGGAACGCATAGAACTAGCGTGTGGAGTCGCCTAAAGTAATACATAAATACATACATATGCATACGCCCGTAATCCCCGAAGAGGTAGGCAGAGGTGTATTAAACACCCAAATTTCGGCATGCCGAAATTTGGGTGTTCAAGTCGGTTAGAAATTATTTTCGGCATACCCATTCTTTTACAAAGTGCCCGATTGGCGGCTAAAAATGAACTAAAATGATAGTTGGCGAAATGCAGGCGTTTAATAAACCCCTGCCATTCGGCGTCTGCATCGGTGTTAGCATATGTATGTATGTATAAGTATTACATTCATGGTAGTAAACTAACTAGTACATTGTCCTTTAATATCAAGCGCCATATTAGGGTCAGTGGGCAATGACCTCATTCGTCCAGACGCGATGACGGCACGTGCGTCTCGGGACTGAGGCATTATACCAGAGTATGTATGTATGTATTGTACATCGATATGGCTTAACTGGATCGTGTTTCATGAGTCATTATAACTGGGGTTAAAGTGTGAAGTTGTCGTTTCAAGTCACTGGCTGTGGCCAAGTATTGGGGTAAGTACATCTATCTATCTACCTAATTGTAAAAAGTTTATGTTTGTCCGCTTCATAAATAAAATTATTTTTCTTTCTTCCTTTCTTTCTTTATGAACGCAAAAACTACTGAACCGATTTCGATGCGGTTTTTTTGGTTTGAAGGGGTTTAGTCCTATTTAAAATCTTACGTTGAATTGATTGCAATCGGTTAAGTAGAACCAGAGTTATGATTCGTAATGTTAGTATGTATGAAAAGTAAAAGTATGTATAATAATTAGTATGTATGAAAGCTTATAACAATTAAATACATAATTTTATCCTGTCCAATCGAATCTCTACTCCCTGCTCTGATCACCGACAACCTGCTCTAACTACAGAGGTTTTGATATGGGCAGTAGTTTAACGTAATTTTGAGTGTGTGTGAGTGTGAGGGTGAGTGTGCAATGTGTGTGAGACCATGGTAACTACTAGTTGAACAACAACGACTACATAAGGAATCTGAAGGACTAGTTTGACGTCATGAAGGGTAATATGCGTAATTCCAGGTATGCCCAAAATCCTGCAAGGTGGAGATGACAGAAAGTGGACTTTAGAGGTGAAGGCCTCGAATACCACCGAGATATAATCATGATGACTAAACAAGGAATGTTTTTCTTTTTAAATGGTAAGAACGTATAATACCTTTATAGGTACATATAACATAATTATTCCCCACGCATAGCCTCATGTATAACTGTAGAATTACGTGGTCTGAATTCCATTGTTTAACACTTGAGTAATAAAGATGTTTACTGTTGTAAAAAAATGGTGTCAATCGGTTCAATAGCTTTAGAATTCTATAAATAACAAAACAAATGTACTAAGGCAGCATGAGTTTTATGGAATGTCTACCTACTTTAAGAAGGAAAAAAAATAAAGAAAGAAAATCCTTTTATTAAACAAACACACACTGAATTAACAATAAACATTCACATAACACTGGACAGCGATAGAAAATTTATGAAATAAAAAAAAAATAATATTAAGAAGGGGTTGGAATGGATTTAAAGGTGAAAGTTACAACAAGGAAATAGAGTGCAAATATGCGGATTTGTTGGTCAACAAGCCACTGCAAATCCATACACACAGTGTTAAGGATTTTATATCTTTATAGTAATATTACGATTCTTTTAACCAACAGTTTTAATGTTAGGTACAAACATTACATGGGTGTATCTCGAATATAGAAAAAAATGAATGTGTGAATAGGAATGAATGATTCGTGCCTTCCACAGATAAAATATAGATGCGACGAGGGCGCGCCAATCATTCAATTTTCTATTTGTGTAAACACACAGTGTAATCAGATTTATCACGCAACTATTCCACAGCAAGGAAACACTCGAACTCTTTGACACTTGACATTAACACATCTTTAAACCATCTAATTATGTGTATCATTGCCATTTAGACAAACTATACTACTCCAAAAATCCTTCAATAAATGTGATTGGTTTAAAAAAATAAACAAAATACTTGTACATAGTCTATTCAAAAACATCCTTTATTATTATCCAGTGATATTAGCAGGTATGCTGTAAAGTAGCACCTATTTACAACCGATCTATTTGTAACAAAAACCATCATTCAGTTTCGTTGAGTCATTGAATCGTTCCATTCAATTAGATTGAAACTTTTTGTGACAGATAAATTATGAGCGCGCAACGCGTAAAAAAGTGATACAAAAGTGAACACGTGTCTATGACTCTATGGAACGAAGTTTGAATGTTTAAATTAGGAATTTAACCTGACGTGATTTTAAACGTGTAAGAATATGTTCGTGTTTTGTTTATAAATGCACCAATCAAACCGTCAAGTGACTAAAATCAATACTACGGTTGCCGTAGTCAAATGCATACTGTTTTATTGCACATCAAAGTTCATTTAGCAAGAGTGACAATATTGCAGCCATCTAAAATCCAATCACACGTCCTGATCGACTACCTGATCTCGTGGAAGGCAGACACACGGAAAAATAATTACTGGCGTAGTTAACTTAGCTATTTACGGGTAGTTTGAATATCTGCATTGGTCTGGGTGTTTCTATGTTTAATATGTATGTATTTACAAAAAAAAATGTATCTATGTATGTTTATTCGCATTCTAGAACCCATAACACAAGCTAGTTAAACCACCATGGGTGTAGGTGACGTTGTGTAGATTGTCCTAGAATATTTATTTATTTATAAAAATATAAAAAAGAACTAAAATTTCAAGGTAGATTCTAGACGAAAATTAAGATTCTAAACGAAACCTGTGAATTTATAGGCTTAACAATCGCCTTGTATGACGGGGCCTATTACTGTTGATAATCTGAAGAACTTTTACAACCACACAGCCCTCAGATTTGATTTAACTTATTGTTTAAATCAAATTGTTGGTGTACGGTCACTTAAGAGATCATTTGGAGGCATCGTTTGCCGGATCACGTCTCACGCACTTCCGTTTGAAAGGCGCATCGCTGAATGACCCATGCGTCATACTCGTGAACGAGTACTTATACTTATGATCGTACTTATGTACTTTCATGATCGTGAAATTATTATTTTTTTATTAATAATAACAAATAGTAGTGTAATATTCATTACCACGGTATGGGTAATGGACTACTGAGGCGAGGTCTTACCATGGCACACACCAATGACTTTACGAAGTTATGTGTGTATTTATCGCAGGTTTATAAGTGCTCGGTTAATGGCAATAGGCTCGCCACCTATGACATAGGGACCTAAACAAAAATTGGCGAAATGTAGATGCTAGCACCTCTGCCTACCCCTTCGGGATATAAGCATGAGTTTATGTTATGTTATAAACTTTGCAAACATGAACAATAATTACTTTTATTTACACGAAAATCTTATGAACTTGAAACATTCTTTATTGTCATGTTCTGTAGATACTGGACAGTTTTCATAAACCAAACCCGCGCACAAAGCTATATTGATGACGTCACCGCCAAGTCTGCCAACATAAGTGACGGAATGTAAGACGAAGCGTGCGCAATTTGCAACAATACCTTGGAATGCGGTGCAACCCGCTCCGTATTAATTACTGTGTTCTGTAACATAATATCAAAATATACAATGATATTTGTATTTATAAATACTATATAGGTGTTTCAAACTGTTATAATACTACGATAATGAAAGAATTTTTTGTTTTATTTATAGCACGTCAATTTGACTTCACCTCGCCTGATGTTAAGCTGAAGGCAAAGTCTCATGAAAGAGGGTCACCATTGCAAACACGTTCAGTGCTACAATGGTGGCGCTCAGCTTGAGTGACATCTAAGCCCTGCATGTGTTGTCCTGTGTAGGAAAGGGGAGGGTGGGATTAATTGGAAGAGCTCATCAGAACATTCACCATGGTAAAGACGGTAAAATACTGCCAGGGACGCAACATCTCTACGCATCTGCAAAGGCTCGAGTGTATTTGTGACCTCAGGACTCCCAATAATGCGGACCGCACGTCGCTGCAACCTGTCGAGAGCATCTAATAAGTACTTTGCGGAGCCATCCCAGAAATGCGAGCAGTATTCCACGCAGGAGCGAATTTGTGTCTTATAAAGAAGACACCGCTGCTCCGAAAATGATTACGATTACGCCTTTTTGTATACAGAACACCTCAAAATGTCTTCACCTCGCCTGAAGCTGAAGGCAAAGTCTAAGTCATGGTCACCATTACGATATAAACAATGCTACAACGATGGCCTTCAGATTGATGACCTCATCAGATACTTTTTTTTTCACGCCTAACTTAAAGAACTTGGAACTATAGAAAGAAGGAAACACGTGTGCTGATAGAGTTAACAGTGGCAAATAAAAGAGTTGTCGAACGGTTTGATGCTTTATGGAATATTCTACACCGTCTGCGGTAAATAAGCTCTGCACGTCTTGCCCTGTATAGGAAAGGAGATGGTGCAATGGTGAAAGGAAATAATAATAATAAAATTCATATCCCGAATTCGTAAAAAGTGGTTTCATTTCTATGTGTAACATTCGGAAAGATTTCTTCTTCTTTTTTTCTTAGATGGCAACAATTTAGGGGACAATCTTGCCAGTGTCGAGTTTCGGAAAAATTGGTTGTATATTCTGAAATTATTTTTCTCTATTTAAAAAAAAATACCATAGACAGGATAGTTTTTGTTTTTTATTTACTCTTGACAGTATTTCACACTCAAAAGGAACTAAAATTTTAAATATTGATTGTGTATAAGCATGTATCGTATGTATTAGCATTATTACAATGGACTAATAAATACGATTACAATTGTAAAGTGCGATTAATAGTGCGTTCATAAGTAATTAAAACACTATTACCACGTGTTTTATAATTGTAATGCGTGATAATGAATAAATTACGTGAATCTTGTTGTCTGTTGAGTAATAAGGTAAGAGTGTGTTTTGAGCTCCATAATAATAGGAATTTAAGACAAGGTCGTTCAATTCTACCAATAGGTACGGCTTAAAATCGTAGTTTTTGCTGTAAAAATGTGCATTTTGAAATAAAATATTGCCTAACTAAACAGAAACTAAAACGTTACATTATTTTTAGTGCCTAGGTCAAAATTAATCAAGCAAATTGAGTTCAAGTAACTTTATACATTCCTTATTAAATTTCAAATTACTTTTATTATGACTGAGATTAAGACGTCTATTAGACTAGAAGACTGATGAGGCCGTCAAGCTGAGTGCCACCATTGTAACACTTTACGTGTATGTAATGGTGACCCTCGTTCCTGAGACTTCGCCTTGAGCTTACCATCAGGCGGGGTGAAGTCAAATTGACGTGTCATAAATAAAAAATAAAAAAAATAACGAAGTCAAAGTCACGCGTAATCTGCTGTATGTAATCGCCATTTTCGCACCTAAGGCCTCCGAGCACGTAATCGACCAACACCTGACGGCCACGGTGTATCACCACAAAGTACCAATTTGATTCGCACGCACTATACAGGTCAACCACCTCGTTACGCAATCACATCGGCGGTAATGCTTTTTCATCTGTTCCTATTCGTATATGTGTAGGGCTGTCACTGCCATAAAGTAATCCGTAGAAGAACAAAGTGTGCGAGTGACATACGTATATTTACACTAAACCTAGGCGTGACAAAGTGACAGAGTATATGATCTGTGAAATGTTTTTTTTATAAACCATTATCAACTTTCATAGAACTAGATAATGCAGTGACGTCAATGTTTCTACACTAAAAGTTACAAGTTACTGCCACTGACATAAATTCGGTAAGACTTTATTTTTTACATTTATGACTTGTCAATTTGACTTCACCTCGCCTGATGTTAAGCTGAAGGCAACTTCTCAGGAAAGAGCATCACCATTACAAACACGTAAAGTGTTACAATGGTGGCGCTCAGCTTGACGGCCTCATCCTGGCACTCTCTTTTTCACGGTGATGAAGGATCTGATCGAGGTCTGTGACTCTATTTACGCTAGTTATATTAATGTCTATGGTCACAACGTCAGTCTCTCGAAGTCGTCATCATTTACTTCGGACATAGGCACGAGTTGTGGACCAAAATGTGTTCCAAATGCGCTTCATAATACACAGTACACGTATATCATGTACTAGCTTATGCCCGTGGCTCCGCCCGCGTGGCTGTCGGTTATCGCGACCTAAGCGCTATCTGTGCAACTTAAATTCTATATTACTAATTATAACTCCGGTTCTACTTAACTGATAGCAATCAAACAAACGTAAAATTTTAAGTTGGACCAAACCCCTTCAAACAAAATAAAACCGCATCGAAATCCGTTCATTAGTTTTTGCGTCCATCACATAGTATAGAAGTATCTATATTTATTTATATTTATAATATACTCCTATTTAATCTTAAGTACCCCTATAATAATATAACCTATACCTGGTAAGGTACGTATCTATCCACTTCTTTCCATACATAGTTTTCTGTGTATACCATTCATTGTCTCTTATGATTCCTTTTCATAATGCACCTACTTTGTCCTTCTCTGCACCACGTTTGGTTGACTGGTAGAGAATGCTCGTGGCAATAAGTACGCATAAGTACTTGTGCATAAAGTTTAATAAAATAGATACTGCCGTATTATTTCGCGGTAGCCTAGTGGTATGGGTAATGGACTGCTGAGACGAGGTGTCGGGTTCGATCCCAGATTTTACCACGGCACACACCAATGACTTTTCGATGCTTTTCGAAGTTATGTGTGTATTTATCGCAGGTTTATAAGTGCCCGGTTAATGGCAATAGGCTCGCCACCTATTACCTCGGGACCTAAACATAAACTGGCGAAATGTGGGTGCCTCTGCCTACTAAGTAGATGTACTAGGGGATATATGCGTAAGTTTATGTTATGTATTATTCTCTGCAGTATAATACAGGGAACATCCCTAAACTCCGGCCGACGAATGGTGATGAACTGGTAACTGCTGAGTCAGACATAAAAATACTGCGTCATTGAAACATACATGTATGTAAATTGAGAAGTTTGTTACACTTCGACGACTTTTGTGGCGTTGTGGTAGTTAACACGACTACTAGGCAGGAGGCGCGGGTTGGAACCCGCTTTATATATATACATGATTTTTTTTTTGTGAATGAATTTGCATTGGGTCTAGTTATTTTTAAGTATAATAATTATGTATGTATTAAAAAAAACATATTACGTGGACCCGAAAATAATAATTGGCGAAATGTGGATGTTAATACACATTTGCATACCCCTTCGGGGTATTTACAGGCGTATGGTCACGTGGGGTAACCGTACGCGGCGAGTAAGTGTCCGCAGTGCACTTTGTGCGAATCTCGCTCGTAATCGCGGGTCGGACCATAGTGAAATACACGAGCATTCATTCACTGAGAAAAAGTGGCGTGACATCTATTTACATTTAGCGGCGTAAATTAAAAAAATTGGAAAGAGAAGTTTTTTGGTCGTTTTCTTATTGTTTTTGCCCAAGTAAAGGTGCTTGGCACTTGGTCAAATTGCTGGCCAAACTGTGATTGTGTGATGTTTTCGAATAGAAAAACTAATTGATATTTCATTTGAATCGAGGTAGTTCACTGCAGGTACGTCATATCAACACTTAGTTTGTTTCCTTTTTTTTTGTTTGATGGGGTAAGTATACGTGGGTAACTGTCCGCAGAGGAAAAATTGCGTACACTTGCCCCGCCTCGTTGTTTTATGAAATATAGGTAAATTTTATTTTATTGTGTTGGACTTTTAGATCTAAAATGCCCCACAAATATATAAGAAAATGTCCAGATCGTAAGGTTTGAACCAATGAGCAGATTGAAGCAGCAAAAAAGTTGATGGAAGAAGGCAAAAGCAAACGAAACTGAATATGACAATAGCAAAGAAACCAAAGAAGCAAACTCAAAAGAATATACAGATAGATAATAAACGAAAAACAAGAAGAGGAGTGCTAGTACACAGATATCATTAAATCACACAGGAGAAGAATATTTTTGTCCACTATGTGAAGAAAAATTTGAAGATTTGAAGACTACCGAGGAGTGGATAGAATGAGATATTTGCAAATCCTGGTGGCACGAAGAGTGTTCTAATTGTAAGAATGGTGTATTTACTTGTGACAATTGTGTAGAAGACTAAGTATCTGCAGTGCGTATACTTAACCTGCCACATGCGGACACTTGACCCAGAGGTGGGGAAAGTGTACGCATTTCCCGAGTTTTAAAAAACCTAATGGTATATAAAAGTTGTTTAATTTCAATTACTTAGAGTGATTGGTTAATGTTCCTTATAGTCTAATAGATGAGAATAAATACGTGTTTGATTCATATTATAAGCATGTTTTATTTCAGAGACAGTTTTTCAAAAACTGCGTACAGCTACCCCACGTGACTCTATATGTATGTTTGTAAATTCATTTATTCATAATTAAGTTTTACTATATTATTAAGTTTCGGCAACCCTAAGCATCTCACGACAGTCAGTCGAAGAACGACGTAAACACACAAACACACTCGCACCAACACAAACATGCTCGATCAGTTGTATTTTTGTTTATGGTACAGAACATTTTACACGTGGCATAGAGCAGGAAGATTTATTTTTTTCTTCACATGCCGAAGAATGGCCGGCGTCCATAATGGTGTTCTGGCCCCTCGACTTAACTCATCGTAGCGAGAGTTGAGTATGGCAGAAAGGGTATGAAATTATTCATCTTTATTATTTACTAGCTGTTGTCCGCGGCTCCGCTCGCGTGTACTTCTGATTCTGTTCTGATACCTATTAAAATAGGTTTTCTTTCTTATTTCGTTTTTTTACTTAACAAATTAGATTGTTGACTATCGGCACAGGTTTAGGGCGTCATACGGGAATATTATTTGTACGTTTACGTATTTGATATAGGTACAACTGTTTATCACATATTTAACCCTTCAGTAGCGAAATTTCCCAAAATTATTTATTAGTGCATACTTCGATCATAAGAAGCGTCATTTGCCCTTTCATATTTGTAAGTCCAGCGGTTTAGGCTCTACGCTCATGAATCAGTCAATCAACACAAATCATTTCAAGGTTTAGATTTATGCTAAGAACTACCTTTAATCTGGTGACGGAGAAAGAAGGCTCACCACCTCCATTTCTTCCGAAGAGTGTTTTAAGGCGACTAACGGAAAACGCAGACAATATCACTTTTTTTACCTCCGCTAATGTTGGTGGAGGTGATTATGTCGGATTCGAGCCGACCAAAACGCACGCCGTCTATGAGTTTTTGATTGCCGGAGGTGAGATTATACAAAACATATCTCTCGCACCCCGGCAGACCCACCGCCGCAGACAATATCACTGCGAGAGAAGGAAAACTCGAAATCAAACCCTGTTCCGGGTTGATGCAGGGTTTTACTTCGAGTCTGGCTAGCGTGGAAACAATAGGTCAAAGCCTCCCAACATTGGAAGAGGCCTATGTACAGCAATGAACTGCTATAGGCTAACGGTTTGATTATATTAATAATCTATTATATTCTACTGTAAATACCACAAACGTCTCCCTATATCAAGTATGGGAAATACTTATATTTAAATAAATAAAACTATTGGTCGTTCCGTTTCTCGCCTCCATCGTATGGAAGAGCGATTCTCTCACGGTATCATCAAGTTATTGACACGACATCGAGTTGTCGAGAGATGCATTGGAGTACAAATAACATAATGAAGTAATGAAAAGACTTAATAAAGTATGGAAGAAATATAATCGTCTGATACTCTCTAAGACGTTAATTGGTAGTACTTGTGCGGCTAAGCACGTAATTAATTTCCTTGCTATTTACACAGCATAGCGATCGGGTCAAAAAAAGTGACCGCTTTCCATCAGGCGGGTCAAGTGCTTGTCTGTCACCTAAGTGGTATAAAAAAAGAAACCTTCTAATGGGCTTCCTGACGAATACCATATTGGATGGAAAAAAACAGCAGGAATTTCATTCCACTTCTTAACATTGGAATGAACTCCTTGCTGTTGTGTCCATGTTTTTGATGTGGAATAACGTTTTTGTCATACTATACTGCACTGCAGCACTATTTCCGGTCGCGATGTGTGAGGATGAATTCCCTGCCTATGGCAAGCGGTGAGATGATGAAATGTAATCTATAGTCATCGTAACGTCGGGAGACATAGACGTCGTAAACTGTACTAGTGCGGATGGCGCCGCAATCAGCCCTTAGGGCTCATGTATTTATAGCTTTATATTGGTTTACTATCTGAAACTAGCTTTGATTTACTCCACTTTCGCCTCACATGTGTAATATATGACCATCAGGGGTTTGAAGAGAAACTTAGGACAAAACTGTTAATACAGACTAGAAAATGTTTGCGAAAATGTTTAGATGTTTGTGACTCAATAATGCTGAAACGATTGAACATATTTGTGTGAAATTTAGTACAGAGATAGATTAAAGTGTGGAATAACACATAAGGTACTTTTTATCACTTTTTTTTACGTGGTGGAATGCATTTACGCACTTCACTCACCCCCTACGGGGTCGGGAGGAGAGCTTTGTGTGGGACTCCTGACCTCTACCGGGGACCAGACTACCCACTAAACCACCACGGTGTCCATCATCATCGCATATCGACGATGGCAGGAACATATCTTGCGCCATCGCTGTGCGAGTCGCAGGTACTTTTTATCCCTGTAATAGGTTCCAATAAGCTATGGCAACGAGATCAGAGAATCTTTACGTAAATAGTTTTTACTTTTCATTTGATAGCAAATTAATTTTTTTCGTATTTGAGTTATAACAATTATAGTAAACGAAGGTCGTAAGCGACAGGATCCGGTGGTCTAATATGACAAGGGCGCGATAGCTACTTACAGTTAGTAAATAGCGGTGACCGGCTGACCTTCTCATTATGAGATTACGATCTACTGTGTCAAGCTGTTTTAAATTTGGAATTTGGGTGCCAATTACATCCCCCACCAGTTTTGCCCCACTAGTGGTTAATTAGAAAAAATGTCCCAATTATCCCCACTATTTGCGGAAATAGCCAGGTTACGTGAGAAACAAATGACTGGCAATAACGACCCCGCTGGTAGGAGGGGTATACCTACCTCAAAAGTGCTGACTTATTCGCGGTATTCTGTAGAGCGGAGGTACTTCCCCAGTTGGACTGCTCAATTGGGAAATACCTTCATATCCTACCTCACGGAAAATTATTTATTTTGTTGTACAAAACATTCACAATATCAATGGAGCATTTACCAGGTATTAGCAGTCAGCTTCAACCAGATAATCAACCGTTTTTTTTTTCTAAGGTCGATTATTTCACACTGTATAGCGCGAGCGTCACCATTGGGTAGGGTTGCCATGTCTGCAAACCAAAAAGCCGGACAGACCAGCCCGTTTGGCCGGACAGTTGTATCTTTACCATTTTTCTCTGGCGATATTAATACTCTCATTGAACACCGGAGACAGCTTTATTTACAGCAACATCAGCCTCATCATTCTCTGAATGAACAGCCTACAAAATTACCTTCATCAAAGCCATAATTTGGTTGCTCGTTTCCTAAAAGTAAAGTCTAACAAGATCCGGAAAAACCGGACACTGTTTGTTCTAGCCGGACACGCGACACAAAGGGAAATGAACATTCAGGCAAGTGTACATTCAGTGAAGTGGACTTTCCGGGAAAGAGACCTAATGAACCGACTAGACATTCCGGGAAAAGGACTTAACGTTCCGGAAATAAGGCTAACTATGTTCGGCCTTATCCGGACGCCTGGCAACCCTAAGTGGGGGAAGGCGGGCGTGAAGGCCCGTTAGCTATCTGTTGTGAATTTAACATCCGTCCGTCTGTCCACGAACGTCTCGGATGGGTCAACGCTCCGCTCGTAACGATACAGGAAGTATGAATATTCAGGTAGAAAAGAGGGAGGGGCATAGGAAGTACTGACCTTTCATAGAAATGTTTTATCTGATTATCTTTGTTTCATGCTATTACTGTATGACTTTTTTTAACTGTATAAAAAACTGCGGCAGCCTAGTGGCATGAGTAATGGACTGCTGAGACGAGCATGGCACGTACCAATGACTTTTCGATGCTTTTCGAAGTTATTAAGTGTGTATTTAACGCAGGATTATAAGTGCCCGGATAATGGCAATAGGCTCGCCACCTATTACATTAACTGGCGAACCTAAACATAAACTGGCGAAATGTGGGTGCTAGCACCTCTGCCTACCCTTTCAGGGATATAGGCGTGAGTTTATGTTATGTGATGTTTTTTTTTTAATTTGGTTTACAAATTACAAAACTGTATGCAACCAGTATTATTACTTTCACTTAATCCTACCCCCTCCTTTCCTACACAGGTCAACACGTGCAGGGCTTAGATGTCACCCGCATATGGTATGGAATATTCCATCAAGAACCAAGCGGTTCGATGAGACTTTTCTCTGCCGCACCATTAAGTCTTAGAATTCGTTACCAGCATACGTGTTTCCTTCTTCCTACAGTCCCGGGTTCTTTAAGCGGGGCGTGAAAAATCCACCATTGTAACACTTTACGTGTTTGTAATGGTGACCCTCTTTCTTGAGACTTTACCTTCAGCTTACCATCAGGCGGGGTGAAGTCGGGGTGATGCAGACGAAGTTGCGCGGGTCAGCTGGTAGACTATTATAACATGTCACTGAATCTAATGTGGCGCCCTCTAACTGTCATAAAGTATTGGGCGCCACATTTATATTATTATTTATTATTAGAAATCTGTTAAGAACCGCGTATATAACTATCATCCACTCTATACTGTCAGTGTCTATGGTCGGCATAACACCACACGCAAGGAGGTTTACTGCTCTACTCGAGTTATCATTATTTACGTCTGCATTACACTTCGCATGTCGGTAATTGTTGAACACTGATTAAGATAATAAGTGTTTCCGCTGGAAGTAATTGGTGTAGACGGATCAGAATAACATTACATTTTTTTTAAACTATTCATTTAATCGCTTTATCAGTTGCGATATACCTCTATGGGGAGTTTAAAGCAGTATACCTTCTTTGTCTTCTGCACTGACAGCACAGAGACTTTCTTAACCTTCTTCCTCTCTATATAAGTATGGTCGGCAACACGAATGTTGGTGTTGCAAACTTCTATAAGACACGGTAACCACTTTCCGCCAGGTGAGCCGCGGGCTTGTTTGCCACCTAAGTGGTATAAAAGAAAAAGAAAGTATAGTAGCAGATTTAGAAATTTGCCCAGTCTGCAATTTCGTCCGTATGTGTTGTCAAAAAGTAAACCGGTTAAAATCTAAGCCAAACGCGTTAAACATTACTTTTGATAACTCCGCCCAATCACTGTAATGAAATTTTAGAGCAATTTTTTTTAACCGTAACCAACATTCCCACTAATACCAATCACTCTGGAGCCGGTGAGAGAAGTTATATCGGATTCGAACCGGCTAAAACGTACGCCCTCTTTGGGTCTTTAGTTGCTAGATGTGAAATAGTATCTAACATATCTCTTGCACCCTGGCAGACCCGGGGCCCTCTCTTTCGAGATGACCCCCTTCGGGTGTAGAGTGTAGGTTCCCGTCTAGCTTCTGAGTATGGGGTGGAGAATTTTGCGTAGCCGCCGCGGCCTAATTCTGCTAGAGTGACAAGCGGCTCTCCGATCAACTCTTCAACAATTGAATCGTGAGTAAATATAACAATGACCGCCTGACTCGGCAGTCATCCTCCTTCGTGTGTACAGTGTAGGTTCCCGTCTAGCTTCCGAGTATGGGGTGGAGCATTTTGCGTGGCAGCCGCGGCCTAATTCTACTAGAGTGACAGGCGGCTACTACCTCCTCATCAATTGAATCGTGAGTAAATATAACACTGACCGCCTGACTCGGCAGTCATATCCGGTGTATATCTATATTGCACATCGCACAGATAGCTGTGACTGCTATTTTAAGATAAGGTCAATGTTTGCGGTTTACGACTACACGCCTAGATGTAAGGAATACGTGTGGCGCCTTAGAAACAGCGGGGGACGGAAAGTGGTTAGATAATATGACATTGTTAACATAATTACGTTACATTTATTTTATTAGGACACGTTAATATGACTTCCACGTTATCTGATGGTAAGCTGAAGGCTGTCACATGAAACAGGTTCACCATTAGACATCAAGAATGTTACAATGGGAACCCTCAGTTTGACCGCCTCATCAGATGGTTTTTCACACACCGCTTAAACGACCCGACTCGGGACTGTATTGTATGTAGTATGTAACAGTCAATCACATAAATTAATCGGTTCGACTGTTGATATAGAGGTCACGAGTTCGATTCGCGCTTAGTGAAATATTTATATTATGCTTGAATGAAATTATACATGTGTATTTGCATTGGTGCGTTCGGGAAATTGCAATTTTCCACAATAAGGGTAAAAACGTGGTTAGGTAGCGGATCGGCTGGTACTTTATTTTTATCACCGATATATATTTTTTTTATTTAGGACACATCAATTTGATTTCACCTCGCCTGATGGTACACTGAAGGCAAAGTTTCAGAAAAGAGAGAGGGTCACTATTACAAACACTCACAGTGTTTCAAAAGTGACGCTCAGCTCGACGGCCTCATCAGATGCTTTGTCAAGCCCCGCTTAAAGGACCCGGGACTGTAAGAAGAAGAAAACGCGTGAGTTGGTAAGGAATTCCAAGACTTAATGGTGCGGGAGAGGAAAGACTCACCGAACCTGTCTGTAAAATGCGCTGACGACACAGAAAGTCTCTGTTCTTACAGGGGTTGCGGCACGAGTGTTATTCCTCTGGTGTTACATTCGCCCATAGGCCACGTAACCACTTACCATCAGGTGGGCCGCGTGCTTGTCTGCGACCTAAGTTGTATAAAAAAAAATGCTAATATTGAATACCACGCTGGAATTTATCGAGGTTCCGGACGGGAAGTGATAGTCGGACCCCTCGCGAGGATGTGCGCAAGTGGCGTGGGACTTCAGAATGTGTACTGCATCAGTTCTTCATGCCGCGTTCTTATTTATTTACTTTAAGCTACGTTTAATCTGCAGATGATGTCAAAAAAACTTCCATTAAAAATTTACCGCGATCCTCTGATTGGTGGGACAGTTATAACAAACTAGCAAACCCGGCAAACTCCGTTTCGCCACCAGATGTGAAAAATGATTTTCCTGCTTTTCTGTTAATTTTTTCCCCGAATTTTCTTTGCTATAAACCTCACGGAGCCCGAGACCTTTCTAACGAATGCAAAACCGTGGAAATCGGTTCGTGGGTTCTGGAGTTATAGCGTCGGGAAGGAAAACCCGACTTATTTTTAATAGTAGAAGACTGACATTAGTATTTAGATTTAAGGGACCTAACCACCACCTAACCTCGGTGGGGTGATGTACGCCATATTTATATTTATTTTTCTATCACATTACTGGTCATCTCAAGGTTGGAAGAGATCGCTTCAAGCGATAATGCCACCCATTGTTATATACCTAATTGTTTACATGTACTTATTTCTATGTGTATATCCAGGTAAAACCATATGTCTACATACATACATACATATGTTCACGCCTGTAATCCCCGAAGTGGTCGCAGAGGTGTCTTAAGCATCCACGTTTCGCCATCTATGGTTTTTGGTGTCACGTAATAATGGGCAAGCCTAATGCCGCCAATCGGGCACTTTCAATAGTATAAAATCTTGCTAAATTGCCTTTGATTCGTATGCATTTGACAGTCACAACCGTAGTTCCTATTTACGCCATTGTACTTGGATGAAATAATTCATGCGTTTTCGTGGCCCGAGTTAAAACAAACGCTGCGTACCATTAAAACATCTATGATTCACCACGTGTTATAAATAACGGGATAATGGCGGAAGTTCTGATTTAGAACAAATTATTCAGAAAGTAATGCTTACTTTATTAAGCAGTGTGCGGTTTCGGCTCGTTGAAGTAATTACTAATAGTTAAGTTTTTCTACACAATCTTGTTGGAATAGTAACGCTCATGTGTAACAACAGATTATAGTAAATTATGGTTAGCTAAACTATACTTCTAATGCATTCTAAGGCCAATTGTCTTAATCAAAGTCTTCAGAAACAATGTTATTGATGTTTCTCATAAATTGGGTTACGAATATAACGTTTTTGATATTTGGAATAGATTTTAGTTAAGAGTAATTAGCCTTCAGAGTGGAGACTGCAAAGCGGCCAATGGAAAGTAGGAGGTCCCTTTTTTTCACCCTCGCTCCTCGTCGGAGTTGGTCGAGGAGGGGCGGGCCTCGAACCTACTAATATGACTTGGCTCTTTGGTTGCTAGAGGTGATATAATACTCAAGGCCTGTTCCTGCTAGAGTTACAGGCCACTTCACCCATCACCCCCAGGCTCAAAGATAGTACGTTCCCTGGCAAATATAGCGGAGATAGACTGGATGCGCAAGTCGAAAGATCGGGTGCAATCATATGCATGCGGGTTATGGCGTTATGGGCGCACAATAGGAAAGGTATTACATCCAGCAGCTCCATGAATAGCGTCATCATTTGGAGTCGACTTACAAGAATTATAGAAGGTCAATATGAGTATTTCTAGTGTTCAATATTACGTATGTTACAAACTCTTATCAAGTGCCACTTCAGACGTGACTATATTCAACGGGAACAGTTGCCCTGTAGGCCTAAGTTCCTATAGGTAATATGCCGGTATATTTGGGCTATCGAATGGTAATAGAACTAGAATTTGTTCCGTATTATTTTCAGAGTAAATGATGGTTGAAACCAAACCTCCAGCCAGCGGGATTTTTTTTTGTTATGCATTTGATCACGCTGAAATGTAGTTCTATAATTAGGGCTATGCTATGTGAACACATAAAAGCCAAAACAGACATGGGTTTCATTCATGAAATACAGAAAATACAGTTTAGAATAAAAAATAAAAAAAAAAAAATAATCTCCATTCAGCGGAAAAAAAATTATTTAAGACGAAAACAATATTGAAATGCAAATCATTAATTAGTGCTAATCATATAAATCATATAAATAATATAAATCATAAAAATTATAACATTAAATTACATTTTTACCGCCATACTGCGCCGCCGCCGTTTAACTGACTATATTATATTATTATATTATAAAGTTGTAATCTGCTATAATACAAAAGCAAGTTCAAAAAGTGTAAGTAAAGGAATAGCACTAATTAATGATTTGCATTTCAATATTGTTTTCGACTTAAATAATTTTTTTTCCGCTGAATGGAGATTTTTTTTTTTTTTTTAATTTTTTATTCTAAACTGTATTTTCTGTATTTCATGAATGAAACCCATGTCTGTTTTGGCTTTTATGTGTTCACATAGCATAGCCCTAATTATAGAACTACATTTCAGCGTGATCAAATGCATAACAAAAAAAAATCCCGCTGGCTGGAGGTTTGGTTTCAACCATCATTTACTCTGAAAATAATACGGAACAAATTCTAGTTCTATTACCATTCGATAGCCCAAATATACCGGCATATTACCTATAGGAACTTAGGCCTACAGGGCAACTGTTCCCGTTGAATATAGTCACGTCCACTTCAGATAGCAAAAATCAATTAGGTATTTTTATAGATAAAGCTGCAATATGTGTCTGCCTACATGTGTTGTGTATCAATCTGTGCCCGAATTCAACCACTTTGGAGATTAACAGGAACAAACAGACAGACAGATAAAAATATCTTGTGAATGTCTCGAGTACACAAATAGGACTCTAAATATATCGCACTCTGTTATTTTAGTGATATGCTTAATTACGTGATATTTTGCTCTGCATAATTTTATCACGCAATTATGTATATTAATTATGCAACTATTATAAAAAATGTTATTATTTTAACCTTACCAACAGACATTGATTCTATTTAATATAAATAGAAGAACGCCAGCGACAAATTCAGAATTTGATTCAAAGAGAAATCGTACAACATAATTTCCCACGATAAATAATATTATATCACTTTGATTAAAGTTTACAATAAAATATATGAGCTTGCTTTTGTTTAAATCAATAATTGCGTGATACGTACGTGATTAAGTAATCATGTAATTATTCAAACATTACTTCACATTATTAATATTAGATTTATTAGTAGAATATATTTAAAATAATGGACGGTGCGTGCTTGGAATCATTCAGTTAATATCCGTCTGTGTGTTTTAGGCCTATAAGCCTGGTTCTGTGTCTTTAGCACAAAGAACTATCGAATTCGTTACTTAACTATACTTTGTACTATCCACAGGTTCACAGCAGACCATAGGCAGACCTGCCAATCGCAATGCTCTGTTCTGTCGATACCTTTACATTATGAATTCGATAGTAAAAGACAAAACACAGTAAAAGAAATATTACAGGTTTTATTCAGTTTTGCGAACCAAAAAAAAATTATAATAATCTTACAGGAAACTTGACAATTGCTGCTAAGCATGCAAGAAGTATAATTTCATAATATTTCTGTATAATATAATTTCTTAATGACGTACGTCGCGCTCGGGAGCAATGAACGACAGACGTTACAAAATTAACTTCGAAATGCCGCCAAATTTTAAACTTTTTAATAAGCATTATTTACGTGTTTATGTGTATTTATTACCTACTACATATTTAATAGTTTTAATTGGCACTAAAAGTAACAAGCTAATTGGATTACAACGTTAAATACAAACGCTTTTATTTCCAAAAAAAAACCGTTTAAAAAAAAAACAAAACTGCTACTTTCAATTCAAACTTAGAACCCATCACACTTCTCACGGTTTTCTCACAGAAAATTAGTAAGTTTCATTTCATAAAGTAGGTATTCATAGTTCATTTTGATCGCGGTTCTCATATTCATTGATGGAATCTGCTTACTAAAACTGCGTTCAGTGAAAATCATTGCTTTTTCTGCTTTTTAGTGACGCCAAAGTTACTAAACCGGATTTTAATCCGGTTTTTTTATTAGAAAGGGTTTGTTCAGACTGATAATTCTTTAAATGAAATGGAAAATATGATCTAAAGTCGCTAAAACCGACATCCAAGCGGGTCAAGCCACAAGTATCATATAGCATTATATTGATATTATAATACACGTTGAAATGGTTAAAAATTAAACCTATGCTTACGTAGTTTACATTTTTAAGCATTTCAACGTGTTCAATTAAATTAAATTTAGAGAAAATCTAAGATATCAGTGCTCATAAAAGGATAGATATGCAAGGACGATCATAATGACTAGGTAGATATCTAATAGGCAAGAACTAGGTCACCTACGTAGCACTAAACCACGTCATGTACCGTTACTTTACTCACGGTTTGAATACCCATTGAATAGTGAAATTAAAAACTACTTTTAACGGATTGGAGAAGATTTTGCCGTGGCTATTGAAACGTAACTGAAACTTCGGGAATAGTGTAAATAATGTAATAATATCCCGTGATTTTGGGGTTCCCAAGATCTTCGGAGTTCAACACAACTTCAGCCTGATGATTGTCGGATGAAGTTCTGGTATTGGATTTCCTCTCGGATTTTCGCAGACAGTATTCACTTCCTTAAAAACAGTATGACCCAAACTAATGGGGGGAAGAAGGTGCAAGCAGACTCAAGCTCCAAGGTAAAGTCACAGATGCAACTGGAACCATTTAGTCATTTCATTGTGTGTGTGAAGCCCGCCAATCGCAATACTCCTCTCTCTCACATTTATATTATAAATTCGATGGTTTTTCGTGCTATGGGCACTAATTTTAAGATTATTGGTATGCATACCATCTTCTACAATGCCAAGCCAAGCCAGAATTCCTTCAATTCCCCCTACCAGGGCCAGCGAAGGCGACATGGATAATTACACGAACAGTCCGCAATACACAAACCGCGTAATACATCGGGTCAGTAGAACAATGAACGAACAAACATCGCCGTTCGCCATAATAAGTACACACTAATTGGAACATCCTGTACAAGTACAAAAATTCCGGAATTAGATCTGAATTAAGTGAAACGTTCCAACGGTTTTGTTAACCAGCTTTTGCATTTAGTCATCATCATCATACTTGCATTAATCCTGGTCGCATTCGAAGTTTTCACCTCGGAGTCCGACGTCGGCTTTTTCTAGTCTAACTGCTGAACTTCCATATTTTCGGTTAAGCGACTGCCATTTGGCCTCTACAACCTATAGGCCAAGCTACATATATTCATGCATATAGCTATTTGCTAAGATATCGTGCCTCGGAGAGCATAACGTCATCGGTCCCGGTTGCCATACAAACATCTATGGCAGTCGTTACGAGTAGTTGGAGCCCTTAAAAGTCTAACTTGGATCTTCGGCCATTGGTTGTGAGGGTCATATGGCAGTCGCTTCACGGAAAATATCGAAGTTCAGTCATACTGGAAAGTTATACTGGAAAGGCAACACCAAATGAGTTGGGAAGAGGTTCAGGGAATGATGAATATAGCTATTTGCACTGGCCAGAGAGTTATACGAACATCTATTGCAGTCGTTACGGGTAGTTGAAGTCCTAATGTAGAACATTAGGCCTTCAACTTCAATACTTTTTTACCATTCAATACTTCGATATCACCAGCAGGTTGAAGTCGCTTCAGAGATAATATCGAAGTTCAGTCAAACCCGTTCAGCGGTAAAAGTCGTCTATTCCCACCTGCTCTGTTGAGTAGTTCTGTTGGCAGAACTACTGGTAATTTTTGTGCCATAAGTTGTCCACAGAACAAATGGGAAAGCAATTCCCACCTGTTCTGTTGACAGAACTACCGGTATTTTCTCCCCATTAGTTCTGTCCACAGAACTGTTTAAATCTAAATAATTTTAATGACCTAATTTTGACTAGACCCGAGACTGCTGGGATAAAAACTACTGGGATTAACGCTAGGTTAAAGAAAACCTATTACGTAAACTTGACAGTAATATGTTTCAGTTTGCTCTTTACATACCTTCGTAGTAACAAAAGGCAATGTCCTAACAAAGAGTGCTGCATCTAGGTCAATTAGATAGCTGAACAGCACGCTATCTTGCCTACATAAGCTAGTTTTTTACAGTCCTATGCAAGAATCATGTTACGCAATAAAAATGAATAACAATTTTTCGTAGTAAGCAAAAGGTATATTATGTTTCAATGTATAAAATCAACACGATGATTAGAAGTCTAAAGGTGCTGATAAACTTAGTATTCACTTGTAATAAGCATTCTTGTAAATATTACATTACAGAAAAATAAACAAGAGCGTTACAGCTATTAATTTTTTATTTACGGCACTTTAATTTAACTTCACCCCACCTGATTTTAAACTGAAGGCAAAGTCTTAGGAAATAGGGTCACCATTACAAACATGCACTCAACTTGTCAGTCTCATCAGATGTTTATTCTCGCCCCGCTTAAATGACCCGGGACTGTAAGAAGAAGGAAACACATGAGCTGGTTAGGAAATCCAAGACTTAATGGTGTGGCAGAGGAAAGACCAGAATATTCTATCAAATGTTCTGGTGTTCATTCTCGGCTTCATTCTTGCAAAAGGACAGCACCGACTATATAATTTGAAAGATCAAGAAATGTTCGTAGCCACACGGCCATGTTTGGTTTTATGATTGGCTCATTCAGTTCGACAAATTTAAAAACTACGAATACTCGATATTCTGTTACAGACAACAAAAGGCATTCAACATGTATTTATTGTATTCGTTGAAAAACTGAGGAAATTGTTTATCCAAAGAGTTTCTATGACATTGAAGAGTTTTTCAACTATGTATACATACAGACCACTAAAAATCATAGTTATATAAGTATCAATACAGTATTTTAGAAATAGGTGAAAAATTCGTATGTCACATACTGCGGCTAACATGTTTGTTCTTTACTCTTTACTTATAAACTACTAAGATATTTGTCCCACAAAGTTTAAACGCCAATAAATTCTTTCTTTCTTCCTTTCATTCTTTCTTTACAAGTGAATGCTCAAATCTATCAACACCTTAAACAAACGCAGTTACACACGGTACCTAATTAAGGCTTGTTAAAAAGCAACATCGAAATAAATACAATACGATTTTTAACGGCAACTGACGCAACTGTACTGTATAAATCAAGATTAATTATTTAAACAATTTTGGTCAGGTTACGTAGACCGTTTTTATGATGGCCAGGGCCAAGCCAGTGAGGCCTACCATGGAATGTATACCCGAAGTTTCTTCACAAATAAAAGCACACCATACCTACATAAGCACGCATAAATATTCATATATTACCATATAACCAGGACCGACGGCTTGACGTGCACTTTGAGGCACGAATAGACCAATGCAATTAGTCATATTTAATAAAAACGTTCATAATCTTGTCGTTCAATTTTAATCCTTTATAATTTAAAGGTAAAGCAAAAGATAGTTATGAATTCTTAACATTCTATTAACTTACAATCTAGAATAGATCATATTCGATTCGAACCTACACTTCCTGTGTAGCAGTCGTGTTCACAAGTACCACACCACACGCCACGGGAATTGTTACCGTGATACTCGTTTAGGTGGATAGAAGGGAATTGAGCATAGGTACTTGCTGAAATTCGTGCGAGCCAGATATTTCTAGTTGTTCATGGTAGCACCCCAGATTTTAATCTGTGTTAAATTTAGTGGTCTAGACGGAAAATCCACTGCTCCAACTTAATTTAGGGTTCGTAAATCAGTTTATTTTGTTACCTTGACATAAATAAAACGTAATATTACGGTGCGGTCGTACAATGTGGCTAGGTTTTGAAAATGCAGTTTTTTTATACCCCTTAGGTGGCAAACAAGCACGCGGCGCATCTGATGGAAAGTGGTTACCGTGGCCTAAGGAACGTTTGCAACACCAGGGGCGTCACAGTCGTACTGCCAACCATATAGAGAAGAGGATGGAAGGGGAATGTGGGAGGGGAGAAGGTTAAGAGAGTCTCTGTGCTGTCAGTGCAGAAGACAAAGAATGGACAAGGACCTCCACAATCAATGGTCCAATGACCAATGGCGATATAGAAGTTCCAAGTTAGACTGGTTGGACTTTTGAGGACTCCAATAGGGTTAACGACTGCCATAGATGTTTGTATGGCAACCGAGACCGACGGCTTAATGTGCTCTCCGAGGCACGACCAGACCAGTGCAAACAGCCATATTCATACACACAACTTTTTGCACTGAGCGAGGATCGAACCCGCACCCCGTACGTAGCAGTCGCGTGCACTACCGCCACGCCACGGACGCAGATAGACTACCAAGATAACACCAAATAAATCGCTAAATACGTTAAAAATAGTTTTATTGCAATGTTATGTCCTAGTTAGCGCATAATGCGGCGATGACGTCAGCGGGCCGGTCCGCAATGTGCAAGCCACATGCACTGGTTGACATT
This sequence comes from Pelosia muscerda, assembly GCA_963691645.1. Classification (NCBI taxonomy): domain Eukaryota; kingdom Metazoa; phylum Arthropoda; class Insecta; order Lepidoptera; family Erebidae; genus Pelosia; species Pelosia muscerda. The sequence continues at coordinate 4,507,008 of OY829118.1, forward strand.
GGGTGGGATGCTAGTCGTATGTACGTACTATACGATAGAGATTAGTACCTACTTGTGTGGCGAATGTTTGGATTTTATCACTATGTGTGTTTGAACTAATCTGAATGTTATTAAAGTGAGATCTTCTTTGGACACGTTGAGCGTTATTCGTTGAATACTTTTGGGGTGGACAAAAATCATAAAACTCGCGTCATCGTCACCTAACACTCGTTCAACGTCACGGCATCACAATACAATAATTCACCAGTTATTACTTAGTTTCAGTCCCCAAAAAACAGAATGCGTACTGCACAGAATGTCTTTTTTTTTAATACCATATTTTGTTCTGTACCTATAGCTAATTTTGTAGTGATAGAAAGTAATTGCACATAGTATATCTACACTAATATTATTTGTATTCTTATGTGTGTATGTTTGTAATGAATAAACTGAAAAACTACTGTGCCGATTTCAAAAATTCTTTCACAATTGGAAACGTTACCTACATTTAGGTACCTTGAGTTACATAGGCTATATCGCACTGCACGATAATCGACATCCACGCGGGCAGAGCCGCGGGCAACAGCTAGTAAAATATATTATCAAAGGTTTAACAGTTATGATGACTAGTATTTACGAACATTACATTACAACAGTTCAGTATTTGAACGGTATGAAATAGTTATGTTTCTCAACATTAAAAAAAAGAAAATAAAAAAGAAAGAAGGCAATGACTCAAAGACCCCAACCTCACCCCTAGACAGAGGAATCTAGTTACGTTCGCCAGTAATATAATAAATTCATAAAGTAGGGTAGGATGAAATAAAATTGTGCACAGATGTAAGTTTTACGTAAATTATGATCACCAAACACAAAACAAATTTAAAAGCACCAAATTATGGAGCACAAATATAACGTGTTCAAGATTAAAAAGTTATTGGATCTCATGTAGACAGCCATAGTTACAAAATACACCATAAAATAATAATAATTGACGACCTCTGTGGCGTGGTGGTGGTGAGGAAAAGTATCCTTGAGTGTCCGTCGGCACTATCGGAAACTACACTTTGCCATGGTAAAACCTCTTTAGGGATAATGCTGAATGAACCTTTTCTTTGCCGATGCTGATAATGTGTCGGCCCTTAGTCAGACATCGTGTGGCAATATATAGGCATGAATATGTATTTATTATTTGTAATGTAGCCAGTCTCGATCTAATCTCAAACTAACAAAATGTCAAAAACGATTACGATTTTAAAAGAGCACTAATAGTATTATTTTTCAAAATGATGCCTCGATCTTATTTTAAAAACGATCGCGATGTCAATGTTCTTCTTGAAAATTATGTCACTATATAATAAAAAGTTTTTGACATTTCGTTTAATTTTAATAGATCGACTTTGACATTTTTATTAGAAGATAAGTAGTGGTAAAACGCGACTCAATCGAACATAATAAAAGGAAAATTGGTCTTCAACCACAACCTCTAAAAAGTAATATTATTTCAATCTTACTTTACTTTCAGTGAGATTCTAACTCAGACCATAGTCGTACAGCAATATTTGTGTACGGTATCTTTGTAAGACAAGTGTAAATTGTAACAAATTAAACAAATAAATGTATCAACTATTGTACGAGATACTGTTAAACCCATTGTACCCATTTAACACTTCACACACGCATTTAGTAGAATTTAGCACTGACGTGCATCGCGCTGCAATACATTCGACAATGTGTGAATCGATGTGGAATACTTTCGCACTACCGTGCTTCGCGGTGGAAAACATTCGAAATTATGGGTATCGATGTGGCGCACTTTCGCACTACCGTGAGTCGCGTTTCTGTTCTTTAGGGCTACAGTTCATCGCTATTTTGAGCTTCGAAATTCAGTATGACAGTCCCAACTTTCAAACCACTAGTACCTATAATGCCGGCGTATACTGCTGACGTGAAGCCATTACCTCTAACTAGCATTCTCAATACCAACGTGAACCTACCTTTAACTAAAATATGTAATTTGGGACAGGAAAGCAAACTTAATAGAAACAAAGAAATTTTTTCTTTTTTTTTCATTGTTTAATTTTTACGACAGTTACGACAGGGGACGTAGTAAGCCTTCCCGAAGAGCGAAACCTATGCTCGGGCCCTCTCCGTGCGCGTGAGTAGCGGCGCTGCTGTGAAACAAATTACTACACCACGATGGCAATTCAAAGAAATGCCGCCGACACGACAGAAGAAGACGGCAGTTCAGTTCAGTTTCATTGGGTGTTATTTGTCTTGCAATATATTTTGACCTGAAAACCTGGGCGATGTATTAATAAATTAATAACAGAGGTGCATCTGTCCTCAATGTGTGAGCTAAAAATAAACGGCTTATTATATTTGTGTCTTATCGTAAGGCGTATAATGGGAAAACGAGTAATCAAAGTAATCTGATTAACTACAATATTCGGATAACTATGTTATCGAACTTATCGATAACATCATTTCAATTTCAATTTATTTTTAATATGTAAATAATATTTTGTAATATTGCACTTATAATTAAGTACATTGTTTGATTATTAAACGAAATAACAAAGAAAAATTCTAATTCTTTTTTTTTTCGTGGAGTGCGACTGCTGTCCCAAGGAAGAGTTCCTAAGTATACCAACGTATACGCTTTGGATAACCACTGGGATGACCTTTTTTGGCAATTCTTACAATTATTTTTGCAGCAATTGAAATGACTAGAGGTCAGAACGCAGAGAAATTGATCGCACCCACTGTCGCCTCATTCAGGTCCACAATTGTGCACGCATAGAAAAACAGCCCGCACGACAGAAGGTGGCTCTTCAACTGCAAAGGTGCAGCGCAATCACAGCCACCAAATCTGCATCCAGGAGACCCTATTTTACCCGTTTCTCTCTACAGCAGCCGACACAAGACCTTCTGTTTATAGACTTCCAGGTGTTTCATTTCAGTGGTAAATGTAATTTTCTGAACCATCGAACGCTCTGGCATCTCTTACAGGTTGACCCACTACAGCTGCAGCCGTAGCATACTGGGATGATGATCAGATTAGATGATTAAAACAAAGCTTGTGTCATTTAGAATCACTGGGTCGCTCAAAATCTCACGGGTCATGGCATTTTGAAGAGTAAAATATTTATTTCCATTAGTTGAGTCACCAAGTCTGCCACTATCAAGGGCAGACGTAAATTTGCATGCTATTGTTTAGTAAAATACCAATACTATGCTGAATAATTATTAAACTTCTACCCACTCATATTGAATGCCAAAGTTTGAATGGATGTTTGTCATTCAATCACGCAATAACTAACATAAAAATGTTTGGCACTGAGAACATAATACATAATTTCAGTACAGTATTCCACCCAGACGGAGCCGCGGTCAGTAGCTAGTTATGGTAATATAATATAGAGTAATAAGCGGTACTTCTTTTATGAATAGAAGTTGCCACTTATTCAATGGCTGTAATCAAACATCAATGAATAGTAAATTACAGATAGAAATTGGATTGAGAACCACTGCTTTGAATTCGCTTCAAATCTATCAAGTTCATCGCCCTCACGATTTATTTATATTTATTCGAAATTTAAAAAAAAAACGGTTCGTTCGCATTCCATAAATTCATAATGATTGAATTGTTTACTTTTGAGCCTAGATCCGGTAAAATTGGCGCGGTTTTATATCATAAATAACGTGAATGTTCCGTTTATTTGTTTTTTTTGCTTGTCTCTGATTGATTTAAGAGTCTTGGAATAAAAATCAAAAATATAATACGCTATAAATGAAATAAATTCTCTACACTAAAAGTCACGTCATTGCCACTGACATTTTAAATTCGGTAATGCATGGTAACGCGGTATTTAATGAGGAGATTGTTTCTCTATTTACGCCAATAATATACACTCTATGGAATTATCAAAATTTAATTACTCAGTCAAATACCTACTGGCCATACAGAATTTACAGAAAAACAGTGTAGTGTCAAACAGTGTGTTCTCAAAAAAAAACAAATTAGGTACCTTACCAATTACGCATCCGTACGATTCTGTTTAACTCAACAACTTTACAATGCTGAAAAATTTCTTGCAAATAATCAAACCTACGAAGTTCAGAGGTCATTCAGTTTTTGCGTGACCTCTAGGTAGGTACTCAATAACGTTTTGGCAACGTCAGCAGGCGTTACTTGGGGCTCAGCTGACGGCCGGGCGTGTATTGATCTGTCTCCTTCGCGCTTTCGCCCAGAACTTTAATATTTTAGCAATATTTAAAATTTTAAATATTGCTAAAATATAGAATCTTGAAGCTCACTGAACATTAGCAATAAGTACACGGTAATTACTTCATTGAGACTCCATCAGTGAAAATAATACGGTTATTTTCACTGATGAAGTCTTAGAGACGTTATTTCAATACAAAGATTTAAATAAAGATAACTACAAGTATGAAAACTTAGTAATAAACCCTTTTAATTTAGCGACACTTCTATAATACTTGTGTTACACTGTTAATTTTTGTATTTTTTTTAAATACAAGCGGTGTTTACTAGTCAGAGATTGTTACGTTGCTTCGTATTAAGTATATTACTGTTCTTGTGTTGATTGTGTATGGTACAAATGTATAAAATTTTTAGCAAACCGCATCATCTCCCTGCCCTTGTCCCGATTAATTGGGCGGCGCTACATGTCATTCTATACCATGCGATTGCTTGTGATGCCATATTGCAAAAAAAAAAAAAAATTACCGGCCGTCGTCGCCTGCATGACGTTAACCCTCTGTGGGAATGTAATCGTAGACGGTCTACCCTTCGCCTGTTGGATGCCTTATAGTGAGGTTCATCATGTACCAAGAAAAACTCCCACAGTCGACTTTTACGACACCCAGGGAGTGACTTGGGGCTGGTACATTCCATCTTTATCTTTTGCTCCCAGACCAGCGGGGCAGTTTAACTAACAATTGTTAGTAAACCTAAATAAATAAATCAAGATTTTCATGGTTCACGCCATCGTGACCTGTAAGCCGGTGTACATCCTGCCTGATTAACGGATGAGATTATAGCGCAGGATTCCATCTGGAAGTTGAGGTTCAAACGGCAGTCACCAGAACTCAAAATAAGCCTACTACGAGCTTTTTCGATCAGCAAATGTATACACCTGCAAGCCATATAAATTCTGCTAAAGGTTGGCTTGGCCCCAAAAAATAAATGAGTTCAACTGCATTCCCCTGATGACCTAAAATTTACGGATTCTATCGTGAAATATATTTGGTATTATTTACGTTTAGTCCGACATTTCACAAACGTTTTAGCAGCCATGTTCGCGAAGTGACTAAGGTTGGTTGTTAGTTGTTATATAGTTGGAACTGGAAGTGCATTTTGTCTCAAAGTACCCGAACTAGATGAATTGTTGATGTTATTATTCACGCAGAATGAGCTCACTGTATAGTTAAATCTTGCTGTATTTTGCAATTTCAGTCACAGAACGTCTACTGCTGAACATAGGCCTCTCTCATCGACCTCCAATCCGATTGGTTGGTCTGCATCCAACGGGTACCCGCGAATTTGACTATATCGTCCGTCCATCCTGCAGGGGGCCGTTCTACGTCTCGTCTACCAGTATCTGGTCTCCATTCAAGAATTATTTGGCTCCAACGGCCATCAGTTCTTCTTGCTATGTGGCTGACCCACTGCTACTTCAGCTTGCTAACCTTGTGGGCTATGTCGGTATCTTTCGTTCGTCTACGAATCTCTTCATTTACGATTCGCTGATTCGAGATTCAATTTCATAGGTTTAAGTAATATTTTGACCTGAGAAATTCAAAATACAGCAAGTTTTTTTAGCTGAATGACGTCATATGGTAATACTATTACTTACGATGAATCACTGTTCACGAAAACTATAAAAACAGCTGTTGAACAAGTAGTGACAATTAATCTAACAATGGCTTAATGTAATCCATTGTCTATAATAATACTCCATGTGTTGCGACACACAGCTTATATTATAATCTCTCTCACACACTCGTTCACTAAACAATTAGTATTTTAAGTAATGCAATTATTTATTATACACTGGCCTGGACTAATATGCAGACGATATTACTACGGGAGAAGGAACCCCTTTAAGCTAGCGGCGCTTGGGCGGCCGCCGCCTACTTTTGCGAGCAAGTAATGCTCGAAAAGAAAGAAGCGGAGCGGGTCCGGAGAAGACTCCGGTCCCGCACTGTCCGCGATGAACGAAGGCGACTCGGACGTCGGAGGTCGCAGATTGACCTCCGTCCCCCATGAGCCATATGGGGGTGACGGGTGGAGCCATCTGTCACCCTAGCAGAAGCAGGCCACGACGGGCGGCGCAGACTGCGCCTCCCCATATCCGGGGGCTAGATGGGGACCCCATGGTTCCCACATTAGGGGGAGGAGGGTCATCTTAAAGAGATGTCCTCGGGTCTGCCAGGGTGCGAGAAATATGTCTTGTATCCGGCACCTCTCACCTCTCACCTCCGGCAATCAAAGACTCATATGGAGATGGAGACCCTGGGATGTGTACAATGAAGACGCTTTTGCTATCTGTTCTTTATAGGTCTTTTAAACTACTCAACAGATTGCACACAAGCTTCGGTAGCTTTAGCGGTACGCTAGTCAGGTTTATTTGGTTGTATTCTGATAGTAAAAAAATGAAGCGATTAATAGAATGATTGAGAGGAAAATTTAATATAATATATGCAGGAAAAGAATCAGTTTAATCAGGCAGAGGGGCTAGTACTGAAGGAAAAAAATCAATATAAATCTATTTTAACTATATTTGAACTAAGTATATTATGAGGTAAATTATATTTATAATAGTAATAATGTAAGTATGCAATATGAACAAACCTGACATACTCTAATTAAATCAATAAATTGTCAACAAATAACTGATTAATAGTATTTTAATTAACCACTTACAATATTTGCCTCATTGAACTGCCCTTGGTTCAAGACTATAACCTATTTGGTTACTTAATTTAAGTAGCTAAATGTAAACAATCTTGTCTTTTTAAAATTCTTTTTTTTAAAACTCAGTTTGTATTTTTTTTAGTCAGTTTAAACACTAAAATCCGAAATGGAACCAAGCCCCTTAGGTCAAAGCAACCTCACCTGTAAGTATACACCTGCTGATCTTAGGGTACGGAGGTAAGGCAGCAGTCACTTACATAAAACCATAGTGTTCAAATGAAAAATGAGGTGTATTTAAAGAATCCAGAGCCACAGATGCAAAAAGAACAGGTGGTCAGCAGCTGTACTGCCAGGTGTACTAACCATAGCTCCAAATTAACACTTGTAATTTAAAATACTCTTGTAAGGTACTAATATTATAACTGTAAAAGTTACTCTGTCTGTAACACTTTAAAATTCAAAATTCAAACACATTTAGTACTTTAAAAGTCTGTGTACACTTCAAGAAGTCACCAGCAAGGTTGACTTGCTGGCATTCTTCGACAAATTGGGGTAGTTTGAATAATTTATCCATTCTTATAGGCTTAAGCTTAAAATTTGCCATGACCCATGTCAATTTTGTACCTCAATCAATCCCATTCAATACCAAGATTTGGAGATCAGCATTACATCACCACACCACACCATACCACCATCCATACAAGCCAAGCTGCAGACTAGTTAGTTGTTTATTTCATAAATGACAAGAATGGGTGCATAATTTTATGTTATGAACCTGAGAACCTGCATAAACTACAGCCAAACCAAACACAAAATAATGTATAAGTTATGAATGGACTTACTCAAACTTAATTTTTTCAATAGTTACTAAAATGATAGTAGACAAGTACACCTTTATTTATATTTATAATTTGTGTTACATTAATCACAAGACTAAAATAAAATGTATGTTGTAAAATAGTTCAACAATAAACAGATATTGTAAATAGAGAGACAACAATACAAGTAGTTGCTCTGTGATAATGTACAAAATCTTTAAAAAAAAAAATTCAAGACAATTCTGTGCTAAATTAAAAAAAAACAATTTCACAGATAATAAAATTAGGTTATTCATTTAAAATATATGTACATATTGGCATTTAACCACCCTCATTTTTTTTTAATATGCAGCCTGTCAAATGCCTGCACCCTACTGGATGGTAAGAAGCTTAGGATAAGTAAGTGTAGCCAATATGTGATTTTGGAATGTTTGGAACTTTTGATAATTTACTTTTTAAAGTAGATTTATAATGAATAAAAATATTTTTTTAAGTACAGAAATATTCAGTTAATGTAGGTAGTCTATCTGTAACTGTTTACCTGATCTGCAATATCTTGTTCGAAATTGAATTAGATTTCGACATCGTAGAGTTCATTCGCTTTTGAAACCTTTTGTACAGGTAAGTACTCTGAGAATACCGTAAAAGCGTAATTGTGGTATGATTTCGTAAGCAAAATGTAAATATTTACTCACTTGTGCGTGTATCAATCCAAATAGGCAACGGTGTAATCCTCACACTAAACCGTAGTTAAACACAATACACATCACAAATTCCTTGCATTATATTCACATAGTTTTAACAACACACGAAAAAGGTCACTTTATCACACCGGCTTAACATTCTCATATAAATTTAATAAAATATTACACGTAATTCATCGTACACACAGAATTCCGGAATAGTTTACTTTGACAGATGTCGAATTACAATTATCGATAATTGTTAAATCGCGTTCCGTACTCTGCAAATGCGAACGTATCCACTTTAATCACTCTACGGATAAACTAAACACGTTCTACTCGCAGCGGGACGCGTCGAACAACGCCCGCAAAACTTCTATAATCCGAATAAATTTGAAAGTACAAGAACGGTGCGTAGCCATACTGATAGTAGCACCTATGCAATTCATGAGTATAAGACCTGTCATACGGCATGCGGAATAGTGATAGTTCGATAGTAGCGTTGTTGTCAAAATAAGAAAAATAAAATGTTGTTTATTTTAACATTATCGGAGGAGACTAGAAACATAAAATGATTGTACTAGTAATTCAGAAAATATAAACTAATTGTAACACAGCAATACTATCGATAATTAGAATTTGTTTGAATAATTTTTAGATGATCAACCACGTAGATGATAATTATATTTCAATATTTTAATTTTTAGTATATGTACTGCCGAAACAAGTACTTGTAGACTTGCAACCCTTAAACTGTCAATTAATAAAAACATAAATAATCTTCAACCAACGAAAAAACTGTTTCTTTAGCGACATCTATTATCGAATAGCTGTATCATCAAGCTGTATATACTTTAATATGCTATAGCTATTTATGGATAGATGACGCTGTCTCCAATTATATCACTGTATCTTAATTTTATTAAATAATGTCTATGTCATTATATATATAATAATAATATAATGTCTATGTCCAGACTATGTCATTTTAATATGACTTTGTTTGTGGTAAGTTGGTAAAAGTAAAATAATTATAAAATTATGCTGACGAATGCTAATAATTTCTGCTATAAAGCAGAAAATAATATTAAATTTAAAAAGAATATTCATTTTTTTAATCAAATATCAATTATCAATCAGCAGCCCGCAAGAGTTTGTGTCAATATCGAGCCATTACCGCCGCTTTATCGTAAGCGACATTTTTTCAAAAATCCTTTTTTTATTGTAATCGACATTTTAAACCATAACGGATCTTACTCTATTGCCATTTCCCGCCTAAATTCATTAGTTTTTGACATATAGCAAAAGCTAATTTTATCTTAACCATTACAATTTTTTAAATATTAACGTAGGCGACAGTATGAATATTTATCGCAAGTTCATTTAAAATCTGAAAATTATATCGCAACCGACTCTACTTGTTATCGCAACCGACATAGTGCATGCCAATTGTATCGTTCACTACAAAAAAAAATCCCAAAACACGTAGAAACAAGTTCATTCCGTCGAAAATTATTGAAGAACTATTGTCTCTCTGCGCCGTTTTATTGTTAAAATTGATAATTAATAAGTTGAAACAGTTTTACTTTATTTATAAAGTGGTTTTATGAGTTTTACTTCAGGTATTCCTAATAAACTGTGTATAAAATACCCATTTGTAGTCATCAGAGTCCGAAAGAAGCCAAATGAAAAGTCTTGTTGCTTACAGTGATTCTGATAGTGACGATTCATACTCCATTCTGGATTTAGATCACTATTGCGCAGTAGAAAAAACCCAATTAGACACTAATCTTAAGACTTTCACTCATCAAGTTTTTCCCTCTGAATTTACACAAAATGAAACGGAGCCGCCGGCAGCCTAGTACTAGTTTACAGCCAGCTCAAGCTGATCATAACGTGTCCGTTACATTCCGGACCTTGACTTATACAGATAGTGAAGATTCATGGAAGCCACCGTCATCGACGTCGTCTAGTGAATTAGAAGAAGGAACAACTCTGCCAGCCTTCGCTGCCCCCCCCTGCGTAACCCTAATGGATCCCTGGCACATGAGCCGCAAGAGAAAGCAGATTTGCTGGTTAATCTCTTTGCGACCAACTCCCGAATCGACGACTGTGGTATGCAGCCACCGACTCTACCCAATAGTGACCACGCAATGCCTGATATTCGTATCAGGCAACGCGATGTCCGAGCAGTACTGCAGTCACTCGATGTCCGGAAAGCCAGTGGTCCGGATGGTATACCAGAGGTAGTTCTTCAAAAATGTGCAGCGGAGTTGTCTCCAATGCTCACGCGGCTGTACCGATTTTCCTACATTTCGGGTACAGTGCCGACGGCGTGGAAGGAGGCGAATGTACAGCCGATTCCCAAGAAGGGAGATCGCTCAGATCCAGCCAACTATCGGCCCATAGCCGTCACCTCAGTGCTGTGCAAGGTCTTCGAGCACCTTATCAACACTCAGCTCATGCGTCACCTAGAGGATCACTCCCTAATTAATGACCGACAATATGGTTTCAGGCCGAAACGGTCAACGGGTGATCTTCTGGCGTATGTTACCCATCTTTGGGGTGAGACTATGGACAAGCATGGTGAGTCACTGGCTATTAACCTAGACATCGCCAAAGCGTTCGATAGAGTCTGGCACAAATCGCTTCTTTCCAAACTACCAGCCTTCGGTCTGCCTCTTAGACTGTGCAATTGGGTTGCTAGCTTCCTGCAGGGGCGCTGTATTCGCGTTCTCTGTGATGGACGAGCATCGGTGTTCCTGCAGGTAAATGCTGATGTGCCGCAGTGGTCCGTCTTATCACCCACTCTCTTTCTTCTGCATATCAATGACATGCTGTCCACTGGCAGCATCCACTGCTATGCAGACGATAGCACTGTACACGGGAGTTACCACGGACATTCTGCAGCCAAGCAGTCCGATATAGCGGAAAAGAGGCGACTTCTTGTCACTGGGCTTGACCGGATCCTCAATCACGTTTCCCAATGGGGATCTGAGAACCTGGGCGAGTTCAATGCCAAGAAGACGCAGGCATGCGCGTTTTCAGCACAGACATCTCCTTTCCTTCCTCCTCCCACTCTTCAGAGCACACCACTGCCATTACAGGATAACCTCAATATACTCGGTATGGACGTGCGCTGCAAACTGAACAACAAGAACTATATCAAAACAGCTTCGCGTAAACTCGGAGTCCTGAACAGAGTGAGACGTTTTTTCACGCCGGAGCAGCGGTGTCTTCTTTATAAGACACAAATTCGCTCCTGCGTGGAATACTGCTCGCATCTCTGGGATGGCTCCGCAAAGTACTTATTAGATGCTCTCGACAGGTTGCAGCGACGTGCGGTCCGCATTATTGGGAGTCCTGAGGTCACAAATTCCCTTGAGCCTTTGCAGATGCGTAGAAATGTTGCGTCCCTGGCAGTATTTTAACGTCTCTACCATGGTGAATGTTCTGATGAGCTCTTCCAATTAATCCCACCCTCCCCTTTCCTACACAGGACAACGCGTGCAGGGCTTAGGTGTCACTCGCATACGGTACAGAATATTCCATCAAGAACCAAGCGTTTCGGTGAGTCTTTTCTCTGCCGTACCATTAAGTCCTGGAATTCCTAGCCGGCGCACGTGTTTCCTTCTTCCTACAGTCCCGGGTCCTTTAAGCGGGGCGTGAAAAAACATCTGATGTTGCCGTCAAGCTGAGCGCCACTATTGTAGCACTGAACGGGTTTGCAATGGTGACCCTCTTTCATGAGACTTTGCCTTCAGCTTAACATCAGGCGAGGTGAAGTCAAATTGACGTGCCATAGATAAAAAAAAAAGCTTTACTGCCCGCTAAGTTCAAAATAGCTTTTAACTCATTAAGAGTTGTAAAGTTTTATAAGAATAATCCAATAATTACACTCCATCATGGTTTTTTTGAAAATAGCGAAACAAAGACTTTGAATATGGATCAAATTATTAGATTGAGAACAAATACAGCTATTGTCCAAAGCGGACCAACGCAATTGTTTTTTGTCACTCAAAATGTAAAATTTAAGATAATAAATAAGTATTTCAATACATTTCTATTTATTATTTCCCCGTTGTATCAGTAGTCCGATTAAATAGTTCGATGATCGAACTACTGAGTCTTTTTCGGCTCAGTAGTCCGATGATACAGATGATTCTAAATCATCGGACTACTGAGACTTTTAGTCCGATTCAACATTCCGAAATAAGAAATGAATGAGTAGTATTAACATTACACGCAATGTGCTCACATCGAACAAACAATGTGGTCGAAGCGTGGAATTCCACTATTAATAGACTAATTAACAAAAATCCTAGTTTATTGCAAATTCTAAACGTTTTGAAAGATGATGACACCCTGGCAACTTTAAGAATCGAACAGATGAAAAGGTTTGGAAAATCTATTTATAGAAGAACCAATGAGAACATAGAAAAAGACGACTTCATTAAAAAAATACAGACGCAGTTGACTGATGGAAAAATAGGAGTATCAATTTTTTTGTATAAAATTGCTTTGTATTTGGCACGTTGGAAAAAATCAATATAAATGTGGGAATATGATGTAAAACAAATATTAATACTACTCCATTCATTTTTTATTTCGGAATGTCGAATCGGACTAAAAGTCTCAGTAGTCCGATGATTTAGAATAATCTGCATGATCGGACTACTGAGCCGAAAAAGTCTCAATAGTTCGATCATCGAACTATTTAATCGGACTACTGATACAACGCGATTATTTCAATTAAATAAATTTAAGTTCATTTGTTAAAAACTACGAAACGTATGAATATTAATAAAATATTGCATAAAATTCACTTATTTTATTACTGCATAGTTTATTTTAAACGCCTAAATGTTTTTTCCAGTGACAGCGAAATCATCGTAGGCGCCAAAAATAACTCAAATCTCCAAAATTTTTAATTTTTTTCCTGGTATAATTATTAATCGTCAAAAAATATATGACCCTGTAGTAAATTTCATTTCAATAGCACAACTATTCCCTGAAATATTTAAAAAAAACCTCCTACTGTAAAATTTGCTTTTTGTCGCTCACGTTAAAGCGGCGGTAATGGCTCGATATAGTAAATCATACCGTGATTAAAAAAAATTAATGCAGTGCCATCTAGTGTTACCACTTAGAAGGAGATGTAGGCTTTCAGAAAAAGTCAAAGTCGACATAGATGTCGCTGGCATCGTGTTTTTATGGGTTACTTTGCTGTTGGTCTGCAAGTTTTGTTACGGATCTATCAGATACAGAGTAAGTAGTCTAACTTAGGTAGTAGACAAGCACACGGCCCACTTGATGGCAATTGGTTACCGTGGACTATTTTTGCTATACCAGGACCATCACACTCGTCCTGCCAACCCTGTAGAAAACTTTTAATACCCTTAGAGTGAATGGAGTTCGGAAGTTAATAGAGCTTCATTGTCATTAAAAAATGAATGTGTTTTTATTAACTTTTAAACTTTCGCGTTCCATGATTATGATAATAAATGTAACCGGGAATTAACTCTCCGTCCGGCTCCGTGCTAAAAAAGTATTCCATCCCGACAGTTTACACACCAGGCATTAAAGTAAACAACATCGTGGGCACACCGAAGGATGTCTTGCCGCTTCAGACGCCAGGGGTCTACAAGATCGATTGCAGCTGCGGTAGTTCGTATATAGGCCAAACAAAGCGAACTATAGCTGATAGGGTCAAAGAACACATTGCAGCTGTAAAGAACCGCCGGACGAGCAGATCAGCGATTGCAGAACACCTTTTAGAAGCGGGCACGAATCACTGGATTGAATTCCATAATACGCAAGTCCTCTCCACCGAACGTCACTTCTATTCAAGAGCTGTACGTGAAGCTATTGAAATTAAGAAGTACAATAATTTCAATCGGGAAGACGGTTTCAAGTTATCTGCGACATGGAATCCAGTGATAAAAAACTTGCTACCTCGCTTTTCTGCGCCGTCGGATAGACACCGAGCTGTTTGCTTAGAGAATAGGGACCCTGTGAGTGTGGTATGTGACGGTAACTGGCGAAGAAATAATCTACAAAATGTCGAAAATGTGCGGGTAGGTGAACAACCGGCTACCTCACGGACTCGACGACGGAGGGCGTGCGCAGCTGAGCCAGTCAGCCTGTGACCACGGCCGGTGTAACCTGGTCGAAACGTCAGGCAAAAGGTATGTATATACCTATACCTACCATGAATGTGTTTTTGTAGTAAGCTAGTTTAGATATATTTTATTTATTTATTTATTTTCATTCATACATACTGTGTCATTACATAGTCAGAATATGCACAAACATGCATCTTCCTTTGTGTGAGATTTGTAAATTTTTTACGTCAAGCTATCTATAATCGTCTTTGCGACATCTATTAGGATATAAAAACAGGACATTTCCCCATTACACCTTTGGGCAGACCCACGAAAAAATATGAGTGAGAGGCAGTAAGAGTTTCGTTGTTTGATTCTGATCATGTCTATTACTAGTTATTATTGGTTCCTTTTTTTATATGAGTCATAATTCTAATGCTCACCCCCGTAATCCCCGAAGTGGTAGGCATAGGTGTATTAAACACCCACATTTCGCCAACTATGATTTTCGGTCCCACGCAATAGTAACTTTTTATGCCAATATGTTGTGTACCAAGCAAGGCCTTCGGCTTCGGGAGTGCTTCCCTTACACCCTGTATTGTCCAAAGAAATAAAAAAATGTCAGTCCCATAATCCGTTCATATATGTAAGTACCTATATATCTCTACATTTAACACACATACATTATTTAAGCCTCGATATACGTAAACGGCCCAATTGAGAGTATTTTGTAAATAGACTAAAAAAAAGAAAAGCCCGCTGAGTTTCTTGCCGGAGTCTTCTCCGGTGCGGTGGTCTATTTGCTAAAAAAAGGTACCTATAATAAATTATTGATTTTGCCGTTTGTAAGTGCTGTTTATTGGTGTAACAGATGCTCTATTCCACTTGAATCCATTAAACCAATCCATCGATGGATTAGTTTCCACTTTTATTTCCACTTTAATCCATCGATGGATTTGTTTCCACTTAAATCCACTAAAAAATCCATTAATGGATTAGTTTCCACTTTTTGTTCCACTCTGATCCATCGATGGATTTGTTTC
Organism: Pelosia muscerda; assembly: GCA_963691645.1. Lineage (NCBI taxonomy): Eukaryota > Metazoa > Arthropoda > Insecta > Lepidoptera > Erebidae > Pelosia > Pelosia muscerda. The sequence continues at coordinate 4,522,578 of OY829118.1, forward strand.
CACTTTTCGTTCCACTCTGATCCAATTAGAAACCGCAAGGAAATAAAACAATAAACTGCATCAACAATCAGCTGCATTCAACTGCAGTTGTCGTATGTGGTCGGCTACTGGATCACGCCACGTGTAAGTGCGTACAAATGATGAGTGTATAGTGTTGTGGCCAGGAAGCATTTAAAAGGAAAAACACAAGAGATATTACAAAAAAACGTTTATTTAAATATGCACTGAAAAACTTATACAACAGGTGAAATGACCAAAATACGCTCGCGTATCACTTTGGCTTAAAAATACATTGAAAGTAGAAAAATATTCTTTGTAAGTAGATATTGTTTTACGAACCAAATTCGAGTACTAGACTAAATAAACATAATTAATATGTTAGATAATAATATAGCAATATTTGTGTTGAGTAGGAACCAGTCTTGAGTTTATTGGACCTTGTAGACCCTAGTGCAGGTGACGTCTTTCGCGGTCATTACCTAGAACAGATAAAACCATATGTCAAATTTCAAAAAAAGGCGATGTGGCGAGCCCACATTCAAATGCTTTAAAACTTTTTAAATAGAACATAAATGCATAGGATAGGCAGCACGTGTGTAGCGCCTCTGGTGTGGCAAACGTCCATAGGCCACGGTGACCGCTTCCCATCAGGTGGGCCGTGTGCTTGTCTGCCACCTAAGTGATATAAAAAAAAATATTACTTTTCATTAATTATTCTATGCAATTGCATATTGTATTTAATTTTACTTAAATTCCCATACCGGTGACCCCGACCGCGACCCCAGGTCTTTAGAGTTGAAAATTGACTTTTTGCCATGGCACAATGCTGGCTGTTAGCAGGAGCGACGAAAAATTCTCCTGGAAGGCGATAGTTTATTTTCCACAGGTTCCTTTTTTATATTACTTCGGTGGCAGACGAGCACACGGCCCACTTTATGGAAAGTGGTTAACGTGGCCTATGATGGAAAGTGGTTAACGTGGCCTATGGACGTCGGCGTTACACTCGTGCTGTCGTCCATCTAAGTGGAGTGGTGCTTCTGCAGTTGTCGTATGCAGTCGGCTACGGATCCATACCTTTAGAGACACAAGTAATAAGTTAAAATACTCACAGCTTTTAGCTCTTCAGGCCCAAACTCACGCACGTAAGTTACTTCAAGGCCATCAGGAGCCTTCTGGACTTGCTTCAGGGTGTTGCCCTCGAATGTGCACACCGACTTCACCTGTAAATTAATGTTTTACAGATGTTTATTATAAATAGAGGTCATATTGCAGGCGGTGCTAAACAAATATTCGAGGACAATCTACACAACGCCATCTATGTAGACTAATGGTAAACCTAACCAAATTAGCCTGTGTTACGGTTTCTATACTTTGTAAAATATAGCATGGGTCCTATGACAGATGTCAAAATTTGGTTCATAGGGATGTCCGAAATTCGATGAAAATATCGATACTACCAGCTATTATTGATGCATGTTACATATAATTAGGTTTAATTTAATTGTATGTGTGTATTTAATTGTAATGAGAACGGAATATACGTAGCATACAATGCGTTGGCACTCGTACTGATGAGAATGAGTGGAGTGGATCAGTGGAAGTTCATATCAAACAAGATGTTGGCGCGTGTATCTTATGCCTATATCATGGCCCAAGAGCCAAATGCGGCGTGTCTTCTTACAAAATCCAAAAACAGGTTCAGGGCGTTGATGGATTGAATGTAGGATTTTATTTACTCAATATTATTTAGGATCAAGTATATTGAAATATAAACATTATTATGATATTAAAATACCTAAGCAATAAGATTAAATTCTAATTATTTTTTTCTTATATTAATTTCAAATTTTAAATTAAGCTTTATTCAAAATATGGATAGTTCATAGTATGTGGTCACGATGATTCATCGCCCATCACTAATTAGCTCTGTATGCCCATAAAGTATGACATTGACAGCTACTACATTCAATAATAGAAAATTCAAGACTTCATGTGCGGGATTTCACTGACAGCTGTCATAGGACCCAAGCTACATTTTACAAAGTATAGAAAGCGAATATAGGTACATAAGTATAGTACAACGGGGTGAATAGGGATCCAAGGGTGAATAGGGATTAAATGGTCAGCTAAATTCTGTAGTTATTTTCTTACAAACGTAATGTTGGACTAGTTCATTGTAATAACGGAATCATGAACTATCTGATAAGAGGCTTATTTGAGATCTAGTAAAAGAAATTATGTAAAATATTCCACTGACTATTTTGTTCCTATTCACCCTTGGATCCCTATTCACCCCGTTATACCGTTACTTATAGTCTCGGCACACTATGATGCCCGTTTTGACACGACTGGTTTCCTCTTTTTTGGTGTGTTAAGTTTATTTTTTCTGAACCAGTATCGCCGTAGTATTTCGTTATCCAATATTAAGCGCTCAATGTAATTCACTTCTAGCACCCGTAACACATGCCAGTTTGGTAATGCTTACCATGGATCTAATTCTTGTCTTATGTTCGTGATGGATGCAAAAACTAAGCCGGAAGGCGGACCCTGAACTTAAAGTTCACCTCGACCTTGAATGCAATCAGGAAAATACGTCTCCATGATGAACGCAAAAACTCCAGGACGGACTTTGATGCGTTTTTTTTAATAGAAAAGTCTTGGTCAAACTTAAAATCCTCTGTAAATGATGTCAGTAGGCTAAGAATGCAAAATGCCATACCTACGACACTCATCAACAAGAACTGTTTTTGATTAGCACCTAAGATCTTTTTTTTAAATTTATGGCACGTCAATTTGACTTCACCTCGCCTAATGTTATAGGCGAAGGCTCATAAATGAGGGTTGCCATTGCAAACACGCACACTACAAAGACAGAGGAATTGCGAGTACTAAAACAAAATACCATTAAAGATTTACATATTTTGTGTGCATTTAAAAAATCCTTAAGGGATATACTGTGTGGTAGGTGCTATTATAATACAACAGATTGCCTCAATGATATTTTTTTAAATATTGAGGCATTATTTATTAGGCATGACATCCCTAGACTATTACATTTTTTTTTATTAATAATTAATGACGTGATGTTGTTATTGCTGTTCATTTTTTTAATTTTGATATTAACTTTATGCAATCGCTTCACTATAGTAATTACATAACATAGATAAACTCACGCCTAAATCCACCAATCTACCTACCCCGGTAGAGGTGCTAGCACCCACATTTGGCGAGCCTATTGCCATTAACCGGGCACTTATAAACCTGCGATAAATACACACATAACTTCGAAAAGCATTGAAAAGTCATTGGTGTGTCACATGGTAAGACCTGGGATCGAACCTGAGACCTCGTATCAGCAGTCCATTACCTTTACCACTAGGCTACCGCTGTTGTTTCCGAATACAAAAATTTGATGATTACCTTAGCGCCGTCAGCTCTTTCCTCATCGAACTCTTCACCAGGCTTGAACTTCATCTCCGTGGTTTTGAAGGTGGAGGATGTGACCAGGTTGTAGGAGTCTCCATCCTTGCGGAGTTCCACCGTGGGGGTGACGGCGTTGGCAGCCTTACGGGTGATCAGGCCCACACCTGGAGACGAGGTAGAGGAATTAGTACAACCAGTAGGTACTTAAGTATTTATAGTAATAATGTTGAAGGTGTTGTGCTGTGGGCGATTTAATAATAATGATCATCATCTTTATGTTAGTCTCGGTCAGAACTGAGACCTACACCTCGTTCGTGGTCCGTATAATGAAAATGGGAAGGCAACCAATTTGTGTTTCCAAAATATCTGCTATCATTAATCAATTAGCCTATCGCAGTCAACTGCTGCTGGAAGGTGGACCAAGATTTTTAGTCCAGGAGTTCGACAGCCACTCGGAGAGTGGATCGCTTTGTGATCTTATGTAAGAACTATCAAGAGTCTATTCCAAATCCAACCAAATCGTCGTCGTCTTTGACCAAATCGTCTTATGCCGCGTCTACGTTTACGTAACATTTTATCATGACCATCAAAGCAATCCTCTAAGCATACATCGTGGAGCTCATCGACGAACTCGACGTAGAGAACAACCTAGAACTAACGCTTAGTGAATTGCACAACAGTCCTAGGCTGTGCTCTACGTCAAGTTTGTCGTAGAGCTCAACGCTGTATGTTTAGAGAATTCCATTACTGCAGTTTCTAGGCTGCTAGCGTCAGTTCTAGGTTCTGCTCGTCATCGAGTTCGTTGACGATGTATGCTTAGAGAATTGCACTGCATGTCAGAAGTGCGTGTCGGTCGCGTATTCAGCTGCATAATAGCTGAGCTTAAATGAATTGATCGACTGGTGGCCGTGTCTCCCAACTCTAGTTGTATACCCATGTACCGCAGTCCGCAAGTTGTTACATCCACACTCAACGTCACGTCTTGATGCCACGCTCTCGCACTGTCCGGTCCACTGTTCATGTCACAAATCTGGACGCACCTTAAGTCATTCAAAAGAATTGAATTGAATTACGTAACTAATTAATGACCCATGTCACACACACCCAAGGCTTTCATAAAAGCGTCGAAATTCTCTGTAGAAGCTAATCTGTACTTCATTCCTAGGAACTGAATCATAGCTTCTGCATCAATTCCCATCTTGAGAAAAATATTTTGTGAACTTGAATAAAATCGATGCAACAGGATCACCATAGAGCATAGACTAAAGAATTGACAGCGGTTGACAGTTTTATTTTTTAAAGATTTGCTGCATATTGCCGCCATAAACGTCATACATAACCAAGAAGGCTATAAATACCAAATTATTATTTTCTAATTCAGTTTTTTTTAATATACCTACTTAATGACGATTTAGCACAATTATTAATTATTATGATTCAAAGAGCTCCCGTGTCGCCAGCGCAGGAGACAAATTGGTCTTCCCGCTGACAGCGCAGAAAGTCTTCAGTGAACTCTGACTATCCAAGAATACCTCAGAGTTCATGGTATGAGCCACAGATTAATAAATTGTATGAGCCCAGATATTGTATTAGGATACCACTATGTATTTCATAAGTTATTGTTAGTCACAGCTAATTTAATACCTCATGTAGAAACGTAGGTGCAGTAAGTAGGTACTCAATTATGATAGGAACAACTACCTTGCTCATTACCCCTCTATAAAGAAAATTTTGATATATTGTAAAATTATGAACATTCCCATAGACAAGGCAACCGGACCGGTTTCGCTATCCACACTGAATGTCAGTTTTTTTACTCGCATAACTACGGAAATATTTTTTTCCGTAGTCCGGTTGACCGAACTTAACCGTACTACGGGTAATAGATGATTTCTTATATACAGCTAAGAATTTCGCATTAATATAATAGATATTATTATGCGATGCACGTACATCGGATATCGTCCGTATATGGCGTCACTGATCCATTTCATTCACCTACACTCCGTTATCACCCTTAAACAATATTGGATTAGAATCAAATTGCTTTGCAGAATAGAGTTATAATGGAATATTGAGTCGTCTAAGTTATGTGGTAAATGACTATGAATTTATGTGCACCTGTAGGGGAAACTGGGGACACTTGATCCCTATGGGAGACAAGTTACACCAATATTTTTGGAATTACTAAGTGTATTAGAGTATTTTTTAGTGTGGCAACACTAAGTAAACATTATTACCCTTAGTGTTACCACATTAAAAATAGTCTAATACGCTTTGGCTTGCCGGATAGGTTGTCTGTACATAAACCATTACTCTACAAATCAAATCAAATCAAATCATTTATTGCTCACTAAGTGTAGGTACATAGTTCTTACAATTTATACATCAGTACTTAGAACTTAGCGCCTTTTCCAGGCATTGCAACATTCAGGTCACATGTTAATTCGCATAAAGGTAGATACATATTATATTATATTACTGTCTTCTATTCTAGATTTTACAGACCCAAACGAAACTTTAATCAGTTCAATAATATTTTTTGGACACAGTTTAGTTAAATTAAATATAAGTAAATTAAATTAAATAATTGCTTGCTAAGTATAAAATGCTAAATTTAACACAGAAAAATAAAAAGTAAGTATAAATTAAATGTCAGATTCGAATAAAATAACTCAAATAATTTTGATTAAATGTCTACACCGTCCATTATTAACATTTAAAAGGAAATATTTATGTACCTACTAACATTATGTAGGTATATGGGTGTTGTATGCCAAGTAAATGATAAATAAATAAATAAAATACAATACCAAAAACATTTGTGATTATCGATCGGCCCGTTTGCAGCGATTTTGGACTGTCTTTTGAGGATAGTACGGGGTGTAACGTTGGTCTACCAAATATAGATTAATTTTTCTCTCGCGGCTTAGTCCAAGATCCGTGCCGATAGGTATAGGTAAATGATTAAACAAATTGTCTCTTTCTTTTTATCACCGTCTGGTCAGTGGCCAGTCAGAAGGTCGACGCGGTTACGGCATAGCGACTTCAAGGGCACATATCTGAACCGGGGTAACCTGTGAGTCAGTTAGTTGATAAGCATTACATTACTAACAAATAGGGCAATAAAAATATTTATCGTTACAAAATTGCGGGCAAAGTACTTAAATGAGGTTAAATACTCATGTTGTCAATGTTATAAAAAAAGTATTTAAAAATACTTAAAATGGCGTATATAGGAACTACAGTTGGCATAGTCAATGTATATGTTGTTTTATTGAAAATCAAAGACAAAAAACACGATTGAAGACACTATTGAAAAAGTCACCACCGGGACATAACATAACATATAACTAGCACTCACGCCTTTATCCCCGAAAGGGTAGGCAGAGGTGCTAGCACCCACATTTCGCCAGTTTATGTTTAGGTCCCAATGTAATAGGTGGCGAGCCTATTGCCATTAACCGGGCACTTATAAACCTGCGATAAATACTCACATAACTTCGAAAAGCACAAGTTCGCAAAGTCACTTACATTTTAAATTCAGTAATGTGGTCTGTGGATCTATTCACGCTAGTAATATTAATGTTTATGAGACAACACATCCTTTGGTTCACTGCAGACATAAATATTATCCCACCTTTCCTAATAAGGCAAGTTTAGGCCCCAGTAGAGTTGAACGCTTCCAGGTAGACGAGGAATGTGCTCGCTCAGGAGCGCTGCATTGCAATTCGAACTTCGAACACAAGACCATTATAAGACAGGCTATAGGTTTTATTATAAATCAGGTCTTGAAACGACCACCCGCGGAGCCTAGAGCTTAGATATCGAATTTCTAGTTACGAAAGCTAGAATTGTATTATAGCTGGCTTGATTAAATATCTACAGGTTCAAAATAGGAACGGTGGGTCTTAAAAGTTCCTGGACACAGTCCAAAGATCTATAATCATTTGACAGTTTAAGTCAATTTAACCAAAAGTAACATAGACAGCTATTTGTGTGATGTATTATACAAAAAAAATGTACTTAAGATTATGAATAAAGATGAAAAAAAAATTAATTTCTTCTAAAAAAGATAGCGTTAATAAAATAAAGCGGATCGATTTCTTGTTTCTTTATAATAAAACAGGAACACTCATGCAAGTAGTATTCTAAACTTAATACCTTTAATAATTAGATCTATTATCTAGTAGCTTCCAAGACTAGTAGTTGTGTAGTGGTATATATTTTGTAATTGTTTTTCGAATTGTCCATGAACTTTTTAGGTACACTTTTCATTAAGATTATACTGAGTCGGTAAATCTCAAGGCAGGGATATTATCTATTTGTAATTTATGGTTTATTTTTACGGCCTAAAACACAATACAGGTAGTTAAAAAAATATTTTCAACTATATACCTAGATTTTAAATCGTACATTACTTTTGCAGACTAAGTGCAATATAACAATGGAGTAGGTACATGACTATCGAAATGACTATTAGCTTAAATTATTTAGTTCCAGACAATAAATTATCACCTTTTTGAACTCCGCCAATGTGCAACGAAAAAGAATCAATATCTGCGATGCCTTATTCAAAATGTTGTGTTTGCATGTCAGGCACGTGTTTCAATATTTTTATATGTATGTGGATTAGGAAAATGATTAGAATAAAAAAATATTGTTGACATTTGATGAAAGGATTATTATATGTAGATTAAACCCGATAATGCCCTGATTTGTCCCGAGGTGTGGTTCTATAGATACTGATAGGTGCTTTACTTAGGTAATTAAATACTCTTAATATTAAAAATAATTCCATAATGAACAACATCTATTTATCTACTTAGGTATAGTGTAAACGTTATTATTTCCATACAAAACAACCCAATAATTAACCACATACGATTGTCCAAACAATTTATTTTATGACTATAAAAAAATGGATAAACAAACTCGGTCATAAAATCAAGCCTCTGGACCGCACCATCCACATGCCGTCAATTATTATCAACACGCACAGATGAATCGATAAACAATTCCGCTCTCCTATTGGCTGAATTGTGGGCGCGGTGCGACGCCATTGGTTGGCGCGAAGTGGTGTGACGTCAAGGTCGACAACCTTTAAATTGGTGCAATTTTTCAATTTAGAACACATAGACGGAGGACATTTTCTGTCAATCAAATATAAATTTATTGCAATTATTATTTACGTACATTATACCTATAGGAACATATTCGGAGAGTCCTAATGTCTAGTAGTGGATTTGATAGATATTTATTAAAATTGGATGTAAAATACAATACCATCGTGATTTTAATTCGGATTGACTTTTTAACTTCTTAAGATAGCCTCATTTTCACTAAGTTATAAAATTATTAACGGCGAGACCATGCCAAGTTTAAACTTGACATGGTTTTAAAACTAGAGCTATGTCACTGTAATACTATCTATATGTATAGTTTACCGTGGCTATGTTAACCACGCCAATAAATTTATCTTCGTGTGTCCGCCCTCCACGAGATCAGGTAGTCAATCAGAACTTGAATTGAATTTTAGAGTGCCAAATCAGATTGTAAGGGTGTGTAAAATGACGTGTCTACACTCAGCGGGATCCCCTGTCTGGGAGACTTATGAATGATGCAGAGAATTAGTTCTGGATTTGTTCTACTGAATTATGCTGAAAACAGAATTTGTTCCGTATAATGAACGGAAATATAAACTTTTCTAACCGACCTCCAGCCAGCGGGATTTTTATCAAAATTAAGTCTGGGGAACTATAAATTGTTATTAACTTTTAGTTCAGTGTTTGTTCTGTTTAACAAAACAAAAAACATACTTCTAACGTCCTTACTTCAGCCACAATCAAGCTGAAATGAAACCTCCAGCCAGCGGACTTCTCACTACGCTCAGGATTCTACACTAAAATCACTCGCTACGCTCGTGATTCAATCCTAGAATCCCTCGCTTGCTCAGGATTCAAAATCAGCACTCGCAGCAAAAAACAGTTTTGCTCTCTTGTTGCACAAATAACTATTACGCAATTGTGATTCACACAATATCAACCGACATTTGTATCACTAAACTACCCTACTCCCAAACAACTTTAATTTGTACCTATGTATGGAGATTATTTTGTATTCTACTACACTAGCTTTCAAATTCTATACTTTTAATTTTTATACTAGATTTACGAAAAGACAATTTAAGCAAAATTATAGTCGTAAATAGTTTAAATGTTATCAGTTTAGTGTAAAAGTTACAAAAAAATGTCCCTGAGAGAAAAGTCCGCTGGCTGGAGGTTTCATTTCAGCTTGATTGTGGCTGAAGTAAGGACGTTAGAAGTATGTTTTTTGTTTTGTTAAACAGAACAAACACTGAACTAAAAGTTAATAACAATTTATAGTTCCCCAGACTTAATTTTGATAAAAATCCCGCTGGCTGGAGGTCGGTTAGAAAAGTTTATATTTCCGTTCATTATACGGAACAAATTCTGTTTTCAGCATAATTCAGTAGAACAAATCCAGAACTAATTCTCTGCATCATTCATAAGTCTCCCAGACAGGGGATCCCGCTGAGTGTAGACACGTTGTAAAATGTACTAAAAATAAAACACTAGAAATGTACTGTACAATTTTTTACACAATTTTATCATGAATATTATCGAAACCTCGTTATCGCACAACATAAAGTAATCAACTTGTTGGACCTCCAACGGTTCTAAACGTAAATAAAAGTACATGAACTGGTCAAATATACGGTTACTGTGTAAAGTGTAAACATCGGTGTCGTGCCTTTAAATAAGTATATTGATTGATGATATATTTATTCAGTAAATATACATAAAGTTTAATAGATAGTTTTTATTATAAAGAAGCCGTTCGGTAGACTTGAAAACTTAGTTGAAGTTGGGAAAAGGATGTGAGTCAGAGAGGCAGTAGAATACGTCCAAAGAAGCAAGCAATGTACTCTACACAATTGCAAAGGTTCCAAGGTTTTAGTAACATTAGTAACATCAATGAATCGCACGTCGCTGCAATCTGTTTAAAGGGTCTAACAGATATTTGTGCTCAGCGCCACTATGAGAACTGTAATGAAGATGTCTAGCCAAGTACTCTAATGTCAGAGAAACCTCGTGATTGACTCAGTTTGACTATGGTTTGACTATGACTGTCCTCACTGAGATGGTATGTAAACGCTGGGTTTATGCGAACAAAAATAAATCTTATCCCAAACGGTTAGGGCATTATGTTTACATGTTGAAAACATAGTACATAAGGATATTTGTTTTACAACCTTTCTTATCGCTGTTCGTTGTACAGTGTGCGACGTTCAGGTATGGGGCAATGACCTAAATATACCTAGACTTTATTAATAATAATATATCCTAGTGTAATAGACCAGCCAATGTCCCATTGTACTAGGTAAAATATGATCATTCGAAATAAGTTCATAATTATATTATCACTAGCTGAACCGCCTAAATATGCCCGGTATTTTTTTAGTTTTCAAAGAATATATGAGAATCTGCCGGATTTGTTGACATATATCATTACTGCTTCACTCCCTGAAATAAAAGTTTGATGATATATAGCTCTAACTTGCCTCGATAAGTGGTCTACTCAACAGTAAAAGAATTCGTACCAGTAGTTCTTGAGATTAGCACCTTCTAACATACTAAGTCTTCAACTTCATAATTTTAGTAGGTATAGATTTCACTTTCAATAGCATAATTCACAGCTTAATTTTTGGATATTGTCTGTTTTTTTGAATGAAAAAACTTATTTCAATCATTTCATTGAGAAAAGCATATGATTTTCCCGCCTAATATTATGAAGAATAGTGATGAAAGTTGCATGACGCCCACTACCGGTCTGGTGACACAAATACGTACAATCGTTCAATGTTCAGTGCAAAAATAACATCGACACGGCACTGAGAACGAATACAGCTATCGCCACTACCGGCATATATCTTAACCCCATTCTAGTCCAAATAACCGCGGTAGCCTAGTGGTATGGGTAATGGACTGCTGAGACGAGTTCTCAGGTTCGATTCCAGGTTTACCATGGCACACACCAATGACTTTTCGATGCTTTTCGAAGTTATGTGTGTATTTATCGCAGGTTTATAAGTACCCGGTTAATGGCAATAGGCTCGCCACCTATTACATTGGGACCTAAACCCTGTGCTAGCACTCCGGGGATACAGGCGTCAGTTTATGTTATGTATGTTCTATTCCAAATGCACTCTATAATCGCAATACGCGTTTTTTGAGTGTGTTATGAGAATAGCACGGGGTGCTACGTCGGCGATGGAGCTCAAATCCATCTACCATAGATTTTATTTAAAAAAAGAAACATAGAATATCAAATCAATCCGCGCGCGCCCAAGTCTCGTTTATCAACTTGGGGTCAAGATATAAGCCGATACCTATACCTACTCGCCACTCGCCAGATATCAATAGAAGTTGATTACAATGTTGGTTCAATGTCCACTCGACTGTATTGAACGTTGAACCTGGTTCGATGTTTTGTAATTAATATACTTTACGGCAAATTTGCATTTATACCGGTTGATTTTATAGTGGTTTTGGAAAAAAAGATTTTGGGCACAATTTCGATGGTAAAATCGTAAGGAAGTCCTAATTTGGCGAAAAAAAAATTTATTTTTATACACGTCCCATACATTTTTCTGTTCACCTGCACATTATTGCCATACATAAAGTTATTTTTTTTCTCCTTCAAAATTAAAACTTCCAGTCGATTTTGCTACCGAAACTGTGTGTGAAACAAAATATTCTTTTTCCGAAACCACTATAAAATCACCGTGTATACTAGCCTACTATTCATCATTTTATCTTACGATGGAGTAGGAATGATTACCGTCCGTCCTCCAGTACCGCAAAAGAATTTGCGCGATGTTTTTTTTTATTTATGGCACGTCAATTTGACTTCACCTCGCCTGATGTTAAGCTGAAGGCAAAGTCTCATAAAAGAGGGTCACCATTGCAAACACGTACAGTGCTACAATGGTTGCGCTCAGCTTGACGGCCTCATCAGATGCTTTTTCACGCCCCGCTTGAAGGACCCGGGACTATATTTGTAAGTTTTTGAAACCAATAAAGCTACATAACCCTTATTTAATCATGTTTTCTAACATTATTAGATAATATTGGTACTAAAAGTTATCAGATAAAAGTTATTTATAGTGAAGAAGTTAATTTATTAGGTACAATTTATATTATGTATTAGATATCGATTATATGGAGTGATCCGTTGCTTAATCATATTAAGACATTAATAAATTTTACTGTCTCGGATTTCATTCTTAATCTGCTACGACTGATCTGGGTATGTTCCTACCTATTGGTATTAAATATTATACAATTTGATCTATACATTTAGGTATTACCTATAAAATTGTAAATTACTTGGTATCTGTAGGTACCTACTTAAATTAATTTTGATGTATATGTGATTTTGAAATTTGATGTGAAGTGTAAGCGTGTGTACAATAAATGGTTCTTTCTTTCTTTGTTTCTTTTCTTTCTTTCTTTCTTTCTTTCTTTCTTTCTTTCTTTCTTTCTTTCTTTCTTTCTTTCTTTCTATAAATTTGTATGTACACGTATCAACTTTTGCCGCAGAAACGAAAACCAGAAAAGAAGCCCATTGAGTTTCTTGCCGGAGTCTTTTCAGGTGAGACCGCGTTTCGAACTGGTGGTTCATTTGCAAAACTAACCTAAAATATGCTTATAGTTTTGACGTTTTGCAAGTTTCTTTTATTGGTCTATAAATAATAAATGATTTTTTAATTTACAATTTTGCTTGAGATAGGATAAATTAGTGTATGAAATTGTTTCAAGAATGGAAGCTCACGTATTTCGTTCTTCCTACAGTCTCGGGGACTTTAAACGGGGCGTGAAAAAGCATCTGATGAGATCATCCAGCTGAGCGCGACCATTGTAACACTCTAGGTATTTGTAATAGTGAGAGACATACTTTGCCTTCAGCTTACCATCAGGCAGTGTGAAGTCAAATTAACGTGCCCTAAATGAAAAAAAAGGGATTAAATCTATAAAGGGCCTGGCATACAAGAGGGTGCGAAACCTGTTTCCATACAGGTTTTGTGCCCTCCCTCAAGTGCTCATGAGCGCTTTATGCCATAACTAGTTTTAGCGACATCTAACCGTCCGCTTGTTGCCAAGGGCGCGATTAGAAGGTCTATGTATATCATTATATATTATACAAGCTGTTACCCGCGGCTCCGCCCGCTTGAATGTCGGTTATCGTGCAGTGCAATATAGCCTATGTTACTCAGGGTAACTGTAACTTTCCAATGGTGAAAGAATTTTTGAAATCGGCGCAGTAGTCTTTGAGTAAATTCATTACAAACATACATACACACAAATATAATATACCACACATCTTGAGAAACTATCCTCACTTTCCTCATTCATGTTTTCAAGGTAGGTAGTCTACCTGGTAGGTCAGATTTTTGTTTCAGCTGTAAAACAGTTAGCAATATTGCATAAATTAATTTTAAAAATGTACTTTATACAATATTATTACAATAATTTCTTGTTTCCCACCCTACATAATGAAACAATGGCGGTCTTATGATAATTGTTATAAAAACTTGATTGAGCATGTAATAGTTATAATGTCTATGTTATATTATAAGTAGTTATGGGTAATTGGAGACTTAAAAAGTCCGATTTAGTAAAACGACAGAATTTCGAAATGGGTTATTGCCAATTTATTTTCGATTTTGCCCTAAAGATGGTTGTATAGGAGAATTTTAAATGGTTCAGATGTGCCTTCGTGACCTTGCGGTCATACCGTTGATTCGACAAAAGAAAAAGAAGCGTTAGGAGGACCTTTACCTTTATTTAGTGCTCAGAGGAATTATTTGACATTATGCCAAAAGATACTTTCTACCATCGCATCGCTTGCCACATGCAGAGAATTCGTCCTCACGTTGGAACCGGGAACGGTGCGCATTTTGCGGCATGAAAGTAAGTTCATTAAGCTGAGGAATGAATTCCCTGCAACCATTTCTCAAGCGAGTACAATATGGGGTTTTTCAAGAAGGGCATTAGAATGTTCCTCTGCGAACATATTTCGGCATGGTTTAGGAGGCTATCTTCGGACACGTTTGCACGCGTTACAAATGCGGTATTTGATCCCAAATCCTAAATTTCTATTTTATCGCAGAGTTTAAATTTAAAGACGCTCCTTCACGATATAAAGCATTCAATAAAAAAAATATCCGCTATATCCGCAATCTTAAGTACAAATGACGGCACACTCTAGTATTCCCTGTGTGTAGGCATACACCGCGTATCCGTTGGTCTGACTAACGCAAAGGAAACGCCTGTCCAGCTTATTGCCATCAATTGATCTGGATCGCTTATGATGTTAATCTGTATATAGTCACATGACAATTCTAACGGTCAATTTTCATAAATCATCGAGTAAAATGGTTCATGTGCAGATTTGCAAGCTCTATAGCTATGGTACTTACTAAAACACTGGATGATACATTGTATGATCACATTATTTTGTTAAAGATCTAAAGTTTACACGAATGAATTGATTTGATTTGAACTTATGTGAAAAGCAATCAAATATAAAAGCAATTTTATTTAAAATAACTGTTGCCCGCGGCTCCACGTGGATTTCGATTATCGCTTTATACGACTCTACTCGATTTTCTACTTGCCTCTCTATACTACTTCTCCTTGCTGTCACTAACTATTTCCGTTGACACAAAAATATGTCTGTGTGTCTAATATATGTGTAAATGATAATCGCCGCTCCCTTGGATGGTAGCGTGATGATATATAGCTAATGTTACTCCTGGATATTGTAGCTTTTTATAGGAGAAAGAATTGAAAACGATCCAGTAGTTTTAGAGCCTGTTCGTTACAAACAAACAAACACAAAAGCAAATATTTCCTTTTGATACCTAATATTTGTGTAGATAGATATAAACATATCTTATAACAATAAAGTTATGTCGATTTCACCATTTTAGATGTGAATCAGTAGTCAACTCCCTGCAGAGCGATCAGGCGATTACATAAAAAAAAATTAATGCCATATGACGGAGGTAGGACATGACGGTATCTCCCGTCCTAATTGATCTAAAGCAGTCCGACTGGGGAAGTACCTCCGCCCTACAGAATACCGCAGTTAATAATAACCTTGTGTTGTGTTTTCGGCAGTGTGTAGGGTAGCCAGAGCTCACTGGAGAGGTTTTGTGTTGTCAGTGGGAAGACCGAGAAACCCTTCTTTGTCTTCTGCACTGACCGCACAGAGAGTCTCTTATCCTTCTCCCCTCACATCATAGAGGACGAAGGTCTTTCTGTGACCTCAGATGCCCGAGAGTCACCTCGGCTCATATACTTGTCTAATGGCATAGCACGTATACGAATGATAAAAAATATTGCGGACATTATTTCTGCGAAACGGTGGTCGTTGTCAGGTAGTCAGGTAATCTAAGCGCCTACATAAATTCGACGGATGACAGATCCGATGGTTGAGTCTACTACCACATTAAATTAATTTATGAACAGATTTGTATTAAATTGCAACGATCAATTGCATAAGAATGGTTAATGACCAAATGCCACAAAACAATTTAATCAGTCAAAATGAAGAATTCAGGGGAGATCCTAATCGAACACTGAAAAGAATTCATATAATATAATATTTTCAAATAGTGTGACTAAATTGAGATTTTTTGGAGACATCTTCTGTCTACGCTGCAGCGCTGTAGACATTTTCAGTTTACGCTGAGATCGGATTCTTACTTTTTTATTTATGGCACGTCAATTTGATATCACATGGTATGCTGAAGGCAAAGTCTCAGGAATTCATGCCTCCTTTATAGGACCCGGGACTGTAGCAAGAAGGAAACACGTGTGCTGGTAAAGAATTCCAAGACTGTTCTACGATAATATTAGAAGAAAATTCATCTCATAATATGAGAATTTTCTTCTGTCTACATTTTTTCTTCTTTTGTCGAATCGACGGCATTTTTGAGGTGCCATTGTTGTGTAGTTAGTAATTTGTTTCACGGCAAATCATATACGAGTACCTATATTCGATCCTCCATAGCATCATCCGTACCTGTAGACATCAGTTGTCCTTACTGCAGACATACAATAACAATTTTGAACAAACATTTCGAGAAATATTATTGACTCAGTGTCAACGAGAATCAAACTATCTTTAATATCAATCATTCAATATTCTCAACTAACGTCACGCATATTAGCACACATGGAAACAGCCCTGACATATGATCCAACGCTAATAAAGAAACAAAATCAATACTTTAATATAAAACGGAACTCTAGTTGAATATCGTTATAGAACGTGTACGAGAATGAAAGGAGCGTCTGGTATCATATTGACGACAATTGGAGTTGATTGTTGACTATTTGTGGGCAATTGCTCGACAGCCCGCCGCACCAATAAAAGCTTAATCGGCAAACTATGTCGGGATATTCTCATGCGATGTTCGTAATTAATTGAAAGGATATTTCGTTGCGGGAGGGGGTTTATTCATATATTTGAATGCCCGCATGTTAGTGCAGCGATCCCGTATCGTAAGATTCCTCTCACAGATTAAGTAATCAAAGTTGAAGAGTATTTTGATTGTATGTTCTAATTCAGTATATAGAATTTAAACCATTCTTGTAAGTGATATTCGTTATAAAGAAAAAAAAGTGTTTTTTAATCACCGCAAGTAAATTGATTAAAGAGTACTGATTTAAATGGAACTTTCAATGGGAATTTGCCGATCGATTTGAATACATAATACTTTAGAATACAGAACAAACGTAAATTATACTGAGAATACCATTTTTGTGTATAATACTCGTGCATGTTAAACCATTCTTGAATAAATCTACATTTATATCAACAATTTATATTTATATTATAGTGAGTTTGTTTTTTTTTTTGGTTGAAAGGGATAATCACACAAGGACAGGCATAGATAGGTAGTGTCACACATGACGATTCTATTCGTTGTTTTGTAATTGTCTTCATTCTCTAGGAAAAGGAACTTCTTCTTCTTCTATCGAATCAACGGCATATTAAATTTGCCATCGTGGCGTAGGAATTTGTTTCACGGCAGCGCCGCCGCTACTCACGGAAAAGGAACTGAGCAGATAGAATCAAAACCCTTTTGTAAAAGTCTAAAATATCTAAATGTCCTGAGGTCAAATAGACGAATTACAATCCAGATTACTTAGGACTGTATGATATCAATGTGGGCTACCACCTGCCCACACACATTTACCAGCAAATGAGTTCCACTAGTCATGAGAGTCGATGAACGGTAGAATTAGCCATGTCAGACCAATTGCGAACTATGACTGTGTTTCACGGACAATATTCATGACTACGAATGTATTTTTCAACTTAATAGGTACAAAACGAATAAATGCGTTAAAAAAATCACAGAAATGATTAATTATAATGAATGGACTCGTTAAATCCAACCAATTAAACTAACCAACGACGACCTAGTAGTGAACGTGACTGCTACGCAGGAGGCGCGGGTTCGATTATCGCTCAGTGCAAATATTTGTGTGCACAAATATGAAAGTTTGCATTGGTCTAAGTGTTTCTGTGATAAAAAGATGTATCTAAGTATGTTTATCCGCATTCTAAACCGTTAACACAAGCTAGTCAAGCTATGCTAATCATGAGTCTGGGTGGCGTCGTATCCTAGAATAATTTATTTACTAAATTATATCCAAATTAGGTCGTCCCAGTCAAATTCCGAGTTTTGAACTGCATTTATTTCATTAAAAACTAAATCAAACTGCTGAGACGAGGTCTCGGGTTTGATCCCAGAATGTGTGTATTTATCGCAGGTTTATAAGTGCCCGGTTAATGGCAATACGCTCGCCTCCAATTACATTGGGACCTAAAACATAAACTGGGGCAATATGGATGCTAGCACTTCTGCCTACCCTTTCGGGGATATAGGCGTCAGTTTATGTTATGAAAAAAAAGGTGGGCCGTGTGTTTATCTACCACCTGCGTGGTATGAAAAGAAAACAGAGATATTACGCACCCGGCCCGGCCTGTCTACGTGCATTGACTGCTTATGTAACACAATATCGACCACAAAGTTTTAGGTGTCTCTAATAATATTATTTGCACTTGGTATCGTTTGTCTGACCACCTAATACCTAACCTATAAATACGATTGTTGCCACTTACGTGAAAAGAGGAAGTTTGTGGTTCACTACTCATAATACGTTTCTTAGTATGACATGTATGTATGCAATCCATACATACTGAGAAATATATTATCACTATTTTGAAGTAGAAATTATCATGCTTTAACTTAAGAGATATCAAGCAATCTAAGAAACACTATAGTTTATTCAGTTTAGGCAAATACAAACCACATATATGAATGTCAAAGTTGTACAATTTTATTTGGTCAAAAATATTAACTCGCTAAGATGGCAATTATGAAGTATTTGATGAGTTTTAGAGTGAAGAAGGTTTTACTAAACCTATTGCAGTCTTCTACTGGACATAAGCATCTCTCAATATATGCCACAGAATTTAATTTAAGCCACCTTTTAATAATTCATCCGTAACGCCAAACTGGGCATTAATATTGTCGATACAGAAGTGTGTTTTTCTTATTATTTCGGACACGAAACGACCAAAATCGCTTGGGCGTCTTGAGCCGAAGTTGAGAGTATGTCGCCGCT
Organism: Pelosia muscerda; assembly: GCA_963691645.1. Lineage (NCBI taxonomy): Eukaryota > Metazoa > Arthropoda > Insecta > Lepidoptera > Erebidae > Pelosia > Pelosia muscerda. The sequence goes on from OY829118.1 coordinate 4,541,735, forward strand.
GGTATTGCAAACGTCCATAGACCAGGGTAACTATTTTCCATCAAGTATGCCGTGTACTTCTCTGCTACCAAAGTGGTTTAAAAAAAGATTTAATACCTAGAGTAACTATTTAATTAAAGAACCATTGAAATATGACTGGCCAGTCAAAAGTTATACGTAGTTAAAAATACCCATATAAAAACAAAGTCGAGATGAGAACCTCCATTTTTTAGGCGGTTAATGATATAGGTAAAAACAAACCTATTGTTAAAGTACAGTGGGCTACAAAAGTTCTTGAACAATTTGAAATTAAAATTAAATAAAGTGATACCACTACACAACTACTAGTTTTAGAATCTACTTGATAATTAATCTACTTATTAATGTAATTAATTTTAGTGTATTAGTTGCATGAGTTTACTTATTGTCTAATAACGAAATAAGCCGATAAGGTCACCTATTGTACATTTTACTATATGTTTATATCCAGTGTTAATATCCTAATGTGTACAATGAAAAGTTAACGATCTATCTATCAAAACATCGATCTAATTTATTTTATTTTTATGATCCTTTTAGTTAAATTAGATTTAAGCTGTCGAAGGATTATAGATCTTGTGTCCATACACTTTTGGAGGTAATTGTACATGTTTAATAACGTATTCGTAATATTTCGGACTTGTTATCATTGTAACAAAAAGATTTCGGTTATATTCTGGTCATATAATATAACTAGGTGAGTAGTTTGTCCGCATATATTTAGATCTAAGTATTATTTTTTGCGTGGTATTCTAATACTTTTGATAGACTTAATGATTTGATGACTCAACCAAGTGTCAACAAATATTATTAGGATAAATTATTAAGTGTATATATATATATATATATGTATGTGTATGTATACCTATTGTTTAAGGTATACCTTAGTATACCTGCGTACATTAAATTTTCCAGTTTCATGTACCTACACAAGACTTCGCCTCTCTTTACATTGGATTTCCTCTGTGCACTCCCGGGTTTGCTGGAAGAGAACTCAACCATGAGTTAAGCTCACTTTTGTACATAACATCTCACTGTATTGTATTAATATCATTTATGTGTACAATAAAGAATATAATAATAAAAAATATATATTTATATTATAGTTATCCTTAGAAGAACAGAGTGTGTAAGTTACTACCTATCTTTACGTAAAACCTAGGCGTGAGAAAGTGACAGAGTATAATGAACCGTAAAACGATTTCTTGTAAACGAAGTTGACAACTTTGACAGATATATACATTGCGGTGACGTCAATGTTCTATACACTATACTTTGTAAAATATAGCTTGGGTCCTATGACAGATGTCAAAATGACGTTCATAGGGATGTCCGAAATTCGATGAAATTATCGATACTACCAGCTATTATTGATGCATGTTACATATAATTAGGTTCAATTTAATTGTATGTATGTATTTAATTGTAATGAGAACGGAATATACGAAGCATACAAGGCGTCGGCACTCGTACACTGATGAGAATGAGTGGAATGGATCAGTGGAAGTTCATATCAAACAAGAAGTTGGTGCGTGTATCTTATGCCTATATCATGGCCCAAGAGCCAAACGCGACGTGTCTTCTTACAAAATCCAAAAACAGGTTCAGGGCGTTGATGGATTGAATGTGGGATTTTATTTACTCAATATTATTTAGGATCAAGTATATTGAAATATAAATATTATTATGATATTAAAATACCTAAGCAATAAGATTAAATTCTAATTATTTTTTTCTTATATTAATTTCAATTTTAAATTAAACTTTATTCAAAATATGAATAGTTCATAGTATGTGGTCACGATGATGCATCGCCCGTCACTAATTAGCTCGGTATGCCCATAAAGTATGACATTGACTGCTACTACATTCAATAATAGAAAATTCAAGACTTCATGTGCGGGATTTCACTGACAGCTGTCATAGGACCCAAGCTACATTTTACAAAGTATACAACTGTTTACTGACATTTTAAATTCGGTAACGCGTTAATTAGGGAGTCTGTGAGATAAATGTATGCAATTAATAAAGTGATTAAAACTTGAAAATCTATATGAATGAAAATGAATCGCAAAATATGTTGCTAAACGCAAAGCTCGAAAACGGCTGGACAAATTCGAGTGATTCTTCTTTATTTGTTCTTTGAACTCTTTAGAAGCGGGGACGGGATCAGAAGTCCATGCGGGCGGTGACGCTGGCTACAGCTAGTACTATTATAAATTGTTAAAACAGTCGCACGCATTTATTAAAAAGCTGTTATTAGTTACAGCCAGACACTTCACTTTTGTTTATTTGTAGAGTAGATAGTATGATAATAAAAAATTTTAGCACGCAGACAGATACCTACATACTTTATAGGGGAAAGCTACGAATCATTTTGAGTGACGCATATCACGATAAGAGATATCGATAGTGTATACATATAATCTGGGAATATTTACAGCGAAGGCTGGTCACTAATCAAACATTTAGGTGCGGTACTACTGAAGGCGGGAAAATGTTTGTACAGGTTTCGAAAACTGTAATTGGTATTATTGGTTCAGACATTGTCAGTCATGGACAGTCATAGTCAGACATGGACAGACATGGTCAGTAAAAATAATCTTAAATTACTGCAATGTGCTTCAATCTAGTTTTCTTTTGTTTCAACATTCAAACTTGTTAACCAATTTTTCGTAACTTATTATTATTATGATCAGTCATGGTCAGTGATGGTCAGTCATGGTCACTCATAGTCAGTCATTGGTCCGTCATGGTCAGTCATAGTCCGTCATGGTCAGTCATGATCAGTCATTGTCAGACATGGTCAGACATCGTTAGTCATATACATTCATCCATGTACTAAATATCGATCCATTAGTTATGTTAAACTGATCTCGAAATAAATAGTAGAATACCTAATTCGTAAAATGCATAGACGAGAGTTACATTTACCTAGTCTTTGAAGTTAGACTGATTATTACCTAGTATAGGTATTATGTGATGTTATTGAGCTATGCTTAGGTACTAATTATTATACTAAAGTATGACGTAATATCAGTCATTTAGTGCTGTTATCGTAATAACTAAATTTAAAAGGTTGTTTCCACAATATCAGTAGGTAGGTAAGTCTAGAATATAGTTAACTAGCTAACCCGCACAACTTCGTCTACGTCACCCCGTTTTTGCAACATTTTTCATTCCTGCTCCGCACCTGTTGGTCGTAGCATGATGTTATATACATATAAACCTTCCTCTTTAACCATTCTATGTATTAAAAAACCGCATCAAAATCCGTTGAGTAGTTTAAAAGATTCAAGCGTACAAATTATATAAAAGATTTAAGTATACTATGTAGTGATTCGTAGTACAATTTATTGGGGTCCTGCCGTTTGGCAAAATATGTTTCGTCAAATTTCACTTCCCAAAAAACTTATCGCAAAGTTTCATTTCCCAAAAGAATGCTTAGCAAATTTACATTTCGCATTTTATTCACTTGGTCAAGTATTCATTTGGCAAATTTTTACTTGGTCAAATTTCATTTAGTCAAAAATGCATTAAGCAAATGCTTTATTTCGTAAAAAAATATATTCCAAAGGAAGTTCGTTCAAATTTTAATATGGGTGAAACATTGTAGTTACGTAGGTTAGATTTGAACTGCTAGAAAAATTGGTTAGGTTAGGTTAGAACTGTGACCCCAACAGAGCGCGAGCCGAGCGAGCGAAGCGAGCGTGCCGCGGTAGCGGCCGGCGAAGCGCCAGAATTGAATTGTATATCTTAAACAATATAATTATTATAGAAGTTCTCACCTGTAAATTATTTGTCCAAGGTGAAACAAATATCCATTCAGCAGTGTGCATGCAGCATAAATCGGGACAGACAGTAAATCATATGATATATAATATATTATAGTTAGTATATTTGCCAAACCATATTTGACTACATAATATTTGGTAAAATGAAACATTGCCATGTAATTAATTGCTAAAAGTAGTTTTGCTAACTGCAAAATTGCGAAAAGATGGTTTTGCCAAATGTTTTTTTGCCAAATGAAAATTTGGGAAACATACTTTGGCAAGTGTCACTTTGGGAAACGTTTTTTGCCAAACGTCAGTAATCCCAATTTATTATACTGAAAATTATAAAATTCTAGAGCTGTTTAGTGGAAATACGAAATAGAAAAAACTAGTAGACATATGTTACGTTATATTCATGATACACAATATATTGGCATAAAAAATGTCGATTTTTTATACTGTTTAACTTGCGTTATTTCTCTCTCCATCGTGTTAGTAAAGCTAAATGATACGAAAACATCTTGCGTGCTACTTGTTATTTCAGTGACGAATTTTTGAAGAAATTCTCGTTACATCTAGCTTTACTGATACAAAGAGTAAATAATGCGAAAAAAAAGAAAACAAATTGCCGAATTTTTATGCCCGTAATATTGTATCCCTATAAGGTATATACTACCAGGGGCTTTCGGATTCGGGAGTGTTTCTCTTACACCCTATACATATATTTACAATACCGTAACTTATAACAAAAAATTTACAAGATTTAGTCGGTTCGAGTCCGAAGTAACTTTGGATTTTTCTTCCGGATTTTATGTTTGATAAAAAAGGGTTTCAAAAAATATTTACGTAAGACCGTAGTCTATACGCACGAAGTCGCTGGTACCTACCTACAGTTAATTAGGCAGGATCCACGTTTTGTCACTAAGCGCCATCATAGTCTTAATATAGTATTTATTTAATTTTATTCTGTAAACGGCGATGGATGTCAAAATGACCCGCGAATGGCCCGTACCCACGCTGCGAGTAAATCGCGCTTTAATAATGATGTAGTTCCTACACAATTTGAAATTGAAATTGAATGAAGTGATGCCACTAAATAACCATTAGCCATTAGAAGCAAAGCTAGCTTAATAGGTCTACTTAATGTAATTAAGTATACACTACGACTTGCATGAGTTTACTTATTTTCTTATAAGGACACAAGAAATAGACTTTGTTTATTTTATTAACGCTATTCGGTTATTGTCCATTGGTCATAAAGTTAATTCGCCACATTTTGTAGAACTTCATATATTGAAAAAATTCGACACAGATCGGTAAGGACTTAGGCTGTCAAATGATTATAGACTTCAAAATGTCCAGGAACTTTTGGAGCCGACAGTACATCATTAGCGCGAATCACACTGGTGTGGGTACGGGTCATTCGCGGGTCACTTTCTTTACATAATTACATAAAGCCTCCGTGGCGTGGCGGTAGTGCACACGACTGCTACTCACGGGGCGCGGGTTCGATCCCCGCTCAGTGCAAAAAGTTGTATGCATGAATATAGTTGTTTGCACTGGTCTGGTCGTGCCTCGGAGAGCACGTTAAGCCGTCAGTCCCGGTTGCTATACAAACATATTATGTGGCAGTCGTTACGGGTAGTTGGAGCCCTCAAAAGTCCAACCAGTCTAACTTGACGCTTCGATATCGCCATTGGTCATTGGACCATTGGTTGGGGAGGTCAGATGGCAGTCGCTTCACGTAAATTTTCGAAGTTCAGCCGCATCACAGTTAGACTGGAAAGCCAACCTCAACTGAGTTGGGAAAAGGTTCAGAGAATGATGAATTACATAAAGTATTTACAGTGGTATATACTTTATGTAATTACCTATGTAAAGAAAACTAACATGTTTAAATATTGAGATTGTTTTACCATAGATTTTCACAGCGTATTTTCTCCGTAACAAAACAACTATCTCCCAACGCATACAAGTTTATTATTTGTGACAAAATCAATGTTGGTGTGGTGCAAATAGGCGTTGGCACGTTTTCAAGCTGACTCACAAGCCCAAGTCAAAGTCCGCCATAAGTCCAAGGTCTAAGAAGCATTCGTTTTTATAATCTATAGTTACTTTTTGTGCACTTTTTTATCCTAGATAATGACATTAGATGTTAGTGCTATTTGAGAAGTATTTGCGGTGCTAATATACTTACCTACTTTTAGTGAACAGACAATTGTGTAACCAATTCAAATTAGTCGTGGTTATGTGTTTTTAGATAAGTTTAAATAAATGATTGAATAATGTACAGAATACTGGTAATGTGCTTAAAAGAGATACACGTAGAGAGTGCAACGGTAGTGGTAGTCTAAGATCCATGCCGATAGGTGTACTTCTAGTCTTAATTTTACGTGAAGGTAAGCAGTGTTAATTAGGAAGAGATTCACACTAGTAGCTTAATCACCGGATTCGAACCTGCAATCTTCCCGATTTGCACGTTTAATTAGATTTTAAAAGTAGTTCAATACAGAGCCATTCTTTTGTTTGCCATTTTTGCGTAGACGAGTTACACACATTCAACGTTTATTATAATATTAGTTAGAGTAAGATTACCGTCTGCTAAATGAAATATACAAAAACAACAGCCCACCAATACCAGACACCACAGCATAGGTTAAAATGCAAGGAGAGCAAATGCAAAGAGAAAAAAAAAATGCAAGGAGGACGATGAAACACATGCTGTGCGAGTGTCATGTCCAGGAAGACAACGAATCTTCTCAGAAAAGGTTACCCCAAAGCAGCGGATTACATACACCTACAATTGAGAGAATTAGCCACCTTAAGAAGAATATCCTTCCTCAATGCAAGTGCCAATAATTGGAGTCGACATAAAGGATTCAATATGGTCTAAGTGCCAGCAATTATCCAGATCACGGACCCCAAAATAAGATAAAAAGGAGACATAACATAATATAAACTCACGCCTATATCCCCGAAGGGGTGGCAGAGGTGTTAGCACCCACATTTCGCCAGTTTATGTTTAGGTCCCAATGTAATAGGTGGCGAGCCTATTGTCGGGCACTTATAAACCTGCGATGAATACACACATGACTTCGACAAGCATCGAAAACTCGAAAATTGGTATGATAAAACCTGAGATCGAACCCGAGACCTCGTCTCAGCAAGACGAAGATACTTATAATAATTCAAGTTTCTGCTACGAGCACCATTTTTATTCCTTATAGCTAGGTTAGTCACGAAGAAAGAATGTCTAATTAATTATACTCATTACCGAACTTATAAAGACTCTTCCACAACATATAAAATCGTTAACAAGAAACCATTGTAGCTTATCAGATAGGACATATTCGCTGCAGGTGATAATTTGACATATTTTCCAATTGGAATAAGTAAATTATTTGTTTATCAAACCATTAAAGTTTACGATGGCGGTTTATCTGTTACTTATATTACTGAAAATTGCGGTATCGGTTCGCAACAAGTTGTTCTTTGTACGGTTATCATATACTTATTATGGCAAGTTAAATATGTTATCAATTGTAAAGATTAGCATGATTCAGAAGAATAACGGATGACTGTGACCATTGCAATAAGAAATTATTGACAAAGATATGAATAGTCGGATTCGTATGTGAAGAGTTCTGTAGACACCATCCCACATCGATGACACTACATAATATAATACTTATTAGCTGACCCGCGCAACTTCGTCTGCGTCACCCGGTTTCTGCAACATTTTTCATTCCTGCTCCGCACTTGTTGGCGGTAGCATGCTGTTATATACATATAAACCTTCCTCTTTAACCATTCTATCTATTAAACAAAACGGCCTCAAAATCCATTGCGCAGTTTAAAAGATTTATACAAAAGCATATAAAGGGACATAAGGACATGAAAAATAGGGACAGAGAACGCGACTTTGTTTTATACTATGTAGTGATAAAATCAAGTCACGTTCTCTTTCCCTATATCCCTATGTACCTTTGTATGCTTAAATCTTTAAAACTAAGCAACGGATTTTGATGTCGTTTTTTTAATAGATAGAGTGATTGAAGAGGAAGGTTTATATGTATAACATCAAGCTACAACCTGGTGCGGATGTGAAAAACGAGGTAACGCAGACGAAGTTGCGCGGCTCAGCTAGTTATGTATAAATCGTCGTCATCTTCATCATGATCATCTTGGCCTACTTATTTAGTTCCCGGTTGCTGCCGAGTTTTCAACTATTAAACCTCAATCTTGTCAACTTCTCTTTAAGATTTTGCTTATACAGTTTTCATGGTAGCGATCAAATGGGAAAATATCAGTATCAAATCTAGGACTGGACCTTAACACAGAGCAGTCTGTTTAGAATGAAATATTCTCTAAATATTGATAATACGAATTATTGTGAAATTGATATGATAAATGGACGATAAAAAAAACATTATAAAATAATACCTACCTTAATAGTTTTGCCGGTCAAGAATAGGCAGAAACAACGGTCATACCATTTGTTTACACACCCATAAACATTAATTTTATTAGCGATAATAGCTTCAACTTCTTCATAAGATGGCTTCAGCAGCAGAATCGCCGCAATTTTGCCAGTGTACTAAATATACTAGTAATAATATGAAATTAATGGCGAGACGCCAATGTCAAGTTTTAATAAAGTGTATCAGAACCACGTTGGCCACACCAGTAAATTCGTTTCCGTATGTCCACCCCCCACGAGATCGCCACAGAGAAGAAACCTAAATACTAATAAATAATATTTCTGCTTCAAAGTTGTCAACTTGGTTTACAAAATGCGGCGAATCTGCTTGTAAAAGAAGCCATCTTAAGAAGAAGAAGAAGATTAATGTCTTTGTAATAAACACAACATTTTTGTACTAGAGTACTCCTGTGTCTGTAACTCTGGAGTGGTAGGTACTATTACTTTGTGTGTTTATGCTAAGGGTGCGTATCTCATAAATAGACAAGAAAATGAGGAATAAGGAAAATGTAATTCATCATTCTTGGAATCTATTCAGGTTTATTGATTTACATAATTTAGTTGTTTGCCCATTACAGCGGAAAACTAGTCAACGAGAAGTGAAGCGAGTTTGTTATTGTCATGAAACGTAGGTACATAATGTTTCCTTTCCTGTTACAGTCCAGCATATATTATGTTAATTATCCTCTAAAGCTTACATTTCTAGGAATTCATAGGTAAACAATGAATTGGGAAGGCAAAGCAAGAACATAATAATCTCAGAAAAGACAGAATCCTAAGACTAATGGGAGCGTTTACTGGTCACTACTGCACAAAATACACATCGAATAAGATTGGTATAATGAACGACTCAAAATGCAGACACTGCAATACTGTGCGAGTGTCAGGCCTTAGAAGACATCGAATGGATCTACTCGGGAAAGTCTACCCTAAACCAGAGGATTACTGGCACCTGCAATTATGAGGTATAGTCACCTTGTCTGCCGGGTGCGAGGGATATTTTGGTTACTATCTCACCTCCGGCAACTAAGGACCCAAAGACGACGTGCATTTTAGTCGAATCGAGTCCGACATTACCTTCGCACGATAAAAAAAACCGGTAGTAGGTACGTACGGTAGCGTAGTAAGTACAGCGTAAAAAAATAGTCAAATATAGTTTAATTTTTCTTGCATTTTATAAATTGATGATTTTATAAAAGACTCATTCACCCACTTTACAGACATCAGTATCACCGTACACCGTAAATATCCGTCATTATCAATGTTTTTTATAGCTTTTTGTTGGAGACATATTTATCACATCGCGTGTCGTCTACGATTATGCCATAAATATTATATTAGACTATAATACTTGACATAGTCATAGGTATCACTTATTCCTAATGATACCAAAATGATATAATCTAATATAAATTGTTCAATAGGTTTTATATTCAACGACCTCCGTGGCGCGGCGGTAGTGAACGCGACTGCTACGCAATAGGCATGGGTTTGTTTCCCACTCAGTGTAAATATTTGTATGCATGCATATGAATATTTGTACCTATTGGTCTGGGTATTTTTATGTTTAATATGTATATATTTACAAAAAAAAGTATGTAAGTATGTTTATCCGCATTCTAGAATCGTTACCACAAGCTAGTTAAACTATGCTTACCATGGGTCTAGGTGACGATGTATAGATTGTCCTAGAATATTTAATTATTCTATTACTAGCCGTTGTCCGCGACTCTGTCTGTCTGTCTGAATGAACTACGCCAATACCGGTCACATTCCTACGTTCCACAAGGATCTATTCTTGGGAAAAGCAACCTTATCTTTGGCGACCTGTACGGCGTAGCAGTTACAAGTGTTCGACTGTTAAGTCGGAGGACGCGGGATCGATTACGGCTCGATGCAAATATTTGTATGCATCATTGTCTACTAGTTATACTGACATTCTGCGTGAAATGAAATTATCATTATAACGGAGTGAATAAATTGTATTATGAATTTACATTCTGTAACTAACTCGTATGGATTAGAAGTTTTTCCTTAAATTATTTTTAATATTATAACCTTGGTATCTGCTAAATTATTTAAAAAAAAATACTAGAGTCCCCGTTAACCTCTTCAACTAAGTTTAATTACCTATTTGTTACTCACTAACCATTTTTGTAGCAAAACAAACCATAGGTATCTAATTATTTTCTTAATGTACCCACCTACATAAAAAAATCATAAAAATGTATGTAACGGTAATAAAAATAGTAATAATTATAATGAAAAAGAGAATAATACTACAAAAATGAAAATCTCTTTTAAAAAACCAACTTTAAAATTAATCCAAGGTATCTAAGGATGCGGTTGGTGCCCTCATTATGACCTCATGAATTAATGCAGGCGCCTTATGCAGATACGAGTCAAAAATACACTCTTCGAAATCCTTAATGTGTAAAAAGGCGTTTTTTTTTAAAGTAAACTGTCATAAATAATTAATCAGTCATTTAAAAACGTAAATAATAATTATACCTACACGTAAACCATAGTAATCATATTAATCAATTTTATATTTCTTTCGTCGAATAGTTATTTTTAATAAAGAACTATTACATTACTATACATTTTAATACATTTTAATTATATTCTTATCAAATTATCGGTTGCATTTTTGCATTATGTTACACGATATTGGCGCATAAGTTTTGAGAACTGTGTTCACGGAAAGTATAAATCGGTTCAAAATGTTCATATACGTTCATTAAACAGCTAAATGCAGACTAAAATATAAAACAAGACTTAACATTCTGTTAATAAAACCAATAGAAATGTCGCCGTTAGTTTAGTTCGCCGGCCGGCCCGGCACCCGATATAATTTTTTTTCTTAGAATATTACTGTATGTAAGCACTTACCGATAGTCTTCATGAAATCGTCGAAGTTCTCCGAAGAAACCATCTTGTATTTCTTTCCAGCGAAGTCAGCCATTATTAAATTTAAAAATTACTTTTGGGAGATGAAAGCGTGTGAGTCTGTCCTACCGGTTCGCAACTCGGAACGAGAATGAATAAACGTTGCCGGTACGCGGTAAATGATTCGCAGCAACGCATGCGTAACGAACGAATGATTTAGAACGAGAGGAATGAACGGAGTTACTGAACTGCTTTGACCTTGACACCGGTTCTATAGTCTGTGCGATGCGAAAGAGTGGTTTGGGTACTGTAAGCCGTAGGATATAAGTGTTCTGTGACTGTAATGTGTAGGGTGGGGCCCGTATGCCGACAGCCCCTGATCTGTTTGTTTAGTAAATTGGATGCCCTATTGGGTAGGTATTATGTCTTTATTACGTGCTATTACACATCTTCATTAGCCTGATATTGTTGAAGAAGATTGTAGGACTATGGAAGATTTTTATTCGTGCGATGAAACTAAAAGAAGTTATTATATCCCTTGGGAGTATGATCCATTCGTATTGTTGGGTTTGCAATGTTCATTCATCTTTATTGAAAGAAAAATCATGTCTTCTCTTTCTCACACATTGTTATTCAATGTTCCCCTATATTTGCCGGATGAAACGATTTTGAACGTAATGATTTCTTTAGTGAATCTGAATACTTTAATTCCCTTTTTGTCAAAGCAGATTGACAATAGTCTGAGTTATAGAGAGATGTGCAGCTTGAATAGTAGTTACACAAGTATAGATAATATAAAATACATTAATCATAATATTGATTTGGAATACCAATAACTTGAATTCAATTTTTTATTTAAATTCAATACATATAACACTGTAAGGTAGGTATTTCAGGTATAACCAACCAACAAAGTGGGTGTAAATAATAAAATAAAATAAAATAAAATAAAATAAAAATCATTTAATTCTATGGGCAATGCCAGAATGAAATGATTTTTATTTTATTTTATTTTATTATTTTATTTATATTTACATGAAAGTAAATATTACATGGTTCTATGTATAACACATAGAACCATGTAATATTTATCCTATTTGGATAGATCAATATCTAAATTATAATAATGGTGTACGGGCACATTCAGCACTTTTGGGTTAAGTCAACCTTACCTGTACAAAAGCACCTGCTGAAAGATGGACAGCGCTCTGGCACACGTTTTCATTGCGTCACTGGGATGTAAGGCGGCAGTCGCTCCTATAGAAATTGTAAGGTAAAATGCAGAATATTCTATCAAGAATCAAGCGGTTCGGTGAGTTTTTCCTCACATCTTTCCTTCTTCCTACAGTCCCAGGTACTTTAAGCGGTAACATAGTAGGTACGTTTGTAATGGTGATCCACTTTACCAAGACTTTGCCTACAGCTTACCATCAGGCGAGGTGAAGTCAAATTAACGGGTCCTAAATAAAAATAACGGAGAGGACAAAATGCAAGAAACGGTTCCCGAGCTACGAAGTGAAAGTCCGAGGTGTAGGCTTGAAGTTCAAATAGATACTTACTACAAATAAAATCTAGTAACTATGTATTTATTGGTAAGTAGTTTGATTTGATCATAGTACCTACCTATCCATAGTAGCTGTTTGTCACTAAAGAATAATTTTTAAAATGAAATTTTGAGGCATTAACGCGCTAAGATTTTTCCAACCTATTTTAAATTGGAAAATGTGAATGTCTAGACGGGACTTGAACCCGCGACCAGTCTCTTACAGGGTTAACGCTGTCCACCTGACCTACTGGACCCGTAGGCATCCGAAATTTTCTTTTACAAATAGTTGACGTTGGTGACGTTGGAACCATCTACCTACAATCCTATGGACTATTGGTAACAATGAATTATGAGAGGAAAATGATGCTCTCATTTCCTAATTAAACTACAAAAACTAAAAAAATATACCCGTAATATTTTGGTATATGCAGCGCCTAAAAATAATGTCATAGCAAAGTTTTTTATTTCTACAACTTGTAACTCTTGTCCTATTATTGATTCCAATGCATATGTTTATAATATCGGCTCGAATCTTGTACCTAAGTCGAAGTCCAGAAGAGCATTCTTTCGATATTATTCTATGACTTGAGCTCGAGCATCACCGTTGCTCCCCAAGTTATTCTCATAATGCAGCCCAAAACGTGTAGATACTTTTTTATACCACTTAGGTGGCAGATAATCACGCGGCCCACCGTTTGAAAAATGGTTACCGAGGCCTATGGACGTTTGCAACACCAGAGACGTCATATTTGTGCTGCCGACCATATAGAGAAGAGGGGGAAATGGGGAAGGGGGGGCGGGGGATGCTAAAAGAGTCTCTGTGCTGTCAATGCAGAAAGAACAAAAAAGGGTTTCTCGGTCTTCCCACTGACAACACAATATCTCTCTAGTGAGCTCTGGCTACACTACTCATCACAGAAATACAACACAATGTTATTATTAGCTGCGGTATTCTGTAGGGCGGAGGTACTTCCCCAGTCGGACTGCTCAATTAGGACGGGAGATACCGTGACGTCCTACCTCCGTCCAGCCATTTAGAACACCGTTCGGGCCACAACTCGTGCCTATACCTATACCTCAAAGAACTACCGATACATGTGTTACCTATAGATACACTATAAAATACACTTGACAGAATAACCTTCTAGTAACGGAACATTAATCTGTTGCTGTATAATACTGTATACAGTGTATATGCCTGCACATTGTGATTATTCTAAATTAAAGTGTGGTTTCACTGATACGACTTGGATGCAATATTTAACATAACATAACATAAATTCACGCCTGTTTCCCCGATGGGGTAGGCAGAGGTGCTAGCACCCACATATCGCCAGTTTATGTTTAAGTCCCAATGTACAGTCACTTTTCCCCAAAACCATAAGACCTATGCTATTAGAACTTTATTAATTTTTTTTTTATAATTCACGCCTATATCCACGAAGGGGTAGGCAGAGGTGCTAGCTTTAGAGAGTTTATTAATTTCGCACAAAGAAAAATTGCAATGAATTTTGGGGGTCTTTAATACTTAGAACTGTATCTCTATTTTTTATCATCAATCCCATACGTGTATGGTATCTATAGAAAAGTCCATGTGTGGTATTAACGACTGAAAATAATTTGTTTCATTAGTTAACAAGTTTGAAGAACGTAACAGCTTTTTATATATTGCCCGAGTTGACTCTACGACTGAGACTGTTTAAAAAAGGTTTATATTGGGGGAGGGAGGAGGGCCCACCGCTCACCCGCGGTTCAACACTCCAACAATATATATTGGAATGTCAAACCACCCTCTTCAAAGTAAGAAAACAAAAATATCTTACCAGAGAGGAGATGTTGTACCATGCAGTATTCCGCTAATGCGAAGGACTTAAACTTCGACACGAGCATCTTCAGGAGCGCAGGAGCAAATACGATTTGCTCCTGCGCTCCAGTCACACAGTCAGCCTGTGACCACGGCCGGTGTAACCTGGTCGAAACGTCAGGCATTCCAAAGGTATGTATATACCTATACCATGATCGCGTTAATTCCCGTTTACATATTATCATCAACACCACTCACTACTTATCGCAAATCACCAATTGTCAACACTCACTGACAAACGAAGAACAAAACTAAATGATTTAAATTCCTATGAAAATTTTGCTCAAACGTCATTGTTTATATATTGAGCTTTAAGAACCGGACCAAATTAGGTTGTTTATAATCTATCTATTCGTTGAAGGTCATAAGAATAAGGTTAAATAAATTGGCATCGATGTTGATGCTAGCTAGCTAATCAACTTTAGTTTGATATCTTTTTGTATAGAACTATTCTGTTATCATTAATGGACTAGCTCATACGTAACTCACAAGCTTTTGCGTACACAATGATAGATTGCATAGATGGGGAAAAGTTGTAAAATAGTACAAGTTATTTCTTAAAGACATATCTCTTAGCAGACAGTTCTGTTAGTTTTAGGTATACCATGTTGTAACAAATATTGATGATGAATAATTTAATTGTAGCCTATAGTGAAATTTTTGTAATAGCATGGCTTAACATCTTCAAAATATATTCATTCAAATATATTCAAATTTAAGAATACATTTTTAGATTCGTGAAACGTGAAAAGGCAACCGATCAAATAATATTATTATAATATTATGTGATGATAGTTAAATTATTTTATAAGTAGTAGTAGCGATGACAAATGCCACAGCACACTTATAAAATACACCAATTTATATTTAATTTTTATTGCTGAATTTAAAAAAAAATTCAAGTATCTAAAATTTGTTTAGTGATACGATTATCAGAATCGGCGCTATCGAACAAGTTAAAAAAGGAACAGGTTTATTCAAATCCACGTATTTATCTCCATCGTATCTGCGAATCATCCAAACAGTGTAGAAACAGTCGTTTAAGTTGCACCTACACTGCAACTGTTTTAGTGAGAAGAGCCGTTTTTTGTGCAGGAAGTTGAGCCGTACGTACTTTGATTACTTATTAGATAGATAGATAGATGAGATACGATAATAACAATATAACTTAAACAAGTAATGAAAAAACATCCTCTCTTCAAACACTGTGCTGTGCCCGACAGGGTCCATTTGCAACAAAACTGAACAACTGTATAATATATCACATTATGGAATGCAATAAATGTTTTGAGTATTGAGTAACTATTTAAATTAAAAAAAAAAGTATTGAATAGGTTATTCCCGACGTTTCGATAGGTTTTCAGTTTCCATGGTCATTGCTTTGCGTAAATTGACAGTAATAAACATCCATAATATTGAAATAGGTAGTAGATTTACAGAAGGAAGCTTGGAAATTGTGAATCTGTGATAAATTATTACCAAGACGATAATTGTTAAGGAATTTACTGTGCGCAGCTATCATTACATTCATTACATGCGTAGTAGAAAATAGTCTGTTATTATTATAAATCGAATTTTTGACTTATTGAGAAGCACAAACCAAATTCTAATAGTTATCATTGTTTTACGTCACCGCCGTCACTAATTTAATTTGAATAGCATCTTAAACAATGTAATGTTAAAGAATTAGAATCGAGAAGGCCTATCTCAAGAAGCCATAAAAGTAACAAGTCGTGATATACTTGTAAGAATATTATGTATAAACCTGTAGTAACTATTTTGGTAGCTGATTACAAATGCATAATATCCAAATATGACATATAAATATATTTTATTAAAGTTTATTTCTGTATAGCAAAAAACAACTCTTCCAATAATTTTTTTGTATAACTATTTCAACATTTTTAAAACTGGTTTTCGTAGAATTTGTTTTCCATAGAATGTTCATTTACCATACCTACAAACATTTCAAGATTTCACTAACTATGTGTGTTGTTACACCTCTGCCTACCCCTTCAGGGATTTACAGGCGCAAATGTATAAGTAGATGCTGTAAGAAGTAACATATGTTTAGTTACATTAATAGTACGAAAAATATAAAGGACACTGTCTTACAATTAAAAATACAAAACAAAAGTAAAATCGCAACAGTAGAACCACACTTTAAATCGTTTTCCGATAGCGCTTGCGCGAACATTTGACACAGTCCGATTTCACAGCATCCTTCAGTAGACTCCGTAGTGTGGCTTTAGTGGTCCTGAAAGCTACGCGCTCAACGCCCCCTTGTGATTTGAAAAACATATTACACACCCGTCGCGATTTTTTTGAAGGGTACGTAGGCAATTTCTTTAATATTATTGTAAGTTTATTAATAGATATTTTAACTGTAAATCTAGTATGAGCAGTTAAACCAAACCGGAATGTTCTTTTATTTGTTTGTTATATATTATTGATTATATAGGTTGCAAAATATAGGTGACATACTTATTATTTTGAATTACAAATATCCTTTACGTGTTTTGAACAAAAATGTAAGCAATTCTTCGTTAGTACAGAAGATTTCTTTTTGTATTTATAATGACAATTGACTTCGGCAAAAAATAACAATAATTTTTATTATTTTTGGACCCCTGCCTCAGAAAAGGGGGTCAATAAAAACAATAGACGAATGAATTTCATAGTAGACACAAGTGTCTACTTGTGAAATTATAGATTCAAAATTGAAGGATTTCTTTTGTTTCAAAGGTGATGAGATGGCTTTTAGCTACAGTTTATATTATCAAGGATGTAGGCACTTCAAGAATAGCGGGTGTTCTTACGTAGGTACTCGTATTTAGGTAAGAATTTGGTTGGTAATGGTATCCATGGAACACTATTATTATTACTTTTATTCTTTCAAATAAATAACCTATTAACATTTTTAAATACCTATAAAGGCTTTTTAAATTTAGGTATTCAAATAATTAGCCATTTTAAACTTTCGATATTGAAATTTAGGTCAACCCACCATTAGGTATTTCGATTTTAGGTATTTTGAACATAGGTTATTTAACTTTAGCTATTATAATTTTTAGGTATTCAAATACGTACCCCCTATAAATATTTAAAAATAGTAACTTACTGGCGTCGGGTACGGGGACCAAGCTACCGGTAGTTTTAGGTTCCAGAGAGAGGGATCTCTTCACAATGCGTGCCGTGTCGAAGAGTACAGCCTTCTGCATCAGACCTTGACCTAACTACCTAGCGAGCCTCTTGAGATGTTGGTCGAGTCTCATTATTATTGTTATTCAAACTATCAGAGGCTTTCATATTACTTGTATAATGATATTTACCATGTAGGTAGATAAACAATGTGGCAAAACATGTGGCAGTGCTGCACACCACAGAGGCTGTTTTAATAAACTATGATAAGAACCATAAACTAGTTAATACCGATTATTCATTACGTCCTTCCCTATACTTACCTAATTAAAATAAATAGATTTCAAAACTGTGATTGTAAATGTGTTTTGTGTAATAAATGTGGATTAATTCAGAGGTTTTGGTTGAGATATAATTATTTTATTTCTATTTCTCGAAATTCTCGGTCCGTTACTCCCTCCCTTCCCTCCCGTGCCTCCACAGTTCTTCTTACCGCGCGTGAAAAAATAATGTGTAAAATAAGTGCAAATTTTATTTCCAAATTTATTTTACTGCATCATTTTCGATTTGAAATGTATTTTAGGCATATCCATTTTGCTTACAAAGTGTCCGATTGGCGGCAATAGTCTCGTCCCCTATTACGTTGGACCACAACTCATAGTTGGCGAAATGTGGGTGTTTGTACACGCCTACCCCTTCGGGGATTAAAACCGTTTGCATATGTATTATGTAATAATATTACTTGTAAAACGTAATGGCAAAGCCCCATATTATGATTAGTCAATACGCGTGTTGGTCATTATGCGTCAAAAGGTTATTATTCAGCTCCCTATAGTAGGTTCTACTCTTAAAAAATACATCAAAATTTTATGAAGAGTCGTTAACTTCACCTAAAACTTTTATGACGTGTTTCGAGAGGTGATTGGGGGGGGGGGGGGCAGTCTCGACCATAGGCTGACATACAATATCGTTTCACACTTATCAAGGTCTAAAGCAGCCTCAGCCGTCATTCCCAACATTCTTCAGCGTTCATCAAACTCTGAACCTTTTCCCAAATTAGTAGGGGTCTGCTGCTTTCCAACATTCTTCATCGTTAGTTACAAATAATTCTGTCACCCTTTGACAACTCGCTTCAGTGACCTTCACGAAACAAATAACTATTGAAAGCTTTGACACAGAGTTATTCCATTAAACCTTGATTAAACACATGTTATTAGCTGCCCCTTTCCAATATATTGACCGCGAAAAATTTTGAATGCTATAGCTGGAAGTAATTACCTTCTTTTTTCTTATCCTAAGAACCTACTTATACAGGTAGGGAGTTATATAATGATACAATGTGACAACTAAGTATAGTGCTACTTAGTGGCGGATTATCCTAAAGGAAAAGTAGGCCCGTGCCTAGAGGCGCGAAGGTGGGAATTGGCAAAAACAGAAGCAGACCCTATGGGCCCCTGAAAGAGTGAGTCCTCTCGCTCAGTGCCTAGTTGACAACTATGGTGCGGAGCGCGATCACGTAGGCTACCGAGGCCTCTTTCTGCGAGCAAGTAATTTTAAGAAGAGGGCAAAGGAGCCGATGAGAAACTTACCTACAGAACTCTCAATGTCTAATCTACCTCTGATCCTACCCTAGTTATAGGTACAGGTACGATTTCATTCTCTAAACCTTTTCCCACCAAATATCAATCGGGGCACTATACGTAATCATAATCATAGGAAACGTAGTACAATAAGTTTAAGTAACTAAATTAACAGATAACAACGGTCAGATAATGATGATTACTTAAAAAAGTAAAATAAATTTACCTACTCCATTACATTAGAACAAATACCGTGAAAATACCACCATTAATTTTTATCTAGAAACATTTACATTTATCTAATCCTGACAAATAACCCAATTCCAATCTTTTTACTGTTCTCTATTTCTCTATAATTCTCGTTGAGTAAAGCAATAAGCGTCCATCTTGAAATTCCACAGATGCTAAAATATATTCGGATATTCGTTTGTTATTGAATCGTTTAAACGAAAGAGGTTGCATTTTTAGAGTTTGCGACAAGGCAACACTTTATTACACTCAGTCAAATGGAAATACTCCGGAGGGTGTAATGATAATAATAGAAGTTCGTATGACAATCAGGGCCCCGATTGAATAATAATAATTGTCAACCATTGTCAAGGAACTGAGATTACAAAACCTGCCATTTAATTTTGGACTCTACTTTCAAATGATTAAAGTTATTGCATTTGTACAGTGAATAAAACGATGTAAACAACTATTATTCATTTGATTTTGGAGTTAAACCCAACGTAATAAACCCGAAAATGCCATAGTAGTTTTTGTGATCTCAGTCGTATGACTATGATTACGAATTAGGAGGACCAGAATCCGACATATTCACTTCCACCGATGCTGGCAGAGGTGGTATCCGTGACGATTTTGCGCACGTTAAAAAAATTACCGACGGTTTAACGTGCTCTCCGAGACACAATATCTACGTATTCTGGCAATAATCTGCAACCAATTGTAAAAGGAATGGGTAAAAATGTCATACAATGTTCGAATTAAAGCATTCTGTTATTTAAGTTGATATAAAGTATGATATTCCAGGTCGAGATTCAGACTATCATTATATTCGAGATTATTCGAGAAAAATATCGAAGTTCAGCCGCATCACAGTTAGACTGGAAAGCCGACCCCAACTGAGCTGGGAAAAGGTTCAGAGAATGATGATGATGATTCCAGGTCGAGATTCGAGCTGTAAATTCACCAATCAAGATAATGATCTTGGCAACTTGTTGTAAATACAATAATCAACTTGTATGTAGGTATTCCGTTTAGGTGAGCGCTGACTGATTTGACGAGTCACGTGTAGGTACAATGCATAAACAAAACTTCAGTAAATCTACAGAATCGTGTTCAATGTTCTGTAGGCAATGTTTATAAATATATATACTTAGATGGAAATAGACTCGGGGTCGTAGTTGTGTATAGCCAAACATAATTTAGGAGCATTAATGCCGATTTTAGTAGTACCTGCGCCCTGGAGGTGATCATTCAGGCCTTATTATCGTGCGTGATTTAAAATTCGATGTCGATTCTTACTCAAGCAACAAAACTTATAGTACTGTATGTTCAAAAAGCTCGCAGGATCCACACAGAGCGAACTGCCAAACGTACCAAACCAAACAAACAGAGGATGTAGGCTCCGTATTTTTGCTTGCTCGCGGCTGTTCGCGTATTATTTCATACGTCTTTATAGTTCGACAGCCTCGTGAGGCATTTGCGTTTTGTGTGGTTATACGAGTCCGACCCTGTTCGTGATTGGGCAATAGCGCACATAAGCACCACTAGTGAGGTCTCCGAATTAGTGAGTTTTCGCGATTGCATGATATTAGAGGCATCTTGCAAGTGCATATTCTAGTTTTGAATGTATTCGGACTCAGCGCTGGGAAAATAAACCTATTTTTTCCCATGTGAAAATCTCTACGGATAACCTTACACCTCAACCAGGGAGGTGGGTATGTCGGACTCGAATCGACTATATCGCACGGCCGGCCGTCTCGGGCCATCAGTTGCCGAAGGTGAAGTTCCCCTCACATCCCGGCTGACCCAGGGCCATTGAACGCCCATTCTGGCGTGGGACTAAGGTTTCCACCATCTTTAGACAGATGGTAGAGTGATAGATGGCTCCACCAGTCACCCCCAGGCCCAAGTTGGTTACTGATTACTTCGTTATAACGAGAATTATTCAGTTCCATGATAGTTCCACCCATCACGGATTCCATCGTTGATTCCACAGGACAGTTCAAGGAGGTTAATCTCCATTAACTGTTCGGTGATTGGTTCCATTTGGGTTCTGTAATATCCAGTAACAGTTGTAAATGTGATTCCTTTACAAACATTAATTAATTTCTTAAGGCATAGCCGCGTCTGGTTTAAATTAACAACTTTCGACAAGTTCCGAGTTTGCAAGTATTTATATAAAGTATCTACTATTTGTATAAGTATCTCTCCTTGTTTAAGCTATTTAAATATTCTTACGATATCCTAGATCTTATCTTACGAAGATATGAAAAGCAACCGATACATCGGAAATAATATGGAGGAATATCACAAGTGTACTGTCCTCTGTGAGAATCGCGAAACAATTAGCTGAAATTAGTAATACATATTTGCAAGTTCATAAATTTTGAACTACACTTAGAAGTACCTAAACCTACTTTTGCTGACTTTCTACTTTAGACAATCATCACATTAAAGTAGAAAATCAGCATTTGTATTCACAATAGTCCTTACAAATATCCTGTCCTTTTTGTTTTAAGAACTTTTCAGACGTTAGATTTCTTTTTTTTTAAATATTATACAGAAAAATATTATTCTCTCTGTATAATATTATTTTAACTTTTATATGTAGGTGCATATGTGAGTGCCTACTTACATACATAATCCAAAGGGCTGTTTTTATACCACTTAGGTATCAAAGTGGTTATCATGGCCTATGATTTGCAACACCAGGGGCGTTACATTCGTGCTGTCGACCATATAGATAGGAGGGGAAAAGAAGAAGGCAGAAGAGAGAAGGTTAAGAGAGTTTCTGTGCTGTCAGTGCAGAAGATAAAGAAGGGTTTCTCGGTAAAATCTTTACAGTTTACGCTCTTTAAAAAAAAGTGACTGTCACTGGCTGGAAAGTGCGTCTTCAGTGCCATGCACCTAGTACCTATAGTGTGCAAAAGAACAGATATGGTGGCTATTCTTCGGACCCAACCAAGCGGGCGTTGTATTTAATCTAAACGCTAATAACGAGGAAAACCCGTATCGATGAACTGTGGAGAATAAATTGTGCATTCGTGCGTTTTATTAAGTCTGATTAGACTTTTTTATATCACTGACGTAGTTCAGAATTCTACGAACAAAGAAACTTGAATCTCTAATTCTTTGCGACCGGTTTTCTGGAGTAAAGGTGAATATTTTAATAAGGTAAATTTACTGGAATAAAATTATCTATAGGGTAATTTCACGCATGCCTCATTTTTTGCTAATTTCGGTGGTATTTTTCAATCATAGGTTTACCGATGAAAAAATTTAATGGTGTTCTTTTAGAACACATTAGTATTCTAGATATTTAGAAGGAAACAAATAACTGCATTTGTTATAAAAATAGAACAACCACCGAAATTGTCAACCCACCGAAATTGCAAGATCACACCGAAATTATAAATTGTGATATATTTATCTAAACAATATGTACTAACGGCTTGGATGCATGATGCAGATGCTACATCATGCTGCCAAAGGCAATTTTGCTTTTGTCGTCCGTCCATCTTGCAGGAGGCCGTCGCACGCTTCGTCTACCGGTACGCGGTCTCCATTCAAGAACCTTTCGGCTCCAATGGCCATCTGTTCTTCTTGCTACGTGCCCCGCCCACTGCCACTTCAGCTTACTAACCCTGTAGGCTATGTCGACCACTTTCGTTCGTCTGCGGATCTCCTCATTTCTGATTCGATCCAGCAGAGAGATTCCGAGCCTAGCCTAGATTATAGCCCTTTCCATAGCTCGCTGTGCGACCTTGAGCTTTCTTATGAGGCCCATAGTGAGGGTCCACGTCTCGGCGCCATAGGTCATCACGGGCAACACACACTGATTAAAGACTTTTGTCTTTAAGCACTGAGGTATTTTGGATGAGAAGACGCTGTGTAACTTCCCGAACGCTGCCCAGCCGAGTTGGATTCGACGATTGACCTCCGCCTCGAAGTTTGATCCGTCTAATCGGACCATCTGTCCAAGGTAGACGTACTTGTCAACAACTTCGAGGGTCGAGCCTTCAACTGACACTGGGGAGGGCCTTAGAATATGAGCATTCGCCATAACCTGGGTCTTGTCCATATTCATCTTGAGGCCCACCTGTTGAGAGACTCGGTTGAGGTCGTCGAGCATTGTGTTAAGATCCTCCAGCGATCCTGCCCTGAGCACGATATCGTCGGCAAAACGAAGGTGAGTGATGTATTCGCCATTAACATTAATGCCAAGACCTTTCCATTCCAGTAGCTTAAAGGCATCCTTCATTGCATTGGTGAAGAGCTTCGGGGATATTACATCTCCTTGTCTCACTCCCCTCTGCAACAGTATCGCCGCTGTGCTCTGATCTTGTACTCGGACTGACATAGTGGCGTTTTTATACAAACACTTCAGCACTTCGATGTACCGGTAGTCTATATGACACCGCTGGAGAGATTGTAGCACTGCCCATGTCTCGATCGAATCAAAAGCTTTCTCGTAGTCCACAAACGCTAGACATAGTGGCAAGTTATACTCCTGAGTCTTCTGTATGACTTGCCGCAGCGTATGAATGTGGTCTACGGTACTATAACCTTTTCGGAAACCGACTTGTTCGGGCGGCTGGAAGTCATCAAACCTGCGTTCGAGACGATTCGTGATAACCCTCGAAAACAGCTTATAAACATGGCTCAGAAGCGAGATGGGTCTGTAGTTCTTAAGAGAGGCTTTGTCACCTTTCTTGAAGAACAAGACTTCTACGCTTCTGTTCCATGCTTCCGGCGTAGTACCTTCGAATAAGACGGAGTTGAAGAGCTCCTGAAGGACTTTAAGTATCGGTGTTCCACCCGCTTTCAGAAGTTCCGAAGTGATTCCGTCTTCTCCTGGTGCCTTGTTATTTTTAAGCTGCTTGAGGGCCACCCTAATCTCGTACAGGCTGATGTCCGGGATATCCTCGGTGTAGTGTCGGGTTAGCTTGGCTCTTGGATCTTTAACCGTATCAGTAGCAGGCTTAGTGACTGAGGTATAAAGCTGTCCATAAAACCCCTCGATCCCCCTCAAAACATCTCCCTTAGACGACACGACACTGCCGTCCTTCCTCTTCAGTTTTGTCAACTGGCTCTGCCCAATAGACAAGTCTCTTGAGAACACTTTGGAGCCTTTATTTCGCTCAATCGTTTCTTTAATACATTGAGTATTAAAGGCACGGATGTCGTGTCGCAAAGACTGCTGGATACGTCTATTGAGCTGCCGATGTGCTTCAGCGTCATTGGTAGACTGCAGCCTCATAGAGCGTCGTTCGGCCATGAGTTTGAGGGTGTGATCGGTGAGCTTCTATGGTCTATCTCTTCGACGGGGCCTGAAGAATTTGGAGCCCACTGAATGGACAGCTTCAACCAACCTGTTATTTATCTCGTCCACTGTACTGCATTCTTCTAAGCAAGAGAAGCGATTCGAAAGTTCGAGTTGAAAGCTCTCGGGGTACTGTATATGGGAAGCTCTAGGTCGGAGCGTAGACCTCATCAGACGGGATCTCTCCAGTTTAACATTAATATTCAATGTGCCTCTAACTATTCGGTGATCACTTCCGGTTTTCACCCCATGGATCACTGAGACATCATTGAATATCCGTCTATGAGTCGTCATGATGAAGTCAATCTCATTTTTGGTACGACCACCGGGGCCCATCCAGGTCCATTTCCTGTGGGGCCGTTTTTGAAGAAAGAGTTCATCATAAAGAGTCGCTCTTTCTCAAGAAAGTCGGCCAGCCTCCAACCCCTTCGGTTACGCCTCCCATACCCATATTGCCCCACTCTCAGTATACTTTGTAAAATATAGCATGGGTCCTATGACAGATGTCAAAATGACGTTCATAGGGATGTCCGAAATTCGATGAAATTATCGATACTCCCAGCTATTATTGATGCATGTTACATATAATTAGGTTTAATTTAATTGTATATATGTATTTAATTGTAATGAGAACGGAATATACGTAGCATACAAGGCGTCGGCACTCGTACTGATGAGAATGAGTGGAGTGGATCAGTGGAAGTTCATATCAAACAAGATGTTGGCGCGTGTATCTTATGCCTATATCATGGCCCAAGAGCCAAACGCGACGTGTCTACTTACAAAATCCAAAAGCAGGTTCAGGGCGTTGATGGATTGAATGTGGGATTTTATTTACTCAATATTATTTAGGATCAAGTATATTGAAATATAAATATTATTATGATATTAAAATACCTAAGCAATAAGATTTAATTCTAATTAATTTTTTCTTATATTAATTTCAATTTTAAATTAAGCTTTATTCAAAATATGGATAGTTCATAGTATGATGGTCACGATGATTCATCGCCCATCACTAATTAGCTCGATATGCCCATAAAGTATGACATAGACAGCTACTACATTCAATAATAGAAAATTCAAGACTTCATGTGCGGGATTTCACTGACAGCTGTCATAGGACCCAAGCTACATTTTACAAAGTATAGTAATAGTAAATACGTTAATTATAACAAAAAAATGAGTAATTTTATTATTTATTACCTTGTGAGTAAATGTCTTACCAAAGATATGGAAACTCATAGCCATTTTAGTATTGGTGCAATATAGGTGGCCATAAATCTACCACCGAAACCACCGATATTGCACCACCGAAGTTAGAAACATCAAGAAAAAATGAAATTAAACAAAACTCAGTGATGCATTCGTCACGTGAAATGTATGATTGCTGAGGGTACCTAACAACACACAACATACTCGCAAATCGTAATGTTAAAACCAAATATTCATTCATACAGTAACCCACCGTGATTGTAAAATTTCGTACTCCCTCTTAGAAATAAGAAGGTACTTACGTATTAGCGGGAAAACTGGGCAGAATAGGACATGCCATTACTGCGTAAACGCAAGAGCATGACTGAAACTCCGCGTGCGTAAAAAGATAGATCGTTTAAATTGACGTGTATACGTTGTATAAGGGTTTAAAAAAAACACACCGAAATTGCACTTTAGGCGCGGACGTTCCTTATCGACATTGTCACGATGTCTGCGTTATAATAGAAGTAATGAAAGCAGTAAATATGGTTGCTTCATATATTAATTAACATAATAATCATAATTTAAGTACTAAATTTGCAATCATAGCGGACTTAAAGAGGTAAGTGCGCTTAAAGGTGCATCGCGGACACGCCACCGTTATTGGAATCTAGCATATTTTAATTTTTTTTAATTTTTATGTTTAAGAGAAATGTATTTTCAGTAGTGACTTCATATAAGCTAGTGTTCGTATTACATGAAAAAAAATAGTGTAGTCATAGATAAACGTTTTACATAGTGATTTCATGCGAAGAAACTCTAAAAATGCGGTCGGTGAAATTACCCTATAGGTTGTGGAGGCCAGATGGCTATTGCTTCACAGAAAATATTGAGGTTTAGACTGGGAAAAAATTGGACCTCGTACTTCGAGGTAATAGCTTCGTATGCTACCGGAATTTATGCACGGATGATGGTGATTACCATGGTCTACTCGTAGTTGGTAGAAAACCGTCAATGATTCTATATCTCCACATAGAATCACCATTCTCTTCAGTTGGGGTCGGCTTTCTAGTCTAACTAAGATGCGGCTGAACTTCGATATTTTCCGTGAAGCGACAGTCATTGGATCTCCACAATCAAATTGGCTATATCGAAGTTCGGTAGTTAGGCTATTCTGACTTTTGATGACTCCAACGACCTGTAACGACGGCCATTGATGTTTATATGGCAACCGGGACCGACGGCTTAACGTGCTCTCCGAGGCACGACCAGACCAGTGCAAATAGCTATATTCATGATTGTATACAAATACTTGCACTAAGCGGGGATCGAATCTTGCGTAGAAGTCGCGTTCATTACCGCCACTCCACAAAGGCTGATCCCTAAATAGAATATTATTATAAAAGAAAACTATCTAACTTTTTTCTTTTACACTCAAATAAAAGCTCACAGTCGATATTGAGTAAAAAAATGAGTTTATCCCATGTCAATCCAACCAATATGTACCAGAATAAGCTCTAACACGTACAAATACGTGGTCATCAATTTCAGAACGTTTTTTAGTTTACTACAAACAGTACACCGAAACGGTTCTTCCAATCTGGCACGCAAACAGACGAAATTCGCACATGTGCGGTAATAACGGGTGTTTATTTGTTTCAGCGTGGGCTGGGCGGGCGTGGGAGCGCCTGCTGCGCAAGACGAACAAACGTACAAACATATTCTCCGCGGTGAACAACTTCTTCGCTGATTCGCCGCTGGTGAATCAGCTCAAAGGCATTATGGTATGTTTCTGGGAATTATTTATTTAGAACTTCTTTATATTTTTCATTTCTTCTTTTCATATCTTATTTCATGAGACTTTGCCTTCAACTCAACATTAGGCGAGGTGAAGACAAATTGACGTGCCATAAATAAAAAAATACCATTTACATTCGCACTTTGGAGCTCGTGGTCTTCTCTCCTGCTTCTCCTTTGGGAACAACTGTCTTTTTTCCCCGGAAATCCTGATGGATACCCCCCGCCAAAGACAGTGAGGCTGGTTATGTCGGACTCGAAACTACCCTCACACCTCGGCTGAACTGACGTCTGACTTTCCAACCACGTTAAGGGGCTCGGTCGTCAATAACCAGGTATACCGGCTTTACCTTCAGTAAATTTAACTTGCCTTGTAAGCGGCTTTTTGTCTGTACCTTTTATTATGTACTTGTTGATGAAGATAATTATTGCCCGGCAAACTTCTTGATAACGGACTCAGTCGATTGATGCGCACTTTAGGTCTCCTTCGTTGGCCGTATGGCCTGAATATCACCCTTGCAGAAGCAAATCGCGGCGGCGGCATTAACGCGCCTCCCTGTGGGGGCACCTTAGTCCCCACACCCAAAGACTGATCTGCCGGGGTTCGGAAGATGTGTTTTCGGTTCGAGTCACATCCATAACCACCTCCACCGGCTTTGGTGGAGGCAACATCCATGGGTATTTCGCGCTCTATAAAAAAAATAACTTTGGTAGAAAGTGCGGGGCGTCTGTCAATCAATTATTAATTATTAAGTATAGATTATATTAAACTAATTACGTGCTCAAAGGGCTCGTGTCACTGGTTGATTAGATTAGTAGTAATAGGTTATTTCGGTTGGCGAATTAAGTAGAGTACATTAGCGAGCTTTTGACGCTTATTCACGAAGTTTCTCTTACTATATTTAAACGATTTTGAGAGATTAACAGGACAGCAGGATTGTTTATTCAAGATAGCCTTCGTATTATTTATTATTCTATTTTCTATTGACGATGCGTCCAACGATTCAAATGGAGTGGATGTTTTCCAAAATCTTTTCGTGAATGTGATAAATGTATGACAATGAAATGGACGTCTTCCAGCTTTGGATTACCAAACGTATAAAATCCATGCATCCAATCCAAACGGACGTATCGTCTATGGCTACCTTTAGGCCCTTCTTACATTAAACTGAAGTTGAGAAGGCTCATATATTATTACACGATTTTAGTTTTCTCAATTTCTTGACCAATTGAAATATGACCAATCCATGGGTTCCGTCGTTTTGCCAAAACTTTTTCGAGAGAACTCGTGTTTTAAAGGCAAAATGCAAAACTGGAGTTGCCCGCAACTCGAGTTCGAGCAATCAATAGCTCTCAAAAAATCATGTAATTTAAGAGCCTCGCCAACTCCAGTTTCCTATTGTGGAAACGTAGTTTTTTCTAGTTGTCTACAACATATAAATACCCGTAATTTCCAGTGCTTCCACGTAGTCAAACTATTTTGTCAAACTGGTTTGACCACGAGGAATTACGTTTCCTCGTGGTCAAACTAGTTCATCGACCCACCCTGTATCAATCTTAAGTTAAAAATGTGTACATTTATGCAAGTAAGTGTTACCAATAATACCATTAGATTTAACTTAAATCCTGTAGTGTATTTATAACATAACATAAAAAGAAAATTATCATACATGACAAAGAAAAAAATAATTTAAAAACCCGATACGAAAACGAATAAAGTACCAGGAGAACATAAAATAACAGCAGTCATCTAAGGTTAGGTTTGAGCTGTGGGCAATAAAATGAGCAAAACAAATGAACGTCGAAAAACAAAAGACAATCGTAAAGTGATCTGACAACGATTGTGATTTTAAAAAATGGGTGCATGCAATTTTCGACCTTATCGACAAAACTTTAGAAACACTTTTATTGGGTAATATAGATGACACTGATCATGAATATGTAAAAAAAATAGGAAACTGAGCAATGTCGATAAGGTCGAAAATTGCATGCACCCATTTTTTACAATCGCAATCGTTGTCAGATCACTTTACGATTGTCTTTTGTTTTTCGACGTTCACTTGTTTTGTAGACTTTCATTTGTTTTGTAGACGTTCATTTGTTATGTAGATGTTCATTTATTTGTAGACGTTCATTCAAAAATAATCCTTATCGCACTTTATTTAAAAAATAACCAACATCTATTTCATTATGGATCAACTCCATTTGGCATTTTGTTATGAAATCATCTCTATACACATGTTCACTCCGACGAGGAGATGGTTCTTCACAGAAACTTATTTCTTTTTGTAATAATGTTGTGAGCAAACGTGCAACTGTTATTGGATGATGCCTTTTCATCGCTTTATTTAGTTGGGCATTCCAACTCTCCACAACATTATTTGTGCGATGTCTTTGTCCGTATACGCACCATTGCTTTATGAAGAATTCATTTTTTAGCCACGTATTCTCGAAATATTTAAAATATTTTTGAATTTTGTCTGTGTTAGGAGTATCAGATTTAATGTAACACCACCCTTCCGCAATTCTGTCATCGGGGAGTAAAGCGAGTGCTGAACATAGTCCAACAGCTCTGTTTCCATCTTTGCTCTTGATTTTTAGTTTTTTTGCCCGCCTCCATTGGGAATTAGTGAAATGGTAAAAACAGTTTATGATTTGAATGTCGGGAAAAATGCTTGAAATGGCCGTGCTCGCAGCAGTTTCAAAATCAAGATGAATTTTTTTAGGAGTCCAATTGGGTATTCTTGACTGTAACATAGAGAACAAGATAGTATACGATTCTTCAGTTTTATCCGTCATTAAAGTGTAAATAACGGGGAGCACGTGCGTTGTTGTTATCGAAGTAGATAGATCACCATGCATTGTATATAACTGAGAAAAAGGATTTGGGCAGCTGAAGAATGTACCATCCCCGAAAAACTCTTTTAACTGAACCATTCTTTCCCGATTAGTTTCAGAGCAAAAAACCATAATCCGCCGTGTTTCGTCAATATAATCCGCCAAGAGAAATGATTTCAAGCTATCAGGAACTGTTACCTCTTTGAAGTGTCGGAAGCACGTCTTTTTTTTCCTGTTATACAAATCGGACTTGAGGCTGCCGAAAGATGGCAACGTAACTCGATCTTCAACCGACTTCTTTTTTTCTTTGTATACATCCGGAATAGGGACGTCACTGTTACTAACTACCTCATGTCTTAATTCATCAATGACTACATCCATCTCATTTTTTTTAAAATCGGCATTGCATGTGTGGCTATTGCATTTAACTATGACTTCATCCTAAGTAACAAAATAGAATATATTGAATTAATGAAGCGGAATATAGAATAATTGGAGCTGAAGAGAGAAGAGAAGATTCTCCATATATAATACTGGAGGTAATAATTTGGTATGGTACCTTCAGAGTAACCGATCCCCGACACTTTTCCTTTCTTCGCTGGCTGCAAGCCCAGAAAACGTTCTCATTTTTATATGTACGCCATTTATAGTATTGCCGGCCTTCCAGTAGAAGAACTGTTCCACCTTTACGTTTCACATATTTTAAATTCATCTTAACTACTACTAATAATAATAATATTACTAATAATAGTTAGGTACTAATATGATAAGGAAAACAATTTCACAAACGTCGCGTCGCTGTACCTGACATTAGACATCAACTTATTACTTATATTATTATCTATGACTGTATAATGAATACATAAACTGCATGCACGTTTTGAAAAGAGGCCGCAATGTGAATGAAGTTTGACCACGAGGAAACATAATTCCTCGTAGTCAAATCAATTGGATAAAATAGTTTGACTACGACTGTACACACCAATTAAACATTAACACAGGGTGAATAATTCGATTAGTTTGACCACGAGGAATCATAATTCCTCGTGGTCAAACCAGTTTGACAAAATAGTTTGACTACGTGGAAGCACTGGTAATTTCGGTTGCCTAGTGTACGGGTCGCCATATAAGTTTATAAGGTAAAACGGGGTTAATAGGAATCCAGGGGTGATTAGGCATAAAATGGTCAATGCAATATTTTATTCTTTTACATAAATTTATTTAAGCCCATTACCATATATTTGATGATTCTGTTATTATAAACCGGTCCACAGTTTCACTTGAAAGAAAATAACTATAGAATTTAGCTGACCATTTTATCCCTATCCACCCCTGGATCCCTATTCACCCCGTTTTACCGATATGCGAAACTCAAGTTTTGAATCGCGGCAACTCCAGTTCCGTTTTTGTGCCTAATGTAAGAAGTGTCTGTACGTTTATCGAAGCTATTCAAAATCCTACCAGACAGTTAATGTCTGATTGGATTTTGTATAGTTCCATAAATAGTATCATTTTCTACATGATACCTAGCATAGAGATTGACGTCATCCACCACTGATGGACTGCTCGATTGTTTACACAAATCAGACATGTTGCATACTATGTGTGTACCTACCTACTTCAGCCATAACAATGCTTCGTTAATATATAACTTTATAACAATCTACAAACAACAGAGCAGGTTTAAGTGTATTATCAACGTGCTGGCTCTTGTCGTTCAAAGTTATTTTAGCAGTATTAAAGATTTATGTGTTTGCTTGAAGAATCTTTTAGTAGAGGCGATAAAATCGTGATATATACCTAAATATATTTATATAATAGTAACGTTCACACCTGTTAGAATGATGTACAGAATGGTGTAGGCAGATAGCTATTATCTGTAATAAATTTTCATGCATGATTTGAACCTTTTTATAATATATGATTTGAAGTTTATTTTTAGCAGATACCTACTAATATCTACCCAGTATTTACCCAGGTATATACCCAGTTATGGTACCCAGTTTTCATTTAAAAAATATAATAATATCTACCTATATTTTTTGTTATTTTTTTGTAGACGTTATTAAGAATAATAAAATGTTTATTTGAATGAATAAAAGGAATATATAAAATCATATAAAGTAATTAATAAAATACATAAACTGAACTAAATAATGTACGTTTGTAACTAAATAACATGAAAAAGACACTGTTAGCGGAACAATTCTTATATTTCAACATTACGTTGAGAGCGCGAAGTTCCTGATAAACCGCCGCCATCTTGCTACTGACAGCAATGATTTTTCTCTCTTCTTTGGATTTCTAAAATACTGGCATTTATCGCATTTCCTTTGTGTTACTGTGCCGGAATAGGTCAATTATCGCGCTCTGGTGGACGAGGGGGGAAAGAATATTTATGAGAAAATATACCTTTTGGGGGAACAAGGGAACCCATGGACGCTGAATCGCACTGGTTAACTTTTGCACCATAAGTTGATACATGCATACTGATAAAAATATACAGAAGAATGTAGACATTCATGCATACGATTTATTTGCATTGACCAAATATCGAACCTACGATCCTTCGCGTAGCAGTCGCAAGCTTAATTGCTACGATTTGCTACGTCACAAATGGCGTTAAAAAAAATTATATACTTCAATATTATACTCAGTTGAATACCTATGTCATACCAAAAAAATATATCATTTAAAAAAAATATTAAATTTTAAAGATGTTTGTTTGATGTAGTATTAAGATATTGACATAATCTCGATGGATATTTGTTGATAGTGTATTGTGTAATGGTGACGCTCTTTCCTGAGACAACTAGGTGAGGTGAAGTCGAATTGACTGGTCCTAAAAAATAAACTTACCTACAAGTGGCAATCGCACGTATCCCGCACAAGCTCTAGTAGCCTCTAGAAGCTTTAGCTGTGTGTTACGTGCTAGCCCGGTCAAAGCGGCAAAAATGGCCGTAGCAATGTAGCTTTAGTTTTAGTAGGTTTAGTAGGTTCAGCCGCATCACAGTTAGACTGGAAAGCCGACCCCAACTGAGTTGGGAAAAAGGTTCAGGGAATGATGATGCAAATACACGTTATAAATCAAAGAGGAAACTGTACATACCTATAAAACGGATGAAATAGTTATATGGGCACAAAGGAAAACCTAAGAGTGCCTGTTTAGAGCGATCTTTAAGCGCCAAAACGCCTTTAGAGTCAAAAAACTCACATTTATTATGAAGCTGTTGCTTGTGGACTTCCTATGATTCTTATCCCGTTCCTACTGCTGACCCTACGACACCAGATAATGTGGTTTTCTATTGGTGAAAGAATTTTCAAAATCGGTTCTGTGGATCCAGACCCTCCGGAGCAGTACATTATACTCGCTCACAAGCATATTCGCAAAACATCATATTCTCGTGTTATGATATGATACCCCTACTACTTCACAAACGTAATAGATTGCAATTCCGAAACCATTTTGGAAATTATTCATTATTTTTTTTTGTATACTTATAATAAGAATTTTATGTATTTCTATTTACCACAGACGCGACAAACAAGTAGCAGCGGTGGTGAGCCAGGTCCTCCAGATGAAACTTCAAGGTCAGAGGGCCAGGCACCTCCATCATTGGCCGTCAGTCGCTCCGAGAGGTGAGTGTTACATTAAAAAACTACGTTTTGGGCATTTGGGCAACAAGAAAAAACTGCAGTTACGTCGAATCCAATTACACCAATGGTTATGGTGCACGATATTGGTTGGTGTTAGACTGACATGGTCGATACATGACAACCGATATGTCGGCGCTGTTGCAAGCGCCATGATCGCGGTGTATGGTGGTGTATCTGTTGCTGCATAAAATCAACAAATATGGTAAATATCCCGAAATATTTAACAGTGGACATTGGTTGGGCGTTATTTCTATAAGTAACGATCATAGTACCGCGGTAGCCTAGTGGTATGGGTATTGGACGGATCCCAGGTTCCATCATGGCACACACCAATGACTTTTCGATGCTTTTCGAAGTTATGTGGGTATTTTTATAGGGCAGGTTTATAAGTGCCCGGTTAGTGGCAATTGGCTCGCCACCTATTGCATTGGGACCTAAACATAAACTGGCGAAATGTGGGTGCTAGCACCTCTGCCTACCCCTTCGGGGATATAGGCGTGAGTTTATGTTATGTTTAACTAAACATAATCAAATTCGAATTTAAAAAATAATTTATTCTGTAGATGCAGAACGGAATAAGTCAAGATATCCGAGATGTGACTAGTAATAGAGCTATAGGAAAACCAAAAAGTGCTTTAAGATTTTATTAAATCGTTAATCTGTTAGATCACATAATGGAGCTCGTTCCGGAAGCGTCCCTTACCCCCTTATTTTCACCAAGAAACAAGTTGTATCTATACATGTTTGATACAAGTCTGGTTGAAGAAGTCCTGTCAGAATACAATTACTAGTTTTATACATGTATTAAAACTCAGTCAAACAAGTTATAACAAGTCTAACACATTGTTGTTCACACTGAAATTTGCGACATATTCCAATTTGTCAAATACATATTTTAATCCTCGATGAAAATGAGGGATTATATCGATCGAACACGTTGGCTTGCAAACTTGTTGAACTTATAGCCAAGCACAGAATAACTTAGTGTTTTGCGGCTTTCATAAGTAATTCAAGTTAAGCAAGCAATAAAGACACTTTGCAGCACTATTTTGCTCTCATTTGCTAGGTAGGTATATTCAGTATTAGTTGAAAGGAGCGGATCATGCAGAAATCCTTATGACCCTAATGACAAATATGCAGTTGAAACAAGTGTAGGGGTTAGGATCGGATTAGTGCAAAATATACCACATGCAATTTTAATCTTATTCTTCTTAAAATGGCTTCTTCTGCAAGCAAATTCGCCGCAATTTCACCAATGTCAATGTAAATGTAATACAAAATTATTAATGGTGACTGCAATTTTAATATTAGCCAATAGCAACTGTCTCTTACGTAGTATTGTATTCTCTTTACGACGTTCGTGTAACCTCAAAACCCCTACAAGAATACGTCACAAGCTGGTTTGACTATGTAGGTTTTGGTGTGGCCTCATGTACCCAACCATTATTACTTTTAAACAGAAGCGTACGAAATTGAGCATACAAGAAAAATCGGATAAGTTTTAACTCGAGTTTTTCATCTCTTCCATTAGAATAACAACTTTAAAAGCTTTAAAAACTTTCAATTCATATTAACGATGCAGCTTTGAAAGCCTTGAACATTTTCTTCCTTTGTTTGAATACAAAGAACATATTTTCGCACATGAATCAGCAGAAAAATTGTTCAGCTTTTCAATTTCCGTACGATGAGACGCGAAAATACTACTGGAGCGACAATAAAACGTGAATGAGCAGAATTAAAAAAAATAAGCGGAGTCGACACGATCGAAGTCGTGGTACAATGAAACCTACTTACGAGTACTTGAACGATATTATAATCGTAGCGAACCTGATCATAACTGCACTTGGATCGGGTAAATAACACTGCTTTTTAATAAATTGTGCTGAACAAAGTAGATTCGATAACGATGCACGATTCTCAGTTCTACGTAGGGCACAGGGCTACGGGGCAAAATCAATCAACTACGCAACGGATTTAGATGGGGTTTTTTAATAGATAATGATTGAAGAGAAAGGTTTATATGTATATAACATCATGCTACAACCAACTGACGCGGAGCAGAAATGAAAAATGTTGCAAAAACGAGGTAACGCAGACGAAGTTGCGCGAGTCAGCTAGTATTCCATAAAGATATCCCTAGAGGAACAAAGTGTGCGTGTGACATTCATATTTTTATACAAAACCTAGGTGTGAGAAAGTGACTGAGTATAACCGTAAAATATTTTTTTATAAATCATTATCATCTTTTACATCATCACTATCACTATCACTATCACTACATAGTATAAAATAAAGTCGCGTTTTCTGTCCCTATTTTTCTTGTCCCTTTGTATGCTTAAATCTTTAGAACTACGCAACTGATTTTGATGCGGTTTATTTCAATAGATAGAATGGTTAAAGAGGAAGGTTTATATGCATATAACATCATGCTACGACTAACAGGTGCGGAGCAGGAATGAAAAGTGTTGCAAAAACGGGGTGACGCAGACGAAGTCGCGCGGGTCAGCTAGTAAATAATATATTGCAGTAACGTCAATGTTTCTATACTAAAAGTCACAAATCACTGCTACTGATATTTTAACTTTGGTAAAGCGGTAATGAAGAAATCTGTAGGTCTATTTACGCTACTATTAATGCATATGATGTATATCAAATGTAGCAACAGGCAAATATACAAACGAAAGTCGCACGTAGGTGTCGATCGATATGCCCCGGTGGATTTACTGCCGCTCCGAAGGAATTTAACGGCCGGTTTATTGCTCTTCTGATGACAACGGGAGAATCAAGGGTCCCAGCTTGTGGTTAAATATGGCGAGATAATGTGCCAAATGGTTAGGGGTCTGAAATATTTTACAAGTGGTGTTTTTTTTGTTTCTGTATTCAAGGTTTATTTGAAAATGAGGTTGAAAATAAAACTAATTTTATAAGATTATTGTTTTGTGATGGAGATTGAGATGGTTACTGTCTTGTGACTGCAACAGATTACATCACGGTGTATTAAATAAAAACTCAATATAATGAACACAATTGATTAATATATATGGTGACCCAGTTCAGTTGTACTGATTTCTGCTGATGAAATTCAGTCTATGGAACTCATATTTTGAATAATCAACCTTGGTTTACTTCTGCTTTCCAATGGATGACTGCGGCTGAAACGGAAGATGTGATGCCTCCTAGCCAGATGGACTGACGACCTGACAATGATGGATGGAATAGACTAGATGGGGAAGGCGGAGGAGCAGAATAATAATATTTTTAATTCATTCATTCAATAATAGGCTGGGTGGCTTAGGATAGGTACTATAAAGCCGTCAATGATAGAAAATTTCCTGAGCAAAAAGTTTTAAGCACAAAAAAAAATAAAATGCACGATTTGAAAATAGAACACAAAATTTGAAAATAGAACGCGTCGTTCGAGGATTCCCAACTTAATTCAAGAGAGATGAATTACATACTTAAACATTCAACATTATGAACATTGGGCGCAGTGGGGCTACAGTAGGGAGCAAAAACAATTCATGTTTTTATTGGAGTTTTTATTGTACCTTGTATAGAAATGAAAACAAGAAATAGCATTTACGGTCTGCGATTGAGATGGCTGGCCGATTATTTATTTATCACAGCTGTGTAATGGTAATTTTGAGCTGAATTTCATTTTCTTTGCGCGAAATATTATTCTTTCGGAAATCAAATCCGTCTAGTCATAATGGGAAAATTCGAATCTAGTACTAAATACTAAAACTATGAACTCGTATTAAAGCATTATCGAAGATTAACATCAGCCTAACAAACGTTCATAGATTTTTTTCTTTTTCTTCTGTGTTTTTCTACCGTGTTAATATAGCATAATGTAGTTGTTTGTCTGTTCCATTTTGGTTTGTTAGTAGTGTAGGTACTCTAGGTATAACCCTAATGTTGCCACTCATCGTTCGACCCTCGTAAATCACATTTGTACAAACCACAAATTACACCTGAATGAAATATTAGTGGCCGTTTGAAAACCATTTTGGGTCAAGAATAGTCTCATGAAAGGGTTAGACTGAACTATTTGAATCGCATACGTATGTATGTACGCACGTATGTTGAGTTAGTACGTATGTATATAGTAAAATCAACAACTGCGTGAACTGAAAGAGGATGCCACTTTCCCTTTAATAAGGTTCATTTTGGTTTGCATTAAAAGAACCTTACAACATTATGGATTTGGTTGGGACGGCCGTACTTCCTATTTTCACCACTTTACGAATTTTAACTGAATGATGACTTTGGGGTCAACACCCAAGAATTTAGTAATCTGGGTCGCAGGTTAAGGGACAAAACTGGTAACTCTCGCTCCGCCGTACCAGAGGCAAAGGTTGGCAGTTGTTATTCAGCGGGGCAAATGTCGATAGCGGCATGGGCACATTTGCCCCTGGTACGGTGAGGAGCGGGTTAATTGATTAATATTGACAACTAATATGAATTTAAGATTCAAGAAAAAGTCTTAATATGAAAGTAGGTACATTATAGATACGTTGATTTTATACCTTTACCTTCTTACACAGGCTAAATCGTTTTGAAAATAGTAATTATTATCCATCATGTCGGCAAGAAGACCTATTTTTGGTATTTTTGGTCTTTGATATCTGAGTGTCAAAGTTAGTCAGTAAATTGAATACCTACAGAACATCATGTTCACTGTTTGTGAATTCAAAACACTTTTACCGCCATGGTACCGAATTTATAATACAACTATTTAAATTTGATAAAAACACAGACTCAGATTCTCTATGGTTTTGAAAATTGCTTTGCTCGCTACTTTTTCTTTTTATTTTAAGCTATTTCCTCATTTTCTCGCTGAGGTGAGATGAAACTTCGTTAAGGCTCAGGATTCTAATTTTAAAATCTATCACTTGCTCGGTCTTCGGTTGAAAGTAACTTTGAACTCCTATGATTACTTACAGACCAGCAAGTAAAAGCCGTATATAACAATAATCTGAGTCTAACGAATTACTGCGCCAGTGGACTTATTTGCTCGCCGGACAAAGTCTATTGTTGTCACTGGGCAAACCCTTCACATAAAGAAATGCTTTTACGAGTAGTTAGGCGACCCTTTCCTTCACTGTTAGAGCTTCCATTGTTCGTAAATTATACATTTAGTAAGTTCTTCGCTACTGAATCAAAATATAATTGTTAATATCTATGAATAGCGAAACTTGGGTATTAACGCAATAATATCGTAAATATCATAGAACAGAAAACACTAGTAGAAATGCGACACGATAGTTTCAGTAGCGGAAGTAATTGATTTGAATAAAAAAATTTACTACTACTTTTAATGCCATATTAGCTCAAATCATATGTACTACAAAACGAAAACAAATTTTCCCTTTTTAGGTAGTGGGAACTAGACTGCCACCACCGTTTTTTTAAACTTTCAATACACTTTGGATCAAACAAGCTTGAATATTTACGAAAACGTTTAGGCGTATTCTTACAAAAAGGTTCAATTGTCGAATTTATCGTTCGTTGCGTAAATACGTACACAAATGACACACGCGTGCGCCGACTACATCAGACTTCCACTTATTTTTTGTTTTTCATGGTAAATACAATAATTTACCTTTTGATTAGCTTGAGGGCCAGCTTGTAGTAGTCGTGGTCAAGGCAGCCGTGCACGTCGACTCTACGGCAATGTTTAAAAGTCACTATTTCTAGAAGGACGTTCTCTACCTTGATGACCTCGGAAGATGTTTTTTCACGTCCGGCTAAAAGGACTCGATACTGTAGGAAAAAAGAAACACGTGTGCTGGTAAAGAAGTCCAAGACTTCAGGGTGCGGCAAAGAAAA
The DNA here is from genome assembly GCA_963691645.1 of Pelosia muscerda. Classification (NCBI taxonomy): domain Eukaryota; kingdom Metazoa; phylum Arthropoda; class Insecta; order Lepidoptera; family Erebidae; genus Pelosia; species Pelosia muscerda. The sequence continues at coordinate 4,581,901 of OY829118.1, forward strand.
GAGTTGCTGAACTGCTAGTTCTTGATTGATTTTTTGCACCATATGCGGGTGACATCTAAGCCATATTATTCTATAAGAAACGAGAGGGTAGTTCTATATCTACTATATAAAAATAAGTCGGGTTTTCCTTCCTGACGCTTTAACTCCAGAACGCACGAACCGATTGCCACGGTTTTGTATTCGTTGGAAAGGTCTCGGGCTCCGTGAAGATTATAGCAAAGAAAATTCAGGCAAAATTTCAACAGAAAAGCGGGAAAATCATTTTTTCTAGCCATCTGGTGGCGAAACGGAGTTCGCCGGGTTTGCTAGTCTACTATATAAAAATAAGTCGGGTTTTCCTTCCTGACGCTATAACTCCAGAACGCACAAACCGATTTCCACGGTTTTGCATGCGTTGGAAAGGTCTCGGGCTCCGTGAGGTTTACAGCAAAGAAAATTTAGGAAAATTTTCAACAGAAAAGCGGGAGAATCATTTTTCACATGGGGAAACGGAGTTCGCCGGGTTTGCAAGTTCACTGTTAAATATTTCGGTATATTTACCATGTTTGTTGATTTAAATTGTTGATTTAAGCGCCATGATCACGGTGTACCTACTGACAAGTCTGACGACCGCCGAGCTAGTACATATTGTTGTCAACCTTCTTTCTACCCTCTTTCTCACTCGTTTACTACGCGCGCCGCCACAATATTTAACAGTGAATATGTAAATGACCATGTCAATCTAAAATCATACATTGGGTAGTTTTAATGGAAAAACACAACAGAATAATCGCATTGTGGAAATAGGTACGAAAACTAATAGAAGCAGTAGGTTATGTCTTATATTATTTCATTACAGTCGACAGCCGGACGCAGAAACCCCGTCTCCATCGAAGCCCCAACGTCAGGTGACGTTCCTAAAGCCGGCGGCTGACACCACCCTAGACAGGAAGGCTTCTATCGTTGACGAAAGATCGGGAATCACCAGGACGCAGATGAAAGGTAGGAATATATGTAAAGTCTAGAATATATAAAGATTGGGGCCCTGTTAGGGACGATACACAAGAAAGCAGTAGGTATTTGCTGCGTACACAGTACTTACATACCTATACTGCCAAGAAAATGACAATGGCAAGAAGCAATTGCTGCGTTAATGTAGGTATTTGCGGGTTTGGTGTACCTAGGCCCTATGACAAATATTGTATGAAGTATATAGTTATGACAGAACGGAATTAATCGGGAACTATATAAAATGTTTGTATATTTACCCCGACTCAAAATGAAAGGAAGTGACATTACGTCTATGGTCTTGAGACGACTGAAGAGGTGAAACATCAGCGTCTTCGTGTCGCGAGGGTATTTCTAACTACCCGCATTTGGTCTTCATTATTAGTTCACCCGTTGTTCACTCACTAGGGCGACCATTATTTGACCGACACGCGAAAGTCATCAGTATCGTTCCCGTTTTTTAAACTGTTTAAGTTTGTTTTTTTGCCTCCACCATAAAAACTACAGAGTGTTATAAATTTGACGTGTCTCTGTGTGTGTCTCTGGCATGGTAGTGCCCGAACGTAGGAGTTTATTTTGATGTAGTTTCTTTTTGTTTGAAAGGTGAATTAGTCGAGAGGGTTCTTAGGATGTAGTTTGCGAAATGATAAACATATCTGGAGAGCTTTACTAGTAAGAGGTCGTCCAAAACGCTTGAACGCTTGAATTAGTTATTTTAAATTACTCCGGAGTTTTTTAAATTATTTTTTTAATTCATTTTAAGTAGGTACCTACTTACCTGTTTTTATTCCGTTTTTGTTTTCGAGAGCGGGCGCTCTGATTTATCAACTGAATATCCTCTTAAATATTTACTAGTTGTATAAAGAGCGAAGCCTCTTGTGAAGTCACTTTCTGCTCCTAATTTAGTGCATCTTATAACTTATTAACGATCTACTTCGCCCGGGTAACAATTTATGTTGATAGCTTTTGACGAGTGTCTGCAAAATCATCCGCGCTATGAAACTTCACAGGATTTTGCTTGAATACATTGGCGAAATCTTGGCGAAAAGTTTTGGAGTCACGCTTCGCGTTTTTAGCTACATTTCATGGATTCAAATAAACGTTTTATAAAGTTGTTTAATGAGTTTCATTGAACAAAACGTGTAAACTCAGTTTAGTTTTCGGATTATTACCTACTTCCAAAATCCATGTTCAGGCTATTATGATGTACATTTTATCAAATGTTTGTCAACATTGACTTTGCTTACTCTACCTAACCATGGTTATCGAAATTGTACAGAATTCCGCGAAGCCTTCCGCCTGTTCGACAAGGATGGTGACGGGACTATCACCAAAGAAGAACTAGGCCGAGTGATGCGCAGCCTTGGACAGTTCGCGAGAGTCGAAGAACTACACGATATGCTGCAAGAGGTGGATAGTGATGGTAAGTGTTACTTATTTACCACAAGTTATTTATTTTTCATTTCAGACTACTTACCTATCTAAGATGCTGGATCGCCAAGAGCATTAGTAAGCTCTGCACTTAGTTCAACGAATTTCAATGAAATCCGGGTATTATTAACGCGATCATGTGGTTAATAATAATTGATTTGCGACATTTTATCGATTTGAAAATGGATCCAAGATGGCCGCTGCCTCAAAATGGCGGAGTAGGTATCTAGGTACATATTTTTTCACAACTTCCTCAATTATTATGGGATTCAAATGATTGACTAGTGGAATACTACCTATACAAACACTTCGCTATGACTTTCAAATCCAAAATGGCCGCCACCATAAAATGGCTACTTACCTTTTTATATACCTACTTATTAGGTACTACATCCTAAATATGGATATCAAGAATGAAAGGGCTTGAGAGTAGATTAACTTTGTCGTTTTTTGTATAGGTGATGGTAACGTCAGTTTTGAAGAGTTCGTCAGCATCTTGTCAAAGTCAATGGGCGGCATGAGTGGCCCGACCTCTGCAGAACAGGAAGAGAGAGAACTTCGTGATGCCTTCAGGGTGTTCGACAAGCATAACCGCGGGTATATCTGTGCATCAGATCTCAGAGCTGTGCTGCAATGTCTTGGAGAAGACTTATCTGAAGAGGAGAGTAAGTATCTATGCTGCAGAAAATATAAAAAAAAAAAAAATTTTCACTGTATAAAGAGAAAGCCTAGCAGTGGACTGCATTGGCATAATAATTTGACTGATGTGATTTTTTTTTAACATTTTTTTTTCATCCAGTTGAAGACATGATCAAGGAAGTAGATGCCGATGGCGACGGTCGCATTGACTTTTTGGGTAAGTATTCTCCATTTAATTTTCTTTTTTAATGTGAGTAGGTACGCACTACTTAATTTTGTGTAGGTAGGTACTTAATTCATTTAAAAGATTATGAAACAGCTGTCATTTATGTAGGGAAATAAGTGTTGACGTTTCTAATTAGGCGGAAAAATGTTCGAGCAGTTTTTTAGCGGTAGTTTAAAACTTTATTCCATTACAACAAAGCTTAATACTCCGTAGGCATGCAACAACTAACAATAAAATACTACTGCATCGTATTTTCAGCCTTGTGCAAATTGGAATAAGATTAATATTTAATCAGCACTATGAAAATGCTTATGGACTTTACTCTTAGGGCTGGAATTTATCCGAACACCTTATAGGTATGACACTTTATTTCATACACATACCTACCTACCTACTACCTTCCATTGAGACAAACAAACAAGACCACATTGCATAGGTATAGCTACCCTACAAGCCATACTACCCTGTCTAAAAATCCTGTGTACCTAACTGTATTCAATTGACTATTCAGAAATCAACAATTATATTCCAGAATTCGTCCGTGCCCTTGGGGAACCAGAAGATGCCTGTGACGACGAAGATGAGGATGACGCGACCGACGGTCCAGACCTACTCATGCCTAGAACTATCGCTGCTAACTGAACAATAGTTGTTCAGTTAGCAAGTTAGTCAGTTAGCACCTCTAAGATATTATGCTTATGCCAAATCCAAAAGGCCTTTTAGGTAATAGGACAAAAGTTTCACAACCTTCCGACAATTTCATAGGTGTTTTTGCTACATTAGCATATTTAAACAACTAAAACATATCTATTAAAGAATAATCAGAAACAGATGCTTCATTTATAAGTATTTTTGGTTTTAAAACTTAATATCTATTTTCCAAAACTATATGGGTAATTATATTTTGTACTCAACCATACCTACTAGATTTAAACATAGCAACCATTTTAGTAGTAGGTAATTAAACAAAGCTCAAAGTCCAATCTCAAAATTTCACGGCAAAGCTGAATTTCCCAATTTCCCCCATGAAAAATTTATGAAACTAAGTAAGTACCTACACTGAGTTTTCATATTTTGCTCAATAAAAGGCATTGAATAAAATGGGTTAATGCAGTTTAAGTTGAACGCGGTTAGTGTTTACATTAATCCATAAAATACAATCGGAAACTGATACCTACTTTCATAAATAAATATAAATAATACGTGTTTAACGTTAGCAAAGTGGAGCCAAAAATAATCATTACTGCTGTGGTAAAAAAGTACCTACTAATCAAATGAACATAATGAAATTGTAGTTAATAATTTTTGTCATTGCCTCAATAATTGGCAATCGCGTCAAAATCGCCACATTGTAACTTTGTATGTAATAATTTGATTAAAATAAGGTAATTTAGTAGATAATTTTAACATCGAACATTTAGCGTTATTTTCCAAATTACCTACTACCTTCGCTTGAACCCAGTGCTGGTGTTAAAAACCTTGTTCTGCGATTCAAGCACAAACTTCCTAACCTTTTGCGACTACAAACCCAAAAAGGGTGTTTTGGTGCCATATTTAAATTAATTTGCGAGTACAACGAATCGTACCATAAGATCAGTTGTAATAAAAGGACTTGTATCAATGGCCGTAAAATAAAAGATAAAAAAGTCAAATAAAATCTATGACACTCCCCGCCCATTTTTAAAATAATTGCGTGCTTAAACTTTGATGTTCATCAAAATTATTATTTTTAAGCGGACATAAATATATAAGTAATATTGTTATAATATGGTATTCATTTACATTTATTTGTTATATGGCTCAACAGGTAAGTAGCTACTCAGGGTAATGTAGTTACAGTTGGAATTAAACATGAAATATCTATGTATTTTGGTCTAAGTATATAAAATTCTAAACGTTTAGCGTTTTTGCATATTAAAGTAAGTTAATAAAGAATGCTTGTTTGTCTGCCATACCTACTACTAAATAATAGATAGGTATATGATTGTCTAAACTTTATAAATTTTTCCGGGTAGGTTTTTATTATACTAAATATTACAGGTTCCTAATAGTTTCACAAGAAATTACCATATAAGTCAAGTTCATTGCTATAAAACCGTTTTAGCTAAACCATATAAATATTGCGTAATTGAATTTAGTCAAGTTAGTGATTTCTTCCATAAAACACCAATATTTTATAGAAAAAAAATGTAAATATTTTGTCTTTACCTACATAATCAAGAGTGAGATGTCGCATCGTAAATGTACTTTGCTTGTGAAGTTGTAACTTTAGAATATCTACTATTTTTAAATAGTTACTACATACACTTAATATGTCAGCTCTTTAGAAAATAAGCGGAACATTATATACCTAATATAATGCTGGTCAAATTAAAGTAAACACCTAGTATGTCATGTACAACATCGAATTGATATAGGTACTCCGAATAGTCGCTATATCTATGGCTACATTCTGTCTGAATAGATTGTTTATGGATAAACTTTGCCTATAGATAAGCTCTGGTTATGGGTAGATCCTGTCTATGGATAGATTGTATCTATGAAGATTTTGTCTATGTATCGGGAAATAACTGTAAAGTTAGATATGAAAATTGTGAGTCAGGAACACTTTTAATTTGTCCAGCAATGTTGGTTGTTTTTTTAAATTACTCCTCCAAAATATATCTACGAAAAAATAATCATAACTTCCCCAACATATCCTTGCAAGAATTTATAATATACCTACTTACTTGATCAGAGCTTTTATTTGTCTAGTATAATGGATGATAATGATTACTTATGCATTAACTGATATTTCGTAAATATTGATGTTGTACATTAATTACAGAACCAATATACAAATTATTACATGACTAACCGTGTTTTATTTCAAGTGCATGAGTCGGGACTTACGAGTCTGTTTTTCAGTTCTGTCATTAAGCATAGAGTGGTATGACGTTGTGGTGAAAATCCTACACACTATACTTTGTAAAATGTAGCTTGGGTCCTATGACAGCTGTCAGTGAAATCCCGCACATGAAGTCTTGAATTTTCTATTATTGAATGAAGTAGCTGTCAATGTCATACTTTATGGGCATACAGAGCTAATTAGTGATGGGCGATGAATCATCGTGACCACATACTATGAACTATCCATATTTTGAATAAAGCTTAATTTAAAATTGAAATTAATATAAGAAAATATTAATTAGAATTTAATCTTATTGCTTTGGTATTTTAATATCATAATAATGTTTATATTTCAATATACTTGATCCTAAATAATATTGAGTAAATAAAATCCTACATTCAATCCATCAACGCCCTGAACCTGTTTTTGGATTTTGTAAGACACGCCGCGTTTGGCTCTTGGGCCATGATATAGGCATAAGATACACGCGCCAACATCTTGTTGGATATGAACTTCCACTGATCCACTCCACTCATTCTCATCAGTACGAGTGCCAACGCCTTATATGCTACGTATATTCCGTTCTCATTACAATTAAATACACACATACAATTAAATTGAACCTAATTATATGTAACATGCATCAATAATAGCTGGTAGTATCGATATTTTCATCGAATTTCGGACATCCCTATGAACCAAATTTTGACATCTGTCATAGGACCCAAGCTATATTTTACAAAGTATAGTAGCAACAGACTGAGCTGGTCATATAGCTTTGGCATGCTAGATGTAAAAGAAAGGTACTAGTAAGGTAAGGTAAGCAATAAAAAACTTCAAATAAAATTAAAGTATATATTTTAATCAACATTACAAAATATTTACAACTAATACATTTATACACGAGATACAAATATAACAGTGGCTACAGGTATTTTGGCGAGTAAGCACCTACTTACAATACCGAGCTTCTAGAAGAAAGGGAGAGTCCGGAAGAGTTTTGTAGAGCATTCTCTCTATCGCACATCGCATTAACAGTTGGATATGTTGATAGAGTAGTTAATACCATAGATAACTATAAAATATTAAAACTGTAGTTTCGGTTATATAATAAACTATGCATAGTGTGCGATAGAGTAAACGTATTACAAAACTTAAGCCAGTCGATGTTGCCAAACTTTCACTCTCATTCCCGGAAGGGTAAATAAAAAAATGTTATGTCTGACATTGCTCACTAGTAATATGTAACGTTGGATCAATAAACAATCTAATCTAATATCTTCGCGTTGATTTTATTTTATGAAATACATTGATTAAAGTTTCTACTTCCACTATGACCATAAACAATAACTTTAGTTATAATTATTTTATTGTATTGTCTTCTAAATGAGGCTAGACCGAACGAATAATCTACAGTACCTGAATTTTGGTTTGGCACGTCTCGCGTTGGGGATATAAGTGAGTACATCGGTTTTGCAGAACGCTTTCACTGTCGTATATCAGACTGACAGTTTGATGCGTTCATTTCAAAATGTCAGTGCTCTATTAAATCGAAGCAAACCGATCTTGTCAATGGTCAAGCCAAAAGACAGGTGCTACAGTGAAAATGTTATGGAGAGAAATTAGTTTGAATCCAATATATATTAGTTAGTCGAAAATAATTTAATCTACTTAGGTATACCAACTATAAAAAATGATATTGTCCGCCCATTTGTTCTAGTTTCACACATAAACTACTGTGCCGATTACGATTAAACTTTCTGATGTCCAAAACGTTTGCTTACAACTTAAATACTGATAAATATTTTAAAACGAACACCGGCAATATCGGTTATTTATGTTATGAACATGACGTTATTTATTTTAAAAAAAGGAATAAGCATGAAAATAATTTCAGCAACTATGATACGATATAATCTCAAAATTAATTATTTAAGTATATTGTGCTAATTGCGAGAACATATTTTAAAATACCATTCGGTCAAAAATAGAATTATTTTATAATTCATAATGGATATAATTTATTAAATTAAAAAATAACCTGTGAATTTAAGCAATTATGACCTACTTGATAGGGGTTGTCCCTTTAAAAAAATATTTTATGAATTGAATTTGTGATAGTATAAAGATGTTAATGCTATGGCATTTAAAAAGCCAGTTGTATTGTTCTGATTTGAAATAATTTGCTATATACAAGGGTGTCCAAATAAACTATTAAAAAAGAATACTTTGAAGACCTGTGTAGCGTTACAGTATTCTTTTTACTGCTACTTCAGAGCTTACTGATGACTGGTTATTTCTACATAGTGTTTAAAAAATGGTATCTAAGGATGATTATTTAGAACCCATATTACAACACAGTTAAGGGTGATGACATGACTTTTAGTAGTCAATTTACTAATAGCGTGTTTGGACACCCTAATATCTCGCAATCGTAGGAAAATAGACGCTCATCCTTTTGCACAAAGTATATTTTTCAACAACCGTTTCAGTCTGAATTGACAGTAGCTTTCTAATTACACATAGATTATGGATGACTTAGCGTTTACACATACACAATATTGAATGAGGTATTATGTTATAACCTTCTTTGAAAAAATTGTAATGAATTAGCTCAGAAGTTGCTAAACATTAATAAATTTAAAAATGATTTTTAATAAATAAATTTTGTGTATAAATATTTTCCTAATTTTAGAACTAAGGTGATTGGTAACTTTGAATGTGTTCAGCTACTTCTGAGAAATGTGTAATATGTACAATAGTTAGCTGATAGTAGCTACACGTGTTATAAACATTGCCTAGTATTGCCAAATGTTGGTTAGTACTTTGATATATGACATGAATACTTTCAGCCAAAAATAAACTCTTAAACACGTGGTTTAAGGTTTAAATTTCATTAATGCAGGTCACAAACTTAATGCTTGGTGACCATATCTCTCCACGATTGTTTCAAATTATAATAGATATTACAGTCTTGTCTTGATACTATGTTGGCATTAACTATTACGCATTTGTGAAGATTTTGAATTAAAAATAATTATACGTAATAACTGCTACGTCGGAGGTTGATATTTGTGTGGAGACACACTACGTCCATATCAAATTGATGCGATTGCAACAATTCTCTTATTTTATTTAGTCGAGGTGTCGCTATTTTGATCATTTTTGTGCCCAGTGACAATGGAAGGTTTTGGGTTAATTCTTCAAGTGACCCTCTAATCAACACTGGGAGAAATGTTGATGGAATGGTGAATATTGTAGAAATCTGGCGGGATCTCTAAGTTAAATGTTAAACATCGAATAGTCGCCGCGACATGCTCGTGTCAATACATTTTATTGCCATATAGCAAAAAATTATAGATTATAGCATTTCGTGGTAAATTGTACTGTCTCATAAAAATAATGCTATTTTAGTAGAATTTCGTGAACAAATGCGTGAGGTTATAGCCAACATAATATTCAAGGTGCGTTCCAACGCACTACATTTTCATATCTTCCTCTCCACAATATCGAAACCGCGTATTCACTCGACGTTCCACACTTTCTTTACTTGCATCGCCTACTGTTCCTGTCCATTCATAAATATTAACTATTTCGAATTATTACCTCCGGCCTACCTTTTATTGTTTGAATTGATATGACTAGTTCATGTGTTAGTTACTGGCGCTAGTGGATTAGTAATAGTTTACCGATTCCAAACAGGTTTACGCAAATTTTCTACACATGGGTTATTCTAAGCATAAGGAATGACTAGCTAAAATAAAAACAATATATAATTTATTTATCCATAATTGATAATACACTTGTCTTGTACTTCTCCACTGTGTTTATTGCCTTGCGGCATTTTCGAAGGTGGAGAAGTACAAGTCTATTATCAATTATGTATAAAAGTGAGCTACACCAAGTGCCATCAATCAGAAAACAGTAAAAACAACATAAATTATTCCCTGTACCATAAAACCCTAATGTTAGAAGTGGTAAATTTCACACGTTATTTATTATTGTTAATATTATTATGACCAAGGTAGCTTTATATATAATCTGAGCCAGATTTTCCAAAGAATATTCATCTAACATTGAAATTACTAACACTCAAAATTCTGCAAGATTGCCTCAGTGCGATAAGGCCGCCAATTGTGTACTACATAAACTATTTCTGTTACTCATATTTATGTCCTTGATGACTAATAAAGATTTTTTTTTTATTATTTATGTAATAAATGTCATATGCGGGCATATATTACGGTTTAGTAGTATTGATAAACCACTAAGGTTTGTACTAATACTACAAGTTACACATAAAAACCAATTGATATTCAATTGTTTTCTTACATAAATAATAATAATAATATAATTGATCAGGTAGTACGCAGTACACAAATAAAAATAAACAAAAAAATTACGGATAGGTACGATAACAAACAATACAATAAAATTAAAATCCTTTGAAATATTTGGCTCTAGTATATGTATTCAGAAGAGGTTTGAAATATAAGGCTGTGTCTACAAAGACAGCTGGGAAAAATTATGATCTGTGCAATCATACAACACGCATTCATTAGTATGAAGAGCATTTGTGTCGATAGTGTTATAGGTACATTTCTTTAAACTAAAAATTAAACTGAATTTCACGCTGACTTCAAGCCAAACTTGTCAAAAAATGTAAGGTGCAAGCAAATAGGTAGGATATTGAATAGTTAAAAAAATTAAGTGCCGAAACCATAGACATCGACATAACTCTAAATTTAAATTTATAGATAGTCCAATGAAAATTTACAACAGAATAGACCACAATCAAGTGATAATCACAGAATACAAAATCAATAAGAATTGCTCCACAAAATCGACAGTATACCAAAATGGGGTCTAGTTCATAATATCGAAAGTCACTACATCGATGGTCGCTACATCGAAGACGTTCCATCGACGGGTCAATGTATCGATAGTACTTCAAATCGATGGTACGCTACATCGACAGCACCCCAAATCGATGGTACACTACATCGTCAGTACACTAAAACGACGGTACGCTACATCGACCGTACAGCAAATCGATAGTATGCTACGTCGACTAATAAAACACAGAATTTTTATAAGGTTATAATCACAATTTGTTAAATCTGTAAATTGCTTGATTTTGATGTAACCTGTCCAACGATAGATTACATCAAAATAGAAATAAATATAATAAAATAAAATAAATTACAGGTTGAAGTACTATCGATACATTGACCCGTCGATGGAACGTCTTCGATGTAGCGACCATCGATGTAGTGACTTTCGATATTATGAACTAGACCCACCAAAATGCCCTCTCTATATTGTACAAGACATTTGTAGTTTAGACTAGAATATTAAGATATGCATGGGATTGACGTTTACACCTGTCATTAACGTCAAAATACGTTGATAGGCTGATGTCTCGCACATTTAACCTTTCATTATACAAAACAACGACCAACGAAATGCCAATTACCTAGAAGAGCTATAGAAATTCAACAGATTAATAACGCGTTTGCATACAAACTGACATCAATTTAAGGGCCTAGATTGCCCAGGCGCGACGTCGATTTCGCGCGACCGCAGCGCCATTGTTTACTGAAACAACCCACGGGGTGGGTGAATGACCCAGGGAGCGCGATTTGCAAAATGTTTTGCGACAAACGTTGCACGTTGAGTAATTATTAAATTGTTATTGAAGTTGAATATTTACAGCATAACATAAATGTTGAATTATTGGAAATAAACGACTACCTATTTGTAAAATTTTCTAAGAGTAGTTTTTCGTTATAAAATGACCCTAATTACTAGATAAGAGTAGTTGAGACACAATTTTTATGTTTTTATATTTATAATAAACAATCAAGAGCAGATCCGGACAACTTTTTTGTATTCTACATACCTAAAATTCCAACTATGTATTTATTTGTAAGTTTACTACCAAAGTTTAATCTTATTTCGTAAAAATAATTACTGATTAAAAAAAAATTTCGTAAAATATTCATTCAATGAAATAATTGCAAATTCAGTAGGAAGTACGGTTGAAATAACATCGAACCTTTCCCCGCTAGTGTTTATCTCTACGCAAGGAAATGTGCTTATTGCGTAAAATCCAATACTTACTTTTTGTTCACGATCACCTCGATATCTAAAAAATCTCCTAGGGTTTCACAAAAAATGACAATAAATGAAACAAAAGTATAAAATGATTCATACAATTAAAAGTAAGTAAAGAATAACAAATATATGAGTCGCCATCTAAAAAGCGTGCTAGGGTTGTACAAAAATTAGTTAATAAATGAAACACAACTTTATAAATTATTAATATACTAATTAAAAATAATATACTAAGTAAATAAACAATAACAAAATATGAGTTTAAAATTCTAATGTTTTTTCATTTTAACGATTAGGTACTGATCAAATTCTGATTTCTGCTAATTCAATACATAGTATAAAATAAAGTCGCGTTCTCTGTCCCTATGTCCCTTTGTATGCTTAAATCTTTAAAACTACACAACAGATTTCGATGAGGTTTCTTTTAATAGATAGAATGATTAAAGAAGAAGGTTTATATGTATATAACATCATGCTACAACCAACTGGTGCGGAGCAGAAGTGAAAAATGTTGCAAAAACGGGGTGACGCAGACGAAGGTGCGTGGGTCAGCTAGTTGAATATAAAATTAATTGCTATTGCAAAACCTATCAGAATGAAAATATTACCAGCTGCCCGATTCACGTAAAAAAACTGTAGCGTAGTGACTTAAAAATGTCACTTCGTTTTTTGTAAATTAAGCCCTTTTAACCGACTTAAAAAAAAAAGAAGATTCTCAATTCGCTGTATTTTTGAAACGATTTTGATGATTCTTTACACCAGGTAACTCTTCAAAATCGTATAGGAATTGTGGTAATAATTGAGCTATTGGAAGATTTATGACAATCCAAGACTAGATAAGTAAGTGCGTTTAAAACAGAAAACCAAAAGGTGTTTACTAAGTTTCTAAGTTAAAACGACTTTTGGACTGGCGTGTTTACGTGAATCAACCGGCTGGGTAGTTAAGTTACCTCAGTCTCTTTCGAAATCATTAGGCGTTCTTCTCTTTCAAAACACGTAAAGCTCTTTCTTTCCTCTCTTTCATAGCCTCTATGATACTGGGCGCGTCACGAATGGGCATGCTTCGTGACTGCCGAGGATCAACTAATTCTGGAAGAAGGCAATCATAATAAAACCTAACTAATTTCATCTCCATTTTCTCCTTCCAAAATTTGTCGTCCTTTTCTATAATATAAACTTTCATAGGTACAGTAGCACCAAACCAGATGCCAAGCATGCAAACGTTTCTTTTAGTAATATGTACTTGTCCCTGAATTTGGAAATACCAGTTATGATTTTTATTTATGACATAACCCTTGGAAGTCCTGTCCTTAACCCAAAAGGTATGTTTGACCATTGCTTCATCAAGAGTCATGCCAGCTAAAGAATGTGGGCACTTAATTTCAATTAAACCGTTTGCATAAATGCCATCTGGTGTAGTACCAAGAAATTCATATTGATCGTCGACGAACAAACCGCAACCTTGTATACTAATATTCTCTTGAATTTCTAACTGTCTAATTGCGGTTTCTTCGTTTTCGATACCGTACCGTACAGCAGGCAAACTGGAGATATTACTACCATAAACGATTTTACCAACGAGAGCAGCACAACTTGTGCTCTCTCGTTTTTTACAAACTTCCCCGAATGATGATGAGGTTAGTAATTTTCTCCTTGCACTCATCCACTCCGCACTACTTCTTTGCAAATGGGTCGACCTTTCAAGCTCCTCTCTTTCAGCACAAGACAACTTTAAATCGGCTAAAAAAGATATCTTGGCTTTCTCATATAATTCTGGACTCAGATCAGGTTTTTCGCAGTTTGGTCCATAGTGAGCGTCTTTCGATACAGCGCTGTGGCCTTTTTTCAATCTTAATTTAGGTTTAGCAATTAAACGGTTTCTACGATTACAATTATATTTACACTGGCGTCACTATTGTATTAGGTTTAATATGTACCTGTAATGATAGTGTTAACGTTATAAATAAATAAATAAATAAATAAATAAATAAATTTTCCACTTTCGCGATCAAAGGATTAGGACTAGATTTAAATATGACTTCATGAGTTTTAGTATGAATCGATCCCGTATTAAAAGACACAACAGCAGCTGCGCATCGGCCCGCATAAGAACCACGGGAAGAATAATTTACACGCTTACCCCCAACTAATTTGGCAATTACTCCGTTAAAACTTTCAACTATATTACTTGTGCAATTATGAATTAAACTTTTAGAATGATATGACAGTCTTTTACTTAAAATTTCTACCGCGTCCATTAATCCGCATCCAACAATTGCTGGAAGTAACCCAACAGGTTCTATTCGACGAGTATCAGGTCTACAGAAATACTCCTTGCAATGTTGGTGATTACCAAATACGTGTTGTGGACCATTTAGGATATCTTCACTAAGATTTTTTATTTTTTCTTCAAGTGACTGATTTTGATCCCCCCAATATTTAATCGCGCATTTTACACCCGTTCTTAAACGCAAATACCTTTCTTTTATGAATTTCCGTAATTCGCAAGGATATTTAGAGTCTTTCGACAGTTTCTCCAAGCTATTGCAGTAGTTTCGTAAAAGATGATTTTTGCATTCAATTTTCTCTACTATTAAATTATCGTACGGACGCGAATCTAATATTTTTTTATAAGTACTGGAATCGCCGTCTGCTACAAATTTATTATAAATTACACCGTGATCAACAACGGAACGTTTAAACCCCTCAACTATTATGGTCGATTCCATCGCGGTAGATGATCCTGAATAATTCTTGAAACAATGGTGTTCCGGGGGCTGACTATTGTTCTTTGCGGCTCGTGCACAGACTACGCAGTATTTATTTTTAACTCCAAAAAACAATACTTTATTAGTTTTAATGCCAATTATCGCAGCTGCACCGGATAAGGCGGAAAAATTCTTACCATAAGATCTCTTGCTCCAACAACCGTCAACAGCAACAGATATTAATGGTGTACCATTTTTATCAACACTACCTATAGACACTGCGTACTCTTCTTCTTCCTTGACAGCTTCTGCCATGGAATGTGCTGCTGTCTTTTCCCACCAATCGCAAACCGTATTATTAATTTCATTGTATAATGAAGGTGACATGATTGGTAGGGCTACTGCGGCAGTTAATGTTTTTAACTGAGAGTAGCTCCCACCAGATGATATTATACCAGATACTATTTGATGATTCACTTCCATGCTATCTTCTTTCTTTTCAACCAAACATACAGTAAATTTCATATTACACATACTACATTTCATGGTGAGTTTTGAGTCCAGACCAACTTTTACTTCACCTATTATACTGAGGTAACTTAACTTACAATCCATTGGACCGTGTTCCCCTATGGCCTGAAGAGCTTTAAAAAAAAAAGAAACATCTGCTACTCTACGCCCAACTTCCAGTTCATCCACCTTTCCCTCTTGACCGTGTTCAATAACAAGTTCCTGTAAAGAAAGATCATGGATTGATTGTTCAAAAAAAATAATTGAAAAGAATGGGTCAAATTTCTTCAAACATAGTTAAGAAATCCCTAATCTTTGAAACACAACACTAGATCAAAATCTTGAACGTTTTATATAAATAAACAATAAAAAACTGGTTGTTCGTAAAGTCGGTTTAGGACAATAATTTTACGGGATAACGTCATATCATTTTTATCTAACATAATTCACCATTGTAATAAATTGAATTCACCGTCGAGACCCATTGAAATCGTCACAGGCTCGAAGATATTCCTGACTAGCTAAATATTCCTTTGGAAATAGGCCACGAAATACGCTATAATATTACAATGGTGTTTATTTTTATTAAATATTTTTGTTACTTAAGTAGTTCAATTCATTTTTTATTCTGTCGGGTTTTAAAATTTTTATTATGTTTATTTATTTATATGTCATAACTGATGAAGACAAATTATAAAAGTGCAAAAGAATCCGTTTAATTACGCAATAGGTCACTCGGACTTAGAAGACAATTCTAATGATACTAAAATCATCAAAATCGGTTCAATAATTTTGAACTTATCGTGCCACAGAGAAATATTACTTATTATACGTACATACATACGTACACCCTGAACGTAATAGGTATACTTCTTTTTTTAGGCAGTCGCGTAAAAGGAAATTTTCCAAAAAAAAATTCTTGATTCTGGTAAACTACGGGATTTGATCGTGAATTTTTTTTTGAGGAAGTAGGTAATTGAGAACTATTTAGGTACTAAGGTGTTTGTCTCCTAATGAAAATAATAAAAATTTCAAGAAAAAAATCTATACGAGATTTTGTCTTCGCCCATCACTAAGTAGTTTGTTTATTTATGTAACAAGTCTACAAGAATTACGTATAACAACTTACCTCTATACAGCGCGTAGCAGTGTTGCTCTCGGCCTGAATGTTTTCTTTATTTTCCATACTGGAAATATTATTCATCAATATTATCCACTTTTTATTTATTTCGTAATTTTTGTACAACCCTAAGCCAGACCCCAGGCGCGTCGCGTCTTTGGCGGTAAGTATGTCGACAAAGCCGCGCGCCGGTGCTATTTCAGATAGGAAACATACCTACTTTCACAATCTAGACAATATGATGTACATGAAAACGAATAGTAATGTAATAAAATTTATTATTATTAATACCTACTTAGACATGATAATCACACAAATAAAACTAGAATTTTTACAGGACACTCACAAATCTCGTAATTTTTTTCTAGATATTTGGGACAAGACTTAGTGAAGTAGGCAAATAAATAAATAAGTAGGGAGGAACTTACATTTTATTCCGAGATCTTTTGACTTTCATATTTTTGTAATGCGTACTAAATTTTCTTTTTCCTGGCATGGCACTCAAATCAATCAGTCCGCAGATTACTAGGTATTATGTAGCAACTAGCAAGGTCCTGCGAAAAAAACCCTCGATTACCGACTACGCTTCATAAGTCATAACCATACCCAGTCATACGCATACCCCGCCAGTTCCTATCTCGAGAAAATAAAGTGGGCAGGGCTTTGATTGTTTCAAGCCTGAATTGATATCTACTTTACAAGGTTCATAAAATAACCTATTCAACAAAATAGGTATCTAAATAATTTTGCATTATTTACGATTTATATCTAGTTCCATCATGGTTTTCTTTCAGACATTCATTATATCGGTACTTTCTACTTACTGAAAGTAAATTAGTTATAAAAATGTTATACTTACAGTTTTTCACAAAAAACACAAATTTACAACACGTAATATTGCTGGCGCATCCGACACGCGTGGTGTCACCTTGAACCATAAAAACGTACTGCCGATCAGTAGCGATGCGGGTTACTAAATCATAATATCGGGATGCGCGTGATTTTTCATACATTTTTCTATGGAGAATTTACGTAGAACATATCTAGATTTTAGGGCTTTAAAAGAGGAAGTCTTTGTTTGTAAAGGTACAAAAAAAAGTACATAGGTTTAAGTATTGGTTTCTTCAGTGTTCAAAAAGTGTTTCTTTTTATCAATTTGTGTTGATTTATTGGGTAATATTTGAAGAATACGAAGGCATGTTTTTGCATTTTTGTCAAATTTTGTGCGTTTGTTGACGTTTATTATATAGCAATTATTAGGTTTTAAGGATTTAATATAAGACTAACATATATTTTGGTCTTTGATTGTAATATATACAAATTATCATTGATATCAATCATATCTAAATAAGTTAAATATGAAATATCGTAACACTCTTTTCGGTGATTTTCACGATCTGGGCCCTTAAGACTTATTAGATTATCTGTAGAAAATTATAACCAACCACGGTGATGTGATTAAGTCACAATAAGTCAGCGTTACGCAATATCTACGAACATACATACATACATATGCTCACACCCATAGTCGCCGAAGGGGTAGGCAGAGGTGTTTTAAACACCCACATTTCGCCAACTATGATTTTCCGTCCCACGTAATTGAGGGCGAGCCTATTCCCGCTAATCGGGTACTGTAAATAATGGGTATGCCGATAATAAGTTCCTAACCGAAAATGTTGCAGCTGAATAAATTAGGAAAAATAAAATTGACCCGATTCCTTGCTATACGGTGTTAATCACAAGGAAATTAATTACGTGCTTAGCACAAGCACTACCAATATCTTTAATTAGCAATATCTATACTAAGTTTAAGAGCATTTTTTCTTAATTTTATGTTAATGAAGTTTAGTCGTGCATTGTCACACTGTTAGCGTTAAATTAATGACGTCACTGTACGTCATCATCCCGTCACCGTGACACATAACCTAAAAATCTAATTAGAGGTTAGAAGACTTGCTAGCACCAGTAACCACCATACAAACCATACAATATTAAACCATGAGACCTGGTTTTACCGGCTCGTTATATACTGTGGGTCCATGTGGCCGGTGTCACCGAGGGCACGGAGGATGACGCTGCCGTTAGGGTTGATGGAGACCCAGGTGATAGAGCCGTGGTTCAGGGATATCCGGAGCCACCCTTCTGGTGGGAACTGGAGTGCCCTGGAAATTCGCAAAAATGTAAGAATTAGACTGACGAGGGTAATTTTCTTCTTTAATTTTAATGCATACCGTAAAGCGTAAATTGCATAAATTTCAAGTCCTAATATACTTTAAAGCTAGCTGTTGCCCGCGGCTCCGCCCGCTTGAATGTCAGTTATCGCACAGTGCAATATTATATAGCCTATGTTACTCAGGGTGAATGGCAGAAAATTTCTCAGTCCAGAACATGGTGGCCGCCGTTACAGGCGCTGTCCCTGCAACGGCGGTCCCCACCCTGACGGCCTCAACAGTTGATTTTCACGCCACGCTTGAAGCACCCTTTTTTCATGCGCGAAATCCCCACGGATACCAATCCCACGGGAGCCGGTAAGATTACCATATTTGGGTCTCTAGTTGCCGGAGGTGAGATAGTAGGCGAGCGAGAGAGGTGAGATAGTGAGGGGCCCTCTCTTTCGTGATGACCCCCATCGGCGCTCGAAGCACCCGATACTCTAGGATGAAGGAAACACGTGCGCTGGCAGAGCATTCCCGGACTTAATGGTACGACATTAAAGAGTCGCCGAACCGCTCCTAAATAGTTATATGTACTAACAGTATACATTCACTATTAAATTCATTGGGATATTTACCATGTTTGTTTATTTCTTTGAATAACCGATATTTCGGCACTGTTGCAAGCGCCATGATCACGGTGTACCGGTACACGAAATATCGGTTATTCTAAGAAATAAACAAACATGGTAAATATCCCTAAGAATTTAATAGTGAATGTGTAAATGACCATGTCAATCTAAAAACTAACAGTATAGTTAAATAAAGGCTACAATATAACTGACTTACTTGCACACGAAGAAGCGTATAACATTTGCATGGCACACCAGTATTGTGTACGAATCTTCTGTCTGCTCTGGGGGAGCGCGGTGGAAGTACTTCCTGAACGCCGCCTCAATCCTTGCGCTATCCTGGAAGAACTGCTACCAATGCACAACAAGACCATTATTCATTTAGTTGCACACCATTCCATTGCATATGCGCGTTCAAATAAGGGTGAGATTCGAATGAGATACTTTTACTTAATTTTCTAACGCATTCTAATGAATTTTATAAAATATAGTTGAGTGTATGAGTATGAGTTTGTATATAAAATTAATAAAAGTAGTTCTATTACTTTGCAAGGAGAGTTGATCTTAATATAGATTAAATAAATATATTTTAATATTTCATAATAAAATGACAGAAAAGTACCTACTCAAGTTTTAAAAAATGAATAATCAAAATAAAAAAAAAACAAAACAACAAAAATGTACAGATAAAATAATATTGAAAAAAGCTGGCACTATGATGTTGTGAACCCAACGCCAAAAATTAAAAAGCTGCTCTAGTTATCTGTGAATTGGAATGGTAACTGGTTAAAAAAAATAATGTACAATGAATTTTGAATTAAGCCATCCAAGTGATATAATGAATGAATTAAAATGGTAGGTATAAAAAAAATATCCCACATCAGCTGATGAATGGAATAATGTATAACTGGATTGCATATAGGCAAATACATTACAATATTTAAAAAAAAACGCAAGATGTTCCTCAGTTCTTTGACAAAAATATAGTCAATGGGGTACATACTTTAGTTGAAATAAATTATTTAACTAAGTTTTACTCGAAAGAAATAAACACATTCCATATTTTAGCGTTCATTTCAATGTTCGGGACGGTACCAAATGTAATACATATCTATTATATTTTACAGCCTCTGTCGCGTGGCGGTAGTTAATGCGGTTTTTTTAATAGATAGGATGGTTAAAAGGAAGGTTTATATGTATATAACCTCATGCTACGACCAACAGGTGCAGAACAGGCATGAAAAACGTTGCAAAAACGGGGTGACGCAGACGAAGTTGCGCGGGTCAGCTAGTTATTTTATAAACAATAATTTATCCCAGCATATATGACCAATACCAGACAACTCGTTTCTTTTTTTTCATGTGTTATTTTAAATACAACTATGGACATATGTGGCCTTGACCTAAAGGCACTTCATACATCAAGATAAATAAGAGATTTTTCAACTAAAAATAACAGCATTATGATTGCAATTCTGTTTAAGATTGACACAATACAAGATTATACGATAACTCTAAACGCGTATATCTTGTCAAAAGGAAATGTACAATGCATTTTTATCTTAGCGGCCCATCTAGTATCTTATTTTTCGAAACTGAACATAACTAAAGTAAGAGGTAATAACGCAAAAATGTGCAGTGGATACGAATATCACTGCGAGAGAAAGAAAACACGAAAAAAAACACTGTACCAACTGTCAGCGTGGAAACAGTAGGTCAAAGTTTCCCTAAATTGGGAGGTCTTCGTCCAGCAGTGAAATGCGATGGGCGAATTGATTAATTGATTAATATCGCAACGCAAGAGGCGGTCTTTCGAACGCAGGTTCTAATTTTGTCCATTTATATAAATAATAGCCAAAATTAGAACCTTTTATATAATTAGTAATATGACTACCAGTGACAATTTTTTGACCAACCCCAAGTAATTCAAAAAAAAAATGAGAATACTAATTTCCGAATTACTGAACCTAGGGTAACGCTACAACGAAAAAATGCAATTACGAATAATTAGTCTCCGAAAAAGCTGAATGGGGTTGATGGGAATACTAGCAATCTCGGTTACTAATATTCATAAAAAATCTAGGGATAATCCTCTTTAAAATTTTATGTACTCTTACACTGAAATGTTAAAATTAAGGGGGTGAATGTCGTGTACATAATTAGGTATTTTCACGAACACATCATTAAGTGTACAATAGGTAATCTGAAATGTTTGCAAATTAAATAATCAGTAATTAGCCTTTACAAGTTTAAAAAATAGTAACGATGTCTCGCCATGAACCAGAATATTCCATTGATGATTAGCGGCTTTATGGTGGAAAGTCTTAGGGCCTGAAGCAAAACAGAGAAGCAGCATTCAAGACTCCCACAGCAGTCCTAGCACATACACACTGATATTATAGGAGTTAATTCCTTTTAGTTACAAAAGTAAAATTTAGAAAATGGCATTCAACTATCCATCCATTTATTTTCATAATTGGATAAATAATAATATAATTATAATGGATTCACGTAAATAGTATAAGACTAAAGGTTTTAGGAAATTTTAAAGTAATTAATAATAGATTTAGATTGTCTGATGACTATGAACGATGTTGCAATAATTTTTGAACATTGTGTTTTGATTACTCAACCCAATCAAATATAATTCTTTGTTTTCTATAATAAAATTCGTAAGAATATCGGTAGATGGTTTCAACATAATATCGCCCCAAGATGGTTGAATAGGAGAATTACGAGTGTCGTGGATTAAGTCCCCCGTCTTGGCTTGGAAGTACACTTTTCAATTTAAATCGAAAAGACAAAGTCCGTTCTTACATCAAGCAACTATAAAAAAACCTGGAGTTACATTAACTTGAATTTCGAACAATCCGAGCAATCCGCCATCTTGCTGATATATTGTGAGGGTTCTGATTGGTTGTTGAGACTCAAGACTAAAAGAATTATAATATAGGCGGAGTGCATAGAATTAGCAGCATTTCGCTCGCACTCGTGCGATTTGCGAAGCGTAAGGCGAAGACAGAGAGTGCGAGCGAAATGGCGCTACTTTAGTATTACTTTTGGCGTCTTCACATGAATGTTCTATCTATGTTATCCTTTTAATTTGAAAAGTGAAAAGTCAAAATTGGAGTTCAGGGAACTCGAGTTTCATTTTAGTTGCGTAACATAAGAATCGGGTAAAATAATACTTGAATAATTTTAGGTGGGCCCATATAAAAAGAATTAACTCCTTATCACAATATCTATATAATAACTTCTATACTACTGCACTGTATGGAACAAAAGGTTTAGTATTGTAAACTCGTTGTCCACTGCGGTAAGTGTCAAAATTCATTAACTCATTCTGTGCATTTCCGCTCACTGGAGGTAAAATTAAAGTGGGAGAAATATCGCCACTCCTAAACTTTGTTGAACCAGGCCACTATTTTGTGGTCTACTGTTTGCTTGCACATAGAGGTTATTATATAAATATTTAAATAGGCAAATCGATTAGCAGTCTAAATAAAATACACAATAACATACTGATTTCTCTGGTTTCCAATGTCCGACAGGTGGCTCTGGTGGTATCGGAGCACCCTCTTCAATCAGCTGGCAGTCCCGGACTGGGAGGTCAACATGCAGGTGCTTGGTGATGATTTCTGCAGTTTCCTGAGCTCTGGTCATAGTGGAGCGGACCAATAGGTCCCATTTTATGTTCATAGCTGCTAACCTCTTGCCTGTCATATCAGCTTGTAATCTGCCTGTAATTTTCATGGTATTTACTTTAGGTTGAATACGTAGTATATTAAAAAAACACTACGAAAAGAGAGATATGGAGTGACTTGCATACTTTTGATTGACGTTGTCAATAAACGTGAAAAATGTAAGAAATAGGAAAATTTACACATGCAGTTTATTTTTGTTATGGTAAGTGCTTAAAGTTAAGAGAGGTACAGGTATGTACAGAGAGGAGTCAGTAGGTGCTGATCATGGAGGAGGCAATAATTATTTTTATAGAAAGATAAAAAAATAAAATCAGTTACCTAACGGTGTGAGAATTCTTTCCTTGTCTCCCTGCTTATCCACCAAGTACTGTCCGTGACGGATCAGTATCAAATGTCTGACAGATCTGCTTTTTACACTCTCCAGTTTCTCATTGTATTTGTTATCATCACTCTCGTCTTTTAGATATTTTGATTTGTTGACCAATGACTCAGGTGACCGGCTGCAAGTTAAAATATTATTAATAACAATATAATATAAAGTAATAAATAACAGTAGGCATTTAATTTTTTTTTTATGTGAGGAAGGAATCAAATTTTTAATTATTTTGAAAATGTCAGCTAAATAGGAATGCATAACTTATTTTTGTTTACTTGATTAATAATGGGAGCACACACAATTTTGCACTGTACCATTCAAACTGAGCTGATATAAACTTTATAATAATGTTCACAAGTTTATAGAGGACAATACTAAGCATGTTGTTGACTATAAATGAGGCCAAATGATGAATGTAGGTAATAGTAATAAACTCAATATTAGCAATTGATAACACTAGACAAACTTAGAGGACAGTCATAGGTACCTATAAGAAATGATGACTTGATAATTAGTTGAAGTAATTAAAAAACATTGAAACAAAAAGAAGACTCTTTGTTTGGCATGATTAATCAACTTAAATTATAAATAAAGAAGTCTATTGTATCCTTCACTGCTAAAGAATCTCAAGCATATAAATAATACAGTTCCATAAATTATTTTTTTTTTTTTTTTTTTTTATTTATTAACATTCACAACATACATTTTCAAAAAGTAGGAAGCAAACCATAAGCTACTTGAGCTTGTCTGGAAAATAAATGGAAACATTGATAATGTGAACATTTTTATTCAAATCAGACCAAATGAAGTGTCTCACATGTAGCTACTGAATTAAAAAAAAACAATAAGTAGGTACTAAGTATTCATTTGATAGAACGGTTTGGTGCCATTTTTTATGTGGGCACAGATCACATTAATTGAAAAAAGTAGGTCATGACATGACAGCATAGAATTTGGATGTCCTAAATTTATATTTTATTTAGTAAAGCTTAGTTACTTTTTATTTTAGTAAATTCATCAGAAACGTAACCAATAAGTACTACATATGTTTACATATTGTTATCAATAATAGTTTTTTAAAAAAAAAGAAGAATTTAACCATAGAATTAGGTTTTCAAGCAATAGGTTTATTGTACTTACAGGTCCCAATTTTGATCCCACCGCACACTCGGTGTATGATTTGTTGTCCAAGAATTGTAAACGTTAATTTTACTGCCATTATCACTTAAATTGTTTATATTGTAATATACATAGCCACCACCGACTGCACCTAAACTCAGGAGGGCAAGTTTTTGAAATCTAGACCACGAAGCCATTTCGATATGCTTATAAATTGCTATTTAGTAATTGTAAATTCTAGAAACTACTCATTTGTTGTAATATAAAATAAAATCTAATTTTAGTCAGTTATAAAAAAAACAGTTCGTAAACATAACCTCATAACATTTCCTACCGTTCTGACGGAAACGCTGTGGTGTGACTTGACAAATCTGACACAGCCAAGTCAATGACATTTATAGTGTAGGGCGTTGCCATATTCAAGACTCAATGAAAAGTAGAGTAGAGAAGCGACAACGACCTATTATTGTTAAATAATAATTGGCAAGCAGCACCGGCCGGTGACTTGCACTAGGCAAGTCTGTGGGTGGATCCGTGGATGCTTATTGCTTTAGTTTAGTTTGGAATAGAGACAGTGCGTCCACAATTAGGTACTGTATACAAGCAGGCTTTTCATACATCCCTGGCGGTTGCCTTGATTTTATAGTGTTATTGTGGAAAAACAAATATACTTAATACAGTTTTTTGCAGGTGCACATTCTTCATCACCACCATTATCATAGCATTAGGTACCTGCTTTCTTTCCCATTCTCCAGTGTTGGTATTTCTAGATTTCTTCACACATAAGTACTTAGGTACTTAATGCTGCAAAGCGCGTATGGTATACCTACAGGTATACTGGTGAAATACAAAACGTCTAGCATGCTGACTCGGAGATAAGATCATCGTATCCCCTTCTGGCCAGGCTCGTTGCTGCCTTCGTACCTGGTTGACTTAAGTAACGGTTTAATTTTAGACTTTGAAAACATGGCCCGCCTAAAATGATAACTAGATCCGGGGCTAGTGTAATTAGGTACTTTACGTTACGTTTCCAATTAGTACCTATACCTTGCAGTAAGAAGTTCCATACAAAGAATAAAAATTATCGAATTTGTAAGGTAAAGATATCGAGAGAGCTGAGCAGTATGATAGGCAGGCTTCACACACACAGAATCATAGTCGGCAGGCTGCCAATCGTACTCAAAGGGATGGGCTCGGGTCTGCCGAGGCGCGAAAGATATGTCTTGTATTAACTTATGTCTTGCAATCAAAGACCCAAAGACGGTGTATATTTTAATCGGTTCGAGTTCAACATAGGTAACTATCTTCGCCGGTTTTGGCGAGAATGGTATCCGTAAGAATTTAGCTCACGTCAAAAAAAGAGGCTCTTTCGAGACTTTTTTACGAATTTGGTTGTTCGTGCTAAGGGTACTAAACGGCTCGAGTTAATACGGTTACGATCCGTTTTCGAGTTGATAATGCAGTTATTAACAAAAACAAAGAATTACGTAGATAATTTTTAATTGCCGTTATCACCACTGATATTTATTAAGGTATAAGAATAATTATGTTTTTGTAGTAGTAATTATACTATGCCATCAATTATTCTTTATTATTTTGCCTTTCTTGGATGTAAAAATACAGGATATCCGTTGGCAGACACAGCTGACACCGCCATAATTACACGCATGTCCTCGTAGGTCTCTGGCGAGGTGACCGCAAATTCTCGTAATACTCTTACGCATATTGTTTTTATTAATTTTGTACCGAAGTACCTGCCTGTAAACAAATACATTTTATTTAATTTATTTTATCTCTTCTACATCCATCTTTACCCCCTAACACGACAGAGTAGGCAATCTCAGGCAATTCACAATATTATAATTATCCATAAGAAACAATTGACAATGTTGTAGCTGTGAACTCACTCTAAGAGCAAAAATATAGGTCAATCTTAAGAGAGACGGCGTTGACCGTCGCGTTAGGTACTGCTTGTTCCACCCTACAGAAGATCGCGGCTAATAATAACCTTGTATTATGTTCTCGGCAGTGAGTAGGGTAGCCAGAGTTCACTGGAGAGATTTTGTGTTGTCGGCGGGAAGACCGAGAAACCCATTCATGTCTTCTGCACTGACAGCATAGAACCTTTCTTACCCTTTCCCCCTCCTCTCTACATGGTCGGCGGCACTAATGTGACGCCCCTGGTGTTGCAAACGTCCATAGACCACGGTAACCATTTTCCATCAGGTGGGCCGCTGAAAAATCGCTATGAAGATGATGGTGATACAAATCCATGCAATAGATTTAGATCGGAAAAAGTCCATATGCCAGACGGGACAAGACGGTCTTGTTTTGAATCTCAGACCATACTAATATCATAGACGGAACGTATAGAACTAGCTAGTGAAGCCGCCACAAGTAATAGGTACTAAAGTAACGCCATTTCACTCGCACTCGTTGTCTTCACTCGCTAGTTCTGTGCGCTCTGTCTATGTTATTCATATAGTCGAGTATTAAAGTAACGGAGAGGACGTAGTAAGCCTTAACGAAAAGCGAAACCTATGCTCGGGCCCTCTTCGTGAGTAGCGACGCTGTCGTGAAACAAATTAATACACCACCAACTCTAAAATGCCGTCGATTCGACAGAAGAATAAGTACCTATTGAATGATTACTTTTTCGGATAAGAAAATTTTTATTGATATTAATACTACTTAGGTAATCGCAAAAGATCGCAATGATAAGCGATCACCTTATTACATAAAGATTATGAGTTTACGACCAATGCTGCAATGGGCAAATGGTGGTGGTCGTGGTTTATGATTCATTGTTAACGTTTTGGTCCAATTAATGACCGTGCTGGCCTGGCAGAACGTTTGATACTACGTACATACTACGTACATACTACGTACATACTACGTACATACTACGTACATACTACGTACATACTACGTACTAAACTATGTTGATAACCTTCACTAATTGTAAGGACTCAAGTAAAAATACTGCTATCCAGTTGCAATGTATGTAGAATAGTCGCAGCGCCAGCATGGCGGCATAGATATCTTTTCGCTGTTCTTCGATCAACGATGCCGTCAGAAATATATCTACGTAACCCTTGGGGTTCACTACATGGCCTAAATAGGCCATTTTAGGTCATGTGTCAATATTTTCAGTGATTTCATTGGTCGAAGAAAAGCTGAAAGTTATATCTATGTCACTATAATGATACTAATGGTATACCTACCGACAGATGAACCTCATCTGTGACTGAACGACTTAAGCAAGAAGTTACGAAAATCTTGATTGGCGCTTCAAAAACAATATGGCGAAATGTATTACATAACTGTAGTATTATTTCAGGGTTGCATGTCCAGAATATTTGAAAAAAGAATAACTCACCCAAGCAATCCATCGGTCCCAAACTAAAAGGAATATAGCAATTAGAATTGCGCTTTTTCATGTTCTCTGGGGTAAACCGCTCTGGATCAAAGGCGTTTGGGTGGTCCCAGAAACGAGAATCGCGGTGCATGTGGAAGATTGGAGCTACGAAGGAGGCGCCCGCCGGTAGTGTGCACGTACCTGTAATAAAACAATACATTATATTGTATAACGAAAGTGGATATATCAAGTCTTAGGTAATCTGTCGTATGGCCTGTGTGGTGCGGAACCTTCATGCGGTGTACCTTGGGCAACTGAGGCGGCAGCGCTTCTCTCTCTCAAGGGATACGCTGTCAACGGCAAATAACGGCCCAGGGCTGTTTGGTGACTTTCCACGTGACCTTTAGCAGAGGACACAGTGGAGAGCAAGGAAGGAGTGGGCTGGTCGCCAACACCGTACTTCCTACACCCGAAGAGCCCAACTAAATATCGTAGGCCTAAGATCAGTCTCGGTAAATATTTTAATGGTAACCTTCCTCATCATCATCATCATGTAGACGTGTTTTCCTGGTTGCATGGGGTCATATTTGTAAGTTGGTCAATTTTAATGACAGTAGAAGAAAGTCACAAAGTTTTACCGTTTTAAGCCATGTATGATTTTCTTGCACATTTGGGTCTCCTCCACCCTCCACTCTTCTATAAGCAAGTCATCAGTTTGCAGATGCAGTTGGTCCAAGCCCCGAAGATCCTATACCTACCCCCTAGATATTTTAAAGGAACCTTACTAATTTCAATATCCTCCACGACGGTTCTTTGCAGCATTACACCGATGGGGAACAATCGTAGAACTTCTTTGAAAACCATCTCTAGATACGTCATTTTTCTGATGTCCTCGTCTGTTACTGGCCGATCTTCATCACCTATTACACGTTTGATTTCATTGTACAGTTTTTCCTGAAAATTAAAAAAATACTTAATTCGGCGATTTCCACCAAATTCATCACGTTTCCCGGCTTTTTTTCTTCCACTTCGCGCGGTCTAGCGCATTTCTGATGGTAACTCCATTGGCACGCACGTCATCCTTCACGTTACCAATCCAGCATTCCTGAGGTCTACCCTTCCTACCGGGGCCCGGCGGAGACGGCACGGCCTGACATTTATTACCTGCGTTACCAGGTGGTCGCCGCAGAACATGGCCGCACTAGCGAAAGCTAGTCTCCCGCTTCCTACTAAATCATCACTTGAAAATACGTATGCAGTGTAGAGGCAAGCTGTACTGACCGGCAGTATTCAGCATCATATCCTTCAGAGCAGCTGGCGGGGATTGTAGTAGAATAGCCGAAGACCGGGCTAAGTGGCGTGTCATGGGAGAGGCCTATGTCCAGTATTGGACTACCGCGGCCTGATGATAATGATTATGATCCTTAAGAATATTATGTTGATTTACCTGACATTCAGGATGATACGCCATCATTAATATTAAACTTGAAGCTATTTTGGCCGACGCCTCCTGACTCTGTAATATATAATCATTAGTTTTCGTAAAATAAAATATTAGTGCTTTAAATTATAATAAATTGATCAAAATAACGTGTGAAATTGTAAAAATTCAATACAAAGATTAGGAAAGATGGCCAAAAGTTTGGAGTATATTGGAATTGAAATACTTGGTAATATTTTGAGGTAAACGAACACAATTTTCCAGGTTAATATTGATAAGGTCTTACTATAAATTTGTTAGGCGTAAGTAATAGAAACCAAATTCATCACTTACCGACGTAAATATAGTAAATGTCTCCGTAATCAAATCCTCGCGGTTAAAATCTTTAGACAATATAAACCTATCTATAACACTTAATTGCGTATTCACAACTGAATCTTGTTCGGAATCCATCAAGGCCTTCTTATTTCGTTCTTCCAAAGTATTGAGCCTTTCCATTCTATGTTTGATGATCTCTAAACTAAATTCTGCCGTTATTTTAACGAAATGCTTCTGTCTTTGGTAGGATTTGCTCATCCAGAATAATGGATCGATTTGATGATGCCATTTTGTCATCCTACTGAATATTATGTCGTAGAGTCTGCAGCGAAAAAAATAATTTAGTAAGAACATTATTTCAAAAAAGAAGATCATATCTGCATCTAAGCTCTAATCCATCTTTATACAAATTTCATCATAATTGATTAAGTGGTTTAGGCATAAAAGCGTAACATACAGATATACATGCAGGCTTACTTTTGCTATAATAATATTAGTATGGATTTTAACTTTGTTTTTTTTTTATTTTATTTTTAAATTTCACGCTTATTTATATAGTAATGATGTTTTTTAAATTATCTTATACTGTTTTCTTAACTGTGTATACCGTTTCTTACCTAGGCGTCTCGTCAACAATTTCTTGTAAGTGGGGTAGTGCAGAAGTCTGCTCTTTAGTTAAACCCATTAAAGTTTCTGAAACAAGATTTTGATCAAAAACCAGAACCTTCATACAAACCAGAGACCGGTCGGACCTATGCTTCACCTAAGTTCTCCACCTGGTTGAAACAGTGATACTAACTAATCAATAAGTCCCGTGTTCCAACTGATGACGTTACTGTACAGTGATGCAGTTAAATGGTCTTCCCTAAATTATTCAACTGATTTAAACAATTATTATTTAATAAGAGTTTATAAGTAGAATAATAATAAATTTGGAAGAGAAAAAAATAGGTTTTTTGGGAAAAGATTCGTTCTATTATTTCCATTGAATGACGTATATACGAGTACTTAACTATACCTACTTATCATCAGTTGGAGCACGGGACTCTATAAATACCCGCGCTTCACCCAGGTGGAGAGCCTAGGTAGTTTCGACCCCTGAGATCTTTAAGCAGGGCTTGAAAAAACATGGTACACACACAACTAGGTAGAGATCATTTTGTTTGATGTCTGTAATGGTCACCGTCACTTCTGAGACTTTGCCTTTAGCCTACCATCAGGCCAGGTGAAATCATATTGACGTGACATAAATAAAATGTATATGATAGTATTTACATTAAGTAAATGTTTGTAAATCGACGAAAAAATGAGAAAAGCCCTTGGGTTTCTTGCCGGAGTCTTCTTAGGCCGGGGCCGCGTTTTGAACCAGTGTTGGCTAAACAAACCAATAATAAACTTTTTAATTTTGACGTATTGTTAATGGTCCATACAGAATAAATCACA
The DNA here is from genome assembly GCA_963691645.1 of Pelosia muscerda. Taxonomy (NCBI): domain Eukaryota; kingdom Metazoa; phylum Arthropoda; class Insecta; order Lepidoptera; family Erebidae; genus Pelosia; species Pelosia muscerda. Next base: position 4,613,073 of record OY829118.1, read on the forward strand.
AAAGCCTGATTAAGGAGGCTGGCCACATCTGCCAGAGTACCGATGGTCGCTGGAGCAAACGAGTCCTCGAGTGGAGACCACGAGAAGGCAAACGGAAGGTAGGACGCCCCCTAGCCAGAGGGACTGATGCCCTGAAAAAGGCGGCTGGGACAGACTGGATGCGGAAGGCGGAGGATAGGGAGCAGTGATGCACATTAGGAGAGGCCTATGTCCAGCAGTGGACTGTGATAGGCTGATTGATTGATTGATTGACAGAATAAATGATTTTCGAAATTTGAATCATAAAGATATTAGAAAATATCGTGAAACTTACGACAAACAGAAGCGCTGGTATGTTGAACGATAAATTTGTAGATATCGAAGTGTTCCTGGCCCATTGTCCTCAGTCTTTCCAGAAGTATATCTACTTCTTTATTGAAGACAGTACCGTAACTCTCTATAGCCCGTTTGCCATAGTTAGGTGTGGCTATTTTTCTATGCTTGCGCCATTCTGGACCTGTAATTTTTTTTGTTTAGTTATTTTTTGTTGAGAATTTCATGTCTTTATACTTTAGCATCCCATCGCATTCGAAAAGTATCGCAAGAGGCTAAAACACTTGTACTTCTCCACAAATTCCTTGCCAGCTCCCGGGTTTCCTTCTTCCTACAGTTATGGGTCCTTTAAGCGGGGCGTGAAGAAGCATCTGATGAGGCCGTCAAGCTGAGCGCAACCGTTGTAACACTTTACGTGTTTGTATTGGTGACCCTTGTTCCTGAGACCTAGCCTTGAGCTTACCATCAGGCGGGGTGAAGTCAAATTGACGTCTCATAAATAAAAAAAATAAAAAAAATAAATTTATTATTGTACCTAAGCAGTTTCGCCTTGCGGTATTCTCAAATTTACATTGATAGTTAAGAATGCCGCATGGCGAAACCAGTTAGGTACAATGATAATATCGTAGAGAAATACAAATGTGTTATCAATAATATATAACAATAAGATCCAACAAGTACCATCTATCAACAGTAGAAAAAGAGATATGGACTAACAGTGTGGAAACAGTAGGACAAAGCCTCCCAACAATTCCTTCCTAACCGAAAATTTAACATAACATAAACTCACGCCTTTATCCCCGAAGGGGTAGGCAGAGGTGCTAGCACCCACATTTCGCCAGTTTATGTTTAAGGTCCCAATGTAATAGGTGGCGAGCCTATAGCCATTAACCGGGCACTTATAAACCTGCGATAAATACACACATAACTTCGAAAAGCATCGCAAAGTCATTGGTGTGTGCCATGGTAAACCAGGAATCGAACCCGAGACTTTGTCTCAGCAGTCCATTACCCATACCAATAGGCTACGCGGTAAATCGCAAGGAAATAGTCGCACAAGCCCTTCCAATTAATCTCTTGGAGAGTATAGTTTTACAATTTGTTTTCAATTTTTAGTTCATTTAGCTCAAAGAACACACAAATTAGGGTAGGTAATGGCAGAGATGTACAAAATACTTTTCGAAAAGTATTTAAATACAAAATGCAAATACTTTTTTAATATGGTATTTCAAATGCAAGATACAAAATACTTTTGCCTTTTGTATTTAAATACTAAATACAAAATATGTATTTTCAAAATACTTTATTGAAATAAAATACTTTATGGTAATATTATTGATTTTCTTTATTTATTAAAGATTTTAAAATCACAAGCTCTGTTGCGTCTGTGTGGACGCATAATCGTACCGGTTTTTTATAAGTATATTTTTCTATTTATGTATTTTTTTTTATTTGTGGCACGTCAATTTAACTTCACCTCGCCTGATGTTAAGCTGAAGTTAAGGCAAAGTCTCATGAAAGAGGGTCACCATTGCAAACACGTTCAATTTGTCTTATATACATTCATAATCACTTAAATACGAATCGTTAAAATAACGTCTCATTGCCTACACGGCATATTGTTTAAATACAATTTGTTTTGGCATTTTTTTAAAGACATTTCGAGCGAACAACACAGCAAAACGTAACAGTGACTTTGAGGATTGTCAAAAGGGGTCCCTTATATATTATTGGTCAGGTTTTATGTGCATTTCATTTCATCTGTCATTTTGCGCATAGACTTTCAAAGTTGCTGCGCCACTATTGGGCATTTTTTGTTTTTACTGAATCGCGGAATGCTTTAGAAAAATGAAGCTAAGAATAAAAAAGTATTTTGTATTTTACAAACCATTTGACAAATACAAAATACGTCTCGAATAGTATTTCAAATAAAATACAAAATACTTTTTAAAAAAAGTACTTAAGTACAAAATCCAAAATACGTATTTTGTATTTTGTATTTGTATTTTAAATACAAGTATTTCAAATATGTCACAACTCTGGGTAATGGTAGCCACACACATTACAATAAGCTTGCACAAATATATTGTAACGTAACTATATTGGAAGATACTTGTGCAAATTTCTTTAACGTGTATTTCAATAAGCATCTGGATCGTGTAAGGGTACAACAAGCGTTCTAGTAATTTTGTGATATACCTGATCCACTTAATATGCCTCCGCCGAGTACTTCGGTCATGTACTTGTACTGAGGACCTTTGACACTGGTCTTCGACGTAGTTAACAGGATCTGAAATTGATGATAAAACCATTGATAGGATAAACCCCTCATTGCACTCTGACCAACTGAACCGGTCAACTAAAAACTGTCATCAACTACATGTATCAACTATTCTATTTCCTAAGGACACAACTATATATATATTCATCGGTTAGGAAATAATCGGATCAATTATTTTTATTCCTGACGGTACAAACATATAAATGATATATCTCTACAGAATTAACCGGAACCGCCTCCGTGCTTCGGTTGATATTAAAAATTGGTTACGGTTCTCAACAAACGTTAGGTCAAGATGAAGGCCTAATGGGTGATTTCAACAACTCAGTCAATAGTGGACACTAACAACACTTACGTTGGGAGGTCAGACGGCATGCATCGCTCCTAATAAAGCCAGAAAACCAAGCCACATCCGAGGCTTAAGAGCGCGCGGGGCATCAAGCCTCTTACATACCTCACTAGGTGCACCATTATATTTTTATTTTAAAAAAAAAGAGTATAAAACCGAAGTTACCAAGGAAAAATACTATAGGGAATACCTCTAACTCTTCCAGTTACTCCAGAGGGGACGCCCTTAACCAAACGGGTGATCAACCCTTCTGTGTGTGCCACTTCACAAACATTCTACCTATTTTCTACCAGATCAATGAAAATAGCCATATCCATCCATACATATATTTGCAATGAGCGGTAATGGAACAAAGGCGGTTAATCCCCTCCAGCTCCACATGGGTTAGGAGTAGTTTCAAGTTGGTAGTGTCAGTACACTATCCATGTGAATCTACTCCAACCGGATTCGAACCCAGGACTTCTCGATCGTTAGGCCGACTGCTTGACCACTAAACTACCTACAGTTCAAACTATTTCTGGTTGCAATGTGTGAAGTTGCATTCCTTATCTGAGTAAGAATGAAAATTACCTTAAGATCGTCAGGGTTGCTTATAATAAAATTAAGATCAGGTCCCAACCAGAATGTAACCACCTCCCCGTAGTCGTCAATCATCTTCTTAATGACTTTGATTAATTCTGGAAAAAATAAAATAGAAAACTTTTAAAATCTATAAATATGATTGTTAGGATTGCAGGTCGATAAGGGAGGCCTATGTTCAGCAGTGGACGTCCTGTGGCTGAAATGATGATAATGATGATTTTAAGATCGATCGTAAACCGCAGAACAGGATTCCGTTTCTACTAATTTTTAACCTTAGACACACGACTGAGTGCATTTTCGCCTTTCGATACATTGATTTAATGTTCAAAATGTAATGAAAAAGAGTTTATTACGTCATTCCATTCAATAAGACGTTTCATACCTTGAATCGAACATGTATGAATATTTTTACGAAAAAGTTTAGACAGTGAATTCAAAGCAAGCTATTTAAAACTTTAACTTCTCGTAGTAAGGTTTATTTTGGCGAATTTATCCTTTATTACTCGTGGTATTATCAAGCATTTAACGGCTTTTTTCATTGAAAGCTCGCTGTCAGATCTTGCCCTTTATCGCCGTATTCCGGGCACTATTATAATTGTTAACTCGAGCCATGCATCTGAGGTTCTGGCATCAGACATCTGGACTATATCTGTCTGAGGTTAAGCAGTCTTATCCCATAGTCGCTTTGTACGACATCAAGACTACGCGGTATTAATAATTATCTATAATTTACTAGCTGACCCGCGCAACTTCTTTCGTTTTTACAACATTTTTCATTCCTGCTCCGCACCTGTTGGTCGTAGCATGCTGTTATATACATATAAACCTTCCTCTTTACCCCTTCTAACTATTAAAAAACCACATCAAAATCCGTAGCGCAGTTTCAAAGATTTAATTATACAAACGGACATAAAGACATGAAAAATAGGGACAGACAACGCGACTTCGTTTTATACAATGTAGTGATGATTATATTAAATTTATAAGATATACAAGAATACCACTCGTTTTACCGGTATTTGTTAAGTTCATTGAGGGCTAATTGATCACAGTAAGTAATTAGGATACTGGATAATAGTATAATTATTGCTGCTATCAATTTTCCTGCTACGTATAATCAAATGGTTGTCTGTATGGATAATTACCTATACCTCTTACATTGTTGCGGATTAAGTTTTTGCAACCTCTATTATCGTGAGCTTACTGCTAAGATCTTGATATTCAATAATACTATTTATATAGTTTTAAAATTATGGTACTGACCAAAATGAGTAACTAGCCCAATTTCGTTAAACTGGTAGTGTAAACCTCTGTTTTCGTTTTCAAGAGCGCCCACCAAACATACACCGTGTATATTAGTGTATATTTACTAGTAAATCAATACTATGTTATAATTGTGAAAAATTGATGTTTGTCCGCAATGTACGCAAAAACTACTTAACGGATTTCGATGCGGTTTTTTTTGAAGTGGTTTGGTCCAACTTAAAATCTTACATTTGTTTGATTGCAATCGGTTAAGTAGAACCAGAGTTATGATTAGCAATATACAATTTAAGTTGTACAGATGGCGCTTAGGTCGCGATAATCGACAGCTACGCGAGCGAAGCCACGGACATAGGCTAGTATATAATTATTCAGATGATAAACAAGCTTGAAAAATAACTATTTGATCTAATAAGCTGCGTGACTACTGCTGACTCGATTGCGACGTCAAGGCAATCCTTGCCACTGCATAGGTCAAGTGGTGTGAGATAATTGGTATAATTTGTAACCATAAACTGCTGGATAACTTGAAGCATGGAAAACAAAAACAATGGAAGTATGAAGTAGGTGAGATACGCGTGACATTGCTGTGCGTTTTTACGCAACGTAAGACAAATCGTCCATTTTGAACCTTATTGTAAGAAGCTGAAGCTTTAAATAACTTTTTTAGAATTCACTGACATAAGACCTTTATGTAAATATTAAAGCTTGTTCAAACGTTATAAATACATATTTTTTTTTATCTATACCGGTTGATTTTATAGTCGTTTCGGATAAAAAGATTTTGGCCACAATTTCGATAGTAAAATCGTAAGGATAGGATAATTTTTTTACTCGTCCCATACATGTTTCTGTTCACCTGTACATCATTGCCATACATAAAGTAATTTCTTTTTTTTTCAAAATTGAAACTTCCAGTCGATTTTGCTACCGAAACTGTGTGTTAAACAAAATATTCTCTTTCCGAAACAACAATAAAATCACCGTGTATATAGCAGAGTAATCTCTATTTTAAACGGTTAAGGTGTATTTTGTTTTTGTAGTACGTAACTGGTATGATTTGAGCTAATTTTATTTGGCATTAAAGGTAGTATAAAATACGTCCAATCAACAATTGTTTACTAGTAGGTAATGCAACAGATTAGTAATGGTTGCATGTGCGAGTTTGGTACCATGGGTTCCACTACTGAAGCTGTTGTGTCACATTTCTGCCAGTTTTTTGAGTTCTGTGGGTTGAAGGCGCTTGTCTATGAAACTTTTATTAAGCCTGTTCGTTTATACGGCTGTGTAGCTTTCCTTCTTGCTATTCTTGCGACTCTGCCACTTCAGCTTGCTAAGTCCGTGGGCTAAGTCGGCAATTTTCACCGTCAACGGATTTCCTCGTTTCTGATTCGATCTGGTAGAGAAATTCCGAGCATAGCCCTTTCCTTAGCTCGCTTTGTGACCTTGAGTTTTCTTATGAAGTCCATAGCACACATTACCTAATAATAACCGATGACTCACTGCCTGGAAAATCAACAATCTAACTCAGACTATGTGATCAACCACTGCATGCAAATATGTACCTTAACACTCGGTCATACAATTATCATTACTTTACAACTGCTCGGCCTCAGTTACGTAATTTGCTAGAACTCCATGACGCTAGGGATGCCTCGCTTAGTAAAAGAATATAAACGCCAAACTTATTGAACAATTGGAGAATAACGAACGCGAGTTTATCAAATTACCCTTGGGCTCTAGCCAAAATGCATTCGTTCCGAATCTACATTCGTCATCGCTCTGAAAATGTATGGGAGTGACATTTGTTGTCGGAATCGGATCATATGACATTCGACAATAAATGCCACTAAAAATAGAGTTACTTCAACTAAATAGGTTGTATATAGAAGATTGCTAGTTAAAAAAAAGAAAATAAAAATAAACACTTTTGTCACAGTGGCTAGTAAATAAATAAAACCTCACCTTCAGGCTGACAAACAAACTGATGCGCATTCCCTATGAGGGGTATCGTTGGAGGTCCAGGTACCTTCGCCGCCATTCTGATCGCTCTTCTATTTTTGAATCTCCACGCCAACCAGAAGGCTTTGAGTCCAGCTACTATTAGGTACAGTGGCCAGTACATTCTGAAATATAAAACGAATACCTATTAGACCAATCGATCAACGCCGATCGATGTCGATCGACTGGTCTAATAGCTTTAATTGATCGACGGATACCGTTCGGCTAATCAATCGATCAATCGTCGATCGATCGATCGATCGATTTGAGTCATAGAAACTATCGATCAACGTCTACTAATCCATTCTGCCATCGATCGATGCCGTCGATCGACTGATTGATCGATTAGTCTAATAACACCCTAAGTGGGAAGTTGGTGGTGGTGTGGGAGAAATACACACCTCTATTCCCTGAAGGAGCAACAATGGTATACACTCACATATGCCAATAATTATGGAGGTTCCACGTAATGAGGGATGAGCCTATTGCAGTCAGATGGGTAATTTGTAATGAGTGTAATGACAGATAGATAGACTCTTTATTGTACATAAAACGTGACTAAATACATGTACAATGGACGGCCTTATCGCTAGTAGCGAACCCTTGGGCAGATTTGATTGGTAAAATTTAAATGGGCCCCGACTGTAAGTATTATGAATGTATATTATGACTGTATTACGAATTTATCCCGTCTAATGTCCAACGGCAATTAATTCCATAAGCGTACAGCCTTAACAGTGAAAGACTTACAAACGAAATAAGTGGAATGTCGTGGCATTCTCAGCCTCAAATTTGACCTCAAGCAACTCGTATTCGAGTCATGGAGGAAAATCGTTCTTTAAAATAAGAAGGAGTGGTGGTAACTAGGATTGAACATCACTAAGTACATAGTATAAAATAAAGTCGCGTTTTCTGTCCCTATTTTTCTTGTCCTTTTGTATGCTTGAATCTTTAGAACTACCCAACGGATTTTGATGCGGTTTGTTTCAATAAATAGAATGGTTAAAGAGGAAGGTTTATATGTATATAACATCATGCTATGACTAAGAGGTGCAGAGCAGGAATGAAAAATGTTGCAAAAACGGGGTGACGCAGACGAAGTCGCGTGGGTCAGCTAGTACATTATATAACACCAATTATGACGTGTATGTTTATTGTCATACTGCTTATGTGGCATGGCGATAATGAACACAAGTGCGAGTGCTACGTATCAATTCTCAATTCAATTCTTTTGAATGGCTTCTGTGTGTTGCCACAACTTGCCAATGTCAATCTGTGTGTGCCAATGTCAATGTATCAATTATCGCTCCGTACAAATATTTGTATGCATGAATATGGCAATTTGCACTAGCCTGATCGTGCCTCGAAAAACACGTTTCCCCGTCGGTCCCGATTGTTATACGAACATGGCAATCGTTACTGGAAATTGGTGCTCTAAAAAGTTCAACAACCGTGCTAACTGCAGTACTTCGATAACGCCCATCGGCTGTGGAGGCCAGTTGCCAGTCCCCTCACGGAAAATATCGAAGTTCCATTCAATCCAAGTTTAGCCCAGACTCCGAGTTGACTGCTTCGGATGCAAACGGGATTAACCCAAGGATGATGGTGATGGTGATGATGATGTCTATTGTCAGATTGAGAACACCCTATTTCTTAATCATCCTCTACGGCTCTCACAATAAGAGATAGGTGGCCGTATTCTACGTTCGGTTGGGGAAGGAAATTGGTTGTTTCTGTTGGCCAGAAGGGATTACAACCTTTTCAAAGAGCGAAAGGTACATGGCATAATTGAGTCGATTCCGTTTGATTTGTTTCTATTGATCAGAGAGCTGATCCTACCTCCTCAGAACCCGCCCGCCCTCTTACCTCCTCTCTTTTGTTCCCTCTGTTAGTGTGAGGGACACGTAGAAGGCCCCCGAGTCACCTTCTACAGATTCATTGTCGGCTTAATCAGACTTGGTAATAGGTGACAGCGCCTCCCTAGCCGTCTTCGTTATCCAGAGAAAATACCTTTCTGTATGGTTAAGCACCTACCTGTAACCTGTACCTGTACTGGTAGCCTAGTGGTAGGGGTAATGGACTGCTAAGACGAGGTCTCGGGTTCGATCCCAGGTTTTACCATGGCACACACCATGACTTTTCAATGCTTTTCGAAGTTATGTGTGTATTTATCGCAGGTTTATAAGTGCCCGGTTAATGCCAATAAGCTCGCCACCGATAACATTATGACTTAAACATAAACTGGCGAAATGTGGGTACTAGCACCTCTGCCTACCCCTTAGGGGATATAGGCGTGAGTTTATGTTATGTTAATGTTCAAAATATATTTGTAAAAACCTTTCTGTATACTAAGCACCTATCTGTAATCAGTACCTATTATGTAGGTACCTAATTAGTGCCGGTCATGACCTACTACCTGTTATAAAACTATAATAAATAGGTACGTACATAGTTATTAAATTCAAAGATCAAGCCATAAAGAAACGAACTAGAAACTTCAAGGTTTATTATGAAAATTATCTGCTTATTCATCGAATAAAATTAACACGACATTTTCCTTCTTCCTTAAATAACAACAAAACCATGTTCTACAAATCAATTTTCATACCTTACTTATTTTAATTTCTATATAAAGCATGAACTAATTATATAGTACTTGCCTATAACTATGTAACATGTTATTAAGTATAATTTCAACGTAAAACCTTCCCGAAGAGCGAAACCTATGGTCTGGCCCTCTCCGTGAGTAGCGGTGTTGCCGTGAAACAATTTACTACACCACGATGGCAACAAAATGTCGTCAATTTGACAGAAGAAGAAATAGACTTACAATATTACCTTTCGCGATATTTTTTTCATGATTCGTCATTTGACGATACCCGAAATTTAATGTTAATTTGAAGTTCTAACCGCCGGTTTCTGAAAGGCCTGTCAAATCATTGATCGAATAACACAGCGGTTAATTTCACAAGAATGTCAAATCAATTTGGGTTTCATACCGCCGGTTTTTGGAAGGCCTGTCAAATCATTGATCAAATAACACTGCGGTTAATTTAACAAGGATGTCAAATCAATTTGTGTTTCTTACCGCCGGTTTCTGAAAGGCCTGTCAAATCATTGATGAAATAACACTGCTGTTAATTTAACAAGGATGTCAAATCAATTCGGCTTTCTGAAACGGTGATCAGGCGAAAATTAAGTAATAGATCTATTTTATTTGAAACTAGCTGACCCGCGCAACTTCGTCTGCGTCACCCCGTTTTTGCAACATTTTTCATTCCTGCTCCGCACTTGTTAGTTGTAGCATGATGTTATATACATATTAACCTTCCTCTTTAACTATTCTATCTATTAAAACAAACCGCATCAAAATCCGTTGCATAGTTTTGAAGATTTAAGCATACAAAGGGACAAGAAAAATAGGGACAGAAAACGCGACTTTATTTTATACTATGTAGTGATGATGAGGTTTTGTTTGTAATGGTGTCCACACTGCTCATTGTTGTTCATTAGTTACAATCTCAACAATCTCAAGACGTAGAAACAACGGGGTGTTATAAGTTTCACGTGCCTGTGTGTTTGTGTGTGTATGTGTGTGTGTCTGTGCCATCGTAGCTCCCGAACGGATGGACCGATTTCGATGTAGTTTTTTTTGTTTGAAAGGTGAAACAGTCGGGAGTTCGGGAGTGTTCTTAGCTTTTGATGAAAATCGATTCAAGATGACCGCGGACTGCATATTTTTAAATTCCTCAATATGGATGTCACATGAAAGGGCTTGACTAGCAGAATACGATACACTATAAATTTCAAATCCAAGATGGCCGCCACAACCAAATAGCAATTTACCTCTTTTATTCACTAGTCCGTCAATATGGGTATCAAATGAAAGAAAGGAGATCAACTAAAAAGTATAAAATAAAAATTAAATTAGGAATTCGTACTCATTCGCCTGTACTTTTGTACGGTAAGCCGCAAAAGTGCATGGATAGCTTAAGGTCGATAATCCTATGAAATTTCAAACCCCAGTTTATAAAAAAATAAACTAGATGGCGCCAGTGGTTTTACTAGCTATAAGCGTATTAGTAGTAAGTAGTAGTAAAAATTATTTGGTTAACTCAGCTCAAGGATAATAGAAATAGGAATGTCGTTGTAGCGTTGTCGTGTCGAGGGACTTTGGATCGTTTCAAAACCATGTGGGAATGCTTCACCAGTTAGAGGTCCCCCAACACAACAATGCATGAATTTTTCATGCGTTGTCGTGTCAGGGTACCTCTAACTAAAACTACATCAAAATCGTTCCATCCGTTTAGAACTACGTTGCCACAGACAGACACACAGCGTAGGGGGTAAATTGATTGTAATCTATACAAGAAACAATATAAGCTTAGCAGAATATCAGAAAATACAATTTTCACAAATAAAAACACTTATAGTAAATAAAGCTGCATTTTAAATATGGTTTGAAATACCTTAACAAGGTAAATTTGAAGAAAAATGTGGATTCACGTATAATATAGTTACGTACCTATAATAAATAAGTTAATTCGCCAATACGCATCGATTAGTTCACAAAGCTTTTGACACACGAATAATATGATCACGGCTTGACAAGCGTTTCGGAAACCCAAAAGGCGGTTGACATACGATTCTCCAGGTAAACTTGATAGCAGACTATCCGCCGGTTTCTGAAAGGCCCGTCAAATCATTGATCAACTAACAGTGCTATTAATTTAACAAGGATGTCAAATCAATTTGGGTTTCTGAAACGATGATCAGGCCAAAATATAAATAAATAGATATACCTATAAAATTATTATTATTATTGTAAAATATATTATTATTATATATCATTATTATTATTCTTTATATTTTATATTTTATATTTATGAAATAATTAATTCGTATGGCAACCGCTATTTATTTTATATTTATGAAATATAAATATAAATAGCGGTTGCCATACGAATCTCCAGGTAAATTTGACAGCTACTATGACTATTAACTTTTAACTGACACGATGATCAAATTAAACTATTTAATCATGCTTCTAGCAACCCAATTGGTACTTGACAAGAGATTTAACAGCCGATGAGTTAATTTCAGCGTTGATCAGCATTTCGGAAACTGGGGGTGAGTCTATTAATACATAAAGTTGTTTACATCATACAATTAATAAGGCTTAGTGACCGTAGAATGATCGGAATTTGCAATTCATTTTTTGTATTTTTTTATATCTGCACTTATCCTCCATACAAAAGCTCTATCCCAAATCTCACCCTTCTAAGTACGTGCAAATTTCATAAAAAAATGTACAAAGTTTCGCATCACGTACTAATTTATATTAATATATACGTTCCGCTCCCTGGAAATGTCCCTACCGGCAGCTTGGTACATACCTGTACCCGTAGCCGGTCATCTACTATTTTTATATTTTAAAATATGATGATGAATGATTACTTTAAAATAAAGATATAATAAATAATAATGACTTACTTCCAAGACAACGTCGGAACGCACGATAGACAACACTACCTATCCTGCACTAGCTGCGTATCATAGTAAACATAATTGTTTTGTATAAAAATGTATACCTTAACTCGCATATTACGAGCGGTACCTCTGAATGTAGTAGGTTTACTTGTTATAAAGTGAGGGGGGCACAGTGCGCCATACTTTACTTTGATGCTTAGTTGACTTTGATGCAATATATCTGGTTTATGTTTACGAATGGTACTTGTATTGGAATCTTACGGATCTGTGATTATTTGTAACTATATCCAATCTGTGGAATCTGCGTTAAATATTTTGATTGTTTGTACATAATTAAAAAAGATATGGTACCAAGTGCACTTTGCCACCAAAATGGAGAAGTACGCCTAGTATTAATAAATAATAAATGCAAATTACATCTCAATCGCTAGAAAATAACTGCTTTAAAATTCAATTGCATGATTTGAACCTACCATACAAACAAGCAATTTAAATAAAAGCTTATATAAAGACACATTTTAAAAGGTATGTGTACTCTGCATTGCGGCGAGGTGTGCCCTAAACTTTACGAATTTCAGGTTAAAATTTTAACTTACAACAAATATATAAAACTTTCTAGATAGGTACAAATTGGGAAAATTATAGAAATATAAAATAATAATATAAAATATGCACATAATTCACTCGTATGCCAGTAAATCCACGATTTGATGACATTTTTGTTTCAAAGTTCCACCTCGAAATGATAGTAAAAATGGCGCGTTTGTCAATTTCTCATGAATAGAGCGGTGACTGTTCTTTTATCAAAAACTATGGTTTAGTATAAGCTAGACATCGACGTTAGTCATTGCCACTACCTACTTAGTATCCAATAGGTAGTGTGAAAAAATATTTATGGTAGACCAGCTAGGCGCATTTTGCCACATTCACCCTAATACCTACAATTATTCCGCGTAATTAAGAACTATGTCAGCATGTTTGACTTTAACTTTACTAGATAACATGTAATTCATTAAGGACTAGGTTTATGAAGCGTATGTTTTTATAGGTATGTACTGGGTCCAGTATACCATGAAACATCAGAAGATGCACACTGAAGGTTCAGGCAATGGGTTCCAAGGCAAGTTCGGAATTGTTCAACTTGAAACCTGCTGGAGGACATTCAAATGACTTTAGGGCTTACCGTAAATAGCTAAAGCTATGACTTGCGTGGCGTTCCGTACGGGTCCATTGTTGCACATATTTCGCGATTATTGGATGGAAAATCGCCCTATTCTTTGTAGATGATGAAAAAGGTTGATTATATTGCTCTCTAAACCATAGCTCACTGGAAAGGTGTTGCATTGTCGCTGGGAAGACCGAGGGCTTATGTGGTAGTTTGGAGTACTGCTTTTTCTTTTGCGTTGACGGCACAGAAACTCCTTTAACCTTCAACCATCGTCCTCCCCTCTATAGAGTAGGCAACAAGAATGTGACGCCATTGGTGTTGCAAACGTCAATAGGCAACGGTAACCACTTTCTATTTCGTAGGCTGTGCGTTTGTCTGCCACCAAAAAACCCCGTCTAGGGGCTGTGCGTTTATCTGAAAATCCGTCTACTGACTGGATGATGACTGTCGATGAAAGCCAATGGGTCATCATGATTAGTATTTTCCTGATTGTATCCGAGGGTGATGTGCATTTGGAGCTCATGGTACGTCTTCCTGCTTTTCCTCTCCTCCTTTTCGCCCGATCTTGGGCGTCCATGGTTATTATACCATTGACACGCATATCCACCCTCCACGACGTCAAACTAGAACTTCTTGGGCCTACTCATTTTACCGGGGCTCGGTGGGAGTGCCATTGCCAGACATTTATGTGTCCCATGGAATTCCCACCAGTATGGCGCTATCACGTCGTCCTGTGGCTTTAACATAGTTCTCAGAATAAAACATTATTGTAATTTCACTATTTTTTTTGTACTTTCTACACGTATATAAGGTATTTACCTAGTTATGTAAAACAACATGTTTCACATGCGAAGCACGCTGGTTATTTCGTCATACTTAACATTCAAAAAATCCTTTTAGCTGTAAAGTAATGTATCTGTAAGTAGTGTAATCTGCAGTACCTAGATGTATTATGAGATGAGATGAGATAAATAAAAATTAGCGAAAGAACAGCCCGTACCTATAATCGGCTTCAAAATAGATTGCAAACGTCATCGAATAAAACACGGTAACTACTTTATTATTAGGTGGAACGTGTGCTTGTCTGCCACCTTAGTGTTTTAAAAAACCCGTCTACTGCTTTCACAATGTCCAGATACTCTAAAGCCAAGTGTACACTAAATAGTACTATATTTACAAGGCTTTACATAGTATCCCTACACGTCTCTACAAAGGATGGAGAGTTTCAACAATAAATGCTTAAAAACACTGAGATTGAAGTTAATGAGACGATTTGTATGTTCGTTATAGTAGCAACAAAGTCATTGTTTATTTATTTGGTTCAACTTTGTAAACGACGCTTTTTTAGTTCGCATAGAGTGTGAAGCGAATAATAAATGGTTCAAATGAGTTAGTCACTAAGTGAGTTATCCTTGTGCTGTGTACTAGTCAAGTGCACAGTTCTCTTATTCTCACTAGGCGAAGTATTTGTTACATTTTAACAGCAGCGCAAACTCTTTTCTACAAATTTTAAAAAGACAACGAGATTAATGTTTCGTTAAATATTAAATTACATCGTGCACACTTTTATATACTTAGATGAAATTCATGCCTGACTAATTCGCAAGAAAAGATAAAAGGTATAAAGAATTCATACCCTTTTTATTATTGTTTTCTTGCAAATTGTTAGTGCTATATACTTTGAGAAATGTTGAATTTCACTCAGTATTTTTTTCGGCAGCTGCTGAGTTTGACCTGGTTGTTGATGGTCCAAAAGAAATTAAAATTTTACCACCATTTTTATTGAATGATTGATCTGATATTCAGTAGGTACATACCTTTAAATAGGAAAACAATACAATTATTTAAATTATGTAACTATTCAATTTATTCGTAAGAAGTAATATTTGAATAATATACTGCCGATTTGGTCCGATCTGACAATTTGCTTTTTCTATAGGTTCAGAGTTTACTACGCTCTAAAAGGTACAACAAATGCCTCTGCTTACCAGCAGGCGAGGTGCAGTCAATTAGACGACAAAGTTTAAAAAAAAGACGACGATAATTTGCTAAATGTCTTTACAATTAGCTACAAATCATTTGTACAGTAAGGCTACAATTTACTAGCAGCGTCACAGCTGTTGACTTATATGGTGTTTCAATGTCGATTATATGCGGTAGCTTTAGATTGATCAGAGCCAGATTTGTATGTACTGGTATTAAAAGAAATCAAGGTATACTTCTCCGCTTTCTAAATTGCATTAGACAAGCTAGTTAAGCTATGTTCACTAAACTATGTCTAAATTACTGAATGAAAATATTATTGACTGAATGTCAATCATTGGCTTTTTAATATACACAATTATATTATCTACTTATAATAAACTAATTATTGAAATAAAATTAAAACTAAAATGAAAAGAAAACAACAAAAAAGGCTTAAAAAAAGCGTCGTGGAATTCCTCCGCATTGTGGTAATGTTCTCAGAAGACTGGCAGCATTGCCACGTTGTATGGCAGTTATTGTATCCATTACAAACCTCCATGGTTAGAAATTCTGCTACGTCAAAAATTGTATTTCATTGAGAAATATATAATTAAAATACCAGGGGCCTTACCACCATCTCTTAAAGCAGTATTGTTTCAACCTTACTTCATGTTTTGGTACCAGCATCTCTTTAAAACAAGATTGCAAACCACATTCTTGACTCGGCAGTTTTGTGACGTCACCTTCATATTGTTCATTCAATTTGATAGATAAACGTCAATCAAAAATCAGTAAAAATAACAAGAAGCTGTAGTTTTATTGAAATTATTATGGAAAATACGTCTCAATAAAACATCATCTTGTCCTAAAAAGTAAGTGTAGGTACCGTGTTTAATTATGTGAACTCATATAATAAATAATTATAAACTATCTAATGATTAGTACCTACAAATTTCTACTGTTTAGATGGCGATTGTATACGAAATATTTGGTGTTTAGAAACTCATAACGCCGAGTCCATTTATGAAAACAGCTACGCAGTTACGTGAGCAATGTGAACCCTTTATGTTGGAGTAAATAATGCGGAATGTATTAATTGATGGTACTACCTAATCGCAAAGACATTGGTTTATATCCAGTGTGATGAATTAAGGCCTCCGGTGAAGGAACATAATATATCTCAACAGACATTCGTTGAGACCTAGGTAAATGCAATATAGGTGTAATTATATAGTTTCTGTTGGCCCCTCACTTGTATCAACTATTGTATGTAACATCAAATTTTATGTTCTAGATGTTGATTGCCATTGATTGGATTATAACTTCATGCAACTGATTCGAAGATGTTATCGGACAAGTAGGAGTCCAATTAAAGCCATAAGACAATTCAATTGAACAAATAACATCCCTTTCCAATAGTGTTTGGCTACATAAAAGTTTATTTTAAGATTATAATCACTTTTTATACTCGTACATCGAAAATCACTTGTGAAATAAAAGTATTTGGTTTATGTAATAATAGAATTTAATCAATTAAACCTGATTTTTTTTATTGTCCCTATTTTAAATAAAAAAATCAAATCTAGATTGTGTATGAAAACCATGTGTGGGTTATTATCATTATTTATTTTGGTGACTGCTGTGGCGTAGCGATAGAGCATTCGGAAGCGGGTTGGATTACCGCTCAGCATGAAATCTATCAGCCTCATTTAATAAAATCCAAGCTATTATCTCCCTATCTAAAAGACGAAAGTGAATGAAAGACAATGTTATGTGTGTGACAGAGACGCAGTGCGCATGTCGCTATAATAATATACAAACTAGCTACGCGCCCTGACTTCGCCCCCGTGCACATATAATTATACATATATATATATATATGTATGCATAGACTTTAAAAAAAATTCACACATTGTCCTGAGAATAATGAATTCAACAACAAATAAATTAATAACATAACATAAACTCACGCCTATATCCCTGGAGGGGCAGGCAGAGGTGATAAAATGATTAAATAATGAAAAATTCTACTGTTGTCTAAAAAATAATGTGGAGCTTTTTCATTTTCGGAAACTTTGAATGCCATGAACTAAAGAACTTTAACTATCTATCTAATCGTGACCCGAGAGCCTTTAGTTAAAGTCTCGAATGGCATCAAGTACGGACACAATATTGCTAATTACAAGTTGTAAGTGACTTCGGGTGGACCGTCATCTTTTTCGTTGCGCGGTTGAGCTAGCGCCAGCCATTTCATGAAATGAATATGAAATTTTAGAAGACTTTTGATTGAGACTTGATTTTTTTAAAGTCTATGCACTCGGTTCTTCTAAATTATCATCAAGAAGGTCCCTTGCACCGGCCCTGTTTGAATTTCTAGTTATATACTCACTACGGCCCTGTTTGATTGCTCATTGATATTTTTTTCTTTTTAGAATATTCATGGTTTTTGACTTAATATTCTGCCAGTTATTTAAAAAAGGTAAGTATTTCTTCAAAAACGTTTTACGAATTACATAATTTTCTGTTCAAAAGAGATGGCGCTATACAATTGATATAGCTCCATCTCTTTCTCACACACTCATCCTTTTTCTTGTTTCCATCTTGAAAACAACCTTACTCATATTCGTACCATGAGCGTACAATACAGTATTACTTGATTCCTGCCAACTGTCGAAAATGAATGAACTATTTATAATCTTTGTCTATTCCCTGCTATAAATCATTCACGTTAGGGCTGTGACCCGTAGACGATAAATCGGAGAACCTCCGGAGATTTTAGATTTACCCAATGACCCGGTTTTCTTCTTCAAAAACTTCGGAGATTTTACGTAAAGTTAAATAGTGTTCTTTATATTTTCCTTACATTCTTGATATATTTTTTTTTGTTTGGAGTTATTTTTAGTAAGGTGATTATGTTATGGCTGATAACTCAATGTCCTAAATACTAAATTAAAATGTTCACAAATTATCATCATCATCCTTGCGTTAGTCCCGGTCGCTTCCGAAGCTTTCACCAAGAAGTCCGGGATTCGCTTCATGAATGGTCATATTTTTAAACTTTTAAATATAATTTCAGCTTTTACCGGAGAGTAGCCGGAGGCATTCTGACGGTTTATTAAAACCGGAGGTAAATCTCTTTAGAGTCAAGCCCTATACCTAATGTGTTTTGTTTATTGATTTCTTTTTAAAAAGTTTTTTTTAAAAGAGTATATTTAAAAGAGTTTTGCTTTGAAGTAAAATATGTATTAGGGTAGGTTAACTTTATCTTTAAATTTGTATTTGTTTGATAAATATCTAAAAATCAATTGATATCTGTCATACAAATTATACTTGTATTTATAAGCATACCACGGGGTACGAGGGGGCTATCTAAAAGCCGGATATGAGGAAGATGACTCCATCGGAGTGATGGAATGCCTTATTGCTCTACTTCGATGAAACCGCGTGCGAGTTTAGTCGGTTTGAGTCCGAAATAACCTACTCGCTGGTTATACGGGAGTATCCGTCGAACACGAAAAAAGATAGTAAAATCGTGAGCTAAAGCATTTATTCTATAAGTTTGTATGAATAAATATGGGTTCCTTGCTTCTTGGGTTATGAAAATGGTTTATTCAATAGTATTTTGCAAAACAATAATAAATCCGTCGCCTTCGAGCAACTTTAATAAGATGGCTAATTTTGACATAAAAACAATATTACTAAAAAAAATATTGTTAAAAAATCTCATCATGGTACCAATTGAATGAACTAAAATGGAAATGACGTCACAAAAAGGTTAAACAAGAATACTTTATATGTATAATGTACGGTTGTGGTACGAATATAAGCAAGATTACTTAAAATGTCAAACAAAACGCTCCTGCAATAAGACTGTTTCGTAAACGGTGGTTGTAGGCCCCCTGATCTCGTGGGGGGCGGACACACTGAAACGAATTTACTGGCGTGGCTAACGTGGCTCTGGAAGACTTTTTTAAAAACTTGAAACTTGACATTGGCATTGGCGTCTCGCCATTAATTTTATAAAACGTTTACATTTACTAGAGACTGGCAAAATTGCGGCTATCCTGCTGCAGAAGCCATATTGAAAAAAGAAGAAGAAGATATAATTAAAAAGAAAAAATGCTCGTTAGTATCGCCATGTCCTTATGGTTGTGTTTAATCTATGGTTGTGTTATAGTCCATCTTTGATCCCAGATGCGTGTGGCTAAATAATAAGTCTGTTGTTGATCTTCACAGCAATTTATTCACAATATTACACTACATGGCTAACACAACACATTAAAAGTTATAATTCTTAACACAATTGCCTTAATCTAATCACAATGACTGGTACATGATTATTACATGCCAGGAGCAAAAGGCGAGTGGGGTGTCCCATCCCAAGAGACGTGCGAACCCAAGTGACACGCTATATCCTTTTTTTTATCCTGCGTGAAATCCCCACGGATACCCCCAAACGCAGCCGGTTGGGTAGGTTATGTCGGACTCGAACCGACTAAAACGCACGCCGTCTTTGGGTCTTCAGTTGTCGGAGATGAAGTAGTAGCCAACATACCCCTCTCACCTCGGCAGACCCGGGGCCTTCTCTTCGAGATGACCCCCGTCGGGTGTCGTGCTATATCCCGAGAGTAGGGATTGTTTTTTGTTACGGGACTAACCCGCAAGCGTCTCTAGGAGTGTGGTGAGTGTTGCAACTCGAATATAGCCTTAGTGCCTACACCCTCCTTAAATTTTGATATTAGCAATGAATTGCTACAGAACTATAATGCTAGTGCATCAGAATCGAGCGATTCTATCGATGCAACCGTGTGCATACTATCCTACTAATATACTAATATTATAGAAGTGAAAGTTTGTGAACATGTTAGAATGTTTGGATTTTTGTACACTCCTAGAAGTGCATCGATAAATTATGAAGTGAGTGAACTCTCTTCCGTCTGATACAAGACGTTAATTGGTAGTGTTTGGGTGGCTAAGCACATATTGAATTTTTTTTCGAATCAGGTCAATTTTTTTTCCAAATTCATTTAGCTGCAACATTTTCGGTTAGGAATTTATTTTCGGAATACCCGCTTTATTTTCAAAGTGCCCGATTGGCGGCAATAGGCTCGCCCCCTATTACGTGGGACCAAAAATCATAATTGGCGGAATGTGGGTGTTTAATACACGTCTGCCTACCCCTTCGGGGATTACCAGCGTGAGTATATAAATGTATGTATGTGAACTCTTTGACTGCCTCTGTGGCGTGGCGGTTGTGAACACGACTGCAAGAGGCACGGGTTCGATCCCCGTCGGTATCGCCAATTTTGTTGTGTAGGTCTATCGGACACTTGCTTCACGGAAAATATCGAGGTTCAGCCGCATCTTAGTTAGACTAGAAAGCCGACCCCAACTGAGTTGTTGAGAATGGTGATGTGAAGTGAGTGACCCAATTTAAATAATGTATCACGTTTATTCAGAAATAACTAAACTTTTTATATAATCTTCCCAAGAGTAGGATTTACACCCGCGATGAACGGAGGCGACTCGGATGTTGTAGATCGCAGAATGATCCCCGTACACCATGAGCGTAGGCCTGGGGTGACGGATGGAGCTGCCTGTTACCCTAGCAGAAGCAGGCCACAACGGGGCGGTGCGAAGTGCGCCTCCCCTTACCCGTGGGCTAGACGGGGACACCGTCGTCCCTACACCCGACGGGGGTCATCTTGAAGAGAAGACCCCAAGTCTGCCAGGGTGCGAGGGATATGTTGGCTACTACCTCACCTCCGGCAAAGACGGCGTGCGTTTTAGTCGGTTCGAGTCCGACATAACCTACCCAACCGGCTCCGGTAGGGGGGTATACATTGGGATTTTTTTATTAAAAAAAATAAAGGAGTAGGACTTGGGTGAAACTGCGAGGTAATACAAGTAGGAAATAAAACGAACGATGATAATATCACTAGCTTTGACATTATTTTTTTTACACAACTTAGGTCGCAGACGAGCACGCGGCCCACCTGATGGTAAGTGGTTACCGTGGTTACAGTGTAACACCAGAGGAATAACACACAGAGGAAAAAAACAATCAAGCCAGACCATTAACTTTTAAATCACTCCGCCTCGGCTGTACTCTTACATTATACCCGTCAGCAATAGTGACAGATATTCCAACATGAAGATTGTTCAGATCATCTGGAGTACCCACGGGATGTAGTTTGACGTATCGAAGGACCCAAACCACAATAGTCTTAACAAGTGCTGTAGCGTAGACGCGACCTGTAGAAAAAAAAAACCGCTTTTATTTTTGTCGTAGCGTTGCGTAGCGTCGTAGCGGGCGTAGCGGCTGCTACGTTAAAGGTAGCAAGTTCGATTTCCATCAGCTGCAATTATTTCTATGGTTGAATTTGCATCACTTTGCATTATTCTGGGTGTGTCAATATTATGTATGATATGTATTTATTTACTCAAAAATGTGTCGCCATTCTAGAACCCATAACGTAAGCTAGTTAAGTTTTTGTAGATACAAACAGCAATAATATTATACATAGAAACAACCAAAAAAACATACATGCAGACATCACATTTGCACTGACTAGGAACCGAACCTGCATCCCCTAAGTAGCAATTAAATTTTCTACCACTACGCCACAGTAGCCGTAACCTTTTTTTTTATACCACTTAGGTGGCAAACCTCATAGTCCTAGGTTCATTTTTAGTCTCCCCTAAACTTCGATATTTTACCTAAACAATCCATAGGACCCAAACTAAAGGGTACGAAGGCGTTTGGATCCCGTTTCTTCACATTCTCCGGCAGGAATCTCTCTGGTTTAACAGTCCAGGGGTCGTCCCAGTAGCGAGGGTCACGATGCAGGTGGTGAATTGGTATCACCAGAGACGTACCGGCCGGTAGAGTATATTTGCCTGAAATATGATAAAGGTATATTATAAAGTATGATTCATATTCATATATTATGTCATAGAAGTCCGAGGTTCATTTTTTTTTTTTTTTTTTTTTTTATCTATGGCACGTCAATTTGACTTCACCTCGCCTGATGTTAAGCTGAAGGCAAAGTCCCATGAAAGAGGGTCACTCACACAGGGTAATATAAACTCACGCTTATATCCCCGAAGGGGTAGGCAGAGGTGCTAGCACCCACAATTTGCCAGTTTATGTTTAGGTCCCAATGTAATAGGTGGCGAGTCACATAACTTCGCATCGAAGCATCGAAAAGTCATTGGTGTGTGCTATGGGAAAACCTGGGATGGAACCCGAGACCTCGTCTCACCAGTCCATTACCCAAACTGCTAGGCTAAGCTAGGCGCGTTAAGTAGGCAGTGAAAAATACGTGAGATTGCTGCTAAATGATTGCAGTCATTTAGCAACCCAAATAAAAAGGGAATTGAATGTGAAGCGTTATTATATTAACTTTTTCTAATCGATTCAAAATTGGAAAAGTTAATGTCTACACGACATTTGAATGAAAAAAGTATTTTAAAAAGTGCATTTATAATACCTAAGAGTACCTAAAAAAGATGTGAAAACCATTATGAAAGCAGAAAAAACAAAAATGGCGGCAGAAGCAGGAGAAAAAAAAGAGCCAACTTTTCTAAGTGTTTTTGAGTACAGGTCCGAGGTACTATGGTGGTGAAGGGTATCAAATACAGTTGTGGCTCAGAATGACAACTTTCCAAAATGTCCCCTGGTACCAAAATGTCAACTTCCCATAATGTTCCTTTCCCAAAATGTCGCTATTTTAGTTTTTTTTTTTTAAAAAAGCGACATTTTGGGAAAGGGATTAATTATTATCAATGAGTTTCATGAAAGTGGATGCAATCGGGACTTAAGGGCACTCCTACTCGGACAGGTTAGGTTAGAAGGGGATGGCGGGATCCCTTTCATAGTTATTTTTTTATAAACCACCCATTTTTATAACGACATTATGGGAAAGGGATATTATTGGAAAGGGACATTTTGGGTAAGGGACATTTCGGATAGGGGCATTTTGGGAAAGGGACATTTTGGGAAAGGGATATTATGGCAAAGGGACTTTTGGGAAGTTGACATTCTGAGCCACAACGTCAAATACGATCCTAGGGCCATTTTATGCCAGTTAACGGTATTTTGTTGCTGATCCAATACCTTCATTGATGGAAATTTCCTCTTCCACCGTCCGCTGTATCAGGGCGGCTATAGACAGACACCTCAGCGTTTCTTTGTACACCATATCCAAATAGTGGAGCTGTTTGATCTGCTCAGTGCTGACTGCCTCCTCAGGTCCAACTACTTCAATGATTTCATTGTATACACGATCCTGGAATAGTATTTAAAACAATCAAAGAAATAATATAAAATCGCCAATAAAGAGCTCACTGGAGAGGTTTTGTGTTGTCAGTGGGAAGACCGAGAAACCCTTCGTTATCTTCTGCACTGACACCACAGAGATACTCTTAACCTTCTCCCCTTCCCCCTTTCCTTTTTACGCGTTTCTCTATATGGTCGGCAGCAAACGTGACGCCCCTGGTGTTGCAAATGTCTATAGGCCACGGTGACCACTTTCCATCAGGTGGGTCTGCCACCTAAGTGACCGGTATACAAAATTTGCATCGGATACGCTACGTATTCGTACGTCCAGGCAACCTTAGGATCCCGAAGACACCTCGAAAGCAATGACAGCAAGTCTGCCGGGGTGCAAGAGATATATCTCTGACCCGCGGGACTTCGTCTGCGTCACCCCGTTTTTGCAACATTTTTCATTCCTGCTCCGCACCTGTTAGTCGTGGCATGATGTTATATACATATAAACCTTCCTCTATAACCGTTCTATCTATTGAAACAAACCGCATCAAAATCCGTTGCGTAGTTCTAAAGATTTAGGCATACAAAGGGACAAGAAAAATAGGGACAGAAAAAGCTACTTTATTTTATACTATGTAGTGATGATGATAGTGATATCTCACCTCTAACAATCAAAGACCCAAAGACTTCGTGCATTTTATTAGCTTCAAGTCCGACATAACCACGTCCACCAGTTTTGGCATGGGATGGAGAGAAGTTCAGAACCAATGTTAGGATGATGATGGAGCTATCACAATCTGATCAGATCTGATGCTGTGGGTAGCATCTTCTCTTCAAATATTCATGTTAGAACTGTTTAGTAATAGCTATTTGTTATTATCATTAAACACGTACTTGCCAATCAGGAAGGTGAGAGAGGAAGGTCAGCACACCTGATGCTACTTTAGCTGCTGCCTCTTGACTCTGAAATAAAAGAAATACCCAATCAATCTGTGGAGGAACTGGATGTGATGTCCTTCCAACACAAAGGGAGCATCCTCCAACCAGGCATGGTGATCACGCCTGGCGGGCCGCGGCCCAACGGTTGTCGTTGGGTTGTTGTATGTATATTGTACCAGCGTGAGAACTCCACTTTCGCGATGCAGGATCCTGAGTGTCGTAGTAGTTACTCTTGCTGTCACTAGATGGCGCTGGGTACATGTGGTATCGCCACAAATCTATCAATTAGCTAGTGCAGCCTTCTGAGTTAAACATAGGCTTTTTCACCACAGCAGCTCAAACAAGTGAGTTTTGCTGCGTAAAAACAGTGTGCAAAATGCGATTTTGCTCACTCAGTGAGACAAAGTAGCTTTTTAATTTATTTTTTTTAATTTTCAATAAAGAGTGCCAACCATAGATTCAAAAAAAATTGTTCCGCGAATAACTTTCGAACTACATACACTGCACTCTGTCTCTTGGCCGTCCATAAAAAAGTTCGAGTGACAAACACAAGTATTTTGAAGGTTTTTTTTTGTAAAGTAATAAATATACAGAATATGTACATACAATAACGACCAAAAACTGAGTTGATGGCGTAGGCATTGAGATCGCCAAGAAACACAAAAAAAAATGTTTTTTTTTAATTTATGGCACGTCAAAGGTCCTATTTCGAAATTCTAAATTTGAAAGATATTTGTAAAAGAATAACCATGTATTTTATTTACATTATTTAATAATTATGTAATGTTATTGAATACCAAAATAAGTAATGCATAAGTATTTATAATGATTACTATTATCAACATTTGAAAAATAAAATGTCACGTACGCTGTTTCTGAACACACCTTAAAAATAACGGGTATAAAATTTAACTTTTAACTTTCAACTTTAAATTTGCAGAACAACAATAAGTAATTAGATTAATTATTAACTTTTAAAATTTTCAGCATTATTTTAATTAATAATAGGTGTTCTGTTCTGCTAATAAGTGTTGTATTATCTTCTAAGTAATATTTCTTATGTGTTCTCGCTGCTGTAGTGAAAAGTAATGTGTGCCACACGAGAGCAAAATTATTTGCATCTCGTGCATTTGAATCCCTCACTACGCTCAGGATTCTACAGTAGAATCACTCGCTACGCTCGTGATTCAATCCTAGAATCCCTCGCTTGCTCAGGATTCAAAATCAGCACTCGCAGCAAAAAACAGTTTTGCTCTCTTGTTGCACAAATAACTATTTCCCTTATGCGCAGAGTTTCATACCATGACAAAGCGGAGTCAACTTAAATCCTTGGTTTCCCCACTGACCACATTAAATATCTCCAGTGAACTCTGGCTACCCTTTTTTTCACCGCCAGTAACACAACACAAGGTCATTATTAGCCGCGGTATTCTATAGGGCGCAGGTACTTCCATAGCCGGCCTTCTCAATTAGTACGAGAGATACAGTTATGTCATACCTCCGATCTTATACGGTGTTTAATCAACAAATATGGCCGGCAAATACCCACCATAATATCACAATATTATGGTGCACAAATCTAGTTATTCATTTAACCTGATTTACCAGTTTGGTGAGGTTATCCGCATGTAAATAACTAACATGTTCTATGTAAGGCAGAGTGGCTTCCTGGTGATCTTGATATGTCACCATTTCATTGTCATTACGAGGATTTTCCTATACAGTTGCAGTAATAATGCATAATACTTCGTAGTATTATGTATGTATTAACTTATTTGTACATCCGTGTGGTCGAGGAAAAAAAATATCACACCATCTCATTTGAACGGAAAATGAACAGACAATATCACTGGGAGAACGAAAACTTGAAATAAAACCCTGTGCACACACAAACACGTTGATTATGTCTATGTGGAGGACTAGGGTTCATCTATTTTTTAATTACCGTTTCACCAACATAATTTCATAAACTGTTTTATTACTATTATTAAACATAACATAACATTAACTCACGCCTGTATCCCCGAAGAGGTAGGCAGAGGTGCTAGCACCCACATTTCGCCAGTTTATGTTTAGGTCCCAATGTAATAGGTGGCGAGCCTATTGCCATATATTACTATTATTACCCACTAGCTGACCCGCGCGACTTCGTCTGCGTCACCCCGTTTTTGAAACATTTTTCATTCCTGCTCCGCACCTATTAGTCGTAGCATGATGTTATATACATATAAACCTTCCTCTTTAACCATTCTATCTAATGAAACAAACCGCATCAAAATCCGTTGCGTAGTTCTAAAGATTTAAGCATACAAAGGGACAAGAAAAATAGGGACAGAAAACGCGACTTTATTTTATACTATGTAGTGATAGTGATGATACCCATATTGCCCATAAACCATTATTATTTCAATTATTTATCTATTATTATTATTTTTTTATAAACTCACGCCTATATCGATTTTGGATGATCCTCTGCGGCCGTCTTATTCAACATTTTGCAAATTCAACATTGCAGTCCGAAAGGCATCATTTTGGGAAAGTAATCATTTTGGGATTTAAACATTTTAGGAATTCAACTTGCCGTACCTGGAGGTCTTGGTTATGTTTGGCCCTTAATATTTAATAGTAGGTACTTACCGTAGTAAACAGTGTCATTGTATCCCACTTAATTTCTTGTTCGTTTAGCTCTCCCGACAGAATGTATCTGTCTACAATCCCCAAGCTCTCTTCGTCAGGGATGGATGTTTCTAGAGCTTTCCGTCTCTTCTTCACTATGTCTCCAGAAAAATCATCGATGAGCTTATTGAAGTAATCTTGCTTCTTCTGCCAACCCAGCAACCAGTACACGAAAGGTATTTGTAACCACCATTTGGTCATTTTCATGAACATAAGGTCATAAAGTCTGCCAAAAACATATTTAAAATTTAGCTTTTTGTTTTAGTGATATTGTTAAACATTCAGACTCATACTTCGATTAGTTTTCCATAAATAAATGAATTAATAATTTATGACATTACACACACTTCTCTAGAATTATCTATTTTATGATCTAGACTTTTTTTTAATTTTTTATTTATGGCACGTCAATTCGACTTCACCTCGCCTGATGTTAAGCTGAAGGCAAAGTCTCATGAAAGAGGGTCACCATTGCAAACACGTTCAGTGCTACAATGGTGGCGCTCAGCTTGACGGCCACATAGATGCTTATTCACGCCCCGCTTAAAGGACCCGGGACTGTAGGAAGAAGGAAACATGTGCGCCGGTAAGGAATTCCAGGACTTAATAATACTCAAAGTTAGAATAATTGTATTCTAATCACGATCGTTGTACACCTCCCATGGAGAGTGCTTTGATGTGATTATGAATATCAGGTTTGGTCAGTTCGCCACAGTCGGTCGAAGTTTCCCGCCAACGCTCACTGCGCTATCTCGCTCGCTCTCGACCCATATTCATACTTTCTTAGTCTTTACCTCGCTCTCCCCCACACCGCGCGCACTATGGGAGCGGTAAAGCGGTCATGGTCAGATTATAGCTCGTATGAGTCATAGAAAATGCGAATGTACATATAAATTTATGCATTACATTATGTTTGCACTGAGTCGAACCCTCGTACCCTGCGTAGCAATCGAACGAATCGCGCCCCAGCATCGATTTCGGTTGTCATACGAACATCTATGACAGTCGATACGGGTGGTTGGGCCCTAAAAAATCCAGGTTTAATTGCAGTAATTTAATATTGACAATAGGTTTGAGAGGCCATATGACATTGCTCAGCCGCGACGGTTTTATACTGAAAAAGCGGAACCCGGTCTTCGAGGTGATGGCTTCGGATGCAACCGGGATTAGTGGAAGAATGTTGGTGATTGTTATTGCCTGTATATTGGAGTCATAGCACAGGAAAAGAACGTTTATAAAAAACAAAGACATGTCTTACTAACTGCCTAGTGGTGGTAACCATTTCCTCCATTCGGTATAAGTTCTGTGACTCTTCTTTTGACAGACCCATAAGCGTTTCTGCAACAATGATACAGCATGTGTTAATAAACGCGTTGGTTTCGTTACATACAAGAGAAAGTAAGACGGGATTATATCTCCTGACCGAATTGAGCAGTACGACAGGGGAAGTACCTCCGCACTACCAAATACCGGGGTTAATAATAAATATGTTGTGTTTCCGTCGGTGAGCAGAAGCTCACTGCCAGAGCTCACTAGAGAGTTGGAGGAGTAGTCGAGACTCTTTGTGTTGTCAGTGGGCAAATCAATATGTCTCGTGCGCTGGCCATACAGAAGCTCTCTTAACCTTCACCATAATTTTGACGTCAGTGTCAGCAAGAGAGGCGCTGTCGCTTACCGCATCTACCGACCGAGGCCGAAACGACCCTGAAAAGAGCTGCTTGTAGGTTTTTCCTCTGGCTTTCAGAGAGAATAGCAGACAGAGACGAGCTAGTTCTTCGAGCGGTGGATATAATTCTTAACATTTAGATTTAGCTTAGTGGTATAATGGACTGCTGAGACTGAGGTCTCGGGTTCGATCCCAGGTTACAGGATACAGGATGCTCTTGGAAGTGATGTGTGTATTGATCGCAGGTTTATAAGTGCCTGGTGAATGGCAATAGGCTCGCCACGTATTACATTGAGACCTAAACATAAACTGGCGAAATGTAGGTGATAGCACCTCTGCCTAACTCTTCCGGGATATAGGCGTGAGTTTATGTTATGTTTCAACTTACGATTTACACTCTGCGTAGTAAACTTTACAACGTCTGTATAAATGTCAAATTTCGCTCTCGGGTCCTTAGTGGCAAGTAACCTTGCCAGTAGTTTGGCCTCCACGTTGAAGGTATGTATGAAGTGTTCCACTGCCTTCTTATTGTAAGATGGGGTAGCAATCTTGCGATGACTTCGCCAAGTCGAACCTGGAACAGTCCAAATGATTAAAATATTTTACAGCGCGTTTCAAAGAATGAAAGAATCAAAGAATCAGTTTGTTTATTTAATTTAGGCACATAAAGAGCACTTATGAACGTCAAAGGTTACCAAACGAACAAATAATACGAATAATAGGCGTAGCACTTAGATGCCATAAATTTATTTCAGACTAGCTGTTGCCCGTGGACACCTGATCCCGTTCCCGCTTCTCCATACCGAGTATTTTCATATTTGTTCACCTTTTAAACCTTGTCTGAACTTCAACGAATAATTCAAAACCAAAATTAGCTAAATCGGTCCAGCCGTTCTCGAGTTTTAGCGAGACTAACGAACAGCAATTCATTTTTATATAAGATTCTGGTCAGTAGGGTTTACATTCACGCCTGTAAATCCCAGTCAGAGTTTTATTCACACCCACATTTTGCAAACTTCGAGTTTTGGTTCCACATAATAGGGGCAAACCCAGTGCCATACAGTTTAATTTCACGTGCCATCTTTTCTGATCATATACATTTAACGTATCATGTATAAAATAACTAGATACACTTTTATTTTTTCCCTAAAAATGTATCCAACAAGCTTGTGACCCCGGTATCTAAGTGAAAACTTGCCTTACTTACGCAAATAAAAGATAAATATCTCTATTTTACTACACTTATTTATTCTATTCACGTGATAATAAAGTCATGGCCGCTTACTATAAAAGTGTTATGACCATTATAAGTGTTTTCAAGGAAAAGCCAAAAAGCAGTTTATTCGTATCACGCATAATACACATGAGTCGCATGAAATTATTCTCCGGTTTGAACTACTCTATATAAATCTCAAGCTGTAGATATGCGCTGTGCGAAAGAAAGAAAACTTTACAAAATCATGGCAATCCGATCCCAGCGTCTGGAATCTTTACTCCATCAAGATCTTCAGAAGACAGTCATCTGCATCCGCACTGACGAGACGAAAGAAAAAATTTGTCCTCTTGAGATCCTCTCGACAGAGACTCTCAACCTTCGCCACTTTTGTCAGTTTGTCTGTGTGTTCCTCGCAAATACCAATTGGGAACTCTGCCATAATCTTATTTATAAATTTCTCGTGTCACAATTTTCGTTCCCGTAGTCCTCCGAAACGGCTTGACCGATTCTCATGAAATTTTGTGAGCATATTGATTAGGCCTGAGAATCGGCCAACATCTATTTTTCATACCCCTAAATGCTCGGAATGGAGCAGCGGGAACGGGATCAGAAGTCCACGCGGACGGAGCCGCGAGCAACAGCTAGTACTAAAAAAGTAAAAGTAATAACCTCCTGTCAGGATCCCCTGTCCAATCAAAGGCACCATCAGGTCGTACAGCCGGCCTTTTTGGTTCACTTTATTGCTTGTCAGCAATGCCTGTAAGCAGACGCAGATAAGTTATGCAAAAGCTATGACACGCTATACGTCAGTAAACTCGACAATTAAAATAACATAACATAAACTCATGCCTATATCCATTTCGCCAGTTTATCTTTAGGTCCCAATGTAATAGGTGGCGAGCCTATTGTCATTATCCGGGCACTTATAAACCTGCGCTAAATACACACATAACTTCGAAAAGTATCGAAAAGTCATTGGTGTGTGCCATGGTAACCTGGGATCGAACCCGAGACCTCGTCTCAGCAGTCCATTACCCATACCACTAGGCTACCGCGGTACTTTACTCAAAAATTAACTTGAAGTAAAAGCCGGAAAATGAACCCAGGACTGTGAAGCTGAGCAGCCTGGTACGCTATCATCCAATCAGCTTATTGCAGTTCACTGCTGGACTTTTAAGAGATTGTGGTAGGGTCTTTGGTCGCATTCCAGGGCACACACGGAGTCAAAATCAGTTCTGTCCACTTTCCAGCTTTTCTCTTCCGCTTCGCAAAGTAATGATCGATGAACAAAGTTATTACAGTTACGCCCTTCTTACTGTACGTAACTCAAACAAAGCTCAAGTTATCAACTGAAGTTGCCACGATTCGAAACTAGAGTTTCGCATATATGAATACATTCGCATATATAAGTACACTAGACAACCAGAGTTAGGAGTTTCAGTGATTAATTTGAAACCGACATGCGATACTGGAGTTGCCCACAACTCGAGTTTCGCGTCTTAAAATCCCACCAGACTCTTAAAACGTATTGACCAAATTGGACGAATTGGTGGTCGAAATTCAATTTATCAAGAAATTGAGAAAACCACTGTCGCGTAATGCGTTGTGGATCGCAACTGGAGTTGGGGAAACTATAGTTCTTTTTTAGTTGGCTAATGTAAATACGGTCTAACTGATTAGTACGCCATACATACCCTTATATCAGCTGGATTTTCCACGCATATGTTCAGATCAGGACCCAACCAGAATTTGTAGTATTCTCCATACACGTCATGCAGCTTTGCGAGTTCGGTCAGAATTTCTGTAAATGATAGGAAGTGTTATTATATTAATCAGGAGCCTTCACATCGACATCGAGACATTGAGATAGTTTAACTAACTTGTGTTATGGGATCTAGAATGCGGATAAACATACTTAGATACTTTTTTTTGTAAATACATACCTATTATACATAGGATATGAGGATAATTTATATTATTAACTACGTGACTCTAGATTAAAGGTGCGTCATAAACATAGTACTCATGGTATGACGGCAATGAGAAATTGTAGACATGAGAAAAATAAGGCTTTGTCAGATATAGCCAGGTATCATAAAAAGTGTATACCTACGTCCTCTAAAATCCAACCATACGTCCTGTAGCCTTAGCACGAAATACTATCGACTTCGTAATGTTAAGGTATCGACAGAACGGAGCATTGCGATTGGCGGGCTACACACACACACAGGTTCACAAGAGGCAAACTGCCAATCACAATGCTTCGTTCTGTCGATACCTTTACATTAAGAATTCGATAGGAGTTCATGCTAGTGCTACGGATCGACTATCTGATCTCATGGGGTGCGGACACACGGAAACCAATTTACTGGCGTGGCTAACGTGGCTCTGGTAGACTTTCTTGAAAAATTTGACATTGGTAAAACATTAATTACAATTTTATATTACACTAGCTGTTGCCGGCGACGGCTCCGGCCGCGTGGGCTTCTGATCCCGTTCCCGCTGCTCTATTAAAACCTTCCGTATAGGTTCAAGGAACAAATAAAAAAAGCATTAATCGAATTGGTCCAGCCGTCTTCAAGTTATGCGCTTACCAACATAATATTTCGCGATTAATTTCTATAAATATAGATTTACAATAGTTACTGGCGACTGGCATTCTGCGGGGAATCTGCTGCAGAAGCTATTTTAAGAAGAGAAAAAAAGAAAAGAAAAGAATTCATTTGACATTTTGAATTCGGTAACGACGTAATAAGGATACTCTATTTACGCTAGTAATAATTACTTTATGATTAAAACAACAATCCTTCCGATAGATGAAACCATACAGGAAAATAGTAAGATCAAGATATTATCATTAATAATATAATTACTTATTTACTTCTAATGGTCGAGTATTACGTGTAACATTATGTCTAATTGTGAAGAAATAATAATAATAATAATTAGTATGTAGGTATACTATAGAGAGGAAAATATTTGTTTGTTATGAATAAAATCAAAACAAATCAATTCAAAAATTCTTAAAAAGCTACATTACCCCTGAGTAACGGAGACTATTTCGCATATATAGTACATTTGACGACCTCTGGCGTGGCGGTAGGGAACGTGACTGCATGCAGGATTCGCGGGTTCGATTCCCGCTCAATACAAATATTTGAGTCCATGAATATGAATATTTGCATTGGTCCTGGTGTTTTATGTATAATACGTGTGTATTCACAAAAAAAAATTGGTGTTTAAGTATTTTTATCCGTATTCTAAAGCCCTTATAAGGCCAGACGTTGTGTAGGTTATCCTAGAATATTTATTTATTATTCATTTATTTTGAGCACATTTTGGGTCCAAGAAGTACGCCGCGCCCAGTATTTAGTATATTTCTACAGAAGTCAGTTTACTTACCTCCAGGCTTAATCATCATGAAGAGTAAAGCGTTACCGAGAATTGGCAATGCTGGTGGACCAGGGACCTTGGCTGCCAGCTCCAACATTCGTCTATGGCTCCACCTCCAATATTGCCAATACGCCAAACCAGAAATAATTGCGCTCAATATTATGGTATACCAAGTCATGATTTCTGTAAAAAACATTAGGCCGTTTTGAATTTGGAATTTTAAGTTCTTAAAGCTGTTTTACTTTTTTTCGTGCGTCTTGGTTCCTATATTAGTGCGGCAATTGCCAAGGATACACTCCCTTTGACCATTATGGATGGTCTGACACAGAACTACATGCATGACGTCTTGGCTCGATAAGGCCAATAGATAATTATAAATATATAATTACTTACAAAATATGTATGAAGTATGTTTATCCGCGTTTTAGAAGCCATAGCAGCAGCTAACACTATGTTTACTTAATGTATAGGCTTATAATAATGACGACCTTTGTGGCGTGGCGGTAGTAAACCCGACTGCCACGCAGGAGGTGCGTGTTTGATTCCCACACAGTGCATATATTTGTGTGCATGAATATTAATTTTTATATTGGTCTAGGTGTTTCTATGTATAAAATCAATAAATATATAAATAGTCTTCTTTATAAGACACAAATTCGCTCCTGCGTGGAATACTGCTCGCATCTCTGGGATGGCTCCGCAAAGTACTTATTAGATGCTCTCGACAGGTTGCAGCGACGTGCGGTCCGCATTATTGGGAGTCCTGAGGTCACAGAGTCCCTCGAGCCTTTGCAGATGCGTAGAGATGTTGCGTCCTTGGCAGTATTTTACCGTCTCTACCATGGTGAATGTTCTGATGAGCTCTTCCAACTAATCCCACCCTCCCCTTTCCTACACAGGACAACGCGTGCAGGGCTTAGGTGTCACTCGCATACGGTACAGAATATTCCATCAAGAACCAAGCGGTTCGGTGAGTCTTTTCTCTGCCGTACCATTAAGTCCTGGAATTCCTTGCCGGCGCACGTGTTTCCTTCTTCCTACAGTCCCGGGTCCTTTAAGCGGGGCGTGAAAAAGCATCTGATGAGGCCGTCAAGCTGAGCGCCACCATTGTAGCACTGAACGTGTTTGCAATGGTGACCCTCTTTCATGGGACTTTGCCTTCAGCTTAACATCAGGCGAGGTGAAGTCAAATTGACGTGCCATAGATAAAAAAAAAAAAAAAAAAAAAAAAAAAATACAAAAACTATTGTCCCGATTTCAAAAATTATTACCAAGTAAATAATTATTCTCAAAAAGGAAAGTTACATTTTACTCTGAGTAACATAGGCCATATTCTATATTACACTGCATAATAAATGGCATCCACGCGGGTGTAGTCGCGGGCAACAGCTAGTTATGCATGCTGTATATTACACAACTCATGAGAGTGTTGTAGCTTTCGGGATTAGAACCCAGAAAGTCTCGATCGTAAAACACTTTCCCCTTATAACCATCTACTTCCAACTTACCGACTAGTTGTGCGTCTACAACTAAATATTTCACATATAATAGTAACAAAAAATAACAAACCTATTTTGCAGCAACGAATAATTAAATCTTAATATCCATGCATACAGTGCATTGAACAGTAAAAAATATAAAAAAAAAAAACAAAATGTCAATCACTTTTTTTTAGCACGCAGGACACCAATTAATTTCTTTACCGTATGTACGTCAACTCTCAGGCTAATGCGGCTTAGCTCTAGTATTGTTTATCTGTGGCTCTATAAAAAGACTACGAAAGAATTTTCTCATAGCTTATCAGATCTAAAGCAATACTGGTATATACCCGCTGCTCCGCCCGTGTAAATTTTTAGTTGCGGTCAAACGTACGTAAGATTTTAAGCGTAACCAAAATCGTTTAAACAAAAAAATCGCACTCAAATTCGTTCAAAAGCTTTTTGCGAACAAACAAGAACTCCAAAAAAAATTGAATTCAATGTCAATACCTATAATAAAGATTACCGGGTAAATTGCGGTGAATAGAAATAAAATGGTCAGCAAGACTATGTAGTTACTTTCTTTCAAGCAAAATTTGGACTTTTTCATTGTAATATTACAAAATCACGAAATATCTGTTATTGGGTTTGGTTGAAATTTTGTAAAAGGAAATATTTAAAATATTCCAATGACCATTTAATTTCTATCCACCCCTGGATTCCAATTCACCTCGTTTTACGGTACATACTCACAAGTGACATTTCAAGTGAAAACATTTGAATCTCGTTGAACTCTTTTTAGTGAACTTTTTACTTATTATAGAGGCTATTTTTAATTCCAGTTTATCATTCAAAAAATGACTGCGGAAAATGTGTTACATTTTACAAATTAAACTGAATCCTGACTCTCTGTATTACTTCTCTACCCTAGACTATTTGTTATATGAAAACCGGAGCGCAGAAGGAGGGCAGTGCTCGCCCGCGGGTTTCATTTCTCGTAGCGCCGGACAAGCATTTTTTTTTATACTTCGTAGGTGGCAGACAAGCACACGGCCCACCTGATGGAAAGCGGCCACCGTGGCCTATGAACGTGTGCAACACTAAGGGTGTCACACACGCGCTGCCCACCCTGAAGGGAAAGGGGGAGAGCTGGGAAGGGGTGGGGAGGCTAGGAAGGGGAGGGGAAGGAGGGGTATAGTGAGCTCTGGCTACCCTACTTACCGGCGTGAACACAACACGATGGTTATTATGACCGCGGTCTTCTATAGGGCGAGGTACTTCCCCAGTTGGACAGCTCATTTCGGACGGGAGATACCGTCGTGTCCTACCTCCTCCAAAGCAATATCTAATGCATGCCTGCATGCATGTTTGCAAGCATTCGATCGAGCATACAATAGAGCAAGCATACAGGAAACAGTCATGCATGCAACCATACAGGTTTGCAGGCAAGCGTGCATGCAACATGTGTGTTTGTAATGGTTCGGTATCTTGAAATTCGACATTCTGACATTCATAATTATAAAACTAAGAATTTTTAAATTTGGAAATTAGAGATTCGGAATTTTCAAACTTTTGGAATATTTTATGACATTCAGAATTTTGAAGTGCACGATTGTGACTTCGGATTAAAATTCTTTGTATTTGTGTAGTATACTACACAAATATCAAAACACAAATAGTTAAATCATCATTATCTGTACCTTTTCCTAACTTAGTTCTGCTTTCCAGTCTAACTGTGATGCGTCTGAATTTCGGCATTTTCCGTGAAGCGACTGCCATCTGACCTGCACAACTAATGGTCTAATGACCAATGGTGATATCGAAGTTCCAAGTTAGACTGGTTGAACTTTTGAGGGGTCCAACTACCCGTAAACGACTGCCATAGATGTTTGTATGGCAACCGGGACCGAGACGGCTTAATCTGCTCTCCAAGGCACGACCAGACCAGTGCAAACAGCCATATTCATGCATACAACTTTTTGCACTGAACGGGGATCAAACCCGCGCCCCGTGCGTAGCAGTCACGTGCACTACTGCCACGCCACGGTTGTTACTACATAAATACGGAAAGATGTATGGTGTGCCATAAAGTTATTAGCAATACTTAGAGGCACAAAGCGTACTAGTAATATAGGTAAATAATCTTTACACAAAACGTAAGTGTGAGAAAGTAACAGAGTATTTGAACCATGGAGGTAGGGAAGTAATGAAGAGACTGTTGCTCAATTTATGCTAGTAATAATAACTATATGGTACCGCAATAGTCGGCTATTTTGCAATTAATAATAATATAGAAGGTAAGATACTTAGATAAATATAATATCTTACATTATCTTGTATATATTATGAGCAATGTCAATGTCACGCGTATTAATGTAGGTAGGTACCTATGTACGCGTAATTTATTTTATAATGCATAATATAATAATAGTACTGTATAGGTCGTTGGTGAACGTAACATAAAACGTATATTATTATTATTAGAACTATCGGGATATTCATAAATAATTAATAAATATAAATTTATTACTTTTCTTTCTTTTTGGTGACACGCATGTCTTATTTGATATAAATGAGATAATTGTATTCAGTTTGCATATTGTATTAATTTTACCTAAAATTCCCACAGACCCGTGAAGTACCGGTTTGGTATCGTTGAGGACGAGATACGTATCAAATAGACTTACCATCACGCAAACCTGTGAGAAATGGAAAAGAAAAAGCCGCAAGAAAAGCGAATCCCGGACTCCGAGGTGATAGCTTCGGATGCGACCGGGACTAACGCTAGGATAATGATTATATTACTTTATAACCTATCATTCTCTGAACCTGTTCCCAACTCAATTGGGGTCGGCTGTCCAGTCTAACTGTGATGCGGCTGAACTTCGATTATTTGCATGAAGCGACTGCCATATGACCTCCACAACCAGAGGTCCAATGACCAATGGCGATATCGAAGTTCCAAGTTAGACTGGTTGAACTTTTGAGGGCTCCAACTACCCGTAACGACTGCCATAGATGTTTGTATGGCAACCGGGACCTAAGGCTTAACGTGCTCTCCGAGGCACGACCAGACCAGTGCATACAACTTTTACCATACCAGTCATATTCATGCGTATAACTTTTTGCACTGAGTGGGGATCGAACCCGCGCCCCGTGTGAAGCAGTCGCGTGCACTACCGCCACTCCACGGAGGCTGTCTAATCTAACTAAATGAAACCAATGATTTGTTTATAAACCTTTTAACTAAGCTGAATTACTTAGGTATGGTAATTATTCAACACCTAACCCTGACTTGAACTTAGTTAAGTAACTACTTTAATTTTATTATGTCATAGAAGTAGGTACACATTCACGAGCGTGCCGTAATCAATTTACTAGATGAGTCCAAGACTTCGTGTGCGTGGTCATATCTAGAATTCTGAGTTTTATTATGCCCCTCCCCCCCTCGTACCCCTCATATCTTATGTCGTGACCGCGAACCTAACGGCACAGGACGCGACGGTGGCGCAAGCGGTAGGAGAACCCATCATTATCATCCTGGAATTTCTTGCCGACCCACGTGTTTCCTTCTTCCTACAGTCCCGGGTCCTTTAAGCGGGGCGTGAAAAAGCATCTGATGAGGCCGTCAAGCTGAGCGCCACCATTGTAGCACTGAACGTGTTTGCAATGGTGACCCTTTTTCATGAGACTTTGCCTTCAGCTTAACATCAGGGGAGGTGAAGTCAAATTGACGTGCCATAAATTAAAAAAAAATGTAGTCGTACTTTCTGATTGCACCCGAACCTAAGATGAACTTGGAGCTCATGGTCTGTCTCCGTACTTTTCCTCCTCCACTTCACCCGATTTTGGGTGTTCATGGTAGTAAGACCAATAGTAGGTACGCATATCACCCTTCGCACGTCAAGCCAGGACTTTCTTGAAATCACTAATGGCGATAGAATTCTTTATAGAGTATTTTTCAATTGATGATGAAAACCTAAAACGATTTTACCTGAACAAACTCAAACGAAAAAAATCAAATGAATGAAAATATATCTTTTTTTAAATATAAAGTTTGGAGCTAATGTTTAAGGTAAGGTGTTCAGATAATTTGGAACGTGCTAACCTATAGCAACTGCCGATATTTCCTTTACTTACCTTTATTGATCATGTAATGTAAGTAGTTAATTCCTAATTAAAGCGCGTAGGGGTCACCAGTGTCGTAACGCAAATTATAATTACAGTCTTAATAACGTAACCTACTATTACAGAAACACTTAAAGTATAGTGTAGTTCAATTTATTATTATTTCTTCATTATTAATCTTGATGTTCCATGTGGGTATATTCTATTACCTACTTATTAGTAGATAATTTTTAATTCAATATACTCATGAATATTTTCCTGTATGGTTTCATCCGCTGGCAGAGAACGCGGTTTTCGACGAATACCTACATACCTACCTACAATTAGGTTAAGCCTCTTTGCCAGTGGGGTAGGCAGAGGCCAAATGTTTCCCCCTTTTGGGGGTGGTTATTTCGGACTCGAATCTACTTAGACAACCACGGTGTTGGGGGCGTCTTGAGTTACCCAATGTATTACCCTCGCACTCAGGTGGCCCCAAGGCCACCTCTCGATAGCATGTCCTATGGTCCAAGTATATGCGGTACTGGCATGGAAAATCCAGGCGCCGTACCCCGACCTTAAGGTACCTATTTACTCTATCGCAAAAGTGAACGTGAGCCTAATAATATGTAGTAGATAATCAGAAATACATTTATTGCGCCATTTTATAATGAGATAGAGCATGCAGATTTCGAGAGAGTTTACTTAATTTTTTTATATTTACATAAGTGCTTCACTTCTGAGCACAGAAAAATGAAGTGTACGTACATTTATTCCGTGCTTCTTGTTTTTTATCGTGCGCAAAACTCCCACGGATACCACCTCCGCCAAAACTGGTGGAGGTGATTATGTCGGACTCGAACCGACTAAAACGCACGCCGTCCATGGGTCCTTGATTGCCTGAGGTAAGATTATAGGTACTAGACATATCTCTCGCACCCCGGCAGACCCGGGGACATTTTTTTTGAGATGACCCTCTTTCCCGAATGTGGGCGATCATGTGGCCCTGGGTATGGGGTGGCACTTTGCGCCATTGCCGTGGCCTGCTTTTATTCCGTGCTCGTGAGTATCACACATTTAACCACAGACAAAAAGAAGTTGGCAAAGAATTTTTTTACATACACTCGAATGTTTATGTTCACAATCTTGTTTCTGCATTGGACTGGAACGCAATCTTACGTTCCGATTATCACATGACATGTAGCGTAATTATTATAGTATTTTTATTTATAGTGATACTCAACAGATATAGGTAGTAATTTATGTTGTATTAACTTTAATTTCTTACCACCTACCTACAGAGTTTCTTTGCTCTAGCATTTTTATGCTATGATTTGCTTAAAGTCTATTCGTCTTTATATTGCCTGCATGTAATTGAAGTTAATTGAACGATTATGTCAATGTTTCAAATCAAGTCTATGGTCGAGTAATATGTCAAATCCACAGTTTGAAACTTTGAAATATCGGTTTACTGGCGGTTTTTTTTTATTTTGATTGGTCTAATTATTTGTTAAAATAGGAAGATAAAATTTAATAACTGCTACCCTAAGCTATTCAATGTAAGTAATAATTACCAAGCCCATAGACTTGAGATTCGATCATAAAATATTTGGTTAGTCGGTTGTGTGTATTTGCATTTACATACGCCCTTACAATTGCCGAATAAGACTTCTAACTTCCATCGTTACTTCTTTTACTTACTTACTTTTACTTTTACTACCGTAGATGCCGACCGTATATACGTTCTCTCGCAGTGATGCTGAGATTCAACAAGAGTTGCTGAGAGTGTTCAGCTCAGGTCGTGGTACCGCGAAGGAACAGTGGAGCACGCAGGCAGAACTTTTAGTCGAACCTGTCGGATGGGATGCGTTATGGAAGCTGTCCAAAGAGTTCTGTAAGAAGTTTGGTAAGTCTTATTAGCTTACTAGCTGTTGAACGCGGCTCCGCCCGCGTGAGCTTCTGATCCCGTTCCCGCTGTCGAGCCTTTTCATATTTATTCACCTTTTAAACCTTCTCTGGACTTACACAAATTATTCAAGACCAAAATTAGCCAAATCGGTTCAGTCGTTCTCGAGTTTTAGCGAGATTAACAAACAGCAATTCATTTTTATATATTTGGTGTGTTATGTTATCATAGTGTTACCAAGAGCTTAATGAAGGATAGGTACTGTCACTGAAGGTCACTGTAAATAAATTTATCAAAAACAAAAACTTAAATAAGATTTTTTACACCACTAAGGTGGCAGATAGCCCACCCGATAGAACATAGTTACCATGGCCTATGGATGTATGCAACACCAGGGTGAGGGGAAGGATGAAGGTTAAGAGTTATTG
Source organism: Pelosia muscerda (assembly GCA_963691645.1). Classification (NCBI taxonomy): domain Eukaryota; kingdom Metazoa; phylum Arthropoda; class Insecta; order Lepidoptera; family Erebidae; genus Pelosia; species Pelosia muscerda. The sequence goes on from OY829118.1 coordinate 4,654,568, forward strand.
TGCTGTCAGAGCAGTAGAAATTTTTTAAAACTCATTTTATTACATAAATATAGTCACAAATCAAATAACCATAATTATTGCTAGACTTTGTTAACTTAAGGAAATTTAAATTTATTTTCCAGAAGTGCGATTCCCCTGTATAGCCTACATTGCAGTCACTTCGGTAGACTTTGAGAACTTGTCGGCATGTGTAGATGTGCTCAGCGTTCAGCACGAGTCTGTGTCTCTACCAGAGAGTGTAGTTGATGTTCCGTTGATAGAACTTTGGCCAACAACCAAGCAAAGAGAACAGTGCATCAACGTGGCTACTACGGCTGAGTTTATTGATTTATTGCGGTGAGTATTCATTATTTAGTCTTTTTTATGCACTTATTATGCACAATTTTTTTAATTTTTTTACAATATTAGATAAATAGATCAGTAAAAGATAAATTTTGTTTTCCAAATTTATTCAGCTGCATCATTTTCGGTTAGAAATTTAAATACCCATTTCTTACAAAGTGCTCGATTGGTGGCGATAGGCTCGCCCCCTATTACACGGGACCGAATATCATAGTTGGCGATATGTGGGTGTTTAATACACCTCTGCCTACCCGATTGCGGGCGTGAGCATATATATGTATGTATGTATGTATGTATGTATGTATGTATGTATGTATGTATGTATGTATTACATAAGTAAATAGATAGATAATTCTTTAATGAACACTGTGGCTAAAGTACAATGGGCGGCCTTATCACTGGAAGAGTTCTGTTCGGGGCAACATTATGCCATTTTCACACCCAAGATAAATCAATATGGGTTTAATAGGCATAATTGATTAGGAAATCAACCCAATCCAGGAATGATCTCTTGAAATTTTTGGGTCGGGTCATTTCAAAAAATTATACACATTTAATTGCATTCCTATTACTATAACTGAAATGAATGAATTATTTCGCATGTGTAGTGGATGGATGGCGTTATCAACTGTTCGGTCTCCGTTGTCCGCATATTTTAGACATAATAATAATTCCTATAACTGCACTACACTAAAAATAATTAGAAAAAAAATTATTACAGATTCTATTACAATGATATCTGGATGCCCTGGGACGATGCAGATGACAAAATTCTACTTCCAAACACAATAGAAGAACGCATGCAGCTCTGGTCAGATATGCACAATGGAACCATTCCCAACTGTGTGGCTCGGTCTATAACGTTATTGAGGAATAGCGCTATAGATGCACATGACAAGTTGAGGCAGCTGGACTCGTCGCTATGTGAGGGAGACTTAGCTAATGATGATGGTATGTTACTGTACTTTTTGTTATAAATGTATTATTATACTGGTTGATTTCATAACTGTTAAAAAAAAAATTAGATTTTTGTATCGAAAATATATTTTAAATCTTGTCTGTTCGTTAGTTCGCAATGGAGGCAAAACCTACTGAATAGATTTTAAAGCATATCTTTTAATTGAAAAGGTCTTAAAATCATAACATTTGTTTGATTGCAACTTCCACTCTACCCCAGCCACCTTTTTCAGGTCATCTATCCATTTGGCTGGCTGGAGGGTCATGGCCTTAGGATCGGGTGCATTGATGCATATTGGGAGTTGAGAGAGGCCTATGTCCAGTAGTGGACTACAATGGACTAATTGATTGTTTGAGAGGCATACTGATTCTAAACTCGTGAAATTAATTTAAATATGCACTTCTTTTATTTGTATGACAGCTGGCTATTTCTGATAAGTTGATAGGTTTATAAAAAACATTGCACAGTTCATATATTTCACACCACACACCTAGGCTTTGTGTAAAGATACATAGTCACTCATATACTTTGTCCCTCTAAGTATATTAATGATAACTTTATGCATCAGAGTAGTAATATAGGTACAGTCAACGCCAAAAGTTGATTAACACAAAAAATTTTAAAAGCCTTCTTACATTGGAGTGAACGTTTATTTATAATTTTATAATCGGTTTAACAGTTGTGGTAATCAATAAATTACCATTTGTTAAGCTACTTATGGCGTTGACTGTACTTAAAATTTACCTCCTTACAGATTCTCTACTTCCACCAAACTACATATCGCTGTGTGCAGAAATGAATGCGCGTCTTGATGGTCTCATGTCGAAGTGGACTTTATATGAGAACTCACTCATCAGAGAGCAATATCTAGTAAAAACTAGGAGCAAATGGCAGAAGAATAGGAGCAAAAAAAATGTAACTATTTTAGAAGTTTGTAGTATGTCTATTTAATTACTTAAGAGCCCACTAAAATATGTTTAGCCCAAGCCAACCATGCAAGCCAGGACACCCACTTCTCAACAGGCAAAGCTCATGCGCACGGTTTAATTCGTGGATGTAAGTTCAGACAGCAAAAAAGGCAACACCCAAGACCTGCAAACAGTCATAAATCTAATGTAGCAGAGTACAGGCGCGGTTATAGCCTGGATTTTGGGGGATGTGGGGGGGGGGGCTCATCAAAAAGCATTATTTATAATAAGAAGAGTGGGAGAGAATTGTAGAGGTCATGTTACCATGGACCCCCTGCCCCCTTCTGACCACGCCTTATCTCTCAAGCTACAAATAAAAATGATTGTATAAGAATAAGAATAATCTATTTGCCTTTAAACATGGTAACATGGATCTTACAATATTATGTTAAGGCACAGCATGTTTAGCCGCAGACTGCAGCATGCAAATCATTCATTGTTTCCATTAGTTCCTATTAATGTCGTAAGATACATACATACCTTTGAATTTGAGTGATGTTCCGACCAGGTTCAGGGCCACTGAGCTAGTAGTCAGCCTGTAACCATGGCTGGTGTAATCTAGTTGATGTGTCAGGCAAATTTAACAACGTTAACATTGAATTTTGAACAGATATTTAGAAGTAAGAAAGAAAGAAAGAAAAACACGTTTATTTTTAATTAGCTGCAGCACATACCACAAGAAATTAGTGTAATTTATTACGGGAATTGCCCTCAGGTGGTCGCTCTCTGGCAAGGTGGTTCAATATTTGAATTCGACGAAATATCCAAGTTCCTGCGATCGCGACTCACAAACGAGTACACACTCACAATGTTGACCTCAGCAGAGGAAGCGCTATCCTTGGAACCTGAAGAGCTGGTGGTGTGCAGCAAAGACTACGAGTTGCCGGAGATGCCGCTGTCGCAGATTAGCATCTGTAGTTATAATGGTAAGATTGTGACTCGGAGAGCACGTTGAGACGGGAACCCTACTATTATTCCCACCCTCTCCTTTCCTACTCAGGACAACATGTGCAGGGCTTAGATGTCACTCGCATAGGTGCAGAATATTCCATCAAGACCCAAGCGGTTCGGTGAGTCTTTCCTCTGCCGCACCATAAAGTCTTGGAATTCCTTGCCGGCGCACGTGTTTCCTTCTTCCTAAAGTCCCGGGTCCTTTAAGCGGGGCGTGAAAAAGCATCTAATGAGGCCTGAGATTTACATAGAACACTAATTGGTATTGATTGGGGGATACTATTTAGATGGCAGAAAACACACACCACCAAATGGAAAGTGATTATCGTGACCTATAGATGTTTACAACACCAGTGCTACAGGGACGTCACACTCGTACAGCTGATCCTGTAGATGGAAGGTTGAAGGTTAGGAGAGTTGCTGTCAGTGCACAAGACAAAGAAATTGTCAACTTAAACCATCGGTCTTCCCACTGATAACACCAAAACCTCTCCAGTGAGCTCTGACTACCTTACTCACCGCCAGAAACACAACATAAGGTTATTTTAGCCGCGGTATTCTGTAGAGCGGAGGTACTTACCCAGTCAGACTGCTCAATTAGGACGGGAGATACCTCCGGCCCTAGTCTACTGAACCAAGAACCAACCCTGTTAGATTACTTACGTGGTTGATATTCCAGGCACAACTCTGAAAGCTCCAGACATGCGATCCTGCCTTCTGATGCTAAGCGACGAATGCCGGTTACGAGAACTCACGTTACTGTGCACAGCTGTCAATACCGCTGTCTTGATGAGAGCAGGGACGTTGCATATGTCTAGATGTACTATACTAGATGATTCGACTAGTTCACAGGTATTGCCTTTTTATTATATACTAATGGTCGGCTAGTGGTCGAAATTCAACCATAAATAATTAAAAAAATTAAAATTAGTTAAAACATTAATAAAGATCTATTGTGATAAATCATACTCCGTGCAATTTTCGTAAAAAGACATACAAAGTGGCCAATTAATTTACAAATTGACAGGGTGTAAGGGAAACACTCCCGAAGCCGAAAACCCTTGATAGTACTAATGGTACGTAACATATTGGCGTGGTAGTGGGCATAGTATGCGCCGGCTGTGCACGAGGTTATGGGTTCGATCCCCATACAGGACAAAAATTTGTGTGATCCACAAATAGTTGTCCTGAGTTTGGGTGTATTTTGTGTCTGTTAGTTGTGTGTTTGTTAAGTCCACTGCGATACAGGGCTTGTTCCCTAGTGCGGGAGTTGTGTTTTTACAAGATAAAGTATTTAAAACCACAGACATTCATGTTAACTGTTTTAATTTCAGTGCGATTTCGCGCAGGGGATAGTAGCGATGTCAGGAGCAAAGATTCTAATTGAAGATTGCACATTCAATAATTTTTATTCCGGCATTGTAGTCCACAAAGGAGCTCAGGTATGTATATTGTTTAATCATCATCATCATCATCATCATCATCATCATCATCATCCTTGCATTAGTTTCTGTCGCATCCAAAGCTGTCACCTCAACATCCAGGGTTCCGCCTTTTCCCTATCTAACTAAGTTGCTGCTGAACTACATTATTTTTCGTGAAGCGACTGCCATCTGGCCTACACAACCTATATATGGTGATATCGAAGTACTGAAGCTAAACCAGTTGTTGAACTTTTTAGGGCTCTTTCTACCTGTCACCACTGCCATTGATGTCCCAGCGAACCGACAGCTTAATGTACTGTAACCTTTGTGTAGGACCAAAACACTAATAATATAAATGTTAAATGAAATGTAATTAGTTAAAACTCACAAAATACGGAATTCAAACAAGATAAATGAATAACAATAGTGAAATGAATAATATAATCAATCAATCAATCAAACAATTAACCTATCGCAGTCCACTGCTGGACATCCTTGACATAGGCCTCTCCCAATGTGTGCCACTGCTCCTTATCCTCCGCCCTTCGCATCCAGTCTGTCCCAGCTAAATTTTTTAGGTCATTATCCCACCTTCCGTTTGCCTTCTTGCGATCTCCACTCAAGTACTCGTTTGCTTCATTGGTCATCAGACCTTCAGCATGAATCAATGCCGGTAGCCTTCATTACGAATATTATCCTTCAAAGAGACTCCAAGCATAGCTCGCCCCATGGCCCGCTGCGCGACTTTTTATCGGTGGACTAACCCCATCATCTATGTCAATGTTTCGGCACCATAGGTCATAACATGTGGGACGAATGAGGTACAAAATGATTACAAAATTCTCTACAAACATTTACAGGTGGAATTTAGAAACTGTACTATAAAGAATTGCGGCGTCGGGATACAGATGTATTCGGGATCCCACGTGGAGCTGAATAACACTGTCATATCAGACTGCAGTGAGCAGAGCATACGGTGTGAAGTCGACACCGGCGATGGAATAAAACATGCCGAGTAAGTTTACTTTTTTATGCATAAATCGTTAGATTGACTGCACCACGCCTGATGGTAAGCAGTGACGCAGTCCAGAACATAGTGGCTACCTGCAACAGCAGTCCCTACCCTGACGGCCTCGACAGTTGTTTTTTCACGCCCCGCTTGAAGGAACCGAGACTGTAGGATGAAGGAAACACGTGTGCTGGCGGAGCATTCCAGGATTTGATGGTGCGACATAGAAAAGAGTCACCGAACCGCTTGGTTCTTGATGGAATTGTTTGTTCCGTATGTGGGTGCCATCTAAGTCCTGCGCGCGTTGGCCTGTATCAAATACGTCAAAGGCGCTCGTGGTCAGATGCATTTATCGTACAATAAACGATCTGTGGGTTAAGCTAGGTAGGTGTGGTTCCCATATGGATTGGATAGGTGACCGCTTGGTGGTATTTCATTGGAGTACTTAAGTGCTTCGGAGGGCACGTCAATATTCATTACGTTAATAGTCGTTATTTCAATAGTCGTTATGTCAATAGTCGTTACGTGAATTAGTAGTTCTATACGTATATATATAGTATTCCAAGGAAATAGCGGTTAAGCTCGGTTTTAATTAAACTGGATCATGGGATTTAAAAGAAAAAAGAAAATTCCTAGCCAGAAATGGAACCTGGTTGAATAAAAAATAATGCTATTCAAGGAAATGTTACGAAATAAGGTATTATTAAAATCTATTATTACATTATTTTAATAAAATATGAATTAATATTTTTTTCTTTTTTACAGAGTGGAAGGTCTACAAGTCATGTCAAACTGCAAAATTGGTTCGGGCAACCTTCAGACAGAAGTCTTGATTGTTCAACAAGACGCTAGTATTATGTAAAACAATTAAAGAACTGGTATATAATTTTATATTTTTATCTGTAAATGTTATTTAATAATAAAACTTTAATATTGTCATAATATAATATGTAAAAACTGTAATATGTCTTATACTCGGACTTACGAGAGTTATTTTATAAACCTAACTACCATTCAAATACAGTGGGAATATTATTATTATTTTCAAATGCAGTTGGTCCCTCATTAATATGCAGACGTATTTTCCTGATAGCATTTTTTATACCATTTAAGTGGCAAATAAGTCTAACCACTGACAACACACAAACGTCTCCAGTGGGCTCAGTCTACCCTGGTCGAGAATCTGGAATAGCCGAGGTGAACTCATAGCTCAGATTTCACCTTACCGGATCACGATATTGGATCGCAAGATATGTATTGGCAGTACACGTGCCCATAGGATTTCAACCACAGAAAAAGAGGTAAGACCGACCTGCAGGCTACGTTGGTTTGAATTGAGCCCTTTTTCTCGTCCGAAAATCCCTACGGATACCTCCCCCCGAAGTCAGCGAGTGTGGTTATGTCGCACTCGAACCGACCAAAACCGCACGGCAGTCTCGGGCCATCAGTTGCCTAGGGTGAGGTAGCCTCTGGCATATCACTCACCCCACGGCTGACCCAGGGTCATGGAAGGCCTTCTTTGGTCTAGGACTATGGCGTCTACATCTTGAATAGGGAGAAGAGCCAACACCGCGACCTGCTAGGGTGACAGGCGACTCATGGAGGTCGGATATCAGACTTGAGTAGAGCCCTAAGATCTTGCTAGGGACTATATACCCATGTAATATTAATAATAAGTAATAATATTATAGGTAATTAATTGTGTCTTCGATTGAGCAGCTTTAAGCAATTCGGGTAAAGTGCCTTCTTATTATACGAATATAGTGTATTTTGTTTTAACAAAGGAATATGAATTCCTGTTTAAGTTTTATGTTTCAATAAAATATTAACACAAATTATAACTTTTATTTGAATCATCATTGTTTTTCGTGGGACTTTTAGGATAGCTTGGTAGCTATGGTTTTTAATATCGATTGCATGACGGTGCTGATTCCACTAATCTTTTTTTTTTATCGTGCGCAAAATCCCCACGGATACCACCTCCACCAAAACCGATGGAGGTGATTATGTCGGACTCGAACCGACCAAAACGCACGCCGTCCATGGGTCCTCGATTGCCGGAGGTGAGATTATACAAACATATCTCTCGCACCCCGGCAGACCCGGGGACATCTCTGTTGAGATGACCCTCTTCCCTAAATGTGGGGACCATGGTGTCCCCATCTAGCCCCTGGGTATGGTGTGGCATTATGTGCCATCGCCGTGGCCTGCTTCTGCTAGGGTGACAGGCGGCTCCACCCGTCACCCCCAGGCCCGCGCTCATGGGGGATGGAGGTAATTCTTGATTCCACTAATCTGTAATTCAGTTACAATTCAATTTCGATTCCGCTTCATACTCCCATACATCGTTTATCTAAACAATCCATGCGTGCCAGGTTGTTTCTCTCCTGACGGCTAGGAATACGATCGTTGTCCTATCAAAAAAAGATGCAACGATGACGACGAAAGCACAATATACCGAGGTAAAGTTACCAAAGTTGAAAATGTCCAAGTGACAGGTGGCTCCAGCGATCACCTCCAGGCCTTCGCTTATGTAAGACGGAGGTCAATCTGGACGCCCGAATTGCGAACTATGCGGGCTCGATGTCTTCTCCGGACCCCTTCCAAATCCTGGCTCTATCTGTGTTAATAGGTAGGTATTATGATGTTAACCAAAAATTATGAATGAATTTATTTAACTGTGGGAGTTTGCTTAATGGCCACGAATCTCAGCTCAGAAACCATGAAAAATACAATTATATTATAAAAAACTAATAAATTTCTGAATTAATTATTTTATTTCGAATCTCACTAATCCAATCCACCATTCGCAGTAAAAGTTCATGTCACTAAAAGCACGATCGTTTCTATTCTCTGTGAGTGTTCAGTACAATCTGCTTGAGTTTACCACGAGCAATCTTCCCCGTTGACGTCAAGGGGATCTGGTCCAAGAATATCACACCACCTCTCAACTTTTGAGAGTCGGATAGTTTACCTGCAAATATAAAAACACATTTGCTCAAGGTATTTATCTTTTAAAGTCTTTATATTTACGATGTTCATCTCCACTGGAGCCTATGAGAGTTGTAATGTCGGACTTGAACCGGCTAAAACGCACGCCGTCTTCGGGTCTTTAGTTGCCGGAGGTAAGATAGTAAGTAACTTATCCCTCGTACCCCGCCCGGCTTGGAATGGGACAATCTCTTCCACACCCGAAGAGGGCCAGGGTGTGGGGACTACGGTGTCCCTATTTAGCCCCCGGTTATGGCATAGTGATACTACTCGTATTTATCTATATCTGTATGCTAATAGTATTAAAGTTTACATTAGTATAGGGAAGCGCACATTGCCACTGCTTTAGGGTACCAGGTGGTAAGTGTATCCTGGTAATGAGATCAAGTAAAATCAATTTTATTTGTTTTTTTTAAGTCGAACTTGTCTTCCTTAGTTGAATATACTATAATGGTGTATGTTATTCATAAAAGGGCTGGTAGGCTATTTAACTTTCCTTTAGTATATTGTGCCTCTTTTTATACCACTTAGGTGGTAGACAAGGACACAGCGCACCTGATGAAAAATAGTAAACTTAACATGGCCTATGAGCGGTTACAACACCAAAGGACTTCACACTCGTGCTACCAACCTCTCTGTTATACCGACCTAGGTAGGAGGTAGGACACGACGGTATATCCGTCCCAATCGAGCAGTCCGACTGGGGAAGTACCTTCACCCTACAGAATATCGCCATTTAATAACCTTGTGTTGTGTTTTCGGTGGTGAGTAGGGTAGCCAGAGCTCACTAGAGAGGTTTTGTGTTGTCCGTGGGAAAACCAAAGGCTTATCCTACATCTTTTGCGCTGACGACACAGAATGTCTCTGTTCTTACAGGGGTTGCGGCACGAGTGTTATTCATCTGGTGTTACACTCGCCCATAGGCCACGGTAACCACTTACCATCAGGTGGGCCGCGTGCTTGTCTGCGACCTAAGTTATATAAAAAAAAACCTGAAATATTAAAACTATCGTTCACAATATAATAGGTATCACCCATTCTCTGGACGTATACACAAGTTATATTTGAACTCTCACTAGCAACAATATCCTTGATCTCCTGAGCAGTCACGTCGCTCCCTGCTCTTCTGACCACACAGGCGACCGCGTGCTCTCCGTCCTCGTCGTGCGGAATGCTTGTCACGCTCACGTCGAGCACGCCGGGGTGTTCTAGGATCACGGCTTCAACTTCAGGGGGTACTATCTGTAATAAACATTCCGAAGATTATACAACAGTAGTATGTTCAGTAATAGGGAGACATTTGAAAGTAATCTACTTATCATATCTGTGAAGAATGATAAAGTGAAAATATTGACATATAAGTTTTTCATAAAAATAGTTTTATGAATTCCTAATTTCCAAAGAAATGAATGTTAATTCTGGTTATTGCATGTCAATCTGACCGAAATATGGCGAAACCCAAATGTATTTTACTGGTAACTGATACCCTCCCGCCGGAGTCGGAGAGGTTATGTCGGACTCGAACCGATTGCCTATATTTACTACACGTACTTTGTCATGTCTTGATGCCACGCTGTCAGGTCCGCTGTTCATGTCACAAATTTGGACGCACTAATGTCTCGCATACCTACCTATATATATATACTCCATACCTATCTATATACCTACTTCTACGGGGTATATATAATATAATCACTTACGTGGTAATTACGATATTTGATAAGCATCTTCAGTCTTTCCACGAAGTAATAGTTGCCTTCTTTATCCCTGTATAGTAAGTCCCCTGTCTTGTACCAGCCGTCGTCTGAGAAAGCGTTTGCAGTTTCTTCCGGATTTTTATAATACTCCTGTTATAACAAATTAACGTACGTAAGAATAATGACTACCAGGTATAATGGAGGATGAGAATGACAGTTACTTACAGAAAACCCTGTTACTTTGGTCCACATCTCCCCTGTCACATTCGGCTCCTTTATTTCTATACCTGTGTCTGGATCCACCAACTAAAATTGACGTTAAGAAATGAAAAAAATATTAGTTGAGTACATAGTTGTTGCCAGGGACTTTGTTCGTGTTTTGTGCAGAGGTATATTTACTTCTGGAATCTCGATTCCAACACGTATCCAGTTAAATAGTACATTAAATACAAAATTAGTAGTCTGTGTTTGTCAATTTTACGTGAGAGTAAAAATCTCTTCTCTTCTCTTCTTTTTTCGCTCACTCTCTTTCTTCTTCTACTCTCTCCCTCTCTCTTCTATTATTTTTCTTATTTCTATCATATCGAGTTTTTATATTTTATAACTACTCCTAATGTTTTTCAATTACCTACTTATTTAAACATTTCAACATCTCTACAATATATACCTAAATGTTTCTCCTCGTTTATCTAAGTAAATATTGATAATAATTTATTATGCTAGTTTCATATGAGTACTTGATAGTAAATGACAAAGGAGTGTTTATCATTCAATGCTTTTATTGTTATTAACTAAATAAAGATATCGGTACTACACTGTGAATAATGACAAAACAACATGATGTGTGACACAACGGGAACAAAGGATACTTTATGTGTTCAAAGGTGGTAGATTTTTTTGTTAAATTATTATTAATGGATATGTATAATACCTTGCAACTTATTAATAATTAACTGATCGCACCTAGCACAGATGGTATAAATTATTTTGTAGTAAGTAGTACAAGTCAGCAAACGAAATTTTACCTAACAGGTACACACCCACACACCCATCGCAATTAATATAAAAATACATAAACTCATAAACTCACGCCTATATCCCCGAAGGGGTAGGCAGAGGTGCTAGCACCCACATTTCGCCAGTTTATGTGCCTATTGCCATTAACCGGGCACTTATAAACCTGTGATAAATACACACATAACTTCGAAAAGCATCGAAAGTCATTGGTCTGTGCCATGGTAAACCTGGGATCCAATCCGAGACCTCGTCTCAGCCGTCCATTACCCATACTACTAGGCTACCGCGGTTTTAAAATAATCTTACTAAAATACCGAACAAAAATACAGTAGATAACTCACTTTAATGTTCTTTTTCTGCCATTCGAACGGACAATTACCGCAGTTCCCAATAGGTCCCGCGGGATTTGGCAATAAAATTGGCCCTAGGTTCTCCGTCTGACCATAGGCTTCACTAAGTACTGCGCCTGGACGCAATCTTTGCTGAAAAAAAGTAATTATAAGTGAAAGTACTACCCTCTTCTCTAATACAGAGGGCCAATGTACCCTTAGGCATCATATTACTACCTTTTCTTATAATATATGGGGACAATATACTAGCAAGGACCACTTTACCACCTATTTTTTTATTCATGACACGTCAATTTGACTTCACTCCACCTGATGGTAAGCTCAAATGTCCAATTATAGGGCGAATATACTTGCAAGCACAACATTGCCATCTTGTCCTCTTATAATAGTGGGCCATTATAATATATGCAAGCACAACATTGCCATCTTGTCCTCTTATAATAGTGGGCCAATATATATGCATGCACAACATTACTACCTTCCCCGCTAATATGTTGGACACATACCTTTAACTTCAAATATAACTCCTTATGGATCTTGGAGCCTAATAACATGATGCTTCCAAAGCAGCTGAGGTCACAGTCCATTTCGCTCTTGACTATACCCAATATCAAAGAAGGTCCCATCATTGCGGTTACTGGCTGAAAACAGCAACATATTTCTATAAGATAACAGATTGAAGTAGGCGTTTCATAGCGGAAATCCATTATAAAGATATTATGCTGTTGGAGGAGGATGGCTGGTGGGGGGGACCCACCACTCACTCACGGCTTAACAAGCCCACTTACCCGAACTTACCCGAGGAGATATATTTCGTATGTGCAATATCGCAAGTGCGAAGAACAAACCTCGACACATATCTCGCCTCTACATTTTTTTTTATACAACTTATGTTGCAGACAAGCACGCGGCCCACCTGATGGTAAGTGGTTACCGTGACCTATGGGCGAGTGTAACACCAGAGGAATAACACTCGTGCCGCAACCCCTGTAAGAACAGAGACATTCTGTGTCGTCAGCGCAAAAGATGTAGGATAAGCCTTTGCTTTTCCCACGGACAACACAAAACCTCTCTAGTGAGCTCTGGCTACCCTACTCACCACCGAAAACACAACACAAGGTTATTAAACGGCGATATTCTATAGGGTGGAGGTACTTCCCCAGTCGGACTGCTTGATTGGGACGGATATACCGTCGTGTCCTACCTCCTTCAATGGTGGAATACTGGTGAATTTTTCTTACCTTATACTTGTTGATAATATCAATGACATGTTCCGTAGTGGCCGGTGCCGATGTCATGATCTTGGTCAGCTGCATGGCGGGATAGCTTATGGTTCCAAAGAATGCCGATATCCATTGCACCGGAGCGAGGTGAAGCGTTGGCACATGGTTCCCATTTTGTCTAGTAGATAAATTAATTTATGTTTTCAAAATTGGAACAGTGAACCATTTTGAAAGACCATGAAAATTTCAAATGGTGTATCACTACATAGTATAAACAAAGTCGCGTTCTCTGTCCCTATGTCCCTTTGTATGCTTAAATCTTTAAAACTACGCAATGGATTTTGATGCGGTTTTTTTATAGATAGAATGGTTAAAGATGAAGGTTTATATGTATATAACATCATGCTACAACGAACTAGTGCGGAGCAGAAGTTAAAAATGTTGCAAAAACGGGGTGACGCAGACGAAGTTGCGCGGGTTAGCTAGTTATATATATAGACCTTGTCTAGACCATTTGAAACTCAAATTTATTTCATTAATTGAGGCCTACTTTTCGACGACAATGGGAAAAACATGAATTTTGAATACGTGTACAAAAAAAAACATTTGTGCGAACATCCAATGGTTACATAACATAAACTTACGGGGATATAGGCGTGAGTTTATGTTATGTTGAAAATTTAAAATTGCTTACTTCTCTGTGGCATCAGTTGGAAATGTTTGGAATATTTCTTTCACCTCCGCCATCTTTTTGAAAAATGTCCTATGTTTGATGGCAGCTAGTTTTATCGCACCTGTGGTGCCACCGGTGCTCAAGAGCCAAGCGTAACTCTGGTCCAAGTCGAAATCCAATGGTCTGAAATATTAGAAATTACAAATTAATTAATAAACTGCTTTCAAGCTAATCAAAAGATAAGTTAGTAGTGCCCTGTAGCTATGTGACTTGTGCCCTGCAAACCAATCTAATTAACGCAACTAACATTTACTTGAGAGAAGGAAAGTTTGAAAAGATCCCCGTACCTACCGACCCTTTTGGCCAGCATAGAAACAGTAGTTTAACGCTTCCCAACATTGGGAGAAGTCAATGTAGGTACAGTCGACAAAAGAGATACGGTACAAGTTATTCAGTTGTATGTACCTAAATGTGGTACCGTATCTCTTTTGTTGACTGTACAACAGTGTTCTGCGATAGGCTAATTGATTGGTTGATAATATGCTCATGGGTCAGAACCCACTCATCATCATCATCATCATCCTAACGTTAGTCTCGGTCGCATCCGAAGCCTTCACCTCGGAGTCCGGGGTCCGCATGGGTCAGAACCCACTGGTCCCCTGAAATTAGCTGCCTATGCCCACTCGTCCCATGCTGTATATTATAACCCTGAGCAAAATAAATATAATTAAAAAAAATCTTACGTAAACTTTCCGTCGTCGTCGTTATCATCATACTCTTGAATGAACTTCTTCATGGAATACTCAGCGTCATCGAAGCAGATCAACTTCGTACTCAGATTAAGATCTTTGATAACTTCTAAATGGTCTTCAAGGCGTTCTTTCTGGCAAAGTGCTATTTTCGGTGAACAAATCTTGAAATGAGTTTTTATCTCAGCTGTAAGCAAAACCAAAATGGTTTGTTGTAAAAGTAATGCATTTTCATCTTTGGGAGAGAATTAGCTAGGGGCAGATAGTGATGCCAATTTTGTTGGATACGTAAAGTACAGTGGACCTCAGAAGTTCCCGGATACCTTAAGATCTATAATCATTTGACAGACTAAATATAATTTAAACATAAGAAACATAGATAGCCTTAATCACATAATACATAGTATAAAACAAAGTCGCGTTCTCTGTCCCTATGTTCCTTTGTATACTTAAATCTTTTAAAATACCCAACGGATTTTGATGCGGTTTTTTTAATAGATAGAATGGTTAAAGAGGAAGGTTTATATGTATATAACATCATGCTACGACGAACAGGTGCGGAGCAGGAATGAAAAATGTTGCAAAAACGGGGTGACGCAGACGAAGTTGCGCGGGTCACCTAGTAAAATACTAAATTGATGTATTATTTCTGGTATGCAAATGGTATCCCGAGTTTTGAGCATTAGTTACATTAATAAATAGATCTATTATCCAGTAGCTCCTGAGACAGTTGTTTAGTGCCATCACTTCATACATTTTTTTTAAATTATCCAGCGAATTTTTGAGCCCACTGTACTTGCATATTTCTAAACAATGTAATGTTCTCGAAACTTGAACTGACTGCAAGATGAATTATTTGAGAGTAAATCAATTAGTATGCAGTATTCCAATCTCAATTGGTACCCTAGTCGTTAAGGAATGGAGATGTCCCCGCCACCTTCGGATCCTGGCCATCACACTACCGACGTGAACTTACTCCAAACATAAGCCATTGAGTTTAATTGGAAGAGTTAGAGAGAATATTAGTAATTTTGGTTGATAATATTATTTATAAAAAAGTCTGTCCAGTAGCCTTAGCATGAAATACTATCGAATTCGTAATAAAGGTTTCGACAGAACGGAGTATTGCGATTGGCGGGCTACACACGCACACAGGTTCACTAGAGGCAGACTGCGAATCACAATGCTCCGTTCTCTCGAAACCCTTACATTACGAATTCCATAGGAGTTCATGCTAGTGCAGATGCTGCTACTGTCTGCAGTCGACTGGAATGGATTTGTTTATTGATTTGAGAATTACATTAGATGAAAACTCACTATATTTGAACTGCGGGTCTACTCCAGTTACTGTTATCCCTACCATGAGTGCCGCGTAGTAGGGGATGTGTAAGTCCAGGTGGTTGTTGCCCCCCAGGGCTAGCACGTCGCCGGGACGTGCACCGAAACGTTGGAGACACCTCGCGAACTGTATCGACCGATGGAGCACTGAGGCATTCGTCTCGCTCTCTCCTGTTGCAGCGTCTACCTATGAAAATGAGAAGGTATATTTTAATACAGGCCACCTTCCACAACAATTGAGGTGAAGGAGAAAGGATATTACCATCCCATATCATCTCAAGGGTACCGTAAACACACACAAACGGAAAAATACGCAGACTTTATAACTGCGAGAAAAGGAAAACTCCAAATAAAATCGACTTAACCAAACCGTCTGGCAACCTGGAAACAGTAGGCCAAAGGCTCCCAACATTCGGAGGGACCTGCCTACCTGGACCTTAATTGTTTGGTTGATATAAGGAGTGACAGATATCAAAAGAATACCATTAAACATAGGAAACTTCGGGCCCGCATCGAACATGAACGATAAACAAAGCATTTACAAATGCGGGTACCAAGAAGTCACTTAGTTGTTCAAGCCAAACCAAAGTATCGCATAATGTCATCGGAACAGACTTAAGGATCAAAGAATCACGCTGTGTTTGTAGTTGGCCGCTGCAGGGAAAATATACTTATATAGCGAAATGGGGCTACATCGAGCGATCACAAGACTCCTGCGATTGCGGGGTCCGACCTCAGTCCATGTCGCACTTGCTCTCTTGCTCACTGTGCCCCCACACTTGCACCACTGAAAACCTCTGTAGAGCAACGGAAAACGCTATTGCTGTAGCCAACTATTTGGCCCACAAGATTTAATAAAATTTCCAGTAAAAAAATTCAACTGTGTAGTCCTCGCAGATTACGCTCGCGATTGATGAATAGTTACGGCTTAGGACAAGTAATTGGTATCTGAGTATCTCTCTCTCTAAACTTAAGAGCTATGCTCTTTTCGGTGGAGTAATCGCCACTCCTCTCTGTCTCCCGCCAAGCCCTTGACCTCCTGGTACGACACAACTTGTATCTTTTCCTTTATTTGTGCCATAAAAGTTCCTCTTGGCCTACCTCTTCCTCTCTTTGCTTCTACTTTCCCTTCTAAGATCTTTGTTAGAAACAAGTCGTGTCTCATCAGGTGACCCATCATATCTGAGTATAGAAAGTGATATTTACTTTTAACATTTACCTTCCTTACAAGGCAAGGCAAGGTGTACAAGGCCTTCATGTGTAATTACCAAATAATTAACCGCAGTACCTTCACGTACTTACCTATAAGGCAAAGCGAGATATACTGCGGTCGTTTCAAGTTTTTACTTACAAGTGCCCTCGTAATTAGTACCTACTTTTTTTCGTACGGATAGGTACTTGCCGCCGGTCGGTGAGTGGGTTATATTGGACTCGAACTTACTAAAAGCGGAAACTATTTCGGATCTTCAGATGACGGGGTGTAGAGGTAAGGCATTTCTCTCGGACTCCGGCTAACTCTGTGCCATCTCCGGTGTCATTGAGAAGTGGGAGGTTCTAAATTACCCCCAGGATCGCTCCACCAGCGTCTACTTATCGAGCATTACATACCTAAACTCATATTTTTGCTTCTCAACGCACAAAGAAGTCACCATAATGGTATAAAATAATATGTGTACTGTATGTCAGAACAATGAGATAGATTGCTTTACAGAAAAGTAATAGTCGCTTGCCGAAGTATTTTAAGTAAATGTTTGTAAATAGACCGTAAGAAAAAGAAAAGCCCGCTGAGTTTCTTACCAGAGTCTTCTCAGACCGGGGTCGGTGTTCCATTTGCACACTAATTTATAAAATATTGTTGAAATTGATGACGTTGTAAGTGCATTTGAATTTGAGCGCTGCACAAATACATTACGAGAGTAAAATAATGATTAAGTATTCTGTTTTTATCAGTTTACCTGACAAATAGCATCGGGCCGACTCCTCAAACCATCCCAAACCAGATGCCCCATGTGATACTTCTCATTGGTTACGTCGAAAAGTTTCATTTTAACTGGCACTTGTCTTATTTTTATGCTCAAATGTTTTGGTACTAAAAATACAACACAACGACAGTCTCTCGCGGCAGTCACACACCTTTTAACTGTTCAGTTATATTACAGTAGCGTTTATAAGTTCAAAGTCTGATCGAACATTATTAGTTGAACTTGTACAGTCACCTGCAATAATATGTATACACTTTGGAACTTTGTCACAATAATAAATGACAAGTCAACGTTATGACATGAGACGGTAAAATTAGACAAGTTTAACGTGAAAAAGTTCTAAAACGTATACATATTATTGCAGGTGACTGTAGATTTGCTTTCTCGAGAGAGTATGAAGATGAAGATTATGTAGCTACTAGTGTGAGTGAGAACGCTAATCCATGAAGTGACGATGATATAAATAAATAATACAATGTTTCGCAAGTCCATTCATTTCAATACTTAATTAAAGTTAGTAACTTAATTATCTTCTTTTTTATAGCACTTAGGTCGCAGACATATACACGATCCACCTAATGGAATGGTACCGTGGCCTATGATCGACACTGGGGGCGTTACACTCGTGCTGCCGACCCCATAAAGGGTAGGGTTTTTCATTATGAAATTGCCGAAATTTTCTTACAGATTCATGAGATCGTTATTCCTGTAATTTAATAGCTATTTCCATTATTTACATTTGGTTTGAAGGTTAATTTCAAGATTTTACAACTATGTATTAAATTTTGTTATATTATCTCTCTGTATTGAGTTCGATCTTCCTTTATTCTTACATATTAGTGAAGGCTTGGAATAACAACACTGTTGTGTGATTTAGAAGAAGATAAACGGAGATTATTTGTTTGTTTTCAAATTAAGCATCTAATTACATACCTAATTATTAGTTAACTTCCTATATTATAAGATAACAAAGAAAACAAATGATTAGGTTTTTATACTGTTGCTTGAAGGCACTTGGTGGAACTTATTGTTATACATGATGAACTGCCAGTGTAAAATTTTGAGAATAAATACAGTGGAGAAGTACAAGTGTGTTATCAATATCAATCATGTAAAACAAATGATGTATCAGAACGCATTATGCCGGGTCCACATTCACGTAACAATAACATTTTACCGTGACAGTATCAGAAGCGCGTGTCAGTCCGATAATGAGGACGTATTTAAATGCGTGGTAGAGAAGCTTAAATAGAACCATCGAACTACTCGTGTTGTTCGCAGAACTCTGGTTTGAGCTGATACGTCCACGAGTTGTTCCGTTAACACTTAATGGCATGTCCAGTAGCGATTACCACAGTTCCGTCTATTGTCCGTGTCACAAACGTGGGCCCGCATTTAGAAAAGGACAATGCACTGTCAGACCATTTTCAAGATATAGTTACCGGCATATACCTATATTATCTTCCCCGCAGTCGTGAGATATACGAGGCAATTGATATAATGTATGATTACTGTACATACGTGTTTCCTTCTTCCTATAGTCCCGAGTCCTTTGATAGATGAGGCCGTCAAGCTGAGCGCCACCATTGTAGCACTAAACGTGTTTGCTGACTGAAACCTATCACCACATTCAGGAAACATTTACGATTGTTCCTCTTGGAAGCCCAGAGGAGGCTGGATAACGTGAACTCAGATGTTTCTTTGATTTGACACTATAGTTAGCTTCATTATTTTATTTACGTATTTTATTTGGTCACTAAAATCCACCATCGCCTATCATCACGATATATTTTTTGTTAATTACGATACATTATTGTTTACTTTCACATTGAAATATAAATACATAACGTCTACACACCCCATTGCACGTACATAATGCTTTCACACTTGACTTCGACGGTTCGGCGTCCGTGTGTCACTGACAAATTGGGTTCCAGTCGAAAACCAGCGTCAGGTTTCTACCTGGCACATGCTGAACTGGACACCTTTTTGGTGTATCTGTGAGCCACTCTGTTTATTTTGTTTTTCTTTTTTTTATAATTTTGTTATAATTATATTGTTAGTTATT
The DNA here is from genome assembly GCA_963691645.1 of Pelosia muscerda. Lineage (NCBI taxonomy): Eukaryota > Metazoa > Arthropoda > Insecta > Lepidoptera > Erebidae > Pelosia > Pelosia muscerda. The sequence continues at coordinate 4,674,308 of OY829118.1, forward strand.
GTTATCTTTGTGACCACCTTGCACCAAATAAATATTTCTTTCTTTCTTTCTTTCTTTCTTTCTTTCTTTCTTTCAATGGTGACACTCTTTCATGAGACTCTGCCTTCAGCTTAACATCAGACGAGGTGAAGTCAAATTGACGTGCCATAAATAAAAAAGAAAAAAAAAATACCGTGCGGTGTAGTCCACTTAGAGCACCTGTGTGGATAACACCAACAACGCCACCTCCTCAAAGCACACCCAAACTCGTTTTAATCTATATATACTAAAATATATTGTGTTGTCATTGTGGTCAAAATATATGCTACTAAGTATATTGTTGTTAATGTGTAGTGACATTATGACGAATAAGTAAACGATACACATATTGAACAGATAAAATGGTAGTTTATAGGTCATTCACAAGTAATTAACTCTCTGCATTTGATTCAACAGTACGGGTTTGCTGCTCTGTTATCCACGTTGATTAACCTATCCGAAAGGAGAAAAAAAAGTAAGTACGCTGTGTTTTATAAAAAAAATTACCTTCCCACTTCATCATTTCAGTCAAAAGACGTCCACTGCTGAACATAGGCCTCCCCCATCGACCTCCAATCCGACCGGTTGGAGGCGGTCTGCATCCAATGGGTACCCGCGACTTTGACTATGTCGTCCGTTCCTTCCCACTTAAGTAGTATCTAGGTATATACTTGACATATCCGAAGGGATTTCAACAGAAAAATAGTGTGTAGTCCATCGCATTTTTACATTTTTGGGCTTAGCATGCAAACACGGCTCACGAGACATCTACACTTAGACAGAAGAACTGTAATGGGGACAATAACGGGCCACTGCCAAACACCTGTACACTATCTGTGTAACAAACAGCTCCCTCTGCAGGGCTTGCTTCGTTGCCGAGGAAACGGCCGCCCACGTAATACTGGAATGCGAGGCAGTAGCCCCGACGAGCACAAATCCTACGCACAGTGAGGTTGTTCCGCGAACCCTGTGGAGTCCCCAGTAAGCGAAAAGTGCGCCTCCCCATATCCGAGGGCTATATGGGGACACCATGGTTACCACATTAGGGGAAGGGGGTCATCTCAAAGAGATGTCGTGTGATGTGCGAGAGAAATGTATTGTTTTATCTCACCTCCGGCAATCAAAGACCGATAGACGGCGTGCGTTTTAGTCGGTTCGAGTCCGACATAATCACCTCCACCGACTTTGGTGGGGGTGGTATCCGTGAGGATTTTACGCACGGAAATAAGTGTCCTAATAAATGAAAACATGTAACCACCATCTACAGTGGAACCCAGGCGTGGCTATACGTAGGTGGGATAAAAACTTCCTCCCCTTTTCCATATACGAGATTCAGCTTGCTGAATGCTGTGAACCCACTTTCTATCATCGCACCATTCGCCATTGAGAGGGAGTTCATCCTCACACACTACGACCGGAAACGGTGCGCACTGCGCGGTATGAAAGGAGTTTCATCCCGCGCACGCTCAAGCTGTGGAATGAGCTCCCTGCCGTGGTTTTCCCAGACGACTACAATATGGGATTCTTCAAGAAGGGCATTAGAAGGTTTCTACAAGGTAGGCACGGGTGTGACGCCTCTGGGGTTGCAAACGTCCATAGGCCACGGTGACCACTTCCCATCAGGTGGGCCGTGTGCTTGTCTGCCACCTAAGTGGTATAAAAAAAACACGTACCTTAATACCTAGCTTTAAAAATTCTAATATTTTGTCACACAGAGAGTCCATCTTGTACCTAACCAACTGTCACCGTTCTTAGGAATACAGAGAGATTGAAAATGAAGCCGTTTGACGTAACCAACGAAAAATATCACTTGGGACACCTGTTCAGGGACTCCATGAGAAGGAGACCAGGAGCTGTTTGTCAGGTATTGTTATGACTCTTTGTTTCTTCTTGACGACCTCTGTGGCGTGGCGGTAGTGAACGCGACTGCTGCGCAGTAGGCGCGGATTCGATCGCCGCTCAATGCAAATATTTGTGTGTAGGAATATGAATATTTGCATTGGTCTGGGTGTTTGTATTATATAATATGTATGCATTTACAATAAATCTAAGTCTGTTTATTTGCATTCTAGAACCAATAACACAAACCAGTTAAGCTATGCCACGGTAATACTGTACATAGTATTACCGTGGCTATGCTTACCATGGGTCTAGGTGGCGTTGTGTAAATTGTCCTAGAATATTTATTTATTATTAGGCAGGTATGCTCACCGGGTGGTGGTGATGTCAACTGCCTATCACACCAGCGAAAGCGGTGGTAAGATTTTGGTTGCAGAAACAACTAATAACCCAATTATCTCTACTGAAAGAAAGATTTAAACTATCAATAATAAGATACGATATAGATGCAGGCGTTACCTGGCGGAAATCCATTACAAAAGGTTTATATTGGGGTAGGGAGGAGGGCCCACCGCTCACCCGCGGTTCAACACTCCAACAATATATATTGGAATGTCAAATCACCCTCTTCAAAGTAAGAAAAACAAAACAAAAAAGAAAAACAAAAATAATAATTAATTTTAATAAAAAATCCACTCCGTACAAATTGTTTGGATGCAAAACGTATAGGCAATGTTCTAGAAAAATGTGTATTTGTTCAAATATTTGTCTTAGGTATGTAGCGCTCAATAAAATGTAGGATTCCCTAAACCCCGAAACAAGGGTGAAAGGGTTTCAAATACAGCAAAACGTTTATATGAAACATTCTTGAAAATAACCTGGTGAAATTTGATACACACAAAATTACAGCTTGGGAAAAGGTATGGGATATTTTTTTTGGGTTATGTTCGAGTTTTTTGCTGGTCTCTTCTCTAAACTACCGAACCAGCGAAAGAATTATTGTCAAATGATTTATATACATACGCCATGTCCTATACCAAATCAAAATTAAAATAATACCCAGCTGCAATTAATATATCAACAACATACTTAAATTACTATTTTATTTTTCATAAATTATAATATTTTTGACTTTAAATGCCTAAACTGAATAACCGAAATTGATTCTTTGATTTTTTGTTCACCACAACCGCGCGGGCAGAGTCACAGGCAATAGCTAAGTAGTAGGTTATACTTATTTCAATACCTTATTACATTTATGTGACGTCATATTCACTATCTCTTTCCCACAGATAGATGCAGCCACAGGTGAGAGTGAGACAAACGAATCGGTACTACGTAGATCAGAGCAGCTGGCTCGGTGTATGAGACGGTTCGGAGCTCAACCTGGTGATGTACTAGCGTTGGCTGGTTTCAATCATCTCGACATACATATACCTTACTACGCAGCTCTTATGAACGGCATGCCTATTGCGGGCGTTGAATTTGGGTGTACACCGATAATAGGATTTCCCTATGAATTTGGTTAGTTTTTGTAACATCATGTACTTACGTACTTCGATGGTACAGATAAGTCTCTGTACAGGCAGCTTAAGGAGTAATCTACCTTAACGATTAACAACCAAGGTGATCGTTCTAAGAAACCTCGGTAGCCTAGTGGTATGGGTAATGGACTGCTGAGACGAGGTCTTGAGTTCGATCCCAAGTTTTCCCATGGCACACACCAATGACTTTTCGATGCTTTTCGAAGTTATGTGTGTATTTATCACAGGTTTATAAGTGCCCGGTTAATGGCACTAGGCTCGCCACCTATTACATTGGTACCTAAACATAAACTGGCGGAATGTGGGTGCTATCACCTCTGCCAACCCCTTCGGGGATATAGGCGTGAGTTTATGTTATGTTATGTTAATCGTTCTAGGGTAGATGACCGTTCTTAACATGTTACTATACACGGGCGTTGGCCCCTTATGGATTCGACACTACTCCCCTAAGCATCTGTGCCCGGGATCCCTTGCGACTGTACGGTGCTCTGACGAGTGAGGAATTGGGGTTGCACACGCTGACCAGGTGCCCGGCATGGGAGATGTCGAGGCGGGTACTAGTGGCGGCCCTAGGCGAATTATCTCGCTCGACGCATTGCTCACGGCGATGGTACGATGCGTGAACGCTTCGGCTGCTGTCGCATTCTTCTGTGAGCAAGTACTGCTCGAGCAGGAGACGGCGGAATGAGTTCGGAGAAGACTCCAGACCCAGACAGCCTGCGATGAGCGGAGGCGAATTGGACGTTGGAGGTCGCAGAATGAACCCCGTCCTAAATGAGCGCAGGCCTGGGGCGACAGGTAGAGCCGCCTGTCACCCTAGCAGAACCAGGGTGAGTTGGCGGTGCAAAGTGCTTCCCGAAATACCCGGGGGCTAGATGGGGACACCGTGGTCGCTACACCCGATGGGGGTCATCTCGAGAGCTTTGGTTCTGCCGGGGTGCGAGGGATATTTTGGGAACTCACCTCTGGCAACTAAAGGCTCAGAGACGTGCGTTTTAGTCGGTTCGCGTTTAATATAACCCTCCCCAACCGGCTTCAGCGGGTATCCGTGGGGAATTTTCACAAGATTAAAAAAGTGTTAATTTTAAAAAGTCTATTTGATTAGTTCACACACTAAATGCTTCAAAATTTCATTGAAAACTCTATTGTTCACAGTTGATATAAAAGCACATTTCAAACTCTGTTCACCGAAAATTGCCTTCTGCCAGAAAGGTTTCCTCGAAGATAACCAACGAGCTATTAAGGAATTGGGATTGGATACGAAGCTTATCTGTTTTGATCACGAAGATTACTCCATGCAGAAGTTTATCCAAGAATATGACGATAATGTTGATGAAGAGTTTGAGTAAGTGCTTTTATATCAGTAAATACTTCGCGTTCTCTTCGATATGTATTTGTTTTGTTTTTGTGGGACTCTACTTATTACTTTTCCGTAATAAATATGGCTAAAGATGCTATCTAAAGTATAACTGCCGCGGCAGTTATACTTTTTTTCACGGCATGCCGTCAAAATCAACCCAGTCATTTCGGAGGTTACCCGATTTGCCAATAGAAAGTATCTACCCTATAGAAAGTAGTTAGCAGACAGAAAGACAGCTAAATCTAGATGAATAATAAAAAAATATGTATACAGAACAAAACAAACAAACAAAATATAATATAGGTATGTATCAAGATAGAATACCACGGAGGACCGAACTTAGAATACCAACCCATATTTTAAGTGACGTGTATTCATAACTCATAAACAAACATTAAAAATTTGTTATTCTTCTCGTAATTACGAGTATTTTTATTGAAATAATATTTTATTAATATTATTTAATAACATACATTGCGCTTTAATTTTATTTATTGTTATTAAAATAATTCAAAGCTCACAGGTAACTTAAAACTACTTTTTCTAGATCAAGTGACAAGTGTTTCTTGACAAGCGAAGTAAAGTGAAATGGTGAAAATAGTAAAATAATGGAAGTGGGGAAATGAAAAAATGGGGAATATGAAATCGAGAAATAGGAGGGGAGAGGAAACGGGAAATGGTGAAGTAGTTAAATAGATGAGGAAATGGGGAAAAAGGAAAGCAGAGAATGGAAGAAGGAGAAAGCTGATACTAAATAGATAGTAATATTTTAGGCCGTTGGAGTTTGACCTGGACCAAATCTACGCTGGACTTGTAACCACAGGAGGCACTACGGGAATACTGAAGCTAGCTGCTATTAAACACAAAGCTGTAGTCTCAAGGATATTTCATTTTGATAAACGAATTGACTATGAATATGAACGTGAATCGACAGATAAGTACGTAATAGGTGATATTTTTCGTCAACATCCTAGGAATTAAAAATTTTGTTAGATTTATTTTATATTCGTTAAAACATTTAATTTTATCATGTCGACGGAGCCATTTATTTTCAAGTAACATAATAACACGAAGAGATGTGGTTAAAATGGATCTAACAGTATTTTTATTGTAAGATGGATATATATTATATTTGTTTGATTTGCTAGATTTTACACTTCACTATCACTACATAGTATAAAATAAAGTCGCGTTTTCTGCCCCTCTTTTTCTTGTCCCTTTGTATGCTTAAATCTTTAGAACTACGCAACGGATTTTGATGCGGTTTGTTTCAATAGATAGAATGATTAAAGAGGAAGGTTTATATGTATATAACATCATGCTACGACATCATCAGGTGCATGCATCAGGTGCGGAGCAGGAATGAAAAATGTTGCAAAAACGGGGTGACGCAGACGAAGTCGCGCGGGTCAGCTAGTGATTGAATAATTTCAAAATAAATCTTTTCAATATTTTACTTCAGACCTCACTCCACACTTCTTCTGTCGCCAATAAACTGGGTATCGGCATTTGCGAAAGCGTCTAGTCTACCTTTCATTAACTCTACTAAACTTATGACGTCAGCACCACCTACTCCAGAACACGTGATTGATGTCATTAATAAATATAAGGTAAGTAACTATCTATTTATCTAATCAATATTCTCTGAACCTTTTCTCTACTCAGTTGGTGTCGACTTTCCAGTCTAACTGTGATGCGGCTGAACTTCGATATTTTCCGTGAAGCAACTGCCATCTGACTTCCACAACCAATGGTCCAATGACTAAATGGCAATATCGAAGTTCCAAATTAGACTGGTTGGACTTTTGAGGGCTCCAACTACCTGTAATGACTGCCATAGATGTTTGTATGGCAACCGGGACCGACGACGGCTTAACGTGCTCTCCGAGGCACTACCCGACCAATGCAAACAGCTATATTCATGCATACAACTTTTTGCTCTAAGCGGGGATCGAACCCGCGCCCTGTGCGTAGCAGTCGCGTCAACTATCACTCTACTTATATCAACCTATTATTGTATAGTGGCCATATCTGTACATTATATATGAAAAAAATGGGTTAAGTTATGTTAACGATACTGAACACGAAAACATTTTTTGGAATAACAATTGAATAAAGTTGAAGATATTTCATTATGATTATATTTTCATGTTTTTTCTGTGTTTTCAGCCAGTAACAACACTTTTTTGGCCCGCCATAGCAGCCGCTTTAGTTACAAATGAAAAATATTGCGACTTCAGCTGTTTCGATTATATCATACTGGCGGCGGGTAAAACTCCTAAAAATATTCAGTTAGAACTAAAGGTATATTCATCATTTTCGTTTTTTTTTGCATGCAGGTATAAAGCCCTTTTTTAAGTTATGTAAGTTAACGCGGGGTGTAAAAACATTTATCGAGGAATGTAGGGACTAGAGTTATTCTAGAGACAGCATCTAAGCCACTGCTGTTTAGGTTGTACTTCTTATATTATGTCTCACCTCCGGCAATCAAAGACGTGCGTGCGTTTTAGTCGGCTCGAGTCCGACAAAATCACCACCGATTTTGGCGGAGGTGTATTCGTGGAGATTTTGCGCACGATAAATAAAATGGGACGACGTTAGTGCCATCTACCGACAATCTAACTACTATCTGCGAACAATTAATGATATTTCAATTATTTTAAACATTATTTTTTTATTATTGCGCCCAATTAATCTGCGATATTAATGCCTCAATATTTAAGTTCATCATTTCAGCCACAGTACGTCCACTGCTGAACATAGGCCTCCCCCATCGACCTCCAATCAGACCGGTTAGAGGATTGCTTCAGCTTGCTAACCCTGTACCTACGCTATATCGACCACTTTCGTTCAACTACGGATCTCCTCATTTCTGATTCGATCTAGCGGAGAAATTCCGAGCATAGCCTTTCCATAGCTCGCTGTGTGACCTTGAGCTTTCTTATGAGGCCCATAGTGAGGGTCCACGTCTCCGCGCCATAAGTCATCACTGGCAACACGCACTGATTAAAGAATATTTGATTTTAAAAATATTATTTTATTTTACAGAAAAGACTACGTCCAGATGCAAAAGTGTTTCAAGGGTATGGTCAAACAGAAAATGTAGGTTTTATTCTAGTACCAAACCCATCAGGTGCTCTCGGGAACATTGGAAAAAACGCCAGAACGGAATCGGGGCAGACTATCAAAGTGAGTTACTGTAATAGAACCTCACTTCGCAGTGAGTCTTGGCTTTTTTGAGCATATTGGTTTTTTTACATAAAAAACAAAAAATTAGTACATCTAATTATGACTGCTGTTATTAGACTCATATTTAACCAGGAAGATGACTACTTTTTTACATACATACATACATATGCTCACGCCCGTAATCCCCGAAGGGGTAAGCAGAGGTGTATTAAACACCCACATTTCGCCAATTATGATTTTCGTTCCCTCGCAATAGGGAGCGAGCCTATTGCCGCCAATCGGGTACTTTGTAACAAAATGTGTATGCCGAAAATAAATTCCTAACCGAAAAGGTAGCAGCTAAATAAATTTAAAAAAAAAAATTGACCCAATTCCTTGCCATGCGGTGTAATTCGCAAGGAGATTACCTAGCTTAGCCGCACAAGCACTACCAATTATCGTCTTGGAGAGTATCAGACGAGCTACTTTTTTACTCTAGATAAATGACTCTGTTTCCCGCGGTGAGTAGGGTAGCCAGAGCTCACTGGAGAGGTTTTGTGTTGTCAGTGGGAAGACCCAGAAACCCTTCTTTGTCTTCTACACTGACACCACAGAGACTGTTAACCTTCTCGCCTCCCCCTTCCCCTTCCCCCTCTTCTCTATATGGTCAGCAGTACGGACGTGACGCCCCTGGTGTTGCAAACGTGTGTAGGCCACGGTAACCACTTTCCATCAGGAGGGCCGCGTGCTCGCCTGCCACCTAAGTGGTATAAAAAAAATTCTAAAAACAACATTTATAGTTTTAAAATTATTTGGTTCTGAAAATTTAATGAACTAAGTAAGTCGCCCGATAACGCTACAGGGTGTTAAAGGAACACGAAGGAAGGAACGTTCATAGGCCACGGTGATCACTTTCTATCAGGTGGGCCGTGAGTTTATCAGCCACCTAAATCAACTAAGTGGTGTGTAGGTAAATTTTGAAAGTGCCTATAGAAAACATTTGATTTGAGCATGGAATAATTAAATTTCGGGTTCAGGGGCATCGACCGCTGGCTCCACTGCACTGGTGAGTTAGCCGAGTTTAACACTGTTGACAGAAATTCATTTGATCATTTGACGTGTGACCGAAAAAACATTAGGCCATTCTACTACTGATCGAATGAACAATTGATCAAAAGAGTTTTTATCGAATAAACATTTGGTATTTTTACTACATTTGGTCGAAAAACAGTTGGCTAAAGAATATTTTAACAAACAAACTTTTGGTATTTTTATTACTGATTTCATTGATGAAATTTACAGCCACTGGGGGCCAAAGCCACGAAACCTGGGCTACGCGTATACTTTTGCATAATGCTTGCATTGTCATATTTTAGTTGGTGGATCCAGATACGGGAAAAGAAGTGACAGAGGCTAATATGACAGGAGAGCTGTGGGTGAAGGGAATCAGCTTCTCAGTAAGTAAACATGAACTTTGTGACTGGGTTTTTCGTGTTGATTATCTACAGTAAGACGGGGTGAATAGGGATCCAGGGGTGATTATGTGTATTATGTGTAGTTTCGGAACGGCCTTTCTATAACAATCAGTATCAGTACAGTACATAGTATAAAACAGTCGCGTTCTCTGTCCCTATGTCCCTTTGTATGCTTAAATCTTTAAAACTACACAACGGATTTTGATGCGGTTCTTTTTTATATATAGCGTGATTAAAGAGGGAGGTTTATATAATGTATATAACATCATGCTGCAACCAACTGGTGCGGAGCAGAAGTGAAAAATGTTGCAAAAACGGGGTGACGCGGACGAAGTTGCGCGGGTCAGTTAGTTAGTAATAATTTACTCTCTTGCTAACATTAGGATTTTTAACCTTTGGTGGATGAGTGGTGCGTAGTCCGACTCCCATACTTAATATCTTTTTTAGAATTTCCATGATAAAATAATATACCACCCACATGATCTTTCAAGTTCATCTTGGTACCTACAAACCTAATTTTTTTTAAAGTCAACTCCAACTTTATCTAGATCAGAACAACTATTTGTGAATCACACAAAATTTTGTCCTGTGTGGGGATCGAACCCATAACCTCGTGCACAGCTGGCGCTTACTACGCCCACTGTGCCACGGAGGCAAATAATAGTTTGATTGACAGGGGTACTTCAAGAATCCGGAGGAGACAGCTAAATCATTCACCGAGGACGGCTGGTACAAGACGGGTGACTTATTATACAGGGATGAAGAGGGGAGCTTCTTCTTCGTAGAACGACTGAAGATGATCATCAAATATCTTAGCTACCACGTAAGTAAGATTGCGTGTTTCATTTATGAAATTCATTTTCATTAATCATTCATTAATAACAAACCTCAAGAGACGACATCTATATGGCCTGGCTGTAGCTCAAGCGACTGTTAGGCAAGCGGTGCGGGTTCGATTACCGCTCAGTGTGGTGGAGATTGAGGTGGAAATATCATCATAAAGATTATGTGAATTTAAAGCACAGTATAATATATTTATTATAATATAGTATAATTTTACTAGTGGTATAGGTAATGGACTGCTGAGACGAGGTCTCGAGTTCGATCCCAGATTTTACCATGGCACACACCAATGACTTTTCGAAGTTATGTGTGTATTTATCACAGGTTTATAAGTGCCTGGTTAATGGCAATAGGCTCGCCACCTATTACATTGGGACCTAATTATAAACTGGCGTAATGTGGGTGAAAGCACCTCCGCCTACCCCTTCGGGGATATAGGCGTGAGTTTATGTTATGTTATAATTTTATCTGCAGATATTTCCAGAAGATTTAGAAACTGTTATCCGTGAGCACCCAGGCGTTGAGGATGTCAGTGTGACGTCCATTCCTCATGAAGATGACCAGGAACACCCGGTCGCTTGTGTCGTGAGGCGAAAGGGCTTTAGTGTCACTGCTCGTGAGATCAAAGAGCTAGTTGCTAGTAAGTATATTCTAGGGAACATTTTCGAGATGTGTGTGAATTCAATTTTATGAATACTTGTTGGCAAGATTTTAAAAAAGGGGCTGCAAGTACAGCTTTCAAAAGACCGGAAAAATAGACAGGCAGGACTCATCTGGACATTATATTGTAATCCACTGCTGAACTGGCACATATTGGACCCCTCCCAATATGCGCCCCCTATGCATCCTTCTTCATCTGTCAAATCGACGGCATTTCATATTTTATTAGCCCAGTGAGCAACCACCCTGATTGCGTTCTCAGAGGCACTCAGGAGTTCCTCCGCAGTACATGTGTATGGGCAAGTAGCGCAAGTAAGCAGGTGGGTCATGAGTGCCTCTGAGAACGCAATCAGGGTGGCTGCATACTGGGCTAATGTATCTCTTTAATGTGTGCCAATTCCTTTCCAATTAAATTTCGGCGTCTTATTATATTACTGAAACAAATCTAATTAATAAATATGAGCAACTTAATATTCTAATGTATAACGCAGACAACTTAGCAATTAGCAAATTCATTTAGTCATTGCTTTCAGATTTTTAGTGGTACCACCTTATATAATTATTACCTTATTTTCAGTTCTATATCATCGGCAAATTTCTTTTTAGTCGGAAATCAAGTTTTTCCTTCACGAGCGTATCTAAAGTACTTACTACCGTTAATTCTTTATTACTTACTTCTTTTCAGATAAACTGTCGGATTATCAAAAGTTGAGGGGCGGTGTGGTGTTCGTAAATGAGATTCCGATGACAAGCACGGGGAAGGTGGCTCGTGGAAAGCTGAAGCGATTCGTTCTCACTGCTAACAGAGAACAATAGATGCATCATTTTCATTACAATTTGTCTTGTGTGTTCAAACGAAAATTGTTTATTATTTTCACTGTATAGTACCTATTATAAAATCGTAAATGACACTTATAATAACATAGTCCCTACGTTAGACGACGGAAGTGCTTGTAGCCAAAGATCTACTCCAAATATTTTTTTAATAATTCTAATTTTTTTTTTTAATTCAACCATACTGTTATAGATGTCCCTAAAATTGGGTGCTACGGTTCATTTCTTTCCCCTTTTTAGGGTTCCTGGCCTCGAAGGGATAAATCTGTTGAGTAGTTTTACAAAGTGACTTAGGGACAGAGAACGCGACTTTGTTTTATACTATGTAGTGATGTGCTAGTTCCTATAATTTGTACGGAACCCATATCAGGGTGATGCAATATATTGAGGTTAGTAGGTACAGACAAGGAATTTGATTCGCGTACCGTTCCGATGATTTTTTGCTCGAACTATGAAAATATCATAAGGGTTATATTCGTTTAATTATGGTGAAATAGATTTGCATAATTAAAATGACACATGTTCGGTTGACAGGTCTCCAAACTTCGACCTTAGATAAAGTAAGTTTAGATTAATTTCACTATGTCAAACTGAAGACAGTTTGACATAGTGAAATTACATCTGAATACTAACCTATTTTTAGTTTTGTATTTATAATAGGAAAAAAATCTTCGGCCATGTCAAATTAGTGACACAGTCAAATGCCAACTAAAACATTGAAAGTGTTTGATAAAAACGTAAAATTTTAAAATGCGGAAGGAAGGAGTCAAATAATTACATTGCATGAGCAGGACCGCGGCATTTGCGACACAGCTCGGTTACTAAATAGGTATATCGAGAACAACACTGTGAGGCTATGGATTAGGTACTCGATTTGAAGAAGAAGAATCACCCGATTTATACCCAATAGAAAATAATTGGAGAATTATGGTGCAAATGTGGCAAAATGGTCAAGAAAGGACGAAGCAAGCTTTAGTGGAATATTGTCACGTTGTGTGGAAATCGTTGCGTGGTTCAGACATTTGTGTAGTCGGATAGTATACTCAATGCCGGCCCGACACGAAGCTGTGTCTGACAGTAGACGTGGTTATTATTAAGTATTAAAAGTATTAAGAATACAATTTCTGATGTTTATTTTATAACGTAGCATTTAGTTTTCAATGGCGGGAGAACTTGTCGACGTTAAAACTTTAACGTCCACAGCTAATATTTTGAAGTCACCTATGACAACCACGAAGTTATAGATGAGAACAGCCATGTTCGCCCCAGCCATAAAAACTCATTATACTTGTAAAATATAAAATAACTCTATGGTCACGGTCAACCTCAAAGAATTTGGAAAAATTACCTTGTCTAGTCAACCCTTTATCGTTTGTCAAATATAGTATTATCGAATGATGTCAAATAGTGAGCTCGGAAGAGCTCGGTTTGGCTCGGTTTAGTATCATCGTAGTATCTCTTTCTAGACTGTGTCGGTAAACAAAAGCGTCGTCGAAGAAAGATAACCCTTAATATTATAGATTGTCAATCGGCAATTTAGACTTAGAACGGTACGCGAATCAAATTCCTTGACTGTACTTATATAAAATCTAACCGTGCTATTTTATCTACAATGATATACCTATCACAAGTATATACCTAAGTACAGTACATTTTTATTGTAATCTGACATCCGAGTCCCACAAAGTTACTTTCCGTGAGCCTCGGTTGACGCGACTGACATAGGCCGTGCTAATAGTGCTGGTATTAACATTAATATGAAACCATTTGAAATTGACAATGACAAATACCACATGGGATATTTGTTCCGAGATACAATGAAAAGCAGGCCCGATGCTATATGTCAGGTAAATTCTAAAATCATCACCTTGTTTACCTGCATTCTGGCAAATAAATTATTTCATTTCATTTCTATATCAAAAGTTATATAAACTTCGCTATCATAACGCTATTTGCGTTATTTTTTATACTACTTAGGTGGCAGACAAGCAGCACTTGTGCTCCCGACCCTGGAAAACCTTCTAATGCCCTTCTGAAGAACCCCATATTGTAGTCTCTTCGAAAACCACAGTTTTTAATGTACTATTGTTAATTTTAAATTTCAAGAAAAGATATTTAATTAAAATTAAAACTACATAACTAACTTAATATCAAACATACACCTCTATTTTTTTCCTTTTTCTTCCTATCCCTTTTTTATTAAATTCATTATCCTATGATTTTTATATTATGCAAATATAGTTCTCGATATTTAATTAGGTATTAACGCTAGATCGTACAATCGTACCAATGTCCTTTATAATTTACTAACTAGTAATACTACTATCGGATACAGAGATAAAAATCCGCGGATCCCCTGTATTAAAGGTACGTCCAGATTTGTCACATGAACAGCTGTTAGTAAACAGCGGAACGAACAGCGTGCTATCAAGACATGACGTTAAGTGTGGTCGTAACAACTTGTGGCAAATGTCACACAAACTAGAGTTGTCTTGACACCGCCACCAGTCAATCGATATGGTTTCATTTAAGCTCAGCTATCACACAGCTAAATACGAGACGGACACGCACTTTTAACACAACCACGGTAAAATTTTACGTAAATATAGACGCGGCATAATGAGTTACTTAAGTATTTCCACAAGCAATTGTACAGGTACAGTCAACAAAAGTTATACGGTACCACATACTAGTACCGTATCTCTTTTGTCGACTGTACCTACATGATTGCTTCCATCCTTTAAACGCTGGTAAGGTAATAACTATAATCTAATCTGTGGTAGTCTACCTATATAAACATTTAATCTAAATATAATGCAGAGCACTTCCATCCGATTAGATAGCCTATACACACGCTAATCTGAATAAATCCCATAGGTACGATGCATGACGCAGACATGTATGTAACATGTATATAAATGTTATCTCTATCTCTCATCTCTTGTTATCTTGCTTTGGGATTGCTTGATCTGGAGCTGTCTCGGACACCTTCGACCCTAACCTGGCCCTTACTTTAGAGGAGAGATTGCATTCTCAAAGGCGGTGGCTATTTCTTATAATTGAAGGTGCATGTACTTAATCCTCCGATTTGAGGTAGCATTTCCCAAAAAAATTCATTCGTTGTCTGTGTTTTATCGTTTCATCGTCCTCCGTGCAATATGCATTTTGCGTCGTTCATTTTACCAATCTTGCTCAGTGTGTAATTTTTGTGCAATAGTGGCCAGTAAACGCAGCCATTGTTTTTCGGATTTGGTTGTTAATGAGCTTGATGATTTTCTTGCTCAGCCTCTCACTTCACTAAGGGAAGAAAATTAAAAATTGTATAGTGACTCACCTCTTGAACATTATGATATAATGAAATAGTAAACTACCGTCAAATTACTTTAGTGATCACCCTTTTGGTGATAGCTTAGATCCAGAAAGTTATCCTTAGAACAACAAGGTATGCGCGTGTCATACGCATCTTTACATAAAACCTGGACAGAAAAGTATGTATGTATGACAGAGTGTATTACATGTGAAAAGATTTTTATAAACCAAGTTGATAACTTGGACAGAAATATAGGTATATTGCAATGACGTCAATGTTATAAAAGTCACAAGTCACTGTTACTGACATATTAAATTCGTTTACGTGGTAATGAAGGAGTCTGTGGGTCTTACGCTAGTAATATTAAAGTCTATGCTTAAATCACGTCCCTTTTATTCACAGATAGACGCAGCTACAGGTGAGAGTGAGACAAACTTATCAGTACTCCGTAGATCAGAGCAGATGGCAAGATGTCTGCTTCGTTTCGGTGCAAAGCCCGGTGACGTCATAGCAATAAATGGCAGGAACAACCTCGATATCCACATACCTTACTACGCGGCACTAATGATTGGGATGCCTGTTACTGGAGTGGATTTCAATAGAATAGCAAATACAGTATCAGAAATGTATGGTAAGTTTGAGAATTTATCGTTTTGTGTGCTAAAAGGGTACCTATAGTATCCGTATTGGGACTCCTTTTTCCGCACCTAGCCTCCCTTTTTGGGCCATTGTGCGTGCAGGGTTACTGGCTAGAGCAGCCAGCCCAGCTCCGCTCAGAAACGCAGAAGCTTACTGGGGCTTCACAGGCTTTGCGGAGCGAATGCTAAAAGGGTATACCCTAGTAAAAACATTGTCCGTCTTACTGTCTGTCTCATGAACCGTGATAGATAATTGAAATTTTCACAGATGATTTAGGGTATATGTTACACAATAGATTCTAAAATAATCAGAATACCTAAAGTAGATATTTAGATGGGGATTTCACAAAACAAAATTATTTTTTGTATAGACAGTGGCACGGAAACATTCATGTGCGAATCTTGTTTGAAATATTTGGGATTTTATATGAAATGGTAGAGATATTAAGAATCTCTTCAGATTACACAAGTAAAAATTGTAACCAGATGCTTATATCAATCAATTCACTCTTGCACGATTATGACGCCTTCGCCCGATCGCCACTTTCCATCAGGTGGGCCGTATGCTTCTCTGCCACCAAAGTGGTACAAAAAATAGAGAAATATATGCCACCTTTAATCTCAAAAACAATAATATTTTTTAATTTTAATTTTAATTAATCCATAAGTCACCCAATTACGACAAAAATAAAAAGTAGTCTTCAATGCAGTGTATTTTATCTAATTACGCCGCGTCTACGTTTATATAACATTTTGCCGTGACCGTGTCAGAAGTGCGTGTTCAGCTGCGTGAATACTATCCACTGGTTGCCGTGTCAGCGCAACTCTAGTTCGTGTGCCCATGTGTTTCAAGTTTTTACGTCCATACTCAACGTTTTGTCTTGATGTCACGCTGTCCGGTCCGCTGTTCATGTCACAAATGTGGACACAACTTTACGCGTCATATAGTTACTATCACAATCATTACGAGTGGGTATTATAACTACTACTTACAAATAAAATGTCTTCGCCGTGTCTGTCTTCCTATCTTTCTGAATGTGATAAGTCATATCTTGACTGAGTACTTATCAAACCTAAAACATATCTTTATCCAATTAAAAAACTGTGGATAAAACTCTCTGCTGCTTTTTTTAAAAGGACTACACTGACATCTCCATTCCTTTTTTTCAGAAGCTATAAGGAAGGGTATTTCTGCTTCTAGGAGAAAAGAAAAAAGGGGTTGAAACTATCTTTGCATTAGGTACACCAATACACAAGGACACATTCTGAATTAGGCTAAAAAATAATGTCTAAATCAGGCATTTTTTGCAGAGACTATAAAAACTCACTTCAAAGTGTGTACAACGAAAATTGCCTTCTGTCAGAAAGAGTACATTGAAGACTATTTGCAAGCTATCAAGGATCTGGGGCTTAACACAAAGCTTGTCTGTTTCGATGAAGGATACTATTCTATAAATACTTTTATCCAGGAATATGGTGGTACAGAGGAATCAGAATTTGAGTAAGTTTTTTCTTTTTCGTGCGAATATTCACTTAGACTCGGTTGTGTTGGATTGGAACCGACTAAAATCGCACTCCGTGAAGGGTTGGGAGGGACATGTTTTAAGGCAGCTTGCCTAAAACATGTCCCCCGCACTCCGACTGACAATACACTTGCATTAGTTAATGTGATATTGACAGTCTCAGTGGCGTGGCGGTAGTGAACGTGACTGCTACGCAGGAGGCGCGGGTTCGATCTCCACACAGTGCAAATATTTGATGCATGAATATTGCTATGCACTGGTCTGGTCGTGCCTCGGAGAGCATGTTAAGCCATCGATCCCGGTTGCCATACGAACATCTATGGCAGTCGTTACGGGTAGTTGGAGGTCTCAAAAGTTCGACTAACCTAACTACAGAACTTCGATATCGCCAATTTGGTTGTGAAGGTCCGATGACAGTCACTTCACGGAAAATATTTAAGTTCAGCATCTTAGTTAGATTAGAAAGCTGAATCCAACTGAGTTGGGAAGAATGATGATGATACTTATACCGGTTGATTTTATAGTGGTTTTGGAAAAAAAAGATTTTGGCCACAATTTCGATAGTAAAATCGTAAGGAAGTCCTCCTTCCTTTCCGAAAGGCTAAAAAAAATTTTTTTTTACACTTCCCATAAATTTTTCGATTCACCTGTACATTATTGCCATACATAAAGAATTTTTTTTTTAATTAAAACTTCCAATCGATTTTGCTACCGAAACTGTCTGTGAAACAAAATATTCTTTTTCCGAAACAACTATAAAATCACCGTGTATTGTATATTTCAGGCCTCTGCAGTTCAACCTAGATAACATCTACGTGGGAATGATTCCCACAGGAGGCACCTCAAGAGTATTTAAACTAGCTGCCTTCAAACATAGAGTATTTGTAGCAAAAATATTCGAATTGCAGAAGTGTTCTATATACAGAATAAATACAACCAAAAAGTAAGAAAATATTGTGTTTTTGGGTTTAAGGGAACACACTCTAGGTACTCCTGGTACACAGCCTATTGCCATTTTTTTCGCATTCAGCTTTACTTACACGATGGAGAGTGAATAAGGCTAGTTAAACCGTATAACGAGATTAAAAAAAACATTAAAAATTGTATTTTTTTATTCTTCTTCTTCTGTCGAATCGACGGCATTTTTGAGATGCCATCGTGGTGTAGTCATTCGTTTCACGGCAGCGCCGCTACTCACGGAGAGGGCCCGAGCATTGGTTTCGCTCGACGGGAAGGCTTACTACGTCCCCTCCCTTTTTTTATGCTACCAAACCAACATGTTGTGTACCAGGAGTAGTTACTACCAAGGGGGGCATTCGGTTTTGGGGGTGTTCCCCTAGAAGAAAAGAAAAAAAATACGAAGGTATGCCGAAATATGAATTTTACCGAAAATGTAGCAGCTATTTATAATTTAGAAAAAAAATTTTGACCCGTTTCCTTGCTATTCGGTGTAAATTGCAAGGAAATTAATTACGTGCTTAGCCGCACAAGCACAACCAATTAACGTCTTGGAGAGTATCAGACGGATAGTAGGTTTGAATTCATTAAAGGCGTCTTTCACACACACACACAGAACCAAAAGAAATCCAGTGGGTACTGGAATTCTTGAACTGCCCGTACGTTGGCCGCGCCACTTGAACAATCCCCCCCCTTGAAAGTATTACTTGTGTGGACAGACAAGTAACGCAAGGAATACACAACAGAATAAAACAAGTCAAAAGTCTAACAAGTTAAAAATAGAACGAATAAAAAAGAACAGATCAAAGTACAAAACAGAACTACTAAGAACTAACCAGAGGCAAATATTGACACAGACTCTTTTACTTTAAGTCTAAATGCCCTAAACCACTAGAAAGAAAACTCTCCTTAACTGCTATAGTCAGATGGTCGCATATGCAACACAACTACAGAGAAGAGGAGGATGAGAAACGAAAACTCGATGAGGTGTACCTAACAAATAATATGTCCCATACGAGGACACCCAAGCTACAGCAACAAGGTCATACTTCATCGAGTCGCGGTAAAGTAAGTATAAATCGACAGTGCTACGGAACTGAAATAGCGCTGACGCTAGGCAGAGAAGGTACCGCAGATTGATTCTCATCAGTGTATTTTAAAATGTCCTTGATGTGATACTCGCCTAAGTCCTTACCATCCAAATCTGCTAACCTATACACTAAAGAGGAACGTTTAGCAGACACTACACACTTAGTAAACTTAGGAGCGAGTTTAGAGGTAAAATGTTTAGCTTTATTAGATAAATAATGAGTCCGTTTGTAAACAATTTGACCAACTTTCAGCTCGACATGCCTTTTCCTGAAATTATAATACTTCTCATTACGCTGGTGAGCCGAAATCAAATGTTTCCTCACCTGATCGTAAATGTGTTGCATTTCTTTCAGTTTGGCACCGAAGGCTGAGGGCTCATCAATGGAGACTAAGTCCGGATGACAGGTTATGTCAGACTGTCTATATAGAACTCCATCACCTATAAATTCCCTACCGTGTACTAAGAAATAGGGAGAGAATCGAGTGGCCTCGTTTACTGCAGTGTTTAGAGCGCACTGCAGCTCAACAAGATGTTCATCCCACTTTTTGTGCTGAGTCTTCACATAACATGAGATGGCCTGAACAACATTTCGAATCGCTCGTTCAGCTTGATTAGTTTGAGCGTGGTAACGCGGGCTATAGTATACGTTTGGAACATTATATTTAGCTAACATATCTTTAAATTGCTTGCTCACATACTGAGGACCGTTATCAATATAGATAGTCTTGCAAACTCCATGAACTAGAAACACATTCTTCTCGATGAATCTCGCTACTGCAGCGCCTGTTGCAATCCTTATAGGACACAGCATGACATACTTGCTAAAGTAGTCCGAAACAACGATCAGATGAATATTTCTGTTGCTTGACACTGGAAAAGGTCCAAGTAAATCACACGAAATAGCTTCAAAAGGTTTAGATACACGCTTCGCACTTCCCATTAGACCAGGACGCGAAGTGTTTACGGGTTTATACATCTTACAAACCTCACAATTTCCCACGTAGTCTTTGACACTATTGTACATCTTTGGCCAGTAGTAATTCAAAGACAACCTCTTATGTGTTTTCCAAACACCACCATGGGCACTAAGCGTGTCATCGTGGTATTTGGTGAGGAGTGCTAGCCTGTCCTCTTGAGGTACTACTAACTTCCAATCAAAATCTGAAGTCAAAGAATATTTATTTTTAGAAAATCGATATAACAAATTTTCACGAATATTAAAGTTAGGGTAATGCCTTGGGTTCCTACGCACGCACTCCATGGTGTGAAGATACCACGGGTCATTGGTGGAGCTCGCATCGATGGAGTCAATCTTTATGCGAGATAGAGCGTCAGGTACTACATGATCTTTTCCCTTACGGTGCTCTATGTCGAAGTCAAACTGACTGAGTCGCATACTCCAACGTGCTAAACGACCTGTAGGATTTTTGAGCTTGTGAAACCACAGTAGTGAGGCATGATCAGTGACAACAGTGCACTTCTGTCCCTCCACATACTGTCTGAACTGTTCCAGCGCAAAAATCACGGCCAGAAGCTCTCGCTCGGTTGTGCTGTAGTTCACCTCGTTCTTATTAAGAGAACGACTGCAATAGGCGATGGGGTGTTCCACACCATCGTGTGTTTGGGTCAGAACAGCAGCAACTGAGTAAGCTGACGCGTCACTTAGTATACGGAACGGTAAAGAGTAGTTAGGCATTTTCAATATAGGAGCAGAGACCAAAGCTGACTTGAGAAGGTTAAAAGCCTCCTCAGCTTCAGATGTCCAAATAAAATTTACATTTTTAGAGGTGAGTTTACAAAGAGGTTTACTAATTTTAGAAAAGTTATTAATGAAACGACGATACCAGCCGGCCATACCTAGGAAACGTTTGACATCCTTCGAGTTAGAAGGTGTGGGATAGTTGAGGATGACCTCGACTTTACCGGGGTCAGTACGTAGTCCATGCCTATCCACATAGTAACCAAGGTACTTTAATTCACTTCGACAAAAGTGTGATTTCTTCATATTAATCGTTAGGCCCGCATCCTTGAGTCGCTGATAGATTCTATTTAAGAGATCCACATGCTCCTCGAAGGTGTTGGCCACACAGATTATGTCGTCTTGGAAGCAAAACACTCTGTTGTCGAATTCCGGGCCGAATAAGCGGTCCATCAGTCGTTGCATCGTACTTGAAGCTCCGACAAGACCAAAACACATTACATTATACTGGAACAAACCCCGCCTCGGCACCGTGAACGCAGTCTTCTCAGCAGACTGGGCAGAGTCGAACGGGATTTGCCAATACGCTGCACTTAAATCAATAGAGGACAAATATTTAGCATTATTAAGATGGTCTAAAATTTGATTGATGTACGGTAAGGGATAAGCATCACTTTTGGAAACAGCATTAAGCTTACGTGAATCTAAGCACAGCCTTAGATCACCGTTCGCCTTTTCCACCATAACCACGGGTGAGTTCCACGCGGATTGTGATGGTGACACCACTCCCATCTCCAACATCCGGTCCAACTCCGTCTCCAGAGCCTTCTGTTTGAGAGGTGAGAGAGGGTAATACCGCTGCTTGATCGGCTTGCTGTCACCCGTGTCTATGACGTGATGCACAAGCGTAGTTCGACCTAAGCCCACCTTATCCGTATTAATTGACTCAAATTTTTCAATGATCCCGTTCATTACACACCGCTGATCCTCGGTCAGGTTGTTGTAATCCTCGAGACCACTGTGAAGAGACAAAGATTCAATAGGACAGCTATCACTAAAATTATTCATATTAATTTTTTGAGAAATTAATCTATCACCTAATTGAAATTGTTGCCAGAAGTCTACTCCAAATATCATTGAGGTAGTTATTTCTGGTACAACATAAAACTTAAGTACCCTGATAACAGAGTTGTATTCTAAGGGTAAGGACATAGAACCCAGACATTTCAAATGTGAACTGTCTGCAGTTGTAATTTTAAAATTTGGGTTGACACTTTCTAGTTCAAACCCTAAATCTAAGAAGCTACGGTGCGCACCTTTTCCTAGCACAGAGCAGGAGGCACCGGAATCAAGAAGACCAAGAACATTTAAATTTAAAACCCTAACAACTAAGTACGGTCTAACATCGTCATCCCGTTTAGTAAACAGGACCTTATCAGAAGAAGACTCAGACACAGAGCTTGAGATTGTCTTAATAAGGCCCTGGCCTACGCGTTTTTTGACTTCGACGTACATTTGGGGCAGTCAGGTGACTTGACTCCTTTGAGACCACATCGGAAACACACCAACTCCCTTGATTGTGAGCAGTTATTAGCAGTGTGATCGCTGCCGCCGCAACGAAAGCATTTGCGTTCGTGCGAGGCTGCCGAGCTGTCCACCGCAGAGACCTGCTTGGTAGCTTTTGGTGTGCACTTTGCTTTCTGTGAATGTAAGTCAGAGGAGATCTCAAATTTGTCCAAGACTGGCTCGTGGAACGCCTCAGCCCTAGCACGCGCAAGTTCCAAACGCTTTCCTAACCTTCTTAGATCATCAATAGTGTTGACTTCATGAAGGGCTAGTTCCTTCATGTAGTCAGGTCTAATGTTATGCATAAGAATGTCCAGTTGTTCTTCACTGGGCATTTTACAAGTTAGTCTAGAGAACATGGCCTGCATTGTGGAGATGTAGTTCACCAAGGACTCGGTACGGGTTTGGGTACGTTGCCTAATCTCATTCCGTAAACGATAATCGTAATCGGGAATATCAAAGGTGTCTCTTAATTCATTTAGTAAGTCTTCATAAGACATAAAGTTGGCTTTATTGGTGCGGAACCAAGACAAAGCTGGTCCGTCCAATAGGTCAGAGAAAGCCAGGAGAACCTTTGATTTGGAGACTTCCCTAGCACACCGGAGTTCGTCCAGTCTCTCAATGAAAACACGTACACAAGTAGATCCATCATATTTTAAATTAAAACTATTTAGATTAATAGGACGTTCCCTATAAATAAAATTATCATTGCTTAAGTTAATGTTTTGCGAGCTACCCCGCATCGAGCGTTCATTTCTCATCGCAGGTGAAGTATATTCAACTCGGACACGAGAAGCGCGATCATCATTATCTGACACCTCAGATTCTGAGTCACTATTCGATTCAGCTACTGACACAATCTTAACTAATCTGTTGCGAATACTAACAAGTTCAGAACAATCTAACCCACAACGAGCTAGCCTAGTCAAAAGATAATTAGCCCTAACAGCAGCCCTAGTGCGACTATTTTTATCGGCATCAAAGTCACCTGACGATAGCAAATCCTCGAGTTCCTTCACTTTTGGCTCGCAGACAGTGCGTTCAGTTGCAGCATCAGTGGACTTCGTGGTGTTAGGCTTCAGACTTCCACGGCGAACTAGCCGATATGCCGTCCTCAATTCGTTACGCAAGCTGACAACCGTAGCCTCAGGATCCGCTGAAATGCCCATGTAAGACAACTCATTAGACAGCTCATCTTTTCTTAAATAGTTTACATACTGGTGCATTTTTGCCATCTTATAAGAAATGAACTTTAAGTGAATAGAATATAAAAATAAAATTTAACTAACAATTCCGTTATTTAACGAAAGTTTAAATGGATATAAATCCAAGAGGGTATTCAATTGAACGGACAGTATGTAAATGTACCGCCTTCTATGATAATAATATAGGTATAAAAAAATTCAGCATAAAACAATTTTCATTAGCGGGTAGGTAACTAAAATGTACCGCCCTGCAGACAATTCCTAATAATATAATTATTTAAAAATTTCCAATTGAGAATAATTCTCCAATAGCGGGTAGGTACCCGAGATGTACCGCCCTGCAGACAATTACTAAAATATTGAAAAAATATACACAAAAAAAATTGTACCGTACGTATAGGTACAAATGAAATTACAAAAAATTAAAAAACAGTTAAAAGGCTAAGAGCAAAATGTACGGTAGCAAGTATAAGTACCGGCTACTATACTGATCCAAGGTTAAAAAGAAAAAAATATGGTAATTCCGAATGGAAACCACCTTACACAGAGTTACATATATCGGCACTTATAGAAAATGTCGATAACAATTAAAAGTTAAATTCAGAAAAAACACAAAGTTAAACATATGCATGTATATTAATTTTATTTAAAATTCGGGACAAACTACTGAGATGATATATATCCAACCCAACCAGCAACCAGTAAAAAAAAGAAAAAAGAAAAAAAGAAAAAAATACGAAGGTATGCCGAAATATGAATTTTACCGAAAATGTAGCAGCTATTTATAATTTAGAAAAAAAATTTGACCCGTTTCCTTGCTATTCGGTGTAAATTGCAAGGAAATTAATTACGTGCTTAGCCGCACAAGCACAACCAATTAACGTCTTGGAGAGTATCAGACGGATAGTAGGTTTGAATTCATTAAAGGCGTCTTTCACACACACACACAGAACCAAGAGAAATCCAGTGGGTACTGGAATTCTTGAACTGCCCGTACGTTGGCCGCGCCACTGTGTAACCCGGGAAATGTCCCCAGCTACTCCACCGGCTAACCCAGGCAAGAGCTTACGAAAGAGACTCTTGGGCGCCTTATATCTCAGAGTGGAGATAGTGGGTGCGTGCTCCAGATACCCTTAATGAAACAACACTAAGATTTTATACATGCATATATTCAATAGGGTACACAGTTGTACATTGAGTAGAATTATCACAGGCACAGAGATATAGAAATATAAATACAGTATGAGATGCTTGTGCGCCTCCCTCGTAGCACACAGCTGATCTCGTAATTACAATTCAAGGTAGCGGGTATATGAAGTTACAGTTATTGTACAAGTTAAGATTACGTGACCTTTTCGGAACTCCTCTTCAGAAACCCCTGGCGTCGGTTGTCGGCTTGCGTAGGCACCTGCCTACTGCTAGCATCTGCCCGCACTGCCGCGAGCCAAGCGAATTACAGCTGTTCCGAATAGGGACTCCAACAACGGAATATCAACTCGCTGTTGATAGGACACTAATATCGTCCGCTAAACCTTGGGACCCAGAGAAGTCCGGGAAAGATGCACAGAGTCTAAGATATTTAATTTATATGTAGGTAGGTACATATAATTCAGAGTTCCAACTTATAAGAAAAATCAATTAAATACGAACAGAGTTTCGTGCTTAATCTTCAGAGTAATTATCAGAGGTCTTCGCATCCACCGGGAGGGGTGTATTTATATCATTTTTCATGGAATATTCTAGTAAAAAAAAATCTGATATCACGAATTATTCGTTCACCTGATCGAATCGCGCAACAAATAAAAAAACATACCACAGATCATACAGAACTACAAGCATAAACTATCGACATTCTTGCCGTGATTAATTAATTTGGGCAACTAGGAATTTAGATTATGAC
This sequence comes from Pelosia muscerda, assembly GCA_963691645.1. Taxonomy (NCBI): domain Eukaryota; kingdom Metazoa; phylum Arthropoda; class Insecta; order Lepidoptera; family Erebidae; genus Pelosia; species Pelosia muscerda. The sequence goes on from OY829118.1 coordinate 4,699,940, forward strand.
AATTTGAAATTAAAGACATTAAGTTATATGATTGAATAAAATATCACAAACAATTTAACCTATCACGATATTATTATTCTATTTGAAATAGGTAAACATACTAGCGACATCTGTTGTCAGATTGGGAAACCATTCATCAATACCGAATTGGTGATCGATGAAAAGTTCCCCCCAAACCCTACAGATGTCGTCATAGGTACAACGTATTGTTTACCGAAATCAAATTTTAACGCCACTAACAATTTTGCGTTACAAACCCTGTATAAATGTATAGGTACTTATGTGGTTAAATATAAATCATTTTAAGGTATAATTCCGTAGCCAATGACATACGACGACATATCTTTATTCTGAATGTTCTTCACCTAATTTTATTGTTGTTTTTAGATATAATGAGAACAAACCGTGGCTTTTACTATCACAAATGGGGTGGATATCAGCATTCTTGCGTGCCTTGGCTTTACCTGTGATGCATTACTCTAAACTTATGTCGTCAGCACTACCCACCACAGACCATGTCACTGATATTATTAATAAGTATAAGGTAAATAAATTAATGATTTCTGAACGCCTAGGATTTTCCGCGAGACTACGGAGGTCATCTCGAAGGGAAGGCCCCGGGTCTGCCGGGGTGCGTGAGATATTTTGGCTACTACCTCACTGCCGGCAACTGAAGATCCGTGCGTTTTAGTCGGTTCGAGTCCGACATAACCTACCCAACCGGCTCCGGTGGGGGGGGGGGGGGGGTAACCGTGGGGATTTTTCGCACCATAAAAAAAAGGATGCTCCGCGAGACTAATTTAATTTAAAAAAATAGCCATCGTAACTATAATAGAGTAGCTAGATTAATGAAATCTACTTGGAATTCCAACATGAAAACTCCAGAAAAAAATACTAAATACAAAACGACTTAACGATACTGCGCTGATTCTGCGTAAAAGTCATCTATGAAACAGCGCGTTACCAATTTCGATGAAATTTTCACTGACATAATATTATGTTATAAATGAAACCTAGAGCTAATCCCACAAAAAAGGAATTCGTCACCTTCGCTTTTGGAAAAATTAACCGTTAGCCACTGATGTTTAGGGGATTTATGTGTTTATTTTTATAGATATATAATAAAATATTTATTGTAAGTAATTCTGGTTTAATTCCAGCCAGCAACAGCCCACCTGCGAGTTGCCTTAGTGACGGACATTATCAACAGCGAGAGGGAATGTGATTGGACCTGCTTTGAAAGCATCGTCATGTCTGGGGACAGGGTTTCCAAGCTTTTGTACCTAGAATTACTGGTAATTAATGGTTATATATATTTAACTAGCTGACCCGCGCAACTTCGTCTGCGTCACCCCGTTTTCGCAACATTTTTCACTCCTGCTCCGCACCTGTAGGTCGTAACATGATGTTATATACATATAAACCTTCCTCTTTAACCATTCTATCTATTAAAACAAACCGCATCAAAATCCGTTGCATAGTTTTGAAGATTTAAGCATACAAAGGGACAGAGAACGCGACTTTATTTTATACTATGTAGTGATGATAGTGATAGTGATAGTGATTAATAATTAATTCATTAATTAATAATTATATATAAGGGGAGGGAAAGGGACCCATCACTCACCAATTCAATAATTGCAACGATAACAATTCCAATTCCAACGAAAACTTCACATAGGTATTCTGTCTCATCACTCATCAGCGTACCTTATATAACCTTGTATAACTTAGAGAATACCCACTAGAGTAGTACAAATCTGATGACTTTAGTTGTCTTGATATTACTACATAATGTGGTGAAAAAAAAGAAGTGAAGCTCACGTGATTCTTTCGAGTTTCGAATCCTTTTCGCGCGTCTGAAGACGCTGGGATTGCTACTCTTCGATGGGTTTGTGTGCTGCATTTTCAAACCTCGGTTTAGTGCCAAATCCCGCGCGCCCCTTTGGGCCCTTGCGGTTGCCCCTAGGCATGCTAAGTTTATCTTTCGAATAATTCACCACTATTTTTTTTTTATCGTGCGCAAAATCGCCACGGATATCACCTCCACCAAAACCGATGGAGGTGATTATGTCGGACTCGAACCGACCAAAACGCACGCCGTCCATGGGTCCTCGATTGCCGGAGGTGAGATTATACAAGACATATCTCTAGTACCCCGGCAGACCCGGGGAAGCCCCTGGGTATGGTGTGGCATTATGTGCCATCGCCGTGGCCTGCTTCTGCTAGGGTGACAGGCGGCTCCACCCGTCACCCCCAGGCCTGCGCTCATGGGGGACGGAGGTCATTCTGCGATCTCCGACGTCCGAGTCGCCTCCGCTCATCGCGGGCAGTGCAATAATTCACCACTGGTTTTAGTCTTTGTAAGCCAAAAACTAATTTGTATAAAGCCATGTTTTTGTGCTTTACAGAAAAGAATGAATCCAAGCGCTAAACTATGCGAAAGCTATGGCCAGACAGAGAACCTAGGTCCAATGTTATTATTAAATCCCGAAGGACCTGTCGGTAATTGTGGTAACCGTCCATATGGGTGGCAGACTGTGAAAGTAAGGTTTAAATTGTAGCGTAAGAGTTACGCCTTTATGCTTATTTTTGCTATCCTATCCTATCCCTAAGTTTCTTCTAACTAGCAATTTTCTTTTGGAATTCTTCGAAGGAGGTTTCAACAAAAATTGAACCTTAAATACACCATAACAGAGAATGCAACGAACCAAATACCACGCAAAACGAAATTTATACTATCAGAGACCTCCTTCAACGAATTTCGAAAGATATTTGCTAAATTCTAATTCATTTTTAGTTGATTATAGAGCTGTCTATAAATCACAGAAATTCACAAGTCTCATGACCCTATATTTTTATTTTTTATACACCTTAGGTCGCAGACAAGCACGCGGCCCACCTGATGGTAAGTGGTTACCGTGGCCTATGGGCGAGTGTAACACCAGAGGAATAACACTCGTGCCGCAACCCCTGTAAGAACAGAGACATTCTGTGTCGTCAGCGCAAAAGATGTAGGACAAGCCTTTGGTTTTCCCACGGACAACACATAACCTCTCTAGTGAGCTCTGGCTACCCTACTCACCACCGAAAACACAACACAAGGTTATTAAACGGCGATATTCTGTAGGGTGGGTCAATATCAACAATACGTATTTTTTGTCAATTTTGGTGGCGGAATTTATTCTTTGGCTTTTGTAAAAAATAAGGACGCAGTTTAAAAATAGATAGTCATAGTTAGAAGAATCTGTAAGAGGGCTGCAAATCGATCAATAACTTTATGAAATAATTCAGTTTTAAGTTCAGGGTGGCACCAAAATTGAGATTCGCCCACCAAACTTGAAAATCAGTGGAAGCAAAATTTAATTTCTTTCACAAACCTCAATCTCGCCAACTCAAACCCACAGATTCTTAGGAGTTTAGCAGTATGTAATTCAAAGGATAATAAACCTCCATTGTGAAAAAATATTTTTCATTTTATGTAATCACAAAAACCATAATTCTATTTATTGCAAACAAAATTAGGTAAAAACTATGAAAACCAATATGAATAAATATAAAAATATTTTAAATATTGGATTTTAACCCTTTAACTGGTAGAGGAAACTAGTCATGCGATTGAGATGAAACTCAGTTATGGGATGTAGGTCTTTATGTTTATATTAATTATGCCATAAAAAAATAAAAATTAAGAAAAACTTGGAAAAATTATGATGAAAATTTTTAAAACAAGGAACAGCACACCAGGGCACTTCCACTTCGCATTTGTCACATTGTATGTTGGACCTTTTGTTTGTGGTCGCGCTGCTACAAAGTCGGCAGCGCCTATAGGTGTCTTTACCTTCTGGTAAGTGCTCACTAACATTAGCAAATCGGATATCTTCAGGAATTCCAAAAAGTTTCTTCTTGCGACTGACTACCTCTACACTATAATTTTTTTTCTTTGCCAAAAATTTTGGAAGAGATGAATATTTTCGTTTTCGAAATGTCAAGTTATTTACAAGTTCTCTGGCAAGCCTGAACATCATTTGGCTCATAGGATTAAGCACTCTTGAATTTTTTGGGCACAATATATTGGAATTTGTGATTGCCACATCAAACAAGAAATAAAACAATCATTTCCACCATTTCCTGTTTTGATGAGCAACATGGATGGGTGGAGTCGATAGATTTGACTAGCAAAAAGCCGTGTAGCTTTTTGCTGGTGTAATCTATCAACTCCACCCATTCGCTTTGAGTATTCTAAAACTGAGCGTGGACAGGAAAAGGATCTTTTACTACAATCCTTTTGTGTTCGGTGACAAATAGCCTCCTCTTTTAGGTGAAAGGCTGTACTCAAAATGGTCACTAATTTTGTGTCCTTCCAGATGGCAAACCCCACATTTTTCCGAACTCAACTCAAGACGTCTAGGATTTTTTTGAAATCTCTGAAGTGTCATAGTCTCAGCAATCTCAGGGACACATAATGCTGGATTACTAGACCAGTAGTCTTCAATTGATGGTAATTTGTGTATCCCCATTTGTATTAGCATTCCAAGTTAATCCTTCAGTTCATTTTTAGTAATTTCGGTATAGTTTCTTATATTTGATTGTCTTGCAAACAAGTTCGTTTGAACTAGCAGGTTTTCAATAACTTCACTATCAAAAAATGATTCGAAAAAAGCAATTGGTCTTGATCTACTTGGAAAATGAATCTGCGATTGAAGTTAGTTTTCATCAAAGGAAGGCACATTTACATCATTTGTTCTTCTTCTTTTTCCAATCTATTTCATCTTCACCAGAATCGGGTTCCTCCAAAAACAAAAGGCCCTACCTTTTGTTGGTGGTGGTGACACGAGATGTAGAATTAAGAGGTGCGGTAGTGACATGAGTTGTAGAATCAAGAGGTGGTGCGGTGGTGATACGAGATGTAGAAGCTAGAAGTTGGGCAATGGCAGCGCTAGATGTTGCAGCACAAAGTACTCTGATACTTCTTTCTCCTTCTATTTCATTTTCTTGACAATCTGTTGTATTATCAATATCCATGGTCCTGTTGTTGCTCTCTGTATTGGTTTCGTCTTCACTATCATATTCAACATCTTCTTCCTATTCATCCGTAGCTTGTTCGGGCCCATGCTTTCCACGTCTTCTCTTTCTAGTATATTTACTAACCATTGGTTCCAAAATAACGATTCGATCTCATCATCGTGCAAAGATACGACGTCGTTCATCGTCAGACGACATGATTGTGGTTGTTGGATAACACGCCCGTGTTTTCCAGCGATGAACGAGACGTTGTACCGTTGTACAATGATGAAGTCATGTCGTTATGTTGGAACCAGATCCTAACTGGTATATAATACAGTACATTTAAATATTTTGGTGGCAAGTTTTCAATTTTGGTGGCGAAAAACGCCACCAAAACCACCAAAATTGAGCCACCAACATTGAAACCAGGCGTAAAATAAATCTCTAAAAATAGAGGGTTTAAGTTACAATTAAAATAATAACAATGATGTATGTGTAACCTAAATCACTACCTATAATGTATACTTAACTGGTAAAACACTTTGTATTCAAGAGCAAATCGTTCCACCAAATATTGAACTATTCTTGTCCCTCTTCCCGCTTAAAATGTAACTTACCTTTTTGGCAGGCAATCACAATACTAAATACACAACTGTCACACGCAAGTGCGGGCGCACGATTGAGGGATGAGCAGTAAATAGGTCGCATCGATCTCACACGCACGTAACTTTGATTTATAGTTAATTGAAAAAGTGATACTAAAAATCAGATTTTTGCTAGGACAAACTTTGATTCGGGTATCCTGCGCTTTAAAATAATATTTTCTGATATGTTTAAATTGTTTTAAGATAATGTGTTTTGTACATATAGATACGAAATAATTTTTTTTATTAATCCTTCATGGTTTTGGTGTAGTGAATGCATTTATGTAAAAAAAGGGAAATGGGACAAGCCACCAAACTTGAATTTTGAAGTGATTTTTTTTATTCCTTAATTACTATTATACATTTATAATAAAAAAATGTTGCCTCAAGTAGATCAAGTTACACAGTTCACATTAAAAAAATAAAAAGGTCAATTCTGTCATTTTACACCGCGATTCCCAGTGAAGACATATAATATTTGCGGTTGGGATATTCACCCAGGGTGGAGGTACTTCCCCAGTCTGACTGCTATATAGTCTGCCTAAAACCAATCAGAATGTGTAGTAAGTAGGTACCATAGATGAATAAATAGTTACTTTAGTACCTTCAGTCAAAGAGTGTATAGTATTATTTCCCAAAACGCCTGGAGAGCAGCAAAAGAACTGGCTTTTAATAAAAGTGAATGTCTATTTTTTTATAATATCACGCCTATATCCCCGAAGGGGTTGGCAGAGGTGCTAGCACCCACATTTCGCCAGTTTATATTTAGGTCCCAATGTAATAGGTGGCGAGCCTATTGCCATTAACCGGGCACTTATAAACCTGCAATAAATACACACTACCTTCGAAAAGCATCGCAGTCATTGGTGTGTGCCATGGTAAACCTGGGATCGAACCCGAGACCTCGTCTCAGCAGTCCATTACCCATACCACTAGGCTACCGCGGTTTTACTATTGTCTTTTTATTTTAACTAAATATTCTAGTTAATGGATCTGAATACGGGTGAAGAAGTAACCGAACCGAACGTACTAGGAGAGATGTGGATGAAAGACGTCTGCTTGGCAGTAAGTGGGCATTTCTTATACAACTTTAGCTTTCATACTTCTGACTTTAAAACTCTAGTAGCAAACAAAGCTTGCAGTACGAAGCACGTGGTCTGTTACTGCTCTGTTATTGGTTTATTTTGGTTTTACGGGAGTGATTGCCATCTGACACGAAAAGATAGTCGGCACCATGGGTGGGGGGTAAATGTAAAGAGAGTTTATGTGCTGGCGGTGCAATTCGCAGATGGGGTATATGGGACTAAATATAAACATATTAGTAAGTACCTAAGTAGGCGCCATTGATTTATTATGTAAACCTATTTTCGATAGTGTTTGACCTCCTCCCGCCACCCCTTCAATAGAAATTCTTTTTCTTATATTTTCTTATAATCTCCGGATTAGCCGATTCTTCTTCCCTCCACCACCACCCCATTTTAATAATAAGGGGTTTCCGAATTATTTAATGACATCTTGAAATGTCCCTTTTGTGCTTCAAATGATTATTAGTAGGTACTTACCTAGGTACATAATTATTATTTTTATTTATTTGTCCATTTTCGCTCTTTCAAAGCATAATTTTACCTTTGCGCATTTTTGTGATCTTACGTAATAACGATGGTCGACCCCTCCCCCCCTCCCCCCTCCTCAAATCGCCTTACGTAATTACCTACCTAATTAATAAACAGACGGTGCACCTAAAATACTTACATAACTACATTTTGACAGTCATATTATAACAATCCGAAGATCACTTCGGAAGCATTAACAAAGGACGGCTGGTACAAAACTGGTGACTTATTGTACAGAGATAAACAAGGCAACTACTTCTTCGTGGAGCGCCTCAAGGAAGTCATCAAATACCGACAACATCATGTATGTGACTCTATTATATTATTTACTAGCTGACCCGCGCAACTTCGTCTGCGTCATCCCGTTTTTGCAACATTTTTAATTCTTCTCCGCACCTGTTGGTCGTAGCATGATGTAATTATACATATGACATTCCTCTTCAACCATTCTATCTATTAAAAAAAATCGCATCAAAATACAAAGGGACATAGGTACATGAAAAATAGGGACACAGAACACGACTTTGTTTTATACTATAACGATTAAATTATACTGAAAAGTTCGAAACAAGTTTGAAAAAAGGCGGTACCCATTTGCAAATACAAGGTGTAGGTAAGGTAAACGCTCCAGAAACCGAAAGTCCCTAGTCGTACTCCTAGCCTGGCATAAAAAGTTACGATTTGGTAACTTTTTGTTTTATTTTTTTACTACACTTTAATATCGGCACGTCGTGTACGATCGTCCATTACGATAACTAGCAATTTCCATTAAGGCAATTTTTTTTATTGTAGTGATTGTTTTTGTATCGAATTATTGTTTCATTTAGCTTAATGATGATATAATGATATAATTAAACCTTATACAAAATTAAAAAAGAAACTGTCAAATCTTTTTTTTTTTGCCAATATGTAGTGTACCTGGGGGCTTAGACAAAATGCATGGATCCGCTCCAAAGCTGCATTCGTCATCGCTCTGAAAATGTATGTGACATTTGTTGTTGGAATGTCATGTGATCCGATTTCGACAACAAATGTCATTCCCATACATTTTCAGAGCGATGACGATTGTAGCTTCGGAGCGAATGCATTTTGTCCCCCCCATCCCCCCTTTTGTCTACTACCATGTATCATTGGCTTCGGGGGTGCTTCCCTAACAAATAGAAATATGATATTATGCTTTGAAGGTTTTCATCAAACTAATACCTTTATTGAAATCCACAGGTATTTCCCGTGGATGTAGAGGATGTCATCCGAAAGCACCCTGGTGTCCTTGACGTGTGCGTGACATATGTTCCTCATGCGGAGGATGGAGAGCATCCTGTAGCTGGTGTGTTCAGAAAGAATGGCTGCAATGTGGCTGCACAGGAAATTAAGGATTTGGTTGCCAGTACGTATTATGAATATTGTTCTTCATCTTAGTCGCGGTTAGCCGCGGTAGCCTAGTGGTAATGGGTAATGGACTGCTGAGACGAGGTATCGGATTCGATTCCAAGTTTACACCTATGACTTTTCGATGCATTTCGAAGTTATTTGTGTATTTATCGCAGGTTTATAAGTGCCCGGGAACTCAGCTATCACGAAGCTGAATACGTGATGAACACGTATTGCTGACTCGGTCACGGCAAAATGTTACGTAAATGTAGACGCGGCTTTACAGGAGAATACTCTGAACAATTAAGCGACATGAACATGTCGTTCAAAATTTTCCTATACAACCGTCTTACTTAATATTTTAATATTTACAGGCAATTTATCAGACCATCATAAACTAAGAGGCGGCGTAGTGTTCCTGAAAGAAATCCCCTTCACAGTGGCGGGCAAAGTCGCCCGGCGAAGACTGCAACAGATCGTAATGGCTTCTCACAAAGAATAGACTTAAACTCGTTACTTAGATTTAGGCATTCAGCGCTACTATAAGCACAATAAATAATAGTATTCAAAGAATTAATTTCTTTTATTCAGTCTTAGATACATAAAAAGCACATAATATATGGATTTAGAATTAATTTAGAATTTAGCACATACCTATGAATTTAGCAAAAAATTTTACTTTATAGTTCTTTGTCAAAGTAAAAGTAAATAAAATGAAGTAAAAAATCCTTTCCAAATTCACTGGTTCGGTAGGTTGGACCTACTGAGAAGAGACTATCAAGAAACTCAGGGTAGATTAGGCTGTCAAAGAATTATAGACCTTAACCCTTAATTCGACAAAAAAATAAAGTGATAATTTATGATTTTCTTTTCCGGAATATTAATGTCATTATATTAGAATGTCCACGAAAAAAAATAAAAAAAATCTAAGTACTCATGTTTTTTTTATATCGATAGTATACTATACTATACATTTCCGGGAGTTAGGTGATTAACGGCAAAATAGATATGTATAGCCGGCTATACAATATTGATAAAAATCCTATCGTATTTCCTACTAATACAATAAATGCAAGGATGGTTATTACACTTTTATCCAAAAACTACTGTATAGATTTTGAAACAATTTGCCAGTAATGTAGCCTAAACATTACAATAACACATAGGCTACAATTCAAATTTTGGTAAAGCTAGTAGGTGGAAGCTAGTGTATAAATAAAACCAAGTAGGAATATTATTTTCTTATATTTATTAATAAAAACACAGTTTCATGTTTTTCTCATCATAATTATCATACTGTTATTACAGTTTTCATATTAATCTTGAAGTTTATCATGAAAACTGTAAAAACAGTTCAGTTTATTGGGAATGAAGCAAAGCCTCATTTGGCATTTCGTACAGAAAACATTTGTTTCGCCTTTCTTGCAAAATTTACTGCAGCTGTAGGTTGTCTTCCTCATCAGATGGCAGTAAATGCACATTGCATTAATCCCGGTTCCAATGACGGCGCGTCTGAAGACCCATCTGACAGAGGTTCTCGTTCATATGCATCTTCACCATCTCTACCGTCCTCAGAAAATTCCTCACTTTCATCCTATTGCCCGCCATCCCGTGAGATGAGAGTGAGGATTTCGAGCGTCCACTGCTGAACATAGGCCTTTGATAAATAAATAATAAATTTATATTCTACGACATTCTACACAACGCAGTCTAGATCCATACTAAGCATTTTATAGCTTGTGTTACAGATTCCAGAATGCTCATAAATATACTTAGATGCTTTTTTTTGTAAATACATGTTATACATAGAAACACCCAGACCCATGCAAAGATAAATAAGAAAGTATAAGCGTATATCTCCCTGTTATGGTTTTCCCAAGGGTCTACAATATGGGGTTCTTTATGAAGGGTATAAGGGTCAAGCGAAACTTTGGACTAGTTCATTGTAATAACAAAATCATTAAATATCTGATAATAGGCTTATTTTGAATTTAGTAAAAGAAATTATTTAATTTATTTAATTGACCATTTTATTCCTATTCACCCCTGCATCCCTATTGACCCCGTTTTACTGTAGGTAGGTATATAAGGAGAATTAAATTTTCAGTCAAAATATCATCATAATACGCAATCTGACTATTTCGTAAGATTACATGAGTATATTCTACGTTTTTGTAAAACAACCATATATATATATACCAACCATATATACTATATGTTACACATGATTATTATTCCTTTTTTGTAATGCAACCAGAAACGTATAGCCCGTTATACATTTAAAAAAATGGCGCCTTTTTCAATGTAACGGAAACGTATAGTCCGCTATACAATACTTTCAAAACAAAAACTAACTAGTAATAATACATATTTATGTATTTATTTTTATTGTATACGAAACTTAAAACGTTTATTATCTTATTTCAATAAATTTTACGTTAGTTTTACATGCAAAAAATAAAAATAACTTGTTACTTACGGACACAAACCGCCAGTGCTCCATTTTTCTCATTGATGTATAAGGGGGGGGGATGGGCCCTACCTACAAAACGTTGTGTCCTACCTACGTTCCATTTTTATGAATGGACGTTTTACTACGTTAGTGCTGTGCCTTCTACTATCGCAGAAGTGGTCGATTTACGTATACTAATACGATTGGGTTTACTTATCTTATAACGAGTATTAACTTAACAAGACCGGTAACATGCTACACTCATGAGATAATATTATAATTCTTATTTTTATCATAATTTATAGATTTTAATACTATTCCAAATGACTTTTATTTTTTAATGAATCATACACGTAAACACAACCGGGACCGAGATAAATGCAATATTCTATTGCACTTCATGCATTTGCACTACTTACTAAGAAGTCATGCCGTCACTCACACAAAAACCGTTTTATAGCTGCTCGTTTCAATTTTCGAAATCAAATATCTTCAAAACTACATATTTGTATTAAGAAAATTCACTTTAGCAATTCTTCATAATCATTATGGATATTAAATTTTAAATAAGCAGTCATCGGCCCATCGTTCGTCGATAAATCTTTTTCTTGAAGTACATCACTAGTATGCTAGTTGTAGTAAAAGACTAGAAAAAAATATGAATGACGGGGCGCAAAGCATTCATAGATTTTGGTGACCTTGGCACGCTGTCCTTCCTTATAATAGTGCGTTAGGGCCGCCCTGTGATTTTTCTAGACACTTTACTGTCAAACTGACATTGATTGTTTAAATAATGACATTATTATTTTTTTACGTTGAAAGGAAATGTGCTACCATAAATATAATTTAAAAAAAACTACGAAATATTTAGTAGCGCGTCGGTTACAATTTTGTAAATGTAACGTATAATATGCTATACAACGTCGAATTAAGGGTTAAGAAACTTTTAGAGCCCCACTGTACGTGTGAATAATGAAATTTCTTTTTGGTACCTCATTATCATCATTCCCTGCAGTGCAATTCCCTAAGTTCACATCGGCGAGCCCAACGTTGCCGCAACGGCGAGCATGACATTTGGTATTCACTAGCATCTACACTTCGATTTTTACTGTCAAAAGCGTCAAATATAAAAGTTTAAAAATTTACGCGGGAATCGTTTCACCTATGGAAAAAGTCATGTTTAATATCGTTTGTTTTATACTTTATGAACTTGCTATAGGTTTGCTTAGCTTGGTATCTCTGCAGGAATAATTATAATAAGAAGCCAGTACTTAAAGAGAAATCTTGAGAAGCGAGGAAAGTGAAGAAAATAAATACCTTTACGAGATACCGGCTAGATAAACATTTACGATATCGCTTTTCGGCAAACCTTCTAAACGTATTAGAAGATGACTTTACATCAAGCAACTCTTTATCTACATACTTAGATGACTGTTTAATATATATAAACAAATCATTTGTTGTGTTGATGGCACCCTAGTGTCCATGGTCCGTTCAAGGAAACTATTGTCCCAAGGGATATCATGACAGGAGAAATGTTCTTATTGTAAGTAAAATGTAGTTTTATTCTAAAGAAAGGAAGGAAAGTATTACTATTTTTCTTGAATACATAACACAATACATAAGTGCATGTGATTTGTTTCAGATTTAGATAGATTACATGTGGATGTCACATTTGGCAATGTGATAGGTATTTTTGTGTTCAATAACACACTGATAAAGGAGTGTTCAGCCTAGATAATCTGAACCATAATAGTGAACAAGTAAGTATACTTACTTGGTAAGATAGTACCTATCTATCTATGTATTCAAACAAAATACAGCAGGGACTAGAAATTTAGTGTTTGTTGCCATCATGATGATAGGATTAGTCACCTAGATTCTGTGTTACGGAGTGCTAAGTATCCAGATAAATAGTAGCATAATTTATCTGTTAAGCCAGACTCTATACCTACCTGTACCAAAGTTAAGCCAGATCCTGTTTAGCTTTTACAATGTGATTGAATAATCAACATCCAGACATCTATACAAACTTTCTTTTTTGCAATATTAGTAGGATAGGAATTAAAACTACACAAAACAAACAACTTACAGTACACACAACATACCTATTTAATACAACAGACATTAATGTAACATAAAATTATTAATAGATATTTATTTTGTCAAAGAATACATGTTCATTTACATACTATTAATATGCATTGAATGTAAGTTTGTGTGCAAACTAATTATAAGAAAAGATATATCTATTCAGACCAAACTTAAATAAAATACAATATTTTTCATATAACATTGAGTCGAGGATAATTTTCTAATAATTTTGTGCGATTTCAGGGGATTCAAGATATTATGCAAGGTCAACTCATGATTATTTATCAACCTGGGTGCTGGAATATGGAGTCATTATAATAAATGCCATTGGCACATGTGATATGCAGTGACAGTTTCAAACTGTGTTGAGGGGGCAATAGGTATTGAAAGGACGGTTTAGATGCTTATTACTCCACAGTATGGATTAGATTTTTGACATAGCTAATAAAAGATAATTTGCAGATTGTAATATTATATTTTATTTATACACCATAACCTACTACCACTTCAAAATTGAGAAAGTACAGCACAATGTTTCACACCTTAATGAAAAAAATCTGATGAAATTTAGAAAGAATTAAGTAAGTACCTATGTAAATTTATTTATTAATTGCAAAAATTGTATACATATAAACGACAGCATAGGTAACAACACAAGAGTAATTAAAACATAACTGGGGCCTAACCATCATCTCTTAAAAGTACCATTACTTCAATCTTACTTTACTTTCACACTGTGATTCATAGTTGGGTTGTGGTCATCTGCTGGTATTTGTGCTGGATCTTCTAAGTAAAGTTTAAATTTTAAAAAATTGAATAAGTATCTATATAAATGTAACCACTACAGCAAGAGATACTGTTTGACCCATTTTAACCAAATAAAATTACAACACTAGTATGCTGAGTACCCTGATGGACTCGGTTGATCTGAATCAAACTATGGAAATAAAGTAAAATTAAAAAAATATTACATAAGAGGTGGTAGTTAAGCCCCTGAACATATGAAAACTATTTGACCCATAGACACTGAACTTAATATGCAGGTAACTGAATTCCGTTTAGGTGCATGTTTATATTCTTCACTGATTTCTTCATCTAATGATTGCTTGGAAGCACCACAGTGCGATAAGGCTGCCAAATTATATCAAACTCCTATTGTTCTTGATATACAATAAAGAGTACATATAATGTTAATTCTCCGTCAATTGTCTGCTATAACATTGATTCGCTGACCTTCATGAAGACTATAAACGTTTTTTGTTGATTTATCATGAGCTGTTCGCTCACCATATCTTTTTATCAATGGCTTCTGCAGCAGAATTGCTAAAATATAGCGGTCGAAGACGATAATATGATTAATTATGGGCGCTGTATAGGTTATGTTTGTTTTGTTTTGACTTATACGGTTTTTTGACGTTTACGTCACATAGGGCACTCCTAAGACAAGAGGATACGATAACCTCCCGGAGAGTTTTATCTTTGCCCTCTCCGTGGTGATTGGTGGAGTGACGTCATATATCCGAGAGAGACTGGTGGATTTTCAGTCTCGTCGTACAGAGGGTAAAATTAAGACTATGATTGGTCAAGAGACGTCCTTCGCTCTAGAGAGATTGGTCGAATTCAACACTTCGATTTTTACTGTCAAACTCAAAATAAAAAGTTAAACTATACTTTGTCAAATATAGGATGATAATTTTGACAGGTGTAAGTAGGGTACCCCATACAGTACAATCGTAAATGAATCTATTCGATATTCGATTATCGTTCCCGTAGAATATGGTATCGATGTTACATAAATAGTAAAATATTTATTTCTTATTATTTTATGTACTTAGGGTATTATAATTTTATAAATATTTGTTTACTAAAGGTGACACCTCATTAGAGCGGCGCAGCATTACCTAATCGCAATGAACTGCAAATATAGATTGATAATTGCTACAGTTACTGCCATTTATAGTATAATATTTATGTTTTATATTATATCTAGTTAATTATATTACCAAAATTGTAGTGGATAAGTACTTAAACATGAAATTATTTTCATAAATTAATAGATTATGTTCGATTTATTCGATTCGTTTGTCTACAGTCAATTATGCTTTAATCTTGCAAGGCACTACTCTACGATAAGTGGGCGGTACTTGTCTATGAATTACGATAATTGTAGAGGTCTTAATTTGTTCATAAAAATACGATACTTCATAGACGCGAACTGTCAAAATTATCATCCTAAATTAGACAGAGTATAGCGATGCGCGACTGCGAATGATCCGCCGAGTCGAATGAACTACGACTACTAATATTCACATTCGACTTGAATATTAGTAATCAACTAATTGTTAGAGTCGAATAAGCACTACTAATTAGTAGTTGGCAACTGAGTCGAAACAAAGTCAGTAATTAATGAATTCGACTCCGCCAGTTTGAAACGACGAGTTTAATAATGATCTTCCGCTATTTCCGACTAGGTAGCAAGCGCCTCACAGATAAAGGGTTCTCAGTGAAAATTTTAAAATACACAAAAAAGTAGGTACATGCATTGAAGAGTTTAATTTTAAAAAATAGGCAAAAGAATCATATATAATCACAACTACGAGGTATTATAAATTATTCGGTAATGGCGGGCGATCGCGGTCGTATGGTCGACTGAATGAAATAAACTCCGATTGACTAACGAAATTAGTAACTCGTTAGTTACTAATTTCGTAAATCATTCGAATGAAACGAATGATTCATAAAGTCGAATAATTCGACTGGAATCATTCATAGTCGCGCATCTCTACCATCAATGTTTGAAATGTTTCATCATTTTCGCAGGCAACCGTATGACTTATACTTTGTCAAATATAGGATGATAATTTTGACAGGTGTAAGTAGTGTACCCCATACAGTACAATCGTAAATGAATCTATTCGATATTCGATTATCGTTCCCGTAGAATATGGTATCGATGTTACATAAATAGTAAAATATTTATTTCTTATTATTTTATGTACTTAGGGTATTATAATTTTATAAATATTTGTTTACTTAAGGTGACACCTCATTAGAGCGGCGCAGCATTACCTAATCGCACTGAACTGCAAATATAGATTGATAATTGCTACAGTTACTGCCATTTATAGTATAATATTTATGTTTTATATTATATCTAGTTAATTATATTACCAAAATTGTAGTGTATAAGTACTTAAACGTAAAATTATTTTGATAAATTAATAGATTATGTTCGATTTATTCGATTCGTTAGTCTACAGTCAATTATGCTTTAATCTTGCAAGGCACTACTCTACGATAAGTGGGCGGTACTTGTCTATGAATTACGATAATTGTAGAGGTCTTAATTTGTTCATAAAAATACGATACTTCATAGACGCGAACTGTCAAAATTATCATCCTAAATTAGACAGAGTATAGCGAAAAACGTCATATTTTATATAGCCTGTCACAGTTCTTTTTGTTAATTTATGGCTGCATGGATTGCTGTGTATAATATTATTATTAATTACATTAATAGTATTAATTACAAGAAGCCAAAAGAGTGATGTTAAGGAGAAATCTCGTTATGCGACAGCATTGAGGCAAATGGATACTATTTCGCAAGATATGGACTACATTAACATTTAACGCCTGTCTGAAGATCTCAATATTATATTAGAAGATGATTTGACACCATTTTTGACTGTACAAGTACGTTCAAGTGCCTTAAGGAATAGGATAAAGGTACGTACTTACCTATCATAACACAACCTATTACTTAAGTGTAGAAATACAAGATAATGGTATAAAGATAGATCACTTATGTGTAACAACCGTCTACTTGCCGAGCAATTCAGCAAGTAGTTAACGCTCTTAATAATATCTTATGTACTCAAACAAAGTAAAATCAAAATACAGTAGGGACTAGAAATTATAGTGTTTGTTGCCATCATGGTGAGCGGATTAGTCACTTGTTTAGCCTTTAGAATGTGATTGAATAATTAACATCCAAACGTCTATAGGTACAAAGTTTCACTTTTACAATATTAGTAGGATAAGACATAAAACAAAACAAAACAACTACACAACAACAACATATCATTTATTAAGTACATTAGACAAAGTAAATATTGTAGATTTACATACTTACTATTAAAATAAATTGGATGCGTGTGTAAAGTATTTAGAAGATAATATATATCTATTCAGACCAAACTTAAACAAAATACAATATTTTTCATATAACATTAAGTCGAGGATAATTTCTAATAATTTTGTGTGATTTCAGGGGATTCAAGATATTATGCAAGGTCAACTCATGACTATTTATCAACCTGAGTGCTGGAATACGGAGTCATTATAATAAATGCCATTGGCACATGTGATATGCAGTGACAGTTTCAAACTATGTTGATGTGACAATAGGAATATTGAAAGGACGTTTAGACACTAATTAGCCTACAGGGTACTACAGTATGGATTAGATTTTTGACATAGCTAATAAAAGATAATTTGCAGATTGTATTATTATTTTTATTTATACACCATAACCTACTGCTACATCAAAATTGAGAAAGTACAGAACAATGTTTCACACCTTAATGAAAAGATTAAAGAATTAAGTATGTAAAATTATTTATTAATTGCAATATTTGTATACATAGATGACAGCATAGGTAACAACACAAGAGTAATTGATGACATAACTGGGGTCTCACCATCATCTCTTAAAAGTACATTACTTCAATCTTACTTAACTTTCATACTGTGATTCATAAATGGATTGTGGTCATCTGTTGATATTTGTGCTGTATCTTCTAAGAAAAGTTTAAATTCTAACAAATTAAACAAATGTATCATGCCTCGAAGAGCATGTTAAGCCGTTGTCGGTCCCATTTGCCATACAAACGTCTATGGATCGATATATCTTGACGGACTCAGATGATCTGATTCACCCTATAGAAATTATACATTTAAGATTGATATAATATTACTTTTAAGAGGTGGTGTTAACCACTGAACATATATTTCATAGATTTTACTATGAAATTATCTAATGATGGTTTGGCCACCGAATTATATCAAACTCGTATTGTTTTTGGCATACAATAAAGATTCAGTCAATTGTCAGTCAGTCAGTCAATTAAGTCAATTGTCTGCCTGACTGTTTGTCTGACTGTTTCGCTATCCTCCATGAAGACGGTTAACGTTCTTTGTTGATATATCATGAGCTGTTCATTCACCAAGGGTTATCCGATAACTTTGTAGTGCTGTGAAATAAAAATTTAATTAATTTAATTTTACTCAAACCGTGTGGAAGACCATTGAAAATAAATAAAATACATAATACTTACTTTTTTGTTGGAATGTAACATGAACAATAAAAAGTATTGTTTCTACATTCAGTTGTAAAACTTAAACTTATTAAAGCTTTTTATTAATGGCTTCTGCAGCAGAATTGCTGAAATATAACGGTCGAAGACGGTAATATGATTTTATACATTATTGTATCGGTGAACGGGGCGATTTATAGGTTATATTTGTGGTGTTTTTGTTTTGGCTTTGACGTTTAGTTCACTCTGTGACGATGTGTCACTCTATGGCGATTGATGGACAAAACCTTCAGACTGAAATTAAATTTAATAAATCAATAGATGTTTAATTAGAGATTGTTTTCTTTTAGGAACTTAAAAATACTAGTATAATATTTTTGAAATCCACTAAACTATATTTAATGTTTGGACTAGATTTCTAGATTACGGTTTGTTCACTTCCAAAATAAAGTCGCCTCCCTAGTATGAAATTACAGAGGGTAACGTCAATTACTCGTGCGAGATTAGTTAAATGCAATAAGTTAATGAAGAGTATTAATTTTTGTTCAACTTTATTCTTCAGGAACTTGAAAATAATGATACAATAATTTTAAAGGCGACTAAACCATTTTAAACCTTCACTTTGATAAACCGTAATCTACGGTTTTCTTTACAATCTACTTTCAAAACTTCACGACACTAGACCCTATGAAGAGAGTGACGTTTCCTCCCGAGAGACAGATATTGTGATTGGCTGAGTGACGTCATCCGCCCGAGAGAGATTGGTGTATATCAGTCGCCCGAGACCTCGTCGTAGAGAGTGAAAATTTAGAGATTTTGATTGGTCGAGTGACGTCATCCGCCCTAGAGAGATTGGTCGAAACAGTTCGCTCGAGACCACATCTTAGGGAGGATCCAATATCGTGTTGTCATTGGTCTATCTTTAAGACGAGCTCTAGGATATGTTCGCCGGCGGGCACATCGTCGAACTGACACTTCGGGAATTGCACTGCTGAACCTTTTTCCCAACTCAGTTGGGGTCGGCTTTCCAGTCTAACTGTGATGCGGCTGAACTTCGATATTTTCCGTGAAGCGACTGCCATCTGACCTCCACAACCAATGGTCTAATGACCAATGGCGATATCGAAGTTCCAAGTTAGGCTGGTTGGACTTTTGAGGGCTCCAACTACCCGTAACGACTGCCATAGATGTTTGTATGGCAACCGGGACCGACGGCTTAACGTGCTCTCCGAGGCACTTATAAACCTGTGATAAATACACACATAACTTCGAAAAGCATCGAAAAGTCATTGGTGTGTGCCATGGTAAACCTGGGATCGAACTCGAGACCTCGTCTCAGCAGTCCATTACCCATACCACTAGGCTACCGCGGTTCCTATTTTGGTACCTATAAGTATACATTTTTTTTTTAATTATTCACCTGATCAAGGAAATGAGACCAAACTCTTTAAACAAAGTGGGAACGTTACAAGTCCTATACAGCTGAATACAAAAAATGATATTTCCAAACCACCTAATGTTTTATTGAAATGAATTTTGATACCTTATTTTTATTCATCAACGCAGTAAACGTGTCCAAGGTAATATCGGAGATTTCATGAATATCGGATGACGTCTTAAAGTCTTACAGCTTACGATATACTTAACAAATTGCGCAGTCATCATCATCATCATTTCGGCAATAGGTACGACCACGAAATAAATATGACACTTCATTTTTTCTGTGCATACTGGTAGATATGGGAGTAAATAATAACAATACGTCTGGTTTAATTCGATACTGCGGGTCCTACGCCCCGTCCTAGATCACAAATGCAAAAAGTGCCTCTCTCATTTAGTACCATATTTGTCTCGCTCGTTTACATACATAACACAATACATACGACCTACACTTCTGACCGTCCTCGGTCCCTCCCATCGATCTCCAATTTGACTGGTTGGGGGCTCGGACCGTGTCCCTGCTACGCTAAATAGCATGCGTTATAGCTAAATACTATTTCTGTCTTTAGTTATTTTAAATTTTAGCAATATTCTTTGTATGGTTATTTAAGTGCTCCCTACACAATATTCAGATATAGGTATAACAGATTTTCTTAACAAGTAGCGCAGTAGTAAAAAGTATTTTGCAGGGCATGCCACAAGGTTTAGGTCCAACAATGCTTCTAATCTGTGTGTTTTTGGGGAAGTACAAAAAGCTTCAGGACACAAGGTAAGCTTACCTAAAAGCTAATACACCAGCTGATTGACGAAGGCACGCACCAGTTCTCCCATAAAAGTAGTACAACCCAAACCATAAAGAGGAGAAGGAAAAAGTGAACCCCGCGCTCCAAACAACACTACGTTTACAAAAAGTGTTCAAATTGTCATGCAATCATGGAGAGATAGGTTTAAGACCTACATACTGAATTGACTTGTGGTTTGCCTTATGAATTCAAATCGCTGTTCTACCGCAGAAGTCAGAACTGAACCATTCAAAAGTGGTAAGCAAGTTCCGCTTTGTTCCCCTTTCTGCTAACATTCGAAAAGAAAATCTATATATATCTATATATATATGTAGATATATATATAGATATATATAGATTTTCTTAATCTGTTAAGTATCACGTCAATCAGAACACAAATTCAAATTGTTCATACTAGCAACCCTTAGTTACTATTATGGTAACATTGGTTTTGTTTTGATCGTTATTGAAATGTTGATACATCACAGCAGTATTACCATATTCTAATATTGCTGTGATGTGTAATTCAATTTATTCCTAACTCTAACTCCTAACCCTAGAGTTAGGAATAAATTGAATTGGGAGTTTTAAGAAAATACAGTAAGTTGATGTCTGGTTAGGCTAACTCACATAGAATATAATTATTTCTTTTAATAACGAATTATATACAAACTTCTAGTACTGAATTATTGGAATAGGACAGAGTACCACGGCTGGAACCGATGGATACAACTAGTACCTATTTCGTAAATAAAAACTGTTTAGTCTACTTTCAATGTAGCTGTGTATAAAATGATACATTTTCAAAACCGAAGCAAAGTGTTCAATGGACGTTAAAACTTATTATACGATTATATCGATAACTATATGATTTTACTGCGACACGACGTTATACTCTGTCTAATTTAGGATGATAATTTTGACAGTGCACGTCTATGAAGTAACGTATTTTTATAAACAAATTAATACGTCTAAAATTATCGTAATTCATAGACAAGTACCGCCCACTTATCGTAGAGTAGTGCCTTGCAAGAATACAGCATAATTGACTGTAGACAAACGAATCGAATAAATCGAACATAATCTATTAATTTATGAAAATAATTTTATGTTTAAGTACTTATCTACTATAATTTTGGTAATATAATTAACTAGATATAATATTAAACATAAATATTATACTATAAATGGCAGTAACTGTAGCAATTATCAATCTATATTTGCAGTACAGTGCGATTAGGCAATGCCGCGCCGCTCTAATGAAGTGTCACCTTAAGTAAACAAATCTTTATAAAATTATATTACCCTAAGTACATAAAATAATAAGAAATACTTTTTTACTTTTTATGTAACATCGATACCATATTCTACGGGAACGATAATCGAATATCGAATAGAGTCATTTACGATTGTACTGTATGGGGTACCCTCACAGGGCGGCCTTAACGCACCAGTATAAGGAAGGACAGCGTGCCAAGGTCACCAAAATCTATGAATGCTTTGCGCCCCGTCATTCATAATTTTTTCTAGTCTTTTACTACAACTAGCATACTAGTGACGTACTTCAAAAAAAAGATTTATCGACGAACGATGGGCCGATGACTGCTTATTTAAATTTTAATATCCATAATGATTATGAAGAATTGCTAAAGTGAATTTTCTTAACACAAATATGTAGTTTTGAAGATATTTGATTTCGAAAATTGAAACGAGCAGCTGGAAAACGGTTTTTGTGTGAGTGACGGCATGACTTCTTAGTAAGTAGTGCAAATGCATGAAGTGCAAGAAAATATTGCATTTATCTCGGTCCCGGTTGTGTTTTGTTGTGTTTACGTGTATGATTTATTAAAAAATAAAAGTCATTTGGAATAGTAAGAAATCTATAAATTATAATAAAAATAAGAATTATAATATTATCTCATGAGTGTAGCATGTTACCGGTCTTGTTAAGTTAATACACGTTAAAAGATAAGTAAACCCAATCGTATTAGCATATGTAAATCGACCACTTCTGCGATAGTAGAAGGCACAGCACTAACGTAGTAAAACGTCCATTCATAAAAATGGAACGTAGGTAAAGACACAGCGTTTTGTAGGTAGGGCCCATCCCCCCCCCCTTATACATCAATGGGTACCACAGGGCGGCCCTAACGCACTATTATAAGGAAGAACAGCGTGTCAAGGTCACCAAAATCTATGAATGCTTTGCGCCCCGTCATTCATAATTTTTTCTAGTCTTTTACTACAACTAGCATACTAGTGACGTACTTCAAGAAAAAGATTTATCGACGAACGATGAGCCGATGACTGCTCATTTAAAATTTAATATCCATAATGATTATGAAGAATTGTTAAAGTGAATTTTCTTAACACAAATATGTAGTTTTGAAGATATTTGATTTCGAAAATTGAAACGAGCAGCTAGAAAACGGTTTTTGTGTGAGTGACGGCATGATTTCTTAGTAAGTAGTGCAAATGCATGAAGTGCAAGAGAATATTGCATTTATCTCGGTCCCAGTTGTGTTTTGTTGTGTTTACGTGTATGATTCATTAAAAAATAAAAGTCATTTGGAATAGTAAGAAATCTATAAATTATAATAAAAATAAGAATTATAATATTATCTCATAAGTGTAGCATGTTACCGGTCCTGTTAAGTTAATACACGTTAAAAGATAAGTAAACACAATCGTATAAGTATACGTAAATCGACCACTTCTGCTATAGTAGAAGGCACAGCACTAGCGTAGTAAAACGTCCATTCATAAAAATGGAACGTAGGTAGGACACAGCGTTTTGTAGGTAGTGCCCATCCCCCCCCTTATACATCAATGATGGGTACCCTACTTAGACCTGTCAAAATTATCATCTATTTTTTTTTAAGGGATTTTATGACATGGTAACTAGGACCTTTATGTCAAGTCTTATTTTATTTTATAACACTTTATTCACTAATCTAGTTTGAATGATTTAATCTAGTTGGAATGATTCTTGATGATGGTGATGAAGATGACGGATGATAGTTGCCCCAGTAAAGTAGTGGAGACTTTACTAGAAGCTTTCCTAAGGGAGATTTGACACCAACACGAAAAATCACAATTCACTACAATATTCCACTTTCGTACACTTGTGCACTTTGTCTAAGCCGTTATGTCTAAAACTCCACCATTTTTACACATAAAAACTCGAATTTACACCAATATTAGAAAATGAAACACAGGAGCGTTGTGACACTTTTCGCGTTCCCGCCAAAACATAAAAATTATCATCCTATATTTGACAAAGTATAGTGACGCATGTGTATGGCGTTTGAAAACATAAATAACAAAGGTATTTTTGTTACCGATTATACTTTGTAAAATATAGCTTGGGTCCTATGACAGATGTCAAAATTTGGTTCATAGGGATGTCCGAAATTCGATGAAAATATCGATACTACCAGTTATTATTGATGCATGTTACATATAATTAGGTTTAATTTAATTGTATGTGTGTATTTAATTGTAATGAGAACGGAATATACGTAGCATACAAGGCGTTGGCACTCGTACTGATGAGAATGAGTGGAGTGGATCAGTGGAAGTTCATATCAAACAAGATGTTGGCGCGTGTATCTTATGCCTATATCATGGCCCAAGAGCCAAACGCGGCGTGTCTTCTTACAAAATCCAAAAACAGGTTCAGGGCGTTGATGGATTGAATGTAGGATTTTATTTACTCAATATTATTTAGGATCAAGTATATTGAAATATAAACATTATTATGATATTAAAATACCAAAGCAATAAGATTAAATTCTAATTAATTTTTTCTTATATTAATTTCAATTTTAAATTAAGCTTTATTCAAAATATGGATAGTTCATAGTATGTGGTCACGATGATTCATCGCCCATCACTAATTAGCTCTGTATGCCCATAAAGTATGACATTGACAGCTACTACATTCAATAATAGAAAATTCAAGACTTCATGTGCGGGATTTCACTGACAGCTGTCATAGGACCCAAGCTACATTTTACAAAGTATAGATATGAGGACAACATAATAATATACTGCTCTATTTTTTTCTTACTTTTTATTACTTCTAATTATATATATATTATCTTCTTTTCATTTTATTGTTATATTTAATCGTTTCATTTTGTTAAGATAATTGATGATGAATAAGTAAAGTGTTGGTGTGTATGCATAATAAATCGTTCTTTCTTTCTTCTTCTTTATTTCTTGTTATATTGTTATTTTATTA
Organism: Pelosia muscerda; assembly: GCA_963691645.1. Lineage (NCBI taxonomy): Eukaryota > Metazoa > Arthropoda > Insecta > Lepidoptera > Erebidae > Pelosia > Pelosia muscerda. Next base: position 4,724,904 of record OY829118.1, read on the forward strand.
ATTCTCTGCTATTTCGCCTGTTTATTATTGAAACTATAGAGACTTGTCTGAGACAAGGGAAAATAATGCGGAAAAGTTAAATCAAATTTTTGTCCTGGCAACACCAATTTACACTTTATACCATGCTCTTGACAGCTCTCGTTATTCCTCTAAAAAAAATCAATAAAGTGCGAAGTGCGATGTAATCATGTAAATTTAACCAGTTGTAGAGTTGTAGTTACCAGTCGCTAGTGTCGCTACAAGTGTTCTGTGGTCACTACACTCGCTACTACTCAGTGTCGTGGGTGAAGCAAAATATTAATAATATTTACCGGTTTCTGCGTACAAAATGCAGTCCAGCGATACAGGTGAGAACTCTAACAAACTTTCTATTTACGTCATTTGTTTTTACTAACCTAAAATATGTCATTGTTGTTAAACATTAATGTCAATGTATACTATACAAGGAGTACTAGAACTGGTAGAATTATAACGCATAGAAACGCAATGCGTGCGATCAAAGTGCTGCCAATTCAAGTTCTTTACGAGTGAATACCATACGTCATACTACTTACCAGTGCCTGCCATCAAGTGTCAAGGCAGAGTTCGCATAGTTTATTAAAAAAATTACGTACTGTGCAGTATAAGGATAGAGTAGATAGAGTCGAGAGTAGAGATAGGTATAGTTATGGCCAGGATTCAAACCTGGGACCTCTCCGATAACTCTGTATTGGAATGTACAATGCAGTTGCAGTACAGAGGCAGTTGTTCTAATGTATAATGGGCGGTTTCATCGCTGGAAGCATTCTCATCCAGGCAACCTTTAATTATAATTTGTATCTACCACTTTTATTAAATTTATCATTACACTACTTTCTTTGTTTAAATAAAGCACTGGTATCAACTCATAAATAGCTTCATCACACCTATTATCTACAAACTTAATTAAAGCGCTACCACATAACTTCGTAAAAGTAAATATTATGATGAGAACAAATTATTCCCTATTATACTCCTTAGATAGGTGTCACTGTGAGTCTATGCATTATAAGTCTATGTTGGAAGTTATATCTTGGCTATTCCTATTTCAAAAATAATTCCGTAGATTTAGTATGATACTGTAGGAACTGTTCTGATGGTTCAATAACCCTGCTCTATCATATCAGAGGAATATACAATTACAACTACATTCATGCTTTGGAATTCTTTGAATATTTGAATTGCTGATCTCAGTGTCCTGTTTCATATACAAGACGGGGTATATGAAACAGGGTTCTGTGATCAGCAATTCAAATGTTTCAAGTTCAACCAATTGTGTAGTTACTTTATCGTTATTCACTTGTGTCCAAATTGCTGCAGTAGATAGTATATAGATTTTTGTATTACAGATATTAAATTTGAATTTAATTGCAAATCTTAACATATTTTGCATATAATCTATGCACGCAGTACTATCTTTAGATATAGTTTTGTGAGAAATTATCTTTATTGCATTGATATATTTATAGCCACAGCGAAAATAATATTTGTTATTCTAAAATTCTCTAAAATTCTGACTACTCAATAAATAATTCAAGATATAATAAGATTTTTAAATAATACTCTATTTATTTGTATAACGGTAAGAAGATTGCGTTATATTTTGCTTTGTCAGGGAGCCTATATCAAACTGAAAAATGAAAGATATTAGGCAAACCCAGGCTCCGAGGTTATTCCCTTTCAGGTGCATCCCACCCAAATAAGTTCAATTAAATGTACATCTACTTACATACTGCATGAAGCACATATAATTACCGATTTGGGTATGGTATGCAGTGTTAATTTGTCTATATGGAATGCACACTCCCTATTCCTACGGCACATACTGCTGTTATAATGCTAAAAGTGTTGTAATGAGGTCTGCATATTAAGTTGTTATGTAGTTTGGCATTCATTTCTGCAAATGTTTGTGTTGAGATCGAGACTGGTGAGTAACCGCAATACGATTCTCTTCATAATTAGAAAAGGTTTGCTATTATAATTGTTTTATATATTTATTTCCCATTAAGTTATAGCGTTGGCAATATAAATTAATAACGTTAACAGAAATTAATGCTGAATAACAGCATATACACTGACTATTAGACACATCTACAGAGCTTTAAATCAAGAGCCTCTAACACTTCTTAGTATGAAAACGAATATCACCAAACTTCCTCGTATGACAAAGAGTCACACCATATTTCGTTGGTTATATTTCCAAGTCAATGGAATATGTACCATGTTTGTTGATTTTATATAAATATTGCAGCGCTGTTACGAGCGCCATGATCAAAATCCAGCAAACATTGTTATTATCCCCTTGACTTTTATAATAAAAATATAAATCAATCTAAAATTATATGTTGTTATAATTTTAAGTTGTAGAGAACTACCCTGAAAGTCATATCAATAGCCAATAGCATTGCGAATTATGTTGATATAGATCTAAATCTATTGTGGTAAGCAGTATTTGGTTGTTTTATAATAAAACCATTATCTATCTGCACATTAAGCTACTTTTATGTAGAATTAACATACTTTTGTAAAGCCCATTCTTCATAACTAATGAAAATAATAATTAATATTATTCTGCGAAATGATTATCTTGAGTAGTATACTATAACTGCATTTTTATCCAGTGCAAATTTTACGACAAAAGAACCGTGCAAATAAAGTGGTTTCATAGGTGACAGAATACACGAGGGTGCTGAGCTTGTAGACTACCATGGGGCGCATCCTGGGCAATGCCTGTTTGTGGAAATGTGCCCCCTGCTAATCAGGGAATCACGCAGAGAAACCGACTTACCCAAAACATGGGTCACTGCCGCCTCGACAGAAGGTTAGCTGCAAGGAGCAATGCTTCGCCTACATAATAAATTACTCGATCCAAAATCCGCATGAAAAATGATATTTATTTATACTCGGTTATATGTTAACGCACGAGAGGCGCGCATGGCAGTTCCATGCGCTGCTATTCTGTGTCTGCTTGTACTTAAGGTGATGGCTAGTTGAAGTCATCAGCCCCAAAGTTGCGCTTACAGAGAACGGAGTTCATTCTGCTGTCTCTGGCGCCTGGTTCGTCTTTCGCGGCTCGGAGGGTGCTAGACTTCTCCTGCCGCCTCCATTCTATATGCACTTGCCAGCTGGCCCTGGTTGCTAGAGTCATTATTTTTAATCCTCTAAAACATCTAGTAAAACTGGGAAAGCTGCTCTTCGATTCCTCATGGGGATGGTCACAGTTCGCTCCAACTTTCATTGTGCCACTGAGACTGCAACACCATTAATGATAGCAGATGGCGCTACCCCATGACTTACAAGCCCCAGGTACCTCTATGATGATACCTGCAACTCATATGACAAGATTAGGTCCCTCAGGTAAAGATTTACTAAAAGATGTTGCGCGCTCTGGTTGAAAGACCTCAGGCTGGCAAAGTCAACGAAATGATTGTTTTTTTAAATTCACAAGATCGTTTATTGTTTGCAATAACGGCTGGCTTTTGTGTGAACTGGACCCTGAGCTGCGACCCAAAAATCCCTTACTTGGGTAGATCTACCCTTTTAGACCCTTTTTCGCTAAATTACGGTGCGACATTGTTTGTTAAAATTGTTGATAGATAATTCGAGGAAATAGTAGGTAGTATAGTTTGAGTAGGGATGAGATCGTGTGACGTCATTCTTTCGATAGGACCGGCGAGCCAGTGAATCTTAAGTGTAGGTGATGTACTAGCAACTCTGTTGGGGATTTTTTTGCGAATTTTGAATCACCCTTCTTAACATTATTCCCAGTTAATTTTTGAATAAGATTTGAATGAAAATTATCATTATCAATCATAGGTTGGTGATTAGATTACACGTGCTTGCTCTACGATTGCTTCTCTGTTCCTCCATTAATACTGGTTTGTCTTGACTTTTTCTAATAACATAGGTCGTAGTCGTAGTAGAGGGTCGTTCCTACAAAATCCAAAATTAGTCACATTAAATGAAAAACAGCATAGGAATATTGCTAGGGATATGGCCGCGCCGCTGCGAAAATGGCGCTTACTAGCTTCTTTACTGACTTTTATGGCGAGCGGGTTAGTGCTACAGTGTAGTTTCGGCGCGTAACCTGGTCCGGATCAGGAAAAAGTCGAGGTCTGAGTGTGTCACGGTGGCTAGGTCGAGCGCGAAGGTCATCGACGCCTCCTTCTGCGGGCAAATAATTCTCGAGAAGGAGGTGGCAGAACGGGCTTGGGAGAAATTTAGAACTGTTTAGGTCAAAGACCGCGTGAAGTTGAGCAGTAAGTGAATGAGGACTCCGAGACCCCCGGATCCTACCGGTTAAGTAAAAAACGCATGTAAATATGTATATCCACATTACTAAAACATAAGCTAGTTACCATGGGGTTAGATGGCGTTTTTTAGATGGTCCTAGAAAGTTTATTATAACGCAAAGATGATGTTGATGATGTCATTAAGCAAGCACTCTTCGTGTAGCGTGCTGCTACAGTGCTACTGGAAGGTATTTTCTACGCGAAAGCCTATTATGTAATAGTGCCCAACCGGAAATTAGCAGTCGAGCATTCCTGTCACTGAAACAGTCCCTATCATCATAATTATTCCTTTTGTGCCATAATAATACTAACATCTTATTTCAGCAAAAGCTCCTCGCAACGACGAGGAATCTATAAATTTTCGACCGTCGCCAAACTTCAAACATATGAAAAAATATTTGAAGTCAAAATTCGAAGAGATGAGTGGTATTGAGAATGAACTCAAAAAAAGCGCAGAAAAGGAGAAGGTCGTTGAGGTCCAGAAAGAGCCTGAAGAAGAAAAGCCTCCACCGGTGGTGAAGCAATCGAAGACACCGCCGCCGTCGACAACCACGACCACAACCACGAACACGACCACGAACACAACCACGACTGCGGCCATTATACAACCACCATTACCGCCTCATCCACCACCTCCGGATAGCCCTATTCCGAAGATAAAACAAGAGATTATAGATGAGGAGTATCTGCAATACATTAACGCAGATAGCGCAGATAGCGCAGCAACTGATATGTATCTGAATTATGCTTCTGAAAATCAGGAGCAAGAAGACACCACTAAGGTGCCTGGAGCCGAACGTACGATGTGTCGGAACTTCGTACGGGGGACCTGTAAGAAAGGGTCCCAATGTATATTCGCGCATGAGTTGATCGTGGCGCAGCTACCAGGAGTGTACACTTTCTGTCGGAACTTCCAGAACAGACAGTGCACATTTGCTAGGTGCAAATTCGTGCATGCCACAGTATTTGAGAAGGAATACTTTTATAGAACGGGATATCTTCCCCCGCACACTATTGCTCACTTGAAGGCGTTACCCCCACCGCCTCCGCCTCCTCCACCACCGCCACCACCACCGCCGCCACCACCAGCGGAAGGTAATTAGTTTTTATGTTCGCCCCGCTCTAAGGTAAGCTGTAAATGAAAGCTAAATATTGGTCACTTGAAGACGTTACCCCCACTGTCACCACCAGCGGAAGGTAATTAGTGCATCAGAGGCCCTGGTGCTGACTCCCCGTCCATGAATCAGCAGGAGAACCGCCTTGCAGGGTAGGCAGGTTGATGCCCCAAAGATCTAAATTTTAGGCGTCATATCTACCACCGCCTGCGATTTTTTTATACAACTTAGGTGGCAGACAGGCATACGGCCCACCTGATGGAAAGTGGTTACCGTGACCTATGGATGCCGCGTCCTACCTACACAAAAACTCAAACAACCCAGCCTCGACTCACGAGAGGAAAACCTATACCAGGACTCGTATACGAACCAGCTTGCAGGTGAAGTAGGCTGATGCCCTAAAGACCTAAATCTTAAGCGTCATATTATATACACATAGTGGTGTGCGTCATTTATAGTGCCAGTGTTTATCAGTTCTAAAGAGGTAGGTAGTAGGTAGGTTATCTACCTACCTACTACGTACTCTTCTTTAGTTCTAGGATAGATATCTATTTGTTTTCTTGATGCAGTTTCAGATGCGGTCGTTCCAGACCTCACCCAACAGGCATATTATAGTTACCTCGGTATGGATGCTATGTAAGTAATTACAATTTATTAATTTATTTCACTGTTGGTCCCTGTACCTGATACCGGTGGGCTACTATTTTTTATATTTTTAAATAGATGTTTTGTATATGTATTTAAAAATGTAATTTATAAGTATATTGTTAAAAATATAAAGGAATAATAATAAAAATCGTAAATTTTTCATCACAAACCATTGCAATATATGATACAATAGAATTATGACTGTATGTAGGTACATTGGGTTGTAGATCGCTGGTGCCCGTGGTAGTTAATAAAAACCTGGATAACATCTCACCAGGTAACAATTGCATGTTGATATTACAGACACTTACACATTGCGTTCACTCAGATTGAAACAATATAAAAAGAGAACTAACTTGGATTTACTGTAGAAAGAGTGTGTGCAGGGGTGTGTGCGTGTGCGTGGGCGTGTGCGTGGGCGTGGGCGTGTGCGTGTGCGTGTGCGTGTGCGTGTGCGTGTGCGTGTGCGTGTGCGTGTTGTGTGTGTGTGTGTGTGACTGTGGGAGCATGCAAAATAATTAAACTGTGCTACGTAGGCACGTCAAGCAGTCCTTCTGTTAAGACATAATCCTGATAAAGTCGCCATCTTTGAATTTTGAACCCTCAGTTTGTAGTACTTTATGTATTAGTTACGTGACATTTTAAACTTGAATGAACTTATTTAATGTGAATTTGATCGTGGGATATATTTATTAAACGTAATTTCCCAGAGGCGCGTCTACATCGACCATGGGGATGGAATGTACCTCACTACCACCGTACATGTCGCAAGCATCAATGCTAGCCGCGAGTGAGGCCGCGAATTACTCGATCGGTCCACCAACTAGCACTGTCACTAGCGATAGCTTGAAAAGAGGTTGGACACCGCCTTTAGCTACCGAGGAACGTGAGTAACTGTCGTAAAATGCTGATCTGCGAATGCAATTTTAAAACTATTTTTATTTATTTTTCGCGTTAGGGCTTCATACTTTTTTCCCCTTTCGGAACCACCCGCCGAAGTCAGTGAGCGTGGTTATGTCGGACTGGAACCGATAAAAACCGCACGGCCATCTCGGGCCATCAGTTGCCAAGGGTGAGGTAACCCTAGCCCTATCACGCCCCGGGTGAGGGCTACATACTGGTTATAGTTTTTTTTTTGCTAATATTATTCCCGGACGAAGCCGAGACTCGCGCCACTAGTTTATACATTAAATGCTTGTATCTTTTCGACAGAATTCACTCGCTTCAGTGCTTGAACTGTAGCTTTAGCACGAAATACTATCGAATTCGTAATGTAAAGGTATCGACAGAACGGAGCATTGCGATTGGTATGCTACACACGCACACGGGTTCACAAGAGGCAGACTGCCAATCACAACGCTCCGTTCTCTCAAAACCTTTACATTACGAATTCGATAGGAGTTCATGCTAATGCTACGGATCGTCAAGTTAGATGCGCACATATAGCTTCAATTTTTTTTATTGCAGCCTGCTACACAGAAGCCGATTACAGTACCGGTGAATCGTTTGCAAAGAGATGCAAACATTGTGACACGAACGAGTTCAGGTATCTATATTGATTTTAAAATATTGCCTTCATTATCTAATATATAAAATTTCCATGTCACAATGTTAGTTACCGTACTCCTCCGAAACGGCTTTACCGATTCTTATCAAATTTTATATGCGTATTCAGTAGATCTGAGAATCGGCTACTATCTATTTTCCATACCCCTAATTGACCCTTATCACTTTTGTTCACCATTAAAATAAATTATAAGGAAAAACAACGTATGGCCGGGTCAGCTAGTTTTTCTATAAAAATACATAGTAAATTGACAACTCATTAAGTATGATAACTATTATTAAAACCTCATTAGCTCCTATTATCTCTGATCGAAATAACATCACGAATTTGATGACTAACCCTCTTCGGCCACCATCGCAACCATGTTTCGCAACCAGTTGCCAATGTAGAGTTTTCCTACTTGGTTGGCAACTAGTTGTGAGTGAGGAGTATTTTCGTTCACGTAAACTTCACAAATACGGATTAATTATTTTAAATTTCTTGGAACATTTTATTTTCAAAATGAGCATTGACACATTTAAAAGAAACGCAACACACACTCAGTGGCGTGGCGTTAGTGAACGCGACTGCTACGCAGGAAGCGTGGGTTCAATCCCCGCTCAGGGTAAGTATTTGTGTGCATGAATATGACTATTTGCACTGGTCTGGCCGTGCTTCGGAGAGCACGTTAAACCGTTGGCCCCGGTTGCCACACCAACATCTATGACATCGTTTCGGGTAGTTGGAGCCCTCAAAAGTCAGACTAGCCTAACTACAGAACTTCGATATCTCTAATTTGGTTGTGAAGGTCGATGGCAGTCGCTTCACGGAAAATATCGAAGTCAGCCGCAATATAGACTAAAAAGCCGACTCAAACGAGTTGAGAATAGACTCAGAGAATGATGAATGATGATGATATTCAAAATAGATTTATGTATAAGTAGTTTTATAATCCTTATGGGACAAAGCTATTATAGACATATAGTTTGTATGCGTGTGAACTGAGGGACCACACTGGGAATTCGGAAAATAAATTACCAAGGATTTAGTAGTAGATTAGAAACAATTGTAGAACGAATCTTGGAATTTGTAAAAAAATGTATCAAAAACTACAGCCCTTTATATGTGGTCCCTCAGTTCTCACAGACTATTTAGCCAGATCTCGGAAATTATCCTTACAATGAAGATAATGTGATTACACACATTTAGTATAAAATTAGTAAGGTTAATTTATACTAAATAACAGGTCCCAAAGCATTAAAGGAAAAAAAACTACGTCCAAACTATGGTCCCTCAGTCCACACTAATAATATACATATTTCAGTGAAAATTACTGAATCAAATCCCTAAATTTTCCAGTTATGGTTAGAGTGAGTCTTTATACATTTTCTAAAAAAGAAATGGAGCAAAAATATTGGCGCAATTTCAAGATAATGAGTCTTAAAACTGGTCCCTCAATCTACACGTCTATTATCATATTTCGTGTGCTAACTGTTTGACCAAAGGAATATCAGAAACTCAAGTGGATGTACCTTTTAGTAGAAAGTTTCTACTAAATAATCGAAAACTTAAATTGTTTATTAATTGGCTTCAAGCTGAGATAATCATTCATTATTAAGCCTAAGAAAATACACCGAGTAGTGTGACCACAAAATGAAACAAAATGTATACGGTTTTTAAATATCTTTTATGATACTTCGTATAATATAGCATTAGACAGAACTAAATAAAGGTTCATTTTTTTAATATTATGATAAATGGAGTTAAGGTTGTCACGAAACGACATATAAAGAGGTTTTAGAGTTAAGGAAGGTTTATTAGAAAAGGTACAGACTATTATAAAAGAAAGTAAGGGTGTATGAGTAATCAAGGGTTAAGGAAGGATTTTCCTGGTAATGTCCAAGGTCTTCGTCACCAATGTGACTCTTGAAGTCAGGTAGATATTTCCAAGATGTATGCCGTAGATTGTAATAGCAATGAAGATCTTTATTAACCTGGGGTAGGTTCACCGACTATAGTTGCAGCATGCAATGATGGCTGTTTGAACATGGCTGGTTTTGCTCACAATGAACAGTTAGATGAATAACTAAAGAAAAATATGGCGAGACTGGCACATAAGAAAATAAACTTCACACACACCAAAATTATTTTCTTCTGTCCACCAGTCGTTCTGTCCAAGCGTGACGCAACTATAATTAGAGGTCGTTTATCTAATGTCCCTGTTATCATAACAGTAAAGAACAGAACCTAAAAAATTATAGGAGCATCTGAATTTGTTCCATCATTAATCCCAGGCGGTCTTGGCCGTTACTGATGTCACTGTTTTATGAATGAGCGTTTCTTTTGCTATGATGACCAACAGTTGAAAATTATTGAAAGTACAGACCAACAAATATTCTTACATTCAGTAAGCTACATCCAAATCTTACCTATATAAAAATATTTTTTTCAATGATTTGTTGATCTTGTTACCGACATTTACAATTAATACACATTTGCTCCATTTATCATAATATTAAAAAAATGTACCTTTATTTAGTTCTGTCTAATGCTATATTATACGAAGTATCATAAAAGACATTAAAAACTGTATACATTTTGTTTCATTTTGTGGTCACAGTACTCGGTGTATTTTCTTAGGGTTAATAATGAATGATTATCTCAGCTTAAAGGTAATTAATAAACAATTTAAGTTTTCGATTATTTAGTAGAAACTTTCTACTAAAAGGTACATCCACTTGAGTTTCTGATATTCCTTTGGTCAAACAGTTAGCACACGAAATATGATAATGGAGGTGTGGATTGAGGGACCAGTTTTAAGACTCATTATCTTGAAATTGCGCCAATATTTTTGCTCCATTTCTTTTTTAGAAAATGTATAAAGACTCACTCTAACCATAGCTGGAAAATTTAGGGATTTGATTCAGTAATTTTAATAAATATGTATATTATTAGTGTGGACTGAGGGACCATAGTTGGGACGTAGTTTTTTTTTCTTTAATGCTTTGGGACCTGTTTTTTAGTATAAATGAACCTTACTAATTTTATACTAAATGTGTGTAATCACATTATCTTCATGGTAAGGATAATATCCGAGATCTGGCTAAATAGTCTGTGAGAACTGAGGGACCACATATAAAGGGCTGTAGTTTTTGATACATTTTTTTACAAATTCCAAGATTCGTTCTACAATTGTTTCTAATCTACTACTAAATCCTTGGTAATTTATTTTCCGAATTCCCAGTGTGGTCCCTCAGTTCACACGCATACATATAGTTTTTATTGTTAATTAATTGCTATTGGTATACCAGGAGTACAACTAAGTGCGCCGGAGGTACATGGTTGTACTTCAGTAGCGTTTTCTTAACACTCTGTATAGTTACAGTTGGTTCAACTCCGACATTACTGCATTATATTGTCTTCTTGGTGAGGATTTACCCGAAGATAGATACTTTTTGTATATAATAATAAATTTGTGCATGTATTTCACAGGTACCAATATTACAAGAACAAGGTGGAGAATATGATTGGTGAAACAGAAGAGGTCAACAAGAAGCTATCTCAAATTAACATTAAAAATGAGCGCCTTTGCACTGTACTGATGACTTTGTTCAAACCGGTATGTATTAAAATTTTCTTAAGCGATAGTATGCTCTCTTCAATTATTCGTGGAAGTCCAGACAAGGTTTAAAAGGTGAACTAATATGAAAATGCTCGGAATTGAGCAGCGGGAACGGGATCAGAAGTCCACGCGAGCGGAGCCGCGGGCAACAGCTTGTATACAATATATGTATATGTATAACATAGCGATAGTATGCTAACTGTTCAAATTAAATTCAGATCGGAAAAAGTGAATGCTTCGACGGGATTCAAACCCTCGATCTTTCTCTTATTTGTATAGGAGAATTTCGAATCCGTCAGACGAGGTTTCGTGGCTCGTCTTTGTGCTTCTGACTACGTAGGTAACAAATTTCTGGCCATGCGGTCTCTACTGGGCCCCGGTAGGAGAGGTAGGCCTAAGAAGGGCTAGCTTATCGTCGTGGAGGATGGCACGCATGTCAATGGGCTTACCATCATGGATGCGTAAAACCATGCGAAATGGAAGAGAAAAAGTCGGCAAGCGGGACGGGACCCCATACTCTGAGCTTCGGATGCGACCGTCATTATGTGACATAGCGATCTGTTTGACATAAATGAGCTATTATTATGTCTGATACCAATAAGGGGTTTTTGTAGTCAACTGGATAAAGTGCCCAGTGGCATTATCTCCATTTATTAATGGATTCCAAATCTGGTGTCCTCAATCTGGTGAATTTTACGACCGTGACTAACGCAAGCATGACGATGATGGTCCCGAAAGTGATTTTAAACAATATAGGTACTGCTACTTAATCTATATATATAAAAATGAAACCCGTTTTCCGTTGTCACGACATAACATGAAAACGGCTTGACCGATTTGGCTGATGTTTTTTTTTTGTAGTTTTCTAATACTCTGTACAAGGTTCTTACGGTTCAAAATATAAAGAAAATCTTTCAGAAACATTGAAAGTAGTGCATCAAAGCTACGCTAAGGCGGTACGAAGTTCGCCGGGTCAGCTAGTACATAAATATTTTAATTGTATTGAAATAATCTAATTGCAGCAAACTACCGCACCGCCGCCGGCACCAGCTCTTAGCGCATTCACTACAACACTGGATGACAAAGATAAGGTATGTTCCAACATTCTTGCTATTTTTTTTTTATAATATCACGCCTATATTCCCGATGGGGTAGTCAGAGGTGCTAGCACCCACATTTCGCCAGTTTATAGTTAGGTCCCACTGTAATAGGTGGCGAGCCTAATGCCATTAACCGGGCACTTATAAACCTGCGATAAATACACACATAACTTCGAAAAGCATCGCAGTCATTGGTGTGTGCCATGGTAAACCTGGGATCGAACCCGAGACCTCGTCTCAGCAGTCTATTACCCATACTACTAGGCTACCACGGTCATCTTGCAAATTTTATGACCAAAAAAGCTCACTGAGGTTTTGTGTTGTCAGAGGGAAGGCCGAGAAACCCTCTTTGTCTTCTGCACTGACAGCATAGAAACTCCTCTCCCCTGTATATGGTTGGCACCAATGTCAAGGCACTTACAAACGTTCAAAGGCCACGGTAACCACTTTCCATCAGGTGGGCCTGGGCGTTTGTGCCAGCTGAGTAGAATAAAAAAAACAAAAGTATCCTATCCCAGTTTACAAATGACGTTATTTCTGAATTTTCTAGATTTAATCTACTTATATATATATATAAATTAATTGCTGTTCGTTAGTTAAGGCTAATTTTGGTCTTCAATTATTCGTGGAAGTCCAGACAACAAATATGAAAATGCTCGGAATTGAGCAGCGGGAACGGGATCAGAAGTCCACGCGAGCGGAGCCGCGGGCAACAGCTAGTATACAATATATATGTATAACATAACAGAAATTCACTTCTTGGAAACATTCAGAAGGTGGGAAGTCTTCGGAATGTTTCCAAGATGTAAATTTCTTCTTTGGGAGATTTTAATATAAGGAGTCTTTCTCCATGTTTTTTAAAGTGGAAAAATATTCCGCTAAAAATATTATTAAAACCCTTGTCTACTAAGAATTAGTAAATATGTCACTGGTGAATTTCAATTAACTTTTGTATATGTGTATAGTCATAGCGTCCACAAAGAAATTTTGACTGACCTTGTAATTTCAGAACTTACTGGAGCAAATGAATATGTTTATGAGTGCTAATAACCGGATCTCGTTCAATGCCGAGGAAGAGGCTTTGAAGGTAATATTTATGATAGAAGCGATTGCGATTGTAAACATTACCTTTGTCAGCTCAGCCCCCTAGTTGCGATCGTGGCCAAGAACACAAATTATGATTATAATTATGATTATGACGCATATATGCGTCATGACAAGTCAACAAAATACTTTTTGAGTCAAATTTTTTTTTTGGTATAAAAAAATATAATATAGTTGTCTTATTTATGACGTCTGTGCCATGGCGGTAGTGGAAGGGGCTGCTACGCAGGAGGCGCAAGTTCGATTCCCGCACAGTGTAATTATTTGTGAGCATGGATATAAATATTTTCATTGGTCTGAGTATTTCTATGTATGATATGTATGTACTTACAAGAAATGTATTTACGTATGTTTATCCGCATTCTAGAACCCATAACAAAGCTAATAATTAAGCTATGCTTACCATGGGTCTAGGTGACTTTATGTAGAATGTCCTAGAACATTTATCTACATCTACACTAATATTATAAAGAGGATTTTTTTTTACTTTTGTGTGTGTGTATGTTTGTAATGATTACCATTGGAAAGTTACATTCACCCTCAGTAACATAGACTATATTCTGCTGCGCGATAACCGATATCCACGCGGGTGGAGCCGCGGGCAACAGCTAGTCTATTTATGTTTTTTGTAGCCTTCAGGCTTCAGGGATAATATGAACAGTAACAATCCGTGGTTACAGCGGTTTTGTTTTTGAACTACTTCATTTTTTTCCTCATCATCTACATCACTATCATCACTACATAAAGTCGCGTTTTCTGTCACTATTTTTCTTGTCCCTTTGTATGCTTAAATCTTTAGAACTACGCAACGGATTTTGATGCGGTTTGTTTCAATAGATAGAATGGTTAAAGAGGAAGGTTTATATGTATATAACATCATGCTACGACTAACAGGTGCGGAGCAGGAATGATAAATGTTGCAAAAACGGGGTGACGCAGACGAAGTCGCGCGGGTCAGTTAGTACATAATATTCCGAATCGAATCAGCAAATTTTTGTTGACTGAACTATAATAATAAATCAGAGGTAAAGAACATTTTTTGATGGTGACGTCAGGCCAGTGACCTTTAATTTATATTTGAACAATAGTAGTGTGATTTGTAAAATTGAGGATGTTACGTGAACACACGTATATTTCAGCAATACCAATTTAATTTTATTTTGTATACATATTTGACATTTAAATACTTATCATTCATTGACATTCAAATAATTTCATTTTACTTCATTATTTTTTATTAATATGGTACTAAATATTCTAATTTTGTTACTATTTAAAAATATTTAATTGATTTCGTATTGTTTAATTTAAAACTTTTATACCACCTATGTCGAATGATTATGATTACGATTATGATTACGATTATGATTACGATTACGATTACGATTATGACTATGATTATGATTACGATTATGACTATGATTGTGATTACGATTATGACTATGATCTATAGCAAGTTCCACCAAGTAACCATAACCAACAGTATAAGCACTAAACACTCAAAATGTTATTTATGTCTTTTCAGAGCTTGCTGGGCAATAATTCAAGCTTCCAAAATATTGTGGCGAAGCTTTTGATGAATGCTGCTGGTCAATCACCGTCACAGTAAATGTGGATTTAATTTTTAGGGCACTTCTCCGTAAATTATTATAATTCCATGTTGTAAAAGGATGTGGAAAACATATAGTTGATATGACCGTTTATTCGGAAGTGAAGGACGGTTACAAATTATTTTATTTTTATGACAATTAGCAATGACTACAATTGACCAATATTCTAGATAAGATTCTAATTAAATAACGACTGTACAGATTGTCCAGTCAGCGATGAAAGTACAAAAATCTGAATGAATATTACTTATTAGTTTGATAAAAATTCACAAACATTTGAACGGAGCATAACAAGTAATTAAACACCCTTTTTGCCCGTGGTACGGTTTGTTTGTCCGCACAGCGTTCTAATAAGAAATATGACTGTTTAACACACTTGCTCATAAAGTGACTCTTTTCTCTGCAATTAGTCTCATAACGACACCTGTATTGTTTTAACTTATCGAAATTATAGTTAATTTAGAACTCTTTTCTTCACGAGTGTGTTGAAAGTCACTTTACTCAAAAATTAGAACTCGTGACTGATGACTCACAAGTTCTAATTTTTAACGTATTTGTAAATTACCATTCTGAATAATAACATATTGAGTACACGAACGCCCGCGAAAAAGACCGAATTAAAAATAATACTGAAAATGACATCTACTTTTGCCGATGCCGATGACGAATATATCTATAAATAAATAAATATTGTAATTGGACCAATACACGGTATGAATAAATCATAGTTGCGTATATTAAGATTGGTTAAAGTAAAAAAGAAATACCGATCGAATTGAGAACCTCCCCCTCTTTGGAAGTTGGTTAAAAAGGAATTATACGAGGGCGACACTGAAAGTTTTTAGAACTGGCCACTTTTAAACATAATAAAATTGTTAGTTCAGATTTTGAAAAACGATTTTTTTAACAATGATAATACATAAATGATGTTTACTTACTTTTTCTATTTCTCTTTGATTTTATTAATCTGTGCCTCCATTTTTCTAGTTTCCATTTCTCTAATGATCTGTTTCCACTTCCTGTCCACCCTCCTGCCAAACCTAGATAATATTTATAAAAAAAAAAAATAAGCTGCTTAACAAATTTCAGTGTCGCCCCCTCGTATTTTCCTCAATCTTGGTGGTTAGTATGGCGTATCATCATCGTAAATTTGAATTCAAAATAATACATATAATGTATTAATTAATTATACAATGTAGTTTCCAACTAAGAATAATTTAATTTTATAAAACATTTGTTTCAGAATACTGCAATTCCATATTTAAATACAGTGGTAGTCACAGTTTGTCATTTGTATGTATGTGTCTTTGTGTATAATAATAATAATTAATCTTTATTATAATTACTTTTTCTCTATAATGTAATATCATGATCAATGTTTTAATTGTAAAAACTGTTGTAATAGTTTCTTTTAACTGTACTTTTTATAAAGTGTCCGATTTATATTTCTCGATGTCTTTATCACTATCGGAATTTTGGATTAGGATATTCTTTAAGTGTTTGATGTTGATTGTTACGATGTAGGTATATGAAAGGTCTGGTTTTAGTGTGTAATAATTTTACGCATGTGTAATTGGTCTCATTACCAGGAGTGCTCAAACCGAAGTGGAAAAGTAGAAGTCGGAAAGTGGACTCTGGACTCCGAGGACATACGACCATGTAAGTACATTAAATGTGTGGTTTAGTGTACAACAATTTTATAATGTTTGATATTGGGCTGCACAAATATCACCGTTGTTTGAAGTTCTCTGCAATGATCAATTTGTACCAAAATTGTTGTATGTTAATTCCACCTGCAGGCCAATAATAATTTAAATCGATTGAGATAAGAAAAATTGAACGTCCAGACGGGAATTCAAGTTCCGTCTGGGTATCACTTTTTCCAATGTAAATCCATTTTAATAGTTTGCATACTAAATGCTTCAAAATTTAGTTTAAGTGTATTACCATTAGTTGAATAGTTTAATTTCATTCTGTAAATAAAGAGTTTATTTACAGAGAATAGTTGAGTAAATGTTTTTTTTAATTCCCCTGCGTTACCTATCCCCCTGTATAAAACATGCACAACATAAAAAGTATAAAACCTGTTGCATTCCCCTGTGTCCCCTGTGCGTTCTGTGGGACGAATCTCTCATGATGATGTTTATAATGGTCAAAATGTTAACAAAAATGACGTTATTCATAAGAATTGTTCGACGTGTTTGTTAATTTCCTGCGTCTTTAGGATGGGCCCCTGCGGGTCTTTCCTGATAATATTTGCAACGGCCAAAATGTATCAAAAGTATGTGAAGCGGTTGTCACTATCAAATACATACAGATCGAAAGACAATTGACACTATTGATGGTATGGTGACAAGACTCACGGGGATGTTAAAGAAGTCATTAGCCTACTAGAGTGACCATTCTTCTCATTCTACCCCCAAATCTGTAAGATTTTATCGATATGCCTCCAGGGATACTAGCCAAAATGCATTCGTTCCGAATCTACATTCGTCATCGCTCTGAAAATGTATGAGAGTGACATTTGTTGTCGAATGTCATGTGATCCGATTTGCGACAACAACTCATACATTTTCAGAGCGATGACGAATGTAGATTCGGAACGAATGCATTTTGGCTAGTACCCCAATCTTTAATATCCACTTTAAAAATAAATGTGAGGGTTTTGAACGTGCTATATGAGTGTAAATAAGTGATGCTCACCATATCTCAAAACAGTAGTCCTGTTTGGTATGTACTGAATCGAACAGATCAGCAAAATGATTATTATATCTTCTGTCCTGAGAATACTATACCATTTTATATTTTCATATTAGTACCTACTTTGAATTCGATGCCAAATAGAAAGAAAGTAAGTAGGTAAGTATGTACCAAGATGTAAAAAA
Source organism: Pelosia muscerda (assembly GCA_963691645.1). Lineage (NCBI taxonomy): Eukaryota > Metazoa > Arthropoda > Insecta > Lepidoptera > Erebidae > Pelosia > Pelosia muscerda. Next base: position 4,742,844 of record OY829118.1, read on the forward strand.
AAAAACAATTTGAGAGGTGAAATATGCACCAAAGTTGCCATTACTAAAATAATTGCGGGTATTATTAAACATATAAAATTCATCCCCATTAGGATATATTATTTTTTATAATACCTGCAATGATTTCAACAAATATTAGAAATCACCTTATTTATGCTCCAGACAGAATAAACATGTTAATTTTGCACAAAAATTATGTAAGTACATTGAATAGGTACTCAACTTTTTTTATTCATTTGCCACTAAGTAGTGTAGACGACAAATTATGAATTAAGTAAATACGAAAGAAATGAATGTTTTTATTAAGAATGTCAATAAATATAAATAAAATAAAGATGTCTATGTTGTAAAATTTTTTTTTTTAGTAACCACCTAATGTGCCTACAGCTAACAGATAACTATCGAATTCGTAATGTAAAGGTATCGATTACGATTGGCTGCCTACTGTGGACCTGTGTATGTGAATCCTCCCTCTCTTCTCTCGATAGGTACCTTTATTTATTTTATTTTATTTTATTTTATTCTTTCAGAAAAACTTACAGCTAGAACACAAAGATGATTTACATTAAGAATTCGATAGTTTTTCGTGCTAAGGGCACCAGTTGCAATCAAACTGTCGAATCGGCGATGCGCGACGTTAAAGTACTTAACACCTAAAGGATTGAACATAGCTCGCGTTATTCACGTACGAAGTTGTAGACATTTGTAGAGAAATGCAATCTGACCATGCGATCACACGGAATGAATCCAAGGATGCGTGCGGGCAGACAACGGACGCAGGCTTTTTCTCTGTGATCATTTTCTCGATCAAAACAACAAAAAAGTTATTAGGTACCACTGATTCAGGCAGTCATAACAAAATGCCTCTATTTGCCCTAACCTCATTGGCCGGATTGCCGACCGGTTTCCCTGCCCGGACCGCTGCGCTGACCGATTGCTACGTCGACCACAGACTGATTAAGTACCCTGACTGCATAATGCAGGCTATGCTCAATTTGATTCTGAAACATAGGTACCTCCGACAGACCTTTCTGTGCCGAATGAGCCGCCGACAGAACGTTTCGAATATAAGTAAGTTGTTGAGTTGTTTGACCTGATAACCGACCGCAAAACGCATCCCGTTACCTACCTATCTATGTAAAACCGTTAACATCAAAATCTTTGCACTTGTTAAAGGTAGCTTGTATGGCTATGAACTAAAACTGCACAAGACTGCAAACGTGAACTATTTCAACATTGTAACGTGGGTGACTACCATATACCTAAGGCAGCACCGTATTTGCTACCCTAACATAATATGCTTAGGTCCTGTTTTTGTCATCTGGGAAACGAGAAGTGACGATGAAGTCATCTTATCACGCTAGGTATAGCCCATAGCCGTAGGATATAAGTGTTCTGTGCCCATCACACTCGCAAATAATGTGACTTTCTTTCGTGAAAGAATGGTCAAAATAGGTTCCGTAGATCCAGAGACGTAGTAGGTATATTACTTACTCTGTGATCCAGAGATTACCCTCTACAACCACACACAAACTCGCAAACATTCTCTATAAGTAATATTTTTTTTGCTCTGGAGTGTACGTTCCTTTGCGATCATAATGTACAAGTTACTACTATTTCATCAATTCATTACAATCAAAATAGTACTGATGCATTACAAACCAATACCTACCTATAAATGGTTTATTTAAATAGTTTTTATTATATTAGGCAGTCTTGTCTATAGAAACTATATAGGTATAAGTTTGGTATAGAAAGGAATAGTTATATAGATATAGTGAATAGTGACTTTAGATTAATAGGCGATGCCAGTGTAACTCTCTAGACCTACGAGTGTAACGGAATGTAACTTCTATTGACAAACTGTCAAAATACGATCGGCTGATAGACAGATAGGTCGATCTCAATATTTAGATAAGTCTAACAAAATAATAAAATAAAATGTGTATCAATGTGTTATAAACAAAACCATGGACGAAAACGAGTTCTTTAGACAGACTGTGCAACATTTGGCACGTTGTTTGTCTAATATAAACCCTACACCATGGGAGAAGGTAAAATTACGACACGTATTTTACAATCTTGTAAATTATGAAACTGTTTTGTTTTGACTGCTTAATCATCCGTCCATTAGGATTTCAGCAATATGTATTGAACTTTGTCAGTTTGTCATGAATGTATTTTTTTTTTAATGCATGATTGAAAACAATTAATGACCTCACTTCGCTAGTTCACACGTTATCACGACCATAGTGCTGAAAAGGGCGATGATTCATTTACGAATGTTTACCAGTCGATGCAATCTCTATACTGTTATGACATGAAACAATTGTGATCTGACTACTTAATTACTCACTTACCTTGAACCTTGTATACTATTTTTTTTTCTTAATATGATAATAACACTTACGCACTCAGCCTATAGGCTTATAAATTTTTTTTAATGCAGTTTCCAGCAATAGATGGAGTGATAATAAAAAGATATAAGTACAAAATGAATCTTTTCTAATGTATATATTTTTATTTAAAAGTATGTTATCAACGGATATTACTAATATGCCCAGTATAAAAGCCCAGCTTTGCTAGGAGCTAGGCTAGTGTTAGGAGTAAGTTCAGTGGTGGCCATAATTTCAACCTAGGACCTCTTCATCAACAGACCTAGCAATATTTAGTGCGAGATATACCAGACGGTATATTTATAGTACTCTGACCCATAGACAGAGCTATATTTATATTCTTAAAGAATCTGAAATAAAAATATATACATATATGGAACATGTTACATACATTAGTACTAAACTGTGGTTCAATTTAGCATAAATCGTCATCATTAATGTGTTAATCCTAGTTGCATCCATAACTGTCACTTTGGAGTCCAAAGTCTGCATTTTTTCTCACAACCTACAGGTATAGACAATATCTAAATACTGCCATTGAACCTGGAATTCTTGGACTCTTTAGAGCTCTAACAACAGTTATAAAGATTATGTGACAACGGGTACAGATGACTCAATGTGCTCTCCGAGACACAACCAGATCAAAGCAAATAACCATATATATTGCCAACAAATATTTGCAACTGAGGGAGTGAACTATCGCTTCTCTCGCTTGGCATTCGCCGTCCAGTTTAGCATATAAATCAAATCTCATAACAAAAATCTGATACTACACCATTATTAGTGCTAATCATGTACAGTTGGGAAAGAGGGCAATTTCATCCCCTGAGAATTTTCCTAACTTAGTTGGGTTTGGTTATTGATCTAACCAAGAAACAGCAAATCTTAAAGTCTGCATTTAGACTACAGTGTCATATCTATACATTTATCACGTTTCTTCTTCACATATCACGCATCTTTACGTTAGTCCTGGTCGCATCCTAGGCTTTCACCATATTTAACATCTAAACGTACTTAACTTATTTAATATTTCAGGTCAATACACTATTTATGCTGTGCCCACAAGCCAGCTCCTCCTTCATTGTAACCCCACGGAGTCAGGAGGCGTCCATAGCACTAGGACTTTACTTCCTGCAAAGTGGTTTGCAGCATCAAGAGAAACTCTTGCCATATTTCTTGAAGGTGCTGAAGTGTTTAACAAATGCACAGTTTGAGGAGCCTCTGTCCAAGACTAGAAATGGTGACCGTGAGTAATTATGTATTATTAAAATAATATTTCTCTAGGGAATGCTGGCTACTGCCGGAAACACAACACAAAGTTCGTGCACACAATTAGCTGTTGTATTTTGTAGGGTGGAGGCACTTCTCCAGTCGGACAGAGCAATTAGGAGGTGGGATATAGCCATGTCTTACTTCCTCATTTATTATGTGTTATTATGTGGTTTTTACTTTAGTATACATAATATTAAGATCTGTTGAAAAATAATCTTCTGTCTGTTAACCATATGAGAAATGCAAATAAATAAATTTGAAATTGAATTTAAGACAATTGTTTTTATGAAATATTATTCATTAACGAACATGCCTCTGATAAGTTGGAACATGCCTCTGATAAGTTGCCCGTAGAAAAGTCGTGATAGCAATTTTCTTTTATCAAGTTTTTTTCTAGGGGTCTTTATATAAAGATATATGACAACCCCATTGAACCTTATAACAGTATTGATTAATATAAAGAAACATAAAAATTAAATAACAAAAAAAATATTGATACCATCAGAACCCAAACCTGGTTGGTTCAAATTATAAAAAAGTTTGGCCCGAGCTTTACTGTTGTTTTCTTTTATTTGGCATGAACAATTTTTAGCAGATAATCTTCACTATAAGTAAATGATTGGTATATTTATCCCCACATTTCGGATGTGACATTACATCCATGGTCTCGAGAGGAGACTATGAGGAGTGTGGCAAACAACCATAAGCCATAGTAACCATGTACTGTTAGGGAGGTAGGACATGACCGTAGGTACTTCCCGTCCTAATCGAACAATCCGATTCCGATAAGGAGGTACCTTTAGAATATCTAATAATTACCTTATGTTGTGTTTTATGCGATGAGTAGGGTAGCTAGAAATCACTGGAGAGGTTTTGTGTTATCAGTGGGAAGACCGAGGGCTTAAGTTATAGGTACTTGATTCTATTTTCAACCAAAGACCGCTCGCAAATCTGCGTGATAACTGCTTCACGAGATCAACAAGGGTACATTCGGGACCCCGTTTCTACTAATTGTAACTAGTCAATAGTCTATAGTTTGACGGCCTCGACAGTTGGTTTTTTTACGCCCGAAGGAACCCGTGATTTATAGGAAAAGGAAAAATTTGAGAAGTAGAAAAGAAAAAATATGTATCCTGCAATCTTTATTAATAGTTTCAATTAAAGTTGTCTTGAATAGCCCGGCCGGCAAAACCTGTAACAAACAAAAAATAAATCTTAGATGCCTTAAATTAAAATACTTACACAGAACACAGAACATTCGCTGCGCTCGTGATTCATTTTTAGAATCGTTCGCTTGCTCTATGATCATAAATTAGCACGCGGTTAGAGAGCAATTTTTTAAACGTGTATAACAAATTTTTATACAATGGGGGCGGTAGAGCACGGTTGTGGAGGTCAGATGGCAGTCGCTTCACGGAAAATATCGAAGCGCAGCCGCATCACAGTTAGACTGGAAAGCCGACCCCAACTGAGTTGGGAAAAGGTTCAGATAATGATGGGGGCGATAAAAAAAATATTTTAAAGTGCATTTACCTTATTTACCCCAACCTCCATTTCCACCTGCACCCGCACCGGCGTTCGCTCCAAAATTGGCGCCAGCGCCGGCCCCGGCACCAGCGTCACCCGGTGCTCCACCACCGCCGCCATTGGCGCCAGCTTGACCATAAAGCACAAGATGAATATAGTCCGTCCACTGCTGAACATAGGCCTCCCCCATCGACCTCCAATCCGACCGGTTGGAGGTAGTCTGCATCCGATGGGTACCCGCGACTTTGACTATGTCGTCTGTCCAGGCCATCCCACGCTTCGTCTACCGGTACACGGTCTCGAACCTTTCGACCTTCAGGGCCAAAGTCGACTTGCTGGTTGACTGGGACTCTGACTTCTGCACTCCGTTTGGGCATTTTCAGGGTTCCGTACCTAAAGGGTAAAAACTGAACCCAATTACTAAAATCCATCTGTCTGTCACATGAAACATGAAAGGGAGACAGTTGAAATTTCAGATGTTTTTTCACATATTTCTCTTCTACCACCACAAATAGTAAAAACAGAATAAAATAATGGAAGGGCTAAAGTTGTATAAATTATGGTACGGAACGCTTCGTGCCCAAGTCCGACAGGTCTCACTTGACTTGGCCGATTTTTTTCGCTGTTCCTCAGTTTCGGGATTTGGTCATACACGCCAAATTTAAAAATTCGCACTGCTGGTATAATAATTTTGAACTCACCACCAAATCCGGCGTTCATTCCAAATCCAGCACCACCCTGGACTCCGCCTGATGGTATAAAAAACACATTTCGTAAAAGATTAAAAAAACAGTGTTCTGTCCTTTCTATTCTTATTATGTCAGAGCTACAAGTTGGAGAACTCTGACTTGTTTATAGTTTAATGACATTAGGAATTAAAATAAAATAAAATTACCTCCTGGCTCTTGCTGCATACTCTGAAATAAAAGAAAAAGTATTAATGACAATATTTTTTATACACGAGCAGTCAGACTTCGCCCGGGAATACGTTAGTGCTAATATCCTATTACTACTATACTACTATAGATTTCAGGAAAAAAGCTCAAAACTATCGTGTGAAGATAGTTGTATTCGATTGTTAATATTCTATTTAAAAAAGAATCAAATTGGAATTCACAAATATAGTTCTTTTTCAGTGAAGCATTACATCAAGCAACTTCGTAATTTAACCGATGCAGCTTTCGTATAAGTTTAAAGTTTTACAATTTTGAAGTTACTTAACGTTCTACTGTGTGCCCATTGCTGCCTTTGTATATATACATATTTTAAGAGGTAAGGTCCTATATCGAAGATTTGCTGAAGAACAGCCAGAAGGCCAATTATCTTAATTTTTAATCAAAAATATACTGTTGTACTTACATATCCAAATATGGATGCAATTACAAGAATAACGAAGAAAGGCTTGAACATTTTCAGTTACTTAGTTGATATGCCCAACAAAGAGTAGCTACAGTACAAGCTTCAAATCAGTAATGCATATTTGACACATACACCGCCGTTTATATACACTGTACTACCTAATAGCGCTGAAGTTACCGCGATTCCCACTAAATTGTGATGACACTGATGACGATAATATAATTGTTTTATTAAATACTAGCTGACCCGCGCAACTTCGTCTGCGACACCCCGTTTTTGCAACATTTTTCACTTCTGCTCCGCACCAGTTGGTTGCAGCATGATGTTATATACATATAAACCTTCCTCTTCAATCATTCTATCTATTAAAAAAAACGTCATCAAAATCCGTAACGTAGTTTTCAAGATTTAAGCATATAAAGGGACATAGGGACAGAACGCGCCTTTGTTTTATACTATGCAGTGACGCATAGCACTTAAGTGTTCTTTTGTAACACAACAACATTATAACTAATGGTATTCTAGGTATAGATAGGTACGCAGCCGTTTGGTGAAATGATCCAGTTTATTGGATGCCTAGACAGTTCATTGAACGTCGGTATCTCGTCAAATTGTACAAAAAATAACTTGGAACTATGGTAACTATACATATCTGTAGAACGGCCACACTTTCAGCTTAGGGAGTGTTTATTTCTTTCTAAGTCTGTGCTATACTACCGATCCTAAGAATGTCATCTTTCCTAAAAATAAGTCTGGGTTCACTAGTATCTCCAAGTCAGCCCAGATCTAAATTTTTATTTATATGCGTTTGATAGTGACAACCATAGTTCCTATATTCGCCATTTCACGAAATGTTGGTTTTACTTTAAGAGTAATAACCGAGTCCTAATCTAAGGTTTTACTGTACGATCGATATAATAATATCAATAAGTCAGTCAAAACTTATTATTACGGAGGAGAATAGTTTTGACTCACCGCGCGCCCCGATATATAAGGTTAAAGGGTCTAGATGGTTTCAGAAGGGTTCTAACATTTTCGGTCTGCATCATTACCCTGTTCGAGTTGGGGAGCATGGTATGCCGGAAATCTCCTCGCTCGGACCCACGGTAAAAAAAAATCAACAACAACTCAAAAATGCCGTCGATACGACAGAAGAATGGTGGAAAGGTGAATCAAAACTAATGTTAAATAAGTCACGACAGAATACCATAAATAACATTGTATTTTCTTTTTCAATCGGTAAACAGTAGTTATTGTGCAATATTTATTAATGATTTTGATCAAAATAATCTTTTCTAAATTTGATTGATGTGACTTTGCAGATGTCGCGGGTGAACCATTCGATATCCGGTGTCCTCGCTTGGAAAATATATCTGTAACAAATATAACAAAAATTTCAGACTGTCCAAAAACAATAAAAGTATTGAGCTTAGGGTCTATAACATTTGACGCGCAATACATGTCACTCAGTTCGGCAGTATTGTTCAACAAGTTTTTTTTTTAAAAAAGATAATGAGATCGATTGGGTTCGTTTTGTTTAAGTGAATGGAGTAGCCATTTGACATGCACAACTGAAAACTTGAAAATAAAACGATAGATCATTTATCACCCAATCAACATCTTTGAATCCCAAACCGTAGCATTGCTCAAGCTCACAGTTGGCGATGGGTAGTCAGACACCTAGTCGCTCTCAAAAACCTACCTTCTTTCAACCTTATCTCATTCAAAAAAGTTTGAAGCATAAAGTTATCCTTAGAGGCACAAACGTCTCCAAGTTCATAACTTAGCAAAATATATATTGCAGTGACGTCCATGTTTCTACACAAGGGTCACAAGTCACTACCACTGACATTTTTAATTCGGTAATGCGGTAACGTGTACCTACTGCAAAAATTCTCTGTAGGGTTGTTTAGACTAGTAATGTTTATGTCTATGTTTTGAACACAACTGGGAAATTGCTATGAAATTGATGATAATATTGTAGCCGACATAGGCATTAAGATTTATGTTGAAGTGCATCTACCTTCTTAGCCTGAATTTCCAGCACCCCCATTTCCATTGCCTCCATTAGTTCCGGAGCCACTACGAGTGTTACTGTTGCCACCGCTATTGGCGCCAGGTTGACCTAAAAATGTAATACACCGATCAAATTTACGTAAGGTTTAAGTCTGAATTAGACTTTTTTCCGAGCGCGATATCCCCACGGATACCAAGAAAATATCCGGAGGTTATGTCGCAGTCGAACTGGAACCAAAACGCACGCCGTCTCTGCGTCTTTAGTTGCCGGAGGTGATATAGTAGCGAACATATCCCTCGCACCCCGGCAGACCCGGGACTCTCTTTCGAGAGACCCCGTCTAACCCCCGGCCTATGGGATGGCGCACTATGCGCCGTCGCCGCGGCCTGCTTCTGCCCCAGCAGTCGCCTCCGCTCATCGTGGGCTTTGCGGGTCCGGAGTCTTCTCCTAACCCTTACCGCCGTCTCCTTCTCGAGCATGAGATGCTTCCTCGCAGAAGCAGACGGCCGCCGCCAAAGCGCTAGCGCATCATACCATCGCCGTGAGCAAGGCGGCGAGCGAGAGAACTCGCATTCCAAGGGCCACTACTAGGACCCACCTCGGCGTTTCCTCGGTACCCGGTCAGCGCGTGTAGCCCCGAGCCCTCGCTCCTCGAGTAATCCCCAAAGTACTCATTTCCGGTGATCACTTGCATCAGCTGGTACGAAAGGTGTGGCCTTTCTAGTCAATACTGAAGAAGAAATTTTTGCATCTAACGCGAACATTCACACAAACAGCAAAGGGGACGCTTAGTGAGGCAAAGCGGAATTACCCATTTTGTACTCACCATTCGCTCCGTCACTACCTCCGCTACCCATGCCACTGAATCCGCCTGCACATAAAAATACACTTTGTCGTACACCACTTAGGTATTCTAACAAAACAATACATTCTAGGGAAAAGCGGCATACGACCATGACTAGATATTCTTTGGACATCACTATGAATATGTTATAATGAAATCAATCTAAATATTAATGAATATTCGTTCAAAACAATTACTAAGAGATTATTTTATTGTTTTAGGTATACTTTTTAGAGTAAGTAGCGTGAGTAGTAAGTGGCGTGCGCTCATTACATATATTTGTATGCATGGTTATGGCTATTTGCTGGCTAGTCTGGTCGTGTCTTGCAGAGTACGTTAACCGTGAGGATCTTTGCGATAATTTTTGTTTTGTTATGCTGAATAAAAGTTTAGTTTGAATTATGTTAAATACTACATTAACCACCAACCAAGCAATCTTTAAAATAAATTTTAGGTAGACTATATTATGTAATTGAAGCTAAATTACCTCCTTGCTGCATACTCTGAAATAGAAAAAAAATAATAAATAATAATGTTTATAATAAGTACTTAAAATAGGAAGTCATCATCGACATCAGTATTTTCTTCTTGCGGTTATCGCACTAATATTAATAAAACTATTACACATTAATCAAAGATTTATGAGGCGAGGCGAATGTAAGGGCAACCCGGAATGGGCGCCTTGGGTACTGACGCATGTATATCGACCAGTACCTACCCATCTACTCCATTCTACTAATTCTCATTTATATATCATTGCCAAGGCACGGCATTAGTAAGATTACAAAAATTGTCATTTCATTTTAGACATTATTGGTATACGTTTTATTTCAATTACTTAGCTTAGCTGTTAATATTCTTTTTTAAAACAAATAAAAAGCAGAGGCTAGTGAGTCTCTGTTGTGGCCCGTTTGCTAAAGAGAAATGTAGACTTCAGTACATATTTCTAACTCCTCTACATTTGATATTTTCTTTTTTATTAAGCTTCATGCACAAAATACATTAGTAGACTTAAGTAGGCATTCTCTACCAGTCAACCATAGGTTGGTGTATACAGTGGTGTAGAACTATAACGGGGTAGGCATGAAAGAAGTCTGCTTTTATATATCATATAGACAATATTAGAACAATAGTGTAGTTTTGAGTTCCAAGGCACTTTTTTGAGACTTTCCGAGTGGTATTCAGTTTGTGTTGGGTCTTCAGGGTTTTCAACCTTGTGCTTTCTGGGGGACCAGAGTGTCAGTATTTAAATACTTATGTTAATGGGAACTAGGGATTAGTCTCTTTAAAAAACTGACAAGTATCTGTGCTAGCAATAATAAATAAAGCTCTAGAAAATAAAGCTCTCTGCTGAATCGTACCAAATGGGAACATGTAGTGCTACTGTATGTGTGTCATTATTGTACTTACATATCCAATCATGGACACAATTATGAGTATAACGAAGAAATGTTTAAGCATTTTGTTTTTACTTAATATTCCCAACAAATAGTACAAGCTTCTATTCAGTAATGCATATTTGATGTAACGTGCTCGCTTATATATATCGCGGTAATACCGCATAAGTCGATGCAAATTCATCTAAATTATAATGCTCCCATAATTATTTTCTTAAATACACATAAGCATCACACTTTAGTGTTATTTTGTAGTACAACTACATAGAAAGCTATGCTATGCTAGACTTTAAGGCACAGTATAGAGATAATGATCAATTGCTATCCGATATCCTTTTGTAAATTTTTTTGATTGCCATCGTATGGTGCATTAAGTTAATGTCAGAACTCGTAGCCGGTCAAAAGTATTTCTTGCCAAAAGAAGAGCGCATTGTCACAATGTATTATTGTGAAGGTGAGTAAAGTTATTTTGACTCACCGCCTGCCCCCGATAAACTGCATGGCGGGAATAATCGGGTTTGTACACTGACGGACTCATAAACTGCATCAAAGCTCAGGTTTACTCTAAAAGGATTTTTTATAATAAGTATGCAAACTTTTTAGATTAAATTATATAAATATGGAAAGACTGGCTCTTAATCTTAAAAAAAAATTAAATTTAAAAATAGAACTGCAGTAAAACAAATGAATATAGCCGGGAAAAGAAAATTTACTTGTAGTATCAGATTTGCGTGTTATTTATAGCAAAGTTTTAAATTGATTCTCATTGATTTTTTTTGTTTTGTCAATTGAATTATTGTTACCAGCATAATTGTTGGGTTAGTTTTTTAACACATCGAGAGTTTTTGAACCATAATATGGATACTTCGTCCGAACAAGCGGCACAAATTGTAGCATTGGTGCGGGAGGGCTTGGATCAACGAACGATTGGTAGAAATTTAAATTTAAACCAGTCTACGGTTTCTAGAATATACAGAAGGTTTGTAGAGACAGGTTCTTACAGGAGGAGACGTGGTACAGGCAGAACTCGAGCAACCACAGGTCGTGATGACCGATTTATTGTTATAACTTCCCTGCGAAATCGTTTCCTCACGTCAGTTAACATCAAAACCGAGCTTAATGAAGTGCGTGGAGTAAACGTGTGTGCACGAACAATAAGAAGAAGGTTAAAGGAAGCGGATATCACCCTTTTTAGACCAGCAAATGGTCCAAAGTTGTCTACAGCTCACAGACAAGCTCGCTTAAGATTTGCGCGTCATCACCTGAATTGGACAGAAGAGCAGTGGGCCTCTGTATTGTTCACGGACGAGTGTAGGACACGTTTATATGGTGCAGATGGTCGCAGAAGAGTCTATCGTCGACGTGGGGAGCGATATGCTCAAAGTTGCATTGAGGAGCGTGTTCCTTTTGGAGGCGGTTCATGTATGGTCTGGGGTGGCATATCGATGAACGGGCGAACAGAACTTGTGTTCATAGACATGGTCCGTCAAAACGGTAATAGAGGGGGTTTGACAGCACATCGCTACATAACAGAGATATTAGAAGATCACGTGGTGCCTTTCATGGGATTCATAGGTGAAAATTTTACTTTAATGCAGGATAATGCCCGGCCGCATGCAGCTGCACAAGTTCAACATTATTGCGAAGACGTTGGGATACGTACAATGAATTGGCCAGCACGCAGCCCGGATCTTAATCCCATCGAGCATGTTTGGGACAATTTAAAAAGAGCTGTATATGCGAGAAACCCTTCGCCCACGACAGTGGCAGCACTAAGAACAGCACTTTCAGAAGAATGGGACAATATTCCGCAAGAAACCCTTATAAAATCTATGCGGAACCGATTAGAATCCGTAATAAGGGCACGTGGGGGTAATACACCTTATTAAAACACAAATAAACCCTTGCATAAAGTTTGTGTCTATTGTTAAAACCAATTTTTTTATTAAACCAATTTTTCTTAAATTTCTGTTTTTTCTTCAAAAAAAGTCTTAAGGTCCTTTCCAGTACATAAACTTAAACTTAAAGATATGACCCTACGCTGTTTTAAAGTTCACGAACCAATCTAGAGGTTTCAATTTAAATCTGTATAGAAAGTATGCATACTTGGTTAAAATATTTATTTCAAAGTCGTCTATTACTTTGATGCAGTTTATGAGTCCGTCAGTGTAGTTATTTTTGGTGGTGTTATGGCTACCCAGATAATTATTTGCGTTTAGTATCTTTAACCTGTCTAGGTTGGGGAGTGCGGTAGTCTTGAACTAACTTCGCTCGCTGCCACGGTGAGTCAAAACTGCTCACCTTCGTAATAATAAGTCTTTAATCAACGAGTCACAATTACATTTGACCGGTTATGAATTTTGACTGTAACGTATATAAATTAGTGGAAATACAAAAGGGGTAATTATCATAGCTGGAATGCGCAAAACTAACATGGCCGCATCTGATCAAATATGGCGTAACGTAAGCAGTACAGGCTATAGTTTCGGTTTAAATAATTGGTATACCTAGACGCCCATAACATCTCCACCAAACAGAATTTTTTCATGATCTCTCCATTATGGATACCCACGACTGTGCGAAGCAAGGTAGACTATAGGTTCCGAGGTGAAGGCTTTGCGTGGGCTTGGGGGTGACGGGTGAAGCCGCCTGTCACTCTAGCACAAGCAGACCGCGGCGGGCGGCGCAAAGTGCGCCTTCCCATACCCGGGGGCTAGATGGGCCACCGTGGTGCCTACACCCAACGGGTGTCATCTCGAAGAGAAGGCCCCGGGCCTGCCGGGGTGCAAGAGATATGTTGGCTTCTACCCCACCTCCGGCAACCAAAAACCCAAAGACGGCGTGCGTTTTAGTCGGTTCCAGTCAGACATAACCTACCCAACCGGCTCCGGTGGGGGGTTATCAGAGGGGTTTTAACCACGATAAAAAAAAGGTGAAGGCCTTGGATGCAAACGGGAAAATACATGTAGGTATATAAAATAAATAAATAAATAAAATAAAAATATTTTATTCTCTCAAACAATTAATACTTAATACTTATAAAATAAAACATTAATATTATTATTTTCTAGGTGTATCTTAATGGCTATACAAAAACTGTAATTGTGAGACTGGTGCCTAAACTAGATACACCAATTTGTATCTGTATTTATAGGTCACCAGCAAACCCACGCAACCAGTAAACTTAAGTACAATGAGTACAATTTATGTAATACATTTTATTACGACTACTTATTTAAACAAAAGCAAACTACATTAAGGATTTATTATACCTAGCTATTTTATAAGATAACATTTAACATAGCACCTCAAGTAAATACTCCGTTTCATCATAATTTAGATGTTGCAACCAATTTGAAAGCATTTTTTTGCATTCGTATCTAGATTTAGTGTACAAGCTTATGCTTCTACTCGCTCTATTGTAAAGTCTTGGACCCAGGACGTAACACTGGCGAGCCGCGAAAGATGTTCTGTGCACAACCGGCTCGCATATCGCATGCTTTCTACGGGCTAAGGTGTAAGCGATAGGATCATACTCAAGAGTTGTATGAGTATGGTGAATTGCTTTAAGCATAAAAAGTTGACGAACTGTCAGAACTTTGTAATTGCGATATAGTTGTTCAGTTGGGTATCTAAGGGGGTATATATGCGGTGATCATGAGAATAAGTTTTCTGAAATAAGAAATTTAATATTCAAGAAGAAAGAATGCCTTTATTTCTATGTCGTTAGTTACGTTGCCTACTAGTTTCGCGAAATTAAATTTACAAGTAGGTATACCTAAGTAGGTATACCACCTACTTAGGTGTCTAGGTACCGTCATAGTCTCGAGCCTCTGCAGCTGGGCAAAGACATATACTCCTTGGCGGTTTTCTACCGACTATACCATGGCGAATATAATGACGTCGGACTCGTGGTCACACCAGGTTATCACACCAGTGTGACTATCAGGAATTTTTTGCTTGTTAGTCACACCGCCTCTAATACAACACCGAGCTCTACCAACTACTCACACCCTCTCGTTACCTACCTACATAGGACAATACATGCAGGTCTTAAATGTCACCTGCATAAGGTGCAAAACATCTAAAATGGCGGTCACTATTTCTTGGACGACTCAAATATATTAAAAAAACCTCTATGACACACAGTGACGTAATAGGTCATAATTAAAAACAATGAATAAACTTGAAAGTAGATTTTAATGTTCTACAAAGTGTCTTAAAACTGCACAGTCATTATGTTACAGCAATGAAGTACTTGTCGCGGAAAAAATATAATTGTATTATGCTATACGTATTATGTGCCATCCGGGGCTCTAGTGGCACATCATCATCATTTCAGCCATAGGACGTCCACTGCTGAAAATAGGACTCCCCCATCGATCTCCAATCTGTCCTGTTGCAGGCGGTACAGTTCGAAAGAAGAAAGAAAGAAAACTTGTTTATTGTGAACGCAACTTCGTCTGCGTCACCCCGTTTTTGCAACATTTTTCATTCCTGTTCAGCACCTGTTTATTGTAGCATGATGTTATATACATATAAACCTTCCTCTTTAACCATTCTATCTATTAAAACAAACCGCATCAAAATCCGTTGCAAAGGGACAAGAAAAATAGGGACAGAGAACGCGACTTTATTTTATACTATGTAGTGATTATTGAAAATGGGGTTGTTTTCGCATAAGGCTCATTATCAGTAGAAGAGAAGGGTGGGGTGGGGTTAGATGGCCAACAAGACGTCGAGTTCGCCATTTTTAAGCCCCAGAATGACCTTAGAAATCAATCCCTAACTCTAAAAGCTCTGTCTCTAGCTCCCTATAATGCATCTACTGAATCTTACTCTGCACCACCGACGGACGGTTGATTGGTAGATAATGCCTTATGACATTAAGTCCGCCTGTGTACTTGTGCATGAAGTTTTATAAATATGAATAAATATATAAAACCCTTACTGTAGGTATCTGTCTACCCTCTTAAATATTCGATGTCGGCACACATTTCCATTCCTATTTTCGAACCTTCTTTGAGCCCTTAGCGCTTAGAGGATCGAAAACGAATTACTATTCCACTAGGATCCCCTTACCTCGCTTAGGGATCGCTCGATTATCCCATGTTAGATATAATTAAATTATATTTTGAAGTAGATATACCTACACCTACCTACTATCTACACGGTTAGACTTTATAACTATTTCACAGTTAGTTGCATCTGCATTTTACTGAATTCAATTATATTTATTTACCACGCAGAATGCATGTCGTGTTATATGCGTTTAACCATCTTATGCAAGGACATAAATGATTATATATTAAGTACGGATGTCGCAGATTTTACTATGTTATGTGTTATTTGTGCTCTGGTATACCATAATTATAATGTTAGTTAGCGCGTCATATAGTTTTAATTATGAGTGTGCACGTCAAGGTGTCGAAATGTCGACAGAAACTATTGTAAGAATATTATCTACTTCTTTTTTTATCGTGCGCAATATCCCCACGGATACCACCTCCGCTAAAGCCGGTGGAGGTGATTATGTTGGACTCGACCCGACTAAAACGCACGCCGTTTATGGATGTTTGAATGCCGGAGGTGATATCATACCAGACATGTCTCGCACCCCAGGCAGACTGGGGGACATCTCTTTGAGATGACCCCCTTTCTCTAATGTGGGAATCATGGTGTCCCCATCTAGTCCCCGGGCGCGCGTTTTAAGCCGCCGCCTCGTCCTACTTCTGGTAGGGTGACAAGCGGTTCAATTCGTCACCCCCAAACCCGCGCTCATGGAGAACGGGTGTTCATTCTGCGACCTCCGACGCGCGAGTCGCTCCACTCATCGCGAGCTTTGCGGAGATTATTATCTTCTCCTGAGCGTCAATGTCCCTCTCCTTTCCAAGATTCGGTAATTTTGTTCGGTGTAAAAATGACACGAATGATATTGAGGCATTCAGACACTTGTGCGCTAATGTTTTTGTTCAATTTCAACAAAATTACAGAAACCAACTTAAGTGAAAACCTTATTTACATATACCAACTTTTTTTTATTCACAATATCCTTGAAAATCTGTATTAACATTTTACTAATTAGGTGTGTTTACAATGTTATGTACCGAATAGAGAGCGCGCCCGAATTACATACAACTAAAATATATACAAAACATTTTAAAATATGCGTATTTTTACATTTAAATTGTTACTAAAAATAAACAAGATTATACCATAATAACTCGGAAAAATATCAGCAATTTTATCTCAAAATATGTTATTATCTTTGAAAAATAATTCACACCAGTAAATTGCTGGTAATAGTGAGCTCAGTTTGAAATGGTGGCTTATTTACATAATAATATTCATGTTACTCGCTGACGAAATATCTATCGTGTTTGATAACCAAGGTCCAACGTTTGGTACACCTCGTACTGATCAGCTAATAGTGTCTTTTTTACTATATAATCGGTTGTAATGATGAATACTTCCTGTTATGATGTGACGATTTAGACATTGTATAAAGTGTTTCTTGAACTCGGCTATTATTTTACCATTTGTAAATTTTAGACTAAGTATACTTTGATGTTGCTGCTGCATCAAAGAACCACGAGGTTACTCCAGTTATGGAGCGGAAATCTATCTACGTATTACATTTAATTAACTATTACATTTGAATTTTTTTACATAATAATATTTTTTTACATACGCCTTTACATAACTTATTAAGTACGTATATTACATACATTTATCCATGAACCTAAAGAAAGATACGAACGGATTGTCATGGACATCGACTGAATCACAAAAAAGAGTAATTGCGTTAGCAGCAAAGTTATTTATAAAGAATAAGATTATTGCTGTCAAAAAATGTAACACAAAATTTTGATATAAACATCTGATTGATTCATTTGCTTGAATGTTTGATTATTTTAGTTATACGTATCTTAGTATCATCCTGTCCGACTTACAAACTATAAACATATACCTAATATACGTAATCGAAGAACGAAATTAAAAATATGAAATAAAGTAAACGTACAAGTGTGGAACGGAAATCCCCTGGTTTTTCCTTTGCAATACGTTATCTCTCACTATTGGTAGGATTTAATCACGCAGAAGGGCATTATTTAGGATGTGTTTTCTAGTAATTCCTGTCATTAATGACAACCATGAGGTATACTTTGGTATGTGCGTGTACTCTTTAGATGCTTCAGTCAGATTCTGATTTAGAGACACCATCCATATTTTTCTTTAGGCCCAATATTTTATCCCATTTTTCTTTCCAGGTATACCAATGGCAGAAAAGTTCAGCTTCTGCCTAAACACCCTGCTCTCTGATGTCGCCATGAAACAGGCTGCTCTCAGGGAAGAAATCATTACAGCACAAATCGAGCTTATGTCCAATCTGACCAAAATAATGATCAGTTGTCAAGAAAATCGCGATTATAGTACTACAATATCCAAACTCCAACTCTGCAAAAGCACGATACCAATTCTAATTGGTCTTGCTCGGTCTATGGGCAGGTATTCCACTGTAGATCCTCCTCTCCTGTGTCGATTGTTCCCACAGCCACTGAGCCCTGTAAAAAATAAAGAACCTGAACCAAATTTCGAATATTCTACTTTAGATAAAAAGAGGAAATTCAATCAGTTCCGACCAATCATACCAAGGTCGTTATCAGTGAATTTGAATCCAAATAATGAGAAAATTCTAGAAAATGGTAGTGATACTGTGGATAGTAATGGAGGTACTTTAAAACGTGGATCTCTTCATAGTTATAATTCAGTTCCTTATGACCCCACGACATATTTTTTCAACAAGTTTGGGTCGAGTTTCAACCAGTTCCCGTATATGAGGTTTTCAGAGTCGCCTGAAAAGCGAATCAATGTCCAGTTTTACGTCACATATTTACAGTCGATTTTGTCGCTGGCCAAGAAACTTTTGACTAAAGATTTGTTGGCTTTTTTGGATGAAGAGGCAGAAGATATTTATGCTTCAGGACAAATTCAGGTAATAATTTATTTCTATTGTTGCATAAGTATTGTGAGTTACACCGTTAATTACCAGAGTCTAGAAGTTTCGATTGCAAACCGAACTATGTCTTTAGACGCACGTCACTAGCTTAAGCATCCTTCAGATAGATTTTAAACTTTATGCAAATGTCTTTTTAACATCTCGTGGCTACTGAAAAAAGCCGAAAAGTCAGGCTTAATGTAAATAATTCATACTATTATTATAAAGAGGTAAAGTTTGACAATTCTTTCACCAATAGAAAGCCACAATATCTGTAAGTGTGATTGTCAGTCATCATCAGGCTATAGAGGAGGTTCACCAGCGGCAAAGGGATCAGAACTTCACGCAGGCGAAGCCATGTACAAGAGCTAGTAGCAAATAAATTACGTTAGAATCCGCTTAAAACTGGTTTCAAACATCTTTTACCCAAATAGACGAAACTCAATATGTATATTGGGTTTTTCCAACTCTTATATTGGTAGCCACCAACCGCGGTAGCCTAGTGGTATGGGTAATGGACTTTCGATCCCAGGTTTTACCATGGCACACACCAATGACGTTTCGATGCTTTTCGAAGTTATGTGTGTATTTATCGCAGGTTTGTAAGTGCCCGGTTAATGGCACCTAAACATAAACTGGCGAAATGTGGGTGCTAGGCTAGCACCTCTGCCTACCCTTTCGGGCATATAGGCGTGAGGTTATGTTATGTTATATTGAAAATGTAATAATATTGATTTGTATATTGAAAAATTATTGTTTATCCTAATATCGTGTTTGCAGGTATTCCCGTACAAATCGTTCTCTGAAACGTTAAACCTGGTTATGGTAACATTGTTAAGAGAATTACTGCAGTATCAGAAAGACTTGCCCGGTCCTTTCACTAAAGATGTTCAGGTAAGTTGTTAGCAGATGAGATTTTTGTTAGTACTCCACCGCAAGATCCTACCTCATAGATGTAGATATAATGACCGTTATCATCCCGGGTTCTCCACAATATCTAAATGACAATTGGCGGTAACTCAATCAATATTCATTGATTGTATCATGATATTGTGGCTAAGTAGCTTTTAAATCAATATGTATGCCCATGTGACAAAACATAGTGAACCTACTATTTATATATAAGATCTTTGTATACCTATGTTTTACAAATAAAGATATTCTGATTCTGATTCTAAAACGTCAGACAAAAGATTCTTGCTTTATTATCTTCTTCTTCTCCTGTCGAATCGATGGCATTTTTGAGTTGCCATCGTGGTGTAGTAATATGTTTCACGTCAACGTCGCTACTCACGAAGAGGGCTCGAGCATAGGTTTCGCTCTTCGCGAAAGATTACTACCCCCACTCCTGCTGCTTTTTTATAATATTTGTGTACTAAAGTAACAATCATCAGCTTCTCGTCAAATGAACAGAAACTGTTACCTACGTACTTTGTAAATTAATATTGCTGCTAACCTGGTACACTACAGGCTTTCGTGAGACAAAAAACAAATGAAATAGTAAGAAAATATTCGATAGATAGATCTTACCTATACTAATATTATAAAGAGGAAAGATTTGTTTGTTTGTTTGTTTGTAATGAATAGGCTTCGAAAACTACTGGACCGATTTCAATAATTCTTTCACCTCTAAAAAGCAACAACATCTAGGTGTAACATACCATAACATACCATCCAAGGGAGCGAAGTAATAATCATAAATTTCGATCGATCCGGTAAATTTCTATACATTGGCGCTAATATAGACAGCAAGGAAAAGTAGTATAGAGAGGAGAGGCAAGTAGAGAATCGCGTAGAGTCGTACAACGCGATAATCGACATCCACGCGGGCGGAGTCGCGGGCAACAGCTAGTAGATTTATATAGCAGAAAGGAATTGTGTAATAGTCTATAGAAGAATTTCGTATATCCAAAATATGTCCGTCCATATAAATCAGTTAATCTGAGCATTCTCCATGTAAGGTAATGGTTACGAATTCGAGTCCCCGCCTACTCTCAAAAGGAAATATTTTGTAAAATAATTAATTTAATTTACAGGAATTTGTAAAATGTCTGTTCCTTAGTGGACAGACTGAACTGCAGAGCCGTCACCACGATGCCTCAGAGAGGGAGGATAGGGAGAGCAATTTCGCTACTGTGAACAAATTCAAAGTCAACGTAATGGCGAACTCAGCATGTGTGGATCTTCTTGTCTGGGCAATTGGCGACGAAACAGGTGATTTGTAAACCTGTAATTAAAAAAAAAACTTAGTTATACCGGCTGATTTTATAGTCGTATCGCAAAAAAGATTTTGGCCACAATTTCGATAGTAAAATCGTAAGGAAGTCCTAAATTGGCGAAAAAAAATTTTTTTTTATTTACACGTCCCATACATTTTTCTGTTCACCTGTACATTATTACCATACATAAAGTAATTTTTTTTCTTTTCAAAATTAAAACTTTCAGTCGATTTTGCTATCGAAACTGTGTGTGAAACAAAATGTTCTTTTTGCGAAACAACTATAAAGTATACAGGTGAAATAGGTTTGTTTTAAAATTGTAAATGTTTTCGTTAGTAAATGTTTCCGTTTTGATATTATATTATATCTATTTGTAATTGTCCGTAAAAATATATTGTGCCGTACATTATATGTTATTATATTTATCATTCACATTACTTTATCTATAATTTATTTATTTATGCGAATTTCTAAAGTGTAATCTTGTAATTTGTAATGCGATAAACAAAAAATTATACAAGCTATGTTTACAAATACATAATAGTATTTCTGCTACACAATCAATTAAGTTATTCCTGTTAGAAAACGCCACAGAGGGCTCATTTGATGAGTCATTGCCGCCAATAAAACTTTAGAAAACGGCCTAAAATTACAAATTTGAATGGGTAGAATTCGACGTTCATCTTCCAAATAAACTAGTTAAGATCATAAACTTATTATTACTAGCGTAAATAGCAGCAGTCTCTTCATTATCTCGTTACCGAATTGAGAATATCAAATGAATTTAAATATGCATATACAGATGTACAAAACTATAAACATGTTTTGTAATATTATATTTTGAACATAACATAACATAAACTTACGCCTATATCCCCGAAGGAGTAGGCAGAGGTGCTAGCACCCACTTTTCGCCAGTTTATGTTTAGGCCCCAATGTAATAGGTGGCGAGCCTATTGCCATTAACCGGGTACTTATAAACCTGCGATTTTGAAACACTTTAGATATTCGTTTATATCCTAATTATAATGATGTATTGTATTGGTTTTGCAGTTGATGCCGACTATACCGTGCCAGCTCTTATAAATGCTCTAACTATATTAATAGGTATCAACTAGTGTGGTGATCGAGTGACCCTATTCACTAACAACCTCCTCACTCATTTGTTTTTAAAAATATAGCATTTTATATGTTATTTATCGCTTTATTATACATATATCGATAACTAAGTTATACAATGGTGATAGATTTTGATATCTGGAGTGTAAGTACTCTAAATACTGGAGGTAGCGAATTTCATTCAAAGGAAACATATACTTATTTTAAAAATAAAACAGACCTACATTCAAATATTTTCGAAAAACTGTTTGTCACACCCGGTAATCGAACTGACTATATGCGAAAAAATTACCACCTGTATTTTTATGGCATTGATCTACAGAGTCAATCATCAAATCCATTTAACAAACCTAAACCTTTAATATCCCTGAAATCTAAACTTATAAAAGATCAAATAAGACCTATTTAGTAGGTTCGATTACCGAGTGTGTGTTTTAGAAATAATGCATACAGTTTTCTTCCTACTAAAAATAAGTGGAGGTTACATTGTAGTGAAATTCTCTATATCCAGTATTTCGATTACTTTACCTAAAGGTAAGATCAAAATCTCCCGTCCTGTATATTGACAACCAACTTATACATTGATAACTAACTTATACATTGATAACTAACTAATGCATTGCAAACTAACTTATTCATAGATAAGTAGTAAAGGCAATTTATCACTTACTAATTTATTTATTTAAATAAATTATTATCATACACATTTCGTTGTTATACTTTTCGTTAATTACAAACAGTTACGGCGTCGGGGGAATATTCGTTGGTCGGGGGCAGTGTTGGCCGAAAGTTAATCTGATTAACGATTAAAAATTAATGATTAATAATCATAATCAAAAAAAATGATTAAGATTAATTAATCATAATCAAAAAATATGATTAAGATTAATTAATCATAATCATTAATCGTTAATTTGATTATTTGATTAACTATTTAACGGCTATCTCGCCTACAAGATACGGATGGTACTTGGTACCCAGTACCTACCAACAAAGTCTCTGCATTTTACGTTGCCTTACCACGGTAATATGTGTATATAGGTAGATATTATTGACGTGAATTAAGGGGCTCAACATACATATAGGATCGGAAAGGAATCGTACCCGTATCACCTTTCGCCTCGCTGTCAAATAGGCGTCAACCTAACATATGCACGTAACGCGTATCAGCATCTAAATTATATATATATATATATATATATATATATATATATGTATATATGTATATGTATATGTATATGTATATGTATATGTATATGTATATGTATATGTATATGTATATGTATATGTATATGTATATGTATATGTATATGTATATGTATATGTATATGTATATGTATATGTATATGTATATGTATATGTATATGTATATGTATATATATATATATATATATATATATGTGTGTCCCGTCCCGTCCCAATCGAGCAGTCCGACTGGCGAAGTACCTCCACCCTACAGAATATCGCCGTTTAATAACCTTGTGTTGTGTTTTCGGTGGAGAGTAGGGTAGCCAGAGCTCACTAGAGAGGTTTTGTGTTGTCCGTGGGAAAACCAAAGGCTTATCTTACATCTTTTGCGCTGACGACACAGAATGTCTCTGTTCTTACAGGGGTTGCGGCACGAGTGTTATTCCTCTGGTGTTACACTCGCCCATAGGCCACGGTAACCTCTTACCATCAGGTGGGCCGCGTGCTTGTCTGCGACCTAAGTTGTATAAAAAATATAAAATATTTATACAAAATAAATAAAGCAGCTAAATTGAAAATATTGAAAATACTATTCTAAATTAGAATTCAGTATATTTGAATGGAAGAAATTGTTTTTTGTTCTTTGAATGATTAATAAAAATATTTTGAAATCTGTATATTTATTCAACATCATTTTTGTTACGCTGAATTGTTAACATTAATCAAGTTAATCAATTGATGATTAATGATTAATAATTAAAGTCAATAATCATGATTAAGAATATGTTTTTCAATCATGATTAATTAATCATGATTAATTTAATCTGATTAAAATTAATCAAATTAATTAATTGATTAAAAAATTAATCGATTAATGCCAACACTGGTCGGGGGGATATTTATAGTTAGTAATGTAAAGAATGCTACTTAACAAATTAACTACATAAGTAATACTGATAGGAGGAAATTAGTTTTTCTTGTCACTACCAGGGGGTCTACTAATTATTAACCATTGTTAAACCACTGAGATTAAAAATACACTGTATAGACAGACTGTTTTTCAATATGATCTTGAAGTTCTAAATTAAATGAAGTTCATTACATCGTTTTAGTCACACTACACGATGTCATTATATTTTAGACTTTAACATCATAACAGTAAAGACTAAATGCCATTGGAATTCAATCAGTGGTTCGATAATTGTTGACATTAGTAGAATCGAAAAGGTTATATTCCTAATAACAGTATAATTTTATTCACCTAACATGATTTTTATGATTTCTAGAATATCTAACTAAGAAATTAATTACCTATATGTAATTTATAAAATTAACCAATTAAAATTTTGTATAATCTAGTTTGTTTCACAGTACGTACGAGATACATAGTGTTTTACAATTTTTATTTGTATATTTTTTTACATATATATTTTGGGTTTTATTTTTACCGCTAATGTGGCAGGCTGACAAGCTTACAGTTCTTTTTTATTTTGAGAACAGGACCTGATCAACCACTGGAAGGCGTAGGGGAATCCCATTTCTTCGGCGATAACGGCAATATAATATTATACCTACAAAGATGTGAATCGTCATATTTGATTGATCGATTGTTTTGTTTTCTCATCATTTCTACCCATAGCAGTGTAGGATGTACGAATAAGTGGAAATTCCCCCTTCGCCCACAAACAAATCATATGATGGGAATATATATGTTTATTCATATAAATTCATATGCTGAAACATTATTTATAGCATTTGCATTTTCCAAAGAAAGGCAAATATGACTATGTGAAAGACAAATACAACTTGAAATATTCTTGAAATATTCTAAATAACATAAGTTTATGTTTGTAAATATGAGAATATTTCAAGTCATTATACCAATAAAAAGTGTATTTTTAAGTAGGTATAAATTATAAAATATGATCACAGGTGCGGATTCATTATGTGGACGCCTGACTGAGAAGATAAACTCCAATCATAATCACAAGTTGATATTGGCACATATGCCGCTACTGATGGTTTGCCTTGAAGTAAGTTACAGAATGTTTTTTTTTTAATTAAGCAGAGATTATAACAGGCGGGCAGGGAAGCCGCGGTAGCCTAGTGGTATGGGTAATGGACTGCTGAGACGAGTCTCGAGTTCGATCCCAGGTTTAGCATGGCACACACCAATGACTTTTCGATGCTTTTCGAAGTTATGTGTGTATTTATCGAAGGTTCATAAGTACCCGGTTAATGGCTATAGGCTCGCCACCTAATACATTGGAACCTAAACACAAAACTGGCGAAATGTAGGTGCTAGCACCTCTGCCTATTCCATCGGGGATATAGGCGTGAGTTTATAAAAGTTTATGTAATTTGTGACTTATAGTATAGGTATAGAAATATATATTGAAGTTAAGTCGCAACGCAGTTAGACTGGAAATAATCTGACCCTGGACTCCCACATGACAGCTTTGGATGTTAACGTAACGATGATAAGCATGATTATAGAATTGGTCCGGAAACTCCACGCGGTGCACCCTGGCCTCCTTTCCAAAGTAGGGTGGGGCCATCTTAAAATTTTGCTATAGCACCAACTATGACTATGACTTATGGTTGACTTTATGGGTCAACCGTGGTAGGAGGGAATTGCCCTATTGGACAACATTGTATTCTGGTTTGCATTTAGAGCTGAGATGACATGCGGTTTTAGTCGGTTGGAGTGCGAGATAATCCGCGCTGTAGGTAACTGGTTTTTCTAAGGGACTACAATATGGAGTTTTTCAAGGTTTCTTCAGAGTAGTCAAATTGGGTTTTTGAAAAAAAAATTTTTTTGTGATAAATGGAAAGATTATATATTAGTTTTATAACAAAACTATTTTTTTCTTTTTTTTTTGCAATAATTCAAAAGTTATTTCAAAATAAAAAAAAAATTTTGAATCCAGTACCGAAGACACGCCGACAACTCCCGAACAAACCCGAGCGCGTGTGACGTCATAATGTTAGTTTTCACTCATTGTTGATAGAAAAATAATAAATACAGTGTTTTGATCTATTTAATTTTGTTGTCATTATTAAATATTTAAATTTATATTAAAAATGTCGAACCTCAAAAGTGATCGTTCTTGTTTTGTACCATTATGTACGAATACTACAAAGGCAACTCCTGATAAAATGTTTTTAAATGTTCCCCAAGATGACAAACGTCGAAATAAATGGTTTCTCTGCAATTTATGAAATAAATAATTATATTTAATGTAATGGAGAATAAATAATTAAATATTTTCATTTATTATATTATTTTTTAACAAACTTACCTTGATGCCTTGGCACCTCGAACTTCAGCAGAATTAAACCGAATGTCATTTTTTTAAAAAATCGATGATATATTTATATATATCAACATCAGGAATATTATCAGACTTTGCCTTAATAAATCCTTTATCACACATAGCTAATCGAAACCAACTAACAACTCGTATTTTAGCAATAAATTTTTAATATTATTGTCTAGACATGTGTAATAGCCGTAAACGCTGTACTGTTATTAAATAGCTATAACATTATGACGTCACAACTATGGTGACCAATCATGGCGCGTTTATAGTCACGTGATTTTTATTTAAATTTCATCAATTTTTAATTGTTTATAATTAATTGAAAAAAATTTAATGCATTAAATATCAATATTATTAATAATAAACTTTTAAAATACATAAAAAAAATCAATATTTTTTTTTTTCAAAAACCCAATTAGGGTTTCTCAGGCCACTGCTGGATTTAGGCCTCTCCTAATATTGGGAAACTTTAGCCAACTGTTTCCACTTTGACCAGAATGATTTCTGCAGGGTTTTATTCCTAGTTTTCCTTCTCTCACAGTGGTTTTAACTGCGTTTTTCATTAAGGTGATATGGGGTGGTATTATTCTTTTTCCATCACCTCATGGATACCTACATACTTCATTATAAAATATTCATCATAAAGAAAGACTCAAACTTTGTCATATATTTACAGGGTTTAGGCAAGCTAGCAACAAAATTTCCGTCGATAGCGAACACATCGATATACTGCCTGCGAGACTTCTTAGTGACACCTTCGCCGATATTGTTCAAACTACACAAATTGGAACTCGAAAAAACTGGCAAGGAGCATATGAAAGTGACGCGTAAGTTAAATTTTTGTGTTAACAACCGAAATATTTATAAAGTTGAAGACTTTGTTTGTTTTGTCGAACATTGAATTTTTTTTAAACTTAGACCCATGGTAAGCATAGTTTAACTAGCTTGTGTTACGGGTTCTATAAACATACATAGATATTTTTTTTGGTAAATACATACATAGAATTGTAACCATGTATCTCAGAAAGTACTGGTCCGATTTGAAAAATTCTTTCTGTGTTAGATAGTCCATTTGAGGAAAGCTATAAGCTATAGGCAACATCACGTTACTACACAAGTGAAAGATGCAGTAATCATAAATGCCATCAAATACGGCAGATATCCGTACATCATTTAAAAAATAACGGGCGAACACAGGGTGGATCGTCTAGTTATTTTCAATACTAAAGAATTAAACAAGCGTGTGGTTTCAAATGTTGTGTATTTTTTATTATAAGTAGACCACGTGGCAATTATTAGGCGATTGACACACTGCTCCATAGCACACACCATAACGTGTTTTTAGTTATGGAAACACTATACGTGAATGCACTTGCAATATGTTGGAATACGCGTGTTTTCAATACAAATAGAACTGCTTAGAAGCGAATTAAGAACAATATAGAATATAGAATTAACAACATATTTAATATGACACAAATCTTTACAGTGCAAGGAAAAGAGCTTCAAGGTCTGACAGAATCCGGAGTACCTGTTAAATCTACACCGTTCGAGAAACTTCGTGATGCAGCTATTGAGAATCTCTGCGTGGCTTTAGAGGCGGCTCTGACGGTAGACCCTTATTGTGTGCCAGCATTAGTGGGTTCCGTCAGTAACAGATTGTTTACTGCTGAAACTAGCGATAGGTGAGAGGACAAATATTCTATTTTTCACTATTGACTTCGTAACTTGTAAATTTTATCCATGGTTTTACGGTCCGGGGCGAACCTATTGCCGCTAATTGGGCACTTTGTAAAAATATGGGTATGCCGAAAATAAATTCCTAACGAAAAATGTTGCAGCTAAATAAATTTGGAAACAAAATTTTGACTCGATTCCTTGCTATGCGGTGTAAATCGCAAGGAAAACAATTACATGCTTAGCTGCATAAGCACTACCAATTAATGTCTTGGAGAGTATCAGACCAGAGACCAGTATATATCTGATGGCAGTCAATGCCGTCTTTATCAGTCGGGGCACGTACCCAGGATCCACAGTTTCATAGGGGCCCACCGAAGAAGCGACAATTTTTCGCACACCAACTTAAGAACACTTTTGTCTTAGAAATAGTGACTGGAGAGTTGTTTCTGTGCTGTTATTTTGAAGACAAATATGTCGACGGTTTATGCGTTCGGTGTTAAAAACGACCATAGGCCATTGTAACCAATCTATCAGATGGGCCCTGAGCTTCTCTGCCATCTAAACGGTATAAAAAAAACAAAAGAGCCCCCAAATTCTTGAGTGCCCAGGGCCCTCAAATTTTTGTGGGCCCAAGGCCCCCACGGAACGGTCACTTCACGGAATATATCGATGTTCAGCCACATCTTAGTTAGACTAAAAAGCCGATACCACCTGAGTTTGGAATAGGCGCAGAGAATGGAGAATGGATAGGATGTTGGAGGAACGCTCCCGAAAACGTAAACAAGGTATCCCCTGCACAGACCATTTTACCAAAATTGGGCTACTTTTTTAATTTTTTTAATTGGTTAGTAGTAGGTATACCGTGTTTCTGTTTTCAGGAGCGTTCCCCTAACACCCCGTATTATTTGTTTCAGTGAATCGTCCCTAATAAGTATGAATATAGTGATCATGTTGGGCCACGTCGCTGTCGCTTTGAAGGACACGCCGAAGACCACTGACACAATCTTACAATTTTTCCAACAAAGGTAAGAATTGCATGTGAATTTTGTCACTATAAACTCAAATAATAGTGGATCGATTTTAAAATCTTCATATGGGTGAAACAGCGAAACGAAGCTAGTGTGTGTAAGTATTAATGAAGTAATATTTCGTGCGAAAACTAAAACCGCACGCCGTCTCAGGTCTCATATGGGAATTCGGGATTTGAGGTGAAAGACATTTTCCGCTAACTTTGAGGCATCTACGACTTTGAGGTCCGGATCCGGGTATTAACGCGATTTTAAATACAATAATTTACCTTTAGATTTACCTGACGTTTCGGCCAATCAACTTGTGACCACGGCTAATGCAATAACCGTGGTCACAAGCTGACTGGAGCATGCGCTGCCACGACTCTGAGGACTGCGAGGAGGGTGAAATTTCCTTCTGGTCCCCCCACACTGCATATGTTAAGAGGGGCTCCGGGTATGAAAACCTCGGTGACCCCATCTTACCCCACTCCTAACTAAAATCTATTACTCCTGTCTCATTTCAACTGATATAATATTAGTCTTATACTTCCAGATTGTGTCGCGCCCCATCCTCCTTAGATACTCTGATAGTGGACCAACTTGGTTGTATGGCTCTCGCAAGCCCTGAGGGTCCAGCACACGATGAGATTCTGAGGATGTTCACCGTCATCACCGTAGAGGCAGCCAGCGCGGCGTACCATCACACTGATGATAGGAAGCAGTACCGGTAATTTCTATATGCGATGTATTTGTCCTCCTGAGATACTCCTACCAAATCAGAAATTCAAAATTCCTAAAATCTATTCAACATTTAATCTCAACCTGTCAAAAAAAGTAACTTTTTTTCGTTCGTCTCGTCTTTTTATCTGACTACGGCAAAGCCAAAGAAGGGTTATGATTTTGACAGGCTATGTATGTATGTTGTTGTTCATCTGTTCCCTCATAGCCAGAACTGCCAAATATAATTGGACAAATGAGGTATTGTTTGAAGCGATTTAATCGTCCGCTGGTTATAGGCTATATAAAATAACTGGTTAAGCACTCCCACATGTTTTCAAAACGATCCAAGTTCCCCCGACACGACAACGCTTAAATTATTTATTTTTTACTTCTTCAAGATATTTTTGTGTCGTAATTGGGTTT
This sequence comes from Pelosia muscerda, assembly GCA_963691645.1. Taxonomy (NCBI): domain Eukaryota; kingdom Metazoa; phylum Arthropoda; class Insecta; order Lepidoptera; family Erebidae; genus Pelosia; species Pelosia muscerda. The sequence goes on from OY829118.1 coordinate 4,773,337, forward strand.
TTAATCAAATAGTGATCGTTTGGACAATTAAGGTTTTGAATTTAGATAGAGAAATAATTTTAAATAGAATTATGTTAATGAGAAAATTGACCAGCAATATTTTTTTAAAATATATAATTCAATATAAATAGCGTTTTGAAATCTGTGTCACTCAATCAATCAATTACAGACAATGAAGAATGGTTTGACAATAGTAGAATCGCGGGCCAAATGTAACTTAACTGCTAACAGCCATACTATAGGAATACATTATCAAATCACAGTTAAAAACTTCTATTACCTATTCTAACGTCCATTTTCACCTGTAGGCACGTATCCGGTGCGGTTCTCAACGCACTTGCGAACATAGCCGCGAATGTTCGCGGTACAGGCGCACGACTTGAGCTCTTGACCCGTTTGCTCGAGCTGTTCGTTCAGCTGGGATTGGGAGGGGAGCGTGCCACGGATCGCTCTCCGGCCCCTGTGCTTAAGGCGTCTGGAAGTGCCGGCAACTTGGGTGTACTCATACCTGTAATAGCTGTAAGTACTTACATTTCTTTTAGGTCCAATTCACACCGGGACGGCATCGGCAGCGGCCGGCAGCGACGCGACGAGTAAAAAACACACAATACTAATATTTATAAGCATGAAAATAAAGTTTAAAATTGTAAAGTGTAAAGAAAGAAGAACGAAACCGTTTATTAGACACGCACGCAACACTCTGGATTAAGGGACGTAGTAAGCCTTCCCGAAGAGCGAAACCAATGCTCGGGCCCTTTCCGTGAGTAAAGGAATAAAATAAAATAATTGCGGTTACATTTATCCCATTGAGGAAGGGTATGCAGTGTGTGCACACGTTTGATAACCAGGGACTTGGTTGAGCACATACGAAAATTAATTCAAGCCTACAGTGTATGTTCACGGAATCTTATTCATTGAAATAAAAACCACGATAAAATTTACTAATATTTATATTATTTATTCTGTGCTAATTGCTAATATTATCAACAGGTCCTAGTCAAAAGATTACCTCCAATAAAAAATCCAAAGCCTCGTTTACATAAGCTTTTCAAGGACTTTTGGTTATACTGCGTGGTCATGGGATTCACTGCAGCAGACTCAGGTAATTATCATTGAGAATATATCTATATTTTTTATTATATTACTTTATGTAATATTCGAAATATTTCAATTTACCCACAAGTTAAATTTATGCTAAGTTATACCTTTTAAATGGGTGCAGTGAGCGGGTTTGGAATGTATATGTACAATATATAATATTTAAGTTCAAAATTTATCACCATGTTACTAAATCCGAAAAGGGTTTACGAGACGCCTAAATATCCTTCCAATGTTATAAATATGATTTTTATACCATAATCGTGATTGAGTAATAATTTCATCCTTTGTTGCTCAATCACGATCAAACGACTGACTGAATTTTACTATAGGGATACATATAATTTGAAATAATACGATCGTCCGGGTTTTTAATTTTTAACTGACTGTTAAAGAAAGGTTATTGTTTTAAATATATTTAATTTCAAAACATTATTCGTTAACAATTAAAGATATATTGCAATCCATCGCCTTTCCTTAATATAATATTTTTTTTATTCTGTAACGGCTGTTTCTATGACAAAATTACCCGCGTTCGATCCGCTCAGTATGCATAGCTCTTAGTACGCGTTTATTCTTACGTACGAGTACTCGTTTTAAGCGTATACGTACAAACCCGCGTACGCACCCTTAAATAAATTATAAATGCTCTAATATTAGCACTGTCCTTTCAAATGTATATATAAACTGTGTTTATATAGATGTATTTACCAGTCTTATTGTCTCTTCTTCTATGGCAACGCCTTTAGCTATGCGAAAGCGTGAGTAACCATGCTTTTAGAGTTTAGATTGTATGTTGTTTTATATTTGATCATTTTGTTCGGTAATAGTGCTATATTTACAGATAGAGGTCTACTATAAACTCTTAAAATTGATCAAAATTGAACGTGTGTCGTATTACCAACTGAATAAATAAGTTTGTAATCCTATATAAATATATTGCATTACAAAGTTATATTTGCAGTTGGTGGTATGACAGCCGTTCAATTTATTATTGGCCTGTTTTAAGAGTTCGTGGTAGGCCTGCAGAATTAGGAATATTTTGCGTAATTTGTTGGTGTTGTAGTTGTGTAGTACTTAAAATTGATGTTGTTTAGTTTTAGTTGTACTTATAGCTACCGTGTTTAGTGGTTTAGCCTGATCGGATGGTCCTGGTTTCGAATCCTATTACTCTACATATAATATATATTTCCGAGTTCAAACTTAAAGTTATCAACTTAATTTATGAAAGAACGTTTCACGGTTCATATACTCTGTCCCTTTCTCACGCCTAGGTTTTGCGTAAAGATACGTACCTATGTCACTCGCACACGCACACTTTGTTCCTCTAAAGATAACTTTATAATGGCAGTATTTACTTGACGTGTTTGTAATGGTCACTTCTTCCCTGAGACTTTGACTTCAGCTTACCATCAGGCGGGGTGACGTCAAATTGTCCTGAAGAAAAAAAAATATGGACGTGAATATAGCACTATTACAAATTGCTTAACAACTCCCTAACGGTTTAAATCAAACGTTTGTAAAATATTCTTAATTCACGGTTTCTCCATTTGGCAAATCGTATCAACTTAACACACGAAATACTGACCGCTCTTTGGTTGCCTATTGATCATAGATTTCAACCAATGAGCGTACAGTATTGAGTGAATTAAGATTCGTTCGACAACCGCACGAGACACCGTGGATAAAGTTTGTAGTGTGTGTGTTTTATCGTTAAAATTTTTACTTTTTTTTTCTACGAGTGTGCTTCTAGCAAATATAGTTAAAAGCATTGTTAGTTTGTTTATTTAGTATTTATACATAAGCAATAGAGTCGAGTATATACCTTTTCATATAAAGTTGTATGTAAATGTATATTCTTATCTCCTTTGCCGTGTGTACGTATGTCGTATATAGATGAAGCTTATATGGGTGGTGAATGGTTTTACTTTTCTGAAGTTCAACATTTTGTGTGCAATATTGCGTTTTGACTGAACATCTTTTATGTCCCCTTAGAGATTTGTCTTAAGCCTCGTGTCTACTAGAAAAAGTTAGACGTGCAGCACGTTGCTATACAAGTTCGACAACGTTGCGCATCAAGCGCGATTTTTCTAACTAGCGCGCAACATGATAATCATAATCATAATCATAATCATAATCATAATCATAATCATAATCATAATCATTTATTTCATATTTCATCAATATGATGCGCGGTTTCTTGTTTTTTCGACGATTAATCATGTGTGGCCAGACAACAATGTCCCGCGTAGTTGTGAAACTATGTTGCCTAATAGATACGAAGCTTTTAAGACTTATAATACTTACTTATAATGATTGATACAGTTTCTGAGTGAATTTCCGTACATATTATCATATCTTGTACACATAAGTATTTCACATACATATTTACTTTTGGTGAAATAAAATCAGCAGTAAAATAACATTCCAAAATAATTAAAATAAATTACAATAACAAGGTACTAAAAACAAGAAAAACATTTCACAGGTTTATGGCCACAGGAGTGGTACACTGGTGTGAAAGAGATAGCAGTCAAATCTCCTTTCCTTGTTTCGCAAACGTCTCTCCGTTCAGAAATGCGCGAGCTCCAATACACTTCCGCTGTACGAAACGACTCAGTTTCTATTAATGAACTGCAAGAATTGAAGACTCAAATTTCGAACCTTTTGGATCACCAGCCTGACGTCACTGTTATTGTTAATAAGCTAACGTTTGCTCCCTGTATGTACTTGCTTAGCGTGTATTGGCTGGAAACATTGAGGTAAGTTAAGTTTTATACAGTTTAAGTTATTACAGAATGTTTATCCATGTTCTGAGAACTTATGATACAAGTTTGTTAAACTATGCTCATTTTAAGTCTAGATAGCGCCACACGGAATGTCCTGGAGTTCTTAACTTATATAGTTCAATTAATCATTCACGCGTCATTGCTCCCAATCCTCCGCCTTTGATATTTAGTCCGTTCCAGTCACCTTTATCAGCACTCCAAATTGTGATTACAAAAACTTGGAATTTTCGCTTTTTGAACATAGACTTAAAATTCAAAATTAAATGTAAAGGTGTTTGTATCGTTTCCTTCACTCTACACGATGCGATTTAATTTCAGACTTTAACAGCACATCAATAAAGTTCAAAATTCAATGGTATTTTTCGTATAATGGTTGACAGTTATTAGAATCAGGCCTAAGTTGTCAGACCATCTGGCGTCTCCAAGGAGCGTCCCACCTTCTGTTTTGCACTCTCTCGGTCTTAACTCTAGGAGGCCTTTGCTTCAATTTATATGCTTACAAAAAAGTTTATGTTTCTTTTTTTTTAGGGTATCCAACTCTCCTGAGCCAAGTTTACAGCCAATTATAGAATATCTCAGTGATTCAGCGTTACAAAAAGACAAGACCGGTATGTGGCAATGTGTTGCCAGGTATGTACAATTTTATAAAAAACTTCTTTAACTTGATATTAATCATTCGTGAGCTTCTATTACGTACAGCGCGGCGTTTTCTTCGCCTAGTGTGGGGTCACAGTATAAAACTCAACATTGTTGTACACTTTTTGGTAATAAAGGAATTTTTATTTAAAAAAAATTTCTAGGGTAAAGAACGAACGCAATTTTTTCCACTTGGAGTACAAGAGTACAAGAAGCGGTATACACTTTCCGCTTCTTGTACTCTTATCATTCAGATATGTTATTCTTTTACGAGTGCTCTTGACTTTTCCTTTGAATATATTTGATTATTTATACTGTTGATTAATGGCACCTGCTGAAACTTATACATGATTGATAACACACTTGTACTTCTTTTGAATCGTGGAGAAGTACAAGTGTGTTATCAATCAACTTGTATTTGTGTAATAGCGTTGGCGACAAAGTATTCCAAAAATTTCTGGACGTGATGTCGGACAAGGTGAAGGACGAATCACGCGAGAGAGAGTTAGAGGAACACGCTCAGTTCCTGTTAGTCAACTTCAACCATATACACAAGCAGATCAGAAGAGTGGCAGACAAGTGGTTGGCTGGCCTCGTGGACCGGTTCCCTCATCTGTTGTGGAATTGTCGAGTGAGTTTTTAAGGTTGTACATGAATATTTGGTTCTGTTAACATCTTCTGGTCTAAGACAATTTTTGTTTTATTGTTTCGTGGGGAGATGTAGATTTTTGTGATGGATACCTCCTTCAAATGCTGGTCTGCTGCTGATCCCACGCAGAGAATGACTCTGGGGGGCACAAAGAATGTGAGATTGTCATATTCTTTTAGCTTATTCGGTTTCTAGAGACGTATCTGATCATCTCAGCTTGAAAGAAAAGCACTTGTTCATAAATCAGTAGGGCTACCTGCTTGCAGATGAGGCTTGGTCCTGAAGATCTATTTGTAGGCATAGACGTTCAAGTATAACTGCGCAAATACACGAATTTGCAAAAATATTTTTCAACCATAAAGTTATTATTACTAGCGCAAATAGAGGATTGCATTTTTAGTACCAAGTTGATAGGTATGAAAAATACTTCAAGGTTCATATACTTCACTTTCTCGCACAAGATATATGTATATATATGTCACTCGCGCATTTCGCCTCTACGTTTTGCTTCCAACACACATTACAATATATTTGTGCAAGTCATAATTTGCGCAAGCGTCTTGTAACGTGTGTGGCTACCATTAGGAGGCCCTTACAATAGTATTAAATATAATACGAGTATAATGTTCCAGGTACTATGGTCAATGCTAGATATTCTCCAAGTGCTAAGCTTCAGTTTGGAGTTAGACGCTAATCAAGAAACACCATTACTCAAAGTCCCGGGGACAGACTTCACTATGCAGCTTCAAGACACTCTTGAAGGACGAGAGGTAAACTAAATTCAATTAATCAAATCATCATTCCCTGAACCTTTTTCCCAACTCAGTTGGGGTCGGCTTTACAGTCTAACTGTGATGCGGCTGAACTTCGATATTTTCCGTGAAGCGACTGCCATCTGACCTCCACAACCAATGATCTAATGACCAATGGCGATATCGAAGTTCCAAGTTAGGCTGGTTGGACTTTTGAGGGCTCCAACTACCCGTAACGACTGCCATAGATATTTGTATGGCAACCGGGACCGACGGCTTAACGTGCTCTCCGAGGCACTTATAAACCTGCGATAAATACACACATAACTTCGAAAAGCATCGAAAAGTCATTGGTGTGTGCCATGGTAAACCTGGGATCGAACTCGGGACCACGTCTCAGCAGTCCATTACCCATACCACTAGGCTACCGCGGCTTTTAATTAATCAAATAGCCTATCGCAATTCACTGGACATAGACCTCTCCCAATGTTGATGGAACTTACTACGGTATTGCTTGGTCTTACTAATTGGCGACTTCCGTGCCGTGGCGGTAGTGAGCACAACTGCTAAGCAGGAGGCGCGGGTTGGATTCCCGCTCAGCGCAATTATTTGTGGACATGTATATGAATGTTTCTATGTATAATATGTATGTGTTTACAAAAAAGATGTATGAAAGTATGTTTATCTGCATTCTAGAACCGTTAACACAAGCTAGTTGAGCTATGCTTACCATATGTCTACTGACGTAGATTGTCCTACAATATTTTGCTAAGACTTCACCCCGCTGTCTGTCTGTCGTAATTCATATGTGTTTTAATATGGTATGTAATACGTTTGTCCACAGTGTATTGTGAAAGATTTCGCCGATCGCTGCCACGGTATTGTTCAGGAGGCGATGAAATGGGCGCCACAGTCCACTAGATCACACTTACAAGAATATCTTAATCAGGTTAGCGTATTAATAATAACCTTAATCATAATTCAATCAATATTTTATTTATATTTGCGAATACAGGTTCAAATTATGGCATTGGTTTAAAGTTTACTCATTCCGCATTCTACCAAAAAGGCATGCAAATATAAAGTTTAATTTTGAAAGTAAAAATACTTGTATATAATAAATGTAAAGTAAATGAAAGTCTTTCTTGACATTTATTCGTTTCTTAACATTTCATATGGATAATTATAATATTGTGTTAATGCATGCCTTAGATTGCCTACTCTGTCGTGTTAGGAGGTACCTTGTAAAGATGGATGTAGAAGTTATAAAATAAATAATTAAAATAAAAATTTAGACTCGCTCGCCATTTCTAATTAGCAGCTACCATAGACTTTTTAAACTTCTATTCTAGATATTTAATTGTAGAATTTTGTAATGTCATGTTTCAATTTTATACTGCGTTAATAATAATAATAATACTTTCATAAGAAAAACGTCAACTCGCATTATGTCGTCTTTTTATTTTTTGTACTGATGTTTTTTTAATGAAATTATTATTGTTTCATTTAGCTTTACTGATATGGAGAGATAATGCTAATTAAGCGGTATAAAAAAAGTAAAAAACCGCTCCCAAATCTTCAGCCTTGGGACAAGCGGTTGCCACCCCCTGTATAAGATGACTGTTTCTTGTTAATAAGATTATTCCATGACTGTTTTATCCAATAGGTACCAAACTCCACCCTATGGCACCATTGCGGCTTGGCCCTTGCGACAGGAGCTCTATTAGGAGCAGCGGGCCTAAACCGAATGTCGGCGCCCTTACCGCGATCCGCGCTTGACAAACGACCACCATGTGTGACTCAGGACTCGGCCGCCTTGTTAGCGGTAGTGTCGCAGAGGAGTCGATACGCGGGTGAAGTAAGTGATATACTTTTAGCACCTTATTAACTTTTAAACTTTCGCGTTCCATGATTATATTAATATGTAAATGGGAATTAACGCGATCATGGTATAGGTATATACATACCTTTGGAATGCCTGACGTTTCGACCAGGTTTCACCGGCCGTGGTCACAGGCTGACTGTCTCAGCCGCGCACGCCCTCCGTCGTCGAGTCCGTGAGGTAGCTCGCTGTTCATCTACCCGCACATTTTCGAAAATGATACCATGAACCTATACCATGATCGCGTTAATTCCCGTTTACATATTATTTTAGCACCTTCTTTACATTATACATAATTGATAATACACTTGTACTTCTTCACTGTATTTATTATTGCACCTAACCGGTTTCGGTTTTGCCGCGGCATTCTCAAAGGTTTACCTTTACACTGGCTTAATTCTTTACATTAGACAACTCAAACGAAACTCGAGTTGTCAAGTGAAGTTGCTTTGTCTCATCAACCAATCAGCAATGCTCAATAAGCAACGGCAAGATGGCGGATTTTACCGGATTGGTGGAATTGGAGTTGACGAAACTGCAGTTTTTTTTCTCGTTGCCTAATGTAAACACAGCCTTACTCTAGGCTCTGCCAACCGGCTTCGCCTTGCGGCATTCTCATAGGTTTACATTGACAGTTAACCTTTCAGAATGCCGCAAGGCGAAACCGGTTAGGTACGGTCCCCTGTAATATGTATACGTTTTAGAACTTTTTCACATTAAACTTGTCGAATTTTACCGTTTCATGTCATAATGTTGACTTGTCATTTATTATTGTGACAAGGTTCCAAAGTGTATACATATTATGTGTGACTGTACAAAAATATATAGAAAGAAAGAAAGAAAGAAGAAAGAAAAATATTTTTATTTTCAAATCTGCTGCAGCACACAACAATAAAACATAAACCGAAACCAAAAAAACCTTATAAAATAAAAATAAAATGAAATAAAATAAAACTTGCAACGGCAACACTGCCCATAGATAATCTATGAAATAACTGTTGAGGTTGACATAAGACATACAGTGGAGAAGTACAAGTGTGTTATCAATATCAATCATGTAAATTTTGTTGATATAGATCGCCGGCTGGGTGAGTGCCGAGGGAGGCGGGGAGGCCGCCCTATGGCGGGTGGGCGCTCGCCTGCACACCGCGCTACGTGACGCGGGCACCAGCGGCAGCGAGACGTCTCACCGCGCCGCGCTCTGGCGCGCGACTGCGCTGCTAGTTCACGCGCGTCACCACCTACCGCATACGTCGCCTACTGCCAGGGCTCTGCTGCATGCCGTCGGTGAGTTACACTTCACTATCACTATATCGGTTGATTGGGTTAGTAGCTTTATGCCTATATCTCGATAAGACTAGGTATCAATATGACTAGATCGCTTTATGACTAAATCTCAATATGACTAATTCGCTTTTGGTCTAGATAGCTATACGACCATGTATCTATATGTCTTGTTATCAGATTGACCTAATATCAATATGACGTACAATGGCATCGAAAAGTGGCTCTTCAGGGCTCTTCAATCTCACACTTCACCATACTTTATAGTGGTTTCGGAAAAAAAGATTTTGGCCACAATTTCTATAGTAAAATCGTAAGGAAGTCCTAATTTGGCGAAAAATATTTTTTTTATTACTCGTCCCATACATTTTTCTGTTCACCTGTACATTATTGCCATACATAAAGTATTTTTTTTTTCTTTAATAATTAAAACTTCTAGTCGATTTTGCTACAGAAACTGTGTGTGAAACAAAATATTCTTTTTCCGAAACCACTATAAAATCACCGTAATAATAAAACAAAGTCGCTTTCTCTGTCCCTATATCCCTATGTATGCTTAAATCTTTATCCCCATGTTTATTTCCAGCTTGGTCGCAAGTAGAAATCTTCACCGAAGACGCAGTCACCTCAGCAGTAGAATGTTGGCAGTGGCTAACGACTGCTCGACCGGATCTGGAGATTAGACTGTTGCAGGAGATCTTTGCGGCGTGGCAGAGTACGGTGGATAGGAAGTTGGGGTTGTTCTCCAAGCAATATGATGAGACTAGTCCATTGGCTGCTCATGAAGGTAAGCGAACCTTTATGTTTCTTATAAATCGGTAGTGTATCAAAAACTATTGCTGTAAGTGGTTTCTAGATCGATTTGAAAGTGTTAGCGAAGTATATTTCTAATTTTTAAAAATAAGTCGGGTTTTCTTTCTTGACGCTATAACTCCAGAACGCACGAACCGATTTCCACGGTTTTGGATTCGTTGGAAAGGCTCGGGCTCCGTGAGGTTTATAGCAAAGAAAATTCAGGAAAACTTTCAACAGAAAAGCGGGCAAATCATTTCTCACATAACGAAACGGAGTTCGCCGGGTTTGCTAGTTTATTTATAATACATTTGTGCCTACTCCATCGGGAATAAATATCTAAGTTCGTAAAATGACAACAGTCAAAGATATTTTGAATTTTGACGATATCTTGAAATATCGATATTTATATCGATTCTATTTAATATACAATCGAATTATCCTGGATCGTAAAATCGTTGTAACTATAGTGTAAAGAACTTTAATCATAGTAATCTGATCTGAATTTAAAATTTTTCTTCGATCACTTTAAACATCGATATTCCGATCAATTTGATCCCTAAACGTGACATTTTATTTTAATTATATTTTCATGTTTTAGGTGCAAGACTAGAGCCCCATCCGCCCTTCGTAGCACCTCACGCAGTTTGGGTTCGATATCTGAGTGAGGTCGCTGAGACAGCAAAGTATAACAGCGTGGAGAAGGTGGAAATGTTGGCTAGTCTGCTGCACAGGTCATTGCCGATTACGGTCGGTGATGTGAGAGACCATATCAACAGGCATGTGGAAGCTGTTGGAGTCAGATTCAGGTTTGATTGATTTTCGTATAATTTTTTTTATAATAGTGTCTGACGTGATTGACATTACGCGACCATAGATAACCAACAGTGAAACGGGTATACGTCTTTTGGGTGGTCGTGTTATTTTTTATTTATTTTATATAAATATAAATAAATATTTATGTTTTGTTTCAAATTGTGTTCATGTATTATGTAATGTGCGTTATGTTTTCAATGAAATGTGTTATCTTTCTTTCTTAATTCCCGGCACATATTTTGGCCATAAGTCAGACCCCGCAATAACGCAAGTAAGGTAGCCTAGTGGTATGGGTAATGAACTGCTGAGACGAGGTCTCGGATTCGATCCCAGGTTTTACCATGGAACACACCAATGACTTTTCGATACTTTTCGAAGTTTTCTGTGTATTTATCGCAGGTTTATAAGTGCCCGGTTAATGGCAATAGGCTAGCCACCTATTGGGACCTAAACATAAACTGGCGAAATGTGGGTGCTAGCACCTCCGCCTAAGGGGATATAGGCGTGCGTTTATGTTATGTTATGTTAAGTCACAGGCGAAACGAGCCTGATGCGCCCGGAATGGTTTGATATAATTGGTGGTTACGGGCGTCAAGATATATGCCGGCTCTTTGGTAGTCGATTGTTACACATATACCAACTACTACTAATTTCACTGGTCGGTGCCAAATTCGTCTCTAGCGCAGGAGACAAATCGGTATTCCTATTGACAGCACAAAAACTCTTTAGTAAGCACTGGTTACCCTACTCACCTCCAGAAACACAACACTAGGTTATTATTAGCTGCGACAGAATATGTAGGGCAGAGGTACGTCCCCTGTCGAACTTCTGAATATTTGTTTTTTTTTTTGTTAAACTTCTAACTTTCTTCACAGGCTCCTATCCTGTGGTCTCTCCCTCCTCCAAGGCGACATCCTCCCCCGTTCTTTAGCCCGCAACATTCTCCGCGAGAGGGTCTACTCGGCCTGTATGGACTACTTCTGTCGAGGGCTCCAGTGTCCTGCGAAGAGCTCCAGCGCTCTGAGAGAGGACATCATATCACTGATCAAGTTCTGGCAACTCATGCATTCTGATAAGAAATATTTGAAGAGCAGTGATATTGGCGGTGAGTTTTGATCTTATGGACACTATAATATATAATAATTTTGCTAGAAAATGACATTAAATTGGCATGCAAATTGTTTTTATTTTAGATTGACATGGTCATTTACACATTCACTGTTAAATTCATCGAGATATTTACCATGTTTGTTTATTTCGTTGAATAACCGGAGTGTGAATGAGTGGCGGCGCGCGTAGTAAACGAGTGAGAAAGAGGGTAGACCGATACGGTTGGCCTCAATAAGAACTAACTCGCCGGTCGTCAGTACACCGTGATCATGGCGCTTGCAACAGTGCCGAAATATCCGGAATATTCAACGAAATAAACAAACATGGTAAATATCCCGATGAATTTAACAGTGAAACTGTTCTTAAATGAAAGTTACTATCCTGTGGAACAAAACGGTTGGTTAATTATGAAGCAATGATTACGCTTCTTAAAATTTGAAACGGTAAAGTTAACACCCACAGAAGAACTTTAACAAGAATAGAAGCCCAATAATATACTTTGCATTACATGTTAAAAAATATAACGTCACGCCTTTGTAACGATTTTGTGTAGAGCGTTTTCGGTCGGTCGAGAAAATGAGTTTTTAAAATCAAAATTACTTAAAACTATATGTAAGAAAATTGTATATAAGAATAATAATAATAAATAAAATGTATATAAGAAAATAAATGTATATAAGTTATGTTAAATGTAGTAAATTTCACATTAGCAGAGTTCATTATACTATTATTAATTTTTCATTAAAACGTATTTTCGAGCATAAAAACGTATTCATCCCTCTTAACCAATCAAAGCATCACGAGGTCAAAGGACCCACCTCATTGGTTGATCATTTTTCTTATATGGGTTGGTCAAACTTTTCGCCACTCTTACTCATGATTTTTCCCTGTTTTTATCACGTTAGGTAGGTAGGCGTTCTATAACAAACCTCTTATGAACAGTGCAATAATAGTACATATTTGTATTACTTACAGGTGAATACGAACTCATGGGCCCTAACAGTCAACAAAGCGTGTATACATCCAACTCACCTACAGACAACCGGTCTTCGGTCAACGGCAGCGATATAGGCAGTCGACAGACCACCGGCTGGATTAACACGGTAACTAATTATCATCATCATCATCATCATTATCATTATCATTATCATTATCATTATCATTATCATCATCATCATCGTCCGCATTAAAATTCGTGTGGTGACAGAGAACGAATATCACCATCCCATCTCATTTGAAGCGTGTTGTAAGAGCGACTGACGGAAAAACACGCAATCTATATCTCTATATCGCTGCGAGAGAAGGTAAACTGAAAATAAAACCTTGTACCAATTCGTCTGGCCAGGGTGGAGACAGTAGGCCAAAGCTTCCCTACATTGGGAGAGGCCTATGTCCAGCTGTGGATTGATTAATTGTTCACTCTTTAACAGATTTTGCCGCGATTTCTCAGTAGATCCAATTTATCGACCCAGCAGAAGGGAAATTCCCTTCGGGAATATAGGCGCGCGAATGCTCTTTGTGTGCCTAAACTGAATAAACAAAAGTGATTCTTTGATTCTTCTTTGTTTTAAGGTACCTATGTCTACGACTACATTGAGCAGTGGGGCGGGCAGTGTAGTCGGCAAGCGTTCCAACCGCAGCGTGAAACCGCCCGTCAAACCGCAAGACACTTTCGTTAAGGATTATGTTAAGAAGAGAAACTTGATCCTGGAACTCATGGTGAGTACACCTCATGGGGTAATTTGATCATCAACTCCCGACGGGAAAAGGTCCAACCTTCTGGGAATTTTCCGTGACTGCCAACTTACCTCCACAAGCTCTGTAGTTAAACCAGTTGTTGAATTTTATAGGGCTATTGAAAATGTTTTTATAACAACCGGGGCCGACCAACAGTTTACCATACTTTCTAGGGCATATAGAGACCTCAAGCCCTCATTACCTCAAGCCTGCCCTATCCAATATTGCTTTACCAAAACCTACTCTGCTACCACTTCACTATACTCCAATTGATGTACTTATCTAAAGATAAAAAAAAATCTTGTAAATTTTTACAAAAACACATGTTATACTATTTGTATTATTTAATTAGGCTTACTAACTAGTGATTCGCTACCGGTTTTTAGTTTTCAAACAGCGCTTCTAAGCAGAAAAATATTTTGATATCGAGTTTTTAAATAAATCATTATTAAAAAGACACACCATGATTGTTTACGTTTAGTTAAGTACCTTAACAAATGGAGTAAAGCTCCAGAGCCCTTATAAAGTAACTTTTTCATTACAGGCGGTAGAAATAGAATTCCTAGTGACTTGGCACAATCCTCACAGCCGCATTGAGCAGGCAGTGCCAGGGGAAGACAATATAGCGACTTGGCGGTCCAAGCCCAACACTGATCGGCACTGGCGGGACTACGCCAAGCTTGCCTGGGACATAAGTCCCACTTTAGCTGTGTTTTTGCCTGAAAGGTAAGTCTTGAAAAAACATATGAAAATGTCAATTCAGAAACTCTTTCATGAGACTTTGCCTTCAGCTTAACATCGGGCCAGGTGAAGTCAAATTGACGTCCCAAAAATAAAATAAAGTTATAATAATAATATCCACCATGCAGTAAATCATTACAGCAGTTACAGTAAACAGGTAAAAATTTCTACTTCTTCTTCTTCTTTTCTTTTTCTTAGATGGCAACATATCAACTCAATTTAGGGGACAATCTTACCAGTGTCGAGTTGGGAATTTTCATTTTATTTTGTGATAAGTATAGTTGGAATGATTGTTGATGATGATGATGATGATGATGATGACGACGATGACGGATGACAGTTGCCCTAGTAAAGTAGTGGAGACTTTACTAGAAAAACACTGCAGCGCTTTGACACTTCGCGTTCCCGCCAAAACTCCCAAATGTCTACTTACATTTCTTTTTCGTATAATTTTCTTTAAAATAACATGTTGCTATCCTTCCTTAATATATTTAACGTTTTTTTTTTCAGGCTGAAGAACGAAGGCATAATACAGGAAATACGGCGTAAAGTGCAAGCTCAACCTACTGCCGTCTCTCACGTGCCACAAGCACTCAAATACCTCGTTACTACTGAGACACTCCTCAATGATGCTCATGAGGTAAGGCATTCTGAAAACATTTTGGTCGAGACATCCGAATATCGTCCTTTTTTATCGTGTACAAAATCCCCACGGATACTACCTTCACCAAAACCGATGGAGGTGATTATGTCGGACTCGAACCGACCAAAACGCACGCCGTCCATGGGTCCTTGATTCCCGGAGGTGAGATTATACAAGACATATCTCTCGCACCCCGGCAGACCCGGGGACATCTCTGTTGAGTTGACCCTCTTTCCCGAATGTGGGGACCATGGTGTCCCCATCTATTTTGTATGGTATTTTGCGCCATCGCCGTGGCCGTCCAGATGCCCTCTTTTTTTTATCTTGCGAAGAATCCCCACGAATACCCCCCACCGGAACCGGTTGGTAGGCTATGTCGGACTCGAACCGACTAAAACGCACTCCGTCTTTGGGTCTTCAGTTGCCGGAGGTGAGGTAGTAGCCAACATATCCCTCGCACCCCGGCAGACCCGGGGCCTGCTCTTCGAGATGACCCCCGTCGGGTGTAGGGACCACAGTGTCCCCAACTAGCCCCCGGGTATGGTGAGGCGCACTTTGCGCCGCCGCCACGGCCTGCTTCTGCTAGGGTGACAGGCGGCTCCACCCGTCACCCCCAGGCCTGCGCTCATGGAGGACGGAGGTCATTCTGCGACCTCCGACGTCCGAGTAGCCGTCCAGATGCCCTATGGCGCATTTGGACAGATTCTCAACTGGAGAGGATGTGTACAGTTCAGGACATAGAGTATTATATTCTAGAGAGTAATATCACCGTTCTCGCACTCCGCAGCTGGTCCACATGATCACGTGGGCCCGCGTGACGCCGGTGGAGGCCCTCTCGTACTTCAGCCGGCAGTACCCGCCGCACCCGCTCTCCGCACAGGCGGCCGTCAGCACTCTGACGTCATACCCGTCTTCAGCGCTCCTGGTGTACATACCCCAGCTTGTACAAGCGCTGAGACACGATACGGTGAGTTATGCATACAGGGTATATAGGGGTATGTAGGACAATCTGGGAATAGGACCATCTGGGATTGGGACCACCTGAAACAGCGTGACGAGTTTGGGAATGGGACGTTCTGCTACAAAACGGCCGAAGGCCCCTGGTGGTACTCATGGTAAAAAAAAAAATTTGGCATGAAAAAAAATGACGGCTAAGCAAATGCTTTTTTTTTTTAGCATTGTTTCATAAAAAAACCTCACTGCAAAAAAAAACAAGTGGCGCCATTTTGCAAGTTCATGTTTTTTTCATGAAATTTTTGTTTCATTCAGCTTTACTAACTACCGATAGAGAGTGAATAACACAAGTTAAACGGTTCAAAAAAAAAATTTGCGTCCCCGCAATTTCTTATAGTGCCAATATGTTGTTTACCATGAGTACTACCAGGGGCTTTCGACTTCGTGAGGGTTCCCCTTCCACCCTGTATTGGGCCATCTAGAACTAAACCGAGTAGTGGCTTGTAGAATGTTAAACGAAAAAAATATTTTCTAGGATATTCCATACATTGCTAGTTATCTCAAAATCTAAGGCCTGTATTCCAAAACAATATCAATTAGCCCATTGCAGTCCACTGCTGGTCATGACCTCCTCCAATGTGCCTCCGCTCTCTGTCTTCAGTCTGTCCCAACCGTCTTTTTCAGGTAGTGGGTCCAACTGGACGCTGGCTAGACGGACTGTCATTGTAACTATTTAGGAAAAGTTGTTAAAAATTTCCAATGTTATTTTCAGATGGGCTACGTCGCGGAGTTGATAAAATCTTTAGCGAAAAAATCTCAAGTAGTGGCGCATCAACTCATCTGGAATATGCACACAAACATGTATACCGATGAAGAAATGCATAACAAAGATGGTGGGTATATTAACATACTAAAATGAACCTTATTTCTATAAGATTAAAGTTGAAAAAGTGACTGCCAGTCACAGTCATGTGGAAGATCACACGACGAACTGAAACGGATATATACCTGCATCTTGCTTTTACTTGATGCAACATTTTTGGGTATCATATCCAGAGGGCTATATACATATATGTCATATACTGAGACTCCACTTTTGTCTGTCTGTCTGTCACCAAGCTGTGTCTCAGGATCAGGGGTCAGGTAGTTAGACAGCTGAAATTTTCACAGGCGATATATCTCTGTTGACTTTATAACAACAAATACAATAAAAGCAATAAAAAATAAAAGAAAATTTAATTATGACTTAGATATTTATATGGAACCCTTCGTGTCCGATTCACACTTGACCGGTTTTTATATAGTATAAATAAACATTAAAAACTTAATTTGATTATGAGAACACAGACCTCTATAGTACTCGTACAAACTTTGTATGCGACCGGGACTAACAGTGTGATGATGATTATTGTAACTTCCTGTTTACTTATACGTTAACGTTTCGGCCAAAAGCATTATTCGACGTGCTGGAAGCGTTGACGAAGAACATCGTGGACGCGCTCTCCGGTCCAGCGAAGGCGTTCTACGAGCGGGAATTCGACTTCTTCGGTCAAATCACGAACATCTCCGGAATCATCCGACCGTTCCCGAAGGGTACCGAGCGGAAACGAGCGTGTTTGGAAGCGCTGAAAAATATCAAGGTACTAGCTAATATCTGCGTGACCCTGTTTTTTAACCATACGAGTAATTTTTGGACCCCAACTGAGTTGGGAAGAGATTCAGAGAATGATGATGATGAGTAATTTTTTTGGGATTTTCGAAAAAATGGCCGTATCGGTGAAGCCATTTTCGAATTAGGCTTAGTTACCTATTTTTCCCGACTGCCGGAGAACGGAGGGTAATCTTTTTGGTGTATTGATGTTGGACAATAATTATAATGAATGGAGGTTGGACAAGACATATCCCGATCCTAACTGACCAGTACCTCTGCCCTATAGAATACCGCGGCTAATAATAACCTTGTGTTCGGTTAGCGGCGGTGAGTAGGGTAGCCATAGCTCACTGCAGAAGTTTTGTGTTTTCAGCGGGAAGACCGATATACTTTGCTTTGTCTGTGACAACAGAGAAACTATCTTAACCTTCAACCTTCCCCCCTCCCCTCCCCCTCTTCCCCTCTGGTGTTGCAAAGTTCTTGGACCACGGCATCCACTTTCCATGAGGCGCTTGTCTGCCACCTAAGTATCAAAAAATACTCTGCGACGAATATTTTCTACTCGCTAAATATATTTTTGACTTATGTATATTATCTTGCCCGATTTCAGGTTCAGCCCGGATGTTATTTGCCTTCAAATCCAGATTCGATGGTTGTAGACATCGATTACAAGAGCGGTGAGTTCAATCTCCTCAGTAGCCTTAGCACGAAATACTATCGAATTAGTAATGTAAAGGTATCGACAGAACGGAGCATTGCGATTGGCGGGCTACACACTCACACAGGTTCACAAGAGACAGACTGCCAATCACAATGCTCCGTTCTCTCGAAACCTTTACATTACGAATTCGATAGGAGTTCATGCTAGAGCTACAAGTATACAAGTTTCTAAGTCTCATACGTTACTCTCTCTCCACTGATGATCCTTGATCATTTTCAACCTTCAAATGTCTTCGAAAAATTAAAGCAAGTAACAATAGAATCGGCGCTATTGTCAATTAGACATTACAAAAATATTTACGTACTGGATAACACCCTTACTTTGCTTACTAGTCTATATTTATAAAATAGGCTGGGTAGGTTCTCTAGCTAAAGATAGGTAAAATTGATTTGAATTATGAAATTTTCATAGAATTATTTACCCTACAGAAATTACATAATTGATCAAATCAAATCAATACAAAATTTATTAACTATAGATTACATTTTCACATTATATTTATACATTATACATTATACATTATGTTTATACATTATACATCTACTAATTTGTTTGTCACAGATTGTCATTGACAACATCTACTAATATATTATTTACCACCCAATACCTACTTAATACGCGATACCTACTTAACCTGACAACTTGCCATTTATATAGGTTGTAAGATAAGATAAGGTAAGATGTACAAAAACATTTTACAATCAAAGATTTAAAATTAAATTGATCCTAAAACAAACAACATTGATGTTGTAGGTACTCCTATGCAAAGTGCTGCTAAAGCTCCATACTTGGCAAGGTTCAGGGTTCGGAAGTATGGCATAGCAGAGATGGAGCACACCGCTATGGCCATAGCGGCTGGTGAAGATCTTCCCACGGTGAGTAATATGTTAGAAATGAACTTAAATGTAGCATTTTAACCCTTGAAGACAAACGAGGGTAATAATAATAATATATGTCTTTATTGAAAAGCCAACCCCAGCTGAGTTGGGAAAAAGGTTCAGAGAATGATATGTCTTTATTGTACACCAAGTATAAAAAGATACAGAACAAATACAATGCAACAATGGTAATACAGGGTGTAATTGAGTGTGTCCATGCGATTATTCCGTAACTATTACAGTAATCAAAAAACCTGTTTATTTGTGTATTTATGGCATTATAGCTCCCAAATAGATGGCCTGATTTTATTGCAGTTTTTGGAGTGAAGTCGACTTTAAGCGTACTTTTTGTGGAATGTTTTTGTGGAATATTTTTGTGGATTACTAAAATGTGTACAGTTCGTTGTCCAATATTAAGCGCACTCAATAGGAGAAAACGACCAAAGCCAGTCGTGTCTAAACAGCCATCATAGCGGGCCGCAACTATAGTGTTCCCTTCTAATGGCAGTCCTGAATCGCACGTTGCTTGTGCTCAACGAGTTATCGGATATAGTAGATATATTTCGTGTTCGCGCAGTGAATTCACAGAGGCCGTTTAGTCACTTGTGTAGATAATTATTGCATGTTGGTTTTTAGATTATCCTACTCCCATTGCATTTGGGTTTTTAGGTTATCATAATGGTTGTAAATGATTATTAAATAAATAAAATATTGTTATGTAAACAGGAAGAAGGCAAGGACCGTTACACTGGAATTGCAGCAGAGGTGTGGCAGGCAGCCATATTCAAAGTGGGCGATGACGTCAGACAAGACATGCTCGCGCTCCAAGTGATATCATTATTCAAGAACATCTTCCAACAAGTTGGGCTTGACTTGTACCTGTTCCCTTATAAAGTGGTCGCTACTGCTCCAGGGGTGAGTGTGACGATACATACAGGAGTTTCATCCCGCGCACGCTCAAGCTGTGAAATGAGCTCCCTGCCGTGGTTTTCCCAAGCGACTACAATATGGGGTTCTTCAAGAAGGGCATTAGAAGGTTTCTACAGGGTAGGCAGCACGTGTGTGACGCCTATGGTGTTGCAAACGTCCATAGGCCACGGTGGCCGCTTCCCATCAGGTGGGCCATGTGCTTGTCTGCTACCTAAGTGGTATAAAGAAAAATATATATTCGCGCTTGTAAATCCCATAAGATTATGATTTTCGGCTCCCTTTAATAGGTGTTGCGACTAGTTCTGTCAAGCACATAAAATAACACATATTGACTGTTGGTCATTAATATTTTTGAACGTATGAGCGTATAGTATTTACATTTAAGTTTCTCATTGGTGTTAATAGTTGGTATGAGTTTGATAAAATGTTTATATAGACCGAAAAAAAATGTATGTGACAGATGACTTATGAATTTTAACATGACATAACATAAACTCACGCCTATATACCTGAAGG
Source organism: Pelosia muscerda (assembly GCA_963691645.1). Taxonomy (NCBI): domain Eukaryota; kingdom Metazoa; phylum Arthropoda; class Insecta; order Lepidoptera; family Erebidae; genus Pelosia; species Pelosia muscerda. The sequence goes on from OY829118.1 coordinate 4,793,916, forward strand.
AGTAGACAGAGGTGCTAGCACCCACATTTCGCCTGTTTATGTTTAGGTCCCAATGTAATAGGTGGCGAGCCTATTGCCATTAACCGGGCACTTATAAGCCTGCGATAAATACACACATAACTTCGAAAAGCATCGAAAAGTCATTGGTGTGTGCCATGGTAAAACCTGGGATCGAACCCGAGACCTCGTCTCAGCAGTTCATTACCCATACCACTAGGCTACTTATGAATTTTAGCATGTTGAAAGTTGTTTTTTTTAATTATAGTTTTAATTTTTTTTTATTTCAGTGCGGTGTAATAGAATGTGTTCCCAATGCGAAGTCCCGCGACCAGCTCGGCAGACAGACCGACATAGGCATGTACGAGTACTTCATTAAGAAGTACGGCGATGAGACTAGCAGAGAGTTCCAGGTATGAGTGTAGAAAGTAGATTTTATTTATTTAAAGAGCTCCTATATTATTTTCAGAAATTATATACATTACTTAATCAATAAATTAGCAATCCACTGTTGGACATTGGCGTTGCCCAATGTGCATCACTGCTCCCGATCCTCCGCCTCTATCCTACCCGCCTTTTTCAGGTCATCAGTCCGCCAGGGGGCGTCCTACCTTCCATTTGGCTCGTACATTACAAATCGATTTATGTTTAATTCGATGCAATTCGATTATATTGTTTTTTAGAACTTCTTGAAACTGCGTTATGATTATATTGCTATCGATATAATGAATATGTATAATGATTTTTATCGACATATACATATAAACTAAAAATGATTTGTATAATATCCATCCTTAACCGTACATACCTACTTATAACGATCGGAAAACAACTTGAAATATATCCTAAATTAATTCTCTTATTACAAAAGAAAAAGTTCTTTTACGTAGATAAGATTATAGATTATGAAATTCCTTACCGGCGCACGTGCTTCCTTCTTCCTACAGTCCCGGGTCCTTTAAGAGGGCGTGAAGAAGTATCTGATGAAGCCGTCAAGCTGAGCGCCACCATTGTAGCACTGAACGTGTTTGCAACTTAACATCAGGCGAGGAGAAGTCAAATTAACGTGCCATAAATAAAAAAGGGCTGATCAATTCCCACCGGGGTTGATAAGAGAGGTTATGTCGGATTCGAACCGACTAAATCGCACGCCGTCTTTGGTTCTTTAGTTGCCGGAGGTGAGATAGTAGCGAACATATCCCTCGTACCCCGACAGCCCCGGGGCCCTCTTTCGAGATGGAGGTCATGCGTCAGGCGCCAATCACTAGCTCAAATTGCGTTATTGGTTGATCAGTTATATTAGTTGATTCATACAGTGCACTTGCGAATTTCCCCACACTTGTTCAAGATATTTGCCAATATTAAACTTTCTACAAATTGTAATAAAGCTCTTTTTTGTTTTAGGCTGCTCGAAGGTGCTTCGTGACGTCGATGGCCGCGTATAGCGTCATCGGCTTCTTACTGCAGATCAAAGACAGACATAACGGGAACATTATGTTGGACACAGACGGACATATCATTCATATAGGTATGTTTTGATGAAGCCTTTAGTTGAACTGATAGTTTATCATCAGTGTTGTGCCGAAGCCTCCGTGGCGTGACGGTAGTGCACGCGACTGCTACGCACAGGGCGCGGGTTCGATCCCTGCTCAGTGCAAAAAGTTGTATGCATGAATATGACTGATTGCACTGGTCTGGTCGTGCCTCGGAGAGCACGTTAAGCCGTCGGTCCCGGTTGCCATACAGACATCTATGGCGGTCGTTACGGGTAGTTGAAGCCCTCAAAAGTCCAACCAGTGTAAGTGTAGGTCCCAAAATAATAGGTGGCGAGCCTATTGCCATTAAACGGGCACTTATAAACCTGCAATAACTACACACACAACTTCGAAAAGCATCGAAGAGTCATTGGTTTGTGCCATGGTAAACCTGGGATCGAAGACGAGACCTCATCTCAGCAGTCCATTACCCATACCACTAAGCTACCGCGGTTCTACTTCGTATTAGTTTAAATTTATTACAACCAAATATAGATTATATCTGTGTAACGCAAAAGAAGTATGGTAATGCAAAGCTTCAAACGGCGTCTACTAACGGCGCAAAACTATCTTTGCGGATATTGATACGCAATATCCGTATCCGCGGCTATATATATTTCAAAATGACATCACTAATTATCTAAAATATTTATTATTATTCGCAGATTTCGGCTTCATGTTCGATTCGTCCCCGGGCGGGAACTTGGGCTTCGAACCCGACATCAAGCTGACCGACGAGATGGTGATGGTGATGGGGGGTAAGATGGAAGCTCCCCCCTTCCGATGGTTCTGTGAGCTGTGTGTGCAAGCTTTCTTAGCTGTCAGGTGATTAATTTTTTGTAGTTTAACTTAATGTTTTAATCTTAGAGGGTGAACTTAATTTATAATTAAATGAACTACGTGGGTAGTTCAGTTTATTTAATAGCTGCTTAAACTCAGTGACTTGCTAGTTTGTTCGTTCGCTAACATCATTCCTATTTCTATTATCCTTGAGCTGAGTTAACCAAATAATTTTTACTACAATGAGTAGATTATAGCTAGTAAAACCACTGGCGCCATCAGGTTTATTTTTTTATCAACTTAAGCTATCCATGCACTTTTGCAGCTTAGGGTGTAACCACATTAATCGACGCGGAATCGGCTTAAGCCGAGTGCGTATCACCACACTACTCGGCTTATCGCCGATTAGTTATTGCGACGGCTGTTGACATGCGATCGGCAGTCGATTTCTCCGAACGGCCGTCACGACGGCTGTTCACTTACGTTCGGCAGTCGACTCCTCCGAATGGCTGTCACGGCCTCTGTTCAATTACGTTCGGCAGTCGACACCTCCAAGGCACGCGAGCGGATTCATTCGACTGCTACCCAACGCCGATCGGCCATCTTCGGCGCCATTCGGCTACTGTCGTAGATGAAGGCATGCGAACGGTTGATTCAACTGCCGTTCAACGCCGTTCGACCGTCTCCAGCGCTGTTCGGCAGCAGTCGGAAACGTTCCGCTGGATTCAGCGCCGTACGAATGCGATCAGCTAATCGACAAACGGTTCGATTCGCCGTCGGCTGATGCCGCGTCGCGTCGGCCGAGCCGAGCCGATGCGAAAGCTATTAGTAACACTCTTATTCCGTCGGCATAAAGACTTTTTTAACCGGCTTCAGCCGATTCCGCGTCGATTAATGTAGTTACACCCTTATCGTACATATATATACCTGGAGGCCCGGTAGGTGGGTAGGTTCAATAAGTCTTTGACGTTGTGGCCTATATGTTATTCCCGTCTATAATCTATCCTTGTACCAAAAATCATCCAGATCCGTTCAGTCGTTTAACGTAAAAGAGTAACAAACATTCAAACATCTGCACAAACTTTAACATTTATGCTCTCTCTCATAAACTCCACGCCTGTATCCCCGAAGGGGTAGGCAGAGGTGCTAGCACCCACATTTTGCCAGTTTATGTTTAGGTCCTAATGTAATAGATGGCGAGCCTATTGCCATTAACGGGGCACTTATGTTATTATTAAGATTTCAGCGATTATTGTTACTTATATATTTTTTTCAGGCCTTATCAAGAAGCGATCATATCAATGGTATCACTAATGTTGGACACCGGCCTCCCCTGCTTCCGTGGAGCAACCATACGACAGCTCCGTTCCCGGTTCGCGCCAAATTCCACAGAGAAAGAAGCAGCGGCATACATGTTATCTGTTATCAGAAATTCCTTCCTGAACTTTAGAACTAGGACCTATGATATGATTCAGTATTATCAGAACCAAATACCTTATTAGACTACATTTAGAGTTCGTTTTACAATGTCAGGTTATGCTATTTAGAACTTTCTATGTGATGACTTACGGTCTTCTTTGTAATGGCTGTGTGGTATAACATCTAAGTTCTAACGAAGGTAAATGTGGTATCAATTGGTACAGTCTGAAAACAATCATAGCGCGATGCAAGATTGTTAGTTTCGATGTAGTTTGAGTTGATTTCGTTAGATGGCGCTGATTGTATGGTCCTCTTGTTACAATTTGACTATTTTTAATTTCTCCCGTTTTTTTTCTCTTGTTATTGTCTATTGTCTTAGAGTCCACGAAACGCTTTAGACCCTTATGTAAAACTTACATCACAATGAAACCCTCTTCTGTCTCTTCTTTTTACAGTCCCTTCGGATTCTCCCCCTCCTCTTTCCTCCCCTCACATCACTGAAACATTGAAATGCCGCACGCCTCTTAGGTCTTCGGTTGCCGGAGATGAGATAGCCATTGTGATATCTCGTGTCCCCGCTTAGTCAGGTCGTGTCCTAGGCCCATCTCCGGTTTTGCAATATCCCCCCAGCTTTCTGCCCTAAGCTTCATTTCTAGTCATTAATGACTCCTTCTGAACCTGAATGAATTGAAAATGAAGGAACACTTTCCTTCTACCGCCAAATGTCATCTATAGATTAAATTCATTTTGTTTAGGTACTTAAATAAAGGTGAACAATCTTGTGGCAACTTTTTATAAAAACAAATGTTAAGCAAATAAACTAGACTAACTAACTGACTAACTAGTGGTTCGATACAGGTTTTTAGTCTTCAATATTCGTTACCAAGTAGAAAAGTAAGTAAAGGCACACTAAGATTGTTTAAACCTACGAACTTTAGATAGATTTTTCGTGAACCTAAACAAATGGATTTATAAATAGCTTTAACTTAGACACTGTAAATCGGTATATGGTCACAATCCGCCTCTTTTCTTAAAAGGTAACACCTTTTTTTGTAATCAGTGAAGCTTTTTAAAGCTCATAATATAGGCAAGAATGATATGTTTATACAGATATACAGGGTGCAATTTTTTAATGCCACCTGAAGAGAAAGTGCTCTTAATACTACAGATAGAAAATTTTACTCAAAGGAAACATTCCTTTATTTTTGAAAAGAAACAAAACTGCATTCAATGATTATTAATAATTCGCTTGCCGCACCCGATAATCGAACCCACTAAAATGTCTAAAAGTTGCGCCCTGTACTTTTATTGCATCGATCGTTAGGGTCAATTATAAGGAAGAATTTTTTCTAACAATCTTCATAAATTAAATGAAAGGAAAACAATGAAATCTTAAATGCAGTATTAAGAGTACTTTTCCTTCGTGTGGCATTACAAAATTCCACCCTGTAGATGTTGCTTATCTGCAAGACATAATTCATATAATTTTTGTTTTGTAGTCAGTGGGTGGCGGTAAAGGAGATTACAATGGAAGGGGGTATATAATAAAATATCATTAGTTCTTCGGCTATTTTGTGGTTGAAACAGAAAACAGTATTTTGTATGTTATGGGAAAGTTGTGATTTTTTTTATAATATGACGCGCCATATTATGAACTGTCGAAATATTGTCATCGCCTGAAAAAGTACTTTTATATCGTGCGCAAAATCCCCATGGATACCACCTCCGCCAAAATCGGTGGAGATAATTATGTCAGACTTGAAACGCACGCCGTCTATGCGTCCTTGATTGCCGGAGGTGAGATTATACTAGACATATCTCACGCATCCCGGCAGACCCATGCATCAAAAGGTTTCTACATGGTCAGCAGCAAGTGTGTGACGCCTCTGGTGTTGCAAACGTCCATAGGCCACGGTGACCACTTTCCATCAGGTGGGCCGTGTGTTTACCTGGCGGAAAAAATGACTAAAAACTTTGTTTTGTTATAATACTAGCTGTTACCGCCGCTCCGCCAGCGGCGTGGACTTCTGATCTCTTTCTCCCTTCTCAATAAATATCTAGAAGTTCTGAAGAATAAATTAAAAACATATTCGAATTGGTCCAGCCGTATTAGAGTTTTGCACTTAACAATATATTTGATTTATTTTTATTTATATAGATACCGTTTTTATGCGTACCTTAAATTGAGATGTCTTGACAATATTTCGAGATTTTGTAGTCTGACGCGTTATGCGATAAAAAAAAATAGTTTCACAATTATCATTTTTAACCCATAATACTTCGTTGAAATATTGTGGTGTTGAAATTGTTTGAACTACATACTTATTTTAGCAATATTCTGACCTATTATCTTAAACTTTTCAGGACATTATGATACTTACATAGCAACATTTATATTCTAAATTTCAGATAAAGGTCAAAAAACTTAATTATTAAGTATATAATAAGCTAATGGGGTGAATAGTGATTAAAGGGTGAGAAGGAGACCTGTACCTGTGGGTTATTGAGAGTAAAAGGGTGAATAGGGTATATGATTGGTTGATAGAGGTTGCGCAATAACTAAGGTCTTGTAAGTAGGTATTCTTCAGTCGGGAACACGGAACTACGTATAAAGAGTTATCTGAATGGTCAAACATTTATTCTAATATTATGTATTTTGAATAAATTCATTTACAAAACTATCAGTAGCTTATGATATAAGGATTTAATGGAGATAGGAATTTATTTACATATTAACAACAGTCATGCCCTCTTTTCCATTGGTGTAGGCAGAGACAATTTACTTATAACCTATGACGCGACTACTAAATATAACAACAATATTTATTGATAAGTACGTACTTGTCATTTGTTATAATAATAATAATGTTAGTGTTATGTTATTCTGATGTAATAATGTTTTAAGCGTTACCGTTATAACGAGTTTCTGGTTAGTTCCTTTATAATTTTATAGATTCGGAGGTAATACTAATACAGTGGTGAGTATATCATCATCATCATCATCATCATCATCATCATCATCATCATCATCATCATCATCATCATCATCATCATCATCATCATCATCTCGCTGCCCTCGTCCTAATTAATTGGGGTCGGAGTAACCATGCCAATCTCCTCCACACATTCCTATCAGATGTTCTTCTTTGCCATATTTAATTTCACACAATCCATCCATCTTTTCTTGAACCGACCTTTGCTCCTAAAGCCTCCTATATTCATACTTTGTAACGGAGCGGTAAATCCGATATTGGGGTGAATAGTGATCCTAGGGTAATGAACACTCAAAATAATGTTATTAATGTACAGTCTAGTAATATTCTGCCGCTGATAGTGTTGTAAAGGCATTTTCCAATATTCAAGATTCTAACAGTTCTTTATTGGTTCTATGTCCCCTTTCGCTAATTTTTCGTTGCGGTTAGCAAGTAATGATAACTATATAAAAATACATTTGATTGTATTCTCAGTGCCACTTTAACGCGCCGGAGGCCGACACTAATTTAAAAAAAAATCGAACAATCGACAATCCGAACGAAAATAAGGCAATTTTCTATCTTTGTATCAAAAGAAAAAGTTCAAACTTGTTTATGTAAATACGAAACTATATAAATGTCATGTCGTTACGTTCGACCTCTTTTGCTTTTTGTCTTAAGAACCTTTATATTGACCAGTGGCGTGCATTCCCTACCTAAATTAGAAAACTTATGTACTTTAAAAATAACTTCATATTATACCGCGTCTACATTTACGTAACATTTTACCGTGACAGTGTCAGAAGTGCGTGTCCGGCTTCGGCGTATTCGGCTGCGTGATAGCTAGGCTTAAATGAAACCGTCGATCTACTGGTGTTGCATAACTCTAGTTTGTGTACCCATGAGCCAAAAGTTACCACGTCCACACTTTCAACAACAACGTTTTGTCTTGATGTCACGGTCCGGTCCGCGGTTCATGTCACAAATCTGGACGCACCTTTACATGTAACTACATACATGCTACCATATAAGTATGAAAAAAATTATGCACGTCACTGATAAATAGTCCGACCGTAACCGCTGTATTGCGCTTGTGCGCAGAGTAAGGAGAGAGAGGAGGAGGGGGGAGGGGGGGGGTTTCCCACGGAGGCCCTATCACCACATCTTAAAAGTAAATATTATTTCAATCTTCCTTTACTTTCGTAGTGTGATTCGGATTCGGATCGATCTTGCTACATCGCTCGCGGTCGGTCTACACTAAAAATGAGGTTATAAAAACATAAAGAGGTCCTTGATAGCAGATCCCTCCGCGGTTCTAACTTAACCTGTATTATGCAATGACTTCTATGAATTATGCTAGACAAGCTGTTTAGAACAAAAATTGTGACTTGATTCTGGGAGTGAGGCGGGGAATTAAGTTATAATACGGGACGCAGACAGTAATTAATTTGATGAGCTTTGACACCTAACTGGTTCCAAATTCTACTAATTGTTAAGCATATCATCATTCCCTGAACCTTTTTCCCAACTCAGTTGGGGTCGGCTTTCCAGTCTAACTGTGATGCGGCTGAACTTCGATATTTTCCGTGAAGCGACTGCCATCTGACCTCCACAACCAATGGTCTAATGACCAAAGGCGATATCGAAGTTCCAAATTAGGCTGGTTGGACTTTTGAGGGCTCCAACTACCCGTAACGACTGCCATAGATGTTTGTATGGCAACCGGGACCGACGGCTTAACGTGCTCTCCGAGGCACTTAATCCTGCGATAATTGTTAAGCATAGTCAAACCAAAATTAAAAAAAGGGCAATGAATTTTTGACTTTTTGTACATAGAGTTGAAGTTTATAATCGAATGAAAAAGAATGCATTACATCGTTAATAGATCGCTAGAGAAGTTATGTGTTGTCAGTGGGAAGACCAGGGCCGTAAGTTGTCACCACTATGTATGAAACCCTGCTTTGTCTTCTACATTAACAGCACTCTTCTCTTCAGCACAAGTCTCTTAAACTCTAACCCCTCACTCCCCCTCTTCTATATATGGTCGGCAGCACGAGTGTGACGCCCCTGGTGTTGCAAACGTACATAGGCCACGGTAACAACTTTCCATCAGGTGGTCCGTATGCTTATCTGCCACTTAAGTGGTATAAAAAAATTATATTTTTGGTTCTGTACAGTCAGTCTAGTATCAAACACAGGAGTCATTGGTATTATGTTACCATAGCTGTAATAATATATCAAAATTTATATATTCGTAGGTAAAACGCTATTTCAATATTTACCGACTATTGTAAGTAAAAAAAAAATACTATTTATTGTACGTGGAGTACTTAGATGATTTTTAGGCCAATTTTTAGTTTAGTTGTTGACGTTATTTGGGTACGAATCCTAGGTAAAGACATTTTATGATATATTGAGCAAATGACTCCCGTTCACATCATCGCGATCCAATATCGTGATCTAGAACCAAGGCATCTAGATTAAGTGATATTCTGTTGATGGAATCGCATCGAAGTGAACCATTTTCAATTTGCTATCAATGAATTACTTGATATGTGAAATGAAATATTTCACAAAGATTCAAATTTCATTAGACTTTTGTAGTTATATTATAGATTTAAGTCAATCTCATACTTTTTCCACTGGTGTTTTCGCAAATAGAATTTCCCATTGTCTAGAGCCCGTAGTTTTCCAATTTTTTATGTTGGTTAAAATAGAATTGCAATTCCATTTTATACGCGAAACGATATTTTCGTAACATTTTTAGTATTTGTCAGGTAAAATCCTTTAAAATTATGTTATGAAAATATTGTTCTGAGTATGAGATGAATCGTAATTCTATTTTAAACATCATAAAATTTAGGAGAATCACACCTCCAGTATATATAGGTATATATAATAGACCTTTCAGTGATTTACTGACGTGAATTTATGAATAGGTATGTATGCATGAAATATTGGATTAGGGAAACGCTTCCGAAGCCGAAGGCACCTGGTAGTACGCAGGGTACCTACACTTCATATTGGCATTACGATTTGTCCATTTTTTTATACCGCTTAATTACCATTATTTACTCTCCATCATATCAGTAAAGCCAAATGAAATGATAATTTCATTAAAAAGAAACAAATAGCGCCATAAAGCGAGTTGATGCTTTTTTATTTAATTATGGTTTAATTTAGCTTTCCTGACAATGAAGAGTGAATAACGGATGAACAGGATAAAAAAATAACAATACCAAATCGTAATTTTTGTGCCAATATGTGGTGTACCAGGAGTACTACCAAGGGCCTTCGGTTTTGGGAGCGTTTCCCTACCATTCTGCATATATTCATAAATGAAGTCCTGTCCTAGTTGTGAACATTTTCTTTTTAATTTCTTACAGATTTATATCCTACGACTTTTGTATTGTAAGACTGGCCATTATTGTTGCTTGAGCGATTCGTACCCAATATCTTTGTGAATCATGGTGTTAAATGTTGTGTTAAAAATAATAATTATATTATGTAGATATATTATATTCATTGTTGATGGTACATTTCTGACATTCCTCTGGATTTATTCATATTGTTGAAACGAATATATCTGGTTAAGGTGTCTGATGAGTTTTATTTTATTCCTATAATGAAAAAGACACTAGCTTTTGTTACAAATCCAATAGGAAAAGTGCATCATACTGCATCACTACACTCCCAGGTGTGGAGGGCCCTAATAAGGCCTTGTTGAATGTACAGAGTCCTATTGGGTGAACCACACCTTTGGGGTCAAACCCTACCTGACCTGCTTAACACCAGCGAGATCCTGGCGTAGGCTTAACTCTCGGGTTTGAGGGACAGTCGTGTTCCTGGCAAAGTCAACATAACATACCTACCAATTCATGGCGTACATACCCTTGAAAATATTGTAGGCGAAATCGAACTAAAGGGACCACATATTTGCGCATAGCTGATGTTTTATTCGCTTCGCGTAAAATATCGAAGTTGGGCTGTTTCGTAGATAACAGGAAATCAATCCACATTTTAAAGGGATAAGGGGTTTTAGACTTTATTGTCTTGTATCACTTGGCAGCAGAGTTGTGACATATTTGAAATACTTGTATTTAAAATACAAATACAAAATACAAAATACGTATTTTGGATTTTGTACTTAAGTACTTTTTTTAAAAAGTATTTTGTATTTTATTTGAAATACTATTCGAGACGTATTTTGTATTTGTAAAATGCTTTGTAAAATACAAAATACTTTTTTATTCTTAGCTTCATTTTTCTGAAGCATTACGCGATTCAGTAAAAACGTCTTCCAGAGTCAGGTTAGCCACGCCAGTAAATTCGTTTCCGTGTGTCCGCCCCCCACGAGATCAGGTAGACGATCAGGACGTGTGGTTGGATTTTAGGGGGCAAAAGAATAATGCATATAAAACCTGACCAATAATATACACTGACGGACTCATAAACTGCATCAAAGTAATAGACGACTTTGAAATAAATATTTTAACCAAGTATGCATACTTTCTATACAGATTTAAATTGAAACCTCTAGATTGGTTCGTGAACTTTAAAACAGCGTAGGGTCATATCTTTAAGTTTAAGTTTATGTACTGGAAAGGACCTTAAGACTTTTTTTGAAGAAAAAACAGAAATTTAAGAAAAATTGGTTTAATTAAAAAATTGGTTTTAACAATAGACACAAACTTTATGCAAGGGTTTATTTGTGTTTTAATAAGGTGTATTACCCCCACGTGCCCTTATTACGGATTCTAATCGGTTCCGCATAGATTTTATAAGGGTTTTTAAAAGATCTTGCGGAATATTGTCCCATTCTTCTGAAAGTGCTGCTCTTAGTGCTGCCACTGTCGTGGGCGAAGGGTTTCTCGCATATACAGCTCTTTTTAAATTGTCCCAAACATGCTCGATGGGATTAAGATCCGGGCTGCGTGCTGGCCAATTCATTGTACGTATCCCAACCTCTTCGCAATAATGTTGAACTTGTGCAGCTGCATGCGGCCGGGCATTATCCTGCATTAAAGTAAAATTTTCGCCTATGAATCCCATGTAAGGCACCACGTGATCTTCTAATATCTCTGTTATGTAGCGATGTGCTGTCAAACCCCCTCTATTACCGTTTTGACGGACCATGTCTATGAACACAAGTTCTGTTCGCCCGTTCATCCATATGCCACCCCAGACCATACATGAACCGCCTCCAAAAGGAACACGCTCCTCAATGCAACTTTGAGCATATCGCTCCGCACGTCGACGATAGACTCTTCTGCGACCATCTGCACCATATAAACATGTCCTACACTCGTCCGTGAACAATACAGAGGCCCACTGCTCTTCTGTCCAATTCAGGTGATGACGCGCAAATCTTAAGCGAGCTTGTCTGTGAGCTGTAGACAACTTTGGACCATTTGCTGGTCTAAAAGGGGTGATATCCGCTTCCTTTAACCTTCTTCTTATTGTTCGTGCACACACGTTTACTCCACGCACTTCATTAAGCTCGGTTTTGATGTTAACTGACGTGAGGAAACGATTTCGCAGGGAAGTTATAACAATAAATCGGTCATCACGACCTGTGGTTGCTCGAGTTCTGCCTGTACCACGTCTCCTCCTGTAAGAACCTGTCTCTACAAACCTTCTGTATATTTTAGAAACCGTAGACTGGTTTAAATTTAAATTTCTACCAATCGTTCGTTGATCCAAGCCCTCCCGCACCAATGCTACAATTTGTGCCGCTTGTTCGGACGAAGTATCCATATTATGGTTCAAAAACTCTCGATGTGTTAAAAAACTAACCCAACAATTATGCTGGTAACAATAATTCAATTGACAAAACAAAAAAAATCAATGAGAATCAATTTAAAACTTTGCTATAAATAACACGCAAATCTGATGCTACAAGTAAATTTTCTTTTCCCGGCTATATTCATTTGTTTTACTGCAGTTCTATTTTTAAATTTAATTTTTTTTTAAGATTAAGAGCCAGTCTTTCCATATTTATATAATTTAATCTAAAAAGTTTGCATACTTATTATAAAAAATCCTTTTAGAGTAAACCTGAACTTTGATGCAGTTTATGAGTCCGTCAGTGTATGAGGGACCCCTCTTGACAATTCTCAAAGTCACTGTTACGTTTAGCAGTGTTGACAGCTATTTCATTATTACTGTGTTGTTCGCTCGAAATGTCTTTAAAAAAATGCCAAAACAAATTGTATTTAAACAATATGCCGTGTAGGCTATAAGACATTATTTTAACGATTCGTATTTAAGTGATTATGAATGTATAAATGACAAATAAAAATACAGAAATAGAAAAATATATTTATGAAAAACCAGTATGATTATGCGTCCACACCACAGGGCGGCCCTAACGCACTATTATAAGGAAGAACAGCGTACCAAGGTCACCAAAATCTATGAATGCTTTGCGCCCCGTCATTCATAATTTTTTCTAGTCTTTTACTACAACTAGCATACTAGTGACGTACTTCAAGAAAAAGATTTATCGACGAACGATGAGCCGATGACTGCTTATTTAAAATTTAATATCCATAATGATTATGAAGAATTGTTAAAGTGAATTTTCTTAACACAAATATGTAGTTTTGAAGATATTTGATTTCGAAAATTGAAACGAGCAGCTAGAAAACGGTTTTTGTGTGAGTGACGGCATGATTTCTTAGTAAGTAGTGCAAATGCATGAAGTGCAAGAGAATATTGCATTTATCTCGGTCCCAGTTGTGTTTTGTTGTGTTTACGTGTATGATTCATTAAAAAATAAAAGTCATTTGGAATAGTAAGAAATCTATAAATTATAATAAAAATAAGAATTATAATATTATCTCATAAGTGTAGCATGTTACCGGTCTTGTTAAGTTAATACACGTTAAAAGATAAGTAAACACAATCGTATTAGTATACGTGAATCGACCACTTCTGCGATAGTAGAAGGCACAGCACTAACGTAGTAAAACGTCCATTCATAAAAATGGAACGTAGGTAGGACACAGCGTTTTGTAGGTAGGGCCCATCCCCCCCCTTATACATCAATGGTCCACACAGACGCAACATGTCAGATGCTCTTTTTGAAGATTTTAAAAAAATAGAAGATCAAAAATTCTGAAAACCAGTAATTTTACCATAAAGTATTTTATATTTCAATAAAGTATTTTGAAAATACATATTTAGTATTTAGTATTTAAATACAAAAGTCAAAAGTATTTTGTATCTTGTATTTGAAATACTATATTAAAAAAGTATTTGCATTTTGTATTTAAATACTTTTCGAAAAGTATTTTGTACATCTCTGCTTGGCAGGTAAAAGACAAAGGAATTTAAAAAGAACGCCAATTTGGTAAAAAAAATCGTCTAATTCAAATCCATATTGAAACTATCAATATAAGACAAATAGTACTCAATCTTTTTGATACATTTCTTCACTTTGCTTACATCTAAACAGGGTAAATGTTCCGTTCCATGTTCAGGGAATTTTCTAGAAAAAGCTGTTTTATCTTTTGTGCCGTAAGTGTCAGATCTTGTGGATTTCTGTAATGTTTTCGCTTTTGAAAGTATATGATCCAAATGTGACAGGGCTGCTTGGCAGTAGTATTTACTGTTGTCCTCACTAGGTCCCCTGATTAGAAGAAAGGTATCTTTTCGCATAACACTGAGACTGGCTTCATCAGTTTGTATAAGTTCACTCTGAAACAAAATTGATAAGTTTGAGACATGGTGTAAATGGAAGTTGATCACCTATATACTATACTTAATTTGTTTAGGTAAACCACTGTGTGTAGCAACTGTTTAGAAAAACACATATTTAACAAATACTCCCTAAATAACATCAGATAAAACACAGAGACATGTTACTCTTCGCTGATGTTCTAGGATACTAGGGTATCGAGATTGATAAGTCTCTTGGCTCATTTCATTCCTCCTTTTTTCTTTTTTATTTATTAACTCAACTGCTTCACGCTGGTATTTGACTGAAATGTTAAGAATCAAGAACTATGATTTTAAATTTACCTGCAAACATTTTTGTGCCACAGACTCCACTGCTATAGCCGGATCTTCAAAGTTCACATTTCCATCCAGGTTGGCACAAATATTAAGCAAATATGTAGTACCTTCGACTGGTTCCACTTCTCCATTGAAATACCTCATTATGAAAGCATATGATGTTATAATATTGACTATATTATTTTTTATAGCCGGTGATGGCTGGACTGTCTGAAAATTTATGCAGAAACATATATAGTTAGATATTATAGGACAGCAATTCTAACAAAATGGTATCAAAAACTTTTATGTGTGAATCAGACCAGGGTCTATCAAAGGACTGCGGTAGCCGGTAGCCTAGTGGTATGGGTAATGGACTGCTGAGACAAGGTCTCGGGTTATTTTTATTTTATTTTTTATTTATTTATTGGAAACTTAACAGCTATTTTACATAGATCACATGGGTAATATTAATAATTACTTAGGACTCTTAGCCAATAACAAAGTTTCCCGACAAGTATGAGCAGAATTGCATGCACAACTTAATAACTAGGCATTTTTTTTTTTTATTTTTTTTTTTTATTATTATGCAAACACTAATGTTCGTGGTATATAGCATACCACTGTATGCAAGTTAATCAATTAACCAACTAACTAATTAACTAGATAATTATTCAATTACTTATGTAACCAACTCATCTGATACGCTTTCATGCGGGTAAACATGATTCCAAATTTACGAGAATTTGTTTCTTAAAAACACTTTTCGAGAGATGGAAGATGTCAATGTCGTCAAAGTTATTGTTGTAACAACTAGGTAAGCGAGTGAGAACAGCATTTTTTCCATAGTTAGTGCGATGCGGGGGAACACTAAACAGGCGGGTATGTCTTGTTCGAGTTTTGGGTGCACTTAAGCTAACACTAGAGAGTAGGTCCATACTATCAATTTCACCTCTTACAATAGAGAACAGGAAACTCATGTCTGTTAATACACGCCTGCTATATAGAGGTAGTAAATTATACTCTTTACAGTCATTGAGATATGAAACGTGTCGTCTCCCGGTCTTGAAGTTAAGGTGTCTCAGAAACCGCTTTTGCACTCTTTCTAATCTATCGATGTGTGTACTATACTGAGGGGACCAAACAGGACTGCCATGGTCCAAGACGCTTTGCACGTATGCGCGGTAGACTGTTTTGAGACAACTGATATTCCTAAATTGAGAGCACGTGCGCATAACGAAACCCAGATTTCTGAACGCCCTACTAGCGATGGTGTCTATGTGGTGCGACAACAGCATCTTGGAATCCAACAAAACACCCAGGTCTCCAACCTGATCCACCCTCCGAATAATGCTGTCGCCAAATTTGTAGGTGTACTTGATAGGACTTATACGACGACTAAAACTAATGCATTGACATTTATCAATATTAATCGATATATTATTGCGTTTATAGTACAAAAGTAAAGCGTCTATATCGCGTTGTACCAACTCGCAGTCCAGTCTAGATTTAATTTGCATATAGATCTTTTTGTCATCTGCGTACAACAGATGTTGTGCATTTCTAAAACAAGTTCCTATGTCGTATAAATAAGCGCAATAGAGTAGTGGTCCGAGGTGGGAGCCCTGCGGCACTCCAGAGGGTATATTGATGAAATCAGACCTAAAACCCCCTACAGTAACCGCTTGTGAGCGGTTACTTAAGTACGATCGTACCCAGCGCAATAGATCCCCACGGATTCCCAGTTTATATAACTTTGCAAGTAGTATGTCATGGTGCACGCGATCGAATGCCTTTTCAAAATCTGTGTAAATTGCATCCACTTGCCCAGCCGATTCCATCCCACACAGTACATAATTACTAAACAGAGCAAGATTTGAGTTAGTGGAACGACCCCTCATGAAACCATGCTGGGTTTGCGGAATACTCTGTGAGACAATTGGGTTAATTAGGTTATATATGATTTTTTCAAAAACTTTACTTATTAATACAAGGATGGATATGGGGCGATAATTTTGGATGACCGATTTTGACCCCTTTTTATGTATTGGTATAATATGCGCTTTTTTCCACATTGATGGAAATATGCCGAGCTGCAGTGACTTCTGGAATATCAGACTTATGGGATATGACAGATTGCTGGCACATTTTGACAGAAATATAGCTGGTATTCCATCACATCCCGGACCTTTGGTCTTATCAAGAGTCCTCAACATATTCAAAACAATGTCTTCTGTTATGGTCACTCTAGACAAAATATCATGATGGGTATCACAGTCTGATACGAGCTTGAATTCGCGATCAACCAAAGGCACATCAATAAACACACTGTGAAAAAAGTTGTTAAAGGCCGAGCACACTGCCTGTCCGTCAGTAAAAACAATACCATCTGATATAAACTGGTTGGGGTATTGGCTACCACCTCTTTTAGACTTCACGTATGTCCAAAACACTTTTGGATTACGGCTTATGTTTGATTCCGTTCTAGAAATGAACTCTCGGTAACATGTCTTCTGTACGCGATGTTGTCTGTCACGAAGCATAGTGAACTCAAAATAATCACGAGGGTTGCCGAATTTTTTCCATCTTTTGTGTAATTTATTCTTTTCCTTAATGATTTTCACCAAAGACGGGGTAAACCATGACGGATATTGACAGTTGTTGTATTTCTTAACTAAAGGGACAAATTTTTCAATGCTATCGTTGATTATTCCGTAAAACGCAGACACGGCATCATCTACCGTACCAGCATGCATAATTCCAGACCAATCAGCCCGACTCAAGTGACAATTTAGGGCATCGTAGTCACAACGGTAGAAGTTGTATCTTCTGGTACTTTGTTCAGCAAAGGATGTGAGATATAAGTCCGCTATTTCGATCGCGAAGGCAGGGTGGTGTGTGTCTTCCTTCAAAAGTAGATTCTTATTATTAAATTTGAGCACACTGAGAGGGAGGTTACAAAATGCTAAGTCAAGTGTCCGGCCGATGGCGTTTCTAATGCAATTGTATTGTTGCAAACCTTGGAATAATATGTCATCGACGAAAGACGTGGCAGCAGATTGTAGCTCCTTTGCCCCGATGTTGACCAGCTGAAAGCTACCACCATCCATCCATTGCAGGCAGGGAAGATTAAAATCCCCCACCAATAATACAGTGTCAGTCGAATGGGAAGATACAATGTCCTGCAATGACCTCTTAACTTCTTCGAGTTGAATTGGTATATTAAGGCTGCCTGATGGAATATATGTCACAATAATGTGCAAATGGACAGGCGTGTTAAGAATTTGGGCTGAAATAGTGACACAAAGTAGTTCTGCCGTAGTACCTCCAAAGTCAAACTGCACACTGGCGTTGAATTTACGCTTTATACAAATCATAACACCTCCTCCACTCTCTTTATCGGTACGTCCCAGGTCACGATCGCGACGAAACAGTTCGTATCTATTATCGCATAGTTCGCTATTTAGAATGTCACTTTGAAGCCACGTTTCGGTTATTAGAATTATGTCATAGTTATGACTGAGGACATTGTTGTACAAATCCAAGCATTTTGTACGAAGGCCACGGACATTTTGATAATAGATACTCAATCCTGCACCTTTGGCTGCCATTACGTGGGAATATTGTAGTACAAGGAATCATGCTCGGGTACTCGCGGTAATCCGGCGGACATATCGAGTGGAGTTGCTAGCCGCTCCCGAAGGAGCCACACATGCCAAACTAGTGGGAAGAGAAAGAGAAAGCGGTCTCCAGGCTTCGCAGGTGTCTCGGATGCTGATGGACACAATATTAGGGAGATAAGAAATAAAAATGCCCGGTTAAGATTTGATTGCACCGTTATTTTGCACCCTGCTAAGTTCACTGACATACTGCAACCAAGTATCAACAAATCATTTGACTCAGACAGGAAACGACAACGCTTTGTTTCTTTCATATGTATGCATAGGTTTAGTAGAATTATTAAGCTATCGCGTGAATTTTCCATTGTAAGGGCGTTAATTAGTTGTAAATTGCCAGTGTAAATGACAAGAGTGCGGCCCCCACAGGTACGCACCCCACAGATAGGACCAAAAATAGAAAACATATACGTGTAATTACATACGTCCCGTGAGTACGCACTTTATTCTCGCCATAACACACTTCATACCCCGCATCAACCCGCGAGCCATCCAGCATGTTTATTGACATTAGTCCATAATAACAAAACATAACAAGTACATCCGATTAATATATAACACAATCTTACCACCTCTCGATAAGTACAAATACTAATGCACAGATATAAGTATTGTTTAAGCAAAACAAAACAAAACAATAGACGGTGCATTATAATTTTAATAAGTTGGCCTAGCACGTACAAGTAGTTATGTATATTAATATTGAGTGGGGTGAATTTTGATCTTAATAATGGTAATTACATGCATTTTGTCTGATAGCAAATAATAATATGTAATAACAAAAAGATATGTTGCCTAATGTTACACTAACACTAACTCAACTTATTCAGTGTGTCGAGACTACCTACATAAACAGCGTTCGTAGTGTCCGACTTGCGCACGTACACTCGGCCTCCGCGCACCCATACGAATTTATATTTTAACTGTTTACAGCGCTGACGAGCCGCAGCGTGCAGTGATTTGTTCTCTGGGGAAAGGTTTTCTACCACGTAAACAGGTGACTTTGTGGTACCAAAGCCTAAGTCGTCAGTGTTAAGCTTGTCCTGTGGATGTTTCTTGTTGTGCGCTGCTACTGCCGACAATAAGGCGTCACGATTGCGTGGGGAACTTAATTTTACAAGAATAGAACGGGGGCGATCGTTAGCAGGATTTAATTTTGCAGTCCGTGAGCAGTGCAGTATCTCGCTGTCGTTAATATTGCAGTTGACAGCTCGTCCCAGCTGCTTCACAATACTCAAAACATTTTCTGACTTAGATTCCGGGACGCATAATATTTCGAAGTTAGAAGCTCTAGACATCTGATCTAGTTGTGACAATTTGTTTGATAGCTTAATGTTATCCGATCGTAAACACTCGTTTTCCCTGCTTAGCGAAGTAATACTAGCTTGACATTTTTCTACCGTCGTGTTCAAGTTATCATATTGATCGCTTAGAAAGTTAAGGGATTCCTTGAAACCACTGATCTGCTCCCGCATAGCCTGCAGATTCTCTTTCAGTGTATTATTAATGTCTACGATACACTCCTTTACCGCATTACGCATTTCTTCGCGTATCATGTCCCTCAACTCGGATCGCAAAACGAAGTCTGGCTGAGGAGTACTCATTTGGAGAGGTTCCGGTCTATGCTGCGTCTTGCGTCGAGTGACATTAAAAGTCATGTCGGCAGTGGAAGTTGGAGTTGATGGACGCACTGGAAGGTCGACATTACCTCCTTTTGGTTGCTTACTAAGGCACCTTGGACAGGACCAGTTTCGCCTACTGTCCTGATCAAGAGATGCGACCTCCGTGGGAGATAAGTTCAAGCAAATATAATGATAAGTGTCGTTACACCGCGTACATTTCATATATTCCTCAGTATCCAGTTTAATGGTGCATTCGGCAGCGCAGCGGTTCATAGCGCAGGTAGTTTTGTATAAATCCTTGCCTTGTAGTATTTAATTCACAGCCGATTAGACAGAGAAAGCAATTATGTACACTGTCTCTTGCCGTAGCGGTGAGGTAAACGTCCCCCCGTCGCTGCTGCACAGTGCGAGGCCGCACACTTATCACTAATTTAATATTGTTTAAATTGAGACTTCAGGCACACAAAACTTGCACTTAAATTTAAAGTCCTTAAAACGATTATTGTTTGCACAAGATTTACTATTTTTAGCGCGATCACTTATGCACGTCTGCCTCCGACAATATTCGTCATACCATTAGATCCCAGGTTTTACCATGGCACACACCACTGACTTTTCAATGCTTTTTGAAGTTATGTGTGTATTTATCGCAGGTTTATAAGTGCCTGGTTAATGGCAATAGGCTTGCCACTTATTACATTGGGACCTAAAACATAAACTGGCGAAATGTGGGTGCTAGCACCTCTGCCTACCCCATTGGGGATATTGGCGCGAGTTTATGTTATGTCTATCAAAGGAATTCAATGAGTAAGATTTAGTAAAAACGTAGAAGTTTTGTAATATGTTGTTGGGCTATATTTTTAAAATAGTATAGGTGCAACAGTAGCAGACAAGCTCAAATCTAGCAATCATAGATTATATCATAGCAATACGCGCTAGTTAGGGCTTCGTTTCACTTGTGTCGATAGTTGTACAACTCAATACCTGATATAGTCAACTTACAGTTAAAGTTTCAAACTTTGGTACTTTTTTCAATTTGGGACATTTCTTTAAAGCACCTTCATCACTCTTTTCCTTATCAACCTCCTCTACTTTTTTCTTCTCTTGATAATACATCCACCATGGCTCCCATTGAGGCAACACAGATCCTACATCTCCTTGATTTAATAATGCTTCGAATTCATTTCGTTCATCCTCTGTCAACGCATTCCACACTGCATCAGCATCATCAAGATTTAAACCTTCCAGACGTTCATGAAGACCTACCTCGTTCTCATCATCAGAGTCGAGAGAATCATCATTTTCGGCTAGGTCATCAATATCTAAATTGTCATCATCCTGCATGCGTTTTAATATGTCTATCATTTTGTTTCTTGATTCATCATCAGCGTTTTGTGACATAAGTTCATTATTAACACATTCTCGATAAAAACTTTCAGAGCATTGGGAATGTTTTTCTGATTTATAACAGTCAAGAGAACAGTAGAATATCTCGCAGCGGGGACAACAGTATTTGCTTTGGTTTTCGTTACAACTGTAAATAAAATCTATATTAGTTTTATATGTAAATAAATTGTATTAGCAGAAAAAACAACGATAAAAGGTGTACTTACATGCCACACACATTTTGAATGATTTTTGATGTTTTCTCTTCAGACATCTTTGTGAATGAAATGTTATTTCAACAAAAAGTTGTTCTTGCGAACAGTTGATTGCGGTTACTGTTAAAAATCGGGTCATATAAAACCAAAGATCTTAGGTCTTATAAGATTAGTTTGGTTATCTTTTAAACAACCAACTTATAAAATCAGCTGACAGTGACAGCTCAGTAAACAGTAAATACAGATAATAAGAAAGACGTTTAATTTCTATCTGCGTATATACGTAACACAACTCATAATGACAGTTACGATTATAGACAAATGATAACTATTATAATAACTATTATTTTTGCAGGCTGAAATTTATTAAGAAATAAGGAAAAAAATCGTTATTTGTAATCCTAAAATTACGAACCGCTGCAGCTGCTTTACAATACATCAGCATTACCAACGAAACGTAATGTCAAAAAGTTTGTAATGTATTGTCAAAACAAAAGTTCAAAATCAAAACATTTACATGGGGGTTTTGGCGGGAACGCGAAAAGTGTCACAACGCTCCTGTGTTTCATTTTCTAATATTGGTGTAAATTCGAGTTTTTATGTGTAAAAATGGTGGAGTTTTAGACATAACGGCTTAGACAAAGTGCACAAGTGTACGAAAGTGGAATATTGTAGTGAATTGTGATTTTTCGTGTTGGTGTCAAATCTCCCTTAGGAAAGCTTCTAGTAAAGTCTCCACTACTTTACTGGGGCAACTATCATCCGTCATCGTCATCACCATCATCAAGAATCATTCTAACTAGTATTTACATTGTACAAATAAACGTTTCCTCGTTTTAACTTGACATTGGCATACATTTCTTACTTGCCAAATTGGAGAAAAAAAAAAAAAAAAAAAAAACATTTACATTTTTATCAACAAACATTTGTAAAAGTTATTAATATTTTTATAGGTGTTATTAAGTAAATTAAATATCAATTATGTCAGAACTAGAAGTTGTGGAGGATTTCTTCGGTGTTTATTTGCTATACTGTCTGAATCCTAAATATAAAGGGCGCACATATATCGGATACACAAGAGATCCAAAAAGAAGAATCATGCAGCATAACAGAGGAACTTGGGCCGGTGGGGCGCATCAAACTAATAATAAAGGGCCTTGGTAACTCATATCTTTAGTTACATATTGACTTACTGCCAAGGGAAGCCATTGACGGGATGGGTGAGCTGCCCTTCTGTGTGGGTCATTTCACCCATTTCCCCTGGTCATACATTTCAGACTTCTTAATAAAAAAGTTGTAAATTAAATGTTTGTTTTTAGGAAAATGGTGATGATAGTTTATGGGTTTCCAAATAATATTTCAGCCCTCAGAGTAAGTATTGCTTTGTCATAGGTTGCCTTAATTCTTATCCTTGTTGTAGCAGTCATAGGACTGTGTCTGTTATGTAGGTACAATTATTTTGTATTTGTGAATAAAGTTTAAAGAAAAATAGAAAAAAAATTGTCATCATTAAAACTCAAAATCAAATTAAAAATCATTTATTCTGTATAGACCAGTAAACGGCACGTACAAAACATCCTCATTTCTTTTTTTTTTCTTAGTTTTCATTCTCAAAACAGTGCCAGATCTAAGAACAATAATAGGCAGATCACTGGTTCCAAGGGGAAAGTTTGGAAATGGGAATTGGAAAAGCTATGAGAATGATGACTGCAAAATAATCTTTATCTTCAATTATAGAACCCATAACATAAGCTCATTGAGCTATCTTTACTTTAGGTCTAAATAGAGAATGAATATTATTGTTTGTTTATCATATCTTTGTAGTTTGAATGGGCCTGGCAGAACCCAAACTCAACAGTTAGACTAAAGCATTTGAATCTCAAGAAGATACCAAGAAAGGAGACTGAATTCAAGTTTAAACTCCGAGTGCTTAGCGAAATGCTCCGTGTGGGGCCCTGGTGCAGGCTTCCGCTGATTATAAGGTGGCTTGAAGAGGAATATAGAGAAGATTTCACAGTAAGAATTAGAATAACTACATTTTTATAACTATCTACTGTAAATATCCAGAATGAAGTTCTAAATATTCTAAGTTCTAAGTACCTATTGTGGACAAAATAATTATAATGGTGATCTTCATAGAGAGGCTTACATCGCACCGCCCTGACTACCTGCTTCTGCAAAGTCCACGCTTTTAGAGGACGGATGGTGGAGTAAGCAAACTGGCAAGAGACTACCTCCCACACCTAAGGCTGCTATGAGGTCTCGCACTCGCTCTCTAATATCGTGTGCGGGTCGGATCGAGTCCTGAGTCCTCACTCGCATCACATTGATGGCACTCGGGTGACTGAAGATTACCAGCGTCAGTCAATATAAGAGGCACCATGCGGTTTCTCTAGCCAGTCCTCCATGATGGGTCTTACTGCCGCTACTACGACGTTTTCTGCACCTAAATTGTATAATAAGTTTACATTTTACCTTATATTTCAATTTCAGGCAGAAAGAAAGCCTCCTGACCACATGACCATATGCCAAGGATTAATTAAAAGCAAGAATTTAAAACGAAAACTAACTTCTAAGATCAGCACAAATATTGAATGTCTCCTTTGCTCCAGCTATATCACACACAACCAATCAAAACTTACATGTATGAACTCTACTTGTGAACTAATAGCACATATTACATGCTTGGCAGACATATTTTTACCTCCAGGGGAATATGTACCTATTGAAGGGAAATGTCCTTTCTGTAGTACAAAGCTAATATGGGGAGATTTAATAAGAAAAATGAGAGGATGTTCCCTAAATGATACAGGGGAGTGTACACAAGAAGAGTCTAGTGATAAAGAAGAATCTAGTGATAAGGAAGAAAGAAGAGATGATGATGAATATCCTTCTTGGTTTTTAGATTGTAATGAAGAGATATGAGATAAATTAATAAATATATTTTTTAAGTTTGATTTATTCTTTCTCTATGTTACATACATAATTATCCATGCTTGTAAATCCCCTAGAAGTAAGCTCAGAGTAGGCAGTCCATAGGCCACGATGACCGCTTTCCTTCAGGTGGACCGTGTGCTTGTCTGCCACCTAAGGGTAAGCTGAGATGTATTAACACCCACATTTCGCCAACTATAATTTTTGTCCCACCGTAATATGTTTACCTACTATGGAAAACAGCACCACTACATGAAAGCATAAATGGATGGATGTTTGTTACTCTTTCACGTAAAAACTGCTGAATGGATTTTAATGAAACTTTACAATAATATAGTTTAGGTATATGTACATACATCAGAATAACTCATAGACTACAATTTATAAAGATATTGTGTGAATGGTCCAATATATTATGGCATCCGCGCGGGTGGAGCCGCGGACAGAAGCTAGTACGTTTATAATTGGACGACTATCCTACCAGACACTGCAAATGTAAGCTATAGATATGTGTATATGGAGACCGTGCGAAGTGGAAGAGAAAAAATCGGAAAGCGGACCCTGGACTCCGAGGTGAGCAAGCTTTGGATACGACCGGGACTAACACAAGATGATGATGATGATGAGGCATATTTAATATGGGATTACAATTAGGCAGTGGGTATGAGAGCCGTTCAATGATTGACCTGTTTTAGAACTTGAAGGTATCCCGAGAGTTTGGTGTAAGGTTTCGTCTTGGGGTTGGTAGGTAAGGTGGTATTCATTCCCATGAAAGTCGCATAAGCCCTACAAGGACTACTCAGACAAAGTGACAAGGACTGCAACAGAAACTGGTGTGTGCGGCTCCCTGCCATTTTCCCTGTTACCTGTTACATTGCGCTTATCGTACGAATATTTCTGAATTCGATGGCCGTTAATCGCGTGATACACTCTCACAATTGTCACGCATTATTGCGTATACATTTCTGGGGTATCTTATAAATATTTATATTGACATTTCGTCGTGGATACTTAAATAAATAATAAGGCAACTATATTCTGTAACGATATTCAGCCGGTTAATTAGGTAATAGGTAGGTACATATTAATTCAATCTTACTTTACTTTTATAGTGTGATTCCATCGATATTTGTCTTCATTGCCATCTTGTAAGACAAGTGTTTTCAACAAATTAAAAAAACTGTATCCTCTACAGTTAGAGATACTGTTTGACCCAATTTAACCATCATCGCCATCATTCTCTGAACCTTTTCCCAACTCAGTTGGAGTCGGCTTTCCAGTCTAACTGTTATGAGACTGAGTTTCGATATTTTTCGTACCTAAAGCGACTACCATTGACCTCTACAACCAAATTGGTAATATCGAAGTTCTGCAGTTAGGCTGGTTGGACTTTTGAGGGTTCGAACTACCCGTAGCGACTGCCATAGATGATTGTATGGCAACCGGGACGGACAGCTTAACGTGCTCTCTGAGGCACGACCAGCCCAGTGCAAACAGTCATATTCATGGATACAACTTTTTGCGCTGAACGGGGATCGAACCCGCACCCAATTTAACCATATAACACTAGTACCCTAGGTATCCTGACGGACGCTGACGATTTGAAACCCTATGGAAGTAAAGTAAGATTGAAATAAAATTACTTTTAAGAAGTGGTGTAAGAACCCAGGGCTCTCGAATACGACCAAAAACAACGTTGAGTTGAGATTTTTTCCGCACAAAGTCACCACCGGAGCCGGTAAGAATAGTTATGTAGGACTCGAACCGACCAAAACGCACCCTATCTTCAGATTTTCGGTTGCTGGAAGTGGGATAGTAGAACATATCCCTCGCACCCCGACTGACCCAGGGCCATCTCTTTCGACCGCTAAGTTGGGATGGAATAGGTAGGTAGGTATTATTCATAGCTTTTAAAAGCAAATTTCACTTGGGTTTTCAAATTAGTCACGTAGGTGGGTGGTAGATACAGCTACATAACGATGAAGTGAATGTGCTGTGCCTGACCTACAAGTGTTGGAACATTATAATGATTCTACATCAATTTGTGGAATTTGAGTTAAAAGTATGATTTCGTAGCCGACCGAAGCAACAGCAACAGATAAGTACAGAAGAGGTTTGTGTTGTCAGTGAGAAGCCCGACGGGTTAAGTTGACGTGTGATAGGTAGAAAGCCTGCTTGGTTTTCCACACTGACAGCACAGAAGCTCTTTACCTTCTTCTTCACAAATTTTATTCTAAAATAATGGTATTAGGAACATTGATTATTGATTATCCTACTAATATTATAAAGGCGAAAGTTTGTTTGGATGGATGGATGGATGTTTGTTCCTCTTTCACGCATAAACGGCTGGACTGATTTGGTTGAAATTTGGTACAGGGGTAGATTAGAACCTGGAATAACACATAGGCTACTTTTTATCCCGGGAAAAGGTTCCCAAGGGTTGCGGGAACGGGAACAAAATTCCACGCGGGCGAAGCCGTGGGCATCAGCTAGTTGATTATATTAATAAAATTATGCAAAAGTACCAAACATGAAACGTCTTTATTTACTTACGTATCTTCTATAAAATATACAAACTGTCAACAATAATTCGAATCAGTCTAATGTTGCATTTGAAATGCAAGAGAAATACAGTACCAATATAACAAGCTTTTATGACCCTAAAACATGGTAAACATCCCGTGTTATACATAATAGAGTACGATCGCCTGTTTTTATTTTGGGGAGAACAAGTATTAACTGAGTCTACTAATATCTCTTCGCCTTAGGTCTATTCGGTTTCATAGGAAGTCCGTCTCTCACTGAAATTCTGAAATATTTTATAATTCAAAATGTAGGATATACACAGAAATGTCCAGAGCAATCTACTAATAGTCAACTATTGTCAAACCACGGAGATTACAAAAAATCGTATGCCGACCATCGACTCCCCTGAGCTGCTCCCTGCTGGGTCTTTTTTGTCACGACGTCTCCCCCGCGCTCTCTTAGGGGGGATGATGGGATTTTTTTGTAGGTAACGATATTCCCCCCCTCCCCCCCCCCCGCCTCCTTACGGGAGATCATGAGAAATACACAACATTATTTTCAGAAGTTTCAAATATCATACGTTTTAGGAGAGGATTCAGTGGTGATCGTAAAAAAGATAACAAATAGGTTTAGACGATGGGATTTGTTTATCACGACGATGTCTCCCCAACGCAGGAGAGACGTTGTGATAAAAAAATCCCATCGTCTCCCCTGGGGGAGCAGCTCAGGGGAGCAGAGGGTCGGAATCCATCTATTTTAGACTTTACTGTTATGCTGTACAAGTTTAAAATCAAATGGCATCGTATAAAGTGTTGCCAAAAATTTAATGCAGTTGTTGTGTGTGTAATAGATCAGGGTCTAGGACTTGAACCTGTGCTGCTCCAACGATCTACCACACCACGGTATGTTTATTGTGGCTCTAGTGGCGCAAGTGCTAAATGTGTTACATTTTTTATATCTTAACAAAACTGCTATTAACAATACCTAAGTAGATAGATGACAACTAGCTGTGGCCCGTGGTTCCACCCGCGTAGATATCGATTATCGCGTTGTACGACTCTATTCAATTCTCTTACTGTCTATACTACTTCTCCCCTTCTCTACTTTCTATTTTTTCTCAATATCTCCACTTTCCAATTTTCCTTATTTCCCCATTTTCCATTCGTCATTTTTACTGTTGTTTTTATCTAGTACATCCTACTCAATTGTTGTCATGAAAACGGAAATTGTTATCGATATTATGTATAGTAATCTACCGGATCTATTGAGATTTATGATTATTGCTCCGCTCCCTTGGATGGTAACGTGATAATAGCCTATGTTACTCCTAGATATTGTAGCTTTAGATTAGTGAAATCGGTGTAGTAGTTTTGGAGCCTATTCGTTACAAAAAACAAACAAATAAACAAAATCTTTCCTCTTTATAATTTAAGTGTAGATAGTGTAGATGTAGGCACACGTACTTTCATAGCAAGTACCAACCTACTTAAACTGAATAGAAAATAAATTAACTGGTCTACTTTTAACATAAGTAGGTACCAGCATATAAACTAATATACAACAAACCTAATTTAATAATACTATTGATGATTTATATTTATCTTCATATAAAAATATTGTCAGTTCACGCTAATATTACTTACAATTAAAAAAAACTATTTTCAACAGATTTAAATAAAAAACTATAGGATAGAATATAAATATCTAGGTACCTATACATAATACGAACTATGAGATAAACACAATACGCTTGACAATGTCTGCAAAAAGGTATCCGAAACGTAGGGGTCACTGTAAGTAATATAAAAAAAGATGTTCAGCAACCGAATTATTAATATTTAGAGGGAATATTAGTAACCCCTCCAGCTAAGCACAATGTGTTATATCGCGGTCACGTCGTCGGTAGTGTAATGACCAAGATTCGAACCCGGATTTCGAACCTCTCGATCATAAGTCAGACTCCTTAACCACTAACTCCTTAAACACTAACTACCGACGCTGCCAAAAAAATAGTTTATTTGAGTAGGTACAAGTAGTTAAGTAGATAACATACCTACCTACCTAACTATATACCTACCCGTAGAGTATAATGGAAATCTCTAGACTCTACCTACCTTAGAAATCTAATTTTTAAATACATAATTTAAACGGTCATAGTCTGGTACCTACTTATACTTATAGGTACATTATAATAAATAAATAAATTAAATACCAACATGGTAATTTACTAAGCCTAATTTAACTATTACGGTAAACGCACGGTATTTGGTATCAAACAAAGTATAAAAAAACTTTTCACACTAATAGTCATCAAATATGTCATCACCATCATCATCACCAAAATCATCGTCATCAGCTCCGGGAGGCACAAACGCACCATTCAACACATCACCTATTGGCTCCTCGAAACCTAACACTTTCGCGAATCCGTACACTAATCTCATCACCACGAGTCTTGTAAAATCCACAGGCGTTGTTTCTTTTCTCTGCAATGTCAACTGCTTATAAGTAGGATAGTCTTTATCCTTAACTTTTCTCACTTTCATTTCACATGGAGACAGCAATAAAAACATTGCAAAAAATACAAAATAAACACGCGTCATTGTTAAATTTTTTTCCCGCCGAACGAACTGTCAAATGTCAAACACAAGTTTTTTTTTAACAATTTATTTGAATTGTTGTCGCGGTATTTTGGCCGACTTGTGTGTTGAAAAGTGAAGAGGCAACTAACGGAATGTTTGCGCACAGGCGAATGAAGTTAGTGGTGTGTTGCCGATAGTAATGTATCTCTTGCCGATGAGTAGGTACCTATATGGCTAACTGTCTTAAAACGTCATGAGTCGACCGATCGCCATGAGCCGTTTACAGTTAGTTCAAGCATATTGGGCCGACTGGCCGGTGAAAAGGAATCTGATTTCACGTTAATTTGCCTGCGTTTATGCATTTTTTATAATAATTGCTTGGTACATGTCTTTTGATAAGCACATTGATTGGTTGTCATCATGATAGGTAGAATAATAACATAATTGCAGGAACAGCCGTTTAATTAAGTCACAGCAATAGTTTTAATTATGAAATAATATCTACAAATAATCTGAACTTAACCGCTTCACAAAATATTTTCTTAACAAACTACGCTGACGTTCCAGTTACTTCTCAACGGCCTAAATAATTCATTATGTAGTGGATGCCTTGCCGATTTATTACTGGGGGAGTGTAGCGGGTTCGATTTTGAGCGCCACATTGAAGTTGAAAATAACACATGAAAGGAAAATGATTCACAAAAATATTTTTTTTATTGTTACGTAGAATTGGCTACGTAGAATTTTCTGGTCTAGGTATTTTTTTTAGTCTAGGTGTACTGGGTAACCTATATAGAAAGGTATTTATAGAAGTCCCTTTGACACTGATACTCCATTCCGTTTGGTAGAGTTTAGTGCTTTGTAGGCCACGTTGTAAGCCTTCCCGAAGAGCAAAGCCTAGGGCTCTCTCCGTGAGTAGCGACGCTGCCGTGAAAAAAATTACTACACCACGATGGCAACTCAATATCGATTCGACAGAAGAAGAAGTGTTTTTTCATGAAATTAAAAAATGAAACATATTTTTAGAGGAGAATGAAAATTCTTTAGAATTCGACCGTGAAAACAGTCATCTATATTTGAGCGTAAAAATGGTATGGAATGAAAATCACCATCTTACCTCATATCATAAAATCATAAGTTCATTTTTTACAAAAGCCAAGTAGGTCCAGCACAACACAACACGACAACATAGGTACGTCTGCCTACCTACTTGTAAGTATTAACTGTGTCTGTAAGTAGCATAGATCATGACCCGACTATGAAGTCGGTGCCTAGATTTCTGCATACCTCACGCATTTTGAACACGACGGATTAGCAAAAAGCAACATTATTGCATAGAAACTTGCTATATGAAAGATGTTTTGTGAATTCGTTCCTGGTAGCCTAGTGGTATGGGTAATGGACTGCTGAGACGAGGTCTCGAGTTCGATCCCAGGTCTGCCTTGGCACACACCAATGATTTTCGATGCTTTTTGAAGTTATGTGTGTATTTATCGCAGGTTTATAACTGCCACCTATTACATTGGGACCTAAACATAAACTGGCGAGATGTGGGTGCTAGCACCTCTGCCTACCCCTTCGGGGATAAATTCGTGAGTTTATGTTGTTATGTTACTTGGTACTAGTTGTGGAGGAATAATAACATAGCTCCTCATCCGAAGAGACGAATAACGGAAAAATACGCAGACGATGTCACTGCGAGAGAAGGATTCTCGCGTGTATGTACATTGTACGGTATTACAACAGATGGCGTTGAATACCGGCGCAAACGATTTAGTTTTTGTAATGTCCATGCACTTTTGCAGCCTACTGTACAACACTGAATATATGATTCACATTTGAAGAATGTATCTCGGCTACGAAGCTGTCAGCATTGGCCTCGGACACAGGGCACTTGTTTAATACAGAATGGTCCCGTTAATGCCGAGGACTCACCTCAGCTCACCGAGGACTCATATCGGTGAATAACTAAGTCACTTACTAATAAATTAATTGCGGCATGAAATCGATAGCGAATTCATCGACTTAAAAAAAATCCGTTTGATACTCTCCAAGACGTTAATTGGTAGTGCTTGTGCGGCTAAGAACTTAATTAATTTCCTTGCGATTTACACCGCAAAGCAAGGAACCGGGTCAAAATATTTTTCCAAATTTATTTAGCTGCAACATTTTCGGTTAGGAATTTATTTTCAGCATACCCATTTTGTCACAAAGTACCCGATTAACGGCAATTGCCTCGCCCCCTATTAGGTACGTGACACCGAAAATCATAGCTGGTGAAATGTGGGTGTTTAACAGTCCATGACAAATTTACCTCTCTGACAATTAATGAAATTACTCCACTTCTAATTATATTACTTATTGGATGAAGTGAAAAGTGATGTTAATATGCGTTTTCCGTTGTCAGATTATTTAAAATCATGTAAGTAGGTAAGTGTGAATAGGAAACACTTTCGTTTATCATGCGATTGCCTTTTTGTTTCTTATTTTTCAGATCATTTTTACCATCATAATAAGTTGCTGCGTACGTATATTAATAAATCCTACTAAAATATCCATATCCTTTTCACTATTCAGCGCTATCTAGACAAATCATGACTTGCAATTTTTGGTTCTTAAAATGCGAATAAGTATCTAAACTGGGATCCGTCCCATCTCTTTCAAAGGGTGTGGTAAGAGATGAGAAAACTTCGAATAAAACCTTGTACCAACCCGTCTGTAGGTCTGTAACAATAGGCCAAAGCCTCTCATCATTGGGGAAGGCCTATATCCAGCAGTGGACTTGTTGAGTAAGACTTATTGATTGATTGAAACAAGAGCGGATTTAACCAAAGATAAGAACGATATAGATGTAGGCATTACTTGGCGGAAATCCATTACAAAAGGATATATATTGGGGGAGTTTAAGTCCTTCGCATTAGCGGAATACTGCATATCTCCTCCTCTCTGGTAAGATTTTTTGTTTTTCTTACTTTGAAGAGAGTGGTTTGACATTCCAGTATAATTTGTTGGAGGGCCCACTGCTCGCCCGCGGTTCACGCGGGCGAGCAGTGGGCCCTCCTCCCTCCCCCAATATATATCCTTTTGCAAAGATAAGAACTAAGATCAAGTCGAACTGAGTTTTATTTTTTTAGGTACTCAATTAATTTCATTAGATAATGAAGATAATGAACCCATATTTCACTAAATTGTACGCACGTAAACTAGATATGAAAAAATGGCATACTTATGCCACTATATATAGCACTTAGGTAAGGGTACTTGCATCTTACTATTTCTTTTTCATCAATAACCGAGATATCACAGTGAGCCACATTCGAACTTTTTGTGAATGTGGTGAAAATTTAAAGAGTTGAAGAGTAGGCATTAGTAAAAAAAACCAACAAAAAGTTACACGCCATTTCTTATAACACCATGGAAAAAAAATAAAAATATCACCTCTCTATTAGAAAGTAAGCAATATTATAAATAGAGTCAAGCTCCATTAAAAATAGAAAACAATTATTTAATTCGAGTATATGTATTCAAATCAAACACTAAATTAATTGGCATAAAATTATGCCCAGGTTCTATAAGGATAAATACAAACAATCGATTAATTACAAAAGTCGATTTAAAAGGATCACTAGTCGATTTGTAATCGGTGCATTCGATTCTCGATTAGGATATGTGTCACTTTTGGTGAAAGTCACGTATTGTGGTACAGCGGACCGCTCTATAGCCTGGTTTTGTTCTACATTTATGGACATACGTAATTCACCCATAAGAATTTCATCGCCATTACACATAAATATATAATACTAGCCTATACCCGCGTGGTTGTCGGTTATCGCGGCCTAAGCGCCATCTGTGCAACTTAAATTCTTTATTACTAATCATAACTCTGGTTCTACTCAATCGATTGCAATTAAAATCTTACAACTTAATCAAAACTTAAAATCTTACGTTTGTTTGAAACGTAAGATTTTAAGTTGGGCAAAACCCCTTCAAACCGCATCGAAATCCGTTCAGTAGTTTTTGCGTGCATCGCGGACAAAAAGATAAACTTTTTAAAATTATATAATAGTATAGACCTGTCAGGTTTCAGGAAGGCAGGGATGTAAGTATTGTAACTGCGCTTAATTCTCCCTCGTAGCAGGGGACAAATCTATTGCCGTCATTTTGTCATGGTAGGTAGGCAGGACATGGCGGTACGGAGGTAGGACAAGACGGTATCTCCCGTCCTATTTTTATTTTATTTTATTTTATTTATTTGTTACACAACACAGATTACAATTGTGATTATAACTGAAATAAAATTATACAATCTAAGTCTGAATTGCAATCCAAAAATTTGTGCAAACAGAAAAACTTCTTAACACTAAGTAATAACTATTCAAACGAATACATATTTATTATGTAGTTAGCTGCTTACATAGTTGGGTGTGGAATAGAGGACACCCTTGCGTGAACCGATATACGTTTCAAGTTTGAGTTAATTGAGCAGTCCAACTGGGAAAGTACCTCCGCCCTACAGAATACTGCGGCTATTCATAACCGTGCGTTGTGTTTCTGGTGGTGAATAGGATAGTCAGAGTTAGCTGGAGAGGTTTAGTTTTCTCAGTGGGAAGACCCTTCTTTATCTTCTGCACTGACAACACAGAGACTCTCTAAACCTTCTCATCTCCCCCTTCCCTTTCCCCCGCTTCTCTTTATGGTCGGCAGCACGTGTGCGACGCCCCGGGTGTTGCAAACATCCATAGGCCACGGTAACCACTTACCATAAGGTGGGCCGCAGGCTTGTCTGCCATCTAAAAAATGGGCAGTTTGATTGCTGTAAGATGAAGAACGACGTCCTTCTTCGACACCCATGGTATAAGCTGGTGCATTAAAGAAAGGTTTTATAAATGGCGGCTTGTACTTGCGTTGACGGAAAGTACAGCTAGCATATAAAATTTCAAATATTTTTCTTTTCATATGAAAAATAATAAAAACAAGACCGGGTCGTAATAATTTCCAACTAGCTGCGGCCGGCGGCTTCGCCCGCGACACGTGACGGCATCTATTTTTGTTTTCATCGGAAACAGTACCTACTTTTACACATAGAGTCCTTTTAAACGCACATTGAGTCCTTTCATCCTGATAAAGTAACGTATATCACATTCTATAAGGAGGATCATGCAAGATCATGATGTTGGTTAAAATAAAGAACTAACATTATTATGAACAACGGTCTTGTTTATATTTTTTTTAAACTGAAAAAAAAAATGAAATCTTGTATGCTAGGTGTACTATCTGTCAACGCAAGTACAAGCCGACATTTAAGAATCCTTTCTTTTATGCATCGCATCAAGAGCACAGAGCGTGGAAGAAAATAAAGATCAATATTTTTTTTGTGTTGACGGTACGCGCGTGAGTGAGTATAGACAGTACTAGTGTGCGAGCGAGAGGAAGTGATAACGTCCACCATTTATAAAACCTTTCTTTAATGAACCAAGTTATATTAGAAATATGTACAATATTTCTATGGCCATTAGCAATAAGAAGATACAATGATATACATTGAAGGCATGATATATAAATCAAGCAAACCTTTCACTATAAATGAGCAGTTTTTGTTTCCGAACTTATTAAATGGAAATATGATGTGCGTTAACCATTAGCAACCATAAAACATATTATCTACTGTACAGTTCTGCACCATCAGATGCGGTGTAGTACGCTTTCTTTCTAAGAAAACACTTAAAGTATCATTTACAATACATATTCGTATTTGCATCTCTACGTCGTCACTAAAAAGTATATTTTATAATGTATGGATATAACCGTTGGCCTTAAAGACGTTTAAATTGCTGTGAAAAGCCGCTAGTAATATTATGTTTATGTGTAGAACGGATATTAATATTTTTTTCTAATAACGTTTAGTTTTTCATCCACAGTGAGTTGATGAATTGTTAATAGTTGCTTTTAAATTATATACAGGCGTTTGTATGTAACGGAAAACATCAAATGCAGCTCAATTATGCTGCAATATTTAAATATAAATTAATTGTTATGACCTTGTCAATATGCTTATTAAATGTCTACAATAAAAACAAATGAAATTGTATATATATTTGTATGTGTAGAAGTAGAATAAAGTTGCTGTATGTGTGTATGTATGTAATAGGTAGGTACATA
Organism: Pelosia muscerda; assembly: GCA_963691645.1. Lineage (NCBI taxonomy): Eukaryota > Metazoa > Arthropoda > Insecta > Lepidoptera > Erebidae > Pelosia > Pelosia muscerda. The sequence goes on from OY829118.1 coordinate 4,829,718, forward strand.
TCACAATTAATAGTACAACGTAAATATTCATAAACGATTAATTGAGAGATACTTACTTACTTACTTACTTACTACTACTATACTTGTAAGTCTAATATTGTACCGACAGAGTGTGAATATAATTTTTATTACTATTTCAGATAAGATTTGTTTATCAAAAACTGCCCAATTACCCTAGTATTCGAATACAAGGAACTGATATTACAAAAAATGCCGTTTAATTTTGGACTCTACTCTTACACCGTTAAAGTTCAAAATTAAATGGCATTGTGTATAATGAATGAAACGATGTAATAAACTCTTTTTCATTTCATTTTGAACTTTATGGCACTTTGAATAAAGACGAAAATGCCGTGGCAGTTTTTGTGATCTCAGTCGTATGACTATGGTTTAAAATTAGTAAAATCGGGGTCCAGGAAACAAACTACACTTGGTTTCCTGGTTTTCTGTACCTGATTATATATTTTTTTCATTAATACTCAATAGTACATTCGTATTTATATGTAATGGGCAAAAAGTGTATTTAATTGATGTAGGTAGGTTGGTATATGTACTTTTTTTGCCCTACTACTACCTACACCTACACCGGTTGGCTACCGTGGTACCGTGTGTTGTCGTGCCCATAGGGCGAGTGTAACACCAGAGGAATAACACTCGTGCCGCAACCCCTGTAAGAACAGAGACATTCTGTGTCGTCAGCGCAAAAGATGTAGGATAAGCCTTTGGTTTTCCCACTGACAACACAAAACCTCTCTAGTGAGCTCTGGGTACCCTACTCACCACCAAAACACAACACAAGGTTATTAAACGGCGATATTCTGTAGGGTGGAGGTACTTCCCCAGTCGGACTGCTCGATTGTGACGGATATACCGTCGTATCCTACCTCCTCTATATATCAGTCTTTATTATAAAGTTATTATTACTAGCATCAATAAAAATAAAATAAATAGGGATACAATCATTGCCGCGGTACCGGATTTAAAATGTCAATGACAGTGACTTGTGTTGTAATTTTTTTTAATTAGTGTAGAGACATCGATGGCACCGCAATATCTATTTTGGCCAAAGTTGATAATAATTTATAATAAAAACATAGGTAAGTATGTTAAAAGCACAGCGCACTGACAGAGATTCATTGAGAATTGAATCACTACATAGTATAAAACAAAGTCGCGTTCTCTGTCCCTATGTCCCTTTGTATGCTTAAATCTTTAAAACTATGCAACGGATTTTGATACGGTTTTTTATAGATAGAATGGTTAAAGAGGAAGGTTTATATGTATATAACATCATGCTACGACCAAAAGGTGCGGAGCAGGAATGAAAAATGTAGCAAAACCGGGGTGACGCAGACGACGTTGCGCGGGTCAGCTAGTAATTTATAAAAAAGCCATAGGTAAGTATGCTAAAAGCACAGAGCATTGACAGATATTTATCAAGAATTGAAAATGAATTATAAAAAAACGTTTCACGGTTAGAGCCGTCATTACCTATGGCAGGGTACCCTGGATAAGACTTTAGAGGCCCTTTTAGAAAGCTTATAGTTTTAGATTTTTCTTAAGATGATGTGCGAGAAATCGTCTCTCTTTTGTGGGGCCCCTTGTGGGGGAGGGCCCTGGGGACGTGCCCCAAGTGCCCAATGGTAAAGACGGCATTGTTCACGGTTTTTTATAATCTGTCACTTTCTCACAGGTTTTGTGTAAAGATACGCATGACACTCGCACACTTTGTTCCTTTATGGATAACTTTATAGTCTTAATAGACATGGTTGGTTATGCTTTGTTCAATAGCAAAAAATGGATGCGGTATATCCGCAGAATAGTAGATCTGACGCCAGAATGTAAGTAGTCTTCTTTTTTTTTAACGCCACCTAGACGCATGGTAAGCATAGCACAACTACCTTGTGTTATGGGTTCTAGAATACGGATAAACATAGGTACTTAGATACTTTTTTTTGGTAATTTCATAGGTACAAATTATACATAGAAACACCCACACCAATGCAAATATTCATATGCATGCACACAAATATTTGCACTGACCGGGAATCGAACCCACGCTTCGCGCTCACTAAAGCCGTGCCACGGAGCTCGTCAACGATATTAACTATATCTTCGTGTTCCATCACAAGTAAGACAAAAAATAAGTATATATTTCCTAATATAAATCTCCCCACGGAAACCCCTCCATCGAAACCAGCGAGGGTGGTCATGTCAGAGAAAACTAACCAAAACGGTCTGTTCGGGCTATCATTGCCCACGGCGAGGTAGCCTCTGGCTTATCTCTTACGCCTCAGCTGACCCAGGGCATTTGAAGGCCACCTCGGTGGGACTATGGTATCCCCATCTTTTCCCATGAGGGAGGCGTTTTTCTGTTATAGTGACAGGTGACTCCACATTCCCAGACCCACATTCACGGAGGACGAAGATCATTCTGCAATCTCTCTGTCTCCACACGTATCCTCCGGACCCGCTCCCGTGCCTCTAACACGTAAGTTGCCTAGATTCAAGATTCGAGATTCAAGATTCATTTATTTGCATAAACACGAGTTACATGGATGTTATTACAACATAATTGTCGTTTTTTATAGTGCCCCGTGTTCTGCCCAGACAGGTGTGTAGTGTAGTATGATAATAGAACTAAAATAATAATATATAATATGGAATGCCAATTCTTTAAATTATTATAATCTGTTCTTACCAGCATCAGAATTATCATCTTAAATCAGAGTCAGCAGAAGATTAGATTAACTTAACCTTCATGGTTATTTTTTTAAAGTAACCACCCAGAAATAAGAACGATAAGTTTTTTAAAGTGTTTATTTTTTTTAATTAGAAGCTCTGGCTATTAAGACATCATTAAGAAATAGGGTTAAGGTAATAAACATAACATACACTCACGCCTATATCCCCGAAAGGGTAGGCAGAGGTGCTAGCACCCACATTTCGCCAGTTTATGTTTAGGTCCCAATGTAATAGGTGCCGAGCCTATTACATTGGGACCTATTAAAAGGGCAGTTGAACACTGACAGACATACAGTCACCATACTATAAGGATTATGTCTGACTTAGTAATGTGGTAGAGTTATAATAAAACGTGATGTCAATGAACCCTAATGGTGCCAGTACAAGTACAGTCACCTGCATTAATATGTATACACTTTGGAACCTTGTCACAATAATAAACGACAAGTCAACATTATGACATGAAACTTTAAACTTCGACAAGTTTAATGTGAAACAGTTCTAAAACGTATACATATTATTGCAGGTGACTGTACTACAAGTACATACATGCAACTTGATTAGTGCGAATCATTTTAGTGAAAGGATGATTAAAATAAGAAATGATAACTAGAATAGTAGGTATAACTAGTTATTCATAAACATACATATTTATTACAAGTTACATGTATATGTCATTCTTTTAGTAAGGAAGTTAACTAACTATTGCGTAAAAAATCGATAAATAATCCAAATATGTACATTGAATAAATATTACAAATATAATGAAGTATGGCGAGTAATAGATACAATTTTCAACGCGAAAGTCATTCATACAGAGTTGTGACATATTTGAAATACTTGTATTTAAAATACAAATACAAAATACAAAATACGTATTTTGGATTTTGTACTTAAGTACTTTTTTTAAAAAGTATTTTGTATTTTATTTGAAATACTATTCGAGACGTATTTTGTATTTGTAAAATGCTTTGTAAAATACAAAATACTTTTTTATTCTTAGCTTCATTTTTCTGAAGCATTCCGCGATTCATTAAAAACAAAAAATGCCCGCTAGTGGCGCAGCAGCTTCTATGCGCAAAATGAGAGATGAAACAAAATGCATATACTTCTTCTTCTTTTCTTAAAATGGCTTCTGCAGCAGGATAGCCGCAATTTTGCCAGTCTCTAGTTAATGTAAACTTTTATAAAATTAATGGCGAGACGCCAATGTCAAGTTTCAAGTTTTAAAAAAGTCTTCCAGAGCCACGTTAGCCACGCCAGTAAATTCGTTTCCGTGTGTCCGCCCCCCACGAGATCAGGTAGACGATCAGGACGTGTGGTTGGATTTTAGGGGGCAAAAGAATTCTATTCCTCTTGACAATTCTCAAAGTCAGTGTTACGTTTTGCAGTGTTGACAGCTATTTCATTATTACTGTGTTGTTCGCTCTAAATGTCTTTAAAAAAATGCCAAAACAAATTGTATTTAAACAATATGCCGTGTAGGCTATAAGACATTATTTTAACGATTCGTATTTAAGTGATTATGAATGTATAAATGACAAATAAAAATACAAAAATAGAAAAATATATTTATAAAAAACCAGTATGATTATGCGTCCACACAGACGCAACATGTCAGATGCTCTTTTTGAAGATTTAAAAAAAATAGAAGATCAAAAATTCTGAAAACCAGTAATTTTACCATAAAGTATTTTATATTTCAATAAAGTATTTTGAAAATACATATTTTGTATTTAGTATTTAAATACAAAAGTCAAAAGTATTTTGTATCTTGTATTTGAAATACTATATTAAAAAAGTATTTGCATTTTGTATTTAAATACTTTTCGAAAAGTATTTTGTACATCTCTGCATTCATAGCCACGCAACAGTCACTGTACACTCGGTAACAAAAGTGACGAGTACTATTAGTTCACTATTATTCACACACAGTGTACAGTTTCTAATATTTACAATTCAATAGACATCGCCAATTTGGTTGTGGAGCTTCACAGAAAATATCGAAGTTCAACCGCATCTTAGTTAGACTATAAAGCCGACCCCAACTGAGTTAGGAATAGGCTCCAAGAATGCGTGTCATATTATTCATTCGCGTTTGACAGTTAAATAACTCTGTACAAATATTTTTTTGATAATTGTACCCCATTTACTATACTCCGTACAATTTATTTATACTGTTGATTGATGGCACTTGGTGGAACTTATTGTTATACATGATTAATATTGATAACACACTTGTACTTCCACACTGTATTCTATTTCCCCAAATCTGGGGCAAAAGTTTGGGCTGGTATAATTGATTTTTGTACTACCCACATATGACCAGTGTAATGTTTAGGAATTAGAATGCTCATGACAGTTACTGTACTACATACCGTGTTACAGTAACTGTCAATGTAAACCTTTGAGAATTCCGCAAGGCGAAACCGGTAAGGTACAAAAATAAATACAGTGGAGAAGTACAAGTGTGTTATCAATATCAATCAAGTATAACTCCATTCGATCGAGTCTTAGTAACACTTTTGGTATCGATGGTAAGTAGCTATCCACATCCACCAACCTCGTCATGATGTCTGCTGAGACATTAATGACATTATTAATGCGTGGGACAACCGTTAATCGATCTTCATGCATAATATATATTTTGTAATAGTATTTGCTAATAAAAGTTTAATGTCTAAAAATGGATAGTACTTGGAAAATTTGTGAAGGTTACGATATGAATGTAATAAATCGATTAGATAATTATCAAACGTGTTTGTGAATGGATCTTTTGGTACAGTTTGCTTTTAGATAGTAACTGGACAGTCTACAAGTTGTTATCAGATATTCAGTAAGATTTTACAGATGGCCTTGGTAGCAATGATTTTACTAATGGTCAATCATTGTCAAACCAGTGGGATTACAATTACAAACACTGCCCTTACATTTGCGACTTTATTGGCACGAACTGAATGACAAATAGTTCATTATGATTGTTTCATTAACTCTACATAGAAACATTTAATATTGGGCTTTAACAACTACTTATTTCAATTCAACAATAATTCAATGGCATTCGTAGTAATCTCAGTGCTAAGACAATGGTAAACAAGTAGTAGAATCCAGAGTCCATGATGGCCAATTCTCTTAGTTAAAATCTATTCACCATTCCTATCTAACCTCAATACGATCGCGTTTTTAATGAAAAGGGTATCATTCTCAGAATTACAATTTAAAAAATAAATAAATAATCATGATATCAATGTTCTCTTTTTTTAAATATGGACATTCCAATGTGTCCGCTGACGTAATTATTTTATTTAAATGATCAGACTAATTCAATTGAGAATAATTAAAATTCAGATCAAGAATAATTTTTAAATAGTTTTTTATTTCGAGAATTTTATTGGTGTCCAGGACAAAGGGTTTTTATGGGCATTGTTGTCAGAAAGGTCTTGGTCTTTCTTGGTCAGACTTAAAATCATACATTAACGCAGCTGAACTCAAGTATGTAACATAAATTTGTTTATCTGTTTTTGGTTGGAAAGTGGAGCATAGTGTTAAGTTAAAAAAAGAAAGTGCGCAAGTAGGTAAAGGTATATTTCCAATGTATTAATATAAATACAGGTATTTTTGCAAGCAGTCTTCGTTTTGTTTATAATTGTTTCTACATCTATGTTGTAGATTCCACCACAACACAACAGATTAGGCAACAAAGTTAGCAACAGAGTAGGCAACAGAGTAGGAACCTGTATAGGCTGTTGCCTAAAACGCACGTCGTCCCCCGATACCCCGGCAGACCTGGGGACATATATTCGAGATGATCCCCTTTCCCTAATATCCCCACATTAGGGGAAGGGGGTCCACCACCATGGTGTCCCCATTCAGCCCTCGGATCTCCGGATCTCGGACTATATCAGCCCCTAAAGTTTCTTTAGTATTTAAAAGTAAGTCGTATATATACTACCTAATACACCCCGTTCAAGAAAGAAGTCATCCCTTTCCCCTATTGTGGGGACCATGTTGTCCCCATTTAGCCCCCGGATATGAAGAGGCACACTTTGCGCCGCTGTCGCGGTCTAAAGATTCTATAGTACTTAAAAGTTAGTGGTAATATACTCCCTACTACACCCAGTTCTTACACTTTGTCTTTATGTCTATATTTCTAATAGTAAGTATAGCTCGCAAGGCTCCAAGTTCGGTGTACACAGTAATTATTCATCGTTATGCGGATGTCAGTGTCGAGGACTCTCTCTACATTTGTGCCATGTCCTCGATTCAGTGGGGAAGAAAGTCGCGACAATATGTGTCTGAAATCAAAATTGTTTGACTAAGGCAGATTAACATACGACCTAAAGGATAATGGAGGAAAGTAGCTACAGACAACAGCAAAAAATTGCTACCAGGCAAAAATTACCTTTTCAGTCAAGGGTAAACAAATTTAAATTTGAAGACCATTTAATTGCATCTATACGGTAAGGTCATCAATTGGTGAACGGGACCGTAATTAGTGAATATAATGATATCCTCTAGGGGAGTTTTGGCGAAAACGCGAAAAGTGTCATAGCGCTGCAGTGTTTCATTTTCTAAATTTGGTGTGCATTCGAGTTTTTATGTGTAAAAATGGTCGAGTTTTGGACATAACGGCTTGGACAAAGTACACAAGTGTAGGAGAGTAGAATATTGTAGAGAATTGTGATTTTTCGTGTTGCTGTCAAAATCTCCCTAGAAAAGCTTCTAGTAAAGTCTCCACTACTTTACTAGGGCAACTATCATCCGCATTTCGCAAGTTTACTTTTACTTAATCTTAGTGGTTGGACAATGGTTGACAATTAGTAGAAATGAGGCCTAACTATAACTTCACACGTCTAAGGCAATTCTCTGGCATTATTTCCACATACAAGTACACATTTAAAATTCATAAAGAGCTCGATAAAGGGAAACAGTACAGTCCGTCAAGCTGAGCGCCACCATTGTAGCACTGAACGTGTTTGCAATGGTGACCCTCTTTCATGAGACTTTGCCTTCAGCTTAACATCAGGCGAGGTGAAGTCAAATTGACGTGCCATAGATAAAGAAAAAAAAAGCAGTACTACGTCACGACTACGTTATTGAGAAGCTAAGGTTTGTGGTCAGCCATTAATCTTCTTGATTCTACGGTTCACGGAAATAAGTCATCAATTTTTTAAATATATCATTATCCTTGTTTTATATTGCGTGTGTTTTTATATAGTAAGTACCTATGTGTTTTGTACACAATGCGTTCATAGTTATAACCATGGAAAACAAAAAACAAGTGGAAGTGTGAAGTGGGCGGGGTACGCCTGTAATTGCTGTGCGTTTTTACGCAATGAAGGACAAATATGATAATACGAACCTTATTGTAAAAAGTTTAAGTTTAAAATAACTTTATTAGAATTTACCGAGATATGTCTAAACTTTTTCGTAAACATTCAAACTTGTTCAATTCAAAGTACGAAATGTCATAAATACTTTTTATCTATAGCAAAGTAATCTCTATTAAGGGTTAAGATGTGTTTTTGTTTTATAATGATTTTAGCTAATTTGGCATCAAAGATAGTAAATAAATCAAACCAATCAAACCAATTGTTTAGTAGTAATGCAGCGTATTATTAACGGTTGTATGTGATCTGATATTCTCCAAGACGTTTAATTGGTAAGTAGTGCTTGTGCGGCTAAGCACGAAATTAATTTTCTTGCGATTTACACGGCATAGTAAGAAAACGGCTATTTTTTTTTTCCAAATTCATTCAACTGCAATATTTTCGGTTAGGAATTTATTTTCGGCATACCCCTTCTTTCAAAAAGAGCCCAATTGGCGGCAATAGGCTCTCCCCCTATTACGTGGGACCGAAAATCGTAGTTGGCGAAATGTGGGTGCTAAATACTTTTTCTGTTCTGTGGTTCTAGCAAATAAGTACAGATGTTGCAATACATGTCAGGCATGAGCTCGTTATTTTATCAAACGACGTACTGTAGAAATATCTTGTTAATAGAGGCATATGACATTCTACTCTCGGTGTAATTACCGGCATATATTTTGATCACAAGTCAGGAGATAAAACGAGGATCTAACACGCGATGATTTAGGTATTTGATTTAATATTTGAGCTCTCTAGACACCAAAAAACGCGTACTACACTTAGAAAATATATATTTTATGATGTGACAGGAGTCAAGATATATACCGGTAACTCAGTACAGACATAGTAAGATAGATAAATTTACTGTGGTATAGGTATAGGCATGAGTTGTGGACCTAAAACGTACCTACACAAAAAACGATCTCTACGCGCCGTGCCCTTAGCACGAATAACTATCGAATTCGTAATTTGAAGGTATTGAAAGAACACGCATTACCTACGAAGCGTCAAGCCTGGCAATCGTAGTACTCAGTTCTCTCGTTACCTTTACGTTACGAATTCGATAGCTTTTCGTGCTACTGGCACAGTACGCGGTTTTGGAATGATTTTTTGAGAATAGCAGGGGGTGCAACGGTGTTGGATGAGCTCAAATCTATTAATAATAGTTTATATGACAACAATCCACGCGCTCTGGGGCCTCGTCTCTCTCGTAACTTATGTCCAAGATCCGTGCCGATAGGTAAACACCGCACAGTATTGCTTTCTATGACACAAGTTATATGTTGCACACTTATGCACTAATATACTTTACGGTACTAGATCCTTTAGCCCTATGATGTCTACGTACAGGATGCTCCATTTTAATAATGAATAGCAGATTCTAATTGTAACAAGTATTAGAAATGTGAAAGTTATTTTTCACCACAGCAGCTCAAACAAGTGAGTTTTGCTGCGTAAAAACAGTGTGCAAAATGCGATTTTGCTCACTCAGTGAGACAAAGTAGCTTTTTAATTTTTTTTTTTAATTTTCAATAAAGAGTGCCAACCATAGATTCAAAAAGAATTGTTCCGCGAATAACTTTCGAACTACATACATTGCACTCTGTCTCTTGACCGTCCATAAAAAAGTTCGAGTGACAAACACAAGTATTTTGAAGGTTTTTTTTTTAAATTTATGGCACGTCAAAGGTCCTATTTCGAAATTCTAAATTTGAAAGATATTTGTAAAAGAATAACCATGTATTTTATTTACATTATTTAATAATTATGTAATGTTATTGAATACCAAAATAAGTAATGCATAAGTATTTATAATGATTACTATTATCAACATTTGAAAAATAAAATGTCACGTACGCTGTTTCTGAACACACCTTAAAAATAACGGGTATAAAATTTAACTTTTAACTTTCAACTTTAAATTTGCAGAACAGCAATAAGTAATTAGATTAATTATTAACTTTTAAAATTTTCAGCATTATTTTAATTAATAATAGGTGTTCTGTTCTGTTAATAAGTGTTGCATTATCTTCTAAGTAATATTTCTTATGTGTTCTCGCTGCTGAAGTGAAAAGTAATGTGTGCCACACGAGAGCAAAATTATTTGCATCTCGTGCATTTGAATCCCTCACTACGCTCGGGATTCTACATTAGAATCACTCGCTACGCTCGTGATTCAATCCTAGAATCCCTCGCTTGCTCAGGATTCAAAATCAGCACTCGCAGCAAAAAACAGTTTTGCTCTCTTGTTGCACAAATAACTATTGTTTGTCTGTTTACCTTACTTGTTTACTAAACCCATTCTTATTGCACATATTATTTAAAATGACAAAAACCCTTGTAGAATATAACTACTAACATAGCTATAAGTAAAGTAAAAATATAAGATAATGGATTTTATTACCTGAAAAATAAATGATTTATTATTTATTATTATTAGGCAAAGCGAAACCTCGAGTTGTCAATTGGAGTTGCCGCGACTCAGCAACTAATAAGCGACTCTCAAAAAGCATTAGCAAAATGCAGCAAATTCCGCGGATTAATTATTATTGCAGATTGGTCGAATAAAGCGCAATCTTACAGTTAACGAACTCGCAGTTTTTTCTAGTTGCCTAATGTAAAAATGACCTAAACGCCACGAAAGTGAATAAAAAAATTATAAAAGATTTGAAAACCTTCTTTTGAAGTTAGTTTTAAAAGAAGAACCGTTAAATAGATAAATAAAATTTTAATGCCTCTTTATAATATCAAAATAACTGTTTTTTTAATGAATGCATAATGAATGTAGTCGTACAATAAAACAGAAATATGTACAATTCTAAAATATATCTGTCAGTCTATATTACCTGTGTCTGTATTTGTGTACCTAATCTCCGAAATGGCTGGTCCGATTTTGATAACTGATGTTAAAGAAAGTCATTGCTTCACGATGACGTACATAAAATGGCTACTTTTATTTTAGAATAAGTAATATTTAAGGCCGCGCAAAAATATAAGACCTAGAACTAAGTCCACACGGAGGAAGTCGCGGGTACAACAATCATGACATAAATCTGTGGGGAATTCTAGAATATAAATTAGCTAATACTCAGTATTACCGTAATCATGAGGCTGTAGTGGTATTTTGAGTTTTTTCAAGCTTTCTCACACAGCGTGACAGTCTCGGGTTCGATGCCCGCTCTAGCAAATGTTTGCATGCGTGAATATGTCTATTTACATTTTTTCTGCGTGTTTCTATGTAAAATATATTATACAGGGCTTTCCAAGTTTGTGATTTAAAAATAAAAAACACTACCCACCGAAATTAGTGGCAGTGTAATGAGTATAATTTTCATTGCCCATGATACCACCAGTAGTGTCAAAATTGTATGAAATAACGAAAATCTCTTTTCTTAGTCTGGTGGAATACGGTACGAAGGTTTTCGGTTTCAGTTACTTCATCAGTCGTATCTGAAGCTTCTCGAACCACCTCGTAATCTGGGTTGCAATGCAATGCATACAAATATTTACACAGCGGGGATTCAACCTGCGACCCGGCGTAGCAGTAATCGCGTTCCCTATCGCCACGTCACAGAGGCTGTCCTCCCTGAGAAGGTTTTACTGTAAGTTCAAAGTTTAAACCTTGCTATTAATATTATAGTTATACAGATCATTTAATTTACAACAAAGTTCCTTTCTGTATTAGCTGACGTGACTACCCTGAGAACAGAACGACTTTTGGCAGCTTCTAAGCACGAAGTCTTAATACAGGATGATTTAAGATACACCTCAATAAATTTATGCAAATATAACTATTTTTAAACTACATGAGAAAGTCCAAGACGTGCGCTCATACCTTCTATAGCTGTGATCTGTTACCTTTTGAAGTCTAGACCGCTGCGCCTAGACCAGTGTTAAAATAGTTTTAATATATTATAGAGATAGCTTTTGATCTAAAGAAAAATTTAGGGTACAATTTTATTTCCAGAAATATAAAAATGGTTTGATTTCAGATTACATACACACACTCTTCTATAAAATAAATTCTATAAAATTGAGCGGCTGTCATACTAGTGAAAGTATAAATAATTTTGTATTTCTGTACAAACATGTATGACATAAAAAAAAGATTATAAAGTTATATTTGCAGTTTGTGTTCAATAATTGAACTCTTTTTAAAATTCATGGCATAACCGCCAATTATGAACGGTTGCGAATATTACTACAAATATTTACAAAGTAATTGTTTGTTAAAGTATTTCTGTAGATACTCGAGATTATTTTTGAAATTCTTACTTACCTTATAAACTCAAGTCCAAAACGCTCAAAATTTGATGAAATAAGTATGTCATTTCGTTGTCATATCGGTCGCTGGAGAAAATATAACTGGTTTGCATAATACACGTATGATATACGAGAGATATTACATAATGTTACTTTTGCATACAATTGTAGACGCGATCAGAGCAGCAGTTGAAATATTAAATCCTATAAATTAATACGCGTGGCACCACCAATAGTCTATATTGATTGTGTGGATAAATAAAATAGTATCACCCTGTATAGCTCTAGGCAATTGGTCTTGTATTAAACGACTTATTATGGTATATGAGGTTCGACGTCTCAGCGCATAGGTCAGTGTGATTGTAACTTTGGTTCGAGAAACATGGTTGTGTTTTTATTGTTCTATTTGGGATTTAATGTAAGTATTACTTCCTTTATTGTCTAATAGTATTAATACGATGAAATTATAGTGATTTTATATCTATGTGTGTTATCATTTTGTGTGGTTTGTGTTTTCCATCAACGCGCAACGTCGACGTTTCACTGAACGGCAATGTACGGTTATGGTTACAAGTTGCTAATATTTTCGGTTTTTATTACATTTCAAGTAGCCTATTGCAATCCACTGTTGGATTTAGACTTTTCCCAAATGTTAGGAGACTTTGACTTGTAGTTTCTACGTTGGCCAAAGGAGTTGGTACAGGGTTTTATTTAGAGCTTTTCTTCCTTCGCATTCGTCTGCGTACTTCCTCTTACTACACCCTTCAGATGAGAATACGGTGGTGAAATTTCTTTCTCAATCAACACACAGATAAACTCCACAGAAATAGTCTCTTATGTTATATTTGTCACAGGTATGATTTCAAGCCTCTCAGTTCATCTTGAGAGGCTTGGTAATCCAAGCCACTCGACATGGACTTAGGGGCTTCCCACTGTAGGAAGCTATGACAACAGCGATGTAAACAGCGGTCTTCCTCGACAAAGTCAGAGTAGTCAGACGATTCCTCTGACATTCGTCAAAATTTTCTGGTCAACGATTACCCATCTCACCAGGGTAATCTTGTCACCTTTTCCTAGTTTTTTTATACGTATAATTAAAGTCATTGTTACCGTTCCTGGAGGGTTGTTTTGCTATGTAACTATAAACTGTTAACAAAATTGTAGTACCTATTAACATTTATGTTGTTTACTCACCGTCCAATGAATATTAATGAATTAAGAATAATTCTATAATAATTCAGTGAGTGCAGGACAGATGCTGCCAGCTATACGAAGTGTATTGATAGTGATAGTGTAAAAGGTTGTGTTTTAAGCTGTCGCTTAAATAATAGAGTTCAGCAAATTGAATAGTAGATCTGTCCCCAAAAAATGTTGATGAATCGACTATATTGCTGACAAATCTAATGTTCTCAAGATCGTCGTCAAACGAGGCTATTATTTTTGTGCATTATTGTATGTAACCTAATACAGACCGACAGTTGTCTCCCTTTACTAAATCCAGGGTGATTTTTTTGTCTTTTCACGTCCACATGTAAATAGGAAATATTTACTATCACCGAAGATAATCACCCTGGACTCCACAATTGGAACTGATTCCACTAAAACCACATAGTGTTGCATCACAGATTTTTTTATATAATGTTTAGGAAGCGATTTAGGTATTCAACAACAAAGTTATGTAGATAATGCCAGTTGTTAAGCGTAAGACCGTTGTTCATCCTGAATAGGAGGGTACAATCACCGGCGTATCCGTATCTACTCAAACATCGTACATACAACCTCACACTGCCCAAAAATACACTGCAAGACATAAATGATTTGATTTGATTTGAAATATACAGCATTTGCTAGATGTTTTGATCAACATGATAAGGATAACACTTAAAATAAAGCAGTTAATATATGTGACATAAAGTAATCTTCTCTAAAAGAAGTTAAAAACTGTAGAGTGTCTCACCTCTCTAACTTATGATCTGACTGAAAATCTTTTCGTTCATCTGAATGTGATCTTAACAAAGCTATGCTATCTGTGGCTAAGCGCAATAATTAAAAGATAATAGTACGCCATTTCGCGTTATCTGTTGTCAGTAGATTTATTTTGGTTTATATTTTTGTGCATTACGTTTTACTATTTCAGTATTTTATTTTTAACCGACTACTAATAAAGAAGGAGGTTCTCAATTCAGATCTTTACTTTTTTATGTTTGTACGCGTCTAGGTCCGTGACCTGTGGATGGATTTGAAAAAAAAATTGTATTTTTGTGACAGTAATGTAAAAGTTAATAAGTCAGAAGATTTAGTCCTCACAGGACAGACCAGTTTAGTGTGAGGCCACTGGATATACCTAGCTTATTTTTAATTAACTTTCACGGAAATAAATTAATTTTATTTATTTTATGTTATTACGCACTTGATATCTAAATTAACTTAGATATTGTCATGAATTACACTTTACATATACTAACACCTATTTCTCTCCAGGGTAGGCAGAGGTGAATTAACACCCACTTTTCACCAACCATAGTATTCAGTACCCAGTGATTGGGATGAGCCTTTTGCCAGATTCCGGACACAGGCAACACAGATTCAATCAATTAGCCTATGGCAATCCACCAAATGTGCGCCACTGCTGCCTATCCTTCGCCCTCCGCATTCAGTCTGTCCCAGCCGCCTTGTTAAACCTCCATCTGGCTGGTGCCCTACCATCTGTTTGCCTTCTCGCAGTTTCCACGCAAGGACTCGTTTGCTCCATGGGCCATCGGTCTTACGGCAGATGTGGCCAGCCTACTGCCACGTCAGTTTTTATACAGGTTATACGAGAGAAAATTATATAAACGATAATTTATGTCAGGTATTCGGTCTTTTATCATTAGAATACCGTATTTTTCTATTTCTCGTTAAAAAAATGATAATAACGTTCTAGTTTTTGACATTTCAAGAAACAATAAAATTTTTCTTTTTTTAATCTTATATTTAAAATATAATTTAGTTGATAAAACATTCACACATATGAATACGTATTACTTATATAAATATTATACTCGTATATTTAGGATGATTAAATACTTATATAATTTTTTATAACATAAAACTTAATTAAACATAAAAGCTTGATTAACGACTTCGGTGTTACATACATGGTGTTCACAAAATAAAGCTAAAATATAAACAGCGTTATTAAAGTTTTTGTAAATTAATAGACTTTATTATATAACCTAACACTGTTGATTAAAAATTTAATGATCTTCAATTAAATATATTCAACATTAAGGGCCGTCTGCTACCACAGACAATGCCATAGCCCGTTGATAACCTCCACAAAGGTTTAAAGTATCAAATAAAGGAAGCAAATAAAGAATCATGGATGGAATATTTTTATATCTAAAAAGGCATGCCATTAAACGTGTTCAGTTTGAAATAGGTCATTAACCTTCTGAAATAAAAAAATACCGACAGTCTCTTAATTAAACATGACTGTTTAGTATTCAATGTCAATATTATCTGAGTATATTTCTCGATCAAAGTGAGATATTCACTACGCACTTTTTAACAAACAACGATAATAATTTAGCAGACAAACATGCTACGTGAAATATTTTGCACATAGCATATTAGTCTTTTAGATCATCAATATAGTGTTTATATTTGAATATGCAAAATTCTACACTTAGTATGTTTGTCTTTTAGAGAGATCATCGAAACATTAAAGACAGTAATATACACAAAAATATATTTTTCGATAAGCTCTTTGCCAATCACTTTACAATTATTATGGCTAACTATATTTTCAATCAGTATGTACCTTGACATTTCAAGATAAATAAAATCGAGAGCATTAACTCGCATATTATGTCATCGCAAAACAAATAGAAAGTGCTTCAAACGATACTTGTGAAGCAGATAGTTATGAAATCGATTGAGACATGGAAGGTCAACTAACGGATCACCTATGGCTATTAAATTAGAATTAATCAATCCATTTATATAAATATTTACATAAATGCAGCATCCTGTATATTATATTACTTTGAGCTTGTTAAGCAGTTTTTACGTAAGAAGGGATAAGCGAGGGAAAATACTGATACCTAGGGTAAAATTGAACAGCTACCGTCAAAGCAGATTTTTTTACTAACAAATGAAAGGATTTATTTTTAAAGTTATTTCATTTTGATGAAAATTAAGTTGCTATAATTATTGCACAGATATGAAGTCACGGCGTATAGCTACATTTGAATATAGTATTTTAATCACCTGTATATGACTTTACCGTTAATTTTCTAAAGTTCGGGGTAAACCCGAACATCAAGCTTAGAATTATGATAATGGATAAGATTATAGATTAGAGTTTAATTACAACAGCGTATTTATTTTATGACTCGTCGATTAGGATCGTTGAGTTCATAGCACTGGTTTTTTTAAGTTCAATAGGCATATTTTTTGTGAGAGCCATTATTTTTTTTGCGAGGCATAATTAGAACAAATTCCGTGTGGTGATGGAAGAATATTATGATTCCATTTCAGTCGAGGGTTGTGGAGCCTATTACTGAAACGAAACGCTGACGATATCACTACGAGAGAAGGAACACTGGAATTAAACGAAGTACCAGCAGCGTGGAAACCATAGGCCAAAAACTGCGATAGACTGACTGATTGATATTAGAATTATGTTTTTTATTTTTCACATCACTTCACTATCACTATATTTATACATAGTATAAAATTAAGTCGCGATCTCTGTCCCTATTTTTCTTGTCTCTTTGTATGCTTAAATCTTCAAAACTATGCAACGGATTTCGATGCGGTTTGTTTTCATAGATATAATGGTTAAAGAGGAAGGTTTATATGTATATAACATCATGCTACAACAAACAGGTGCGGAGCAGGAATGAAAAATGTTGCAAAAACGGGGTGACGCAGACGAAGTTGCGCGGGTCAGCTAGTTTCATATAAATATAGGTACATTCTAAAACCCTTCGAGTTTTTACCGGCGTCTTCTCAGGCCGAGGCCGTAACATCTGAGAAGACGACGGTAAAAAAAACATAATAAGAAACTAATTATTAAGTACAAACTTAACCGCCGGGGGTAACAAAGACGGGGGGGACGTAACATAACGTAACACGAGTTAGGTTTGTAATAATTATTATTCTTCCCGCTACTAAATCTTCTGAAGAAATAAATCTGTTTAGTTATTCACCTTGAGTTTCTTTCGATCTGGTAGGGTCAGCAACAATGGTTGTTCAAGCGACTTTTTTATGTATACCCTTTTTGTAACTCGTTTGGTCTGTCTGTCATTATCGTTTTTTGTTTGATATATGGGTATAAAATTCAAATATCTTTATCTTTTTAGATTACAAATTAGCACTTATGAACATCAAGATTATTTTTGTTTTTGATTTATTAAGGGGTGTGAGAAACGGTAAAAAGAATTCCAAATCGTAATTAGGAAGGGGTTTATGATCCGGAATCTCTACTCATGTGGTGTTTGTTCCCTCTGCCATGAATACGGCAGTTTTCTCTTCCTCAATGAATCAAATACCGCCCGAAGCGGGAGCTAAAGGGCTGCTCGGAGACATTCCACGTGTCTCGGAGGTATGACAAAGTGAAGAACAGGCAGGGCCCACCCCTTGCCAGCTTTACTCTGTGTCTGTGCTTTTTTTTTTTTATACTACGTAGGTGGCAGACAAGCACACGGCCCACCTGATGGAAAGCGGCCACCGTGGCCTATGAACGTGTGCAACACTAAGGGTGTCACACACGCACTGCCCACCCTGAAGGGAAAGGGGGAGAGCTGGGAAGGGGTGGGGAGGCTAGGGAGGGGAGGAGAAGGAGGGGTACAGTGAGCTCTGGCTACCCTACTTACCGGCGGGAACACAACATGATGGTTATTATGACCGCGGTCTTCTGTAGGGCGGAGGTACTTCCCCAGTTGGACAGCTCATTTCGGACGGGAGATACCGTCGTGTCCTACCTCCGTGAATTTTATGCTTTCTAGCTCTTTGAGCGTGTGTTGATGTTACTCACTTTCCGAGCTCGATATGGATACCGTACTTCCCACATCTAAGAGGACTTCTAAAAATCGTAGATGGCTCAAGGGCAGCGGGAATGCATGGGAAACCTTTTTCGGGTAACCTTATATCCCGGTAACGTTTTGCAGTTTTAGTAGGTTCGAGTCTAACAGGTGCGGCATGGCATGGTGGCAAAATAGTTACTATGAAGAAAATTCGAAACTCTAACTATATTATTATAAAGATGGAGGGGATTAGCTGGACGAAAAGGATGGCAAACGTAAGAGTACTATAAAAAAGTACAGGAGAGAAGATCTATATTGGAAATAACCGCAAACCGAAGAGGAAAGATGATGGGTCACCTGTTCAAATACGATTTGTTTTTAAGAAATATCATAGAAGTGAAAGTAGAAGGAAAGAGAAGAAGAGATAGGCCAATGGCACAGATAAAGGAAAAAACACAAGTCACGTCGTACCAGGAGGGTAAGGGGTTGGCGGGGGACAGGGAGGAGCGCCGATTTTCCTTTCCGGACACTAGGATTCCATGATCCCGCTCCCATGGGATCCACAAATTCCACCGACAAGAGCGCAACTTTTAAGTTTATATCATCAACAAGTCCAGCAGATTCTTATAATATGATATTATTTGAAAAATAACAAATTAAACGCCTGGGGCAAAATTGGGCGGGTCTACAAGCAGTGTATAATGATACCTACTTCTATCTACCAGACGCCCTGCGTCAAAGCAGATTATAAAACCAGTCTTACGATCTCTAATTCAACCAGTTCTCTAACTTTAATGGCTTCAAAGTCGCAGAGATTAATTGATGTGTAATCTTATATTTCGTATCTTACATGGGAGTTTCCTTATACAGTGGTATTTGGGTTTTCCCTTGTTATTTTATGTTATAAATTATTACTCACGACACAGATGATTCCATTAGATAAAAGATCCATAAAGGTGGTCTTGATCTACAAGTTCAAGGCTCAGATTTATTATCGTGTAGGTAATCGCAAAATCATGGTATCATTGAATAGAACACGATCTGCAATTATATTACCCTCGTGAAATTATGTTCCCGTTCTGGCAACCTATGGAAACTTATTCCAGATTGTTATATTATCCATTCATATACCAAATTTCACATAAATCTGGTCAGCTGTTTGAGTGTGATTGAGTAACAAACGTCCGGACATCGAAACATGTTGGGGAGTCCTGATGCTGCCAGGGCGACAGGCGGCTCCACCTGTCACTCCCAGGCCCAGACCCATGGAGGACGGAGGTCGTTCTGCGACATGTGACACACGACTTGGCTCCCCTCCTTATACCCGGGGGCTAAATGTGTCGGCCCTATATGCGAAAGGGCACATCTGTTAAGAGATGACAACGGGTCTGCTTTAGTGTGTGGAATATGTTAGCTACTATACCGGCAATGCGTTTTATTCGGTTCGAGTCCGACATAACCTCCCCAACCGGCTCCGGCGGGGGATATCCGTGGGGATTTTTGACACGATAAAAAAAAGAGATTGAAACATTTACTGACATTCACATTTTATGATATTAATAGGCTAAAATAGTATAATTTTTTCATACATAGCGCGGGTCGGTTTGCCGTCCATCGCTGTTTACTTTAGTGTAGTTTTTTTACTTCATTCGGTAATCGACAATGGATGGCAAATTCACCAGTACCCAACCCGTATGTTTGAATCAGTCCACTCATTCAGAATATAATTTCCATTGTTACAGATAGCAGCGGCAACAGTGTATGCACCCTGCATAGAACTGAATGATGGAAACAAAGTACCGGTGCTAGCACTGGGTACCGGCAAAGCTACAGCTAAAGAGGTAAGTACTGCGATACCAATTCATCTTAATACGGATAGATCTTTCTAGAATCGCAGTTTAGTGGTTAAGAAGTTGGTATAACGACCGAGGGTTGGTGGGCATGGATTCTGGTTGTCACACTATCGACTACATTCAATTTTTGAATGAAATTTCACAGCAAAATCAAATTAAAGGAAGACGATTTTTTTTAGTGGAATTACAAACATTCAAGTATAAGTAACTTTTTATCAGTGTTACAGTGTACAGTGCTGGGTCCTTTAAGCGGGGCGTTAAAAACATCTGTCGAAGCCGTCATAGTAGGGACCGCCTTTCTAGATTAATAATGGCGGCCACTATTCACTAGACCGCATCTAAGCTTACCATCAAACTGAGTCCGGTCATTTGACGACCTATATATATTTATAAAAAAAAGTTTGTTAGATCATCCTGTGGGTACTGACCGCGACTTCATGTTTGTCCTTCAATTTTAACTTTTTCCAATCTAATTATGAAATGTCTAATATTAACAAATTAGCTTAACTTAGGGTTCGAATCCTGGCCATTACACTACCGACGTGAACCCACTCCTAACACAAGTCATTGAGCTTAGCTGGAGGGGTTAAAGGGAATATTAGAAACCTCGGTTGCTAATATTCTTTTTATACTTAAATAAGAAATAAGAAAAATAAGCTTAACAGGAGGAGTTAGGTCGAATGCCAATAATTTGGGACCTTTCCTGTTCTTAATTTATTTTTATATTGCCTTTCAGGGAGACACAAATGACTTGGTGCGCGATTCAGTCTATTGGGCCATTGAAGCCGGTTACCGTCACATAGACACCGCAGCCATCTACGGTGACGAAGTGGAAGTAGGTCAGGGTATAGCCAGAGCCATAGCCGAAGGAATAGTCACTCGAGAACAGCTGTTTATTACTACCAAGGTAAATCTAACAATGACTTATAACAATGATTTAGTACAAGAAGCGGTCAGGAAACGATCGTGGTCAGTGACTGTGTCATTAGCACGAAAAAACTATCAAATTCAAAGGTATTGAGAGAGCGGAGCGTTGCGATTGGCGGGTTTCACATACACACACATTCATTTGGATTGGATGTATGGATTTTAATACTTTTGGAAATGCAAAACTGGAAGACGTTTATCACATTCACGAAACGATTTTGGAATATGTCCACTCCATTTGAATCGTTGAACGTATCGTCAATGGCTACGCTAATGGATACTATGGATAAATTTCTGGAATAAAAAAATAAAATAAAGTTCTGAGACAATTAAAATTTAAAAGTATATTATAGAGGACTAATATATTCTACTGCCGACAAGTTTATATTAACATTATACTGTTTTGATTATTACAGCTATGGAACGACAAGCATGCTCGCGATCAGGTGGTCCCTGCGCTTCAGGAGTCTCTCTCCAAGCTCGCACTGGACTACGTTGACCTGTACCTCATACACTTCCCCATCTCTTCAAAGGTGAGGAGAACAGAGAAACAATATACGTATACACAACAAAGGTTTATTCAAAAGTTGTGCATTCTATTTCAGCTCGCTATGATGATTAAACAGGAATTTAGTACCTATTGTTAAAAGCGTCGGTAGCTTAATAAGTCGACTTTAAAATTGAAGTGTCTTAGGTTCGAATCCTGGCCATTACACTACCCTAGTGAACCCAATCCTAACACAAGCCATTGGGCTTAGCTGAAGGGGTTAGAGGGAATATTTGCAATTTCGGTTGCTAAATTCTTAATTTGTCTCCAAATACAGGAGAATGACGTAGGCTGTCCTCTTGAGGTTGCGAGGTCAGACGGTAGTCTCGTTACTCAATAAACCAATATAAATAATGCAACTGTAACTCCATGATGACGATAATAATGACGACAGTGACTAAGAAACATGTCATCACATTACCGTCACTAGTGAAAATCCGGACTATATCAATGATCAATTACTGTAATCAGTCTTTGTTCACTGTAAAAAGCAGTCCAGCTAAGTTCAATTGCTTGAATTGAATTTTGCTGTAGGGGTTAGGGGAATATAGGTTGTTAATTTACTTACTTCGTAAAAAAATGTGCCTTTTTACCAGTGGGGTAGGCAGAGACCACATGTTTCCACCCCTTGTATATTTATTTTACTACTTAACTAATTACAGGCTCGCCGGTACCAAAAAATCATATTTTTGAAATAATTCAATGTAAGATCATTTGTGAAATTGTCAGTGTTCAACAATTTCTGAAAGCGACTAAACGACGTGGATAGCCTAGCTAGACCTGCATTTCCATAAACGCAAAAGTTTCCAGTTTACTACATAAGAATACTTTTGTAATTCACAGAGCGACGAGTCACCAGACAACATTGATTACTTGGAGACCTGGCAAGGTATGGAGGAGGCTAGGGAGATTGGGCTCACCCGGTCCATTGGTGTATCCAACTTCGACCGCTCACAGATCGATCGGCTGGTCACTTACGGCAGAGTGAGGCCAGTCATCAATGAAATTGAGGTGAGTGGAAATATTCGGCTTTATTCGAACACACGTAGAAAGATGTTAATGGATACCAGCTACCCAAACAAGACCAAGAATATCGTGCCGTCCAGTCAGACCGAGTACCCGTCATGCTTGGTGTACTGGTCACGTATGGTCACAGAAGTTAGGCGCTTAGGACTGGCAAATTACCCGTGGTGCGATGGCCGCAATGGCTTTAGTCGCCTGACATATGCAGTCATTACTACATTACTAGCTTGCAAGTGATATGATATCTTAACATAAAACCTAGATGTTAGAAAGTGAAGGGTATATTAACCGTGCAACGTTATTTTATAAACCCATCAACTTGCCAAAATAGCCGGCTGTCATAAAAAGTACTTAATAAATTAAATTAATATTTTGAATTTGGTAACGCGGTAATGAGGAGGCTGTTGCTCTGTCTACACTAATAATAATAAGTATATGGACATTAGGTATATCTAATAATAAGAGTAGGTACGCCACGGCTACTTTGCCCACTCTGTGCTATCGTTTGCCCAGTGTCTTATCAGAGTAGTCTTCAGTAGTATGTCGTCATCAACTTCCTTGCATTAGTCTCGGTTACATCTGTGAATTTGAGACCTTCACGTCGAAATACGCAGATAAGTATTATGAGGTGATAGTCAAAAAAAGTATAAATAGGTCATACATGCATAATAGGGCATTCTCAGGAGGACAGCATATAAATATGATTACTTCTCCATGACATGCTTCAGTTCTCCATGGCATGGCCAGTGCACTAACTTTCATGCACAAAAGTGTTAAAAGTCTTCTAGTGTTCTTTGTCTCTGAATAAATCCAAATTTATTGTACCAGGTCAACCCAACCAACACTCAAGAAGAACTGGTATATCACTGCCAGCAGCTCGGCATAGCTGTGATGGCGTACTCCCCGCTTGGATACCTGGTGTCTAGAAATGTGCCTGATGCACCTCCGCCGAGGTACGACGACCCAACCCTGGTAGCTATGGCCCAGAAGTATGGGAAGAGTCCTGGACAGATTGTACTTAGATATTTGGTAAGTAATAATTCTTAGGTTTATAAGTGCCGGTTAATGGCTATAGGCTTGCCACACATTACATTGGGACCTAAACATAAACTGGCGAAATGTGGGTGCTAGCACCTCTGCCTACTCCTTCGGGGATATAGGACATGAACTCACCATGTTATGTTATGTTATGTGTATGTGTATATTATACAACGGCATGACCGCTTGCCTAGCCACACTTCACCAATATTTCTGTGACAACTTTAATAAATGTATGAAATAGCCCGGCAATGTGTATGGCAATGATTTGTATACATTCTCGTGTTTCCCAGTTTATTCCTCATGTTCTTGCTCATTGCCGCGGCAATGGGCTGAATGGACTGTATTAGATGTGGGGGTAAAGGTTACGAGAGTTTCTGTGCCGTCGGTACATAAGATAAAGGCGGGTATCAAACCACCTCATAGCAGTATCAACTTAAGACCTTAATATTCCCAATGACAACACAAAACCTTATCAGTTCCATGTACACAAGACTTTGCCTTTCTTTGCATTTAATTCCCTCTGTGCACTCCAGAGTTTGCTGGAAGAAAACTCAAATTTGAGTTAAGCTCGCCTTTTTTACACAACATCTCATAATACTATTATATGAATGTAATTAATTAAATCTGTGCAATAAAAAATTTAATAATAATATAATAATAAAACCCCTCTAGTCTGTTCTCACCGCCGGAAACACAATATAAGGTTATTCCCCATTAGCTGCGATATTCTTTAGGGCTTCCCCAGTCGGACGGCTCAATTGGGACAGGAGATTACCATCGTGTTCTACCTCCATCTCCAATCCAATCTATACCCTTAGTCTAATCTAACCGAAAACTTTACAACCTACAATTTTCAGCTAAATCTGCCGATAGATAGGTACATAGTAAATATAGACTACCTATCTACTAGGTTAGACTATCGTGGCATTTCGTTTATAACTAATCGATTTGAATAAAAACACATATAACTTATCAAGACATCGGCCCCAATTCAAGGTGATTTAAAATAGCTCCTAAAACCAATTTAAGACCGATATTAATCTCTTATAGCGATTATTATTTTATAATGTCAAGTTCAGACTAGATATAACTACACAACCTGTATACTGAATGACTTTTATTGACCTACATGTGACGCGAAATTAGTTTTACATGTGTATAATAATTACATATAGCATATGCAAATCAAGATTCATCAAGTTTTTAAGCTATATTTTTGTACCGGTTCAAATTATAGTTTGGGATACCTTCAATCAGATTATTAAGTACATTATACAACGCGCCTACGTATTTTGTTATGGCAACATTTAATAATGTAGATAAATATAAATAAATATTCTAGGACAGCTAGCCACCTAGACCCATGGTAGACATAGCCTAACTAGCTTGAGTTATGGATTCTTTAATGGGAATAAACTCACCTATATACATTTTTACTATTACTATTTGTAAATAGGTACATATATATTATACATATAAACACCCAGATCAATGCAATTATTCATATTCACATTTGTTAAAGAAAATAGATGCGATCTTTGAATAATCCAAGAGGCTTTTTTTTATACTACGTAGGTGACAGACAAGCACACGGCCCACCAGATGGAAAGCGGCCACCGTGGCCTATAAACGTGTGCAACACTAAGGGTGTCACACACGCGCTGCCCACACTGAAGGGAAAGGGGGAGAGCTGGGAAGGGGTGGGGAGGCTAGGAAGGGGAGGGGAAGGAGGGGTACAGTGAGCTCTGGCTACCCTACTTACCGGCGGGAACACAACACGATGGTTATTATGACCGCGGTCTTCTGTAGGGCGGAGGTACTTCCCCAGTTGGACAGCTCATTTCGGACGGGAGATACCGTCGTGTCCTACCTCCGTAATTTTTTGCTGGCTATTGAAATAAAAGAAACTGCAAATCATAATAGAGACATTGGTTGGAAAGTAATTTCAGAGAGAGCACCAGAGTATTTAGTAATGCTGTTATAGTTATCTTTTTTATAGAATTTGGCGTTTGAGCGTGGCCGGATACAGTTAGCGTCAAGTTATGACGTAATTTTAACAATTGTCAAATGGTGCAACCTGTTTTATACCTGACCGGTATTGTAACTGCACTGTTAATATTAAAGTAAGATCGTACAACCCAGACTTAATGTTTATTTTTATTTACAGCTCGACAGGGGAACGATCCCAATTCCGAAGTCTACAAACAGGAACCGTATCGCTCAGAATATTGACGTGTTCGACTTCGAGCTGACTCCTGAAGAAGTCGCAATCATTAGCAGCTTCAACCAGAATAGGCGAGTGATCGACATAACGGACTACAAAGACTTTCCGTTCTATCCTAACTTTTAGAAAAATAATATAATAAGTTTAGTCCTTGTTGTGTTTTATTTTGAAGATAAAAAATAAAAGTTAAAAGTTTCCCTTATTACAACTGTACGGCACGGCATCTAACTTGGCAAGGTTTTGTAGTAGTTGGGGTAAGTGCGCGCACTTAGAGGCACAAAAAGTGCTTGTCATTATTCTATTCATTGACCAGAATGCCATCGTTTATTTTGAATCATGTCTGCTTTACGGCAAAAGAGACCCAAAAATCGTCTCAGATGCGCTGACGGTTCTTGCCAAGTTACTTGCCGATTTCTGTACGCTGCCATAACGCCCGCTCCGAATGTCATTGAAAAGTCTTGTTCAATATCTCTGTTCCTACAAAAGCAATCGTTATGAATTTTTGCATAGCGGGAGAAGTATTAGAGCAGAGTTTTTGTGTGTAAACTCCGTGGCTTTACAATTTAGCCGTTTTCAAGTAAGGTCATGTGTACACTAGCTTGATCGTGACACCAGCGTACACAGTGAAAATAGTGTTTATTTATTAGACTAAAGAGGAAGACTTTTTTTTATTTTTACACTAATTAGGCAGTACTTACACAGAGTTTAATGGCATAGTAACCAACTCGATATAGCTCTGGTGTACGCTAGCATAACGGACACCACCACCATGCTTTTATCTGCGCATGACCTTATTTCAATAAAATTGTTTTATGTATTAGCAACCGGAATTACTAATAATCCCTCTAAACCCGTTAGCTCTTAGCTAAATTAATTGTGTTAGGAGCTTCTTTTTATAACATTTAGGTGGCAGCCAAGTACACAGTCCACTTGATCGAAAGTGGTCACTGTAGTATATGGAAGTTTACAACACCAGAGGCGTTATACTTGTGCTGCCAACCCTGTAGAAACGTTTTAATGCCCTTCTTGAAGAACTCCATATTGTAGTCGCTTAGAAAAATTACAGCAAGGAGTTAATTCCACAGTTTGAGCGTGCGCGGGATGAAGCTCCTTTCATACTGCCCAGTGTGAACCATTAGGTCGGTACTGTAATGGCCAGGATTCGAACCCACGACGCGACGCCTCGATCGGTCCGACTCCTTAATCACTAACCTACAGACGCTAGTAATCAAATTAATGATTTTATCAAATTGCCACTCCAGTACCGCAATATTCAATGTACTCATTTCAACAATTTTAATAACCTTATTCTGACCATGGAAAAACAGATATATTTTTGTTTTTACCTTGTTAAAAACTATGAGAGGCAATTAACCAGCACCGCTTTGTTCCAAGATATTTTAATTACGCTGGAAGACGGAAGGTTACCCTGAGTTTGCATGCTCGACATTTCAATCATATAAGCATACGTAATACTACTCTATTTGGCGGCTATGCTCTTAAAATTGTTGCCAAATTTTCCATTTTTAAACTGTAAACATTATAATGAAAGGAGATTGAAATGAAATCACCAATAATTTGCTCTATGTGGTGTTGGAGAATGAATATCACCACTTGATCTCATCCGCAGCATGTTAATTGATATGTTGTAAAAGGCGAGTAACGAAGATAATATTGCGAGAGAAGAAAACTCGAAGTAAAATCCTGTACCAACCCATCTGGCCAGCGTGAAAACAGTAGATCAAAGAGTCCCAATATTGGAAAAGACCTATATCCAGCAGAGGATTGCGATAGGCTAGTTGATTGATTTACTTATAGCCCGATGTTTCGGCTACTTTCGGTATCGATACCAAATACTAATACCAAATTAAACGCGATAAAACCCGTAAAAAGTGGCTGGTCGTAGCAGTATCATATGACAATAAAATTAAATTCTATATAAGTACTAAATAGTACATTTTAGGTACATTTATTTATGATAGTTTTCATCCAAATTGACAAAGTACGCCAGCGATCCTGATAGTGTGTATCATATGACGTGAAGATAATGGCAGAATTTACCGTTTCTTTCTACCATGGTGAATGGTCTTGGAATTCCTTACCAGCTCACGTGTTTCCTTCTTCCTACAGTCTTCCTCAGTCCCGGGTCCTTTATGCGGGACGTGGAAAAGTATCTGAGGCCGTCAAGCTGAGCGCCACCATTGTAACACTCTACGTGTTTGTAATGGTGACCCTCTTTCCTGAAACAATGCCTTCAGCTTACTATCAGGCGGGGTGAAGTCAAATTGACTTGCCCTAAAAAAATACTCTCCAAAAACCTCCTTTCTTCGGCAGTCGGGCAAAATTAAATAATTTTCTCGTAAATAATCGTACATTGTAGTATTCCATTGTTATGTTTCTAAAGTAGAAACCGTGCACACAACTTAGGTATTAATGCTTATTACATGTCATACAACAGGTTCTTGCTCGTCTTTACTTTGTTGTTGTACTCAGCCTGAATGATAATTTCTTAACATGCTAACTGGTACTGTGTATAAAATAGATATAACTACGTTTTTGCGGTCACAATTTTTACTATAAAATATATTTGAAAGAAAAATTGTGTCGAAAAACGTGACCGGATTTTCGATGCAAAGTTTAACCTGTCCATAACAATGTTTCTCTTATGTGGGTATTAATTAACATATAAGAACCATGATTTTAGACTCCAAAGAGTTGGGTACAGTTATAATATTTGAGAACATTATAACCATATAATGCTCAATGTCTGGGGTGCCACAGGGATATAGTTTGGGTCCATTTAACGCAAATAGATTTTGAGTAAGTAGCCAATGTTATTATGCAGTTGAAATATATTCTTATTAATACATTCTAAATAACCTGCCCAGAAACATACTCATAAATATTATTGCATCTAATTTACACCTACCTATCTGATGGTAACTATAAGGTTACCAGTTAATTAAAAAATGTTCACGTAGATGCAGATTGATCCGAGGTTATTAAAAATATATTATTCGCCACACATTCTGTTGATACTGCCGATTTTGGAATATAAAACTGTGATAGACCACTTAGGTGATAGACCACATCATACCTGCTGGAAAGTGGATACCGTGGCCAATGGACTTGTGCAATACCAGGAGCGTCACTCTCGCATTGCCAACCCTAAAATTGACCAATATTATTTACAGGAATGTGGTTTATGGTTTCTTTTTGGAGTTCTAGAACTTTGGCAGTCAGGGTTATATCTGATAGACTCTGAATAAGTGGAACTGGATGGTTCACAGGGCGCGAGAAGATCATCACATAGTACACTCTACGTACGGTAAAAGGGTGGTTTGTGTTTGCAATTCCATATAACTGCTCAAATATCCTTGACTTTTCGATCATCTTAACTCTCAAAGACAATTATGTGCAGTTACATTGCCATGATTTAGCTGTCATTAAACAATTATCTGATAAGGGACGCACAAACTTACACAATAGTCGTCAGTATTAGTAGTAAATTCATTATCTATATTGTATAATTGTTGTATATTGTTTCATCTACGCTTATCTTACCTTATTGTTGTGATTTGAATCACAAACCGGTTCAACTGGAACAAAAATACCTACTATCGTTCTGTGAGTTCATTTAGAACATTCGATTTGCAGTTTTTACAGTTGTTAAAACCACAATGGTTGCGATCTGTTGTCTGACTGTTTTCATCAAAGACGTTGTTCCTGATGGCATCCCAGACTCGTATACTTGTTCTTCTTCGTTTACTTTGGAAAAGTGTGGGTACAATCTGATTGCTAATTGACTCTTTCTAGTATCTCCTTCTTTCGGTAAGCGGACATTGACAGAAAGAGACTGTTAGATGGAATAGAGCAGCCGTTCTGTAAAATCTAAAATGTAATTAAACTACAGAATTTCGATATATCGCCAATAGCTAGTATAGATCAGAAGGCAGTTGCTAAATATGAAAGAAATCTACCACTATGCAGTCTGAAAAGTCGACCTCAAATGTATTTGGAAAGGCTAAGAAAATGATTAAAAACAAGCGCAATAAAGTTTTGTGAATAGAAATCGTATCGCTTTCGGGTCGTAAGTTGTAAATAATCTGTTGTTGTTATCCACGACAAGGCCCAAGCTCAAAGCTTGGACTTGTCGCGGTATCCCTCAGTCTTGTAGTGTCAACAGACCGAGCAACATGAAGCAACTATTGGCAATTGTTGCGGCATTCGCCGTTTTCTCGGTAAGTTATTGTTCAATAAAAATAATTATGTAAGGGAAGGTTTTGACATTTAAGTGTCAAGTATCATGCTAACAAACTTGTGATCATTTATGTTCTTTGAGACCTAAAATCAAGTAAAATAAATTCTTGAAAATTCCTGTGCGGTGGTAATAAAAAAGATTTTCAGGGTCAGGATGATTTACGGATCTTGAAGAACGGATGCATCATCATCATCATCATCATAATCTTTGGATTGCGAAGGCACTGCCGTAAAACTATAAAAATCTATAAGAAACTCAGTACATACATAATTATATTATTACTTAACAATAATATAAAGAATGCCTACATATAAATAATTTGTGGCACTTTAAATACCCTAATAACACAACTCGGATTTCACCAGTAAAAATAAATTGTAATCAATATAAGCTAGGTTTTTTTACAAATGAAGTTTTAATTTGATAGTGTTAGTATCATTGGTGAAGTAGTAATAAACAGAAAAAGTATTAGAAGACTAATATTTATTCGAAATTTCAGATAGCATCTGCTGCTCAAGGCAAAGCCCCAATGAAACAGCTCAACGATGGCAATCATATTCCAGCACTTGGCTTAGGAACCTTCGGTTTTGTGAGTATTTTTTCTCAAATATTAGAGGTTTCTGTTTGGACATCGATCGTGAAGACCACATCAATATAATAATGATGAACTTAAGTCTATCTGTGTCGTGATTGTCACTGATTGCTATCATGATTTAATTCAAATTGGTCCCCCTAATATCCAACCACACATTCTAATCGACTACTTGATCATGTGGGGGTCGGACCCACGAAAACAAATAAATTGACGTAGCTAACATGACTCTGGAAAATTCTCTTAAAAAACTTGACATAATCCTCTCGTCATTATTAATTTTATAGTTCATTTACCATATTTACTTGATAATGGCGAAATTTTAGCGATTCTGCTGTAGAATCTATCATAAGAAGAAGTTGAAAATAATTCATATTGCTCTAAACTTAGTTAATATTTGTACCATTAGTAATTATAATAACGATGCGATGGTCGCACGATGCTACTTAGGAACAAATATTTTCCGCACAAAGAAGGAAGGACAAGATGAATAGCTTTCTTGGTTCAAAGCTATTCATAGCACCTTGTAAAACTGGTTCGTAATAGATGAACATCCTTCGCGATACAATATCTAGCATCAGACGCTTAAACACGTATATATCTAAACTAATATTATAAAGAGGAAAGATTAGTTTTTTGTTTGTTTGTTTGTAACGAATAATCTCCGAAACTACTGGACCGATTTCAATAATTCTTTCACAATAGCTACAATATCTAGGAGTAACATTGGCTATATATCATCACGCTACCATCCAAGGAAGCGGAGCAATAGTCATACATTTTTGCTAATATCGCTAATTATTTCCGTTGTCATGACAGCAAGGAGAAGTAGTATAGAAAGGCAAGTAGAGAATCGAGTAGAGACGTATACCTAAGGCGGTAATCTACGCGGGCGTAGCCGCGGGCAACAGCTAGTCATTATTCTTATCTGTTCAACATTTTTGATTACATAATATAAACAGTAATTTATATAACCGCGTTTGATTGATGATGATTTTGTGTTTAATTTTATTTCTACATCATTAAAATTCAGATCATCAGATAGAACTGTCTTTATAGCATAGTGAATAAAAGACTGTAGATTGTGCGTATATATGAATGATTAAAATAACTTTTGTTGTGATGGTTTTACACTTTTATAAATAATTTGAAAACGATTTTTTTGCTGGTTCGGTAGTTAAATCTATTGAGTAGAGACCAGCTAGAAACTCAGGTAGATTATCGTTGTCCTTTCTTTTCTTTTTTAATATGTAGGTAGTTTTGTTTATTTATAATGAATATGTGCAAGAGTAAGAAATTAAGAAGATCAAGTATTTTTATCATCAATATTTATTTGTCTACTTTATAATAACCTATTTCCATTTAACATATTTTCATGCGTTTCCCTAACATCTTTGTATATTTGAAGAGGAAACTATACGGAGAGTTACGATTCCAAGATGGCAAATTCTGAGGTAATTTCAATAACAACTTGACTGTCGCAATAACATCGACACAAAACCACAAAGATTTACACTGTGCATTTATTGTAATCATACCGTTGAAATGATGTAGGTTTTGTAATAAGCTTCGAGAAGGTTGTAGCTTTTAGGATAAGTGTTGCCGGACTATACGTAGGTATAGATTTGATAATGAAATTTTATAACCTACATAAAATAAAAATATTTGATATTTGAGTGTTCCCCTTTCAATGTTGAGACCTCCAAAATGTTGGTGTGTAACAGACAAATCCTAGGGTCCGTAGGCTATAGCCGCAACGCTAGTGTGTCTGATGGCCATCGAGGGTATATGGAGTCGTGGGTACACGTTGGATGCATACTGGCTCCAACCACTTGGAGGTCGATGGAGGAAGCTTTTGTTCAACTGTGGATGTCCTATGGTTGAAAATGACCTTACCGACTCGTAGTCACACCAGCAGTATGACAAACGGTAATTTTTTTCTCGTTTGTCACACTACCTACTGGTTTTTACATAATTATTACAACATGTAGGTACCGAAATAATCAAACTACTGGGTTAATGCAATTCAAAAAGCAAACTTATGTGTACAGTAACCATAAGAAGGAAAATGTATTCGTGGTTATAATGTAGCATTAATTTGTTACAATAACGTGTGGAGCTTTTTTTCACAATTTTTTTTGACGAAGGACGCAGAACTTTTACTCAAAGTACCTACGTAAAGTGTACAGTAGTACCTATTCATGCCGGTTAAGTTATTACATGTTCTGTGGTAGATTGGATCTACCAGATGGTTACATAAAGATTAGATTAGATTAGATTAGATTACTCTTTATTGTACACCGAAAAACAAAACAAAAAAAATAAATACAAGAAAACACCATGGACAAGTAGTGAGAGTTACAGTTTGTTCTAATGTACAATGGGCGGCCTTATCGCTGGAAGCGATCTCTTTCAGGCAACCTTGTGATGGACAGTAGCGTGATATAACAATATGTTGGGTCTGGTGTAGTTTACGACAATATAATACAATTAATAATATATAAGACTTGGACCTTAAAGACTATATATGCATTGCAAAATGCACACGTCATATTATTTCATTCATTGATGTGATATTTACTCCTCATGCATAAGATAACATGGAGTTAAGATATTATATGTACGTATTTTGAGAATTTAAAAACGTTATTAACTTTATATTTTTGTATGGTGGGTATTTTAATTATTTTTTATAGGTAGGTATGCATGTTAGCATGGCGGTACTCAATTCGACTTTTGAAACGACTCGACTAGGTGGGAATAAAAGCGAGAGTTCTCAAAGTAGACGTAATGGGAACTCAACATACTGGGACTCGACCTCGTGGGAATAAATCCCATATCAGCCCCTTTCTCTTCACCAGTGAAAAACTACTTGCTGGTGTAAAATTAAGAATATATTCAACAGATTTGGTATATTTTCAGGGCGATATCCTTAAAATGCGACAGACTGTTTGGGATGCTGTCCAAGCTGGGTACAGGCACATTGACACTGCAGCCCTGTATGGTAATGAGGAGGAGATTGGTAAAGGTATCGCTGACGTCATCAAGCAAGGGTTAGTCAAGAGAGAGGAACTATTTATTACTACTAAGGTGAGACAAAGTAATGCATACACTGCCGAAGAAAGTTCAACGAAAAGTTTTAAACTTCGATTTTTTACCTATATTTTGTTTTTTGACGGCCTCTATTGCGTAGAAGTAGAAGCATTTGATTACTAAGCTGAGGTAGCGGCGTTCGATTCCCGCTTAGAGCACATTTCATATTGGTATGAATTTACAAATATGAGATTATATATAATTAATAAATAAATAATAAATATTGTAGTGCAATCTGCACAACACTACCTGGACTCATGGTAAGCATAGCTTATCTATGTCATAGGTTCTTCAATGCAGATAAATATACTTAGATACATTTTTTGTGAATACATACCTAATGTATATTTGAAAAAATAAAAATGCACCTTTATAGACGTTAAAAACAAAAACAAAATAAACTGTTCGGCATGTGTGCCTATACGAGTCTGAAACGTATCTCCGACAGTCAATTCGCCGTTTGACACTTCGTCGACAGAACTTTTCATCCTCGGGCAGTTCTCCGACAGAATGTTTCGTCGACGGGCATTTCACCGACGTAATGCTTCACCGTCGGGCAGTTCACCGATATTACCTTTCGCCTAATAACGTTTCACCCTCGGCCAATTCGTCGACAGAATCTTTCACCTACTATACTATACTATATTAAATACACCGAAATAACTGTGTCTATTTTATTTACTAATTTCAAAAATCACAATAAGTAAGTACATAACATAACATAATTTTAAAGTACCTACATACGTATCAAACATTAAAAAATCAAAAATTAAATTTATATTCTAGCAATGTTGCAAATACTTGCAACATTACTTCTATTAATAGTATATTGTGGAAATGTGGGTAGTTATCAGTTGTCAAAGTGCGTCTGCGTTACATCTTTGTTTAAAATTATTCAAATTTATTCAAATAAATTTTGAAATGAGTGAATGTGAATTGCTGAAGTCGAAACGTGGTAAAGATTTATTATCACATAATGGATATTTTTATCATTTGAACCGAAGGCGAGATACAAAGTATTATTGGCGCTGTAGTGAAAAAGATACAAGTCGGTGCAGTGTATTTATTACTACGATTCTTACAAATGGCACACACAGTATTTTGTCCCAAAAGCATGAACATGCTCATTTACCGGACCCCAAGAAACGAGTGCACTTAAAATTAAGAGCTAATATATTACAAAAAGCCAACCATTCGATGGATACACCTTCACAGATCGTACAGAGATGCATCCAGGAAATTCCAAGTACTTGCGCACCTCACATACCTAATAAAGATGCCATGAGGATGATGGTTCATCGGACTAGGAACAATAACTTACCAAGTATTCCTAAAAATATAAAAGATGTTGTCATACCAAATGAATTTACTAAAATTAATTCTGAAGAATTTTTATTGGGCCATTTTACTCACGGTGATGAGTGCGTAATCTCATTTGCAACCAATGAAAATATTCGACTATTGAGTACAGCGGATTACTGGCTAATGGATGGTACTTTTAGCAGTTGTCCCCGACCTTTTTGTCAAATATACTCAATCCATGCTATGGTCGGAACACTGGAGGGCACACATAAAATTGTCCCGTTAGTTTATGGTTTGCTGTCTAATAAAACAGTGAAATGCTACACAACATTTCTAGAAATTTTGAAAAGTCAAGCTAGATATAGATTGAATATACGTTTAAGTCCACGAATCATTTTGACTGACTTTGAATGCGCAGCCATGCAAGCTATTAAAAATGTATTCCCAACATCTCTAAACAAACTCTGTTTTTTTCATCTAAATCAGAGTATATGGCGCCATATACAATCAGCTGGTTTAGTTACCCGCTACAATAAAGACCCGTCATTTGCGCATAACATGAGACACATAGGGGCGCTGGCATTTTTGAAGCACCAATTATAATTAATTAATAAACACCTGTCCCAAAAGAATGAAATGGACACATTAAAATATTTAAGTGGCTGGGCACACATTTGCCATTTAATTAAATAGTTAGTGATTGGCAAGTATTATGTAGGTAATACAAGTTAGTGTAGTTAGTGTGTAAATGTAATTATTACAACAAATTATTCTTAATTTGTCACATAATTTTATTAATAGGTTCATTTAGGTAGAATGTGTCCCTACTTAAAGTTATTATGTAATACAAAGTACAAATATCATTATTCTTGAACGTTAATCATGTAAAATAAGACCTATAAAAAGGTTACATAATGGGTTGTTGTTATTTATTTATAAAATATATACGTAACATTTTGCTAATTTCATTAAATTTACCTAAATCATGTAAAATTAGACCTATTAAAAAGGTTACATAATGGGTTGTCGTTATTAATTAATAAATATATATACGTAACAAATTGCTAATTTCATTAAATTTATGTACCTACATAATAAAAGTAACAAATTTAGACCTAAGTTCTCTTAAATAAATTAAGTAGGTACTACTTTATTAAATACACAAAAGTAAGCATTTTTGGTACGTATGTAGGTAGGCACTTACAGGTAAAGTTTACTTTGTTCCTACTTGTTTCTTACGCTTTCTCCTTTCATAATATAATAGTATACATTATGTTAGTATATTCAATAATATGTATATATGTATGTTTATGTAATAACACTATATATTCATCTATAATATTCATTCTTAAATGTAATTATTTTATGTTATGTACTTACTTATTGTGATTTTTGAAATTAGTAAATAAAAAAGACAAAGTTATTTCGGTGTATTTAATATAGTATAGTATAGTAGGTGAAAGATTCTGTCGACGAATTGGCCGAGGGTGAAACGTTCTGTCGGCGAAACGTTATTAGGCGAAAGGTAATATCGGTGAACTGCCCGACGGTGAAGCATTACGTCGGTGAAATGCCCGTCGACGAAACATTCTGTCGGAGAACTGCCCGAGGATGAAAAGTTCTGTCGACAAAGTGTCAAACGGCGAATTGACTGTCGGAGATACGTTTCACACTCGCCTATACAATATACTACTAAGTTCTAAGTTGTAGTCAAAATTAGTAGGTTCAAATTTTTTTTTGTTTTAGCTATGGAATGACAAACATGCCCGCAATCAGGTAGTACCAGCTCTCCGCGACTCCCTCAGAAAATTAGGTCTAGAGTATGTAGACCTATATCTCATCCATTCTCCTGAAGCCAGCGATGTAAGTACTACCTAATTATTTTCGCTTTTCCGAAATATTGAGTACACCCAGAAGTATTTATGAAGCGTCACAACGGCCTAATTCTTTAAGTTCAGATAGTGCTGGGACCCGTTGGTTAAAAATATATCATTTGAAACATCGAGAACTTATTGAAAATCACAATATCATCGTATGAATCTACACTTATTGGAAGTAATAGTACCATGGACCTCTGGAAATAACCTGGACCCCGATTCTACTAATTGCTAACCATAGTCACACTTATACCACTTAGGTGATAGACTAGCCCGCGGCCCACTTGATGGAAAGTGGTTACCATGGCCTATGAACGTTTGCAACACCAGGAGCGTCACATTCATACTGCCGACCTTATAGTGACGGGGAAGAAGGTTAGCACAGAGACTCGTGCTGTCAGTGTAGAAGACAAAGATGGGTTTCTCGAACTTCCCACTGACATCACAAAACCTCTCCAATGAGCTCTGGCTACCCTACTCACCTCCGGAAACCCGACACAAGGTTATTATTAGCCGCAGTATTCTGTTGGGTGGAGGTACTTATCCAGTCGGTTTGCTCAATTAGGACGGGGGATACCGTCATGTCGTACCTCCGTCAAAATGTCCTGCTCCGCCAAAGATGGATGGATTGAGTGAAATATGGTAAAGAAGACGTTCCTCTTCTTCATACATATGGTAAAGAAGAATAACATGTTACGCGGACCCCAATTAATTGGAACAATAACTTAATAATTGGAACAGTAAGTTTATACATTAAGTTATGGATGTAATGTTGACTTCATGTTTATTTCAGGCTCAAGGCCATTCTCTGAATATCGATTTCTTAGACACATGGAAGGGTATGGAGGAGGCCAAAACTCTAGGGTTAACCAGATCAATCGGTGTGTCTAACTTCAACACGGAGCAAATTGACAGGATTATCCAGAACAGTAATATTGTACCCGCTGTGAACCAAATTGAGGTAAGTAATAATGAGATTTTACTGTCAATTCATGTCTAGCAGAAAAATGCTTGTACCGTTTTAGTGTTAATTAAATATAGCTCTTATTGCCTTAGTACAAGGCATAAGGTAAGATTTGTTACTTCCTATTTTAAGCTATATCTTTATGATCTTCCTCTGATAATCACTTCAAAACTGCTCGACTGCCACATAGGCTCCTATGAATAATAAATTAACGTATTTCTTAAAACACGAACGTAAAACAGTTTTTAGTCAATCGCCTAAAATAGTCTGTGAGAACCTACCTATAGTGGGAAATTCAAACCAAATGAGCTTCACACAAGTTCAATAACCTACAGTATAATTTACTTTACTCGTAATACCTGCCAATATGAATTGCGTACATGGCAGGTTAGGTCATTGATCCTATCTATCCACAGCTTGGTTCAAATGAAACCAGTTTGAATTACCTATTGATTTATTGAATTGAAAAATAAAATAAAAAGATGGCGGACTGAACCTGAAGTAGGTGGGTATCTACGAGTATATTATGACTTATAGGATACTAGCTGACCCGCGCAACTTCGTCTGCGTCACCCCGTTTTTGCAACATTTTTCATTCCTGCTCCGCACCTGTTGGTCGTAGCATGATGTTATATACATATAAACCTTCCTCTTTAACCATTCTATCTATTAAAACAAACCGCATCAAAATCCGTTGCGTAGTTTTAAATATTTAAGCATACAAAGGGACATAGGGACAGAGAACGCGACTTTATTTTATACTATGTAGTGATGGTGAGTTAGATAAATTGCGTGTAACAGGATAATAGGTTGTTGACTCTGTTTCGGTACAGGTTAAATACAAAATGAAACTAAAAGAGGGGAACAGGTTTCTCATTCTGTCCAATCATTCTGGTGAATAATAAATGTATGGATACGTGTGTCAGTATATTACTGAACTAGCTGACCCGCGCGACTTCGTCTGCGTCACCTTGTTTTTGCAACACTTTTCATTCCTGCTCCGCACCTGTTACTCGTAGCATGATGTTATATACATATAAACCTTCCTCTTTAACCATTATATCTATTGAAACAAACCGCATCAAAATCCGTTGCGTAGTTCTAAAGATTTAAGCATACAAAGGGACAAGAAAAATAGGGACAGAAAACGCGACTTTATTTTATACTATGTAGTGATGACAATATGTGAGTGTGTGTGTGTGTGACACACACATTCACACACTGACACAGGACGGGGGAGGAAGAGACGTATTAATCCTTCCCGAAAAGAGAAACCTATGCTCAAGCCCTCTCCGCATTACCGTCTTTACCGTAGGGCACTTGGTTTACGTGCCCAGGGCCCACCACCCACCATCGAAAGAAAGAAAATTTCACGCACACCAACTTAAGAAAAATCTAAACTAACCAAAAGGGCCTATTAAGTCTTATGCGCCCAGGGCCCCTGTCATTTGTAAAGACGGCTCTGCCTCTCCGTGAGTGATGAGGTCGTCAAATAAAGTGTCACCATTGTTACATGTAAGGAGTCTGTAATGGTGACCTTCATTCCTGAGACTTTGTCGAAGACGAAGTGAATTCAAATTGATGTGTCCTACATAAAAAAAGTACAATAAATAGGTAGTAATTTGTCAAATGTCTAGTGCAGTAATTCTGTTGGACTAGTGAGAAGAGTAAGGTTTACAAATGTACTGTGCTACCTTTTTGCAAGTCTGTCCTATTGTGAATCTGGGATTTTGCGTATCTGTCCTTCTGCTACAAACCTCACTATACTAATGTATTAACATTACATTTTTTTATCAAGATTAACGACGTAACGGTACATAATATTTGTAAAATATTTACATAATTAATGGCCCTAATATTTCGTAGATCATTGAAACGTGATTAACCATTGTGAATTCCGAACGGTTTTTTTAATTCTTCAAGCAATGAAATCATAATACTTCTGGTTAATAAAAACTTTAATAGTATTCAGGAAGATTTCTGCATACACCATAATATTGAAGGAAGCTATTATGATTTCGCTGTTTTCCTCTTCATTGTATGAACATTATAATATACTAGATGTTGCCCGCGGCTCCGCCCGCGTGGACTTCTGATCCCTGTGGTTTAAAAGGTGGATGTCTGACCTTTTAAACCTTGTCTGGACTTCCACGCATAGTTCACGACCAAAATTAGCCAAATATATATAGATAGATTATTTTGATGAGATTTTTCGTAGAGGGCGAAACAGAATCATACTTATATTGGGTTTACATTTAGGGTCGGGACAATAATATCCGTGATATTGGACCAGTTCAGTTGTTGGCACTTTTAATAACCTTATAATAAGTGTCCACAGCCTCAGGCCTCGGTCGTTTTGGCTTGATTTCCTTCTAAGCTAACATCGGTGACCGACGTCGGGGCGGCGCGTACGAAACCATCTGCCGCTGACGCCGGCGTTGCAGTGCGGTACTTCAAAGAACTAGTGAATATTCGTACGCGCCGCCGACGTCACCGAGTCACCGACGCGACGTCAGCTTAGAAGGAAATCAAGCCTTTCACCCACCACCCGCGGCGGACGGCAGTCGTCCGCGGCGACTATATGCTCTGTAAAGAGAATGTTCGGCAATGGTCGTTCCTGTCCGCCGCAAACGACGACTACCCGGCGCGCGCAACTGCCACCCCGCCTTTAGTTAGTTATTTCGAAGCATGGCAGCTGATGGACGCTGCGCCGGTTTTTCAAACATCATGGACAAATTTACGAAGGAAAAGGACGAACTTTTAATAGAATTTGTCAAATGTCATGTCATGAGTGACATTTGTTGTCGGAATCGGATCACATAACATTCGACAACAAATGTCACTCCCATACATTTTCAGAGCGATGACGAATGTAGATTCGGAACGAATGCATTTTGTCTAGAGCCCCCGGAGTCTTCTCCGGACCCGCTTCGCCTCCTCCGTTTCGAGCATTACTTGCTCGCAGAAGGAGGCGGCGGCTGCCCAAGCGCTCGCTGCAGTATAATGACTGGAGTTCAAATCTATTCACTAGGTTACTAGGAGTAATAAATAACAATATTTAAATAATAATATTCTACTATTATCTTTCTAGATTCATCCCTCAAACACAAAAGAGAAGGAAGTGGCCGACTTCTTTGAGCGTGGCATCGTGGTGGTCGCTTACAGTCCATTCGGATTCTTTGTCACCAGACGTGGTGGCTCCGTGGTCAACAAAAATGACCCTAAGATCGCCAATATTGCTGCCAAGTACAGGAAGACTATTAACCAAGTCATTTTAAGATATGAGGTAAGCTCACAACTTAGAGAGACTTAACACACTCTTAAATTAGGCAATTTTAAGTTGAATCACCGATTACCTACATAGCATTACCTTATTATTATTTCCCAACCCAGTTGGGGTCGGGTTGTCTATCTAAGATGCGTCTGAACTTCGATATCTTGAAGACTTGAAGCGACTGCCATCGGACCTTCACAACCGAGTTAGTGATACCGGCGGGCTTGTAGGATTTTTGAGGGCTTTGTTTTTTTATACCATTTAGGTGGCAGACAAGCTCACGGCCCTCCTGATAGATTGGGTACCATGGCCTATGGGCATTTGTAACACCGAAGGCGTAGACCGCCGACAAGTTTGTCTTCAAAAGAACAGTTCAAAAAGAACTCTCCAGTCGCTTTATCTGTGACAAAAGTTTTCTCCAGTTGATGTGCGAGAAATTGCCGATCCTTCCTTTCTGAAGCGGGTGGGCCCTGGGCATGTGCCTCGTGTGCCTCTTATAATGTTGGTCACAATAAGTATAATCATTTAATTTTCTTTCAGCTTGACCGCGAACTGATTCCAATCCCAAAGTCCACTAACCTCAAACGTATTCAAGAAAATATCAACGTATTCGACTTCGAGCTAACTCCTGAAGAGATTGCTACTATCGGTAGTTTCAACCAAAACAAGAGTGTCTTTGATTAAACGTGACTAGACAAGTGACGTCATAAAGCATGTGAATGCGAAAAACTGAACATGTTTCAACAACGTAAATCATGTTGAACATAACAAGTTATGTCTTTGTATTAAAAAAATGTGGATTAATAATTATGTATGTATGCAGTTTTGTTATTTTCCTGTGAGGTATTTACATCTGATTTTAGGTATTAAAAATTAAAAAGTAAACTATAATTATGAGGTTTTATTTTTGGATATAATAATTCATGTTTTTAAATGAGATTTTGGAGCAATTAGTATGCGAACTTTTTCTATAAGTTTTTATCGGAAAAGTCAACATCCAGGACGGGTATTGAACTCTGCTGCCCTTTCTGCTCACAAGGGCCAACGATGAGCGTTGCATAGTCTCTGCTCTAGTAGGTACAAGCGGGCGAAGTGGCTGACACAGGTAGTACCCAATGATTATTTTTCTCTTTCATTTCATACCTATATTGAGGCTTGTGAACTGATATGTAATTCACCATGTTGTGGCCAACTTGGACCGATTTAAGATCCCTCCCAACTAATTCTCCTTTCAACCAAAAGAAACTACATCAATATTGGTTTATCCGTTAGAGAGCTACGATGCCACATGCACACATACACAGAAACGTCAAACCTGTAACAACCTTCGTTTTTACGTTGAAGTTTA
This sequence comes from Pelosia muscerda, assembly GCA_963691645.1. Taxonomy (NCBI): domain Eukaryota; kingdom Metazoa; phylum Arthropoda; class Insecta; order Lepidoptera; family Erebidae; genus Pelosia; species Pelosia muscerda. Next base: position 4,872,432 of record OY829118.1, read on the forward strand.
AAAATAAAGGAATATTTTTAAAAGCACATCTATATAATTTTTCAGCACACTACGTAACTCCACTAATTAATTGAAATAGGAATGTTGTGCAAAAAATCTAATTGACTAACTAAACTTGAGGTTAGGTTTCAGTAAAACAGTATATTTAGTTTTATTTCATTTAGTTAATGTGCTTAATTGGCGTTCAAGTCAGTATTTTCAATATAAATTTGATTAATTTTTTATTTAGAAAAAAGGGAATGTACAAATATAGATATAAGTACATGCCAAAAATAAACGACAACAACAGCAGCAGTTTCAGCGAACATTCTATCGAGTGTCTGGGGCTCTAGCCAAAATGCACTCATTTCCAATCTACATTCGTCATCTCTCTGAAAATGTATGGAAATGACATTTGCTGTCGGAATCGGATCACATGACATTCAACAACAAATGTCACTCCCGTACATTTTCAGAGCGATGACGAATGTAAATTCGGAACGAATACATTTTGGCTAGAACCCCTGGTATGTTTTCTCCCGAAAAGTTTTTCAAGCAATTTTGCGAAAGGATAATAAATTTTGCATCTACTAGAGATAGAGAGATCATGAACATGTTTAGCTCTATGCTTGGCTTGAATTGTTTTTCAGTTCGATAAATTTAAAAACGACGAAGCTCGATGTGCTTTTACAAGTGAGTGCTCAAGTCTATGACCTACCTTAAGAGTTAAGTTTACATACAACCCTTCTTAGCCTGAAAAAAATACGGGGTTAATGAAACAAGAAGATAAAGCTAGAGATTGTTTTATTCATATCAGATATATTATTGCAATTTATTTACAATAATCTTTAATTCATTGCGTGTGTTTGTAAATGCATTCTATAATTTCAAGTACGTTGAATGGCGCGAAATATATTTTCATTGCCAAGAAGCAAACACAGCTTTTCTAACCCATACGCAAATTAAGTTAAGTAATAAAACAATTAAATAGATGTTTTGATGCTGAACATGCGTTATTTTCTCTGATTATATTCACTTATCTAAATATCTATTATACTTATCTAAAATACCTATTACAATCTTATACACAATACATTTAGTTGTTAATTCGAAAAAGATGAATGTGTAGTGTATATTAAAAAGTTTTGCAATGTGCAATTGTTACTACGAGTATTATACACATTCAGTGTCCTTATTCGAATACCCCGATGATTTATAATTATATTTATTAATTTTTATTTAAATTTACTGATAAAAAATAACTAGTTTGTCCACTGCCTCCTACGTCCCCAAATAATATGGAGCTCTATTCATATATCAATTAGCTAACCGTAGTCCACTGCTAGATATAGGTCTCTTTCAAACTTGGAAGGCTTTGTGTTAAGCTCGGATTGCTACAGGGCTTTATTTCAAGTTGTCCCCCTCTACCAGTGATATTGTCTACCTTTTTTTCAAGTAAATCTTACAAAAATCTTACAAAAGTCAAAGTCTTACAAAAATACATATGGGTACAGACGGGACACGCATGAAGCAGCGGACGGTCTTATATTTAGTTACCCATATCATTTTCCCAAGAAAACATTGCAGTAGCGAAGACTTCTATATCATATTACCGCCATCTTCTTTTTCAGATTATTTACTTAATAAGCGTGGTTCCCTGCAGAATCGAATTAGTTCACACCATCTCTTCCCATGCGGTGTCGTACAAGGTGTTCCTTAGCATCGGATATTACACAGGGTATAAGGGAAATACTTCCAAAGCCGAAGGGCCCTGGTAGTACTCCTGGTACATAACACATGGGCATGAAAAAAATTACAGCAAAGCAATTCATTTTTGAATTTTTTTCGCATTGTTTACTCTCCATCGTAAGTAAATCGAAAATTTTATAAAAAAACTCGCAAAAAAAGGGGCGCCATCTTTGCGAGGTAAACCTCACTGAAAAAAATCAAGTGGCGCCATCTTGCAAGTAGATGTACATGTTTTTTTTATAAAATTTTTGTTTCATTCAGCTTTCCTAGCACGATGGAGAGTAGGTAAATAACGCAAGTTAAACGAGTTAAAAAGAAAGAAAAAAGAAAAATAAAAAACAGTTGCATTGTCGTGATTTTTTTTGTGCCAATATGTTGTGTACCTTGAGTACTACCAGGGGTCTTCGGCATCGGAAGTGTTCCTCTTACACCCTATATATAAGTATAGTCAAGGTCCAGCCTCAGATGCATGGCTCGTGTAAATAATAGAGCTCTGAATACGGCAATAGACTCACTTCCTATTATGTGGAGCCGAATATAATGGTTATTGAAATGTGGGTGTTAATTCACTTCTGCTTACCCTGAAGGACATAGGCGTGAGCATATGTATATATGTGAGGTACATGATAATTATTATTACATTGATTTTTTTTTTAATTTTACATTTGAACCGATAACATTTTATAATAATTATTTTTTGTATTGATGCAAACCAGATTTGTTTTTATTTTAATTAAATAAAAATAAAGAAGTAAAAATAAGTAGGTAAGAGTAGGTTAGAAAGAATGCGTTTCATAATGAACAAAATATTAAAGTTTATAGACTCAATTTGGTTTTTTTTATGAAGGACTATCTACTTACACAACGCCATACATAGAATTCATAGCATAGAAACACCTAGACCAATACAAATATTCATATTTATGCAAACAAATATTTGTATTGGGCGGGAATTGAACTCGCGTTCACTACCGCCTCACCTGTCGAGTTTTACAGGCAGTCGGCTGCAACTGTATGTTCCTGTACAGTTTTGGACTCGCTGCAGAAATCTATTGCATCGAGCATGCGAGTTTAATATATTTGGGTGTAACACAAGAAACAATTCAAAGACCTATTTAGTATAAAACTATACTTAGCAGTTGAATCATCAAAATAAACTGAATTGAAACAAATCTAAACTTGCATCAACACAAAAACTTATCAACACATAAAACAAATGCAAGAAAATCTTCTTGTGCAGTTAAACCCTAAGTCATAACACCACTTCAAATAAAAATGTGCTGTATCTGATCTGTATAAAGTTTCTTTCTACAAAACATATTATCGACATCAATCGATTGAAAGCTGTCTAAAGGAGCCGTCAATACCGAACAGTTCATCGTAGTTGGTAGGTTTTCCTGGTCGCAAGGACTCATTCGCCACGATGGCATCCTGTCGCTTGAACCATTCGCGGTACTCTTGGAGTTTTAGCTTCCATTGCTCTGTGGAATTAAAAGTAAATTCATATTTAATTATTATACTAGCAAACCCGGCGAACTCCGTTTCACCACCAGATGGCTTCGTTTTATGTAACATTTCGTTTGGTGATTAAAAGATGAAGAAATTTTTTTTTCCTTAATTTTCTTTGCTATAAACCTTACGGAGCCAGACACCTTTCAAACGAATGCAAAACCGTGGAAATAGGTTCGTGCGTTCTGGAGTTATAGCGTCAGGAAGGAAAACCCGACTTATTTTTATATAGTAGAAGACTAGCTGACCCGCGCAACTTCGTCTGCGTCACCCCATTTTAGCAACATTTTTCACTTCTGCTCCTCACCAGTTGGTTTTAGCATAGTGTTATATACATATAAACCTTCCTCTTCAATCACTCATCATCATCATCCTAGCGTTAGTCCCGGTCGCATCCGAAGCCTTCGCCTCGGAGTCCGGGGTCCGCTTCCTCTTCAATCACTCTATCTATTAAAAAAACGCATCAAAATCCACGTAGTTTTAAACATTTAAGCATACAACCTCATTATATCCTCGGGTAAGAAGTCTTCTTACATTCTTTAAGGGGTGTGGTTTATCATTCCTTTCTATGACAATTAGTAATAGTTTGCTATGAATATCGTTAAGATTATTAAACCGTTGGTGAGGTGAGATAACGGCACAGAAGAAAATTAATTTTCTTACACCAAAGAAGAGAAAAGAAGAGAAAACGTGCAAAAAGGTCAGCGTGCCGTAACTATAGTATCTTATAATATCATATCTCTGAATGTCTTGGTGAGAGCTGTTTACTGGTATGTACCTACCTATTAAGATATATTCAATATTGAATAGAATAGAATAGATTGGTACCTTGTAATTGTGTCATGGTGCCGCACTGGCCGCCATAATCTGAGGGCAACATTTCCTGAGGTATGTACTTGTACAAGTCTTTAACTTCTTTGTGGATGTATATCTGAAATAGAATGTACGTCATGTGAGTGCCAAGGCAGTTGGAGAACTTTGTAGCAAGGGAGGCGAGTATGCTAAACTTGTAGTTACTCGAGTGTCGTGGAAATCTATTCGAATTAATAGATTAGATTATAGGCATTGTAATGGTTCGATAAATTTTCCATATTTTCAGTTGCAGAGGAAGCGCATAAATTATAATAACTTTTTTTTATTTATGGCACGTGCATTTGACTTCACCTCGCCTGATGGTAAGCTGAAGGCAAAATCTCAGGAAAGTAGGCCGCCATTACAAACACGTACAGTATTACAATGGTGGCGCTGAGCTTGACGGCCTCATCAGATGCTTTTTCACGCCCCGCTTAAAGGATCCGGGGCTGTAGGAAGAAGGAAACACGTGCACGGGTAACTCCATACTTACATTTTACTTAAAGTTGTTTATTACTTTGACCTTATTTATATTTTTTAATTATTCTAATTTAATTATTTTATAATAAAATAAAAAAATCGACCATGTTCTTTTTCGATCTGTTGAATAAGATAACATGAATTTTATACTTACTCTTTTCCTAATCTTTTCTTTGAGGAAAGGTTTCACGAAGTTAACAAATCGCTCTACCAGAGGCGAAGTGTTCACGATGTGTACCTCTTTCAGCTTAATAGGATAAGCTTCCTGCAAATATTTTTAAATCATGAGCTATTTTTTATCTAATACACGTCAATTTGTAAAGGCACAGTTTCAGAAAAGAGGGTCACCATTACAAATGAAAGGAACTCATCCCGCGCGCGTTTAACCTGCGGAATGAGCTCCTGTAGTTTTTCCCAGCGACTACAATATACAGTGTTTCAAGAAAGGCATTATAAGGTTTCTATAGAGTAGGCAGCACGAGTATAAGGCCCATGATGTTGCAAACGTCCATAGGCCATGGTGATGACTTTCCATCAGGTGGCCTACCTGTGCTTGTCTGCCACTTGAGTGGTATAAAAAAGGCTTCTAATACTATAATAGAATGATTGCTATGCCGTGTATTTGAATCCATCTGCGTGTTTCGCGATTATTTAACCCAAAAAGTCTAATGGCAGAGGGATGTCAAAAATAAATTAAGCCTCCTCACCTGAACACAAATCATGAACTTTTTAATCGTAGCCGCGGACAATTTGGCCAACATGCTGGGTCCAAGGACAGCCGCATCCAACACGTAGATGTCTCCAGCCACTCCTTCTCTTTCCTCAGTAAGTCGCACATCTCCAATCATGAGCGCGAGTTTCAGGGTGTCTGTAATCTGCTGACTGTTGAGATCAGGATGGATGCCTGTAAAAAGAATAATGATATTATTAGTAGAGAAGTAACGTGAAAAAATAAATTTCACATCTAAAACCCGACTACTAAAATAATCACGCGCTAAAAAGTATAATACGTAATGTAGGTATGCATTTCCAAAGAAAATTTATTTAAGTATATTTATCCGCATTCTAGAACACATAATACAAGCTAGTGAAACTATGCTCACCATGGGTCTAGGTGCAGATTGTCCTAGAATATTTAAAAAAAAATAGCCGTGGTAGCCAGTTCAGTCTGTGAGCCTATTTCCAACTCAGTTAGCGTCGCCTTTCTAAGCTAACTAAGATGCGGCTAAACTACGAAATTCGGACTTCCACAACCAAATTGACAATATCAAAGTTCTGTAGTTAGGCTTATCGGACTTTTGAGGACCCCAACTACCCGTAACGACTGCCGTAGATGTTCGTATGGCAACCGAGACCGACGGCTTAATGTGTTCTCCGAGGTACGACCACACCAATCCAAATATCCATATACATGCATACAAATATTTGCACTGAGCGTGGATCGAACCCGCGCCTCATGCGTAGCAGTCACGTTCACTTAACCGCCACGGCGGAGGTCGTTATTATGTAACGAATACATGTTAAGTTAACAGTACACACAGTTAAGACAAGGAGATTGTGACAATCGTATTCTTCTAGTATAATATAGTGTATGCTAAATGGGAATTGGGACAGATCTAAAGTCACATCAAGAAGTATTTAAGGCATTTTTGGTGGTTCTTTTATTCCATCACATTAATAAGATCATGAGTAAGATTTCCTTTTGTCCCATTGTTCAGTTGTTACTCAAGTTTTCTTGTTATATACCCTTGATATGTATATGTATATGCAATTTGCAAACATATACCCATGTATGAACTGAAGCCGTATTAATGTTTCGCGATGTACCTGATAAAAATTTAAGGTGATAAAAAAATAAAATTAAATAAACTCACGCCTATATCCCCGAAGGGGTAGGCAGAGGTGCTAGCACCCACATTTCGCCAGTTTATGTTTAGGTCCGAATGTAATAGGTGGCGAGCCTATTGCCATTAACAGGGCACTTATAAACCTGCGATAAATACACACGTAACTTCGAAAAGCATCGAAAAGTCACTAAGTCACTAACACTTACTATTCCTTTTCATCATTCTCTGAGCCTATTCCCAACTCATGTGGGGTCAAGGGCTTTCAAGTCTAACTAAGATGTTCAGCCAACTTGGATATTTTCCGGGAAGCGACTGCCATCGGACCTTCACAACCAAATTGGAGATATCAAAGTTCTGTAGTTAGACTTGTCGGACTTTTAAGGGCTTCAACTACCAGTAACGACTGCCGTAGATGTTCGTATGGCAACCGGGACCGACGACTTAACGTGCTCTTCTTCGTTTAACGTTCTTTTAATAATTACTACTATTGATAAATATCTAAAGTTAAAAGCTCCAAATCATAGTATTGGACCTTCCTTTGACCAATTCTGAGTATAATTTTTTATCATGATATTTTATTTTTCTTTTCTATATATTAACTGGCTCAAAATATTCTCTAGTGCAGGTTTTTCTCTAGGAGTTGAGATGTGAGTAATTTCCAAAAACTAAGTAAGCTAATTCAAGGTAAAGAGTTAAAGAACCGCCAACTTACCTCTACATATTGTGACTCTTCTGCCATTTGGAGTTATGCCAGGTAGTGGAGGTCCTTGTCTGAAATTGATAAAGAATCAATTAACTAACTGACCCGGCAAATTCTTAACACCATATTTTTTGCCAGATCCCGTTCCCGCTGTACCTTCTATTGAACGGGACCCCATACACCCATGGAGACTGCATCACCCGCTGGTAGGTGTAGTAATGCTCTATTTTTTCATTCCATCGCTCGATTCATATTCACTTTTAAGCGAACAAAATATTTTTCTTTCCATAAATTTCGAATGAATGAGTTGAAGCTATTGACTTCTGAAGTCCATAAAAATTGGCAATATCGGAGTTGTGTAGTTCGACTAGTTAGACTTAATAAAAAACTCATTAACGAATGTAAAAACATGCAAATGAAAGTATTATAAAAACAGTCGCTCTGGAAAGCCAGTGCTTTCAATATTGATTGAGTGTCAATTACTAATGTAAGTCGATAAAAAGCCATTATCTGTTTCCACATTATATCTACTCAACTGACTTAGGTACTACAGGCCATAAACGGCCATAATGTTTCGTCTTTCCTGAGTCAAACGGGCATTTACATCCGTACACGTGCATTTGCCTAGGCATTCTATAAAATACCACACTAGCATTCACATTTCTTTAGGCATTACACAGTTTGTAGTAAATTCACCTCTGAAACGCAGTGGACTTAAACGATCCAGTATATTTCAATTCGAACTTACATTTTGTTGCTCATGATGTCGTCAAGTTCCGGTTTGGTAGCATCTCGTTTTGAAAAGAATTCAGGACAGGCGGCACGCATGGTGAAGTACATGTCTAACTTCCGCTTGCATTTCTCCAACGAGAAGCTACTGCCTCGCAAGAAGGTCAATATTGGACCAGTCTCTGTAAATATAAATACATAGTATGGTTTGTTATTTTTTTATTGATATAAGGGAAGTATTTTATTAACAACTAGCTGACCCGAGCGAATTCGTCTGCGTCACCCCGTTTTTGTAACATTTATCATACCTGCTCCACACCTGTTGGTCGTAGCATGATGTTATATACATATGAACCTTCCTCTTTAACCATTTTATCTATTAAAGAAAACCGCATCAAAATCTGTGGCGTAGTTTAAAAGTTTTAAGCGTACAAAGGGACATAGGGACAGGGAACTCGACTTTGTTTTATACTATGTAGTGACTAGCTATGCCCGCGACTCTGTCGGCGCGAAATTCTTGGGGCAGCACTTTTTTTGGAGGAGAGGAATTTGTTGATGGGGTATTATATTGCCAAGAGTGTTCTAGAGTTGGACGACTATCAGTATTTATAACAATCTTGTAATTGTTATCTTGTTCTTACATATTGGGACAGGCTTATGTACCGCAGTGGACTGCAATAGGCTAACTGATTGAATGATTAGTACTTTATCTATTACGAGAATAGTACAAAAGTTAAACAACCATTGGCGTAAAAAATAACTTCTCTTGCCACATTTGTCGACAATCCTAATCTGAGATTTAATTATGTTGAAATATGCTTTCATGGATGCAACCTATTTACTCTCAACTAAACTGGATGGGATAAGACTGGTTCTAAAAATACACTTAGGCAAATGCATTTCATGTATCAACTGCCGGTAGTTAGGATAATTTTGATTATCTAACACGGTTCATGGAACCAGTTATTAAAGTATAGTAAATATGAAATTCAAAAAAAGAAGCTTACCCCAGTCATCTGGCAAATGGGGCTGTTTTTTCAGCCATTCTCTGATAGCGACGACATCTTTATCTTTGGTTGTTGGATCTTCTTTCAGTTCGACGCGGATACTCTTCCATAGCTCACCCGTAGGCTGTTCGAGGAGCTCTTGTTTCAACTTCATTTTACTCTGTAACAAAGAGACAGTTTTTTATGTTTTGGTTCCTTTTGAAAGTAAGGTTTGTGATCCTGATGAGTTGAATTTTATTTCTGGAGTTTATATCCCGTTTCCGCAACGCATGGGAACCTAATCCCATTATAAATAGTATGTATAATATGTCTGTAGGTATTTACAAAAAAAAGGATCTAAGTATGTTTATTCGCATTCTAGAACCTATAACACAAGCTAGTTAAACTATGCTTACCATGGGTCTAGATGGCGTTGTGTAGGTTGTCCTAGAATATTTATTTATGTGTGTTATTCCAAGCTGTACTCTATCCCTGTGTCCAATTTTAATCGCTTGCGGTCAACCGTTAGAGCGTATTGAATACCAAACGGAATATCTTCAAAAACTTTCACATTTTTAATAGAGTGATTGCTATTAATTATTGTTCTTCAGTGTGACGCCTGTTAAAATAGCTATAGAATTCAACAACATCGCTTATTGCTAGTTTCAATAACGTGTCCTAAACTTTATTATATATGATATTCTTTGCACGCTTTGTCAATTTAATTTTGGTAATATTTTTGTGTCCACATTATCTGTACCAGTATAACAAAACGTTCCTTGTACGATTACAAATAGGTACCTACGTCCACAATGCCGCAACCCACTTACTCCATATAAATCATTATAGGCCGACAAAATAAAAAAACCCGGAGCTAAACCGCATCCGCGAAATTCACCAGTCTTTTGCAATGAAACCAACATGCTCGAAAGGCTTTAAGGTCATGTTCGTCTCGACTTCGCTATCCGCGACGCGTCGTGGCGAAATATCTACGTAAAGAGTTGTCGCAACTTCACTAGTAGTTGTGAGTTCTCGTACTGCGTATAATTTTCATCTTGTAGATTTGAGTACTTAATTGAGTGTTTATTCTTTATCGATATATAAGAACGTATAGTTTTTTATCATGTAATTGATCGTTTATTTTATAGGTAATACAGGGTGCAAGGGAAGCACGAAATCGAAGGCCCCTGGTAGTAAATTGTGCTACTTTTAGTGCTTTACTTTTTTTGCTTTGGTTACTGGCAGTAATTTTTTTACTGTGAACCAGGCATTCGGCTTCGGGAGTGTTCCTTTTAGACCTGTATACATTCGTATAATAGTATTTGACTAGTACTTATTCAAGTTAAATTAGATTTTTATTAAGAATCATCGCTACCTGTTTATAAATGTTCATTTGTTATCATCAAGTTATAAAATTGATAATCTACTTTACTTTAGATTAGGTACTATGAGAAAAAGGTTGTTTTATTTTGTAGATACTTTATTAAGTTAAAGTCGATTACTAAGTTTCTTATGAGCAACTTTTTTTAATAAATTTATGCTTCACCATATCAAGTACCTAATTTATCATTAATTTAAAACTTTATATTATAGAAATAGATATATTATGTATGCATATTTCGTTGATAATTTCCTTCATTTAAGTTTATTTTTACGAAGATTTTATTAATACCTTTCACAAATTATTAATCATCCCAATTAACGATGTCCGCAGTTTGTAAAAATGTTCTTGTGATGAATTTACAAATATACAGCAACTCTAAATGAAAGTGCATTCCCATATTCAATTACAATACAATAGTTCAGATTTTCATTTCTGTGTTTATTTCGTATTTAGAGTAAAATCAGAGGCAAGTGTTAAATTTATATAATATAAAGCTACGCAATGATTTGCTGCGATTTGGTAAAAAGTAACAAAAAGCCTGCGTTAACCGCAAAAGGAGAAAAGAAAATGGTCAAAGACAATTACTGGTCTTGAAATGGACAACACCAATAAAAATAATCTGATGTTAAATCATTGTTTTGTAATGTAGACCCTACTTCTGTGATTTTGCAAAAGTTGTTGACGACGAAAGACTTTGTAGAGCTGTCTTCTAGTCCAGTATAGAAATGTATAACCTAAATACAGATCTTCGTCAATTATTATCATTTAAATTTCAAGACATGAAAGAAAACACAACAGTCTCTGTGCCGTCTCGGTAGTAAGAGCGATTGCTAGCCAGGAAGCACTGGTTCGATCATCATAAGTATATTGGTATATGTGTCTATTTTTCCCATCTTACTAACCTTGAACGGAAAGACCTCTAAAACGGAAAGACCTCTAAAACGAAAGGATAAATGAGTTTCATTTCGTTTAACCTCATCAATAATTTACAATGTAGCAAGTACGTACATCATAGGAAATACACATCAAATGCAAAACACGTGCAAGGCTTAAGTCACCTCTCACATGAGGTGCAAGCAATCCATTTGAAACATATTTGTTTAGCACTTCTTTCCTATGCACCTTTAGCAACATTATGTGTTTGTTTTTCTACCTCCTGACTCTTAACTCTAACTTCTCAAGATGATTTCTGCAGCAGAATCGCCGCAATGTACCTTTTATTTATAGTCATAGCTCATAATATAGACTCATCATATAGACTTTTAGTTAGAGTCATCCCTCAAAACTATTCTTGGAGAAACAAAGTGTACGATTGACATATAACTACGTGCCTTTACACAAAACCTAAGCGTGAGAACGTAACAGAATAATTATATAAAACGTAAAAATCATTTAAATTTTAAATGTTTCTACACTATAAGTTACAAGTTACTGATAAATTCGGTAGCCCGGTAATGAAGGAGTCTGTGGGTCTATTTAAAAAAAGAAAAAAAAATATTAGGAACATTAACATTACAATCAAGAACAACAAGACAGCTGTAAAAGTGTTACACTGTGGCACAGCCATCAACGCCACTCTCCTAGAGATATTTAAAGTTCCTTTTTATACAAACTATGACAACTCCATTTAAATTCAGGAAAGAGTCATAAACATAAAAAAAAAACAAAATGAAAACAAAATAAAAACAAAATGAGATAAAAAAAGACAAAATAAAATAAAAGAAAGTTTACATAAATTTTGTGAGTGTGTGTGTTTGCGTGTGTGCGTGTGCGTGTGTGCGTGTGTGCGTGTGCGTGTGCGTGTGTGCGTGTGTGTGTTTACACTAGTAATGTTAATGTCTATGGTTCATCATTGTTTATGACGTTTGAATATTTGTTTCAAACGCTAAATTCCGCTATCCATATCGATACAGATAAGTTCGGTATCGGCTATATAATAACATTATGTAACTGAAGGGCTTTTATTAAAAGTGGTAATAGTGTTATCTAAGCTACAGGCACTTTTGATTTCAGAGGCTTATCGTCACATCCTAAAAATAATATTATTTCAATCTAGTGATGGCCAAGAATCACACTATGAAAGTAAAGGGAGATTAAAATAATACTTTCTTTTGATTCTTATGATAAATGTCGCAGTACGTATGTACTTATTTTTTATATGGAATCAACCACCCTCATTCACACTTCTACTTCAGCTGCACCTGAGTGTGCTTCGTACAAAGTTTATTTCTTTCGTCCAGTCTCTCTACAAGTCAGACAGAGATATAAAAAATTAACTGATTGCACTTTAGGCATCAGTGTCGAACACCAATCACCCTCAAATATTAATATTGAATATATATTCAACTAGCTGTTGCCAGCGGCTTCACTCCCGTGGACTTCAAATCCCGTTCCCGCTGCTTGGACTTCTGGTTCCATTCCCGCTGCTCCATAAAAACCTCCCGTAGAGTTCAAGGAACAAATGAAAAAAAAATACTCAAATTGGTCCTGCCGTTTTCGAGTTATGCGCTTACCAACATATTTTGCGATTCATTTTTATATATAATATAGATACATAGATGTACCGAATTGACCTCTCAACAGTTTTATTATAAGTACATAGCTAAATTATAACATTTTTGGCAAATACAATTGTAAAACTTTGACCATCAAAACGCTCTTTATGTGCCTAAACTGAATAAACGAAATTGATTCTTGATCCTTTGATTTTTGAGTTCATTCTATAGTGGGGCTCCATGGAGATGCCCTCTACTATGTGTACGTACATTGTTTGGGTGTCAGTAAGTCAAGGTGATTGTACTGCCATGAGAGAGTGTCGCAATCGTATTTGTGTTAGTTTTATGGGGTACGTCTCTCCACACGTTTGCTAAAGGTACGCAAAGGTCATGCTTCCGAATTTCCTTTCGTATTTCGTCACAATGTTGGATGAACTCCGTGGCTAAGGAGTATCACCTCGTTCCAACTAAACATTTTAGATTAAGTATTGTACGAATAGAATTCGTCTTATTAAAAGATATTTTTTTCTGACTGTACAAAATACTTTTTGCTTTTTAGGTGTTTTTTTTTATTCTAGGACCCGTCAATTTAACTTCAGCTCGTCTGACGGTAAGTTGAAGGCAAAGTCTCAGGAAAGAGGGTCACCATTACTAACACTTGTTGTGTCACAATGGTGGTGCTCAACTTGACAGCCTCATCAGAGGTTTTTCATCACCACTTAAAGGACTCGGGACTGTCGCTGGTAAAAAAATTCCAAGACACCATTAAGTCTTTGAATTTTTTCGCGGCTCAGGAAAGACTTACCGATCTCCTTGGTTGTTGATGAAATATCATGCTTTTAGATTAGTATTTTTTGTTTGTAAGGAATAGGCTCCGAAACTACTTGACCGATTTCAATAATTCTTTCATTTTTAAAAAGCTACAATGTCTAGGAGTAACATAGGCTATATATCATCACGCTACCATTCAAGGGAACGGAGTAATAACTATTTTACTTTGTTGTCATGACAGCAAGGAGAAGTAGTATAGAGAATCGAGTAGAGGCGTACAACGCTACAATTAACATTCACGCGGACGCACGCGGGCGGAGCCGCGAGCAACAGCTAGTACATTACATAAACAAAACAGTAGAAGTTAGTACGTTATAATATTTTAACATATATCCGGCCGGTGTTAATTTGTATAGAAAATAGTGGAAGACAAAACAGTTAAGTACTTACAATTTTTTTGTCATAAAAACTACTTGTATATAATAACGAGCTGTCGTCATTACAACTAATGAACAGTGACTACTTAAAAATATTTACAAACTTCGTGGTGGAAAATATTCATTATTGTATCTTTCATTCCACAAAAAAGAGTACCTACGTCTATTTATAAACATGCTCATTTATTGGTCTTAGATTTATAATAGAGTCCAAAAATATACAGTTGAAGGTTCATGACTAAGTCAATCATATGACTAACTAATACCATCATCAAGTTGGCCAATCATTTACACTCAATGGACAAGAAAAAGATCATTTTCAATGGTGAATACAGTTTTGTACCTAGGCATTCGTTGCACCGAGGTAAATGCACCTAACTGTACTTGGAACTGTTCTGAACGCCACAATGCGGCTGCGAAAAAGATATCATTATAAATTACTTTCATGAGGTTCTAGATTCAAATATAAGATATAATATCAAATGATTCAAATGAGGTATAATCTATAAAAATAAAAATTCATCATGAAATTTCTGTTGCTTAACGCAGTCGAGGACGGCTGGATCAATTCGAGTAATTATTTTTTTATTTGTTCCTTTACTAAAGATTTTATGGAGCAGTACAAAAGGGATAAGAAGTCCACGCGGGTGGAGCCGTTGGCTAACAGTTAGTACACAAAATTATCTAGATAGTACATAACAAAAAGTGATTAGATATGTCGTAGATAGTCTATCAGTACCCCTAAAAATATTTATACTAAGGTCGAACATTCCTTGTTTATACTAACCCAATCATAAATGGTACCTAAGGAGGCTCCCTAAGACTAACGATGTTATGATGTTGATGATAAATTATTACCAACTGGATTCAATGAATAAATAAAGGGAAATTAGAAAACGTTAATATTGTCGTGGAGGGTGATATTCGAGCCAATGGTCATCTTACTACCATGGATACCTAAGATCGTGCGAATAATGCAGGAAAAACCGGAATGCGGGCCCTTAGCTCCAAGTTCACCTCGGCCTGGAATGCAATCAGGAAAATACATCTCCATGATGATGAGAAAAATACGATATTTAACCTATAGGTACTCATTTGTTTAGGTAGTTAAAAAAAGTAAACAATCTTGTGGTAACTTTTTGTTTAAATCCGTATCAACAAAAATAAACTAGGCTCATATAACTGCCTAACTATTGGTTCGATACAGGGTTTTAGTCTTCAAAATGCGTTACAAAGCAGAAAAAATCATATTAAAAACACACGCTAAGATTGTTTACGTTTTTTAAGTACCGAAACAAATGGACTATAGTAGTATTTTTGGAATAAACAAGTGAGCGAGATCTGTTAAAAATGAAATGAAGGCGAAAAAAACGGGGTAAATGTAAATTATGCTCGATAAACCTTAAAATAAGGAATTGATTTTGATAAAAGATTATTCTACTGCTGACTTCCTATTCTTAATATCTATAATGTGTTATAGAGTATCACAATGTGTTATTATCAGCTAAGAAACCTAATAGTTTCACGCTTCACAATATGAAATGATGAACTTAGTACCATGTACTTACGTTAAAAGTAATTTGTACTAATAAACAACATACGTATTTTCATTCAAAATTCACGCGAATCATGATCCGCTTATAGGTATTTCCCCTTAATATTCCGCATCTATTGATAGTTTTTTTTATCTACTCGGTCTCCACCTCACCAGAGCTAATGAGTTAATAAGCGGTTTTATTTTCTGCTATAAGATTAAAATCTTTATTGGCGTCAAATTTATGTCGGGTGGCTCTTCAGTAGTACCTATGTTCTTTTCGTTCATTTAACAGAATTAAAAAATCATTAATATTGAAATGAAATCACTTTATACCGGATTTTATAGCGATGTTTTTGATATTTACTTTTCATGACTTCGGCTATTTTTCAGCAGTCATGACGAGACTAAGAATGATTGTTGTTACTCTAGACACAGAATTACTTTTATGAATATTGTTTTCATGATTCGTTCCTTGATGGAAGTACCCAATATTTATTTGCCATTTTTCTAATCAAAAATATGGTAGGTTTACAATGCTTTGTTCCTACATATTATGCCACATTTGGCGATATTATGTTAAAATCACTACATAGTATAAAACAAAGTCGCGATCTCTGTCCCTATATTTCTTGTCCCGGTTCGGTTTTTTTATTAGATAGATTGGTGAAAGAGGAAGGTTTATATGTATATAGCATCATGCTACGACCAACAGGTGCGGAGCAATGTTACAAAAACGGGATGACGCAGACGAAGTTGCGCGGGTCTGCTAGTGTTAAAATTAGTCACACCAAAAATATTGTTATCTGTTATTGTAACGTCCAAAAAGTCATTAAGTAATATTATAATACAATGTTGTTTAATAATAAGTTACCAACATAACTGTAAACTAAATGTTGTAGGTAATTTTTTACCATTTGTCACTAATTGAACGAAGCCAGAGGTGACCACTTGGAAAATTTTGTAGGTAGGTACCATTTGTCATCACAACTTATGGATAGTAGGAACGTAGCCACTTCTGACTACTGGAAATAACATACCGAATATTTCTCTACTATTTCCAATTCTGTTCGACTATTACAAAACGTCTGTCTTTTACTTTTTATCTTAGCGAATTGAGAACAAATTAACCGGATATTTTTCGCGAAATAACTGTTTTGTCACGCTTGAGGCCCTTATTGGCACATTGGTCTGCATTGGCAGAACGCAACTATAGTCATCATTCCCTGAACCTTTTTCCCAACTCAGTTGGGGTCGGCTTTCCAGTCTAACTGTGATGCGGCTGAACTTCGATATTTTCCGTGAAGCGACTGCCATCTGACCTCCACAACCAATGGTCTAATGACCAATGGCGATATCGAAGTTCCAAGTTAGGCTGGTTGGACTTTTGAGGGCTCCAACTACCCGTAACGACTGCCATAGATGTTTGTATGGCAACCGGGACCGACGGCTTAACGTGCTCTCCGAGGCACTTATAAACCTGCGATAAATACACACATAACTTCGAAAAGCATCGAAAAGTCATTGGTGTGTGCCATGGTAACCTGGGATCGAACTCGAGACCTCGTCTCAGCAGTCCATTACCCATACCACTAGGCTACCGCGGCTAGGATAGGATAGGAACACAACTATAGTGTTATTGGCATATTATTTCTTGTCTCCAAGTTGCGAAAGGAACTAGGCCTGTAGCCTTAGCACGAAACACTATCGAATTCGTAATGTAAAGGTATCGACAGAACGGAGCATTGCGATGGGGCTACACACGCCCACAGGTTCACAAGAAGCAGACTGCCAATCACAATGCTCCGTTTTCTCAAAACCTTTACATTACGAATTCGATAGGAGTTCATGCTGGTGCTACTGGTCACTCGAGGATCGGTTTGATATAAGCTATTTATTGGTTTATTTGAACTCCGCTTCCGTAACTATACCATCCGACCGTGTGGTAATAACAATGTTGACCTTGAAAAGTGCCACGGTGAGCATTATACTGGCATTGACACATGCCCTTGAGGTTTAAGAGGTGGTCTAAGACATTATACTATTATCTAGTTGCTAAAGCTTGAACTATTTGGGGATGTAACAATGGATGGTAATTCGAATTTTCCAGTTACCTTCAAAGTTCACACTCTGGACCTTGAAGTCCGCTTATGGTTTTATTCATATTCATATTCATTTATTTCTCGAACAATCATGTCACATTGTATTGAAAATCTTAATCGACTAACAACATAGCTAAAAACAATATAAAATAATTTTTCCCTCCCTACCTTTTTTTACGTGCGACAACCCCATGGATACCCACTCGAAGAAGTCGACGGGGTTATGTTGGATTTGAACCGACTAAAACCGCATTTCCGACACGGGTTATCGTAGTTACCGGTTACCGTAGTTAGGGTAAAGTAGGCTCCGGCATATCCTCGGCTGGCCAAGGGGCTATTACATCTTTCCCCAAGTAGGGAAGGGCGCGCACCGCCCGCGACTTTCTTTTTCTAAGCAGCGTCTGTTCCGTCCCAGCTGGGGAGGGAACCCCGCCTTTCGGGTTCCCTCCCTACCTGGGACGAAAGTCTGCGCCAGAGTCTTCATTATTAAGCAGGTAAACATTTTCGTAGGAGGAAATGCTAATGGCATTTATGTACATTTTTGTTTCTTATTCTTTCTTATTATAAAAAGTGCTTTTAGTCATGCTATGACTAATAAATAACATAGGTATTTGTTAGGTATATCAACAACAAACTAACTACATCTTCTAGCGTTTCGTTAAATGACGAAATAACATTTTCCTGTTCTTTTGTGAATCTCGTGTAGATTACGCAAACTTAACTTAAAAGCACCGAAAAACGTGATTGAGGAGATTACGGCATATCTTGTATGAACAATAAAATAAGGCGGCCTTGTCATTTCGAATGAACAATTCATTTTTCTAATGCATTAGAAATATGAATCATTACACCAAATTGTGTTCGAGTTAATTTTTACGTTTTTATAAACTCGTAAGTTTATAATAAATAATAATGTATATATTATATGAATGTATGTATGTATTTATTTATGTATGTATGTATTTATGTATGTATGTATGTACCTATGTATGTTGAGATGTGGTTAAGATGCTCGAAGATGCGGTTAGTTGGATCAAAGTAGATCTAGGTGGGGCCCTGCACTTTCATTTATTTTCTTTTTTTCTTTTTTTATCATGCGCAAAATCCCCACGGATACCACATTCGCCAAAACCGGTGGAGGTGATTATGTCGAACTCGAATCGACCAAAACACACGCCGTCCATGGGTCCTTGATTGCTGGAAGTGAGATTATACAAGACATACCACTAGCACCCCGGCAGACCAGGGGAAATCTCTGTTGAGATGACCCTCTTCCCCTAATGTAGGGTCCATGGTGTCCCCATCTAGCCCTTGGGTATGGGGTAGTATTTTATTACTCTAACATCATTGATAAATATATCAGTCTATCCGTCATCTACAGATTTCGACTATGATTTATGAAAGCGTCATTTACATCACTTCACAAAGTTGTGAAATCATTCAATGACATACGAAAAATCGCAACTTGACATTGTTTAAAAATGGCATGTCTTAATTACGCGTATACAATGTAAACTAATCACATCATAACCACAAGTATCAAGTTAGAGTACCTAAATGCTTTGACGATTTAAAGCTTGTCTTCCTATGTTGACAACAGATAAAATGTCCAATAAACTGAAGTACCTATTGATTTGCTTGACGTTTTTTTTCTTTTTTTTTGTACAACTTAGGTCGCAGACAAGCACGCCGCCCACCTGATGATAAGTGGTTACCGTGGCCTATGGGCGAGTATAACACCAGAGGAATAACACTTGTGCCGCAACCCCTTTTTTTTGCACTTGCACAGGTTGCACTAGCTGTGGTCACAAGTTGACTGCTGTGGTTTATTCAAAATACTACAATATGGGGCTTACTAAAATATTAAAATAAGAACATTTGGCCTTCTTGCGTATCAAATAATGTGCTTCCTGAGCCTAGACAAGTGGCACTACGTTGGAAGTCTTTTGTAGAAAGTAATAGAATATAATTTTTAATGTAAGGAATTGACATATATATTTTGACATTTATGACATGCGTGAACGAATGTCAATTCCATACATTGATCAATCTATTCCATTCCATTCTACAAAAAGATTGCCACTAATACTCGTACTCCCTAGAAATAGTGTGTGTTTTCCATGATGGACAGTATAATTAGCATATTTTTATGTTTTGCTGTTATTACGTTAAACTTGAAAATCACTGTTTGAAACATGTTAATTTAGCAATCACGTTTTGATGGTTAATACCTATCCGGATTTCTAATCCCAAGAGCTAAGTCGGTATAAGTATGTATAACAAATCAACATAATTTACATTTATATGTGAAGAAACTGCTGGTCAAGAGTCGTGTAAATATTGGTCTTCGTATGCAAATACATCGAATGTTAGCAATGGGGCTCGTGGTAAGTGTAAGTTATGCAATATAACCGTATGAATGTTAGGATGGGTGTCCATTCACAACGGGTCTTCTCTATAGCTTAAAGAGCACGTTTGATCTCTTTTGCTTCCCTATACACCTAGCGCACGGGGACCCCTTTATAGCTTATAGACCCCGTTAAAATATCGGTCTCTCGTTTCCCTATGCATGGGGGCTAGAAGGGGACACCGTGGTCACCACACCATAAGGGAGCCAACCCGAAAGAGATGGTCGCGGGACTGCCGGTGCGCAACAAATATTTTTCCTATTATCTCATCAAATACACAATGATGGCGTGCGTTTTAGTCGGTTCGAGACCGATATTTTTTTTTGCAATTGTTGATGAGGTTTCCGGACTCGAATCGATTAAAACGCACGCCGTCGTCGGGTCTTTAGTTGCCAGAGGTGAGATAGTAGCCAACTTATCCCTCGCACCCCGGCAGACCCAGGGCCCTCTCTTTCGAGATGAGGCGCTTCGGGAGAAGGGATTACGGTGTCCACGTCTAGCCGCAGTGTATGGGGAGGCGCATTTTGCGCCGCCGTAGCAGCCTGCTTCTGCTAGGGTGACCGGCGGCTCCACCCGTCACCAGCGCGGCTCATGGAGGACGGAGGTCATTCTGCGACCTCCAGCGTCCGAGTCGCCTCCGCTCATGTGGAGGTGGTATCAGTGGGAATTTTGCGCACGGTCATAACATTGGTCATGGTTGCCTTATTTTTTTTTGGCAATTATTACGGGCTGGTATTAGAAAATTTGATACCTACTTATTCGAAATAGATCTCCTAAAAGTGGGGTATAGAGATTCCAAATTCGAGGGGAATTAAAAATGAGTTGGATCGAAACACGACTAACTGAAAAAAGTACTAGTAATAGTAATTATTGATTGTAAATATAATCTTAACTTCTAACATACCATCCATGTTATATCTATCTATACCTACTGTTAACAGATAAAGTTAAAACAATATTTAAGTACCTATTCGGTCTGATTTTTTCGGATGTTATTTTCGTCCACACAATCAAGTTCAATACATACATAAATAAACTCACGCCTTCATCCCCAGTGAGGAGTGGCAGAGGTGCTAGCACCCACATTTTGCCCGTTTATGTTTAGGTCCCAATGTAATAGTTAGCGAGTCTATTGCCATTGAACGAGCACTTATAAACCTTTCATAAATAAATACACACATAACTTCGTAAAGCATCGTAAAGTCATTGGTGTGTGCCATGGTAAAACCTGGGATCAAACCCCAGACGTCGTCTCAGCAGTCCATTACCCATAGGCTACCGCGGCAATCAAGTTCAAGTTTGTTATAAATGCAATAACTGTATATCTGTCTGGATTTAATAATACTGCTAGTACCTGGTTATATCATTTTCTTTATTATTGTTTCACATGCATTGAATGGTTCTTTAAAATTTATTATTACGAGAATTTATAATAAACAGCCAAGCGATGATGGCTCTAACTGTCATGTAATATTCTTACGAAGTTATGTGTCAATGGACTAAGTAATGAAAATAAAACGACGAGGAGTATCTTAATATGTACTTACTTATAATAATTATGATTAACTATTATATTATATTACTATTAATTATATAATTAATCTTCAGTCAGCAGTCCGACTGGGAAGTAAGGTAAGGTGGAGGTACTTCCTATATTCTGTAGAATATCCCGGCTAAAAATTAACTTGTTTTATGTTTCCGGTGGTGAGGAGGGCAGCCATAACTCACTGGAGAGGGTTGTGTCCCCTCCCCCTCCACCCTATATGGACGCACTTCGTGTTACCAACGTCCATAGGTCAAAGTAACCACTTTTCATCAGGTGGGCCGCGTGTCTGCCAGATAAGTGGAAGGTATATAATAAACACAATACCCTTCCTTGCGTCGCGCAGTCGGGTAAAAATAGGTAGGTATTGCGTCAATCTACGCTACCGTCGCGTTTAAGTTAATAACTATCTATAGTTAGTTTCACCTTATAATGATTTTATTCCAACTTCTGAAAAATATTTGGGTGTATCAAGAACAATTTTAAAATACTTAATAAGTTTTTTCAGGGTTTTGACATGGTTTTGACAAACCAGTAGCAGCGTACATGGCTGATGAAAAAACACCTGAAACGTCGGACTAAAAGTATATACACATACCTACATAATGCTGCATTATGTCCGTAATTAAGAAACAAAAAATCAATAACTTTTATTCAGTTTAACCACATAAAGAGCACTTATAGATGTCAAAGTTTGTCAAAAATATTTTATTTATAACAAATCAAAATTGTAAATAAATCATTTGAAAATGATTCTTTCGCTGGTTCGGTAGTTAGATCTACTGAGAAGGGACCAGCAAGAAACTCAGGTAGATTATCGTTATCCTTTATTTTATTTTCAATCATCGAAGGGTTCGACAGAGGTGTATTATACATCCACATTTCGCCAACTATGATTTTCGGTCCCACGTAATAGGGGGCGAGCCTATTGTAAAAAGTAAATAATACCAAATATATATCGCGAATCCGTAAAAGTGATTTCATTTTAATTTACAAATTATTATTATTATTATATTAATGTCAGTGCTTACTTTTTTAAAATGTCATTTGTATTACAATTATTCTACAGATTGCTTTGTACTCGTAGTTCTATATAATTTAGAGGGTAATCATATTTTCAAATTGTTTTATCAAATTATAGTATTTTTCATAATTCAGTAGTAATAGACATAATTCAGTAATTGTTTGCATAATGAGACTTCAATTATATATTTTGCAAATAAGTCATTACGTTTATTTCAATTCTAATTATATACAAGGTTTGTGGATGTAGTGCTGGGTTAAACCAATATCTTTGAGACCCAGGCCAACCACACTTGCTAAAGAACTAAAGACTCAAAGACGGCGTGCGTTTTAGTCAGTTCGAGTCCGACATAACCTCTCCAACCGGCACCGGCGGGGGTGATATCCGTGGGGACATTTCGCAAAAAAAAAGAAAAATATGGCCAACCTCACTTGGTACTTAGATAACGGCCGGGGTTATTGCATAGGCTCTCCTCTTGGGGGTCAAAGGTTATAGATTAAAGAAAGGGGGAGCTTACACCAACACGATATCTCGTCCTAATTGAGCAGTTCATCTGTCAAGCAGTTCAGCAGTTCAACTACCTGCGCCCTACGGAATACCGTGGTTAATGAGCCACGGTACCCAGAGCTCACTGGAGAGTTTATATGCTGTCAGTGGAACCAAATTTGACGGCACATTCTTAACCTTTACACCCCTGCCTTCCCGCACCACCTCTTCAAGAAGGGCAAAGGTTTCTATAGGATTGGCAGTACGAGTGTGACACACCTAATATTGCAAAGTCCATAGGTCACGTTAACTACTGTTCATCAGATGGACCGTGCTTGTTTGCCACCTAAATGTACATACCAATTAAAAACGACTTAAGCGTAGGTACTTAGTGATATATAATGATATATTGAGTGTAGCTTATTCCTTTTCATCAACGTCTTCAAAGAGTCAACTTCTGCAAATAATAAATTCGCCTAAAGGCAATTTTGATAATACCCATCAAAACAGGCTTAACAAAATAGTTCCTAGTTACATCTAATTAGCTGCATTCAAAATAAACAAGATCTTCTTTATAAAAAGGTTAATTTTCAAGGTGTGCGATCGATTATTATCAGATTCTTTTCAAAATTAATACTAGCTAATGTCCGATTTGAAATGTAGCAAAGTAATTTTTAAGTTATGTGTACAAATTTATTGCAGGTTCATAAGTGCCCGATTAATGGCAATAGGCCCGCCACCTATTACATTGGGACCTAAAACATAAACTGGTGAAATGTGGGTGTTAGCACCTCTGCCTAATCCTTCGGGGATATAGGTGTGAGTTTATGTTATGTTTATTTTTTTATGTTATAACCATGGAAAACTAAAGACCAGTGCAAGTGTGCATCAGTTTTACCTTGTACATGTACGGTTTCGTTCCGTAAACAAATCCGCTTGCGCAAGCAAAACTGTGGTGAAACTTGTGCGTGTGGTAGACCCATTAATGTCGTCGTAAATGCAAATGTTTGGATGAACGGATGGATAAATAACACAATCACACGCCATCATCATCACCAGAAAATGCATCACGATTTAGAATCGGAATATATTTGCTAGGCACGGGGCGCGGGTTCGATCCCCGCTCAGTGCAACAAGTTGTATGCATGAATATGGCTGTTAGCACTGGTCTGATGGTGCCTCGGAGAGCAAGTTAAGCCGTCGCCGTCGGTCGCGGTTGCCATACAGACATCTATCATGGCAGTCGTTACGAGTAGTTTGAGCCCTCAAAAGTCCAACAAGTCTAATATGGACCTTCGATATCGCCATTGGTCATTGGACCATTGGTTGTAGAGGTCAGATGGCAGTCGCTTCACGGAAAACATCGAAGTTTAGCCGCATTACAGTTAGACTGGCAAGCCGTCTCCAACTGAGTTGGGAAAAGGATCAGAGAATGATGATCTGTAGGGCTAATTTTTATCGCCTACAAGTGGAGTCGCTGACAATATATCCATTAAAAATTACAAGTTACAATAAATTCTATTCAGATTGAAATGAAATTGAACTTCCAACCGTTAAAGCAACGGTATTATGAATGACAAGTTTATAAAGTCAGCCTAGAATTTCGCAACTGGCAGTGAACCACTAACTTAGAACAGCAGTTACTCAATGTTCCCTGGCGGTACTCTCAGTGCGTTTTGCAAGCGAATATGCTTTTACTTGTATTTACTTGATGTTAAGGAAATGCAAATGACCTACCAATAAAGTACCAATTACCGTTTGGCATTGAACAGGACTAACTACACGGAAAATAAAAAAAGAGAACTAAAATTATTAAAATAATGGTTAGTTAAAAATGTGTCTCTACTACCTTTATAAAACACTGTAGATTCTACTATAATGGCAAATAATAACAAATTTAAGCTAAAGAGTAAAACACAATGTCGCGCGAAAAAAAGGTCATCTTTCTATTTCATCAATTTTCATATAAATTCTAGGTCTTGCTATATTAATAACTAGCTGACCCGCGCGACTTCGTCTGCGTCACCCCGTTTTTGCAACATTTTTCATTCCTGCTCCGCACCTGTTAATCGTAGCATGATGTTATATACATATAAACCTTCCTCTTTAACCATTCTATCTATTGAAACAAACCGCATCAAAATCCGTTACGTAGTTCTAAAAATTTAAGCATACAAAGGGACAAGAAAAATAGGGACAGAAAACGCGACTTTATTTTATACTATGTAGTGAGTAGTGATGATGATGAAGTGATAGTGATAAGAAAGAAAAAGAAAGTATGTCGACCTCTTTGCCGTGTTCTTGAAAGACCTTGAGTGATTAAAAATAAACTTATTTTTCAAAATTACGTAGGTAGGTACTTATTTTATGAAAAGTACTTAATAAAAAAATTATACAGACTTTTTTAATGATTACCCATTATACGTGTAATAAACAAACAATACTTTTATTTTTAAATTAAGTTCGTCGACATGGTGTCTTGAAAGACATTGAGTAAAAAAAAATCAAACATTTTTTTCAATAAGATTATTTTAGTACTTAATGCGTCATGAAACTCATGAATAATAAATTATTTACATTATTTTAATTATACATATATTACCATCTTTTTATTACTTATTTACCGTGTGGTGACGGAAAAAGATAGAAAGAGAAAGATAGACGGAGAAAGAAAGATAAGAGCGAAATAAAACCCTGTAAGAACCCGTCTGGCCAGCGTTAAAACAGTAGGCCTCCCCATATTGGGAGAGGTCTATATACAGCAGGTTAACTGCCATATGTTTATTGATTGATTAGTGATTTTATTTTCCTTGTTTTCTCCTCTTTGTTTTGGCTAAAACAACTTTTTACAACTCAATTTGTAGTTTTAATTTTATTACAATAATTAGTTTATTAGTATAGGTGTGTATGTATTTTGTATATAGTTATTAATATTCTATCTCATATAAAAACAATTATATATATAAATTTATAGTTATAATATCCAGCAATTTCCATGCAGACAGATAGATTGACAGATAAAAATTTACACTATGGACATAAACATAAAGCAGAATGTACAATGGGCGGTCTTAACGCCAAAGACGATCTCTTCCAGGCAACCTTTATAGTGATGGCACTCCGACTGGGCTGGACTGGGTATGTGAATCCTATGGTTGCACCTGTGGCTCTATGGTAGAAGTTAATGGCCATTACGCACTGAGCTGTCATTATTACATATTGACACATATTGATACATATTGAGACGAGGTCTCGGGTTCGATCCCAGGTTTTACCATGGCACACACCAAAGACTTTTCGATGCTTTTCGAAGTTATGTGTGTATTCATCGCAGGTTTATAAGTGCCCGGTTAATGGCAATAGGCTCGCCACCTATTACATTAGGACCTAAACATAAACTGGCGAAATGTGGGTGCTAGCACCTCTGCCTACCCCTTCGGGGATAGGTATAGGCGTGAGTTTATGTATGTATGTCATTAATGCGCAGGTAGGTTCCCTGAATAATTTCGCAGAACCTTAGTTTCGGTAGACATAGACGTAATTAAGCCACCCGATCTTAGTTCGATGGTAGGAGACTGGATGGTATGACGTTGATACATTGGAGGATGGGCAATTGGCAGTAACGGTATACTATGGTACGATCTGGTTTCCAGCCACTGTTACTAGGAATGCAGCTGTTACGAAGCAACTAAAGTACGAGGCGTTACAGGTTCGGTACCTTTTTATTCTCTTTGCGATGGAGACTTTGGGCTGCAAGAGTCTGAAGGCAAAATGATTTGCCAAGGTCGTCTGGCGTAGAAACAGGGATAAGTCAAGTAATTCCCGCACCGGATCGTAATTGGTGTAGGGGCTGGATATCGCCATTCATTGAAGCAACGTAGCTAGTGTAATGGGTAGCTTCGCCCCCCGGTACAGGTTATGGCGCACCTTATTTTAAAGAACGAACACGGTTGCGTGATT
The DNA here is from genome assembly GCA_963691645.1 of Pelosia muscerda. Taxonomy (NCBI): domain Eukaryota; kingdom Metazoa; phylum Arthropoda; class Insecta; order Lepidoptera; family Erebidae; genus Pelosia; species Pelosia muscerda. The sequence goes on from OY829118.1 coordinate 4,899,407, forward strand.
TGATGGACTACCTAACTGTCAATTTAATTGTAAATTAAAAAAAAACTTTGCATTAAGTACATTTTAAATACCAAAATATTATATTGTTATTTTCATTTATATATTTATAATTATATTTATTGATTGAAAATTTTAAAGACGATATAGGTGTCTTTGAATCACAGCCTAAAACATTATTTACACAAAAAAATATCAAACTTTCAAATGAAAAGTATGTAAGCAAACTAGATATTTCTTTTTTTAATAAAACAGTGAAGTACAAGATGAAAAAACTCACATAAACAAACCGCGCACAGCCAAATAAATCACAGATATTTCGCAACTTTATGAGGCAAAGGTATTATCGCGTCGGCCGAGCTGCAAGTCTCAGCCAGTACTGAGAGGAGCGCACCTCTTTCTGCAATCATGTTGAGAAATGCATTCAATCCGTGTAACATACGGGTGAATACTTGAACTGACTGAACTGCGCAAAAATTGATTATTGGAATTTGCACATCTATTTCGATTTTTCTGTATAGATTTAAAGAATTAATTTATAAAATGGTTAAAGAATTAATATTTAAGTAATAGCAGTATAGAATGGCACACAAGTTGACGTGGATTGCTGTAAATGTAATTTGGTTATATGCCTATTTATTGTTGTAGAATAAATATTTTAATATACTACTTAATAAAAATTTTATAGAAAATAATTTAATTGCTTTAATTTAATCGAATGGGGAGGCCTATTTTCAGCAGTATACGTCCGTCCGTTCAGCAGTAGATGATGAATTTTATCAAATGATATTATCGAATAATTTGGAAAGGTAAAGAAAACATAATTAACCAAAAACAAAGAACTAACCATAATAATAAACATAACATAAACGCAGTAGTTGTAACCGAACAATTAGCTTGGTTCGTTCAATTATTGATCTGTATGTTACCACGAGTACAGGCCCTCCGGAATCGAAAGTTCGTAAACGGGGATAAAGTAAACTGTTCAACGCGATGCAATAATATAGAGCATGTATGACACCACCTATTTATTATAAGCTTTTAATACCTGCTCTAGTGTGTTCCACCTGCGTTTTATGCGACCAAGCAGCCAGGTCTTTCCCCAAACTCAAGTCTATCTCTGTACTGAATTTCATCGAAATCGGATCTGTAAATTGATTTACCCCCTATATATCCCGTCCCGAATTAAGTAGCCAGTCTGAGGAAGTATCTCCTCTCTATAGAATACCACGGCTAATAACCTGGTGTTGTATTCCCGGAGGAGAGAATGGTAGCCAGAGCTCACTGGACTTTTTTTGCTGTCAGTGGGAAGACCAATGTTATATCAGTGATGCTTGCTCGAATTTCAACATGTATAGCTATCTACAGCATTGTGCGTCACTTCCTTTGGGTCCGTATTTTATTAACAATGACGACATTGGCACATCACCGTACTGCAAATGTTTGTATGCAAGAATATGGCTATTTGCACTATTCTGTTCGTACCTTGGAGTATAAATTAAGTCATCGCTGCGTTGGTCCCACTTGCCATACGAACTTTTATGACATTCGTTATGGGTAGATTCGTCCGTCCTAAAAAGTCCGACTAACCTAACTACAGAACTTCGATATCACCAATCTTGTTGGGGAGGTTCGATGGCAGTCGCTTCACGGACAGTAACGAGGTTCAGCCGCATCTTAGTTAGACTAGAAATCCGACCCCAACCAAGTTGGTAGTAGGCTCATAGAATGGAGAATGGTTGAACAATTTCATAAAACAATTAATATTGCATAATTTATTTTATCTATTTCTAAATTAATGTCTATTAGTCACAAAACATGTATAGTTTTGTGACTAAACATAACATGTTATGTTATGTTATGTTTAGTCACAAAACAATATTTTATTCCATGGATTATTTAGTCAATTGAGTCTATTGGACACTACAGTGTTGCGTTAGAAACTGGATAGTTAAGTGTTAATCCGAATGAAAAATATCACCGGAATTTAGAAATACATTTACAAGTGTAAATATCTGGAAGGTACTTAATTACAATACATCTAGAATAAAGCATACTTGTGTAAAAGAATCAAACCAGTTCTTAGGGCATATACCTTTCGTGACTAAAGAACCTTGAAAAGGGCAGTTGTCTATCTAGGCAAGATGGCCAAATGAACACCCGGCACGAAAACTATAATATAAATTATATAGATTGTTTCATTTTGTTCCACGTTAAAAAGCGCGGTGCAAAGGAAAAAGGAAGAAAATAGTCGCTAAGAGATATCGAAATCTATTGAAAATCCCAACCGTATGTACGAGTATTTAATACTATGTATTTTTTCATACATACAAATTATATTTCAAGACTAAAATTAGCCATATCGGTCTAGCCGTTCTCAAGTTTTAGCGAGACTAACGAACAGGAATTCATTTTTATAGACATATATACGTATAGATTATTTGTTTTTGCTTAGGTGATTTGTTTAGCCATTGCTTGTAATATTAAATTGAGAATAAATCATAAATTTTGTTTTTAATTTGCTCTTGAATCCTGTCACAAATTAGCTGATAGGTACGTTGGGCTCTGAAAGTTTCTGGTCATATCAAGGTCTATAATCCTTTGACAATCTAAGTTTAATTTAATCAAAAGTAACATAGTAAAATAAACTAGATCGATGTCTTGTTTCTTAATAAGGAAATCAGTAAACTCATGCAAGTCGTAGGCTAAACTTAATTACATTGATAAGTAGATCTATTATCCAGTAGCTTCTAAAACTACCATGGCTACCATACCATGGCGTTTGCACTGATTCGTTTGAAAGAAATCATTTGTGTTCGTTCACTTGGTGTGTACCTGACATCTATGCAGCTACAATTAACAATTAAATTGTTTTCTCATAGCGCAACTGGTATGTATTTGTTCGAAGGCATTTGTTGACATATTTAACACAAGAGGGAGGCATTATATCTGTAAACAATCGTTGTTTTTCTGTGCACGTACTATGAACTCTTAAAATAGGTCAATAATTAAACGGCTGTCATACTACCGACTGCAAATGTAACCTTGTATGCGATATAATTGTATAGAATTACAACGTTACATTTGCAGTTGATAGTGTGACAGACGTTCTATTACTGACCTGTTTTAAGAGATTATGGTAGACCTGCTAAGATCTATATCTATTGCTCCTATAATAAAAGAAAATTGCAAGTATCCCTATGACTCTTCTACTAACTTTAGACTTTTTGTCAACATAGTTGTGGTCGGATTTCAGAACGAACCGTTCTAAATTAGATGTGTTATATGAAGCGACTACCATATGACCTCCAAAACCCACTGGCGATTTAGAACTTCTGTATTTAGTAGAAATCTAGCTGGGTCGGGCTTAGGTGGCAGATAAGCATACGGCCCACTTGATGAAAAGTGGTTACCGTGGCCTATGGGCGTTTGTAACTTCAGATCCAGAACGCGACTGCAACGCAGTTGGCGCGGGTTCGATCACCGCTCAGTGCAAATATTTGTATGCATGATATATAAATGTATGGACTGTGATTCTAATAGTAGTCAACACATTATAAATGGTTAAAGGTTTGATGACGAAATTAAAAAAATTATTAGTCCCAGCTGGGACTTCTAACGTGCCATCCCGAGCATTGAAGCCCTCAAATAGAATACCAATACGCGGCATATAAATGGAAACGCATATTAATAACATAACATAACATAACATAAACTCACATCTACATCCCCGAAAGGCTAGGCGGAGGTGGAGGACCCACATTTCGCCAGTTTATTTTTAGGTCCCAATGTAAGTAAGAGGTGGCAAGCCTATTGCCATTAACCGGGCACTTATAAACCTGCGATAAATACACACATAACTTCGTAAAGCATCGAAAAGTCATTTGCAGAGACTTGTAACCTTTAGTGAAGAAACATTGATATCACTGCAATATCTATTTCTGTCAAAATTGATAATGGTTTTTAAAAAACCATTACCCGGTTCATATACTTTGTCATTTTCTCACGCATAGGTTTTGTGTAAAGATACATTATCACTTGTACATTTTGTTTCCGATACCGATTCTAATTTACAACCCACTGATCGTGTTGTGTAACAGTTAACACACCTGACCAAAACCGCTTCAAGTACAGAATTAGTAACTATTAGAGATAAAAGGATATTTACTTTACCATTTTGAGTGTCCGTATGGGGTCCAATGGTGTTTGTCTATGCACAAATAACTGACAACTGAACGAGCTAAAACAAAAACGCGAGTAAATAATGCCAAGCGTGATTTGCCGTAAACGTGATCGAGTTCGAGTGTGTAATGAACTGTGAAACTAATTTTAGTGGTGACGCGTGAAAAACAATTTACGAAAGAGGGTAGATCAAATAATCACTACATAGTAGGTATAGAACAAAGTCGCGTTCTCTGTCCCTATGACCCTTTGTACGCTTAAATCTTTTAAACTACGCAACAGATTTTGATGCGGTTTTCTTTAATAGATAGAATGGTTAAAGAGAAAGGTTTATATGTTTATAACATTATGCTACGACCAACAGGTGTGGAGCAGGAATGAAAAATGTTACGAAAACGGGGTGACGCAGACGAAGTAGCGCGGGTCATTTTTTATTATTCAATTTAGTAATTTAGCAGTAGCCTAGTGGTATGGGTAATGGACTGCTGAGACGAGATTTTGCCTTGGCACACACCAATGACTTTTCTATGCTTTTCGAAGTTATGTGTGTGTTTATCGCAGGTTTATAAGTGCCTGGTTAATGGCAATAGGCTCGCCACCTATTAGATACATTGGGACCTAAAACATAAACTGGCGAAATATGGGTGCTAGCACCTCTGCCTATCCCTTCGGGGGTACAGACGTGAGTTTATGAGATTTCTTGTTTTTTTATTTTTTTTATTACTTCGTTTTGTAATTAGCGGTATTAGCCATGACATACCATTATCATCATCATCATCATCATCATTTCAGCCATAGGACGTCCTTTGCTGAACATAGGCCTTTCGACCTCCAATTCAACCAGTTGGAGGCGGTATGCATCCAGCTGGTACCCGCGACTTTGTATATGCCGTCCGTCCATCTCGCAGGGAGCCTTCCCACACTACGTTTTGGCTCCAACGACCTGTTCTTGCTACCTACCACGGTTACTCTATACCCAACATACATGGTAAATATCCCCTCATATTTAATAGTTAATATGTAAATGACCATGTCAATTTATATAACATAACATGACATAAACTCACGCCTATATCCCTCAAGGGGTAGGCCGAGGTGCTAGCACCCACATTTCGCCAGTTTATGTTTGTTAGGTCGCATAGGTGGCGAGTCAATTGCCAATAACCGGACACTTATAAACCTGCGATAAATACACACATAACTTCGAAAAGCATCGAAAAGTCATTGGTGTGTGCCATGGTAAACACGGGATCGAAGTCCATTACCCATACCACTAGGCTTTATAATTAACTTCTGGGTGAGTATGTATTCTTGCAATCATCAATGCCCTTGTCTTTGCCAACGATAATACTTGGTTTTGGTATATTTAGTTGTGGATAAAGACAAAACCAGTTCGAAACCCAATAATGCATGCACATCGCGTTTGTTACTTATAACATTATGTGTCCTGGTCTAAACGCGCGTGTGTAGATAGATGAGCGGAGATGAGCGAGGAAATCAGTAAAAATTTTGTTGCTTCAGGCACCGTGGTCAGTGGCCAGGGGAGTCTCACTCTTGCTGACGACCTTGTGGAAGGGGAGGGGAAGAGAGAGAGAGGTAAAGGGAAGAAAAGGGTGAAAGGGGTAGGGGGCGCTCAGTGTCAGTTATATTATCACATAGTAGTGATAACGGTGAGTCTTTTCTCTGCCGCACCATTAAGTCCTGGAATTCCTTGCCGGCGCAAGTGTTTCCTTCTTCCTACAGTCCCGGGTCCTTTAAGCGGGGCGTGAAAAAGCATTTGATGAGGCCGTCAAGCTGAGCGCCACCATTGTAGCACTGAACGTGTTTGCAATGGTGACCCTCTTTCATGAGACTTTGCCTTCAGCTTAACATCAGGCGAGGTGAAGTCAAATTGATGTGCCATAAATAAAAAAAAAAAAAAAACTTCAGCATTTAGTCGTGCCGTTTCCTCATCAGTTATTGACCTGATCTTCTTTTCCTGAACTCTCTTCCCAAAATAGCTCTCAAATCATACGTACTACAAAACGAAAAGACAAACATTAGATAGAGTTAATGCTAAGACGGAACTTGAACCCGTGATCTTTCCCTCCGTGGCTCATCGGTTAGAGCATAACCCCTGTAAGGGAAAGATTGTGGTTCAAATCCCGCCGGAGGATTGACTTTTCCGGTCTAAATTTGATTCATATTGTACTGTTTCAACTACTCTACAGAACAGGTTTTGACACCCTCATTTCGCAAACTGTTATATTCGATCCTTTTGCCATTAAGTGTGTACTTCGTCTTTATTGTCAAAGTACCTAAATCCAATTATACATAGAGGAAGTAGGAAGGCAGACCTTGAATTAAGTGCAAGCTTTGAATACAATATATGAATGGGATAGGTGCTCAGTTAATGAACCAGATATATGCCAAATAAATAAAGAATTAGGCGCTGCGCAAACGTAGACACTTTTGTTGCCGACACGGCACACCGCCACAGGAAACCTTAGTGGCTGTGTCCCGTATCGACATTCGGACACAGTTGCCGGTTCCCTGTCACCGACACGGCACACCACAATAAACTGTAGCTGTAGTTGCCAGCCGAATGCCGAATGCACCTCCTTCGCAGCTCAGTACTATTGTAGGAAATTTGTGAATGTTGCTTGTGTCTTCAACTGACGACTTTTAGTTTCCAGTTACCGACACCGAACAATTTTTGATCGTCCTGAATATAGTGTTAAGTGGAAGCAACTGGACTCACGTATGCGCAGGGAGTTGAATGATTTCATACTTGTTCTATAGAATTCAAATATTCATTGGTAGCTTGTATCTGACACTAGAAACAAAAGTGTCTACGTTTGCGCAGCGCCTTAATTGTGAATTTGTTCTATCCATATCCAGTATTTATTTACGAATAACTTAGTATTTTATTTTGTTACGTTATACGGAAATTAATCATATTTATTATTCAAATGATGTTATGAGTTTTGTTATGAATTTGTAAATTATTTAGTGTTCATATTAATCTGCATAATGATTGACTCTTCATTGGAGTTATTCCGTTTGGATCCCCTGGTCTGATCCCCTGACGATTGTTATTATATGTTTTAATTCCCAATTGATTCACCGTAAACCGTGTCATTCCGGTTTGATCCTTTTTTTACAGGCAAGTACAGTCAATAGAAAAACAGTTGTTAATGTAAAAAATATTAGTTTTATTTGTTTAAGTGGTTAAGCGTTTTATTTATGATAATTTATTTAGATAGTTATGGACGTGTGCAACTTGTAATTTATGTCTAATCTACACTGTTATGTTTGCAAATGTGAGATAGGAAGGACTAGCGAAGGATTTGAATGAAGGGATTTGAATATCCTCCTTTTATTTTGTGTTTAATGAAATTTATAATTTTTTGTTATTGCTTTATTTCATTGCGACTTCTCGGCGCTGTTAACCCTGCTCCAAGTTCAACAAAAAAGATAATTATGTGTCTTTTGTTTAAAGATCGTGATATAAAAAAGGTACGAATTCTTAGCCAGAACAGAGACACATTACTATTTAAACTTACGTCTAAGCGGCATCCAATGCGAAGCCGTGGTTTTCACAAATTTGGGGTTCTTTAAGAAGGACATTAGAAGTTTTCCATTGGCCATGGTGACCATTTTGAGGTGAGAAGTCACATTTTACACCATTTTTAACTCTATGAGAAAACAAGAATGTTCTAGATGTATTATTTAGGAAAAAACAGGGGAATATAGTTGTATGAGAAACTGAAGGGGGGTTCCCTCTGTGGGTAAGGGTCGGGCGCGAGTCGGATTGCCATTCGATTACGCTTTATGTATGGCAAACCGACCCGGTTGGGCCTTATGTGCGAAAAGTATACCTACTCCAAGTTTGCGATACATTTGGCACTAGAACTCCTTTGTAATAAACATCAAACATTGAGCTGAGCTGAGCAAAGCGAGAAATGACACACCAAATCATCACCTTAACATCGAACAAGGAAACTGATTCAAATATGGCACACACGTAACATAATAAACAATAACGAGGTGTTATCTGTACGTTGTTTGTTCAATGGTTATCGTTTTGAATGGGCTTTGTTGACATCTTTGTTTTAAAGATTAATAGCCGCGGTAGCCTAGTGGTATGGGTAATGGACTGTTGAGACGAGGTCTCGGGTTCGCTCCCAGGTTTTACCACGGCACACACCAATGACTTTTCGATGCTTTTCGAAGTTATGTGTGTATTTATCGCAGGTTTAATAAGTGTCCGGTTAATGTCGCAATAGGCTGGCCACCTATTACATTGGGACCTAAACATAAACTAGCCAAATGTGGGTGCTAGCACCTCTGCCTACTCCTTCGGGGATATAGGCATGAGTTTATGTTATGTTAGGTAACACTTAGCGAGAATTTTCAAAGTAGACGTAGCGGGAACTCGACATACTTTTTTTTTATCGTGCGCAAAATCCCCACGGATACCACCTCCATCAAAACCGGTGGCTGGGACTCGACCTCGTGGGAATGAATCCCTGCATCACGCAGCGGAATTTGAAAGTGTCACCAAGTACCGTTTTTTTTAATTTTGGGACACGTCAATTTGACTTCACCCCGCCTAATGGTAAGCTCAAGGCAAAGTCTCAGGAACGAGGGTCACCATTACAAACACGTAGTGTTACAAACATACCGTAAGCTAAGCGCCATCTAGTGATCGCTTTCCACATTTCACAAAGCTGGGAAGACATGCCTGACTGCTTAAAACTTTATAATAGTTGTTCCACTATATACTAGATGGCGTTGTTACACAAATTTAACAATAAAAACTTTTCAATGTGGCCTTCGTCCGTTTGAGCTTCGTTCTCTCACGATATATTTGTAGATATAACTTGGTTCAATAAAGAAAGGTTTTATAAATGGCGGACGTTATCACTTCCTCTCGCTCGCACACTAGTACTGTCTATACTCACTCACGCGCGTACCGTCAACACAAAAAAAATATTGATCTTTATTTTCTTCTACGCTTTGTGCTCTTGACGCGATGCATAAAAGAAAGGATTCTTAAATGTCGGCTTGTACTTGCGTTGACAGATAGTACACCTAGCATACAAAATTTCATTTTTTTTCAGTTTAAAAAAAAATATAAACAAGACCGTTGTTCATAATAATGTTAGTTCTTTATTTTAACCAACATCATGATCTTCCATGATCCTCCTTATAGTGCTCAATGTGCGTTTAAAAGGACTCTATGCGTAAAAGTAGGTACTGTTTCCGATGAAAACAAAAATAGATGCCGTCACGTGTCGTGGGCGAAGCCGCCGGCCGCAGCTAGTTAGAAATTATTACGACCCGGGCTTGTTTTTATTATTTTTCTTATGAAAAAAAAATATTTGAAATTTTATATGCTAGCTGTACTATTTGCCAACGCAAGTACAAGCCGCCATTTATAAAACCTTTCTTTAATGCACCAGCTTATACCTACTCTAACCTTAGTTGCAATAACTACCTGTTAAAGCAAGCGTTTACGTCATTAACAGTGACATTGTTTCTAATAAAGTAGCCTAGTGGTCTAGGTAATGGACTGCTGGACGAGATCTCGGGTTCGATCCCAGGTTTTACCATGGCACACACCAATGACTTTTTGGATGCTTTTCGAAGTTATGTGTGTATTTATCACAGGTTTATAAGTGCCCGGTTAATGGCAATGGCCTCGCCTCCTATTACATTGGGACCTCAACATATTATGTTATGTTATGTTTATGATTCTAATGGTTTCTGCTAAATTTGTTGCACTAGTGTTTTTAGTAGCTCGGTTAAAAAATATTTTGATATATTTTGTCGTTAACAATTTAACAGTAACCGGACGAGCGAGCGTGTTATGACGTCATTTTAACTATTGTCAAATGATATAACCTGTTTAATACCCGACCAGTACCTACTTTAACTGCACTCTTAAATGTTAAAACCAACCTTAGTTTCAATTTGTCTCTTATATAATTGACGATTTGGTTGTGGAGGTCAAATGGCAGTCGCTTCACGGAAAATATCGAAGTTCAGCCGCATCACAGTTAGACTGGAAAGCCAACCACAACTGAGTTGGGAAAAGGTTCAGAGAATGATGATGATTCTTTGTTTACTCACTTGAGAGGTTTTGGGTTGCCAGTGGGAAGTCCAAAACTTTGTTCATACATGGTCGGCAGGACAAATGTGATGCCTCTGGTGTTGCTAACGTCCACGGTAACCATTTTCCATCAGGTGGGTCGTGACCATGTCTGCCATCTTAGTGGTATGAAAAAATATTTGTGAAACAAAACAAAAAATGTTGTAGTTAACGGTAATTAGCATAAAATACAAACCGCTGTGGTTTTTTGTGCTAATCGTTCAGTTATCTTTGCATATTTTTTATAACCTGTAGGTATTAATAAATATATACAAAACTCCCATCTGCTCAGAGGTGGCTTGGGAGTTTTGGCGGGAACGCGAAAAGTGTCATAGCGGTTTCATTTTCTAAATTTGGTGTGCATTCGAGTTTTTATGTGTAAAAATGGTGGAGTTTTAGACATAACGGCTTGGACAAAGCACACAAGTGAAGGAGAGTGGAATATTGTAGTGAATTGTGATTTTTCATATTGGTGTCAAAATCTCCCTAAGAAAAGCCTCTTGTACAGTCTCCACTACTTTATTTATTTATTTATTTATCGTCATCATCATCATCATCATCATCATCATCATCAACAATCATTCCAACTATACTTACTTATCACAAAATAAAAGGAAATTCCCAACTCGATACTGGCAAGATTGTGCCCTAAATTGGGTTGATATGTTGCCATCGAAGAAAAAAAGAAGCAGAAGAGATGGCCTGTGTGTAACAGCACGGAACATCAATGTACCTACATCTTTTGATGTAAAATATATAGGTACATACATACATAATAATATGCTTTCGCCCGTAATTCCCGAAGGGGTAGGCAGAGGAGTATTAAACACCCACTATTCGTCAACTATGACCTTCGGTCCCACGTTATAGGGGACGAGCCTATTGCCGCCAATCGGGCACTTAGTAACTAAATAGGTATGCCGAAAATGTAGCAGCTAAATAAATTTGGAAGAAATTTTGACCTGATTCCTTGCTATGCGGTGTAAATCGAAAGGAAATTAATTACGTGCTTAGCCACACAGGCACTAACAATTAACGTCTTGGAGAGTATCAGACGAGTTTTGTTGTCTTTGATGTAAAAGGGTGGTTATTTTAAGGTTGCCTGGAAGAGATTGCTGTATGTAATAAGGCCCATATAACTTTTCTGTTTTGTTTGTTTCAGTGTACAATAAAGTACCTATATCTATTTAATATATCGTCGTTAAGGGTAGTTGGAGCCCTCAAAAGTCCAACCAGCCTAACTAGGAACTTCGATATCGCCATTGGTCATTATACCATTGGTTGTGGAGGTCAGATGGCAGTCGCTTCACGGAAAATATCGAAGTTCAGCCGCATCACAGTTACACCTTTTTTCCCAACTCAGTTGGAAAGCCGACCCCAACTGAGTTGGGAAAAAAGGTTCAGGGAATGATGATGATCTATTTAATATATAAATATTCGCTATATAGTTCGTTAGTCTCGTTAAAATTCGAGAACGGCTGAACCAATTCTTGTAATTTTGGTCTTGAATTATTTGTGGAAGTCCAGATAAGGTTTAAAAGGTGAATAAATATGAAAATGCTCGAAATGGAGGAACGGGAACGGGGTAAGAAGTCCACACGGGCGGAGCCGCGGGCAACAGCTAACTACTAACAATAAAGTATATAAAACTACCTTAATTGTTTTGTTTTTTTAAACTAACAATAAAGAAAACTACTTCTGACGTAGGTAAATGACTTTGTTTAATAGATATAATTTAACATTGTAAAATAACCGCGCTTCTATTTGTTTAATTATACTGAACTAGCGGCTGTCCGCGGCTACACCCATGTGTATGTCAATTGTCACAACCAAACCTAGCGCAAGTTCCTTTTTCAAGTATTAATCTATCTGCCACGGTAGCCTAGTGGTATGAGTAATGGACTACTGAGACGAGGTCTCGGGTCCGATCCCAGGTTTTACCATTGCACACGCTAATGACTTTTCGATGCTTTTCGAAGTTATGTGTGTGTTTATTGCAGGTTTATAAGTGCCCGGTTAATGTGGCAATAGGCTGGCCACCTATTACATTGGGACCTAAACATAAACTGGTCAAATGTGGGTGCTTGCACCTTTGCCTACCCCTTCGGGGATATAGGCGTGAGGTTATGTTGAGTTATCTATCTGTGTACAATATTACGTCAGGTTATATTTTAAATAGCGAACTTTTATATAATTTAAATTAAACTATTTTCAGTCAACACTGCGGCCATCGCGTGGTCTACCTGCGACCATGCAACTGAAATGAAAATGTAACCGAAACCTAACGCGTCGAGCTAAATGTAATTTCTCAAATAAATTCTCAAAAGAATTCGTTAAAAAAATAATTTAAAGAAAAACAAAAAACCCGACTGCGTAAAAATTAATTTTAAACATTACGTGAAATAATTAACTTAAATAAAAATTAAAAAGAAAGAAACAAGCCCAGTAGTTTAGAAATTATGTTAAGTAATACTAAATACTACATAATTGAATAGTTTTATAATCCATACAGACATAAAACAAATCATAAATAATGCAGAACAGAACGACTCACAGTCGGGGCCAAATTGCAAGAAGGAGATCAACAGCGAATTTCAGAGATACATACATCCAAGAAAGAAATAGGTTTCATAAACGCCCATTTTGCTTATGCCGAAACGTTGAAAATATTTTTTTATACCACTTAGGTGATAGACAAGCACACGGCCCATCTTATAGATAGTGGTTACCGTGGCCTATGGACGTTTGCAACACTAGGCTGAAAGTTTCTAATGCCCTTATTGAAAATGTGTACGGGGTTTAAGGTTAAGAAAGCTTCTGTGCCGCCAAGAGATAATTTTGTGTGTCTACTGGGGTGCGAGAGATATTTCTATAATCTCAACTCCGCCAATCAAAGACCCATAGACGGCGTGCGTTTTGGTCGGTTCGAGTACGACAAATCACTACCACTGGTTTCGGCGGGAGGTCGTATCCGGGTGATTATTTCATTTCGTGCACATTACGCGGCGGACGATAAAGAATACATTAAACGTTAAAGAAATCTTAACCTGATATTTTTTTCATTTAGTTAACGTAGCAGTGTATTAGGCGCAACCCTGGAAACATCTTGTATTTTATTAGAAATACTCGAAATTTAAAAAACCAAACCGAAAATCTAATTACCATCGGTGTCCCTTTCTCCAGATTTTAATAAATTAGTACATCCTGGTTAAAAATCTGTTGGAAGAACGAATTTTTATATACGTTTTCGGTTAATAGATTAACTAATCTATATTGCATAGGATATATTGTTTACGAAAGAACAAATTTAACTAGTTTAATACGACTTTGAAAAATGTCCCTAGTCTCACCCATAATTACCATTCGACGATATTCTAGATCCGATATTTTCGAATTTAAGCGTTACTATGCACTAAACTGAACATAAATTACTCGGCGGCAGTCACCGCTATACTACCAACACAAACTCACGCATTAAAAGAGCGAGTGAAACTATGTAATTTAAAGTTCTCCTGTTCGGAAAGTGAAGTGGTTCAAAATATTTCTATATACCATTCGCATTTTCAAAGGTAATTAAATTATAACTTCTATATAATTATTTGTCAGGTGTATCCAATATAGATCTTCTATACGCTGGTAAAGTCATCAGATCTTTATCTATCAAAAACTGGAGTATTTAAATAAAAATGCTTCTAAATCTAATTACTGTTCTTCTAATTACCATTTTTTACCATTCTAGGCCGCAAAGAGATTAACCAGCAAATTTGCTTTCTCTTGCGGCTCATGGGCCAGGGATCCATCAGGGTTACGCAGGGGGGGGGGGGGGGGGTCAGCGAACGCGCGAGCGAATGGGATATGCTACTCCATACCCAGACTGATCTCACCGACGACAGCAGTTGCACTATCCGATGGGTCCTTACGTTCAAAGCAGCGTTCAACCCACGGGATGGACGCAAAATAGTCACGCAGTCCATCCCAGTCCGCTGAGGAGTAGTGCCAGAGACGCCGATTTCCCTGCACTGGTCGTGGGGGCGCTAAGATAGGCACCTTGGAACAGACCAGACAATGGACGGAGTTGCCTAAAGCGGCTTGCACCGAAACATTGTACTGGTCTGGGTGGCTCGTCAGCTGAAGGTCTAGCAAAGAGGTTGCTAGGCCCGACCCTCTTGGTATTCTAGTGACCTCGTGTACCAGTTGGGTCAGGCCGTGAGCCAGAGCAAACGCGTGGGCGGCTCTTCCCGCATGGTCTGTTTTGGAGGAGCCCAACCCAGATCTCGTGGTGGGCGTTAAAGTCCGCCAAAAATAACAATTCAGCGTTCGGAAACCGCTCCTACGCATCATCTGCCGCCTGACTCAGATATTCGAAGAGTCGAGTTGTCTCGGCATCTTCAGTATGGGAACGGTAAAGTCACACATAGATTTGACTCGTACAGCAATGGTCTACGCGTACCCACAGGACAGAAAAGGATGGGTCCTCAAGGTCAAACAACCGCCCTAACAAACACGCATACCCCGGCTTTGGGACGGAAATTTTCCTCTAGAACATAGCCGGGGTAGATCAGGTAGGTCGTGTCATCAGGGCGGTATATTTGGGTCACCGTGAGAAAGAGCAAGGCTGGTTTCACCGTCTCTAGATGTTGGTGGACGGCGTTGAGGTTTGCATGGAGCCCACAGATGTTCGTTGACTCCACCTCAAATAGCGAACTTGTGGGAAAACGAAGAGCACTGCCATGGAGGGGTAAGAGGAGGCGTGAAAAGAGATGATGGTCGTTACAGTACCGCGTGACAAAGCGCAGGAGATTGGTTTTGTCTATAAATGTGAGGAGTGGCGAGAGCCGACGCGCCGATCGGAAGGGCCCCCGTACCCCCCCGAATATGGTCGCCGGGTTCCCACGTCCGGTCACCAACCGGCACGACGGACCATATCGGGATTATGCGCGGCCTGGTGAGGCATCCTCCCAGGGTGGTTAGCCCCGGTTGGGACCCTGTACTATACCGCGGGCGGCCGGCGGCACCACCGTTTCTACGGGTCTCCCTGGTCGCGGATCGCCCCGCACCACTCTCACTAGACTACGCCAAGACCCACTGGTCCCACTAGTACTGCGACCACCATCACCTCTGCCCGGCTATGCACTTGCTGATCCCTGAATGCAATCCAACCGAAATTGGATTACTATGAAGCTTTTTACCAGACTCCAACCGACTAAACTGCACGGTCGCCTGTGTGGGTCGTTTGGATGCCGGAGGTGAGGTTGGCTTGCATATCCCTCGCACCCCGGCCAACCCAGGGCCATCTCAGCGCTCTGCCCACGCATCTGCGCAGTGAACCATCATTACCATACCCTGTGATCTAATTACCGTACTTGTAAAATCTCATTACCGTTTTCACAAAAATAGAAACGTCGAAATCTCAAAGGATAAAAGAGTTATTGCTGTCCCTTCAACATAATTCAAAAGTAACGCTTAGATACTTTACAAAAAATATATAAAGAACATATTTTGGAACTAATTTTTATTTTTCTTTCAAAACATCAAATATGCTCGAAATGAAATATTCACCCATCCCATGGATACCATAAGAAACACCATCATAATTTAGTTATTCCTGGTTATCGCATCGTTCGACGCAATTTCTACAATTACAAGACAAGTATTCGTGGGGATTTCTGCACGAAAGGTATGAAAAGGTAAATATATATATAGATTGATTTAATTCCTACAATACCTTACCACATTTTGTGGTATAACGTAATGGACATTATAACATTATAATTGATCCATGTAACAAAAACAAAAGTTCCCGACATAACAAGTTTTGAACTAAGACAAATGAAGGTCATTTTATAGCTATTGTATGAATTGGTAAAAATGTGTGCTATTCATTGATTATATTATAGATGATCCTCGGTTCAAAGCAGTCGTGTTATTGAAAATATTATATTCACTCAGTGCCTTAAAGTAATTAGTTTTCAACTTATTTCAAGTCTTTGTGCCTTATTGAGTGTAATAAAGTGTAAGTAAGTATAATTATATAGACTTCAAAGCTGTATAGAGATCATTTAGTTAATTCTTACCACGATTGTAAGTAGCAACTGTAACATAAAATTATGAATTTCTAGAAACAAAATGGTATCTTCTGCAGTGCTGGTTCAGCCTACCGGGGAAGTTTTAGCGAAGATTAAAGAGGAGCTGCAGGAAGTTCCCAAAACAAGAGATGAGTGCCTGGCTGTAATCAGAGAGTGGTTGAAGGAGCAACCTCACCTACCGAATGAATGGGGTATTTCAAATATTCTGATTTTTTTTAAAATTTTAGTCTTGTTTAGAACACGATTTTCTAAAAAGCTAATAATGTCACCAGCAAATACAGAATGTCGTCATAGATATCCTGTCTATTCGTTTCTCTGCAAAAACCTATATCACTGAACCCATTTCAATCAAATTTGGTTCAGAGATGAACTAGAGCTTGGGAAAGGACATGAGTTATCTACGAGTATAATTGCGAAAAAAAAGGTGGAAAAGGTTAAACTAGGAAATGCAAGCTTGTGCACCATTTTTGAGGACAACCTGATGAAATTCGGTACACAGATGAATAATTAGAGTTTGGAAAAATACATAAATTATTCAAAATATTAGGTTCCGATACCGGGTAATAATTAGTAGATATGTATATACTTTTTAAGATAAACCTAAACTGCGTTTCTTTCATTCAGATGATACATGCATATTGAACTTCTTGCGAGGCTGCAGCTTCTCAATCGAGAGATGCAAGCGCAAACTGGACATTTACTTCTCGATGAGAACCGCTTGCCCCGAGTTCTTTGCAAACAGAGATATCACCAGGCCAGAGTTGATGGACCTGATGATAAGATCGTAAGTTATATTTGTTAGTTATTTTATCAGCCTTGCATTAGTTTTGCATCCAAGGGGTTCACTTTAGAGTAGGTTCGGGGGTGTGGCTTAGATTTTTCGGTTACATTGGAAGTAATAGAGTTGTTAAAAGTTATTCATATAGACCTTTATCTTGACCTAACGATTATTGATAGCTGTGCCGAAAATGACGTGCTAGAAGCACGGAAGCGTTCAAAACCTACATCTAAGCGGTCCCCATCCTGAACGCACAAGTCCTAAGCGCTACTGAATTGAATTTCAAAGTTAAATTCATGATGAGCGGTTAGTCACAACTCAATGCCATGTCTTAACATGCACAATTAATTTTTTTGTAACCATATGCGCAAATAAAATCATTAATGATTAATGATTTGTTGATACTACCTTTTTTATTAGGTATTTTTACCGCTGCTTTTTGCACTTTGGAACTTAAAATAACTTGATTTGACCCTTAGTTTTTAAATGTTTTTCAATTGTTCAGAGTATTCCCTCTGTAACAGAATTTTTCGATCGGGAACATTTTGCATAGATATGGTAGTTGCTTTAAAATTTCATTCCTGGATTTAGATTTTTCAATTCCTATTATTCATTTCAATTGTTTTTAAATAATCAGTTATTTATTTACAAATGCATATTACTATTTCAGGCAAAATGTAACGTTACCTGGCCTGACATCAAACGGAAGGAGAGTTTCTGTTCTCAGAGGTAAAAAAAAAGTATCATAGGTACTCTGCTTTTCATTTTTTTCAAAAACAATATCTTTACCGTTTATTTATAAGAGTGTTATATTTTTTACATTATTTATTGTTAATTAATATATAGTTAAGTTATTTTGTTGTTGTTGTCCAAATTTCAATTTGCCGAACATTCATGGTTATAAAAGCGCGATTAATATGCGCGTTTTTAATGCTTTTTCAGAAATATTCTCGACAGCAATTTCAGCATTTATTATGTACACCTTTTTAGGTTTCACTGCTGCAAGTGAACGGCTGCTTGTATATGAACGTATTCAAGCGTCTGCTTTTCATTTTACACATTAGTAAATTACACATTATGCAGTAGACTTCCAAAAATATCTTCAATCATGTTCAAAGCTTGAACATCATTCTCAGGTCTTGACAAGAAGCTAGACGCAGCTCGACTAGTTGATGGTTTCAAAATAATAATGATGGTTGTCGATATCAGATTGAAAGAAGAGGTTGAAGGAGTTTCCGGAGACGTTTATATAGTCGACCTTGGGTTTATACTTCCGAGTCATGTCGCTAAAGTATCGCTTACAATGATCAAAAAGTTCGCAATTTGTATCCAAGTAAGTCTTTTGTTAATTTTAGTAACTACTATTACTGTATTATTAAAATAAAATAATTTTGCTACTGTCTAAATTTCCTACATGCATAGATTTCCATCTATAGATTTTGATCAGATACAGTCAATCATTGACACTTCAAAGAATTTCATTTCATTTTAGACTTAACTGTTACGCTATTGTTTGAAGTCAAAAATAATCTGAATCTTGTCAAGTTATTCTTAATTCTGGACTTAATCCTATAGCAATAATGTCTAAATTTCAATGGCAGTTCTGGCGGCCATGTCTATCCTTTGACAATTAGTAGAATCGGGCTCCTGGACGTCTTTAAGTAGCACAGTTGATCAGAGCACTGTATTCCCCACGTAGTTTTCTGATCTCAATTAGCTATCTGTGTCTTTCTGTGTCTGTACTTTTTGGTTGTGTTGACTTAGAAGTATTTTTCTACAAGAGGTTTCAGACTTTGTTACACCAATAGGTGTAACAAAGTCCAAATCTCCGAATTGAAGAAATCTCTAAATCCTAACTTTTACAGTAGGATTTGGAGATTTCTATTAACGACCATTTCTGTCAGGTCCACTGTAAGTTCAGCATCAGCATTAACTTGGATTATATCAATAAAAATTAATTCTTACAATTTCAGGCAGCTTATCCTATAAAACTAAAGGAGGTACACGTTATAAACGCATCGCCCGTCATCGACGGGGCTTATAATGTTATTAAACTATTTATGAAAGAAAAAACGAAAAGTCGAGTAAGTATTTGAGACGCACTATTTTGTACTATAATAACATACAGATTGAATTTAAATAAAAACGTAATATTTTTCTTTGTACAGAAGGGTAGGCATGTAAACTTTGCATATAGTTGTATTTCAGTAATCTATGGAACTCGAAACTGAGTAAAATAATTTAGAAAATTACTCTTAAAAAAGATTACAGTTAAGTCAAGTGTGTTGACAACATAATTTATATATATATTTATAAAATGTATATGAAACTCCGTTTATTAAAATTTTTCTATTTAGAAATAAAATTGAGTATAGAAAATTAATCAACAATAAAAAAATCATACTTAGTTGAAAATACGCGTGCACGTAAGAAAATCTAGCAACTTTGATTCTTACTTTTTATGTTTTCTTCCAGATCATGTTTCATAAGGATTACACTGATCTTCATAGGTACATTTCTAAAGATATACTACCTACGGAATTTGGTGGTACTGGCTGCTCTCTTGAAGAAGTATCTAGTAAGTTCCTATTACATATTTTGAAAACAACATTTAAAAACCTTAATCGATCTGAATATAGCGTTCGACACTGTGAGCCAGGAGGGTGTTTAGTCACAAAAAAAGCCTTAAATCTTATAATTTGTGTATGCTAAACAATCCTGGTAGAGATCTCTAATATACAAATTAATGGTGCAACAATGGGGAAGATGATTTTTGGATTTAGGAAAAGAAAACAAATACATAATCATAATTCAATATTGAATGTTACAGGTGCGTGGCTGATTAAGCATAAAGAATATCAAGGCTGGTTTCAGCAACAGGAATCTCTTAAAGCCAATGAGAGTCTGCGTCCAGGCAAACCTACGAATTATGACGAAATGTTCGGAATCGAAGGCTCTTTTAGGCAACTAGTAATTGACTGAGCTATTGGCTCCATAAAGACGGCCATCCATACATATCATAATATATCCAATATTGTGATGACGGTTACCAATTATGAACGTGAAATTAATAAGAAAAAAATCTACTATTAGTGCTACTGCTATTGCCATAAACGCATTTCTTGGGTCTAAAGCTGCAAACTAAGGTACACAAATCAATCCAATAGTTTGTGTATTTGTAACATAAAGTTATACTAAGAGTAATAAAATTTACGAGTGACATGCGTATCTATACACAACACCTAGGTGTGGGAAGGGAACCGAATATACGAAACGAGAAAAGTTTTTTTATCGCCATTATAACTTTGTGAGAAATTGGTATTGTAGTGACGTCAATGTTTTGGTTTCCACACTCATCATCATCCTAGCGTTAGTCCCGGTCGCATCCGAAGCCTTCGCCTCGGAGTCCGGGGTCCGCTTTCCGGCTTTTTTTCTTCCACTTCGCTCGGTCTTGCGCATCCGTGCTGGTGAGTCCATTGGCACGCATGTCATCCTCTACGACGCCAAGCCAGCACTTCTTGGGTCTACCCCTCCTACCGGGACCCGGTGGAGGTGGCATGGTTTGGTTCCTACACTAAACGTCACAACTCACTGCCACGGACATTTTAAATTCGGTAACGCGGTAATGAAGGAATCTGTGGTCCAGATTACGCTAGTAATATTAATGTCTAAGGTTTGTAAGTACAATCTGTGTTGTATAGTCAATAAAAACGTTATGAAAGGAAGTGTTGTTAAAATCTTTTTCTTACTCGCACAGAAAGTCATAAAATGTACTTCTTAATAATTTAAGAAGTACATTTTATGACTTTCTCCAGTTTTCCAGTTTTCTTATAATTGCCATTAGGCAAAACTGGAGTTCCATCAACTTCGCTTACAACCAATCCGTGCAATCCGCCATCTTGCTGATATATTTTGAAAGGTTTTATTTGTTTTAAAACTTTATCTTGCTGATATTTTGAAAGCTTTTATTAGTTGTTAAGAATTCGAGTTAGGAAAATTAGAATTTTGTTGAGTTAACCATGCTGAAGTGGCAGTGGGCTAGCCACATGTGCCGAAGGACTGATGGCCACTGGAGCAAACGAGTCCTTGAGTGGAGACCGCGAGGAGGCAAACGGAAGGTGGGACCAGATGGACTGAGGACCTAAAAAGTGGCTGGGACAGATTGAATGGAGGATCGGGACCAATAGCGTACTCTAAGACAGGCCTATGGACTGCAATAGGCTAATTGATTGATTGATTGAGTTA
The DNA here is from genome assembly GCA_963691645.1 of Pelosia muscerda. NCBI lineage: Eukaryota > Metazoa > Arthropoda > Insecta > Lepidoptera > Erebidae > Pelosia > Pelosia muscerda. The sequence continues at coordinate 4,920,831 of OY829118.1, forward strand.
CCTAATGTAAGAACGATTTTAGTTTATAAGAAACTCTCTTTGTTCCTAAGTCATCAGAAAGTAAAGTGCCGATCTGTCCACTAGAAGATGAACAGCTGGACCCTCATGACAGCAAATACGTTGACCTTCCTACTTAGAGGAATGTAAGCCTGACATTAGGAGCACGAAAAACGAGGCCGGACACCATTTTTTTGTAAATATTTTGCTACAGCTGTTTTAAAAATATTGATATCTTTGTCATACAATAATTTATCATAGATACAATTAAAGACCCATTAACCCACAACATTTTTATTATAATCATATTTGATTATACTAATTCAAATACATATTTAATTTAAACAATAATATAACAACATGTAATATTTTTATTCTTACTTCTTACTCCATTTGTTGAAGTACTTAAATGAAGATAAATCTTGTGGCAACATTTTTTTATAAAAACACATGTTAAACAAATAAACTAGACTGACTAACTGACTAACTAGTGATTCGTGTGGTGACTAACTAGTACAAGTTTTTAGTCTTCAAAATGAGTTACTAAGCAGAAAATATTTTATTTACTTAGTTTTTGAATAAAACATTTTAAAAAGCCACACTAAGACTGTTTACGTTTATTTAAGAACCTAAACAAATGGAACATAGATATATTAATTCATTATATAGCATCATTTAAAATTAATTAGCAACTACTTGTTTTATATAGTCATCAATTATTGAAGTTAAGCCAACATCCCATGTTAGAGGTATTGAAATTCGGAGTTTGATACTTAACCAGCCAGTGTAATGGGCACTTTTGCACCGGGTACAGGTTTAATGGTTGGGTATACTGATTAGGGCACACTTTCGTAGTACGAAATTAATAAGGGTTTCAGACTATCTACGACTCGACTATTGATCTATGGAAAGGGCTCGGAATTTCTCTCCGAACTCAAATCAGAAATGAGGATGTTCGTGGATGAACGAAAGTTGCCAACATAGCCCACCGGATTAGCAATCTAAAGTGTCAGTGAGCGAGGCAGGAGTATGGAGTAAGAAGAACAGATGGCAGTTGGAGCCGAAATGTTCTCGAAAGGAGACCACGTATTGATAGACGAGGCGAGATAGATGGAGGATATAGTCTGGACCGACTCCGAATTGGAGGTCGATGGGGTAGACCCAAAGTTGTGCTTAGGAATTCCAATGTAATGAAAATTAACTAAAGCAATTAACGTGCTCAAATCATCTGGCTCCACCATCTACCTATCATCTACTAAATTTGATTTGGAATTACAATGTTCAAAGATTTACATGGGCACTATGGAAGTGTCCATGTAAATCTTTGATAATGTCGTAAGGCAAAATTAGTCAGGTTAGTAAATAAATGGAAAAAAATTAAATGTCTATTCTATATGAATATCAATTTGAGTAATTTTCTGTATATTTATTGCCAGCTTTATAGTCACCAGCCTCACACTCTTGCTGTAATTATATTATATTAGTAGTAATTATATAGTTCACCTATAACAATCACAAATAAATTATTCCAAGAGATATTCTTTCTTCTTCTTTTCTTAAAATGGCTTCTGCAGCAGAATAGAAAGAGCTTAATCAATAGCCAGCTGCTTGAAAGAGCCTTCGATTCCAAACATTTCCTCTATGTTTGTGGGTTTCCCTGGGCGCAGAGCCTCGTTGGCTTTAAGTGATTCTTGTTTCTGGAACCAACCTTTGTATTCTTTCTGTTTTGCCAGCCATGCACCTGTAAACAGTATTTAAATTAAAGTTGTATTAAAGCACTTTGCCACAACCCACGAAAGGCACCCATCAATGTTTTCGGAACTCCAAAAATAGATGATGTTATAAATATCCCTTTACAGATTTTTAAAAAACTTTATTAAATTTGTGAGTGATGCGTGATTATGATAGCAAAAATATAACCAGAATTATGCCATTCACAGCCTTTTAGCTCTAAGGTATTAAATAATTTTCAGTTAAGTAAGGATTCCTGCTTACTTAACAGAAAATTATTTACATTTCTGAGACAATTATCTCGTCTCGCTTGCGCCGTAATTTCACCTCCGCATGTGTCTTTTTGGTAACGCTTTTCTTGTGCGAGGCACTTTACAAGCAGTTGTTTTGTATTCAGCCTACATTCATTCTGTTTCATATCTGTTATATGATTTTGATACCCTATCTCTCTCATACATGACATTATTATGATTGTAACTTACTAGATAGTTCTTTAAGCGAAGGACCAGTCCCGTCATATTCAGTTGGTAATAAATCTTTATTTATATGTTCATGAAGGCTTGTGTAATCTTTATGGAAGAAAATCTAGAAGAAAACAAAAGTATAAAAGATACTTAAGTAGATTCTTAATCGTTGTTTGGTAGTTTTCAGATAAAGGGGGCTACAGCTACTATCATCTTTAGTTGTAGATATGAAATTGACTATCTCTTTTACATTTTAAACTCGATAACGCGGTAATGAGCACACTGTTGTTCTATTTACGCTAGTATTATTACCCTTATTATAGGTAGCTAAAACCGTACATTCTTTCGTTCATACTGTATTTATCAAAATAGGTTATGACAGTTCGTTGTTGCAATATATCTAGAAAGTAGTGTTCAATTCAGATACATACCCTTTTTTTAACTTTTTCTTTCACAACTATTTTAAAAATGTTGTACGCAGCATCGATGATTGGCGATGTGTTTACGACGTGTACTTCTTTTAGTTTTATTGGATAAGCTGCCTGAAATTGTAAGATGCCGGTTATTACATAGTTAGATTTTCTCTCTCGCCCTCTCTCTCTCTCTCTCTCTCTCTCTCTCTCTCTCTCTATCTCCCTGCTATCGTTTTTCTTGAATGGTATCAGTAGGTTTTTACATGACCGGTAGCAAGAGTGTGAGGCTGGTAACCCACCCGTCGCCTTTGGGTCCTTCACTTGTCGGAGGTGAGATAGTCAGTCCATATCTCTCGCACCCCGACTGACCGAGGGGTACTTCTATGGCGTGAAAGGGCGTGAGAACCGCAGTACCATATTTTTGCGCATGTATGTAGGTGCGTTTTCTCCGCCATATATGTATTACACTCCTCTATAACTCTACAATTTGTTGGATTTTTCAAGCATAATTCCCCGTAATATATTTATTTATAATCGATTTCCGCTATGTAGCATATCTCGATTTTCTCTACAGTCGCGGGTCGTTTGAGCGGGGCGTGAAAAAGCATCTGATGAGGCCGTCAAGCTGAGCGCCGCCATTGTAACACTGTACGTGTTCGCAATGGTGGCCCTCTTTCATGAGTTCCCTCTTTGCCTTTAGCTAAAAATCAGGCTTGGTGAAGTCAAATGGACGTTTGCACTATAAGCAGTGCTATATAGTTAAATAAAAACTAGTAAAATATAACAGGCATCAAGCTTAGAAAAGGACTTACTTGTATACAAATTAGGAACTTCTTAAGCATTGTGTAGGATACTTTAGCAAGATGGTGAGGTCCTACGAATTCAATGTCTAGAATGTACACGTCTCCGGAAACTCCTTCAACTTCCTCTCGCAGCCTGATATCAACGACCATCATTATTATTTTGAAAGCATCAACTAATTGATGTCCCTCCAATTTTTTGTCAAGACCTATAATTTAACATTTTAAAGGTGATTTAGAAACTGTTAGCAGGTGCAACTTAAGTAATTGAAATGTTTTGGCATTGATCGAGGGTACATGAACACCAAACTGCCCTAAATCATTTATACTATATTTTTCTCCATCCAATGGTTGCCTGTAAGAGATTGCCTAATGTGCGATAAGGCCGCCAATTGTATGTACCATATTAAACTATACCAGATTTATTAAAATACGTGTGCGTGCAATAAAGACATATTATTATATTATAAACAATTACAGGGAGGAAATTGGTCAATACATATCACTCCGCAAAACTTGTCACTTGCCAGACTTTAGCAGCGTGTGAGTGCACAGGGGACGTAGATTCAATTTCAGTCAGTGTCAAATATTTGCATGCATGAACATATCTATATACATTGAACTGGGTATTTTCGGGCAAAGGAGAGCAAGTTAAGCCGGCCAGTGCCGGTTGCCATACAAATATCGAGGTCAGATAACAGTTGCTAAAATATAGAAGTTCAGCCTCTGACTAGAAAGCTGACCCCAACTGTGTAGGGAAAAGGGAAAGAGGATGATAATTAGGCTTTAGCAACCATTCGCCCGGTGAAATATCTATTTATTGATATAACATCCCGTTTCGAAAATACATAACCTATGTATCCCAAAAAAAGTAAAACCTATGTATATAGTAAAATAATATTATTGACGTGTAAATGCGAACTATTGGGTCTTTCGCGACCCATTGCTAATCTCATAATGAATAAAACACAAATAGATTGTATAGCGATAAATTTATAGATCGTCTAATCGCGCCTATAGATGTATTGATTGATTTTAAATAGTTTTTAAAGGGGACGTTAGTATGCCTTCCCAAAGAGCGAAACCTATGCTCGAGCCCTCTCCGTGAACAGCGGTGCAGCTGGGAAATAAATTACTATACCACGATGGCAACTCAAAAATGTTCGTCGATTCGAAAGAAGAAAAAGATTTTAGTTGGTAAAGGAATATTAACTTCCTATTCTTCAATCTATAGAACAATTATATAATTTTACCTCTACAGACAGAGATTCTTCTGCCATTAGATGTCAGACCAGGTAATGTGAGGAGTTGCCTGAAAAAATAATTACGGCATAAGAATAACCAATTCATAAAAATATGCAGAAACTACGCACTTTCCTCAATTATCGTGCTGCAAAGTAACCAACAATTCCGTGAACTGAAGAAGCCCGTTTCCGTCCATTCAGTGTTGTTGAAACGTGTTAAATTGTCTTTATTATTGTTTTAATATTTAAAATTAGATACATACATAATACTCACGCCCGCAATCCCCGCAAGGAGGGAGAAGTGTGTTAAACACCCACATTTCGCCATCTATGATCTTCGGTCCCACGTAATAGGGGCGAACCTATTGCCGCCAATCGGGCACTTTGTAAAAGATGATGGATTCACCGAAAATAAATAATTTCTAACCAAAAATGTTGCAGCTAATTTAGAATTTTAACCTGTCAAAATACATTATAATATTACGTCAAGAAAAAAGTCCGCCCCTGATCGTTCCCAGAGCAAGAGTGTCCATCAAACTCACCGCGTTTCCACGTTGGATTGCAGTGGCCATCCTTTGAACGCCCCTTATTAGGTACATTGTTTATTCTTTGTCCTATTTCTCTCATAAATGCTTTGGCCTCTTTGCCCCAGCAGCCCAGTGTCTCTACAGCTAATGATTAATTGTATTTTACAAGTATAATTCTGATTTTAGCCACTACATAGAATCTTTGATTTTACCAAACTTTACATCTATAATAACTAATACTAATCTAATGACTAATCAAATGGTTTTTTATAGCTATAATTTTGTAGGTGTTGTCATGCGAACCAAAGTTATGAATTTAATTATGGCGGTGAAACTAAATATAACCATTTGAAAACAAAATTAGATTAAAAATGCCATTACAAACGGAAATAAAACAAATGACGTTATCTGTGTATAACTATTATACTAATGGAGATAATGTAAGTCCGAATGTACAGTCGATTTCAGAAGTTTTAGTAGCTTCTGCTCAGATGCTTGAAATAAACCAATATTTTAACATAAGATAATTGAAGTAGGGGTTACACGATGGCGATTCGTTATAAAGAAAATATATGGAGGGAGGGGGAGGAACCCACCACTCACCCTCTTTACCCGACTAAAAGCATGCTGTCTTTGAGTCTTTAGTTGCCGGAGGTGAGATAGTGGAGTACATATGCCTCGCACCTCAGTTGACCCTGGACCCATTTTGCCGAGAAACCCACCACTCACCCTCTTTACCCGACTAAAAGCATGCTGTCTTTGAGTCTTTAGTTGCCGGAGGTGAGATAGTGGAGTACATATGCCTCGCACCTCAGTTGACCCTGGACCCATTTTGCCGAGAAACCCACCACTCACCCTCTTTACCCGACTAAAAGCATGCTGTCTTTGAGTCTTTAGTTGCCGGAGGTGAGATAGTGGAGTACATATGCCTCGCACCTCAGTTGACCCTGGACCCATTTTGCCGAGAAACCCACCACTCACCCTCTTTACCCGACTAAAAGCATGCTGTCTTTGAGTCTTTAGTTGCCGGAGGTGAGATAGTGGAGTACATATGCCTCGCACCTCAGTTGACCCTGGACCCATTTTGCCGAGAAACCCACCACTCACCCTCTTTACCCGACTAAAAGCATGCTGTCTTTGAGTCTTTAGTTGCCGGAGGTGAGATAGTGGAGTACATATGCCTCGCACCTCAGTTGACCCTGGACCCATTTTGCCGAGAAACCCACCACTCACCCTCTTTACCCGACTAAAAGCATGCTATCTTTGAGTCTTTAGTTGCCGGAGGTGAGATAGTGGAGTACATATGCCTCGCACCTCAGTTGACCCTGGACCCATTTTGCCGAGAAACCCACCACTCACCCTCTTTACCCGACTAAAAAGCATGCTGTCTTTGAGTCTTTAGTTGCCGGAGGTGAGATAGTGGAGTACATATGCCTCGCACCTCAGTTGACCCTGGACCCATTTTGCCGAGAAACCCACCACTCACCCACGGTTTAACAATCCCAACAAAATATTACTATTTTTTATAGAAAGGTATGCCATGCCAAACCTGACAAAGCAAGAAAAAAATACTTCTTACCCGAATATAGATGTTGTCGTATGTTGTTCGAGTATTGGCGAGGTTCGTTCTTCACACTTGCGGAATATTGCAAATACGACAACATCTCCTCGGGTAAGTATTTATTTTTTCTTTTCCTCCCTCCTCTAATATATTTTCTTAATGATTACAACATAGTTTGAAACAAAGTCGCTTCCTCTGTCCCTATATCCCTATGTATGCTTAAATCTTTAAAACTTCGCAACGGATTTTGATGCGATTAGATAGAGTAATTGAAGAGGAAGATTTATATGTATATAACATCGTGTTATGACCAACAGGTGCGGAGCAGGAATGAAAAGTGTAAAAACGGGGTGACGCATAGGAAGTAGCGCGGGTCAGCTAGTACTATAATATGTATAATAAAAGGTTTAAGAATAAAAGGTAAATATTAATTCTTATTTTGTTTTATAAAAATTACATAAAACAATGCAAGGTTTTTGAGAATAATGTGATCGTTTATTTGAACGTGTTAAGTTACTTCTGAGATCGACTGTACATAGTTTTATTTTAAGGTTCTTGCTTATATAGACAATTTAATTGTATTTTATCTACGTATCTAGTAAATTTTTTTACCCAACAGTACCATTAATATCCTGTTTTTTTTACTAAAATATTACGCAAATGTTGAACTAAAAGCAAAAAGTATACATGCTATAATATACTATAAAACTTTTTTATTAAGCCTCATAATAAAGATACATTGCTATAAACAATAAAAAACGAGACACAAGTAACATTTTGGCGAAGGTCAGTGTAATAATGATTGAATGGTGACTATTCACGGAGGTAGGACATGACGGTATCTCCCGTCCTAATTGAGCAGTCCGACTGGGGAAGCACCTCCGCCGTACAGAATATCCCGAAAAAGTATTACTTGCACAAACATGCAATATTATGCGATTGCAGCAATCGCGGTTAATTTCATGTTATATATTCAGGAGTGCCGTGATCTGTCTTTGAAACTGCTCAAATCTAAACGAAATTTAAAAAGCACCATTTACCCCTTTCGAACAGAAAAAGACGTGTCCGCGGGGATTTTTCACACAATTTAAGCGCTCCACCAACTGAAGATGCATCCCGCCGCGGCATGCGGAGCGACGGATAACGCGCGCGTCGACGGAAGCGCAGATGTACCTTACTTAGCGGTGTAAACTGCTCCCCCGCGCGGTGATGCAGATTACGACGGCCCCCCACATTGTCTATTTGTCTCGAGATCCATCGTGCAAACGTCCTTACAGTATCAAATCACGGCCGGTGTGTCATTACCGCGGCACGCCCCGCGCTAACGCGCAGATTGGCAGAAACTGCGCGCGGGGGGCGCCTTCCAGCGAATTTCCGCGTCGGCAGTGAGTGTGTTGTGTGTACTAGGCGTAATCATCACTACATAGTATAAAACAAAGTCGCGTTTTCTGTCCCTATGTCCCTTTGTATGCTTAAATCTTTAAAACTACGCAACGGATTCTGATGCGGTTTTTTTTAATAGATAATAAAGTGATTGAAAGAAAGGTTTAAAGGTATATAACATCATGCTACAACCAACTGGTGCGGAGCAGGAGTGAAAAATGTTGCAAAAACGTGGTGACGCAGACGAAGTTGCGCGGGTCGGGTATCGGGTAGTTTCTATATAAATTGAAATACTTGCATACAATGGTTAAACCTGCCACCCCGCGCTAACTGACAGGGCGCGGTGCAGTGGGTGAAGCGCCTAAAATTCACTCAATCTTTTAGGAGAGGGTATAAAGGAAAATTGCCGAATTGTGAGGGGGGAAATCTGATATTTTTCTAGCTTTATGCGCCCTCTTAACTTGATGTTTGTTTGCGGTTTGACGTGTATTCAAAGTGATATAATTAACTCACGCTCTTATCATCAGGTCCATCAATTCCGGTCTATCGATGTCTCTGTTGTCAAAGAACTCAGGACAAGCGGTTCTCATAGTGAAGTACAAGTCTAGTTTACGTTTACATCTCTCGATTGAAAAACTGCAGCCTCGTAAGAAATTAAGTATGCAGGCATCCTCTGAAAAGAATAGAATTATACTTAATATCGACGGGTGCAAAGTAAAAAAAGGCATCTGCACAATAGCAACTTTACAGGAGAGCGAAAAGAACGAAAAAGTGTATTATTTTCTTAATGAGTGAGCCAATATTTCTGAAAATTTTATCATAATATATTTATACTCTTATTTATTTCTATATTTAGTTAATTAAGCTAATTTATTAATAATTTAGGAGACTTTGTAGATAGCCGTTTTTACATCGAACTTTATAAAACGCTAACTGAGCCAACTACCAGCTGGTCGTATATGCTCGGGACTTTAAATATCGTGCATAAATAGTTTAATCTTTGTTTTACTAATCTCAATTGTTCTCAGGCCACTTATAAATAAATATATATATATTTATAAAATATCCACTGTCCACTGACGGAGGTAGGACACGACGGTAACTCCCGTCCGAAATGAGCTGTCCAACAGGGGAAGTACCTCCGCCCTACAGAAGACCGCGGTCATAATAACCATCGTGTTGTGTTCCCGCTGGTAAGTAGGGTAGCCAGAGCTCACTTTACCCCTCCTTCCCCTCCCCTTCCTAGCCTCCCCACCCCTTCCCAGCTCTCCCCCTTTCCCTTCAGGGTGGGCAGCGCGTGTGTGACACCCTTAGTGTTGCACACGTATATAGGCCACGGTGACCGCTTTCCATCAGGTGGGCCGTGTGCTTGTCTGCCACCTATGTGGTATAAAAAAAAAATCCACTATAGAACGTAATTTTGCAGATAACTTTTTATGCTTCGTATTTTCTTAACAACATTTTGTAAATTGGCTTAGTAGCCCAAAATCATCATGCGAATATAATTGCAGTTACAATACTCTGTTTCTTTTTTTATAAGGTCGTTTATTAAACAGAAAATCCAACTACGTGATAAATACTTTGTATAAAGTTAACCGACGTAAATTTAATTGACCTCGAAGTAGAAAGAGTCATCTGGCAGATGGTCGTTAATGCGTCGGTACTTTACGAAAATAGCCTACAACACTTTACAAACAATATAACTAAAATATATTGATTATACAACTTTAAAAAATAAAATACCAGCCTCAGTGTCACGGCTATTATATTTTGTTAATTTTAAAAGATCTTCCAATTCCTTGATGTCTAGTTGTTTTGTTGTTTTTCTTAATTACACCAATAAATTGGCGCCGTTCTTTATTCAATTTGAGGAATTTTAAAGAGTAATGCAAATAGAAATTAAAAGCACGCCTTGAAATAGTTGCCGATATACCTACATAAAACCTTTTAAAAACTTATAACGTATGCGCGCCGGTGACAAGTAAGTAAACTGTCTGATGACATTTTGTGTACGCTCGGAGTCCGCCCCGCGCCCCGCGCAAAACGACCAACTTTACTTGGTCGCATTACCTTCGTACTATTTGCAAGATTGAGTGTAGATGGCTTATTATAATTTTAAAATTTTATTGAAATATAATGAAATCTCCAAAACCAAATTTGCCAGGTTGTGGAGTCTTATTTGATTAATACGAAAATGCAATAAAAAAATCGTGAATTCGTAGTTGACTTTATTTACTTTGCACCCGTCGATATAACAATGAAACGTACGTAAATAAACGTTTATAATAAAATAATGATAATAAATATTCTAGGTTAATCTACACTTGCTTGCGTACACAATACAATTTCACTAGCTTGCGTTATGGGTTCTAGAATGCGGATACACATACAGATGTATATATTGTAAATACATACATATATTTATACATAGAAACACCCAGACTAATGCAAATATTCATATTTATGCACATAAATATTGACAATGAGCAGGAATCAAGCCCGCACCTCCTGCGTGGCAGTCCCGTTCGCTACCACAGTACCACGACGCCACGGAGAACCTCAATTTTTAAATATACTGAAAAAAAAGGTAACTTTATAAGTAATTCGCAGAAATATGTGCAAATTATGATTTCGTCCACAGGCTACGGTAATCACTTTCCATCAGGTGTGGCCGTGTGCTTGTCTGCCACCTAAGTGAGAAGTAAATTAAACAAGAGAAAAGAAGAACAAGTAATATTCATAATTTAATAATGACTGAATGCGATTAAATTAGATGTAATAAGATAATTATAATGCTTCGTCGCTCTGAAGATAAAACTCCTAATACAAGTACTTGTACTTAATACAATAACCACAAATGTGCTGAAGATTTTTAAAAGCCATTAGTATGCTGACTGTTCAAATAAAATTTAGATACATACATACATAAATGTTCACGCCCGTAATCACCGAAGGGATAGGCAGAGGTGTGTTAAACACCCACATTTCGTAATGATTTTCGGTTCAATCCAAACGGGCACTTTGTAAAAAAATGAGTATGCCGAAAATGTTGCAGGTAAATAAATTTGGAAATTTGACCCGATTTCGTGCTCAGCCGCACAAGCGCTAGCAATTAACGCCTTGGAGAATATCAGACAGATTTTGATATTAATACATCATATTATGATAAAAATGGGATAAAAACACAGAATGAAACTGAGTAATTACATATCTGAGGCACATCAAGAATTCAAGACTTTGAAAAATCGTTGTCTCAAAACGTGAGCAAAACGCACTAAGTTTCTGGCTTCAAGGGAACTGTATATACCTAATAGAATCTGTAAAAAGTGGTTTCAATTGTAAATGTGTTACATTCGTATAAAATTAAAGAATCAAAAGAAGAAAAACCTGAAGGTAACCGAGTCGTTACCAGTTTATTTCTTGCATTACATCCAATTAGTATCAACTAAAATTTTATTTAATTATATTTAATATATTTAATGAAAATAATAAAAACCCGTCATAAAAGAAAAATCCACAAAAGTTAAAAATAAACTTGCTGATTGTCGCCGGTACAATGTTTTAATATAAGGACGGTGGATTAGTTCGCCCATGCAACCTAGATGGCGTTATCGTAGTTTTAAACAAGGTATCGTTTGGTTCGCATCGCGTGGATAAAGCTATGGACTGAAATTTTCAAGTTACCAACATACAAACTTTCCTTTTTAAAACTAGCTGTTCCCGCGGAATTCGTCCGCGAATTTTTGATTGTTGCTACTCGCCTCGCGTGAGCTAGCAACTACAACATTAATATTAATTATTATTAACCTTAGTTATAAGCTGGTGCATTAAAGAAAGGTTTTATAAATGGCTTGTACTTGCGTTGACGGAAAGTACAGCTAGCATATAAAATTTCAAATATTTTTTTTTTCATATGAAAAATAATAAAAACAAGATCGGGTCCTAATAATTTCCAACTAGCTGCGGCCGGCGGCTTCGCCCGCGACACGTGACGGCATCTATTTTTGTTTTCATCGGAAACAGTACCTACTTTTACACATAGAGTCCTTTTAAACCACAGGGCGGCCCTAACGCACCATTATAAGGAACGACAGCGTGTCAAGGTCAACCAAAATCTATGAATGCTTTGCGCCGGTTGACGCCTCGTCATTCATAAATGTTTCTAAACTTTTACTACAACTAGCATACTAGTGACGTACTTTATCGACGAATGATGGGATGAATATTGCTTTTTTAAATTTAATATCCATATAATATACAGAATTACTAAAGTGAAATTTCTTATAACAAATATGTTGTTTTAAAGACATTTGATTTCGATTCGATTAAATTGAAACGAGCAGCTGGAAAACGGCCCTTCGAAAACGTGTGTAAAGAGTGACGACATGGCTTCTCAGTAAGTGGTGTAAATGCATGAAGCGCAAGGTTGTATTTCGTTGCATTTACATGTAGGTATGATTCATAAAAAAATAAAAGTCATTTGAAATTTTAATAAGGTATCTAAAAAAAATTCAAGGACTCTTAAAAATTGTTTTTTTTTTTTTTTTATAGTATCACGCCTATATCCCTGATGGGGTAGGCAGAGGTGCTAGCACCCACATTTCGCCAGTTTATATATTTAGGTCCCAATGTAAATGGGATGGCATATACAATGTAGATGGGTGGCAAATAAAATAAAATTAAATACTTAATACCTACGTAATATGATTTTGAAAATTTAATTCATAAATGAAATTATAATAATGAAATGAAATTATAATATTATAATAATTCGGATATGTATTGTCTATAATCTATATTGTCGACTATTTGCATACCTATACTATATCAGTCAAATGTAATTGAAGTATAATATAAGGGGAAATTGTTAAGAAATGATAACTAGGGAGCTTCATCTGCCAACAAACTGTGATACAGTTTGGCAGAGTTATTTTCTGTATTAAAATGTGTTTTCCTAAATGAATAAATTTATTTTTATTTTATTTATTTATTTATTACATCCCTCACTTCGCGTACTACCCATCACTTCTGTCGAACGGCTGTAGCGAAGAGAGTTTGCACGGGTGAAGTTCTACTGGAATTTGCATTGGAATTTGCGAGATAACTACGAGGTTATTGTATAAGAAATTACATAGTATATATAAATAAAGTGTTATTCAACATGCCTTCTTGTTGTCTTATAATTTGTGGTGCAAGAAGAGACGAAAAACATCCTGGACTGAGCCTTCACAGGTTTGTAGCTGGTTTGAATGCAGTAGCAAATAAAAATCACACAGATTATTTAATAAAATTATTGTAGAGATAGTATTTCGACAATATTTTAATACTTACACAATTGTTTAAAGGCGTTTATAGGTTAAGTATATTATTCTTTATTTTATTCAATACTTGCGTTCAGTGATAGTACTAAGTACTAATGTCGAATATCGTAATGTAATAGAGAATGATGTTCTCAATCAAAGTGCTTATCGATGAATATATTCGTTTTTATAGATTTCCAATAAATGAACAAATGAAGAAACGATGGTTAGAGGCTGTAGGTACAGAGAATATTAATCCCCGACATAAAGTTTGGTACCTTTGTTCACTTCACTTTGAAGAAAGCTGCTTCAAAAGGACAAATGATGTTATCAGATTACGTGAACACTCAGTTCCTACAATATTTTTAGTAAGTGTCAAAAATACCTATTGAATCGAAGTTCTTTAATGAGGTTTACGGGATAAGTGACTGGCAGTTTTTGTAGAAATATGTGTACCTAATGAAGTTTTAAGGCAAGCCATCGCTCCAAGAAGGTTGCATAGAAAGATTTCGAATGCTCAAGATCTAGCTCTGTGGCTTATCGGTTAGAGTATTCCTTCATCATCATCATCATCCTAGCGTTAGTCCTGGTCGCATCCGAAGCCTTCGCCTCGGAGTCCGGGGTCCGCTTTGAGGCTTTTCTCTTCCACTTCGCTCGGTCTTACGCATCCGTGGTGGTGAGTCCATTGGCAGGCATGTCATCCTCTACGACGCCAAGCCAGCACTTCTTGGGTCTACCCCTCCTACCGGGACCCGGTTAGAGCATTCCCTCTGTAAGGGAAAGATTGGAGGTTCTAACCCCGTCAAAGCATTCGCTTTTACGCGGATTTGTAGAGCTCGTCACGTAACAAACGCCGTATGATATGATCCTCCCGATCTCTCTGTGTCTGTGTATGTGAAGAAGCGGCAGCGGCCGGGGCAGGAGGTGAGGATAAGGTAAAGGACTAGGAAATGGGGAGATGGAAAAATGAGGTCGTAAGGAAACTTTATAAATATTCTTAACTTAAATTATATTCATATGATGGTTTCAGGTATCCAATAAACGAGATCATAATTTGTGTGAAACAGGTGACATTATGGAAACTGATGTTCCATGTACTAGTACTGAAAGGCCCCTGTTGCAATTACCCGTTCAAAATGTGGAAACGGTTTCTGTAGAGGTAACATAAAACACTATTATAATAATATACCTATGTCCTTTTAAACGAATTGCACTGTTAATGACACTTGCATAGACATTTCTAATAGAAAGATAACAGACAGACAAATAACTGATACCGTTTTCTCGAATTAATATAATAATTTACAGCTGTACATGCACACATAGTGAACTTTCGTAATCCAAACATAACAAAAAGATGATTTTAATTGAGATAATTTACTGCCTCTGCCATGGTGAATGCTCTGATGAGCTCTTCCAATTAATCCCACCCTCTCCTTTCCTACACAGGACAAAACGTGCGGTGCTTAGATGTCACCCGGATATTGTGCAGAAAATTGCATCAAGACCCAAGCGGTTAGGTTAGTCTTTCTTCTGCCGTGCAATGGTTAATGAAGTCTGGGAATTACTTACCAGCTCACGTATTTCTTTCTTCCTACAGTCCCGGGTCCTTTAAACGGGGTGTGCAAAAGCATCTGATGAGGCCGTCAAGCTGAGCGCCACCATTGTAACACTCTACGTGTTTCCAATGGTGACCCTCTTACCTGAGACTTTGACTTCAGCTTACCATCTGGTGGAGTGAAGTCAAATTGTAATAATATAAATATAGGTATATATATATACATTTACCTATATATTATAATTTTTTTAATAAAAATATATATGTAAGTACTATAAAAATAATAAATATATAGGTATATATATATATATATATATAGGTATTATATAATAAATATATATAAATATAAATATATATATATATATATATATATATATATATGTTGCCCGCGGCGCCGCCCACGTGGACTTCGAATCCCGTTTCCGCTGCTCCATTCCGAGCATTTTCAAATTGTCTTGTCTGGTCTTCCACGAATAATTCAAGACCAAAATTAGCCAAATCGGTCCAGCCGTTTTCGAATTTTAGCGAGACTAACGAACAGCAATTCATGTTTATATGTATAGACAGATTTATTGATTTATATATTTCCAGGCCCATAAATTTGAACGCATGAAGGCTTTTGAAGAGAAATGTATGCGACAACAAATAAAAATTAAACGACTCAACCAGAAAATAAAAAGACAAAACAAAAAGATTGCAAATTTGGAAGATATTATAAAAGACCTTCAAAAAAAAAACCAAATTAATATGGAACAAACAGTCTTAATCAAGGACTTGTCAGGTCCACAAGATTTCCTCAAAAGACAAATTTCCAAATGTAAAGGGCTACCTGTGCCTATAAAATATTCTGAGGAAATAAGAAAGTTTGCACTAACTTTGCATTTTCTTTCTCCTAAGGCATATAACTATGTAAGGCAAGTTTATGATACGTGTTTACCACACACCAGAACATTGCGCAAATGGTACCAAAGTGTGAATGCCGAACCGGGGTTTACAAAAGAAGCATTCGACACTTTGAAAACCAAAGTGCAGGAAAGTGTGCACCCGGTGATATGCTCTCTAGTTTTCGATGAGATGGCCATAAGAAAATCACTTATTTGGGACCCAAGAACGCAGAAATATTATGGTAGAATAGATTATGGGAACAACTTAGATACGGACAGTGTTGAAGAAGCTAGTCAAGCATTAGTGATTATGTTGACATCAATAAACGACTCATGGAAAATACCTATTGGTTATTTTTTAATAAAGTCTCTGACAGGTGAGCAAAAAAGCATAATCATGGAGACAGCTCTCCAATTATGCGAAGATGTGGGTGTAAAAGTTGTTAGCATTACGTGTGATGGGCCAGTCGCAAATTTCAGCATGTTTGCAAATCTTGGTTGTGACCTTTTAAGAAACCAAGACAACACTAGTTTCGAGAGTGGTAACACTAAAATTCATGCTTTTATTGATCCATGTCATGCAATAAAATTGATTCGAAATGCGTTTGGTGAATTAAGAGTATTTATAGACGCATTTGGGCGAAAAATTGATTTCAAATTTTTAGAAGAACTGCTCGAACTACAAGAGAAACAAAAATTGCATATGGCTAATAAACTGAAAAAGGCCCATATATTTTTTGAAAAGCAAAAAATGAAAGTGAGGCTGGCGACACAATTATTAAGCACCTCTGTAGCAGACGCTCTGGAGTATTGTCGAAGCGAATTAAAACTAAAGCAGTTTGAGGGGTGTAGTGGCACCATCAATTTCATTAACTTAATGAATGACGTGTTTGATGTTTTAAACAGCCATTCCTTGCACCGACCAGGATTCAAAAAGGCAATGTGTCCAGGAAATATTGGAATTATTTCAGCTCTATTCGAAGGGGCCACCAATTTTATAACCAGTTTGAAATTGCATTCGGGTGAATTGGTGATACATTCACGAAGAAAAACCGGCTTTATTGGTCTTTTAATAAATATGAAGAGTGCGTTGGCACTCTATAACTATCTAATAGAAGACAAAAAAATTTTGAAATACGTCCCCCTCTATAAAGTAAGCCAAGACCACATAGAGCTCTTCTTCTCGGCTGTAAGAGCAAGAGGTGGATTTAACAACAACCCCGATGCTATACAATTTCGCGCAGCTTACAAAAAGCTATTAATCAGAGCTGAGATTCGAGAGGATGGTACTGGAAATTGCATCCCGCTACAACAAATAACAATTCTAAATTGTTCCACCAAAAATCCCATTTTAACCTTGAATGAATTGACCGAAAAAAATTCCTTGGTAGAGATCACTGAAGACCATAGTGATCTATATGACACGTACTTAGAGTGTGTTATCAACACAAACCTAGACGCGTACACAAATAGTATTACGCAATATATAGCGGGTTTTGTGACGAAAACGCTCATTCATAAAATTAAATGTGATGACTGTGCCTCATTACTGCTCGGAGAGGAAGACGTGAAAAGCCTTATTTATACAAAATCAAGAGGAGGACTTAAATATGCCTCATCGAGCGTGATAGACATAGTAAAAAAGACAGAAAAATTAATTAAAACACATTTAACAGATAAACCAAAACCAGAACATTACTACTTATATATTTTTAAATTTATGTGCGAGTTTTATGACTTAGACAAGATTTTCATAGATTCTGATTCTGAGCATAGCAGCACGCATAAGTTGCTTTTAATTAAAAGCGTTATAAAGACCTACCTAGACATCAGGTTTCGATATCATGGTCGTATTCAATGTGATAAATTATCACATCGACAATATTTAAGTAAAATAATATTATTTAGAAATGAATAATAGTAAATTATGATACAACTAAGGGACATTTGACGACTGATGGTAGTATACAATTAATAAATTGTATGTACGAAGCCAGGGAGGATAAAGTAGAAAATGTTGATTATTTATGCTGTTGATTGATGGCACTTTGTGGAACTTATTGTTATATATGATTGAAATTGATAAAACACTTGTACTGGTCTACCGTCTTTATTTATTGTTGTACCTAACCGGTTTCGCCTTGCAGCATTCTCAAAGGTATATTATTATAGTACCTATAGTAAATGTTATATTATTGCCGGAGTCTTCTCAGGTAGTTTCAAACCGGAAGTTTCATTTGCTGAACTAACCTTTAGTATATTTTTTATTTTGACGTTTTGTTAGTGCCGATTAATGGTCTATACAACATCAATGAATTTTATTTCTGTTATTATTTCGAATAAGTGTAATGAAAAAAAAAATTACATTTATTACTGTCAAAGTCTCACAATGTCAAAAGAAAATATCAAACTCCAACGAAGTTTTGTACCTAAACTAAATAACCAGCCCGGGTTGTGTCCGTTGCAAAGAAGCCCAAAACACTAGCCGCATTTCCGTTTTGCACCATTTGCACCAAGTATGAGCCGGCACGAGAGTCACCAGAGAAAAAAATAATTCTCTCATTATTAAAATAAACATATAATTGTAAATATAATATCTACTTGTTTGAATTTATTATTGGACCTCAAATTATTATTCATTATTATCTCATGAGTGTAGCATGTTACCGTTCTTTACGCTGTTACGTTAAAAGATAAGTAAAACCAATCGTATTAGTATACGTAAATCGACAACTTCTACGATAGTTCTACCATAGTAAAAGGCACAGCACTAACGTAGTAAACGTCCATTCATAAAAATGGAACGTAGGTAGGACACAGCGTTTTGTAGGTAGGGCCCATCCCCCCCCTTATACATCAATGTTTTAAACGCACATTGAGTCCTTTCATACTGAAAAAGGAACGTATATCACATTCTATAAGGAGGATCATGCAAGATCATGATGTTGGTTAAAATAAAGAACTAACATTATTATGAACAACGGTCTTGTTTATATTTTTTTTAAACTGAAAAAAAGAATTAAATTTTGTATGCTAGGTGTACTATCTGTCAACGCAAGTACAAGCCGACATTTAAGAATCCTTTCTTTTATGCATCGCATCAAGAGCACAGAGCGTGGAAGAAAATAAAGATCAATATTTTTTTTGTGTTGACGGTACGCGCGTGAGTGAGTATAGACAGTGCTAGTGTGCGAGCGAGAGGAAGTGATAACGTCCGCCATTTATAAAAACTCTCTTCCATAGCCTCACCCCAAAGATGGGTAACATACGCCAGAAGATCACCCGTTGACCGTTTCGGCCTAAAACCATATTGTCGGTCATTAATTAGGGAGTGATCCTCTAGGTGGCGCATGAGCTGTGTGTTGATAAGGTGCTCGAAGACCTTGCACAGCACTGAGGTGACGGCTATGGGCCGATAGTTGGCTGGGTCTGAGCGATCTCCCTTCTTGGGAATCGGCTGTACATTCGCCTCTTTCCACGCCGTCGGCACTGTACCCGAAATGTAGGAAAGTCGGTACAGCCGCGTGAGCATTGGAGACAACTCCGCTGCACATTTTTGAAGAACCACCGCTGGTATACCATCCGGACCACTGGCTTTCCGGACATCGAGTGACTGCAGCACTGCTCGGACATCGCGTTGCCTGATACGAATATCAGGCATTGCGTGGCCACTGTTGGGTAGTGTCGGAGGCTGCATACCACAGTCGTCGATTCGGGAGTTGGCCGCGAAGAGATTAACCAGCAAATTTGCTTTCTCTTGCGGCTCATGGGCCAGGGATCCATCAGGGTTACGCAGGGGGGGCAGCGAAGGCTGGCAGAAGTTGGCTTGCACGGCTTTGGCCAGTCGCCAGTAGCCACGGCTGCCCGTGGGATGCGCCACCAGCTCTTGACCAACCCGTGCTATGCTCTGGGCATCCGCTCTGACGTAAGCCCTCTTGCAGACCCTAGTGGCTTTGTTGTACGCTGCCTTGAAGTACCCTAGGTTGGAATCGTGCGTAGCCCGCGCCCTTACCCAAGCACGATACGCAGACTGTTTTTGGCGAACAGCCTCTGCGCATTCGCGCCCGAACCATGGGCGCACTCCACGGGCACCGGTGACATCAGTGTATGGGATATAGTACTCCATACCCAGACTGATCTCACCGACGACAGCAGTTGCACTATCCGATGGGTCCTTACCTTCAAAGCAGCGCTCAACCCACGGGATGGACGCAAAATAGTCTCGCAGTCCATCCCAGTCCGCTGACGAGTAGTGCCAGAGACGCCGATTTCCCTGCACTGGTCGTGGGGGCGCTATCATAGGCACCTTGGAACAGACCAGACAATGGTCGGAGTTGCCTAAGGCAGCATGCACCGAAACATTGTACTGGTCTGGGTGGCTCGTCAGCTGAAGGTCTAGCAAAGAGGGTGCTTGGGCTGACCCTCTTGGTATTCTGGTGGCCTCGTGTACCAGTTGGGTCAGGCCGTGAGCCAGAGCGAACGCGTGGGCGGCTCTTCCCGCATGGTCTGTTTTGGAGGAGCCCAACCAGATCTCGTGGTGGGCGTTAAAGTCCCCCAAAAATACCAATTCTGCGTTCGGAAACCGCTCCTGCGCATCATCTGCCGCCTGACTCAGATATTCGAAGAGTCGAGTTGTCTCGGCATCTCCAGTATGGGAACGGTAAAGGCACACATAGATTTGACTAGTACAGCCATGGTCTACGTGTACCCACAGGACAGAAAAGGATGGGTCCTCAAGGCAGCGCAAACGGCGACAACAAACATCCGCCCTAACAAACACACATACCCCGGCTTTGGCACGGAAATTTTCCTCTAAAACATAGCCGGGATAGAGCAGGTAGGTCGTGTCATCAGGGCGGTATATTTGTGTCTCCGTGAGAAAAAGCATGGCTGGTTTCGCCGTCTCTAGATGTTGGTGGACGGCGTTGAGGTTTGCATGGAGCCCACAGATGTTCGTGGACTCCACCTCAAATAGCGAATTTGTGGGAAAACGAAGAGCCGCTGTGTTGCCATATTCTCTATTTTGCACTGCCATGGAGGGGGTAAGAGGAGGCGTGAAAAGAGATGATGGTCGTTACAGTACCGCGTGACAAAGCGCGGGAGATTGGTTTTGTCTATGAATGTGAGGAGTGGCGAGAGCCGACGCGCCGATCGGAAGGGCCCCCGTACCCCCCCGAATATGGTCGCCGGAGTCCCACGTCCGGTCACCAACCGGCACGACGAACCATATCGAGATTATGCGCGGCCTGGTGAGGCAGCCTCCCGGGGTGGTTAGCCCCGGTTGGGCCCCTGTACTATACCGCGGGCGGCCAGCGGCACCACCGTTTCTACGGGTCTCCCTGGTCGGCGGATCGCCCCGCGCCACTCTCACTAGACTACGCCAAGACCCACTGGTCCCACTAGTACTGCGACCACCATCACCTCTGCCCGGCTATGCACTTGCTGATCCCTGAACGCAATCCAACCGAGATTGGATTACTATGAAGGGTTTTGCGCATATGTGCACGGTGGTACCAACCCGGTCGAAATTTGTGACAAATTTGTGGCATCAAATTTCTACCACCAGTGAGTGAATTCTCTTTCTCTTTCTCAGAAATTCCTTTTCTTCTTCTTCACGTGTCTCTTCATTCCTGAATGTTGCTTCCTAAATTGTTCACTTACAGCAGCCAGCCGGACCATTCCCAGGGAAGAGGGTCATCTCAACAGAGATGTCTCCGGGTCTGCCGGGGTGCGAGAGATATGTCTTGTATAATCTCACCTCCGGCAATCGAGGACTCATGGACGGCGTGCGTTTTGGTCGGTTTGAGTTCGACATAATCACCTCCATCGGTTTTGGTGGAGGTGGTATCCGTGGGGATTTTGCGCACGATGAAAAAAAAGCCGGACCATTCCCAAATGTTCTCAGAAATTAGTTAAGTACCTTTTTTTAATCACTCTTGACAAGATGGTTTAAAACATTTAATTAGCTTGATCGATACTTACCCCATTCATTAGGTAGATGTGGTTGCTTCCTCAACCACTCTTTGACTATAGCCAAGCAATCATCCCTTGTTTTCGGAACTTCTTGTAACTCCTCTTTGATCTTTGCCAGTATTTCTCCCTGTGGTTGAACCAGCATAACTGAAGCTGACGCCATTTTGTTACTAGAAATTGATAGTTTTAACTTTTATAGTTCAAAACTTTTTTAACCACTAAAACGCTATCAGATAAAATGTAAAAGTTACAGATTGTATCTTAAAGATGATTTCAATAGTTTACTAATAATTATTATGATGGTTTAGTGCTTGAAAACTTTTTGATTGACAAGCCCCGGGTTCAAATCTTGGTCATTACCGACACAAATTCACTTCTGATACAAGCATTTAGCTTAGCTGGAGGAGGTAGGTAATATGTAATATGGTCCTTTTGGGTTAATATCCTTTTTTTAAATGAGATTTTTACTACATGAATTAGGTGTATAATAATAGGTAGAACTACGCACTGAAATTTGAAGTCACACAATCTACTCAGTACACAGCGCTTTAAGGTGGCCTTTTATTAACACACAACCACTTCTAACAGAGAATCTTACTTAAATGTTGTACGAATTCTGTTTTACTATTAGACTTCAGATTTTTCACGTATGCTATTCATCTTCAATATCCATCTATATAATTATAAAAATGAGTTGGTGTTCGTCAGCCTGGCTAAAATTCGAGAACGACTTCACCGATTTGGTTAATTTTGTTCTTGAGTTATTGTGGAAGCCCAGAGAAGGTTTAAAAGGTGATATGAAAATGCTCGAAAAGGAGCAGCGGTAACGGGATCAGAAATCCACGAGCTGCGGGTAACAAGCATTGCAATAAGAACTTACTCAATATCATTCTTAATTTTTAAATTTTCCACAAAATCGTCGAAATTCAAACTACTTTTTGTGTTTTACTCTTGTCGTGCTTGACGACCCAATCAGATGCTTTTTACGTCCTGCTTAAAGGGGACCGGAACTAAGTACATTGTAATTACTCGTTAGATAATGTTAACCCCGGCTCCAGTGAGGGGTATCCCTGGGGATCCTGGGAAATTTATTTAGCTGCAACTTTTTCGGTTAGGAATTTATTTTCGGCATATCCATTTTCTTACAAAGTGCCCGATTGGTGGCAATAGGCTCGCCCCCTATTACGTGGGACCGATAATCATAGTTGGTGAAATGTGGGTGTTTAATACACCTCTGCCCACACCACACGGAGGTAGGACACGACGGTAACTGCCGTCCGAAATGAGCTGTCCAACTGGGGAAGTACCTCCGCCCTACAGAAGACCGCGGTCATAATAACCATCGTGTTGTGTTCCCGCCGGTAAGTAGGGTAGCCAGAGCTCACTTTACCCCTCCTTCCCCTCCCCTTCCTAGCCTCCCCACCCCTTCCCAGCTCTCCACCTTATCCTTCAGGGTGGGCAGCGCGGTGTGACACCCTTAGTGTTGCACACGTATATAGGCCACGGTGACCGCTTTCCATCAGGTGGGCCGTGTGCTTGTCTGACACCTACGTGGTATGAAAAAAAAAAAACCTTCGGGGATTATGGCCATGAGCATATGTATGTATGTATGTACCAATAAGAGGTTCTGTCAATAGCAAGAGCTCCTGAAGATACCTCGTGTAGAGGCGAAATACGTGTCGAAGTTTGTTCTTCGCACTTGAAGAATATTTGCACATACGAGATCATAATTATCTCCTCGGGTAATAAGTCTTTTTATTTGCTCTGAATGGTGCAGTTTGACACTCATTCTTTGACACATTTTCCACAACGGTGGGTGAGTGGTGGATTTCTTTCCTAGCCATGTAACGTCTACTTTAATATTGAGATATTAACCAATAAGGCATTTGATATAACTTGCAATGGATGTGGTTTTTATAAGAGCATGATTATTTATATTTTCTAAAATCTACAATAAAATATAATGGCAATACAAAAACCAAGTGTACGCTAAAACACGAATAATATATTCCTAAAGTATTTTCCACACTGGACCAGGTTTGCGGTTTGCGGTCAGGTCAAACTGAACGCAGACCGCATTATGCATTATCAACAACATTGTTGGCCAGGAAACCAATCTCTACTAATTGTCAAACCACAGAGAAAGGCAAGACGCGATGTTATCGCCCGTCGTTCCAGTCGGACTGTGGAAGTACCCCCACACGTAGTCCCAGAGAACCTTTTGTTCAGTGTTGTGTTTCTGGCGGTGAGTAGGGTAGCCAGAGCTTACTGGAGAGGTTTTGTGTTGTCAGTGGGAAAACCGAGGGTGTAAGTTGTGTGATGGTATGAAACTTTGCTCTGACTTTTACATTGACAGCACATAAATTCTCTCAACCTCATAGAGGATGACATGCGTACCAATGGGCTCACCATCATGGATGCGCAAGACCGTGTGAAGTGGAAGAGAAAAAGCCGACCCCGGACTCTGAGGTGAAAACTTGGATGCGACCGGGAATAACGCTAGGATGATGATGATGAGATACCAGTTAATTTGAGACTTTAACAGCGTAACCCTAAAGTCTAAAATAAAATAGCATGTTTTATAATGGTTGACAATAAGAAAATCAGGGTCCAGGGCAATCGGTGCGGGCCTGGGGATGACGGTTGAAGCCACCTGTCACCCTAGAAGAAGCAGGCCGTGGCGGCGGCGGGGCAACGTGCGCTACCACATACCCGGGGGCTAGGCGGGGATATCGTGGTCCCCCTATACCCGAAGGGGGTCATCTCGAAAGAGAGGACCCCGGGCTGCCGGGGTGCGAGGGATATGTTCGCTACTATCTCACCTCCGACAACTAAAAATCCAAAGACGACGTGCGTTGACGGTTCGAGTCCGACATAACCTCTCTCATCGGCTCCGGTGGGATTGAATCCGTGGGGATTTCGTGCACGGAAAATATAAAAATGAAAGGGGTCCAGACAGGAATACTGGGCAACGGTCCAGAAAATGTGGTAATGTCAAACAGCGGCATTTTGGTATTTGACTTTGTGTGTATATTTTTGTTGTGTTTTGATCGACGAAAGAGATCTCCGAGGAAGAATAAAATATTATGTTATTTTCTATCTGTCTCATCTATACCTAATATAAAGAGACCTACAATGTTATTCATAAATATAATGCGGGCTACGTACAATTTGACCTAACCGCACCCGACCGCAAAACACACCCAGTGTGTCAAATCCTTAAGTACTTATTTTTAATGTTTTTGCGTCATACAAAATGAAGGCGATAGTAATTACCCAGTAGTTTCAAAGTCAAATTTACAAATTATCAAGCATATCTATAAAAAAAAAAACAAAATTCTACACACAAGTTTTTATTTTAAGATTTTATAAGATTTTATACGATGAGATTAAATATTAGAGGAATTGCAATTGAATTATTTTCGAATGAAAACTGTAACGATTGCAAGTAAGTACAACATACGTCAATATTATTATTTACTTTGTGATACAACTAAATTGCAATAGATTCATTGAGTTTAACAAAAGTGAACATCCGGTACTGGGTTAAGTAAAGAAGAGCAAAATGTTATACAAAATTCCTAACAACGCTGACTCTTTTCTTCTGACAAAGCGAGTACCATCCTTTGACCTTGTTGACTGTATTCTGAGGGTGTATGGCGATACCACATGTACGCAGCGCCATCTAGCGACAGCAAGAGTAACTACTACGACACTACGGATTCTGTATCACGAAAGTGAAGTTCTCGTGCGCTGGTATATACAATATCCCAGCGACAACCGTTGGGCCGCGGCCCGCCAGGCGTGATCACCTTGCCTGGTCGGAGGATCCTCCCTTTGTGTTGGAGGACATCTCATCCCGTTCCTTCACAGGTATAATTCTAGAATGTCTATGTGAGTATGTAACAATGCAAAGTCTGACGTAAAAGTAGGTGGTTGATGTTCAGGTCAAGTGCCTGAAGGTTTTGAGACCGCAATACGAGCGAAGCACTGAGTGCAACTATGATGTACGACGTCATCTAGTAGGTAAATTAAGGTATTAAATTCTTATCCTATTCACTTGTAGTTGACCTAAGCTTTAGAAAGGATTACAGACATACAGTTCCAATCGCTGCAGATTTATTATATTAAAATTCGGAGTCCAATACTAGACAGTTGATATTTGGTATTCGTAAATATTGCAGTAAATAATGGTGGGACAGAAATGAAACTTTCGAGAACATTCACTGACAATAAATAATATTATTCGTTAGTTTGAAACAAAAGAAACCTTCCTTTCGTTAGACTTCGCTACTATTTTCAGATAAGTCACTAATTTTTAAAATCATTTTTGACACAATTGCTGTACGCGGTCGGCCACGAACTTTTTGTTAATTTTTCTGTTATCCAATTTCCACTAAAACATTTTATCAACACTGTGCGTACACGTTGTCAGTTTGTGTATCACTAGATTGTTTGTTTATCCGACATAACCACCGTCCCTGATTTCAAGAATTTGGAGGCCCTCCTGGATAATTTAGGGTTTTAGATTTTGCTTAGGAAAAAAAGGTCTTAGTGGTCACCTTGTCTAACAAAACTTTCATACCATCAAAAACAGGATCTTTCATTAACAATAAAAATATATGTTCTACTTTAACCATATTTATTTATTCTAATCCTCCAATAATTAAAGACCAACAATCAATTCTTAAAAAGTAACCAAGGCACAAAATATTAGCACCTAAAACTATTTTATTAACTATTGATTTACTAATATCTTGTTCTAGAAACGTAATTCTATGCAATGCTAAATTTTACAGCAGTGGTTTACGTAATTGCGGTCCAGAATATACACGTAGAGATCATAAAATATCTTGTTTAATAGAACAAGAGCCCGTGATGATCTTCTTACGAGGTGAGGTTCTTATTGATATAGAAGATAAAGATGAAGGGGTTTTTCAAGCGATTACAATATGAAGATCTCCAGGAAGTTCTTATAGGGTCGGCAACACGAGTTTGTCGTCTCTGGAGTTATAAAAGGCCGTTGGCT
The DNA here is from genome assembly GCA_963691645.1 of Pelosia muscerda. NCBI lineage: Eukaryota > Metazoa > Arthropoda > Insecta > Lepidoptera > Erebidae > Pelosia > Pelosia muscerda. The sequence continues at coordinate 4,947,695 of OY829118.1, forward strand.
GTGTGCCTGTCTGCCATATTAAAGGTATAAGCATGAATATACCATAATTGTGGAAGCGCCTACCTCCTTTTTTATAGCACATATCCAGTAATTATCTAACTGTGTGAGAGTGTGAGCTAAAAAAAGATACAATCTGTTAGCTAAGATAAAAGATGTAGGCGCTTGAACACTTGAAAACTATATAGTTTAAGGAGGCATGTAGCAATCATACACAGTGACTGTTATTGAATCAATCTATTAGTCTTCTCCAGTTGTGCGATATAGACCGAGATCCTTCGCTGTGATCTAATTTATTCCAACCACCATAAGGTTCACAAGAACGACATAATTCCTTTTAAATTAATTTAAGCAAAATATAATTTTAAAAACAGAATTAGTACCTACTTTAACCGTGTAGTTCAATTTTATTCTTTTCCATTTTGCCAGGCATCCATGGTTATCTAGCAAAATAGAGGAAAGCAACTCTCAATCATTTATATAAGAATCGGTTATCGTTGTATTGAGTATATAGGAATACAGAGAATATTTCAACTTTTATACAATAACAATAATAATCATCGCGGACTCTTGGTCTTTCTTGGACTTGGTATCCATTTAACTACTATTACTAAGTATAGTTTAATCAACAGTTAGTTGTCTAAACGATCCATCAATTCCGAACAATTCGTCATAGTTTTTCGGTTCTCCTGGTCGTAGTGCTTCGTTTGCTTTTAGTGACTCCTGTTCTTTGAACCACTCTGAGTATTCCTGAAGTTTCACTACCCATGCTCCTGGAAAATCCAAAGTTATAATTAGTTAGATAGCTGTACCTCTGATCTTTCATAAATAGATGGCTCTTGTTTTTTTAGAGTAGGTCTGATATTTCTGAACCCGTACTGTATTTGAAATATAATTGCATTTATTTTTAGACAATTTGTAATTGGTTTTCTTATTTTAAAGTACAGATTTAGCATAACCGGATGTCGTGTATGGAGTTCGATTATAAAGTGCTGATTGAGGGACGAGGCTCTGGCATAGGTTTTCACACTTCATTCCCGCTAAACTCTATAGGTACTCCAGAGAGTCCAAGTTTTGAATATAGCCGCTATTAGTGCTCGAATGATGATAACAAATTTGATTTGATGTCGACTGCTGAGGTTGGTTCAGATGACAGAGACGGTACTATGCAATTATTTTTCCGTGTGCAATATCCCCACGGCTTCCAATCTCACCAATAGCAAGTAAAAGTGGTTATGTAGGACTCGATCCTACTAACGCTGTCTTCGGGTCTTTGGTTGTTGAAGGTGAGATAGTTAGTACAATGAAGTTACGTAGTATCAAATAGATAAATATAACTAACTTGTGACTTCCTCAAGTGAGCAGCTCGTTCCACCGTACTCCGTAGGTAGTACATCCTTAGGAATGTACTCGTGTAGACCTGTGTAATCTTTATGGAAAAAGACCTGAACCAAAAATACAAACACAAGATTGATTTGTGTACGCTTTAAAAACTAAAAAATTCTCTGATATTTATTAAATTAAGGATTATAAGATCTAGTAACCCGTATGCGCTATGTTTGGAGTAGGTCATTTCACTACATAGTATAAAATAAAGTCGCGTTCTCTGTCCCTATTTTTCTTGTCTCTTTGTATGCTTAAATCTTCAAAACTGTGCAACGGATTATGATGCGGTTTGTTTTAGTAGATAGAATGGTTAAAGAGGAAGGTTTATATGTATATAACATCATGCTACAACAAACAGGTGCGGAGCAGGAATGAAAAATGTTGCAAAAACGGGGTGACGCAGACGAAGTTGCGCGGGTCAGCTAGTATTTTATAAGTTACAGTAAAGAATTTTATAAAAAAATTATCTTTTACTATATCTATTACTTTTTTCTTTTCCTAAAAAATTGTAAAAAATTGCCAGGAGTTGCTTCAATAATGTCATACGTAATAACTAGATTTGATCTATTAAGATACTGCCCTTATATCTACTCAATTGAGAATTTTGGCAAGGCAATTGCTAGGTCGTTCTATCGCCAAATTTTGGATTGGACCTCTAACATTGCCATCGGCTTGATAAAGAAGAACCAACTTACACGATTTCTTATCTTCTCCTTTAAAAATGGCTTCGCAAAATTATTATATAACAGGTCTATTAGCTTAGATGCATTTACAATATGCACCTGTTTTAGTTTCAGAGGATATGCTTCCTGAAATAAGAGAAAATTGTTTTTTAAATATCATAAAATCTTTTAAAGCAACTGTGGGGTAGCACTAGAAAACTGGAAGCCTAGGCTAAATAATTGATAAATTGACCCTAAAGATGTTCAACAAACATCAAATCATCTTAATGGATGTAAAGAGTGTGTTGTCGCGTTGATCGAAAATCGATGACTTTTGCTTGAAATATTAAGGAGTGCAATAAATCATGCCCATCTCACATGGGCTGTTATGTGAAAAGTGCTCGCCAGGTCTAACTAGCACTACTAGTTGTTATGAATTTGTATCTGCGAAGACTCGGACACGACCGGGACTAACGCAAACAATGATGGTGAAAATGATGATTGTTAACTTGTGAATGGAATTATTGATTTCTTTAATACTTACTTGGATACAAACTAAAAATTTCTTGAGCTCTGCGAGTGATATAGTTCCGAGATGGCTGGGCTGTACAATGTCAGCATCGAAAATATACACGTGTCCGGCAATTCCTTCCGATTCCTCTAGTAGTCGGATGTCTGCTATCATCAGTAATAATCTATACCAATCAACCAACTGGTATGATTCCAATTTCTTAGTAAGGCCTGTAAATTTAAGGTTAACACTATTTTAGACTTTGAAGAAAAAAGAAAAAAGAAGAACGAAAATAAATGTATATGAAAGGGAACAAAAGATGCAAGGAAACGCAGAAAGATAGATAGAATAAAAGAAAAAACTGAAGACACTATTTTTCACGCCTAAAGTGTATATAAATAATGTCCTCAAGCAAATGTTAGTAGCAAATTTATACTTCTATTCCCACAGTCAAATTGTGGAAACGGTTTTGTGGGGCCATGTTTTATATTAAGTTTTATGTAATTTCCCTTTAATGAAAATACTTAAATAATAAAGTGGCGGGTCATGGTAGAGGTCTATATCTATATATATCTATATAGGAGCCGGTTGGGTAGGTTATATCGGACTTGAACCGACTAAAACGCACGCCGTCTTTGGGTCTTCAGTTGCCGGAGGCTATTACCAGCCAACATATCCCTCGCACCCCGGCAGACCCGGGGTCTTCTCTTCGAGATGACCCCCGTCGGGTGTAAGGACCACGGTGTGCCCATCTAGCCCCCGGGTATGGGAAGGCGCACTTTGCGCCGCCGCCGCGGCCTGTTTCTGCTAAAGTGACAGGCAATGTTCAGCGGGCTGACGATGATGAATGATAATAATACATTTTATTATATTACACGCCTAAGGTGTATCATTATAATATATGATCGAATGATATTAATACTATAAACAATATCAGTTATACTATCTGATGAATGAGAATGATCACTGTGAATTTGAAAATTTTGTTTTGAGTGAAACGGAAACCTTGTGTCCTGTTTACGTCAATTGAGATTATAAATTTGTACCTGGCTTTTATTAAAAGATCACCTTGCACCGACCATCTTAGCATTCATGTGTAGAAAACAAAGAATAACCTTGCATTGTAAAATAGTCTTACCTCTGCAAACGACAACTCTTCTTCCTTCTGGTGTCAGATTAGGCATCGTTGGGTTTTGCCTAAAAATACCCAAATATTATTATTGTTGGCATTAACAGAAGTTAAATACCGCCAATTTGGTTAAGAAGGTCCCATGGCAGTCGCTTCACGGAAAATATCGAAGTTCAGCCGCATCTTAGTGAGACTAGAAAGCCGACTTCACTGAGTTGAGAATAAGCTCAGAGAATGGTGATCTAAAAGAAGTTAGAGAACGTAGGTTTTCTCAATTTCATCTGAGGTTTATGGTGAAAAAGTGTGATTTAAAATGTCTCGTCTAACGTGTAGTATTTTTAACAACTTTATTTAATTTAGGGTGAATTATATTATCATACCTAACAAAATAGAAGAAAGAATGCATTATCTATACTAATATTATAAAGAGGAAAGATTTGTACCTATTTTTGTATGTTTGTATGTTTGTAATGAATAGGCTCAAAAAGTACTGGGCCAATTTAAACAATTCTTTCACCTCTAAAAGGCTAAAACATCTAGGAGTAACATCTATACTAATATTATAATAAAGAGGAAAGACTTGTACCTATTTTTGTATGTTTGTAATGAATAGGCTCAAAAAGTACTGGGCCGATTTAAACAATTCTTTCACCTCTAAAAGGCTAGAACACCTAGGAGTAACATAGGCTATATATCATCACGCTACCATACAGGGGAGCGGAGTAATAATCATAAATCTCAATTGATCCGGTAAATTTCTATACATTGGCGCTAATATCGCTAACAATTTCCGTTGTCATGACAGCAAGGAAAAGTAGTATATAGAGGCAAGTAGTGAATCGAGTAGAGTCGTACAACGCGATAATCGACATCCACGCGGGCGGAGCCGCGGGCAACAGCTTATAAAGACACTATTTGATTATCCATATACGACTCCAACCAACAAAGTGTATAAAGTTACAAAGCTTATGAATGTTGAAGAACTAAACGTATTTGTACAACACTTGTTAAAATTATTTGTAAGTACTAAAAATAGTAGAAATTATAAGTAATTTTTACAAATAGCGTGCTGGATGCTAGTAGTTTAAATCTATACCGGTTGATTTTATAGTGGTTTTGGAAAAAAAGATTTTGGCCACAATTTCGATAGTAAAATCGTAAGGAAGTCCTAATTTGGCGAAAAAAATTTGTTTTTTACTTGTTTTGCACAGTTTACTTGTTTAGCCATAAATACGTTTAAAATCTTTTAAAACCATATTATACTGTTGATTGGTGAAAATTGGTGGAGCAAGGCGAAACTAGTTAGGTTAAATTATAAATATCGTGGAGAATTACAAGTGTGTTATCAATATGAATAAAATTGAAATCCAGTCAGTCAAAAACACATGGAGATTAAATCTAAAAAATATTTATTTATTGTGTTCTCACTTTGTGTGTATTTTTGAGAATAATTTCGTTAAATAAAAAAAGAATTAAGTGAAATTTCACGGTATGATGCTTCTGATAAGATGCCCGCTAGTTTCAAGTTTGTTATAAAGTGAATAACATTGTACCTATTGATAATATAATGATTTTTGTATATTTTCCAAACAAATAAATAAATGGTAATTAAATGTAAAACAATGTAGTTAACCTTCCTTTAGGTTTATAACATTTTATAATATGTATGGATACAACGAAAAAAAATCTCAAAAAAGTAAAGTAAAAAGACATACGCTCTGGTCATGAGGTCCAATAACTCCGGACGGCCAATATCCCTATTGGTGAAGAATTCAGGGCAAGCGGCCCTCATCGTGAAGTACATGTCCAGCTTTTTTTTACATTTTTCCATTGAAAAACTGCAGCCTCGCAAAAAATTCAACATGCAGGACTCCTCTGAGCAAAAACAAAAACATTTTTAATTAACTGAATCTAATGTTTCAATGTTAAATTATAGACAGAATAAAGTAAAAAGATATATGAGTGAAATAAATGAAAACCATTGTCACAAGTTCACGCGAATGTGGTATTTACTTAATGTATCCAGTCTCAAACCACACTGATACCGATGTTTACCTTTTAGTAATTTATTCAAAGAAATTTATCATCGCCAGTAAATACGAAATAGAATTTAAGCATCAGCATTGATGGAGCAGTATTGATAGAGCAGTATTGATAAAGCAGTATTGATGGAGCAGTATTGATGGAGCAGTATTGATGGAGCAGTATTGATGGAGCAGTATTGATAGAGCAGTATTGATAAAGCAGTGTTGATGGAGCTGTATTGATGGAGGTATTGATGGAGTAGTATTGAAAGAGCAGTATTCATAAGGCAAGAGCTCAATAAATGCAAAAAGGACTTGAAACCTTGCCTGTAAAATTGCAAAAATAACATTGTTCTACTGATGCAAACAGTACAATTTGCGCTGTACATGTTGAGATTCAAATCAGAATTTTAATAACAGTAATATAATAATAGCATTAAGTAATAGGTGTTATTATATTTATTCTGATAATGGTTGCGAAAACATAGTCTACAGTTATAATTGTCATCATGTTGAATTATCATCCATAATGGGGTTTAGGGAGACAATACTCTTTTTTATTCACTCTCTGCCAGAGCCGGTTGGGTTGGTTATGTCGGACTCGAACCGACTAAAACACACGCCTTCTTTGGGTACTTAGTTGAGATAGTTTCCTTTACGTCTTAGGGAGCGACGATGGAATCATTTAGGCAAAATTAGGGCAAGAATGAACGGTTTTTCAGTAATTATGTAGTCATATATAGTACTTATGTAGATTACTATTGAATGAATTTAATGAAATTTTGAGACATTAATATGTTCAAAATCAAATTCAAACAGATTTAAAGAGTGTGGTTGCGAGTTTAAGTCCCGTCTGAATATTCACTTGTTCCAATTTTAAATCGATTTAAAAAAATATTGGGATCTGATTTTAACCCAATACATAATAAAATGTCAATTAAGAATTGTGTAGTCAATGGAGTGATTTGAAAATAACGCATACCCCATTGGTCAGGCAAGTGTGGCTGTTTCCTTAGCCAATCTTTGATCGTCTCCAGATCTTGACCTCGTGTGTTTGGATCTTCGTGTATTTCCTTTCTAATCTTTTCCAACAGCTCACTATCAGCTTGAATCAACTTTGCAGGAGCCAACGTCATTTTTTTATTCTGAAAAATATCAAAATTAAATTTGTCTCCAAACTCCGGTTGGGTAACTTTATTTTCTTTATTGTCGGTTTTTATATTTCACATTTTTTATTGTAACTTGACGAGTAAAAATAGTATTATATTCAAGTTTATACCGCTTTTAAATACGTGTTTCTTGTTTGGGCAATACGTTACTGACCATTTGGTAGATATATAAGAGTGTATTTATGAAATATTTTGTGAGATATTTAAAAGAGATGTTAAACTCGTTAGGCGAGACAGGGAAGAGACGCATGATATAGAAATCAATGTTATGACTGAATACAAAACTTCTATAGGTAACAATTTAATTAATCCTTATAGCCTGAGTATATCAGGAGTGTTTTGCAATAAATTACATTTTTACTTCTTGAGTATTTTTTTTTACCGTTCCCCCCTTCCCCGCCGGAACCGGTTGGTTATGTCGGACTCGAACTGAATAAAATGCACGCCGTCTTTGGGTCTTTAGTTGCTGGAGGTGAGATAGTACCTAACCAACATATCCCTTGCACCCCAGCTGACCCGGGGCCATCTCTTTCGAGATGACCCCCGTCGGGTATATGGATCACGGTTTATTTAAACACGGATTATATCTCCATCGTATCAGTAAAGCTAAATGAAATGAAAATTTCATAAAAAAACCTCACTGCAAAAAAAGTAGCGCCATCTTCATGAAATTTTCATTCCATTCAGCTTTACTAACATAATGGAGAGTGTATAACGCAAGTTAGACTGTTTTAAAAAAAAAGTTGCGTTTCTTCCTCAATTTTTTTGCACCAATATGTTGTATACCATGACTACTACCAGGGGACTTCGGCTTCGGGAGTGTTCTTCTTACACCCTTACACAGCGGCGGTAGCTTAGTGGTTAAGGAGTCGGCCTTACGATCGCGAGGTTCGAGTCCTGGCCATTACACTACCGACGTGAACCCACTCCTAACACAAGCCATTGAGCTTAGCTGGAGGGGTTAGAGGAAATATTAGTAACTTCGGTTGCTAATATTCTTTTTTAACAAAAAAAAAAACAAAAAAAAAACATCCCGTATATCTGTCTGATATTAAACAGCCGGATAGGGCTGTTTAATATCAGACAGATATACAGGGTGTTTTGTTACTTTATCACCTTGTACAACACCGCCGGGCACTACGCGGTAATGTTATTTAAATATTATTATAAATATACTTTTATATACACTCACAAGCAGAATTAAAATAAGTATAATGAAGAGTTGTTATGACGCACTAATATAAACTAGTTGAGACTGATTACGTAAATGTAAGTAAAAGAGTTTTTTCCTTGAGATCTTATCATCAAGAGCTGCTAATTAATTCATTACTTACTACTACCTACTAGGTACTATATTTATAACGTAATATATTAATATCATGCAATATCATATACATCCTAGCATTGGCGGATATTTCATGGAGACAAATGGACAATCTGATAAGTTAAGTACCTTGAAATGTCCATCTATTGCTACCTACCTTTTCTAAAAAGCCTACTGTCTCCTAGCGACTTCTATAAATAATCACTGTTTTATTTTAAATATTGCCAATCTATTTTTGTAGTATGCCAAAACCTCTCAAAATTGAGAGCCTAAGTCCACCATTGGACGGCGGCAGATTAACTTAATTTTTTATTGTAGTAGCTGTTCTAGTAGTAAAAGACCCAGTCAAGTGTGAATCGTACTCACGCACTGATGGTTCCGTGCAAATTGATTGAATTCGAAGATGAATAATCTTTTTATAAAACAATTTTATATTGATACGTTGACTAAGAAATCAAGTTGAGTTTGGAGACGTTATAGATGTAATTCTGCGTATTTTGTAGTTCTAGTTTTAGTTAAAAAGACAACTCCCGCACTAGGGAACAAGCCCTGTATCGCGGGCGACTTTACAAACATACAACTAACGGACACAAAGTACACCCAGACCCAGAACAACTATTTGTGGATCACACAAATTTTGGTCCTGTGTGGGGACCGAACCCAAAACCTTGTGCACAGCCGGTTCCTACTACGCTCACTGAGCCACGGAGGCAGTCAATTTTCGAGAAGAAATTCTTGACAGACAGATAGACAGACACAGAACAGATCTTTCCTTTTGAAGTGAACTTTAAAGATATCAAAACAATTCCCACCACCAATAATAATTATGTAAAAAAAAATATACGAACACTGGACAATAATATCTAAATTGATCAAATTGAGGTTATTACTACTCAAGACGTTATATTTGATCAATATGGTTCATTGGAGTGTTATCGAGTTCCTTCTTATACCGATCCCCTTTATCGAGTGGTGACTACACTGTACTAACACTTGTGAATACGTTAGAACACTTATAAATGCTGTAGATTTGCAATTTAGTTGCTAATAACATTTAAATAATAACAACAGCATTTTATGTGTTACGCTCTACTGACTGCCTAATTGCTAGAGGGAAACGTGTGACAGAACCTATTCAGTTAACCATCAGGTCAACTGAAGAAACGGAAGGGATGTTAAAACCTCACAGGATAAGGATAGATGGCAGACCTGCTGGGAAGTGGTCACTGGTCACCGTATGGACGTCTGTAACATCAGGGAATTTCGTACTGCAAACTTTGTAAGAGCTTATGTGCTTACTGAAAAACCCCATATTGTAGTAACTTTTTTTTATTCATGATACGTCAATTTGACTTCACCCCGCCTGATGGTAAGCTCAAAGCGAAGTCTCAGGAACGAGGGTCACAATTACAAACACGTAAAGAGTTACAATGGTGGCACTCAGCTTGACGGCCTCATCAGATGCTTTTTCTCGTCCCGTGTAAAGGACCCGCGACACGTGCGCTGGTAAGGAATTCCAAGACTTAATTCATACCTTCTGGTGTGCAACGGTAGACGATGGATTTCCCGCCTGTCACGAGCGGGATATGATGAATAATATTTCTTCAATCATTTTCATGGATTTTTTTATTATTTACTACCAATTACGTGACCGTGAGACGCCACGTGCCTCAGCTCTGTCGCTATAAATCAGTTTCCAGCTGCTGCTGCCGAGGGTGCAGCTGTTGGAAAGCGACTCAAGTATGAGACGTGCAGACTTTGCAGTGGAGACGTTGGGCTACACTGCAGTGTGGCAGCTACAAGATTTGTGGGGTTAGGACATCGGGCACAGAATTATGGTGAAGTCAGGAGAGCCACTCGCCGAATCGTACTTTGCTTTTCCCGTCCGGATACTTCCCGTCAAAGTTAGTGAGGACTCGTACCGACCAAAACCGTACAGTCGCCTTGGGTCATCAGTTACCTGGTAGTCTCTGGCATATCCCTGAAGCCCCGGCTGACCCAGGGACAGCAAGGTCTCTAGAGCGTGGGACTACGGTGTCCATATCTCGCATTACATTGAGGTACGATCGGGCGGGTACAGGTTTGAACGCACAACTTTTTTAATAAAAGTCCAGCACCAGTGTGATTAACTGATTAGTTTTTTTAAATAAATAATCCATAATTTTATAAAAAAAATTATTAAAGGCCTATAACTGCTAACTGGAACTATTGGCCTGTATTATTAGGTAGATATCCTTCATTTGGTAGGTCTTGTATAATGTGCAAAAGATATGTCTTCGAGTTCTTCGAGTCGGACATAATCACTCCACTGACTTTGCTGGAGGTGTTATGCGTGTATCCTATTATTTTTCGCGCGACTAAAAATAGGATCTTATATAATATCTCTCAGTGCAGTGTATCTTGGCAAAGGCCTCCTCTAACACATTCCACTGTTTTCTGGCTTTACTCGCCCTCTCTGTATTGTCATATTTTTCATTACTAGAATTTTCGTATACCAATAGGTATAACGTTAATCATAGTATCGAACTAGTACCTTTTGAATACCGTATTATTAACATAATAATAATAACTTTTTATTGCCGGTAATCCTACAGTTTACAATGTGTTTCAAATGTAACGTGAAGACAGCGCATGTCGCATGCTACCATAGCCCACGGTAAATCCTTTCAGGTGCCGCGTATGCTTGTTTGCTACGTACCTAGTATAAAAAACCAGAGCTAGCACTTGCTGAACCCTTCAGTTAGGGAGGTTATGTCGGACTTAAGCTGACTAAAACGCATGGAGTTCTTGGGTCTGTAGTTGCCATAGGTGAGATAGTAGCCAATATATCTCTCGCATCCCTGCAGACCAGAGAGGTACACTTTGAGCCACTATCGCGGCCCGCTTCTACTAGGGTAATAGACAGTTCCACCTGTCCAAGCTCCGACGCCCGCGTCATCCCCACTCATAGCGAGCTGTGCGGGCCCAGAGTCCTCTCCGAATCCGTTCCTCCGCCTTCCTCTCGACCATTACCTGCTCGAAGAAGGATGTAGCGGAAGCCTAGACGCTACCGCATTATACTGCCTGCAGTGAGAAAGGCGGCGTGTGAGAGAACTTCCACTTCTAGGACTGCCACTAGGACTCACCTTCTCCTACGCCGGACGTAGTCAGCGTGTGCAGTCCCGAGGATAAAGTAGACTTCGGATACATGATAAGGAAGTATTCTGTGCTCCTGATCCCGAGATGAAAGCTTCAAATGTGATGGGCTATGACTCAAAGCCATTAAGATATAAGAGAAGGAATTCCCACAGTTTGATTTCACAGTTCCATTCGTTGTACAGTCACCTGCAATAATATGTATACACTTTGGAACCTTGTCACAAAAATAAATGACAAGTCAACATTATGACATGAAACGGTAAAATTCGACAAGTTTAATGTGAAAAAGTTCTAAAACGTATACATATTATTGTAGGTGACTGTAGGTACTCAGACCGACTAAAACTGCACGGCAACAGAGAATCTCCAGTACCAAAGTGTAAGGTTACCTACTCAATAAGGCATTTTCCTCTATTGTATTCTTGTCATAATGTTGAGAGGAATTTTAATGTGGTTGAGTATCATAAAAAATTATGTGGAAAACAAGGTCAAACAGTATAACAAGTTCTTACTTCCTACATTTTAATTATATTATACATATACCACAATTACTATTATACTGAATTATAATATTTAACAAGTTTGACCTGTGAATATAATGACAGCCTTCTGTAGTGTGGCGGTAACGAGACAAACTGAAAAAAAAAATTATAGATAGGTCTTTCGCCGCACTTGTACCGATTTCAAAAGTCATTATGAGATTCAGTCATTTTGCAACACAGTCATTTTGGGAATTAGTCATTCTAAAAAAAAGACCAATCGGAGATTCGAGTGTTTGGTATTTGTGCTTTATGAATCGGAAGGTTTCTATGCATGAATGTCATTTGCATTGGTTAGGCCGCCCAGATGTCATGCGAACATCTATGATAGTCGTTACGGATTTTAAAAGTTAAGCAACTGGTCTAGCTGCAATAATTATCACCAATGGATTGAAGTCAGATGACAGTTGTTTCACGGAAAACGTTGAAATTCAATCGCGTCACGATTGGACTGGAAAAGGCCGACTTTGGACTGCAACCGGGGCTAACAATAGCGGGCAGGGAGCCCTAACTACTGAGAAAAAAATTCTCACTAGTTCCATGGAACTAATTGTTGGTGGAACTAGTGAGAATGATCCTTTTTTATCGTGCGAAAACTCCCAGGAGCCGGTGGGGTGGTTATGTTGGACTTACCTATTAAACCGTGAACCTATTAAACCGCACGCCGTCTTTGGGTCTTTAGTTGCCGGAGGTGAGATAGTAGACATGTGATCGTCGTCTTGTAGAATGGAATAGGAATAGATTGATCAATGTATGGGTTTGAGATTCGTTCACGCCGGTCATTATAAACGACAAAACAAGTATCAATCTCATAATATTGAACACGAATTGTCAAGAATTGTCTACGGGTCTGGAATAAAATATTTTTATATAGTTGCAGTGTGTACCTAAATTAAATTACAAATTAGCGTACGTAAACGTAACTCCTACTAACTGAACTGCTCATTGATTTTTTAATAATTATTATTGCGTGGTTCCCGGCTGATTAGAATCCATCTCTTTCCATTCGGTGTCGTACAAGGTGTCTAAGAGATAGGGCTGCTTAACATCAGACAAATGAATACAGTAGGCTTAGCACGAAATACTGTGTAGCTGTGGTGGACAGAACGGTGCATTGCGATTGGCGGACTACACACGCACACAGGTTCACAAGAGGCAGACTGCCAATCACAACGCTCCGTTCTCTCGAAACCTTTACATTACGAATGCGATAGGAGATCATGCTAGTGCTGCAATCCAGACTCAGCCTCAGATACATGGCTTGAGTCAACAGTAGTGCCTGTAATACAGCAATAAGCTCACCCCCTATTACGTGGGGTCGAATACCTACATTTATTGGTGAAATGTGGCTGTTAATCCCTAATTCTGTCTAACCCTTTGCTTAACCCTCCGTGTGTAATAAATAATAATGTTTTCCTGTTTCTTCTGTTAAGCCGACGGCATTTCCACTCTCACCATAGTGACCGAATTGGTTTTAAGTTGCCAACGTGGTGTAATAATTTGTTTCTCGGCAGCGCCGCTATTCACGAAGAGTGCCCGAGCATAGGTTTCATTCTTTCGGAAGGTTTTCTACGTCCCTTCCCGAGGTTTTCCCTCAAGGCGAGGGCGGGCGGGCCTGGGTGTGACTAATTGAAAGAGATTAGAACATAAGGATACTGGGATGATGAAATTAAAACACAGATGAAGTACTTAAACTAGAAATCAAATTGTATTATCACAGTTAAAATACAACATAGGCTATTTATGATTCAAAGCATTTTATCATACCTTATTTTACTTAATCGAAGAAGCCTAATAAATGAACATTATAATATATTAGAGCAGAGATTAAAATAAGCCTCTTAGAAGAATAATAGTGCTCATCTAAGTCGAAATCATTAAAACACTACATGATTGGGCTATTTGTTACGTTCCTACTGGGTTTTTCTTTATGGCTAAGTTTAAGCCGCGTCACAGTTAGCCTGGAAAAATCGGACCCCGGTCACCTATAGGTACTTACGCAAAGATGATGATGATGATGATGATGAAATTCAATGAATGGATAGAAAGAGCTCAACTTATTTTTTTTCTGTATGTATACGCAGCGGTATGAGATTCGAAACATAAATAATTCCAAAGTCACCAAAAGTCTCGAGCCTCTGCAGCTTCGTAGAGATGTAGCCTCATTGGTGGTTTTCCACTGGCTATACCATAAGTGTTCTGATAAGCTCTTCTAACTGGTCCCACCCTCTCCTTTCGAACACAGGACAGCGCGCGCAGGGCTTAGATGTCTCCCACATACAGTATGACCACCAAGATCTAAGCGGTTCTGCGACTCTTTTCTGTGTCGCACAATTAGGTAGGTATCTGCCAGCACGCGTGTTTCCTTCTTCCCTTAAGCGACAACAAACAACTGCCGAGGCCGTCAGGGTGGAGACCACCGTTCCAGGGACAGCGGGCGTTGTTTTGGACCGCACCTCTGATTGCCATCAGGCGAGGTGCATCAAATTTGACGACCTAAGTATAAAAAGGACTAATTCTACCCACATTATACTACTATGATTATAACAAAGCTGCAATTTCGTTGTAAACTGCGGTGAACTAATCATAAATGTAGAGTTATATTCGGGCCAATTATAATAAATCAATTTCCTTGAGTAAAACGTACGATAAATGAGAAAAATGGGTAAAAGCATAAAAATCTATAGAGAACAGAGAAAGCACCATGAACTCAAGACATTGGAATGCATAAACAAGATTTAATACACACAATTCATTATAGGAAAATAGTCAAATTACCTATAATAATACAACTAATATTGAGTAATAGATGTAAATTTGAATAACAACATAATAAATAAAAAAAAATAAAAATAAAATAGATGTAAGATCTCGCCAGCTAAATGATTGTAACAATAGTTTAAAAATAATCCCAAGCTATATAAGGTCGTCGCGCTTAACACCACATGATTGAAAATAGTATCGTTTCGGGTAAGTGTAGTGTGTGTAGCATTTTATTATTTGTGTAACTATGTATCCTACATTTATTGAATGAAAAAAAAAACAAAATGACTTACGAGATATTAGAACCAAAACGACGATAATATGTTACAAATTGTTATTCTTTGATAACGTTGCAACCATAACCTCAAAACTAAATCGCATTAATTTCACTCATTTGTTCCATTCATTTACTTTTTTCCTATATTTTATCAGTAAAGAACTTAACATAACTAGTATATTTTTTATTTATTTAATCTATAGCTAGTTGTCTAAAAGATCCGTCAATCCCGAAAAGCTCGTCGTAGTTTGTAGGCCTTCCAGGTCGAAGGGATTCATTAGCTTTAATTGACTCTTGTTCCTTGAACCAGCCCTTGAATGCTGTTAGTTTCTCTACCCACTGTTCTGTAAATATAAGTTGTATATGTGAATAAAGAAATACTGGAAAATGGGTAATTTTTTTAATTAGATTTTCTTAGCTTTAGTTGCGTCAACTACCTGTTAAAGTAAGGGTTTACGTCAAATTTAACATTAAGAGTAACATTGATTTTAATGGCTTCTGCTAAATGTGTTGCAATTTATCTTTTTGATAGAATCTGATGTTAACAATTAACAGTAGCCAGCCGAGCGTGGCCGGTTACGGTTAGCGTCAAGTTATGACGTCATTTTAACTATTGTCAAATGGTGCAACCGGTTGTATACATGAATTGATAAAAAGAAAGTAATTATTTCAGAATACTAAAGTAATAATTTATTCGGTAAAAAACCTCAAACGTGATATCTTGAATATCTAGATTTGCAGCTGCTATATTTTATTATTACTTACTGTGAATTTCGTCAAATGTACCACCTGTGCCATCGTACTCTGCTGGTAACAAATCCTTAGGAATAAATTCATGGAGGCCGGTGTAGTCTTTGTGGAAGTGGATCTGGAAAATAATGATATGAATGTGATAACAACATCACCATGGGATAATACTGTTGATTTGCAGAACTTCAATACAAAGAAGTTGGTAATAGCCCTGTTGGTTTGCTGAATTTGTGTACAAAGAAGTACCAGTAGCATTACAATTTGATTGGAATAGATCGAATTAAATCAGGTTACAATATTTAATTGATGTGTAGATCGAGTATTCGTCTAAATTGAATGAAACCATTTTGATATGCGACGGTTAAACGATGTTTAAGAATAATTTTAAAAGGAAACCTGAAACCTTTAAATGTATCTCAAAATATACTATGAATCAAATTTAATTATTGGTAGATAATATGGAGGAGCTATAATTGTTACAGAATTGTTACATTACATGCAATGTTTATTAAGTTAACATTAGGTTAAACAATTTTATAATTCCTAGGTGTATAATATTATAATTGCAAGTGCATCTAATTGTATTTACAAGAAATTACCGCCTGGTACTACAATTCTTGGAAACTTCTTCATCTAAGGTAATTGCGCATATCGCAAGTAGTTTCCTTTTAATTACAGTTACAACATATTTTAGACTTACGCCAATTAAATTGTGATTATAATAACTTGCAATTAAAATCTTAAGGCTGTGAATTCTCGTAATATTGAATTATTCTTTCGGTAGATCAGCCTTGTCTTGAGAATAGAACATTTATATAAATCGACCTGTGTATAGAATAATTACCCATGCAAAAAGTTACATTGCTTGTAAACTGTACAGCACTAGCATGAACTCCTATCGAATTCGTAATGTAAAGGTTTCGAGAGAACGTAGCATTGTGATTGGCAGTCTGCCTCTTGTGAACCTGTGTGCGTGTGTAGCCCGCCTTTACATTACGAATTCGATAGTATTTCGTGCTAAGGCTACTGGGTTTTTTGTATTATGTCGTTAGTATTATCATAACTTAATAATAATATTGATAATTACAAAATAAAAAATCTCAAGAAGATAAAGAATAGGTTACAGTAAGTTTTGTGTAAAAAATACCCCCAATCACTGTTCTGTAAAGTACGATTTGAACTTGATAAATTGGATAGGTCGTAATTATTAATATCTTTATTACTAAAGATTGGTATACTTACTCTGCCCTTCATTTTCTCTTTCAAAAAAGGTTTGACGAGGTTGTATATGGCATCTATGATTGGAGATGTATTGATCACATGTACCTCTTTTAGTTTGACCGGATACGCCTCCTATAATTTTATTAAATAGAAATTATTTACTTCTCTTCTGATTATAAGGAAGAATATTAATTATAATTTTGAATATACAACACTAATTTCTATTTTTATCGAATCGAGTACATACATGTTATCAAAGGTATCTACAGTTCGATTAGAAAGATTAATATTATTAAATATATTAACAATTTCAAGTTTTTGTTTCACATGGTACTTTTAGTAACAGAATTTCAAAATGATATTAATAAGACCATGATGTATTTAATAAAAGTTTGGAAAATAAAAATCAGAATCAAGAATCATTTTTTCTGTATAGACCATTAAAGGCACTTACAAAACGTCAATACTTATCAGCAATATTTTATAAAAGTACGCAAATGGACCACTGCACCGGTTTGAAACGCGGCCCCGTTCCTTTTTTGGTCTATTTGAATCATCACTTAGTAGACTAAGTGATGATACAGAAATTAGCTTAAGTAGCAAGTTGAGTGAACAGCTCATTTCCAGGCTTGTTTATCATCCAAATGTTTTAATAATAATACAGCAATGTTTTAATATTACATATTGCTGCACATATTTATGTATTCATCATATTATTATTTGAATTTTGTTGATGTAGTGTTAAGCTATTTGATTTTACTTACTTGAGCACAAACTAAGAACTTCTTCAAAACTGCCGGTGATAACCTGCCTAGATGGCTGGGCTTCACGATGCGAGCATCCATAATGTACACTTCACCTGTAACTCCTGGAGTCGGTTCTCTTAATCTGATATCGCCAATCATCAAAGTAAGTTTGAAAAGATCGTTGAGTTGACTTGGATCCAAGCTCATATCTTTAGCTGAAAATTAATTATCATTTTGTGAATATACAAATACAAATACGAAAGATGTCGTACTGGAATTCAGTTTTGCACGAAGTGTCTTACAACCAGTGGTTACGTAAGAGGAATTTCCTCATAGGTTCCTAGTTATCACTTTCTGCCCAAACGAGTGGTGCAATCGAAAAGCTTTCCTGCCAGAAACAGTAATACGTGCTTCTAACATGAACATTTAAAAAAATAGACTGGACAATCATTTTAAATATTAAACACAAACGTAGTGATTTACACGCATCAGCTTTAAGCTGCTAGTGTATCAAATAATAACAGTAATTATTACGTGCCGTGTCGAGAACAGTAACTGCTTTCTGTATTGAGCTAGTCAGATGTTTTTGGAGGCTCTTGGCAAACAGTCCGTGGACTAATACATTATATGTTGGCACAATTATTGCCGGATTCACATTCCTTACGTCGAGACCTTGTGAACCAAATACTCATAGTAATACTTCATTTCTTTATCTTTTTCGGTTTTCACGAGATCATCATGTGTGCTTTAATCGATCTACATACATAATATATAAATCGTTTTCGTGCTCACGCCCGTAATCCCCGAAGGGCTAGGCAGAGGTGTATTAAACACCCACCTTCCGGTAACTATGATTTTCGGTCCCACATAATAGGGGGCGAGCCTAGTGCCGCTAATCGGGCATAAAAAATGGGTATGCCGAAAATTTTGCAGCTAAATAAATTTGGAAGAATCTTTTATGACCCGATTCCTTGCTATGCGGTGTAAATCGTAAGGAAATTAATTACGTGCTTAGCCGCACTAACACGGTAGTAGGTAGACTCTCCAGGACGTTAACTGGTAATAACTTCTTGGAGAGTCTCAGACGATCTATCTCACTATGTATATAGGTTTATATTTTTTTTTCATGCCAAATAATATATGTTGTGTACCATAAGTACTACCAGGGGCCTTCGGCCTCGGGAGCGTTCCCCTTACACCCTGTAATAGGTTTATATTTAATTCAGTAATTAATATTAAAGCTTACCTGTACAAATTGAAACTCTTCTGCCATCCGGTGTAAGACCAGGCATTGTGGGGCCGTATCTAAAGCAGGAAAATACACATTAGTAGCATAAAGATTATTCTAAATACTAAAAACTCTTTTGTTGTTTTAAAACGAAATCTTATTTTCAACTTAAAGACAAATGTGACTAATCATACATATCTTATATATAAAATTTCCATATCACAATGTTAGTTACCGTACTCCTCCGAAACGGCTTTACCGATTTTTACCAAATGTACGTATTCAGTAGGTCTGAGAATCGGCTACTGTCTATTTTCTATACCCCCTTTTTTAATTTATGGCACGTCAATTTGACTTCAATTCGCTTGATGTTAAGCTGAAGGCAAAGTCTCATGAAAGAGGGTCACCATTGCCAACACGTTCAGTGCTACAATGGAGGCGCTCAGCTTGATGGCCTCACCAGATGCTTTTTCACGCCCCGCTTAAAGGACCTGGGACTGTAGGAAGAAGGAAACACGTGCACCGGTAAGGAATTCCAGGACTTAATGATGCGGCAGAGAAAAGACTCACCGAACCGCTTGGTTCTTGATGGAATATTCTGCACCGTATGCGGGTGACATCTAAGCCCTGCACGTGTTGTCCTGTGTAGGAAAGGGGAGGAAGTGATAAGGGTTGTTCACCCTTAAAATTTTTTAGGAACTAGAAATAATTTATAAGGTAAAATAACGTTTGCCGGGTCAGCTAGTTTTGATATAAATACACGTATTTCTTGTTTAATGGATCTTTTTTTCACAGCTTTAAGGTGTTGCCGATCTGAGTTTTCGGTATCAATTTCAACTTGATTGAATTGAATTGAACCTACCTACACGCATTCCTGAGATATAGTTTAAACCGATAGACGGACAACGAAGTAGGCCTTTATGTGTTCTATATTTAATTCTCGAGGCACGGAACCTTAATAACCAACAAATCAGCCTTATGGTCGAGAGGTCCCGGGTTCAAATCCTGGCCATTACACTACCGACGTGAACCCACTTCTATCACAATCCATTGAGCAATTTTCGCTGCTAATATTCTTATACAAAAAAATTATAAATAAAACAAGTTACCCTTTCTGCATCAGGTCAGATAGTTCTGGTCTTGTTACATCTCTGTTTTTGAAAAACTCGGGGCAGGCGGTCCTCATGGTGAAGTATCTGTCCAACTTCACTTTGCACCTCTCCAAGGAGAAACCACATCCTCGTAGGAATGACAACAAACAGATTTCATCTGCGGAAATGAAATAATAATAAAATGTTGTTTATAGTCTTATTAGATTAGTTTCTAGTCCTAATATTACACATTGAAAAAATATTTACATAAAACATAACATAACATAAACTCACGCCTATATCCCCGAAGGGGTAGCCAAAGATGCTGGCGCCCACATTTCCCCAGTTTATGTTTAGGCCCCAATGTAATAGATGGTGAGCCTATTGCCATTAACCGGGCACCTATAAACCTGTGATAAATACACACACATAACTTCGAAAGGCATCGAAAACTCATTGGTGTGTTCCATGGTAAAACCTGGGATCGAACCCGAGACCTCAGCAGCTCATTACCCATACCACTAGGCTATATTTACAGTCCGGTTTTCCTTAATTATTTACGTTGATCTGTGGATACCATATTATATTTATTTGTTCGATCTTCATGAATACTCCAAATCAGGTCGTTAATGTTATACATTTATGTGTACCAATAAATTATGCAAATAGCATCAGTTCACTTCTATTATTAGTCAACTTCTAATCGTATAACTGGTTTGATACCCTTGCAAGTTTAGTGTCCTTTATACGTCACATAAAGCCCAAAACACACATAGCGCGGAGCTGTTCCAACCCGCAACGTGTCTATTTTTTTTAGTCCTTATAATTTAATGGACTACAACTGCACACAACTCGGGCGCAGGTCGTGTCAAGGGCGGTTCCAGCGTGGGGGCCGTGGGTGTCACACGCACGCTTTAGAAACCATGACGCGAGTGCGGCGGGTCGGATCCAAAAATGGTTATGGCTCTCAACGAAAAAAGATATTGAATGTGTTCGTAACAAGCTTGCTTGTTTTTTTAATTCTCTACGAAATAATATTTTCCATATTCGCGGGTATCAATTAGTTGCAGACCGCCTCCAATCGGTCGGGTCGATATGGGAGGTCTATGTTGAGCAGTGAACGTCCTATGGCTAAAATGGTGAGACTTTTATATTACCATTTTATTATTCATGCTCTTCTTTTCTTCATCCTAGTAGCATTAATTTCGCTTAATAGCGTTATTTTTCCTCTTAGAGTCTAGGGTCCGGCATTTATTTCTTAACCGTTTTATGACATTCTCTAAGGCTTGTAATGAACGTTCCTAATTGTTACATATTTTGTAAATAAGTAGTGTCCCGTTTGCCTTATAAACATCTATTGCAGTCGTTACGGGTAGTTGGAGCCCTTTCAAGTCTGACTAGCCTAACTGCAGAACTTTGATATCGCTAATTTATTTATGGAGGTCCGATGGCAGTCAGTTCACGGAAAATATCGTGCTGCAGCCGCATCTTAGTTAGACTAGAAAGCCGACCACAACTGAGTAGGGAATGAGCTCAGAGAATGATTGTTAATAATAGTGCACTAAACATACCCCACTCGTCAGGCAAATGTGGCTGCTTCTTCAACCAATCTTTTATTGTAGCAAGATCTTGATCTCTCGTGCTTGCATCTTTATATAAATCGTCACTAACATTATTCCACGACTCGCCTGTATGCTTGACCATTATAGAAGCTGTCGCCATATTGGATCTGGAAAATACAAAATTTAAGTTCAATAAGCTCGTTGAAGTTAGATTAGTATACATCTAACATCTACACTAATATTATAAAGAGGAAAGATTTTTTTTTGTTTGTTGGTTTGTAACGAATAGGTTCCGAAACTACTTGACCGATTTCATTAATATTTTCACTTGTCTAAAGCTACAATATCTAGAAGTAACTTAGGCTATAGGTATATCATCACGCTACCATTCAAGGGAGCTGAACAATAATCATAGATCTCAATAGATCCGTTAGATTTTTATACATTGGCGCTAATATCCATACCAATTTCCGCGACATCGGTTCCGCTACTGAAACTGTCGTATTGCGTTTTTACTAGTTTTTTCAGTTATGTGAGTTCAACCGACAGCTGTTGTGAACTACGATAGGCCTCGCCAGTATTTGGGGTTAGATGTCAACATTCAACCCCCAAATACTAATACCTCAAGATTTACCAAGTTTTTTTTTGTCTGTGTTTCAACCATAGTTATCTTCGTAAACATGACTATAAACCTTCTGATGAAAATGACAGCGAAGTGAACTGTATACCAGTAACCTGAAATACTTAGAAAACCACCATGGCACACACCAATGACTTTTCGATGCTTTTCGAAGTTATGTGTGTATTTATAGCAGGTTTATAAGTGCCCGTTTAATGGCAATAGGCTCGCCACATTGGGACCTAAACATAAACTGGCGAAATGTGGGTGCTAGCACCTCTGCCCTACCCCTTCGGGGATATAGGCGTGAGTTATTATGTTTCTTTGTTTAAGTTTCAATTAAATTTATGTTCGGAAACTTGACTTCGGAACTATATGTACTTACACGTTCTGATTTAAAAGATCTACTGTGCGTACGTCCGGGTTTATATTGCGAAAATCTTGCTTTAATGTGATTTATTCTTTGCAACATAATTATGATTCATCATTTAGCAGTGTTGTGCGTAAAACGTGATTGTAAGAAACCGGTTTTTATAGCGATTGAAACATTGCATGTTGATGTTTAAGGCGGAATAGATAAGTAATTATGTAGGTAGGTACATATTTTAATTAATAAACTAGTTGCTTCCGACTCATAATAGCCTTAATTTTTTACTACACTGCCTAGGCTGAGTATCGACAACCTAGCTTTATTTTTATTATTAATCTGTCGGTAAAATGGTGAAAATAGTAAATAAGATTGTAATTGTCAAAATAATACTTCTTCTTCTTCTTCTTCTTCGGGAGTTGACTTTTTTAAGCAGATTTGCCGCAATTTCGCCAATGTCAAGTGGTAAATGTAATACAAAATTATTAATGGCGACGCCAATCTCAAGTTTTTCAAGAAAGTCGGTCAGAGCCACGTTAGCCACGCCAGTAAATTTGTTTCCGTGTGTAAACCTCTCGAGATCAGGATGTCGATCAGGACGTGTGTTTGAATTTTAGGGGGCAAATTAATACGTACTGTTCGGTACTGTAATCAAAGACAAATTAACAAGATTTGACATTATTGACGGGAAAGGGGTGACCTCCTTTATTTCACGGATTAGTTGGTTTTACTTTAAAGGTATTCATGCCCCCTAAAATTCAACCACACGTCCTGATCGACTACCTGATCTCGTGGGGGGCGGACACACGGAAACAAATTTACTGGCGTGCCTAACGTGGCTCTGGTAGAGTTTTTTAAAACTTGAAACTTGACCTTTGAAGCCATTTTAAGAAAAGAAAGGAATTCATTTCAGGCGATATACATAAACAAAAACATAGATTGTAAAGGTTACAAAATTACATTGACTTCTCCAGAAAATTCAATAATCGAAGTTTTTGTGCACTCCGGTTTATAGATGAAAAAGTTTTTGAAGATAATTAAGATGTCGACATGATTTGCTATTATTTCGTATTGACGTCAAAGAAAAGGTTCATGAGTACTAACGTTACTCGCCCGTATAGAATTTTTTGTCCAACGCCCGAACTGGCCGATTAAAAAATAAAAATCATGCAGATCAATGACGTCACTATTCACAAATAACATGATAACCTCAAACCTTTGCAGGGGCTCTACTCCGAAAAACGAAAAGCAATCGTATCCGTTAACGTTTCGGTCATTTAGTGCCGATAGTGTTTCGTTTCGGATTTCGAATCCGTCTTCGATTGTTTGACATCGAGGTTGTCGATCGTTATCGTAGAGATGTTAGCAGATTCCCACCTCTACCATGGTGAATATTTTGTGCACTAAGCACGAAAAACTATCGAATTCGTTATCTAAAGGTATCGTTACAATAAAATATATTGGGGGAGGGAGGGGAATATACCACTCTCCCACGGTTTAACAGTCCCAAAGACAGCAACAGCAAAATATTACTAAGTAATTGTCATAGAAAGGAATGCCAAACCGCACCCCTCAAAGCTAGTAATAAGATTTCTTACCCGAAGAGGTTTATTCTTCGCAATAGCGGCATATTGCACATACAACAACATGTCTCTTTTTTAGTTATATATTATAATATTATATCCACTTTATAGTTCCTTCGCACACTTCCAAGGAATAAATACTTAATCATAATAAATAAACATTCTAGAATAATCTACACAACGCCACCTAGATCCATGGTACACATAGTTTTGTTTGGTTCTGGAATGCGGATAAACATTCTTAGATACCTTATTTGTAAATATATACACGTTATACAAAAAGTTTATATGTATAGAAAAGCATCTTCCTTAGAAAAAAATTAAGCTATCGTTGTAGTATTTTGCAAAACATAAGCCAAGGCATTATATTTCGAATATTACTTATTCACACTATTTATAATGAAACTTTATTTGATCAAGCACTAGTGCACTACAAGGTATTTAATTTACTAACAATGTAATCATTGTTTATATGCGTTTGGCATATAAACAATGAAAACCTGGCAGTTTTTTCTGAGTTCAACTAAATTTTTTGCACCACGAATAGGAATTGCAATATGGGAAACTTGCGCTAATAACCGTCTGATCCGCTATTATCAAACATTTAATATATTCGGCAAATTAAAAACTTGTTTCTTGACAAAATAATCATGTTTTAATGAATTATTTATTATGCATTGAACATGTGATTACGGTGTTATGACTCTGGTATTCGTCCTGCAGCTGTCGTAAAATGTAAACCGCGTAAAACTGATAGCATATTGACATTGTCAAATCAAAATATGCTGTTCTGTTGTACAATTTTTTCATAAGCAAATAGCAATTTTGATCAAACGGTAGATGTGTTTAATGGGCTTGTATTGATACATAGCAATAACTAGTCCATTAACATGAACAGACGTCTTGAAAAAGATAGTTGTGATTCTACATTAGACTGAATTCATAAGGCAGAAGTTCGGCTGTTATGTTGAACTCAGTGTACCATAAAACTAATTAATTCATTGATTCAATGCATAAACACCAATCACTAAATAATGTAAAAGAGTATATTGATAGACGTCTGACAGTGAACGTGTAGCATGACCTCTCAATATAAGAATATCTGCAAGACGTAAATTTGTAAAAAGAAAATAATATACCTATTGCAAAAGCTCTATTGATATTATTAATGATAATAGAGATCAAAATAATTAATCTTTACATATAAAAATGAATTGATGTTCGTTAGTCTCGCTAAAACTCGAGAACGGCTGGACCGATTTGGCTAATTTTGGTCTTGAATTATTTGTGGGAGTCCAGAGAAGGTTTAAAAGGTGAATAAATATGAAAATGCTCGAAATGGAGGAACGGGAACGTGGTAAGAAGTCCACGCGGGCAACAGCTAGTGATTTTATAAAAAAAACTTAATGATTTTATAATCTACGCAAAATGTACCGCTGAGTATATTAACAGCACACGTGTATGTAACATACATAACATAACAACGCAGACATTTTACACAAATTAGTATTGTATTGATATAAATATACATGAGTAACCAAGTCTAGATATAATGATTCTTCCCTATTAATATCTGTGAATAAAAAGCGGTAAAAGAAGTATGAATCTGGTTAAATTCTTAGCAGTTAATCGTGATTTAATATTGATATAACATAACATAAACTCACGCATATATCCCCGAAGGGGTTGGCAGAGGTGCTAGCATCCACATTTCGCCAGTTTACATTAAGTCCCAGTGTAGGTGGCGAGCCTATTGCCATTAACTGGGCACTTCTATAATCAGCAGTTCATTACCCATACCACTAGGTGTTTCTGGTGTTTCTAATTTTACAGACTCTAGTTTCTTAACGTTAAATAGGTACCCTTACATGTAATGCAGCACATTATTATGGTTTAAAGTTCGTATATATATTAATATATCAAAAGAAACAGAATTAATAAAAGCATTTTTTCTTTTTTGTTAATTGCACTCCAAAAATAACTGCTATGGTGTCAGCGGTACTGACATTATTCTCCTCTTGGGTTGCAGGGGTCAGGTACCACTTCAATAAAGGGTATTGAACTAAAACCGGTTACGTTTCAGCCTCGAATAAGTTCAAAGTAGGTACTTTAACGTATTTAAGGTTACATAATGTGTGCGAAAATCAGTTTCTACCGAAGGGAATAAAATATTCAGTTCCTTGAGCTCAATATTTACTTATAATAGTCATTTTAAAGTGCAAATACCAATAGATAATCATAGATTTTGGGGCAAGTCAATTTGAGTTCACCTCGTCTGATAGTACGCTGAAGACAAAGTCTTAGGAAAGAGGATCGCCATTACAAACATACAGTATTACAATGTGGCGCTTGACGGCATCATCAGATGCTTTTTCACACCCTTTCGATAACATTCTAATTGTTGTATCATATTTTTAATAATTTAGTTAATATCATTTTTATATGTGGGATGATGAAGATTGAATCGATAAACAAAAAATACGTTAGAGCGCCACCATTGTAGCACTGGACGTGTTTGCAATGGAGACCCTCTTTCATGAGACTTTGCCTTCAGCTTAACATCAGGCGAGGTGAAGTCAAATTGACGTGCCATAAATAATAATGAAAAAAACACGCAAACGATATCACTGAAAGAGAAGGAAAACTAGGAATAAAACTCTGTACCAACCCGTTTGGCCAGCGTGCAAACAGTTTGCAAAGATTCTAAGTTGTCTAAGTCCAGCAATGGACTACAATTGAATAATTAATAAACTGATGATGTTTGAATAACTAACACACCAATATACGTATTGTGATCATGTGCTATGACAATGTACGTAATGTGTAATGGTGATCATCTACCCTTTTTTTTCTCGTGCGCCAAACTCCCACGGATATCAATCCCACCGGAGCTGGTGAGAGAGGTTATGTCGGACTCAAACCGACCAAAAGGCACCCCATCTTTGGGTCTCTAGTTGCTGGAGGTGAGATAGTAGCGAACATATCCCTCGCACCCCGGTGGAACCGGGGCGGTGACTCTCTTCCCTGAGACTTCGCCTACAATTTACCAAAATAATAACATAACAACATAACATAAACTCGCGCCTTTATCCCCGTAGGGTTAGGCAGAAGTGCTAGCACCCACAATAATAAATAATGTTTAATTAATTAGCGGACCCCGGACTCCGAGGCGAAGGCTTCGGATGCGACCGGGACTAACGCTAGGATGATGATGATGATAAATAATGTATTATTGATGGTACAAAACCCTTGTTTAATGAAAAAACTCGAACTTGTCCGATATTTATTGTGGTTGGGCGTATCCACATAAGTGGAGGCCGAAGTCGCTGGCGCGGAATGCATCAATTATATTCGAGAATCTTCATCGGTTTAAATTTACTGTTATTCGGTTGGTTACATCATTAATCTCAAACCCAAAAGGTATAATTATTTTAGTGGATGATTCACTTCACAGCCTTCTCAGTCTGTGGTTATTTTAGCTTTTAAAGTTTAAAATAACAAGGCGGATGTTTTTCTATTGGTACCATCTGAGCACCCCATACCTGGGGGCTAGACCGTGGTCCCTATACCAACCGTCATCTCGAGAGGATCTCCGGTCTGCCGAGGTGCGAGGGCTACTATCGAGATAGTAGCGAACATACCCCTCGCATCTCGGCAGAGACGGCGATAACCTCTCTAATCGGCTCCACAAAAAGCGATGCATTCGCGCACAAAGAAAAAAAGTATCGTCTGAGCTTACCCACCATTTTCGCATAATATTAGCTAGGTCTAGACTAAAATTACTTAAAACACGTATAGACTAACAAATGTTCACTGAATGGAACACTAAACAGGTATATAACGCGGCTCCGTTCTGAAAAAACTCCGGCAACAAACTCAGCGGTTCTCTTTTTATTTTGTGAACCCTTGTTTTATGTTTTCGAAAAAGCTGCGTCTTTGTTGATTTCATACGAGTATACGGAAATAAAACGTCAAGATTAGATGACATTGACTAACGAATTCATTTCCTTAATGCTATAAAAGGCATATCAAAGTATTTAATAGGCTGGGCACTTGTAAAACCGGTTTTAAATAAGTTTTAAATTAAATAATATTTTAGGTAAGTATTAAATGACTTTTCTAATATAATCTTTTGAATTTCCACAATCTGTAGACGTAGTTATTAATGGCAATATGTATGTTTTTAACAGCTGTTAAAGTGACAACCACACCTGCAAGCCGATACACCTGCTAATTCATAAACAACGTGACTTTCTTCTGGGTTTGGGGACAGCTGGCAGTCTCTTCCGTAAAAGTGAATAAAATAATAAACAAACAGGTTTGTAGGTTCTAAAATACAAGCTTTGGATGTAACCAGAATTGGCACATTGGCACCACTTTAAAACAATTGTTTTACTGAAAAATTTTGTAATTATATTTTAAAACTGCACTTAAATATACTGTGTAATGTAACTATACGTAGGTACATAATTAACATCTGTGTAACGTTAAGTGGTATAAAACAATAATAATAATGTTTGTAATTGAAATGCCTTCTTTTTAATACCACTTGATTAGTTAGCTGATATACCTATATGTGATTTTATTCAGTTTCTAAAAAACAGGTAGGTACCTAACTAAAACCTCGAGCCTCTTAAAATCTATGGGTCACCAACACCACATGCAATAATTCTAAATCATTGCAGAGCGAATCAACTGCCTACGTCTAAAAGAGTCCCTAGGTATTTTGAGCCATATGAAACGCTGAAAGAAAAACGCTAAAATATATAATATTCAAAATGTACCTAGTATAGCGCTTAGGAAGTATAAACATACATGTACCTAAAACTTATTCAGGTTATTCTGGAACACCAAATTCAAAAAGGGTTTTCGTATGAAGGTATGAAAAACTCGTGGTCTGAAACGCCTAAGCACCCTGTTTAACAGAGGCTTTAAATTCTCAATCGGGTATTTTTAAATTTGACTGGTCAATTTAAATTTCCTCAAACTCAATAATGAATCACCTTCCAATTTCAAATATCATTCATATCTTGGACCTCATGAAGATAGTTAATTAAAATGACCAGATTTCACAAGTGGATATAATTGGATGAGGCATACGATATGTAAGGAACCATGATTTGCTCAGGCTGGAGATTTTAGTCAATGATTAAAACCTTCAGCAATTAACCTCCAATGATCTAGACCTCGAATGTGAAAACTAAAGTTAGTGAAACCTAATTTTCTTACTAAAATTTTGCGTTCACGAGTTGCAAATTCACTGAGTAAAATATGATAGATACTTAACTCATTTTAATTTACTATTCGTACCGATAGGTATCCGACTAGTTTTGACTTTAGTCCGGCGATACAACTAAAAAAATTTGATCTTGCTAAATTTGAGGCTTATTTTTGTTCCTGGAACAGGATTTCATGAGAATTGCGGTAGAGAGATCAATTACCCTACCTCCTCCTAAAAGTGGTATTATAACCATCTCACTTGGCTTCCAAAATGTGATGCAGACTCGGACCGTTATCGTCCATAGTCATTAGTGAACTGTAACTTGTAAGACAAGTGTAAATGCGAAGTAAATTGATAAAATAATTGTACATACAATAGTAAAATACTGTTTAGCCCATTTTAACCATGTAACACTAGTTTGTATCCTGTGTATTCTGACACACGCTGACAAGCTGAAATTAAAGTAAGATTGAATTAATATTACTTTTCAGAGGTTGTGGTACCGCCCCAGAAATCCACTAGTTATAGTCATATTTGCCACTGTCCTATAAATAAGCATTTATTTACCATTAGGTGTAACCGACAGCCCTAAGAACAGAGGATGCTTATAGGCCGAAAAAACGCCACAACATGTCCTTATGGACTGGTAATGTGGCACATCAAACGGGCACAACTGCTCTATTCTCGAGCAACGCTTCCGAAAGCCTTTAGTAGTCTCTCAAAACTTCTTGCTTTCTGGGAGGAACTGGGATGGTTGGAGTGAGTGGGAAGACGAAGCACCAGGTGCACAAAGACCCAAACAAGAGGTCAAGTGTGGACAAACCCAGTGTAGACAAACAAATAAATAAAGTCCTAGTTTGTTATAAGTTGCTAGAAGCCAACTAATATATTCATTGATTGGTTCGTCTTCGGCAGCGTTTGAGTTACATAAAGTTCATTGATTAATCAATTCGAAATATCTTTCTTCATTTAGGTCAAAAAGTAACACTTATGAATATCAAAATAAATGGCTCTACTACATATCAATTTATGGCTCAACTCTCAAGGTTTTGAAATTGGTAAAGACATAGGTACACATAAATATTGCCATTACATCTATAAAATGCCATAAAAATTTGTAGGTATCTTTACTACCTAATAAATTTACTAATTGAGAGTGAAATAAAGAGAGAATAAAAGAAAGAAAGAAAAAAAAGAACAAAGGAAAGAAAGAAAAGCTTATAAAGCATACACACATTTAAAAGATTAAATTTATCTATTCCGTTTATTCCACGTGTCTAACACATAAATCTACATATGTATGAATGTCAAAATTTGATAAAATATGTAAAAACATAAAATAAAATATTGACAACCTATATGAATTTAAGATTCATGTCTGTGACTATAAACATTATAATATTAAAACAAAAAATAAAGTAACTAAATCATTCACAGATCATTTTTTAGCTGTTTCCGTAAGTTGGATCTACTGAGAAGATACCAGCAATAAAATGAAGTAGATTATCGTTATCCTTTCTTTTTTTTAATAAAAATAGTTTGTCTCCAATCTCTTGCAGTCTATTTATTTAACAAGAAATTAGCATAACCATGCATTTATATCATTAATGAAGTACAGATAAACAATGTGACCTACGTACCTACGTAAACAGTGTATTCTTGCAAAGAAATGTATTTTTCGAAACACGAAAAGGAATCAAAGTTAATAGTTTAAGCTTCAGTGGAAAACAATGAATCTATTGGTTTATTATTGTCTATTATTGAACCCTAAACCGATGAGCATCATGTATGAAGAAGTTAATGAGAGTGAATGAAGCGAGAGTAGTATGTCGGGATCGTAGCAGATGGAGATCCGTGAACTCTACCTACCCCTATGGGAAACAGGCGTGATGTATAAATCTATTGGCTCACATGTCATCTCAAAAGATGGTCTGCGATAGTCTTTACAGGACCGAAAACGCTGGCAATCTCAGACTCCGGAAAATCAATGAAGTGAAATTCTTGAATGCACTCAGACCCGGTGTCTTAGTGAGGCCCCTTAGACCCCGTCGTGGGGATGTAAGGAGTTCATTTAAAATGAACTCCTTACATCCCCACGACACGACGATCATTTCAAGTTCAACGTATTGGTATCCGTGGGGATTTTCCCATGAAACCTGTATTATAATAGTATAATGTAATCCGTGCCAATACATTGTATTAAAACTATTTAAACTACTTACTATAACATCACTAATGCGTCCAGTTCGTTCCGGTAACTTGTCAGCATCTTTGCAGTTTTTTGTTAAACCAAAGTGCATATTGTAAATGCAATTAAATAATTCATTATTGAGTTTTGAAAACTCCTAGTCACTATTATAATGATTGGATAGAACTCGTAATTTAAAATTTTTTATACGTCCTTACCAGTCTTTAATTACTACCGTGAGTGATGATCAAAAAAAGTCTCTTATCGTTCGTTAACTAAATCCACAAAAAACACTGGTACAAAAACAAATAAATTTCAATATAATTTAGTATAGACAAATATACTTATATATTAAAATATATATTTGCAAATAGCTACAACTTTTTTTTCAACAAAATGTGATAATAATATTTTTAATATTGATTTGTTATGAGCTCCATAAAAATCAACACAAATATACTAACAAGTACCTATATAAACTATTGATATAACATAGGCACTATAAAGAGATTATACTACAATCTATTTCTCACGGGCATGGCGTTTATTATGTGTACCACTGGTAAACATAAACAAATTTAAAATATATATTATTTACAAACAAATAAGTTACAAAAGTTTAAGTATCCACATCCATTTTTTTCTGAATTCAAATCACACGATCATTTAAAAATATTTATAAATTTAATAAAATCATAGTTATTAAACTCACAATAACAAAATATGCCTCTCCAATAAGTGTAACACTTGTTACGTATTTCAACACACTTGTTGCGCGCGCGTCGCCTCTCGAAGAACAAAATTAAATGACAGCGATACAAAACGCGTTGGCCACAAATCTCATAATATCATTAAAAAAAACTTGTTCACTCACCTTCAAAAGTTTACCTACGTCATTATTAATAATACGTGCTATTGAATTAATAATGAAACAAAGTGCGTGGTTTAATTCGCTGACAACTTTATTACAAATGGAATAAAATTCAAATTTACATAGAACAAAAGTTAAGATTGTTTCTTATTGTTTGATTGAGGTTAAGTTTTCATTGTAATTTTTCAATTATTTTTGTGACGTCACTTTTTTGAGTTTCACTAACTGGACTCGCGTGTGTCCAGTATCTCGTGTCCAGTGAGTGAAGAACTCAGTAGGTAGTTAATCATCTTTATCAAAGCTGTCATCCTGTTTTACTCTGGAGTCCGGGATCCACTCTTATGCATTCTCCCGCTGAGGTGGTTAGTTATGGCATTTTGCTAAATATAACCAGTTTCTGGAAACTTTTTTTAGTATATAACAGAAATTTAAGTCTAACTATGTTGATCTAAATACGAAATACAGATTCGTGACAAATACCTGTAAGCAACTCGATGCAGTACGTGGTTTTTTCCATAACTACCTTTTGAGTGTTATTTTATTTTGCTAATTTTTTTTAGTTAATTTTTTGTGTGTATTTGTGTACATTCCTGCATACTTGTGTTATCATCGTGATAAAAGAATTATCAGAAAGTTAGCGCTCCATCATATTATCATATTATTTTTATGATTCTGCCCAACTGCTCATGACATTCACTAAAATGGGAAGCCCCTCTTCCTCTTTTTTTTTGTAATCTTTTATATCATTCTAGGACATTATGGCGTAGCGGTGTCTTCCCATCAACATTTTCGAGGCCTATGCATGCTACGGTAGTATACCTGCTGAATAAAAGACGAGGCTATAGTGTAGGTTTCACTCTCGGGGTCGGAAGGTTCCTTCGCTAGGAGGATAAAATGGTCATAACGCCATCCAGGTCCAAACTAAGCACATTTAAACGAAAAGCTAACTTCAGAATAAAGTAAATTAAAAATTGTTATGAAATTTTACAATTACTTCATTGTTTTGATCTTTCCCAATCAGTATAAAAAGACTGTTTTGTTCTTGCATTGTAGCTTTCGAAAACAATTTTTTTCATTGTTTGAATTTCTTTTTATTAGTCAAATATTATTTCGGTGTGTTGTTTTAGAATTAAACAAACATTGATGGTATTACGAAATGTAGATTATTCACGTGAAATACATTATTACGTAGGTACTTTTTTAGCAAATACCTACAAATAGATATAATTTTGAAAGCGCTGAAGCTTATCTAGTTTTTACGATTGTATTACCCAAAAAATTACCACAATTTTAATACAATTACAAAATACACTGAATTGGAGTCGTTATACCATTTCGTGCCAGGAGCGGTGGACCTTTGGGGAGCTGGGTCAAAGAAGCCTAAGGCCTGATAAGGGAAATCAGGTGGAGAATCAAAGATCCTGATCGCTCCTTATATATATGACTTCATGATATTTCCACGTTAGGTGATTTAATGTTTTAGTGCATATTTTAGGTTTAATGTTTGTTAATTTGATGTAAAATATTTCTATTGTTAAATAAAAAAAAATATGCAATATGTAGTTATAATAAGTAATTTGTGGTTATATTTCCAAAATTTAAATTATATACAAACTTATTATCCTTCCGGGATAAGGAGGCTGCGACAATAGTTAGGTATTTGTTTCTGTAGTAGTTAACAAGCTTTGTCTATGTCATTAAACCTTTCATGCAAGCTCATCCTTTTTTCAATAGATCATCAATTTGGTCATCGTTGGTCTGCGAGGTCGACCCCGCCTGCCCACTCATATAATAATCAAAATATAAATATGGATGCGGAAGGCGGAGTTCCGGCCCCTGTAGACAAATGGCAATTCGCACATGGAACCTTCTATTTTAGTCCATTCTATAAAATGACGACTAACGAATTGACACTTACGATATAGATGTAGGCATTCCCTGGCGGAAACCATATTGAGAATACTAGAAATTATATTGAAATGCTTGAGAGCACTCCTGAAGATGCCTCGTGTAGAGGCGAAACGCATGTCGAGGTATGTTCTTCGCACTTTTGGAATATTGCCCATATACTACAACATCTTCCTTCGGGTAAGAAGTCTTTTTACTTGCTTTGATGGGTGCGGTTTGACATTCCATTCTATGACAATAAGTTATAATTTGCTATTGTTATCGTTGGAATTGTTAAACCTTTGGTGAGTGGTGAGTCCTCGTACCTCCCCCAATATATAATTTCTTGAATTGACACTTGTCTAAGATAGCGGTACTATAATCCCATAGCTCTCTTCTGTCAAAGAATTCAGCCTCATACGA
This sequence comes from Pelosia muscerda, assembly GCA_963691645.1. NCBI lineage: Eukaryota > Metazoa > Arthropoda > Insecta > Lepidoptera > Erebidae > Pelosia > Pelosia muscerda. The sequence goes on from OY829118.1 coordinate 4,982,371, forward strand.
TGCAACTGAATCTGTCTACAGTGATTTATTCAAGTGAAGCGTTGAAGTTTTATTGAAGCGAATTAGAAGGTTCCTACAGGGCAGCCTTACCAAAAGCTACGGTAACCACTTCAATCAAGCTTATCGCAGTCCACTGTTCAACATAGGCATCTTCTTATATTGGGAATTTTTAGCCTATAGTTTCCACACTGGTCAGATAGGTTGGTACAGAGTTTTATTTCGATTTTTCCTTCTCCGCAGGGATACCGCCTGCGTATTTTTCTTACCCTTCGGAGGAGATCGATTGGTGATTTTTTTTTCTTTACCACAGAAATGGGCACCTACGTGGTTTAAAAAAACCACATAATTTGGCGCTTATTATAATATTAAACCTATGTCCAGAAGCCTCTATACTAAAAAGTTTTCGCACTTTATCCAAAGTTCTTAAAAAAGTTAAAATTTTGTATATTAAAATAAATATACTAGTTATGTATGTACTATAATCGCCAAATACTTTCATCATAAAACAGAAATTAACAAGTATAGGTATAATTGATCCATGGTTAATGGTACAAAGGATAAAGTTCAAAGTACTTGATCTCTTACACAATACAACTATTGGTACTGATACAAAATATGGACAAAAAGCTCAAACTATCAATGTCAGGGTTAACGAGTTTTTTTAAATATTATACTCGTACTATCTTGGCACTGCGGTTATAACCGCCAATGTCGTGATTCCATGTAAGAATGTTATGGATATTCCAGATCAAGATATACAGGGTTTTACGTTGGTATAGCTCTGAACCTCTCAAAGGTTTGTTGATCTTTGAGACTCAAGCTAACCTCACCTGCTATTAGAATTAAAAAAAACTCCGACAAACCAATCATAGAGAAGGATGATGATGATTTTAAATTTAGAAGATGGCAGTCTTTATCTCTTTGATGTATAAATTTATCTCTTCTAATCGGCTTGTAAAACTATTTGCATATTATCATAGTAACACTGCTTCGGTTTAATTTGTAGCCACGTAGGGTAATACCCTCATTCGATTCAATGCCGCAACTAAAGAACACAGCTTATTTCGTGCAGTTTTCCGTGCGCAAATTCCCCACGGATACCGTCCCCACCAAAGTCGGCGGAGGTTTATGGATTATGTCGGACTCGAATCGACTAAAACACACGCGGTCTATTGGGTCTTCGATTGCAGGAGGTGCCGGAATATACAAGACATATCTCTCGAACCCCGGCAGACCCGGGGACATCTCTTTAAGATGACCCCCTTCCCCTTCCCCTTCCCCTTCCCTTAATACCGCTTACGACATCTGACCACGCATGCAACAGATATAGGGTACCGCGAAATAAGCTTAAATATGACAATATTATTTAATGTTTTAATCCGCTGTGGTTTTTCAATGGGGCCGTTTACCTATATTGAGCAGCAATGTTTGTGAAAAAAAATAAAATGTGTAGATATTTATAGGGGCAAGTTTTAATAAGCTGCTAATTTTGATAGCTAAGGTTCGTTAGGGTATCTAGGGATAAACAGTGCAGTTCTATGAGTCCGCTCTACACACCTCGTTTGCTGAGGTAAAGCTCGAAGGGGTTTCCACACTTAAAAAATACTCTCTCACCAAGATGTTAATTGGAAGAGCTTGTGCGGCTAAGCACATAATTAATTTCCTTGCGATTTGCACGGCATAACAATGAATCAGGTCAAAAAAAAAATATTTTTCATTCATTTAGGAGCAATATTAGGTTAGGAATTAATTTTCGGCATACCTATGTTTTTACGAAATGCGCGATTGGCGGCAATAGGCTCTCCCGCCCGTAATCGCCTTCGGGCATTACGTGCGTGAGCATATTATGTATGTACATATAAACATAAACTTGTGATGTTTAAAGTACCATATGACCAAAGTATGGGTAATACACCCATTGGTCCCGTTGCTATTATTATTGTCATTATAACTTTAAAAATATAAACTCTAAAACTATAAACTTTTAGGATATATCGGAGTTCGAGGCTTGCATACTGCGCAGGTCAACATGCGGTTTTTATTGGAATAACTTAAAATCTCATGTACACACACATACACATGTACAAAAAACCCATTTCTTGGAAGATAAACATCGAAGTAAAGTGGATTTTCCATCGGTGACCGGAGATAACCGGTTAGATAAATATTAATGCTATATTTGGCTTCGATTATTTAGCTTATTATTTTGAGTGCTGCAATTAAGTAGGTACTTACTAAATTATTATTTAAAAAAAAATGGAAGATATCTTTATGACTACAGTTCTACATTTGCGAGTTGACGAAGAAGTCTAGCAATAATCATACACTATGATATTCAGTACACTATTTTTAAACTACTGAAAATACTAATAGGTATAGGTACTAAATTACAGCCGCAAATCTGACGGATGTTTTGAAAACTTCCTGAAAGTTGGTCGGTCGGAAAGATCTATTACAATGACAAATAATACAAATAATTACTCAATGTCATTATTTTTATTAAATTATAATAAATAACTACCAAACTTAGTAATTAAATATAAAATTATTTTAACTTGCTTCACTAGTAAATATATATAATAATCAGGATAGCCAAATATAATCAAATATTTTGGATATACGAGAATGACCAAGAATCATAATATGCTTGTTCTGGCTGTTCTCGAAACTTTTGATACTAAGCCGTAGAAAATCTACATAATGAACGTAAACCACAACAAAATAATCTTCTAGAAAACCGTTCTTCTACGTCATATAACGTAATTTATTTACAACATAGTGTACACATGCGACTTATTAAAACTGACATTGAAATATCTATTTTAAGGTAAACAAAATAATAGCCACAATTACATAAAATTGAAATTTTATTTTTGTCGTGGAGAAGTGGCCGAGATATGCTTTAATTGAAGGTGCTTCTAGGTCAAAATACCTCTAATAATGTTAATAATAATACAAGTTAAGGCAAATTGCTTCTGTATAGGACACCGCACGCACGCAATAATATTGACTGTAAAACACATTCTGCCAATGATGTTGTGTATATTGTTTATTTTATGGTTGAATTTAGGTTTGTTACGGCTCTGGCTATCTTTTCAGTGCTTGGGGTAAGACGACAGTCCCTCCAGAAAAGCCAAGATAAATTAAAATTGTGAGGAGAGCAGACCTCCGACCTCCATGTACAGGAAACCAAGGTAACACGTCTTAGTTACGTCCAATGGATGTACGTAGTTGAATACTTGAAGTAGACCTTGAAGTACACCTGCGCAGACGCAGTGCAAAGAAATAAGTTTGATAAAATGTAAAGTCTCGGCATTCTTTACCAGACATTCTTTACAAAGAATCAAACATTGTACCAGTGTTGGCTGAAGGAAGTGCCTGCAGGCAAACACCTGATTCCTATTCCCCCACAGCCAATAGGTAAGCACGCTCATCACCAATGGAAGCCGTATCACGTCGTGAGAGCGGCTCATCACCAACACAGAGCGGCTCATCCCAATGCATTTGGAAAGAGGGGTTGGCGGGCATGATGGTATTCGGGCAAGTCTGAATTAGAATTTTCCTGACTTATTCTTCAACGCAATACACTGAAGCTAAAACATACTTACATTTTCAATTTTTGCGAACGCAGAAGCCGCCGAGAAGAGCAGGTAGGGACGTTTTAAGTCACACTTGATCATTCAAATTAATATTTAAAATTTGACAAACAGTGTCTTGTATTATAACTCTATCCACTCGACATAATAGTGCCAATCATTTAAAAAGTTGCGAAGAATGCAGAGCATGTGTAAATCTTGGAATGAAAAGACAAAACCGAATAATGCTGAAAGCGGAATGAATAAATAATTTGCTAGAGTCGGTCTGGGGTGCGAGGTCGGGTAACCTCCACGCTGGCCTCTTCGTTGCTTCCCCCTTTGGACCTCGGTCCTGGGGAGCGGTAGCGAGGGGGCTGGTGCACCCTGGACAGCGGCTAACAGATTCCTATCTTTGGGAACCTGTTAGCCGGTGACTAATAACCCGACAGCTGACCCCATTGCACGTGGGGGTCGTGGGTTGGCGGGCCTACAAGGTCCGCGGGAAGGGATCCCTTCCACCCCACAGCCCTTTTCAGGGCTAATTGTCTCTCCCGGTACTCCTCTGCTTTAAGAGGGGACAGGGGAGAGACATTGTGATCCATTAAGGATCGAGGGACGGGTCGGCCCACTGCTTGCGCTGGGGCTGACAGGCACTCGCTGCCACCGTTGGAGTTGGGAGGGTTGGCTGCTCTTCCGCGTCACGTAATCTCCGGGTGATCAACAACGACCAGAGTGCTTGCCACATTCTGGAAGCTGTGATCTCGGAGGGCGTGGGGTTTGCCTTAAATGGCCGGCCCGTGACAAGGACAAGTCTATAAAAACCCGACAGCGAAGTCGTAAAAACCTGTGGATACCTGGGGACCTCCACAGTATGTACCCCGCTTCTCGGAATGAGCGTCACCCGAGAAGTGTTTGTTAATCGTCTCCACTCGTGGGATTAATATGGAAGTAGATAAAACAAAACAAAAACCCTTACCAAGCGAAACAGACTGCGCGGAGGTCGCGCAGCGCCAAGACGCGGAGGTCGCGTCGATCGCGGTGGTGCTTGACAAGTTCGGCACCGCCAGCGAAGCGAATCGGGCAAACAGCCCGGTTCTCCTGCCTGGCCAGCAGACAAAGCCGGCCAAGGCGAAAAAGAGGAGGAGGAAGAAGCGCAGTCTTGACTTCACCCTCGATGATGACTCGCCATCCAGCACCACCAGCGTGGAAGAGCTGATGCGCCCCCCACCATCCAAGGTGAGTGGTATGGTGGTTGGCCGGCAGATAACACGCGGTGGCAGAAGGACTGCCCCGTCTCGAGACCCCTCCCCCTGGTTTCTAACCTCGGAGCAAGCGGCAGAGCCGTCAAGACCCTCCACCTCGGCGGACAGGACTGAGGCGCTGCTACGGGAGATAGCCCGACTGTCCGCCGAAAACGAGTCCCTTAAAAGGATGATGGGAGACTCGGCGCCGGCGGAGGGACGACTGACGCGCTCATCAGCGCGAAAGGCGCAGGCGGCGCAAATGGCACAGCCAGAAAGGCCGGCGCAAACAACGCCGCCGATACATACGGCGCAACCCACGCTACCGGTGCAGCCGTCGTCGCAGCCAGAAGAAATGGAGCCCTGGGTGGCCTTTATGGCGGCAGTGGCGGCCTTGGAGAAGCGAATGGTGGCGCAAGAAGAACGAATGAGGAGTTGGATCGAGTCCATAATGGGCTCTATCCACCGTCCGCCACTTGCGCCATCACAGTCGGGGTACGCCGCTGCAGTCAAGAAGGGCTCTAACCGTCTGACGGCGGCGGCGATCTCGTTACCGCCGGTATTGACTCGTGGTCTGCGATCCACTCCAGATGCGGGAGCTCAGGCCCAGGTCAAGGGCAAAGGGAAGGGGAAGGGCAAAGGGAAGACGTCCCTGAACTCAGCCCCAGCCCCAGTCCGGGCCTCAGCCTCGACCCTGGACCCGGCTCCAGCTGCCTCCACTAGCTCCCCACGGGAAGGGGGCTGGGAGGTTGCTGGAGAAAATAAGAAGAGGCGGAACGCCCGCAAAAAGGCAGCCAAAAAGGCCAGAAGGGCCAAGGCTGCTGCGATGGCATCAGCGCCGAGGAGGCTTCACGCCCCTCGAACGACGGCCGTCGTCGTTGCGATGACGGCAAACGCGTCGGAGAGGGGCCTGAAGTATGTTCAGGTCGTGCAGCAGGCAAAGGCTGCAATAGACTTGAGGGAGCTCGGCATCTCGGGACCGCTCGTGTGCAGGGAGACACGGACGGGAGCCCGACTGTTCGAGATCCCCGGCGCTGACAGCGGCCCCAAAGCCGACGCCCTAGCAGCGAGGCTGAGGGAGACGCTGGATGCAGCCGACGTCCGGGTGTCCAGGCCCAACAAGTGCGCAGAGTTGCGCATTTCGGGCATGGACGACTCCGTCACAGCCGAGGAAATTAGGCTCGCAGTGGCGGAGGCCGTGGGCTGTCCCCCCGACACAGTTAAGGTCGGAGCGATACGCTTCGGCCGTCGCGGACAGGGGGTAGCAGTTGTCGGCTGCCCCATCGCAGCAGCCCAAAAGGCTGCCGACCGGCGAAGCCTCGCGGTTGGAGGCTGGGTTAGGTGCAGGTACGGCTCCTGCAGGCCCGACCGGCCAGGTGCTTTAGGTGCCTGTCGGTGGGGCACGTAGGGGTGCAGTGCACGGCGGAGGTAACAGTTGGTGACCGTTGCTTCCGCTGTGGCCAACCCGGTCATATGGCCGGTACTTGCGATGCTCCGCCGCACTGTTTCAGATGCGCGGCGGAGGGTAAGCCGGCTGACCATAGGGTTGGCAGCAAGGCCTGCACCGGAGGGGAGCCGAAGCCGCGAGGCCAGCGCTCCACATCTAGTTCGCGACGGGGTGCGGGGGTGGGGGTTCCATAATGGATCCTCAACTCCGCATTCTGCAGGTGAACGTGGGCCACGGTGCCGATGCTCAGGCACTTCTGGTCCAGAGCATGGCACAGTGGTCCATTAATGTCGCCGCTGTCGCCGACCCTTACACCCACCGGTTTCTCGGACCTGCCTGGGAGACCGACCTGGATGGGTCGGCGGCACTGGTGCACAACGCCGCCGCAGGCAGTCCCCCTCTTGCCGTTGTTGCAAGAGGGCATGGCTGCGTGGCGGCACTTGTGGGTGAAATAGCGGTCGTGGCCGCATATTTCTCGCCGAACCGAGGCATAGCTGATTACCAGCGTTCGCTGGATCAGCTAGCCGTTGTCGTCAATGCCTGCTATCCTTACCCGGTTCTTGTGCTCGGGGACTTTAACGCCTGGTCTGTGGCCTGGGGTTCCCGACGCACGAACGGGCGAGGCAGGGCGCTGGAGAGCTGGGCCGAAGGTCTCGGTCTAGTTCTCTTGAATCGCGGGACCGTCGCCACGTTTGCGACAGCGAGGGGCAGCTCAATTGTGGACGTTTCGTTCGCGAGCGCCCCGCTGTCTCGGCGTGTGCAGAACTGGCGTGTCGTTGTGGAGGAGGAGACTGCGTCGGATCACCGATACATTCGGTTTGACATTTCCGCCCCCACCGGCGACGCGCCGGTCATACGGAACCCACGCGAACCCCGCTGGGTGCTTAAGCGACTGGATAAAGATCGCCTCCTGGAAGCCGCCGCCCTACAAGCCTGGGCCTATGCGCCGGACAGGCCTGTCGACGTAGATGACGAGGCGGTATGGTTCCGGGAGGCTATGACGCGTGTCTGCGACGCGGCTATGCCCAGGGCCCCGCCCTATAGTCCGAGGCGTCAGGTCTACTGGTGGTCAGCAGAGATCGCGAGGTTGCGGCAGGCCTCCATGATCGCGTTCCGCCGGTGGACCAGATTCCGCAGGAGACGTAGCCGCCGCGCAGATACGGAGCATCGAGTGCCGGAGCTTCATGAGCAATACAGGGTGGCCAGAAAGGCCCTCCGAGTGGCAATAAAGCGGGCCAAAGCCGCGGCCTACAAGGAGCTGCTGGAGACACTGGAGCGGGATCCATGGGGGCGGCCTTACCTTAACGTAAGAAACAAGCTTCGCCCCCAGGCCCCACCATTGACCCAGTGTCTACAGCCGGAGCTGCTCGGGGGAGTTGTTAGCGCCCTGTTCCCAGCACGAGCGGTGGAACATGTTCCACCGCAGATGACTCCGCCACTTAGGTCGCTTATGACACCCAGCGTGGATGACGACGACGTGCCCGAGGTCACTTGGGTAGAACTAGAGCTGGCGGTGCGTAGGCTTAAGGCCAAGAACACCGCCCCAGGACCCGACGGTATTCCAGGCCGAGCGTGGGTCCTTGCTCTAGGTGACGACGAGGCTCTCGAGCCCCGACTGAGAGGGCTCCTCAGCGCATGTCTGGAGCGGGGCCAGTTTCCAAATTTATGGAAGACGGGGAAACTGGTTCTCATCCGAAAGGCGGGGCGCCCGGCCGACTCGCCGTCCGCCTACCGGCCTATAGTGTTGCTCGACGAGGTATGCAAACTCTTTGAAAGAGTTATCGCGAAGCGCCTCGTCGAGCACCTCTCCAGAGTGGGGCCGGACCTGGCGGATGGCCAATACGGCTTTCGCCAAAGGCGCTCCACGGTGGATGCCATCATGCGCGTGAGGACTCTGGCGGAGGATGCGGTTGCTCGGGGCGAGGTGATGTTGGCGGTGTCCTTGGACATCGCTAATGCGTTTAACACCTTGCCCTGGAGTTGCATTAGGGAGGCGCTCATGTATCACGAAGTGCCTCTCTACCTTCGCCGCATAGTCGGGGCGTACTTGACAGAGAGAGCTGTCATCTACCCAACTGCGACCGGTCTCGGTCGGCGAGAGATGTCGTGCGGTGTTCCACAGGGATCGGTCTTGGGGCCGCTCCTGTGGAACATCGGATACGACTGGGCGCTTCGCGGTGAGCTCGAGGACGGTGCTGCCGTCACGTGTTATGCGGATGACACATTAGTGACGGCGAGCGGTGCTACACATCGCGAAGCGGCCTTGAAGGCCACGACCGCGGTTGCCCAAGTCGTGGAACGGATCCGGCGGCTGGGTCTCGAGGTGGCCCTACATAAAACCGAGGCCATGTTCTTTCATGGGCCTCGGCGCGCGCCACCAGAGGGATCCAGCCTTACAGTAGGAGACATCCCTATCGGCATCAAGCCCCAGATGAAGTATCTGGGGCTCGTGTTGGACGGCCGGTGGGACTTCGGAGAACACCTCCGAAGTCTGGCCCCCAAATTGAAGAGCACAGCTAATGCTCTGGCACGGCTACTGCCCAACATGAGGGGGCCGGATGACTCCTGTAGGAGACTCTACGCGGGAATCGTACGGTCCATGGCCCTATATGGGTGCCCAGTATGGGCGGAGACCCTGAAGGCCAGACACGTGCAGAAACTGCACGCCCCGCAGCGCACGATGGCCATCAGGGTCATCAGGGGGTACCGTACGATATCCTTTGACGCAGCGAGTCTCCTCGCCGGATCGATACCATGGATCCTGGATGCGAGAGCCCTTTCGGTGCTATATCGGTATCGAAAGGAGGCGCGGGAGCGGGGACATGAACCCGAGCCTAGTGAGCTCCGGGCCGTGAAGTCCCAGCTCCACGGGGACATGGTATCCGAGTGGGAACGACGACTTGGGCAATCACGCGCAGGGCACGCTGTATTAGCGGCGGTAAGACCCATCATGGGGGACTGGCTAGAGAGGCCACACGGTAGCCTCTCGTACCGGCTGACTCAGGTAATCACCGGGCACGGGTGCTTCGGGGATTACCTGCGTCGGATTCAGAAGGAGCCAACGTCCGAGTGCCATCACTGTGATGCGAGCGAGGACTCGGGGCTGCACACGTTGACCGAGTGCCCGGCGTGGGAGACGCCAAGGCGGGCCCTAGTGACAGCCCTAGGGGTGGGAGTTGTCTCGCTCGCCACCTTGCTCACGGCGATGGTACGATGCGCGAGTGCTTGGGCAGCCGCCGCCTCCTTCTGCGAGCAAGTTATGCTCGAAAAGGAGGAGGCGGAGCGGGTCCGGAGAAGACTCCGGGCCCGCACTGCCCGCGATGAGCGGAGGCGACTCGGACGTCGGAGGTCGCAGAATGACCTCCGTCCCCCATGAGCGCGGGCCTGGGGGTGACGGGTAAAGCCGCCTGTCACCCTAGCAGAAGCAGGCCACGGCGATGGCACATAATGCCACACCATACCCAGGGGCTAGATGGGGACGCCATGGTCCCCACTTTTAGGGAAGAGGGTCATCTCAACAGAGATGTCCCCGGGTCTGCCGGGGTGCGAGAGATATGTCTTGTATAATCTCACCTCCGGCAATCGAGGACCCATGGACGGCGTGCGTTTTGGTCGGTTCGAGTCCGACATAATCACCTCCATCGGTTTTGGTGGAGGTGGTATCCGAGGGGATTTTGCGCACGATAAAAAAAAAAAAAAAAAAAAGAGTCGGTCTGAAACTTTACAAAAAAATCTATTTTTTTTCCACAAAACATTTTTCAGAATCTTTCGTGGACCCAAAGAGACGGAGAGATATCTTTGTACTACTTTTAAATTTGGAGCCAAAACATTAAACTTTGAGAGCACCGACAGACTGCAAGTTTTGTCACAGAGAAAATTTTCACATTTTGTGGGATTCGATTCTAGGCCAATTGAAGAAAATATTTCTTTCAGTAACGCCAAATCTCTTAAAATTGTATCTGCGTCGTCCAAAAGTACCGTCATCCAGATTACAAATATTAAATTTAGAATTCATTCGCTGATATAAAGTAAATAAATTATTTGAAAATGAGTCTTTCACTGGTTCGGTAGTTGGATCTACTGAGAAAAGACCAGCAAGAAACTCAGGTGAATTATCGTTATCATTTCTTTTCTTTGCAGATCCGGGTTCTATAAACGGGGCATAAAAAAGCATATAATGAGACCCTCTTTCCTGAGACTTTGCCTTTAACGTATCATATGTAAAAAAGTATATTGCGTAGAATGTTATAAGATCACGTGCCTTGTAAGGTCAATAACTTATTCGACTGTAATAGTCTTCCACTTTTTATAGACTTATAACCTTTCAGTTCTATTGGAAGAAAATAATCATGTCCAAATGATTGACATGACCAGCTTTGCCTGAATTTGGTACAAGAATAGGTTAAAGTCTGATTCGTGGAACAGGTTTCCACGGGTTACAGTAATGGGTACAGATACTATGCGAGCGGAGCCGTGGACAATGGTTAGTCCTACTAATATCTACCTACCTACCTTGTTATAGCTCTGCACCACCCTATGGTTGACTGGTAGAGAATGCCTACGGTATTAAATCCGCCCATGTACCTTGTGCATGCAGTTAAATAAATAAAATAATATTTTAAATGTGGAAGTTCGTGAAATTGTTTGAATAATTAATTGTGAATCACGCCAAAACAACTAAACTGGTCTGCAGTTTATCATACAATCAACTGCAAAATTAATCCCTTATAGTTTATAATCCCATATTCACTAATATTATAAAGAGGAAAGATTTAGTTTTTTGCTTTTTATTTTGTTTTTTGCTTTTTTTTGTATTTAGTTTTTTTTTGTTTTTTTTTTGTTTAAAAGAACGTTATTATAATCCTATGCGAGCGGAGCCGCGTTCAATAGTTAGCTAGGATAAAAATATCTACTGTTTAAAAGACGTAAGTATTTGTACCTTGTAACTTATTATTAAGTTAGAAATAGCGTCTAACATTTTTTGCAGAGATAATTCTTTAATAGGCTCCTAAAATAATTTTCCACGGTATTACGTATGTATGTATGTATGAAGTGGATTCCGTTTATGATTATGTATGTAATCAAATATTCAGAAGTAATGGTAGGCCATGAGCTTGTCTGCCACCTAATTAGTAAAAAAAGGTGGATTACAATGGCTATTGAGGGGGAGGGGGAGTCGAGAAGGTTAGGAGTCTCTGTGCTGTCTGCGCAGAAGACAAAGAAGGGATTTTCGGTCTTCCCACTGACAATACAAACCTATCCACCTCACCTGGCTACCCTACTCACCGCAGGAAACACAACACAAGGTTATTATTAGCCGCGGTATTCTGTAGGGCGGAGGTACTTCCCCAGTCGGACTGTTTAATTATGACGAGAAATTCCGTCTTGTCTTCTCTCCGTCAATATATCTATGTCAATAGAATTATAGTCGTTAAAGTACAAAATTAAATGAATCAAAATATTAGTTTTACAGTTTCATTCACTCTATAAGATGCCATTTAATTTTAGACGATAACAGCATAACAGTGAAGTCTAAAATTCCATGGCAGTTTTTCTAATCCTGTAAGATTATAAAAACTGTCATTGCTGTTTGACAATAATTCACAATTTTATTAGTAGAATCAGGGTTTAGTGATGTAAACTTTGTAATTCTCATAGCATTCGACAGATAGATTTACCCTAGATTCGATTCAACAATAGTGCTCGGAATACGGCAATGGGGTATCTTTTCCTCCCGTGCAGAAATCTTCACGGATACCGCGGATACACACGGAAGTGAAAATCATAATCATAATTCACCCATACCTATCCCGGAGGGGGTATACGTGAGCAAAATATGTATGTACCATATTTATGTACGAGTATTATTAAAACATGACGATTATTGAAATTGTTCCTAACATTTTCTGTGAGTCACGAATTGAGAGGACTTTACTTGAGAGGATGTTATTTATTTTAACCGATTTCTCTAATTTAGGGTAAGTTGAAACTTGTTTTAACAGCTTTTAACTGCAATTTTCACACTTTGCCTGCCTGAAATTGTTTACTTAATTGCAATTACTCTCATCCTATTGCGCGTTGCTAAACAGAATGGAACAATCACGCGATACAACAACTAAGTAATATCATTGTGATATATCCTACGTATTGTCGGTACCAATAAACATGGCCTTATGCGGTCTTATGGAAATACCATACATGCATAAAATAAATAATAATAAACTGAGAAATGAATAACTGTCGTGGTATGGGCATTCTATGAGAAGAGATGATAGTCATCATCATCATTATTATCATCCTCATCATTATCATCATCACCACCACCACCACCACCACCACCACCACCACCATCATCATCATCATCATTATCATCATCATCATTATCATCACCATCATCATCATCATTATCATCATCATCATTATCATCATCATCATCATCATCCCACTCTCATCTGGAGTCCGGGGTCCGCATTTTTTTCCAGTCATTGATACTTAGGTATAGCATCAGCATTGCGGCTAAACCTCGATATTATCCGTTAAGCGAGACACATTTTGACCTCCACAATATGACCTCCTACAGGCAGTTGCAGTTAAACCGGTTGTTGAACTTTTTACAGCTCCAACTACCCGTAACGACTGCCATAGATGTTTGTATGAAAACCGGGACCGATGACTTAACGTGCTCTCTGAGGTACGAGCAGACCAGTGCAAATAGCCATATTCATGTATACAAATATTTGCACTGAGCGGGGATCGAAACCCCACCTTCTGCATAGCAGTCCTACTGCCGCGCCTCAGAGTCTGTCAAAATATTTATCAACAATTTGAACAATTAATGAAATTAGAAACTTATTAAAATAAAATACTAACTTGAAACACTTCTTATGCACTTGGCAGCACGCACTCATTGAAAACTTTTTAAAAATGTCGTTTATTTTTTAAGATGCAATTTAATCGAAAATTTTATTAGTTCAAAATTATCATCAAATCGCATTCATTAAAAAACCGAGTGTTCTCAACTTCAAAATACAGACATGCATTATCATATCTCTAACCAGTAAAACTCGTTGTGTTCTTCAAGGTTAATAACTTGATTGCCATCGCTAAATATATAATTAACTTGGCTCTAAATAGACTTAAAAAACCATATCGTCGTAACTGTATCGGTAGGAGCAAAAATAATATTTTTGTATTGATTATTTATTTATTTATTGTTAGCAATAGAAGCTTACAGTATACACCAAGGCGCTTATATGCTGTAGATTACATTAGGCATTACATTAAATTGCATTATAAATACATTAAAATTAAAAGTACTTGGTTACATCTACAGTTCGTCAAATAATCAGGTAAACAATCATTCGATAAAAAATTAAAAAAAATGTCCAATACAATACAAATGTCAAGCGAATAATGTCAAATGGAAGGCAGGCAAAGATACTGACGCAAATCAGAAGAATTAGGTAAATACTGACATTTACAATACAATAATGTCAATATGTCAGATAGGACCAAATTGGAAGATAAAAATACACTCGTGCACAATGTCAGTGCAATACCACAATGTCAACATTCTTAATGACCTACATAAATCGACGGGTGCAAAGTAAAAAGAGGCATCTGCATAATAGCAACTTTACAGGAGAGCGAAAAGAACGAAAAAGTGTATTATTTTCGTAATGAGTGGGCCAATATTTCTGAAAATTTCATCATAATTTATTTATACTCTTATTTATTTTTATATTAAGTTAATTAAGGTAATTTATTAATAATTTAGGAGATTTTGTAGATAGCCGTTTTTACAACGAACTTTATAAAACGCTAACTGAGCCAACTACCAGCTGGTCGTATATGCTCGGGACTTTTAATATCGTGTATAAATAGTTTTTTTCTTTTTTTTACTGATCTCAATTGTTCTCAGGCCACTTATAAATAAATATATATTTATAAAATATCCACTACAGAAAGTAATTTTGCAGATAACTTTTTATGCTTCGTACTTTCATAACAACATTTTGTAAATTGGCTTAGTAGCCCAAAATCACCATGCGAATATAATTGCAGTTACAATACTTTCAGTTTCTTTTTATAAGGTCGTTTATTAAACAGAAAATCCTACTACGTGATAAATAATTTGTATAAAGTTAACCGACGTAAATTTAATTGACCGCGAAGTAGAAAGAGTCAACTGGCAGATGGTCGTTAATGAGTTGTATGTGCGTTTAAAGAGTAATGCAAATAGAAATTAAAAGCACACCTTGAAATAGTTGCCGATATACATAAAAGCTTTTAAAAACTTATAACGTATGCGCGCCGGTGACAAGTAAGTCAACTGCCTGATGACATTTTGTGTACGCTCGGAGTCCGTCGCCGCACCCCGCGCAAAAACGACCAACGTTACTTGGTCGCATTACCTTCGTACTATTCGCAAAATTGAGTGTAGATGGCTTTTTATACTTTTAAAAATTCATTGTAATATAATGAAATCTCCAAAACCAAATATGGCAGGTTGTGGAGTCTTATTTGATTAGTACGAAAATGCAATAAAAAGAAAATCGTGAATTTGTAGTTGACTTTATTTACTTTGCGCACCCCGCGCAAAAACGACCAACGTTACTTGGTCGCATTACCTTCGTACTATTCGCAAAATTGAGTGTAGATGGCTTTTTATACTTTTAAAAATTCATTGTAATATAATGAAATCTCCAAAACCAAATATGGCAGGTTGTGGAGTCTTATTTGATTAGTACGAAAATGCAATAAAAAGAAAATCGTGAATTTGTAGTTGACTTTATTTACTTTGCACCCGTTGAAATATCCCCTCACACTTACACTAATGGCACTAGTCTTTTCATAAAATATATCTACATCTAGATTCGTTTCCAAAAAAAATATTTAAATGCTGAACACCTCTAAAATTGGGACTCTTCCATGCCAGAAAGTTATTATAAAGTAGTGTGTCGACTAGGTCATTGCATCGCCAAATAATATTAAAACTTGCAGCAACATCGTAAATTCCATATTCGTTCCATGCATGATAATGTGATTACTATAAGTTGAAAGATTTATGGATTAAATAAAACGGTCGACACGGAACGCCTATGCTTCACCTAGGCTGTCCACCTCGGTGAAATACGAATACTAATTGTGCTAATAAGTTACTAATTGTGCTCCAACTGATGACACATCTGTACTAACAGTGATGCAGTTAAATGGTCCTCCTTTATGATTCAAATGATCTGAACAATTAATTAATATGAGAGAATTTGTATATAAGTAGGTACCTACAATAATAATAAATTAGGCAAAGAAAATTTTCCTTTTTTTAGAAAAGATGCGTTTAAATATATCTCTATTGTTTCTAACAAAAGTATTTTTTTTAATTACATGACTCATCATTATCATCATCATCATCAGTTGGAGCACGGGAGTCTAAAAGTAGCAGTGCTACACCCAAGTAAAGCGCGAGTCTAACGCCGTCAGCACAAAAAATACCTCAAAAATATTAAAAAAATTAAGTGCTGTCGTGTCGGGGGACCTCTAACTGGTAAAGTACTCTTCCACACAACCATTACTGGCATGTTTTTGGAACGATATGTCTATTAGAAACTACTTTTATATTCTTTAACGTTACACCTTAACATAATCTATATATTAGTGAAAATGTTATCACAATCTGATTAATCTTTTCGGATATCAGCATTAGCCGCGATAGCCTAGTGGTATGGGTGGTGGACTGCTGAGACGAGGTCTCGGGTTCGATCCCAGGTTTACCATGGCACACACCAATGACTGCGATGCTTTTCGAAGTTATGTGTGTATTTATCGCAGGTCTATAAGTGCCCGGTTGATGGCAATAGGCTCGCCACCTATTACATTGGGACCTAAATATAAAACTGGCAAAATGTGGGTGCTAGCACCTCTGCCTACCCCTTCGGGGATATAGGCGTGATATTATAAAAAAAAAAAAAAAAAGATATCAGCTGAAATTTCGTTTATTTCTCATATGCTTATATTAGGTTTAAAAATATTAAAAACAAATACTTTATTTGTGTTTGTACGCATTATTTTCATATACCGAATTATAATTTATTCATATTAATTTTTTGGCATATAATTATAATTGGGTTGGTTCGTGGTGGTCGACCTTGCAAATCATACACCAATCAAAGTACTTTGTAATATCTTGCATAAAAGGTTCAATGACATTAAAAGAAGCTCCTGAACATAATTTTCTTATCAAGTCGTCAATCTGTTACTGAAATGATTCATATTTGTGAAGATATACGTTTGTATCTTTGTTATAACTACTATTAACTCTAACGGCTGACCGGATCTGGCTAACATTAGAATTAACATTAATTATAGGTTATTTTTTATCAAGAGTGTAGTAGTATGTCTGTCTCTCGTTTTCCGCATACATTACTACTATACTATATTATTACTAGCTGTTGCTCCGCCCGCGTGGACTTCTGATCCCGTTCCCGCTGCTTTAGGGGTATAAAAAATAGATGTTCCCCGATTCTCATATATACCGGATAAGCACAAAAAAATTCATCAAAATCGGTCAAGCCGTTTCGGAGGAGTATGGCAACAAAAACTGTGACACGAGAATTTTATATATTAGGTAATTCTTTACTTTTTTCAAAAGAAATATTTAGGCATCCGATAGTTCGCAGAAATATTCTATTCTTTTATATTCTAGGACAATCTACACAACGTCACCTAGACCCGTGGTAAGCATAGTTTAACTAGCTTGTGTTACGGGTTCTAGAATGCGGATAAACATACATAGATACATTTTTTTTTTTTTTTGTAAATACATACATATTATACATAGGAACACCCAGACCAATGCAGATATTCATATTCATGCACACAAATATTTGCACTGAGCGGGAATCGAACCCGCACCTCCTGCGTAGCAGTCGCGTTCACTACCGCTACGCCACGGAGGTCGTCTGCCAACGCACGGAGGAAATGTTCGTAAATAGCTACCATATCGCACCTTAAGATGAATAGGACAATTCAAATGCCTTATTTAGTAGCTCAGGTGAGCAGAGAAACGTTCTCATTGAAGAGACTGGTTGCAGGTGAAATTCCGTTAAGACATTCATTTTTTTTTAAAACAAATTCCCCACTTTTCAATCTCTCCTCTCCCAGGTCTGCTGGAACGAATGTTACTAATAGAAGTAAGAAGATCAAATATACGAAAAGCTACAATATCTATGAGCAACAGGCAATAAATCATTACGCTACCATCAAAGGGAGCGGAACAATAATCATAAATAATCTCAATAGATTTCTATACATTAGCACTAATATTATAACTATTTCCGTTGTCAAGTATATAATAGAGTAGAGTCGTACAACGCGATAGTCGACATTCATGCGGGTGGAGCCGCGGGTAACAATTAGTATTTAAATAAATAAATGTCCCGGGAATATTTAATAGTAGGATCTGGCGTACGCGTAAAATTTTGATACCGTTTCCGACATCCAAAGAAATCTATTATGAACCAATGAGTATAGAGTACTACACTTCAATAGGTATAAAATTTATAAGGCGTATAAAAATATAATATTAAATGTGACTTGATCACTTGACCCAAGGCGATACTGCAATTTTATTTACGATGATTAAGCACATATTTATAACAGGGTAATTATGCTGTAAGTGATTAATTATATAAGTACAATGATAAACCTAGTAGCAATTACAAATAAGCATTACGAGCAGGGTATGATAAATATATAATACGATTATTTATTTCTAACCAGTAGCAAACTAGGAAATTTCGCCCACCTTAACTTGATGACTTTATTTTACCTCATTAGATGTTAACCTTATAAAAATAATCTAGGTACCATGTTGAAATTGTTATTGAATAGATAAGCTAACAGTGGCTCTAACTCCGAATCGTTCCTTTTTCTTCCCGTGCGCAATCCCTACTGACACCGCCCCCACCAAAGTTGGTAGAGGTGATTATGTCGGATTCGAACCGACTAGAACGCACGCTGTCTATGGGTCTTTTATATCTCTCGCACCCGGGGACATTTCTTAGAGACGATCGCTACCTCTCTGGCTACCCTACTCGCCGCCGGAAACACAACACAAGGTTTTTATTAGTCGGTGTATTCTGTAGGGCGGAGGTACATCCCCTGTCTGTATATGTATGTGGTATTCACAGCCGCATACATATACGTTCACACACACACAAAGCCGCGGTAGCCTAGTGGTATGGGTAATGGACTGCTGAGACGAGGTCTCGAGTTCGATCCCAGGTTACCATGGCACACACCAATGACTTTTCGATGCTTTTCGAAGTTATGTGTGTATTTATCGCAGGTTTATAAGTGCCTCGGAGAGCACGTTAAGCCGTCGGTCCCGGTTGCCATACAAACATCTATGGCAGTCGTTACGGGTAGTTGGAGCCCTCAAAAGTCCAACCAGCCTAACTTGGAACTTCGATATCGCCATTGGTCATTAGACCATTGGTTGTGGAGGTCAGATGGCAGTCGCTTCACGGAAAATATCGAAGTTCAGCCGCATCACAGTTAGACTGGAAAGCCGACCCCAACTGAGTTGGGAAAAGGTTCAGGGAATGATGATGATTCACAGTTGTGAATAATAATAATATGTTTGTAAAAGCAACTGCCATAGTTTCAAGTTTCATTGCATATTTACACTGTCATTTAGCGTCTATTCAATCAGTCAGGAGGTCAGAGTGTCTAATCATAGTGTTTAAGGAACAAACGAGGAATTTATTCAGCATACTCTTAGATACCATATTTATTGGAATCATAAGAAAATCCAATATCTAATTTTATTAGTGACACAGTTTGTTACCTGCAACTCCATCCGCGTGGATTTCGTTTCCGTATCCGTACCGTACCGTTGATACCGTACTCCTACACCTTCTGATCAGGATCAGGCTTTTAGACAAAGTGAAATTTTGATGGAATCACATCAAAGCGAACCATTGTAAAGCTATCAATAGATTACTTGACGCTGCGATGATTTTAGTAATAAAAATATGTGATATAAAAATTTTTGAGTCACAATTATTCATATTTCATTAAAGTTTTGTAGTTATATTACTGATTTATTATTATTTATTATTATTATATGTAGTTATATTATTTATTTATTTACTGACTGGGAAGCCGACCCCAACTGAGTTGGGAAAAGGTTCAGAGATTGATGATGATTACTGATTTATGTCAATCCCATTTTTAACTAAGCTTTCGCTTCTACTGGCGTTTTCGCCAATTGAATGGCACTTTATCTAGAGCCCCTGGTTTTCACTTATGACTTCTGATCCGCTCTATCACTCACAAATAGTGAGAATTGATAAAAAAAACAATCGGTCCAGTAGTTTTGAAACCCATACAAACAAACAATCAATTATATCCTCTTAATTATTCTTATTAGTTTAGATTTTAGAATTTTGTGTCCGTATACACAATTTTATTGTTTATCAAACGTTACGGTATTCTTAATCGTAAATGTTCTTCTTCTTCTTAAGATGGCTTCTTCTGTAAGCGAATTCGGCACAATTTCGTCAATGTCAAGGTAAATGTAATACAAAATCGTTAATGTTGTGTTAGTTTCCAATCATCTAATAATTATAATATATTCTGTCCTTCGTGGTTTCCAATGACTCATTTTTTTTCTTTGAATGTGTTGCCATTAAATGAACAGTTAGTATGACAAACATTAGCAATAAAAAACATTTCCAAGAAACGTCGTAATAAAAAAAATTGTAACTTTGTAAAAATAAAAATACCTCATTTATTTCTATTTTTAGCTAGAAGGTTATGTAGATTTCCTTCTATCCTATTTCCTACTATAAATGAGAAAATTTGTGAACATGAACAGATCTACCTAAAATTTGGTACAAGGACAGATTATAACCTGGGATAGTAAATAGGTTACTTTTCCTCTCGGGAATAGGCTCCCCGTTTGTGCGAAAGGAATTGAAACTTACACACATAGAGGCGCGGTTGTAAAATATTACCAGATACTAGTGAGAAATATATATCAGCACATATTTTATGAGCATAATAAAAAGTAATGTCATTCACGGGGTATTTTATTCTTCTGTCCTTTGGAAGCAAATGGCAGGCTGTTGGCAACCTTTCACCAAAACTAACCGCTTGTTTGCTCTCCACTGTACCCTCTTCTAAGCAGAGGACGAAGTGAAAAGCCTCCTTGCAACCCTGTAAAGGGCTACTCGGCTGGATTTTGCCATAGGCGGCAGTATTTCCCTTGTCCTAGAGGGACGCTATTAACTCTACCGCCCAGAGTATATCACGTCTCGAGAGGGCCTCTGATGGTCCTTGGTTAACCCGATTCGACTTCGATTTTGGTCGGTTCGACTCCGACATAACCACATGCGCTGACTCCGGCGAGGTGGTTTCCGTAGGGATTTTTGGGAGGAAGGGAACCGTGGAATTTTGGTGCCAAGAAAAATTGTCTCATCCCTTGGATGCTTCCTACGATGCATCCACGAGAAGAGATGAGTTGGCCCTATTCATGAGAACAATAGGGCCGTATCTTTAATCAAGGGGGTAATTTACTTTACTTTACTATTATTAATAAATGTACTACCTATATTATTTTTAAAATTGGTAATTTCTTGACGTATAATTTATGAGATTGTAATGAATTTTGTCCATTATGAACTATTTTTTTTGCTTATTGTTTGGAAAATTTGCTGTAATACTTATTTTCTTGCGAAACTGTAAAGTAAAATATTAAATTGAGGATAATAAGGTATAAGGTGTGTTATATTTTTAAAGTAGTTGCAGATAATAACCATAATAATATTACAATAGTGAAGTACAAAGTAAAAAGGAAATTAGTAATGAAACTCTATATTGTTAAGAAAATAGATATATTTTTATCAAATACCTAACATAAAGACGAAATAATAAACGTCTTGACA
Source organism: Pelosia muscerda (assembly GCA_963691645.1). NCBI lineage: Eukaryota > Metazoa > Arthropoda > Insecta > Lepidoptera > Erebidae > Pelosia > Pelosia muscerda. The sequence goes on from OY829118.1 coordinate 5,003,585, forward strand.
AAGATACAAAAAAATTGAGCAATCCTTTGGTTGTTTAACGAAACATTTGGTTCTAGTGAGGAAAATCTGAACATAACTAGTTTCAAATAAACTAGTTATAAAAGAATGCAACTTAATAGAGAACCCACTACAAACAATAATTATCATCAAAATAAACTTAAAACGGTAATAGAAAAGGAAGCGATAGAAAAGAAGCTAATACCCTTACAAGTTTAAGAAATCGTTTCTGAATTATAATTGTCTAAGTAATCAACAGCTTTTTAACTTGATAGAGTAGTACTTAAATCAATAATGCTTAATCTATCACGAGTTGACGGAAAGATCCATCGATGCCAAAGAGCTCATCATAGTTGGTAGGCTTGCCGGGTCTTAAAGCTTCGTTGGCCTTTAGGTTTTCCTGTTCCGCGAACCAGTCCTTATATTCTGCTAGTTTTTTCACCCATGCATCTGGAATTTCATAGGAAGAGATTATGTTTAATAAAAAAAGTACTTAATAATAACATTAAAACAATTGGTTTGTAAGGAAGATACATTTCAAAAATTTATGTAGGAATGGTTTTAGGTCCTCTAGTAATGACGAACATCATGTTTCCAAGCGAGCACGTCCCATAAATTTATATGTATTATATAGGTTATAATCTTCAAATGTGAACTCTCGGGTTAGAGAACATTAATTTCAATTGAATATTACCCGTGTGATACTCTCCAAGACGTTAATTGGTAGTACTTGTGCGGCTAAGCACGTAATTAATTTCCTTACGATTTACACCGGATAGCAAGGAATCGGATCAATATTAATTTTTTCCGAATTTATTTAGCTGCAACATTTCCGGTTAGGAATTTATTTTGGGCATACCCTTTTTTATAAGTGCCCGATTGGTGGCCTGTTACGTGGAGCCGAAAATCATATTTGGCGAAATGTGGGTGTTTAATACACCTCTGCCCATCCCTTCGGGGATTACGGGCGTGAGCATATGTATGTATGTATGTACAAAATATTACCAAAATTTAGATTATACCATCCGAGACTAAGTTACGAGTAACAAAAAACATGATATGATCTATACATCTGTTTCTAAATAATCGACACTGGCAAAAAACTTTGACGTAGACAAGTCTGGACTTGGATTTCTAACTTGTTTACTAGTAGTTAACAAGTTGGAAATCTGATTAACATATAGTAAAAAATAAACTATGTTCTTGCTTTTTTTGAAGTTGTGTATAACCTAATGTTGGAGAACATTAATGATAACGAATAACTCACTGTGAAGATCGTCCATAGGACCAGCGTTGCCACCATATTCAGCCGGCATCATTTCCTTAGGAACATACTTGTAGAGATCATTGGTGTCAGTGTGGAGGAAGATCTAAAAGGCAAAGAAATTGAGACTCATTGTAAGATACAGAATTTACAGTACAATTAGGAGCGTTATATGAAGTCTTCTTCTTCGTGTCAGTGGCAACAATTAGGAATAAAGTTAGATAGGACCAGCCTAAAACTCGGTGACACTAACTGCACTTTTCGTCGCTTCATTCAGGTCGGCGACTATGCAGTGCAAAGCGACCACGACAGGAAGTTGTCCATCGACTGCCAGCAGTAGTGCACCATAGTTACAGCCATCACAGTCCAGGTAACACTATTTTACCAGATTCGCTTACAGCAGTCGACCATGAGACCTCAACCTATTTAAGGACTTTCAGGCGGTCTATTTCAGTTTATACCCGGGTGGTAGACTTTCAGCGGACTAGATTTTGTCTAGAGGGGGTGCATGAGCTACCTCTGGTACCGAACGCTCTCTTGTTGACACTTCGCAGCTGATATCGAGTTACAAACACGGTCTTAACATTTCGAATGTAGTAGCATTTTTTGCTCCTTTTTTGCACTGGGAGGATAGAAGAGAAAAACGGTGTAAAACTAGACCAAATTACTTAAATATGTCGACTTGTATGAACGCGCGTATTACGGTTGACACTCAGAATAAGGGACCAAAATAGCAAAGTTATTGTGTCAATGAATAATATCAGTTATTTTAAGAAGAATAGAGAATAACGAATATATTTTCTTCTTCTTACCCTTTCTTTGATCTTGTCCTTGATGAAGGGTTTGACAAAATTAACAATCTTGTCAACAAGTGGTGATACATTGATGACATGCACCTCTTTCAGCTTTACTGGGTACGCCTCCTAAACAATAGGACATAAAATTATATTAGAAAACAGTCGACTCAACACTAAATATGTATTACTCGTGCTTTCTATTATCTTTATATTACGTATTATTACTATCTTTCTATTAAGATTCATAATTATTCCCTCTGAAATTTTTCATATCACAATTTCTTGTAGATCGCGATTGCATCCACTAATGAAATTCCATAATTTGTACCAAAACTTAACAAGGATTATGGCTATAGATGAGAAATCGAGGACTTGCCAAACATCGTTACTATTGGGAGACTAATTTTTAATCTCATATTTACGATTATGTAAATTAGAGTTTGTAAATACAATAAAATAATAGGTATGGATGTCTCAATCGTATCGGATTTACGATGCATTTTGATAATACTGCGTAGTACTAACCTGTACGCAGACTAAGAATTTCTTAACGAGTGTGGGTGTGAACTTGGCAAAGTGTGTTGGAGTAGCCACAGACGCGTCTAGAACATACACGTCTCCGGCAACTCCCTCCTTCTCTTCTTCCAGCCTGACATCACCCAACATGAGGGCCAGCTTGAAGGCATCTGCTACATTCGGTGTCTGAATATCTTTGTCAACACCTGAAATGAAATTATATTGTTTAGTCTTGATTGTGGATATCTTTCTGAAACTTTTATCACAAGTAGGTTAGTTGCTTAATAGTATTTTTTACTGAATTGTAAAATATCTCCCAAGGTCATCAGCAAGGTCCAAAGTATTAGTGTAGAGGGCTTTACAACCAGAGGTCGGCCCAAAAAAAGATGGATGGACTGTGTGAAAGCTGATATGGCAAGGAAGGGACTGACTGAGGAAATGACATCCGATAGGAATGTATGGAAGAGAATGACATGTTGCGCCGACCCCAAATAATTGGGACAAGGGCAGGAAGATGATGTAAAATATCTCCCAAGATTCAAGCAAGGATAACCTTTTCATTATAGAAGAAAAAACTGTTGAAGAAGATTGTGCTTGTGTTACACTTGAAGAGCTTCCATCAATGTATAGTAGTGTTACGGATTACAATATTAAAGTTGAACAGAAACTTATTTTTTATTACTTCATACTTTAGTTAGTATTTATTGCACTGTTATTTGTGGTGTATTTTTAATAATTAGATAATTTATTCATAGTATTAAATTTAATTTCAAATATCGTGGAACATTATTGAACTTACCTTTCATGATAATAACACGTCTCCCTTCTGGAGTCAGTCCCGGTAATGGTGGCATTTGACTGAAATACAATTTTAGGTACAGTTTATTACACAAGTCAAATTTTAATAGGTTATTAGTACATTCTTTAGAATGATCTTTTTCAGAATCAAGAGCTTTTAATCAGATGTAGCTAACTATAATAGGTAGTAATGGTAGCCACGCTTGAGTAGACTTGTGCAAACACACGTTAATGAAATTTGTACAAGTATCGTCCAACATCGTAACTATAAGCAAATTTGCTGTGTGCTTTTTCTTCTGGCAAAGCAAGCAAGAGTGTCCTAATATTAAAGCTCATCAATTTTAGAAAATTCGTGCTTGCTAGTAAATTGCTCAAATGAAATACGTAGGCACTTTTCGTGACTTCTGCGATCAGTTCGATCAAAATAATTTGTAACTGTGTTCGTCTAACTATTTGTATGACTTTGAATACTAACACCATATTTAAAATCTCCTGAAGTTCAGGGCGTGTGACGTCTCTGTCGTTGAAGAACTCAGGGACTGCTGCACGCATGGTGAAGTACATGTCGAGCTTACGCTTGGTCTTCTCCAAGGAGAACTTGCAGCCACGCAGGAAAGTCATGATGCGCTGGTCATCTGTTGAATATCATTAGAAGTTATGTTAGCAATGTTTTGTTGTTATTCAAGTTGCAGTAAAAGATATTTATAAGTCATTTCGTATTAGGAAGATTGACTGAGAAGAGGGAGAGTGGCGATTACTCCATCGATAAGAGCGCTATCCTTAAGGGCACTTCTAGCGGAATACTGGAGAAAAAATAGTTAGATTTGTTTCAACTAGTCGTACAAAGCTAAGAAGAAAATTTCAAGGAATCCTACAGGAGCTTTGTGTTTGCTTCAAGAAATTGAAAGTATAAGTAATATAAATTCCTAGAAATTTGTGCAATAAGACTGGTGTCATATAGTGCACATTTTTTTTTATCATGTGCGAAATCCCCACGGATACCACCTCCGCCAAAAGTTGGTGAAGGTGATTATGTTGGACTCGAACCGATTAAAATACACGCCGTCTTTGGGTCTTTGATTGTCGGAGGTGAGATAATACCAGATATACCTCTCGCACCCTAGCAGATCGCGTCCGATATCATGTAGGGCACTAGTGTATTGTCTACAAGACCGGTATCCGTCTTCTAACACAAAAGGTGAAATTGGCGTCGAAGCATCTAATATTTTACTGTTGGTGTACCAAGTATTGGGTGTAGTGAAGAAGGTGTTTGAGTCATATAATGTCTAAAAACTCCATTAATCTACACAAATCTTAATAAATTGTGATGGCGATTTATAAATCTTACTTTTGTTGGTACCCTACAGGAAAGCTATGCTTCAGCAGTCAGTATTAATTAAGATGTAAGATACTAACCAAACTCGTCAGGTAGATGTGGCTCCTTCTTCAACCACTCTTTGATGTGTGCGAGGTCAGATTCTTTAGTATCAGACTTTTCATTTAGCTCCTCACGGATTTTCTGCCACATCTCTCCAGCCGGCTGTTCTAGTGTCATGTTGGCTGATTTGACTGGTCCTGTGAATAATATAAAAAATATAATTAGTTATGTATTGACAGTGGAACTAGACAAAGGACCGAACTGGACAGATTCTAGTTCTTCTTCTGTCGAATCGACGGTATTTTTGAATTGCCATCGTGGTGTAGTAATTTATTTCACGGTAGCGCCACTACTCACGGAGAGGGCCCGAGCGTAGCGTACGTCGCCGTGAGCGTCGAGGTATATTTGCGGTAGGAAAAACATCCAATTCAAGGAAAACATCCTTTCAAAATTTCCTCCAGCCTCCCAAGTTGGCGGAAGATAATATCTTCAGTATTTTTAATGTAGGACTGAGTGCTTAATTTCGAATAGTAGAATTGTAAGAATTTTTCGGGTAAGACACTAAAGTTGACAATATCACCCTAACGAGCACCTTCTTGGTTTTGTTTTACAGCCGTTCTATTCTTTGTGATGACCAATTGTTATGCACTAAATATTCACGTTACGAATGTTACAGGAAAACTGGTTTCCAATCAGAAATTTAACCCAGATACCATTTGCTAACTATGGGTTATTATAACCCAAACACAGTAAAGCAATAGTAATAGAGGTAAACAATTTAACAAGTTATAATAATAAACAAGCTTGAGTGATCGATATTACATTTCTATCTAGTCTACTGATCATAGCTTTGGTTTTTGGTCTACGCAGTCTTCACAAACAAACACTCAGCAGTGCCCTTGGTTATGAAGAGAGCGGAGCTATGATTCAAAAAGTATATTACGTTAAAACAATTATGCAACCGGTAGAGCAAAGAAATTACTATTATCATAAAGTAGTACTTAATAAAACATAATCGTTTTATGTGTAGATTATCATAAAACAAATTGCACAAAATTGATCGAACAATTTTTGTTGTAATAAAGCTGTTGTCAATTAAAAATTAAGTAAAACAATATGCAGTAAAAATGAATACAAAATGGCTGATTCGCTAAAAAAGAAAGCGAAAAGATATCAATCAGAAACGGCAATAAGATATCTGTGCCCGAAACGTAAACTTTTACTTAACAAAAAATGGTTCTGTAACTACAACATCTGCTTAGCGTGACCGATTTCATGCAACGAAAAAAGTAGTAAGTATTTTAACAACTTTCACCATTTGGCTATTGAGCAACGCCATTGGCTCTCATGCGGCTACGATGTCCCGCTCTGTTTAGTCTTCGTAATTGCTGGTTATCATGCATGCTTAGACAGACATGCAACCTAGTTTGGTTTTTATTGGTAAAAATTGCATTCCAAGTGCGCGATTTGTGATTTTCTTTTTTGTACGAGACTGATACGTTTTCAACAGCGCCGTCAACTTCCAAGTTTCAAACCGCCATCTTTTTTCAATGTTAGGAACTTATTCATATCGAGATAATTTTGATGTCCTTGTATTACGATAGCTCACAATGTGATGTACTATCAGAGTACTATAATAGAGGGCGCTGTATTAAGAAATAAATTCTAAACAAATATTGTGGAGACATTCATGATAGATCGGAAGATTCGCTAGTTTCAATAGGTACCTAATAACTTTTATAACTGTTACTACTGCTAACAGATAATTAAACTTGGTTGGGAACAATTTTATGCTGTTATCTTGTTGTAAACACTAACATGTGGTCGAAAAATACTTAAGTTTCAATTTCACAGCCTTGCGGTATCCGATATCAATATTTATCTTGACTCGAGTAGGAAAATTTCTCTCTCTCACTCATTATTAAAGTTGGATATCTGTACACTGTATTCAAGGCCCTGTTATTCTTGAGATTCTGAACTCTAAAGAGTTTTATGACTCCATTCATCACATCCACACCATACTATCTTCAAAACTGACGCAGTTGTGGTAAATCCCTTAAAATAATTAATGTTAACCAAGCTAATGACTCTTGGTATTGAAATCAAAAGCTTTTGTTTACAAAAAATCTTTTGTACCGTTGTTTGTTGTTAGAAATTTGGGACGGCAGTTTACTGGCTTACTGTGCAAATTGATAGGTAGGTAATTAACGAGTTCTGACGTCCCAAACTAAGTACGTAAGTAACTGCAAAAAAATGAAATACAGAAACAAAGAAATATGTACGCAAACTGACGATTACTTCGTGGGGAATTCCGCACAAAAAAAGGTAAATACATTGATTACAGAGGGGTTAATAGCTTCAACGTGCAAATTGTCCTTTAGAGAAAAAAAATAAAGTACTTGTTGCTGCTAAAAACCCAACTCCGAAAACAAGAGAATCTGAAGTATAATCACTCAACTCTATAATTTTATTTTGACTAACGAACGGTAGATATAGACACAAATTTGAAGGGACATTTTTTTCCGAAGGAAGTCTGATTAAAAAGTAACTGTGAGATGCTCATAGAAAGCAAAGTTAGGATGTGATCCAACTTGATCAAGTCGCTCAGAAGATAGATACAGAACTACTAATGCTAAACTAGATTTTAGGAAATCATAACCTGAAGCACAAAATGCTATCCACAAACTGTTTATCTCGGTAATAAGTTTGATTTGGAAGGCACCATGTAATCTTAGGCAGCAGACTATTTAATAATTCCAATATTCACAATTCATTGTAATGCCTATGAATCAATTGATAAAGTATAAAATTCATAATTGCCCGTAAATATGTCAGAAATATTTACATTTTAGTAACAGTTAAATTCACTAATCACACTGTGCCTTCTATAGAAACACATTCGACAAAATCCCGTTTGAATACTTACCTACTGAACACCTTCGCTCACCAATCAGTATGATTTAAAATTCCATCAACACTCTTCGAGAATACCAAAAAACTAAGTGAGAAAGACGTGACTTCCGTACACATTGCTATAATAGTTGGCTAGGAAGCAATGTGGCTTTGTAATAAATAACTGTATCAACCGTTGCATACAATTACTTTGAAAGCAAAAAAGATGATTTACTAAAAAGTATAACGGTAATACTTTCAGCAGCGTGATTATCTGTAAAAGATCTTTCGTATGAATCTAAATGCACAGCACAAAAGTTAAGAACCATTTGATTAGTCATAAGAGTATATCGTTGTTATACTGAGAAAGTCGAGGTAGTAAATTGAAAACTTGTTTCAAGATAAGTTCTTAACATGAATATTCACAGAAGAGGGAGACTCGAGAAAAAAATAATGAAATGACAATAAAATTATGGAACTGTAGAAATGACTAAAATGAGAAGATAGGGAGAAGGATACTAACCTTAATGTAAAAAATAAACATTCTAAAATAAACTGAAGATTAGCGTGAGGTAATCTTCAGCAATGATTTAATTTTTTAGAATATAACGATATATTAGTAAGTGCAGAAATGTTTGTTATGGAAAAGAAGGGATTTGCTGACTCCAAGTATTTTGGACAAGGCAAGGGCAGATACTAAAATGAATGTACGAAGTCATCCAAAAAAAAATTTAGTTATTAATCAGTAAGTAATGATTTAATTTTTTTGTAACTTAATGAGCATAAAAAGGGTATAACCAATTGGTCAATGACTCCCAATGACTTTAACACATTTAAAGGGCGTAAAGAAGGTAAGAAAGATTATTCATTAGTCATTTATTTTGCAATGTAGTCAATGCTTATAGAGAATATTTTGTGGAATCTATTTGACAAAGTCAAATTAATATTGAAATATTTAGATTTTTAGAAATATTGTATTCCGACATCAGTTCAATAAACTTACCCAATCATGTAGTGATTGAATACACAACTTTGTTAAGAGTAAGGTAAGGGTTATGAGAAAATTCACACGTTTCATCATAACTCATTGTAACATGAGTGGTACGCGCGGATAATAATTAATTAGCATTTATAACAAATTGCAAGTAATTGAAGCTGTTTGTAATTAATTTATAGATTCAGTTTTTTTGACGAAATGATAAAAATTTCAAATTACAATGTAATCTCTGTAAACATTATAATCATATGAATTCTATTTGAGCGCGATATTCCGTTTACGTGAACTCAGATAATGAATCAATACCCCATGGCCATACGTCAGAGATCTGAAAGAAGAAACAGATATATAGAGGGACAGAATGAGACAAAAATGCGAAAATATAAATGTTTATGTACCCGTGTAAGTCTTAATTCTGTGGGAACATCAGGATAAAAAGTAGCCTTTATTACTCACTGATGACATTACATATAGTGAAAACCAGTTTTTGAATTCGGTCCAGTAGTCTTTGAGTTATTTCGTACATACAAGAAAACAAATCTTTCCTCGGGGATTGAAAATTGAGAGAATTCCAATTCCTCTTTATTTGACTCCGAAATTGACCACATTCACGATCTTTATATAAGGCCACGGGCATAATGATGACGAGGACACTGTATAAAAAAAACATTACACCTAGGGTGGTACTAGGACTCGCTTCGACGTTTCTGACGCTGGGCATTCGGTCAACGTATATGTACTACCACCCGTATAGTGCAGATGATTGGCTGATTCCCAGTGCCCAGCACAGTCTACAAAGAATTATAAAAATATGCTTTCTGCGCAGTCGAAGTACATTATCAAGTTTATTGCCGGTTACTATACTAAATCATAAGCTGGATAGGTATTATTCTTAATTTTTTAATTAAGTGTACGTCATTTTACCTTCACCTCACCTATGGTTAGTAGAAGACAAAGTCTCGGGAAAGAGGGAACACGTACAATGCGTACAGTACGTCCAGTGTTACAATGTTGGCGCTTTGACGGCCTCATCAGATGCTTTATCACGCCCCGCTTATAGGACCCGGGAATGTAGGAAGAAAGAAATACGTGAGCTGGTAAGGAATTACAAGATTTAATGGCGCGGCAAAGGAAAGACTCAACGAACCATTCCTTGGATATGTTATACTCATAGGTAAAAAGAGAAGCGCGAAACAGAATGTGTAATTCGTTATACCTATTGTACTGCGTATCATACCACACTTCGATTCATTACGTACGTAGTAGTTTGCAGCTAATCGAGTATACTTGTGCATTTCTCTTTAATTGTTAGGGTATATTCACAGTAACATGACGGCGTTTTTAGAGTGACTTTTTGCCGGAATATTTGGTTCCTATGCTGTAGACGTCACTCGAGGGTAAGTTTTAGCAGCAAATCTACTATTTTGCTCACAGGGCTGACACGCCCTATTATTTTAGCCAGATATGCACATAGAATTACAACTTCTTTCATTTTAGCATTGTACTAAAAGAAATTTCTAAGTATGTTTATTCTAGGATGTTGTGGCACCATTTCGCGGTGAGCTCTGGACTACGGAGATGGTAGCGCCTCTTTCTATCGTGTAGAAGATACGTTGAGAGGCAGGTGAAACCTACAGACGGCAGTTCAAAGTATTTTCAGATCTCCCTTTGACTAGCAGAGGCCACAGTAAAGAGCAAGTAAGGGGGCAAGTTGGTACTCCGAGGGTACGTGTACGGCAACCTAACATTAAAATTTCCAATATTTCAGCCAGTTTGAGCTCCAGATAATCATCCTTGATGGGCAACAGACTTCGTTTTGTGCGTGAACCCTCATAGAAATTATACAGCTGTTGTGAGAATTCACGCACGAAAAAGACGAATGTAGTCATTCTAAAATCTACAATATGACTAGTTACGCTATAATCTAGATAACACTGTGAAGACGGTCCTAGAATATATTTTAGGTCGAGTGCAAGTAAAACGTTTTTAACAGATCAACGGGGAAATGGGACTTAATACATTACAAGCGATCGCAAACAGAAGCAGATCATCTCTTGACCAATATATTTTTGTATAAATGTTGTTCTTCTTATAATATTATATACATATAGTGCCAGTAACATTGCATTAATGTACGTACATATAAAATATTGATGTTTCCTTATTTCTTACATAATATTATTCAAGTATTAGACAGTCTACACTTGGCCTTAGTACGAGTAATTTCTCTACAAAGGCATTGACCGCAGACTCCGGTAAGGTAACTACAGACAAGTCTAGTCAATTTCATTCGCATCAATACAAACGGTATAGGTATTTGATTTTCTGCGCATTTGTATAAGTGTACAATAAAAATGTATAATAAAAATTCAAATTATAATATAATTATATAAGTAAAATTTAGAATATTAGTTCATAATTATATTTATTTAAAACGGAATACACTTTGAAATCTTTATTAGATAAATAGGTATACAAAAATAATTTATAAATCTCTTGAAATTAACACCGCAGAAAATTCAAACACCACTATATCTTACCAAAAAAAAATCCGTATTCAATCACGCTCACATTCATGAAAATAAAAAAAAAATAACAAAAATGAAAAATCACCTTTAAATTGGAAAATCAAGTCACACGCCAAAGTTTCTACAATAAACACACTGGCACTTTTTCGCAACGTGTTTGGAACTTATTTGTCACTTTTGTTATCAAAACTTTACTGTGTCACTACGCGGTACACGCGCAGAAACGAATGCCTCAGGCTGTGCGCGTGCGCACTTTTTATCATTTCGTCACGCGGGTTGCGCGCGACTGCAATTGCAAGGAGGGAGAGACATTACTTTTATGAAGGGTATAGGTTCCAGTGAAAGCGGGTGATGATTATCCCCAAAATGGAGCAGTTAAAAAGATGCTTCAAAATGTTTTTCAACTGAAACTACTGCATTTTTCAAACTGAAATCAATTTTTATAAAGCACTTATGTAACATAGTTTTTACAAGTGCATAATGATGTGATTTAAGTTAGGCTCTGATAAGCAGTTATAAAAAAAATAGTATTGAGTGTGGAAGGAGCCGTCGCCAAAGTTTAGGGTGCAAGTTAATATCCAATACTGACCAATGGACGAGGTTGTGACCACACTGCAACCCTGTTGGATCCCCCAACCTGGTTAGGTACTATGCTTGAGGAGAGATAACCTTCCCAATTAGAGTGGCCTTTTCCTTTAATTGTAGGTGCACATAATCTTCTGATTGAGGAGATCAATAGTAGGTATGTGTTTCATCATTGCAACCTCCTCCATACAGTGTCTGCATTTTGTGTCGTTCATTATACCAATCTTGTTCAAAGTGTATTTTGGACAATATTTGTGTAAAAATGTGCCCTATTTTTGGGGATTTTGTTCTTACTCAGATTAATTTTTCTGCCTATTCTTGGCATTCTCTAAAATAGCCTTTGACTTGTGTGTACTGTGATTACACCTTAGTCTTCATCTTCCTTAGGGTTATAGATTAATCAAACCCAAGAGCGCGAGTGCCGTTTGAACATCAGTCGCTTCAATATTTATAATAAATATTGACCAAGTTAGTTAAATCTTAAAACAGAGAACACGAGTTACACTGAGATGCCATTAATATTAGATTTAAATATGTTTATTGACAACGTTTGTCAGAATCGCTTAAAGTCGCACTACAGCTTATTGAGAATGCCCCAGAAAGAATGCGTCATCGTTGCATAGATATTTGAGAAAATGTAATATACCTAATGTGTCTGTCGGTTATAATTTTCATCAGCAACAGAATGAAATGAGACATTGAACGGTAACAGAACAAATTGATTAGATACGTCGGTTCGAGTCCGACATAATAACCTCCACCGACTTTGGTGGTGATGGTATCCATGGTTTTTGCGCACGATAAAAGATTGTCAATAAGTTCCAGTAGTAATTTGTAAGTGATCTTCTTCATGAGTTCCTCTTCAGCAGTTGGCACTTTTTGAATGCAATGCTTTATTTGCGGACTAAAATAGGCGAGCGTCGATTATATTCTTGAAAATAAGCAACACGTATTTGATATTCTAAGCAAAAATAAGAAGCTGCAGTAAGAACTATTATTCAGATAACCACTAATTGTTGGCAATTTATATTCGTGTAAAAATGTGTGTCCAAGCAAATATTGAACCTGTTTGAGTAACTATACCAAATAAATACTTCTGTTCAGTACACTCACCACACCACACTCACCAGATTTAAAAAATGTCTGAGTAAATGTATGCATTAATTTTGAACTTACTTGAATATTTTATTGAAATGGCTTGGCATCGGACTTTTATTTATTCTGTAATATTGGTTTAAGGTAAAGTGGTTTTTATATTTGACTAGATTATGCCACTTTTGCTTATTTACTTGCGACAATAATAGCGTTATCTCTTTTCGGTTCTTACATAGCCTGTGTAAAGCAGAAATTACTGAATACCTACTAAGAAATTTAGACGGAATTAGTAGGAACAACCACTCTGCAACCACTGAATAGGAAAAAACACGCTTATTGGCTATTAGACTGTCCACTACTTTCGCAGAGACTTACCGACTGACCGAGCACGACACTGGTCTCATTGTTATGACGTCAACATTATTATTATGCAATAAATTTGAATAAAACAGTAGTAGTGTGCAGTACTGATCATTAAATAATGTTCATATTATGAGTTGTGATCATGTCTCTTTCGTAGAGTACTACTTATTCTAGATTGTGTTTATATCAAAACTTTTCTAATAAGATTGGTGCTAAATGTGAACAGCCTAGAACTCAGTGATATATTACTTCAGTGTCATTATCATCTCCCTTCCCCTTGACCCAATTACTTGGGGTCGCCTCAACATGTTATTCTCCTCCATACATTTCTATCCGATGTCATATCCTCAGTTACTCCTTTCTTTGCCTTACCTTCTTTCACATAATTCATTCCCTCTCCCCGGCCGATCACTGTTCCTAAAGCCCTAAAAAAGCCATTCATGCTTTGGACCTTTTTTCTTTTAGTGGACGGATAATGTATTCGTGTGGTTTTAGCCTTCAACCGTTACAAACGCCAGGCACCAAAAGATGAACGGGAAAGTATAGCACAGCATACTCCCGTACGTTTTGAACTGTGGCGTGTGAGAGTGAAATATTAAATATCGAAGTTCAGCCGTTAATTAGTTAAAAAAAGTCGACTTCAACTGAATTGGGAAAAGGCCAGAAGGATGAGGAGATTGTAACATCATACAATTAACAACCATAACATCTGATAATAATAGGAATGATAACGATCACAGAAATTGTGTGTAACATGTGTTCAATTAATTTCATTACAATTATTTATTGCAGTAATTAGGTCAATTGTGTAAGCATATAGATGTTTTCATAGGTAATTTTCTAATTATATTGTTCGTTTTTTTTGTGAATTTCAGCTTATGGTTTACGAGCATCTATTTACCATAATATTATGATTTGAAATCGTAACATTTTAGGTTTATTTAATGTATGTTTTACTTGTGAGGGTGTGATAAAAAGTACATTTCTTCATCGTTGACTAAGTATATTCTTATTAAGTTCTTTTTTCATCATCAGTGGGAATACCAATTTGTGTCTTCGCCCCGATCACCACCTATATAGCGGACTTAATTTAAATTTAAAATTCTATAATAATTTGTATTGTATAGACCATTAAACGGCAATAACATAGCGTCAGATCAGATAGGTAATGTGGTCCCGGCTTGAGAAAATTTCGACAAGAGACTCCGTTCTTACCTGCTGGGATGCACTTGCTGATCAATAGAGGGCCTGGTGTAGGCATTCCTTTTATGGCGGGAATCCAATGGAATACACACGTTATTATCCAAGTGTCAAGTATTACTAATGTAATTTACATTAGGACAAGTTCCCAAGTACAATAAACAGGGGATAACATTAAACTCAGTCAGGGTGTCAAAACTGTCCGCGATAGTATAATCAAGCCCTAATATAATCAGGCCCTCTATTACCTACGGATCGGTGGTCTGGTGGCCAAGAACAACACTGACCACGGTCAAAACAAAACTCCAAAGCCTGCAACGTCTGGCTAGCGTAGCTACTACTGGATGTATGAAAACAACTCCATCTGCTGCCTTGGAATATCTACTCAATCTAAGACCTCTAGATCTAGTCATCCAAGAGGAGGCAAAAGCAGCAGCCCTAAGACTAAAGTCTCACGGACTGTGGAAACAAAACTTCGAAACCACGCACACCAAAATCCTAAGGCTCGCTATAGAAGAAGTCCCACTTCTACAAGCACCAACGGACAAAACAACATGTCACTATATCTTCGACAGAAGATACAATGTACAGCTCAAAGCCGAACCAGTAGATATCTCAAAAGTGAATGAGGTCAGAATTTACACAGACGGCTCAAAGACAAAAAAAGGGACAGGAGCCGGTGTGTTCTCAAACGACCTCAACATTAAGATATCCACTACACTAGACAAACTTAACACAATCTTCCAAGCAGAATGTTTGGGCATCACCAGAGCCGCACAGGCAGTAGCAGCCAGAAGTGTGAAAAACCTCAGTATAAGGATCATTTCTGACAGCGCATCAGTCCTGCAGGCCTTAAGCAACAGCACGATTAACTCTGCCCTAATCTTAGAGTGCCACGAGGCACTACAGCTGATTGCGAACACCAACAAGGTCACTTTGCAATGGATTAAGGGACATAGCAACTCATTAGGAAACGACGCAGCGGACGAACTAGCCAAACGAGGATCAGACACAATGGTACACGGACCGACACCACTGCTACCAATACCTCAGGCTCAAGTAAGGTCATGGCTACGCGAAAAAACCGAAGAAACTCACCTTAAAGAGTGGACAAACGATGATGGGTGCAAGCAAACCAAACAATCGGTCCCAGTAACATCCAAAAGGTTTGCCCGCAACCTCATCAGATTGAATAGGGACAACATACGTAAAATCACAGGTATAGTTACGGGTCACTGCTCCCTAAACAAACATCTGTTTACCATAGGTGTAACCGACAGCCCCCGATGCAGAGGATGCATGGAGGCGGAAGAAACGCCACAACACGTCATTATGGAATGTAATAGCGTGGCGCATCAACGGGCACAACTGCTCCAATCACCGGCAACGCTTCCGGAAGCCTGCAGAAGTTTCTCTAAGCTTCTGGCTTTCTGGGAGGAACTGGGATGGTTGGAGTAAGCGGGGAGAAGCACCACCTCACGCACAATGGCCCAATCAAGAGGCTAAGTGCGGAAAACCCCAGTACAAACAACAACAACAACTGTCCGCGAGAGCGAGCGCAGATGAGAGCTCAATTCGAATAGTCTCACATCGCTCGTGTTCATTCACCCACTTTGTTAAAAGAGCTTTAAGTAATTTGTGTAAGTTTGAATTTGTAAAAAATATGTTTTTAACATAACTATAACTACATAAATATATCATTGCAGACAGTTTTGCATGCTACTTTTGTTCTAGACTGTGTACCTAGGTTTGGCTGGTTTTTAGAATATCAATGATCAATAATAATGAATGATAATAGTTACTGATGTTCTAAAAAGTATCTTAAATAATATAACTGTAATTTTCCATCACCGATGGAAAGAATCACCCACCCATAATATTATTGGATATTATACAGTATCGTTGAGAAATTCAAGCAGCCGACAAGTAAAAAAACAAACGAAAATGACATCCACAAAAGTTATAGTACTAGCTTTTCCTCCGAACGTTTTAAATTTCGAAATGTTTACAATAAAGCGAGTTGTAAACGTAAACGTAATGTGCAGAAAGTGTCTAATAACGGTGAGTCATGTGGTACGATGTCTCGACCCTGTAGTAAGAAGGGCGAGTTTCCATTGTCTTACGATTTGATAAAGCATTATACCTGACTTAGTTAGAAAATGATTTTATATGAAAATCAAACTTCGCTGTGTGATTACGTCTTAAGAAGCGGTTGGTCAATATAGGCAGTGTCATAATAAGCTTACCCTACTGTATTGTATGTTTGAAAAAATATAGCACTGATCCAATGAGTACCTATGCTGTCTCGTGAAGACCAGTTTCTTTAGCTAGACACAATAAAATTACCAGATTACCTTTTACTTTTTTATATAAATAATAGTCTTGCCAAGTCGTAAAGTGTAATACCTCGTGATGATAATGTGGTCCACCATTTCATTGTTCATCTTGATGTGTCTGGGTCGACTACGTGTTGACTACGTATCGACATGAATGTAGTTGATTAATCTAGGTATATTAGTCACTTGAAGTTTTAAGTAGGCTCTGTTCTCATTCTAAGTTGAAAAATCAATTTTCTTTCGTTTTATCAAGTCTGGAGATTGCAAGATAATATACGGTAAAACGGGGTGGATAGAGATTGAAGAGTGAATAGAAATAAAATGGTCAGCTAAATTATTTAGTAACTATCTTTCAAGCGAAAATTTGGACTTGTTCATTGTAATTACAGAATCACGAATTATCTGTTATTGGGCTTAGTTAATATTTTGTAAAAGATTTTTTTATTTCTTCCACCCCTGGATTCGTATTCACCCCGTTTTACGGTATTGTTGAGAGAAGCAAACCACTCACCAACGGTTTAACAATCTCAACGATAGCAATATCAAAAATATTACTAATTATTGAATATATAATTTTATTTTGTCTATTCTATAATATAGTCTATATTAGTTCTATCTTTATGTATAGTCTGTGTTCACTCTGTATCTATGTTGTCTGTGTTCAACATCTTGAATAAAGTTATATTTTTGTGCATAAGAAGAAAATCTCAATTTAATAATAGAATCCCAAACCTTAATAGGTTATGGGCCCAGGAAAGGTCTCTTGAAATTGAAGATCAAAGTAGAAAACAAAAATATTTCGTTGAAATACTTTGTCCTGAATATTGTTCAAAAGTTATAACATTCAAAAAAAAAATGGACACGCGATCAATGAGTGTAGAAAAATTCGATGGAAGTAATTTCCGGCAGTGGAAATTCCAAATTAAATGCGCTCTAAAAGCCAAAGGCATTGATATCAGTATGCCGAAGCCAGAAGTAGACAATTCTACGTGGTTAAAAAATGATGGAATGGCAATGTTCATCATTACATCCAACATGGATTTGAAGCAAATAACCCTAATAGAAAATTGTGAAACGGCAAATGAAATAATGTTGAAACTAGAATCAGTTTACGAACAAAAAAGTGAATTGAACAAAATGATAATACAAGAGAGGTTTTATCAATACAAAATGTCACCCAGTGACACAATCGCTCAACATATTTCAAAAGTTGAAAATTTAGCCAAGCAATTGTATGAAAGTGGCGAAATTGTGAGTGATACAGCCATCATGACAAAAATACTTGGTACTCTCCCTCCCAAGTATAGGACACTTCGTCAAGCATGGTTGTCGTTAGATCCGTCAAGGCAAACTATTATTAATTTGACTGCTCGTTTACTAGATGAAGAAGCAAGCTTAACTTGTGAAGAAGAGCAAGAAACAGCCTTGTTAGTGAGTAATTCCAAAAGCAAAAGGCAACCTAAACAAAATGAGCGCAGTGGTGATGGCCCGAAACAAAACATAAGTACTAAACATCGCTTCGAATGCTACAATTGTGGGAAAAGAGGACATTTCGCAAACGAATGTCGTGCTCCTAAGAAAAATGCAAGAAAGCCTAATAATAATAATAATATGCTTGCATTCAATATTGAAGAAAAGGATACACGAGTGTATACCGATGACAACATTTGGATTTTAGATAGTGGTGCCTCAGCGCATATAACCTATAGAAAAGACATATTCATGGAACTAGAAGAATGCAATCAGAAGTCGTTGACCCTGGGTAATGATCAATTGGTTGAAGTATGTGGAATTGGTAAGATAATGATAGAAAGGTATGTCAATGGACAACGGCATTCCAGTATATTGAGTGATGTACTATACGTTCCAACTTTACGAAGAAATTTATTTTCTGAGGGTGTTATAATGCGTAAAGGTTACTCACTTGTCAAGAAAGGTAATACTGCATTAATTTATTTGAACAAAGAAGTGGTAATGAGTGCACAAATCAAGACAAATAATTTATATGAATTGAATATTGAAACTGTAGTTCCTGCGAAATGTAACCTAGTGCATGATAGTATCGATATCAAGAAATGGCATGAAAGACTAGGGCATATAAATTTGAAAGAAATTAAAAACATGAGCATGAACAATGTGGTTGAAGGTTTAAAGATTAAAGGTAACACTGAAGAAAAATACACCTGTGAAGCATGCGCTTATGGTAAGCAGCATCGTCTACCATTTCAGAAATCTTCAAGAAGCGAAATACAGCCAGGTGATCTGGTGTACAGTGATGTATGCGGCCCGATGAGTCACACATCAGTGCGAGGTATGCGATATTTTCTATTATTCAAAGATGCTAAGACAAGTTACAGGCATGTGTATTTTATGAGGAATAAGAGTGATGTATTAGAATATTTTAAAATCTATAATGCTATGATTAAGAACAAATACATGCACAGTGTGAAGATTTTACACACTGATAATGGGCGAGAATATATAAATACTGCATTTGAAGAGTATATAAAAAAGGAAGGCATAATGCATGAGTGCACAGCACCCTACACTCCAGAACAAAATGGTCGTGCAGAGAGGGATTTGCGAACCATAGTTGAGAGTGCGCGTTCGATGCTATATGCTAGAGATGTGCCATTATACTTGTGGGCGGAAGCTATTAATACAGCAGTGTATTTACTCAACAGGACATCGTCAAGTCAATCTTCCGATAAAACACCTTTAGAATTATGGACCGGTGTGAAGCCGCAGTTAAGTCATGTGCGGGTGTTTGGTAGTGTAGGATATGTACATATTCCTGATCAGTTAAGAAAGAAATTAGATAAAAAAAGTGAAATGATGATATTGGTGGGATATGATAACAACAATTATAGAATGTACAATACCAAAAATAAACAAATAAAAATATCAAGAAATGTGATTTTTGATGAGGATAAAGCCCCAGAAATGAAGAAAAATATTTCAAAAATCTTCATAGACGAAGAAAGCACAAGCACTGAAGACAATGATATTAAGGAAAATAGACAAGAAAGTGAAAGAAATCACAGTGATGCTATATCAACGGAAGATTCCGCTGAAAGTCTGCACAGTTGTCAGGATGACGATGATTCCACCTTTAAACTATCTCAGGAGATAGAAGAACCAGAAGTAAGACATATTAATTTAAGACCCCGACATAATAGAAATTATGAAGCAAATTTTGTGGAATTCATGATACCATCTACGTATGAAGAAGCGATGAAGGATCCTAAAAAGGATCAGTGGGCCAAAGCTGTGAGTGAAGAACTTGAAGCACATGAAGAAAATAAGACCTGGACACCAGTAAAAAGAACTGACCAAAGAACTATATCAACAAAATGGGTTTTTGCAATAAAGAGAGATGAGAATGGAAAGGTCACAAGATACAAAGCTCGCTTATGTGCACGTGGATTCAAGCAACTAAAAGGCGTTGATTATGAAGAAATATTTTCTCCAACTATACGATATGATTCCATAAGAATCATTCTTTCTCTTGCAGCTAAATACAATTATGAAATCCAACAATTTGATGTAAAAACAGCTTTTCTCAATGGTGATCTTGATGAAGACATACATCTGGAGGTACCCGAGGGTGTGTCCGTGAGTAAAGATTATATCTTAAAATTAAATAAAGCCTTATACGGTTTGAAACAAGCCTCTAGATGTTGGAATAGAAAATTTACAAATTTTCTAAAAGAATATGGTTTTGTACAATCTCAGGCAGAAAACTGTATTTATATAGGAGACTTCAATGGCATCAAAGTTTACTTATTAATTTTTGTAGATGACTGTCTTGTGGTTTCCCCAAATAAGAATCAAATTAAAGAAATTATAATACATCTAAAAGAAGCCTTCAAAATTAAGGAATTGAATTTAACTTACTTTGTGGGCATGCAAATAAAAAAGGAAAATAATTGCATTGTTATTCATCAAAGAGAATATATTGAGCAAATCATAGCCAGATTTAATATGGGGGATGCGAATTCTGTAAAAACCCCATCTGATGTAAATGTAATTATCTCAAAGAATTTAGATGAAGAGATTGTAAATTTTCCATATAGGGAACTAATAGGTTCACTGTTATTTTTATGTGTGGTCTCACGGCCAGATATTAGTTTTATAGTAAACTTACTAAGTAGATATGTAAACAGTTCGAAACAACAACATGTAAATGCTGCTAAAAGAGTAATAAGGTATTTGATTGATACAAAGGATTTATGTATTGTATATAGTGAGAGCAGCAGTCTTACAGGATATTCTGATTCAGACTTTGCTAGTGATATAGACACAAGAAGGTCTACAACGGGATACATATTTTTGTTAAATGGAGGACCCATTACATGGTCCAGTCAAAAACAAAAGACTATTGCCCTCTCTACTACTGAAGCAGAGTTTGTAGCTGCCAGTGAGTCTGTTAAAGAAATTCTATGGTTAAGACAATTGTTATCAGACTTAGGTGAAGTGTATGATTCTGTTTTATTACAAATAGATAACCAAAGTGCAATAAGGCTGATAAATAATCCCATCTTCCATAAAAGGACTAAACATATTGATGTTAAATATAATTTTATAAGAGAAAAGGTTGAGGAGGGCATAATAAAAATTAAATATGTATCCAGTTCCAATCAGTTGGCAGACATCTTAACTAAATCATTGCCAACTCAAACATTTATATTTTTGAGAGATCATTTGTTGTCTAAAGAAGATACAGGGTGTGGAAAATAAAATTATAGAGAGGGTATTGAATATATAATTTTATTTTGTCTATTCTATAATATAGTCTATATTAGTTCTATCTTTATGTATAGTCTGTGTTCACTCTGTATCTATGTTGTCTGTGTTCAACATCTTGAATAAAGTTATATTTTTGTGCATAAGAAGAAAATCTCAATTTAATAATAGAATCCCAAACCTTAATACTAATTGTCATAGACAGATCTGTGGAACCCCTCCCCTCGAAGCAAGTAAAAATATATGTGTATGTAATATGTATGTTCAAAATAACGTAAGCAGGAAGAACAAAACTCGACTCGTGTTTTGCCTATACACGAGGCATTTTCAGCTAATAACAGTGCTCCTTCACAGTTTCAGGATTTCCGCCATGTAAGGCCTACTTCTAGATGTTATCTGAAAATTTATTT
The DNA here is from genome assembly GCA_963691645.1 of Pelosia muscerda. Taxonomy (NCBI): domain Eukaryota; kingdom Metazoa; phylum Arthropoda; class Insecta; order Lepidoptera; family Erebidae; genus Pelosia; species Pelosia muscerda. Next base: position 5,025,487 of record OY829118.1, read on the forward strand.
GGAACGGCATGCGGAATTTTACAAATAGTTTTATGCCAATTCGTCAAACCTATTATTAGCTCTTAATACGTCGAGTCTGTTGGATTTCATAATCAATAGACATAATTTAAATACCACCGTAAACTAATGGAAACTGTATCTAAAAATAATTATACTATGTTGAAACTGTCACTACTAGCAGCTAATATCAGATTTACATTGCGTAGATCAACGCGTAGTCGGCGCAGACGCATCAAGACAAATTACAAAGCGTTTAAGGGTAACATTACGCAGATATAGCATAATCATCATATTTGAGGTTGAAGACTATTAGAGTACCAGAATATTTTAAGTTTTGTGGTGGATTTATTTTAGTTGTAAAGTACCTACGTACCGTACAAAAGCTAAGCGAGACAAGTTGGTATTTACCTTAACATACTATTTAACAGCTCCGTCCATATGGATTTCTGATCCCGTTCCCACTGCTAGCCCCTTCTTATAGCGTGACGACAAAGTGACATCTTTCGTAAAATATTTTTCAAAATCGGTCCACAGATTACTAAGATAGTCCCAGTCTAGATTATTTCATGTACCTAATTGAGAGATTTAGTCCGAATTTTGAGGCCCAAAACCAGATTTGGCAACTGATAAAATAGCGTTGGTTATCCATGTATAAGAGCTCTTGTTAAATTATAGAATGCATACTTGTAAATCAAAAATTTTCAATCCTAACACGACACATATTATGTTAAAACAAAGTCAAAAACTCAGTGCGTTTAATTACCTACATGTCTGAACAATAAATTACCTACTAACTTAATAGTAATTAATTTTAACATGAAAGTTACACAATTAAATAAAATTTTACACAAATTACTCACTATGCTTTCGAATTATAATGTTGTTGATGTAATAATAGTACTACCTACTAAAAGTTGATTCACGCTACACTGTGTCGGGTATGAGCTTAGCATCGGCCTTGGCTCGACCACCAAATTGGTTCGATGACTGTAATTAAAAAGACGGGGGCCTATACCGAGCACTTATCGTAATACTGTGTACCAACAGCATCCGAGCTTAGTCCGAGCATTGAGTTGACATGATATTTGTTAAGTATATTGTTCGGTAGTGCTACAATGGTGGCTCGGTTGTGGTCCAGCACTCTGTTCACACGAAACAAGCACTTGGCACTGTCGAGGTGGTACTTTTTACGTGAATTAAGACTCTTAAGTTGCTCAAGTTGCTCGGTTAAGACTCGGTTGGAGCTCGGCATTGAGTCAGTGTGTCGACATAAAATATATAAATATAATATAATATTAGTTGACTATGTGACGGCCGACATTTGAGGCTTCCGGCCGCCTAGGCTCGGTTCGGTCTAACGTGAGTCATCCATAATACCTGCTTCACACATAATTAATTTATCTGAGTAAATTAATATACGCTTATATACAAGGTGATTTTATAGTGGTTTCGGAAAAAGAATATTTGGTTTCACACACAGTTTCGGTAGCAAAATCGACTGGAAGTTTTAATTTTGAAGAAAAAAAAAATCACTTTATGTATGGCAATAATGTGCAGGTTAACAGAAAAATGTATGGGACGTGTAAAAAAAAAATATTTTTTTCGCCAAATTAGGACTTCCTTACGATTTCACTATCGAAATTGTGCCCAAAATCTTTTTTTCCAAAACCACTATAAAATCAACCGGTATATATTACAGGCATACTCGTCTTAGTCTCGCATGCGCAAATTTTTTTTAAAAAAACAAAACACATATAGATACATCCCCTTCGCCAGACTTGCACCAGCAAACGCCAGAAAATTATGTTAAAATTTTGAAAAAAGTCAAATTGACATGATAATTATATAAATAAGCAGGTATGCAGAATTTCTTATTTTCATAGTAATCATAGAACTCCAATAATCGTTCATACCTTATTTTAGCATGTTTATTTGTCATTCATGTTTATAGCCATAGAAGATTAGACTCTTCACTGATAAAACGGTCGTTGAGTGCTTTTTCATTTTTTTATTTCGTTTTTTATTTTACACATCAATTTGACTGATGGTAAGCTCAAGGCAAAGTTTCAGGAACGAGGGTCACCATTACAAACACGTTATACATGTATATATATAGTTGGTAGTTATATTATAATATAGGTAAATTTCATCAATCGCAGTCCACTGCTCTACATAAGCCCCTACCAATTTTGGGAGGCTTTGGGATTACTGTTTCCACCCTGGCCAGATGAGTTTAATATTGGATTTTATTTCGAGGTTTCCTTCTTTTGCAGTATCGTCTACGTTTCCCGTTAGTCACCTATTACAACAACCTTCTTATAAACTGGGTATACTTCATATTACATCTCCTCATTTTGTTTTGATATTTATGCCAAATCTGTAATTAGTATGTATAAAAACAAAACTTTCCCTTTTAATAATGAAGCAGTTTTCGCAACAACACTTAAATAAAGTCATGGAGCATGGAAATTAAAACCGCAAGTAAATTGTTCTTAGTGTTGTTGCTAAAACACTGCTACTAAGTTGATCAACAACAATATTGGTAGCTTCACTGTAACTCACTGAACTAACCCGTTAGTGGATCAGTGGTTTTCCAGTGAATTAGAATATGCAGTTTTAACCTTTAACTAATTTTATCGTCACCAATTTTTTTTTACCCAAACCAGTACATCTAGTGATTGGTGGATGATACCAATTGAGGTACGAGTAGATAGATAAAAAGCTCTATATTGTTTAGCAAAAATAAAAATTTACAGTAAAGGTTAGCATTTCGCACGATAAAAAAAACATATACACTGTGGTATGTAATTGCGTGTGAAGGGATGACCTTATTGCTAGAAGTGATCTCTTCCAGGCAAGATTGGGATGAATAGTAACGTGATACGAGTAGTACCTACAATAAATATACCTAGTGTAGTTATCATAATAGACGTAATAAAAGATGAAATTATATGAATTAAAAAAATAAACGAAAAGAGAAAAAAAAGTCTAAATAAAATAAAATATAAAATGTAACATACTATGTTAACATTGTTATTTGTATTGTGTGTCCATTTAAATTCTTATTATTTTTATGTTAAATAGTTATTCTATTTTTGAAGTGTACGGTGTGTAATTAAATAAACATAAAAAATACAACAACTAGGTAATTAGGGTTATAAGTAGAATGGTTAGTTTACTATCATTTTTGATTGTGAAAAAATTTTGTTATGGCAAGTTTATAATAACCCTAAGACCATTATAAAGTAGTAAGGACGACCACTTTCTTGGTGGTAGTGGGGGTAAGAACCATGCTGGGGGAGTGACTAGGAAAAGACAAGAAGGAAACGTGGTGACTGGCTAGTGAGTCGTGGATATGGATGGAAAATATATTTATAAATAGGATACATAATTCCATGTCATGCCATTCTGTCTATAAATCTACTATTTAGGCGTTTTGTATAAAAATATGATTTCCTATGCACTACTTGGATTACACTTCAAGACGGATGTGTATGACGTAATCGCGTTGCAAAATTTGGCGGTAACGCAATGAACAACCTGCTACTGTTTTTCATTTGTGTGGCCATGAAACCTACATGACTTAGGATAATCCTAACCAATAATCGTAGTTTCAAAACTATTTTGTGTTCCAAAAATCAGAATACCGCTTGACGCGTTCTACTTTACAGATAATCAATTGTTAGCGCATAATAAAGCAAGCGGAGTAACTACTTTTGGGGACTACACAATTGACATCTAATAGGTAAGTTGAGCTTATACCGTAACTTTAAAAGTTTTGACATCTTTTAATTTTTCTAAGTTTATACAGGGGGTCTGCTTATTTCTTGAAGTGATTTCCAGCTAACCAGCGAGAGGTGAGTAATAAAAGGAAAGAATTAAAGAAGAGTGTAAGTTTTTCTGCTAAAAACTATTTTGCCATTATAAAATAAGTACATTTACTTCGCCATAACAGCAACCAAAATTGTTCATGTACTCTTCCTTATGACTTTTAAGGCAGTAACTACCATTTGACTCGTTAACCCCAATAGCTACATTAAATAAAAGCAATTAAAATAACTTCGAGTCCAATGCACAGATTGTATGAATTTATTAATGTTTTAAGTTCAGTCTGTTTATTTGATGAAAATTTGTATAGGTACATGTTTGGTCACCCTAGTTTGCTTTACTAGTGCGTAACGCGCTGCGTGCGCAACATTTACTGATTTGCAGGCGTATATACCTTATGCTCTTGTTTACTTATGAGCCTAATTCTTCAAACGATTCTCAACTTTATGCCATTCACTTGAAGGGCGAAATCAATATACACAGAGCTTTAGACATGCATCACAACTATTATGTATATAATTCGTGGCATGTTATCTTTTTATTTTAATTAGGAATGCATAAAGTTTTTTTTTTACTTTTAATTAGTGTATAAAGTTTCTTGTAAGTAAGTTTTAAATTCAATATATCACAAGATGTTTTCATAATCTTACTTTTTAGTAAAACATACGGTTTTGTATAGTTTTCGCATAAATATGTATTATCGTAAATTTAAAATCGCTATCGTTTTATTATTCATACTTCCATATGTACTAATATTTGAAATACAAAAGTAACTATGAACGCCTATGTCCCCCCACACAGCAATCTATATTAGAGCTTGGGAATGGACGTATATCGCATTTATTTATTTGGAGATTGAACTTATTGCAAAAGCAAAACTTCGTATTTTATCTTTTTCATCTTTTTAACTTTCAAGACTATCTGACTAATTAAGATTTTTTTACCTAACTAGCGATACCGAGTTAATGACCGTTTATTTTGGTAATGTGAATAAGTATATACCTACTTACTCTCACTTCACAAATCTCAAATGGCAGATTGTGGCAAGGGGTGTATGGGACGGACCGAGCCAACCTCGGTCCGTCCCATACACATGACTGTATCTCCCGTCCTAATTAAGCAGTCCGACTGGGACAGTACCTTCCCACTACAGAATATCAACCGATGAATAGAGTAACCAGAGCTCACTGAAGAGGTTTTGTGTTGTCAGTAGGAAGATCGAGAAATTTCGCTGTCTACACTAACAGCATAAAAATTCTCTTAACTGTCACCACTCCTCCTACCTCTCCCCTTTAGAGGCACGGCAGTACGCGTGTGACACCCAAACAAGCAGGGCCACGGTAAACACATTTCTTCAGGAGAGCCGTGTGCTTGTCTACCGCCTAAGTTGTAAATACATTATCATATCTCTAGGGTTAATCAACCTCACTTGCAAGCCGGTTCACTTGTTCGGAGACGGTGGGGGTTCCCTTGCATTTAAGCATGTCGAATGATTGTGTGACAAATTATTTAGATTCTTCTTCCTCAAATGCTTCTACAAATGAATTCTTTACTGACATACGTGTTTTCTTCTTCCTGTGTGTGTGTTCCTATAGTCTGAGGTCTTTTAAGCGGGGCGTGAAATCTCAAGTCGAGACCATCAAGGCAGAGACCGCGGTTCCAAGCACAGTCTGACTGTCATGACTATTGTGGGATCTAAGTTTGGAATTATTTTGTATTTTTGCGGACATACTCAAATGGATTAATTATTGACTTTCATTGGTTTAACGTTGACATATTGTTTTTACTTATTATTTCAAATTAATATAATCGACAAAATGTAGAAATTGCATGTAATTAGACTGTTATCATTATAATTTATTTTAAAATGTTCAAGCACAATGTGCAAGTTCAATGTTCATGAATAAATATATACTGTTAAGCATCTGTAACATCGGCTTCTATGCTTTAGATTGCACCCTTATTAACCATCACTTAAATATATAAAAGATACAACAACTTGGCATCATTGCGGTAATAAGAGGTTTAACCATTCTTTTCCAATCACCTGAAATTTTAATTAACGTTTACAAATCGTATCATCAAGTAAGATTCTGCAACTAATACACCATCCGTGAAAAAGATAACATCAAGTAGGCATTCAAATGTCAGATAAAATCGTTTCGTTATTTTAACTTACATTACTACAGGACAAGCCGGCGACGTGGGTCATCTCTTAAGAGAGGGCCCCGGGTCTGCCGGGGTGCGAGGGATATGTTGGCTACTATCTCACCTCCGTGAACTAAAGACCCATAGGCTGCGTGCGTTTTAGTCGGTTCGACTCCGACATAACCTACCCAACCGGCTCCTGTAGGGGGTATCCGTGGGGATTTTTCGCACCATTAAAAGACTTTTTGAAGCAAATCTATCAACATAATATTTTTGATACGATATAGATGTAGGCGTTACCTGGCGGAAATCCACCTTTTGTAATGGATTTCCGCCAGGTAACGCCTACATAAACCTTTTATAATATTTTTGAATTATGCGTATTGCAGTTCAGTACTGGAAGCAGCTGGTCTATCTTAAATTCTTAAAACAGGGCTATCATACTACCACCTGTCTTAATAACTTTGTATTCTCATATAAATATATAGCATAACAAAGTTATATTTCCCATTTGGTGGTACGGAAGCCGTTCAATTGTTGATCTGCTTAAAGCGTTCATAATAAAGGCCCAGATCACTCAATGTGCGGCATCTAGTGCAATTTATAGAAACGAAGCAATGTCACAAAATTGAAAAAATATAAATAAGAATGATCATTGTGTGTGGTCCATTAAAAATGTTATTAGCTTATCATCTTTTCAATCAAAAAGTTATCTCCATGAAGATATTTTAAATGTTGGTGTTATTTAGACCTAGATAGTTTTTTCTAGTCTTATTTTGTTAGTTTGGTAGAAAGATAGTTTTGACCTCCTTTGTACGGTCTACTAAGATGCAAGCAAAAGCATGTTTTACAAAATATCAGTAATTAAGATACAATTAGATAAAGAACTTAGGTTCAATAGTGGACATCCTATGCCTGAAATGATGACGATGAGATAAACAATACTATAAATATATACAATTCATTTTTTCTTTAATTAGCTTCGTGCGCTTGTAATTTTGCTTCTACTGGGATTCAATCTTCTATAATCTAATCTTTATTCTTGGGTAAAGTCTATGTCATATTTCTCTGTACCAAAGCTTGCTCAGCCGTTGAGCGTTAAATAATTGATTAACTAACAAACATAAACATGTTCTCAAATTTAGTATTTTTAGGATAGTAGGAAGTAGGATAGGTAGGATTTCAGTATAATAAATTAATAGGTCTGAATTGGAATCAAAATTTACGATTTCTACTTTAACGTTTATATTTATTGATGCGCATGATTGCATATGGCTATGCTTGAGTGATACAATCTTTTCGAGTGCGATTCGTCACGTCGAGAATGAAAACGATATATCACTAAAAATTTAAAAGACTTCAAAGGTTCCACGGGGAGAGGACAGGGGGTGGGGGCCCTGGGGATTTTTCGTACTATGAAAAAGGATACACTAGCATATTTAGAAGAAATAATATGAATATTGGGATCTAATATACTGTCATTTTTGCACTAGTATAAGAATAAGGGGGTCTAATACGATGTATTACCAAAGTGAGAGATATCCATTCCTAATCCTATGGCTCGCGGCTTAACACAAGGACTTGGAATTACATTCATAATGGTAAATCAATAATGTTGTCAGTAGAATCAGGCAGCAATCCTGTAAAAAGTTACATTTTCATTGGTAGTGTTGATAAATTGTACATAGCTTGTTTGAGACTTTGTTGTAGCTTTGTTCTTGAAGCTTTTATGTAAATTGTAATCTACGTGACATGTTATTTACAATTTTCATTTTACACTTAAACTTATTTGAGGATTTTGTATAGTCTACACTTATATTATAAGGAGGAAAGAATTTGTTTGTAACGAATAGGCTCCGAAACTACTGGACCGATTTTAATAATTCTTTCATCTATAAAAAGCTACAATATCTAGAAGTAACGTAGGCTATTCCCATCATGCTACCATCTCAGGAAGCGGAGCAATAATTATAAATCTCAATAGATCCAGTAGATTTCTATACATTAGCGTTAATTTCGCTAACTATTTCCGTCGTCATGATAGCAAGGAGAAGTAGTATAGAAAATTGAGTAGAGTCGTACAACGCGATAATCGACATGGTGTGGCGACCATTAGGCGACGGTTGAGGGATTACTTTGGCAGTGAAGGTACATGGTTGAAATGATTTTTAATTTTTACTCATTGAGCCATATTATTGTATAGTTATAGATTTATATAGTAGTGTCTCCTTGTTTACATAGAAATTGATATTATGTTGAGTTTATATGTGGAGGCTTGTCAATAGCGATTCTAAAATATTGTTTGTTTCTTACTTATAGTCTATGAGTCTGTAAACCTCCCTAAAATAATAAAATAAAATAAAATCCACGCGGGTGTAGCCGCAGGCAACAGCTAGAAGTATATATTTCAAAAACTTCTGCTAGTCAGTATACTGTAAGATTAGAAAGTACGAAAACCGTTGCTCGCTCGTCTCGGGACGGATCAGTACTCATTGCTACGACTGTTACTTTTTCTAAGAGCAACCAACGAATTCACAGTAGAACTGCTTACACGAACCGACCGTCTACAATTACGATAGTAACGGTAGTGTATTGTTGGAAGAGCCAAGCAATAATAGCAGTCTTGAAAAGAAATAATGCGACTCATTTGTAGCTGAACAAGATGCGTGTACAAGAGGCAAATATGTGTTAAGTAGCTACTTACTTGAGAAACAAAAAATAATGACTTCAAACGTATTGTTTTTTTTTGTTTAGAGCACGTCAATTTGACTTCACCCCGTCTGATAGTAAGCTGAAGGCAAAGTCTTAGGAAAAAGAGAAGACGATAACATTGTGAGAGAAGCCCTCAGTAGTTTTCCATGATGTGACTTACGACACTCTTCATAACATAACATAAACTCACGCCAATATTCCCGAACGGGTAGGCAGAGGAGCTAGCACGACACTCTTCGAAGGGTGATAATATTATTTCTTCATCATCAATCAATGATTGATACACAACCATTTTTTTAACAATGTTCTTGAAACATTACGCCCAGAAGACGAGATTGTTATTTTTATTACAATCATTGGAATGTGTAAAAAGTATTTCAAGTGCAAGCTAATTTCTACTTTGGAAACAATGAACTGTAATTTCAATATGAATAGTTTTATTTACGAGTCGAGTCACGACAAAGAATTTGAAAGTCGAACGACTTTATCTAGCTTCGATTATAGTAATTGTTGGAAGATTGTTTCTTTTACACCTTTCGATTCTCTGATGGCATTTTTTTTGTTTTTTTTCCTCCTCAATAAACTTAAGAGCTCTTGTCGGTGGAGTAATCGCCACTCCTCTCTGTCTCCCGCCAAGCCCTTGACCTCCTGATACGACACAACTTGTATCTTTTCCTTTATTTGTGCCATAAAAGTTCCTCTTGGCCTACCTCTTCCTCTCTTTGCTTCTACTTTCCCTTCTAAGATCTTTGTTAGAAACAAGTCGTGTGTCATCAGGTGACCCATCAAATTTTTCGTTTTTTTTATCGTGCGCAAAATCCCCACGGATACCACCTCCCGCCGAAACCGGTGGAGGTGATTATGTGGGACTCAAACCGACTAAAACACACGCCGTCTATTAGATTATAAATGTCTCTCGCACCCCGGCAAACCCGGGGACATCTCTTTTGAGATGACCCCTTCCCCCAATGATGTGAACCATGATGTCTCCATCTAGTATCTTCTTACTAAGCAGAAAATTATTTTTATACTGAGTTTTTAAACAAATTATATAAAAAAGACACACCAAGATTGTTTACGTTCATTTAAGTACCTTAACAAATGGACTATAGAATGTGTTGAATATCAAACATTAATAATTTATAATTTTGATGCTAAATTACTTTTTAAGACTATATTTTTTTTTGGAAATCCAAATTCGTCTCTGCAACAAAATCGTCAGAACTAAATAACATTGCATCTCGTTCAGTGCACTTACAACCGTGGAAATAAAACCTCCTTTCTCTGTACGTAATGGACATGTACTAGCAAATTGCTGTGAATTCATTTTATTTCCTACTCTATATTAGCTTCGACAACTTAATGCTTGGTTTCTGACGACAATATTCAAATTTTTGAATAGAAAGTAGACTATTGAAAACAACGAAAAAGGTGAAACCGCTTAGGTATAATAATAAGTACAATGGAGAAGAACAAGTATGTTTTTAATAATGTAATGAAAATTGAGTTAGGTCTTGAACGACAAACGATAAGTCCCATATAGAGAGAATGCTCCGACCGTGAAAGAAACACGTGTGCAGACTGAGCATCTCAGGACTTAATAGAACGACATACTGCTTAGTTCTTGATGGTATTGTTTGTACTTCACTTAGAAGCTGAAGGTTAGGCCAGAGTCACAAAGTATAACGACGTCGAAAAAAGTACAAATCAACTACAGTAGCGCTAGCATGAACTATCGAATTCGTAACGTAAAGGTTTCGAGAGAACGGAGCATTGTGATAGGCAGTCTGCCTCTTGTGAACTTGTGTGCGTGTGTAGCCCGCCAATCTGTCCATATCTTTATATTACGAATTCGTTAGTATTTCATGCTTAGGCTACAGAATACAAAATTTACCTATAGCAGTGCATATCACCTTAGGCAGAAGCGTATAAACTTAGGTACTTCAATTTCGACTTATATTGACGAAGTTGGGACTTGTTTAAAGCAGTTTACGTACGTGCGCCTGTGCGTGTCGTCGGAGTCGATATTGCCCAAGGCTGCTATTTACCAATACGATGTTAAATAAAGTTATTTAAGTTATTCAAGTAACTTCGTCTGCGTCATCCCGTTTTTGCAACATTTTTCACTTTTGCTCCGAACCAGTTAGTTTTGATGATGTTATATATATTAAACCTTCCTCTTTAATAATTCCATCTATTAAAAAAGACCGCATCAAAATCCGTTGCGTACTTTTAAAGATTTAAGCATACGTAGGGATATAGGGACAGAGAAAGCGACTTTGTTTTATACTATGTGGTGGTATATATAGAACTTATTATTATTTCCAATAGCATCATAATCATCATTCTCTGAACCTTTTTCCAACTCAGTTGGGGTCGGCTTTCCAGTCTGACTGTGATGCGGCTGAACTTCGATTTTTTCCGTGAAGCGACTGCCATCTGACCAGTCCAATGACCAATAGCGATATCGATATCGTATAGATCCATAACATCATAATTTACAAAAACTCTTAATCCTTCCATTACTTAAGAAGTTGACTGTACATTTGCACAATGAAATTATAACTATAAAACCAATCGTTTTCCAACAGAGGACAGTGTTAGTGAACTCACTATACAATTAATTAATTTACACAAAACTGAATTAGGTTTCATATTTTTTATTAAAATATCTCCTTATTATATTCACAACACTTTACACGACGGAAATAATTTGTCATTGAATATTAGGTACCTACACATTTACAAAAATAATTTTAATATTACATATACATTTTCTCACTGGTAATTTTTAAAGTTCTATAAGCACCATGTGTTCCATCATCTAAATCTTCATGTCTATATAGCGATCGGCATGAATGTGTGCGTGTGACCATGTTGTACGAGGCGATGGTCCCGCGCAAGCCGCGCACCGCACTGCGATGGCGAGTGCGCGCTCTGGCTTCCGGTTTTAGATCTGTTCCATAAAACATGCGTTCTTCTGTTTGAAACCATTTCGAATTTGATAAGAGCTTCTTTGTCCATTCATCTGGAAATATAAAAAAACAACATTATGATATTACTATCGTTGTATGGACTATATACTATGAGAAGATTTGATAGTAATTTTGTAAAAATGGTCCAAAGTATAAATGTAGAGGTTGGTATAAATAATGTAGGGCTTTAGGAAGGTCGCCGAGGTCGGCCCAAGAAAAGATGAACAGATTAAAAAGTGACTAAATGACGTCTGACAGGAATATGTGGAGGAGAATGACATGTTGCACCAACCGCAATTAATTGGGATTAGACTGAACTTCTGATCATGCCATATGCGCCGGGTCTGGTATGAAGGGTAAGTAGACCCAAGAAGTGCTGAAGATAACGTTTGTTGAAGAGAACTGTGAAGACTGTGGGATGTGTAGCAGTAAAACCAATTAAATAGACACCGGCCTTCAAAGTGAAGCCAAGGCAGAGATCATAATACATACGGCAATATTGTTTTATTATGTGCTTCTAATAATAGCGCCGTCTTAGATTATCCACAAGAGTATTTCTCTCAAACCCCTGATGAAATTTGAATAGTGATTTAGTTAATAGCCACGTATATATGAGTATATAGACCTTAAGGGACGCCTTAGCTAATTTCCATTCTGTAAAATGAACAATGCATCACGGGCTCAAACAAATTATACGTCCCTTCAAATAAACGCTTAGCAAGTTGTTTCCTAGCGACTTTATTCAGTTTCAGGTCTACCTTATTCCAAGGCATCAGATGATTTCAATTTTTAAATTTTTAGAGACCTGAATTTACATTATTAGTATCTTGAAATAACAATATTAAAATAAAATGAATGATTGAGATAGAACAGAATACCGCAACTAATAATAATCTTGTGTTGTTTTTCCGGCGGTGGGTATAGAGAGGCCAAAGCTTACTGGAGAGGTTTTGTGTTGTCAGTGGAAACCTTAAGTTGGCACTCCGATATGATGGTATAAAACACTGCTTTTTCTTCTACACTGTCAGTACAGAAAAACCCTTAACTTTCACCCCAACCTCCACCTCTCCCCTTCTAGCTCCTCTCCTCTCTACAGGGTGTGCACGAGTGTGAGGCCTCTGGTGTTGCAAACAAACGTAGGCCATTGTAACCGCTTTCCATTAGATGGGTCGCCTGCATGTCTGATACCTAAGTTGTATAAAAAAAACTTGATTTATTAGTAGACACCTACCATTAAGATCCTTCATTGCTCCAGCTCTACCTCCATATTCAAAAGGTAGACCATCAATAGGAAACCGGTCAGCCCCTAACGCGTCTTCAATACTATCTGCGTTGCTATGAAGTTGTACCACTTTACGTCTCCAGGGGTAGAGACCTATATGGAGTAGCAGAAGAGACATTGTCTTCAAACGTTGTGTATTGATGACGTGAACTTCTGAGATGCGGAAAGGGTAGGCTACCTGAAATACAAAAAATAATGTTTATAATGTCGGACAGTCATCTAGGGATCTATGGCGGGGGGGGGGGGGTGGGGGGGGTAGTAAATGCCACTGCCACACAGGAGGTACGGGTTAGATTCCTCCTCAGTGCAAATATTTGTATTCATGGATATAGCTATTTGCATTGCTCTGGTGCCTCAAAGAGTACGTAAAGCCGTCGGTTCTGGTAGTCATACTAACATTTATGGAGGTCGTTATGGGTACTTGGTGCCCTAAAAGTCCAACAACTGGTCTAACTACAGTAGTAGTATCGCCTATAAGTTTTGCAAGCAAGATGGTAGTCCCTTCAAGGAAAATATCAAAGTGAAGAAAGTGAACTCCGGACTCCGAGGAGACAGCTTCAGATACTACCGGGGTTAACGCAAGGATGATAATTAATGTTTATAATGTGGAAAAGTGATGTATAATCTTCTATTTCTTCTATTGCATTCTACTGCTTCTCTTTTCTACTGTTTACTTAATGAACACCTGCGTCAAAAATACGTTTATCAGTTAGTAAACGGTACCGGTTTTAGTGGTCTACCAAGATCTTTGGGGCATAATTCCCGAAGTTTCGGTTGCTGAAATACAACCAAATTATCAGAAACATTAATAAAAATTTAAAAAACAGAATTCACTCACTTTCATGCACCAGACAAAGTCCTTCCAATAGGATCCTCTGAAGTGATTTTTGATGTGTGCTGGTTGAAGATCTGCAACGTCTAAGAATATCACCTCTTCTCCAGGGGTTGGATCTTCTCGTAGCCTGAAATATAAAGCAAGACTACCATAAATTCTCTCTTAACCTAGAATATCGAAGCTAATAATAACCTTGTGTTAGGTTTCCGACGGTGAGTAGGGTAGCCAGCGCACACTGGAGAGGTTTTGTGCTGTTAATGGTTAGACTGAAGGCTTCATTTGACATTGCTATGCGATAGTATGAAACTTTGCTTTATCTACTGCACTTTCAGCACAGAAACTCTCTTAATCTTCACACTTTCACCATCTCACTTCTCTCTACTTTCCATTGGGTGTGCCGTGCGCTTGTCTGACATAAATAGTACGTATACAAAAATTATCAATTGTTCCACTATTGTTCTGATAAATTGTCTTAACCACTAAGTTTAACGCTAGATTTTACCAAACACCACTTTTAATTTCAAAAATAAATTGCTAACATGCAAACAGTTTAACATAAACAAAAGAATCTATTGTCACCTTTGTTTCGACGACATTCACGCCTTGTTCTAAGAATCCGATTATAGTTCCAATATCACTTTTATTTACTTAGCTGCTATTTCTTATTGAACATAATATTAAAATGACGTGGTATTCAATGTTTGGAATTCCAGTGGTTGAATGATATATCCTTGTGGAATCCATGTTTGGTATTCGCTAATTTACCTTGAAAATATTTTTAAGCGTATATTTATTTGCATGTTTATTGATATTTAGAGTTACTATTCAGGTACATTATCTAATCAAATTTAATGATATTAATACGGTTAACGGTTCATTGATGACGTCCTAGCGCGGCGGTTCAGTGTTTGATACTACTTCGAGGTCAAAATTTCGATTTTCGGTCAACGCAAGTATTTGTCTAATACTCCATTTGTTTAGGTACTTAAATAAAGGTAAATGATTTTGTGGTAACTTTTTATAAAAAAAGTTCCCACAAAATCGTTTACCTTTATTTTGCGTTGCGTTGCTTGCCTTTCTAAACAGAAAATTACTTTTATACTGAGTTTTTAAACAAATCATATTAAAAAGACACACCAAGATTGTTTACGTTTATTTATGTACCAAACAAATATTGAGAACTCACTTGTACTTTTCCACAGTATTTTTATTGTTTAATAGACCTGACCGGTTTCGCCTTACGGCATCCTCAGCGGTTTACGATGACATTGGGAAAAAAATGTATACTGGTATACATGATTTTAAAACTACCCACATATAAGTGTGACTGACTGCCGCAATGTTTATAAGGGAATAGGCTTGTATGTCATCGTAAACCTCTGAGGATGCCGTAAGGCGAAACCGGTCAGGTCTATTAAACAATAAAAATACTGTGGAAAAGTACAAGTGAGTTCTCAATATGTGTAACAACAAATTCCACCAAGTGCCATCAATCAACAGTATAAATAGTCTACCAAACAAATGTATAGGCACGAGTTGTGGATCCAAAAATTGCTCAAAATGCACTCTATTCGCGCAGTACACGGTTTTGGGTTGTCTTTTGAAAATAGCACGGGATGCAACTTGAGCTCAAAATCACCAATCATAGATTATATGAACTTTCAAATACATAATTATATATTAGTAAGGAATAATGGTAATATTGATATCATACCTGAGGTCCAATATCATTAGCCACCTCGCTAACAGTGCCTTAGCTGATAAAGACCGGTCTTGAGCAGTTGGAGATGGTAGTCTCAGTATTGTCACACGTCGACCACTTGCACTGCGGCACTGTAGTGGTACAATATACCTGGAAATAGTCATTTCAATGTCTGTGAGCATATAAAAATTCGACGGAGGTAAGGACGGAAGTAACGGTGACTGGGGAGGTATCTCTGCTTTACAGAATATCGTTGGTAATAATAAACTTGTGTTATTTTTCCGGTGGTGAATATGGTAGCCAGTGCTAACTGGACAGACTGAGGGCTTATGTAGACACTATTATGCGGTGTTTTGAAACCCTTGTCTGCACAGAAACAATCTTCTCCATCACCCCGATTTTCGTGCGGGTTCGATGTTTCGGGGCTGTCTCACTATAGCTCGGTGATTTAGTTCAGTAACTTCATACAAATATACATACATCTATGCTAACGCCTGTAATCTCCGAAGGGGTAGGCAGTGGTGTATTAAACGGATTTTTGGTCCCACATAATTGTGAGCGAGCCTATGCCGCCAATCGGGCACCTTGTAAAAAATGGATATGCCGAAAATGAATTTCTAACCGAAAAAGTTGCAGCTAAATAAATTTGGAAATAAAAATTAGATCGATTCCTTGGTATGTGGTGTAAATAGCAAGGAAATTAATTACGTGCTAAGCCGCACAAGCACTAGCAATTAACGTCTTGGAGAGTATCAGAAGACATCTTACATAACTGTCAAATTTCAACAAAAACACTTACACATCTTGACAACTGGACAAAATATCCTCATCATCTGGGTGTCGCTTATGCCAAATCTCAGTCAATCCACCAGGACCTCTAGCTCTGTAATACCGCCGAGCTCGCTTAGCCGCTTCAATCTCGTTTCCTTCACAAGCGACAGGAAAGAGGTTGAGTACCATCAGCTCGTCAGGGGTCACTTCTCTGGTAAGGTTGTCACGGGCCCATCGCTCCGCAAACGACGCTGCAGGTGACATCCTTGAACTGAAATAGAAAATAGGTACAGAATGGACACACAATATTTTATATGTAACTAGCTGACCCGTGCGACTTCGTCTGCGTCACCCCATTTTTGCCACATTTTTCATTCCTACTCCGCACCTGTTAGTCGTAGCATGATGTTATATACATATAAACCTTCCTCTTTAACCATTCTATCTATTGAAAAAAAACCGCATCAGAATCCGTTGCGTAGTTCTAAAGATTTAAGCATACAAAGGGACAAGAAAAATAGGGACAGAAAACGCGACTTTATTTTATACTATGTAGTTATGATGAAATTTTGAAACTAATTAGTATGGTGACCATTTCAAATCTGATTTCCATTGAAAAATGGGGATACTCCGACGGGATTGAACCCGCGATCTTTCCCTATCAGGAGGAACGTTCTAACCACTGAGCCACGGAGCCACGTCTTGTGCATTTGAAATTATCCTATACAGTTTCAAGTAGACCTACAAATAAATTTACACTGACGGACTCATAAACTGCATCAAAGTTCAGGTTTACTCTAAAAGGATTTTTTATAATAAGTATGCAAACTTTTTAGATTAAATTATATAAATATGGAAAGACTGGCTCTTAATCTTAAAAAAAAATTAAATTTAAAAATAGAACAGCAGTAAAACAAATGAATATAGCCGGGAAAAGAAAATTTACTTGTAGTATCAGATTTGCGTGTTATTTATAGCAAAGTTTTAAATTGATTCTCATTGATTTTTTTTGTTTTGTCAATTGAATTATTGTTACCAGCATAATTGGTGGGTTAGTTTTTTAACACATCGAGAGTTTTTGAACCATAATATGGATACTTCGTCCGAACAAGCGGCACAAATTGTAGCATTGGTGCGGGAGGGCTTGGATCAACGAACGATTGGTAGAAATTTAAATTTAAACCAGTCTACGGTTTCTAGAATATACAGAAGGTTTGTAGAGACAGGTTCTTACAGGAGGAGACGTGGTACAGGCAGAACTCGAGCAACCACATGTCGTGATGACCGATTTATTGTTATAACTTCCCTGCGAAATCGTTTCCTCACGTCAGTTAACATCAAAACCGAGCTTAATGAAGTGCGTGGAGTAAACGTGTGTGCACGAACAATAAGAAGAAGGTTAAAGGAAGCGGATATCACCCCTTTTAGACCAGCAAAATATGGTCCAAAGTTGTCTACAGCTCACAGACAAGCTCGCTTAAGATTTGCGCGTCATCACCTGAATTGGACAGAAGAGCAGTGGGCCTCTGTATTGTTCACGGACGAGTGTAGGACATGTTTATATGGTGCAGATGGTCGCAGAAGAGTCTATCGTCGACGTGGGGAGCGATATGCTCAAAGTTGCATTGAGGAGCGTGTTCCTTTTGGAGGCGGTTCATGTATGGTCTGGGGTGGCATATCGATGAACGGGCGAACAGAACTTGTGTTCATAGACATGGTCCGTCAAAACGGTAATAGAGGGGGTTTGACAGCACATCGCTACATAACAGAGATATTAGAAGATCACGTGGTGCCTTACATGGGATTCATAGGCGAAAATTTTACTTTAATGCAGGATAATGCCCGGCCGCATGCAGCTGCACAAGTTCAACATTATTGCGAAGAGGTTGGGATACGTACAATGAATTGGCCAGCACGCAGCCCGGATCTTAATCCCATCGAGCATGTTTGGGACAATTTAAAAAGAGCTGTATATGCGAGAAACCCTTCGCCCACGACAGTGGCAGCACTAAGAACAGCACTTTCAGAAGAATGGGACAATATTCCGCAAGATCTTTTAAAAACCCTTATAAAATCTATGCGGAACCGATTAGAATCCGTAATAAGGGCACGTGGGGGTAATACACCTTATTAAAACACAAATAAACCCTTGCATAAAGTTTGTGTCTATTGTTAAAACCAATTTTTTAATTAAACCAATTTTTCTTAAATTTCTGTTTTTTCTTCAAAAAAAGTCTTAAGGTCCTTTCCAGTACATAAACTTAAACTTAAAGATATGACCCTACGCTGTTTTAAAGTTCACGAACCAATCTAGAGGTTTCAATTTAAATCTGTATAGAAAGTATGCATAGGTACTTGGTTAAAATATTTATTTCAAAGTCGTCTATTACTTTGATGCAGTTTATGAGTCCGTCAGTGTATATTAGTGTCTTTTTGTAAGATGGTTTTCCAATTTTGTAGTGATAAAAATATAATTTTATTGCTAAGAAGTGAAATGATATATTCAACTAGAACAAGGAGGGATATAAAAGTTTTTTTAAGGATCCAAATGATGATCCATTTCTAATTTTAATGCTCTGATCATTATAGATCAGTCTCAGCTATCTATCAAATTAACTTTTTTTTAAACTTAACATATAATATAATTATGCGTTATGGAGGAAATACCAACATACAATACATAATGCCTGCTAAATCTACTTAACCACTAAACCACGACGTTGTCCTTGCTTCACCCTGTAAGAACTGGATTAAAAAAAACGGTGTTCTTCACCTCACTTGATTGTAGTAAAAAATGTATTTAGTTGTACCTACGAATGTAACGCTCTGCTGCATTTGGAGGTGAATGATTACAATGACTAAATTACAAGATACTTATGTAAGTGATTCATAATGTTTTTAATACGATCTCAAGGATTGCCGCAAGTGAAGACAACAGTTCCTTATAATTATGGAGTATATTCTCCTAAATATCATGACATTGATATTCAAAAATAACGTATAGATCCTATACATACCAAGTTACCCGCAGATGAGAAATTTAACTTGTATTTATATCTATCATAGATCATATATATCAAATAAAAAATTAATTTGAGTAAATGTATAGTCTTGTCATATGAACTAAGTGTGAATTTCACCAATAAAAGTAAATGCGATCAAATCAAAGTAAATCGATTTTGGTATAACAATTTTTCCCATGAACTCAAATCGGTTGGTCCAAGTGTTCCTCCTTGAAAGAGATTAACATGAATTAACCCATTTTAGATTGCTTTCCACGCATTTTTTTTGACAAGTGACATCCATCCTATGCCATAAAATGTTAAGGAATATTAATGTTTATTTCAATATACATTATTACTAAACAGATACTTGAATGATGTCTTTTATGCTGTCAAACCTAAAAGTAAAATCTTAATTCTTAATTTACCGTTTGAGAACAATTTAGTTTAAACTATTATCCTCATACTGAACTGGACTATAATAATAAAAATAACTGATGACTGTAATCCTGACTAACAATACATGTTCTTTAGTTCTACCACTGGTATGTGTATTTAAGGGTACATTGAACTCGAGAAGTGGGTTGGAAAATTACGTGACTCGTTATGTTTAACTCATAATACTTCTTACAATTTCCGTGTTATTTTATGTAAGTTGTGATATTCACAACATGAATAATCATAGTAATCCAGGCCATTCGTTGTATTACAACGAGATAAACGTACGCATTACACTGAGAAAAATGTTTTCTTCTACTTTGCCCGAGTCTTGGTCCCGTTTGCATGCAAAGCTAGGACTTTGGTGACCGGAATTCGCTCCGCTGCAAATTCATTACTTGGTCAATTGTGACTTTTGCAGGATCTGAACCAACCTTGAGAGGTAAACCTGCGCTAAAAAAACCTTTACTCATCAATCAGCAGGTGTTCATTGGTCCCCCACCCCATACCCAGAGGCTAGATGGGGACACCATGGTCCCCACATTGGGGGAAGAGGGGCATCTCAACAGAGATGTCCCCGGGTCTGCCGTGGTGCGAGAGATATGTTTTGTATAATCTCACCTCCGGCAATCAAGGACCCATGGACG
Organism: Pelosia muscerda; assembly: GCA_963691645.1. NCBI lineage: Eukaryota > Metazoa > Arthropoda > Insecta > Lepidoptera > Erebidae > Pelosia > Pelosia muscerda. Next base: position 5,045,827 of record OY829118.1, read on the forward strand.
GCGTGCGTTTTGGTCGGTTCGAGTCCGACATAATCACCTCCATCGGTTTTGGTCCGTGGGGATTTTGCGCACGTTAAATAAAAAACAAAAGGTGTTCATTGGTCCAGATGGAACAGTGTTAATACCCTATTATATAACATTAATCATTCATTTGGATAATTTTTATTCCTTCAGTGAGCTCCCGCGAGAAAACCTCCAAGTTTCAAAGAGATGTCTTACTAAGTTAGTAGTTTATTTGTTCTCGCAGCAAATTAATGACCAACTTTGGACGATTCATTTTAGTTGCTAAGGATAAAACTGAGTTAAATATAACATGATTTTTTGTGAAAAAATGTATAAAATTTACCAGAAAAATTATGATTACTACGAGTATAGTAAAATCAAACATTTTATTGACATTCTACAAAACTTATAATAAAAACTGAGCTGGTGTCTGTAATTGGTGTTCCTCTTTCTAAAAACTTCTTCTTGACTATAAGACGAGATAAAGCCATATTGATGTATCTCATTAAAAAAAACCCCTTAATCCACACCGTTCGAAAACGAGTATTAACACCTAAAATGGTAGTCAGTAGAAGCTAGCTGTCACATTTAGGTATTGAAATATATTTTGTCACTAATATCATCACACAATGTATTTTATTAGTGCAGTACGCATTGCTTGTATGACTTTAAAGATAGCATGGAGTGCTATGTTGGTTGAAAGCTCAAACATACCTATCATAGATTCGGTTTTGGCGCAAACGTTTAAATAAATTAGTTTCTCTTGGTCAAGATACATTTCAGTAACTATAATGTCTGACAGCCTTTAGACCTTGGACTGTAAGTAGTACTATTGCTTGATATGTTTTTTTAATGCGACAGAGAGTATAAGGAAATCCAAAACCATAATAGATACAAGGAAACTGCATTAGGAACTATTAAGTTTTTTTTTACAAAAACATTTTAGCGTAGTACGCATATGGCGTGAGTTCTTTGTAATGATGCTATTGAGATCATTTTTAATGAACATCGACTCGGTATCATGTGGGTATCATTTTCATTGTTAAAAAACAAAATCGTCCAAGAACTTCCTATAAGCAACATGGCCATTTTAATATAATTATACTATCAGTTAAAATAACCGTAGAATATTGAGAAAGCACTAGATTATTTTAAATAGTCCATTTAATCACCACAACCTTGTGTTTTACCCCTACATTGAAACCAATTTCAAAATACAGCAAAATAGACTATCACGAACAATAAAATGAAATATCACGGTATCCTATCACGGCTTTTCCTTGACATTACACGATAGAAACGACTTATTTGGCAATAGGTTACATTAGGTTATGTATATGGATGACAGTTTGCGTACAGTTGTAATTGCGTTGAAATTTTAATGATTTTGATGACATGTTGTGTCTACTTATAATGTTATTTGATTGTGAGAATTTGCTTTGTATACATTATTATTAATTTGATGAATGGTTTCAGTAATTTGCTATATACATTAATAAATTTAATCGATGAACGTTTTCAGTGTTATTCCTAAAAACGACTTATTTGGCAATAGTTCACATTAGTTTATGTATGTTGATGACAGTTTGTATTTAGTAAAACATTTGATGCTTTAATAACAATGAATATTGATATTTTAGATAATATATTGTGTCATAACATAAAGTTAAAAGATTGTGGGAACATGCTTTGCATACATTATTATTAATTTGATGAATGGTTTCATTAAATTAGTGTCAATTGTTATTTCTATCGAGGTTTTTTGTGAAAGGTAATTTTCAAGTCTTGTTCACTGCAGTCTAGCCACAGAGATTGATTCTCTGTGGCTAGACGGCGCCTACTACGTAAGAACCACCGGTTTGATTCCCGCTTAATGCACTTATTTGCTTTTTTTTATTTAGGACACGTCAATTTGATTTTACGTCTCCTGACGGTAAGCCGAAGGCAAAGTTTCAGGAAAGAGGGACACCATTACAAAATCTTACGGTGTTATAATAGGGATGTTTTTTCACACCTCGCTTAAGGGCCTCTAACACTAACCCGCTTAAGGTAATCTAACAAAAGCTCACTTAACCTGACTCAATAGAGCCAACTTTATCTATGACAGAAACCGAGATCAATATTTGAACTCAATGAATTTCAGTTAGCCTTACGGATAGGTACATCAAAATCAGGAACTTGAGCCAATTTCTGGCTGTGACACGTAAATAATTTTGAAAGGCTTGTGTAACTGAGAATATAAAGGACAATACCGTCTGACTGCTCAGTGAATTCATAAAGAGAAATGAGCAAATTCATCTTAGACCCTGTTTTTTGTTTTTCCTGAAACTTATTTTAGCTTACTACCAGGTGACAATTATTAAGTAATTCTATGATCATGTAACTCTACAATAATAAAATTAAATTTCTTCTTCTTTTAGCTTACGATTTCTTTTAGCTTACTACCAGGCGACAAGTAATAACTAATTCTATGATTATGTAACTCTACAATATTTTTTTAATAATAAAAATCTGCAATATAAATTTATCTTACTACATAATAATATTTAACACATTAATTCGAAATTTTCTCCATTTAACATAAGTCATAAAGGCTGTTACGAAATACAATGCATGGCCAAGTTTTCAGGTCAGTACATTATGCCATTTTTACGTGTTTTTAACTCATAACTATGAAACATTTGCATGCAACAACATAATATGAAACTTTGTGTTTATTATGTTTTATGTGTTCATTATAAATATATTTTATGTCGTTGTGAGATCATTATGGATTATATTCAAACGTTATATTGCAACTATTGTATTAAACTAATTATAAGCATTCATGGAAGTATTTCTTCTACTGCCAGTGCTATAAAGCACGATTCACACACAGCGCGGGTGCGGGTCGGGCGCGGGTGTTTTTGCCATACATCGCCGTTTACAGAAGAAAGTAAAAACATTACCTTATTAAGAAAACGGCAATGGATGACGAAAGCACCCGCGCCCGACCCGCACTCGCGCTGTGTGTGAATCGCGCTTAAGGGCCCAGATCGTGAAAATCACCGAAAAGAGTGTTACGATATTTCATATTTAACTTATTTAGATATGATTGATATCAATGATAATTTGTATATATTACAATCAAAGACCAAAATATATGTTAGTCTTATATTAAATCCTTAAAACCTAATAATTGCTATATAATAAACGTCAACAAACGCACAAAATTTGACAAAAATGCAAAAACATGCCTTCGTATTCTTCAAATATTACCCAATAAATCAACACAAATTGATAAAAAGAAACACTTTTTGAACACTGAAGAAACCAATACTTAAGGGCCCAGATTGCCCAGACGCAACATCGATTTCGCGCGACCGCAGCGCTACTGTTTACTGAAACAACCGACCGGGGCGGGTGAATGACCCAGAGAGAGCCACCTTTTTGTATTCTACTTACCTAAAATTCCAACTATGTATTTATTTGTAATTTTACTACCACAGTTTATTCTTATTTCGTAAAATATTCATTCAATAACATAATTGCAAATTCAGTAGCAAGTACGGTCGAAATAACATCGAGCCTTTCCTCGCTACTGTTTATCTATACGCAAGGATATGTGCCTATTGGATAAACTCAAATAATTACTTACTATTTGTTTACGATCACCTTGATATCTTAAAAATCTCCTAGGGTTTTACAAAAAAATATCAATAAATGAAACACAAGTATAAAAATGATTCATATAATTTAAAAGTAGGTAAACAATAACAAATATGAGTCGCCAAGCGTGCTAGGGTTGTGCAAAAATTTGTAAAACAAGTTTATAAATTATTAATATACAAATTAAAAGTAAGTAAACAATAACAAAATTTGAGTTCAAAATTCTAATGTTTAAAGTTGTTTAAATAAATTACTGAATAAATTCTGATTTCTGCTAATTTGATTATAAAATCAATTGCTATTGCAAAACCTATCAGAATGAAAATGTTACCAGATGCCCGATTCACGTAATAAAAACCGTAGCGTGGTGACTTCAAAATGTCACTTTGTTTTTTTGCAAACAAACCCTTTTAACCGACTTAAAAAAAGAGGAAGATTCTCAATTCGCTGTATTTTTAAACCGATTTTGATGATTCTTTACACCAGGTAACTCTTCAAAATTGTATAAGAATTGTACAGTAATTGATTTATGACAATCCAAGACTAGATAAGTAAGTGCGTTTAAAACAGAAAACCATAAGGCGATTTCTAAGTTAAAACAACTTTTGGATGCACGTGAATCGACCGGCTGGGTAGTTAAGTTACCTCAGTCTATTTCAAAATCCTTAGGCGTCCTTCTCTTTCAAAACACGTAAAGTTCTTTCTTTCCTCTCTTTCGTAGCCTCTATGATACTGGAACTGGGCGCGTCACGAATTCACTTCGTGACTGCCGAGGATCAACTAATTCTGGAAGTAGTCAATCGTAATAAAACCAAACTAATTTCATCTCCATTTGCTCCTTCCAAAATTTGACACTGACACTGCTTACTCTGCTTCTTCCTTGACAGCTTCTGCCATGGATTGTGCTCCTGTCTTTTCCCATCAATCGCAAACCGTATTATAAATTTCATTATATAATGAAGGTGACATAATTGGTAGGGCAGTTAATGTTTTTAACTGAAAGTAGCTCCCACCAGATGATATGATACCAGATACAATTTGATGATTCACTTCCATGCTATCTTCTTCCTTTCAACCAAACACACCAGTAAATTTCATATTACACATACTAATTACACATACATTTCATGATGAGTTTTGAGTCCCGACCAACTTTTACTTCACCTATTATACTGAGGATACAATCCATTGGACCGCGGTCCCCTATGGCCTGAACAGCTTTAAAAAAAAAAGAAATATCTGCTACTCTACGCCCAACTTCCACTTCAACCACCTTTCCTTCTTGACGGTTTTCAATTACTAGTTCCTGTAAAGAAAGATAATGGCTTGATTGTTTTTTTATAAAAAATAATAAATAAAGAATGGGCCAAATTTCTTCAAACATAGCTAAGAAGTCCCTTAGAATACATCTTTGAAACACATAGATCAAAAACATAAACGTTTTGTATAAAATGTAAAGTCGGTTTAGGATAATAATTTTACGGGATAACATTATAATATTATTCTCCATCGCTTGTTCTATGCTCTTGCTTGACCCTAACGTGACATAATGTGACACTTTTTCGTGCATGTTGCCTTTGTTCATCGATTTATAAGACATTATCACGTCAAAAAATAAATAAATCTGACTACATATATTATAAATTTCCTTTACGCTATAGGTGTTGGTTTTTTATGACGTCACCTACTCTATGTCACTCGGGCTTAGAAGACAATTCTAATGATTCTAAAATCATCAAAATCGGTTAAATAAATATTATTTATTATACCTACATACATAAAATATGGGATTTTAACGAGAATTTTCTTTTGAGAAAGCAATTGAGAACTATTTAGGTACGTGTGTACTGTGTAGTGTGTGTTGTGTGTTTGTCACCCAATGAAAATAATAAATATTGCAAGAAAAAAATCTATAGCTACTGGGATTTTGTCTTCGCCCATCACTAACTAGGTAGTTCGTTTGTGTCTCCCAATGAAAATAATAAATATTGCAAGAAAAAAATCTATAGGTACTGAGATTTTGTCTTCGCCCATCACTAACTAGGTAGTTCGTTTGTGTCTCCCAATGAAAATAATAAATATTGTAAGAAAAAAATCTATAGGTACTGAGATTTTGTCTTCGCCCATCACTAACTAGGTAGTTCGTTTGTGTCTCCCAATGAAAATAATAAATATTGCAAGAAAAAAATCTATAGGTACTGAGATTTTGTCTTCGCCCATCACTAACTAGGTAGTTCGTTTGTGTCTCCCAATGAAAATAATAAATATTGCAAGAAAAAAATCTATAGGTACTGAGATTTTGTCTTCGCCCATCACTAACTAGGTAGTTCGTTTGTGTCTCCCAATGAAAATAATAAATATTGCAAGAAAAAAATCTATAGGTACTGAGATTTTGTCTTCGCCCATCACTAACTAGGTAGTTCGTTTGTGTCTCCCAATGAAAATAATAAATATTGCAAGAAAAAAATCTATAGGTACTGAGATTTTGTCTTCGCCCATCACTAACTAGGTAGTTCGTTTGTGTCTCCCAATGAAAATAATAAATATTGCAAGAAAAAAATCTATAGGTACTGAGATTTTGTCTTCGCCCATCACTAACTAGGTAGTTCGTTTGTGTCTCCCAATGAAAATAATAAATATTGCAAGAAAAAAATCTATAGGTACTGAGATTTTGTCTTCGCCCATCACTAACTAGGTAGTTCGTTTGTGTCTCCCAATGAAAATAATAAATATTGCAAGAAAAAAATCTATAGGTACTGAGATTTTGTCTTCGCCCATCACTAACTAGGTAGTTCGTTTGTGTCTCCCAATGAAAATAATAAATATTGCAAGAAAAAAATCTATAGGTACTGAGATTTTGTCTTCGCCCATCACTAACTAGGTAGTTCGTTTGTGTCTCCCAATGAAAATAATAAATATTGCAAGAAAAAAATCTATAGGTACTGAGATTTTGTCTTCGCCCATCACTAACTAAGTAGTTGGTTTGTTTGTTTATGTAACAAGTCTAATTACGTATAACAACTTACCTCTATACAGCGCGTAGCAGTGTTGCTCGGAGTCTCGGCCTGAAGGTTTTCTTTATTTTCAATACTGGAAATATTAATCATCAATAGTATCCACTTTTATTTATTTTGTAATTTTTGTACAACCCTAACCCTAACCAGACTCTAGGCGCGGTGCGCCGCGCGCGTCTTTGACGGCAGCGAAGTATGTACGCCCATGCTATTTCAGATAGGAAACATACCTACTTCCACAATTTGATATTTAGACAATATGATGAACATGAAAACGAATATTTACCTATATTATGTAATAAAATTAATTATTATGAGAATATTCCTATAGAAATCGACTTTATTACTTATAATACAAACCAATATTTACATGCAACAACAACAACAAATGCGAATATATTATTATTAGTACTTAGACATGATAAAGCACTCAAATAAAACTAGAATTTTTACATGACACTTTCACACAACTCTCGTAATTTTTTTCCTCGGTATTTATACCTACTTTACAAGGTTCATAAAATAACCTCCTCAACAAACTACGTACCTATCTAAATAATTTTGTATTTTTTACGATTTATATCTAGTTCCATCATGGTTTTCTTCCAGACATTCATTATATCGGTACTTCCTACTTACTAAAAGTGAATTAGTTATAAAAATGTTATACTTACAGTTTTTCACAAAAAACACAAATTCACAACACGTAATATTGCTGGCGCATACGACACGCGTGGTGTCACCTTGAACTATAAAAACGTACTGCCGATCAGTAGCGATGCGGGTTACTAAATCATAATATCGGGATGCGCGTGATTTTTCATACATTTTTCTATGGAGAATTTACCTAGAACATATCTAGATTTTAGGGCTTTAAAAGAGGAAGTCTTTGTTTGTAAAGGTACAAAAAAAAGTACATAGGTTTAAGTATTGGTTTCTTCAGTGTTCAAAAAGTGTTTCTTTTTATCAATTTGTGTTGATTTATTGGGTAATATTTGAAGAATACGAAGGCATGTTTTTGCATTTTTGTCAAATTTTGTGCGTTTGTTGACGTTTATTATATAGCAATTATTAGGTTTTAAGGATTTAATATAAGACTAACATATATTTTGGTCTTTGATTGTAATATATACAAATTATCATTGATATCAATCATATCTAAATAAGTTAAATATGAAATATCGTAACACTCTTTTCGGTGATTTTCACGATCTGGGCCCTTAAACCTATGTACTTTTTTTTGTACCTTTACAAACAAAGACTTCCTCTTTTAAAGCCCTAAAATCTAGATATGTTCTACGTAAATTCTCCATAGAAAAATGTATGAAAAATCACGCGCATCCCGATATTATGATTTAGTAACCCGCATCGCTACTGATCGGCAGTACGTTTTTATAGTTCAAGGTGACACCACGCGTGTCGTATGCGCCAGCAATATTACGTGTTGTGAATTTGTGTTTTTTGTGAAAAACTGTAAGTATAACATTTTTATAACTAATTCACTTTTAGTAAGTAGGAAGTACCGATATAATGAATGTCTGGAAGAAAACCATGATGGAACTAGATATAAATCGTAAAAAATACAAAATTATTTAGATAGGTACGTAGTTTGTTGAGGAGGTTATTTTATGAACCTTGTAAAGTAGGTATAAATACCGAGGAAAAAAATTACGAGATTTGTGTGAAAGTGTCATGTAAAAATTCTAGTTTTATTTGAGTGCTTTATCATGTCTAAGTACTAATAATAATATATTCGCATTTGTTGTTGTTGTTGCATGTAAATATTGGTTTGTATTATAAGTAATAAAGTCGATTTCTATAGGAATATTCTCATAATAATTAATTTTATTACATAATATAGGTAAATATTCGTTTTCATGTTCATCATATTGTCTAAATATCAAATTGTGGAAGTAGGTATGTTTCCTATCTGAAATAGCATGGGCGTACATACTTCGCTGCCGTCAAAGACGCGCGCGGCGCACCGCGCCTAGAGTCTGGTTAGGGTTAGGGTTGTACAAAAATTACAAAATAAATAAAAGTGGATACTATTGATGATTAATATTTCCAGTATTGAAAATAAAGAAAACCTTCAGGCCGAGACTCCGAGCAACACTGCTACGCGCTGTATAGAGGTAAGTTGTTATACGTAATTAGACTTGTTACATAAACAAACAAACCAACTACTTAGTTAGTGATGGGCGAAGACAAAATCTCAGTACCTATAGATTTTTTTCTTGCAATATTTATTATTTTCATTGGGAGACACAAACGAACTACCTAGTTAGTGATGGGCGAAGACAAAATCTCAGTACCTATAGATTTTTTTCTTGCAATATTTATTATTTTCATTGGGAGACACAAACGAACTACCTAGTTAGTGATGGGCGAAGACAAAATCTCAGTACCTATAGATTTTTTTCTTGCAATATTTATTATTTTCATTGGGAGACACAAACGAACTACCTAGTTAGTGATGGGCGAAGACAAAATCTCAGTACCTATAGATTTTTTTCTTGCAATATTTATTATTTTCATTGGGAGACACAAACGAACTACCTAGTTAGTGATGGGCGAAGACAAAATCTCAGTACCTATAGATTTTTTTCTTGCAATATTTATTATTTTCATTGGGAGACACAAACGAACTACCTAGTTAGTGATGGGCGAAGACAAAATCTCAGTACCTATAGATTTTTTTCTTGCAATATTTATTATTTTCATTGGGAGACACAAACGAACTACCTAGTTAGTGATGGGCGAAGACAAAATCTCAGTACCTATAGATTTTTTTCTTGCAATATTTATTATTTTCATTGGGAGACACAAACGAACTACCTAGTTAGTGATGGGCGAAGACAAAATCTCAGTACCTATAGATTTTTTTCTTGCAATATTTATTATTTTCATTGGGAGACACAAACGAACTACCTAGTTAGTGATGGGCGAAGACAAAATCTCAGTACCTATAGATTTTTTTCTTGCAATATTTATTATTTTCATTGGGAGACACAAACGAACTACCTAGTTAGTGATGGGCGAAGACAAAATCTCAGTACCTATAGATTTTTTTCTTACAATATTTATTATTTTCATTGGGAGACACAAACGAACTACCTAGTTAGTGATGGGCGAAGACAAAATCTCAGTACCTATAGATTTTTTTCTTGCAATATTTATTATTTTCATTGGGAGACACAAACGAACTACCTAGTTAGTGATGGGCGAAGACAAAATCCCAGTAGCTATAGATTTTTTTCTTGCAATATTTATTATTTTCATTGGGTGACAAACACACAACACACACTACACAGTACACACGTACCTAAATAGTTCTCAATTGCTTTCTCAAAAGAAAATTCTCGTTAAAATCCCATATTTTATGTATGTAGGTATAATAAATAATATTTATTTAACCGATTTTGATGATTTTAGAATCATTAGAATTGTCTTCTAAGCCCGAGTGACATAGAGTAGGTGACGTCATAAAAAACCAACACCTATAGCGTAAAGGAAATTTATAATATATGTAGTCAGATTTATTTATTTTTTGACGTGATAATGTCTTATAAATCGATGAACAAAGGCAACATGCACGAAAAAGTGTCACATTATGTCACGTTAGGGTCAAGCAAGAGCATAGAACAAGCGATGGAGAATAATATTATAATGTTATCCCGTAAAATTATTATCCTAAACCGACTTTACATTTTATACAAAACGTTTATGTTTTTGATCTATGTGTTTCAAAGATGTATTCTAAGGGACTTCTTAGCTATGTTTGAAGAAATTTGGCCCATTCTTTATTTATTATTTTTTATAAAAAAACAATCAAGCCATTATCTTTCTTTACAGGAACTAGTAATTGAAAACCGTCAAGAAGGAAAGGTGGTTGAAGTGGAAGTTGGGCGTAGAGTAGCAGATATTTCTTTTTTTTTTAAAGCTGTTCAGGCCATAGGGGACCGCGGTCCAATGGATTGTATCCTCAGTATAATAGGTGAAGTAAAAGTTGGTCGGGACTCAAAACTCATCATGAAATGTATGTGTAATTAGTATGTGTAATATGAAATTTACTGGTGTGTTTGGTTGAAAGGAAGAAGATAGCATGGAAGTGAATCATCAAATTGTATCTGGTATCATATCATCTGGTGGGAGCTACTTTCAGTTAAAAACATTAACTGCCCTACCAATTATGTCACCTTCATTATATAATGAAATTTATAATACGGTTTGCGATTGATGGGAAAAGACAGGAGCACAATCCATGGCAGAAGCTGTCAAGGAAGAAGCAGAGTAAGCAGTGTCAGTGTCAAATTTTGGAAGGAGCAAATGGAGATGAAATTAGTTTGGTTTTATTACGATTGACTACTTCCAGAATTAGTTGATCCTCGGCAGTCACGAAGTGAATTCGTGACGCGCCCAGTTCCAGTATCATAGAGGCTACGAAAGAGAGGAAAGAAAGAACTTTACGTGTTTTGAAAGAGAAGGACGCCTAAGGATTTTGAAATAGACTGAGGTAACTTAACTACCCAGCCGGTCGATTCACGTGCATCCAAAAGTTGTTTTAACTTAGAAATCGCCTTATGGTTTTCTGTTTTAAACGCACTTACTTATCTAGTCTTGGATTGTCATAAATCAATTACTGTACAATTCTTATACAATTTTGAAGAGTTACCTGGTGTAAAGAATCATCAAAATCGGTTTAAAAATACAGCGAATTGAGAATCTTCCTCTTTTTTTAAGTCGGTTAAAAGGGTTTGTTTGCAAAAAAACAAAGTGACATTTTGAAGTCACCACGCTACGGTTTTTATTACGTGAATCGGGCATCTGGTAACATTTTCATTCTGATAGGTTTTGCAATAGCAATTGATTTTATAATCAAATTAGCAGAAATCAGAATTTATTCAGTAATTTATTTAAACAACTTTAAACATTAGAATTTTGAACTCAAATTTTGTTATTGTTTACTTACTTTTAATTTGTATATTAATAATTTATAAACTTGTTTTACAAATTTTTGCACAACCCTAGCACGCTTGGCGACTCATATTTGTTATTGTTTACCTACTTTTAAATTATATGAATCATTTTTATACTTGTGTTTCATTTATTGATATTTTTTTGTAAAACCCTAGGAGATTTTTAAGATATCAAGGTGATCGTAAACAAATAGTAAGTAATTATTTGAGTTTATCCAATAGGCACATATCCTTGCGTATAGATAAACAGTAGCGAGGAAAGGCTCGATGTTATTTCGACCGTACTTGCTACTGAATTTGCAATTATGTTATTGAATGAATATTTTACGAAATAAGAATAAACTGTGGTAGTAAAATTACAAATAAATACATAGTTGGAATTTTAGGTAAGTAGAATACAAAAAGGTGGCTCTCTCTGGGTCATTCACCCGCCCCGGTCGGTTGTTTCAGTAAACAGTAGCGCTGCGGTCGCGCGAAATCGATGTTGCGTCTGGGCAATCTGGGCCCTTAAGTCTTTTTATGTGGGCTGTTTCACCCATTTCTCATAATGACGACTGCCATAGATGTTTTTGAAAGCTGCCCTGTGCCCTTGCACATAACATAAGGGTGAATATTTCATTTCGAGCATATTTGATGTTTTGAAAGAAAAATAAAAATTAGTTCCAAAATATGTTCTTTATATATTTTTTGTAAAGTATCTAAGCGTTACTTTTGAATTATGTTGAAGGGACAGCAATAACTCTTTTATCCTTTGAGATTTCGACGTTTCTATTTTTGTGAAAACGGTAATGAGATTTTACAAGTACGGTAATTAGATCTCAGGATATGGTAATGATGGTTCACTGCGCAGATGCGTGGGCAGAGCGCTGAGATGGCCCTGGGTTGGCCGGGGTGCGAGGGATATGCAAGCCAACCTCACCTCCGGCATCCAAACGACCCACACAGGCGACCGTGCAGTTTAGTCGGTTGGAGTCTGGTAAAAAGCTTCATAGTAATCCAATTTCGGTTGGATTGCATTCAGGGATCAGCAAGTGCATAGCCGGGCAGAGGTGATGGTGGTCGCAGTACTAGTGGGACCAGTGGGTCTTGGCGTAGTCTAGTGAGAGTAGTGCGGGGCGATCCGCGACCAGGGAGACCCGTAGAAACGGTGGTGCCGCCGGCCGCCCGCGGTATAGTACAGGGTCCCAACCGGGGCTAACCACTCTGGGAGGATGCCTCACCAGGCCGTGCATAATCCCGATATGGTTCGTCGTGCCGGTTGGTGACCGGACGTGGGAACCCGGCGACCATATTCGGGGGGTACGGGGGCCCTTCCGATCGGCGCGTCGGCTCTCGCCACTCCTCACATTCATAGACAAAACCAATCTCCTGCGCTTTGTCACGCGGTACTGTAACGACCATCATCTCTTTTCACGCCTCCTCTTACCCCTCCATGGCAGTGCTCTTCGTTTTCCCACAAGTTCGCTATTTGAGGTGGAGTCAACGAACATCTGTGGGCTCCATGCAAACCTCAACGCCGTCCACCAACATCTAGAGACGGTGAAACCAGCCTTGCTCTTTCTCACGGTGACCCAAATATACCGCCCTGATGACACGACCTACCTGATCTACCCCGGCTATGTTCTAGAGGAAAATTTCCTTCCCAAAGCCGGGGTATGCGTGTTTGTTAGGGCGGATGTTTGACCTTGAGGACCCTTCCTTTTCTGTCTTGTGGGTACGCGTAGACCAGCTGTACGAGTCAAATCTATGTGTGACTTTACCGTTCCCATACTGAAGATGCCGAGACAACTCGACTCTTCAAATATCTGAGTCAGGCGGCAGATGATGCGTAGGAGCGGTTTCCGAACGCTGAATTGATATTTTTGGCGGACTTTAACGCCCACCACGAGATCTGGGTTGGGCTCCTCCAAAACAGACCATGCGGGAAGAGCCGCCCACGCGTTTGCTCTGGCTCACGGCCTGACCCAACTGGTACACGAGGTCACTAGAATACCAAGAGAGTCGGGCCTAGCAACCTCTTTGCTAGACCTTCAGCTGACGAGCCACCCAGGCCAGTACAATGTTTCGGTGCAAGCCGCTTTAGGCAACTCCGTCCATTGTCTGGTCTGTTCCAAGGTTCCTATCTTAGCGCCCCCACGACCAGTGCAGGGAAATCGGCGTCTCTGGCACTACTTGTCAGCGGACTGGGATGGACTGCGTGACTATTTTGCGTCCATCCCGTGGGTTGAAAGCTGCTTTGAACGTAAGGACCCATCGGATAGTGCAACTGCTGTCGTCGGTGAGATCAGTCTGGGTATGGAGTAGCATAATATCCCATTCGCTCGCGCGTTCGCTGCCCCCCCCCCCCCTGCGTAACCCTGATGGATCCCTGGCCCATGAGCCGCAAGAGAAAGCAAATTTGCTGGTTAATCTCTTTGCGGCCTAGAATGGTAAAAAATGGTAATTAGAAGAACAGTAATTAGATTTAGAAGCATTTTTATTTAAATACTCCAGTTTTTGATAGATAAAGATCTGATGACTTTACCAGCGTATAGAAGATCTATATTGGATACATCTGTCAAATAATTATATAGAAGTTATAATTTAATTACCTTTGAAAATGCGAATGGTATATAGAAATATTTTGAACCACTTCAGTTTCCGAACAGGAGAACTTTAAATTACATAGTTTCACTCGCTCTTTTAATGCGTGAGTTTGGGTTGGTAGTATAGCGGTGACTGCCGCCGAGTAATTTATGTTCAGTTTAGTGCATAGTAACGCTTAAATTCGAAAATATCGGATCTAGAATATCGTCGAATGGTAATTATGGGTGAGACTAGGGACATTTTTCAAAGTCGTATTAAACTAGTTAAATTTGTTCTTTCGTAAACAATATATCCTATGCAATATAGATTAGTTAATCTATTAACCGAAAACGTATATAAAAATTCGTTCTTCCAACAGATTTTTAACCAGGATGTACTAATTTATTAAAATCTGGAGAAAGGGACACCGATGGTAATTAGATTTTCGGTTTGGTTTTTAAAATTTCGAGTATTTCTAATAAAATACAAGAGGTTTTCAGGGTTGCGCCTAATACACTGCTACGTTAACTAAATGAAAAAAATATCAGGTTAAGATTTCTTTAACGTTTAATGTATTCTTTATCGTCCGCCGCGTAATGTGCACGAAATGAAATAATCACCCATAACATAAACTCACGCCTTTATCCCCGAAGGGGTAGGTAGAGGTGCTAGCACCCACATTTCGCCATTAAAGTCCCAATGTAATAGGTAGCGAGCCTATTGCCTTTAACCGGGCACTTATAAACCTGCGATAAATACACACATAACTTCGAAAAGCATCGAAAAGTCATTGGTGTGTGCCATGGTAAAACCTGGGATCGAACCCGAGATCTCATCTCAGCAGTCTATTACCCGTACCACTAGGCTACCGCGTTTTTTTATCCTCGCACATACCTGGAACATTTCGGGGAAATTTCCTCCTTTTCTTAAAAAGGGGCAGGTCAGGAGTACCCTAAACCGACGAGAAGGTTATGAGAGTAAATGAAGCGAGAGTAGTATGTCGGGATCTTAGCAAATGGAGATCCAGATCCCATAAGGGTAGGGAGATATCCAGAGATCAAATGGAGATCGTGATATCTCCCTACCCCTATGGGAAACAGTCACGCAAGCCACATATTGTATAATTTCAAAGTATAAATTTGTGACTAGGATAAGTCTGTACTTAAGATTGTATGTTTTTAATGTTTTAAATTTATTTTGTTACTATGTAGTTGATAATATACTATTGCATTAGGGACAACCTGTCATGATAGTATATTTGTGTATGTAAATAATTTTTTTTTTTTTTTTTTTTTTTTATTTATTGGATAAACAAACAACATCACAATAGTAGGTAGTTAAGTATAGTCGGGCTATAACAAGTAATGATTGTGACATCCACGACGTTTACCACAGGTATCACAAGTACATAATAATCTTAAAGGCTAAGAGTAATGCAACTGTTTCACTAATTAGTAAATGTGGTAGCGCTAGATAACATTAGCGTTACATATGATCAGATTAAATTAAATTAAAATCAAAATCAAAATTAAAATCAAAATTAAAAACAAAATCAAAATTAAATTTTAAATCTAAATAAATAAATAAACAAATGAATAAAAATAAACAATCAAAATAAAAAATAAAAATCAGAATTAAAATAAGAATTAAAATTAAAATCACAATCAAAAAATGAAATCAAAATCAGAATTAAAAGTTAAAAGTTAAAAGTTAAAGTCAAATTAAAATTTTTTTTTTTTTTTTTTTGGTTGTTTAACAAAACATTTATTCTCGCTAATTTCCTTACTTATTGATTTAAGTTTATATTTCAAGTATAAACGATATACAAACAAAAATATTTTTGATAACTATAAAGTATAAAATAAAAAAATAATTTAAAGAAAAACAAAAAACCCGACTGCGTAAACTAAAAAGAAATAAACAAGCCCAATAGTTGAAAATTCATACAATACTCACAGTCGGGGCCCAATCAAATTTTACCAAGGGGCCCCTTGGGAAGATTTGATTGGGCCCCGACTGTGAGTATTGTATGAATTTTCAACTATTGGGCTTGTTTATTTCTTTTTAGTTTACGCAGTCGGGTTTTTTGTTTTTCTTTAAATTATTTTTTTTTAACTCAGACTTTAATTCATAATCATCAGAGCATCAATCTGTTTACCGTTGATGTTGTAATATTTCGTCTTATCAGAGATTTGGATTAACCAAAACTGACATAATTGTGCAAACAATTGGTCATTTGGTTTACGGCAAAGTTTGAAGGCATTAAAGGGCTTAGCAGTGGCCTTTAAAATCGTCTACTCTAGCTATTCGTAAAGGTCTATTGGGGATTAGATATGAAATATCGTTGCGTAGGTGATACGTTGATCACGTTTTTGTAGGTTATGCGGATTGCGGAGCGAAAATGAGGTCAACTAAGGGTGGTATTACACTTATGAAATATCTTTGTCCAAATTTGCCATTCAATATTTGATCACATTTCTTTCAGGGATGCCCATTCTATTTGTCCAATATTTTGCGTGCGGATAACGAAACATGTATATAACATCTGTGTACAACAATCACACCACTCGACCACGGTAATACATACTATCTATCTTTTCATTATCCATACCATTATTTTTATAATTTAAAAAAATCGTGACAGTGTACAAAATGAATATAACAATCATGTAAATGCCAGCGACATGCTTCATTCATATATTTCGGAGTGAAGGTCAGATGGCCGCTGTCAGACAATCACAGAGATTGGGAGGTTTGAGAGGTCAAATAACTTGCAGTAGGCGCCAAATAATTTGAATATGCTGCCTTTGTATCTAACAAAAGCAAGTTAACTGAGGTTTTGTTATCATTTGAACGATCTCGATTCACTTTGATTGTGTATGAATAGTTAGTAAATCATGTCAAGAGTATCTGAAACTGGTGAGCATGATCATACACACACATATAGTCACGCCTTTATCCCCGGAGGGGAGGCGATCCTGGTTCGCCACTTGGCCTGTAACTAATTGGACAGAAAAGTCTCATTAGTTACATTAAAATAAAATTCAAAATAATGTTACTACTTGTCCAACTAGTTACATCAATGTAGACGGAATTGACACCCATATTTCGGTCGGTTCGGTATTCAGTCCCATGTAATAGGGGCCTACTCCGGGTACATTTGTTGACTTGAGTCATGCATTTGAGGCTAAGTCTGTACTGTACACTTATATCTGCCAGATGATAATCAGTCCTGTGTGCTAGTCGCCTTGTCATCGCATAGGAAGACATGAGGTGGCCCAAATTACACTCTGCCGGGAAGTAGAAGAAGTGCAATATGTATAACAGGATCTTAAATCCATAAATGGAGGGGACGTAATAAGCCTTCCCAAAGAGCGAAACCTATGGTCAGGTCCTCTCCATCAGTAGCGGCGCCGCCGTGAAACAAATTGCTACACCATGATGACAACTCTAAAATGCCGTCAATTCTATAAAAGTAGAAGATATTCAAAACCAATTAATATGATGTCGTTGTCCCACGCAGCTCACTAACTTATTCTGCTCATACCATAAATTAAGTAATGCGCAATAATATATGTAGTGTTATGCGCGCTGTATATTTAAAGGACAGGTTTATAAAGGCGGAACCACACTTCGTAATTTATTATACAGCTGGGCTGTATTCGCACAAGTATTTGTCATAATGAGCGGACTGATACATAAGAATAAATTAAATGACATGTATGTATGTCATCTACACTTCATTCTAATGTATCAAATATGCCACTTCATCCTACTCCTACTAATATGTTTGACTGTTTGTATGTTTGTTATTCAATTACGCTCTAACAACTGAACGATTCTGGCTGAAATTTGGTACAAGCAGACTAGAGCCTGGCAATGCACCTGGGCGATTTGTGTTCGTTGATATCGAAGATTTGTATTTGCATCTTTTGATGTAGCTCAAAAACCTAACCAGACGACAGATTTGAGTATTCGTTATGCGCGTTTATGTTTTTGCGTATAAATAAATTCAATATAGGCGAATGAGCCTTCCACACCAAATATCAAATAGGAAAAAAGCGCTTAATGATCACTTTGGAATATTCTCTACAGTGGTTTTTCCAAGTGTTTGCATTATGGAATTCTTAAGTTTATAAAAAGGTTCTTACAGGGTGCCAAAATCGGTACTGCATGTTGTAAATCACATGCTTCTCTGACATTCAAAATATTTAAAAAACGCAACACGTCATTTTTGACGGTGTTACACTTCTTTATTTGTTATACAATAAATTTGGTCTGTTATTGCTACGTTAACTAACATGAACTTATCCGACGTCGTGACATAATGAAGTGTGGAGCTGCCTTAACACTTGCCAATCTGACGCAGTCAAGCTGTCTGTAGAAGGAAGTGTTCGCTCCGACCGAGGTGATTTCCTGTACCCAGTGTTGTGGAATGGAATGAGTTCATCGACAACGATTATCGTGATGAGATTTGTTTTTTTTTGGAAGGTAGGTGCTTTACAAGTTTTACAATTGAAGTTATACGGTAGCCTAGTGATATGGGTAATGGACTGCTGAGACGTGGTCTCGGGTTCGATCTCAGGTTTTACCATGGCACACATCAATGACTTTTCGAGGCTTTTCGAAGTTATGTGTGTATTTATTGCAGGTTTATAAGTGCCCGGTTAATGGCAATCGCCACCTATTACATTGAGACCTAAACATAAACTGGCGAAATGTAGGTGCTAGCACCTCTGCCCTACTCCTTCGGGGATATAGGCGTGAGTTTATTTTATGTTATACGGTAGAAAGTTCCCTCTAAGTTAAAAGCTTTGTGTCATCACTCTTGTGTACTTTCTAATTAGATTGTATAGGTTTGTATATATTTTGCATCTAGTTGTATTTATAGTTGTATGTATTTTAAAATGAAGTTGTAAATACGTCTATATAAATAAAAATTATGGCATATTTGTGTATTTCGAATGTTATTGCTAAGTTATCTGGACATGTTACAACATGTACATACCTAATACCAAGACAAGTAATTGATATTGTCTCTATTTGAAAAAAAAATCTATTGATTGATTTTTTTTATAAACATTAAAACAAACTTCTACAGAAGCAAAATCTCTTTATTAATAACTCTAAACCATTTCAGTTCAGTTTTTTCCGAATTCTCCAATTAAAAATATTTTATTTCAGAAATGAATTGCTTTTTTTTTCATAAACGGGAACGCAAAGGCTGCCTGTAGCATGTGCAGCATGTCAATTTTCGATTCAATAAACAATTTTTGTACATTTTTAACATTGACATCTTGATAGCCTCGATAGCCTAGTGGTATGGTTAATGGACTGCTGAAACGAGGTCTCAGGTTCGATTCGACCTAAACATAAACAGGCCAAATGGGGGTGCTAGCACCTCTGCCTACCATTTTGGGGATATAGGCGTGAGTTTATGAGTTTATGTTACATCTTGATGTATTTTTGTACGAAAACCTTCTCGTTTGAACCCACGACGGCCGTAATAAGTAACCCTGAACAATACTAACTGTTACGTACAAAAGTACGTTATTCCTGCCAGTATTCAGTAAACAAAGTTTTCATTATGCATCTTTGTAGACACTAAATTTAGCACTAATTAGCGTTTTATGAGCGCGTAATTGGGTTAGACCTTATTAGTGATCAATAATATCATTTATGTTGTTACTAGCCTATGCTCGCGGCTCCGGCTAATGGTTGTCGGTTATCGCGACCTAAGCGCCATCTGTGCAACTTAAACTCTACATTACTAATCATAACTCTGGTTCTAAAAACCGATTGCAATCAAACAACCGTAATAATATATTTTAAGTTGGACCGAACCCCTTCAAACAAAAAAAACCGCAACGATTCAGTAGTTTTTGCGTCCATCGTGTACAAATATAAACTTTTTACAATTATATTATAATAGTAGGTATAGATAGAGAAGACGCTGTTATAACGAAAATAACAATGAGTAGGTATTTACATATTATACTACCTTCTATATTTATCGTGCACAAAATCGGAGTCGGAGAGAGTCGTTAAGTTGGATATGAATCGAATAAAATACACGACGTCTTCGGCTCAACTGGAGTTGGCGCGTGTCAACAACAAATCAGTAATGCTCAAAACCATTGATAAAATAAAAGATTCCGCGGGTTTGATGGAATCGTTGCCGAAACTGTAATTATTTTCCACATGATTATGACAGAAAGGGATTGAATCATTAATTGTAACTAAATGTTGGTATATTTAGCCCGAAGTTTCGGGGGTGATGTCACGTTTTTTTTTCATCGTGCGCAAAATCCCCACGGATACCACCTCCACCAAAACCGATGGAGGTGATTATGTCGGACTCGAACCGACCAAAACGCACGCCGTCCATGGGTCCTTGATTGCCGGAGGTGAGATTATACAAGACATATCTCTCGCACCCCGGCAGACCCGGGGGGGCGTGACGTTACGTTCATGGTATAGAGAGGACTGAATAGGTGAAAAGCACTTGGTCTTTGTTTTTTGTTCGCTCATTATGGTGACCATCGTTTAGTGTACATCTAAGGCCAGTGATTCGTAATGGTGGTGTTTTTTCGACCCTGTGGTTTTTATTAGACTCAACCTTTTTGTTACAGGCATTTTATGATGATGGTTGCGTTTTTCACATTGCATTCTATGACAATTAGTAATAATTTGCTATTGTTATCGTTGGATTGTTGAATATATTTTTTGTAATGGATTTCCGCCAGGGAAAGCCTACATCTAAATCGTACTTCAAAAAATATCGAAATAAGTAAATAGAAATGTCATATTTTCTAATAAATCTCTTCTAATTTTATTATAAATACAATAAATACGACACGTTTACAATAACAAATCATATTCTTCAGTAAAATATATTATACGATAGAACGTCACATTTCGTAATGAATATTGCATTGCTATGAAGGGTAATAAAAAGGGCATATTGCATTATCGTGTAGGTATGTAGTTTAAGGGCCTTTTAATTAGTTAATTATTATTTTAAGCCTACAAGGGAAATGACATAAAATGTAAATTAACCTTGTGTTTCTATTATAATTTATAAACCTTGCCTTTAAATATTACAGCATCTTTTTTTAAATTGTTCTTATCATCAATGGTGACAAAAATCTCTTCTAAATTACTTCACCCCAAAATTCAGCATATATGAAAGCTATGAAGTTGATTTGATTAGGTCCTCAGCTGTGCAGGTGTTGATGGAAAGCAGGCACAATTGAAAGAGATCTATTATTTGCAGCGGTGTATTACAATCACAGCCCTCACCCTCTACATCCAAGCAGACAACCAGGAACCAGAGACTTCCAGGTCACCCACTGACTCTACCCTTATATCTTTATTTAATCTGCAATACCCTGCTTAGCAAACATCTTTCCCAATTTGCATCATAATACCTGATCTGCCACTTTCCTTATCCATTCTATACCTTAAGATCCTCAGTCTGAAGGTGGTAGAACGCGACAGTATCTCCCGTCCCAATTAAGCCGTCCAATCGAGGAAATACCTACACCCTATAGAAGACGGTATGTAGTGTTTATTTATCTCTATGGAACCTACAAAATTACTAGAAATATGCCCCTGCATATTTCTAGTAATTTTGTAGGTTCTCGGAAGCTCTACTGTTTTACGATAAGATATTGAAGTAATGATATTACATGGCGGCAATTCATTACATTATATATAGGGGGAAGGAGGGTAACCTACCACTCACCCACGATTTAACAATTTTAATGATAGCAAAAAGTCACTAATTGTCACAGAAAGGAATGCCAAGCCGCATTCCTCGAGGAACGCTATGAAGTGAATGAATACACCTCGGGTAAACGTGTAGAACAAAACCGATGGAGGTGATTATGTCGGACTCGAACCGACCAATACGCACGCCAAGTATGTTCTTGGCACTTGCGGAATATTGCACATACGACATTATACCTCTTCGGGTAAGAAGTATTTTTTATTATTACTATCTTTAAGATTGTTAAAACGTGGTTGAATGGGGGGTTCGCCGCTATCCCCTAATATATTGTCTTGCTGTGGGTTTACTTTGATTGCATTTGGTTGACCCTTCAGCCTCTTAACCGAAGATTTAGAGATAATTTAGGTGCACTAAATAAAGCTCTAACAATGGTTAACTAGCCAGATAAACGAATTCAAACCATAACCGTTTACGTTTAAGTATAACGTAAATTTTATGTACATTTTAATAGGCGTATAAAAGTCGCTACAAATAATTCAAGATGAACGTAAAAATTGTTGCAATGTATTTAACATTAATTGGAGGTTATTCAAACGATACGTTGATCTACAGCAAGGTCTAAAGTATGAATGTAGAGGGTTTTATTAGCAGAGGTCAGCCCCCCGAAGATATGGCAAAGAAGGGAGTAACTGAAGAAATGACATCTGATAGAAGTGTATGTAAGAGAATGATTTGTTGCGCAGACCCCCCTACCCCCTCCCCCAAATAAATAATGAGTTTGAGCTAGTTACAGCTAATGTTGATATCCAAGATGAAGGCGACTCACCGTCTCGTAAAGTAATTGTAAAGTGGTGTTGGCAACGATTGGAGATATATTGATACACCTCTGCATACCTTTCGGGGTTCTACAGGTGTGAATTTAATAATGATATAAATTTGAAAGTTTGTGAAAATATTCGTTAGGTACTCAATCATACTCTAACGACTGATGGCTGGAACGGGATCCAAATTTTTGTATAGTTATTATTATATCATAAGTTAATTATGTAATGTTACATAATGCATAGGACGAAATATTTAAACGTTAAACTGCGCATTGAGCATTTCACCAATGAAAAGAACTATAATTATGACGAATTTCAATGTATAAAAATGTACTATTTAAAATTATTTAGTTAATCGTGAAAACAAGTTTAGTAAAATGTATTTACACTGGTGAAATTTCACCCTCAGTGAATGAAATATAGAGTCAATTTTGAAAGTTTTAATTAATTAGTGAAATGGCATAATAAAGTAAGAAGTTTGCTTGAATTAGACTTGCCAATAAATAGAGTAAGTATTTTAAATTGTCACTGATACGTTATGTTATTGAAGCATTTTCTATACTTAATAAATAAAAAAAACAAACAATATTAAGTATACAAATTTTAAATTACGAATGTTAAAACGTATGCAAATCTTTAAAAAATTAAATCGACACAATTTTCAAAAAAAGAACTGTCACTTTGAAATGTTTGAAAGATTCGAAACCAAAACAAAAATTAAAAATAAAACATACCCAGTTCACAACGTGCACTGTTGGTTGTTAGCACGACACTGAGTCAGTCAGTTGGTTTCCTTGTTACCTTGACCTCAGTGAATGTTTGTATCAATACAGAAATGGGAGTTGATTGAAGTTATGCTTCGGAATTATGCAATATTCACTAATTGTTGTTCACAATGACTTCTATAGTATATTATGTAAGCCTGACTGTTTAGAACAAAACATAATATAGGGTCATATCCACAAGTTGAGAACTATCTTTTTGTATACTGTTATACAAACAATCGGAGGCAATCAAGAAAATGATGATGATGATGATGACGAATAAAAATGAATGATGAAGATGATGAAGAACAAAAGGACGTACTATACCGCCATTTACGTCGTTCCGAATTCGAAACTCGAAATAATTTCCCGTCTCACTCTGGAATATTTTTTTATATTTTTGAAGCCTTTCTTGGTTGTAATGATGTCCTAGTATTGAACAATGACCTAGGTTTTATTTTAAATTATTACTGATCTATGTTTAAATATTAAAATAATTATACCATACTGGTTTCGTAAAGTTCTAAGACATTACCATTAGCAATGTCTATTATTTAACAAACGTTTAATTTCAGTGTTTTTGAAATTGTGACGTTAAAGTTACCAAATTGTCAGGAAGTATACACTTAGTACAGTTTTACGGTCTAGGTACAGTCAGCATCAAAAGAAAACAACGACAAAAAAATCACAACTCAAACAATGAAAAATGCCGAATTCTTCGCAACCGTAGCCGCGTTTCGAGCCTAAACTGTGGTGGTGGTATGTTAAACATTTTTACGCTCTATAATTATGATTTTAAATTTGACGTTTTATAACCTCGTTTTAATGGTCTATACAGAATAAATGATTATTAAATGGTTTATTCAAATCTAAATGTAATATTATTTATTGAAATCGAAGTTCTTATGATACAGCAAAAACGGTAAAAAAATTCTTATGCCTTTGACAATTTACATTTCAATTTATTTTTCTATAAACTTGGGAGACCCTGGCCTGGCAGGCCTACGAATTACCATGTCTGAATAAATTCCAAATAAATTTTCATGTATGCAGGTAACCCATTTAAAACTTCCATTGCCATATTCTCGAACTTTTATAAAGTCAAAACAAAATATAAAAAATTAAACACACAGTCGCGTTGTTTATCACTCTATATTATAATAGTGTGTTACTCCCACACGTGAGACTTATTTTAAAAAATCACTTACCTACCGATGTAGGTACTTTTAAAGTATGATTTATATTAACTGTACATACACTAGTAATACTTAGGGAAATAACCGTCGCGCCTTTATTGTGTAGGTACACACGGGCAAAGAAGAAAATAAGTATACATCCTCACATGCAATGATGTATATTTAATTCTTTGGTCATGAGTACAAGTATCCCATAGTGTATACATTTTCACACAAGTACACTAAAGTGAATGAGTATACAAGTCTTCACCGAACTAAGACAGGACATTAAATATTACTACGTCTGACCTTCTTGAATGGTATCTTACTAAGTTTTACTTCGAGGTCATTGTGAGTCTCGTAGAGTTCATTCACTCGTTCACTGTTCGTTCATCATTTCTGTACGTAATTCTCTCGTATAATACTATTACTAAAGCAATTACTTCTGCTTCGTAATCGATTGCGATTATAATTTATATCGATTACTGTGAGAAAAGTTGCAAATTATGTCAGTACATTGACATGAACTAATCAACGATTTTTTAGTTACGTCTTAGGTAGACATAACTACGTCCATCAATCAAGATTCGTGGCTTCAGTAATTTAAATACTTACTTCCAAACCTGGCGAACTTAGTACTCGCATATTTATCCGCCCGTGAGGAACTCAGATCCAGTTAAAATTTCCGCTTGTATTTCAAATCCCATTTCCACTGTCCCTATTAATCATTTTTTATATACAAACCTTGGCTACACAATAAAAGAACCCAAGACAAAAAATAATTGCCCATCATGTGCAGTCATTCTTAAGTTATGTGCGCGCGTTTTTATAGGTTCCATTTTTATTTATATAAACAAAAGAACGAAGTCAGTCTTTTGTCCCTCATCTGTTCCATCAAGGACACTTCAGCTTTCTTCAGCAACCGTCATTACCGTATTTAAGTGTTGGGACGATCACCACTTTATTTGCCTGAAAAAGATCTCCGATGGTGATAAGGCCCCTCATTTTACAAGCAATTTTATATCCATTACTGTACTGTTAACATTATCTGATACTAACAACATTCAAGAGTGATCAGGGCTTAGATGTCACCCGCATACTGTACAGAATATTCCATCTAGAACCAAGCGGTTCGGTGAGTCTTTCCTCTGCCGTACCATTAAGTCCAATTCCTTGCCAGCTCACGTGTTTCCTTCTTCCTACAGTCCCGAGTTCTTTAAGCGGGGTGTGAAAAAGCATCTGATGAGGCCGTCAAGCTGAGTGGCACCAGTGTTTACGTGTTTGTTATGGTGACCCTCGTTCCTGAGACTTTGCTTTGAGCTTACCATCAGGCGGGGTGAAGTCAAATTGACGTGTCCTCAAAAAAAAAAATCTATCTATCCATCTATCTATCTCTCTGTCTAGCTACCTATCTATGCAATGATAAATACTTATATGTAAAAGGGATCAAAATGTCGTTAGCGAAATATCTACTGTTTAGATACATTCACATCTTCAAGTATATTATAGCCAAGACATACAAATCCACCATTTGACACGCCATGCTATGGATTCTAAATATTGACAGGCTACTCGGTGTGATTGATGACGATTACAGAGCAGTTTTCATATTTATTCAGCTCAAACTGACTGCTGAAATGAACGAAGTAGGAAGTGTAGTAAATAGATTAAATATTATTAATAACACAATTATAGTTTAATTGTTATTAATAATATATATAACTTAATTATTAATTTATAAATAATATTAATTTAATATAATTATCTATACTATTATATAATTGTAAAAAGTTTATGTTTGTCCGCGATGGACGCAAAAACTACTGAACGGATTTCGATGCAGGATTTTTGTTTGAAGGGGTTTTTTCCAACTTAAAATCTTACGTTTGTTTGATTGCAATCGGTTTAGTAGAACCAGAGTTATGATTAGTAATATAGAACTTAAATTACACAGATGGCGCTTAGATCGCGATAACCGACAGCATAGGCTAGTACTTTACTTTACTTACCCGTGGTACCTCCGCCTGGTTACCATTGGTACAAGATACAGTTATGTTTACCTATCTCTAGTATCAGCAGTAGCACCACAGTTATTATTTTAGATGACCTTTGCTCAATAAATACTAAATGTAACGACGAAAATCATAAAACAAATATATCCATTTTTTTATTGGCATTCTAGCAAATATAACACAAGCTATTTGAGCTATACTACTGTACTAAGTATATAGTTTTAACTAGTGATATCAAGACTTGGAACTCTTTATCAGCTCACGTGGATTTTTCTTCCTACAGTCCCGGGTCTTTTAAGCGGGGCGTGAAAATGATCTGATTGGGCCGTCAAGCTAAGCCATTGTAACACTGAATGGTTACCCTTTTTCCTGAGACTTTGCCTTTATAACAAAGATTTTATAACATCTAAATTAAATATATGGGTAGAAGTTTAAAACATGTACTAATCAAATATTTGACGCTCTCTGAATTAAGTGCCAAACTTAACCTAATAAAATTTATAGTCAGTCTGCAATTGACAGCCTTGATAGGTAAGTAGATAGATCTATTTCTGAAAGGCAGGTAGATTTATTATAGCCTCCTAGGTAATGATGCTCGCATTACCACCCCACGCAGATCAATAAAACTACCAAAACTCTGAGGAACATCTGGCGCGAACCTGAGCTAGACAGGCGCATGCGTGAAACTGTGTTACCAGTTAGACAGTTTCACATTTACTGCTAATACTGGTAAATTTTGGTCATAGAGGTCTTAACGTGATAATAAGACAAGAACTTATTATAATAAGTTGTGCTAACTAAGTACAGTATTATTATCAAAATCTACTTATCAGATAAGCTTGTATCTACTTTAGACATTTTTTGATAACTTTTAGGGTTTTTAAGAAGATACTTAAAAATGTTTAGATTTTCGTCCTAAAAGGAGAATAATCTATGCTTAACAACCTATGTAAGTTGGTGATAAAAATATTTCTTAATAGTATGATTTTGTTGCTACTCACTTAAATGGTCATTATTATATTTTGTTGTGGCAAAATCTGATATTCCTATATTTTTATTTAAACAAAAGTATTAGCTACTGAGTACTTCTTAATGAATTTTGGTTCTTATATCTACTATTAATTATTATAGCTAGAAACTATGCCATCGAAGACAAAACATGACAAATTGCGGACTTCAACTAAATTTCTGGCAACACTATCCAAAACGTCAAAATCCAGAAATCTGGAGCGAAATAATCGTCAAATTATCGTTTTTAATACAAAATGATGAATGAAATCGGGTTTACAATAACTTAAAATCAATTTCTAATATCATATTAAATATTTGGAATACATTTTTAACGTTGAAATTGTAGCTTTTAATCTATAACCATGAGTGTAAATGTCATGCAAATGTGTTCAGAAAATAAATATAGAATAAACTTGTTGATGTTATAGATCGTTATTTAAATAGTCTTCCGTGTAGTAAATAGAATAAATACTATAAATAATAAAATAATAGTTGATAGTTAAAAATATAGTTGTGTAAACGGTTGTGTCGAATAAAATTGAAGAAATTACTGTTACAATAAAAGGTACGTTGACTATTTTTATACTGATGTCCATTTTTGTATTAAGATTGGCAGGTACATTTCTCAACTAACCAATTTTTTTTATCGTGATCTAAATTCCCACGCATAACATATTATATTTACTGTATGTAAATTATAGCATCTACCTTAACAAATCTTCACATCACCTTAAGGTTGACTGGTAGAAAATGCCTATGGCATTAAACCCGCCTTTGTACATTTATTATGTATTTGAGCAAAAAAATTAAATAAATAAATGACAGTCTCACCGGAGTTGATCAGTAAGGTTATGTCGGTCTCGAACCGACCAAAACGCACGCCTTTTTTGGGTCTTCGGTTACCGGAGGTGAGATTGTAAGCAATATAAATACCTCGACCCCAACCGTCAACTTATTAAAGGTTTGAATGACTTTGATTATATTTCGTTTCGAGTTTACTCGTTATTACATTACCATACTCTAGTAGTAGGTACTCGAGCAGAAAAATTGTATCAATTTTTCTTAAGGAATACAGACAAAATACAGAATAAAATACACCCTGCAGTCGATGTCGGCCGCTGTAGTTTAGAGGTTAAAACGTCGGTCTTATGATCGAGAGGTCCCAGGTTCCAATCTTGGCTACTACATAACTGACGTGGCCCCACTTCTAACACTAGACACTGAGCTTATCTGAAGGGGTTACAAAAAGTAAAAAAAGTATAATATAATAGTACTTGAATTTATCCACTGCTGGACATAGGCCTCTCCTAGTATGCGCCACTGCTCCTGATCCTCCGCCCTTCGCATCCAGTCTGTCCCAATCACCTTTTTTAGGTCATCAGTGGGTTAGGCTAAGGGGCGTCCCACTTTCCGTTTGCCTTCTCGCGGTCTCTCAAGGACTCGTTTGTTTCAGCGGCCATCGGTCCTTCGGCACTTGAAGTTAAATCTGTAAAAGGTCAATTATGAGTGTATGTCATTTGGTGTTAAACTCACAGGATAAATTAAATTTAGCATTAAGGTCGGCGGCAAAAATCCTGGAATCAATTTTACACTAACTGTCTACCTACCAACGGACGTTATTGTGAACTGATTTCTGTTTTCATGCCTTACTTTTTACTGTCACGTTTAGAACATCCAATAAAGGATAGCCAGGACAAGCGTTGAGGTGACTTCAATTACTTCTATGTATACTTAGTAGAGACTGTCTAACACGAAAATTATCATGAAAATTCTTAATTGCTTCTCCTTGCAGCTTCACCTGCATGGAAATTAACCTGCAACCCATAAGAATCTATTCCCAGGGTTAAAAATAGTGTTATTTCGGATTGTAATCTATCCCTGAACCGAATTTCAGCCTGATCCGTTCAGCCGTTAGAGCTTGAAAGAATAAAAAAACATCAAGTCACAACCTCTCACATTTATATTATTATTAGGATTTCGTAAAACTTTTAGCTCTGCCTGTACATGTTCACTTTTAGTTCATTCGCTTCATTGTTCACTGGTTTCGACGGTATACAAGCGCCACATATCTTGTACTCAATCCACAATAGAAATGAGGTCTTAGCATGCACGGATTGTTTTAATTAATTTATTTGTTAGTGAATTTGAGCTCATCCACAGCCGTGCATATGCTATACTCAAAAAATCCAAAGAGGCGTACAGCGCATATAGCTCAAAGTCACAAGATAAATACCCCGAGGTTTACACCCATACGTATAAAATGGTTCTCAAATACGACTGTGTATACATTCACAGGCTGAATTGCAGGCTGTTTCACGGAATGGCTCAATAACTTACGAACATTAGTGGAAAAGCCCATTGCGATGTTTACTCCTACAGCTCTACACTGTAAGCGAAGATAACAATTATTTGTTGTTGGTTTGTTGGTTTCTTGTTTTGGATTTATTGGTTTTGGGGTACCACTAAGATCTTAGGGGTCCTTAACTCACCTGCTGATTGATGGGCGAAGTTTTTGTCGCAAGTTTTCCTCTTATAGAGGCATGAATTAAGAATTTGGTATCTCATAAGCCACCTGGTATATCAAAAGCCCGCCCGCAAAGTTTTGCCGAAGCCTTCTAAGACCGCTGCGTTTGAACGGTGATGGTGGTTCATTTGCTAAACTTTAATGTTTTGTAAGTACCGTTAAATAAAATAACAGAATAAAGGCTTTTACCTGATTGTCAGGATAAAAAAAACATTTCACATGCATTGTACACAGTTTATTAAATACCATAGCAATAAAGTGGGTAGCAAGGTACTTTCAAGCAATAATCTCTAAATTAAATTCATTTTTCTAGAGTGAGTTTAAGTCAATCAATCAAAAAAAAGTCATGTTGTGCTGTAATATAATTTTAAGATCTACCTAATTGTACCATGTCTATGAGCAAATAAATTCTTTCTTTCTTTCTTTCTTTCTTTCAACATCAAGCGAGTATCTTTATTCCACTATCATGTAGCTATAAGGTTTAAGATCTCTTCTTCTTCATCCTTCTGTAAATTCCAATCGCAACTGGAGTTTTCACTACTGCACCACAGTTGAACATTAGGAACAGTGCATTTGGTGACCTCAATATTAAAAAAATATCTTCTAATCGAATTTAATCTCCGCTAACGAATATACTGGAATGTCATAATGGATCGTTAGTTCACCTTGGGAATAGAAACTTACAGATTTGAAAGAAAACGTGATACCTAAGTGCTAAGTCGATTATATATAGGTACGAGTAGATGTTCGAATGGCATTTTATGTCATGCTATTGCAATTACCTGCAGTAAAAAAATTATACGTCCCTGAAACTGCAATATTCTACACTCATTTTTTCCCTGCTCGAAATCTCCACGGATACCAATCTCACCAGCGCCGGTGAGAGAGGTCATGTCGGACTGGAACTCTCAAAAGATTCTCTGCACCACCTTTAAGGTTGACTGGTAAAGAAAGTCCGCCATTATGTGCATGAAGCTTTAGTAAAGTGGACACATGGTGTGAATACGGATCAACGTCGTGGACTATGATCCACTTGCTGACTTACGCTTCTTGCCCAAACACATGTGGAGAAATTCATTAGTGCCTCTGAGAACGCAATCAGGGTGGCAGCACACTGGGTTGACAAAATAACATACCGTCGACTCGACAAAACAAATAAATAAAAGTTGCATAAAATAAAATAAAAAATTTACACTATCCTCACAAAATATTTCATTGTAAATCGTAGCTTTGCAAGATATAGTCGGTAATTGATGTGCTAGGCTCATACTGATGGCGGCTGGACCAAGCACTCCACTTTGCTGGCTAGCTTAGTGATGAAACCACTGATTACATATTAATTGGAAGCTGTTCTACGTAAATCACTCATTATGAGTTCCATAAAATGATAATAAGGGATCGGTTCATTGCAATTTCGACGG
The DNA here is from genome assembly GCA_963691645.1 of Pelosia muscerda. Lineage (NCBI taxonomy): Eukaryota > Metazoa > Arthropoda > Insecta > Lepidoptera > Erebidae > Pelosia > Pelosia muscerda. The sequence continues at coordinate 5,077,499 of OY829118.1, forward strand.
GATTTTTATAAGGGACCTTTCCTTTCCCTATATTTTGGGACATCCTAATCAAACAATGAACGTATATAATTATGCATACCGATCATGATATTCTGTAATATAGTATGAAATAATTGGATTTTTTTATGAATATCGTCTGAATATTGAAAGTTTTTTTATTACATTACTTAAGTGGTAGACAAGCACAGGCCCCTCTTGAAAGAAAGTAGCTATCGTGGCCTATGGATGTTTGGAACATCAGGGGCATCGCACTCGTGCTGCCGACCCTATAGATTCCTTCTATAAAGCCCTTTATGAAGAGGCGGTGGTGTAAACTAAGATAGCTTCTATGCTGTCAACCAGGAGACACATACGGAGGTAGGACACGACGGTATCTCCCGTCTGAAATGAGCTGTCCAACTGGGGAAGTACCTCCGCCCTACAGAAGACCGCGGTCATAATAACCATCGTGTTGTGTTCCCGCCGGTAAGTAGGGTAGCCAGAGCTCACTATACCCCTCCTTCCCCTCCCCTTCCTAGCCTCCCCACCTCTTCCCAGCTCTCCCCCTTGCCCTTCAGTGTGGGCAGCGCGTGTGTGACACCCTTAGTGTTGCACACGTTCATAGGCCACGGTGGCCGCTTTGCATCAGGTGGGCCGTGTGCTTGTCTGCCACCTACGTAGTATAAAAAAAAAACATAGGTCTACCCACTGATAGTAAAAAAATTCTCCTGTAAGTTCTAGCTACCCTATTCACTGTTGGGAACACAATACATGGTTGTTATTGACCGCGGTATTCTGTATGGCCGAGATACTTCCCCAGTTAGAATGATCAATTGGGACACACAATTTCATCCTCCATTCCTTTGCTAGCAGTTCTATAGTTTGGTTTCAATTGCTTCAGGTCTTTAATGTTCCAGAACATTGGCAACAGAATTGAATTGTGTTTTTCAAATAAAGGGATAACTTACTTCGATAATGACGCGTTGCCTAGTAACATCTAGTTAGTGAGTAAGAGTACAATGCCAATTTAGTTTCTTTTTGATATTGTACCTTATATACCGAGATCATTATACAGGGTGTAAGGGAAACACTCCCGAAGCCAAAGGCCCCTGGTAGTACTCATGGTACACAAAATATTGGCACGGAAAAAATTACGGCGAACCATTTTTTTTGTAATTTTTTTATTATTTTATTTCTATTTCTTAGTGTTAGTAAAGCTGAATGAAACAAAAATTTCATGGAAAAAAACATGAGCTCGCAAATACACCTACAGAAAATTACTTTTAGCGGTTTTGCGCGCTACTTCTATACGTTTTGTCCATGTTATTCTTTTGGTATAAGATTATTGATTTTGAAATTCTTTAGGTTCGCATACATAGTGATATTCAAACAAAAGAATGGCGCACTGTCCCTTTATTATCAACTATTACCAACCATGGCCATATCACGGAATCGTTGGATCAAGATTGAAAATAAATTTAAGTGACATTTAAAATTTTCATATACATACACTCTTACACATAATGTGACGATGAACTACAAATGGAGCACCGTAGGATTTTATACCACTTAAGTGAGAGACAAACACACGGCACACTTGATGGAAACTGAATACCGTAGTCTATGGACGTGTTCAACTTCAGGGGTGCCATTCTCGTGCAGCTGACTTTTCTAATATTCAATTGTGATTAGAAGTATATTGATTTAACATCTGCGGTTTACAAGGTTAAAAATATCAAATGAAGGACAAAGAAGTTCAGACATGTTCAACGGCATTACTGTCACAGAGTTAATTATATAATAGAATTAGCACTGAAATTAATAAGCATTATCTTTCACAGAATTCATAATGCGCTACAAGAGGCGCACGTCCCAAACCACGAGATCTTCCCGCCATTCAGATAAGAAATATACCATACGTAAGTGCTTATTAAATATTCTTTAATAATATTAACCTACATTTAGTACTCTAATCTGTTTTATAACTACGTATGTATTTAATTTTCTAAATAGCCGGTTGAATGCGGAATGTTTTTTAGGTATTTACCGGGAATAAATAGTTACCGGTAGATAAATTGGGTTCATCAACTTTCGTAACTGATTTACAATAACTAGCAATGAAAAAGGAATTAAAATGTCGTTTTGAGAACCAAGTGTCATGACCAGCTACGAAGGAAAACGAAACAAAAAATCTGATAACTAATTAATAATTTAAGAATTTTTTTATTATTTTCGTAGCAGGTTGAATGTGGAAGACCCTTATCATTCTTGCGTTAGTCCCGCCCGCATCCAAGGCCTTTATAAATGAATAGCTGATCCGCGCAACTTCGTCTGCGTCACAACCAAAGTCACCCATTTCGGATAATTTATCATTCATATTACGCACCTCATGGTCGTAGTACGATCTTATATACATATAAACCTTCCTTTTGAATCACACACTATTTATTAAATAACCGCATCCGTTAACGTAAAAGCATACATATGGACCGACAGACGTACAGACTTCTATAAACCATCGTCCTCCGAATCTTTTTCTTACCCAGTTAGGGTCAGTTTTTCAGTCTAACTACGAAACGGCCGAACTGTGATCTTTTCCATGAAGTGTCATCTGATCTGCATAACCCTTGTTTTTTTTCGTGCATAAATCCCCACGAATACTCTCCTTCCCCGCCGGAGCCGGTTGGTTATGTCGGACTCGAACCGACCAAAACGCACGCCATCTTTGGGTCTTTAGTTGCCGGAGCTGAGATAGTAGTCAACATATCCCTCGCACCCCGGCAGACCCAGGGCCGTCTCTTTCGAGATGACCCCCGTCGGGTGGAGGGACCACGGTGTCCCCGTCTAGTCCCCGGGTATGGGGAGGCACACTTTGCGCCGCCGCGGCGGAGATCTGCACAACCCTGGGGATTTTATATTTCTGTAGTTAGATCCGTTAGTCACACTCTATGTAACGAATGCCACAGATGTTCTTACGGTAACTGGAACCGATAAATGAAAGTATCTATATAAGGTTTGTTGTCTCTCATCAAAAATTCATAAGTTACAGATTTGTATTCATAGCCACTCCTACTCTATATTAATAAAACTGAACATCCAGAATTCTTTTAATATAATATGAGATGTTATCTAGTTACAAAAAAATTCATACATACATACATACATAATATACTATCGCCCGTAATCCCCGAAGGGGTAGGCAGAGATGTATTCAACACCCATATTTCTCTAACTACAATTTTCGTTCCTACGTAATAGGGGGCGAGCCTATTGTTGCTAATCGGGTACTTTGTAAACAAAATGGGTATGCCGAAAATGAATTCCTAACCGAAAATCAACACCAGGGGCGTCACACTCGTGCTGCCGACTATATAGAGGGGAAGGAGGGAAAAGGCTAGGATAAAGGTTCTTAGAGTTTGTGTGCTATCAGTGCAGAAGACAAAGCATATCACACGGTTAGAGGGAAATATTAGTAATGTCAGTTACATTTCAAAAAATCCATGATAGTGAAATTTATTTTTAGGTTTTTTTCTTTACCCTTTCTCTACGAGGTATTTAGAGATAATAGCCCATCATCTGCTTCCGATCTTATACACTAACGAGCATCCTCTGAAGTCATTAAAACTTTCTTACAAGTTCGATGTTTCAAGTGTTCCTGGACTTGAACTAATTAATCTCATATATCATCAAATACATGATCGTTATTGACCTCAGGATCTACCTTATCGATTACTAAGACATTTATTCTATACTATCTGACCCGTGCAACTTCGGCTGCGTCACTCCGTTTTTTCAACATTTTTCATTCCTGCTCCGCATGTGTTGGTCGTAGCAAGATGTTATATACATATAAACCTTCCTCTTTAACCATTCTATCTAAAAACCGCATCAAAATCTGTTGCGTAGTTTTAAAGATTTAAGCCTAAAAAAAGGACATATTTGATTACTACTATGTAGTGATACATTTTTATATTTAAACTAAATTTCAAGTCAACACGTAAACACCAAAGTAGAAATTGTCCTGTCGCTCTGAAACTTAGAAATGTACATTGTTACTTACCTCTTGAGGGCAACAGAGCATAAAGATGTAGTTTCCAGGTTTAGTCCAAAGTTTCCTGGAACTAGCATGCAAACTCAGCGGAAACTATAATATTATGAGCCAGAGAAACTTTCCTCGGCGCTGCACACAATATTATCTCTTCTATGTTGAACGTGGAGTTAACTTTATATTGTATTCCGTAAGTTTACAAATCTTGTAGTTTAAATTTAATGATGTATTGAAATATGACGCTTAGTAAGAAAACCAGATGGCCATTGAAGCCGAAGAGTTCTCGAAAGGAGACGTCATACTGCAGAACGGCCTCCGTGAAATGAACGGACGACATAGTCAGAGTTGGGTACTCGTTAGATGCAGACCACCTCCAACTGGTTGGATTAATATGGCTGAAATACTTATGGTTATGCTGATTGAAACAAACCAAGTTAGCTTGATCTACCTTGAATGGAAACCGATGGGTTTTGAGTTTTACAAGAAGTTGTATAAGAGCAGAAGTCGTGCCGATGTTGTCTGTTGTTAGAGAAAAGATATGAGCATATGTATTATATAAAGATCACATTTATACAAGACAAATTGTTTGTATAACTTTAAATACACGTCACGTTTCTGATGTGCAAAAAACACCGGCAGATTAAAATGTTAGGAAATGAGATGTGGGAGTCACAACGCTTCTCGAATAAAAGTTTTCTACCAACTTGTACTAAAACAGGATCAATATCGTAGTACTTTAAGTTACAAATCCCAAAGGAAATCACGAATTCTTTTATATGGATTTCCCTGTGGTAGCTTTCATGAAATATTGCATAGATATTGGCTGTGTCGCAATTTCTTTGATTTTAAAACGATGTTAGATTTGATGCTAAAAATGCGGGGAAGTATTTAGGGGCTGCTGATAGAAGTGATAGCGACGTAGGTACTAACTTGTGTATCGTTGTGACGTCAGAAACAATTATATCAATGATATTGATTTCATCACTTTAAGATTAGTTAGTTTAATTGAATACCGTTTAACTTTGTTCCTTTGTAATCGTATTGAAGGATGATAGAGACTAGAGAAACCATGTAGCTACAATTAATACCAGGATTTTATATTATCTCCTGACAGACTTTTCCAATAAATGAAATTCGAGTAAGAGATCTTGAGAATTGGTTTCGCAGTCTAAAAACTCTTAATAAAGGTAAATGAAATAAATAAAAATAAAGACTGAGCCTTATCTTATTTCCTTAATTCTAATGTCTAGTCTAATATTAAAGTACCCGTAAACTAATAAAGGTTATTTCAACGAACAAAATAAAGATAAACATAAATGAGGAGTTTAATGATATACAGATTAGTAGCTCTTTCCAAATGAATCGTAAGAAAACCAAATACAAAGTAATCAAACTAAGTGTACGCCAAATGTAGGCAACAGATTCAGAGCTGGTATTGTAATATTCGAATAAGCACTAACCTACGGATCTCTACTTGATGATACATTACTGAACCAGTTCAATGTACTCATATAATTTATGAACATACGACATTTCAACACATCTACTGTGATTGATGAGGGAGCCTTTGTAAATAATCCGTTTAACACTACTCATATTATAAGCAAAAGACACAATGATGAAGTTTTCAATGGCGAGATTATAATTGTCGTAATTGTTTATTATTATGTTCAATGCTTTGAGGATTATGGTTTTAGAAATAATATTTGTTCAATGTAATACGATGATTATACATCTATAAATGTTTTGGTATTGAGAGATGTCCAATTTAAATATGGTCAGCCTGTTGAGTTTAACCAAATGTTGTACTTATTTATAAACCAGTGTCTAAATTTTAAGATATAAGTAAAAGACATAAAGTTTTTTATAGCAAATATTACGAAACAAATGGGTTAACCTGAAATCGATTATGTAGACTAGGTCAAAGTCTATAAAAACCTGCGATCTATTTTTTGTTTGAATATATCTGCAGCACCAGCATGTGTTGTCATTGTTAATCTTAAATAAATTGATGATAAACGCTATTGGAATGTCTGAAAATATAACATAGTTTACCCTATATCACTCTATAATCTCATAATTGAAGTGAATAAATCTTGGTCTTTATTTATTTGAACTATCAATGTAGAGCGGTGATAGTTCCCAACATAACACAACATAACATAACATAAACTCACGCCCTTATCTCTGAAGGGGTAAGCAGAGGTACTAGCACCCAAATTTCACCAGTTTATGTTTAGGTCCCAATGTAATAGGTGGCGAGCCTAAGGCCATTATCCGGGCACTTATAAGCCTGCGATACACTCGAAAAGCATCGAAACGTCATTGGTGAGTGCCATGGTAAAACCTGGGATCGAACCCGAGACCTTGTCTAAGCAGTCCATTACCCATACCACTAGGCTACTGCGGCTCCCAAAAAGAGAAAAATACTAAGTAAAAGGTTAGACTGATTTTATACTAAATTCAGACAGTGCGATGTATGTACCTATGTACCTACTATATACGTACATACATACAGTAAATATGTAGCATGCAGAAGTAACATAGCTCGCCAGTAACGGTAACGTTCCCAAATGACACAGGTCGTTAGGAGATAACATGGCTATGAAAACTGATGAGGAAGTACATTATAATCTGTCAAAAATGATTTAGCATTCGTAAAAAAAGGCCTATCAATAAACAATATGACAAATAGAATTCATTTTGCCAAAGGTACGTGATTCATATTGTCGACAACACATTGATATTTTTTTGACAAAGATAAATTATAATTATGTATGTAATCTGAAAAATACACAGATGATATCACTGCGAGAGAAGGAAACCTGAAATATTACCTTGTACTAGCCCATCTGACTAGCATGGAAACTATTGGCCAAACATTGGGAAAGGCGTATGTCCAGCTGTGGACCGCGATACACTACTACAATACAGATTATAAAAACACAAGCATATTACCGCAAGTTAAGCTAATGAAAGAAGAAGAGAAAAGGCAGTATGTTAAAAAAGATGTTTTTTTTTTAAATAATATCACGCCTATATCCCTATATAAAGGGGTAGGCAGAGGTGCTAGCACCCACATTTCGCCAGTTTATATTTAGGTCCTAATGTAATAGGTGGCGAGGCTATTGCTATTAACCGGGCACTTATAAACCTGCGATAAATACACACATAACTTCGAAAAGCATCGTAGTCATTAGTGTGTGCCATGGTAAACCTGGGATCGAACCCAAAACCTCGTCTCAGCAGTCCATTACCCATACCACTAGGCTACCGAGGCCCTACTAATACTACTACTAAAGAAGATGTCTCCGTTTAAAAAAAAAAGGTAACTCTCCATGGCCGCATGGTTAAATTGCCAAACTAAATCCTATAAAATACAAAAGCCTGAATAATATCCTATTTTCTAAAATATTTATTTTATCCGAACTTCCAATGAACACGAAAATTAATTCCGTAGGTCAAACATTTATTTTCATTACGCTCCATAAATATTTACTTTGCTATCTATAAATTTCATTTGATACAGCAAATGTATAAAGCTATACCATTAATCAATAAGGATACTGGCAGTCCCAACAGGTGCTCACTCATATTTAACTTTGATTTATGAGTTCGTACCGCGGTAGCCTAGTGGTATGGGTGGTGGACTGCTGAGACGAGGTCTCGGGTTCGATCCCGGGTTTACCATGGCACACACCAATGACTACGACGCTTTTCGAAGTTATGTGTGTATTTATCGCAGGTTTATAAGTGCCCAGTTGATGGCAATAGGCTCGCCCCCTATTACATTGGGACCTAAATATACACTGGCGAAATGTGGGTGCTAGCACCTCTGCCTACCCCTTCGGGGATATAGGCGTGATAGTATAAAAAAATAAAAAAAAATAAAAAAAATTATGAGTTCGTTTTGTATACGTGTTCATAAGAACGGTACTAGTATATATCACTGGTACTGTCGACGACCTTAACGTGGCGGTAGTGAATTTGATTCCCACTCAGTGCAAATATTTCAAAGGCATCTGATGAGCATCTGGTCACCCTCTTTTTGAGACTTTGCCTTCAGCTTAACATCAGGAGAGGAGAAGTCAAATTGAAGTGCCATAAATAAAAAAAAGGGTGACGGGTCAAGGTTTAGAGGATTTCCGTGCTGTCAATGTAGAAGACAAAGCAGAGTTTCATACCATTATATAGCGGTGACAAATTAAGCCCTCGGTCTTCCCACTGATAACACAAAACCTTTCCACTGAGCTGTAGCTACCCTACTTACCGCCGGGAACACAACACAAGGTTATTATTAGCCGTGATATTCTGTAGGGTGGAGGTACTTCCCCAGTCATACTGCTCAATTAGGATGGGAAATACCGTCATGTCTTACCTGCGTACTACCTCCGTTATATACAGAATTTCAAATAGTAATGCTCCATTGACGTTTACTACATTTGTTTTCACAGGTCCAGCTATAATGAAAGGGCAGGTGGACTAAACGTTACGCTTCAATGAAACCCTTTTTTTCTTATTTATTATACACTTTATTGTACAGCCAGCAAAATGCATAATTAAAATCTATAAGACTATGGAAGCAATACAATGTGCGGTCTTATTGCTTTAAGCGATCTCTGCCAGGCTACCTTTGGATGGTAATTATAGTCGTAGTATTGAGTAGTAGTTGTTTTGGCGTACCTACTTTTAAAATCTAAGTGTGTTAGGGTATAATATGCATAGGTATATTTTTTTTTTATACTATCACGCCAATATCCCCGAAGGGGTAGGCAGAGGTGCTAGCACCCACATTTCGCCAGTGTATATTTAGGTCCCAATGTAATAGGGGGCGAGCCTATTGCCATCATCCGGGCACTTATAAACCTGCGATAAATACACACATAACTTCGAAAAACATCGTAGTCATTGGTGTGTGCCATGGTAAACCTAGGATCGAACCCGAGACCTCGTCTCAGCACCAGAGGGATCCAGCCTTACAGTAGGAGACATCCCCATCGGCATCAAGCCCCAGATGAAGTATCTGGGGCTCGTGCTGGACGGCCGGTGGGACTTCGGGGAACACCTCCGAAGTCTGGCCCCCAAATTGAAGAGCACAGCTAATGCTCTGGCACGGCTGCTGCCCAACATGAGGGGGCCGGATGACTCCTGTAGCAGACTCTACGCGGGAATCGTACGGTCCATGGCCCTATATGGGTGCCCAGTATGGGCGGAGACCCTGAAGGCCAGACATGTGCAGAAACTGCACGCCCCGCAGCGCACGATGGCCATCAGGGTCATCAGGGGGTACCGTACGATATCCTTCGACGCAGCGAGTCTCCTCGCCGGATCGATACCATGGATCCTGGATGCGAGAGCCCTTTCGGTGCTATATCGGTATCGAAAGGAGGCGCGGGAGCGGGGACATGAACCCGAGCCTGGTGAGCTCCGGGCCGTGAAGTCCCAGCTCCACGGGGACATGGTATCCGAGTGGGAACGACGACTTGGGCAATCACGCGCAGGGCACGCTGTATTAGCGGCGGTAAGACCCATCATGGGGGACTGGCTAGAGAGGCCACACGGTAGCCTCTCGTACCGGCTGACTCAGGTGATCACCGGGCACGGGTGCTTCGGGGATTACCTGCGTCGGATTCAGAAGGAGCCAACGTCCGAGTGCCATCACTGTGATGCGAGCGAGGACTCGGGGCTGCACACGTTGACCGAATGCCCGGCGTGGGAGACGCCAAGGCGGGCCTTAGTGACAGCCCTAGGGGTGGGAGTTGTCTCGCTCGCCACCTTGCTCACGGCGATGGTACGATGCGCGAGTGCTTGGGCAGTCGCCGCCTCCTTCTGCGAGCAAGTTATGCTCGAAAAGGAGGAGGCGGAGCGGGTCCGGAGAAGACTCCGGGCCCGCACTGCCCGCGATGAGCGGAGGCGACTCGGACGTCGGAGGTCGCAGAACGACCTCCGTCCCCCATGAGCGCGGGCCTGGGGGTGACGGGTGGAGCCGCCTGTCACCCTAGCAGAAGCAGGCCACGGCGATGGCACATAATGCCACACCATACCCAGGGTCTAGATGGGGACGCCATGTTCCCTACTTTTAGGGAAGAGGGTCATCTCAACAGAGATGTCCCCGGGTCTGCCGGGGTGCGAGAGATATGTCTTGTATAATCTCACCTCCGGCAATCGAGGATCCATGGACGGCGTGCGTTTTGGTCGGTTCGAGTCCGACATAATCACCTCCATCGGTTTTGGTGGGGGTGGTATCCGTGGGGATTTTGCGCACGATAAAAAAAAAAAAAAAAAAGACCTCGTCTCAGCAGTCCACCACCCATACCACTAGGCTACCGCGGTTTAGTAGCATAGGTATATTCGCATTTAATATACCTTTACATACACACAAATCTCCATTTACATAAATACATATAATACAGAATGTAGGGTAATCCATCCAATCGTTAGCACTACTCCAATTATTGGCACTTTAGAGTTTAGTACAAAAAAATAAGGAAACCATAGATTATTCAAGTTTAGTATGCCTTAAAAAATAAAATAGTATTATTGATATCTTCTGTGCCAATAATAGGATTTTCTATAGTCTTTCGGATTTAAGTATAAAATTGTTATTTAATACTATTCAATCACATAAAAATGATTATTAAAACAAAGATTAAAGCATTTTCTTTAATTCTATGATATGTTTTGTCTAATAGCTTTTGTAAATAAGATTTTATGGTAGTTTCATTTTAGACCGACACGAAGTTCACCCTTAAAGTGCCAACAATTGGGTGGTTTACCCTATCTTATACTTACATGTTGTTGTTGTTTGTACTGGTGTTTACCGCACTTAGCCTCTTGATTGGGCCATTGTACGTGAGGTGGTGCTTCTCCCCGCTTACTCCAACCATCCCAGTTCCTCCCAGAAAGCCAGAAGCTTAGAGAAACTTCTGCAGGCTTCCGGAAGCGTTGCCGGTGATTGGAGCAGTTGTGCCCGTTGATGCGCCACACTATTACATTCCATAATGACGTGTTGTGGCGTTTCTTCCGCCTCCATGCATCCTCTGCATCGGGGGCTGTCGGTTACACCTATGGTAAACAGATGTTTGTTTAGGGAGCAGTGACCCGTAACTATACCTGTGATTTTACGTATGTTGTCCCTATTCAATCTGATGAGGTTGCGGGCAAACCTTTTACTTACATATAACATAACATAGTCAGGGGAGTCAAGTATCTGTTATACTTATAACAACCCATTTTCAACACTATAATATATAGCATTTGCCTTATAGTACCGTAGCAACCTATTTAAGTTTTACGACTCAGCTTACGTATTCATTCTAGCAGAATTGTCTTTGTGCGAGTTTTGGGGGCATTTTGGGGACGCAAACTATACATATAATGTATTGGATGACAGCCAAGCTCTACGAGTCACAGTGGCGCCTGAGGGTTTGTTCTGAGGAATATAATGGAGTGTATATTGCTTTGCGAATATCAGACCAGTGCTTGCAAGTAAAGTTAGGTAGTTACTTTGTATGTTTTCAGATGATTTTATGAATATTAAAATGTATTCAAAGATCCTAAATTCTTCGATTTCAAAAACGTTCTTTTTTCAAACTTCTTTCACTTTCAGGTTGGCACTTCTGATTGGATTATTTTTGTATCGAGAGTTACTCACTTACACGTATTCGGAAACGATAGAACGACACTTCGTTCGTACTATAGCACTAGCATGAACTTCTATCGAATTCGTAATGTAAAGGTTACGAGAGAACGGAGCGTTGTGATTGGCAGTCTGCTTCTTGTGAACCTGTGTGCGTGTGTAGCCCGCCAATCGCAATGCTCCGTTCTGTCGATACCTTTACATTACGAATTCGATAGTATTATGTTCTAAGGCTACTGGTCTGGTAGGCAAATAGTTTAATATCTATAAAACAGGAGTAAGAGGATCTTATGAACGGAATTACTCTATAAAGAAGCATAAAAACGATATGTTCTTTCAAATTGAATTACTAAGCTTTTTATTAGTTTCTGCTCCACGTTATATTTCTTCAAATATTTCACTTCAGCACGCACAAAAATATTAGTAAATCCAGTGATAGAAATTTATTATGTATATTTACGGGTGTGCGAGATTTATAACTCTTTTTACGCAGTTTGGGATAAAAATGGAGAGGGATTTTTATAGATTTCTTTATCCAGTTTCAACACTGGTGTTTACCGGTGCGTTTTGTTGAGTGAACTCAGTTTATGGCTGTCAACGTATAAGTTGAGTAGATCCTCATGTTTTAGGTACCAACGAATTATAATAAGGCAGAAATGAAAATAATTATGATTAAGATGAGCTGGATTTACATGCAAGGCACTATGGGTTTCACTTTTTATCATGAGCGAGATTTCCAAGGACCCCATTTTTATAGTGCAAAAAATCCCCACGGATACCCCCGCCAGAACCGGGTAGGGAGGTTATGTCGGACTCGAATCGACTAAAACGCACGCTGTCTTTGGGTCCTTAGTTGTCGGAGGTGAGATAGTAACCAACATATCTCTCGCATCCCGGCAGACCCCAGCCATCTCTTTCGAGATAACCGCCTTCAACGGGAAAGTTGGTGGAGTTAACTGAGTAACTTAGCTCTCGCACACCGGCAGTCATGGTTGCGTAATGTATTTCACTGCGTAAATAACACAGCTGTTATTTTTCTCACTGTTAAAATACCACACCTGCAGTCAAAAGTACCGCATAAGTATAGCATAGCATAACTGCATAACTTTACTAGATAAGGGTATCCGTCCACTTTTACGGTTCTAGGTATATCCACATCAAAAATTAAAAACTACGAGAGAGGCTAGATTATATCGAACTAGATCGAACTATTACCACAATGTTCCGAGCATTAAACTTGAAAAATCCCTGTATCGCCTAAGGTTGACTGGTAAAAAATGCCCATGGCAATAAGTCCGCCATAAATGCAAAAAGTTCTTCTTCTTTTCTTAAAATGGCTTCTGCAGCAGAATAGCCGCAATTTTGCCAGTCTCTAGTAAATGTAAACGTCTTATAAAATTAATGGCGAGACGCCAATGTCAAGTTTCAAGTTTTAAAAAGTCTACCATAGCCACGTTAGCCACGCCAGTAAATTAGTTTCCGTGTGTCCGCCCCCCACGAGATTAGGTAGTCGATCAGGACGTGTGGTTGGATTTTAGGGGGCATGCAAAAAGATAAAACCACATGTAATTTTGACATATTTGACACATAAGCTTGGTTGCTTTATCGCAGGTTTATAAGTGCCTCGGAGAGCACGTTAAGCCGTCGGTCCCGGTTGCCATACAAACATCTATGGCAGTCGTTACGGGTAGTTGGAGCCCTCAAAAGTCCAACCAGCCTAACTTGGAACATCGATATCGCCATTGGTCATTAGACCATTGGTTGTGGAGGTCAGATGGCAGTCGCTTCACGGAAAATATCGAAGTTCAGCCGCATCACAATTAGACTGGAAAAGCCGACCCCAACTGAGTTGGGAAAAAGGTTCAGGGAATGATGAAGCTTGTTTGCTTATAATATGAAATATTTAAGAGGATACAGCCCAGCTACATATCAAATAGCATAATAAAGAATTAATTGTAGTTGTGCTTTTAATAAAGTAATATTAATGAGAAAACATGAGTTTCATTTCTAGACGATGTTTAAATCCTTTTCAATGTACAACTACTCTGTGTCTTGTACAAGAAAATCACACAGAAAAGCTTTTGCTAAAAGTTTTATAAGAAAACATTGAATGCGTTTGTTTTCATTCGTTTGAGTACACAGATTCGCTCTTTGCGTTTTCACAGTACACAAAACGAGAAAAAATGTTAATAGACTATGAAAATATTGTTCTGCTCAGCTATTTCAAATAGGTACGGACTAGCAAAATAACAAAACCTATTTTTTTTTACTGATCCAATAACATTGGAAACATGATTCCATATTTTTTTTATGTTGCCAGTGTAAAATATTATTTTAGTTTTCAGTTTAATTGAAAACTTGCATTTGTAATTTTAGTATTTGCTCCATGAAATTTTTTGCAATGAAAATGTTTCTGAAATTTCAGTTAAAATAATTGTGTTGTCATTTTTTATCACTGATGTAGGTAGATTTTATTTTTCACTGTGGACGTGATGTAGATATGAAAATAGTTAAAGTTTATAATTAGGCTATCAAAATTCAGTAATTTTTTTTATGCCAGTGCATACTTGTCAAAATACCTTTTCAATTAAATTTTTTAAGTGCCTTTACACTTTAAGGAGGGGAAAAGGCTTAGTATCCACCCCTCCCCCATCTGTGTTGTCTGTCAGAACCACTGTGCTGTCAGTACAGAGGACAAAGAAGGGTTTCTAGGTCTTCCAGAGTACCCACCCTTACGTATATATACCTAATATATTATGTACCATGTCAATATAGGTACAGGTGTACCGTGATAACCCTTAAAGATATGATTCTGTAGCCGACCGCAGACCGTAGTAGATACCGTACGTACCGTGATATAGATATGAATGTGAAAATATTGTTTATGGTTTTAATACATTGCGGCTTCGCAACAGTGTCGTACAGAACTGGTAACGCACTACACGTCCATTCGACCGCACATTACCATATATTGTCCAAAAAAATAAAAGAATGTCTGTGCCACAATCCCTTCATTTGTCTATATATAAGTATATTATATATATATATATATATGTATATATATACATATTTTTATTTTTTTACATACATTGACTGTCATAGCTCGATACAATAAGCAATATTATCATAGTCAAGTCTATTTCACGGTATGCTGTATCTACTGCATGCATCTGCAGTTGTCGTATGCAATCGGATACGGAATCAGACCTTTACGTTAGATACCAAAAATATACTTGAACTTGATTGACTAACAAACATCCAAATTATTGCCGCAAACTTTCGCATCCATAGTTCTAGTAGGATAATTAGAAACTTAATCTATCTAAAATCCAAAATTATTTAGATGATAAGCAAGACTGGAAGTGAGCTGTTTACTCAACTTGCTACTCAAGCAAATAGTCGTATTGAGTAAATGTTTGTAAATAAACCAAAAAAAAACCCGCTGAGTTTTGACTTTCGAGTCGTTTCCAATCAGTGTAGTTCATTTGCCAACTAACTCAGTATACATAATAATGTATAATGAGTTAGTTGGCAAAACGTCAAAATAAATAAATTTTGACGTTTTGTAAGTATTATTTAAGGGTCTATACAGAATAAATTATTTTTGAATTTCGAATTCTGCATGCACTAAAATACTAGATACATAGAGAAACTTCGCCGTAGTTAGATAAATTATTTATCAGGCGACCTTTATCCAACTTAGAAACAACTTACTATTGAACGATATAACTTCAAAGCTACAAGCTACCCAGTACTTAACAAAAGCTGACAAACAAACAAAAAGTTGAGGAGTGTTACAAACTTCATACAATTAATTTCCAATTGTTTACCAACTCCGTAGTCTGCGGAACTTATTAAAAGTTTTGTGTTTTAACACCGTTGAAGACAGAAGCAGTTTGGAGTTTCCGATAACAAGTTTTCAGATATTAAGGTGGGAGATTTGAGAAGATATAGAGATATAAAAGAAGGAAGAGAGATAACAGAAAGTATCTTGATATATTGTACAGGGTGTAACGGAAACACTCCCGAAGCCTAAGGCCCCTCGTAGTACTCTTGGCACAAAGCATTATTGCATGAAAAAAAAATAACGGCAAAGCATTTCTTTTTATTTGAAGATCTTTTTTTACTTTTTTTCATTTTCTTTTACATTGTTTACTCTCCATCGTATCAGTAAAGCTATATGAAATGACAATTTCATAAGTAAATAAATAATTACACGACTTTTGCAGAACTTCCAATATTCATTTGAAAACGTATTTATACGTATATAAACATTCGGAAATATTTTTTCCATCGTTAGTTTAGCTAGAGTTTACTAAAAGAATTTCTGCTACCGAGCACTAAGGTTCTCTGTTAAGGCCAATCTCGTTAAGAGCCAGAAAATTCTGCGTCTCTGCCAACTTCCAACTACTAACAAATTGGAATTTCTGGCCAAAATATTTTTCTATATTCTATTGGTGTACTTACATGCTTTGATAATAACACCATTTCGTACTGAACTTATATTGAAACCAGACCACGACTAAGTTGGAAAAAGATTTCTTAGCTTATAACTCACTGCTGAACATAGGTCTCTAAATATGCGCTATTGCTCCCGATCCTCCACCGTCCGCATCTAGTCCACCCCAGCTTCCTTTTTCAGGTCGTCAGTCCATCTGGCTGGAGGCATTCCTCCTTGTGTCTATCTGGACTTATTTGCTCCAACGGCTATTGGTCCTTCGACAGATGTGGTCAGCCCACTGCCCGTTCAGCTTACTTATTTTACGAACCATGTCGGTGACTTGAGGGTTTTCTTCGGATGAAATTGCGAATTTCATCCTTCAAAGGGACTCCAAGCAGAGCTCAATCCACAGTCCGCTACGCTAAAGTGAACTAACTCCACTGTACGTAGACCTCTAAAAATGGAGAATCACAATGATTTGCATATGGATGCACCAGGTGGATGATAATTAACTTAATCATTGAATCCTTATTATGAACACCACCCAAAGTTATTTAAATAATTCAGCAATGCGGATGTTGCATTAACTTATTCAGTCAGTTGTTAACTTTTATCTCATATACTGTGGTGTCGTACGAAATATAATAATGCAGCTGGTACAGAAATCATATACTTCGCTTGGCCGCAAATAAAATGAATATTGGAAACTGGAAAATTGGGGGTTTTATTGCTTCACAGGGATGATCTCATTTTTGGTTTCAAGCATACTTTACTTTTTTATTCGGTCTATAACTAAACTGTATTTTGATAGTGTAATGAAAGTGGTAATAAGTGAAAAAGCTGTTAAGTAATGTCATTCAAGAAACTTAAGAAAGGAGCAAACTTTTAACAACATGCAGCGTTTTAAATGTCTTGCGTATTTTTAGCTTACCTACCATCTTTCATAATTCAAACTTTCAAGCGCCTCATTTGGTGCGCCTCAAAATCGTAGCGCTTCGAGGAATACCTCACATTTTTATCTTATGGTCTATAATAACGTTATTTCCTGTACGCAGTCACCAACACCAATGACCACGAAACCATTAGGTAATCTGTTTTACTACCTACTGGTTTTACCCATTATATAAAATAAATAACGTGGTTAATCTTTCATGTAAATTAATGAGAAAACTGTCAGCTTCACGTATCAGAAATGCTTTTAACTTTTTCCAATAAATTTTCAGCTCTCGTAACTTTTTAATAAAGTCTATGGCATGAACTGTGGTAGTAAATACCTACATAACTCAGTGTAGAAGCAAGATTGCCTTATCGAACACCTGGTGCTTTGGGGAATCTTTTGCGGCAACACTGGCAACCCTTTATGTAAATATTACACCAAAGTAAGTATGCTTTTGGGTACGTGTTCTGGATTAAGGATGTGGACTTTGAGTGAATTTGTATTATGAAGGTTTACTTTTATATTTTCACAGAGAAACTGATGATAAACTATGAAACAAAATATAATGGAATTTAGATTAAGTATGTTGGCGATTGCCTCTGTGGCGTGGCGGAACAGAACGCAACTGCTACAATGGAGGCGCGGGTTTGATCACCGTTCAGTGCAAATATTTCTGTGCATGAATATGACTATTTGCACTAGTCTGGTCGTACCTCGGAGAGCACGTTAAGCCGTCAGTCCCGGTTGCCATACGAATATCTATGGCAGTCGTTACGGGTAGTTGGAGCCCTCAAAGTTCGACTAGCCTAACTAACTACAGAACTTCGATATCGTAAATTTGGTTGTGGAGGTCCGATGGCAGTCGCTTCACGGAAAATATCAAAGTTCAGCCGCGTCTTAGTAAGACTAGAAGGCCGATTCTAACTGAGTTGGAATTAGGCTCTGAGAATAATAGGTATATAGGCGATAGAGTAGGTATTTAGAAAATCGTATACTACAGGTGAATTTTTTTTTACTAATACACTTTGTTCTTTTTTCAAATTGATTAAACTTTAAATTATCTCCTCGAATTAAAAAGGCGATAATTCTGCAGCTACTAGATCCTGTTCAAAAACCACACAGGGTTTTTAGACAGGATATGCAATAATAGGAAGTCACACACACACAGAGACCAAAATACACTGCATCCCTACCAAAATAAGAAAAAGTTTTATTCTCATATTATTATTATAATACAAAAAATGTTGGGTAGCAGTAAAAATGATATTGACTAAATTCTATGGAGAAATCAGGCTCCACCACTGGTGACCCTTTTGGGGTTGGAACAGCCTTTATCGTTCAAAAAATCGACACGGGCAACCAGTTGGGGAGTTTATGTCGTACTCGAACCGACTAAAACGCACGCCGTCTTTGGGTCCTTAGTTGCCGGAGAGATAGTAACCATCAAATCCCTCACACCCCGGCCGATCCGGGGCCGTTTCTTGAGCCTACTTACTGTGGTCCTTGAATCAATTTTTTTAATCATGCTATTTAACATAACTATTATAGCAATATGGCCCTTATAATAAATTTTGTACTATGAATTGCACCATTTAATTTGCATAGCTGGAACACTTTAAGTTAATTTTGCATATCGTGACAGCCCTATTACAATTCATAAAGGTCGGCTGAAGATATTTTTAATAAATATTTTGTGCTCGAAGCTTTTGTATCGCAGCTTCGAATAAAATGTACAAAGCGGATTTGGCTGACGTCATAGCTTACATAACAAAAGATTAACATAAAATGCTTTTAGGATAATTTTATTTATGTTGTTTGTTGTTCTGTTCCATTTTACACAGTCAATCAATAAATTAACCTATTGCTATTCACTATTGGACATAAGCCTCTCCCAATATAGAAAAACTTTGGCGTACTGTTTCCGCACTGGCTAACCGGGTTGGTACAGGGTTTTATATCAAGGTTTCCTTCTTCCGCAGTAATATGCTTTGTGTAATATTATTATTCTGTTTCTCGCCTCTTACCTTACCCTTTGGATGAGATGGATTAGTAATAATGGCACCACCTGGATGAGTGCCATGAATTACATGAATTCCATGAATTATTTTTCATTCAGCGTGTGAAAATACATGATGAATAAAAAAAAAATCATGAAATTGCACTTTTCATTGCTAAACTACTGCTGCTTACAAAATGTAGGTTTGAAAGTGGCACCAGTAAATGAATGAAAAAATGATAAGTGAACGACTTTCGTATGACATACTATGAGAAGAGATAATAGTAATGTTGTAGAAACGGTCAAAAATATGAATGTAGAGGGCTTTAGGAGCAGAGGTTGCCCAAAAACAGAAGGATGGATTCTGTGAGGGAGGTTATGACAGAAAGGGAGTGACTGAGGAAATGACATCCGATAGGAATGTGTGGTGTCCCAATTACCTGGGACAATGGCAAGTAGATAATTAGAACGATATCGATGATGAAGTAGATTTATAGTTATCGTAAATCTTAATAATTAAGGTTTCGACAGGTCGTTAAGTTTTCATTGTACCTTTAATATGCGTAATAGATTGGTTTCTTGATATTGTTGTCAACGTCCCACTAATTTGATTGAGCAAATTAGTTGACCGACTATCTTTTTTATTACATTTCTGAAATAGATATGCACAAAGTATTTACGAGACTGATATATCATCTATCTATATACGATATTGATGGTTATTACATAGGATTGTATACATTTTATGGTTAATATTTAGGTAGCAAATAAGTGGTGTACATTAAAACGTTTGTACAAGTTGGAAATATACGAGTATTTACACGTAAAAGCTAACATATATGCATCAAAATACACCAAACTCTGTATTCACGGTACAGCAAATAAAATATATGACTAATAGTTATGGCAACATTACAATATTCACGTCTATGAGTTTTGCAACGGCACACCACCTATTTTTTTTTTTATATAATTTAAGTGGTATTTTTTTTTATACCACTCGTGCTGCCTACCCTGTAGAAACCTTCTAATGCGCTTCTTGAAAAACTCAATATTGTAGTCGCTTGGGAAATAATAAACTGAAGCACAATAATTTTCGCGGACCTTTTAGTTCACCTGGGTGTTCCACAATTATTATGTCGGAACTTATAGTTCACATAGGTGTTCCATTGAAACAGGACAGGTAGTTGAACTATATCCCACGATAATTTACTTAGACCTATAGTTCACCTAGGTGTTCCATGCAAATTTTTTCGAACCACTAGTTGAATTAGTTGTACCACGGATACGGATGTATATTTTAGACCCAGGAATATCTATTTCTACTTATAATCCAAATGGAATGTCGTAGTTAAAGACAGCTATTGTGTGGTATCACGTATAACGAGCTCGACTGCAGGCTATAATTAACGAGGGTAATACGTGACAGGCTATTATTGACGGTATTCCAGTACAACTGGCTTAATGGAGAGGGATACAAAGAAATTGTATAATATTTCGTTGATTTGTTTCATTTTGTGTGTAGCGAGAATACGACTTCTGTTTAGTGAATACCTTTTTACTAGTAATCTTGTTATACTATAATGTTAAAGGAAATTGTCACGGTCGTTGAATTTGCGTTTCGACGAGGCAGCCTTGTGACCACGTGATCTGTGACCACGGCCGGTGTATGGTGGTATTTATGTACGGTGGGCTCCAAAATCACCAAAATGTGGACACCACACAGGTCATGGTCAGGACACAGGTCTAATTTCACCAAAAGTTATAAACAATATCGATATTTTGTTTATGTATGAGAAAATAAGGAAACTTAATTACATTAATAAGTAGATCTATTATTTATCCAGTAGCTTCTAAGACTAGCACTGAAACACATAGAGAAAATAGGTTTTATGGAAAAAAGTTATTATTAAGTAGATCTAATCTCGTAGTTTGGCATTTATTTATTATATAAATAAACATAACTATACTTACATAATATTAAAAAAGAAGAAAAAAAAGATAACGATAAAATGTACATGACTTTCTTGCTGGTCTCTTGTCATTAGATCTAGCGAAAGAATAATTTTCAAAAGATTTATTTAATATTTCATTTACTATACCTAAATTATAATATTTTTGAAAAAATAATTGTAAATCTTTGACATTCATAATTACGGTCTCTAAACTGAATAAACGAAATTAATTCTTTGACTAATGGCAAAACTTCATACAATTTTAGTTTCAAATTGTCTAGAAACTTTTGGAGCCCACTGTACCTAAACCATAATCTCGTTAAGTTAATTGCCGTTAAAATTATTCTATATAATGGAACACGAAAGTTTAAAAGTTAGTAGACAAAGATCTTGTTTTTGTGTTAGGCAGTTTATAATTTTAACAAATAAGTACTTTCGACTTAAATTGAAGTTTTTAAAACACATGAAAAGCATTATATCAAATATTTAATACTCTTACCAACTGCGATGACTACAAAGAGTCTTATAAGGCTTATAAATATGAAGTCTGAAATGAAAAATTACGTGCTTGTGTTACCAACATGGCGGCGATAATCTTTAAACCCCGCGCACGTTCCTTGAGTGACTATTGCGAATTATTATGAGAAAAATATTATGTATTGTGTACAATATTTAAGGTTAAGTGTCTTTTGTGGATGGAATTTCTTATTCGCTACTTGAACCTTGCTTGAATTGCACAATAAAATAAATAACTACCTACTAAATAAGTTGAGCGAATTTGTAAGAGAAAATTTAGGTACTTACCTAAAATTCTGAGTGAAAATAAATCATGTGTCTGTGTATGGTTCATATACTGTATCTTTTATTATTATAGAAATCATAATATGAATAATATTGTTTTTCAATATCTTGATGATCTGCATAACTTCGTCTGTGTCATAAAAGGTGACCCAAGATTTTGTAAAAATTTTCATTCCTGCTCCGTGTCCGTCAGTGGAAACCTGATCATTATACAATTTAAGCCTACTAAATTACTCTAATCCATTTGAAAAGCGCATCATAATCTGTGGCATAGTTTTAAAGAATTCAGCATACATAGGGAGAAACAGCGGGAAGCGACTTTGTTTAATACTATGTTATGTGGTAATGATAAAACTGAAGATATTATTTTTACATACGTAAGTATGAATTTAGAGTCTTGTATCATGGTCTAGTTCTTGGACGTACGCCATATAATATTACGCTGGAACTCTTAAGAGCTGAGCAATAGGATTGTAGACGTTATTATGAAACTGATTTACTATGAGAGAAACCATGTTGTGTAGGAATACAGACCTAATGACTTTATTCTCTACTCTTGGACATAAACAATAATCTACAGTAAAACTCAAGATATGTTTACTACTGAAAACCATATTGATTCAAACGAACAACGTGAAAACTTTTCCAACAAAAAAAAAGAAATAATCAAAGTACAATAAACATTTATTTGATAAAAATGGGCCGTAAAGAAAAATAATGAAATATACACTTGTATCTAACTTGAATAAAGAAAATACCTTTTGCATACTAACTTTTACTTGACGATGATATAGAAGAAAATTAGGCGGTAATAAGAAGTCTGAAACCCTATTTTTACAAGTACCCGCAATGGTCAACTCTGTTAAATCTAGTGACGGTTAAGCTTACCTTATATTTTAAGAAAATGCCGGTTTTGATAGACTTTATTATTTAATTATATCAGAATATCTGAGATTTTTTTTCACGAGGTGATTTGAAAAAATAAAGGACATTTTATATACAGCGTTATTTTTTTAACAAAATGTATTTCGTAAAACTTGACCATTTTCGAAGTGTGTAGATCTGTCAAGGAGTATTATAAAATAAGGGATCAAATTCAATCTGTAATCAGTTTTTTCGCGTTCAAAACTGGAGCTCAAATTTATTCAAAAATCAAGTTTATTGACTTAATGCAATTAAAGATTCTTTTCGATTTTTCTTGTGATCCAAGGCAGCATCTTATGAACATTTGTGTAGACTCCTGGTAAAACGGCGCAACCTGCACCGAAAGAGGTGATGCCTACTTGCACTCCTTGGTAAGTTAGAGGACCTCCGCTATCACCCTATAATTAAAAAAAATCATTAACACTGGTAGGTATAGTATATGCAAATCAAGAGCGCGTGGGACTTTACTTGTCTAGTATTGTGTACGTCAGTGTCTGCACCTTTATGACATTATTTTTCCCTGCTAATACGAGTAGTACCGTTACTATGTATTCATACGTGTACTTATGTGCAATCAAAATCTGCGCACATTCGTAAATTGCATCAACTATAAATCGGTGAAAAGCTTATTAGAACAATCGATTAGATTATTAATAAGATACGATATAGATGCAGGCGTTACCTGGCGGAAATTCATTACAAAGGGTTTATATTGGGGGAGGGAGGATTTGGCCCACCGCTCACCCGCGGTTCAACACTCCAACAATATATATTGGAATGTCAAACCACCCACTTCAAAGTAAGAAAAACAAAATCTTACCAGATCTGGTAAGATTACTCCAACAATATATATTGCTGGTAAGATTTTGTTTTTCTTACTTTGAAGTGGGTGGTTTGACATTCCAATATATATTGTTGGAGTGTTGAACCGCGGGTGAGCGGTGGGCCAAATCCTCCCTCCCCCAATATAAACCACTTATTAATAAGATTTATGTGATATGAATGATCATATCAGTCTAAAATCATTCAAATGGGTAATTGAAAATGCATGCTATGGTAATGTAGGAATTAGTCGTTGTACGAGTGTAGTCCACTGGGAAAGTCCTTTGTTCCAGCAGAAGTCCTCAGGATGCTAATCGATTGATTATTATCCTTAGAACTAGTTTCTAAATCATCCGGACTGTTTCATACATGCAGAAAAAAAAGATATAATAATATAAATTTTATTCTTCTCTCGATATTTTCCCAAATGCCCTACCAAACTCTCCATCAATAGGGTAAACAGGAAATATATACCTCTCAGTCCCATTGGTATTCTGAATGGTTTATTAATTATCGTGATAATTATTTAATTATGGTGATACTACCTGGCAGGAATCTTTTCCGTTGCCGCCAGCACAAAGCATTCTATTGGTTATTGACACCAACATTTTCGACATCAAGTAAGTCAAGCGACAAGTCTTTGGTCTTACGAAGGGTAGCTGAACTTGACGTAGAGTTTCGGATACCTTTCCTTTGGGCTGTGAAAAGAAAAAAAAAATTGATCTATGAAAAGAAACAAAAAGTTATAAGAGATCCAGGTGTACTTTTTTCTTCTTACATTGAACTATTTTTTACGTAGTCGGAGTCACCCTCGCGAACATCGGACTAATAGTAAATAATACCAAATACTTCACGATATAATCGAATGCATTTTAATCTGTGACATTCACTTAAACTTCAGAAAATATTAATCTTCTTAGTCTCACTCTTGGCGGAGCGGTTGTAGTTGTGAATCATCAGATAGATTGGTCGCAGCTATTGCGAGATTTATCTGTCTGTCACTATTCTTGGCTCTATAGCTAATGAAAATAAAAAAATGTATTACCTCTGTATATCCCCACCCCGTCGCATTCAACAACATCCCCTTTCTCAGTTTAACGCTATTGTCATTTAACGTTATTTTCTGCACAGTAGGCCCAAAAGCTATGGGATTCTTCAATTTTATAAGGGCAATATCGAAGTCGTAAGTTTTATTCACATACTTTCTATTTACTATTATTTTTTCTACATCGTATAGAGACCCGCCTGTGTGAATCTTGTCCGTACCAACCATTACCTTGTACTCCCGATTCCTAAAATAAAGCTCTTTTTAAAAAGTATCTTTATAAAACATTCAACACAAAATGACCTTTCTTTAAATGCAAAATGAACTTGGATAAAATATCAATTATTTTTATTTCCTAACTGTTGCCAGCGGCTTTGCCTATGTGATATACTTTAGACGGTTTCGTGGCACCACATGGTTCGTGGTTCCATGTATATATTCCAGACAATTATCTTGTTCTGTGACAAATTTCATCCATATCTGTTTAGCCGTTTTTACACTGATGCCGATGTTTTAATTGTTCTGCTTTTTGAGTTGTGTGAATTAATGAAATTAGAATTACACTTTTTTAATCAAATAAGAAATAGCTCTGAATATTACTTACGGTAAAATACAGTGAGCAGCCGTTAAAACGAACCGCTCATGTATAATAGAGCTTCCACAGTAATGCACTGTTCCATTTATGCGTAGTGAAGCAATGTAAGGGGCATCTTCAATGGTAACGTCGTGTCCACCAACGATGCCGACATCAGGATTACCTGGAGGAGTTGTTACCAAATAAATATTTCTGTTATTTTTCAATTTTATCCTTGGTTGGAGTTCAAACAAGTTTTTTTCAAATAAAAATGGCAGTTTTAACTAGCTTAATTTTTTTACTATTTTTAATTTGGTTTATTTGTTAATGTTCCATGTGTGGAGACGTAGAAAAATATAAGCACCTCATTTGAATGATATCATAGCGGAAACATACGGAGAAAGAAAACTCGAAATAAAACCCTCTACCAAACCGTCTGACTAGCGTGGAAATAGTAGGCGAAAGTCTCCCAATTTTGAGATAAATCTATGTCTAGCAGTTTACTGCGATATGCTAATTAATTTATTAATGTTTATACTTACTATCATAATAAATATAATGATTTGATTCATTATTATTCACAAGCCGGAATAAATATTGTATACAAGATACTAAGATCTATAATAATAATATATATTTTTAAATATGTTTAATTTTGTTTTTTTTTATGTATTTAAAAATATATTCAATATGTATAAAATGGAATAAAGAGAAATAATAATAAGGTACCTTCAACTACCTAATACTAATACTTGGTACTAAATAATTATTAGTGGCTATGTGTTGCAAAATTTTCCTAAATTATTTACTTTTTATTATAATTTAAAACATTCATAGATACATGAGAATTTTTACGACTGACGATTAATATAAATATAATAAATTATATCACATTACATTTGCAAGTTACTTTACATTTATCATAGATATTGCTAGTTTCAAAGATTTTCCTTCTGTGCTACAAGGCAACATAAAAATTGGCATCCAGCCAAATCCAGATTAATTGTGCGGCCCAGTACTTTTTTGTACAGAATACCTATCGGAATTCATGTCGGCTTTTGTTCGTCTGTGTGCTTAGGTTTCTCATGAAATTGCAGTAAAAGTATCTAAAAAGCATTAAATAGAACGTAAACTACTAATTATCAATAATAAATATGTTTTAATCATAAAGTTATTAGTAATACTTAGGGGACAAATTATCTTTACCCAAAACTTACAGGGTGTATTAAACGGTTTTTTATAATACTATCAACTTGTCAAAAATAACCAGCTGCCATAAAAGTCCATATTTAAATTCATTTTCGGTAAGGCAAGGGGACTGTTGCTCTAGTTACTCTAGTAGTACATTATAAATAAATGTTTAAACTTACATATTTAAATATAGAAACACCCAGAAAAGATTTAGTGTAAAGTAGATTTAATATAATTAGTATAATCAAAATATTACTTACCCAGACAAAAACCATGGCTTGCAAAAATTAAAATCACAATAGCACTTATTGCAAACATGGTTGATGATAGGTTAATTGCAACGAAAATAATTGGTTTGATATTTTCATCTGCTATATATATTTACACAGATTCTATTAATAGAAGATTTGATTAATCTAAATTGTGTCAAACTACATTTTGCTATAGGTACAGTCCGCAAGGAAGGGTAGAATCCATCCATTAAGGTATTGGAGGAATTTAGAAGGTATTTAATTTTATAGATACTTTTAATCTTCATTGATACTTTAACTATTAATATCTTAATCTTTATTTGAATAATAATATATACGTACTCGAAATCAGCGTATTTTTTCATGAATCTATATATTGAATCATGAACTATGTTTGATTGTTTGTAAGCGCATAACTCGAAGACGGCTGGACCAATTCGAGTAATTCTTCGGTATCTTCGTAGTCAATTAAATACCCATGAAGGAACGAAGTAAAGGGTTTGTTGCAAGGTCAATTCGGTCATTAGCCTTTAATTGTGCTTACCGGTCGGGGTGACGTCAGAAAGGGACGGAATCTAGGCTCTGACGTCACTCATCAGTTCTAGTGTCATGATATTGGGCTCAGATGGGTTCTTTTGCTAAAATTTTATATATTCTGTCTTCATGGATATACCGAAGAACAAAAGTTCAACGTTCAGCATATTTTTCCATTGAACCTCCGTTTTATGTTATTGACGGTTTAGAAACATCTTCTATACCCTTATAACTAATATCTCTCCATGTTGAGGCGCGCAGTATACACCATCCGCAATTTGACTTAGAGTAGGATTTGGATAGATTAGGTTAGAAGACTAAGTAGGGTACGGACGAACTTCAAAGGAAACCACTTAAAAACTTAAGTTCCGAGATTTTGTGCTTCAGAATTTTGTATTTCGTTATTTTGAAATGTCGGTATGTTAAACATTTGGTCAAATGAATATTCCGGCTGTTCCGCATAATGCTGGGTACAAATATCAAGTGACCAGCTCCTTTTTAGGAGAATACTTTAACCGACAAAGCTATATAACTATACCCGTCCTGAATAGTCGCAGTTAATGTTTATATATCCTCAGGTTGTGTCTCAAGGCAAAAATCTATCTCTCAAAATTCCACACGATTTTTTTGTTGACTTTACTAATTAAATAAATGAGTTGTGTTTGTCACTAACCACTTTTAAAAGGCTAATTAGTAGTTTGTGCTTATATTTGACAAACATTTCATATAATTATGTATGTACATAAATGTTTCATTAATTTTATCGATCGATAAGGCTATGATAATATTACATACACATCGTTATTATTTGTATTGTACTAAATTCGGATAAGATACGTTTATATTATTTTTACACCCTAACTTTTCAATAATTCAAAATATCAAATGGAACATGGTATTTTGAATAGCAGGGCAAATAATTTACTGTTATCTAGAGGTATTACTGATCAGCTGGCAGTTGCTTCACGGAACATATCGAAGTTCAGCCGCATCACAGTTAGACTGGAAAGCCGACCCCAACTGAGTTGGGAAAAAGGTTCAGAGAATGTTGATCTAGAGGTATTACTGAAAGCATTTATTTCCTCAAAACATACACCAAAAACCTACCGTAAACAGAGAATTTGAATAGAAATTTAGTGATGATAGAAAATAACGTTGTTGGAAAAAGAAGAATCTCCTGGCTAAGGAACCTACGCTCTACGGAAGTGGTAGGTACAAATAGAGGATACCCATTCTCTATTGAGATCCGCTGTGTCAAACGTCCAAATTACCTTAATGATCGCCGTCCTTCACTAAGAAGATGATGTCTAAAATAATACTTATGAATTGGATAGAAGTTCAAAATTAAACCTTACCCATTTATACATGAGAATGAATTAAAAAGACGAATGAAATCCGTTGATTGAATTGTTTTATAAAAGATGTTGCTTCCTGCAGATAGGATTTGGAAAGGAGATAAGAAACGTGAAAAACGAAAGGAAAAGAGATAACACAAGAGAGAGCGAGAGAGAGTTGCTACTGAAATTGTAGCAAATAAAATATGGTAGAGTAATATAAAAAAACAGATTCTCAAACACGATCATTTCTGGTGTATTGAGCTGTTGACCTAAAAAGTTTCTCCGAGGTTTGATCAAAGCGGATAGCCACTAGTAGCCACTAGGCAGAGGTGAAGTGGTCTCTCAAATCGTAACTCCAAATAATGATGAAAATGTAGTGGATGCTACGTTTTGTCATTACAGACTTGAGGCTGCTTCCCATTATTTTCGTTTTGTATTCTCACGAATAATTATATTATCGAAGGCTAATAAAGACGTACAGTTAATCAATGCCTACATTATTATATACATTATATAATACAGGTTGTGCGGAACAAATAGTTTGGGTTACCACTATCCACAAATGCGCAATTATGTATTTGTCGCAGTTGTACAGATAACATACCTCAAAAAGTCACGTTGCCTATTCAAATGAGACCAAAAAATCATTAGCTCATTATCTCGCTTCTGTATCCCGTATTTCCTGCTCAAATCTCGCTTTAGCTCCCATCCACTATACAATTTTCTCGTATATGTTCTGAACAGTTGCCTAGATGAAATAGGAGTTATTGCAGGAAATACGGTATATTTCGTAGATGCAACATGAAATGTTCGCACCTAAGTTTCTAAATGTCTTTTGCTCTTTCATTTCATTTCCTTTTGTGACACACAAAAGTCATTTTGTAAGTCCCAGATATAAACTTAACTATCTGCAGTGAAATTCACAGTTATAATAGTACTGTAGCACTTTATTTTCATTGTCTTTGTGGAGGACAGGTTATTTCTGCCTTACATTTATTGTGGCTCTTTATTTTAGCTTTCCAACTTCCCCTAATTTTTTTAGTTATGCACTTTTAATTCCATTTTGGTAAAAATATATATTGGGGGAAGAGGGGGGGCCCACCAGTCACCCGCGGTATAAAACGATAACAATATATAATGGAATGTCAAACCGCCCCCATAAAAGCAAGTAAAAGACTTCTTACCTGAGGGGAGATGTTGTATTCTATGTGCAATATTTCGCAAGTGCGAAGGCCTACATTCATATCGTATTCATTTTGGTAGCCAGCCACAAGCAATAATTTGTTACCTCACCAAACTGATAAAAAATGGGTTAAAAATATTATCTCATATTAAGAATGATGAAATTCAGGGCTTTACGCCCTGAATAATAAACAAATGAAAAAAATCTTCAAACAAAAATAAGCTTTATCTCACTTATTTTGCCGCACATAATGACTTTACACTTACAAATCGAAATCGGTGGAAGTTTTCTTATCATTCTCAGTCACGTACTACGAACTCAGCTGCAGCCTCTAATTAACGGGACCATTACGTGACAGCCTATTTACTGCGAATATTCCGGCCCAACTAGCCTAATTAATGTCGAGAAAGATTCAGAAGTACTGCTTATTTCGTTTGCCTTGTTTATTTTTCTTGCGCGTCTAATTTATTTCTGTAGGGACTAAAGGCTTTTGAGCTAATTATTCTTTCTTGTGTATGTATGTTTTTATCAATATTTTGGCGAAATATTTTCTTGTTATCGGAAGCATATAAATATAATATATATTACTGGTGACCTGCAGGTAAAGTCTTAGTAAGAGGGTCATCATTCCTTACACCAACATGTTACAATAGCAGCTCTAAGTTTGATGATCTCATCAGATGTTGTAAATGCCTCGCTCAAAGGACCCGGGACTGTAGAAATAAAGAAACACAATATTTGGCTGAGGATGTCGAATGATAGTCACTTCATTGAGAATATAGCAGTGTAGTTGTTCAGTTGTTAGACGTCAACTGAGTTGGGAGTTGGAGGAGAAATTATAATATAGAGCATTATTTTTGTGAATGATATTACGAACACAATGCTGCAGGGCAACATGGGCAGGGAGGAGCTCATACATAATTTCTAACAAGACAAACTTATGTATAATATTTCACAGAAAGGCCTATTGTAGGTACAATTTGCATACATATGTCTGGTACTTGCTTTTGTTATGAAAATAGAGATGCTACGTTATTTTGTGAGAACAAATTCTGCGGATTACGTACGTATTTGTTAAACAAAATTCCTTACAGCCGCTACATAAAAACCTTTCGTGAAAAATAAAGGTTCTCTTGAGGGAAAAGGTCTGTACAGGATTCCAAAAATACTTACATCTGCCTTCACAAGCTGCTTCAAGTGGTGAAGGATACATCCTTTCCTACTTCCTACTTATTACATCCTATCCTAATATTATAAATAAAAATTTCGGTCCAAAGGAACGGAACGAAATTTCTACAGGAATAAATTTATAGGATCAAATAACGCGTAGGCTGGTATCAATCAATCCACTGCTGAGCATGAGGCTTTGGCTTACTGTTTCCACGCTCACATAGCGTTTTGGTTTATACCAATACGCTTTGAATTAATTTCATATGTATTTAAAATAAATTATAATAATACGAAATTTTATCTCGAACTTTTCTACTCTCGCAGTGATATCGACTCCGTATTTTTCCTTTTTTCATCTCTTACGACTCCCTTCAGATGATGATAACCTGGTTCCTTGAATATCCTTGGTATCCTTGAAATAGATTTTTCTAGGTTATGTGAACGTAATTATTTCCAAACGGGCAAAGTCTCGCGTGACATCTAGTCCTACTTATCAGATCCTTTCAGAGGGTTTTACGCGAATGAGTGACAGACACCTCAATATTTAAGCATCTTTTACATTCTTTCACTTTTACAATAGCAGGATTAGCAGAATGTAAGTGAACTTAAATCTTGATCTCCACAAATACAGTAAGCAATATTTTTCAGTCTGTTGTGGGTAAAAAACATTTTGTTGAGTTAAAAGTCTGTCCTGGTTGAATCCCTGTAAAAAACCGTTATGAGAAAATAAGTATGAAGTTACCGCCCGTTGGGATCACCACCTGAAAATATAAACACGAGAACTTCAGACCGCTAATTTGCGAAGGCATGAGATTTATCGCGAAAAACCTTTTCTTTAATAACGGTAACTTTTTTTAAATGACTGCTTTTCTCGCTTTTTGCTTATTAATTTCAGTTTGTATTTATTTATGAAATCGGTTAGCAGTGCTGTTTTCGTAAATTCGCTTTAGGTTATACCTGCCTAATTAGGGTTGAATTTTAGTGGTCGTAAAATATTGAGACCAAGTACAGTTGATATTTGTTAGATGAAGTAAATTTTTTAACAAACAAAAAGGTTCTTTCACTGTTTTTTATCGCGGACATTTTTGATTCTTCTTGGTAAAAATTACCAAGACTCTTAATCCGACACAAAATAGGAAAATATTTCCCTATCAATTTCTATACTCCATTTGTTTAGGTACTTAAAAAAGGTAAAGAATCTTGTTGTAACTTTTTATAAAAACACATGATAAACAAATAAACTAGACTAATTATTTGAGTAACTAGTGATTCGACACAGGTTTTTAGTCTTCAAAATGCGTCAATAAGTAGAAAAGTATTTTTATACTGAGTTTTTAAACAAAACATAATTAAAAAGACACGCTAAGATTGTTTACGTTTTTTGTTAACAAATTGACTTTAAATATTATAATAATTATGCTTTAATCACAGTGGAACTTTATGGAACAGTTTTACAACAGTGAAGTACTACCAACAAATAATTAGATAACTTATGCAAAACTTGTTCGGTAACTAATTTCATCAAATTGTGTGTTTCGCATAATCAACATATTTTGGGAAGCAGTGGATTGTGAAGGATGAATTACTAAATTGTTAATATTTTCTCCAATATACTGCTACTTAGGTACTACTTAGACTGCAAGGTAATGACACAAATTTCCAGGTCATTTATTATATGATACAAAGTGACCGTTATCATACTTCTAGTAGGGGAAAATGTGGTGCCATACTTGATGGCAAGTATGGGATTACTTTTCCCATATATCGTATCACTTACCTTGCACAAACCAAATACCATATCGGTACACGGATTTTCTAGCAAAAGAAAATTATGTCTTTAGGGCATTAGGCCCCTGAATAATTACCATCCTGTAACAGATGACCTGGAAATTCGTGTCATTATCTTGCAGTATAACTATCAATATTTTTTTTATGATTTGTTTCTTGGGTATTTATAACTAAATATTTAGTAGGTAATTTTAGCAACGATCTGGATTTGTCAGATGTTTTTGCTTACAAATTACCTACAATCAGGTTGTCAAGTTGATTAATCGCGCTTATGAGCCAGGTCAAAGAGTTTGGGGCCGTTGACAACGTTATTATCTGATGAATGAGTATACGTATTTATTTTCCTCTGATGAAAGAAACATAAATCTATTATATATTTTTTTCAGGCGTTTTATTTCAACAAATCACAACCAATTTAAATTTTGCTATTTTAAGAAAAATAAAAGAAGGTAAACGATTTGACACAAGATCATTGAAATCTATTTCACGGTACGTGTTGCATTTGCTAATACAGTATGATGGTGTTTGCGGTTGGCTTCAGAGTCATACAATCCATACAATACAAATACAACCCATACAATACAACCAGTTGTCCTGTTGTACTGGTTATTTATGGCAAAGTCATTATTATGTATTATTGCCAATATGATTTTGTAAGGCACTATAATACTTTGTTATTCTGGAAATATTTGGTGCTTATTGATAGATACTTTCTATCATTTTTATTACACAACATACTTAGTAATTATGTTGTTTAAAAATCAAATTCTACTATTTAATAAGTCTTTAGTCTATTTAATAATTCTACTGTTTAATAAATCATCAAAACTAAATGATAAAGTATCTTCAACTAAAACAAGTAAATTCATCTTCTTCAATCTACTTTTACTTGCCTATTCAGCAAAAGGAGTCTTTTAACGACACATAAAACGTTCCCAAAACAAATTAACCGTTGGTTTTTGCTGAAGCCGCAACACCCTAAAACGGAATCAATTTACACCGTCGACAAATCCCAGTTATTTTCCAAGCCGTTGGAAAATAACTGGGATTTGTCGACGGTGTAAATTGATTCCGTTTTAGGGTGTTGCGGCTTCAGCCAAATTTAGATAAATTGTTTTTATTCACCAGCTTTTGGCTAAAATTAAATAATGTTATATTTGTGTAAAACAATAAAATTGTATTCAAACTCACGCGTCAGGGGCTTATAAGAAACTTTTAGGCGTTAGGTTGTATTGTGAATTATATTTTTATAATTATTGTATAATTTATATAATCTTAAAAAATATATATACCTAGTAAAAAATGTTTAAGAAAACATCATATAATTAGGTCACAATTTAGAATACATGTTTATATTATTAGATTTACATTAAGTAATTTAATTTCAACTTAAAACTTAAATTCAATGAATTTATTATATTCCGTCTGTCGAGTAGAGACCACAATCAGACAAACAAAAGAGTGGAAGTACGTCAGTCAGATAGATTGAGAATCTACAAAAAGTGGCTAGGACGGAGTGGATGCGGAACACTATCTAAGATAGGCTAATTGATTGTTTAGTAAATAATACAAATTAAAGTGAATTATCCAAATAAAATCATGGTATTCCTGAACACCTGCAGGCTATTAAACAGCAAAAAATTACGTTGAATGCTATTAGTGCTATAGATTGCTTTATAATTATTAAATTACTAGCTGATGCCTACGACTTTGAATAATTAAGATAATATATACAATTCCTGGCATGTTAAGCTATCATTGTACCAAATGTCAGGCATTAGAATGTGATTGATTAATAAACATAATATTATTATATAGATCCAAAAATCCAAACCTATTTTCATATTTATGAATATTAAACATAACTTCGCAAGTCTTCATAGAATTACCAATCTATGACTAGTGGTGAATAAAAAATCAGTACGTATGTTAGTCTGAGCTCGCTGGAGAAGTTTTGGGTTGTCAGTGGGAAGGCCGAGAAACCCTTATGGTAGGCAGCATGAATGTGACACTCCTGTTATTGCAAACGTCCATAGGTCACGGTAACCACTTTCCTTTGGCAGGGCCGCGAGCTTGTCTACCACCTTTGTGTTATAAAAGAAAAACAAAAACTGAAAATAGCAACTTCAACATTGTTACTTATACGA
Source organism: Pelosia muscerda (assembly GCA_963691645.1). Lineage (NCBI taxonomy): Eukaryota > Metazoa > Arthropoda > Insecta > Lepidoptera > Erebidae > Pelosia > Pelosia muscerda. The sequence goes on from OY829118.1 coordinate 5,112,261, forward strand.
GAGAAAACTTGAACAATTATTTCTGTCTGACGGAATTGGGGTAAATCGATTTCTTGTCTAGCTTCGCTGAAACGAGTTTTTGGCTTTGTTAATGCTGAATGGACTTTTGTACGGTGATAAATTAGAAATAGATTGCAGATACAAGTTTTCAACATGAGCTTTGACTCAATAATAATAATAAGTAGAAACTACTTAAGTACGATCAATAATATTCAAATGCTGGGTCTACATTAACATAACATGTTACCTTGACTATGTTAGAAGCGCCTCCTCTCCATATCCGGGGGCTCGATGGGGATACCGTTGTCCTCACACCCCATATGTCGAAGTGCGAGGGACATGTTACCTGCTATCTCACCTCTGGCAACCGAAGACTCGAAGACAGCATGCGTTTTAGTCGGTTTAATCACCGACCCTGGTGGAGGTGGTATCCGTGGAGACTTTGCGTGCCTAAAAAAGTCAGAAGTGGTATCAGTAGGTATGGTGATGCGAACATTTTCAGCTGCGTCATAGCGGAGTTTAAATGAAATTATTGATGGACTCCTGGCCGTATTAACTCTAATTCGTGCAGACAGGTCATGAGTTGCCATCTATACTTAACTTAATGTACTAATGTCACGCAGACAAGTACGTTATTCGTGTCACAAATGTGGACCCGGCTTAAGACATCCTGTATAGAATTTTAAACCATAAATATATTTTCTTCTTTATCTGAGCGTCAATTCAGGTTGCATCCAAAGTAGCTCAGATACCTTCGTCATACTCTTAGCCAAGAAAAATCGCCAGAGCCTTGTCTACCAATTAACAGACCAATTACCTGTCCAATTATTTTCTGATCCATTCTGGCATGTGTGTCAACGTATTTTATCTAGATCTAAAGTATATAATAGCTTTTAGGAGAAAATTCATTTAAAAATGAATGGAAAGCAAATAATGTTTTCATCAAAGACATGTTCTCATTTCGGTAAGAGCTATAAAAGTTCAAAGGTGTCGCGGGCGAAATGAAGGGGCTCGACGATGAAAGGAAGTAATCACGTACTGCAGTAGATATAGAATAGTAAGTTATCTTCACACAAGAGTAGCAAATATAAGTACTTTGTATGTTATGTAGTTACTTGCAATTTAGCTTAACTGGAGAAGTTAAAAATATGATAAATTGCACATCATCAGTTATCACCAGGTCGAGATAGTGTTCAAAGGCGAGTCTATCGAACAAAAAAACCAAAAATATTACACGCTATGATAATACGTTCATTATCATCTGCTATGACTAGCTTGTCTACAATTACAGTCATTCTTTTGTAAGATTTTATATTCATATAATTAACATAATTTATTGTTAAATATTTCGGGATATTTACCAAGTTTTTTAATTTTATAAAGCAACCGACATCGTGATCGTTTTGCTACATAACATTAAAAAACACGGTAAGTATCCCGAAATATTTAATAGTGAATATGTAAATGACTATGTCAAGATTTTAATTTCTGTAAAGAACAAAATTTTATTTCATTTAATATTTTAAAGTTTGTAAGCGAATGTTTACAATTCTTAAAACTTAAAATGAAGTAAACGACATTTAGTTATACAAATATTCTTTATAGAAGTGAAATTTTCAACGTGTTACATAAATTTTGATACTGTTCCAACCTATTCAACCTGTTCTTCACTTCAGTCGAGTAAAAACTCTCTAAAGTAAAACCCCTTGTAAAACGAAATGGGTCGTCACCGCACTGAGTTCCCTAATGAATAGCGGCGAATACGAAATGCCGTGAATAGTAAAACGTCATTCCTTCAGCTCAGGACTTTTATTACGCTCACAGTTTGCTGCAAAATTGTGACATCTTCAGGAAGTCGTGCTTGAACGGATTTCTCATTCATGAAAAATAGAATTGACCGAATTTTTGGTTTGAATTCAGAAATAGTTGAATAACAGAATATGACATAGATGCCTTAGGTGTTACCTGGCGCAAATTCATTACATGAAATTATATAATGAGGAAGGGTGGGGGACCGACCACTCAATTGAGAATGCGTTCAAGGTTGAGAGCGCTCCTGAAGATGCCCCGGGTAAGAAGTCTTTTTACATGTTTTGAGAGGTTCGCTTTGATATTTCATTCTATTGCTATTGTATATTCACATTTGCTATTGTCATCGTTGGAATTGGAAGAAGTGGGTACCCCTGCCGCCCCCAATATAGGAGTAATCTTGTTCATTCACCATTTAGGTACTTCTGCACTTACTTCAGCACTTTTTAAATTGTGAACGTACCTTAACGACACACATACATGACATACTTACATAAATAAAGAAAAATATTATGACATCATTGTTAAAACAAGATTTACCACATACACTTTTATAAGATTCCAGTAGTTTAACTAAAAAGTGTTCATTAATTTCTCAAATTCATTATCAATCTTTCGTATAAAATAAAGGTTTAATTTCGTAGGTGACCGCAGCAGTTACAGCGTACCGTGATATAGATGATATAGATATTGCTTGTAAAAAATCATTGCGGCTTTTAATGGTGCTGTTTAAAGAAGTATGAAGAGACGGCACGTTATCAGACCGCGCATAATGTGTTTATAAAAATACGAGAGTTCCTCATACCACTCATTGGTAGATAACAGACAGATATTTTCATTATACATTACTTGTGAAACGCCTGTATGGATAAACGGCACCTTTGAGAAATTACAATCAATTAAAACAATACATAGTATTATCAATATATATTTATCATATTCAAGTCTATTTTACGGTGTGCACTGCTTCTGCTGTTGCAAACTGCGGTCAGCTACAAAATCGTACCTTAACGTTCTTTTCTCCACCGCTTGCCATTAGAAAAAAGAGCACAGAAGATTTTTGATTAGCAATGATGGTATATCAAAAAACATTACTATAATATTCAATACTGTCACATCACAACAACAGGATCCGAAAACTTATTCAACGAAATTATATCCACAGTACCTACTGAAGATTCATTTTGGTCCTGAACTACCTACTTGCGGTACGATTAACAAAAACTATCTTAGATTATCATAGTTACAGAACTTCTACAAACTGTTTGCCAAGTTAGAACGAACCCTTTTTATCCCAAACAAAGTTCTTCGGTAATCCGTTTTATCGGTCAACGGGGTCTAATTGAAAATTCACTAAGTATCTTAGTAATTTATTGATACTTGTTTATTATCAAGTAAGTTCGACAAAGAACAATGGCAGTTTCCCTTACTAGCAATTGTCTGACACAAAAGATGAGCGCACATATTCCATAAGTGAATTCATTTTCCATTGAGAAAGCCGGAAAATAAATATATTGTGTTTTTATTGTTAGATTATTGTTGTCGTAATTAGTCTCGCCATACATATTTATATGGTGACTACGGTATCAGATAACCTACTGGAGTGTTTCTCGGTGGTCAGAATTACTGTTTACACCGTGTTATACAGTATTCTGTGATCTGGTAAAGGGAAAAGAGCAACACACGGTTTCATAGCTTATGATGAGCAGGCTCGCGCGCCTCACGGCTGTGAATAATCGTTGAAAATCTTTTAAAATGTAGATTTTACGCCAGCTTTTATTGGAACATTAATTTAGATACTAGTAAAATCGAAAAATAAACAATAAATTACTTTGACGTACTTAACTAATATTTATGGGCGTTTTAAAATTATCAGACAGTTTATTGCCATTGATAAGCTTGGCATACAAAAGTAAAAGGATTAGATTAAAAAAAGAGGAAAAATTGTTTTGAAGTTTCATTAAACAGTGAAAGAGAGTAATTGCTCAGTAATGTTTCTAATTAAATGAAAGCAATTGGTCAACACTACTAAGCTACTGCGCAATCCTTGGTATAATAACAACTATCTTATGTTATAGGGTCATGTGTTAACAAAGCTGCCAAGTAAAACACTACCCCCTCAATTTCTAGCTGTGCTAGAAAAGATTATAAATGTGATGTAAGGCCGTAAGGATAGAATGATGAATGGGTATTTGTTACTCTAGTACCTAAAAATTATAGTCTAGAACAGCACAAAACTTATCAAAGCCCCCATTTATAAACACGTAGGTATTTAAATTTAGAAATAAAACATGTTAAATTAATTAGGAACCATTTCAGAACCGCTGCGTTGAATTTATTCACGAGGTTAGTTTTGCTCGCAAACCAAAATTTAGTGCCAGAGTTAATTACCAGTCAGCTACCAATTTAAGCTTTTAGTTAACTTCAAAATTAAATTCTCATTTCATTATTATTTGTTGAAAATGGTTTCATTAATGCTATTTACTGGAACACAATGAAAAGAAAATTAATGTTAAAGATCCATATTTACACAATTGTTTAGATATCTATCTATCTAACTAACTATCTACCTAGATAGTGTTAGCTTGTATCGGGTAGGTGAGCCTAAATGTGCAATATTACTAGGTCACATAAATACTCTTTGATATTCCCTATTTACATTATGTCATAATCTATGGTGTATTTTTACGCGCCAAAAACACACGATCTGACAGTTCGGACACAAACACGCACTTGGTTGTTATCTCTTCATGTTGAGTGATTTTTTTATTATTAAATTGAAATTAATGCATAAAAGGATTTAATATAATACCGTAATAATGATTATATAAGAGGATTGAATATAATATAATAAGGATTCATTGTCTAAGCATATAAGTAGCGATTCTGTAATGTGTAGTTGTGTCTATTTCTTGGGAAAGGAAATGGAATAAATGCATTCGTTTGTGATAATGATGGAAGAATTCTTATTGAATAAACCCTGTCCCGAAGTGTAGCTAATAATAGATAGAATAGATACATAGAGATTTAAATTGGAACCAGGATAAAATGTTAGTTGAGTGTTCGTGGTTTGTTAGTTTGATCTGGCCAACGTCACTGTTTAATGTCTGTGGTCAGATTGATTAAAGCACTGTGTCCATATTCAGAGTGGTGGATGTATTGTGATCACACTGATTTATTTGATTAATCTGCCACAGTTTAGACTGTATCTGGTTAGATTTACAGCATTTACGGGTCTTTGTGTTTAGTTTAGTGTTTCTATCTGTGTTTGTTTTTGGTGTGTGAAGGTTAACTTGTGTGCTGCCATTGCAGGAGACAAATTGGTCTTGCCACTAACTAAAGGCAACACAAGGTTATTGTATGCCGCAGTATTATGTAGGGAGGGGGTACTTCTTCAGTCGGACTGTTCAATTTCGACGGGAGATACCGTAGCGTTCTGTCTCCCCTTACTTTAAGTTCAAGTAATCTGTCGCACCTACACTATGCCAGTAGAATTATTTATACACAGCAGAAGAGTGTCGCTTGCGAAGAGAGGATTAAGGAAATAGAAATGTGTACCTATAGTTCTCAGAAGCTTCAAGGATTGTAGTGATGGTGGTAGTAAGTCTTCCCAAAGAGCGAAACCTATGCTCGAACCCTTTCCGTGAGTAGCTGCGCTGCCGTGAAACAGATTACTACACCACGATGCCATCGATTCGACAGAAAAAGAAGACAGGGTACATAAGCTCTTGTAAATTACATTAAACATCATCAACAGTATCTAGATACCAAACATGCAAATGATATCTAGACGGTATTTGTGTGAAAGAAGATATGGCAAGGAAGGGAGTGACTGAGGAAATGACATCCGATAAGAATGTATGGACCAAATAATTGGGACAAGGGCAGGAAGATGATGATGTTCTAGACGTTATTTCTTCGTATTTATGGAATAATATGTGTTTGTGTCTATAGGCTAACCTTGATTTTTCCATGATTACTAGGTGGAAAAATACATTGCTGATACAATAGTTCTACTAAATTAAGTCAGTATACCTACTAAATTAGGTCAATCCAGATCTATACGAACATGATACTACTGTGTTGGATCGTAGCCAAATATTGACTAGTTCTTTGTTTAACAGTTTTTATGTCCGATGCGGGGGTTGTTACTTTTACTATTGGAGTAAGCAACATCAAATAAAAATAGAATATTTATGTATAAGCAATAAAACAGCAGACGTGAAGGTGAGGTAAATTATCAAGATATTTGTTCTTTTTTCAGAAGTCATCTATTTTATTAATATGCTAAGACGGATGTGTTCGGAGGCATGAAAAATCGATTTATATGTTAAATATCGAGGATCGGTTGATCACACTCGCCATAGAGGCAGGGACTACTACTCATCACGATTTAACTGACCTTTCTAATCTGACAGGCTAATAACTCAATTATTAAAGAAGCCGTATTTAGCAACGTACACGAAGTAGTTATGATAATAAGTACTAGATATATAATTACGGATATCTCTGTATATATCTGTATATATAATGTATATCTCTATAGTGTGTCAATAGTTTTTGTACCACTTAGATGACAGACGAACACCTAATGGGAAGTGGTCCCCGTGGCCTATGGACGTTTGTAACACTAGAGGCGTCATACTCGTGCTGGCAATCCTTCTTGAAGTACTTATATTATAGTCAACTAGAAAATCCACAGCAGGGAGTCTCCCTGCTGTTCATACCAAAGGCTGAGGATGTGCGGAATGAAATTTCTTTCATACCGCACAATGCGCACCGTTTCCGGTATTAATGTGTGAGAATGAACTCCCTTACTGTGACGAGCGGTGCGATGATAGAAAGTGTCATGATAGATGTCCACGCCGACATGTCGAACAATAATGAAAAATAGACATTAATCTGTCACTGTCGTCTTCCGGATGTGTAGGATTCCTGACAAACAATGAAATAATCATATTTCCTTATCGATTCAGAGCCCGGATATATAACAAATGTTTTGCGAATCCTCGTTCGTTGCCACATGAACGAAACTCAATGATATGAGTAATGTATTTGTAAGTCTGAATAAGACTTGTATGACTGACGTAAAATGTAGTTTCGTTATTATTTTGGAAAAATAACTAATGGTTTTCTAACTTCTTATGATTGATGAGGGTCAAATTTAGATAGAAAAAAGTAAATGCATCAATGGGATTCAAACCCGCTATCTCTTATAACAACCTTATAATCTTATAACAACCATCTTTGAGGCCATGATGGGAGCCATCTACCAACACACATTTAATAAAATATAAACAAAATAATACAATTTTCAAACTTAAATAAATAGCATAGATATAATTTCCGCCTTGAATGTTCACCTAATTTTGCTAATCGATAGATATTACCTATATAGCGGTATTTTCGTTAACGTAATAAACGAAATTATTGTACTAAGATAAAGGTTGTGTCAGTAATGAGGACTTATGTTAACTGAACTTCTCCACTCAATTATAATCACACCCCGATGTTAACGCATTCTATCATAAAAATTATAGACAAAAAAGGATTCCTTGAAGAAAATAATAAAATAAAAATAAAGTAATAATATTTTTTACCGTCTTTTTATTATATAATAGGCAAGGTTGCTGAAAAAACTGAGATTCACATTCTATCACTTACAATGATTACAGTAATTTTACTCTTACAATCGCTATATATAAATGTCCATTTTTCGGAACGTGCATTAAATTCAGCAAAATTTTCATTGTACAAAATTTTCCCTGCGGTTATCCATTTGAAAATTTTGTCTAGTTCCTTAATTTCAACGAATGTCGGAAGCATTTTGAACGATGCTTAATATTTTGGAGTATTGCGCTATCACACCAAATTTTGTATTCAACCTAAATACACCACACCCATTACCATCTAAGGGGTTATTGTACATTGGTCATAAAGTTTCAAATTCATCACATTTTGTAGAACTCCATATATTGAAAGTAAATTCGTCACAGGTAAGTAAGGGTTGTTGTAGGATTAGGAATAACAAAAGCTTGCCATCTGTTTTTATCCTGACACACCTTACAAGATTCTCCACCTGTCATTGCAAACTCTCTGCTATCAACTGTTTTGATCTCTTTTTTGCATTATATTTAATTTAGATTATTAGTAGATAAATATATATTCATTCATATCAACGGAGAGCCTAATGTGCCTAAACCACTGGGTGTATAAACTTGAAATTTTGGCTGGTGACACCTTTTATGACTTTTCACGACTAAAGGGGTGACGTTGAAACAAATGTATGGAAGTTGTACAGAACTCTCTTATAAATTTATTCTGGGCTAAGGCGGGACCCAGATCACTAGTAGTTTATAAAATTTGATCCTTGTATTTCTCTCGGCTAGGATGGTGTCTCTTACTCTCATAGATTAATATTGTTTTTGTATGAGTTATGATGGGGCTGTTATATAAAAAAAATTATTAAAAACAATTAGATGTACAGTCTGTGAGGTCGATTTCGACTAGCCTGTCTATCTACATGTGCCTTATACTTGATACTCTTTTGTTCTACGTTCCCCAATCACTTTATATGCAACCTAAATTAAATCAGTTTTTATCTTTATCATCTTCAAATTCATCCAATTATAAAGTGTTATACCTTATGATCACAAAACGGCCTAGCTATATCTTTTCATAACTGTGAGCTATGAGCCAGTAGGTATGAAACTGATGTCTCATTTACTAAACTTTATCCTTTATACTACATGTTTACCTACATGTTTATGAATACCTACACAAACGAGGAAAATTGGTTCATTATCGTTAAATCAAATAAATAATAGAAGTAATCAAATGTTATACACGTGGGTTCATTACACGGTTGCCGCCCAAAGTAATTTTCTACCTTTAGTCGTAAAAAAATTCATACTAACATTCATCAATATTTCCCTTGATAATATATATTTTGTTGATTATATTCTTAGGGTGAATACACGAGCACTGGGCACATAGGATATACGAGTATGATTTCAAAGTTTATGAAATAGTTGCAAAGGTCACGGTGACCAAGCAACCTAAGTGGCATAAGAAAAAAACTAATTTTCAACAAAAAATTTAAATTCAATTCATATTGATGATTACACCCCAAGACAACAACATAGGTAATGACATCCATGGGTATTTAGCACACTAGAAAAAAAGAGATCAACAACATGTCATTTCATGTCAACTGGATACTCAAATATAGTTTACATTATTCTTATGAATCGAATTGAAATCGCATGGTTTGAAAACTGGGCGTTACTGAAAATCAAATCTGCCCTGTATTATGTACTGTTCTATGCAATACCCGTTGCCAGCCTAGTCGTTCCGTTCGATTCAGTGAAGCTCTATACACGACGGAGTTAGGACGCGTCGCTCGTTTCGAATTTTGCCGCCAAAAATTACGATTTTGTCAATTATTACTTCGGATTTATGTCATGTATAATTGGCGTAAATAATAATTACTACAATCATAGAAGTGATTGGATGGTTTAAATGTGAATGAAAGTGTTGATTTCGTATTAGTGAATTTGACGTACGTAGGTACAATTTAGAGAAATGAATAAACGTTTGAATTCATAGTTAAATGTATGTGAAAATATGATTAGATACTAAACAAAAATATAATAGAAACATAATGGATATAAATATTCTACAACTCTTAGCTCAAATAGAATTTAAGCCAAAGCCCAAATTATAGTAAAGTGAATAAATAATCAAAATAATGTTAATGAAAATTGAAAATGTGTTAAACTTGTGTGTGATACTGAAATGAATAGATTGGATAACACGTCAAAACACGATAGAGACGATGACAACAGTGTGAGAGGAAACTGTACAAAACAAAACAAAATTTTGGGTATGTGTTTTGTTATTTTTTTGATGCCAAGAAGCTAGGCTGAATCCAGGTGATAAGGGCATTTCTTTATTTAAACCTATGCACAGCCTGCTTGAAATTTTGATCCCATTTTGCAATCCGTGGGAGTCTTTTCCTGGGATAAATAGTGATTTGTGTTGTTATTCCAGGCTCTAATCTATCCCTGTACCGAATTCAACTTTGCTAGTTTTTATCCATTCAGCTGTTAGAGTTCAATTGAATAACAAACCTACAAATATACAAACACTCCAGGATCTTCATAAGATTTCACAATTCTATTATTAGTAGGATTCAAATTAAGTGACATTGATGTTGCTCTTTATATAAAATTTACATAGTAGTTCTAAAATCTTTGAGAGGTGTCGAAATTCCGTGATGCTTACATATTGATGAAAATATCGCAGAGCAAAATTTGGGCCGCCCCATCTCTTTGCATGCGGTGTCGTACAAAGCGATGGGATAGGACTGTTTAACATCAGACAGATAATATAAACAGCTTAGATTCAACCTCAGATGCATGGCTCGAGTCAACATTAGTACCCCGAATACGGCATTAAGCTGACCTTCTATTACATGGGATACAATACTTGGTGAATTGTAGATATTAAAGCACATCATCCTATCCCGGAGGGAAATATACTTGAGCTGTATTTTGAAAAAGTTTAAAAACCCAAATCGATATACATAACATAAACATAAAGTCACGCCTATATAGGGGTAGGCAGAGGTGCTAGCACACACATTTCGCCAGTTTATATTTAGGTCCTAATAGGTGGCGAGCCTATTGCCATTAACCGAGCACTTATAAAACTGCGCTAATTACACACATAACTCCGAAAAGAATCGAAAAGTAATTGGTGTCCTATGGTAAACCGTGGGATCAAACCCGAGACCTCGTCTCAGCAGTCCATTGCCCATACCACTACGGTACCGCGGTTGTTTTACCTAATTACATTTTCAAATACACTACAAAATAACTTGTTGTAATGTTGATGTATAATAAAGTGGTATACATTCATTCATTCAATAAATTAAGTCCTTGTGCATTTCATAATCAAAAATGATAGTGATACTTCTGAATTTATAACAGCTAACTTATTTGAAACTACGCTATACCCAATTCAAAGGAGGGACAGACATTTGCAATATCGTCTTCCAACGTTCCCATTTATTATTAACTCGGGCGTTCCTGCGATACAGTCTTTGAATTTCAATTGTTGACAACACCGCTCGCAATATTACCCGTTAGAACTTTTATTTGAATAATACATAACGTTCTTTTGAATTATATTTGGGATGTATTTATTAGATAGGACGTCCCCTAGACAGTTGGCCCGATGGCCAGAAAAAGAGGGAGCGGACGGAGAGATTGGATGGAACTAATGGCTTATTTCTAGCAAGGACTACAATAAGATTCTTGATTGATTTGATTGGAGGGATTATTCTATACCACTTTGGTGACCGACTAGTATATGGCCCACCACCAGAAAGTGGTTACCATGGCCCATGAATGTTTACAATAGCAAGGTTTGTGACCTGTGTTGCTGACCAAGTAGGTGGTAAGGGTAAAGGTTAAGAGAGTGACCCTACATCCCCTACATCTATCGTATATATATAAAGATATATTATGTATTAACAAAGCCTATCAGCTCCGTATCCAGTTCTGAAATAAAACGGATATAACATCGATCAGTTTCCTTATCGAATACACATTGTGAGCTTTAAATAAATGTTATAGAGGCCATAAAAACTATAAGTCCGCCTTTCCCCAAGGACCATATTTTCGCGTCTATTGTGCTACAGCTATAATCTCAAGTCCTTTGTACTCGCCTTATATTATGTGGTTGAGAATTTCTACCTAGCAAAGATAATACTAATGGAATTTAACGTCATAATTTTCACTGTTTTCTCTCCTTTGATATGCGTTCATTGAATTATTAATAGGAAATTTTGTGATAAAGATCAGTTCTAGCTGTATTCTGAAGGCGGAACCACATTTAATTCTGTGTATTATTTTAAAATTCCCATTTGACCGCATATGCAGTGCGGGAGGATTCATTCACTCATAGAAGTGAAGACTCATAAAATAGGGTCATCATTACTGACATCAACGATGTTACAATGGTAGGCTTCACCTTGCTTATCAGATACTTTTTAAAGAACCCAACAATGTAGGGACATTAAATCACGTGTTCTGGTAAGGAATTTCAAGACGCCGGCAAAGCTTACAGTACGACAAAAAAGCTTTATTGGCGCGCATAACTCATGAACGCGGATAGCAAAGACACATATCCTTCTACTTATCAGTGTTTCGACTTAAACTTTGAGGTTGATGCAACAAATTGAGTGTCAATCTAACGGCTTACCCGTGTCCCTTGGGGCATGTATAAGCTGCCAGTGCCAGAGCACGTTAACATGTTTAACATGTTAATTTCAGCTAGTTTGAACAAGTATGGATATCATGTATGTTGTTCGCTCATTATAACAAAACATCTGGACAACTACTACAGCCTAGTCGCAACACAAATAAATATAACGCAGTGTGTATCTGCCCGGTTAATGGCAATAGGCTCGCCACCTATTACATTGGGACCTAAACATAAACTGGCGAAATGTAGGTGCTAGCACCTCTGCCTATCCTTTCGGGGATATAGGCGTGAGTTTATGTTATGTTGTTATTTGTTATATCTGCTTTTATGTATCATATTTGTGTTATGCGAGGAGATTATCGCCGTATGTATTATGTGAAGAGATTAACGTATAATAGATATATTATTTAGTTTAAGTACCGTATTTCAATATTGAGAATTATAATTTTGTGATGAAATCAATTATTCTGTAGAGGCTTTATTTTGTAAACGTTACTTTGTCTTTGGATGTTATTAGCCTAAATTACCGAAATAATTGTTTTTCTTTGGACATTGTGTACAAAGGAATACTTTTGCTACACGCACAAATTCATTAATGCCATATCGCAGCTGTTATAATATATATAGATACTACTAGAGAATTAAGATATTTTTTTTGGTCGATGGGGAGGCCTATGTACAGCAGTGGACGTCCTGTGGTTGAAATGTCCTAACCTATTTTAGCCTTTTCACATACATAATCTTAATAGATACTGTTGGTTGATGGTATACACAACTTTTTCTTGTATGTGCTTATGTGTGTTGATAATACACTTATACTTCTCCACATATTTTTATTGAACCTTACTGGTTGCGGCTTTATCAAAGATTGTTTACATATTACATACATTTTTGGCATGCCGAAACCAGTTAGGTTCAATACTAAATATACTCATATAGTAATGAGTTCACACCTATTTTGGGTAGGCAGAAACAACAATCCACCATTTTACTCTATCCTTACATGGCAGCCTCTCACGCAAGCAAGCTGGTTTCAGAAGCTTCTGACCTATCGCTTCTTCAAATGTTTTATTAATTTCATCAGTGTGTGTCGCAAGGTCGACCTTAGCTAGTCCACCCATTTCTAGAGTCTTACATACCTGGTGTGATATTTGCTCCATAGGTACTTATTCGCTCTACGTGCACATACGTTATTTATATAAAAATTAGCGAACCCGCGCAATTTCATCTGCGTCACCCCGTTTTTGCAACATTTTTCACTTCTGCTCCTCACAAGTTGGTTATAGCATGATGTTATATACATATAAAACTTCCTCTTCAATCACTCTATCTATTAATAAACCGCATCAAAATCCGTTGCTTAGTTTTAAGTAGGTATACAAAGGGAAATAAGATAAGGACATGGGGATGTAGGGACGAGAACGCGACTTTGTTTTATACTATGTAGTGATATTGGATTTCTGGAACTCTAGAACTCATTTACTTTATTTGTTACAGAGTTGGATTTGGATTACCTGGAGCGAGGCGGTGGAACCTTGACAGTGGGAGGTGCTCCAAGTCTGGAACCAAGTCCTGATAGTCTCGACCTCGTCAAAGTGGTACTGCTCGGTGCACCAGCTGTTGGAAAGACAAGTATTATACAGGTATTATAAACAGGTCTAAAGATTCTTAATATGGAACCACCATGATACAGAACCCAGTAAGATCGGTTCCACATGTACTTATATAGGAGATTTAGTCTCACAATAGCAGCGTGACTCAAAAGCGCTACTACGGTTCCATACACAGCTGAAGCGCCGGCATGTGGATGGGGATTAAACATGAAACAAAAGCGATATAATTCGTAAATAGTGGCTTCACGTTCGATAAGTATCATGAAACAAAACCTGTCCTCTAAAATTCACTAATAGTTTTTGATAGTAGGAAACCGAGTACCACTATTCTGTTAAAATTGTTCTAAAGCTGTTGAAATATTTTCTTCACCAATGTTGCGGCACGCTATGGTGGCCGTTTAGACACGACTGGTTTTGCTCGTTTTTTTTCTTTTTTTAATGTGTGAAGTTCATTTTCTTCTGTGCCAGTCTCGCCAATTTTTTCTTTAGTTATTCGTCTAAAAGTTCGTTGTCCAATATTTAAGAGAAATAAGCAAAACTAGTCGTGTCAAAATGGTCATCATAGCGTAAGTTATCTAGTTTGATAATTGTTGCAGCTAGTGTTCATTCTACCAATGCCAAATCACTGACCTCAGACATTGTAATATATGTGAGAGTCATAAGCAATGACCGAATTCAGTATGTTGGCCTTTATTCTCAAAGCGTAACTGTTGGTGCTGTTAAGTTAGTGTTTGATTCTCGTTTTCACAGTTGCGGCAGTTAGAAGAGTTAGGATTTAGAACATTCTGTTAAATGAAATGCTGTGAACGTTCAACTTTTGATTCTCAAACTCGGTTTACGGAACTTCGTGTACTCGGTTAAATCAAATGTCGTAAACAGTCAGCGGTTAGTTGTAGTAGTAGTTCAGATATTTGGCACAACCGAATTGTTTACATTTAGTGTTTGATTTTCTACGGAAACTATCTTATTCAGCAGCTTCAAGCTGTTTATAAATACAGCAGCCATTAAATTATTATGGAGCGCCTCTCAATGTTCGATCCTTGCGCAGTGCAAATATTTATATGCATGAATAATGGTTATTTGAATTGGTCTGGTCGTGCCTCGGAGAGCACGTTAAGCCGTCGGTCCTGGTTGCCATACGAACATCTATGACAGTGGTTACGGAGAGTTGGAGCCCTGACATTTCGACTAGTCTAACTACAGAACTTTGATATCGCCATTGGTCATTGGACCATTGAATGTGGAGGTCAGATGGCAGTCGCTTCACGGAAAATATCGAAGTTCAGCCGCATCCCAGTTAGACTGGAAAGCCGACCCCAACTGAGTTGGGAAAAGGTTCAGAGAATGATGATGTAGGAGTTATACCTGGGGTACTACCAGGTGCCTTCAGCTTCGGAAGTATTTCCCAAACATCCGGTATTTTATAAAAGTGCCAGTAGGATGTATATGATTTCACAATGACAGATAAGATATTACGACCGTATCACAACGTCAACCTTCATAAACGTTAAGCGTACAATTATTCTGACACTCGATGTAGCCGAAGGGTTCTACCAAATTGGGTTGGGTTATATAACTCATATTATATGGAAGAGGGGTCGTTAACTATATAGGGCGCCGGTGTAAAATGACAGAACATGGCATGCGTAATTATATTATTTGAAGTTCAAGCAATGCTTCTTGTTAACTTAGTAACTGCAATCTTAGTTAACTTAACGTTGAACATTTGTCTGGAAAATGTTTAATGTTCATTCCTCATTGGTGAATTTCTTAATTCTGAATTCAAATATGAATTCATAATTTAATGTAATCTTTATCAAAATATGGAGGTATTATGTTTATCAGTTGTCATATATAATGAGTATGAAGTATTTATTTATTTTCTATTTTATCTTTATTGTACACAGAATTATTATATATAATGAAATGTAATGTACAAAGGCGAACTCATAGTACAGTTTTCTCTCAGCAAACCTAGGAGTACGAGAGGAGGAGAGGAATAGCAATACAATGAGTTATAAAACAAATATGTTCTACATTCTCCCATGTGTCAATTTAGCTATTTAAATATTGTACTAGCTAGTCAAATATAGTCAAGCCCCAAGTTATAACGAACAAAGCAACATAAACTAAATTCACAGGATATTATGAAATTGTATCCAACGTTAGTTTATATCCCAATTTCCTCCACCCCTATATCATCAAAACTAACGTATGTAATTTACCATTAGCACGAATGTGTTTATACGACTCATCCAATTTTCCATGAATATTGGATATTGCGATAAAGTTGGAATTTCTATACTTAAGCACCACGTTTACACTGACTAGGTTAGCCTTAGTTAACTCGCTAGTGTAGATAATAGAACTAAAATAATATTATAATGTTTTAGCATTAAATTAAAAAATAAAATTAAACAAACAAAGTTGATATAGGTTAAACATCTCAAATCTATACCTAGTAATAATTTTCTTTTTAATTTCAAGCCATATTGTACTATTATAACTCAAAAAAAACCTTCAGATAACGTTTTTGTGGACTGAAACACAATTTTATACTTGCGTACATTCTGTAAATGTATAAATAAAGTATCTTTATTGAATATTTTCACCGCATAGAAGAAGTATTAACTTTATTATCAAGTTAGTTGGTAATGAAGACAATACTTCTAGATATTACGAGTTCCAATTACAACTTATCCGACAAATCTGTCAGAAATAATATATTACATAACTCTAAAATTCATCGTAGTCGGTTTGGACTACTTTTTAAAATATATTTTTTCTATTTTCAGCAATTCGTTTGGAGCGACTTCTCAGATGAATACATACCAACTGATAAAAAACATACTTTCTATCCCTCAGTCATCATTAATGAGCATTTATATGAAGTCAAAATTACTGATGTACCGGTAATACCTTACTTCCCAATAAATTCGTATTACGAATGGACTCATTACAGATTTTACGGACTAAGAAGTGCTACAGCTTACATTTTAGTATTTGATTTGTCTAACGTAGAAACTTTTCAATACATACGAAGTTTGAGAGATCAAATGGTTGAAAGTCGGGACATGAGGAATGTTCCAGTGTTAGTTGTTGGCAATAAACAGGATCTACTTTGTAGTAACACCCCATCTGCAGCAAGTGGACTGCAACAATTGGCTATAGCAGAGAGTGCTTGTGGAGACTCAAGAGAGAAAAGACGGAACATTGTGAATTTAGTACGAAAACACTGGAAGTGTGGATATGTGGAGTGCTCGGCTAAATATAATTGGCGAGTGATAGCTGTATTTAAAGAACTAATGGAAATGATAGACTCTTTAGAATGGAGTGGTGGAGGAAGAAGTGCGGAACCGCCTCCTGATTCCACAACAGGTGGTGGATCGGGCTCAAATGAAAATCGCTGTGTTGTTGCTTAGAACATTTTTCTACTATTTGATTCAAATTCTTTTTATGCTGATAAATGTTCTTGAAGTATCTTATAACTCTCAGTATGGAGTTTTGTTTCACTACTATGTCGTCCAAATAAATTTATAAATATATGCAAAAAATATCTACATAAATTACAAGGAACATAAGAATATGGCTTTATTGTTGGTTTTATTTATCTGTATCTTCATAGAACGTAGCAAATATTTTTTATCTTGAAATTATTTTCGGGATAAAATATTAAGGTAATTTGAAAATCAACAGTGTTGGCCGGCAATTCTATTACAATGTGCTGGGAAAATTTCCAAAATATTGTTAAGAACAGTGTTTGTAAAGATATTGAATAAATATTAGGTCGTTCTTCAGTTTCCAGACTAGTACTATATTAAATTTAACTAAAATCACTTAAAAAGGTTCTTAAAGGCTAGTATCTGCCATCACTGACTCCTATAGGAAGTTATTCTACCAACCTTTATTATCTACTTCGTAAAATATCAAATGTTTATAGTGTTGTGAGTCAAAACATTTCATATTATATTTTTATACGCAGCATAGTTTAAATCATTAGTAATGTATATCTACTCAAACTTTCGTTCAAACTACAAAAATATGTCCATAATTAATAGTTCATCATTATATCTTACAAAATTTGGTAAGGTTTGTTTTTGTAAATTCGTGTATTAGATTTATTTCAGGGTACTTTTACACTTTTCTACTAATATAATTCTATGTGAAGCTGCAGCTGTTTAGAATGTTGACAAAACTAATAAATTTGGTATACCTTTTAATAGAATCACAGTATCTCAAGTAAATTGCATTATAACATAAGTATTTATCGTTGTACATGTACTCATTAACAATAACAATATGTTTAGACACATATTATTGAGAACTCACTTGTACTTTTCCACAGTATTTTTTTTTTTAATAGATCTGACCGGTTTCGCCTTACGGCATCCTCAAAGGTTTACGATGACATTTACCTTACCTATACCTTTAGACGATACCTTTGAGGATGCCGTGAGGTGAAACCGGTCAGTTCTATTAAAAAAAAAAAAAAATACTGTGGAAAAGTACAAGTGAGTTCTCAATATGTGTAACAACAAATTCCACCAAGTGCCATCAATAAACAGTATAAATAGTCTAATAATGTTTAGTTACATGACTAACATGTAAATTCCTGGATCTCATTTGTAATATGAACAATATTTCTAAATTCATGTAGATTATAATGGGCTTAATACACAATTGTATGTAAATTAGATTTAGAAACTTACTCTGTGTTGTGCTTATTACCCTACGTGCTTCCTATATCGTTGTTTATTGCATAGATGTAGCATCTGTGCCTAGGGACTTCTTTATTGGTATAGTGTCAATCCAGATAATAAAAATCAATCTATTTACAATTTGTTGCATTTGTATAGCTGTTAGACTATTTTGTAATGATATATGTGTTGTACTAATGAATGCTGATAGAAGAAACACTATAAGGGAAGTTAAAGATAAATGGGAAAATTAGGTCTAATTATTATTGAAACCTGTTTGAGAAAGGTTATATAAAAGCAATATAAGATGTAGTAAGAAGTGGTAGCGTGAATACTAAGGCATTGAACTTGAAATCGAGAAACTATGAGTTTAAAGTCAACCTAGTATTATAGACGGCAAATATATGTTACAAAATATCACAAACATAAAATATTGTGTTTGGGCAAAACAGATTTAATTTGATACCTCTCAGTTAAATGCAAATATTATGAATAGTATGTACCAATTAAATACACTTCATATTGGTAAAAATGCTGTAATTTTGCAATATTACAGGCACATAAATTAATATGCCTTATTAATTTATGTGCCTGTATCATCCTGTCATCACGCGTATGTTAATGACGTGAGTGACTACAGCACAGAGGTTGATTATAGCAAATATACATTTTGAAATGAAACATTAAATGAAAACCATAATTCATTATTATTAACAGATACAAATACAGAAAAAAATACCGGGCATACGGAACTATACGTAACAATAGAAAATAATAGTTTCCAATAATGAAACTAAAAGTAATAGCTAAAAACGTGTATGATAACAAATATAATGATATTTGTAAAAAGTATAAATATTATTATTAAACACTGATTACGTACATTCGGTGCAAACATTAGGTAACTGTAATACACTTATATTATTAGCCCTTGGATAAAATTTGGAATATCTTCTCAAAATACAAGACATTTTGACTGAAAACTATTATTATAATTTTGAAGTATTGTAGTAATGTAAAAAAATAGGTTTCAAGAAAACTGCTTTTGGAAAGTTGTGATAGAAATCTAAAAAAACAGGTTTGTCGTTACTGCATTATGTCTCTGTTTTCATTACTGTACACTACTGTGTAAAAACCATTATAACTAGTGATTAATTAGTTATTGTGAACTTAATTATAATAAGGTCTAATTTTAGAATGGTTCAGCATTAATTATTGTTATTTCGTTATTACAACATCTTTGAATGCTTTGCACAGCTTTGGATATTGTGTCATATTAACTTTTATGTTTTCCAATAGAACAGGGGGCCTGTTAACATCTCCTGTTCATCCATCCATCATATTAATCTTAGTTTCTGACATTCCATAGGGTGAATCAGACTGTCAGTGTCCGTCAAAATAATAGAGATATTTTGTTCTAGTTCAAACTCTCTTGCTGTAGTGAATATATTTAACTGTTTAAATTATTAGATTTCATTCTTCTTCTACCAGATAAAGTACATAAAAATAAACGGACGACAACGATCAAAGTCCGATTCACACTATGTAAGTAAAGTAATATTGAAATAATATTTATTACTTTTAAGAACCATCTCTTACCACCAGGTAAAGCCTCAGTATTTAGGTTGTTATAAGATTCTTAGTGGCCAAATGTGTAAATTGCAGTGTGAGTCTACGTGTTACTTTAGATAATCGTTATACAAATGTTACACTGTGCAATAAAGCGTTGTGAACGATTTTAAACTTCGTTTTATTATGTTGGTCATCACTTCTTACATCATCCATCATCATTTCCCAAGTTACTACAACTTGAAGTTCTTCACGAAGGTTCTTTGCAGGGTCAGAAACACACAATTCTTGGCCAGGATAACCGCTTTCAAGTGGATAGTGTCCTTGTCTACCACCAAAGCGATATAAAACTTGAAACGAATCCCGATTATATCTACGTAAAGTCCAGGATTCACTTTTATACTTCTTCCTATAATTTGGTTAATCTACCTTATCTTTTAGGAGTGACTACCGTCTGGCTACTCAATTCAAAAAGAAACTTGAAGTAAAGACTAATCTGTCAATCTGTAGGTACATTGAATTGGAATAAAAATATTTTGATAACATCACAATAGACCAAAAGACCACTGATTACATTTATAATCGTTTTCAATATATATAATGATCCAACTATAATAGCACAAAAACGGAAAATGGCCGAAAACCTTTCAGAACACTCTCAAACTCACACATTATCTATTCAAGAAGATAGTTATTTATGCCTGCCGATAGAATAATATCATTATATAGGTCAAGCTGACCGTACTCGGGGATCGTTGAGGGTTCCAAGCGGCAACAATATTAATTGGATTTATGTCCAAACAACCACGCGCGGAAGCAAATTTCAAAGGTATAAGGAAGGGTCAAAAGAAGATAACTTCACTTTTGTTTAGAGGACCTTGAGGATTAAATATAGTACGATTGAATTTTAGTTTCTAAACAAAATGAATTAATAATTTTTGACCTGTCAGGTATATTAATTTATTCTTGTATTAATGAAACAACAATTTATTGCTAAACATTTTAATTAAAGTAAAAGTAATGGTTATTTTTTTTGTTACACCCAATTCAAAAAAAATTGGCGATAATCGAAGCGACTGCTACGCAGGAAGCATGGGTTCAATCTTCACGAAAAATCCGACGTTCAGCCACAACGCAGTTAGAATAAAAAAAGCTTCTAGGTGACAACTTTGGCTGCGACCGGGATTAACGCAAGAATGATGATGATCATTTACAGAAAAGGGGAAATAAAACTAGGGGTGTAGAAAGGTGACCCCTTTCTACACCCCTAGTTTTATTTACTCTACTCTACTCTTCGATTTATAAAAGTTTCCACCTGATACACTCCAGTACTCGTAATATGAAAGTAAGTTTCATTGAGTTAGATATTTACCATGATTATAATGAATCATCATTTCAGCCATAGGACGGCCACTGCTCCAACGGCCATCTGTTCTTCTTGCTACGTGGCCCGCTCACTGATATATCAGCTTGGTAATGTAAGAAATCTCATTTCTAATTCGATCTCATACCACATTTCTTAATAATTTCAAGTTGTTTTAGTCTGAGAATCGAGTATAAAACATATATTTTGCTCGTACTTCAAAACATTTCATACATCAATGTAAGTACTGTATTATTAAGTCTCGTGAATATGTTAAAAGGGAGCAAAAAGTACACCTATGGGAGTCGTATAAACTTATGACTATTGCTTGGATACATTTTCAACATCTAATCTTCACGAACTCGAGATGGAAACGAAATGTAAGAATTATTCTTCTTTATATATTGATTCTCATTAGAATCTTTATTTACAAAATGTGTGAAAGTTGCTCTGTTCATTCAATAAATTGTAATAAATATATTCTATACTACTACTACAAATGTGAAAGTAACTGTCCGTCTGTCTGTCTTTCTGTCTGTCTCTCTGTTTATCACGTTAGTCCGTCTGTCTGTTAGCTTTTTGGCCTAAACTACGATCAGATTTTGACGAAATTTGGTACAGAGATAGATAGATAGACCTTGTTAACAATTGTTTTAATTGGTTATATTTATATATTACTACAAAACGAAAACACAACTTAACCGTTCAATATACATATAAATTACTTTGTTACAGAGGAAAAAGTATTTATTTATGATGTTTCATATTTTGAATCGAACAAGTTTGAAGATTTATGAAAAGTTAGACGTGTATCAGTGAATTCCACGAAATTTATTGTAAACTTTAACTTCTTACAATAAGGTTCATATTGTAGAAATTGTCCTCCGTTGCGTTAACTTCACACTTTAACTGGTTTTGTTGTTTTACATGGGCGTACCCATTTCCTTTGCCTCGGTGTTACCACAACTCATAACATTTATTAATTAATACGTTATCTTGTTTACTTAGATGCCGCTCCACGCCTTTATAATACAAAGATTAAAGATTCTGGTCTTCAAATTCCTTTAGTAAAGAGCAGAGGCAAACTTCCTGAATAAAACCTCATAATTTCCGGCTGTTACAAACATGAAACAAGCTAACTGTATCCAATACTCTTCCTTTAAGTAGGCATAGGAAACTTTTAACTACCACAAATGAAAGTACAGATTGTGGTGTTGGAGGTGCAGATTTGTCATTAAATATATGTGATATTTAAACACGTTAGGTAGAAACGTTTTTGAGAAATGTAAACCATCGCATCGTCTAAATAAATGGTTGCTCTATGTATAAATTGTAAATTAAAGTATTTATTTATTAATTAAATGGAAAATAATTACAGAATGTTACATTTTTATTATAGTGATTAATTTATAATTATCTGATAATGATCAGCTAGCACCTAAAAACATAATCCTGTAGCAGCTACTATATGGTATTACAATAGTTTTAATATCGCTGAGTACCATAATCATTATATAATGAGAATGAGAGTATCAATCAGTATAAATATCTATCATCGGATCCTGGACTCCGATATTCCTGTGTGTGTGTGCGTGCGTGCGTGCGTGTGTGTGCGTGTGTGTGTGTGTGTGTGTGTGTGTGTGCTTGTGTGTGTGTGTGTGTGTGTGTGTGTGTGGGTGTTTGTTGTCTTACATTAAAATCTATGATTTTTTTAATATTATTACTTGTAATATTCATTTTGGTTCGCGCTAACGCCAAAACCTCGGAACCTCGTTGATCAATCAATAAAACGTACCGACTTGCAGTACCAATTTGGACCATAACATCATTTTGATGGAGGCACGGAAAACAAAAAACAAATGAAATTGTAAAGCAGTCAGGGTACCTACGCGAGCTATTCTCTGGAGGATTTACTCAAAAGTACATAAATTTAACAATATAAACTTTAATGCAAGAACAGTTTTTCTGTTCTTTGGATAGGGGCAATCCCCTTTCTCGATGATAGAGATTTAAGGAAAAGGGTAATCTCCTTCCTTGATAGTAGAAATTCGAAGGAATATTGTGGGTAAATTTGACAGGCGATTTAAAATATTCATCTAAGATATTTTCAGTAATAAATTATGTGTTTAACCTACAACTGACACAAAAGAGCCGGCAATAAGTATCACAAAGGGCCCTTAGAATTTGAAAGGGTCTTTATAAGGGTGTAAGGTTGTGTCATCTTTTTCATACGGATCACCGCATATCAGTGTAGGGTTCTACAGTGTAGGTGCCTTTATCCTTTACACACAATGCTTATTTTCGTATTCCGAGAAATTAAAAATTAACGTCAATATTCGGCGTAACTCCAATTTATTATCAGCCTCAACCCTTTAATATTTTAAAATGTTAATAAACCTCGCTACGCTTCGTGTGGCTTTGTATATTGGGATTGGAAGCTATGGGATACAAAGTATACGTACGAGTATAAACAACTTTTGCGTAAAACAAATTATTAATATTTCTGGTCGATTCATCAAACTCATTTGAGCCCCGTGTGGTTTATCAAATTACCTTTGGGCAATAGAATTGGTACAATACTGACTGATGACCATGTTATACGAAAAAAATCTAAGTTGATAAATATCATTATTTATATTAAAATAATAAAATGTGTCTTTATTGTACACCAAGGAGACGACAACATAATAATTATGGAAAAACAGTTTATGAGGTGAGCCTTATCGCTCTGTGGCAATCTCTTACAAGCAACAATAGGATGGGGAGAATTATCTGAAGAATACTATTTCGGGCCAATTTGGTGTACTTTTTTATGCTTCGGTCGTCAAATTACATGAATGATTGAATATATTATACCTACCTCTATATAGGTACTTAGAACATTTCATTGAAAGCACGCTACGATACTGCGGTATATCTTTCATTGACTTACGATGTCTTGGTAAGCAGAAACATGTCAGAACGAAGGGATTGTCGATTTAAATATTTACCAAGCCTTTTTTCTAACACCATTTATGTGATTAATATCTAAACGGCCTTGTTCTATATCCAACACGAAGAGAGGCTGCACTTCTTTCATATTTTAATCTAATAAGTGCTAACGCGCCAATTTCTAGCGATCCAAATAATTCAATAAATAATGAGGCATTAAAAATCTCGAATAAGAAACAAGAAAATAAGTCCTGATACCACTTTGAACGATCGTAATTAAGGTTTGAATAAAATTCCTGAGCAAAAGTGGTTATACAAAATGGAAGCACGCACAGTGGTAGACGTGCGGTCTTGCTAATGGATCACGAGGAACTACGTTATTTATGTAGTGAATAGCCGGTTGTAACGATACATTAATGGTCGTCAGTCTTTCTTTTAACGTGACGAGAGGGAAATTATAAAACCTTAAACGTTAGCTTCAACTCCTTTAACTCATTTAATAATTATTTAGGATAATTTAATTTGTATTATCACTATTATAACCTGCATGTCATTTAGTTTGTTCTTATATTAGATAACTTGAAAAAAAAGAGCGCTACTGATGGGTTGTTAAGACTTCAAACTCGGGCAACTCCCATTTAATTAAAGTTGCCTAATATAAGAAAGGCCTTGGTGGTTGAGAAAAGACCACCAAATCATCTCATATTAACGGAAAAATACTCAGAAGGTATCACTGCAAGAGAAAGAAAACCCGAAATGAAACAGTGTACCAGTCCATTTGGCCAGCGTGGAAATAGCAGGCCTAAGCCCAACATTGAAAACGGCCTATGTTCAGCAGTGGACTGCGATAGGCACATTGACAGACCAATAATTGTAGGTAGCAGAAAAAGAATACCACGACGGTAATAGGTGTTGTGCTAACGAAAAAGCTGCTAGTCTTTCCCACCAGATTATTGTAGCCAATACTTTCTAGTCAGAATACATAAAATAGTACACCTGCTATAGTAAAGATTTACATTTAGATAGAGATTAGATAGATATACATTTGAATTGTGTTTAGTAAAGTACTAAATGAGACCTCACCAAGACCCTTGGGGTCGAACTGACCTCATTTGAAACTGGTAAAGCTACTGATAACTAGTGATGCTGTGCCGTAGGCTTTGCTTTCAGGGTTGGGAGATCAAACGCCAGTCGCCAAAGAAAAAAACTGACCTCATAACACAAGCTACATTTATTTCTATGCCTGTTTTTAAGAATAACGCTAGCCATTTTTAAAGAATAATGAACAAACTAGTCATATTTATTATTCTGTACAAAAAGCTCAATAAATTCTGATGAAACTATAAACTGACCGCAAAACTGAAAATAAATTGGTAAGCCTTTCTAAAGTAGAATGAAACCGCATTTTAACAAAATACCATACTTGCCTCAAACTATTCACATCCTTAGAACTTTGCAATAAAGTTTATATTACCCTGAGAGCGTATAAATTTCAAAACAGTTTGTAACATTATCGGCGAAGTTGTAAGGAGAGGGTTATAGACGAGAAAAGTTTAGTACATTTTAGATTCAACGAATCGTTTCGTTAGTAGACTTTATGGTACGGCCAGTGCAAGTACAGTCAACAACATAGGTTTATTCAGCCAATCAAATATTGCAGTCCACTGCTGGGCATATTATGCCTTGCCTAATGTGTGTTATTGCTCCCAGTCCTCCATATGCATTTAGTCTGTTCCAGTCACCTTTTTCAGGTCGACGGTCCATTTGGCTAGGAGGCGTCCTAAATACCGTTTTCCTCCTGAGGTCTCCACTCAAAGATTCACTGTCAATCAGTTGATTAAAATATGGACATTTTACTGGTATTATGTGCATGTATAATGTAGTTTTATGATCCTCAGATGACAATTAATAATTTATTTAATGTTTTACATATTGATAACACACTTTGTCTTTCTCCACGATATGTATAATTAAATCTAACCGCTTTCGCCTTGCGGCATTCTCAAATGTAGCAATGAGTTCTACCAAGTGCCATCAATTAGTTTAAATGGTATATTTAACGTTTTGTTATTTCATACTTAATACTCAATACATTTATTGCTTTCCATAATGTAGTGCAGATGTTCATATTAAATTAGGTTACAATTACGGACCCTGTCGGGCACAGCACAATGATTGGAGAGAGGAACATTTTTCATATAATCCTACAAACTTGGAAAAGATGAAATGTCAATAATATATAATCCCAATATCACTATACAATTCAAAATTATATTTGTATTGGTTTTTATAGTGTTTTTATAGAATGTATAAGAATGATCAATAAACAAAAATTTGCTAAGTCACTTACTGTACTGTCTTTTACTGTACTTGTGAGATTTCATTTTATTTTATTTTAATATTAGGTTATTTTAATCATATTTAATGTGAGAAGCAATCCTCTATATACTAACAGCAAATAAAATTACCAGCCGGGAATATTTGATAGAGTTTTAGGTTTGAGCAGTCAAAAGGCTTCAGTAGGTTTGAAAGGAATTATTATTCATCCAGGGTTCGACTGTTTGTCTAGTCAATCCAGTTTCATTTAGCTCCAAATTTACGACTGGCAGATTTCTAGTAACCAGTCAAATATACAATTTATACTACTGAATTCAAATTCAAATTATTTCGAGGAAAATGCTGTGTAGTTTATAAGGGATTTTGAAAAACAGCGATCATTTATCCAGGGAATCCAAGTCGTTATTTTTCATACATAATGTATATGGGGAACGGGATCCACCTACGATTCTTTTTATGCAAATACTTTTATTTTACACTGAAAGTTGTTACCGTGGCCTATAGACGTTTGTAACACCTTTTAATGCCTTTCTTGAAAAAGTGTTGGGAGGGTGAAGGTTAAAAGAATTACTGTACCGCCAGCGCAGGAATCAAATTTTTCTTCACATTGATAGCACAAAAAACCTCCAGTGAACTCAGTCTGCCCTACTCACCACTGGCAGACGTACATCCCCAGTCAGACTACTCAATTGGGACGGAATTTTTGTTATTGAATTTAATTATACGAATTTTCTTTATTCTAGTGTTAATTGCAATCGTATACGGTAGTTTTCACCTTGGTGTCCAGGGTTCACGTTGGTTGAGAATTAAATGGATGAACTAAAAGCTTAGGTAGCTTAGTGGTTTAAGATTCAAATCCCGTTATTTACACTAATTCATATTTATATTGTGAAATAACCATTATAACCGTAAATATCGTCAAACGCTTTTATTTTATTGATCTTACCACACCAAATCATGATTGTGACTAATGGACAACGGCCATTTCATGAAATTAAGTTATGGCCAAGATACAATCTATAGACAGTTTAATGGGCAATTGTCGTCAATGGATTGGTATGAAGATATACTTCCCCAGTCGATAATAACAATAACTCATTATATAATCCAGGAATATTTGGATGATAAACAAGCCTGGAAATGAGCTGTTCACTCCACTTGCTACTCAGCTAAATTTTGTATCTAGACTAAGTAAATTATTGTAAATAGACCAAAAAAAAAGAAAAGCCCGCTGAGTTTCTTGCCGGAGTCTTCTCAGGTCGGGGCCGCGTTTCGAACCGGTGCGGTGGTCCATTTGCATTTGATAAAATATTGTTGATATTGACGTTTTGAAAGTGCCGTTTACTGGTCTATGCAGAATAAATGATTTTAGATTTTGATTGACTGACCAAAAACCTTATTTATTCTATCGTATATTCGATATTATATCTTTCATCGATAGCTACACATGTTCGATTGCCCTTTAATGTAAATATATATTTTGCCTTCAGTTAAGGTATTAGGTTACACACAGTCAAGTAGCTAATCAAATCGAAAAATGGAGAAGTATACTTATCCGCAATCTAGTACCCATAACATAACTTGCGTCGGTAGAGCACTGCGTAGAAAATCTTAGAATATGTACCACAATATTCTAGGTCTGATTATATGTTCCAGAAATATAAAATATGATCTTCTCAAGTGATAAATAGGTACTTTCTCATAGTGTAGGTATTTATCAAACTCATTCCGTTGAAATGTGAGCTTTTTATGTAAAGATCTTTTTGTGTTAATTAAAAGAAAATTCTTTTATAATTTACCTGAACATAAAATAGCGAATCCAACAAAACTGAAATGAGTGAAGCCATCTAAAGGGCCACTTTATTTTAGGTCAACATGGAGCTAAAACGTTTCCATTTTATTAAATTGAAAAAAAAAACATTCGCACTGAAAAATGAACCTTATTTTGTCAGTGCTAAGGTCGGGAGTTTATTCAAATGCAATATTCTATCAAGCTTGAAGCAGTTCTCAATTGAAATGGTCCGATTACAATTTGCAAATCTCGAACGTGGTTCTTGATGGTGGTCCCCCAATATCTTGTTTTTGATGGTCAATTTAGCCTGTACTCTATAGAATCTGTAGGGTAGCAAATGGGTCAATTTCTTACCATTTACTTGAGTAACAAAATCGTTGTTTATTTAGCTGGAAGATTTCTTCAGCAGAATGAAATGAAGTAATTTTTCTGGAACATAGAGTTTACTCTGTATTTAAGTATACCTCTATTCGGCTGAAGTATACGTTTCTGCTCGAAGTCTTTCTAAAAAATCTATTTATTCTATTTTCATAGCAAAAACGAACCCGTGTATCCTATGCCTCATCGTGGGGTTGTAAGATACACGTGTGTTACAATATTATTTCAATACCAACCCTTATTAAATAAATAAAAAAGAGCATTAACTTTATGATTAATGTTTATATAGTAAAAATATCGTATATTTTTCATTCAATTCATTGTGAAGAGTGTTTTTAGAAACATACCAATTCGACGTGAAATAAAACATCTAAAAATAAATTCTTTTACGTGTTTTATTTCTAATTAATACAAATTTCTAAAAAACACTCCGTACAATGAGTTGAATGAAAAATATATAATATTATTTTTAAGCCTTTTGTGCTCATGTAAAATGTATTGAACACAAATATACTTACCTATAGGTATTATACCTACCTTCACTATAAGTACTGCTACAGATTAAAAAACCAAACCTCAAAAACACCTTAAACATCGGGCAAATATCTACACAAAATGGAAAGTCTTCAAAACCTATGAAACAATAAAAATGAAAGCTTTTTATATTAATAAGAAATAACAATTCATAGTAAAGTAATTCTGCAAGAAAGGTAATCCTAAATAGTCAAATACGTATTTGAACATCATATAAAAAGGATTTCAGGGCGGTGATCACCGTTTCTGGGACAGCACCCGTAACGGTGGCGAAATACAGTCAATTTGATGACCTAAATATAAAAAATAATTGAAAAACAGAAGAAAATAATAAGCGGATACGAGGAGAAGACTTCAGATGCGACCGGGACAAACGCAAGAATGATGACGATGAAAAATTCACAGTAAATAAAATCATAGGTATTACTCGTAACTTGTCCTATAAAAAACCTTATTCATTCTTCATAATATCATTTTCTTTCTTCATATTCTTGAAAGCATCATTAACACGAACATTATTATTCGTAGACGAGGGACAGCAGGTAATTTTATGGATATTGGAATTGCGATAGTGCCAATAACTTCTAAAGCTCGAAGCTCTAACTAGTTCAAGATTGCGAGATGCAGCGGACGAATACCTAAGCGGAAATTACGATAGAGTGGAAAGTATTTTTTTTAGGACACGGCAATTTGACTTCACCCTACCTGATGGTAAGCTCAAGGCATAGCAATCAGGGGGGCCGTGTCTAGTGTTGCTAATACAATGTGCTCACGACTGATGATGATGATGATCACATAACCACGAGCCCCTCGTCAAACAAATTATATTAATAATAATTATTATAATGTACTCAAAAGCTCTAAAGGTGCGTCCAGATTTGTGACATGAACAGCGGACCGGACAGCGTGACATCAAGACAAAACGTTGAGTATGGACATAACAACTTGTGGCACATGGGCACACAAACTAGCCACCAGTCGATCGATGGTTTCATTTAAGCTATCACGCAGTTGAATACGCGACGGACACGCACTTCTGACACGGTCACGGCAATATGTTACGTTAATGTAGACCTGGCATAATATAATAAGTTTCAAACCATAATACTGACAACGTAATATAATGTGTCACGTTTGATCAATAGAATGGATGGGCCGACCCTCGTAAATGTATTATGAAGATAACATGAGATAATTAAGTTTGCGACTCGATGCTGATGTTGGACCAAACTTTACGGCTTAGTTTCCTAATTATTGTGTTGTGGTGTGCGTTGATTAGTTCACAAAAAGTGCTGATATAAAACATAACATAAACCCATGCCCATATCCCCGAAGGGGTAGGCAGAGGTGCTAGCACCCACTTTTCGCTAGTTTATGTTTAGGTCCCAATGTGGTGGCGAGGCTATTGCCATTAGCCGGGCACTTATCAACCTGCGATGAATACACGCATATAATATTCCGCAATTGCGAAGGACAAACCTTTCTATGACAATACGAAATAATTCGTGAGTCCGGGCCCGGGGCATTGGATGTTGTAGAATGACCTCCGTCCTCCATTAGCGTGGGCTTGTCACAGTGGAAGGAGCAGATGTTGGCTACTATCTCACCTCCGGCAAATAAAGATCCAAATTCTCTTATATTTTCACCCGCCCACTCCCTCTCCCCCTTCCATCTACAGTGTTGGCAACACGATCCATATACTTTCCATCAGGTTGGCCGTGTGCTAGCTTCTAAGTTGTATGAAAATAAATGATTTATTTTTGGAGTCGCTGACGTACAGTCAACAAAAGAAATACGGTATCACATTTACATACAGTATTATATATTATGATAAAGTGATACCGTTCCTCATTTGTCGACTAAAATTACTAAAATGGGGTCGTACGAAGATTTTTCTCCAAGGGTTAAACTTAGATGTTATATATATTATGAGAACACAGCTTTTATATAATTTACGTATATTACGTACGTACAAATGAGAAAAAACATCAGTAAACCCATTTATCTCACCACAGTATAGCATTAAGTTGAATTTTGTTTTTATATATAGGTACTTTATGTATATTTTTATCAGTATCTGGGTGACGCCAAAGTTACATTATTAGAAACTGTATATATTTTTCTTTCACAAACAAAACTTATTTATTGTCATCATTGTTAGTTTAGTTCTTCTAAACAATAAAACTTTCATATCAAGATATTACCTACGTCATATCTGTTGACAGAAAGTTAGAAACAAAACATCATAGTGTCCTCATAGATTTTGTTGGAAGCATCCTTTAAAATGTATGACCCTTTAAATAACAAAGTGTGGGACTATACAAGACGCCACTAAAGCTGTGCGCATGTGATATTCATTGGAAGTTCGGTACACGTTGTTGAATCATCTTCATTTATGAGTTCTATCAGAACTTTAGAAGGTACCATTTTTACATGGAAATAAATAAACTGTATGATAAGGCACCGAGAAGACCTACAGTAGGGCCTCATAATAAAGTTCACAACACTCAGAAGTTCATTCAGAAACGAGATTGAATCAGAAATGAGCAGATTCATAAAAGAACGAAAGTTGGCTATGGCAACTTTAACTGAAAACTGGGATAAGAAGTGGCAGTGGGCAGGGCACATTCACATAGAAAAAAGGACAGAAGACCTTTGAAACCCAAAGGTTCAGGAATGGAGTAGACGATGCGTAGCATCCCCCCCACCCTCGGCCAGATGCACAGGCGACATAGTCAAAGTAGCGGGTACCCGCTGGATGTAGACTGCTTACGAACAGTTCCATTGGAGGTCAATGATGAGGGAGGCTACTACTATCTTCAGTAGTAGACCTCCATATGGCTGAATTAGCGATGTAAACTTCATAATTATGATAGAATAGTATTTCATACTTATAATAATCTTCATAATTATAATTATGATACAAAAACTTACATAAGTTAATCGTAAACTGTATGTAAGTTTTTGTATTTTTAACCTGACATTTTGGACGTGACGTTATGTCCATGGTCTCGATAGAACTGAAAAGGCGAAACATCAGCGTTTGCGTTTCGCGCGGGTATTTCGAACTACCCGCACTTGGTATTCGTTTTTAGTTCGCTAACTATAGTGAATTTGAATACTGACCATCATGACCGACACTCAATACTCTAATAGTATGATAATCAACAGATTTTTTCAGTAGTATTTTTCTATTTAAGGACATTTTTGCTTAACATCTCAAATAGAAAAATATATTAATAATTAGTGCTGAATTCTTTGACATTAATTTGTATGCTTGTCTGCTATCTGAGTGCCTTTGGATAGTTGCTTCCATTTTCTTAATGAACGACCTATTTAACACAAAAATAATGCATAAATTGGATAAACATTTTCTGATCAAACGAACAACTCTCCAGATTTATATTCATAAATGTAAATCATCTTTAACGATTCCTTGTGTGAAAATTAAGTTAGTTTCCAAATTTATAACTTAATCAAACGGTTAAATTATGAATTTGCCAACCAACCTACGTCATCCTTGCAGATTAATTAATCCGTAAATCCTATTAGCGGTGTGCCATCGTCGATATTTTGGCGGAGCAATATTCAGGAGTATTGGAAAGTTCAAATCTTACTCTCTGAAACCCAAAGTCCGATTCGCCTCCTTTCTGTAATTTGCTTTTGTTGACTTTAAAGAAAACGACAGCCGTGGTGTAATAAAAGGTCTAAACAACTATACTATATATAACTAGTCTAACATATGAAATAGCCGATATTTACAGATTCAGTTCGTTATTCCTGTAATTTAATAGCTATTTGTACTATTTATGTTTTGTTTGAAAGTTGATCTCAAGATTTTACAACTTTGTATTAAAATTATGTTTTTATTGACCGCTAGATAAATAAATTCTATCTTCAAAAACATTCGACTTCAGGTTTCTCTTACATTCTGTATATATTTTTTCTACAGTTTCTAAATTGAGAACATTAATAATTAATGTGTATTGTACATGCCATTATTTAAATAACCCACTCAAATATGTGTAACATGTTGCTTGTTTGACAGTAAACATCGTTATCTTTTCAAAAGACAAAATCTCTTTGATAAAGGTAATGAAGCTTTTCGGGAATGTAAATCTCTGTTCCTTTGTTATCCGATGACACTTTCATCACATTTGTTCTGATGGTTAAGGGAAATGAGCAAGAAAAGGCCTTTATTTACAGCCCCTATAGTTAGATTAAAATCAACAAGCTAACATCCTTTATAGTCACATCCTTTATAATCACTTATAAATATGTCATTTGAATTTTTTTTTTAATAAATATTGTAGGACAATCTACACAACGCCACCTAGACCCATGGTAAGCATAGCTTAACTAGCTTGTGTTACGGGTTCTAGAATGCGGATAAACGTACTTAAATACATTTTTTAACTTAAACACCCAGACCAATGTAGGTATTCATATTTCATACACACACATATTTGTACTTAGCGGGAACCGAACCCACACCTCCTGCGTAGCAATCGCTTTCACTACCGCCACGCTACGGAGGTCATCAAGTCTGTAATTTATTAACATCTTTATTAGCAGTATTAAATTAATCTTACTTTGTAACTTCCATAGTATAAATCGGATCGTCAGCTGGTGTTTCATAGTTAAACTGTATCTCTTACTATAGTGGATATATTATATTTATTTGTATAACTAGCTGACCCGCGCAACTTCGTCTGCGTCACCCCGTTTTTGCAACATTTTTCACTTCTACTCCGCACCGGTTGGTTGTAGCATGATGTTATATCCTTCCTCTCCAATCTCTCTATCTATTAAAACAAACTGCATCAAAATCTGTTGCGTAGTTCTGAAGATTAAAGTATACAAAAGTGATATAGATAGGGACAGAGAAAGCGACTTTGTTTTATACTTTGTAGTGATTTATTAGAATTTGCACCTTATCTTACATAATACAGTACACAAATTTTAACGGACGATAAACGGTTCGAGCTCGTTTCACACTATAAAGTAAGATTGAAATAATAATATTACTTTTAAGAAAATTATAAGGCCAGAGCCAGAGCCAGAGATGAAATATCAAATTAATTATATTGACATTAGGAAAAACATTAACTACAACATTGATTAAATCTTCACAATACATTGTGCTGTTCTGATTAAATGCCATGTGTTTTCAACTGCTGCTTGTTCTCAAATTCCAATACCTCATTTATAGATTCCTCATTGAGTATTCCGAATGCCTGTAGACGGTATTGTTGTGTCTTAACTATTTAATTAAATACGAACGTATTTTCCTAAAAAGTTTGCAAATTTCATATTTATCGTTATCATTAAAATACCTCATTTTGTTAAGTCCCTTATTCCCCCCTTATTCATTCACTTCGATCGTAAATTCGAACCCTCGTTGTGTTACACTTTTTATCCTCTGTATACAATAGTATATCATTTTTTACAATGGGTTTATGTCATCCGTTTTCCTTTATACAAATTTAATTGCAATTGCGTTCAAAACACCGGAAATTTTCAATCCATGTAACAATTTCGGTTCTCCAAAGGTGGGAATATCTGTCATTAATTTTATCATATCATTAATTTCGCGCATGTGATGTGGAGCGTGACTTGGACTTTGATTAAATTTATGGTTAAGATTCTGGTATAGAATAATAAATAAATAAATAAATAAATAAATATAAATAAATATTCTAGGACAATCTACACAACGCCACCTAGACCCATGGTAAGCATAGATTAACTAGCTTGTGTTACAGGTTCTAGAATGCGGATAAACATACTTAAATACATTTTTTTTTTTTGTAAATACATACATATTATACATAGAAACACCCAGACCAATGCAGATATTCATATTTCATACACACAAATATTTGCACTGAGCGGGAATCGAACCCGCACCTCCTGCGTAGCAGTCGCGTTCACTACCGCCACGCCACGGAGGTCGTCGAAGGAATAAAGTTAGTGAAGGAATAAATGTTGAAGAATTAAATTTTTCGATTCGATCATTACTGCAAGGACTAAATTCTGACAAGCGTTAATTTGACAAAACGAATTACAATATGTCTTCAACTTTATTTTGAACGGATTACACTAGGTACAGTAAACCTTTTTTTGACAACTTATTATAAGTAACAGCTAGTTAAATGAATTTAACGGTACCTAGTACTAGTAAAAACTGAGGTAAATTAGGTGAAGCACGATGCCCAAGCTGAATGCGATATTAGAGCTCTCTAAACAGCCTAACCCTGTGGGTATACATGCATCACAAATATAAACCCTTGTACGATAAGCACAAAATACAGAGTACAATCTTTTATATTCTCATAGCACAGACAATGAAATACTAAAGCTTATAGTCAGGTCATTTTTTTCTCTTATCAATAGCTAGTTTGAAAACTGCTGATACGACAACTTTAATAAATCAGGTCAGCCCATATCTGCACCAACATAATACAGTGTTGGACCGCTGCCAGACGCTGAATAGTTTCTTGCTTAGCTTATTATTTCCGATGAATTGATACGAGAGTAGACAAAAACACACATTAATTCCGCAGACAGAACTAGGGGTTTAGTGAGTCATGTTTAGATACTTTTTTTTTTTTTTTTTTTTTTATCTATGGCACGTCAATTTGACTTCACCTCGCCTGATGTTAAGCTGAAGGCAAAGTCCCATGAAAGAGGGTCACCATTGCAAACACGTTCAGTGCTACAATGGTGGCGCTCAGCTTGACGGCCTCATCAGATGCTTTTTCACGCCCCGCTTAAAGGACCCGGGACTGTAGGAAAGTACTTGAATAAGTAGCTATAGGATTAAATTCAAAGGTTTACTCGTGGTTATTCAGTACCTTATAGTTCTGTGGGTAATAAATATTATTAATATACATTATTTCTTAAATAATTGATAGAGAAGAAAATTTCTTTAGTGCATCTTGTTAGACATTGTAGGATAACCAACAATAAAAAAAGTGAAAACGACAATGAAACAAGATTTTCAGGTCAATGGATTAAAGAACGATTCCACGTCGGATTATAGAACCAGATTCAAAACCCGGTGATTTTAAAAACTATGCCTAGTGTTCCGTCAGTGTAGTGTTTCGTAACAATGGCGATATGGGTGTAGTTAAACAAGAAACTTCACCCTCCGCTCAGCTCTCAGAGTCATGACAACGCATACTATAGATGATTATATAATGATACTCCAGTCAGCTTGTGACCACGGCTAGTGCAACTTAGCCAAAACGTCAAGCAAATCAAAAGGTAAATTATTGTATTTCCCAATGATCGCGTTAATATTTTTTTCTTAAGTTAATAAATTATCGCAGGTTTATAAGTGCCTCGGAGAGCACATTAAGCCGTCGGTCCCGGTTGCCATACAAACATCTATGGCAGTCGTTACGGGTAGTTGGAGCCCTCAAAAGTCCAACCAGCCTAACTTGGAACTTCGATATCGCCATTGGTCATTAGACCATTGGTTGTGGAGGTCAGATGGCAGTCGCTTCACGGAAAATATCGAAATTCAGCCGCATCACAGTTAGACAGGAAAGCCGACCCCAACTGAGTTGGGAAAAAAGGTTCAGGGAATGATGAATGATCGCGTTAATATTCGAGTTTCACTCAACATGAATCAAAACGACAAATTCAACTGGTAACCGAAAGTTTGTAATAGATTTAATTAGAAGTTTCAACTTCATTCTAAAATATTGTTTCTATTCATTGTCATTGGATACAATCTAATTTAAATAATCTCGGCTAAAATATATGTTTTAAATCGACAACCTTATCTTTCTGAAGTTCCCAAATACCACATCGAAAATGTTGGTTAAATTTTTAATGCTAAATACGTCGAAACATTGTAGAGGCTTCGAATTCACAAGCGTTGATTTTGTCCCTCTGTCATACCAAGTTTAACGTTAAACCTATTTTGAATAAGAGTCGTTGGAAATCCTTTTCAGACGGTTTAATGTTTTGTAGGGTGCTACCGACGAACTGAACAATTTCCTTTCATGTCTGTAAAGCGGGAAGTAAGGGATTACTGAAGAATTAGCATTGATGAAAAGTATTTGTAGAGATGCAAATGAATAAGGTGGTTTGTCAGCAGAATTTTTCTTAAATCACGATGAGCCTAGGAATAAATCTAAATACATTTGAATGTATTTAAATTTAGTTTCGTTAACAATTCCAATAAAAATACTTACAGAATTCTCTGCGTTCTCCATGTTGATATTAAGTTCAGTTTTTATTTTAATGAATTTAATAGTGATTTCAATAAAATATTTTTTCATCTTTCATTTTATATTTTACGACTAATTCTATGAATGAATTTCAACTAGTCTGAATTATTCTTATGAATACATTTTGATAAAGAATCGTAACATAAAAATTATAAAAAAGATTTGGAAATAAAAGGCCGTATTTTTTCGAATCAGATAGTTTTATCTACCTTTTGAATGTTCACGATATTCAGAGATGTAATTCTTTTAGTGACTTGTACTAGCGTATTACTGTCATTGGCTCAAGATTTAAGACCAAAACATTCCTGATTTACGACTGAGATTTCCTTTAATATGCTGGCATGTCTACCCGTTTTACCAACAAGATTTAAAATGTTTTATTGTATATTGGAGTAAAAGGATCTAGGGTATAATATACCCTAGAATATACTTGAATTATGTTTATTTTCATATCTTCACTATTAAATATTAAAAGAGATACTAAACATTGGAGATATTTTAAAAAATGAGCAAAGCTGAAAGCTAACTAGTAGTAAAACAACTCTTATCTGTATTTCTATTGGAATTCGACTACCTTGGTGGGGAAATGAATATAATTTTTCAAGTAGAATGGTACTGAACTACAAAACTTCCTTACTATACCTAACTATAGATTTTTAAGAAATTCTTGACTAATGCTCTAAGTAATATTTTGATTCCAGCTACTACTTTGCAGAAAGACCTTTGTCTTCAATGAGTGCTACCTGGAGGTGAAAGGCGGAATCTTCTGTTACTCTAGCAGAAGCAGGCTGCATGAGGACATTGTGGTACACACACCCGATGCACGATACTTAATAAAAAGCTACAGCTTGGCAAATTAATGATCTAATACAATACAATCGAGATACATGTTGTCTCTCTTGTCTTTAGAGTGAAATACTATAGTATGTTAATAATTGGTGATAAGAATGACTTATTAGTCTCCATAATTTACATGAAACCGATACTTTCAAATCAACATATTTTAGTACCAGTAGATATGCCGATGACTGAAATACACGTTTCTTTAAAAAATGGTTCAACTGTATGTCACCATTACCGCTGCTCTGAAATATAGCACCTTGTGAACAATGTTAAATTTATAGCCAGCACATAAATTATCGCGGTAGTAACTTTCGTAAACGATTTATTTCATTGCCTCTCACGGGTCTCACTCAAGGGGAAACAATAACTGCCCAACACCGTCAAGCATATAGGTAATATTGACAGTAAATTGTATCATATTATATCACTATCACTCTCACTACATAGTATAAAATAAAGTCGCGTTTTCTGTCCCTATTTTGCTTGTCCCTTTGTATGCTTAAATCTTTAGAACTACGCAACAGATTTTGATGCGGTTTGTTTCAATAGATAGAATGGTTAAAGAGGAAGGTTTATATGTATATAACATCATGCTACGACTAACAGGTGCGGTGCAGGAATGACAAATGTTGCAAAAACGGGGTGACGCAGACGAAGTCGCGCGGGTCAGCTAGTTCATAATAATACGGACTGGTATTAATAAAAATGTACTAATTTTGGATGATATTTTTAACTGACTTCTAAAAAAGTAGGTAGTGCTCAATTCGGATGTTTCTATTGTTCAGTATTGTACGCGTTCTTTTGTGTTTGAAAAGGGTATATCCGGAATTAAAACATTTCAATTCTTTAATGATCTAATAAGGGGTTTCAGATACAGACTACGAAACACTTCAAAAGAAACAAATATCGGGATATCAGCCGCGATTGCTGCAATCACATTGCATTTTTTATGCAAGTGTTTTGAATATTCAGCCGCGTTCATGGACTGACATGGACATGACATGGACATGCCACGGTAGCCTAGTGGAATGGGTAATGGACTGCTGAGACGAGGTCTCAGGTTCGGTCCCAGGTTTTACCATGGCACACACCAATGACTTCTCGGTGCTTTTCGAAGTTATGTGTGTATTTATCGCAGGATAATAAGTGCCCGGTTAATGGCAATAGACTCGCCACCTATTGCATTGGGACCTAAACATAAACTGAAGAAATGTGGGTGCTAACACCTCTGCCTACCCCTTCGGGGATATAGGCGTGAATTTATGTTATGTTATGTCTACAGTTCTATTAAATTTGGTATTATCACTCACATTATATGACAAGAATCATAAACTATTTAGGGCTCAGGTGCGAAATTGACTTGAAATATTACAGTATTACTAGGTATTTGATATTCTAGTAGTATATTATTGGATATTCTGGTAGTTTGTTCTTTCATTTTATTTTATAAACGTATACCAGAAATACTACCAGGGACTTTCAGCTTCGGGAGTGTTTCCCTTACACCCTGTATATTTTTAGCTGTTGCCCGCTGTTATCACCACGAAATATATCCTTTACAAAGGTCTAATCTACCGCTAAGAAAATTTCATCAAAGCCGGTTTAAGCCGGGTCCACATTTATGACACGAACAACTGCGTGGAATCGGTACAGGATATTATGCCGTTAAGTGTAGATGGAAAAACTAGTGGTCGTGTCATCACAAACTAGAGTTACGTTGATACCACAAGTTCATTAAGCTCCGCTTTCACGCAGTTAAAATACATTCACATTATGAAACTGACACGCGCTTTTTGATACGGTCACGACTAAATGTGACGTAACTGTGAACCTAGCATTAGAGCTTAGCATTACAGACAGACAAAGGGACAGAGTAAGTAACTTTCGCATTTATAATATCGCATATATAGTCTTTTAGTATAGGTGTAAATAAATTGTTATGCCAAACCCATTTGGTAGTATAACTAGTTACAAAACTCAAATTAAACTAAAAACTTTTATCATTTACACAACATTCAGATAACTTTGGCACACATGGGAATAGAACTATGACAAACTACAGAACTATATTTCCGAATGAACAATAAATTTGATATTAAACTTTAATTTGATGCAGCATACCTGAGGTCCAAGTGGAATTACGTTTCTCAAACGCGTGATTTCAATACTAGCAATTTATAATGGAGGAAGGTTTTTTTTTTTTTAAAGAATATTAGCAACCGTAGTTACTAATATTCCCTTTAACCCCTCCAGCTAAGCTCAATGGCTTGTGTTAGGAGTGGATTCACGTCGGTAGTGTAATGGCCAGGATTCGAACCCTGGACATCTCGATCGTAAGGCCGACTCCTTAACCACTGAGCTACCGCCGCCGCTTGTGCTAGGTGGGAGAGGGAAGGTTAGAAGTTTCTGTACTGTCAGTGCCGAATACAAAGAAGGGTTTCTCGCTCTTCCCACTGACAACATAAAGTCTCTCCATTGAGCTCTGGCTACTATAATCACCGCCAGAAACACAATAGAAAATTTACTTTTATTATTATTAGCCGCTGTATTCTGTACGGCGAATGTATATCCCCAGTCGAATAGCTCAAATAGGACGTCTAATTTTAATTAAAAAAAAATACATCACACATTTTGAAAAAGTTGCGTTACTGAATCCCTGAGTCTTTGTCAATTGACAAAACACAACTTAAAATAATTATGAAAATAAAGTATGACTCACACACGCTACACCGAACCGGGTCCAAGCCGAGTGTCAGCCATGCCTCGATTGTTTCCGAGCCTCGGACAACACTCGGTTGCAACTCGACATATCGTGAATGTATCTATTCAAAATATAATGTATTTTTAGAAGATTGTGCGACGGGAGCGAATCATCCCCACATATTATGCCTCCTCCATCAGAGCTGGTTGGGGTGGTTATCTCGGATTCGAACCGACTAAAACACATGTCGTTTCTGGGTCCGTAGTTGCGTATGATTGTCGGTAGATGGCTTCCACCATCGCCCCAAAGATGGTTGTAAAGAAGAATTTCAAATGATTCCGACGAGGCTTCGTGACTTAGCGGTCAGAGCGTTCTCTGGTGTCAACGGTCCAAAAGGTTCTCCCTGTAAGGAAAAGATCGCGGGTTCGAATCCCAACGAAGCATTCACTATGTCCTATCTAAATTTGATTTGAACAGTCAGTATACTAATGGCCTTTCAAAAATTTCAGT
Organism: Pelosia muscerda; assembly: GCA_963691645.1. Taxonomy (NCBI): domain Eukaryota; kingdom Metazoa; phylum Arthropoda; class Insecta; order Lepidoptera; family Erebidae; genus Pelosia; species Pelosia muscerda. The sequence goes on from OY829118.1 coordinate 5,153,853, forward strand.
ACATTAAAACTAGACATTTTTGATCATCCAAAAAGTGCTCACAGCGCTTGAAGTGTTATACCATGACGGATGGTGGAAATGACGTGCGTTCTATGATTTTCTTTCACCCAATAAAACAACTCGTGATATTTCCTTAAGATCACGTCATACTTCTTTATCTTGTTTATTACAATCGTGAACAAAACCTTGTTAACTGAGTGGGCAATTTATAGGATAAGACCCAATGATGTTTTCTTTTGTAAAGCTCCATTTATTCTGTTTGAATCCCATGTTTACAAGAGTCTTATTTCTTTTTTTTACCACTTAAGTGGGCAGATAAGTTACCTACTTAATTGTGTAAAATATTATGTTATGATTCTATTTAAGTACGTATATTTGGTAAGAGTTCCATTTATCTGACGATTTTCCCTTTTGAGGTACGGAAACCCATTTCAGTATTTTGACTCTAAAATTATCATTTCTTGTGAATAATTTAAGCGATTTTGTATCCATACATGTGACGCTAATAAAATCAATATGTTGTCGAAAATAGGAATCAACAAATTTGCCAAAATCAAATCAAATCACATTCTGACAGAATCCATTAATAGAGTTCGTTCGACTCTTCATACAACCTTCAGGAACTGTAATTGAGTTTCCTTCACTCATTTTTTAGGTGAATAAATAAATCTTAATAAGGAGGAAGGAAGGCATAGGGAATAAATTAGTAAGACAGGTTATTTTATATCACTTAGGTGACTGACACAGCCCACCTGATGGAAAATGGTTACCATGGCCGGAGGTTTTTACCACCACGGGCGTTACACTGCCACGACGATGGCGCAAAAAGTGCCACCCCATACCCGGGGGCTAACCGAGGTCCCTACACCCGAAGGGGGTCCTCTCTCGAGAGAGGGCCCCGGGTCTGCCGGGGTGCGAGGGATATGTTCGCTACTATCTCACCTCCGGCAACTAAAGACCCAAAGACGACGTGCATTTTAATTGGTTCGAATCCGACATAACCTCCCTCACCAGCTCTGGTGGGATTGGTATCTGTGGGGATTACACACACGAAAAAAAAGGAGACGCCACACTCCTGTAGAGTAAAGGGGAGAGGGGGGAGAGGAAGTATAGGTCAAGTGAGTTTTAGTGCTGAAGACAAAGCAGGGTTTCATACTATCACATAGCAGTATTAGCTAAGCCCTCAGTCTTCCCATTGACAACACAAAAGCTCACCAGTGAGGTCTGGCTAAACGCTCACCGCTGAAAACGCAGCACAAGGTGTTTTTAGCTGCGGTATTCTGTAGGGCGAAGGTACTTCCCCAGTCGGACTGCTCAATTAGGACGGGACTATGGAGGTATGTTTCTACAAAAAATATCTAACTTTTTTTTTTATACTATAACACCTATATCCCCGAGGGGTAGGCAGAGGTGCTAGCACCCACATTTCGCCAGTGTATATTTAGGTCCCAATGTAATAGGTGGCGAGCCTATTGCCATCAACCGGGCACTTATAAAGCTGCGATAAATACACACATAACTTCGAAAAGTATCGCAGTCATTGGTGCGTGCCATGGTAATCCTGGGATCGAACCCGAGACCTCGTCTCAGTAGTCCACCACCCATACCACTAGGCTACCGCGGTTCTATCTAACATATTTTTCGCATTTTAGGTCACACATAACACAAGGAGCATGATAAGCTTTGCTTTCTTTGGGTTTGGGTAAACGTTTTTTAGGGTTTAAAAAAAGATTCTATACATTTTTACTTTTAATAAATAAATATTCAATAATATCATTAACAGAATAGGTACCTACGTCTTCACTTCATCTGAGAATTTTACTTAGTATTACACAAAAGGCAGAAAGAGGCACACTTCCTGTGAAGAACAGCGCAATATCCGGTAGCGTTGAACACTTACTGGCACAAAACTCTATGCTTTCAACAAGACAAGGTTTGCTCATTACATTTCCTTTTTATTAATCGACTTCTAATAGGTTATCATACATTTTCATTAATAGTATAACTGTAATTTATATTAGGTCGTTACATATTATGAAATTGCTGTTTTGTTTGGAGAAATTGGAGGAAATCCCATTTTCAGTAAGTACTAACATTTAATTTTAAGCAAAATTTTTTGTGTTTTTTAGGAATGTCAAATCCAATTTTTTTTGTATTCATAAGACAACATTATGTAAACAGCAACTTCTATTACATTTTTTAAAAGTGACAGCTGTAAAAAAGTAATACAAAATTTATCATCAAAATGGATAACATTTGGGAAGTATTTGAAGATCGAATTAAATTTAACGAGAGTTCAATAAAAAAAAAATACAGCGTTGTAAAATCTTTAAATCAACTTCCAAACAAAATATAAATAACGAAAATAGCTATTAAATTACAGGAATAACGAACTCATGAATATGTTGGAAAATTTCGGCAATTTCATATGTAAAGATCTATTATTTTTTTGTTTAAAAATATAATTTATAAAATACTATACTATACTATATAATACTATGCATTCTAATACTAATCCCTCGTCTCACAAAGAAATATGTTGTAAACAAAACTTGTTAAAGATTTGTCAAAAACTTGTAAGTATAAGACCTGTCAGAATACAATAATTGGTTTCGTAGATACATTAAAACTGTTTCAAATAAGTTGTACACAAGCTTACAACACATTTTACATTTACACTGAAGTAAGCGTAAAATATATGACAAAGGGTATAAATTTATAAATAGCTTAGTGGACTAATACGTTTGTTCTGTACGATTTAAACCTTAAATAAGACCCCAAGTAAGTAAGTGTATTAGTTTAATATAATATGTGTAACCATATTTATGTATCCGAGCCCCTCTGTCATAGCATCGCCTGTAAAGGTACATAGAGCACATTTTGTGTCGTGACGGTTCAAGTTATATGTCGCTAACTATACTTACCGAAAACTGAAACTATCCACATTAGACAAATCGTCACTTCGTGAACATTATAGAAGTGAATAACTGTAAGCAGACATAAAAGGAAAAACGCCCATGTGCGCCGAGCCGATCACTTAAAGGTTTAATAATGTTGTTGTTTGGGATCATTTTTCTTTGAATTTTCGAAGTCATTTACGCCCTTTAACCTTTCAACGGTCGATATTAAGGTGCTTTAAGAACAAGACTAAGATGATGAACCTTTTTATCGCAAATTGAAAAAAGGCATGCCTTCCGGAACGAACCTTCTCATTTCAATTTTACCATATGTAGGCCACCAGTCCGTGGTGTGTTGTGACCACATGAAAGGATTGGCATCGTATTTGTAATCTAGTTTACCATACATAGCAATGGTAAATTCAGCGTAGAATGAAAAACTAAATTTGAACTCCATATACGCAGTCGACCTGAAGTAATGGAAGCACTCTAATCTGAAAAAAAAGATTAATTTTACACATATTAATACTTATTTAGACAGCCCCTGAGGTGTGATGGTAGTGAACGAGACTACTACGCAAGAGGTGCGGGTTCGATAAAGTTTATTGATTTTAGGACACGTCAATTTGACTTCACCCTGGCTGATGGTAAGTTGAAGGCAAAGTCTCAGGAACGAGGGTCACCTTTACAAACACGTAAAGTGTTACAATGGTGGCACTGAGCTTGACGGCCTCATCAGATGCTTTTTCACGCCCCGCTGAAAGAACCCGGGACTGTGTAGGAAGAGGGAAACACGTGCGCCAGCATGGAATTCCAAGACTTAATGGTGCGGCAGAGGAAAAACTTACCACTAAGCGAAGCTAAGCACTAAGGATATTTGCCTATTTGCATGCCTTTTTTTTATCGTGCGAAAAATCCTCACGGATACAGACTCCCCACCGGAGCCGGTTGGTAGGTTATGTCGTACTCGAACCGACTAAAACGCACGCCGTCTTTGGGTCTTCAGTTGACGGAGGTGAGATAGTAGCCAACATATCCCTCGCACCCAGGCAGATCCGGGGCCTTCTCTTCGAGATGACCCCCGTCGGGAGATGACCACCGTCGGGGGATGACCCCCGTCTGGAAGGATATTATGCCTGAAAATATCAGTACTGACTTTTCAAGTTCGCCAGTTCTCGCTTGCCAGAGTGCCCTGCCTTCCATGTCTCGGCTGCAATGATTTTCTACCCACATGACGGCATTGGTTCTGCGGGCGACGCGTAGGTTTACTTCGCCGCAGTAGAACGAAGCGTGTTGAGTTACACTTGCCTAAACATAAACATACGTTTTCAACTCAGTGGCCTACTGGCCGCAAGTAATCTAACGCCTATAGACGTCCATGTTTATCGAAAAAGATGGATGGATTGTGTGAAAGAAGATATGGCAAAGAAGGGAGTGACTGAGGAAAAGACATCCAATAGGAATGTATGGAAGAGAATGACATGTTGCGCCGACCCCAAATAATTGGAACACGGTCAGGAAGATGATGAAATGCCCATGTTTCTGCTCATGTACCTAGAATTGGCACAGTCTAAGACGTGGAATGTTATGAAGGAATTTTAGACACTATGGGCATCGGTCTTACTTTATAAGTGGTTTATAGTACCATAGACAAAAAGTAGCAGTTTTTTTAAATGATTTTTAAATGTGCTTTCAGCTATATCTCCATTGTACTGATTACATACTTACAAGATAGTATCCCTGTATAAAATCTCTATCTCCAAGAAATAGACTTGTATCCCTAAATAAAGTTCTGCCACGGTCTTTCGGATCGCAATCACCAAGGTACCTCGGCAAAACGAGCTTAGCTGCAATAAAAATATAACAAATAAAGTGTAATTGCAATTGGTGGAAGCTGGGCTAGGTCTACCTGGCGATGATACGAGCGCTTGAGCTGCCGCCGCCTCCTTCAGCGAGCAAGCAAAGAACGGAGACGACGGAACGGGTTCAGAGGGGACTTCGGACGCGCACAGCCCTCCACTGACCTGTATGACCTGTCCCACACTGACCTCCGTAATCCATGAGCGCGGGCATGAGGGTGACGGGTGGAGCCGCGCGCCAAATGCGCCTCCCCATACCCGTAAACCGTAATTCGTATACCCGAAGGGAGTCATCTCAAAACAGAGGGCCTCGGATCTAGGGTCGGCCTGGGGTGCGAGTGATATGTTGGCTACTATTTCACCTCCGGTAACCAAAGATCCAAAGACGTACGTTTTAGTGGGTTCGAGTCAGACGTAACCTTCCCAATCCGCGGGAACTTTTCGCACTATAATAAAAGGCCTTCCAGGAACTACCACGGGGATATCACACACATTCATTACTAGGGCATAAAATGTAATATATCCTGCAAAAACCCCAACTGCTGCTGAAAAGATCAAAACAAATCAAATAGCAGGTGGTGCCCATTAATTTTCTTTCGGTTTGCGATTGCCCAATGGGTACCACCTGCTATCAAAATATTTATCTTTTTCGGCAACATTCGGTTTTTTCTATTAAATTCATCGGGATATTTACCATGTTTGTTTATTTCTTTGAATAACCGATATTTCGGCGCTGTTGCAAGTTGCAAGGGTAAAAAAAAAACGGTTTTTTTTTGCCATATTTTTTTTTAATTAGCCAAGAACATTCTGTATCTCCAAAGTCACTTACCTGGAAAGAACACAAGCTTAGTAGGTGATAGTCTACGTAAACCCATTGATAGGTCTCCCTCGCTATCATCATCGAAGTCTGGGAGGGCTATGGTTCGTATAACATCATTCATCCATGGCAAATAGTCCACTATGCTTAGAAACTTTGTAGGTGCGGCACAACCTGGTCCTCTTACGGCAAAACCGATCTGTAAGAAAACAATCCCTGTTATTGTGGCCAACCGTCCACCCGTACAGACCACCTGGGTGGACCGTGGTAAAGTTTATAACAGTTGTATTGATCAGTAAAATATTAACTTACCAGTTGCCAAAATCCCCAAGATTGGCGAGTTATGAGTGCAGTTCCTGAGTCCCAGATACAAGCAGATGTGCTATTCACGGATGAAGCACATAATGGGTTCGTGGGATTCATTTTGTCGTAGTGCAGCTATTAAAATATTTTTTATTATTAATTATTATTTTATTATGCTATTAAAATAGTGAACGAATGCTCAATGAACCAGTGACCAGTCTCTTACAGGAATAAGAAGATGTCGAAGGTTCAAGTCTCATGTAGACTTTAAATTTTTCGAATTTTAAACTGATTTAAAAAGTTAGTATATTAATCCTCCTAATAAAGCACAAAAACCTCTTTAAATTAATTGCGTGAGGTAATGAAAAATATATTTAAAAATGATTGGAACTTCGTTCGTTGCCGGCAATTCGTAGGATTATCGGAAGGCTCCAATATCGCCCTCTAAGACGTGAAGGATAATTGCGAATGTTTAAGACGGATCTAGTAGCTCAGGTGGTCAGAGTGTTCTGTCTGTTCTTACAGGCAGAACACTGGTAGTGGTTCAAATCCCGTTCATTCACTTCACTTCTTCCGATTTCAAATCAATTTTTAATTCTTTACTGATAATAATGAAACTGGCGGCGCACGAAAAGGGCGGAATGATTGATATTTGACTGCCTGTATGGCGTGGCAGTAATAAATGCGATTGCTACGCATTGGCGTGGATTTGATGCCCGCTCAAAGTAAATATATGTATGATTACATGTCTATTTGCATTTCCTTCGATAGAAGGAGTCATAACTCCATAAAGACTGTCAAAAATATTTACGATATCATAATATTGTATAACTGACCTGAGACTCAAAATAAAATTGATCACACTCCCTTTTGTCGACAAGGTTCATTTTGCGTGTTTCCTTCTGGAGATCACCCGTAACTGAAACGTATTGTCATCATTTTACGGAGGCTATACACCAGCAAATTGCCCTATATGTTTGACAAGAGATGTAATATAATTGACATTCTCGGAAAGGACTACACCAAACCAGAGGATTACATGCACTAAAAATTAAGAGAAAATGTCACCCAAATTGAAAAGACTATCCTCTTCAAACATAGGAGCCAAGTTAGGATCGGGACAAAGGTCCAACTGTGTCGTAAAGTCCGCGATAGCTCCAGAGCACGCATCTCAAATCAAGATCATCATCATTCTCTGAACATTTTCCCAACTCAGTTGGGGTCGGCTTTCCAGTGTAACTGTGATGCGGCTGAACTTTGATATTTTCCGTGAAGCGACTGCCATCTGACCTCTACAACCAATGATCCAATCTTCTGTCTTATCGACGGCATTTTGAAGTTGCCATCGTGGTGTAGTAATTTGTTTCACGGCAGCGCCGCTACTCACGAAGAGGGCCCGAGCATAGGTTTCGCTCTTTGGGAAGGCTTACTACGTCCCCATGCCGAATGGCGATATCGAAACAACAAGATAAGCAGAAGTATATCTTCTAATGGATAAACAGGAAGGGAAGTAACAAAATTAGCTGAGCTAACTAAATCGGGGATCGTGGGTTAGGCAACTATGGAAAGTTTTAAAAATCACAAATTCTTACCATCAGTTAACTTTACTGCGTGCATGTCAACGTACGCGCCAATACCTGCCATTGGCATGCAAACTGGTTTCACAGGGGCTGAAATAAAGAGATATCATGAACACCTCTTACCCTACATATAGTCGAACCTACCCTAGCCCACTAATATCTATCAATAAGTGAAAAGAAAAGAGATTGTCTTATTCCATTATGGAACTATGGAACTACTGTAATTTTTTCGCCTAGCAATTACATGGAACCTGCTAAATTCTAGCAGGTAATACCATTGACTATTTTTTTTTTCTCTCTAAATAATTCCATAGCATTGATTATATTCCAGTAGTACTATTGTCTAGTTCCATTAGAGAACTATTTTTTATCGTATGCAAAATCCCCATGGAGACAGTGGTGCCGGAGCTGGTGAGAGTGGTTGATTATGTCGGACTCGAACTAACTAAAATGCAGGCTGTCTTCAGGTTTTCGGTTGCTGGAGGTGAGATAACAAAAGACCCTACATCCTGGCAGCATTTTTAGCGGCATGATACTGTCAGTAGGGGCTTAACGCAAGAACACTTCATTTCCTCACCCATGTATTCACTGAAGTCAGCCTCAAAATGGTTCACGATGCTCACTAAGGCTAAAGTAGCTGAAGTAATGCCCTCCGTGAATTCCGGATGTAGCATGTACTCTTTCACTGTTAATGCAGCCTTATTCTTTGCATCCGTCCAGAAAATCAGCTCGGTGTTGTTCCTGTACGTGAAGTAATAATAGTAATAATCTTGTAAGCACATTCGTACTTCCCCACGATATCTTTTATTAACTTATAAAAAATATATAAAATTTATAAATCTTCGAGAATGCCGCGAGGTGAAACCCGTTAGGTACAATAACAAATATCATGAAGAAGTACAAGTGTGTTATCAATAATGTATAACAATAAGTTCCACCAAGTGCCTTCAATCAATGGTATAAATACTGTGAAAAATCTTAATGTGTGTTTCATTTTCATGTTTCACATTTTACTAGAAGGACAAAGCATATGTAATAAGGCGTCTGACCCGCTGGTAACAGCTAGGACATTGTAAACAGAGCTTTATTCAGATCTTACCAAGAGTTCCAGATTTTTTTCATTCTATAGAAAGTTACCTACTTATAATAATCAAAATAGATTGCCTCCTGTTGCACGGTCAATAAATTAATACATACCTATTTTGTATGGACTCACACACACAAACAATCAAACTACGATTGACACTAAGCTCGAACCGCGTACCGTAAGTCATCCTTTAGTCGGTTACATGGGCAATATTCCCCTGAAGCCATGATTCAAATTTGTAAAGCATTTTACGAATTCGAATTCTGTAGCACTAGCATGAACTTCTATCGAATTCGTAATGTAAAGGTTTCGAGAGAACGGAGCATTGTGATTGGCAGTCTGCCTCTTGTGAACCTGTGTGTAGCCCGCCAATCACGGCTCGCGACCCGCCAATAGCACGGGTCTGCAGCTTTCGTATCCTGTCGACTACGGATTCATACTCGTACCTTTAGACATAAAATCGCAATATACTTAAAACTGTACCTCATTACAATACGTACTCTATCATCGTAGGGTTAATCTTGGATACGTCTTCTGCTGAAGCAATAGCGAATATCGGATGTACAAGAACTGCTCCCGTAATTGCATAGTTTCGTTTGTCTCCAACATCTAGAAAATTATAATTATAAACATACAAATGACATTCTTTCATTAACTCTACAATCATCATCATTTTAGCCACAGAACGTCCACTGCTGAACATAGGCCTCCCCCCTTTGACCTCCAATCCAACTGGTTGGAGGCGGTCTGTATCCAATGGGTACCCGCGAATTTGACTATGTCGTCCGTCTATCTCTCAGGAGGCCGTCCCACGCTTCGTCTACCGGTACGCGGTCTCCATTCGAGATATAACTCTACAAGATGCCATTTAATTTTTAACTTTAACACCATAAGTATTTTTATAGTAATGGTTGATATGACAATGGTTAACGAATCGTATTTTTTTAGTAGAATTAGTACAAATACGGTTCCCGGCAGATTAGAATTTGGGTAACCCTATTTCTTCCCATACGGTACCGTACAAGGCTACTGAGGAATAAGTTTGTTGAACATCAGATAATATGTCCAAACAGCCTAAACTCAGCCTCAGATGCAAGGCCTGAGTCTACAAGAGTGCGCGGAATGTGGCAATATCCTCATCACGTATTACATAGGACCGAATACAATGATTGGTAAAATCGGGGTGTTAATTCATCTCTGCCTACTCGATAGGACAATTAAGCGTGAGCATATATTATGTATGTATGTAGTGGAATCAAGGCCCTGTGAACACACCTGACCAGAGGCGCTTTATAAAATATGATGGTCAGTTAATAATGACTTTAAATCTTACCAAAACTGTGTTGAAGAACGCCAAGCCAAGGAAAACGCCCAGAATTCTTTTCAATCCCTTCCACCATAGTTTGTTCCTCGTCCGCAGAACATGGCATTTTATCCCATACAAAACATACGTATCTATTAACTGCAATAAACATCAAACAATAGTGAACCATCTGCATATGCACCAAAATATTTGCACCAAGTGGGAATCGAACCCGCGCCTTCTGCGTAGCAGTCACATTCACTACCACCACGCCACGGACGTCGTCAATTTTATGGTTACAACACTCAATTCAGCAGCAAATGTTGAAGAACAAATCCACAAGTGCAATCACTACTAGAAGAGCCTACAATCACTACATAGTATAAAACAAAGTCGCGTTCTCTGTCCCTATTTTTCATGTCCTTATGTCCCATTGTATGCTTAAATCTTTTAAACTACGCAACGGATTTTGATGTGGTTTTATTAATAGATAGAATGATTAAAGAGGAAGGTTTATATGTATATAACATCATGCTACGACCAACAGGTGCGGAGCAGGAATGAAAAATGTTGCAAAAACGGGGTGGCGCAGACGAAGTTGCGCGGGTCAGCTAGTTGAAGATAAAACGTAAAACTAAAAACTCACATTCATTAATAAACAATAAAAAAACAACACTGTTGATGAACATAGCCCGCAATACTATCAAGATCTCCTGTAGGTAGTGTTGGTTTGCGTCTGTCAAAAACTCAACTGAAACTAAATTCAAAAATACTGTCAAAGAAAGTTTACTATGGAGTTGTAAACATGTTTTATGATCATCTCTGTGGGGCTTCCTCGATGCGTAGTTTCACAGTAATTGTTAAAAAATGTATCCATTGCTTGCAAACCGGAAATAATTGTTGGTTATTCTCACGATCTGTGGGCCTACTATGAGTGGTAGTGACTTCGATCATGGCATACAGTGAGCTCTGTAAATGATGTATAAGTTTAGGGACCACTGTACCCTCAAGGAAAAAGTATACAAAAATAAAATATTGGATATTTTCTTTATTTATTCATGATTTGATATTAACACGTAATAACAATTAATAAATGATTTTTATTCCAACAACCGCCAGCCTTATTTATGAAAACTTTGCCGGGTTAGCTACTAATAATCTTATACTACATACAAAAAACTATAGACAACGCAATGGCCACGAGGTAGTGGCTTACAATATTCTACTCCATTCGGTTAAAGTTTGACATATGTATATATATATGTATGTAAGTATATACTATATAATAAGGACAATATTGACATTTGTTTACTCTCTCTAGTATGTATATATTAATCTATGGTTTACTCACAAATGACGTATTCTTTGAGTCGTCTTTTGCAATGGATTTTGTTAACAATACTACTAAAATGCTACTAGTAATAAATATTATAAATCCCCTAACGTCGCAAGTTATAAAACGGAGCATTTTCTGGATAGAAATATTTCATCTTTAGTTTGCCTTCAGTAGGCCACCAATCGCTGGTGATCAGTGGTTTATACATAGGATCAGCTTGTTCAGGTTGTGCTAATTTTCCATATAGAGTAACAATGAATTCAGCATCGAACGAGAAAATAAACCTAAACTCAATATACGCCGTTGACTTGAAGTACAAGAAGCACTCTAATCTGTGGACAATACGGTTTACATTTAAAAGAACAGTGGCACCCTGGAAGTGTCGATAGAATGTAATGTAAATTTTCTAAAGTAATTAGTACTTATGCTAACTGTTGAAATCATTAAGATCGGAAAAGTGGAAGATTTGCCGGGATTACCTACGTGTAATTTCAAACTGTAATCTATCCCTGTGTAATTTCACCCAGATCCGTTCAGCCGTACAAGAGTCCACACAAACATCCAAACATTCAAACATCTTCAGAAACTTTTACCTTTAGTAAGAAGTAGGGTATGATGTTTTTAATTTATAGCATTTCAATTTGACTTCACCTCGCCTGATGTTAAGCTGAAGGCAAAACACACACATACATTGGTGGCGCTCAGCTTGACAGCCTCATCAGATGCTTTTTCACGCCCCGCTATAAGGACCCGGGACTGTAGGAAGAAGCAAACACGTGCGCCGGTAAGGAATTCCAAGACTATAATATTTGTGGGCTCTTATAATGTTAGTAGAATAGAATAAAATGTTGTCAGACTAACCTTTCAAGGTCACCAGTTCTTGCTTGACCGAGAGCCCTCCCTTCCATATCTCGGTGACAATGATGTTCTACCCACATTACAGCATTGGTTCTGGTGTCCACACGAAGGTATACTTCACCGCAGTGGAAAGATGCATGTGCCGTCACAGATACCTGAACACAAAAAAGGTTTTACTATCGTAAAAGCTTTTTTGCCGTCCGGCAATCTTCTGCGTGCAAATAATATGGTGCAAATTGCATGAATATGCCGATTTTGCTTTCGTCCGTATGTATGAATACAGGGTGTAAGAGGAACACTCCCGAAGCTTGTTGCGTATCATGCCTAGTAGTAAGCATGATACGCAACAATTGGCATTAAAAAATAATGCATTTTATTTCATTCTTTCATACCGTTTATTCACTCTCCATTGTGTTAGTAAAATTGAAAAATGGAACAAAAATTTAATAAAAAAATATAAACTCGCAAGATAGCGCCGCTTGTTTTTTTTTCAGTGATTCTTTATGCAATATTCGTTTCATTTAGCTTTACTGATACGATGGAGAGTAAATGCGAAATGAAAAAAAAAAATTAAATAGAAAATTTGCCTTGCCGTAATTTTGTCGTTTTATTTAATATTGTGTACTAGTGGCCTTCGGCTTCGGGAGTGTTTACCTTACATCCTGTATATATATATTATATTATGTATGTATTTTTTTTTGCTGAAATTACAAGGACATGATTCTTGTCAGGATGTTGTGAAAAAAAAAATGAGAGTGAAAAGTCCACTATTCACAGAAATACTATAGTGTGACCACCAGCGCTGTACTGCTTCCATAGTGCGCGCAGCGTGGCGTAGCGAGTATCGACTGTTAGATTTGGTCCGAGGTCCAAAGTTACTATAGCCCAATTTTTACTTCATCAATCCATCATCAATTAACCTAGCACTGTTCACTGCTGGCCATAGGCCTCTCCCAATGTGCACCAGTCTTACTTACAAGATAATATCCAGTTGCAGGTTTGTTAACGAATAGTTTAGCGGATTCCTTATACAACGTTCTGCCACGTTGTCCGTCCTCATGGCAGTCGTACCCTATGAATTTTGGGTGTGCTACGGAAGCTGTAATAATATATTAAATTAAGTAGAGCTTTTTATTCTGTATAAACCCACTATCCTAGGAAGTGATATCATACTATACAAGGTGTAAGGGAAACACCACCGAAGCCCAAGGCCCCTGGTAGTATTCATGGTACACAACATAGTGGCACAAAAAAAATTACGGCAGCGTATTTTTTTTTTTCATATTTTTTTCTATCGTGTTAGTAAAGCGGAATGAAACACAAAAAAGGATAAAAAAGAGATTGAAAATATAATTGCTTTGCTGTATTTTTTTCATGCCAATATTTTGTGTACCAGCAGCCTTCGACTTCGGTTACACCCTGTATAGTACTATTCTACTAGTGCAACATGGCCGAAACGTTAAGCAAATATAAGGGTAAATATTATTGTTTTTACGTGCATTTCATCGCTAATTTATGTGTACAATAGAAAGTTACTCACGCCGATAAAAAATTAACTTGGTCGGTCCAAGCCTTCGGAAAGCTAACCCCATGTCACCATCCATGACGTCATCCATGTCCAGATAGTGTGCACTTTGGATTACATCATTGATCCATGGCAAATAGTGAACTATGTTTAAAAACTTAGCAGGTGCACCGCAGCCGGGTCCCCTTGTGGAAAAACCAATCTGTAAGAAGTTGATCTTCACTACATAGTATAAAACAAAGTCGCGTTTTGTGTCCCTATGTCCCTTTGTACGCTTAAATCTTTAAAACTACGCAACGGATTTTGATGCGGTTTTTTAATAGATAGAGTAATTAAAGAGGAAGGTTTATATGTATATAACATCATGCTGATAACACAGGTGCGGAGCAGGAATGAAACATGTTGCAAAAACGGGGTGACGCAGACTTAGTTGCGCGGGTCAACAAGTATTATATAATAGACTGATGACCTTTATTATTATAATATAATATATAAATAAACAAATATTCTACGACAATCTACACAACGTCACCTAGACCCATGGTAAACATAGTTTAACTAGCTTTGTTATGGGTTCTAGAATGCGGATAAACATACTTAGATACTTTCTCTTTTGTAAATACATACATATTATACATAGAAACACCCAGACCAATGCAAACATTCATATTCATGCACACAAATATTTGGACTGAGTGGGAATCGAACTCACGCCTCCTGCGTAGCAGTCGCGTTCACTACCGCCACGCCACGGAGGTCGTCAAATTATACAGGGTTAGTCGTGATTCACCCGATGATAAATAATAATAATATAATTATCATTTTTATATATTCAGATAATGATATTATATAATATATATTTTTAGTAGTGTTAGTTACAATATGATTTAATTTATTAAGTATACTGTTATTTGTGTATGTATTTGAGTTCTCTGTGTATATATGTACCTATTTGTCTCATATTTATTTAATAAATGAAATTATTTGCTTCTAAGCTTTCGCAAAGTTACCTTTTCATATTCATGACGATACCATCGAGTTACACTAGCCGTGGTCACAAGCGACTAAAATTAAAGCAAGCATATCTAAAGGATTTGACTTACCAATTGCCAGAAGCCCCAGGCTTGGCGTGTGATAAGCGCTGTACCTGAATCCCAGATGCAAGCTGAGCTGCTGTTGATAGAAACCGCACACAAGGGGTACGTGGGATTCATCTTCTCGTAGTTCAACTGTGAAAAAATAATTGAATAACTAAAATCAATTGCATAGCTTAATATTATTAACTTATTTATCGTACTTGTGCAAGTTGTAGTCTATTATGTTCTACATACATACGCTCATGCCCGTAATCACCGAAGAGGTAGGCAGAGGTGCATTAAACACCCACATTTCGCCAACCATGATTTTTGGTTCCCGCTTATTGGGGGAGAGCCGCCAAATAGGGCACTTTGAAAAAGAAATGGGTATGCTGAAAAAACAATCCCTAACCAAAAATGTTGCAGCTAACTAAATTGGGAAAAAAAATTGCTATACCCAATTCCTTGTGTAAATAGCAGGGAAGTTAATTACGTGGTAAGCCGCACAAGGACTACCAATTAAAGTCTTAGAGTAGTAGAGTAGTCATCATGGATGAACTGACCTCAGACTCAATGTAGAACTGTTCACATTCTGGCGAACCGACGTAACTCATTTTAATAACTTCTTTCTGCAGATCTCCCGAAACTGAAACGAAGACGTACTTTTTTAGCTGACAAAATAAATAAATGAGTAGGCCTAAATTGTATTTAAGGTGACTACATTGTACATTTACACTTCATATTAAATGACTTTGTTTATATGAGTTTAGATTTGATAATACCGGACTTGTTCTTGTTTATATACGCTCCTTTTTTTGCGTGCGCAAAATCCCTACGTATACCTCCTCCGCCAATGTTGAACCGACCAAAATGCACAACCAAAAACCCGCGGTCTTTCCCTTACACACGCAGGGGCACGCTCTGACCGCTAAGCCATGGAGCTTCGTCTGAATCATTCGAAATTCTCCTATACAATCATGTTTGGGACGATGGTGTAAGAAAGGAAAGATCGCGAAGTATTCGTTTTTTCCTATCAAAGTTTGAAATGCGGTATCGTTAGAAGCGTCTTGATTGTCTGCTTGATATAAAAAGTGTATTTGACATGTCATATTACTGAATCTAATGAGTAGGTACTGTTTACCTACTGTTTACTGCCTTCGGTCTTTGAGTACTGTTTAAAAAAAATACAGATAAATATACCAAGTTTGATATCAAATGGAAGAACTAAATTTGCTAACAATTCAGTTTTTATTGATATTATTTTGGCAACTTCTTAACATTTATACAAATTTGACATGTCCTAATAGCCCAACTACGGCAAAACTAAAATTGGGTAAAAGAATATAAATTGCCCTTACCATCAGTAAACTTCACGGCATACATCTCATCGTAGGTTCCGATCCCCGCTAATGGCAGACAGATTGGTTTCACGGGCGCTGAAAGACAAAAAGTGTGGGGAAAAGTACCAGTTCGTAACCGTCTGTATACCGTAGCAGCATGACGTACAGACAACGTGTTACTACGATATGTCTGGTGTCTATGACTTTCTTTATGCTTTGTCGATACATCGCCGCGTCGTCAAATCGGCGCGCGGCGTCGCGTCGTCGTCTGCTGCAGCTATGAACAGCCATCAACGGTCAGCCATCAACTTCACTTGCCGCGATAGCCTAGTGGTATGGGTAATGGACTGCTGAGACGAGGTCTCGGGTTCGATCCCAGGTTTACCGTGGCACACACCAATGACTTTTCGATGCTTTTCGAAGTTATATGTGTATTTATCGCAGGTTTGTAAGAGCCAGGTTAATGGCAATAGGCTCGCCACCTATTACATTAGGACCTAAACATAAACTGACGAAATGTGGGTGTCTCAGTAGTTTGACAACTGCTGACAATTAGTAGAATTGGGGTCCTGTTTTTAATAATCACAGGATGGAATAAAAAGTGATAATTTATGAAGGAATTATATATTTTTCTTACCCATTAATTCACTGAAGTCGGCTTCTAGTGGATTGATAATGCTTACCAGCGCTATGGTAGCCACAGTAAGGCCTTGTACGTATTCAGGATGCAAAACGTAATCTTGTACTGGTATAGCATATTTTTGTTTCGCGTCTTTCCAAAATATCAGTTCTGTGTTGTTCCTGTTTTAATTAAAAGAAATTAATGTATAATCTTTCTTAAATTTTATACTTCTCTGAAGTTGTTGGGTATTTAACTTTATGAACCCGAACTAGCGAACCCGCGCAACTTCGTCTGCGTCACCCCGTTTTTGCAACATTTTTCACTTCTGCTCTTCACCAGTTGGTTGTAGCATGATGTTATATACTTATAAACCTTCCTCTTTAATCACTTTATTTATTAAAAAAAACCACATCTAAATCCGTTGGGTAGTTTTAAATATTTAAGCATACAAAGGGACATAGGGACAGAGAACGCGACTTTGTTTTTACCCGACTGCGCGACGCAAAGGAGGGTATTGTGTTTATCAGTCTATGTATGTATGTATGTATGTATGTTTGTTTCTATGTGGCGTTCTACAGGCTAAACGCATAGGCCGATTTTGATGATTCTTGCGTCAATCGATTCGTCTTAACCCTGCGAGTGTCACTAAAGACATGACAGTAATCAAAATTCACCAACGCGACAACCAGGCGCCATATTGTCAAAATGAAAAAAACAAAAGTCGATGAACTATGTCAAGTGGGGTATCATTGAATAGGTATTTTAAAATCATCTTAAGGTTCTTTTTACCATTTTTCATTTTAAATAATGGTTTAGGATATATAACGGTTAAAAGTTGTTTAACGAAGCATTCATTCTCGCTAATTTAGGATATTTTTCTTACTTATTGATTTAAGTTTATATTTTAAGCATAAACGATAAAAAAATAACTTTTGAATGAATTGTAACTAAAAAGTATAAAATAAAAAAAATAATTTAAAAAAAACAAAAAACCCGACTGCGTAAAAAAAGAAAGAAACAAGCCCAGTAGGTAGTTTAAAATTCATACGATACTCACAGTCTGGGCCCCTTGGGAAGATTGGTTCGAAAAATTGGAATGGGCCCCGACTGTGAGTATCGTATGAATTTTAAACTACCTACTGGGCTTGTTTCTTTCTTTTTTTACGCAGTCGGGTTTTTTGTTTTTTTTAAATTATTTTTTTTATACTATGTAGTGATAAATCAATTGTTAAAATGATGACAAATTATATATATATTCTATTAGGTAAGACATGTAGGATCAAAATATATGGCGAGAAATACATATATAATAAGGTACGTACACTAGCATTGCAGGACTGATTTTTGATACATCTTCAGCTGCAGCGATTGCATATGCTGTATGTATGAGCACTGCCCCTGATATTGCATAAGCGTGTTTGTCTCCTACAGCTGAGAAAAATATTATAACTCGTAAGTGAAGTCGACATAAGAGATACGGTAGGTACCACTTTTTCATACAACGTTGTATGTAGAAGTGGTACCGTATATCTGTGGTTTACTGTACATAAATTATCACCAATCTCTCATTTATATGTTAATCTCTGTGTATACTATTATATATTTGAGAAGGGGTCGTATCCTTACATTGTAAATACTTAAATGTTTTTAAAATACAAGAATAATTAGATGGCCAATATGCTTGGGAATAAACCTTTCACTCAACTTGCTACTCAAGCAAATGATTGTATCTAAACTAAGTAAATATTTTTAAATGAACCAAAAAAAGAAGAGAAAAATCCGCTGAGTTTCTTCACCAAGTCTTTTCAGGCCGAGGTCGCGTTTCAAATCGATGGTCCATTTGCTTAACTAACCTTTATTAAATTATTAATTTTGACGTTTTGTAAGTACCATTCAATGGTCTATACGGAACAAATGATTTTCGAAATTTTATAATTTTCATACTGAACAGAATAATGTATTTTTCGCGGGTTCTGGCGCAGGTATTCCTCCAAGAGTTAAGAAATCAGATGGTCATCGCTCTCATAAATGCCATATAAATCCGACCAACTCTAAAAAGACCGCGATCTGATTTAACGTCAATAATTGTAGAGATCTGTATATTTGTGCCCTGCTCGCTATTTATAACATATATACATACGTTTGTATTTTAAAATGACTAACTAAAAGCGTGTTGTATGATGCCCAACCAAGGAAACCTTCCAACATTCCTAGCAATTCCTTCCGGCATATACTGTTCCTCATCTGTTGAGCACGGAGCCTTTTCCCAAACTGAACAAAGACATCTGTTCACTGAAATAAAAAAAAAAACAAATTTAAATCTTATCATGGAATGGGCACCATACCTCAGACAGTAATATATTAATCAACAATCAATCAAATCTATTTGCCTTTTGCGGTCCACTGCTCGACATAGGCCTCTCCAAATGTTGGAAGACTTTGGCATACTGTTTCCAAGCTTATACCACTTCAATAAAAGCAACAAATCATTCACTTATCTACTTTCATCCAAAAATTTCATGTAACATTCATGAAACCATTAAGTTAACAATTTATAAGTAAAATTTAAAAACTCACTTTGATTAGGAAATAACAAAAGAAAAACACCATTAATGAACAAATTCATTTCTTTCAATGAACGTCACCTATTGAGCTACGAATATTAGAACATACACTGAAATTGAAAGGTTTATTGAGACAGGTGTAGTTCCGCAATGATTGTTGTTTATTTCCTAATGTACAAACTAATCGACGCTGCGCATGCAAAATCCGCTATGTTCAAAAACCCAATTTTTCAGGAGAAGCAAAAAACTGATTATTTGATAAACTAATTATGACATTTAAAAAGTGAGTATACAGAAAATTCATGCTTGTATGGATTCAACTAAATATATTTATATTTTCCACCTCTTACTAAGATTGAAGATGATATAATTTTTTTTTTAGATTTTTGGCACATAGCTGTTTATTTTTGTGCCTCAAATACCTCTATGTGAAATTTTATGACATAGCGGATTTTTTCTTCTACAAGACTGTTCATTAATTTGGTATGAATTAGACACATAGCGTACTTAACATACCATTTTGAAAATAATAAAATAGATTTTCATTTATTATCACTTATATCTTCCATTCTTTAAATTGAACTTAAAAAAAACAATAATCTCCACTGAAGACCGTAAAACAAAAATTCTAGAAATATAGAAATCAGCAACTTAACTGAGTACCTACTAATATAATAATAGATAGATAATAGGTACCTACTAATCATAAAAATATAGAAACATAGAAATCAGCATCTTAACCTAATAAGTAAACTGATTAATAATTATTTTAAAGAAACATAAATAAACATTAATGATTAATGAAACTACAGAAAATCACATGTAATTTGGTTCTTAATATTTTGAGATCAAATAGTTTTTCTTAAACCGATAAATTGTCATAGAAATAATGGTAGTCATCATCGATTCATCAACGATTGCAAATTATCAAATTTAGATTTTTCAATTTTCCTTGGTGTCGTATATAAGGAGGAGTCTTTGCTCCGCAGTGAAGTACTGCTTCGCCCTGTTAAGCACTCCTAGTTTCTTTGATGCCAGCCTAACCTTGTCCTCCAAGTGACTGCGGAACTGGACATCGCTGGAGATATCGACACCAAGGATCCCGATACTCGAGGAGATGGTGAGCGGTGTGTTCAGGAATTGGGGCGCCACAATAAATGGGGTTTTCTTAGCGGCACATACTTGTGTCTTAGTGAGGTTGAATTGGACCAGGTTTAGTCGTCCCCAATCGGATACTCTGGTGAGAGTAGTCTCGATTTCAGACAAGTTGTTCGCGACTTTCCTCCACCTTAGAGCGAGGGATGTTTGCACGGCCCGTGTAATATGCGTCCCCGGTACTGTCGTCCGCATAGCAATGAATGGCGTCATCAGACAGCACATCATTGATATGCAGCAGAAACAGGGTCGGGGACAGGACGGAGCCTTGTGAGACACCAGCGTTTATGTCCATGCGGTCAACTGCCATTAACGATGGTTTGGACGCTTCTGTTGGACAAAAAGCTGGCAATCCATTCGCATAATTCCTCTGGGAGTCCGTACGATGGCAGCTTCGCTAGGAGACCTCTGTGCCAAACCCGATCGAAGGCCTTCGCTATGTCAAGACTGACAGCCAGTGCCTCACCCTGACTCTCGATTGCGCCCAGCGGTTTGTGAGATACACAAGAAGGTCACCGGTTGAGCGACTATGACAGAAGCCGTACTGACGGTCGCTCAATAAATCGTTACCTTCAGGTATCTCAGGAGCTGAGTGTTTATAACACGCTCCATTACCTTTGAGAGGAGGGAGGTTATAGCGATAGGCCTGTAATGGGACGGGTCTGTTCTGTCGCCTTTCTTAGGGACAGGGTGCACGAATGCTGTCTTCCACGAACGGGACTCGTCTCTTGGAGTAAGAAAGCGCAAAAAGTCGTGTAAGTACTAGGCACAACTCAGGAGCGCACTGCTTGAGCACTATTGCCGGTATACCATCCGGCCCACTCGACTTCCGAATGCCTAGGGACTTTAATTCCCACCGAACCACCCGTTGTGTGAATTTAACATCTGGCATGGTTGTGCCACACCAGGGAATAACAGATGGTTCGGCACTCCCCTCATTCATGGTCGAGTTTGACGCAAAGAGTTGGCCTAAGAGATCGGCTTTCTCCTTAGCGCCATGGGCTAAATTACCGTCGGGTTTTTGCAACGGTGGCAGACTGACTCCTCTTTTTACAACATGAAAGCAGAGTATGGTACTGACACAGCTATCCTACACATCCACCCTATCTATTTTGGTACTACAAGATGTAGGACACGACGGTATCTCCCGTCCGAAATGAGCTGTCCGACTGGGGTAGTACCTCCGCCCTACAGAACACCGCGGCCATAATAACCATCGTGTTGTGTTCCCGCCGGTAAGTAGGGTAGCCAGAGCTCACTATACCCCTACTTCCCCCATTACTTCATAGTCACCCCGCCCCTGCCCAGCCTTCCCCCCTTCCCTTCAGGGTAGGCAGCGCGTCTGTGACACCCTTAGTGTTGCACACGTTCATAGGCCACGGTGTCCACTTCCCATCAGGTGGGCCGTGTGCTTTTCTGCCACCTACGTAGTATAAAAAAAAGTACCAACTTGACCTAATCGTACCGATGATATGCACGTAGCTATCGCCTGCAATTATTCAATACTCAGATCGATTTAATTATAATGCAAATGAGACACCTAGGTAGTTATTATCCCAAACCTGGTATTTCACACAATTGTATCTTTATTTATCAATAATGTATTATTTTATTTACTTAAACACTTAAATGTTTATTAATTATAATAACAAAGACGAGATGTATGAAACATTACCACGTGCACGCGTGTTATGATTGCATTTTGCGTACATTCCGACTTGTTCACTCATGTGAAAAAACGCTATGTGATGATGGTAGGCGCAACTCTGCGAACCTAGCTCAGGAGTAAATTTGGTCTATGTGCCTGATATCCACATATAGGAACTTGCATTGCTAAATTTGAACCAAAATTACATAGCTGATAATGTTATCTCTTAAACTAACAGGGATATCACAAAACGGGTTTTACAGGCAGAAGCGCATTTAAAAATTGATCAAAATGGCATTAAAAACAGAAATTCAAAAAAAAACACATAGCGGATTTTGCATGCGCAACGACGTAATGTACATATACCAAACAAGCAGTTAACCGGAACATTATTGTCTATTAACATTTCGGACATTCTCACGTTCTGATTGACGGAATCGTCAGTAAACGACGGAAGTAGTACCTACGCGCACTTTGTAATCAAAATGTGCCTCTACACGAAGAAGGTATAAATTTAGATTAAATGTCTCAATTAGCTCATGATTTAGAAAAAATACGATTAAGTGTAAGTC
Source organism: Pelosia muscerda (assembly GCA_963691645.1). Taxonomy (NCBI): domain Eukaryota; kingdom Metazoa; phylum Arthropoda; class Insecta; order Lepidoptera; family Erebidae; genus Pelosia; species Pelosia muscerda. Next base: position 5,176,395 of record OY829118.1, read on the forward strand.
AGACTTAGGTATATACTAGTACCGTATGAAGCGGAAAGCGGAGATGGATGAAATTAATATTGCTGTTCAAAAACTAGAATCATTATAATAAACAAACTGAAAATGTCAATGGGCTTATCACATCTACCCACAGAGCGATTGCTGCAAAATAATTCCTGACAGCTAATTTTATACTACTTCATTTGGGTTCGCGGTGTCTATTTCGGAATCAACCACGACATAAACCTTACACTCCTATGTAACTGATAAAATAAATATAATTTAAGGTGATATAATAATGTTAATGTATCAAGACAGCGGAGCATTACGATAGGCAACCTGTCTACTGTGAACCTGTGTGTGTATACAGCCTACTAATCGCAACGCTCCTCTCTCTTGATATCATTATATCACAAATACGATAGATTTTCGTACTAAATGGACTTATGTCATCAAGTATTTATTATACTCTCTTACTGGTACTGAAGACATGCGTATTTTGTGATGTTCGATCTCTCACATCGGAGTTCGGGTTCTTCTTTTTCCAGTCTAATACCAAGCCTCTAAACTTCGATGTTTTCCAAGTGACTGAAATCTGCCCTTTCCTAATCCACACTCTTCATCACGAGAATGAGAAGGAGAGTTGACCTCTGCATAATTACGAGTACAAAGTTAAATGCAACCAGGACTAATGTTGTTAGAATGTTGTTTCACCAAAAGGTGATCTTGTCCATTTTGCTTGAAACCATAATGAATTATATTGTACACATAATCAAGTGAGCGGCCGGGTTAGATCGACCCGGATATGTAGGATGTAACGTGATGATCGTAGAGGCAACTATCTCCTCAGAAATTTTCAATGAAGAAGGAAAATCTCTTACACCTGTATAGATAAATAGCCACGATTTACTTGTGACTTATTAATTATGTACCTAATACTTAACCAAAAATAATTTACCCCGTTTTATGATCAGGTTTGAAATCGAGGTCGGACTCGTGCTTTACCTGGGTTCTCCACCAGGCTTTCAGGGACCCATGCTCCAACTGATGATGGGTACCAGTCAAATCGGTTAGTATCAGAAAAATCATAACAATTAATAAAATTTATGTTAAGGCATATTTTCCTTTCTTCCTCTTCTGTCGAATCGACGGCATTTTTGAGTTGCCATCGTGATGTAGTAATTTGTTTCACTCACGGAGGCATGGTGATCCTAATTTGTTAATTAATATTGTACTTACATACAAAATGTTTATTGTTTTCGATCATTTGAATTATATAGGGAAACAATTTAACTGCATAACAGGACAGTAACGTTATCAGTTGGATCACGGGACCCTATTAGTATTCGTGTTTCACCCAGGTGGGGAGTCTATGTAAAGCATCGATCTGTCCCCTTTAAAGGAGACACCTAGAGTAAGATTCAGTTAAAGTCTATTAATAATAGCCTACCACTTCGAATGAGATTACGCTGACCGTAGGCCATACGAAAACGTTATTACTAAAGATTACCAGAGGCTACTATAGGCCTTGGGGGAAATTGTATCGAAATGGAATTCCAGATTTGAAATTGCTTTTGCGTTAAAATTGTTAAGGCTCTGCGAAGCTGTTTTAATATCTTCAAAATGTCGAGATTAGTCGATAAACGGGCCTTGCTATTAAACATTAGCCTTTTTTCGGAACAAAATGAAAGCTTAGGTAGGTATTTATTTAGTTATCTACTTAAAATGTTGCTTATAAGCGTTTTTAAATAAGACGATATAATTCAATAGGGAAATTATACCACAAATGCCAGAGATTTATTATTTTTAGAGTTTCTAAGATTATTTAAATGCTAAACAAACTTGAAAATGAGATGTTCATTCTATTTGCCGATTTTAAATGTTTGTAAATTGTCCGTGTAGTGCAGATGGAAAAAGTATATCTCCACTTCACCTCACCCGAAGCGAAAAGGTCCAACAGGCGAGACTATTGCCATTAATCGCTTATGAACCTGCAATAAATACACACATAACTTCGAAAAGCATCGACAAGTCATTAATGTGCGCCATGGTAAAATTACACCATGGTGTGTGCTATGGTAAAAAAATTATATAAAAACTAAAATTCTAAAATCTTCAAGTCACAATTGGTTTCGTTATCGAGTACAGAATACATGTTTTTAATGATTTCAGTTGGAATAAGACTTGGTTGAATGAAGATGGAAAACTCATTTTTTCTTACCAAAAGTAAGATGGGGGCCTATTACGGAAGATGGAAAATTAGTCATTTCTGTTTTACGATGGAACATGATATGAAAAAAATACGCAACTTCAATTTAAGTATATGAAGTATCCCTTCAATTTCCTGCGGAAAGGAAGACTCCCTGCCCTAGTGAATATTCAGAAAATATGAGACATTTTCTATAAATAGAATTACGTTGAATAGGTTCCCTAATATATAAATTTAATAACGGAATATATGTACATCATGGGTAGTGCGAAGTCAACCAGCATTTTCAGTAATATTTACAACTACAATATAACAATGAACTTCCCCGAATTGTTCCAGGTATGTGCAAAGGTAAAAAAATCGCGGTAGCCTAATGTTATGGGTAATGGACTGGTGACAAGAATTCTGGGGTTCGATCCCAGGTTTTACCATGGCACACACCAATGACTTCAAAGCTATGGGTGTATTTATCGTAGGTTTATATAAGTGCCTGGTTAATGACAATAGGCTCGCCACCTATAGCATTGGGACCTAAACAAGCACCTCTGCTTACCCTTTCAGGGATATAAGCGTGAGTTTATTTTATGTTTATATTATGTGTAGACTACAGTAGTGAATGCAAATTTTAATTTTTAATATACAGGTTGATATGGTAGTACTTGGTAGTACTCCTGGTAGGTACACTACATATTGACTATTACATTTTACACTATTACTAGCGTAAAAAGAGGCATAGACTCCTTCATAACCGCGTTACCGAATTTAAAAGTAAGGTGGCAGTGTAGAAACATTGATGTCACTGCAATTTCTATTTCTGTCAAAGTTGATAACGGTTTATAAATAATTTATTTCACGTTTCGTATATATATATATATATTCTATTCCTTTCTTATGCCTAGATTTTATGTAAAGATAAGTACCTATGGCACTCGCACACTTTGTTCATAAAGGAAAAATTTTTATTTTTTAAAATTATTGTCTTGTACTATAACGATAATATAGTGTATAATAGTGAAACCACCAGACTTAAAATGAAAAACGCCGCAAAAAGACCGCACATTCCATGTCAACAAGTACCTAAAACATTTTCCATTTAACTAACTGATGAACTGACGGTTACTCAATTATGAACTTTATTCTGTTGTAGTAAGGGTTCTTTCAGATTTTAAATTTCTAATTCTTGTTACACAGTCAGGGGTAAAACGATTCTCGATTGAAAGCGCCGGATTGCAATTTTCAGGCATCGGACATGATTGCCAATGGTGGTTCCTCAATATCTCGTGTTTCTGATAGTCAATAACATTCTATTATTGGGTTGTTAATCGTAGATATTTCTCATAAATGTAACCAAGTTGCATAAAGTACTATCATGAACAAATAAACGAACCCTGGATTCCAATGTCATCTTTATCATCATCATCATCATCATCATCATCATCATCCTTGCGTTAGTCCCGGTCGTATCCGAAGCATTTGCCTTGGAGTCTGAGATCCTTACGGTATTTTTGTAGCGATTTTTTCGTGGATTATTAAAAACCAAATTTAGACTTTTTTCACAAGGTACGAATTCACAATATTAAAAATATCTATCCATTTGTTGACTTCCTAGAGTTATGTAGACTTCTTCCAGTAATAAACAACTCAAAATTATTCACTCTTTGAGTTCCAACGTCCTCTAGTTATAAAGATAAGCAGTAAAGATCGTGCAATAATGTTTGGTGCCAACAAAGTTTTGACATTACCAGAATAAATTACTCCAATTGCGATGAAACGAATACTTAAGAGACTCTCTACGCATCTCTAAATATCTCTGTATTGAGATTGAAGGTTATTTCTAAGTATAATATTGCATATAATAAACGTTTCAAATAAACATCATGACACAACATAGTGATATGTGTTGCTATTCTGTTACTGAACGTCTAATGTTCATCCATTAGATGTTCAGTACTTTATTCATCAATTGTACGTGTTTATACTCGAATATTATATTCCTCTAACACAACTAAATATTTAGATCATGTTTACCACATTTCGCAACTAGTGTCACCCTCTCCTTTCCTAGTTAAGAAAACATGTGCAGTGCTTGGATATCGGTGCAGAATATTCCATCAAGAACCAAGCGGTTTGGTGAATCTTTCCTTTGCCGCACCGTATTTCCACCTCCTTGCCATGGCCCTGCCAACCATCTTGGTTATAAGGAGCTGAATCTTGGGAGATACGCGCCCTACTGGCGTCTGTTCTCTTTCAGGCGCGCATTTCTTGATTGCCTGCATATTATTTTTGGGGCCTTATCATTTTCGATCTCTCCCCTTTCTGGGGCAGAACGCCACACACGCTTTGTTCCTTTGCCGCAACATTAAGTCTTGGAATTCCTTATCAGCTCACATGTTTCCTTCTTCCTACAGTCCTTCAAGCTGAGTGAGAAAAAGTATCCGATGAGGCCGTAAAGCTGAGCGTTACCATTGCGCTACCAACAATGTACGTGTTTATAATGGTGACCCCCTTTCCTAAGATATCACTTTCAGCTCACCATCAGGCGAGGTAAGTCAAGTTCACGTGTCTCATATGCAAAAAAAATCGTTGACATTTTGTCACTGTACTGTTGGTTGCATGAAATACACTATCCCATAGTCGCTTTATAGACAGCCACAAGAAATGATGGCTTCATTTTACTACACGGGGAACCATCACGATAGTCCGAGGTTTATTACTACTCAATCTTAATTAATATAAATACTAATTAGTATGCAGTAACGAATTGAATTTGTGCCTCTGACGGTGAAATATTGTACACAATAAATTAAAGCTTGACATTAAAAAACGAAGCCATTTAACTAGGTAGAGTATCTTTTTGTCTGCTCTCCCTATTTCCATTAATGTAACTAGTTGGAGCTCTTATTTCAAAATGTTACATTATTATATGCAGTGAACATTCGTTGCTAACGAGGTAATTTTTATAGTTTTATTTGTTAAAATAACTAATGTTGAAATTGTTGTTTATATATAATATAGCAGTGTTTGTTATATACCTTATGCTTGAATTCTACTAATCAATTTAATTAAACGCATAACACTACTGGACATACGCTTCTTACAATATGCGCCTTTCGCATTCAGTTCTCATAGAAATCAGGAGTCACGCCCCAAATGACTACAATTTGGATCCCTCCATTCATTTGAATGGCCCGATATCATTGACTTTCAAAATAAGTGACGTTTTGTGTTGTGCAAATAAAAAAAAAACTCAAATGTCAATTACTTCGGAAATCATTGATTTTCGGCCATAGATATGAGGGAACTAAACGGAAGCATTAAGGATCCCCTAACACCTCATGATAGGAATACGTCGAATTACCAGTAACCCTTGTAAATTGTGTTAAATGCTCTTGAAATATTCAATAAAAACCTAATTAACTTAAAACTTCAAAAAATATATAGGGACCGTTTATTTTTACAGAATTTGGTGAGAAATACTTACTTTCCATAGTTACTTTCCTTTTTACAATGTAATATAAGTTTACTATCCTTTAACTGTAGGTAAATTCATTTCAATACAATATAGTTACTATATAATATTGTATATCAAAGGTACAGTAAGCTGCAAAAGTGCATGGATAGCTTAAGATCGATAATCCTATGAACTTTCAAACCCCAGTTTATAAATAAATAAACTAGATGGCGCCAGTGGTTTTACTAGCTACTACTTACTACTAATAAGCTTATGCGTATTAGTAGTAGGTAAGTAGTAGCAAAAATTATTTGGTTAACTTAGAACAAGGATAATACAAATGGGAATGATGTTAGCGAACGAACAAACTAGCAAGTCACCGAGTTTAAGCAGCTATTAAATAAACTGAACTACCCACGTATTTCATTTAATTATAAATTAAGTTCATCCTCTAAGATTAAAACATTACGTTAAACTAAAAAAATCTAGTAATATCCTATTTCAATGCATGGTTAATTTGTGTTTGTATAAATTGGTAATATAGAAAAAGAAAATAGTTTTTCTTACATTTAAAAAGTAGCGCGGCGCCATCTAGTGTATATATTTGTGATATATACCGATATATTTGTAAAACATTTCACTTCGTCAACAGATGGGGTTGAAGACCGGCGCAAACGATTTAGTTTTTGTAATGTCCATGCACTTTTGCAGCCTACTGTACGTATATGAAAAGTGTGGAAAGTATTAGCAAGAAACCAACACGAAGACCAAGTTATCAGACGGTGTGATATTAAATCTTTTGCAATGGGAATTTGTGGGGTTTCTCCAATCCGTGAGATCTTATATAAAAGGTTCATAATGTTATATTAGAATTTACTTTGTAGATACTAAATTGTGCTGTATTACCTAATAAAATTTCGTATGCTATTATTCTTTGTTTATATTCCGCAAGCAGTCGGTACCTACCTATATCGATTGACAGCTCTTAGAATAAGTCTTAGCTATGTTATACAGAGTAGCAGTTTCACAAAAAAATTCGAAACTAAATTATTATGACGGAGTTAGGACATGACAGTATCTTCCACTCCGGGGAAGTACCTCCGCCCTACAGGACACCGCGGCTAATAATAACCTTGTGTTGTGTTTCAGGTGGTGAGTAGGGTAGTCAGAGCTCACTGGAGAGGTTTTGTGCTGTCACTGGGAAGACCGTGAAACCCGTCTTTGTCTTCTCTTCCCCCTCTTCTTTATATGGTCGGCAGGGCGAGTGTGGCGTCCCTGGCGTTGCAAGCATCTATGGCCCGCGGTAACCGCTTTATCAGGAGGGCCGCGTGCTTGTCTGCCACCTAAGTGGTATAAAAAATTCAAACGACAGAGTCGTAATAGATAACATAACCTCATAATATTGAAATTCTAAAAGATTACTTCAATGTAATGTAATGCATTGGAAATGCCCACTAGATTTTACACATTAATTATAGAATCTAATTTAATCACAAATTTGTGCCAAAATAGCGTAACTTACTTATTAAAATTAATAACATTGCACAGCAGTAATTATATCAACTTTTATATAATACCTACCTCTAAAGTAAAGTAGATAATTAGGTAGATGTATAATCAAATAACTTTTTTCTAAAATGAAAATTATAATATTGGTGACGTTGTCAAATATAGGTATAAGAATTTATACACACGGCTTCGCGATAAGTTTCATTGAAAATATAAAGGAAAAAGGCATTGTCAGTTACAAGAGCCTGTGAATGCCAGAACGCCTTTGCCAAAGTTATTGAGAGTACTGGAGAAACAAATGCGAGGCACTCAGAATCAACTTTCTTTTGTTCTCCTTGCAGACTGTGTAGTACCTTTCACAGTACTTACATTACAGCACTTTCCCGGGGACAAAAAATACACGCCTTTTTGTAAGTTCCCTTATCTACGTCGTGAATTCAGACATGTCTACCCCAGAGAGAAAAATACACACAATAGACATCTTATTGTTCTGCAATAAAGTTCTGACTAAAGACTGCGATAAAATCGCCTATTAGTACGTACAGCGGGCTACAAAAGTTCCTGGATACCTTTTTTTATATATAGGTATGACACATCAATTTGACTTCACCGCACCTGATGTTAAGCTGAAAGCAAAGTGTCATGAAAGAGGGTCACCATTGCAAACACGTACTGTGCTACAACAGTGGCGCTCAGCTTGACGGCCTCATTAGTTGCTTTTTCACGCCCCGCTTAACGGACCCGAGACTGTAGGAAGAAGCAAACACGTGCGCCGGTAAGGAATTCCAAGACTTAATTGTGCTGCAGAGGATAGACTCACTGAACCGCTTATAATGTATAATCTTGGGACAGCCTTAGTGTAATTTAAAATAACATAGATTGCGTTTAATAAAAATATACTATCGATGTTTGTTTCTTTATAAGAAAATAAGTAACTCATACAAGTAGTAGCGTAAACATAATTACATTAATAAGTAGATCTATTATCCAGTAGCTTCTAATGCCGCATGCCGTGTTTACATTTACATAACTTTTACCATCTTTGGAGCAATGACGTCACCGTCATGTAGATAAAACTGTATTATGAGAAAGGTATCGGTCTGAACTGCACGCGAGTATTAAAAAGTTGCTACTTTACAGATAAAACCGTTTTTTTTTTTATATCAGGTTTCAAACTTTTCGTAGATAAAGAAAAAGTCATATAAAGTAATCAATTCCCAAGAGACTGCGTCCCTTATTTCTGAAGTTTGGAATTTATTGTATTAAGCTATTCAAATGTCCTCGGGAACTTTTTCAACGGCAGTCATAAATTGATTTGGAAAAAACTCCACCAGTACCTCCAATTGCAAAAGTATAATAAAAATATTTCAGGAATGGGGAGTGATGTTCCGCGGATTCTCCACCGGCAAAATAGTAAATGTTCAAACGAAGCAATTATTATAAATTTTATTGTATAATGTACCAGGGGAAAGCTTCCAATATGTGACTCCAAGGTTGATTCTAAAGTTAATAAAGTATCACTTTTTAATATCCAAATGTTATTTTTTATAGAACATAACATTTTAAATCATAACAGGGTTATGATTTCCCCTATTCTTAAAATCTGGTCAAGATTTTTTTTAAACAAGACTGACGGTATAGACCTTCAGTCTTCTTAGGTAATATGTAAATATTAATTTATATATATAAATATATGTAATATATATTTCGAACATTCCATCAGTAGGTACAGGTAATTGCCAATGCGACGGAATGTTATGTTATGTTATATTTGGGTACTCCGATTACATTATTATTCAGTATAATATAATAAATTAATATTCTACGAGTAGTACATTTTCATTCCTTCCATTCATTCATAATTGATACTGTCTCTCATAACTCTTTTATACTCATAATTTATTACCTTAATTTATAATTTAATATATCAATTAATTCATAATAATGTCATACTTTAAGTAAATTCAAGACATAATTATCTTATGGTAATGTTCAGAATCAATCAATAATTCAATTGGCATATTACCCAATATTTATTGTAAAAATGCATCTCCAAATATAACTGTAGACGAATAGCTGGCTGCCCGATTGGATTATTAATTTTTAAGTCCTCTAAATATTTAATAGATGTTCAATTTATCAGTAAATTGAAATATTTATCTGATTCCGTGACGACAATATTTGAAGAAAAATCCTCAAAAGGTGACACTGACTGATGTCCCTGGCCTCTTATTGAATTGTAGCCCCGATTCAACGCGAGCAAATACACTCCAAGATCAATATTAAACTTTTACTGCAAATACTCGTACTTCGGTGATATATGATGTAGGTTTAGATATATGGTAGGTACCAAATAATATATGGATTAGAACGTTATGATATAATATACGTTTTGTTGTAACTGAAAGGTACTTAACGTATACAAAAAGAATCTATAGCTATTTGTAATATTCGTACTGAATTCATTCAAATCAATATATTTTTATCATATTAGATATATACAACAATATATACATTATATGATTTTAGATTGACCATGTCATGGTCATTTACATAAATTCACTGTTAAGTATTTCGGGATACCGTCATCATGGCGCTTGCAATAGCACCGAAATCCATAAAATCAACAAACATGGTAAATATCCCGAAATATTTAACATATTAGATTTGTCGAAATTATATAACTGAAGTCAAATCGCGAAAAACTCAGACTAATCTGGGTCCAGAGACCGGGGTTCGCTCTTTTTAGTCAGAAGTTGAACTTCGATATTTTCTTCGAAGCAACTGCCTCTGCCTTATAAACGTACCATTACGAAATAGAGCTACGTTCAGATGGCTTATTGGTTATATATATATATATGGAGTCAGCCTTGTGCCGGTCCCGGGTTCGAATCCTGGCCATTACACTACCGATAGGAACCCACTCGTAACACAAGCCATAAAGAATATTAGAAATTTCGATTAACACTTCAAAAAATTGTGAAAGTTAGAAGTAAATTCTGACAATATATTATCTCAAATATTAGTAATCTGCTTAGTATCTAAATGAATAATTCACTGACGTATTCAAAAGTATTGAAATCACATGACTAGTTCCACACTCATCAGAGATTCAATCAGGCGCTTATTAGCTCTCGTACACTTTGATCTACAGTAGAACGTAATTTAGGCTACAGAACATCCAATGTACACTACTTGTTTACTAACGACAAAGCAGACAAAGTAATCTGAGAAGGAAACAGAATCAAATTGAGACTTTAGAGAAACTGGAAAAGGCTTAGAGATATCAGTAAACCTATTTTAGTTTGGTTACTTAACCTTTTGTTGAAAAACTTTACAATAGTTACACGCATAGATTAATAGAGGTTACACGAGACTTATGGTAATACACGTTACAACATGATTGTGTTAATTTAGGTTTGATAGATAGATAAATAGATAACTCTCAGTTAAATGTGTACCTAACACATAAATAATTGTACGCACAAATGGGCGCCTTACCGCTAGAGGCGATCTCTTTCAGGTAACCTTAGAACACTTATTGTAGTGTGGGCTACCTATATCATGTATACTAATATTTATACATATTTACAGTTATTTATTATATTTACAGATTTATACTTGAACGTGTATCATTTAGAAATCAGTGAACGTATTCTAGGTATCGTTCTTCTCCGAAGGGGGTCATCTCGAAAGACCCCGAATCTGCCGCGGAGCGCGGAATATGTTCGCTACTATCTCACCTCCAGCAACTAAAGAGCCAAAAACGGCGTGCATTTTATACGGTTCGAGTCCAACATAACCTCTTAAGCCGGCTCCGGTGGGATTTCGCAAACGAAAAAAAGAGTCAAAATACATTTTATACTATTTTTCCCTTAAAAACCTTCATTTATAGTTATATACTATCACAAACTAAATCTGCATTAAATCTGGTTATTTTTAAATTTGTCTGAAATTGAAAACATGCCTCCGTGGCGTAGCGGTAGTGCACGTGATTGCTACGCACGGGGCGCGGGTTGATCCCCGCTCAGTGCAAAAAGTTGTATGCATGAATATGGCTGTTTGCACTGGTCTGGCCGTGCCTCGGAGAGAACGCTAAGCCGTCGGTCCCGGTTGTCATACAAACATCTATGGCAGTCGTTACGGGTAGTTGGAGCCCTTGAAAGTCCAACTATTGTAACTTGGAACTTTAATATCGCCATTGGTCATTGGATCATTGGTTATGGAGGTCAGATGGTAGTCGCTTCACGAAAAATATCAAAGTTCAGCCACATCACAGTTAGACTGGCAAGCCGACCCCAACTGAATTGGGAAAAAGGTTCAGAGAATGATATCTTGTCCATTTTGTCAAAATCCGTCGACTAACAGACTTACCGTAAAATCAATATATTCCCGACACAGTTACCAGTGTGCCACAAGTTGTGACCGTAAACTGAAGTTACAACCTAATTATAGTTATAACGTTAGCTTTTGCATTTACGAGGGTCTACCGGCCTGTAGAATAAAATTAGCAATAATTTTTGTCTTTATATTATTAGGGTAACTAACTATGTAGGCGCCAATATACTCGTATTTGAACAAGGGTTCACAGCGTGTTGTACAAACCGTTCCGTTGTTAAAAAAAATTGCAACGGTCCACTTAAGCATCCAGACAGAAACGGTACGGACGGTAGTAGAAAAGAAGAAGAAAGAAAAAGAAAGAAAATATATTTAGCTAGATAAATAAATTGATTTTAGTCGTAAATTAGGCATAACTTTGCGATTTCATTCTATCAATAAAATATCATTATTTCATGTTTTTACGAACATCAGTCCCTAACACATATAACGTATTTTCTGTTAAAACCGCCGAAACATAAACTGGCGAAATGTGGGTGCTAGCACCTCTGCCTACCCCTTCGGGGATAAAGGCGTGAGTTTATGTTATGTATGTTATGTAAAAACCAGCTATCAAACATTTGTGGTTTATTTTCAGGTATACAAATCAAATCTACTTTTATACCCCAATTTACTTTTATACCCCCTCTTTAGATAACAAAGGCGTCAACCAAATCAATAATGCAAATTAATTTACTGTGTACCATACCTCACGCGCCAACCGCAGAGGTTCTGGCTCAGCATATTATAGGTTGACCACTATCTAGACAGTAGCTGTCAGGCATTGGTTTTCAACCAAATCTACGTGAAGGTTAAATATATGAAAATCAGGAAAAGAAAGTATTAAAGGCTGAAGAAAATTTTGTCTGCAGGAGAATTTCTTTGCTGGTAAGGCTATTCCTGGCCTTGTGGGTAAGAAATGTCTGACCATACCGCCTCAGCGGACCTGAAAGGAGGGGTAGACTCACGAAGTGCTGGCTTGACGTCGGGAAGGAAAACATGCGTACAAGTCATGGATATGCAAGATCAAGCGAAATGGAAAGGAAAAAGTCAGAAAACGGACCCCGGAGTCCAAGGTGAAAGGATAATGGCCGGGAAAGTATGATGAGATCTGAAGAAGATCAGTCAGAAAATAATTTTTGCTCAAAAATCGATGAAATCACTTTTTTGTCTCCTTGTGAGGATCATTCATTTCATTGTGTATTCGGATAACCACGGGGACATGTTGATATATGTATTTAACTTGAAAAACAAAACCGATCTGGGGCCTTACCACCATCTCTTAAAAATAATATTATTCCAATCTTACTTTACTTTCGTAGTGAGATTCGGACTCGGATCGTTGTCGTCCGTCGATATTTATTGTATCTAACAAGTTTCAAACTTTTTCAAACGAATTTAAAACTGGAACACGAACCGTGATATCTTCGTGCTTTAAAATTCTCCAAGGTCTATTTATTAAAGAATATTAGCAACCTAAATTACTAATATTCCGAATAGACCATTCAGCTAAGTTCGATGGCTTGTGATTGCATTATGTATCATGAACCAATGTTGTCATAAGAACCTTCCAAAAATCACCCCCCATGATCTTGGTTGGTAACCTATGAGCTGTATTGAAAATAATATGATATTAGTAACAATAATGGTATTCTATTTGAAATTAAACTGCCCCTAAAATTTTAAATGAAAAAAGTTTGAATCGAAAGTGAAACAGCTGTTTCTGACTCGGAATAACAGTTTATTTTCAGTATATAACTTGCTTGCTGTTGTTCACTGAATGAGTTTTATGTAGGTCATCATAAAGAGGGTTTCAAAGAATATTAGCAACCGGAATTACTAATATTCCCTTTAACCCCTTCAGCAACGCTCAATGACTTGTCATCAGGTGGTTCTGGTGCTTATCTGCCACCTGAGTGGTTAAAAAAATATAAGCTCTCTTAACCTTCGAATTTAAGAATTTCAGAACCACTTTGAACCTGCAATGAAAAGGCCCGTCAAAGTGTAACTTCAGACTCTCTGTATTTTTTAATTCTCTGATTGAGTTCACATACTGGTCTTAAATAGCAAATAGACCACTATTTGAGTTTTAAAGGTTGTTGTTAACTGGAACTATTTGAATAGGATATGGTTACCTTGTGACACACCGCTTATTAAAGGTTAGCACTTCTGGAAACCACAAAATTAAATATAATGTAGTTCTAGCCTAATTAATTGTATAAATAAGGAAGAAAGATTGTTTTATTTCTTAGCTTATCCCAAATAATGGTCTCGATTTAAGACACGAGAACTTTCTAGAAGGGAAATACTCTGACTAAAGACTATCTTCCTTCTTTTTGTGCCAGTGGTAATATTTAAACGGTAAATGGATAGATGCGCCCAGTACAAAACTCAGCAACATTGACTGCAACAGGCATTGCATCGTACCTTATTCAGGTCGGCAATTTGTACAGGTGTCTTCACATATTCTGTCACTTTCTCACGCCTAGATTTTGTGTGAAGATATATACGTTATTCGCACACTTTGTTCTTGTAAGAACAACTTTATCATGTGTATTTAACCAACTGTATGTCACTAAAAGGTACATGAACTATACTATAAAGGTTTATAAAATATTAGCACGTTCACAATCCAAATATCCTTCCGTCGAACCGATGATTAGTTGAAATTGAAGGCTTAGTACGATCGTTCACGTTGCATACTGATTAAACTGAGGATTATATTAATACTGTGAGATTTTACGAAAGGAAACGGGTCGAGTGTGTGTTGATTATTGTGTATGATCATCATCATCATCATCATCGTCATCATCATCATCATCATCATCATCATCATCATCATCATCATCATCATCATCATCATCATCGTCATCCGTGTGTTAATCCCGGTCGCATCCGAAACAGTCACCTCGGAGCCCGGGGTCCACTTTAACCAGTCTAACTGCGTTGCAACTGAACCTTGATATTTTCGATGAAGCGATTGCTTGCCAGGCCAGCTCCACAACCTATAGGCATAGGCGATATCGAAGAATTGCAGCTAGACCAGTTCTTGAAATTATAGGGTATATTTTTTAGGGTTAACTACCCGTAACGACTGCCATATATGTAAAACAATCGGGATTGAGGGCTTAATGTGCTCTTCAAGGCACGACCACACCCGTGCAAATCGCCATATTCATACATACAAATATTTGCGCTGAGCGGGGATCGAACCCGCGCCTCCTGCGTAGCATTCGCGTTCACTACCGCCACGCCACAGAGGCTGTGTGAATTATTGTGTATGCTTCCACGACAGTGACTATAATTTACAGCCTACTTGTTTTTCGTCAATCAGCGGATATACTAATATCCAATGACAGTTAAACCTGAAATCCTAAAACAGTTTTAAACAATCAAGAACTGCCCAGAAGTATTACAATAAAATATACCTATACACATAGAATTTAGTTTGTTGAAATTATTTTGCTTTGAAATTTACCTATAACTAAGTTGAATATTTCAAAACTTCAATAAAAAGAATTCGATCTTGTACGATTCTGGTGGCCCAAATTGTAATGATTTTTCGTTCTATTCAGAATCAAAAGTTATGCAAATATAAGTTAGAAGGCTTTGAACAACACCTTTTATATAGGCAAGCTATGTTCTATGGTTATAAGTTAATGCAGTTGCGATCTCCTAAGTACTACGTCTCAGTAATGTTGAGCCGACATACGACATCTCTTTCGGGTTGTGTGTCATGAATATTTTACATACAAGATTCTCACAGACTCAAGAGACAAGTCGATGAGTAATCTTGACCTTAAGGCTGAGACTACATAAGCGTTGCGAAAGTGGATTATATTTGTGGTGATATGAACAATGTTGATCACGGTAACCAATCATCCTATCAGTGGCAATGTTTTTATAAAAAAAACTCTTTATTGAACTTAATAATAATTAATGTTTACAAAAGTACAATAATGATTTCATTAGTGAAACACTACGGCACATTTAGTAATCTTCAGACAACAAAAAGGCAGTTAGTAATTTTTTTGTGAATATGACTATAATATTGAAAAATTGTCCCGTTCTTCGTTCGAAAATAATAAGGCGGTTCTGCTCGATACAGCACTTATTTTGAGGTGGTTTCTGTCTCTAGTCTAAACTGGTGGGCTTCTATATTTTATGTTTTTAAACAGATGTTTTTATTTATTTATTTATTATGATTGGCTTATCAGCAAAAAGTACACCAACGCGACACAAATGGGTAACATAAACTTAAGATTAGTGTTTTATTTTTATAGGCAAGCACAACATTTTTATAAATATATTGAAAAACGTATAAACATAGAGAATGAATCCAGAAAAAATAAAATAGATATTGTTTGATACGTAAATAGTATTTTTACGTGAATTATGATAATAAATATTAAAAACCATGAAATCTACCAAAAAAATGTATTGCATAAAAAAGTGGTCCAATTTTGTTAAAATGGTAAGTAATATCCCCTGTATTCGTTTTCGGGAGCGTTCTTCCAACACCCTGTATAGCGTGCAAGCAGTAATGTACTCTAAATAATCTTGGTCCTTTGTTGAAATAAACGAATGAACTCAAGCTTCACAGAAGCGAAAAAAAGAGCAAATGACCAAAACATAAATCACTTTGATAAAAAAGTTATATATTTCAGTACAACACCTGAGGTCTCCCAGAGGGTCGGTAGATAAATGACACGGATTAACCTTTCATCGCGTGATCTAATTTTCTGTAATATGGGTACATTATACTGGCTGTTTCCATGATGCTCAGGTTTTCTAGGAATAAAAGGCAAGCCTATGTGCTAATCTAGGTTATAATCTGCTGTTTCGATGTGATTGATAGAACGACATGGGCAAGAGCTGCGTGTCGCGGAGATGAATATAAACTGCAGTGGATATGTGTCCTTTGCTTAGATGTTATCCGCATACGGTGCAGAATATTCCATTAAAAATCAAGCGGTTCAGTTAGTCTTTCTGTGTTGCCTTCTTTCTACAGCCCCGGGTCCTTTAAGCGGGGCGTGAAAAAGCATTCGATGAGGCCGTTAAACTGAGCGCCATCATTAAAATACTGTAGTTTTGTAATCTTGACACTCTATCCTGAGACTTTGCCTTCAGCTTACCATGAGGCGAGATGAAATAAAATTGACATGCCATGCCAAAAAAAAGACGTGCCAAAAATAAGTAGTGCCATGTCGCTTACACTCATGCAAAACATATAATGAAGACAAAGAGTGTGAGCGAAATAGCGCTACTTTAGAATTACTTCAGGCGGATTCACTGTTAAATCGTACGGGATATTTACCATGTTTGTTAGTTTCTTCGTGTAACCGATATTTCGATGTAACCGATAAAATCATACATACTTCAGGCGTACTTCTCCTGTTCAAACGAAACGTAAAGTGGACATAAACTCATTGCTAACAACCAAATAACTTTCTGAATCGAACCTACAACCTCACCTAATAAGTAGTGGCACAAGAAAGAAATAATTCGTGTGGTATGTTAGTTCATTAATTGGTACAGTTACACCCAAAGAAGATGATTAAATACAAATCTACATGAAAATTAACTTTCTTTTGGTCACAACTTTAAAGTTCAACAGACAACAATAGCAAAATTTCTCTACCTAATTGTCATAGAAAGGAATGCCAAACCGCATCCCTCAAGGCAAGTAAAAAGACTTCTTACTCGAGGAGATATGATTTCGTATGTTCAATATCCGAAAGAACGAAGCGGTCCGGAAGATGCCTCGTGTAGAAGCAAAACACGTGTCGAAGTTTATTCTTCGCTATTATTTTGAATTTTTTATTTATCTTTATTATAGAGAGTTGGTACACAAAGGAAAGCGCCCATGTCGACCTCGTAATACATCTTACACACTACAGCACCTTATATTCTAGCCCTTATTCCAAACTTAACTAAACAATACAATTAATTGGGTCTACTGAAATCTGATAACCAACATCAATATGGCAATCAATGATATTGTTGATAATGGTACTTCTTATTGCTTCGTTTCGGACACACTCCATGAACAGACTTGCGGAATTGTTTCACATAGTGGTGGGTACCATATCTACCCCAATATATTTACTTGTAATAGATTTCTGCTATATAACGCCTGCATCAATATTTTATCTACAATCTTATCTATATCTAACTTACCTACCATACCTAATACTTTAGTCAAGTCTCTTTGTCTATAAAATCAAACTTGTATCAGGCCAATCCCACTATCATAGTGTAAGTATTTGGGTTTACTTAGGAACTTGATTACCGAGTCAATTGAGTAGAGCACTCACGATCAGCCACAGACGAGAAACGAGGGTAGTTGCCAATTATTGCATGTTACGTGTTTTCATACGACAACAGGAAAACCTTGTTTGGATCTGGTGCTAAGTATAAGATGTGGCGGTTTTTAGATAGTACTATCTTGAAAGGTTTTATATACGTATTTCATATAATATATTCTGTCTGATACTCTCCAAGAAGTTAATTGTGCGGCTAAGCACGTAATTAATTTTCTCACGATTTACACCGCACAGCAAGGAATCGGGTCAATAATTTTTTTTTCCAAATTTATTTAGCTGCAACATTTTCGGTTGGGAATTTATTTTCGGCATACCTATTTTTTTACAAAGTGTCTTCTTAGTAGAAAGTCTATCTCCATCCTCAGAATACAGAATAGATTATTCTGTATTCAGAGTTTCTTCCCAACATCCTTCGTTTTAATTTTTTTTTATACCACTTAGGTGGCAGATAACCACACGGCCCAGCTGATGAAGCGGTCACCGTGGCTTATGGACGTTTGCAATACCAAGGGCGTCACACACGTGCTGCCTACCCTGTAGAAACCTTCGAAGAAGTATCGACCGTTTCGACAACCGATTATGTTTTTGTCTGTATCTATGTCTGTGTGTCTGTGTGTGTCAGTTCTGGCCTAGAGGGCACATTTCTTAATAGATTTTCACCAATAATTTTCTTTGATTTAGAACACCACCATTATTGATAAGAGGGAAAATAGGGCAAAGGGGTAAATTCGCTGCCACGTTATTCATGAACATATCTTGATGATTTTTGTCTGACACATATGAAAGACATGATTCCCGACACGTTGTTATGAAAAAAGCTCACAGTCTCCTATTCATATAACTACTGGTCTAGTAGACGTTTTATCGTATCGTAAAATATATTATATTTTCTGTGGTATCGTATGAAATATTTAGCTGCTCCAATTTAATTTAGGGAGAATCCAATGTATTTTTTCCAACGGTTTCCATACTCAAACCAGATTCTCCTAAATTTTTATCAACTGTCATTTGCAGTGACAGCATTTGATATTGGATAAATTTCTTTAGTAAGAATATTTTAGATAGTGGAGGAATGAAATTGGATTGAAAAAATTTATTCATTTTTAGGTTTTAGTTTATTGGACAATAGACCAATTTCTACCCAATTTTTAAGTTTTTGCGTTATATACAACAATGTTACGAAGAATTAACGCAAATATTGGGTAATAGGCAACCTTAGTATGTACTTACAATAGACACTTTGGAATTGACTGACATTTCTACCTGGTTAATAAGTGACCACAGCGATGTAATGCAGTTTCCTTTAAAACTCATTACCAATTTTAAAATAGAAATAGGAAATGTAAAATAATAAAACTGAAATATATTCAATTTGCTTAATAATTTTGATAGTATTAATCAAAAATTTTCTCGTTTTACATTCCAAACTCGATTCTAAAATTATACAATTAATTACTTTATCAAATTGCCCAAAATATCCAAAAGGGAATTGATAATTTAAATTAATCAAAACTTTGCTATCTAAGAGCTGTAAAACAGAGCTTTCTAACGAATCAAACTCGCTTCATCTCAGCTAAGGTTGCGAATTGAACTTTTAAGAAGTAATTAACTGGATCAATTTAACTTAGTTACTGAGACTACGTTATTATTGAAGACACTTTGGGGGTCATATGATCACCTATGGGGACTCACCTAACAGCTAGTTAATATTCTTGCCAATCAACGTGTGCGTCTCCGTCACAAGATTCTTATTAGTAAAATAAACTAAATAATTGGAATTCAGATGCCACAAACCCATCCACAGCTAGCCAAGGACATTTAATGTGTTTTGACGAGCTTAATAAACTAAGCAACTAAAAACCACTGACCCAATGAAAAAAAATGAATTGGTGAGTTTCAACATGTATTAACGGGTTATAAGATCAAAATTGAAATTGGAACGATAAAAATTTAAATAAAAGAATAAATGAAAACGCCAAGTTTCCCCCACATTCATCAATCAAAAAAGTTTAAGTTACTTATCTTGTGTCACCGATATGCCTGGTCCCGACAAAGTTTTCTAACTTACAACGATGTGAAACGGCTATCTCAATATTATATAAGTTCCTACTATTATAGAATAAAGATATATTAATAATTATATCATTATGTCATGCAATCTCACTTGTCTTAAGCTCGTCTCTTGTGTACTCGTATAACCTAATTGACGTTTTCGCGTACATTCCTGTAGTCTTTGACGCTCGGAAAATATATTATTATAATTACATTCTATACTGCTTATAGAATACAATATTACAATATATTTAATAATTGTATTATTGTAACAAAAAAGTGCTTGCTTGGTGCTAACAGGTTCGCCCCCTATTAGGTTCGTGGGACCGTCGAACTCCTACATAGCTGTCCTACATTGTCTGCCCTTGAGAGATTTACAAGAATGAATATGAAGTAATTCCAGATTTTAAATAAAAAACATAATTATTATATGTTATATTACTTGTACCATATTTTACAATACCACAAAATTATCAATATCGCATAAAATTATTAATTAACCATTCACGTTGTGGAATTCGTCCGTATTTATAAACGGCTCAATGTTTCAAGTTTTAATTAAAACACAGAGGGAATTTTGTTAATGAATCTTAATAATAATTTTTGGAATGAAATTGTATATTACTGGACGTTCAGACGTTTTTAATTAATACTAGAGATTAACTTGGAACCATAACCTTTGTGATTAATTGTAGCTGGGGGTGTTAATTAGTCCACGAAATTGGCTGCCTGCAGCCATCGGCAAAGTTTTAATTTTCTTAATTTTATTATAAAAAAGCCGCTGTAGCCTAGTGGTATGGGTAATGGACCAGGTTTACCAATGACTTTTCGATGCTTTTCGAAGTTATGTGTGTATTTATCGCGGGTTTATTAGTGCCCGGTTAATGGCAATAGGCTCGCCACCTATTACATTGGGACCTAAACATAAACTGGCGAAATGTGGGTGCTAGCACCTCTGCCTACCTCTTCGGGTATATAGGCGTGAGTTTATGTTTTTAATTTTATTATAAGTACACCGTAACCGCTGTTATGCCGACGTGATTTTTTGTTTTTGTTGTTATGGTGGAGAGTGAATAACGCAAGTTAAACGGTATAAAAAATTAAAAAAAAAAACAATTGCTTTGTCGTAATATTTTTCATGACAATACCTATTATGTTGTGTACCAGGACTTCCACCAGGGGCCTTCGACTTCGGAAGTGTTATCCTTACACCCTGTATAGTGGACTAAGCTTATACAGATCACCCACATAACTATTCAAATATCTGCAGATCGACGAACCGTATACATCCGTTATAACCCAACCGCATATTTACGCTTCAAGACATTACTCGATCATACGGGATCAGATTCGCTGGAGCGATTAGACGATTTTATGCGGTAACCCTTAGGAAATATCGTTTTGGTTAATCGTAATTTGAAGATTATTCTATACTGATGTGAAAAAAAAGCAAATAGTGAGTCCCTATACACTTTGAGATCTATACTGTGTCTATACTAAACTATTCTTTCTCTAACACCTCATGGAGAATAAAATATGATTCTCAATATCAAATGGTATTAATATCAAATTTAGAGTGAAATTATATATAGGGTGGGGTAGGGGCACCCACGACTCACCTTCGGTTTAACAATTCCAACGATAACAATAGCAAATTATTACTAATTATCTGGGACCCGTAAATTTGGGTCCTAAACTGAATTCCGACTAATCCTTCTACGACAAAATTTTACTTCGACAGCATAAAACTCCGAAATTACTCGATTTCAACAATATTTTAGATCGAAACCACTTAATCCCGACACTACCCGACAAAGCGTTTATTCGACATGACTAAACACTAAACTCGTAAACAGAAACTGAAATCGCGATTAAAGAAAACAAAAAAAATAGTTCTGATTCGAAATTTAGCTTGGCATGTTCAAGGGATTGTGTTTGTGTTTGTAGTTTTTTTTTAATTTGCTGTAAACTATGAAACGAAGATATCAAAATGCTAATAACAATACATATATTCAGGGCTGTAAATTTTCGGAGGCGTAGGCAACCCCATTTGGACAACTTTAATTTTCAGTGTCACATATTGACGCAAGATTTTAAAAATACTTTCTCAATTTATCAACTATTTTAAACACTGCTACGAATATAAAAATCGTAGATGGTGCTACGAGAAGCCGTAGCACATACATGAGTAATGCTAGGTGGTGCGTTCAATCATAATCAAGAATCAAATAATCAATTTCGTTCATTGAGTTTAGGCACATAAAGAGACGTATGTGAACTTGGCAACTCACTCACCAGCATCTCACCTAAAAATATGCGTACCTGTGGAGTCCCACATAGTTCTGCAATTCTGGATAGGTTTTAGCTATGGTTCCATCGATATTGGTACCGTATGATTGACTTTAAATAGTAGATAGAGGTCTTACAATAAAACTCGAACTATTGTTTTTAATTTTAAACTAGTTTATTTAATATTATAAACATCATTTCACAGAAGAAGTTAATTTCAAACATCAAACTCAAAATATAATTTCATTTATTAATTAACTTACCTATTTCACATTTCAATTTTAGAAAGTATACCGAAACTGTTCATATTTTTATCCATTATGATTAAACATTAAGGTTATTTTTATTTTTACTAATAATAGATTTCTAAATCTAGATAAATTCAGGGTGACAGGTAAATGCTTCCGAAGCCGAACTTTTAGCTCTACTAACACAAATATGAATAGTAGAAAATTCTAGTAAAACGGTGTAAAATTAGCAAATCGTAATTTTTAATCTAATATGTAGTACACCCATAGTGCCATTAACCCGCGGTGCCTTCGTCTTCGGAAGCGTTTCCCTTAAAACCTGTATATACCTTAACAAAAATATTATTCTAGTCTACAAAAATATACTACCAAAAGCTATTTTTCTTTGCTAATATTTCATGGACCGAGTGGGTCTCCTTTCCGACAAGGTGGCCGATTATTCTTTGTCATGTCATTTCTTCCAATAAGGGGGGGGGGGGGGGTAAAAAGGTGGGGAAGTTTGCTCTCTCGTTATTTATGAAGAATAGATCTTGATTCAAACATGAAGGATATGATTCTTCACAGGTGTGCTAAGTTTAGTAAAAATAGTTTTTTTTGTTGTACACATCAATGTGACTTCACACAACTATGTAAGTAGTTCAACTAGTTGTACAAACGATACACTGTTGTAGCGTTTGTACAGTCAACGCCAAAAGTTGATTAACACAAAAATATTTAAAATCCTTCTTACATTGGAGTGAACGTGCCCATAGAGGTTTAGGTATATAGTTTTAGAATCCCCTAAGGGCAAAGTAATCGGTTTAACAGTTGTGGTAATCAATAAATTACCATTTGTTAAGCTACTTATGGCGTTGACTGTACAACCTCAAAATGCGACTAATGTACCTACATACGCTCGGACAAAATCAAAATTATCTAACCTCACGTTCACGAAATTATTAGTAAAATATAATTTATACTTGGACATGACGTCAAATATCGTAAACGCTCTTATCGTCATCCTCCGAGCCTTATCTCATTTCAATTGAGGCCGATTTCCAGTTTAACTACGAAACGACTGTGAAAATGACAGCGCACTGAATATGATATTGACGTTCTGTAGTTAGATGAGGTTTTCGAATCTTTCGGCCTTCAAACACCCGTAACAACATACTTCTTTTTTATTTTTTTTATTTATGGCACGTCAATTTGACTTCACCTCGCCTGATGTTAAGCTGAAGGCAAAGTCTCATGAAAGAGGGCCTCATCAGATGCTTTTTCACGCCCCGCTTAAAGGACCCGGGACTGTAGGAAGAAGGAAACACGTGCGCCGGCAAGGAACTCCAGGACTTAATGGTGCGGCAGAGAAAAGACTCACGGAACCGCTTGGTTCTTGATGGAATATTCTGTACCGTATGCGTACTAGTCCTGAGATCATGGACGTAACGTCACGTCCGAAACGTCGGGATAAATATACAAACACTTACTTATAAGTTCACGGTTAAGTCCCGTTCTGTCGTAATTATGTGTGAAAATCGTGTAAGTTTAAACTAACAATGTAACAAAATCACTAAACTTATCTTATATCATATCTATTTGTTAAGTTATACAATTAATTTGTCCATTTTTATGTATTGTGTACATTGAAATGTTACTACTAAAACCTAAGAAAGAATATTAATAGTTTTATGTTACTACTGCGAACCCACTTAGCATTGATTGTAGCGCGAGTCTGCTTGAAAAACTTCACAGAAGGAGGTTAAAACGTCGTATCTTTGTTAATTTGACAACTATTTCTTCCATTTTAAAACTGAAAACATTGCTTAAGGTATGTGCTCTATAGGCTAGTAGTTTTGATTTTATGTAATTGTTGCTCATTTGGTTGTAGGGACAAAATGAATTTAACGTAACATAACATAACATAAACTCACGCCTATATCCCCGAAGGGGTAGGTAGGTGTGCGAGCACTCACATTTCACCAGTTTGTGTTTAGGTCCCAATGTAATAGGTGGCGAACCTATTGCCATTAACCGGGTTTTATATACCTGCGATAAATACACACATAACTTCGAAAAGTGGTGTGCGCCATGATAAACCTGAATTCGAACCCGAGACCTCGTCTCAGCAGTCCATTACCCATACCACTAGGCTACCGCGGCACTACAAAGGGAATTGGAAATCTCAAATTGACTACATTTTTCAGATACGCCGAATCTTTCAATGCTAAATGCGTCTGCAGTATTCCGACGATATGTATTTATAAGGCAAAAACTAAACTTAATGAAAAGAAAACTTTATTTGTCAATAATATGCCTACATCTAAATTTCTATTATTGCGTCTATATTAAATTAAATTGAGGATTTTTTAAATATTTGGGGTTTCACCACCACCATTAAAAGTAATATTATTATTTCAATCTAACTTTACCTCCATAGTGAAATTCGTCAGCTTCCGTCGGGATACACAGAATACTATTGTTAATATGGGTAAAATATTTTCAAAACCAAATGAAAAAAAAAACAAAATCTATCAACATTTTCGCTTACTTATTAATAAATACAACTTTATTGTAGGTAATATATACATAATCTATTTGCGTTTTAAAATAACATAAATATGAAAATATAATAATACAACGAAACCATGTTCAATATATTTGTTTCATTCTCACTGTACAATAGTAATATAGTTTGTTTGAATTTTTCTTTACTTGAGCTGCACCAACACCATGAAATAGGTTACTACGGCTCCAAGTACCTGAAATAGTCAATAATTTCGTACATTATCCCTTGAAAATAAACTATACCTGAGAGGCGCCAACAAAAGGTTATATCGCTGTTTTTCAACATACATAACAAAAACATAAACTGTATCCTATCCCCGAAGGGGTAGGCAGAGGTGCTAGCACCCACATTTCGCCAGTTTATGTTTAGGTCCCAATGTAATAGGTGGCGAGCCTATTGCCATTACCCGGGCACTTATAAACCTGCGATAAATACACACATAACTTCGAAAAGCATCGAAAAGTCATTGGTGTGTGCCATGGTAAAACCTGGGATCGAACCCGAGACCTCGTTTCAGCAGTCCATTACCCATACCACTAAACTACCGCGGTCTTTTTTTCGTAGTGTTTTTCACATAGTGAGATATGAAGGAAGCTTCAATCTACGCTCAGGTTGTGGAGTGATCTCTCTGCTGTGGTTTTTTTTCAATTATTACAACATGGGGTTCTTGAACATGGGTTTTTAGAGTGTCAACAACAAGAGTATGATGTCACTGGTTCTGCAAAGTTTCTCAGGCCACGGTGGCCACTTTTTATGATATTGATAAATTATTACCTATATATAAGTTATCATGACCCGTATGAAAAGTTATCTTATAGCTTATCTGACACCAAAGAAAGTCTAAATACTTTGAATTTCAGATAATTATCCAAAAAAATAAAGTGCTTCTTAGTACTACTTAAAGACAAGATTGAAATAAAATATTCAAGTATATATGGAGTTTCCACGTCCTGGTATGGGAAAGTTTAGTCGCAAAATATCAGTTGATTTTCTCCCAAAATCGTAAAATGATGATACAACTTATTACCAAAACACTTCAGGCAGGAAGTATTTCAAAATTTGAAAATAGAATCCCGAAATATAATAAAAAAATAATGTATTTTACTGGTGTACCCGTGATTTCTGGGTTATATTTTAAGGGTTGAGATTGCCAATTTAGAGAATTGAGTAACTTGAAATTTCGTGAAGACCTCTTTTGTAGAAATTTATTTTGGAACTGAAGTTATTATGATAACGAGTTTGTCAACTCATTTGGAGGACTTTTTAAGAATGTTTTGAGGTCTCAGCGTCACAACACTTTGCTAAATGAAGTTTGAAATAATAAAAATAATATGAATAACGCAACAACTTCACTGGTTTAGGTGAATAATATTTTTTTTGAATAAATATAGTTGATTCCTTTTAAGATTTGGTGAAATCTGGGTGTAAATACACTGAAGCTGTAGACAATCTCTTCGGTGAATTACAGGCGTGATTATCATATTATATTTATATCATCATCATCCTTGCGTTAGTCACTTTCGCATCCGAAGCTTTCACCTCGGAGTCCAGGTTTCGCTAAGTATCATGTATTTATATGTATATAAAATATCGTCATCATCATTTAGACATATTTTCGTGATGGCACCGAGGTAAAGGCGAACATGGAGCTTTGGGTACGCTTTCCTGCTTTTCTTGCCTTTTCCCGAAGTGCCAAAGAAGAGTTATCACTTATCAAATACATTCCAGTCGAAGCCAAAACAAACTCATGCCTCGGAGAGCATTTAGCACTCATGCCATAGATGTTCGTGCGTCTCGGAGAGCTCGGAGTTACGGGTAGTTGGAGCCCTCAAAAGTCCGACTGGCCTAACTACAGAATTTCGATATCGCCTATTTGGTTGTGGAGGTCCGATGACAGTCGCTTGACGGAAAATATCGAAGTTCAGTCGCATCTTAGTTAGACTAGAAAGTCGACCTCAACTGAGTTGGCTCAGGCTCAGAGAATGATGACAAGTCGATAACAACTCCCTGCTATAGTTTTTCTAAGTGACTATAAAATGTGATTCTTTAAGAATGCATTAGTAGTCTGCTACAGGATCAGCATCGCGAGTAATATGCCGCCAGTGTTGCATACGTTTATAGGTAACGGGAAGCACTTTAAATCGGGAAGGGATGCTGGTCTTCCACATAAGTGCTATAAAAATTAGCTTACCGAAGCAAACAGATCCAGAGATACAGTGAAGAACTTGGCGCCGGAAATGCTCATGGCCTTTTGACACTGTTGACAGACGATTTGGACGAATGTCTTCGCTTCCTCAGAACCGTCGTACCATTGGCAGGAGTATGCTGCTTCCATCACTGATGAACTCTAGTAAATTGAAACTATTTTTAGTAAAGTAAGTATATATTTATTCTAGATTGAGGTAGTCATTTTTACACACTTCATAAGACTTTGACCGGAGCATTCGGTGATTCATACATTTACAAACGACATCGCAATAAACTATGTGAGTCGATACACGGGGAAGTACCTCCGCCCTACAATAACGGAGGTAGGACAAGACGGTATCTCCCGTCCGAAATGAGCTGTCCAACTGGGGAAGTACCTCCGCCCTACAGAAGACCGCGGTCATAATAACCATGGTGTTGTGTTCCCGCCGGTAAGTAGGGTAGCCAGAGCTCACTATACCCCTCCTCCCCTTCCCCTTCTTAGCCTCCCCACCCCTTCCCAGCTCTCCCCCTTCCCTTCAGGGTGGGCAGCGCGTGTGTGACACCCTTAGTGTTGCACACGTTCATAGGCCACGGTGCCCGCTTTCCATCAGGTGGGCCATGTGCTTGTCTGCCACCTACGCAGTATAAAAAAAATGCGTGTGTAAATCATAAAGTTATCCTTAGAAGAACAAAGTTTGCGAGTGACATACATATACAAAACGTGAACGTGAAAAAGTGACAATATACGAACCGTGAAAGTTTTTTCATAAACCATTATTAATTTTGACAGAAACAGATGACGCAGTGACTTGTCTCTACACTAAAAGTCACAAGTCAAGTCATTGCCACTAACTTTTTAAATTCGGTAACGCTGTTAATGAAGAAGTCTGTAGGTCTGTTCACGTTAGTAATATTAATTCTATGCTGTAAACTCACGGACGCCTGTTTCGTGCAAATGATATTGAAAAATATTCGTGAAAAGATTCTTGTGTGACATAATACACCACTATATCTGTCACTGTGTAGAAGCCGCGGTAGCCTAGTGGTATGGGTAATGGACTGCTGAGACGAGGTCTCGAGTTCGATCCCAGGTCTACCATGGCACACACCAATGACTTTTCGATGCTTTTCGAAGTTATATGTGTATTTATCGCAGGTTTATAAGTGCCTCGGAGAGCACGTTAAGCCGTCGGTCCCGGTTGCCATACAAACATCTATGGCAGTCGTTA
Source organism: Pelosia muscerda (assembly GCA_963691645.1). Taxonomy (NCBI): domain Eukaryota; kingdom Metazoa; phylum Arthropoda; class Insecta; order Lepidoptera; family Erebidae; genus Pelosia; species Pelosia muscerda. Next base: position 5,204,799 of record OY829118.1, read on the forward strand.
CGGGTAGTTGGAGCCCTCAAAAGTCCAACCAGCCTAACTTGGAACTTAGATATCGCCATTGGTCATTAGACCATTGGTTGTGGAGGTCAGATGGCAGTCGCTTCACGGAAAATATCGAAGTTCAGCCGCATCACAGTTAGACTGGAAAGCCGACCCCAACTGAGTTGGGAATGATGATGATCTGTCACTGTGTATTTTATTGGTATTTAATTGTAGAATACTAACCTCCTCAATAAGTCTGTTGCCAAAAATGCAGAAATGGAACACCTGGCCCAGAGTATAGCAGAGGTATCCTATAGTACTGAACGCGTACACATTGATGCCATTAATCTGAAAATAATTATATAATAATAATAATATAATGTCTTTATTGTAATAAAGATATGGAAATATATATGATATGGAAATGCAGATTATTAGGTAGATACAATGGGCGGCCTTATCACTCTGTGGCAATCTCTTACAGGCAACCATGGGATGGAGAGAAGTATTTGGAGGTAAAAAAATATGACAAATTTCATACATGACCTTAAGTCGAATTTCGCCTTACGATCGAAAGGTTCCTGGCTTGGAAATCAGAATTCAATTTCGATCCTTACATTCACTTCACTTTATCTACCTACGTCCTGAAGTTAGGTTCACAAATTGAAATGGGCCACTTTTTAACGAATTCTATTCTATATAGTTATATGTATCAACTCTGCTACAACAATCATTCTTAGTCAAACCTCGACCAAGGCTGCTACAAAGTGGCTAAAACGTCACACTAAAACTTTATACATACATAGGTACATACATTATATATACATATACTCACGCCCGTAATCGCCGAATATGGGTGTATTAAACACCCAAATTTCGCCAACTATGATTTTCGGTCCCACGTAATAGGGGGCAAGCCTATCAGCGCCAATCAGGCACTTTGTTAAGGAATGAGTATGTCGAAAATTAATTCCTAACCAAAATATTTTGCAGCTAAATAAATTTGGAAAAATATTGCTTGACCCGATTCCTTGCTATGCGGTGTAAATCGCAAGGAAATTAATTACGTGCTTAGCCACACAAGCACTTTAACATCTTGAAGAGTATCAGATGTATAAAACTATATAACACCAAATAAAGCGCAATAGTATCCATTAAATAGTAGTAACAATCTAAGTTATGGTCAGAGAACTTAGATAAAGGTAAAATAAAAAACATACATTTGCACAAATTCACATCACCATAATCTTGCTAAAACTTCACAAATTTCTGCAATGATACAACATTTTCCATGCATTCTCAAGTTCTGTTCCTACAACGTCTCATAGAGTTCATCAGCATACCATTGACCTAATTGGACACTCGAGATCGTGTTCGTGCTTCTAATAAGTTGCATCGGTAGTATAGCTATGTCTTTACTGAATATTCTTGGAATATTTCCAAGCACGACATACTAAGCGACTATGGACGTACCAATTGAGCGTTTATAAACTTCATTGTCTTGAGGGAATGGGTTAAAGTGGCTGTTGTCCCATGCGCTCCAAATATATAATTTTCAGACACTCCAAGGAATTTAAGGTACGGACTGAACGACTATGAGCGTAAATTGTGCGTTTAATAACGTCATTGTAAAGTATTATTGTATAACGTATGTTTTGCGAGAAAGGTTTGTTCCCGTGCGGTCCAAATCTTCATTCATTAATTTCTCCAAGAGATCTAAGATGAGAATATTGGAGTAGGTATTTATTCTTTTTAGTTTTACGTTTTGTTTTTTTTTCTCTACACTGTGGAACGTGCGATACGTCATAGCACTACGGTGAATCTTATCAACGTTTCATTATGTGTTTATGAATCTTTCCTACTATTAAAATGTTAACTAGTCCTATCAAACTAAAATTATAAATGTTCGCGATAATATTTGTATTTGAATTTCTTGGATTTTTTATTCAATAAAACTCTAACGGCTAAACGGATCTAGCTGAAATTTAGTACAAGGATAGATTATAGGAATAAGTCATTGATTTTTTTTCCTGGAATAGTTTCCCATGGGTTACAGGAGCGAGAGCTAAACTCCAAACGGGTGAAATCGTGGGCCTCGCGATAAAATTTATTGACCCTTTTCATCAGCTACAGTACTGTATCTTCAAATATAAAATTTGCACACCTATTGAGGTTATAAGCAGAGCACTTGCACATTATTGTAAATGAAACCATCTGTATGTACCTGTCTTATGCAAATAAACTGATTTATTCCGACAGTCCCGGGTCCTTTAAGCGGGGCGTGAAAAAGCATCTGATGAGGCCGTCAAGCTGAGCGCCACCATTGTAGCACTGAACGGGTTTGCAATGGTGACCCTCTTTCATGAGACTTTGCTTTCAGCTTAACATCAGGCGAGGTGAAGTCAAATTGACGTGCCATAGATAAAAAAAAAAATTGATTTGATTAATAAGAATACTTACCTTCGTCGCTTGATATGCCAGTAGAGTCAGCGTGATAGTCGACACCAACATGTGGAACAGCAGAGCAGTACCATACGTGTCACCAATTGATCCCACAAGTCTGCAATAGGGCATACAATATTACAATATAAGTTGAAGTATAATATAACAACGACCTGAGAATACTAAGGATAACTATGAATGACTGAAAATAATGACTAAGGTTGTTCTGTAAACCCTCCCGTCAAATATCCTATGCTGCACAACACGATGGTAAAGTTTTCTTTCTGACAAAAAGAGATCCATATACAATCGTTAGTCTATCAATGTGCAGAATAATCTTAACTTCCGTAATGTCTGACTTCAATTCTTTTATAAAATAATAAACTTCTTAGTGTATTTTCGCAGTCAGAGGTCGCAGAATGACCTCCGTCCCCCATGAGCGCGGGCCTGGGGGTGACGGGTAGAACCGCCTGTCACCCTAGCAGAAGCAGGCCACGGTGATGGCACATAATGCCACACCATACCCAGGGGCTAGATGGGGACACCATGGTCCCCACATGTAGGGAAGAGGGTCATCTCAACAGAGATGTCCCCGGGTCTGCCGGGGTGCGAGAGATATGTCTTGTATAATCTCACCTCTGGCAATCGAGGACCCATGGACGGCGTGCGTTTTGGTCGGTTCGAGTCCGACATAATCCCCTCCATCGGTTTTGGTGGAGGTGGTATCCGTGGGGATTTTGCGCACGATAAAAAAAGTATTATATAAAGATATTTTCGCAGTCACAGTCACAGTTTCGCAGTTGGGTAGTAGAAGCATTTTCTTAGATAATAATACATTCTGGTAACTTTTAAACCAATAAATATTTCGCATCTTTGTTGTTAGCTGAGAAAGAATACAAGTATCACCACCCCATCTCGCCCGAAAACTACGGAGGTAGGACACGACGGTATCTCCCGTCCGAAATTAGCTGTCCAACTGGGGAAGTACCTCCACCCTACAGAAGACCGCGGTCATAATAACCATCGTGTTGTGTTCCCGCCGGTAAGTAGGGTAGCCAGAGCTCACTGTACCCCTCCTTCCCCTCTCCTTCCTAGCCTCCCCACCCCTTCCAAGCTCTCCCCCTTTTCCTTCAGGGTGGGCAGCGCGTGTGTGACACCCTTAGTGTTGCACACGTTTATAGGCCACGGTGGCCGCTTTCCATCAGATGGGCCGTGTGCTTGTCCGTCACCTACGTAGTATAAAAAAAAAGCTACTAAACGGAGAAATACGCGGATGGTATCACTATAAGAGAGGACCCTGTAACAACCTGTAGTAAGCCAAAGCCTTGGGAGAATATTGGGAGAGTCTTGTGTCCACTAGTGGACTACGATAGACTAATTGATTGATTGACTGTACCTACCATATTTCTGCAAATAAATATATATCATTTCATTTCATTGACAGTGACGACATGGCGACAGCTTTTCGCAATAAAGCCGCGGTAGCCTAGTGGTATGGGTAATGGGCTGCTGAGACGAGGTCTCGGGTTCGATCCCAGGTTTACCATGACACACAACAATGACTGCGATGCTTGTCGAAGTTATGTGTGTATTTATCGCAGGTTTATATGTGCCCGGTTAATGGCAATAGGCTCGCCACCTATTACATTGGGACCTAAATATAAACTGGCGAAATGTGGGTGCTAGCACCTCTACTTACCTCTTCGGGGATATATGCGTGATATTATAAGAAAAAAAAACTATGTATTTCAATAGTCTACCTGTTCTTTAGCTTAGGTGTTTTTACTATAACTAAATAAAATAAATAAATGTTTATGGAAAGCTTCAGAGACAGTATGCACCCACAAAATATTAATATTTATAGACGAGGTCTCGGGTTCGATCCCAGGTTTACCATGACACACAACAATGACTGCGATGCTTTTCGAAGTTATGTGTGTATTTATCGCAGGTTTATAAGTGCCCGGTTAATGGCAATAGGCTCGCCACCTATTACATTGGGACCTAAATATAAACTGGCGAAATGTGGGTGCTAGCACCTCTACCTACCTCTTCGGGGATATAGGCGTGATATTATTGAAAAAAAAACTATTTATTTCAATAATCTACCTGTTCTTTAGCTTAAGTATTTTTACTATAAGTAAATAAAATATATAAAAAAAAAATGTTTATTGCAAAGCTTCAGAGACAAGTATGCACCCACAAAATATTAATATTTATAGCACGTCGAAATTAATTCCAATATCCCATACTTTAAACTATTTTACAATTTCAAACTGGAATCCTACAACAAATCACGGAGCAACTCAATCATTATTAACCACAAACGTTTTGAACATAATTCAATAACAGCCTTCAAACGCAAAGCCTAATTTAATATCCCAAACTTTGCCAATAATGCGAGCTAGAACCGGTTTTGGACTGTAGATTATAGGTCCTTCAAGATAGTTGGTGCTTCTGTGGTGGGCAGAGGTCATTTAAGTTAATACTATGACCTGGGTTCGATTAACAACAGCCACTTTAGTTGTTCGAAGTTTCGGAGTTCGGAAACTTTGTGGGTAATAAGGTGTTGTCGTAATGAAACTTGTAAATAGTTTAGGATTATGTGAAGCGATTTAAAGGTCAGGTTAAATGTAGGTATCTGTTAGGTGCTCGAAGGACCATGCATTTGCAAATTATTTAAGATTATGTGAAATAGGGGTTAGGTTAGGTTAGGTGTCCGGCTCGAAGGGCCATAACGACGTCGAATCTAGTACCTAAATATTACCCCTATAATTGAGTTTCAATGAAGAGCGAAAGAAAGGTATGATTTTTTACAATATTTAAATAGGTGCTTATAAAAAAGAAATGTACTTGAACTTTTAACGCAAATTATTTAAGATTATGTGAAACGATTTAGGGGTTAGGTTAGGTTAGGTGTCCGGCTCGAAGGGCCATAACGATGTCGAATCTAGTATCTAAATATTACTCCTATAATTAGGGTTTCAATGAAGAGCGAAAGAAAGGTATGTTTTTTTACAATATAGAAATAAAAAAGAAATGTACTTGAACTTTTAACCTCATTAGTAGCTATGAATGTCTACTAGATATGACCTAATGGTTTGCAAGTTCAAAGATGTTCAACGTCCATGCAAGTGTGTTATGTGTGTGTGAAATAGGGGTTAGGTTAGGTGTCCGGCTCGAAGGGCCATAACGAGGTCGAATCTAAGACCTAAATATTACTCCTATAATTAGGGTTTCAATGAACGGTATAATTTTTTACAATATTTAAAAAGGTACTTATAAAACAGAAATGTACTTGAACTTTTAACCTCACTAGAAGCTATGAATGTCTACTAGATATGACCTAATGGTTTGCAAGTTCAAAGATGTTCAACGTCCATGCAAGTGTGGTATGTGTTATCGATTACTAGGTACGCACATGTTGATTCTCACATGATTTATGCAAGAATTGACTTTGTCCTTGCTGACGTCAGCAATAAAATTGTATACTTGTGAGAGTGTAATTTTATTGAATACAGTGTGTGTTAAATTAGTATTATAAATGTTCATTAATGATTTTCCGGTCTGAATTCGATTTGTTGATATTGGTAGTTTGATACAACTATTATTGTAATTGTGAAATTTTTTTGTTTGTCTGTTTGTTCCTAAACAAGCAAATACGGCTCGATCAGGTAAATTTCCGCCGGGAGTACACTAGACTACTTACTTTTTTATCACTGGATAATTTTTAGTGAGTCATGTGAATGAGGTCATAGCATTATAAATATAATTTGAAGGACTAAACGGCATTATTTAAATCAACCGCCTTACTAAAGATAAAGGACGTAGTACCCTTAGCTGAATGACACCTGCGCGCTAAATATATTTTATTTATTCATATAATTTTAACATTTATGATACAATCTTCAATGGTAGTTAGGTACTATAAATATAAATAAATGATCAACGTCACCTAGACCCATGGTAAGCATAGTTTAACTAGCTTGTGTTATGGGTTCTAGAATGCGGATAAATATGCATAGATATATTTTATTTTGTAAATACATACATATCATACATAGAAACACCCACACCAATACAGATATTAATATTCAAGCACACAAATATTTGCACTGAGCGGGAATCGAACCCGCGCCTCCTGCATTGCAGTCGCGTTCACTACCGCCAGGCCAAGGAGGTCGTCAACTATAAAAGTGAGGTTACTGGTCGAAAAGAATTTAGGCCACGTCATCCCTCTTCCCATGCAGTGTCTTACAATGGATGATAGGGCTATTTAACATCAGACAGATATATACAGACCTAACTCAGCCTCAGATGCATGGCTCGAGTCAATAATAGTGCCCGAATTCGGCATTAGGTTCACCGCCTATTACCTTAGACCGAATACAATAATTGGTGACATGTGAGTGTTAATACTGTGAGTGTAAATAGGCGTTAGCAAATGTATTATTACTAGCAAACCCGGCGAACTCCGTTTCGCCACCAGATGGCTTTGTTTTATGTAAGATTTCGTTTGGTGATTATAAGATGAAATTTTTTTTCCTAAATTTTCTTTGCTATAAACCTCACGGAGCCCGAGACCTTTCTAACGAATGCAAAACCGTGGAAATCAGTTTGTGCGTTCTGGAGTTATAGCGTCAGGAAGGAAAATCCGACTTATTGTTATATAGTAGATTTCATGAGAAAAAACAAGGCAAAGAATATCTATTCGGATACAATCTGTCATTCGCAGTTATGTCATATTATCCTGTTTGTTTCTTGCGCCCCATGCTTTATACGCCCCGTATTATTTCTTTTTCAATTTGTGGCTTTTTACGTCAGAATGTACACGTAGATGAGGAAGTTTTTATGGAAGTTACAATGTGTATTACCTTTGTTGCATAGATAGAGATTTGAACAGTGCTTTTGCTATTAAAATCAAATAAACATATAAAGAAATACAGCTTCTAGGATTTTCTATTCAATGGCGTCTAAACCGATGTATAATTTGACTTTTCTGTATTCAATGTTTGACTAACTGTGTTAATTTGCAGACGAAAAAAAAAGAAAAAACAACGACAACAAAAAACTAAAAATGCGCGAAAGCACCCGAAGACTTACTACCGGTATGCTACGCTAATAGCATAAAAAATTACGATTTGGCAATTTATTTTTATTTCTTTTTTTATATAATTATTATTATATTTTTCGTTTAATTGGCATAATAAAATTTACTCTCCATCGTATCAGTAAAGTTTAATAAAACAATAATTGAAAAAGAGCATATCACTACAAAATAAAACAAAATATAACTTAGCTTAGCTTTATATTATTACTATTTTACGGCACATAGCCACCTTGTGTACTAAGAGTACCACCAGGGGTCTTCGGCTTCGGTAGCGTTTTTCTGACATATACTTAAATACATAAAACATTTTCTCTAAATACAATACATAGAAATATGCACTGACGAAACAGAAAAGAATAATAGTATGACTCATCTTACCTCACAACATGCTTATGCCTCTCAACCCAGTACTTGATCGCTGATCTGGCCAGCATCTCCTGCTTAGCCGTCAAACCATTAGGATTATTAGTGGTCCCGTTAAAGTTCTGCAATCTCCCACCGCCACCCCGTAGCGTCATCCCAAAGTCTTGCTGTGTGGAATATATGCCGCGGATGTCCATATCGATTGGGTCGGGAACTTTTTCTGATTTCTCTGAATATGATTTCATATTTTAATTTAATTTGGTGAAAGAATGAATACATTTTGACAGTGACACGTTGAAGAATTATTTTGATTTGTTATTTAATCATCTGAAAATATGGTACACTTTTGATTGCCTGCATAATTATTACAAAAACAAAACCTTTAGTGCCCGTGTTTTTTTCAGATATAATATATGAATGGTGAATTTGAGCTCTTCTTACGCCGCTGTAGCATACCGTGCTATCTTAAAAAAAATGTATTATGCATAAAGAGTACAGTTGATAAAAGAGATACGGTACCACTTAGTTATACAATGATGTATGTAAATATGGTACCGTATATCTTTTGTTGACTGTACATGCTATGATGTGACTGGGGCAAATATCGATTTCCTTTTTCTTTAAAGCATATTCTTACCATAATCAGACAATTTCTTGGGTGCCCTACAAATTTGGTCATTGGCATATTTTTACAAGCTTAAATTTTTCACTTTCTCTTTGCGACTGTACCTGCAGATGAAGCCTGGAACAGTTCAGCAGTATTAGGCCTGTACGTATCCAGTGAAGCACTGAGTTCCATGAGTGGCTTCATAATCGCCTTCAAGTGCTGCAGTTGTTCGCACGCGAATATCAGCCAGGAACAGAACATCACGTCCAATAGATTTGCAATCGCCATTGCGAAGACAAGCCAGTATACCTGCCAAAATACAAAAAGTCATTGAGATTACGAACAAACTGTCTTCTCCAACATCGTAGCGTTCGTCAGATGTCCAAAGTGTGTGCATTCCTGGTTCCTGGTTACTGTGTCCTGGTTATTACCCTGTGCTTTGCTTTCAGTGCGCACTCCATGCTGCTAAAATTTCTGACCCAAATATCGAAACTAGAAGCCATTGAGAACTGAAGCAGTTGATAAAGTCTAGAGATGTGGAGGTCAAATGGCAGTTTCTTAATGGAAAATATCGAAGTACAATAAAACTTGCTGTTAGACTGGTAAAAGCGAAACCAAGACTCTGTTATGAAAGCTTCATAATGTGGATGGGATTAACCCTAAGATGAAGAAAAATCTTTTGCTCTACACTTTAAGGCGTGTAAACAAATCGTAACATATGGTGGTAATAAATGTAGCCTCTTTATACACTTCAATTGTATTATCCTTATACCAAGTAAGTAGCAATGCAATAAACACTCAATTTATAAGACCCGTGCCGCAATCACGCTCACAAAATTACCTTTGGTCACGATACGATGAAACGGAAACCTTTCCAAGGGCTCAACAAGTTTACCTATTACCGTCTAGTTCAATAGTTTGTTTGATTAAACTGTATTGAATTATGTACCGCGATTTTATTTATGTAACTTATCCTTCTTAATTTAAGAACGTAGCAAATGGAATTTCCGGACCAAAATCGCTCAAGGTCACACGATGCACGCAGGTCTCACGGGGGTCTATACCTGTCTAGCTATTCGCTATGACTGGTGGCTGTATGACTGCTTACGATAGCGTAACGGTTGACGAAGGTGATCTTCGGTCATGGATGCTTCGAGGATTACCTTGGACCCCCAAGCGCCATCACTATAATGCGAGCGAGGACTCGGCCTCCACACGATTACTGAATGCTCTGCGTGGGAAACGCCATAGCAGGTCTTCATGGCGGCCTTAGGGGTGGGATCTCTCTCGCTTGTCACTTTCCTCATGGCGATGGTGCAATGCGCGAGCGCGTGGGCTGCAGTCGCTTTCCTCAGCGAGCAAGTAAGAGAAAGAGGTGAAGGAAGGTGTACTGTCCGCAACAAACGAAGGTGACTCGGGCGTCGGAAGTTGCATAATGACGAAGGCATTTCCCTGACATTGAGCGAAGAATATAATTGTAATGCCTGAAACTAATACTTACCTGGAATGCAAAAGCCACAATGTACATAGTGCCACTCATTGCGTCGAACGGATACCAAGTCTTCAGTGGTAGCCTTGGAGCTGGTTCCGTCAGCGTGTCATTGGTCTCCTTATTAGTGATTATGCGAACTGATTCACCAAAAAATGTTAATGTAACCCAGGCTGTGAAAAAGACATGATTAGTACTATATCCACTTCTACGTTACCACTATCTGGCTCAGCAATCTTAGGAATTGCTTAGGAAACGGTGCGCATTGTGCAGTTTTTTTTTTGTTTTTTTTTTTGTTTTTTTTAAAGAATATTAGCAACCGAAGCTACTAATATTCCCTGTAACCCCTCCAGCTAAGCTCAAATGGCTTGTGTTAGGAGTGGGTTCACGTCGGTAGTGTAATGGCCAGGATTCGAACCCGGGACCTCTCGATCGTAAGGCCGACTCCTTAACCACTAAGCTACCACCGCTTGCTGTATGAAAGGAACTTCATCCAGCGCACGCTCAAGCTAAGGAATGAACTCTCTGATGTGGTTTTTTCAAGTGACTATAATATGGGGTTTTCAGACCGGCTTAGCAGAATTCTACATGGTCGGCAGCACGAGTGTGACGCCTGGTGTTGCAAACATCCATAGGCCACGGTGACCACTTTCTGTCAAGCATATTTTCCTTTTTATGTTTTTTTTTCATACTTGCACATGTTTGTAATTTAAAAATACAGAATAGGTTCTGTCGAGATTGAATAACATTATTTTATATACCACTTAGCTGGCCGACAAGCACACGGCCCACCTTATGGAAATTGGTTACCGTGGCCTATGCTCGTTTACTATTTTATGCGAAAGGTAAAAAAAACACTACTTTATTAATATTACTATTAGTATTAGTAGTATTAATAAAGTAGTGTTTTGTGTTTTTTTTAAGGATATTATTTGGTCTACTTTTGTTTAATTAAAACAATTGCTAGTAATTACATTAATTTATACTTACAGACAACAGATACTAATGTCATTACACAAATGAAGTACAGGAGTCTTCTCATCTTAGTGAGTGATATCTGGTGGTACCGCGCGTCAGACTCAGTGAACAAAGGGTGGCTGTTTGACTGGTTCCATACTGCCAATGTCCTAAATTATAAGAAAATAAATTCGATATCTTATAAAGCACAGCGATGGCGCAAGATGCGTCACCCTTTACCCGGGGGCTACAAGGGGACACCGTGGTCCATACACCCGAAGGGTCACGTGTCCAAAAGTATATGTGGAATAAGTTCGCTACTTTTTCACGTCCGGTACTATCCCATAGGTATGAAACTTTGTGTTATTACCTAAGTCTAAAAAAGGTATAAACACGTATGTATCATGCGTAAGTATGTGTGTGTGTGTGTGTGAGCGTGTGTATTTGTGTATGTGTGTGTGTGTGTGTGTGTGTGTGTGTGTGTGTGTGTGTGTGTGTGTGTGTGTGTGTGTGTTTGTGTGTGTGTGTGTGATTTGAAGGATGATGGTAGGACATTGTTCATGTTCACTTAAGTCTCAAACAGCTGTTTTTATTTCGTTTACAAAATATTATTCTTATTGATATAAAAAATATCAACCCATTGAAAATCTCTGCAGACACTTCACGCGAACAACTTGAATAAAATATGAAGAACTCAATAGGTCGGCGGAGAGTGCCAACTCACTTTTAATTTAAAATACAAAGGGTTCGTGAAAATGAAAGTGATTTTTGTTTTGAGTTTCATTTATATTTCATAAATTTATATTTGTTCTATTTGTTCAATTTCAGTTTTTATGTGAAAAATATAAAGAGAACACCTAAATAAATTGTACACTTTCGAATAAAAAAACCGAACGAAACGAAACTAAGTTTGATTTTAAATGCGTAGCCTGCATAGTGTGCAAACACAAGGCTTTCAGAGATTGTAAAGGAGAAACCCGAAACAGAATTTAATATCAGGCAATTATTAATACTCCGAGAGATTTGCTTACACTCACCTTTATTTTCAGGTTTACCAGCAAATAGCCAAATTATCAAACCCTGCATGGTGGTATGTTTTCGTTAACGTTATTTTATAATAACTATTTGGTCAGATTGTCACTCAAATTCACACTTATTTTTGATTGTCTACTAAAACTTCAAAGTAATTAAGGCTTCTAAGGTTTATTAATATTACTTTACTTGTAAGTGATTGGACATAAATACTGGAATCTATTTTAATAGCCATTTTTACAACTATAATTTTATATATGATCGAAAGCGAAGTATATAGAAATGGCAATTATAACTTTCAGGTTTATTTTCATGACTGATGGAATATTTTAAACAAGTTCTTCAAAATTAACTGAATAGACATTTTAGTAAATGAATCAATATATATCAAGCTAAGTTGAAATAGCAAATGAACCACTTCGAAGTATCCAAAAAAATAAATAAATTATTCATGCACAAATATTGAAAGATTTTTTTTACCAAAAATGAATGAGAATAATTATTGTAAACCCAATGCTATGATTTCTAAAACACACTTCATATCGATGTACACGTGACGCCTACTCTATCTACTCTAGAAGGGTTAGACCAAGGTTAGAACGAGGCGAAAATCGCTCTTTTTCCGCACAGGAATTCGACGATTTACAAGAGTGTGTAAAACAGTGTGTGTATGATGTTATTCACTTCGATCAGCAGAGTTCTACTGTACCTACGCTCAACAGAGTGACATTTTCATACATTCTAATCAAGCGAAGAATAGAAATGTCTGCGGATGTGTTGCGAGGAATGTGTACGGTCAGCAGCACGATCGCTACCATCACACCTAACTCGTATCGTATCGTATCAAAAAAGGTACCACTAAAAATGGAACCACGGACCATGGACGGAGGTAGGACACGACGCGCGATGGTATCTCCCGTCCGAAATGAGCTGTCCAACTGGGGAAGTACCTCCGCCCTACAGAAAACCGCGGTCATAATAACTATCGTGTTGTGTTCCCGCCGGTAAGTAGGGTAGCCAGAGTTCACTATACCCCCCTTCCCCTCCCCTTCCTAGCCTCCCCACCCCTTCCCAGCCTTCCCCTTTCCCTTCAGGGTGGGCAGCGCGAATCACTCACACCGTTCCACAGACTCGGTATGCATTTTTTTGTCTAAGTAATGCCCATGATTCCACCGGCGTGAAGTCGATTATTATGACCAAAAATAATCTATAACATAATTCTTGTTACGTGAGTAACATAATTTTAATAAGTAGAATCACAGAATAAAATGTGAAATGTAATACAAACTTCTACATTTTTAAATCATATCCATCCTCATAATTGAATGTTTCTCGCAGAGTGTTAAACAGTAAAAAAATCATCGTTGGAATAAAATAGATAACCGACATACTAAATTTAGCTAATCCTCTAAATTTTTTTAACAACTTACCTGTAAAAGCTCTTTGCATTGAAAGCAAAGAAGATAAGCTTGATGATTGTATGCGTGAAGAAGAGAACAGTGATTGTGTTGGCTGTAAGTTCGTCGACCGCTTCAGAATATTGAGCCATGTTGATAGCCATACAGCCGTAGTTGACGACGATAAAAAATGCGTGGATGCTGGCGTAGACCTTGCGAAGTAGCATCGACATGCCAGCATTTTCTATAAAATTGCAGATATTTTAATCACAAGAGATTTGTTGACGACGATAAAAAATGCGTGGATGCTGTTGTAGACCTTGCGGAGTAGCATCAACATGCCAGCATTTTCTATGAAATTGCAGATATTTTAATCACAGAAGATTTGCATATTGAGTAAGAAATTTCATCAACATACTCGACGACAGACTCGACACGAATATCAAATCATCCGCAATACCAAAGACGATAATTCTAATCGAGAATCATCAAAACTTTGTCAGAATTTCCCCTGGGTATTGGAACCATTATCTGCCAAAATGCTACTTTTCGATAATAACATTTTATGGTCTTGTTATGATAGGGATACACATAAATGTTCTTGGTGACATAGCATTATTTCCCCTTTATTTATTGTGCTTAGCGGAAGGTGGTTTCTGTTTTGAACAATTATTTCGAACCTTGTACATTTCATTCATATTTTTTGGCGTTTCACTCTTTTTATTCCCAGTTTAGTATTTAAGTAGGTGTAGCTACTGGTGTAGGTATTGGTACTTTTAGTGTTTTGTATATTATTGCTTAGTGGCAATATAAAGTAAGTAAGTAGCCAATAGTTGTTGAATATTTGATAGTAGACTATGACTGTGATGACTTCTATCTAAATTATTTATATTACCTGAATGATAGTTAAAGAGGAAATGGCCGGCCATCTGCATCAGCTTGATGTTGGGCATCAAGTCTGAGACCAGGCCCAGAGTTTTCTGTTTTCCCATCATCTGCGAAAAATTAATTTCTGTGTAATTACCATTTACTATCAAAGCAATGTAACTATATGTTTCCTATTTCAAGACAGTTCATCATGTTGTAATGTTTCCATCTAAAGAAATTTATCAGAAATGATTGATTTATTCTCATCATCCTCGTTGCGTTAATCTCGGTCGCATCTGAGGCCTTCACTACGGATCCCGGATTCGGTCTCCGGTCTCAATTAGATGAAAGAATATTTTTTTAACTTTATTCTGGGACTGTATGTTGTCTCGTTGTGATTTATTATGTATTAGTTTTTGTTAACAATGTTAAATCCGTTGTAACATTCGTTGATTTAATTAAAAGTAGTTTAATTTTTATATTGTAAGATTTACATGCACACCTTCAACTATATATTCAAAAATTATCTTCAAATCACAACGTCGTCACCTAAAGAAAATAATGCCAAATAAACTTTTATCTATAAGAGCTTATAGGATTTTACCTTGAGGTATTTTTTTATTTATCCACCAAAATAAAACTTTTAGCAAATTAATATGCCGAAAACGTTTTATCCATTTTTTTTTAAATTACAGAGACGTGTGTCTCCAACACTCACTATACAACTAGTGATCGATTTTAGAATACTGTGTTATATTACGATTTTCTGCGGTGACGTGTACTTTCGAAGTAGTTTTCTTGTCAATACCATGAGAACCTACAGCTGCAACAGCACCCGGCAATTTCTTATTCTTAATTATAAATGGATGTACGAACGTATTAGTTTCTTCGTAATTATGTTGTTTTCCATCGATTGGTCGATCAATATTTTCAAAGCGTTCAATGTTAGTGAAAGTTTGTTTAAAGTTTTATGTGTTTTATCGTTTGACTGGTATTTGCTTTTCAGAATATAAATTGCGTATGTATTTACTGTTAGGTAGTCAATCTTTATGACCTACGTTAGCTGTGCTGTTTGTAGTGTCATTTAGATCTACTGATATGTTTAAAGCGTAGCTTGCTAATATTATTGAAACGTGTTCCATGTTTGCTTTATGTGGAGGTCTAGACATAAAAGCTTTTTATTTTTCAATACAGAATAATAAACTGGCGAGTTTTTTTTAATGTGATTACTCTCATGATAATGCCTATAGATACATCTATTTATATATTTGTTTGGTAAAGATAATTAAAATGAAAAATTATACTAATTTAATTATAGTATTGAAAATATATACTGATTTATTATTCTTAGGCTGGCTGGCAAGTTTTCAATTCCATCTTGTATTGCATAATAATAAATTAATTTGAGTTCAAGAAAGTTTTACCTATCCCAATAACAATAAGGCCAATGCCAAGTTCGTTATAATAGGCGTGAGGGGCTGCAAGTATTGCCGATAGAAGAGAAATTATTACTTTCTCATGAACAAGGGTTCGAGGACTTTTGGAGAGAATCAAACTTGCAGACACAGGTTCATAAATGATGCGTAGAGATTTTATTAATAGATACTAAGACGATATTATTTATATAAACAAGGCAAACGGCCAAATATGCAGCGAAGTAAAGAGTAATTTTTAAAAGAAAATTAGGTAATTAATTTTTAACCCTCGACGTAAAAACGGTATGTGTGTGTGTTTGTGTCTGTCTTTAGCATCGTAGCTACCAAACGGATGAACCGATTTCGATGTAGTTTTTTTTTGTTTGAAAGGTGAATTAGTCGAGAGTGTTCTTAGTTACAAAATGGTGGACTACATATTTTTGCACAAATCCTTCAATATGTATGTCAAATGAAAGAGCTTGACCAGGAGATCAATTTAAAAAGAAAGTATAAAATAAAATTTAAATAAATAATTGGATTGTTTCTCAAACTAGTGGGAGTGTTTACCAGTTATAGGTCAACCGACACGACATCGCATGAATTAGTTATTTTTTACTTTTTGGAGGTATTTTTTGTCGGGGATTTTTTGGATTTTTTATTTTATTTTTATGTAATCTGAAACATACAGGTGAATATAGTCTGCTATTCTAAATTAGTATAATATAACAATTTAGAGCGTAGTCGTAACTTGCTTTTCGTCGTGGCATATTGTACATAATATATTGTATTATCTCTAGCTTCTGTCATCGTAATTAAGAGAATACTATACTACATTATTATTTTAGTGATATAATTTGTAAACAGTAATGAGATTACACTTAGTAACTTAAAATGAATTAACTGGTAGTTTTGTGGATCCACAAAACTTCCTCATGGGCTCCATTACCTTGCAAAACTGTCTGTAAATATAAAGTAGAGGCATTCATTTTGATGGTCATAGGCTAATCATAATTCTCAGAGCCAACTCAGTTGGGGTCGACTTTCTAGTTTAACTAAGATGCGGTTAAACTTCGATAGTTTCCGTGATTTATTTGTACATACTATTATTCCTTGTTTGTTTTTATTTTATTGGTTGAGACTATGATATTTATATAAAAATAGAATATATTTGTACACCACAAAACGTGGTAGAATATAGAGGACAATCTAACATTATTATAAGATCTGTAACTAACCTATGTTCCACAAACAAATAAATAATGATTATAATAATGATAATGATTATAATGAAGCGACTGCCCACGAACCTCCTCAACCAAATTGGCGATATCGAAGTTCTGTTTAGTTCGGCTAGTCGGACTTTCGAGGGCTCTAACTACCCGTAACGACTGCCATAGATGTTCGTATACCAACCAAGACCGACGGCCTAACGTGCTCTCTGAGGTATGACCAGACCAATGCAAATAGCCATATTCTTGCATACAAATATTTGCACTGAGCAGGGATTGAACCCGCTTTGATGCTCATAGACTATTACGACTTAAATGAATAAAAAATATTAAGCTCTTAACTCCTCAGGCCTGTAAAAATATTAATAAAACATTTTCGTATATTATTACTGAACCAATAAAATTGAAAACCCTAATATCAAAATATCAATTTGTAACTCAGATCCATCACTTTCAGTAGATGGTTGTCGCACATGAGTTCAGTTTAGTTATTAAAATAAACTATATTCTCTTCTGTTAAGGCAGAATTTGCAATGAACATCCACAAACACTGGACAAGGATATTACTTTTGCTACAAATATTAATCTCTTGGAGCAGTAGGTAGTAGGTAAGTAGTGAACTAATTGTTTAAAATCGGTTTCAGTCTTACTTATATAATGTTTTATTATGTTATATCAAAAGAAATACAGTGTTTGAACTATATAGATTTTTTTTTGTGCTACAGAAGAAAAAGAAAGTTCAACTTTGATGTGAGCAATACGGTGAATTTTTTGCCCATTGACTTGAAGATTGGTTCTAGTAATAGGTAGGTATAAATTACGTACTCATTTTACAATGCTTTATGTCATAAAGCGAAATAAAAGTTATTGTCTACTATGAAGCTTTATGGAAGTCTTTATTTTATTTGGTACGATATTTGCACAAAATTATATAGTGGAAGAGGGAAGGATACCTCCCGCCTACACGGTTTAACTATTTCAACGATAACAATAGCAAATTATTGCTAATTTTCATAGAAAGGAATGCTAAATCGCACCTCTCAAAGAAGTAAAAAGACCCGAGGAGAGATGTTGTTCTATGTGCTATATTCCGCAAGTGCAAAACAAACCTTCAGGAACGCTATTAATTCGGTCTATGATACTGACTTTGACTTCGGTCCATAATAGGGGACGACCCTATTGCCGCCAATTGGACACTTTTTACAATAAATAGGAATGAGAAAATAAATTCCTAACCAAAAATGTAGTAGCTAAATAAATCTAGAAGAAAATTGTGACCCTGCTTTGCAGTGTACATCGCAAGGGAATTAATTACATACTTAGCCGCACAAGCACTACCAATTAACATCTTGGAGAGTATCAGACGTTTCTAGGTATCTATTTAAGTGTCTACTAAGTAAGGTGAGCTTGTCGAAGTCGTGAACGGCTTCCACTGGGAGTTTCGCAATTCGTACGATAATCATCCGCTTCTACTGCTACTTCATTAACTTCAGCAACTTCAGGTTTGGAACTCTACTGAACTAAAATTTAACGTAATCGAATATTATGTAATATCTTCATTTAAAATGGCGAGGTGGTAGTGTACGAGACTGTTACGCACGTGGCACGGGTTCGATCCCCGCTCAGAGCAAAAAGAAGTATGCATGAATATGGCTATTTGCCCTGGTCTGGTCGTGCCTCGGAGAGCACGTTAAGCCGTCGGTCCCGGTTGCCATACAAACATCTATGGCAGTCGTTACGGGTAGTTGAGCCCTCAAAAAGTCCAACATACAACAATCATCCAACGTTCATTGGACCAATGGTTGTGGAGGTCATATGGCAGTCGCTTTACGGAAAATATCGAAGTCCAGCCGCATCACAGTTAGACTGGAAAGCCGACTCCAACTGAATTGGGAAGAAGGTTTAGAGAATGATCTCTATTTAAAAAAAATGTACACGAAATATTTATCAGTTATTACATACATACATACATATTATGCTCACGCCCGTAATCCCCGAAGGCAAGGGTAGGCAGAAGTGTATTAAACACCCACATCTTACCAACTATGATTTTCGGTCCCACATAATACCCTATTAAATTCCTAACCGAGAGTGTTGCAGCTAAATAAATTGACCCGATTCCTTGCTATGCGGTGTAAATCGCAAGGAAATTAATTACTTGCTTAGCCGCACAAGCATACATTACCGTCGTCCGTTTTATTCCCGTCGAAGTCAGCGAGGAAGGTTATGTCGGATTTTAACCGACCACAACCCACAACCGGCGTGGGTCACCAGTTGCTGAGGGTGAGGTAGCCTCTGACCGTCGTCGCCAACAACTAAACCAGTACTATTTGTTTTATTCAGTTAGACAATAAGTAAGAAGCTATAAGTATTAGTAAGCTGTCAGTGACTGCCTATAACTTCACTCAAAAAACCGCTCAAATAACTGTGGTGTGCCCCAAGGCAGCATACTGGGACCCTTGTTATTTCTACTCTACATAAATGATTTACCTAGTAGCACTGCACACAACTGTTTATTATATGCTGATGACACAACCATCAGTATTCAATCTAAGAACATGAATCATTCCGAGTACCAACATGAAATCAATTGGTCATTAAACAACGTTACCACATGGTTAAAAAGTAACAATCTACACATAAATGCACAAAAAACCAAACTGGTACAATTCCAAACTTACAATAGTAAACGCCAGCAACTTCAAATAAACCATGCGAATGAACCCATTGAAGAAGTTGATAATATTAAATTTCTAGGTATAACCATTGATAAAAACTGTTATTGGAAGGCACACATTGACACATTATGCATTAAAATAAATAGATTTGTATTTGTCCTGTACAAATTGACACGTGTAGCTGGTTTAGAGGCTGCACTATGTGCCTATCATGGGTATGTCTCATCGGCGTTGCGCTACGGCTTAATAGTATGGGGTAACTCTGTAAACTTAATTTTGGCTTTCCGGGCCCAAAAAAAATGTATACGGGCAATGTGCAAAGCACATCCCATAGAAAGCTGTGTCCCGTTGTTTAAGCGATTAAAAATATTACCACTACCTGCCTTATACATCTTTGAAATGTGTATATTTGTGCACGGTCATATTGGTCTGTTTGATTTCCATAATGATATGGTAACCCGACCAAGTAGTAGAAGAGGTCACAAGTTACATATGCCTAAGGAAAATCTTCAAATATTTTCTAACAATGTACACTGTATGGCAATTAGGATATATAATAAACTACCCGCTCAGTTTAAGACTCTAAAGCTTAAGACATTTAAATATGAACTATTCAAATTCCTTCTGAATAAATGTTACTATTCCACAAAAGATTTCCTAAGTGAACGTTTTGAGTCTAATATTGACTTCTTTTGTGAACCTTGACATGTATATCTATGATTTGACATTTTGTAATTATATAACTTCTATTATGACTATATTTAAAAACGAGGAATAATTATATTATTATTAATTGTATGCTGACATAATTTAAATTTATATTACAACCTTTTAATATTTGTACGCTGGAGACAGCAGAATATTATGTACAACCAAATTTGTAACAACTTTTATACAATATTCTTACAAATAATTGAATCTTATCTTATCTTATCTTATCTTATCTTATCTTATCTAATAAATAGGCTATAAAACACTAAGAGCATTTTTCCAATCGAACCAGTAGTTCCTGAGATTAGTGCGTTCAACCAAAAGTTCAATCAAACTTATCTGTTTTATATCCTAGACTACAACAAACTTGAAACTATATTATGTATGTATTATATATTACGAGAATATTTCACTTATATGTAATTAGAACACTGAACTGCTTAATTACGTTGAATAATATGTAAGAACCCGATTTACTTGAACTTGAACTCAATTATTTCTGATGAAACTTATAATTTATCATGAAAATTAATATCATACCAGGGTAATACAGGCAGTGTTCTTTCATCCAGCTCCCATCCACTGGTTCCCATCCACCAGGGTAATACTATCTATGTATACACGGTAATACTATATAATATGTGAGTACTGGTTACTATATTTTTGAACCGCGGTAGCCTAGTGGTATGGGTAATGGACTGCTGAGACGAGGTCTCGGGTTCGATCCCAGGTTTTATCATGGTACACACCAATGACATTTTTATTCTTTTTGAAATTGTGTGTGTATTTATGGCAGGTTTAAAAGTATCCGGTTAATGTCAATAGGCTCGCCACCTATTACATTGTGACCTAATCATAAAAAATACAACATCTCCCCTCTAGTAAGAAGTCTTTTACTTGCTTTGAAGAGGGTGTTTTGACATTCCAATAGGTATATATATATATATATATTATCGTTGGAGTGTTGAACCGCGGGTGAGTGATGGGCCCCCCTCCGTCCCCCAATATATATTTTTTTGTAATGGATTTCCGGCAGGTAACGCCTACATCTATATCATAACCTAAACATAAACTGGCGAAATGTGGGTGCTAGCACTTCTGCCTACCCCTTCGGGGATAAAGGCGAGAGTTTATTTATGTTATATTATGTTACTGCATTATGTATAGTATTACCGTGACCTTAAAGCCTGTGAAACAGTCAGGTTAGGTTATTAGGCACTAGTTATTTAGTATTACACCATACCTTAACCTAGTAACCTAACCTTACCGTCTGATAGGCGTGGCCAACCTTAATAATGGTGGTATCATAAACGTATTAATTTTTGGTATCAGGTAATTTAAAATTCTCTAATTGAATATTACATTAGTAGATGTAGCAATATTGTATATGGATCGACGTGTTTGACCTTAAAAGCGACGGATGAAAGAGCACTGCCTGTAGCAGAGATACGAATATTAAGATGAATGTGTGGTGTGACCAGAATGACGGAGGTAGGACACGACGGTATCTCCCGTCCGAAATGAGCTGTCCAACTGGGGAAGTACCTCCGCCCTACAGAAGACCGCAGTCATAATAACCATCGTGTTGTGTTCCCGCCGGTAAGTAGGGTAGCCAGAGCTCACTATACCCCTCCTTCCCCTCCCCTTCCTAGCCTCCCCACCCCTTCCCAACTCTCCCCCTTTCCCTTCAGGGTGGGCAGCGCGTGTGTGACACCCTTAGTGTTGCACACGTTCATAGGCCACGGTGGCCGCTTTCCATCAGGTGGGCCGTGTGCTTGTCTGCCACCTACGTAGTATAAAAAAAAAAAAAAAAAAAAAATGGCTCTGACCAACCTATATGAACCTATTCCCGAGATAAAATGTCCATTTTAGGGTAGCGGTAATTATATTACCACCTTTTTTACCGTTCGAAATAGCGCTCACTTTGCTACAGATAAAAAAATATTTATTGATTGATTGAAAGTAGTCGATTGAAAGGTTTATAATACTGCGTATCAAAAAAAATATAAAACACAAGATCTGTGAATCCAAAATTTAACGATTCTAATATAAAATGGTTCTACGTTCAGTCCGATTTGATTCGTTGCCAAACTGGTGCCTATACCGTCATACCTTATAACTCGTTCTACCCTGTTCACAATCAGCATCCTACTAAGTATACATTAGCAAGGGTTGATGTGACAGATTGGGATTATGCGGATTCATCATGTTGTAGTACTTTAACCCCAGAGTAACAAGGTCCAACTCAATCACGATGCGCACCGTTCGTAAGACCTTTTCAAATGAGGATGTTTGAGGACTTTACGTTATTAGTTTATGTTTGTACCTGAGTAAGAAAACTGTCAATAAAAGATATGTTTTTCTTGCGTGTCGTATACACCTACACTGTCGGTAGAGACTACTCTACTAAAACTTAATCAATTAGCGTATGACAGTCCACTGCTAGACACAGGGGTCTCTCAACGTTGAGAAGCTTTGGCCTACTATTTTCGCGCTGAACAAATCTACCTAACTGAAATTGGTTCATTCCGGGTTTTATTTCGACTTTTCCTTCTCTGGTATTGATATCCTCTGCGTTTATCGTTAGTTGCCTGTTATGACACACTTCGGATGAGATGAGTGGTAAGTATTCTGTCTCCGTCACGACACTGAGTAGCAGTAGACTGCTGGTTTGATATAGACATTGAACCTTTGCGCCGCCGCTGCGTTAGCACACTTACGATCCTCAAAAATCATCCAAAAATGTACAATTTGTGGTGTCATCGGGGACAAGATATACTCCAGTAACTCATCATTCTCTGACCCTATTCCCAACTCAGTTGGGTTTGGCTTTCTAGTCTGGCTGAAGTGCAACTGAACCTCGATATTTTCCATAAAGCGACTGACATCGGACCCCCACAGCCGAATTAGCGATATCGAAATTCTGTAGTTAGGCTAGTCAGACTTTTGAGGGCTTCAACTACCCGTAACGGTTGTCATAGATGTTATTAGTGCAGCCGGAATCGATGGCTTTTCATGCTCTCCGAGGCACGACCAGACCTGTGCAAATAATCATATTCATGCATACAAATATTTGCACTGACCGGTAATTGAAACCGCGCCTCCTGGTAGCAGTCGCTTATTGCCGCCACACCACAGTGAGGCTGTCGCCTAAATATCAAATCAATACCAGAATGCCGCCACGCCACAGAAGCTGTCGTCTAAATATCAAATCAATACACCAATATATAATTAATAATATCCGTATACTAGTACCCTTTACCTCATATTTGAGCTATATTCACTTTGGATCTAGATAGGGCTTCTAGTAACTCATAGAATATTAATTTTAAATTATTTCATCCATAATCTCAATATTTTCATACCTAACATGAAGTGGCGCTTTGTTTGCGACTGAATAGTAAGTAGCTAAGTTACTTAAGCAATATTGTTTCCATTACTTGCTTCCATAAAAGATAATGTACTACAAAATGGAGCGGGGTAAGCAACTAAAGACTTAATGGTTCCAGCTGTGAGGTGTGAACATCCTTTGGGTTGAAATAAGTTGTGTTTGTCTGGTATTATAAATTGAATTAGTTCTATTCCAGATATTATTCTAATAATGTTGTCTTTAAGTTTTTGTGACAATATAAAAGTTAATTTTTTTTTTGACATGTCAATTTGACTTCACCCCGCCTGATGATAAGCTCAAGGTGAAGTCTCAGGAACGAGGGTCACCATTAAAAACACGTAAAGTGTTACAATGGTGGCAATCAGCTAGATGGCCTCACCAGATGCTTTTTCACCCCCCGCTTAAAGGACCCGGGACTGTAGGAAGAAGGAAACACATAAGCTGGCAAGGAATTCCAAGACTTGTATTTCTCCTGTATATAATCCAAGACATGTATTTGATATATTATTTGGAAGAGGTTTTTATCTGGAAATAGATAATGATTGCGGCTCCACCCGCACGGTTTAGTTTTGTTTCGTTTTATTCCTGTATGAGAGTTTTATATGTGATATCTTAGATTCAAAATATGGTCTTCTTATATTACGACGATACGATATTACGTGGCTATATGAAGGAATGATTATAATCATCATCATCGTTGAGTTAACCTCGATCGCCTTTGTGGCCTTCCGAAGGCCTTCACAAACTTTAATATTGTGTATAAAAGCAGTTGGCAGTAGGAATACGTTTAGAAGCGATTTGTGTATACGAAACCGACTACAAAGGCACCATTAGTCCTTACCAGATACAGCCGACAAAATTGTTATATTGTATAACCACAGAGTACCATTTTCGCTTTGAATTATGGAGGTTAAACAGCAGCTGTTCTGTTAAATAAGCCAATATTTAGCTACTACCGTTCACGGATTGCCGATCTCGTGAAACATTATTTCCAAGTCTGTTGATATTTCGGAATGCAGATTTGTATTTCAAATACGTTTTCAAACATTTGTATGTATAATGAACTTTCCATCTAGCTTTATCATCATCTTCAGAAGTGTAATTTAACTTAGCTTAACATTCTACTTTGCCAAGGATTCAAATGCGCAAAACACTTTAATGGTTTTTCATTTTGTAATCTACAAATTAAACAGTAACAAATCCAATTTCTTTTTGATAGAGCAAATAGCAAGCAAGCAAGGAATCGGATCAATTTTTTTTTCTTTCCATATTTATTTGACTGCAACATTTTTGGTTAAGAAATTTTCGGCACACCCATTTTTTTTACAAAATGTCCGATCGCTGGCAATCGGTTCGCCCTTTATTACGTGGGGCCGAACGTCATAGTTGACGATATGTTCGCCAATTATGATTTTTGCCCCGACCCGAACCGACCGGGATTACGATATAAGTTAAGTGTTTTACGTAAATAAGTTTACTAGGTACGTTAATGGGAAAACCTACATTTGTAGAATTTTAACCCATGTTTCTGTTCAATAAACATTTTCTCTTCATTAAGTGACGTTACGTTGACGTTAGTATTTTTTGAAAAGATCGCAGGTTCTAATCCCATCAAAGCATTCACTTTTTCCTATCTAAATTTGATTTGAAAAGTCAGCATACTAATTGCTCTTCAAAATTATCAAAATGAAATACCGGTTTGTAAATAAAACAAATCTATTAAGTATCTACTTTTAAATAAATTTTGTTAAGAAGCTGTGGAAGTCCAATAAGTGAATAATTAAATTCTTCTACTAACATTTTGTGCACAAACAAATTCCGAGACTTTGTAATTTTTCTACAATTCTTTTGAGCAACACAATTGTACTCTTAACTCTCATGATTAAAATATGTTGAAACATTTCAAATTGTTTATTTTCTAAAACAACAGTTATTTCGAACATTCTTTGTCTATTTATAACATTTTTTTTATGTTTTGCTCTGGATTTCCATTGGTTTATTGAATTACTAAATTTCAGCCATTCAGTCGTATCTCGACGGGTGCAAAGTAAATAAAGTCAACTACAAATTCACGATTTTCTTTTTATTGCATTTTCGTACTAATCAAATAAGACTCCACAACCTGGCATATTTGGTTTTGGAGATTTCATTATATTTCAATGCATTTTTAAAAGAATAAAAAACCATCTACACTCAATTTTGCAAATAGTATGAAGGTAATGCGACCATGTAACGTTGGTCGTTTTTGCGCGGGGCGCGGCCGCGGACTCCGAGCGTACACAAAATGTCATCAGGCAGTTGACTTAGTTGTCACCGGCGCGCATACGTTATAAGTTTTTAAAAGCTTTTATGTATATCGGCAACTATTTCAAGGTGTGCTTTTAATGCCTATTTGCATTACTCTTTAAACGCACATACGACGCATTAACGATCATCTGCCATTTGACTCTTTCTACTTCGCGGTCAATTAAATTTACGTCGGTTAATTTTACACAAAGTATTTATCACGTAGTAGGATTTTCTGTTTAATAAACGACCTTATAAAAAAGAAACTGAAAGTATTGTAACTGCAATTATATTCGCATGATGATTTTGGGCTACTAAGCCAATTTACAAAATGTTGTTATGAAAGTACGAAGCATAAAAAGTTATCTGCAAAATTACTTTCTGCAGTGGATATTTTATAAATATATATTTATTTATAAATAACCTGAGAACAATTGAGATCAGTAAAAAAAAAGAAAAAACTATTTATACATGATATTAAAAGTCCCGAGCATATACGACCAGCTGGTAGTTGGTTGGGGTTGGCACAACATGTCATTCTTCTCCATACATTTCTATCAGATATTATTTCTTCAGACATCATCCCCTAACGGCTATCTACAAAATCTCCTAAATTATTAATAAATTAGCTTAATTAACTTAATATAAAAATAAATAAGAGTATAAATAAATTATATAAAATTTTCAGAAATATTGGCCCACTCATTAAGAAAATAATACACTTTTTCGTTCTTTTCGCTCTCCTGTAAAGTTGCTATTATGCAGATGCCTTTTTTTACTTTGCACCCGTCGATCTGTTCAGCCGCTTTAGCGTTATTAAGGAGCAAACATTCCAACATTGAGATATTTGCAAGATTTTTGATAATTATACTTATATAATTATATTCAGAGCTGTATTAAACACCCGCGTTTCGCGTTGGGTGTTTAATACATCTCTGCCTATAATTAGTACGCCGAAAATAAATTCCAAACTGAAAATGCAAATAAGTTAAATAAGTTTGGAAAAAAATACTGTCCCAATTCCTTGTTATGCGGTGTATATCGCAAGGAAATTAATTATACGTGATTAGCCGCACCTACACTACCAATTAACGTCTTGGGGAGTATCAGACTCTCTTAATAATCTTTAATAATTATTTTTTATTTAATAGGATTACATAAAATTAATTATTAATGAGTGTCTCCATCCTTCACTGTCTTTCCTTTCAGACAGTCTTTTTACGAGAAAAGATACGAAAAGCTATTCATAGAAATAAGAAGTGGGAGAACAGACTCCAGGCTTTTGTTACCGAAAGTGATGAAATAAGATGAGAGCGAGGACCACGTTTTTTCAGAACACGTCAATCAAACTTTTTCGGAGAGATGAGAAGATGCGGCTGAACCACGATATTTTTCGTAAAGCGATTGCCATCGGATCTCCACAACCAAATTGGCGATATCGAAGTTCTGTAGTTAAGCCAGTCGGACTTTTCAAGGCTCCAACCACCCATACGACTGCCATAGATGTTCGTATAGCAAAGCAAAAGGAACCGACTGCCTATAATCTTATAATCAAATCTATCATTAAAATAAATAAATTACTTAAATTTAATATATTATATGTATGTTTCAGATAATACTGTAAATATTGCATGTTTTCCTTCAAAAATACATAATGTAATGAGTGTTTCGCTAACGAGAAGAAAGCCATTAGTCTTTGTACCTAATTGGTTAATTAATCCACCACAAGAGTGAGCTACAACGCTAACTAACATGTTTCAGAATAACGTATAACGTATAATAATTAAATTTTGTTCACGGGCATGAGCATGTATGAGTTTTACATGTTCGAGAATGTACTGTTTGTTTATACTCTTTGCTCACATTGTACACATATACACATAAACATAAACATAAACTCACGCCTTTATCCCCGAAGGGGTAGGCAGAGGTGCTAGCATCCACATTTCGCCAGTTTATGTTTAGGTCCCAATGTAATAGGTGGCGAGCCTATTGCCATTAACCGGGCACTTATAAACCAGTGATAAATATACACATAACTTCGAAAAGCATTGAAAAGTCATTGGTGTGTGCCATGGTAACCTGGGATCGAACCCGAGACCTCGTCTCAGCAGTCCATTACCCATACCACTAGGCTACCGCGGATATTACACATATACAGTACTGCACATATATTTGTATTCATGAATATGTCTGTTTCCATTGGTCTATTTGTGCCTTGGAATGGTGGTTAATGGACGTGGGCAATATCAAGCGCGTGACACTTGCGGTGCCAACAGCTCTTTTTTTTATCGTGTGCAAAATCCTCACGGATACCAGCTCTAACAAAACCGGTGGAGGTGATTATGTCGGATTCGAACCGACTAAAGCGCACGCCTTCTATGGGTCCTTGATTATCTTGATTACCTATTAGTCCTTGATTATTGGAGGTGAGATTATACAAGACATATCTGTCGCAGCCCGGCAGACCCGGGGACATCTCTTTTGAGATGACCCTCTTACCCTAATGTGGGGACCATGGTGTCCCCATTTAGCTCCTGGATATGGGGTGGCATTTGCGCTGTCGCCGTGGCCTGCTTCTGCTAGGGCGTTGCCGACTCTGAATATTACAATAGGATAACATAAGAACATAGTAACAACATCTTAGAAAATATTGTAATAGCCTTATACAGCCGCAAATGGTTCAATTTAACATTCTTCACTCCAATACGCTAAGACTTTAACTGTATAACTAAATCGTCTTGCACAACCCTCAAAGCACCGACAAAATCAACATTTGAATTTTACTCTCTAAGGATTGTAATTCAAATGTGGAGTTTGAACAACAATGGCTGCTTCAACGATATTGCAAACAACCTGTATTTGCTTTCTCAGTTGTTGCAAAGTTCTTGAATAAAGCAAGAATCTTAATTCAGTATCTATGTTTTATTTCTGATAATTAATTCTGATAGTTTCACAATAATTGATTGTCAAATGCACACAATTTGAACTCCTGGGCATTTAGTAAATATTGCGTCTGTGAACGCCTCTGAGGCGTAGTTTATCTTTTTAGAGCTAAAATACTAAATCTGGAGGATTTTAACTAAACAAACGTGACATAAAGTGACATAAAGCCGGACCTATGGACTTCATATAAATTATAATATGAATGGAACTTCATCAAAACTTAGCTACCTCATGATTAAACTTTTCATTAGTGTCTGAAATTAACCGTGATAACACGAGTTATAGTACTACGCTTGGCTTAATGAAGATATTTTCCAGCATATTTGGTCCAAGAACAAATGAAAAGTACCTAACTTAAGAAAAATTGTAGTCGTAAGATTTTTATTGCCACGTTTTTCTTCATGGACAGAACCATCTCTGTCTTGCTGATCTGACTGTAAATTCACAGACTCTGACTGTATACTAGTACACGTACAGTGTTTCAATGGTGGTGCTCAGCTTGACGGCCTTATGCATTTTCACGCTCCAGAGGACATGGGACTGTAGGAAGAAGGAAACATGTCAGTTAGTAAGGAATTCCAAGACTTAATGGTACGACAAAGAAAAGAATCATGGAACCGCTTGGTTTTTGATGGAATGCACTGTGAATGAATGTCCTGTGTAGGAAAGAAGAGGAAAGGAGTTTTTTTTTTAAATTTATTATCTAGTTTTTATCACATTCATTCAGTTATTTAAATTTTGAGTTAGGGATATATTTTTTTAACAAAATTGATCACGATTGAGATGACTGATAAAATGGAGAAAAGCGTGGCGAGAAGAGCAGTGAGATAAAGGTCTGGTAAACAGCGGTTTGTTTAGAGCATTTCCTCTTTACGCTATTTTTTGTTACTTAGACCACACGTTTATTAACTTCATTTACCCTTGTACCTCAGAATCCTTCAGCTAGCTCTCGTACGTCGCACTTCGCATCCAGTAATTATACATAAAATACACATCACCAGCGTAGTTTGACCTTTACGTCTTATTTGTCACGTCAACTTTATGCTTTCTTGGAAACAATAAGAAGGTCGGCGTTTACTGGTTAGCAAGTTATTGTTATTCTTATTTGAATATGGGGAAATTAAGTGTTATGCTTAAATACGGTTACGGAAGTTAACTATGGGTATGTAATTTAATTAATCAGGACGTTGTAAAAGTACAGTCTGCAAAACTTTTATTTGCCACATTATATACCACGTAAGTTGCAGATAAGCACATGGCCCACCTGCTGGGAAGCGTGTATACCAGTACAGGCTTCACATTCGTGCTGCTGACCCTGTAGTAAAATATATAAAATAAATTTTAATAATAATTGCAGAAAAATCTATGTACACAACGCCATCTATATCTATGGTAATCATAGCTCAACTAGCTTGTGTTATGGGTTCTAGAATGCGGATAATCATACTTAGATATATTTTGGTAAACACATTCATTTATTCATGCTCACAAATATTTCCACTAAGCGAGTATCGATCCCGCGCCTCCTGCCTAGCAGTCGCGATCTCTATCGTCACACCACAGATGACGAAATTACTGCTGTACTGAGTGCACGTTGAACCCGTAATCTCTAACTTCACAGTCGAAAATTCGACCGCAAGAGAAATCGTTAAGCAAAACAATGACAGAAAATACACCTAGCGTGAAAAGTTATACGTGAATTTCATCTGATATATTCTCACATATATGACAAGTATGCGTGCGAATCGAGTGATTCAGAATGAGGTTTTATTTTCAATGAAAGCAGAATACCTGTGCTTCCAGGTATTTGTATTACCTTTATTAGTTTTTTGAGAACATATCTCTATCTAGATCTCACTGTAGACCAACTTAATAAATGAGAGACTCCAAAACTTCTGTGTACGTTTTATATTTGGTTAACGTAAATCTGAATTTCGAAAAAAGCTCAAACCTTCGCCGGAATTCTCATATTCTTTGCTTATTGTACAATATTTTGTTTAATCCGCTCTCTCCATCTTATCTAATACATCGTTTTGAGTACCTGCATAACACACACAGAAGAGTTTTGAAATCATCGGAGAATCTGAGATTGAAAATGCCGAGTCACTTTACTAACTTTATGGACGATTCTTTTACGATCCAAGCGGCACGATTGTGGAATGCATTGCCGGTGACAATAAAATTAGAAGTGCGCTGCGCAGTTCTAGCCAGTATTCAAAAAACTGCTCAAAGAATATCTAAGACTTTATAACCTTTCCACTATTGTAGATTTTACTATTGGATTTATGCTCTCTGCTGTTAATCTGTACTCGTAGCATGAATAAAAAACACGAACTTTTTACAGTTATATACCTAATAGTATAAAAAGATAGATAGACATGAATCGTGAAATATGTTACATATTATGTCGCAAAACTCGAAGACAGCTGCACCAATTTCTAGTAATTCTTTTTTTATTCCTTGAACTCTACGGAAGGTTTTTATGGAACAGCGGGAAGAAGTTCAGAAATCCACGCGAGCGTAGCCGTAGGCAACAGTTATGTATGTACATTCGTCTGGATGTTGCTAAGAATGTTTATCAATATTTAAGAAGCCTTATACAACTAACTACTATATAACTACTTCTTAATTTAAGTCTATATGGTTGTGTACGGGTATTGTCTTGTCCTTTATTTTATTTATTCAACTTCATGCACAAAGTACTTCGGCGGACTTAATGGCGTAGGCACTCTCTACCAGTCAACCATAGGGTTGTTATACCAGAATATTCTTTAGACTTCACATAGAACGAACACACAACGAACAACTGAAACAACTTAAATACTCTCTGTATGTAGGTAGTGACCTAATAACTAGCCATAAATTGATTAATCCACAGTGGGCACTTAATGGCAATTCCTTTATTTTTTGCAGCAAAAGTGGATTGAGAGATAAATAGAGCTATGAACGTAATGGAAGGTATTGGCCCCCGCAGCGCGTAGATTTTCTTTCTGTGGAAATAAATATGGAAAACGAGGCCAATAGAAATATATTAGGTGTTGAAGTACCTACCTATAAAATATTCACACATCTTTATTTTTGTAGGTTTATATGCTACTAGCTGTTGTCTGCGACTCTGCCCGTGTGGATGTCGATTATCACGTTGTACGACTCTACTCGATTGACTTATTGACTTATTGACTTGCCTCTCTATACTAGTTATTATATTATATTAGCGCCAATGTATAGAAAACTACCGGATCTATTGAGATTTATGATTATTGCTCCGCTCCCTGGAGTGGTGGCGTGAAGATATATTGCCGTTTTGGAGCCTATTCGTTACTAACAAACAAACAAAAAAACATTAAAACAAATCTTTCCTCTTTATAATATTAGATGATGTAATCAAAGGTGACGCACGCTTGGGTTGAAGTAATCTGTTGAAGACTCCTTCCACAGGAAACATTTTCAGGAAACATAAAATTAGGCAGTATTCCACTCTTTGACAGTACCTACGCATAATGAATGCATTTATGAGTGGAATTGAACCGGTATAGAGCGTTGCCATACATCTAATGGTTAAATGATGCAAGTTCAGAATAAAAAAATAAGTATAAGGTTATCCTTTTAAGTATTTTGTAAAAGCTCTACCAACATTCTCAAGTTTCAAAGTAAACGAAAATGTTGAAAGCAATTTTATTGAAAGTAAAGAAATACTTTGAAGGCAATAGTTCGACAGCTGTAGGTGGATGAATTTTCAACGTGACCACTCTATAAAAGTGGTTTGAATAGAAAAGTTCATTTTACAAAGGAAAAAGTGATTGAGAAAAGTTAAAAAGAACTTAGGTACTTTTATGTCTTTGTTTGTAACATGAACAATTTTATCAGCGTAAATTGTGTCTTCCTGTAGGATCTTCAGAACTCAAATCAACCACTATTGCATGCCGGTACCCTTGCTCCTTGATGAGCAAGTTTTTATATGAAATAATAGTTTCTCCTGTGAGAGCTTTGGATGCGACTGGGATTAATGTTAAAATAAAGAACATGGTTCTAGTAATTGTAATCTAGTTCAACAATGTGTTGTTGTTGTCATGTTTATTTATTTTTTATTGAGGGCGCATCAATTTGACTTCACCCCGCCTGATGGTAAGCTGAAGGCAAAGTTTCAAGAAAGAGAGGCACCATTACAAACACCTAAATGTTCCGCACCGTATGCGGATGACATCATTCTAAGCCCTGCACGTGGTGTCCTTTGTAGGAAAGGAGAAGATGGGATTAATTGGAAGAGATTGAGACGGTAAAATACTACCAAGGAATACAATAAAGATTTATTTATCTATTGGTCACCACCCACCAAGTGGATCATACACATATTTGCCAAGATCGAAGTATAAAATTCAGCTAACACAAAAACAACACAAATCTTTAAGAAGTATTAAAAGATTCCTTTTACGTTTCGTTCCTTGAGACACGTATTAAATTCCACCGTCGTTTACGTGACAAACATCGTACGATACCAATTTGGTGGATCCATTTTTAAGAAAACCTTGAGCAATATTGAACTTTGCAGTGTCGAGAGTATTATTTACTAATAATAATTGTAATGCGTTTGAAAGAGTCATCATGGTGGTATGTAAGGTATGTAAGGGCTATTAACATAATCAGGTAATAGCAGTAGTAAAATATTACTAATTTTCATACAAAGGAATGCCAAACCACAACCCTCAAAGCAATTAAAAAGACTTCTTGCCCGAGGAGATATGATTTTGTATGGGCTATAAGTATTCCTCAAATGTGAAACGTGTTTCGTCTCTACACGAGGTGTATTTAGGACCACTATCGAGTGATCTGAACAATATTAAAACATGATTTTCAGTACCTATAAATAAATTAATTAATTAATTCAAAACATTTTCTGAAAATTAACCCAACTGCTGATACAAATCCATACCTAAATGTTTTATCAACATCAAACTCGGTAGCTAATAATCAATAAAGGTCCGCCATTGGTCCACGTGTAGGCCACAAAGTACCACCATTAGGTAGGTAATCTATTATTACAGTATAGGAAAACTGTTACAGAGTGTTGAATAAGTGATATCGATAACTAAAATAATAATAGGTATGATATAAAGATTAACTTATTTACAAAGACTCAAGAATCAAAGAAATAATTTAGTTTTTCAGTTTAAGCACATTTATAAATGACATGAATGTCGAAGTCTTACAATTATATTTGTCAAAAATAGTACAATGTAAAGTCAATAAAATAAAGTAAATAAATCACTTGAAAATTATTCTTTCGCTGGTTCAATTGGATTTCGTAGTGCGGGATCCGCGTTTCGCAGTCTAACTGTGTCTGCCTAGACTTCGATATTTTCAGTGAAGCAACTGCCATTTGACCTCCACAATCTATTGACGAAATGTTATTACTGTGGTTATACCAGTCTATGGTATTTTTAGGGCTTCGACTGCCTTATACTTTCATATGACAACCGGGACTGAAACCTAAACGTGCTTGGTGGAGGTACTTAACCAGTCAGACTACTCAATTAAGACGGGAGATACCGTCATGTCCTATCTCTAGTAAATATTCTGCGTTAGTTCATCAACTTATAGGTCAAATACGTTTTGCATTTGAAGCGCCTCTAGTTTCAACAAACTTCCACGTTAACTTGACATAGACCTGTTTAGCACCAGTGTGACGCTAATTAGGCAACCGTGGCGGTGGCAAACAAGGACATGGTGTAGTGTGTCGTAACAATGGTGATATGGGGGTAGTTGAACAAAAACTTCACCCTCCCCGCAGCTCTCAGAGTCATGACAACGCATACTCCAGTCAGCTTGTGACCACGGCTAGAGCAAGTGGCCGAAACGTCAAGCAAATCAAAAGGTAAATTATTGTACCTATTTACCATATGAACACGATAGTATTCGGGTTTCACTAACCATAAATTAGACTACGGTTGACGGAGGATTCCTTTGGCAGTGGAGATATATGGTTGAAGTGATTTTTTATGGCACTCATTGTGCGATATTATTGTATAGTTGTAGGTTTATATAGTACTAACTGACCCGCGCAACTTTGTCTGCGTCACCCCGTTTTTGCAACATTTTTCACTTCTTCTCCGCACCAGTTGGTTGTAGCAAGATGGTATATACATATTATAAACCTTCCTCTTCAATCACTCTATGTGTTGAAAAAATCGCATCAAATTTCGTTGCGTAGTTTTAAAGATTTAAGCATACAAAGGGACATAAGGATAGGGACAGAGAACGCAACTTTGTTTTATACTATGTAGTAATTGTAATCCTTGTTTGTTTAGATACCGACATAATGTTGAGTTTATATATGTGGAGATTTGACAATTGCGATTTGAAAATATTATTTGTTTATTTTACTCAATTTTCCTTGAGCCTGTAAAAGTTCCTAAAATAATAAAAAATATTACATTTGCACGGTATTTCCCTTAGTAGTGTAGCGTGGTCCTTGAGATCTTTCAAACTAGATTTTACTAAAGATTTTATTAATTCTACTAAAGTCTCTCAAGAGACGAAATTCAGGAAACTTTCCTAGAATTTTTGGAGAAACTTTATAATATGTGTTACTCAAGCACTTCCATTATAACTTAGCTGTCATTAAGTCAGGTTTTACCTTAAAAGCCGACTTAAAACTTAACCACCTGAATAATATTATACTTAGGAATTAGGCTAAGCTAATTTAATCTTGTAGGTTTTGGACCGTGTACTTATAATTTTACTTATAAACTCTTCTTCTTCTTCTTTTTTTCTTAGATGGCATCATATCAACCCAATTCAGGGGACAATTTTGCTAGTGTCGACTTGGGAATTTCCTTTTATTTTATGATAAGTATAGTTGAAATGATTGTTGATGATGATGATGATGATGATGATGATAATGATGACGATGACGGATGATAGTTGCCCTAGTAAAGTAGTGGAGACTTTACTAGAAGCTTTTCTTAGGGAGATTTTGACACCAACACGAAAAATCACAATTCACTACAATATTCCACTCTCCTACGCTTGTGTGCTTTGTCCAAGCGGTTATGTCTAAAACCCACCATTTTTACACATAAAAACTCGAATGCACACCAAATTTAGAAAATAAAACACTGCAGCGCTATGACACTTTTCGCGTTCCCGCCAAAACTCCAACTTATAAACTCATAATATAACAAATACTACTATAATGTAGAAGTCAAGGTGTTTTCCTGACTTGGATACTAAACAGCTATATCCTAGTAGGTGCCATATATTAAAAAATATGTGCCACTGCGGCAGTATCTTAACAGCGCCCCTAAAAAGTTTACACTTCAAAGAGATATCGATAATAATTATGTTTAATAAATTACTGCATTCTATAAAGTTATCCTTTTAGGAACAAAAGTGTGCGAGTGACATAATATAATGTATCTCTTTACATAAAACCTAGACGTGAGAAAGTGACAGTATATTTGAACCATGAAACGTTTTTTATAAACCACTAGCAAACCCGGCGAACTCCGTTTCGCCACCAGATGGCTACAAAAAATGATTTTCCCGCTTTTTTGTTGAATTGAACAACATCTTTGCTTTTGCAAAAATGTTGTTCGGTGCTTATTTAACTTGAAAGAACTTTTTTTATAATTAAATGAAATTAAACAAAGGTAAGTAAATAAGTATTTGTTTCTAAAACAAATTCTATTAGCAATGTTCTGAAACTAAAACCTTGCCCGAGGGGTTCATTAATAAGATATCGTCTTTTACTTCACTTAAAAGGGTCTTGTCAAGAAAAATAAATATTTATTTAGTTCAGGTAGTAAATGAAAAGTAACCATTGATATTGATTAAGTACTACATGCCGTTTAAGTATAATAAGATTAGCAGTGCTGTGATCTACATGAACTTCTATTTCAACGATATATCCGAGGAGAAATTGCCAGATAGGACAAAGAAGAAAACTCTAATTAAGATCTAGAATTGATAGTAACCAATCAATCAACTAACCCATTGCAGATCACTGCTGGCCACATCCAGCTCTCAATATGTGCCATTGCTCACAATCCTCTGCCCTACGCATTCAGACTGTCTAAAATCGTCTATCATTCTGTCATTATTAAATCATTAAATCTATAGCAAAATATATTTATTAAAATTTAGAGACAGGCTGAGGTTCTGCCCATCATTTTCAGGACCCATAGCAACCCCACCTGCCAGTTGTGTCCTCTGGCGATCAATAAACGAGGTATCTACCTACTACCCATGAACTTTCATTGCACCAGCTTACGGCCGTATATGCCACCGTTTCTACTTGTTATGCCACTCTTATCCTCCACTACAACACCTCCCCTCCTTACCCCAGAATTGGAGGTTGATTTAGGAGGCCTACGTTCAGCAGTAGAAGTCTTTTAACTGGAATGATTTCTTATTTCAACTGTAGACACGTAGCTATACTGCCGAACGACTTCACAAAATTACATAATCGTTTTGTTTACAATCGTTACTGAAGAAAATTATATCAAGATGAAACAGAAAAGACTTCGAATATGGTATCAGGCAAAGTCACGAGCAATAGTTAGGAAGTTATATTATTATTCTCCCAGGAATACTTGTGCTAAATGTTAGTGAAGTGGCCTTTTAAAGATGTATATTGTATAACGAAACTTGAGCTTGCTAAGAGCATTGTACCTTTATCCCTGCCCCTCTACTTGACTCTAACTGCTAAAGGGCAACACAGTAATGAGAGGTCGAGAGTCTTTCCTGTGTAGTGCTCAACAAGATTCCCTAAACAAGCTGAGTTAGTGAAATCCAGATCGTTAAAGAGCGTAAAAGTTGAAAACTGTTTATTTATAAATATGTGTTGATTTGTTTGAGGATTGATTAGATATCTTGCCTATAAAAAACTTATTATGCAATATTGAAAAAAGGAAGTATACCTTTTCTCACTATGTAGATATATTATATATCGCTCTATATATTTTTTTTATTAGGCAAATAATATAATTTTTATTAAAATCAACATGATACAATTATATCATGTCTACATTTTTATAAAGTCAAAAAGACAGTCCAATCAATATTATTTAAATACATTCTTATACTAGAACTACAAGGTTATTAGATGGTTTGTGCAAAGTCATCAGCAAAAGTGTGGCACGCCTGCTATTACAAACATCCATAGGCTGCGATAACCACTTTCCATTAGGTGAGCCGTGTGTTGTTGCCAGCTAAATGGTATAAACAGAAAAACATATAATATACATGTAAATCATTAAAGCCAAAAGGCAGAGGTTAAATTTAATATTTATCGGGCTTTTAATCGATCGCGGTCGCGTCTATATGTTTGCCTAAGTAAGATATTGCTTTGATTATGTCTTACGTCTCATGCCTTTATTATAACGCCTTTATTATAACAAATTCAATGTAATGTTTTATGAAACGTAAAATGTAACATATAATCACCAATCACCTTTGTCATGTCAAACCCAATTAATATTGTTAGAGATTAAAAATAAATATATATAATTTACATCTGAATAAAAGATACAAGTGTATG
Organism: Pelosia muscerda; assembly: GCA_963691645.1. Classification (NCBI taxonomy): domain Eukaryota; kingdom Metazoa; phylum Arthropoda; class Insecta; order Lepidoptera; family Erebidae; genus Pelosia; species Pelosia muscerda. The sequence continues at coordinate 5,243,239 of OY829118.1, forward strand.
TTAAGATATCATTAGTTATATATTTTCTGTTACAAGCGTGTTCAATTCAGTCGATGATATATTAAATAGGTAGATATCTAAACTGACAGTAGATATATGATGTAATTTTCTTGTCATTTCATGATTTCCTACTACTTTTGACTGTTATTTTTCTTATGGCTTTTATATATGGACTGTATGTGTACAAACCATGTTCAACACAATGTAAAAAATGTTAATGAATAAAAAAATACTGAATATATAACTTATTACAATATATTCACAGCTACCACACAGCGATATATCTTTGAATTATTAAACAGTAACAAAATTAATAGTCATTATACGAAAACGATAGATTTAATTCATAAAGTATTCAGTGTGATGTCACGGTTTATTACAAACGAGATCTGAATATAAGCGTACTTTATTACGTTCTTCCAAAACCAATTTAAATATGTATGATGGAATATGAAATTTAGAGTCCTTCAGCTATACCTTGCGTACAAAATGAGGTTCATCATAATCTTAACATGGTACCAGTTGCATTCGCCATGAAGGCTGCAGTAAGATGTAGGAGTTCCTCACAAATAACACAGCCAACTGAAGTCTATTAGTCTATGGGCCCACTTGATTGCAATTGATGTCACATCTAGTAGATATACAGATCTCGGGTGCTTAACTTAGACCCCGATTTCGTCAATTATCAACCATCAAACCCGTCATAAACTGAGCATCTGAGCCACTGTTATTAAAAAAACTCATGGTAAAATAATAAATAACTAGTTGTGCTGTTAAAATCTAAAATCTAAAAAGGCATCTTGTAGAGTGAATGAAACTATGTAATGAACTCTTTTTCATTTAATATTGGACATTAAGACTATAATAATAAGTCTAAAATTCAATGGCATTTTTTGTAAGCTCAGTAGTTTCAGCAATGATTAACCAATAAGAGAATCAGGGCTCTGGTTGGTGCTCTTAATCGAGTCATCGCCTATACATCTATGTATAATGCATGTATTCTTAAAAATAAATACCGTAATACGTTATTAGTACCTGGTTTGCGATCTAAAATTCACACGAATACCTGCCGCCTGCCGGGCAGCAAAAAGTTGTATGCATGAATATGGCTGTTTGCCATACAAATATCTATGGCAATCATTATGGGTAGTTAGAGCCCTCAAAAGACCAACCAGTCAAACTTGGAACTTCGATATTGGCATTGGTCATTGGACCGTTGGTTGTGGAGGTCAGATGGCAGTCGCTTTACGGAAAATATCGAAGTTCAGCCGCATCACAGTTAGACTGGAAAGTCGACCCCAACTGAGTTGGGAAAAGGTTCAGAAAATGATGACCTGCCGGGCAGCGGAGGTGGTTATGCCAGAACCGCCTCAAACTGAATGTCTCCATGTTATACTATCTCTAGCCCAAGGTACTCAAACTAAATGTTAATTTTGTACCTTTAAATTACTTGCTGAAAATAGAATCTTTATCCATTTTATACACAAAATTTCAACATTGTTATCCTTTCGGAACCGGGAACCTCGTAAACATGCAATTAATGGATACAAAGTATACCCAGACATAGACCCACTATCTATGAATTACACAAGTTACTTGAAAACTACTGTAGTTATCACGGTACTTGTCGTGTCGGCTACTACCACTGACCTAGTTTCCATAGCTAGTTAAAGTTTCATAAATGAACAATAGCTTTATATTTTTACTTTGTTCTTTATCCACTTTTTGTATTTTTATTATAGAACTTAGGTTGTTAGATAGATAGATAGATATATAGATAGATAGATAATTCTTTCTTGTACACATTAGAACAATGTTAGCGGTACAGTAATAATCGTAAAGTTGTATGTACATGTTAATTGGTTAGCGTGGCATATAGACGTTTGCATTATCAAGGACGTCATTCTCGTCCTTAACCCTGTAGTGAGGAAGTGATACTGAAGGTTAAAATAGTTTCCTACAGAAGACAAAACATGGTTTCAAAACAAAGCAGTATCAACTTAAACCGTCGGTATTATCACTGACAACACAAAACTTCTCCAGAGAGAGTTACTCTACTCTTCGCCGCACAACATAAGCGCGGAGGTAATTCCCCTTCCCCAGTTGAACTGCTCAGTTGGGATGGAAGATACCATCATGTGAAAACCACTATAGTGTAATGTAATGTCACAGATATTCTACGAAATTTACTAGCTATCATCTCTTGTGGGTAGGTATACCAAAATATAAAATACTTTTTTTCTCAGGGGTGAACAGTGTCTTATAAAAAAAATACATATACAAGGTATAAACCTTGTATATGTATTTTTTTTATTCCTGTCCTATCCTCCTCTCTAAAACCCGAGAAGAACGCCTGCGTCAGAATCTCGATTGTAAATCATCAAGTTTAAAAATAGTAGCTGTTCGCAGGCGAGGTTAGTTTGGGCCCTAAGAAAAACTATCGAATTCGTAACGTAAAGGTATCGAGAGAGCGGAGCATTATAATTGGCGGAGTGTGTAAACTCCGTTTTTCGTAGGCCCCAAACTAACCTCGCCTGCGAACAGCTACTATTTTTAAACTTGATGATTGTTCACAGTAGGCAGGCTAGATTTTCCTCTATGGGCATTGATTTGCCAGATATGAGTTGAGCTATACAAGTGGTTGAGCGAATCTAAGCGTCACAAAACAAAATGAATAGGTACTCACTGTGCAAACTGTGGCGGTCTGATATATTATATATATGTGTTTCTATGTGTATCGTTATAATGTGAACAAAGAAAAAAAATATTACGAACAAATATTTATACGGGGCTTTTTATTTGCCCAATACCAACGTATTTCTGAGAACCTTCTCCTCTTGTGTCAATATCAAGTGTAATTGAACTTATGAACATGTACCGATGGGAATCCTTAGGTGGGCAACCCGATACTAAACACAAATTCCGGGGGCAAGTGGGGACACCGCAAGTCCCCTCTGCTCGTCGAGAGCTGTGCGGGCCCGGAGACTCTTATACTTCGCCATCTGAAACCAAGAGATAGCGCGCGGTTAAAATTTTTTAGGATAACTTACTGTAAAATCGAATGTAAGGCTTCTTACATACCTCCTTAAAAATAATCATTTCAAAAAAAAAAACATCAATTCGCATTATGGTTCTTTTTGTATTGTTTTTGTAGTGATGTTTTTTTTTATGAAAATATAATTTCATTTAGCAAGTTAAAAGATAAATAAATACATAAAGAAGATTACCAAATCGTAGTTTTTAACCGACGACCGAAGTTAAAAAGGACGGCGTGTTATAAGTTTCACGTAAAACCTTGACGAAGAGATGAATTTGAAAAGTATAAAATAAAAATTAAATAAAAATATAAAAACCCTGACCCAAAAATACCTCCAAAAAGTATAGGTAAATAAAGAATTCATGCTGTCGTGTCGGGGGACCTCTAACTGGTGAAGCACCTCCACATGTTTTCGAAACGATTGCCAATATTGCCATATGCCTATATCAGTGTACCCGGATTACTACCATGTGCCTTGCAGGAGCGTTTCCCTAACACCATTAAGTCCTGGAATTCCTTGCCGGCGTACGTGTTTCCTTCTTCCTACAGTCCCGGGTCCTTTAAGCGGGGCGTGAAAAAGCATCTGATGAGGCCGTCAAGCTGAGCGCCACCATTGTAGCACTGAACGTGTTTGAAATGGTGACCCTCTTTCATGAGACTTTGCCTTCAGCTTAACATCAGGCCGTCAAGCTGAGCGCCACCATTGTAGCACTGAACGTGTTTGAAATGGTGACCCTCTTTCATGAGACTTTGCCTTCAGCTTAACATCAGGCGAGGTGAAGTCAAATTGACGTGCCATAGATAAAAAAACCCCATATATCATTCATCGCATATCGATCGTTTCTCATTCATCTGTACGAATACGCGTTCTGTTCCCAACGCAATCACACTTGAATGTCAATCATATTTCATTCGCGTCGTATACGTCACATCGTTTGGTGCGATTGTCAGGGGTGAAGTTTAGGAGTGCTCCCGACGTACTCCGTGTACCTGCGTAATGTTTTCCCGCTGTAGATATTTGTGCACGAACTTTAATGGTAATGTATGTACGACTTGGGAATTGTGTGCTTTTAAGGAACACAGTTGCTTGAATACTGACTTATATAACTAGAACTGTTGGTAGGTATTATAATACTTTCTGAAGTTTTTGCGAATGTTTACTTTTGACGGACGCTGTCTTGATTTAATTGGTTATATTTACATTGTATTACTCAATTTTTTACTATTTACATACATACATACATACATACATACATGTACATAATTATACAGTACTGTATACTTTTATAGATATCTTCATTATTCCCATGCACCCTTGACATTTTACGGTATCGTACAAGTTGACTAAAGAATAGGTTTTTTTCCATATAGCATTCACTTGTCTGGAATAAAATAAAATAAATAAAAAAATAAAATGTCAAATTACAAGTTTCCGCGTGTAGTAGTAGAAACTACTACACGCGGAAACTTGTAATTTGACATTTTATATTGCAATTTCACAACTAGGTACCATGTATTTTAGCTGTGTTTTCTGAAAGAATAAAATAAAATAAATATCCCAGATTCGGCCACAGATGTATGCCTCAAATCAATAATAGTCTCACCCCCTATTAAGTGGGACCAAATACAATGATTGGTGAAATATGGGTATTAATTCACATCTGCCTACTGCCCAAGCGCGAGCATAGAGTTATCCTTTGAGTAGCAAAGTGTGTGGATGACACCACAATCTTTACGTAAAACTTAGGCGTGAGAAAGCAAAAGAAAATATGAACCATGAATCGTATTTTTTAAACCATTATCAACTCTGACAAAAAACAAAATTCCAATGACATCAATATTCTAAAACATCAACAATTACTTAAAATCGTTTAAAACTACAGTAAAAGTCACAAGTCCCTGCCACTGATATTTTAAATTCAGTAACGCGGTAATTAAGTGAGCATTTTTCTATTTAAATCCATAAAATAAACTCTATTGGCGTGAGCATAAATGTATAGCAGAGGAGTTCAGGTGACTGTGCTAGGAACCTTTAACATTAGAAAAAAAAAGAGGATATTGTCTTTATTTTTCTCCAGGACTGATTACAATCAACATACCTTCTGTTGCCGTGAAAATAGTCTACGTTTTATGTTACTACTCTAAGAGAGTTATCATTATCCTCGCATTAGTCCTGACCCTCTAAACAATTGATGAATATTCTAATGATGGGCTCTCGTCGAAGCGAAGCGAACCGTTATCAATTTGATATCAATGGATAGCGAATATGAACAAAATAATGTAAAATAAAATATTTCGAGTCACACAAATTGAAATTTCATTAATTTTGTAGACATTATTATTGTTTATGTCTACGCAATACTTTACGGCGTTTTTTCTAATAGAAAGTAATTTTGTTTAGGCCTGCTGGTCATATTTTAGAACTTCACCTAGGAATCCGGGGTCGCTTTTCCGCTCTAAATATGGAACGGCTATTCTTCGATATTTTCTGTAACGGGTCTGCCATCAGACCACCAGAAGTCAGTGGTGATATCGAAATTCTGTACTCTAATATTTTCTTAAAAATAATCCTCAGCCATTAGACCATAATAGGTAACAAACCTAATATTATTATCTTGTGTTAGAAACTGAAAAAGGAGTGACTGTAAGTAAACTTCAGAACAGAAAAGAAAACCACTTTTTTGTAGTAGAAACGCGATAGTTTCAGTAGCGTAACTGAAGTCGTCAAACTCACACATAAAACCGTTAATAATACCGTGCAGGTAATGCTACTAGTTAATAATTGCTTTGAGAGGTGGAATTTACAACTACTTTTAATACCACAACTAGCTCAAATCATACGTACTACAAAACGACAACACACTTAGCATACTGCCACTATCTTTTTTTTCAGCCGTTCAAAATAGTGATTACTTTGCTATAGATAAAAAAGTATTTAAGGCGTTTCATATTTTGGATCGAAGAAGCTTAAATACGTATTACGCAGTAATTTAGACGTATTCATACGAAAAGGTTCATGTTATCGAATTTATTATTTGTTACATAAATTCGCGCACTACCGACTACATTCGTGCATTACCGACTACATCACACTTCCACTTGTATTTTGTTTTCCATGAAGTAAACCAACTGATTAAATAAAACTTGCAAACAAAACATTTTCAACAACACGTTTTTAGCTTTTAAAAAATATACGAGAAGCTTTCAAAAGCAGCCATTTCATTTTTGCATCGCGTTGATAAATTGCAACGCTGTGTACAGATTGTTCATGTTCCATGATTTGAATAGAACGAACATTCAGGTATATTTTGTAAACGGAGTATCTTTTGTTCTCCGTTTTACTCAAATGGTACTCGTTTATACATGTATCAACGAATTCATGAAATGGCTAAAATCTGAGCGGTGGTTGTCACATATGCATATCGTTTCAGTGCACATGAAATTCAATTTAGCAAAAATAACATTCGCAGATTTGTTGGTACGACTATAACACAGTTTGAGTAGAGGGTAGTAGAGGGAATAGAAGGGGTGGTGGCATCATCTAATTCACAGATTAGGGGGAAGGGTGAAATAAAAGAAAGCTGCTGTCAGTATAGAGGACAAGTCGTTACATACACGATTCACACGACGGGGGTCATCTCGAAGAGAAGGCCTCGGGTCTGCCGGGGTGCGGGGGATATGTTAGCTACTACCCACCTCCGGCAACTGAAGACCCAAAGACGCGTGCGTTTTAGTCGGTTCGAGTCCGACATAACCTACCAACCGGCTCCGGTGGGGGTATCCGTGGGGATTTTTGCACGATAAAAAAAAAGTATAGAGGACAAAGCAAAGTTTTTCGATCTTCTTCCTACTGACAATACAAGACCTCTCCTGTGAGCTCTAGCTACCCTATTCACAGCCAGTAACTCAACATAAGGTTATTATTAATCGCGGTATTCTGTAGGGTGGAGATACTTTACCAATCGGACTGCTCAATTAGGACGGGAATACCGTTATGTCTTACCTGCGTCTATAATATTCGATAAAGAATCATCAACAAAGATACAGCGAAACGACTGATCTACTTATGTGTAAAATACATTGCTCGCGCTCGTAATCCCTGAAGGTGTGTATTACACACACACATTTCGCCAACAATGATTTTCGGTCCAACGTAATAAGGGGCGAACCTATTACCGCCAATTGGGCACTCTGTAAAAGTGAGTATGCCGAAAATAAGTTCCTAACCGAATATGTTGCAGTTAAATACATTTGAAAAAAAAATTTGCTTGCTTGCTTAGCTGCACAAGCACTACCAATTACCGTCTTGGAGAGTTCAAATGTTCTGTTGATGTTGAAATATCATGGTTTCATCGTTGGTTCAATTCTTTTAACTGCAATATACATACAGAACCTAGAATGCTTTTAGCGTGATGAGAAACGAACATAACCTCACAGGTCCCCGAGTGAAGTGATATTCAGTGCACATATATCTACGTACGAATATATTTCCTACTAGAAAAAAATATTTGATGCATGTTTCTACTTTATGCCTTTCAAACACACGCTTATATATGTCCCCGAATTGGAATAAGCCACTGCGACCCAGTTTACGTGATATTAAACACTACTGCTCTTGCATAAAGTTCATTTTTGGGAAATAAAGATACGCTCATATCCCGTATTAGATATAAGTGAAGTTTAATATAGAAATATCTCACCCTATTTCTCAATATTATCTTCCACCGCATAAAACAACAAATTGTAACCAAAAAACGCCAAACCTAATATTATTCTGAACAAAAAATGGAATATTTTTTATGTAGGCAAGCGTTTCACATGAAAAGTCGTATCATATTTTTATGTCAAAGTAATGAAACTCGTACGTTACGCTTGCTTGTCTGTTGAACGTAATATAAGATGATTATGATGCATAGTTCCCGGCTAAGTAGACTTTGGGCCACCTCGTCTCTTCCTATGCGTTGTCCTACAAAGCGACTTAGATGTTCAATCATCTTCATTCTCTGAGCCTATTTCCAACTCAGTTGGGGTCAGCTTTCTAGTCTGACTAAGATGCGGCTGAACTTCGATATTTTCTGTAAAGTGACTGTCATCTGACCTCCACAACCAATGGTCCAATGACCACTGGCGATACCGAAGTTCCAAGTTAGACTGGTTGGACTTTTGAGGGCTTCAACTACCCGTAGTGACTGCCATAGATGTTTATTTGGCAACTGGGACCGACGGCGACTTAACGTGCTCTCCGAGGCACGACCAGACCAGTGTAAACAGCCATATTCTTGCATACAACTTTTTGCACTGAGCGGGGATCAAACCCGCGCCCCGTGCGTGGCAGTCGCATGCACTACCACAACGCAACGGAGGATGACTATTACAATATTCTAATAATTGAACAGAAAAGTTTAACTCCTGTAAGCTGCATGTGACAAATAAGTCAAGATTACGCCGGATTAGGACCGTTGTAAGTTCGCCCCAAACAATCGGGCTTGAAGTGGGTGCGATTGATGTCGCCTCCTTACACTTGTCCTTATTTACCCCTCGCAAACAATAGAAAATCGTATGACGTCACCTTTACACCCTTTCCGTTCAAACAGATTGAAATAATAATATCACCCAACAGTAGTATGATACACCATACAAACATTACTATCTTTATTTTTTTGTTTCTCTTTTTATTATTATTAAAGAGAAACAAAAAAACCAGTGTATTATTTACTAAATATCATGGTGTCACTTCATACAATTTTAATTTAATTTTGTATATGAATTTCTGCAGCTCACTGTACAGTGGGCGCCAAAAGTTCTCGGACACCTTGATCTTTGACAGACTAAGTCTAATTGAACCAAAAATAACATAGATAGCGTTAATGGAATAACCTCGATACATTAATCATAATAATCATAATCATAATCATAATCATAATCATAATCATAATCATAATCATAATCATTATTTATTTGCGAACACAGGTACAAATTATGGTCTTACATGAAACAGATTGTATGCTCGTTCCGTATTCAACCAAAAAGGCATGCAAAGTTACAATTTAAGTCAAAGTAAATAAGATAAACATTAAAGAAGTAGCTCAATTGATTACCGATACAGAGAAATTACAGATTAATCATGTCCAAAGTTTTAGTAGGTATGTCAAACCTTAAATTATATAAAATTATTACGTATATACCTATTTAATCAATTATTTTTATGAAATCACTAGTGCATTTCAGAATTACAATGTCAAAAATTTAATAATATACCTACCTACACAATGTCAATTTTTTTTTTTTTTTATTAGTTACTAAATAAATAGTGATGTGGTCACTTTACAAATTGTCTTTAAGATATTCATCAATAGTGTAGTACGCCTTTGTTACAAGTAAATGGAATACATTTTTCCTAAACACACTGATACTATCCACTTCCAAGATACATCGTGGTAATTTATTGTACAAACGAGGAGCCATACAGAATACACTTTTATCAAACAGTGCTGACCAATGCCGAGGTATGGAAATTTTATGGCAGTTACGTACACTGTTATATGTAGTGTAACGCCTCAAATTACTTTTTACGAAAGTCACAACTTCATATATATACAGACAAGGTAGAGTAAGTATTTTTAACTGAATAAAGTGTGGCTTGCATGTGTCTGTCTGTTGTAATTTACACACAGCTCTCAAACATCTTTTCTGTGCGATAAACATCTTTTCTTTGTCAGTAGAATTGCCCCAGAACATAACTCCATATCGTAGTATTGATGTCACGTGAGCATGGTATGCTGTTAATACTGCATCTCGGTTCACAACCTTTGATAACATATAAAGCGCATACGAGAAACTATTTAGTTTTTTACATATTGTGTCAATGTGTGATTTCCAGCTTAAATTCGAGTCAATGTGTAGTCCTAAAAATTTGGTAGTACTAATGTCAATATTACTTTTATTTAAATGTCTTATTGTCATGTTACTTAAGTTATGTGAATTATTTCCAAATGTCATAATGTTTGTTTTTGCAAGATTAATTATAAGATTATTTGATGTCAACCATTTGATAATTTTGTCAATGTTACAGTTTATGTTAAATTCTACATTATTCACGTTATTTTGTTCTGAATAAACTACAGTACTATCGTCCGCGAAAAGAAACATAGGGTATTCTATTGACCGTGTGAAATCATTTATATATAATATAAACAACAAAGGACCTAATACGCTTCCTTGAGGTACTCCGTCCGTTACTGTTCTCATGTCTGATAAGTATTTTACCTCCATTTTAAATTTAGGACATATTCTATTTATTTGCGTTTGCTGTTTTCTGCCTTGAAGATACGATTTAATTAAATTTAGTGCATTTCCCCTTATTCCGTAAGTGTACAGCTTATCTATCAGTATAGAGTGATCCTTGAGTCAAATGCCCTTGTTAAGTCCATGTACATAGCATAGACTGGAAGCCTTTTTTCCAAATTTCCCATAACTTCTGAGAGAAAATTATAAATAGCCTCGTTAATGCTTTTTTTGTTCATTTCTTGTTTCTTTATGAGAAAATAAGTAAACTCATGCTAATAGTATAATATCCTAAACTTAATTACATTAATTATTAGATCTAATATTATCCAGTGACTTCTAAGAACAATGGTTGTGTAGTAGCATCACTTCATACAATTTTAGTTTCAAATTGTCAAAAGCTTTTGTAGCCCCCTGTACATAGACGTATTTCCTGCTGGCAGTTAAAACCGTTTTTTATATTTGGAACGATAAAGAACCGATTCACGGAACCCGATCTTTTACGATTCTCACAGTCATATTTTTTCTATAAAGCCTTTTCTTTTATATTCTTGGGACGATTTTATTTTATTCTAATCTATGAAAATGAAAAAAGCGAAAAATAAAAGAGGCAATAACTCGGAGAGTCGCGGGTGCTAATAACGATGGCGTTCATTATATGATGGGGTTTATTCCATTCTTAAAATCATAAGGATTTTTTTTTTCTTTCATTTATTTATTTAGTAATAATTGGAACCTGACCCGTCCCCGATCAGTACCCGCGCTATGTATGCAAGAAAAAGTCACTACCACGATGTAAATACTGTTGATACCTTTTTTTATATACTTTTGCATTGGTCTGGATGTTTCTATGTATAATATGTATTTTTCTACCTATAATATGTATGTATTTACAATAAAAAACAGTATCTAAGTATGTTTATCCGCTTTCTAGAACGCATAACACAAGCTAGTTAAACTATACTTTTTTTTTTTTTTTTTTTTTTTTTTTTTTTTTTTTTTTTTTTTTTTTGTACGTGGTGGAATGCATTTACGCACTTCGCTCACCCCCCGCGGGGGCAAGGGGCTCACTTTGTGTGGGACTCCTGACCTCGAAACGGAGGCCAGACTACCCACTAAACCACCACGGTGTTCCTCCTTCACCTAATCCGAGCCGCGGGATAGAATGCTCACCGCGACTCGGCTAGGGACGCCCTATTGGGCTCTTCTCTTGGGGGCCCCACCATCCGGACAGAGTAATCCAGATGATGGGGTCAGCTCACCTCTTACGAATGCGCCCCAGGAACACTGAGGGGCGCATTCCGCCACATTAGCATGGGGCGGTGGATCCCCCGACCCACCACCCGTGGCTTCGCTCATTCGGGGACGCGGGCGAATTGTGCTCACCTGCGTCCCCTCGCCGGGGGCCTGCGGGGCGGAAGAGTGAGCCCAGCTCGCTCCCGCTCCCGCAGAGCCTCTCTCTTTGCCGCCATCACCTCGCTAGCGAACGAGGCGACGGCGGCCCAACACTCTTCGCTGTCGGCCATGGCTGGAATCACGACCGACAGCGAAAGGTCCGCACCAATTGTGCGTGTTAGGGCCGTCCTTTGTCCGTCCCATGCCTCACACACGGCCATAGTATGGTAGGCCGTGTCGGGGTCGCCGCTGGTGCAGTTTCGGCACCGGGGCTCCGGCTCTATCCCCACCACTTCCCACAGGTACTTGGCAAAACAGCCATGACCCGTGAGAAGTTGGGTGAGGTGATATGTCGGAGCCCCATGACTCCTCTCCACAAACTGCCGCAGGACGGGCCGGACGGCCCCCACGAGTAGCTGCGGGTCACTGCAAGCCTTTCGGCCCATTTCCGGAAGAGATCGTCGCGAGCCGCCTGTCTCCAGCGATCGATCTCCTCCGGAAGCGGCCGACCTCCAAAATCGCGCCGCATCAGGGCGCCCTCCTCGTAGACCCTCTTAAGGACGCCAGCCTCGAGATCCCACGGGATACTGCTCGCAATCAGACACGCCGCCTCATAAGATACGGTGTGGTACGCCCGTGCAGCCCTCTGCGCGATGGCGCGCTGCGGACGTCGCAGCAACGCAATATTTGCCGGGCAGAGGGCCTCCGCCCATATTGGCGCTCCGTAGAGCGCCTTGAAGTTAAACTATACTTACCATGGGTCTAGGTGGCGTTATGTAGATTGTCCTAGAATGTTTCTGAATGTAATTTTTTTTAATAATAAAATTGATCATGCTTAACATTTCAAATTATTAAATTTGCATGCAGAAAATCTGCGAATCATTTCGGACAATAATTGAGCGCTTTTGAAAATAGGGTGTATTGTTACCTTTTTGAGGGAAGTAGGAAATGTGCCTGTTTCAAAGCACAGATTGAATATATGGCTCAATGTGGGTGCCAAGATTCGAGAGTATCGCTTCAGAAATAGTGATGAAATACCGCCCAAGCCGGTAGCTGCAGTTATTCTCAAAGATTTTTTGCATAATACAATTTCATCAGGTTCGATCCCAGATTTACCATGGCACACACCAATGACTGCGGTGCTTTTCGAAGTTATGTGTGTATTTATCGCAGGTTTAAAGTGCCCGGTTAATGGCAATAGACTCGCCATCTATTACATTGGGACCTAAATATAAAAACTGGCGAAATGTGGGTGCTAGCACCTCTGCCTACCCCTTCAGGGATATAGGCGTGATATTATAAAAAAAAAATACAATTTCATCTGGGTCAGTTTTTTCTAATACAAGGCAGCTGACAAACTGAGGAGTTGTTGAGATACCTTGAGATAATGGTTGATGTTTTCCATTGATTATGTTGTTTGCAAGTTCCTTACCAATGTTTTAAAAAATACTCATTAACCTCATAGCAAGACTGAATGGGGTCAGCTGAAACAGTTAATAGTTGACTATTGGAGTGCTTAGGTTTTGATGTATTTGTAAATTATTTTTATAGTGTCCCAAAGCTTTTTGGGGTTATTCGAGGCCTTTTTTAGTTCTTGAGTGTCAAACTGTCTTTTTACCTTTTTTATAATTTTTGAGCAAAATTTTCTGTACCTCCTCTAGGTAGCTATCACCGTTGTCCAGTGATTGTTTACATTTTTTGTGCAGAGAGTCACAGTTTTTGATGCATCGGCGCAATCCAGAAGTTATCCAGGAATTTATTATTCGTTTCTTTCATAGGCCACGGTAACCACTTTTCATCAATGCCCATAGTAGGAAAAACTATCGATTTCGTAATGTAAAGATATAGAAAGAGCTAAGTATTACGATTGGCGGGCTTCATATACACAGGTTCACAATATAGGCAACCTGCCAATTGTAATGCTCCTTTCTTTCGATAACTTTACATAAAAAATTTGATAGTTCTTCGTGCTAAGAACACTTAAATTTTCTCCGTGCGCAAATCCTCACGGACGTGCTTAGAATACTGGCGGGCCGTATACTTGTCTACCACCTAAGTGGCATAAGAAATAACTGTATAAAAAAAACTTCGTTTTATGGAGCTTAAAATAATATTCACTAGTATTTTCGTTATTTAAAAATGTAGAAGCTATTACTTTTAAATAGTAGAGTGCAGCTAACATTCTATTCACTACCGTAGCTAGCACTTAACAAGGGTTAAGTGTCAGGGGTAGGACTGAGTGACGAGGAAATTCAAAGAAAAAACAAAATAAGCTGTCTTTTTTCGGCAATATAACTTCAACTTTGGGAAGTCTCATGAATGAGGACTACTATTGTAAATATAGATAATGCTACAATTTAATAGTCGCATTAGATGTCATATATTGTGTAGTGGCAATGAGTAGGATAGCCAGAGCTCACTGGGAAGACCGAGGACTTATTATTTATTTATGTATTTTTATTATATCTTAGCTGGATAATAAATCATACCACAGATAAAATAATTTTAATATGAGTTTCTTTCTGACTTTCTTTCATCTAATCACTATATTGACAGTCAATATATAGTTACCAGCTTACATACATATACGCAGTACCTACGAACTTTCATCATTCTCTGAGCCTCCGTTGGGGTCGGCTTTCTAGTCTAACTAAGATGCGTCTGAACTTCGATATTTTCTAGACAAAGGGGTTTCTCAGTTTTCCGACAGCACAAAACGACTCCAGTGAGCTCTGGCTACCCTATCAGGTTATTATTAGCCGCGGTATTCTGTAGGGTGGAGGTACTTCCCCAGTCAGACTGCTCAATTAGGACGGGAGATACCGTCATATCCTACCTCCGTCTCTTCCTTACTTAAATATTCTTTCTCACGTACTTTGAAATACCCGGAGAATCGCTATTCCAGACAGTGAAAACATACCTTTACACAAAGTAGCGTACACTTAAAACGTAAACTGTTAACTTTAGTAGCGCGAAAACCATTGCATTAACACTTTTGTGTTGTCATTCTGTACACCATAATGTTTATGTCCACACGTTTTCGTACTAAACTCCATTTTATAATAGTAATAATAATAATATTACAAAAGAAAGTAACAATTTTGTGAGTTTGTATAACGAGGTAATAGCCGAAGACCTGCTTGAAAAATTCTTCCAGCATTTAAATGGTACATTATTCCAAATGAATATAGGCTAATTTTGAAGGCATATAAAATAGCGGTAGTGAACGCGACTGCTACGCAAGAGGCGTTGGTTCGGCTGGTTCGATTCCTGCTCAGTGCAAATATTTTGTGCGCATTAATATGCCGTCCGTCCAGGTTGTCATACGAACATCTATGGTAAGCGTTACGGGAGTTTTAGCGTTGGAGAGTAACGGGTAATTGCAGTACTACGATATCACTGATAAGTTGCGGGGGTCAGTCGCTTCACGGTTAATAGGAATATTAATAATAATATCGGTTACTGAGAAAAAAATAGTGAGATTAAAAAAGGAGGTAGGACATGACGGCATATCCGTCCCAATCAAGCAGTCCGACTGGGGAAGTACCTCCACCCTACAGAATATCACCGTTTAATAACCTTGTGTTTTGTTTTCAGTGGTGAGTAGGGTAGCCAGAGCTCACTAGAGAGATTTTGTGTTGTCAGTGGGAAAACCAAAAGCTTATCCTACATCTTTTGCGCTGACGACACAGAATGTCTCTGTTCTTACAGAGGTTGCGACACGAGTGTTGTTCCTCTGGTGTCACACTCGCCCATAGGCCACGGTAACCACTTACCATCAGGTGGGCCGCGTGCTTGTCTGCGTCCTAGGTTGTATAAATAAAAAAAAAGTTTATTGTCACAAAAACATACAGGCGGTATATTAGATGCTCGAAAGGTGAATGGTTAATTGAGTGTAATAGATATTTTACTAGTTAAATCATAGAAAAAAGGACAGGAAACTGTTAAGGAGTTAACCAGAGCAGTCACGTACTCCTTACTATACGTTCTTTCTTACCGAACTCATGTGAGCGCACGAGCGCACGTGTATGGCATCTCTAACTTGTAGCAAATAGTGTCGCAAGTCATAAGCTCAAGTTATTTAAAGTCACCGAGTGTCAGTCTCGTTTCTCTTTCGACTTTGGGTCAAGATATATGCCGGTCACAAGAGTTAAGTGTTTGTAATGGTGTGCTCTTTCTTGAAACTTTGCCCTCAGCTGTCATTAGTTCACGTTTGACGTTCGATACGTAGTTCCAATTGACGTGCCATAAATAAAATAAATAAAAAATTAAGGTATTTGAAGAAATTTTGAGGGCTATGAAAATTGTTAATAATATCTTACAGCTATTAGCTATGAGAGTATTAAAATGGAGACCGTGAGTCAGCAACTGAAGGTGGGACGCTCCGTCAGATGGACTAATGATCTGAATATAGAAAAACGATTGAACAGATTGTGATGGAATTTAGTATAGATATAGATTACAGTTTCAAATTGCACATAGGTTACATTTTATCCCGAGATTGAGTTTCTGTAGGACATGTCTGTATGTCACTCGATGCCCCAAGCAAGAAAAGAATATTGCACCAACGAGAACATCCCTCGGGTAAGAAGTCTTTTTACTTGCTTTGAGGGGTGCGGGTTGACATTCCTTTCTAGGTCAATTAGTAATAATTTCTGTGTCGTCAGTGCAAAAAATCTAGGATAAGCCTTTGGTTTTCCCACTGACAACACAAAACCTCTCTATTGAGCTCTGGCTACCTTACTCACCACCGAAAACACAACACAAGGTTATTAAACGGTGATATTCTGTAGGGTGGAGGTACTTCCCCAGTTGGACTGCTCGATTGGGATGGATATACCGCCGTGTCCTACCTCCTCTAAAGAGGATCACCCTTGCAAACAAGTGCGGTGCTACAATGGACACGTACGACTCAGCTTGAAGGCCTCATCAGATGCTTTTTCATGCCCCGCTTAAAGGACCCGGGTAACGCCTACATGTATATCATATGTATCTATATTTATATTTCACTGTCTTGAACTTTAACTGACAAAATACTTTTCCAATTATTGGTTCAACAAAACGCTTTAAGCTCACAACTGTCACCAAATCCATGCTTAGAAGTCAAAGGCGGACACTGCTTAGGATGAGCAAAAATGTAATCACATTTCTTTCTACCGAACTCTGAAGGAAAGAATTTAAGTAATTGAATGGTCGCTATTGCCTTATCTACCCTACCTTTACCAAAAGATCGGAGGAAAAGATTGTGCGTCACTAACATAATATAGGAATTTAAAGGTATAAAGTGGGGATTGTCAACTAAGTTAGTGTCAAAAATAGTTAATCGTTGTACGGATTTTAAACACAATGTAAATCTTATTATACATCTTAAATATAAAATTCTTGTGTCACAATGTTCGTTCTCGTAGGTACTCTTCCAAAACGGCTTGACCGATTCTCATGAAATTTTATGAGCATATTGAATAGGTCTGAGAATCGTCCAACATCTATTTTTCATATCCCATATTTTTCATATGCTCGGAATGGAGCAGCGGGAACGGGATCAGAAGTCCACGCGGGTGGAGTCGCGGGCAACAGCTAGTACCTATATACTGCCGTGGTATAACTAAAACGCCGTTATGTAACATTTTGTCGAATTTCACTTTTTGATGCTATCTTAGTCAGAAAAAAAATCTCTATCGATCTGTATTTACAGTATTTTTCTAACTAGAATAGTTACTGAGATAATAAAGGCAAGAAAGCCGTTATATGATTTTATTTTACTTGTATATTATTCAAAAATGCCGTAAAGTGACTTTGTTAATCTGTATAGCCGCTAAAGTTCAATAACATCAATTATCAACAAAAGTAAGACTTAAGATTGTTTCGCTAGATTGCGGTTAACGGATTTTGATTCACTTTAATGTGATTAAAGTACTTTCACTGCTTTATAGTTACTCAAGCTTTTAAATAAAAATTTAAGATATATTGAACTATAGTGCCGTTAACTGAAAAAGTTAGACATAAATGCGTTTAACGATACTTAACGGCTTTATAGTTTAACTTTATTATGAAAAAATATTCGACTTATTCATCGTTATGTACCAGTTAGCGATGTTTCACATATTAATTAAAATCAAAGTGGTAACAACAGTGACACTATATTGCCGTTATCCGACATTAATACGCTAAAAAGCCGCTATGTGATCTCGCGGGGGGTGATGATCGGGGCGGTCGGGGATAATCCTGTGAGTTTTATTTTGCAGTACCGCACATACGCTTGTGGGACGAGGTCGTGCTGTGGTTCGCGGGCTTCCCGCCAATTTTGAAATTATGGCGGATCGTCAGTATAGGTAAGTTTTTTATTGTTTTAGTTTTCCGTATTTAATTTATTATCTTTATTTTGTTTAATTTATATAGAACTACAGAGCAGCTATTTTCTTGTTACAGATCCCAAAGGTCAAAAAATATTTTAAAAATGGCTATAAACCCAGATATTGAACCTGAAACAAACAAAATCTTGGAGACACCGATTATAACCAACTGTTCAAACTATATTAATAATATATACACTAGACCTTACTCCATGACCAGCAGCGTCTTTGAGACTTTTTGTGAAACCCAAATTACGAACAACTCTCATCATTTAAGTATAGATATAAATAATCTAAAACAGGCTTTGTCAACAGCATGTTTTCAACCCAGTCCGACTTTACAGCTGTTTGAATCAAGTACTCCTTCAGATGCAAATTTGATGTGTGATGAATTAATGCCGCCAATAACTCCATGCAGTTATAAGGCTTCTAATACAGTATGCCCTGATTCGCCGGCCACCGACCAACTTGATTTTGATTCCGATGACTCCGTACGAGATAAAGATTATTATCCATCTAATGATTCAGTCGGTATTTCATCAGAGGATGAAATACCGGAAAGCCCTATGCCTAAGGTGCAAAAAAAAATAAAAAAAGTAAAACATTCACAAACAAGCCTGTCAGCTGTTGCTAAGAATTTTACACCAATTACCCGAAGCAGTACATTACGGGTAAGCCGCAGTTATTCAGTTAGTGATGTATGTGAAAAAACAACAACTACGCGACGACTTCAACGAAAACGAAGAAATACCATTGATGTGAATAATTATATGATTTCACCGACAAATAAAACACTACCTAGTCCAGAGCCTGAAACATCGCAACAAGCTGGGAAGCGAAAAAAATATACCACCTCCTTACAACAACGTAAATTAGAAAAAATAAATAAAAAGAAGAGTGACCATAAAGTTAAACCCGGGTGCAATGCAAAGTGTATAAAAAAATGTGGGGCACATTTTACTCAAGAGGATAGAAAAGCCATTAATGAAGCATATTGGGAGATGTCATGGCAGGAACAACATGCATTCGTTGATTCACATACTTGTGTAGCAGTCCCAAAGAGGAAAATTGTTCGTGATCCGAAAAGGAAACCAAAAAGAGCTTTTGGGCTTAAAAAACTAGATAACACAAGAATTGACGTTTGCAAAGTATTTTTTCTTACTACTCTAGGATATATTAAAACAAATGACAGGATTTTGCATTCAAACTTTGGTCAATCTTTGTCCGATAAGCGAGGTAAACACCAAAAAACCCCAAAGTTTGATCGCGATTTACTCACCCAACATGTTCAAATGTTCAATCCCTTAGAACCGCATTACAGACGCGAACATGCCCCACTACGACGGTATTTGCCAAGTGATATCAACATAACATTGATGCATCAACATTTTTGCGAAAGTTACCCTGAAAAAAATATTTCCTACAGTCTATACAGGTCTCATGTTAAGAAAATGAATATATCGTTTTCTAACCTGGGCAACGAAGAGTGTGAGATGTGTGAAGGATACCTTTTACATAAGCGGGAAACATCACATGATGCAAATATTGAAATAATTTTAGAGTGTGCTGTTTGTGTGGATTGGAATAGTCATCATGAAAGATACGTTAAAGCACGGGAGCTATATACCAAACATAAAGAGGAACCACAAAACTGTTCACAGGTTTATTACAGCGCAGATCTGGAGAAAGTTATCATGCTCCCAAGATTGGAGATGTTCAAGGCTGCAATTTTCTGTCCCCGTCTCATAGTTTACAATCAGACTTTTGCACCACTCGGAAAAATTACAGCTGATACTAAACCTCTCACAGTTCTATGGCACGACGCCATTGCTGGAAGAAAGCAAGAAGACATAATGTCTACATTTTATCATTTTCTCTTAAGAAATCGAGATGTTTCTGATGTACACATCTGGCTCGACAATTGCAGCTCACAAAACAAAAATTGGCTTCTTTATTCCATGCTCGTGAATATGATTAACAGCGAAATCATTTCGACGAATAAAATTGTTCTCTATTATTTTGAACCAGGGCATACGTTTATGAGCAGTGATCAAGTGCACCATCAAGTTGAGTTGGCATTAAAAAAAAAAGTTAAAGTTTATGATTTCTATGATTTCGAAGAATGTGTAAGTTCTATTAATAATTCAAAAGTAATAGTAAAGTCAATGTCACCTGAGAACTTTTTAAATATACCAAATTACGTGTCAGACAGAAGGATCCAGACCTCCAACCCGAGGGCTTATTTAAAAAATATGGTAGAGGTGTGCTTTACTCGTAATAATACTGATCTTAGGTATAAGAAAAACTTTGAAGATGATTATATTTCACTACGTTTCATGAATGATAAATATTTAAAAAATCCTCACTTAATGAAACTTGAATTCAGAACTGAACCGAAGTGTATAGAACCTAAAAGAAAAGCTGATATTATTGAAAAACTGTCAAGCATTATTCCCTCACACAAATTGTTATTTTGGAAAAACTTACCAACAAAGGAAAATGCAGGTTCAAGTTCTGGTCATAACATGAACAGACTGATGTAACATTGTTTGAGACTGATTAAATATTAATGTTTTAGTGTAGGAAAAAATTTAAACTGATTTTATTTTAATCGTATAATGCTAATTGTTGTTGAAAATGTGGTTTTAAGTTATATATCGAATTTACTAGTAAGTACAAAAAGGGCCTATTCAGTGATTTTTTTTAGAAATATTTTTATGATTAAACTTATTGATCTCATTTAGTTACTCGGTAAATGTTTAATTATACTTTAAATTGGTTTTATGAAACAAAACAAATGCATACGTTTTAGTTTAATGATTAATTGTGATATTTTTTATAAGTTTTAGCCACACTATTACATTAGATTGGTGTTCTTTTATTTAAAGTTTTTAAATGTTAATTCCCAACATTTGAATTTTTCTATTATGCTAGTAATAAGTAAAAATTAAAATTATGCTCAATTTACATAATTGATATCCATGGTTGTGATAATTTTCATAAGTTTTAGACATTCTTTTACACTAGACTGGTGTTATTTTATTAAAGTTTTATAATGTAAATCACCAACATTTAAAAATGTTCCTATTATGCTAGTTTTAAGTAAAAATTATAATTATGCTCATTTTTATTCCACTAAGTGGGAGTTTTAAAAGTGAGAAGACGACTTTGGTCAATAAAGAAACAATTTGATTTAAAAAAATGTGTTTTAATTTTCTTCTTAACTACGATTTCATAAATTCGCTCACTTATCATCTCGGCATTGTGTCGCTATAGTGCCGTTAATATTTAAGGTTCTCGACTTAACTACGTTTAAGTTTAACAATGCTTCAAGTTTCATAATAATATGTCTAGGATAATATACTTAAAAGCGGTAAAATAACATTATCCGCATTTAAGTCTAAGAAATAGCAAGTTTAGAGATTTTATTATTTAGCTAAAACGACTCTACGTGTTTTAACGGCATTTAAGTCAATTATTATTGTAGTTTTTTAAAGAATATTATGAGACATTGTTATTTCTTGTTAGCTTTACACTTAAATGCCGTTACGCTATGCATAGCGGCATTTTAGCTTATACCCTCTTAACTCTTTGTAGTAGAGATGTTAAACTAAAACGCATAAAACGTTTTTTTTATAAAAATATATCCTAAGTACAAAAATTCATAAATGGCATTTAATAGTACTTCAATTTACCTACCTTTTGGTATTTTTAATTCTTAATTCTGAGTTTTTATTATTGAGTTATATCAATTTAAAGTTTTTCTCGCGTTTTTCGCGCTTATTTCAAAAAGTGGTTTCAGTAGATAACGGCATTCTAGTTATACCACGGCAGTATATTATTCTGTACGTTGTGTTAGACGCGGTTGTCACCTAACTCCTCCTAAATAGCTAAATCAATTTAAATCAAACTTTGCATGTATATCAATAGGTTACTGAATGGTTTGAACACACATTTGGAACCGGCAGGTGATGTTGCTATCGGTATGTGCACTACTTTTTCGGACAGGAAACGTCTGCCGGGATTTAATAATTATATAATTATTTTCAATTTAAATCGATCTGCTGGAATTGCTATAGTATATATTATTTACATTGTTAAAAAATAAATATGAATGGAGCCCACTCCACTAAAAACAGAAAAACCAACTTTCATTCTCCACCCCCCCCCCCCCCCCCTCTCCCTTTATGACCCCCTTTTTCACGATACAAGATAGCCATTTGATTGTTCCCATGCTCTTATCCATCTCTGTGCCAAATTTTATCAAGATCGGTTCAGTGGTATAGGCGTGAGTAACATAAAGACAGAGAGACAGATAAAGTTACGTTCCCGTTTATGGATTCTGCAATGAAATTACTTAAATAAGCTACTCAAAGTCCCGATTAGGTTATTATCTGCTACAAAGTTTTCAACTTAATTACGTATAATCTTGATAACCTTACAAAGGAAAAGATAACAAACGATTCTCTTTGAACTAGAGCTTTGTTATAAAGTAGTATGGAAAATTAAGCAACTAAGCAACATTTAACGCGCAACACGGCAACTTGTGACTTGTTAAATGTTTGATAGTTGATCATGCATGGACACAAATTGTTGTTCCGCGATGTGCACGATTTAGTCGTGCAACGTTAGGTAACAATTTTACGCAACATGACACGCAACCGTTGCTAAATTGTTACTAGACTTTAATGACACGTCCATTGGTAAATTAAGAGAACTTGTGATTTTACTAGATATCTTAAGGTAATCGTAGTTTGCAATTAAAATTGGTAAATTATAACATACTGATTAACTGAACTGAAACTATATAGATTTCAATACATATTTCAACTTCCCAAAGTAGGTATAAATATAAACAATCTAATTAAGTCCACATTTATAAATTTTAACATTAGTTATTAAATTTCAAATTACTTTTGTTATGGACACGACTTGTAAAGTCAAACGAGATTATTGCGATACGCTCTCTACGCTCGTACAGGCGTATAACGTCACTTGCATGTAATATCGATACATGCAGGTGATATCACGCTCAAACGGCTGAACGAATTTGGCTAAAATTTGGTACAGGCATAGATTAAATCCTGGAATAACACATAGGCTTTATCCCGGGAAATGGTTGCCATAGGTTTCGGGACCAGGATAAAATTTCCACGATAAAGGAATCAGCTAGTAAAAAATACTGCAAAGAATATTTTCTTCAAACAAAAATATACAATCAGTAATATAATAATAGTCAACAGATGTCCTTTTATGCGCCATAAGGCACGCCTTTTAACTTAGAAGTACCCTTAAAAATAGCCCATGAAAGCGAAAATCTTAAAAGCTCCGTAAATAAAGTCTAAAGTCTTGCGATAATTTCTTATTATGCCTCTTAAGTGACATAAAGCTTCAAGAAAAGATATCCAGTTCAGTGAAAATTTAATGGAACAAAATTTGACGTTTAAAAACTCTGTTGGGGTATCCTATTACAGAACGTTCAGCCTGTTTGTTTGTTCATTCGACCATAACACGGAGAGCGGAGGATTTTTTTTTCATATTTCTGAATTTTCTCGACGAAGTTGATATTATATTATTTGGTGACGAATTTGGTATTGTAGATGAAATCGTAATTTTAATTAATTAGCTTATCGCAGTCCATTGCTGGATATAGTTCCCTTTCAATGACGGGAGGCTTTGGCCTACTGTTTCCACGCTGCTGGCCATACGGATTGGTTTAAGGTTTTGTTTCTAGTTTTCCTCGCAGGTGCATCGTTTGCGACCCTCTTTCTTGAAACTTTGCCTTCAGCTTACCATCGATCAAGGTAAAATCATATTGACATGTCCAATTGTTTAAAAAAATATCAGTTCTTTGCTAACTCTACGGGTTTTTTTTTTGTTTCTTTTGTCACACTATATTGCAGACCCTAAAACATCATAAAACAAACAGTGCCACAGTAATTTATTTTATGTCATGTTAAGCTCCTTGTTCACTGATTCGAAATAAAATATTAATATATTATTTGATACCCTTCTGTATACATCGTTGGAAATTGAATTTCCGTATGATTTCACACTGCCTGAATACTTTATCAGTCCTGCCTTTATCGCCGTCCTGGTTTACTACAGTTTTATCAAATACTGGTAAGAAATAGTGTGCTGGTATAGTTGATTTTAATACTACCTACGAGTGAAAAATTGATAATTAGTGTAATGTTTGGGAATTGAAATGTTCTTAACTGTCAGTGTAAAGGTAACCCTTTGAGAATGCCGCATGGCGAAACCGGTTAAGTACATTAATAAATACAGTGGAGCAGTACAAGTGTGTAATCAATTAAAGTAAATTATATTGTGTATTGTAAAGTAAATTGTACTTATACTTGTACGGTTTATATACAAAATGCAATTTAATTAGGGAAATTTTGTAGAATACCTTCTTAAATAGGACATAAAGCCGTTTATTTTATTCCAGGAATAAATATAACAGACATTTTAAACATTTCACGATCTATTCTACGTGTTTCGAATAGAAACAAGTCAGTATTTTAAGCCTAAATGGTACTGAGAGCAAAACATCCGCTTTGTTATTTTTATCCTGAAAGTGCTTTTAGAACATCTCTTTTCAAATTCAAAATAACTAACTTTGATAAAACGTGAGTGGAAAACGAAATAGCGTTTGAATTGAAATCGGAAAAAATCTAAAAATGGTTTGAAAAAATAGTTGTATAATGAAATAAAAATAAAAGACAAAATGAAACATAAACTACGTGTGCTCTGTGTATTGGATAAAAATCCGAACACCGCCGGTGCTGTCAGGGCTATTTCTTCTCGTGCCATACCACCTCTGCCAAAATCGGTGGAGGTGATTATGTCGGACTCGAACCGATCAAAACTTTTTGCTGTGTTGTTTTTTTATGAAATTATCGTTTCATTTAGCTTTACTGATGCGATAGAGAGTTAATAATGCAAATAAAAAATAGTTTTTTTTAAACTAGATATAAAATATTGCCAAATCGTAATTTTCTTTATGCCAACATGTAATATGTACTGCCTGGAGCACTACCAGGGGTATCCTGCTTCGGGTACGTTTCCCTTACACCCTGTATATTGTCGTTGAATATTATAGAGCAGACGTAACGCGTTGCAAGGGCAGCGTGATACACGCTATCCCTATCCGGGGAAAGATGTGGACACCGTAGCCTTCGCTGGCCCTGGATCAGCCAGGGTGTGAGGGATATGCCAGACACTAACTCACCCTCGGTAACTGATGGCCCAAGATGGACGTGTGGTTTTGGGTGGTTTGAGTCCGACATAACCACCCTCATTGACTTCGGCGGGGGGTAAAAGGCGTGATGTACTGGCATAATATATAATCAGGTACCATCGTAAAAAAGAAACCAAATTCGTCATTGAAGCCAAAATTGTGGTCGGACCACCAGACATTGGCAACTTTCAGGTTGTAAAAAAAAATCGTGTCGAAACAGACAGAATTTTTTCAAATACCTTTGTGCAAAATAGATCTACAGCAACACTTTGAGAATAAAAAGGACATTCCACATAAACCTAAAGAAATTGAATTCAATTTTTTCCAACGCAACAATGTTTGTCGGACTATACAAATGTCGTTTCCTTTGTTGGGTGAGGCTGTAGTCTCAAAGCACTACATTCAGCGTCAATATAATCATTTCTTGGGTTGTCATCATCATTATTATGTAATATTTGTTGTGGGAAGTAAATAATGAGTGTAACTTCTCATATCAGGCAGACGGTCAACCAATGTCGGGTGAGATCAATAGGTAAATTTCATTTTAATATCTTATATCTCGCAAGCGAGCATTTCATGCAAACTGTGACGCGTCAGCTTGGGTTTGCTAAATTCTGTATGAGATGGAGATTTCCTGATGAGATTCTATACATTTCCCTCTGCATTGAATAATTATAAGAATTACATTATCTGCTAGATATATATGGACGCACTTAGATCTCACCCAATTCACGCCACTGCTCCTGATTCTTCGTCCTCCGCATCCACTTTATCCCTGAAGAGTGTCCTGCCTTCTGTTTGCCTTCTCGCGGTCTCTATGCAAGGATTCGTTTGCCCCAGCAGCCATCGGTCCTCCGGCATGTCCTATGCTATGTCCTATGCTATGGACGCACTTAGATCTCACCCAATGCACGCCACTGCTCCTGATTCTCCGTCCTCCGCATCCACTTTATCCCTGAAGAGTGTCCTGCCTTCTGTTTGCCTTCTCGCGGTCTCTATGCAAGGATTCGTTTGCCCCAGCAGCCATCGGTCCTCCGGCATGTCCTATGCTATGTCCTATGCTATGGACGCACTTAGATCTCACCCAATGCACGCCACTGCTCCTGATTCTCCGTCCTCCGCATCCACTTTATCCCTGAAGAGTGTCCTGCCTTCTGTTTGCCTTCTCGCGGTCTCTACGCAAGGATTCGTTTGCCCCAGCAGCCATCGGTCCGCCGGCATGTCCTAAGCTATGTCTGGCAGTGGACTGCAATAGGCTAATTTCATTCTCATTCTCTGAACCTTATCCCTACTCGGTTGGTGTCGGCTTTCCAGTCTAACTATGATGCGATTGAACTTCGATATTTTCTGTGAAGCAACTGCTATCTTTCCTAATAATAGGAGAGGCTAATTTATTGATTAATTTAACAATTACATTATTTAGCCATTAATTAATATTCCGTTTGTATTTTCCATATAGTAGAAACGCTATCAATGTGACATATCTTTACTTTTACACCCCAAGGGCTTCCAATATTAGAAAACGTTGCGCGAAGAATATTTCTGAGAAACAAGGTGAAATTTGACTGAGATGTGCGTACAAGCTCATATCCTTGTGCCGTTGTGAAAGTGATAAATTATATTTCTGATATGACTTTTTCTGATTTTATGAAGATAATAAACCTTTTTTGACAAAAGAAGATAATGAAAATGTTATATGAATAAACATATAACATATGAATTTCGTATATGTACAGTGGGCTCCAAAAGTTTCTGGACTCCTTAGGATATATAATCCTTTGACAGCCTAAGTCTAATTTAACCAAAAGAAACAAAAACAGCTTTCATGAAATAAACTTGATCGGTATCTTGTTTCTTTATATAAAAATCAGTAAACTTATGTAACTTACTATGCAAGTTGATAGTATCCTAAACTTATTAAGTAGATGTATTATCCAGTAGCTACGAAGATTAGTAGTTGTGTAGTGACATCAATTTATACAACTTTAGTTTCAAATTATCCACACCAGCACCAGGACAGCTTCGAATGCGGTTGGGATTAACCTTAAGATGATGATGATGATGATGAGTAACGGTTAAGTAATTACCGCATTATAAGCAGGGATTACTGACGTTTGGCAAAAAACGTTTCCCAAAGTGACACTTGCCAAAGTATGTTTCCCAAATTTTCATTTGGCAAAAAAACATTTGGCAAAACCATCTTTTCGCAATTTTGCAGTTAGCAAAACTACTTTTAGCAATTTATTGTTTAGCAAATAATTACATGGCAATGTTTCATTTTACCAAATATTATGTAGTCAAATATGGTTTGACAAATATACTAACTATAATATATTATATATCATATGATTTACTGTCTGTCCCGATCTATGCTGCATGCACACTGCTGAATGGATGTTTGTTTCACCTTGGACAAATAATTTACAGGTGAGAACTTCTATAATAATTATATTGTTTAAGATATACAATTATTCAATTCTGGCGCTTCGCCGGCCGCTGCCGCGGCACGCTCGCTTCGCTCGCTCGGCTCGCGCTCTGTTGGGATCACAGTTCTAACCTAACCTAACCAACTTTTCTAGCAGTTCAAATCTAACCTACGTAACTACAATGTTTCACCCATATTAAAATTTGAACGAACTTCCTTTGGAATATATTTTTTTACGAAATAAAGCATTTGCTTAATGCATTTTTGACTAAATGAAATTTGACCAAGTAAAAATTTGCCAAATGAATATTTGACCAAGTGAATAAAATGCGAAATGTAAATTTGCTAAGCATTCTTTTGGGAAATGAAACTTTGCGATAAGTTTTTTGGGAAGTGAAATTTGACGAAACATATTTTGCCAAACGGCAGGACCCCTATAAGCAGTCATATTTGTTATCTGATTTTTTGCCGGGAATTGCGAAATGGCGTGGCGTGGCGCGTCGTTCCATATGGGATTAATTCATTAATGTTGATATGTACCCTTAATTTATGTGTCTGTAATACTCTCAACACACTGTGAGGTATTATCCGATATATATTATATGAGTAGGTACCTACAGACCTGAAAGAAGATTATTGCACGAAAGAATTTGAATTCCCTTTAACCCCTCCAGCTAAGCTCAATGGCTTGTGTTAGAAGTGGGTTCACGTCGGTAGTGTAATACTGGATGCCTAATTCATATCCTAATTCATTGGTTTTAAAAATCCTATAACTTATATATGTCAAAATTCATTCAGTCGACTTTCACTCAGGCAAAACTAGCGAATTCGTAACATAAACGTATCTAGAGACCGGAGCGTTGCGTTTGGCGAGTTTCACGTGCACACACTAGTTTATAGTTGGCAAGCTGCCTATCGGAATGATCCGCTCTCTTTACATTACGAATTCGATAGTTTTCTTCTTTCTTTGGCGTGCTTTGTATGATTGAGCAACAAACATCTACTATCCATCTTTTTTTCATGATAGAAAATCGTTACTGTGGACTAACGACGTTTGGCATCATCGTTCTGCGGATGATGCAGGGGTTATTATTAGTCTTTTTTTATTTATGGCACGTCGATTTGACTTCACTTGGCCTGATGGTAATCTGAAGGCAAAGTCTCAGGAAAGAGGGTCACCATTACAAACACATACAGTATTAGAAGGTGGCGCTCAGCTTGACGGTCTCATCAGATGTTTGTTCACGCCTAGTAGAGATGGTAATACCTATCATTACGTTAGTATTTACTAGTATATTTTTTTGTATTTACAAAGATCATTGATTTCGCTAAGGTATGGTACGGTTAAGTATGATCGGTATGGCATAACGTTTGATTACGCCATGCCGATCATACTTTTATTTTATCGTGCGCATATCCCCACGGATACCACCTCAGCCAAAACTGGTGGAGGTGATTATGTCGGGCTCGAACCAACCAAAAGGCACGCTGTTCATGGGTCCTCCTGGAGGTGAGATTATACAAGACATATCTCTCGCACCCCGGCAAACCTGAGGACATCTCTTTTGAGATGATCCTCTTCCCCTAATGTGGGGACCATGGTGTCACCTAGCCCCTGATACCGGTCATACTGAAATGAACATGTTCGGCAGTGTACGTTCTACGTCTTACAATGATGGTGACAATGTATTTTCAAGATTTTTTAATACATTTATGAACGGTTTTACGAAAAAAAAAACTAGTCAAAATTAACAACCATTTTAATTTTCTACCTGGGCACACAGCTATACCTAGGCACAGACTAATAAATCTTTAGAAATTTTATCATGTAAAAGGTAACGACATTATATTTTCGAGCAAAGACTGTCCGTCGTATTGGCGGGCAGCATAACGAGATTATTATCTCTTTGTAATATCAAATTTGAAACTTCTTAAATCCACCTTGAGCTGTGACAGGATTTGGTAAATTTTGCTGTACGCGTAGACTGACGGTAAGATAAATTGTTGGGCTTTGAAGAAAGCGATTCAGAAGTTGAATTAAGTAATAACTGTTAAGTACACATAATACCTAGGTATACAAGATATGTATACGTGATACGTAGGTATACTAGATTATTTATACTGTTGATTGATGGCACTTGGTAGAACTTATTCTTATACATTATTGATAACACACTTGTACTTCTCCATTGTATTTATTATTGTACGTACCCTTGCGGCATTCTCGCCTATTCATTCTTATAGAATGTCGCAAGGCGAAACTGGTTAGGTACAATACATTATGTATATATTATCATCCGTAGAATATCTCAAATAAATACTTTCGCTGTTTGCCTAGCTCCTAAATCAAACGCTTAAACTTCAACAAAGAAATATTTTGTATTCAAGAAACGTAGACATTCGTAAGTTGTAAATATTTATTCGGTTGTCCAAAGTTGATCCCTTACTTAAAGTTCTACGAAATTGTAATGGAAACATTTCAGGCATTTAATAATTTGTGTCTAGACAAGATCTAGACAAAATAAAAGTAACGAGTACAATAAAGTATTATTTACATTTCGTTCGCTTTTTGATAGTGATGGTTATGTGTAGGCAGCAACATTAGTATCAGTGTAATGATGTTGACGTACGGAACTGTAAGATGTACGGAAATGTATGGAAATGTACGGAACTGTAAGGAAATGTACGGAACTGTAAGGAAATGTACGGAAATGTATGGAAATGTTCATATGGAAAACTTCATCCCGCACACGTTCAAGCTGTGAAATCTTCTCCCTGCTATGATTTTCCACGCGACTACAATATTGGATTCGTCAAAAAGGGCATTAGAAGGTTTCTACAGCATCGGCAGCACGAGTGTGACGCTTCTGGTGTTGCAAACCTCCATCAAACATTCCTTTTCATTAGGAGTGACACTAAAGTGGTATAAGACAAATATAAAACAATATTTCTGTCTTGCCATGATCATTGCAGCTAAAAAGAGAACGGAACGGAACGGATATGAGTGATATAGTAAAACAACATCAAACAAATGCTGCAGAGTTCTTAAAAATACTTTTATTATAATGTAATACATTCCCATGAACTTTCGACAGGGCCATGACAATAATAATTACCCTAATTACTGAAGTTGACAACTTGATTAGAAACATTTTTCGTTAGATTCTGCGTACATCCAAAATGGAGTTTGGAAGGTTCAAGTTTGTAATTATTTTTTGATTGAAAAACAAAATACGACTTCACTATAAATACTTTTGGTTCTGTTTTCACAAACAGACTAAACTTTTTGACAACGACAGTAAAGTTTCTAATGCTTGTGGCCAATAATAGTACATTTGTATTGAATTGCCGATCAATGAACAAGACTGCTAAACAGGAGGTGCGATGTATTATTATGGCTATTTGCATATGGTCTAATCATGTCTGAGAGAGCACGTTAAGCCGTCGGTCCCGGTTGTTATACAATCAGCAATGCAGTCGTTACGGGTATTACCCTAAAATGTCCATCAACTGAGTAAAGCCTTCACTAAAGTCTCCGTCAATCAGCTTATGTACCGTCTTACAGGTGAGATTAACTTGGGCCCCAAGCCCCAACGATATTGATGTAGCCCCAAAAACACCCACACTATACGAAAATCCTTGTTAGAACTCAATCTAAACTAGTGGTTTTACTATTAAAATTAAAAATTTCCTCTCCATATAGTACATTACTTGTGTGAACTTTATTTCCTGTGTGGAAAACCCCGGTATCGGCTGTATAATATAGCTGTTATTTTGAGCCCAAACCAATTTAAAACCACTTGATATCTTTGACACCCGATCTTTTACTCGAAGAGGCGGTTTATAAAAGCTCCTTCCTCTTGAAAAGTGGACGCGAAACACGAGAACACCGCCTTCGCTGCCCCATTAATCAATGTTACATTGCGACTTCGCCCCTATAGTAATAATTTACATAGAATTTAGACTTTTCAGAGAACCCCTTAATTTCCATTTCTTCCTTTTCGTAGTCAGTCAGGGGTAAAAATGACTAGTGGACTTATAGCAAACAGAATCCGATGTTTTTATACGAATCCACAAGGCCCATAACCACGTGCCTGGTATTAACTACGTGAAGGTCGATGTGGAAGCGCTGAAACCGTCGTCGCCCGCCCACATAATGGTTGTATAGAAGGATTTCGATTACTTAATAGATACTTAGTAGTTCAACGGTTAGAGCATTCCCCTGGAAGGGAAAGATCGAAGTTTCGAGTCCCGTTGGAGTACCTACTCTCTTTTGCCGATCTAAATTGATATACCTATTGATACTTAAGGCAATATCGAATGCGATTGTAAACTTGCGCGATGTTACTTTTTTTATTTATTTATGGCACGTCAATTTGACTTCACCTCGCCTGATTGTAAGTTGAAGGCAAAGTCTCAGCAAAGAAACGTACAGTCCTATAACGGTGGCACTCAGTTTGACGGGCTCAGATGCTTTTTTCAGGACCCGGGACTGTAGCATGAAGGAAACAAGTGCGCTGGTAAGGAATTCCAAGACCTAATGGTGTGGCAGAGGAAAGACTCAATGAACTGCTTGGTCCTTGATGGTATATTCTGTACCATGCATATATGCGGATGACATCTAAGTCCGTCTAAGCCTGCACGTGTTGTCCTGTGTAGGACAGGAGAGGATGGGATTAATTTCAGAAGAGCTCATCTGAACATTCACCGTGGTAGAGACGGTATGATACTGCCAGAGACGCAACGTCTCTACGCATCTGCAAAGGTTCGAGTGTATTGGTGAATAGCTCGTCGCTGCAACATCTAATAGTAAGTACTTTGCGGAGCCATCCCAGAGATGCGAGCAGTATTCCACGCAGTAGCAAATTTGTGTCTTGTGAAGAAGACAAAGCCGTGTCGAAGAAGAAGTAGAGAAGTCTTGTGAAGTACATATGAAGCAGATATACTATAACAACCTATCATCTACAATTTATTACTGACTGTGCGGTTTGCCAGTACATGTGGGTACAGTTTATTCGTCAATTTAAATCGAACTACCCACAAATTTAATGGCCATTCGGTCCAAACGGGATGTCACAAATAACTCGGTTCGGTATTTTCCGGTACCCGGATACGTGATTAATTCAACAGCCATCGCACAATTAAACCGATTGTTTGACTTTTGGCGCTTTATTACGTGGATTTTGGATTTGACTATATCGACTATCGGAAATCAAAAAGTACTCACTAATTCTGGTGGGATTATGCTTTAATTTTATATCATTCATCATTCTCTGAACCTTTTCCCAACTCAGTTGGGGTCGACTTTCCAGTGTAACTGTGATTCGGCTGAACTTCGATATTTTACGTGAAGGGACTTCCATATGACCTTCACAACCAGTGGTCTAATGACTAATGGCGATATCCAAATTCCAAGTTAGACTGGTTGGAATTTTGAGGGCTCCAACTACCCGTAACGACTGCCATAGATGTTTGTATGGCAACCGAGACCGACGGCTTTACGTGCTCTCCGAGGCACGACCATACCAGTGCAAATAGCCATATTCATGCATATAAATATTTGTACGAGCGAGGATCGAACCCGTGCCTCCTGCGGAGCCGTCGCGTTCACTACCGCCACACTACAGAGGCTGTCGATATCTTTTCACATAATGTATTGTGTTTTTTATACCATGACGGACTAACACGGCCACAGATAACATAATACTACACGGCCTAACTTTATAGGAACAAGAAGTGATAATCGTGGCCTATGAGTGAGAGCAATACCATTACTCATGTGTAAATATGTTAATACTAACTATAAATATCATAAATAACTGTAAATATGTATAAATATTTGTATAAATGCTATAAGTAGCCCACACTCCGTATATTTTACGTCGGTAAAAAAACAAACACTATGAATAAAAAAAAACATTAATTATTCAACACTTTTAATACATCTAGGTACAGTTATACAAAACAGGACAGAACTTAGTATCTATGGTTAGCAGAGAAATTGGACTTGTCTCCAGCTGCTGATGAAGCCGCACCTTCATATTTGCCTGAAGAAGCTAGACCGTTAGCCTGTAAGTAAGGAAGATGGTTATTATTTCGTTAATCATTCTCTGAACCTTTTCCCAACTCAGTTGTGGTCGGCTTTTCAGTATAACTATAATGTGGTTGAACTTTGATATTTTCCGTGAAGCATCTGACCTCCACAACCAATGGTCCAATGACCACTGGCGATATCGAAGTTGCAAGTTAGACTGGTTGGACTTTTGAGGGCTCCAACTACCCGTAACGACTGCCATAGATGTTTGTATGGCAACCGGGACCGAGACGGCTTAACGTGCTCTCCGAGGCACGACCAGACCAGTGCAAACAGCCATATTCGTGCATACAACTTTTTGCACTGAGCGGGGGTCGAACCAGCGCCCCGTGCGTAATTTTCGCGTGCACTACCGCTAAGCCACGCAGGCTCTGACACTCTAATCGTGCTATACCATCTTTAAAGACTATAATTATATACAAAATACCTATCTGCATATATTTTGAAAAGCAAATAGCATGCTGGCTCTGTTCAATTCGTTCAATTCCGTTGATCCATTCACTTTTTCCTATCTAAATTTGAGGAAAACATTACCTTTGTCCTTTTCAGTAATTCCAGTTGTGCATTCTTCACGTTCTCGTCTTTTCCGGCCCACGTTGTCCATACTGAAGCCTGTAGGGCTCTGCCGTAGCTGAAGGTCAGCCTCCAGGGCGCGTGCAGCTTGACTTGGTTGATGGCATTCAGGTTCAAAGTAGCTTGTTCCTCAGATTGACCACCGGACAGAAATACAACGCCTGGTGGTGGAATAATAATATTTAGCGAATACCATATTATAATACTGATGATTAATGAGAAAAGAATCTGGTAGGAAGAGTAGGCCTAAGAAGCGCTGACTTGGCGAACTAGAAGATGATATGTGTGCCAATGGTCTTACTACCAAGACCGAGCGAGTGGAAGAGTAAAAATCGGAAGGTGGACTTCAAATTCAAACCGACCACCGGTCGGCCGGCTGACCAGGACTGCTGTGAAAACAATGATGGTGATGTTGAAAATAATAAGCGGTTCCCGGCCACATGGACATACGTATATCATGATAAAGTTAACCAACCGAACTGATTTGCGTCCAGAAGTAGGACACGTACTTCCACTTCAAGTCAATTACTTAATATCTCCATTATAAAAACTTGTAAAACTTGAAGACCTTGATGTACCATATTCTTGGAAATAAATATTCATTCATTCATTCATAGAAAGATGACTTTACCTGGCATAGCAGCAGGTACAGTTCTGCGTAGAGCTGTAACTGTAGCTAGAGCAATTTCTTGCGGTGTACTCTTCACAGCTGCTCCAACACCTGGTGTTACCTGTAATATAAATGTCATCAAAGTTTTAGTAAATTATTATAGTTATGATTTATCTGATGAAGTGCTGCCCTATTTTTTACTGTCACAATATTCAGTTATTAACTAAATCCTACAACTTCACTAGCTGATATAATTGTTATGCGCCGGCGTCTTCTGACCCTCATTTGCTTACTAGCTACTGTCCGCGGCCCTACCTGCGTGTATGTCCCTTACCCTTACCTTACCTTATACTCGCTCAGATTATGTTCAGTAGCAAACATAATCTGAATGAGTATGGCATTAACTCCCTAATAATAATTTTCCTGAAAATCAGTTCAGTTAGGCGTAAAATCGTAATAGACCGACAAAGTCACTTCTTCAAATCTTCGCTGTGTTGAGAATTTTGGAAATACTTTTAAGTTTAGAGATTTACAAAGTTCTAATACTAACCATGTTCGGTTTCAGCAAAGTTCCTTCCAAGAAGACGTGGTGATCATTCAACGCCTTGTACAGAGTTGCTAATGCAACTTCTGTCACTTTTTGTGCTCTTACGATGTCATGGTCGCCTGGTGAAATGAATTTATCGTTAACATCTACAGGGTAACAGACAGATATGGAGAAACGCATCTGACGATATATAATTGCAAGGAAACAAGAGAGTAAAATTAATAATGATAACAGCACGATGTATGTTAAACTAAACGAGAAGGTCAATAAGATTACCAGTACCAAAATCTGTATCGATTATTACAGAATAATATTATTATGAGATATAACCGAATCCAAACTCCTCTATTGCTATTAAGGAAAATCAGGCACAACGTTGATACATGTATGTGAATCATGTCTATTGTGTACTGGATTACTTTACACTATCGAAATCCAATTACACGAATCCACAGTATACACAATAATCAAACAAGTATTTATGCAAATCATTGGACGTGTATTAATTATTTTGGAAACTTCAGTTGATTACTGTGTCAGGAGAAACGTGTCAATTAAGGATTCAATGATACAATAATTTTGTTTGACTGATGGAATGATTAGTTTTCAGATTACAGATAATGGTACTCTAGATTGATCTGGTATATATGATGAAGATGGTTAAGAGTAACATAAGGATGTTGAACAGCTAGCAGTACAACAAAATTATGCCGTTTTTAAATTTGACGAGTGGAACCACAAACCGATCCATCTAAGTATAAAGCCAAACATCGCTAGAAACATTTTTACAAACGCTCGAAATATATAAATGTCTATACAGACTTACTATCTTTTTAAGACGAAGCTCACGAAAATGCACGTTCAAACGCTGTCGATTAATTTTAGATTCGAATAGGCAATAGGCAACCAAATTTCGCAGCGTTGCGCGGAAGTGCATAGTGGTACGTTGCTACTAGTAGGTGTATTCGAATTGAGGTACCAAAATATAAATTAATCACTCACCATCCAACAAAACATCAGGTTCCACAATAGGTACCAGACCCTCACTCTGGCAGATAGACGCGTATCTGGCTAAAACCTGAGCCATGTCATTCAGGGCCTGTGCTGATGGAGTATAGTCCCCGATTTTGAGAGGACAACGCCATTTTGCAAAACGGCAGCCTTGCTTCTTGTATTCTGCGCAGCGTTTGTCGAGGTCATCTAAACCTATAATGATAAATGAGCTTTAAATAACCACTTGAAAATACTTCACACAACTTGTTATACCTTTTTTTTCTGGATCGATGAGTCACTGCTTTCATTGTTCAATGAAATTGCTCCATCTTTACCATGCAGTTAGTGGCTCTATTCAAATTATCTTTAGTGCAGTATAGGTATGACATAAGGGACGCGAAACCAAGAGCATCATGGTCCGTGAAGTATCCATGAGGTTGTCTTATTAGTGGCCTGAACAAGTCACAAAATCTTGCAGATCAGGCTAAGATCAACACAACATCAGGACCGTAAGTTTTTACTACTATCGAGCTACTGTGGTCATTCACATACAGCTTAGTTTGAATCAAATGTCAGGTCAAATGAGAAGAAAACCCACCTGGATTTGAAATGCTTCCATTACTTGTCAGAAAGTATTACACTACTAGATTACTGTGGCCTATTGTGAGCAAAACTACAAACCTTGTGTAGTAACTTCATCAAGTGACAAGAACAAAGGCACGGCATCTTTATCCAATTTGATGCCCGGTATTATGTTGTTCTGCTTCAGTAACTCTGTAAATGGCGTCCCGGCGTCCGTCTTTTGGTATACTGTTTCATCAAATAATATTACTGCTGAAATATGCTCGTTTAACGTCTGAAATATGAAGTATTTTTAAGTTTAGTTATGCTTAGATAGACATTAATGATAATTGATATAAATACTTGTAGTATATTATGTGATTTTTTTTTTAAATATTAAGATTCACGGTTTCCGATTCAAATAACTTTTCTTATAGATTTAGATCGTAAATTTGAACATCTAAGACGGGATTTGAACCCACGATCAGTTTACCACGGAGAGTACTCTAACAGAGCTAGATGGACAAGTCCTGAAAATTTGAAACTCTCATCTATTGAATGGGACATCGCCGAAGCTATGTAATTTTTACCAATAGCCATTCCTATCGTGGTTAATAAGCTGGAAATACCATTCAATAACATCCAGTGTTTTTGCTCGCTTGGCTCATTCGGTCAATAAGTGGACCTCAGGCTTCAAAAGGTACGGTAAGCTGCAAAAGTGCATGGATAGCTTAAGATCGATAATCCTATGAACTTTCAAACCCTAGTTTATAAATAAATAAACTAGATGGCGCTAGTGGTTTTACTAGCTATAAGCGTATTTATAGTAGTAAGTAGTAGCAAAAATTATTTTAACTCAACTAAAGGATAATAGAAATAGGGATGATGTTAGCGAACGAACAAACTAGCAAGTCACTGAGTTTAAGCAGCTATGAAATAAACTGAACTACCCACATAGTTCATTTAATTATAAATTAAGTTCATACTCTAAGATTAAAACATCAAGTGAAACTAAAAAAATCTAGTAATATTCTATTTCAACGCATGATTAATTTGTGCTTGTATAAATTGATAATATACAAAAAGAAGTAAAAATGATGTTTCGTATATAACAAACTACTTTGATAGTTTTTCTTACATTTGAAAAATAGCGCGGCGCCATCTAGTGAATTTTTGTGAACCATTTGTGAACCATTTGTAAACCATTTTACTTCGTTAACAGATGGTGTTAAAAACCGGCGCAAACGATTTAGTTTTTGTAATGTCCATGCACTTATGCAGCCCACTGTACATACTAAAGACGCACCTGGGAAATCCCTGTGAAGTTGATGATCATGGATTTCTATTTTTAGTAGATAATGTAAACTCACCTCTGTGGTAAAAAGAAGCTGCCGGTACCGTCTTCTGTTATTCTCTGTATTTTCTGCGCCAATTCCTGCTAATAGCTTCCCAATGCCCTCTGGAATGAAATATTTATTTAGATTTAGATTTCTTCAGTTTAAAAAAAATTAACACTCACGAATCTAGTAGCTGGGTTGTTCCAGAGACGGAACCTGGTGCATCGAAGACTACATTACCATAGCCAATATACGTAGGGAATGGGGAATGTAAGCAAAACGAGCCATTCCGTAGAATAGGTATTAAACATGCCCTCAACAACCTCCGTCCTCCATTAGCACAGGACAGGAAATGACTGGGGACGCCGCTGGTCACCCTAGTAGAAGCAGGCTGTGGCGGTGCCGTGCATTGATGCAGAGGGTCATCTCAAAACCAGTGATGGCCCATGGTCAGTCGGAGTTGTGAGTCAGAAATGCTTTATTGTGCCACTAACACTTCCATTGGTCATTGGTCACGATGTTGTTTTTTCCAAAGACATAATCCTAATTATTGTTAGAATGGTTTCCATGTTCAATACGAATCCTTATCGCTTCTAAATCTTTGTTAAAAGATGATAAAAATAGTAATAAATGCCTACAAAGACAATTAAATGATAAAGAACTAGGATAGTAATAATGTAATTTTATTTCGGGCCTTTTAAATTTTTTTTGTTTTTTTTATGAATATTAGCAACCGAAATTACTGATAAATACTCTCTAACGCCTCTAGCAAAGCTCAATGGTTCACGGTCATTACACGACCAGGGACCTCTCCATCGTGAGGCCTGCTTCTTTAAAATAAAAACACTTAAACTAATATTTTGAAGGATTTCTGATTTTACTTTAGCTAACTTTCCGTGACTTCGAGAACATGGGTTTTCATTCGAACGGAGGGTCTACCTCACTACCTCTAGTCTCACTACCATACCACCAATGGAATGAAGAAGTCGTGGAAATTTCATTCGCTTCACGAAAAATAACGATTTTGAAATAAAAAGCCTCGGATGCTTCCGGGATTAATGCAAGGAAGATGATAAATACATCAGTTGTTTATCGTTCACATTATCGGAAGTTACCATTTCCATGGGACGTTTATTTCGTAATATGCTATTCCAAAATAAACGTGTATTACATTCAAATAATTTACATAAAACAAGATAACAAAGATAAAATCGTCTTGACCTTAAGTCAACAAAATATGGTGTGATATGTACGCGATTAGGAATATTTACGGGTTTTTATAATCACCACTCGTATACCGCATGTGAAATAATAACCATCTCGATTTTTTTTGTAGCCTTTGGGCTACAAACTTTGCCATTATAAGGGTACACGCACGTGGGTAGCATTCTAATCTTGCAGCGTACTAAGGAAAGTATGTAGCACACTGCACCAAAAAGAACTGGTTCTGTAATGTGTTAATGTAAGCAGAACGAATTCGTTCTCAACTGGAATGCTAGCTACGCGCGTATTCTCTTCTTTCTACAATTTCTTACTACCTACTTTGCGGAACTATCCCAGAGATGCGACTACGACTTTTAGGAATACTTCTTAGCTTAACATCAGACAC
The DNA here is from genome assembly GCA_963691645.1 of Pelosia muscerda. Classification (NCBI taxonomy): domain Eukaryota; kingdom Metazoa; phylum Arthropoda; class Insecta; order Lepidoptera; family Erebidae; genus Pelosia; species Pelosia muscerda. The sequence continues at coordinate 5,283,300 of OY829118.1, forward strand.
AAATGAAATGGATGAACATCAAATAAATAAAGATACCTAAGCTACGTACCCATATGACTTCAAAATAATAGAGTCATTTATTTGAAAATTTTACAGGTAAATAATACATAACCATTAAAACTATTTACTTACCATTTGTTTCATCAACAGCAAGAATACCCTTCCCAGGAGCCACTATAGCCTCGGCTGTGGCCTTCAACTCCGCTTGAAGAGCAGGGTCGGGGTATGAGAAGTGCGTAGGCGACATTGTCCTGGAAAAACGTTAGTATAAAATTAAACTACATAGCATAAAATAGTAAGAGTCTCTCACTGAGTTCCTGACAACACTAAGTGTTTACTGACTGACTGCCTAAAGACTGAGGGTTTAAATTGACACTGCTAATATGTGTAAGAAACTCTCTTAACCATTAACCATTCCCATTTTCCTTCTCATCTCCAGTCCTATAAATACCAGAACGAGTGTAACGTCCTTGGTGTTGCAAAGTACCATAGGGCCATGTGCTTGCTTTGCAACTAAGTGGTATAAAAAAGGGAAGCCAAAAGGAATCGTTTTACCTAGAGTCTTTGCTGAATTCTATCATACTTGTGAAAGTTAAGTTAGGATGTTTGTATGTTTGTTATTCAATCACGCCGTTTCTGTTTCTATTTGCTACAGGGATAAAAAATCGGGAATAATAGACAATAACATATTTTATTCCTAGAATAGGTTACCATGGGTTGCAGAAGTTTAATCACTAACACTATTTATCGATATATTAATATGTCGCAAAGTATTCAACAAACAAATCAATCTTGCGGTTACTCAGTTTTATTACTTTAAATTAGGAACAAATCTATGACGAGAATGACGATATGATCACAAAGTTTTGGTTCCTACTGGTTGAACTGACAAAAGATGCGTATCATCACCAGACCTAAGAGAAGCCTTATGTGTGTAGTAGAGTACTTAGTATATTTTGCTTAGCTCTAAAAACATACAAAAAGATAACTAATATTTGAAAAATTTAACTATAGACATGTTTAAAAGGAAATTTAAGACCGACAATATTAGTTGGCGAAATGTAGTAGTGTGTGTGTTTCCTAGTACTGAAAGCTAAAATGGTCTCATAGAGTTTTTGATCCCCACATTAAATAGAATCGATAGGCATAAAAAAAATTTTGAACTTTTTGCATTTTTTTTGCTAACTGTAAGTTTTTTACAAAATCTGTGAATGCAGTTCAAAATGTCCCAAAAAGTTAGGGAAGGTCTTTTAAGAACGTTTTGCTGTAACTGCATTTTCAAATTATAAAGAAGACCACAACTTAATAAGTTAGAGCATTCTTATTATAGCATTGTATCTGAAGTATCTACCTAACTACGCTATAGTAGGTACCTAACTGAAAGTCCCTTATCTTTGTCCCATTAAGCTATTGGTTAAAACAGAAATAGGTATTTATTATAGTCATGGAAAAATTTTAAACTCACCGATTTTAAATGTGTTGTCTGTTAGCAATCTCTGTTAGAGAGTTATTAAATTAATTAACAGTGATAAAATTGTTATTAATACGAGATTGCATGTTGAAAAAAATGTAAATAATGGTGATTTTTATTGGTAACGAGAATGACAATCTATGTTTTAGGGATTTGTCGGAAGCATTTTCACATGAAACTTATTTTATAAGTTATTGTTACGCTAAATAGGTAGGTAGGTACATGATAATTAGGTTTAGAAACGTGGTAAGTAGCTCATAAAATATAACAGTCAATATAAAATGACCATCGTAAATCATACCCATACATTATTTTATAAATAATTATACTAACTCTATTAAATATATTTAACTAGCTGATGCCCACGGCTTCGCCCGCGTGGAATTTTGTTCCCGTTCCCGCAACCCTTGGGAACCTTTTCCCGGGATAAAAAGTAGCCTATGTGTTATTCCAGGTTCTAATCTACCTCTGTACCAAATTTCAATCAAATCAGTCCAGCCGTTTATGCGTGAAAGAGGAACAAACATCCATCCATCCAAACAAACTTTCGCCTTTATAATATTAGTAGGATTAAAAACATAAAACGACAAAATAATTCATTTCGAATAACGACATCTAGTAGTAGCAAGAAAAACTAAATTTAACAGGACCACAGACAACCTAAAAAAAGTTGACATGATCACAATAGAATGAGCAAACATTATAATAGCCAAGAAACACAAAAAAAAAATCATCATAATAAAGAAATTCCAGTGAATTTCATTTTATTATACACAGGAATTATTGGGATAAACTATAGAATAATGTGTGTATTATCTTTTGTATATGGCTTTACTGTAATATACCTAAAAAGTCAGATTAAGGTACTATGATGGGTAATATGCATGGTACAAAGAAAGAAAGGAAGCTTGGTAAGTTCACTACAAAGAAGTTCTACATAGTACCTACCTACCTTACCTTTTTACAGCCTCCTATTAGCTGAACAGTAGAGATGGAAGTTACATAAATATCGATAATATTTATATCGATATCTATCACATGTCGGCAAATCCAACTCTAGATAATTGTTCAATTCAATTATTTATTATACAAATTACTGAAAAATTTAGCTTGGCGCACATATTTATAGTATTGCTTACGTCTAACGTATTAGACTTTACACAACATATATATCTATTCTGTTGCTATTGGCTACAGTTTGGAAGAAATCAAACCGGCTTGTAAAATATTTACTATTTATACATAAACATTGATTTACAATTGCATATATTTTGACTTTCAATTTTTTTTAAATGGACGTACCTACTTATTATTTTCAAACGTACAATATTAAAATAAGAGGTTATGTCAAATAAATTAAATTGTAATAATCACCTGTTCTGTCAGCGTACGCACAAGAAATGTTGGTTGATAAGAATGTTACTGAATATAAGACTGTTATCGTATCACTCGTTCATAAGGCTCATTAAAAGGCTGATATTTTTATACGCTTAATAAAACAAATTAATACGTTCAAATTACTTACAGCTATCTTCAAATTATTTTATTATTGTACAATAGAATAGAATGACTGATCATGGCAAAACTGTGATCAAAACAATGGAATAGGATACTTTTACCTTTAAGGTGGTAGATAAGCTTACGGGTTACCCGGTAGGAAGCAGATGACACAATCCATCCATCCCCTCGTAAGTCGCTCTCTCCTTGTAGCCACGTGTGTACGATAGTTAGTGCGTTACTTACGAGATTACTTTCGTAATCTCTAATAATATAATTATTATGAATATTGTATAAAATCATACTGTAGATTATTGTTTTTGTGTATACTATAAATTATTTCACTGATAAACTGTTAACATTGACCCGATAAAGAAAAATGTTTGTATGAAATGATTATGTAAATCACATAAAGAACATGTCACATGCGAATATTATCTGAGGCATGCAAATACATAGGTTTTAAACACCGAGGTATTTCAGGTAAGAAGACGCTGCCGCTGTGTAACTTTCTGGACGCTGCCCAGATGAGTTCATTCGACTATCGACCTCTACCTCGAAGTTTGATCTGTCTAATCGAACTGTCTGTTCAAGATACACTACTTGCCGCAAGTATGAAACTTCAGTATCAAGCCTGCAAGTAATACTAGGATGAGCCTTTAATTTTGGGTATTTACCGTAATCTGCGCCTTATTGATATTTACCTTGAGGCCAATCTATTGAAAAACTGGATTACGCAATTTTTCTGCGATCCTGTCAGGACCAATCGGCGGCAAAATGAAGATGAGTGATGTGTTCCCCATTAACCTTGATGCTTAGGCCTTTCCGTGCCAGAAACCTAAAGTCATCCTCCATTGCATTGGTGAAGAGTTTCGGAGGTATTACAGCGTATTGTCTCACTCCCTTCTGCAACATATTCTGTTTAGAATATAGTAGCTTACGAAAAGTAAAATATTTACTAAATCATTTTTTCATAATTACCTAGATCACAGTATTTTTTTTTGGTTCTGTGCGTGTGAACAAGCCCTCATATAATAGATACCTATAGATGCTAGCACGCCCGTAGGCTAATATCCAGTGTAAACCAGTGTGTATTTTTGTCAAAAGTATCTCAACATAGCAAAACATTCAGTTTACACCAGTTTGTTATCGACGAATTACATCGATAAAAATTCGCGTATTCGAATAGGGATTGGAAAATGACAATAGGTAGGATGATTATACAATCTGCATTATTAATTTATCTACTTCTATTTCTCTAATTTAATCATATATCGATGGGTGCCTGGAATAAAGCCGTAATAGCCGTAGTAGCAGTTTTCCGATTCAGTAATTTTCGTAATCACAAAGAGACCCTATTACTCCTTGTAATTTTTTTTCAGAATTTTATCTCGAACACTGACGGATATGGCAAAAGCGCATTGGATTACATCTCATTATTCCCTGAATATACTCATGAAATATTTTGTCAAAATAAACGTGCTATGAGTAATAGAAAAGGGTTTATTTGCACCTTGTACATGCAACGACCATTGTGGTTTTTCGCCCAGAAAGAAACTTTGAAAACTGTTTCACAATAACAATTGCTGTAAAGATAAGTTTCAATGATTACTAATAATAGTAATCGTGGTTTTCTGCTATGAAATAAAATTACACAGATTGATTTTTAATAAACAATGCTGTATTGTAGCCTTCCTACATACCTGTATTTTATCACATTCATTAGTAAATAGCAATTAATATGCATTTGTCTATCAGTTATTATTAGTTTTTAATGTACATTAATGACATTCCTCAAGTGATTACCCACAAATGTACTTTAGTTGCTGACGATATCTTCAGCAACTCGGAGATAATAGCATATATGAAAGGTTCTTAAACACGACTGTCACAAAGGAAACAGAGCGGCTGAACAGAAATAATTTGGAAGCCAATATTAAAAAATATATTTACATACAATTTCACAACTACCATGTTAATAAAGGTGAAAGCGCCAGGGTCTTGAAATAATATAAGAAACTAATGACACTAAATTTTCCTTGGCATGATTATGGATAAAAAGTGTAACTGAAAAAGTCACATTAAAACTACTATTTGTATTTGCCCTCAGTAGATTAACCGTAGCCACAAATCAAGGAACTGCGTTCCTTTCGTATAATGGTTATGTTGCGTCCATTATTGCGAAAATTATCGTACCTAATTGATGACCTAGCAGCAGTTAAGAGTGATTTTATTTAGGCGAAATGTTATTATTGTTAGTGAGTAGGTATCTTAAAATGATACTGCCCAGTTCCTACATACTAAAAAACAGTTCCCAATCCAAAACTTCAACAACACGCCCGGTATTAAGTTAATGTCATGCCAACCACCTCTTTAAGTATTTCACTACTCTTTGATGCCAGAGACAGTTGAGAGACTTACCGAGATTGCCTATAAAGCTTTACTTTTTTTAACTACCGCAACATTTCCACTTTGCAACATTTTGGGTGAGGAATTTATTTTCGGCATACCCTTTATTTTTGCAAAGTGCCCGATTGGCGGCAATAGGTTCGCCCCCTATTACTCGGGACCGAAAGTCATAGTTGGCGAAATGTGGGTGTTTAATACACCTCTGCCTACTCCTTCGCGGATTACGGGTTTGAGCATGTATGTATGTAATTTTTTTTCCTGTAAAATTGTGCTTTGTTCATAGTGGATTTATTCCATCCAAACCCATCGATATGTTATTATAAGTGGAATGTACGTACAACATCGACTTGTATTCTGAGTCTATGGTTTGTATGTACCGTAGACTGAGAATGTCCACATTATAATGTACACTATATGTACCTTTACTATGTAATAATATTATTTCATTGGTCTTTCAAAATAGCCATCATCGCAGCGGCGATACAGACACGAGGTGGTTATTTAGGTTGTATCTAAAGCTCGTACTTTGGAGCCTGGTGTCCGCTCCATTACGAAGAACCTAGATGTTATGTTGACTTTTATGGGGGCGACCGTAGTTTTACTCTTAAACATGATAAGGGTGTCTGATGTAGCAGAACTTAGCCACAATATTATTAGGATAACTATCTAAATATTATGCGTATAAACCTCTATAAATAAGCAATATGTATCATAAGTTTAAAATTGCTTTCATACTATTATTGCTTGCACTGCCATCTTACTGTTTAATTTAGTACTAAAATGCCCATGACGGTCCCTCTGATGTGTATTCATTCACGCATAGCCATTCTTACCCACGTCATTTGTAGTTGAAATCATTTCTGACTAGATGGCGGTTTAGATTGTAGGTAAAGCTGGCACGCTCGCTATCAGTAGACCTTCAAATGACCTTTTGTGTGTGTCCTCTTAGCGACTTATTATTTGACAGTACTACCAACGTAGCAGTTCGGGAGTGTCTGTGTTTTACCGGATAAATTAACCAAATAGTAAGTAAAATATTATATTAAGTATATTTTTCTCAATCAATATCATACTGCACGATAATATTAATTCTTTCTTAGTTTGAAATGCTTAGAAAGATACATAATTTCTCTTTCGGTTGGTATTCAATAGAAGATAGAATGTCCATTTTAATTATTATGGAATGTGACCTTTATTTTCTCTATTTTATTAATATAAGTCTTCAGCTAGAGTTAAAATTATATACCTATATGAAATCAAATTAGAAAGATCTTTCTGATATTTGAATAATAACTTTCAGTTAAATATTTTTACAATCCCTAAAAGTTAGTATTTAGATCCATTGCTAGAATATTTTATCTTCTAGTTATTAATTATTTTGTTTAACCTCCGTTAAAAAATCAATAGGTTTCAAATAAAATCTCTCATAATTTAAGAAATGAATGTAAGTTTAATTTCATGATGAATACCTATTCTTAATTTAAATTTTCTGCGAATCAAATAATTGGCGAACTATGTACATACAATCACTTAAAATATATTTGTAACACGTTGGTTATTTTCTTCTCTGTGACCTTTCAAGGTCACCTCAGGGTATCTTTGAAACAGTGTAATATTTTTCCAATTTAGGTACAAAAAATAATTAATAATTATATTAAATCTTCACAAACAATATTAAGTACTTAAGTATTGAAAATAGAAAATTAAAATAATTTAGAGAAAAGTATCGATACATGACACCATTGAAACCCAACTCTATTCTATAATCAAAACAAAAAAATAGGTTTACAAAACCAAAACAAACCTCTATGGTTAATTTCTATTGACAAATACGTCAATTAGACAAGACAATTCATTACTTTTTAAAACAAAAGAATTTATTACGTTTGAGAAGCCATATTTTATTGAATATTATGGTGAGTTTTTGATAGAAGATAATTTTATAATGTCGAGTATTATATTTTTGATTTAATTATTTTTTAAGTGTATTTTTTGATAACCTAATTTATAATGGGGGGCAAAGGCAAAGGAAAAAAGGGGAAGGGACCCCCTGAATCAGGATGGATGCCTGGATTTGGAACCAAGGGTAGGCGTTATTATAATAAATAATATTAGCTATCATAATAAAGTTTATACTATTGTCCTGAATATTAATTAGGTCCTACAACTTAACCATGTGTTATTGTATTCTTCTTTTTAAAGTCCTCTCAAAGCCTGGCTCTGGTGCCACGTAATGACGGGTGAGCCTATTGTCGTCAGTTGGGCACTATGTAATTTTAGTTTTGGGGAAGTTAATTGAACTTCCTAAACCCTGACATACCCATGGTTTCCTGTAACTGGAGATTGATATCTCGACAAATACTATTCACAAGACAGTGACTGATTCCATTTTTTTTTATATCAGCTGTTTAATCAAATATATTTAGCCAGTTTTTTATTATTATTAGGAATTGGCTTCAACATTCTTTATTAATTCAGTTGAGATATAGAATACATCATATTTTTTACAATTCAACCTGCTTCTCAAGTCTTCGTTTCTCACATTCCACATTCATTACATGCAATTTCTTTAAAATCACTTAGTGGAAGACCAGTACACGGTCCACCTGATGGGAAGTAAGCGTGGGCAATGGAAGTTTGCAACACCAGAGGCATCACATTCATGCTGCTGAATTTGCTTCAAGTAGAGACATCGAGAAGCGTCTTTGTTTATTTTAGTAGTAATATTCACAGGCATGTGTTCATGAAAATTAAATGTATCATACTAAAGTACCTATATGATATTCATCAGCATGCATCCAAATATTATGATATCCATCATCGAGCATCAAAAGCAAAGGAGGGGGAGGAAATAAATTCATATCTATACTTAAAATTTAAACTAATCTTCGGATGTAGCCAGGACTAATTCAAAGATAATGATATATATTTGAAATCATTGAAAGTTCCACTTCAGATGTCAGTTTTTACATCATTGATGGAACCACTTCAGATAGTGTTTTTTTACCTAGATTATCTTATCAAACACATTTATGGCTAAGTAATAGAATTATCTATCATACTACATTTTGCCCATGTCTCAGTCAGTATGGATTTAGATTATTAAAAATACAAAGTAGCAGATTAAAAATATGTCTTCTATTTGTATATGGCCCCAGATTTTTTTTCTATAATATAGGGACAGCTTAGGCCTACAACACGCTAGCACCTAAAGCATCTTTACTACACTAAAAACTAGCCATAGATATGTTGTGGCTCTTAGAGAATATTTTTCTAGTTTTACCATTTCTTTACATTCATCTGGTATCCTAATCTAACTGGTATATTCATTCATCTGCCATAACAACTGACACCATCATCTGGCACACACATTCAGCTGACCCACTCATTGAACTCATTTACAAATAGATTTACTATACAAATCTTAATCTTCTTTACATACTCATTCATCATCTTCTGAATGTTTAGTGCTTACCCTGAATTATTTGTTGTAGCCACTATGAGCACCTACTTCCAATACCCAACCCCCGAGCTGCAGGAGGAGCTGAGAAAAATCGCCCAGGCGATTGTAGCTCCGGGCAAGGGAATTCTTGCTGCTGATGAGTCCACAGGTAATAAATATTTTGGATATTTTTTTAAGAAGTAAAAAATCTTCTCATTGATAAATAATTGGATTTTGTACACAACTGTGTAAAGGAGTGTAACTTATGTAAGGAACATGTAATATCTATGCACATTATGTACTTACCTGTTATGTCAGGTAATAATCAATAATTAATATCCTCCATGGATTTGTTTAGTATTTGAGTTCTAATTATTGAAAATAATTAATTTATACATTTTAGTGTTGAGATTGTTTAAGAAAACTGACAATATTTACAACTGTCAACAACTAAAACTGTATAGGTACATAGTATATGCTTTTTTGGGTAGGTACCATGGGCAAGCGTCTCCAGGACATCGGAGTTGAGAATACTGAGGAGAATCGCCGCAAGTACCGTCAGCTGCTGTTCAGCACTGATGCTGTAAGTAAAAATGCCAATGTGCCAATTCTATTAGAGAAGCGTTTCCCAAACTTTAAATATAGAAAAAAAGCTTTCAATAATGACTCTGTATTTTTGTAGCTCAGTGTTTGAGCGTTTCCCAAATGGGGGTTGATTTGAGAAACACTGCTCTATAGAATAATAAAATAAGAATTAGTGACATGCATAGACTTTATATTAGGGTATGCAATGCTACTATAAGTCATATGGGTTAAAGTTAGGTAGGGTATGCAGCTTTTTGACTGTACGGAATGCACGCCCATGGAAGTTACTAGATAATATGTTATTTGACCATAATGTATTCACACATTTCAAGTTTGACAACAAAATGAGCTTCAAATTTCCTGACTAGACTGACCATGAAATTTTTCTGCATTAAATGTCAAACTATTAATAATTCTTATTCATTGAACTCTACATTATATGTCACTAAGTCATGACGATATTTGAGGCCAAGCCAACCTCTACTGCAAACCAATGATCCTGTTTCTTTTCGAGTTAGTTCTGGTACATGCTTTCCTCTCGAGCTTGGAAGGTCACACGGCATTCGCTCACATAGAAACCATCTAAGCCAAATCGAGGAACCAAAAGAAGAGATTAAATGTGAAAGTCCGGATATCCGGTGTTTTTTGTCGGACACGCAATCAAAAGTTTAAGTATTTCTCGGCTTTATCCAGACGCCTGGTAACTAGCGGTAGGCTTTGGTATACTTATTAGTTATTAGTAACATGTACTACTTATTAGCATGGATGTTAGTAACACATACACGATGTTTGCTATCCAGACTTATTGGAATTGTATCGGTATAGCGTCACGTCTCATATTGAAGAGAGGCATACCTATATGATAGCCGAGTGTTATTTTTACGGTTAGCTGCGTAGAGAAAGTGGTATCTTCGCGAAGTAGCGACGCGTGCGTCGCAGTTATGACAAGAGGGGTTTACAGTATTTTAAATAGCAAGTTTATTTTTTAAAATTAATTACTTAAAATCTGATTTTAATTTGTAAAACCTTGTACATCGCTCCCATCTTATTTATGTAAGTTATAATGAGTTTATAATGAATTGAACTGCTTCCGGCTTTAACGAATACCAGGAAATAAGTTGCTCAAAGCGGAACTAGTGGTAAAACTACCTAATTGAGAAGTTACCGATTTTGTTTTCATTATAAAATTGGAATAATTCGCGCATAATTTCAACGTGATATTTGTCAACGTAACTAAATATCTACTTATCTCCGCCTTGTGAAGGTAATCTACTTTCTCATTTGCAACCTGTTTTATATCGAGTCTAATTCCTGTACAAAACGACTAACCGCCATTTAAACCGGTGAGGGCGTGATAGAACCTGTCTTATCCTCTGTCGATACTTTCAAGGTCGACGGGGGCGTGTCTCGACCGGTCTTATCAGACAAAAAAAAAACTGTTCTCGTAATTATTTAACTTATAAATATGCACGAATACAAACGGTACTTAATTAGGTGTTTGTATTCTTTTGGACTATCCAGGTGGTAGCTACCATGCATCTTGCTTACCTCATGGTAACTGGTACCAGCTGCCTATAAGAAGTCGTAATATTTGAGACTAGTGGGTAGACCTAGCTCCGCAATTGGCTTTTTAAATTGATAAAAGCGAGTGCACAAGATTTACTTAGCAGTACCTTGTCCAACCAAAACTGGTTTTAAGTTGACCAGCCATGCCTATAACATGTACACACGGCTCTCCAAGTCTGAGAAAAATATTTTTTTACGGTACGGAATGTACCTATTTACTGCAAAAATCGTTTTAAGAATATCTTATCTGAAGGGAGTCGTAAGAAGCGACAAACGGAAAAATATGCCGACGATATCACTGCGAGAGAAGGAAAACTCGAAATGCAACCCTATACCAATCCATCTCTCCGGCAGCATAGAAATAGGTGTAAAAAGGGGGTGGCTTTGACCTACTGTTTCTATGCTGGCCATTGGGAGAGGCCTATGTCCAGCTGTGAACTGTTATGGGCTGATTAATTGATTGCACTGTGAAATGAAAGAAATAACTCATTATCACAAACATTATAATAGTATTAGTAATTCTTTATCAACCATTTCAGTACATTACGCCTGGTTTCTTCACACCTGTAAAAAAATAATTAAACGTTCAATGAGAGGATTAATTAAGGTACATAAGTATGAATTAATAATTCTCATGGATAGGTACTTGACTATATTGTGCAGTTGTAGTTGACTATTGTCATAGATTCAGTCACACGTGTATTTATGCGACTGCGTAGAATCTCACGTGGCATTCCTTTCACACTATTATTGACTTGGCGGCCATATAATTAATTCTCTCCAAATACTATCCTTATGCTATTATTCTAATAATAGATATCATTATATAATAAATGTTATACGATATAATCTATATGAGAATATATATATATATATATATATATAATATAGTAATTATATCTGATATTCCACCTAGTACCTTTAATTTGCCTGACGGCCTAAGGAACATTATCAATTGCAGTAAAAGCCAACATAATGATCCATTGCGTTATATAGTTCAGGTTAAAAGACTGCATGATTTTTATTGAGTGGTTGGAAATGGTCAAGACTCCAAACTAGGTTTTGACCCCTTTTCTAATATTTTTTGTGGGTTAAATTACAATTTCCATTCTTATTTTCATTCCTACCTGCTTTATATTTTATAGATGTATTTTTTTTCTATCAGGCTCTGTCAGAAAACATCTCTGGTGTGATCCTGTTCCACGAGACTCTCTACCAGAAGGCTGATGATGGCACTCCTCTAGTCTCGTTGCTGGAGAAGCGTGGCATCATTCCTGGTATCAAGGTCGACAGGGGTGTCGTACCTCTTTTTGGAAGCGATGATGAGTGCACCACACAAGGTGAGACATTGTAAAAGCCTTTGATTGTTGATTACTTTCAGGTTCGCTCCAGATATTAGAACTCACATATACACAAAGTGACATGCCAACAATTATGGACATTGATCTTTACAGTTTTACCGGGAGATGGATTTTGTGAAGGTCGAATCAACTAAGACTCAAGTCAACCAGTCAAATTCTGGTCCACTTTATCTCCTTCTAACTATACTATTATAACTTGTGTGAAACGTCCCTCAACACGTACGTGTGTGTGCGTATGTACTGTGAAGAAACTAACTACAAGTTTTTACTATGTGTAGTGTTGCATTAATTTTTAATTTACTTTTTATTACCTTATTAATTAGCAAATTAAATTAAATCGCAATCGTGAATGAACTTAACTGTCATTACTATGAATGTAAGGAACGCGAGGTTAAATGGTTATAACTACTTATATTACGGGCACATATCACGAAGGCGAACTTATAACATACAAGTGCGTGGAATAACGACTAGGAATCCCATAGACTAGGTTTTTCAACGTTCATTAGCTTGATTTGTACCCGACTTTAGAGTTCAGACGAACATTTGAACTTTTGTTATGCAATACAATAATTTGACATTGATATCGGTCATTTAATCAACAAATAGAACGGGCAAAGGTCACTCTTGACGCATTGTAGAACATTTTATATTTTGTTAAATTAGTATTGTATCAATTACGTAGATATTTGTCTGTGTAATTGATACAGAATTAGAACGGTCTAGTAGACCGGTCACCATGAATAAAACCAATTATACAATGTCTGAAGTTTATTTTAGACACATTTTAAAAGAAATTTCAAGTCGGCAAGAAATTCTAAGTAGTTAAGTATCCTATGAACAGGCCCTCTAGATTAGGTTCTATTTGGAAAATGTCCTATTTGCACAATGCCTATGGAGACGTTCTGCGCAACGGAACTTTCATTACGAATGGGACATTCTGCATCGGATCCTTGATAACATTCTACCTCATTTAATTTAAGACCCTAGGTATAAAATATCCTTATGATCATGCCACATAGTTTATGCGTATGTATAATAATAAAATGTTATCTGCTAAATACGTTTCAATTTTTAATGTATAATTGCGTCATTGGTTTTGATGTCATATAAAGCATAGGTAATTTTGCTATGGCAACCATCGAATACATTATCAGAATGTCGCCTCACTTTATTCTAGGCACTCCAAGAAATGTTGATGATAATATTTTGGTAAACATAACGATAAATATAAAATGAAACAAAATGCTTTTAGAGTCGCATGTTTAAAAGTGATAAGTGATAAATGTGACAACTAAATATGCAATTATTATATTTACTTTTGACTCAATTCACAGAGAAATCCGGTATTCCCCTAATATTGTGTATTGCTAGTTCTTTAGCAGTACCACGAAAATGTGTAGTACTTTCTTAGTTACAATTGCGGGTATTCCCCTAACTCATCCGAGTCACTGACATCCAATGAATGCGTTATAAAATTTATCGATAGCCTTATCTTATGAATGACACGTGATGATAAGTAGGTATTTATTGGGTATCTGTGTTTTACTGGCAACAATTCCAAGTTGTAATTAAAAATTGCAAAAACGGAAGTCTTTTCCAATCCTGATTTGCGGATTTTCGTCTCATTTACAATCCGCATTTTTCGAATTTACCGATATTTTGGAGGTTTTCATTATTATATTATTTTAGATATAATTTTAGATTTCATAGGGATTGCAATCCGGATACTTAATATCGAAGTATCCGGATTACAATCCCTAGTTGTAATACTATCGGACAACTTTTACAGATATAATTGTATTTTTTTACTGTTTTCATAACATCCAATAATCTTTTTATTGTCTTTCAGGCCTTGACGACCTCGCCCAACGTTGTGCCCAGTACAAGAAGGACGGCTGCCACTTCGCCAAATGGCGTTGCGTGCTCAAAATCGGCCGCTTCACTCCATCCTACCAGGCGATCATGGAAAACGCCAACGTTTTGGCCCGTTATGCCTCCATCTGCCAAAGTCAGCGCATTGTGCCCATCGTCGAGCCTGAAGTGCTCCCCGATGGTAAGTCACCTCTTTATATTCATTATATCTTGGTACTTTTCAGGATAATCAACTTGCTTACTTATGATATCACTAGCTAGTTGACCCGCGCGACTTCGTCTGCGTCACCCCGTTTTTGCAACATTTTTCATTCCTGCTCCGCACTTGTTTGTTGTAGCATGATGTTATATACATATAAACCTTCCTCTTTCACCATTCTATCTATTAAAACAAACCGCATCAAAATCAGTTGCGTAGTTCTAAAGATTTAAGCATACAAAGGGACAAGAAAAAAAGGGACAGAAAACGCGACTTTATTTTATACTATGTAGTGATGGTGATAGTGATATCTTAGTACTTTTCAGAAAAATCAACTTGCTTACTTATGATATCATGGGTTGGGTTTCTTGAATGATTGCTAGATATTTACCTATGTAGTAGCTGTTCAGTATCTAGTACTATTAATTATGATAACTGATAACTTCACCATGAAACCGCATTAACCGTGACTTGGACAGAATGCGATTTAGACAATTAAAAATGGTTTTTCGATGTTGGACAAAATGCGACTTGGAAGAATCGCTACGAAAGGTTGGCACGTTACTGAATACTAGACTACGAGAATATGCTTTATAATGTTACCCGAACAGTCCACGGCTGTACATAGGCCTTTCTTAATATTCACCATTGTTCCTGATCTTACATCTTCTGCATTCAGTATATTCCAGCCACTTTCTTCAGATTGTTAGTCTATCTGGTCTATGTTCTATCTTCTGTTTGCTTGAAAGGTCATTGGTCCTTTCAGATGTAGCCAGCCCATACATTGCTGTTAGCCTTTTAATTATAATCCACATTTTTATTACAATTTTATTTCATTAATAATCTGTATCCATTTTCAGGTGAACATGATCTTGACCGTGCCCAGAAGGTGACTGAGACAGTCTTGGCCGCTGTCTACAAGGCACTGAATGACCATCACGTGTACCTAGAAGGTACCCTGCTTAAGCCAAACATGGTGAGTTTTATTACCACTATATTTATGTTATCTTAGTACTTAGCGCTAATCTTTTTATTCATAAAATTGAAGCAAGGACCCTAACAATTGATAGTGTCCGAGTGAAATAGATTATAACCACGTGGTGGTTTATTACGAAGGTCTATTACTATCCGAATAAATATTCGACAGTAAACATTATAGTCCTTGCCAAGTCGCCCTCTATTATATGGGGTTGAAAATCATATTTGGCGAAATATGGAGGTTAAAACATCTCTGCTTACTCCTGCGGGTACTCCCATCCATTTTAAGTCACTTTTCCACCGCTTACTATTTCGCGGACGTGAATCAGTATATGCATTATTTTTATTATAAATTTATATCATATTATTATAATACAGAATCGCATTTCAAAAAATATTAAAACAATCAAAATATATGTAAATACAAACAAATTATAATATATAAATATCTAGTAAATGAAGTTCAAGACAAGAAAGTAGCTAAATGTCTAATACAGACAGATTGCTATGTTGGGCAGGAAAAGTAAATGAAGTTCACGTCCGCGCCCGTGTAACCAGATGCCTGTTCTTCCTATTCTTCATTGTTCTTCTCGTCTTGTCGACAAGAAGAGCAAACTATCTATTATCTTACTATTACTATTATATATCTGTACTTATTGATGATTTTTGTCTTACGCCTTGTGCAGGTGACCGCTGGCATGTCATGCAAGAAGCAATATACTCCAATGGACATCGGTCGCGCCACCTGCACCGCTTTACTCAGGACCGTACCTGCTGCAGTTCCCGGTAAGTGACACATTTTCATGACGAAAATAGTTTAATAACTTTACACTTCACATTCAAGATGCGACTTGATAGAGATTTTACAATATTTCCGATAAATTAGTTCGAGACCAGCTACCGACTAACATACAGTACAGTTTTATTGACATTTTCATTTGGTAGCTAAGATTGACTTGCTTCTTCTATGAATCACCAATTAGCCTATCACCGTCCACTGCTGGACATAGGCCTCGCACAATCTTTGGCTTGACTGTTTCCAAGCTGGTCAGACAGTTTGGTACTGGTTTTTATTTCCAGTTTTCCTTCTCTCGCAGATCAAGATTCAGAGAAGGAAAACGCAAACGAAGGCAAACGGAAAAGTATGCAGAGAATATCAATTTTCTGCATATTTTTCCGTTTGCCGCCTTTTAGGACATTCGATAGAGCGGTAACATTACTCCGCCACATCTGCATCGAAAGCAGAATTCTATAACATGATCTAACAGAATTTTGTTCACACCGATATTGATTCCAATATAAAAGAAAAGTTTGTTAGATCTGTCGAACGTCATGATTCACATTCTTCACTTCAGGAGTCACATTCCTCTCTGGCGGCCAGTCTGAGGAAGAAGCCTCCGTCAATCTGAACGCCATCAACACCGTAGACATGAAGAGGCCGTGGGCACTCACGTTCTCTTACGGCCGGGCCCTCCAGGCCTCCGTCCTCCGCGCCTGGGCTGGCAAGCCTGAGAACGTAGTCGCTGGACAGCTGGAGCTTCTGAAGCGTGCTAAGGTGATTATTTATAGTACTAGGCACACATGAGTGATGTATGATATGTATGTAAGTGAAGATGCCCGGGGCACTCACGTTCTCTTACCGCTGCGGTGCAATTCTCTAAGCATACATCGTCAAGCTCATCGACGAACTCAACAACGAGCACAGCCTAGAACTGACGCTACCAACCTAGAACTGCAGTAATGCAATTCTCTAACCATTCTGCGTTGAGTTCTACGCTGAACTCGATGTAGGCACAGCCTAGAACAGCAGTACAGTTCTCTAATCGTCAATTATAGGTTGTACTCTACGTCGAGTTCATCATCGAGCCCAACGATGTGTACTTAGAGAATTCCACTGCTGGGCCCTCCTGGCCTCCGTCCTCCGCGCCAGGATTTAGCCTGAGAACGTAGTAGAAGTTTCTAAAACGTGTGAAAGTAATTATTGATACTACTAGGCACACATAAGTGAGTGTGATGTATTTGAAAGTTAGAACATTAATTCATAGTCTGTCTCCTGTGTTTGTATGAGGCAGTCAACGGCTTTCGGAGATAAATCTTAGCTATATGACTTTTATGAGTTCTGTTTGGGTAAGTATCCTAGTCAAATGAACCGACTAACTACTATGCACATATTCAATTGTTAGTAAAAGTGTGCACCCAAATATACTGATTGGGCAGAATGCATGTGTGTTGTGTTTGTGTTCACTAATTTGTTTATGTTTGATATAAGGGCCAGTGCACATTGATGGCGTACGCGTTGATATATACTTGATAATATCAATCATACAATAATAAAGTAAATATTCAATAAAGTTAAATAAATTAGATGCGAATATCAAAACATTAATAATCTCAAAAATCCTTTGACAAACTATGCATTGACTTTCATTCATATTCTTTATTGTACAGATACAAAAGGGTGTTTATCTTATTTATATACAAAAGCGAGCTTAACATGCTGAGTTTTTCGGTGTGCACTGACTCTAGATTCGTACACATTTTCATATGTAGCTAATTTCAGATCGTGTTATAATTAGATAATCTATTAAATAATATAATTTCATTCACAAATTTACACCATCACATTAGCTACACATGATTCAATTGGTTTTCTAATGAACTTTTTTTTTTCTTTCTAAATTCTACATTCTACAACGCAACGATACTCCGGCGCTTCCAACTAATCACGTGTCGACTCATCTTTACACCATCCCGTGTTCGGCTGATTCTAAATTTGAAAATTTAAATTCGATTGCTATTTGTGACGTCACAGGCTAACGGTCTTGCTAACCAGGGCAAGTACGAGGCTGGTTCTATTCCTTCACTGGCCTCGAACAAATCTAACTTTGTTAAAGCGCATGCTTATTAAACTTATCTAACTGTTCGTCTGTGTGATCTATTCCTATGAGCGAATAGACGTCAAATCCAGCTTTATTACTTTGAAATAGACAGAAAATAATCTTGGTTAAGAATATCGATAGATTTATTTACTTGTAACGTATGTTAAGAGGCCAGCCCGGTATAATTTTTATATAAACGCTCGTACGTGATTATGCCATTTTGCACAAATTGGGCCAATTGCGATTTATACCTATTGCGAGTTGGACCAATCATGAATTTACTATTCGCGAATTGGACCAAACATAAATTGGACATTAATTATATGGACCAATCGTGCCTAAAGGCCACAGATATAATATATTGCTTTCGCATTTGAATTTCACTCTTTTTATTGTCTACTTCAAAGTAAATTTACACTAAATAATTGGCAAAACTATGTGTTATTGCATAAAATCATGAGCAAAATTTTGTTATTTTTTAATATTTTATGAGTTTTATTCTTTTATCCGTTTGTTATTTTGCAAATCCAGAGATTTTATTGTCATCAAATGATATGTTTTCGGAATTAAATTTTATCTCGAATTATGTGATATATATAAAGCATTTATTTTTGTATTATCAGTTTTCACGTACACGAGTTAGTTACTTTGATCAAAAATTAGATACAATCGTAGTATGTATTGTAATTGTTGACAAGATTTTCAGTTGTATTGTTGTAAAAAGAAGCCCTCTGCTGCATGGGCGTGCATATAATAGAGGCAAATTAACATTTTTAACATTTTAACATTAACCCTACCTAAATTATAAATTAAATGTACAGTCGACAAAAGAGATGCGGTATCACTTTTTTATATAATGTTGTTGTACATGTGTTACCATATTTTGTTGACTGTACATTAATAAAATAAAGTACATATTATTTATTTGATTTGGGTAGGGTATGTAGTGTATGCACAATTGCACATGCCTAGCCTACTATATTTTCTTGTTTTTTTTTTTGGGTTTACCTAGCGTATATTTCCCTATATCCTAATTTTCTTTCTAGATACGTCTAGAAAGTTCTTTACAGTAAAACAACTGAAATCTACCATATACCATCTAGTTTAGTCTGCATGTACTTTAGCAGTGTAACGCTTGCATCCTAGGAAACCATTTCCATCCAGCTTGTTGTGTGTGCTTTATATGTTGAAATAAAAACAGTAATGTACTGCGGTGTGTTTTTTTCCACCTTTTTTGTGTATTTTACCACATACCTAACTATTATCATCGCATAATATTTTGTTTAATAATTTAGGTTGACATGATCATTTGTGTTTTTTTTTAAGAATATTACCAACCGAAATTACTCATCCCTCTTACTTTAGTTAAGGTTTGTGTTAAGAGTGGGTTTACGTCGCTAGTGTAGCCAGAATTCGAACTCGGGTTCTCTCGATCGTAAAGTTCACTCCTTAACCACTAAACTACCAACGCCTCCCTATAAGCTAATAAGAATCGACGGGATATTTAACATGTTTGTTTGTTTAGGTATGAGTTTATCCAAATTAATTGATTCTTATGAAGCTGATAATATTTTGATTGTTTCATAATGTAGTCTACATAACGATCCGAAACCAATTTAATGGTAAATTAGATAAATACAGCCTTTATCATCAATAAATGTTAACATTCAGATCATTTCAAAAGATTAGATGTACAGGGTTATCTCTTTTTTCAGTAGGCTAGTCAAATCCCAAACGGCGGATAATGAATGCTATTCTTTTTTCAAAAATGTATTCCATTTTGAAATTCAAAATATAGCTGTTGTAGTTTGCACCAAAGTGAGGCTCCGGACAAAGGAGTCACTGGACTGTAGGTACCTAAGTAGTTGTAGTAGTAGACATGTATATAGAGACATACTATACTATGTATTGATAGTAGTACACACTACACAGCTTGACAGTGAAGTAGATCTGGCAACCAATCTCACTTGGGGACATTCAGTGTGCAGTGGTTCTCAATTTGAGTGTAAAACTATTTTATTAAGCGCGAATCACACATAGCGCGGGTGCGGATTGAGCCAAACTATTTATTAATCTGTGGTCGGGCGAAGGTCATTTTGACTAAATCACTCTAATCTAATCACCATCACCGTTTACAAAATAAAGAAAAAAAACTAGACCCGCAACCGCGCTGTGTGAATAGCTCTTTAAAGTTTCAATATATTGTGTGAAGAGGTCTGGCAGATAATCGAGTGAATGTGATTTTGTCAATAGTCGTTACTCTTTAGGTCATGATGGAGACCTATATGGGCCACCTGAATGAATAACTATGTCAGTAGTCTGTGGTTGGCCACTAACCACAATTTAAACAGTAGCCACTTCATATTTACCGGCAGGACACCGAGATAAAAGTCTCGGGATGCGATCGTGACTGCCGCAAGAATGATCTTAATTAAGTGCTGTTCAGTGTGTACACATTAAGACCGGGGCCAAGCCTTACCAGCCAGTCGGTACACCTGACGAATAAGGTTTTGGCGCAGGCTTTTATCTCGTATTACGAGGCCAGACAGCAGTCGCTCTAGTAAATACATCAGGCAGAGAGTGTAAGTGAGCACGCTGGATGATGATGATTGGTTAGGCTCTACGCAATGAAACAGATAGCGTAATATAAGCGGATGCGGGTCGATTTGCCATCCATTGTCGTTTCCTGAATTAAGTAAATAAAACTGTATAATAAGAAAGCAGCGATGGATGGTAAACCAATCCACAGCCATGCTTGATGTTTTGCGGTATAGGGTCCTACCCAAAATGAGCTCAAAATAAAAAACAAAACACTATACAGAGATAAGTTGCTAGTCCTAATTTGTTAGGCGTCCAATAAGGTTGGTGACTCCACCACCGGTATTATCTCCGTGGTGTCTACCAAAATCTATAGATGGCGTTGATATCAATTTTTGCTTAACGCAATGCACATCGTTAAATTATTCTAATCCTTAGGTGTAATGCCTGAAAGTTCTCCTGGGCCCGTACCATGAACTCTTAAACAGGTCAATAAATTAAACCGACTGCTATCCCACCTCCAAACTGTACTGTAGCTTTGTAATGCCACATACAAAATTATTTATACAGTTGGTGGTATGACAGCCATTCAATTTTTGACATCTTTTAAGAGATTATGGTAGGCCTGCTGATCGTACGAGGCTCTGGCTCTTCTCAGGGTTGTGTGGTCAGACTGTAGTCGCTCCTGCGAAAGCCAAGAATTAGGTAGTAGGAGAGCGGTACCCGTTTTTGCATTGTGCACGTTTTGGAAGCTGTCTGAGTCTGAGATTCGAATGCTGATGAGTGATGATAAATTCTTCAATTGTATGATTTTTTATAGTTTTCTTAAATGTGGAGGAAATTATGGTCTGATCAAAAATCTGCTAATGTAGTGTGACCAATGCTTCATGACGAAAGTAAATAGGTACCTATTGATGATAATCCTAACAACCTATGCGATAATATATCAAAATGATGTTTTTTTTCTTTTATTTATAGACAATATTTTCTTTTCTTTTCAGGCTAACGGCCAGGCGAGCGTTGGTAAATACGTCGCGGGATCTGTAACAGGTGTGGGAGCCGATGCTGGCCTTTTCGTTGCTAATCACGCATATTAAATGCACAATAAAGCATTAATAATCATGTTGCTAGTTGTTGTATTAGTAAAGTAAAGTTATTTCGGTTACGAGAATGTCAGTAAAGCGCCACAGACTACGAAACCAACCAATTTGGAGAAAACCTACTACTGAGAACAGCTCTCTCCAGTTGACTAATGTCTAACCTACCATAAGTGGTGTCTTGCTCTTTCGATAGTCATTCTCATAGCTTTACCATGATTTTTAGCTTTAAACATTATTGAAATTGTAAATCAATATGTGCATTGTAGGTGGACTGGGCCTTGAAATAAAAAATAATACTGAGAGTACTGACAGTCTCGCATGGACCTATTTCCGATAGTATTCGTCGACGGGAATGTCAGTATTCTTAATTCAAAAAAAGAATGGCGCCAAAATTCAAACTCAATTTTAACATCAAAATGGCGCCAAGTAGTTCTAGAGAGTTTAATCAAAATACTAGTATAGAATAAGAGTATTCTTTGAGATTTGGTATTGAGGTATTTCGAAACATTTAGAACGTATTTAAGTATTCTCATACTAATCATAGTGATCGACAAATAAGTGTTGTTATATGTAAAAAAAACGCATAAAATCCCCATTTTTATCATGAATTATTTATTTATAGAAAAAGTTATTAATTATAACTGATATTTAGATTAGTTCATCATGTAAGTTAATTTTGTATTGTATGATGTATTGATTTTGAATATCGCTTTTAGTTGTAAACTATTTTGATATTTTAAGAGTAATAAATTATATTGATATTTCATCATGTAGATTTGTTTGATTTTTGTTTCAATACCAATAAAATACCCTATAAAGACGGACTGAAGAGTAAGGTAAGCTTAGCGGTCCCGGAATCTAACATAATTATCGTAAAATCAGATGAATAGGAATCAAGGGATGATTAGGGCTAAAGTTTCCAATTTAATTTTGCAGGTAGTACATATTTTAAGTGAAATCATAATAATCTCATAGCACCTTGGTCATTATAGCACCATGGTCATTATAGCACCATGGTCATTATAGCACCATGGTCATTATAGCACCATGGTCTTTTTAGCACCATGGTCATTTCTCCACGGAAGGAACTTATATACCATTTCAATGTAATAATGAATACAACAATAATACATCTAGTGCAATCAATTAGTCTGTCGCAGTTCACTGTTGGACATACGACTCTCCCAATGTTGGGAGGCTTTGGCCTACTGTTTCGAGACAGGTTGATACAGTTTTTATGTCGAGTTGTACTTCTCTTGCAGTGATATCATCTGCGTATTTTTCGTTTATCGCCTCTTACGCATAAGATGGGGTAGTAATATTCTTTCTCCGTTCTATTCACCCCTCTCCTTGATCCCTATTCCCTCTATTTTTGTTTCCTAATTTTTAATTAATAACCTAAAATTAATATGAAATTTAAGACTTACATCTACCGTAATGAATTTGAATTCATTACTCTGTAACTAACATAGATCTAATTGAAATCTACCTCTGAAATCCGTTCTTTGTTGCTCATTTGAGATTTTTTTTAAATTCATTGTGCTGCTGCAGTATCGATTCGCAAATATAATCTACATCTTACCTATTTTATTACAAACTCAAGACATCTACGCTTAAGCTGAACTCAAAAGATCCTGCATACTTAATGGTGAAGCGAGATTTTACCAAAAATCTATCTACGAGCTTCAAGAATAGTCTTAACATGGAAAGAGCTATGCGCCTCAGTTATAACACAAGAGGTCTATATGAACTTAACAATGGCATACACATGAAAATACTTGAAAAAAAGAAAGAAAATCGGGAAAGGAGTGCCCAATTATTGTTTTAAGGAATGAAGAAGAGGTAAATCTTCGATCGCAGAAAAGGGATGTGATGAGGTTAAGTTTATATTAAGAAAATAGTGTTTTGATCGGAATACGTATGTAATGACATGTGTTAAGTACAGCTTCATCCTGAAATAAATTCTTTAAAATTACGAAGTGCTGTTATTATTATTTATTATTGATAAGATGCATATCTAAGAACTTCTACTTCTAGATGATCGCATAATTCTAGAAGAAGAGGAATGAATGGAAAAGTTATTAGTGATGTAGACTAATATACAGTATTCGTTCCTACACTTTAGCACAATAAATAATCATTTCGCCTACTGTATGTCCTCGACCATCAGCCCCTTCCGAAGTGTCCAGTAGATGCTTCTTAGGCCCTTCTTACATTAAGCTACTAGAAAAAGAACTGGATTTTCGTCAACCCCAGTTGCGTTTCAATAAAAGGCAACCGGAGTTGACGAGGCTCCTACATTACCAGGGTATGCAACTAAAGAATTTGAATTTTGACCAATCCGCCATTTTGCCGACGAATTACGGGCAACTCGAGTTTCGCATGTCGGTTTCCCGTTTTGGTTTCCAACTAGTCGAAAAAACTCGTGACTGGTGGCCTAGTGTTCGAGGAGTTACAGCAATGTATGTGCGAAACTCGTTTTTAACCACGGCAACTCCAGTTGATAACTTGAGTTTTGTTTAAGTTGCCTCTTACATTAAAGAAAGGTCTTGTACTACCGACTATCAAGTGAATAGGTACCAAATTCGTGGAAGCAGTTAATGTTACATGTCTGTGACTCAGTGATTAAGGAGTCTTACTCTCTCTTATCGAGAGATCGCTGGTTCGAATTCTAGACATCTGCTGACGTAAACCAACTTTGAATACAAGCGATTTAGCTTACATAGTTATGTTGTTACATAGTTCTTAG
This sequence comes from Pelosia muscerda, assembly GCA_963691645.1. Taxonomy (NCBI): domain Eukaryota; kingdom Metazoa; phylum Arthropoda; class Insecta; order Lepidoptera; family Erebidae; genus Pelosia; species Pelosia muscerda. The sequence continues at coordinate 5,307,949 of OY829118.1, forward strand.
AGGGGTTTGGAGATTACGTAAAATTACAGTTTTTCTTATTTGGGGCACGTGCTCTGGAACTATCGCGAACACTTCGACCTTATTGGATCCATTGTGTCGACTCCACCTGGCACCTACGTTAGAGGAGAGACAGCCTTCTCAATGTGGGTGAATATTTTATAGTTGGAAGTTGCATGTAATCAACTTATCATCCGGTTTGGTGTAGCCCTTTGTGGTGTACGCTCAAATATTAATGTTTTCATGGAATATATTTTCTTGATTGCTTTCCATAATATAAAAAGTATGCAAATGAACTCTTAATGCTTGATGAACCGTTTAATCGAACTACGCCATAGTTCATCACTAGATAAATAAGGCTAACACACACTTGCGTCGCCGTATTTGGCTAAGGATTTATTTTATAATATTACTGTTGCGATTCGAAAATAACCACGCTACAAGAAATAACTTATTCTGACTATCCATATGATTAATAATGGTAAAGTAACAATAAAAATCAACGAAATATTTACCTACCATGTTTGTTGGTTTTGTGGTGCTAGGTAACTATATTTCGTTGCCGTTACAACGTAGTAACTATTTATTAATTTGTGGTTACAAGCGCCATGATCACGGTGTACGCCATGATTTTATCATACATGGTAAACTAAATTATCTCGAAGGTTTTCCACTTCAAACAATTGTTTTTGTAGAAAACCCTGATATGATCACTGTAATGGTTCTACAAAGCATTTAGTCTGTAAACATTATTACGAATCCCCAAAATCCTTAAACTATTGCAGTTACGTACAACATTTAAGAGCTATTTGAATTTATTACGGTGGTATTAAATTCAAATAGCTTTCCATTCCTATTCAGGACATCCCCATGTGCAAACAACCAAACGTTTCAGCATGTCTTTTCTTTACTTAGACTAAGATTTATTATCTGCCAATTTGCTAATTTTTCTGTAATCCTGGACCCTTCACATTTTTCGTAAGTTTTCACTTTACGTTCATTTTGGTTTATTCCGATTACATTCTCACGTGTGCACTACTCCTATTTTATCCTGTCTAATGTCGGTATGTTATCATACCAAAATATTCCACTCCTACTCGTTTAATGTCATTGTCCTCTCTTGTTTATCTCGGAGACAACTTTCCACAAACGCTGGATTAAACGAATTTTAATAGAATGACATATTAGTATATAACCCTTTTCTCTATTATAGCACGAATGTGACGCCCCGGTGTTACAAACGTTATAGGCCACGGTAATCACTTTCCATCAGGTTCGCCACGTGCTTGTCTGCCACCTAAGTAGTATAAAAAAAATATTTCTTTACAAGATTATACCTGTCACATTCATTGGTTAGATTACAGTAATAGTTTCCAAAACTGTAAGCTGCTAAGTATTCATTCAGCTTCAACGTCAGCTTATTTATTTCAAAAGGTGTTGACCTGTTCGTTATACCGTCAATAAAATTTTAGATAATTAGTGTAAATAGCTGAGGATCCTTCGACGTCTCGTTGGTAAGTTCCACTTCCAATTTTGTACTAGGTGGCCTCACAAACCGTGAACAGGTAAAACGCAGCGAAAGGATCAAGGGGGGAGAAGGCTTCTAGCCAGATGAGCGGAGTCGACTGAGTCTCCATGAGCAGGCCTTGGGGTGACGGGTGGCCGCCTGTCTTCCTAGCAGAAGCAGACCGCGGTGACGGCGCAAAATGGGCCTCTCCACACCGCCGGGGGCTAAACTGGGACATCGTAGCCTCTTCACCTGAAGGGGGTTATCTCGTAAGGGATGGCCCCGGGTCTGTCGCAGTGCGAGGGACATGTTAATAACTATCTCACTTCTGGCAACTAAGGACCCAAAGACGGCGTGCGTTTAGTCTGTTCAAGTCCGACATAACCTCCCCAACCGGCTCTCATGTATCCGTGGGGCTTTTTCGCATTATAAAAAAAAAAGTCATCAATCGCTCGATTAGAAAAAACAAAAGCAGTGAAATACGAAAAGTCTGGCAGTATAATCAACAAGTCGATGTCGTTGACTCGTACTGCACTAACCCCAATTCGGTACTCGAGTGTAAAAGGTCGAGCAAGTTAATAACCTGATTTGCATTCTGTCAAAATTCGCTACGCCTTGAAAAATTCGGGGAAATGTTTATAATGATATCCGTGAAGACACGTCTCGGATAATAAGGAGTTTTGCATATGCAAACACTACCAGAAAGGTGAATGTACGGATCCTTATCTAAAATTAATACTGGAATTATTTAGGTTGTAAATCTTGTCCAATGTTGGGGATAAAACGTGAAGGATGTAGTTATGTGACCTCATAAAATGTAAGGGGCCCAAAGTCACCAGTGATTGACTGACGAGTCTGACGCATGTTTTTCTGTCAAGGTTGAGGTGGTTAGACAGTAGTCGCTCCTATAAAGACCAAGATAAACCAAATCTAGGAATGGAAAAGTATACAATCAGACTTTGGGCTCCAAATAGTGCAATTTTAGATGCCCCCGGATGATAAGGGATTAGTACATTTTACACGCCTTCTTTGGGTCTTTTGTTGCCGGAGGTGAGATAGTAACGAACATATCCCTCACACCCTTGCAGACCTGGGGCCCTCCCTTTCGAGATGATTTCCTTCGGGAACCCTAGCCTTTACTAACCCATGCAATAAAATAATTAAAACCGACTAGTGGCCGCGTCAGCACAACTTTTGTTTGTGTACCCATGTGCCACAAGTTGTTGCGTCCACACTCAACGTTGTCTTGATGCCACGCTGTCCGGTCCACTGTTCATGTAACAAATCTGGACGCACCTTAACATTATCAGTGTTATGTTAATTTGAATGTATTAATAGGTCGAACGCGTTCACATTATGCTTGGCCATCTAGGCAGGATCAACTGCTACCTAAAATCTTTAGCTTGTGGGAATAAAGGCATAAGATAAGCTTTACGAGCTTAGGAACAGAATACGGGTTGAACCATTGACCGTTTAAACCCCTTAAACACCCTCATCCTAGACTTAGGTGATGTAGGTTAAGCTATGTAGGTAAGTGACCGGGTAGAAGCGTTTGTGTGTACGCCGTACAATAAGATGAACCTTCGAGATTTATAGCTCGGTTAATGTATCAAGTGTCGAACGAATAGAGAGTCTTAGTAGGTGATGTTGTATTATCTTGTTCCATTTCAATACTTACATAAACTCATAAACTCACGCCTTTATCCCCGAAGGGGTAGGCAGAGGTGCTAGCACCCACATTTCGCCAGTTTATGTTTAGGTCCCAATGTAATAGGTGGCGAGCCTATTGCCATTAACCGGGCACTTATAAACCTGCGATAAATACACACATAACTTCGAAAAGCATCGAAAAGTCATTGGTGTGTGCCATGGTAACCTGGTATCGAACCCGAGACCTTGTCTCAGCAGTCCATTACCCATACCACTAGACTTCCGCGGTCCATTTCAATTTCGTGGCTTTATAGGTAATAAGCGGTTATTATGTATGTATCGGTTATTGGGTGTTTGTATGTATAATATGTATGTATTTACAAAAAAAATGTATCTATGTATGTTTATCCGCATTCTAGAACCCGTAACACAAATATGCTTACCATGCTAGTTAAAATATGCTTACCATGGGTCTAGGTGACGTTGTGTAGATTGTCCTAGAATATTTATGTATTTATTTATTTGTATCATAAAAATACTTACCCTGTGTAAGTATTTATCACAGATATCTGTGGTATTCATATTACGTATGATGATTCATTGGGCTCGTTGCGCGGCGTACAAAAATTAAGTTATGATGTGAATAGTATATCGCGTTCCTCTTTTCGGGGTATGATGAGGCCATCTAAAAACCGTAGATGGATCAGGGTTAGCCGGGGTGAAATTACGTATTTATGACGGCGTGCGGCTTTAATCGGTAAGCCTCAGGAGACAAATTGGTCTTCCCAATGACAGCAAAAAAAACGGCAGTAAACTCTGGTTACCCCACTCACCGGCTGAAAGACAACACAAGGTTATTATTAGCCTCTGTATTCTGTAGGGTGGTGGTACTTCCCCAGTGGACTGCTCAATTGGGACCCGAGATACCGTGATGTCCTGCCCTTAAACCCTCAAAAATTTCATTCCACACACGCTTGAGCTATGGAGTGATCACCCTGATGTAGTTATTGCAAGCGACTGCAATATGCGGTTCTTCAAAATGGGCATCAGACAGTTTTTACATCGTCGGGTCATGGTTTTTCACATTTGGCATTGCACACATCCATAGGACACGATAACCACTTCTTGTTCCTATAAAGTAGGCCGTGTTAGTCCGTCAGCAAAGTGATAAAAAAACACAGACGTGAATAGGTATTCACAGCCTCTGTGGCGTGGCGGTAGTGCACACGACGGCTCCGCAGGAGGCGCGGGTTCGATCTCCGCTCAGTACAAGTATTTGTATGCATAAATATCTCTATTTGCACTGGTCTGATCGTGCCACGGAGAGCACGTTAACCCGTCGGTCCCGGTCGCCACACGAATATCAATGGCAGTCGTTACGGGTAGTTGGAGCCCTCAAAAGACCGACTAGCCTAACTACAGAACTTCGTTATCGCAAATTTGATTGTGGAGGTCCGATGGCAGTCGCTTCACGGAAAATATTGAAGTTCAGCCGCATCTTAGTTAGATTAGAAAGCCGACCCCAACTGAGTTGGGAATAGGTTCGGAGAATGATGAATGATGATGGTATTATAGTGAATGATATACCTATTATTACATTGCCCTTAGCATACATAACACTTGTCCTAGTTCCTTAATTTGTTATTTTCATCGTACAATTCCTAGTAACATTTGCTGACATTTCCATTATCATTAATAATAGTTATGTAAAGTCGGTCACCTGCACAACGGGTGTGACCTTAATAGGAGCTTTTACCCTTTGTCAATTAGCATGGATTTTCTCTAGTAAATAGGATTATCGAGTTTGAAGCGGTCTACTGTGTTACGGGAAACTGATTGTTGCTATTGAATTATGTTGTATTTCTATTTAATCTTACTGATTCGCAAAGAAATCACCACCGCTATTCTACTTACTGGATTTGTTGTCTTTTTTTCGTGCTCGAAATCCCTATGGATAGAAATGTCACCAGAGTCGGTGAGAGAGAAACTCGATAAAAAAGAGTTTGAACATAGTCATACGTGTATATAAGTATTTGTGTGGTGAGGAAGAAAGAATACTCACCATCTCATCTCATCCGAAGGTTGTTGTAATGGGTGACAAACGGAAAAACCATTTATATCACTGTAGGAGAAGGAAAACTCGAAATAGAACCCTATACGTCCCAACATTGTGTAGAAGTCTCCCAATGCCTGTATCCAGCAGAGGTCTCCGATAGCCAAATTGAATGCTTCGAACTTGGCCCGATAGATCTGTGGTCAGAGCAATCTCAGGAGACTGGTTACGGGTTTAAGTTCAGTCTGGACATTCACTTGTTCCTATTTTAAATCGATTTAAAACAGCTAGCATGTTCAGTATTTTCATATTTATACATTATCTCATTATAGGTATAGCATAGCGGTAGCCTAGTGGTATGGGTAATGGACTGCTGAGACGAGGTCTCGAGTTCGATCCCAGGTTTACCATGGCCCACACCAATGACTTTTCGATGCTTTTCGAAGTTATGTGTGTATTTATCGCAGGTTTATAAGTGCCTCGGAGAGCACGTTAAGCCGTCGGTCCCGGTTGCCATACAAACATCTATGGCAGTCGTTACGGGTAGTTGGAGCCCTCAAAAGTCCAACCAGCCTAACTTGGAACTTCGATATCGCCATTGGTCATTGGACCATTGGTTGTGGAGGTCAGATGGCAGTCGCTTCACGGAAAATATCGAAGTTCAGCCGCATCACAGTTAGGCTGGAAAGCCGCCCTCAACTGAGTTGGGAAAAAAGGTTCAGGGAATGATAGCATAGCATATTAATACCTTAAAATTTTCTTTAAATTCTTTTTATTATTTACCTTGCCTCACTTAAATCAGACACTATAAGCTATATTAGACACAATTAATAAACACCACGATTTACTATTTTTACGCGTTTAACCTCTTAGACCCATTTTAGATGAGGTTCAAATTTTGAATGGCTAATAACCCCCTCTAATAATACGAAATATGTAAGTTAAGCATTCCTCTGCACTACTGTGGTACCTACTTATTCAATGTAGGTACAGTCCGTGTGTCTTAATAACGTAATTCTCTTCATCATTCTAGGGAAATAAGACGGTGTTTCCAAGTTCCAATGTATCTGGAAGTTTCTGACGCAGAAGTTGGAGATTACGGAAGTTTGCGTGTTAGGTATTGTGATCAAGGTACGTGATAGAAATATGTATTTGTTTTCCAATGATTTCTGTTGCTAACTATTGTTCCTCCCTTGTCATATAATATTGTTTTATGAATTCCATCCATCCATGATTGCATTGCATGTGGATTGCATTCATAATTTGAAACTTAAGTAATTTGAAAAGAGCAAAATGTTACCTAATACGTCATTTAATTGTTAAGCGACCGGTGACCATTTATGAAAATAAAAATGCCTATCCCAATATATAAAAGAGGCGTAACTGTGTGTATTTTTATAATTGTATGTGTTTTCTTGAATTTTTATAATTACAAATTGTGACCTAACTATGATGTGTGCTACGAGTATAAGCGATGTTCTTGACGAGAAAAAGACTTTATCTACCTAAATACTAAAATACCCTAAGAGCACCCCTGTAAGACGTTTATTGCAATTTTACATTAACATTAATGTAATGGACCATTAATGTTATTTTGTTTCAGACTGATTGGGGCATAAAACTCAGATTTTACCATATCCACCTACATTTTGTTACGATTTTATTGTCTGTGGAAATATTTACTTTTAATCATTGTTTGTAAGGAAATATATACTCGACATTATGATACATACAATGTTTTATTTATCTGTAGCTGTTACCCTCGTCTCCACCCATAAGGAGTTCAGATTCAGTTACCGGGGTAAAAACTAAATTAAAAAAAGTAGCTAACGCGTTGTTCTTTTTTTTTTGTTAAACAAGCACACGTTCCACCTGATAGAAAATAGATACCATGGCCCTGGCCATGGTTGCAAACTCTAAGGAGTTTGCAACCAATGCCATCTTTACCATAGAGGCACTCGGGGCACGTGTCCAGGGCCTATCGCTTCAGGGGGCCCATCGCTTCAGGGGGCCCACCGAAGAAACGAAAACTTCTTGCAAACCGAATAGTCACAGAAAAAGTGACTGGAGAGTTGTTTTTGTGCGGTTATTTTGAAAACGAATTTGTCAGCGGTCTACGCTCTCGGTGTTACAAACGACCATAGGCAACGGTAACCAATTCGGTGAGCCATGAGCTTATCTGCCACCTACACGGTATAAAAAAACAAATTCTTGTGTGCCCAGGGCCCCCGGCTAGGTAAAGACGGCCCTGTTTGCAAGATCAGGGGCGGTAACCCGTACTGCCGACCTTATAGAAACCTTCTAAATTCCTTCTTGAAAAGTTGGTAGAGGGAGGTGGGGGCAGGGAAGGATAAGAGAACTTCACAAACAAGATACTTATGCAAACATGTTGTAATTTTTTCTAAATCTAACAAAATCAACAAAGCAGAAATTTCATAAAAGCGCCATCAATTTCTGTAATAGCAATAACACTGTCATAACAATTATGTCGCTCATATTCAGGCGCTCTAAAAGACTTAAATATCCATACTGCGAGGGTGGAGTGATACGTCTGGTATAAAAATAGTTTAGAATAAGGTTATCGCAAATTGCATGAAACCTCCATGTTAAACACTCAATATTTCGACCAGTTTACTTTTGAAAGTAAGCTCCTAACAATACGATGACGCCATCACACTTCAAGGACTAGGGATCTTAAGCCTTGAGACTACCGTAATTACACGGACTATCCTCTGATTGGTTGGGTCACTCTGACCTCTCAACAGTACGCAGTGTAAAGCAGTTAACACTATTTGTGTTACCCTAATTTCCTGTTACGATGGCCCGAATTAGTCTAATATATTTTGTGGCTTCGACATACTGCGTAGATTTTTCTAATAGGTAAACGTTGCTAATGATACTTTATGAGCGTATAGATAAAACTGGGTTTGTTTTGTTTTTTCACCTAACTTGTGTCGTAGAATATTGTTATAGATTTTGAATTAAAGTATGAAGCACACGATTACTGCAGATGCATTCAGCAGATATAGCGCACATGAAAAAGGCTTGAATATGATAATATGTGTTTAATGTTAGGTAAAACACACATAACTTCGAAAAGCATCGAAATGTCATTGGTGTGTGCCATGGTAAAACCTGGGATCGAACCCGAGACATCGTTTCAGCAGTCCATTACCTATACCACTAGGCTACCGCGGTAATTATTTCATTATTTTTAAATAATATCAATAAGACAACCGATTAAAATGTAATGATAGCAATACTCGCTTACACAAATGAAGCGCAAAATGTACAAGACAGTTTTATCTTCTTAAATAAAAAAACTTAATTCTATTTCAGATATTCGTAATTATAAATTCTCTCATATTGGTGAGAGATTTAATGATTGAAGTGAGTGACCCACCCCAAAATTTTTTTGCAAAATTCAACATTTTGAGAATCAAACATTTTGAGACTCAACATTTCGAGAATTCAACATTATGAGAGTTCAACATTTATGTGCCGGAAGGATAACGTAACGGTGTTATGGGTGTTCGTACTCCGAGAGGTATATCCAAATGTCTTAGTTAAGAGGCAAATACTCAACTTATTAAGTACCTAACTTGTGTTCAGGTATTTGCACAAATTCAAACTTTTCCATAAATATCATTTCTTAGTAGGTTATTAGTATAAATAATTGGATTGTAGAGCTTCAGAAATTCGGACAGAACTACATTAAGTACTTACATAATAACAAAATTCCAAACCACACGCGTTGTGTTAGCACAAAATACATACACACTTGTTGCACCCACCCACCCCATTTGCGCTACGTAGGTACACGTAGATAGGTTTGGAATATCGGGTATCGATCGGTTCGATAGACCTCTTGCCGTTGTCTGGTGTCCTAGTACTTTCCGAACGCATCGTCCATTATCGGCGATTGCCAATACCTTTTCAATAGGTTCGATTTAAGCATTCTTCGTGGATTACTTAAACGAATTAGTTTTTGATGTAAATGCTCCATACAATTGCATGGTAAATGTTTAAAGTTTTAAAGACAACTTTCAAAATGCATAGAGAACAATTTATTGATATTTCGTAACAACGGATGCCTCATTGAACCTTTAAACAATAATTGAAATTATTGTACATGTCTATAATATTTTCAAAAAGTGATAAATTTTCTACAAATCAATCTTCAGCACAATACTCGTACATTAATATTTTCATACATATACATCAGCTGTTGCATTTTTATGGTTACAAACTTGTTGAATCGGCTACTAACACATGCATATTATCTACGAAACCTATTAACACAAGTGAACCGTGAGAACGGGCGCACCGAACAACGTGGGAACATCAATCTCCTACCCTATCATGTTCGCCTAGTATCTCTGAAGAAGTTTCTTCCCGAATTTCTCACGCTCATATCCCCCGTTTTCAACAAAACCAAAATAACATCAAACTTACAATATAAACTTTATGCGTAAGGCATAGAGTTTATATTGCAGCTTTTTATACGTGACTTAAATCGTTGTAAGCCGCAACAGGAAATCAGTTGATGTTTCTTATAATTTTTACCTGCATCCTGTCATGTCTACGAGTCCAAATAACATATTCTGATCCTTGTGCTCATAAAAATAGGAATCAATTTGATATAACACCAATTGCTTATAAAAGGGAGATAGAAACAAGCATCCCAGTTCGGTCCTTGTCTATAAATTGGTTCATTGACCGGCGAGACTGGCGTATCCGTCGGGACGGGAAGGAGAACTCGACTTTGGAATGCAGCTACCTGCTGTATACTTCTGATCGCCTGGTACTTTCGGAGGTTTAAGCGCATCAGCGCAGCGCTTAACCATTACAAATGCCCTTCGGCAAGCGGCAAATCGTTTGTAGAGTAGAAATCTTAATTTATTTTTCTATGAATAGAATAGAATGAGCAATGTATAGGATTGACGTACGTTTACGTATTATATCAAATCCCTTTTTCAATTTCTTTATTGTATTCGTGATGAAACTTATCCAATATATTGTATTGTTTTAGCAACAGAATCTTGCAGCAATTAAATAATAGAATAAATTGCCTTTTTTATCAACGAAATATACGTGTACATACATTAAAACTATTACTAAAATACCATTTAATAAACTTAAATAATTCAGACTTCTTTTTATTCCAAATTTACCTTTTCAATAATGATTGAAATGATTGACTCATCTTTGGTTCATTGGTTTTACAGCAAAATGAATTTATACCATGGTATTTAATATTGAAAACAATTAATGCATTTTGGTATTTAGAGATCGTGCTCATCACACTCTACAGAACAGACAGAGCAGAGCATTTATGTAATATGTAGGTACCGAATAGTAAGTAAGTACATGTTGCCTGCTGCCAAGTGAATTAAAAAAAAAATTGATGAAAAATATTCCATTGGAACTTTTGCGGTCGCACAAGACGAAATTATGTAAGGGTTATTTTTATGTGTAGTTAGCTAATAGTTTGATCGCATTTCCAAGTTTCACTTCAATCCATACAGATTAATATCGTTTTAATAAGTTGTAGACGTAACCTGATTAATTTTAATGCCTATTACGTACGATTCCAGGTAACCAATAAACGGGTGGTATATTGTATGCATTATGGTACCTATTAGTTTATTAGTTACAGTGATTGAGTTATAGCTCATAGGGTTTCTTGCTGGTTGGCCGTGGTCAACTACTTAGCGGATTGATAAGCGGAGCGATTATAGATATTAGTATTATTAACGTAAATAGACTTTCATTACCACGTTGCCGAATTTCAAATGTCGCGGCTTCACTATCATCACTATCACTATCACTACATAGTATAAAATAAAGTCGCGTTCTCTGTCCCTATTTTTCTTGTCCCTTTGTATGCTTAAATCTTCAAAACTATGCAACGGATTTTGATGCGGTTTGTTTTAATAGATAGAATGGTTAAAGAGGAAGGTTTATATGTATATAACATCATGCTACAACAAACAGGTGCGGAGCAGGAATGAAAAATGTTGCAAAAACGGGGTGACGCAGACGAAGTTGCGCGGGTCAGCTAGTCTATAATATATTATAGTGGCTTTTGTGGAAGACCACTACAATTTCGCTAATGTCAATTGTGTCAGAAAGACGAACTGTCAAATGATGTTATACATATACTTACGTCACTGCAAATTCGTAATCGCGTAATCGGCAATATTAATTGGCATTACGGATTTAGCTTACTACCCGCAACTACTGCAGTAGTCATACATCGGCCCACTGAGGTGTGTATGTAGATAATATGTATATAAATCTACGTATCGGCCAGTCTAAGCGGACTATAGCTGTAACGCCTGTAAAAGAACATATCGCAGCTTTAAAAAACTAAAGCGAGCAAGACTACCAAATCGGCCATCGCGGAGCATTTACTGGAAACAGGCACCAATCACTGGATTGAGTTTCATCGTCCACAAGTACTTCTCCACCGAGTGACATTTCAATTAATAAACATCGCAATTTCAATCGGGAAAAGGCTTTAAACTATCTTCGACGTGGATTTAGTGATGAAAAGAAACATTGTCTAGTGTTGTTTCGCGGTTCGTAGTACCACCAGTAGTACCTAGTGTAAAACAAGAACACGGTCAGTGCATTGTGTCGTAAAATGTGCAGTGTGGGGGTAGATAAAGAAGAAACTTCACCCTACCCGCAGCGCTCAGAGTCGTGGCAACATATAGGTACTTCAGCCAGCTTGTGACCACGGCTAGTGCAACCTGGCCGAAACGTCAAGCAATGCAAAAGGTAAATATTATTGTATTTACCATATTTTTTGCTAACCCGCTAACGAAAGTTTAAAAGTGTATTTACCCCAATCTGATTACAGTGATTACGTATTTAAGTAGATAGGTACTTTAGAGGGCGTCCATAAATTACTTGAGGTGTTTTTTTTTTAAATTTTCTGTATGGTGAGATGTGGTGAGATTTTATTCAATCCCCTTCCTTAGCATCCAATCTAACGAGAAATTTTTCAAAATGTGGGTTTCTAACACAAATGCTTTGGTTTGTTATTACAGGCTACACTGTACCGTAAATTCAGATTAAATTGAGCTATTTGGTATAAAACAAATGATGGTGGTTTGACAGTCAGTAGATGTATAACTTCAACGTATGACTTAAATTCTTTTCTTTTCAACGAATTAGTGAATGATTTTAATCTTATTACGATTACGCTTAAGATTAAATCTTAAGCATGTACAAATTTTGCAATAGTACCAAAATAGTACAATTTTTGGGTTAGTAGCAGAAGGACAGATACGCAAAATCCCAGAATAGCAAAATCCCAGATTCGCAAAAGGACAGACTTGCATAAAGGCAGAAAATGTACCGTCGCGTTCGTAACAGATATAAATCTTGTCAATGTTACCGGAAATGTATGAAATTAAGGAATTGTATACAAATCCTAGGAAATGTGTACAATTCCGATACTATTTAGGAAATTTATAAAATTCATTCCCTGAACCTTTTTCCCAACTCAGTTGGGGTCGGCTTTCCAGTCTAACTGTGATGCGGCTGAACTTCGATATTTTCCGTAAAGCGACTGCCATCTGACATCCACAACCAATGGTCTAATGACCAATGGCGATATCGAAGTTCCAAGTTAGGCTGGTTGGACTTTTGAGGGCTCCAACTACACGTAACGACTGCCATAGATGTTTGTATGGCAACCGGGACCGACGGCTTAACGTGCTCTCCGAGGCACTTATAAACCTGCGATAAATACACACATAGCTTCGAAATGCAGCCATTGGTGTGTGCCATGGTAAACCTGGGATCGAACCCGAGACCTCGTCTCAGCAGTCCATTACCCATACCACTAGGCTAATGCGGCTATTTTTTTATTATAGAACTTATTAAGACAATGGGGTAACAGTCATACCGTAAAATAATAATAATATGTTCATATTATCTTACTAATTAAAACTTCTAAAATGAACTACAACAGAAACAACAACTAGGTACCAATACAGAAAGCATTTGAAAACAACATATCTAATTTACAAGAAAATTCGCTGTTATTCATTTCTTTTCTTTTTATTACGCTTTCTGTGTGCGTCTGTACTTCTGCCTTTATGCTAATCTGTCCTTCTGCTAATCTGGGATTTTGCTATTCCGGAGTTTTGCGAATCTGTCCTTCTGCTACAGAGCCCAATTTTTTTGACTCAATCAGAAAAAAAATTGCGTGATATATGCCGAGACTCTCTCCAACGCCAACGTAAGAATAGATGAGATTTGACTCCGTCGGCTCCCCCCTTAAACATCTCACGTATTTTATGAACGCCCCCTTAAAATTACATATTTTAGAAGGCAGACTGCATAAGTTAGTACTTGAGTAAATATTTTTTACATTTTTCACAAATAGCGAAGCTGAGTAATGGCTATTTAACTATGCTGATTTAAAATGTACTTGTACTGGCACTTGAGCCTTACGCAAGGACCAGAACATTCTGAGCATTTGAGTAATATTATTAATTTTAATTGCCTGTTACGTAAAATTAGTTGTTGTTGGCTCTAGGGTAATAAATTGTTATAATACGTTTCGAAGTAGGTACCTATCCATCAGAACACAAAATGGCGGCGGAGACTGTTAGAACATGTAGGTAGGCACCTAAGATTATTCTTGTATTACAACTGTAATACCTGGCATGCCTTTTAAGTTCTGTCGTTTCTATATTTCCCGGCAATTTCGAATTTGCAACTGTTCTATATTCGAATGTGTATAAATTTTAAATCTTAAAACAGTTAAAAGTATTAGGATTAATGCTATTGTTTAATCACAACATCGATTGGAATCTGTCAGGTCACGTACGAAAATGAATCTTTCTAAGGAAAATGTTCTTGCAACAATTTTTCACAACTTTAAAAGAGGCCTGACACGGCTTCACTGTTATGAAGAGCTCACATCTGTGTTCAGTAATGAAACCCTATGTCTGCGGACTGTCGAACGCTAGTATTTAGAGTTCCAGCGTGGAAATACTAGTGTTAGTGACAAATCTCGTAAAGGACGCCCAAAATCCGCCTTCACTGAAGATAACATCATTGCTGTGAGACAGCTAATTCTCGAAGATCGTCATATGACATATCTAGAGACAGAGGCTCTATTAGGCATTTCAGGGACAACCATTCAGAAGATCTTGCATGAAGCACTTGGTGTGAGAAAGCTAGTTTGCCGTTGGATACCGCATCTGCTTTTTGATGATCACAAGGCGGCCTGTGTCACATAGTGTAAAAAAACTCTGCAAAGGTTTAACCGAGGAGAGTCAAACCACGTCTACGACATCATCAGTGGTGACGGATCTTGGTTCTATGCCTACGATCCTGACTCCAAACATCAATCTACAATCTGGGTCTTTCAAAACGACCCAAAGTCGACTTAAGTTGTTTGCTCTCAAAGCACTTCAAAGAAAATGGTGGCCACGTTCGTAGGAAAAACCGGTCACATTACACACACTATTGCACTCGAAGATCGTAGAACGGTTAACGCAGAGTGGTATAAAACAGTTTGTTTACCACAAGTCATCACCGAACTTCGAAAATCAAATTCAAAGCGACGCATCATCCTTCACCACGACAACGCAAGCTCACACAGCGCTCGTCAAACGATTGAGTATTTGAAGCAGGAAAAAGTAGAATTACTTGACTATCCTCCATACAGTCCTGACCTAAGGCCTAACGATTATTTTACGTTTCCTAAAATTAAGAAAATTCTTCGTGGTCAAAGGTTCCAGTCCGGTGAAGAAGCAGTCGACGCTTCAAGCCAGCCATATTGAACACCCCCACTTCAGAGTGGAATAAATGTTATAATAACTGGTTTGAGCGAATGGAAAATTGTATTAAGCTACGTAATAGTGCTTCGAGGTCCTAGTGGCGTTTTTTTCTTCAAACGACAAAACTTAAAAGGCATCCCTCGTACTTGCATTTGATAATTTGGATTTCACCTTTATTGGAGCGTCTGACCGCCCAATCCCCGAAAGACTAGATATACCATAGTCGATAGTTAAGTACCTGATTTCAAGTAAGGTGACTTGGGTGTACCCCAACGCGGGCGTAACTTAGGTAGGAATTAACACGTTACTCACTGTGCGAATGCGACTTTTACAATGTGAATGACTAATAATCACATTGCAAAAGTTGGAATCGCATCAGTCTGCAAAAGATCTTTGGGGTAAGGCTATGGACAAGCATGGTGAGTCACTGGCTATTAGCCTAGACATCGCCAAAGCGTTCGATAGAGTCTGGCACAAATCGCTTCTTTCCAAACTACCAGCCTTCGGTCTGCCTCTTAGACTGTGCAATTGGGTTGCTAGCTTCCTGCAGGGGCGCCGTATTCGCGTTCTCTGTGATGGACGAGCATCGGAGTTCCTGCAGGTAAATGCTGGTGTGCCGCAGGGGTCCGTCTTATCACCCACTCTCTTTCTTCTGCATATCAATGACATGCTGTCCACCGGCAGCATCCACTGCTATGCAGACGATAGCACTGTACACGGGAGCTACCACGGACATTCTGCGGCCAAGCAGTCCGATATAGCGGAAAAGAGGCGACTTCTTGTCACTGGGCTTGACCGGATCCTCAATCACGTTTCCCAATGGGGATCTGAGAACCTGGTCGAGTTCAATGCCAAGAAGACGCAGGCATGCGCGTTTTCAGCAAAGACATCTCCTTTCCTTCCTCCTCCCACTCTTCAGAGCACACCACTGCCATTACAGGATAACCTCAATATACTCGGTATGGACGTGCGCTGCAAACTGAACAACAAGAACTATATCGAGAGCATCATCAAAACAGCTTCGCGTAAACTCGGAGTCCTGAACAGAGTGAGACGTTTTTTCACGCCGGAGCAGCGGTGTCTTCTTTATAAGACACAAATTCGCTCCTGCGTGGAATACTGCTCGCATCTCTGGGATGGCTCCGCAAAGTACTTATTAGATGCTCTCGACAGGTTGCAGCAACGTGCGGTCCGCATTATTGGGAGTCCTGAGGTCACAGAGTCCCTCGAGCCTTTGCAGATGCGTAGAGATGTTGCGTCCTTGGCAGTATTTTACCGTCTCTACTATGGTGAATGTTCTGATGAGCTCTTCCAACTAATCCCACCCTCCCCTTTCCTACACAGGACAACGCGTGCAGGGCTTAGGTGTAACTCGCATACGGTACAGAATATTCCATCAAGAACCAAGCGGTTCGGTGAGTCTTTTCTCTGCCGTACCATTAAGTCCTGGAATTCCTTGCCGGCGCACGTGTTTCCTTCTTCCTACAGTCCCGGGTCCTTTAAGCGGGGCGTGAAAAAGCATCTGATGAGGCCGTCAAGCTGAGCGCCACCATTGTAGCACTGGACGTGTTTGCAATGGTGACCCTCTTTCATGGGACTTTGCCTTCAGCTTAACATCAGGCGAGGTAAAGTCAAATTGACGTGCCATAGATAAAAAAAAAAAAAAAAAAAAAAGATCACAATCAGCAATATCTTATTGTAAGTTTAAAATTGCATAATTTATTTAGTTCTCATGTCACTCAAAGAATATAATAATATCTAGTATAGCATTCCTAACCTAGTACGACCTCTGTAAACCAAGTATCGTACAAATGTTAGGCAGTTTTATGGCAGCCCTCATATTTGCGCATTAACCCATGAGTTATTACCAAGTCTAGGCGGTATTGTACAAACATTAACTACAGAAAGGATTACATTTTAGTGTTTGCTTCCCATAACGTACTTATTACAGTTTTATTGGGACCCTACTAACATCGTTAGGGCCCAAGTAAATGTTCTCTATAGGTTACACCTGATGTATAACGTACGAGCTTGGCTCAGAGATTGATTAAGAGGTCAGATGGTAGTCATTCTCCTAAAGATACATTATATCTGGAGGAGATAGTCAGGAAATGGTAAAAAAAAGAAAAGGGGGTCCTGAATTTTAAGTAGCAAACTATGATGATATGACAGTAGACAGAATATAATAGGCAGAAATTCTGTGATACTTAGAGAATATAGATAAATATTATGTCTGACTATATACATATAAGTCTGTGTGGCGGAGGGCAGAGAACGCGGTGAGGCCTAGGAAAGCACGTTAAGCCGTTCGGTCTACGAACGTCTATGGCAGCAGTTACGGGTAGTTGCATTTTGCAAGTAGCTTTTTTTTCGTGCGCGAAATCCCCACGGATAGGTACCAATCCCACCGAATCCGGTGAGAGAGGTTATGTCGGACTCGAAGCGACGAAAACGTACGCCGTCTACGACACGCCGTCAATGGATCTTTGGTAGTTGGAAGCCCTAAAAGCCAACAACTGGTTTAACTGCTGTGCTTCGATATCCTCTATAGGTTGTGGAAGACAGATGGCATTCGCTTCACGGACAATATCGGAGTCCATCCGCGATGTAGTTAGACTGGTAAAAGGGACCCTAGACCGATGTGAAAGCTTCGAATGCGACCGGGATTAATGCAACCATGATGATGATGATAATGATCATATTTTATTCAAATATTTGTTTGATAGGTACACAGTTTACACAAATGAAACGCAGGGTTTGATTTCGATTTTGCTTATTAAAGTTCACTACATTAAATTATTGTGATATGGATGAATGACAGTCGATATCGATGTAGATAAATGTAGAATTGTACGAACGTGGAAATTGTACGAATGTGTCCATAGCCGTTCAGCAGTTCTTATGGCTGAAATGATGACTATATTAGATGTATGACTGGTTCGAATTTTCATACGCCGCCGCCACGTCATTGCTTGAAATCAATTTATGTGTACGTGTTGTTCTACGCAACACCTCCTACGGTTTATATTATCCTAGTATCACAAGTCACATAACCGTTTGCAATTGACATCTAAACTGAGTTCACTCACCACTGTGAAAATAATATATCACCAAAATTTAATCAAATTCGAACTGCGTATATTACGTTTTTAATAAAGGCACAATTCAAGCAAAACCTTTTCAGAGGTCGATGAGCAATGAAATTCACCTTACGTTTGTGTATTGCCAGCTATAGTAACACCAGCTATTTTTTCTATCGTCCTAGTATGTCAAGACAATTAATTGATGACTAGCAGTACAGTAATTTAGTGATTTCAAATCTTACTAGGTCTTAACTGTTGTTGAAGACAGTTCACCGATTTATAAAACTTATTAACAATGTAAACCCACCGGCCCACCGCACTTAAAAATTTCGAAGATAGTGTGATCCAATATTGGACAAAAATGTTGGTAGAAGGAGGTGGCTAATGAATGAGCCTGAATTTTAAACCAAAGATGTTCGCATGATACCAATACCTATTACGAAAATCTGTTGCCGTGCCTAAAATCAATTTGCTTACCTTAAAATACAATATAATATTCCAGTTTGGGTAATAAAACTAATAAATCAAGACTATGAATATTTAAAAAAATAATTGAGGATTAGGTTTCTCTACAAGGTCGGATGCATAAGCGTGACGCCTCAGGTGTTACAAACGTCCATAGGCCATGTGATCACTTTCCATCAGGTGGGCCATGTGCTTGTATGACACGTAAGTGGCATAAAAAATATAAGTTTTATTTTGTCTTGTACTATCATTCAACATAACATTTCAGTATTAATTTACAGTTGTTTTATTTTATAGTACTTAGTTTTGAAATTACAGATATAGCTCATAAATAAATAATAGTATGATGGATTTAAGAGTAGAATATTACTAATAACTACCTACTGCATTTTAGGGGCCATTCATTTATTACGTAGGCAATAAGACGATTTAGGGTTTAGGGGGAGGGTGGTTCGACCATGTTTTATGTTGTCATATAAGGGTGTGGGAGGAGAGTTTTGATAGTTCTAATGTACGCTTATAAAACGCCTTTAAATTCAAATGATACTTTGAAAAACTGCAATCCACTATCCGAGTAGGTTTTGAACGCCTGGACTGGAAATCTTATATAGGTAGAGATGAATAATTAAAACTTAAAACCAACGTTTCGTACTACCAAGAAATAAAAAATATTTTAAATACTGATTATAATTTCAGAAGTACTAAAAATTAACCTTAAAACAAATCTAACTTTATATTTATATTCTTACGTAATAAATGAATGGCTCCTTATTATGATGTTCTATGATTTATATTGATTAATTAAACTTCAGTAACTAAGATAAAAGATCATTTAAACCATTTTATTAACTCAATTCCAGATAACATAATACTATTAAATTTACTAATTACACCTTTACCAAAAAATACGTATTTAATTTTTTTTATACAAAAATATATGTCTGCATCGTCTAGTTGAGGGATGAATGTGAAGTAAACGCGAACCCCTATCCGTATTGGTAACGTATCGACAATCGCCGATAATGGACAACTGATCGGAAAGTACTAGGCGCACAGAAATGTTAAAGAGCTCTCCCGAACCGATCAATATTTCCAATATCCCGTGCTCTCCCCCATCGTTCACAGTTCACACATAGATATACGGCAGGTGGCCGGCTGCATGCCAATGGTTGTACGCTTGTGTGAGTACAGGAGCGTATCGGTGTACTATCGGGAATAATGTCATGGTGTGTGATTTATGAATCTATGTCAAATGCTTAAAAAATATGTAAAACGTAGACGTGATCCGAAATAATGAATAAATACATTTTTATTTCTATGTAAAATATTTTTTATACCACTAAGGTGGCAGACAAGCACACGACCGATCTTATGAAAAGTGGTTTTCGGTAACCACTAGCTACAGCACTAGCCTATGAACATAAGATTATTACTTGTCGCGGTAATCTGTAGGGCGGAGGTACTTGCCTGGTCGGAATGCTCAATTAGGACGAAGAATACATGTCCTAACCCTATTTTGTATGGAAACCCTATTTTGTTTTTTTTTCTATTTTTTTAAAATAATACTAGACTAGAAAAATACTAGCTTTTCCGTTATCTCCTCTAGATTATACAATTTATTGTTTTGGAAGAGTTTGAAATAGGAAAAAATTCCCTACTAATATTTTTTTCCTCTGAACTCTTATTGAAAAATTCCTAACATACAATGACATGTTTACCTTTTCCGGGCATCAAAGCCAAGTCCCCGTCAACAGCAATCGCATTCGCTACCCCTCTACACTACTACAATACTGTCGATTAGTAATTACTATTTATAGTTGACATGCGCAACCTCGTATATATAGGCACTAGCACAACTTTTGAGCACATTATTTTGGGTCCCCAGATTGGGGAACCAAAATGTGCTCAAAACGCATTCTACGCACAGTCCGCGTTTTTGAGTTGTCTTTTGAGCATAGCATAAGGTACAACGGTAGTAGAGCTGAAATTCACCAATCAAAGATTATATGAAAAGAAACTGTGCACACTAGAGTCTCGTTTGTCTCGTGACTCAAGTCCAAGATCCATGCCGATGGGTATACCAGAATTTTCGTAGTTTTAAAGTTTTAAGCATACATAGGAATGGACAGACAGCGGCAAGTGACTTTGTTTTATACTATGTATGTATCAATGAGAGCTCATGTTTTCTTCTATTAATGTAGCAACGACTGTCAGTAGCTACTTGAATACCTTTATTGGATACGTAATAGGTACCTACCATTTTAAATATTTTAAAACCTATAAAAATATAATTGCAAATGATATTTCAATAATATGAGTATTATAATTGCAATTATATGGGTATTATACTACTGACCTTACTTGTTTGATTATTTTATTAAATTAATAGATCTTTTATAACAAAGCAGTTGTTGATTTTCTATCATAAACTTACCGAGTTAGTTATCGAAACAATATAATAATAAATGACAAGCGGAACAACCCAAGAAATATCAAATCATATTTTTCGGATACTCACCAAGATGTATTACGCTATATAACGAGTCCAAAAGATGATGGTAATGACAGTAAGGAGAAAATCATAGCGAAATGTGGTTGTTATTATACCTCAACCTATCCCTTCGGGGATTTACGGGCGTTAAGACAAAATATTTGAAATTACATAATACTCCTAAAGGTAAAATAATGATAGAAGTTTGTGTCCAAGAGATAGACCTTGAACTAAAAGTTAGCATGTCTTGTTTCATTATACAAGTATGTAGCAAGTTTCAGTAAGTCATACTCGTAAATAGTAATTCCCTAGACTAACAATAATATGCTTTTCTGAATCGATTCCTAAGCGAATTTCACGGTCAGGTGAATGATTTTAAACGCAAAACGGCGTTACATTGACAAATTAGCAATTAAAAGACTCGTTAGTTTAATTGCTAATTTGTCAATGTAACGCCGTTTTGCGTTTAAAATCATTCACCTGACCGTGAAATTCGCTTAGGAATCGATTCAGAAAAGCATATTATTGTTAGTCTAGGGAATTACTATTTACGAGTATGACTTACTGAAACTTGCTACATACTTGTATAATGAAACAAGACATCGATCTATGTTTCATGCTGTAAGTTTTTGTGATCAGGGGACCTAGACAACATGCATTCGCTCCGAAGCTACATTCGCCATCGCTTTGAAAATGTATGGGAATCACATTTGTTGTCGGAATGTCATGTGATCTGATTCCGACAACAATAATATATACTTGCTATCTTCATGTTAAATTAATGTTTATAAAATCAAAACTACTGGTCCAAACTATATACTTTAAAAAAATATGGGACCAAATGGAAACTATATTTATATTTTGCATCGAACTAAAAAATAATCTCGTAAATCAAATCATAAATCTCCAAGTAATCGATGTACATACATTAAAGAAGTACCAATCGAATTGGGAACCTCCACCTTTTTGGAAGTCGGTTTAAAAATGAACTTATTCGACCTACTTAATACTTTTATTCTCTCTCTCTTTCTCTCTCGATCTCTCTCTCTCTCTCTCTCTCTCTCTCTAGTTTAATAAAATAAATTACTTAGACAAAATACTTACCAGGAAAATGTTCACTCGTCTTGACGGAAATACAAAAATGCCTCCACTTATTTGTGGTAAAATTTATTCTCACCGTGAACTATTTCAGTAGATCAGGCTTTAGAAAGTGGGGCAATAATATTACAACATCTGCGGTAACATTGTGATTTTGTGGACGCATATCGATATGTTTAGGGTAACCATCTTTGTAGTATTTCATGGATCTGGTATAAAAGATAGTGATAAAAATATTGCAGGCAGTTTTTACTATACGGATGACACAATTGTCATAAAAATTAAATTAATCATTATAAAACCGCCGACAAAAAAAATACCTCTAAAAAGTAAAAATTAACAATTCATGCGTTATCGTATCGGGGGGCCTCTAATTGGTGAAGCACTTCCACATGTTTTCGAAACGAGCCCAGGTCCCTCACGTGAGCTGGTAAGGAATTTCAAGACTAAATGGCGCGGCAAATTAAAGATTCACCGAACCTGTTCCGATAACCGAGTTCTTGATGGAACTCTAGTGTATACCATGCTCCATACCACCTTTTAGCGTTTACATTTCGGAAATCCATTACAAGAAAATATATTCCTTTCTATGATAATTAGTGATATTTTCGCTATTGTTTGGATTGTTTAACCGTGGGTGAGTGGCGGGTTGCCCTCTCCTCAAATATATTTTTTTATTCCCAAAACATCAAAAATAATGGTCACCCTTGCGGCTATGACCCTAATCGGGTTATATCTAAGTTAAGTGACATATTTAACACGAACTATTGATCAGAATTATTATTTACATCCACAGTTTGGTAATGTCTGACCTTTCTGAGATGATAGAAATATCTTGTTTATTTGTTTGGGTAAAAATGGGAACAGATTTCTGCGGGACAAGGTTGGCTATGTTGATTTAGACGACTGAATAGATGGTTCTTGGCACGTCTGGTTTAGCTAATAGATGTAAAGGTCAGTGGTAGATAAACAACACTAAGGCTTAGCACGCACTACGATTAAACGCCCGCGTTTAACCGCAGGTCTGAAATCGCAAAAAAATGTAACACATAGCTTTCTATACAAGCGCACGCATTAATGACTTTTTTCAGTGACTGATTTTAAAAACGCAACTTGTTACGTTTTAACCGCGGTTCGAAAACGCGCGGTTTTTTTGTGTCCCATAAGAACAGTATTGTGGCGCACGCACGGCGGTTAATCGCATTCGGTTTTTATTCAGTCTCGACTGTGCGAGTGCGGAGGATAGACGTTTTTGCAGAGGTTAAGTCATGTCGTCCGACTCAGAAACATCGAATGTAGACTACGACAATTTATCAAAAAACATTATTATTGAAGTGGAAAAAAGGCCCGCATTATATGACAAATCGTTAAATCAATACAGAGACAGAAATATTAAAGCCCGGCTTTGGCAGGAGGTGTATCAAAATGTGTGCAGAAATTGGACTAGCTTGTCGGAGTTATGTTTATGCTTTCTATTTTTTTAATTTCAATATCAAAGCTACAACACATGCTGCTCGCCAGAAATCCATGGTGAAATGAAATAAATGAAAAAAACGGGCATCAACACGCACTGCTTTTACTTAAATTTATTTCATTTCACCATGGATTTCTGGCGAGCAGCATGTGTTGTAGCTTTGATATTGAAATTAAAAAAATAGAAAGCATAAACATAACTCCGACAAGCTAGTCCAATTTCTGCACACATTTTGATACACCTCCTGCCAAAGCCGGGCTTTAATATTTCTGTCTCTGTATTGATTTAACGATTTGTCATATAATGCGAGCCTTTTTTCCACTTCAATAATAATGTTTTTTGATAAATTGTCGTAGTCTACATTCGATGTTTCTGAGTCGGACGACATGACTTAACCTCTGCAAAAACGTCTATCCTCCGCACTCGCACAGTCGAGACTGAATAAAAACCGAATGCGATTAACCGCCGTGCGTGCGCCACAATACTGTTCTTATGGGACACAAAAAAACCGCGCGTTTTCGAACCGCGGTTAAAACGTAACAAGTTGCGTTTTTAAAATCAGTCACTGGAAAAAGTCACTGATGCGTGCGCTTGTATAGAAAGCTATGTGTTACATTTTTTTGCGATTTCAGACCTGCGGTTAAACGCGGGCGTTTAATCGTAGTGCGTGCTAAGCCTAAGCTTTTATCAGATGCGGTAAACATAATGTGGTATTCTGAAATACATTGTGTCGAGTAATCCCCATTATGTCATGCTTTGTCAATGAGTGTCGAGTCATTCGTTCAATAGATTATTTAAGTAGATCGAGCTATTCCAGAGATAGATACTATCCACGTCCTGAGAATTTTTCTGATACACTTTGTTTTGGCGTGGCGGTAGTGCACGCATCTGCTACGCGCGGGGCGCAGGTTCGATCCCCGCTCAGTGCAAAAAGTTGTATGCATGAAAATGACTGTTTGCACTGGTCAGGTCGTGCTTAGGAAAGCATGTTAAGCCGTCGGTCCCGGTTGCCATACAAACGTTCATGGCAGTCGTTATCTAAGCTAAAAATATCTAAGTTCAGCCACATGACAGTTGGACTGGATAGCCGACCCCAACTGTGTTGGGAAAAGGTTCAGAGAATGAATGACTTTATTGAAAAACAATGATTACCTACGCCATATTAGCGCTTTAATGTGAATGCAATTGGGAAATCACTATGAGGACGATGGAAGATGATGATATTATTCAAAATACCAGTGCAGTTAGTTTTATTTTTACAATAATACATGAAATTTTCATCTGTATCATAATTATCAAATCAATCAGCTCATTGTAGTCGACTGATGGATATAAGCCTTTCCCAATTTGCGCTATTGCTTCCGATCCTCAGCCTTCTGTATGCAGTCCACCCCAGCGGCCACGGCCTACACTCTAGGACTCGTTTGTTCCAACGGTCACCAGTTCTTAGATAAATGCGGCCAGCCCACTTCCACTTCAACTTACTTATTCTGCGAGCTTATATGACTTTAGTTCTTTGTCGGATGACCTCATTACAAGTTTTATCCTTCTAAGAAACTCTCAGCATAGGTTACTCCATATGTTATCGTTATCTAACAAACTATATACGAAATCGCTCCCTAAATTCTTACGTATTCATAACTTAAAATTGTAATGCATTGTTATATTTGTGTATTTATTTGCCATCCCAAGTCAAAGTAAAAGCCTCTGCCTTTCCTTAATTCAAACGCTGCGCTAATAAAACATTATTTTTTATTTTGAAATTTCCAACTCGACACTAGCAAGATTGTCCCCTAAATATATATATATAATAAAATATATATAATATAAATATATATAATAAAAGAATATATATAAATATATATAATAAAAGAAGAAGGTCGCTTCATAGCTCAATGCGTGACTTTGAATTTGCATCTTCATAGTAAAGACTAATTCTAAAAAGGAAAACAAAACAATAACAACTAAACGATTCATTCAGTAACGATATTCGTGTCATTCGATTACGATCGACATAATTTGTGTCACGATAATCGATTGTTTACCAAACGAGCATCTTTGGTAACTATCGCCTATTCATAATTATGGAGTACGTGGCATACTTTTATAAAAATAGACTATTTATTAGCGTGGTCTGCTTTTGGAAGTACCCACGAGGTTCGGGTAAAATGGGTAATCATGTTCCTTTTACTATTATGTTTCTGCCCCAGATCTTAAAATAGGGGTGATTCTGTTTCATTTGATTAGATAATCAGGGGCTTTACCACCACCTATTAAATGTAATATTATATTAATCTTACTTCACTTTCATGGTTTGATTCGAACGAACTGTTGTCGTCCACCTGTATATATGTAGGTATCTTGTAAGATAAATATGTATTTAGCCAGCCTAGTATGTTTATTCGTATTTTAGAACACATATATATTTATTTTTTAAAGAATATTTACAACCGAAATTACTAATATTCCCTCTAACCCCTCCAAATAAGTTTGGCTTAAATTAGGAGTAGGCTCATGTCGGTAGTTAATGGCCAGGATTTGAACCTGAGACGTTTCGATCGTAAGCGTAAGGCTGACTTCTTAACAACTAAGCTACTAATGCTTTTACAAGATTATTATTATTAAGCAAGTAGTAGTAAACATAATTTAAAACTCTAGAAGCACCGCAATACTAAACAATTACCGTGCTAGAAGCCTAAAATATTATTGTCTATAAATGTTTTGGCGTACGTTTTAGAACTGCGTTGTGACTTATGACTTGTACGTTTTACGATTTTCAACCTTTTTACATCTTTTCAGAAGTTTTAACGTAAGTATTGAAGCTTGTATGTACCTACCTAAATAAAAATATTTGCTGAGATGTGTATAAGTTAACCAAGTTAAGTACGAATTGAATAAAAGGTATTGGAGAAATCCAAGTGGTTAATAAAAGAACCTCTTTGTAGTACGAATACGCTGAGAATACCTTCTCGACATGAGATTAGCCTGAATTGCTCCAGATTTTTGTCTTATATCTGAACCATCAGCATTTTATAGCCTTACAGATACTTAAAAAGCAATAGAACTGTAATAAAACACTATTTTCTGTGTCATCAGAAAGTAGAATAATAATTTTAGATTTATATTCATCCTCTGTGGCGTAGCAGTAAGAATGCGAGTGCTGCGAAGGAGGCGGGGGTTCGATCCCCACTCAGTGTACATGTATCCATGAATATGGCTATTTGTATTAGTTTGGTCGTGCCTCGGAGAGTACGTTATACGAATCTATACAGGAAGTTGAAGCGCTCGAAAATCGACTAGTCTAGCTACAATGCTACGACGATATCACTAGTGGGTTGCGGAGGTCATAAGGCGGTTGCTTCCAAAAAAATATCGATTCAGTCAAACCCGTAGTTAGACAGGAAAATTGCGGAACTTAGACTCGGAGATTAAAGCTTCAAATATGACTGGAATTAACGATAGCATGAAAAAGGAGATGCCTCACATTTTTTTGCTCATTCATGTTCCATACCTCTGTACCATCATATTATATACTCGTGCATACAAACCTTCCTCTTCAATTACCCTATCTATTAAAAAAAACGACATCAAAATCCATTGCGTAGTTTTAAAGATTTAAGCATACATAGGGACAGACAGAGGGTAGCAACGTTGTTTTATACTACGAGTAGGTAGTGTTTTAATTCTGTCTAAATGGTACACAAAAATATACAAACGAAACACATTATGGGATACCTAACAAGGCATTTCAATATACATTTTAAAATACAATGTCTAGTAATGCTAATATTATCTCGATATAATATTTCCCGTTAAGTTCTAAATTGAATTCACTTCTGAAAGGATAAATTCTTGTTTAGTTGACAGGTACTTTGCGTCTAAATAGTATTATTTAAAATTATCCAATTATTTGTGTCTAAAAAGGGTAACTACAGACGCGAATAACTGTAAAATTTTAAGCTACCAATGTTTAAATTTACTTACTTTAAGTGAACTTTAGTGAACTGGGGGCAATACCCGCTTGTAACGTAAATACTAAGCTAGGGATCTCTAAGTTAGAAGCATTGTATTTAATAAGATTGTATCATTCACCTCGTACCGTCGCTGCTAAGTTTAAACTTATGTCACCGGTGCTTAACTAGATTAATTGTATATAAAGTCTGCAAGAAGGAGTTTTTGAGAAGTTGAACTAACTTTAACAGCAAGCAAATTTGAATTTAATTTCTTTTTTATTATACCATACTAGCCTATACCCGGTGAGTGTCGGTTTTTAAAAACCGCATCGTAATCTGTTCAGTAGTTTTTGCGTCCATCGCGGACAAACATAACCTTTTTACAATTATATAGTAGTATTTATATGGACTAGTTGATGCCCGCGGCTCCGCCTCGTGGATATAGGTTATCGCGCAGTGTAAAATATAGTCAATGGTACTCAGGGTGAATGTAGATTTTCAACGGTGAAAGAATTATATTTATACTTATAGTTTCAGATTTGACCACCTATACGCCTATACTATATTCTTGGTGTATACCAATACCATATTATACCATACCATATTATGCATATAAATTATTAACACTGAGCGGGCATCGAAATCGCGACTTCTGACGGAGCAATCTGCAATTGTACTCTTCACGGCCACATCCCGCATGGGTCCCTTCTTCCCTTTTGCAAATTGTTGAAGCATCGATTACGAATATTACGATATCTTACATACAATACAATATACTTGCCTTTTAACTCGATCTTGAAAAACTGTCACATCATTTAAATATTGTTTTTCAATAATATTTATTTTACGACACTAAATATTATTCAAACACTATGCAACCTGAAAGCTACTAGGAGGCGATTTGGCAGATATGGGCGAATATGCATTGCATTAATACGAGTTCATTCACCCTCAATGATGTATGGGGTAGAGGCGGCAACAGGTAGCATCCGTGGCCGTGGCCACAACAGGCTTTCAAGGTGTGAGTGCATGCTATCTCTTTCATTTCAACATTGAGGAAGGTATAGCCCAACGAATGTTCAAGATACTTCCTATATTGAACTTTATGATTATCTCAATACTGTTGGATATCCAGAGTTGTGACATATTTGAAATACTTGTATTTAAAATACAAATACAAAATACAAAATACGTATTTTGGATTTTGTACTTAAGTACTTTTTTTGAAAAGTATTTTGTATTTTATTTGAAATACTATTCGAGACGTATTTTGTATTTGAAAAATGCTTTGTAAAATACAAAATACTTTTTTATTCTTAGCTTCATTTTTCTGAAGCATTCCGCGATTCAGTAAAAACAAAAAATGCCCGCTAGTGGCGCAGCAGCTTCTATGCGCAAAATGAGAGATGAAACAAAATGCATATACTTCTTCTTCTTTTCTTAAAATGGCTTCTGCAGCAGGATAGCCGCAATTTTGCCAGTCTCTAGTAAATGTAAACTTTTATAAAATTAATGGCGAGACGCCAATGTCAAGTTTCAAATTTTAAAAAAGTCTTCCAGAGCCACGTTAGCCACGCCAGTAAATTCGTTTCCGTGTGTCCGCCCCCCACGAGATCAGGTAGACGATCAGGACGTGTGGTTGAATTTTAGGGGGCAAAAGAATAATGCATATAAAACCTGACCCCTCTTGACAATTCTCAAAGTCAGTGTTACGTTTTGCAGTGTTGACAGCTATTTCATTATTACTGTGTTGTTCGCTCGAAATGTCTTTAAAAAAATGCCAAAACAAATTGTATTTAAACAATATGCCGTGTAGGCTATAAGACATTATTTTAACGATTCGTATTTAAGTGATTATGAATGTTTAAATGACAAATAAAAATACAGAAATAGAAAAATATATTTATAAAAAACCAGTATGATTATGCGTCCACACAGACGCAACATGTCAGATGCTCTTTTTGAAGATTTTAAAAAAATAGAAGATCAAAAATTCTGAAAACCAGTAATTTTACCATAAAGTATTTTATATTTCAATAAAGTATTTTGAAAATACATATTTTGTATTTAGTATTTAAATACAAAAGTCAAAAGTATTTTGTATCTTGTATTTGAAATACTATATTAAAAAAGTATTTGCATTTTGTATTTAAATACTTTTCGAATAGTATTTTGTACATCTCTGTGGATATCATTTTGGCGCTACTCCCAAACGCATCACTACAACTCATGCTGTCCTAATAATTGAAAAGGGGGCGAAGATAAAGCGAGAGGTTTTTACAAAAAAAAAATCAAAGCCTTTTCGATTATTTCATGTCATCAATGAAATACTGCCATCCCTTTCTCCGCCTCCCATGAAAAGAACTCCACTTTCACGGAAAAATCTCCCCGCGCCATGAGTTTTGATACCAGGGGATCATGGATGTATAAGATATCGAACGAACGCATTGTGGGTGTTTGCGGAGTGCGGTTGTGAACAGCGGGGGGTGTGAGGCGAATGCCCGCTTAATTCGGGATACCAAGTTTACTCTGCAATTTTGTTACTTTACTCAAAGTAAATTAAGTTGTTAGAAGCTGAGTGCCCTTGAGATTGTTCCAACCGCTGGTATTCCTGCCATTATGCATAATTAGTACGTCTTATTAGCCTCGGTCTTATAGTATTTAACCACGAGTTAATGAATTACCTTCCGTGCACTGTGTGTTGTTTTAAGTTTAAAGTAACTTAATAAAATAATGTATTCCCTTATATAAATGTTTAATCTTTTCAGTTGGTTAATACAAAAGATTTTTTGGAAATTAATTTAAAAAAATGCTTTAAAACTCGCAAAGTGCACATGTGAAACGGGTATAGATATTTTTACTTTTTATTAGTCTCAATTTTCTATGTGAAATATGCACTTATGTGTTTTAAAAAAATGCAAATATGCATATCCGTATTATAGAACCCGTAACATACGTTAGTGCTCGCCGTAGATTTAGATTGCGACGTGTAGATTAGAATAGAATATTATTTTATTATACCTACAAGAATTTAAGCTGCCATCTGATTACCTCCCATTTTTTTTGATATTGCGGACATGAAGGTTGCCACGGATGCGAATAGGACAGTAAATATAAACAGCCGTTTGAGCAGTGCCCTTAGCACGAAAACTATCGAATTCGTAATGTAAAGGTATCAAGAGTACGCCGCATTGCGATTAGAGGGCTTCACGTACGCATAAATGTTCACACAGTAGGGAGGCCGCCTATCGTATTTCGTGCTAAGTGCACAGTTTCATTGCGCTTTTTCCGTGCGTGAAATCACTACGGAACCGATTAAAACGCACGTATTTGGGTCTTTAATTGCCGGCGGTGAGATAGTAGCCACCATATCCTTTGCACCCCGGCAGACCCGAGGCCCTCTCTTTCAACACGACGCCTTTCATCATTGATAATGCTGACTTCAGTTTACGAGACATCCTAATTTAGTAATCATAAGGTTTCCTAGATCTCTCAATTACGCAATAATTATTGACTACCAGACCAAACTTCACACGGAAAATTTTTAGTTAGCATTTATACTCCACTTCAATAATTTTTCTAACTTATATCTAACAAGACTATCAGACTGATTCGTAAACAAGCTTTATGTTTATTTCTTTCCTCCGGGGTACACAAATATTATTATAATTTCCCTAGACTATTCGGTACGTAATGAGTTTTGTTTATCATTAGTAGGAGTTATGTAACGCGTATTATGAAACAGGTATTTTGGAACTGGTGATAATTGACAGGAATATTTATGTCTTTCCAATATCACAACATGCACGTGATAGAACAATTTATTTTTCTAAAGAAAGAAAGATATTTTTATTACCTTGTGGTATGGATTCTAGGATGCCGATACTTAGATACACTTTTATTTTATTTACATACACGTTATACATAGAAACACTCGGACCAATGGAAATAGACAGTTTGCAATGAGCGGGAATCGACTCCGCGACTCTCACGTAGCAGCCGCATTCACTACCTTTCATTACAAGGAACATGGTTATAGTTTTTTCCGAGCGCAAATCTCTGTTTAATTCAAAGCTTGCATTTTGGTGCCCAGGTCTAGCCTATGTCCATGTTCAGAGGAATCAAAATCTGGACCCGTACCATGTACTCTAACAGGTCAATAGTTGAACGGCTGTCATACCAGCAACTACAAATATAACTTTGTAATGATTTATATTTATATGGCATTACCAAGTTATTTATGCAGTTGGTAGTATGACAGCAGTTTATGGTAGGCCTGCAAGTTTAAACATAATGTAATTCAAATGTCAATTGCCACATTATAGAATTTCATTCAAATTACACTGCGTTATTAGCACATTGCTTATTTTTACTTTTAACTAGCTGACCCGCGCAACTTCGTCTGCGTCTCCCCGTTTTTGCAACATTTTTCACTTCTGCTCCGCACCAGTCGGTTGTAGCATGATGTTATATACATGTAAACCTTCCTCTTTAACCATTCTATCTATTAAAACAAACCGCATCAAAATCCGTTGCATAGTTTTGAAGATTTAAGCATACAAAGGGACAAGAAATATAGGGACAGAAAACGCGACTTTATTTTATACTAGCTGACCCGCGCGACGTCGTCTGCGTCACCCCGTTTTTGCAACATTTTTCATTCCTGCTCCGCACCTGTTAGTCGTAGCATGAAGTTATATACATATAAACCTTACTCTGTAACCATCCTATCTATTGAAATAAACCGCTTCAAAATCCGTTGCGTAGTTCTAAAGATTTAAGCATACAAAGGGACAAGAAAAATAGGGACAGAGAACGCGACTTTATTTTATACTATGTAGTGACTATGTAGTGATAGTGATTATTAGACTTTATGCACAAGTACATAGGCGGACTTAATGCCACGGGCATTCTCTACCAGTCAACCAAAGGTGGTGCAGAGAAGAAGCAGAGAAGAAGTGAAACATTGTGGTTTTCCAAGCCGGTCTTGGCTACGACGACCACCTTTTGTTGTTGAACTGGTGTGGTTACTGACACTAATGCATCTATCCATGACCAATGTACCTAATTTCATTGGTGAAAATCCTGGAGCAGGTTTTACATGTGAGGACGTTATTAATTGTGTTATTAAGTAATGTCAGAATGCGGTTTCAGTTGGTCTCTCTTCGTACCAAGATCTCGCCTTCGTTGCTATTCAAATATTTAACATTTCTGTGCACCTTTTCCCTCCATTCAGAGCGCCCGTCAGCTTACGATTCCCATCCTACACCCTTTCGTATTATTGAAAGTATGAAAACACATAGACATGAATATTAATAGGTTTATAAAGTACTCTATCTAGGCCTAAAATGGTGGTAGAACAGCTACAAAATCACTAACGGCCTACATAACATAACATTTGAAATTACTAGAGAGGGGTATTTTTATTACCGCAGATTTAGGGCGCGTAGGGTTAAACGTTCTCATACCTCAATAAAGTTTGCAACTAATCGTAAAATTATGTCAGCTCGTCATAGTTTTAGTAGCGAAAGTAGGATACCCAAAAATTGTGTTTTTGATACTGAAAACGGTGTCTGGCCAAGGCTTTTTATGGGCCAAGAAAATATTGTAGTTTGAGGCTATGAACTCTACTATACTATATTGTTATGTAGTAAATAACCGCGGTAGCCTAGTGGTATGGGTAATGGACTGCTGAGACGAGGTCTTGAATTCAATCCCAGGTTTTACCATAGCACACCAATGACTTCGATGCTTTTCGAAGTTATGTGTGTATTTATCGCAGGTTTATAAGTCCCCGGTTAATGGCAATACGCTCGCCACCTATTACATTGGGACCTAAACATAAACTGGCGAAGTGTTGGCTAGCACCTCTGCCTACCCCTTCGGGGATACAGGCATGAGTTTATGTTATTTTTATATTTTGCATATGTATACATGTAACACATGAAACAGTGATGGGGTCTGTAGGGCCTCATCTGCTAGCCGGTAGACATATTGCACGTCTCCCGCGCGTCCCCAGCAAACAGTGTGAACTCTACAGAAGGATTTTATGAGGCAGTGGAAACGGGATCAGAAGATCATGTAAGTGGAGTGCCGGGTAACAGCTAGTTAGATATAAAATTAATGTAGGTAACATTATTACTAGATATTTTATTGCGTAACCTCAGATCAAAAATGTTAATCTTTTAGACTGAGTGCGTAACTTTGTTTTAATTAATATAATAAGAATAAATAATGCCGCAACATTAAGTCCTGGAATTTCTCACCAGAGCACGTGTTTCCTTCTTCCTACAGTCCCGGGTCCTTTAAGCGGGGCGTGAAAAAAAATCTGATGAGGCCGTCAAGCTGAGCTACAATGGTGGCACTGTACGTGTTTGTAATGGTGACCCTCTTTCATGAGACTTTGCTTTAGCTTAACATCTGGCGAGGTGAAGTCAAATTGACGTGCCATAAATAAAAATAAAAAACGTAAACATAAAGTTAATATGATAAGATTAACTTATAGAAATTAATATTTTCTTCGTCATGATGATATGATGTGATGGAAGCAATTGATTTGCTTCCAAGAAATATTAGGTTTGGTCTAGAAAGTGTATGGTAGCTCCAAGAATCCTCCTACGTGAATAATCGTATCCATTGTTACAAGATAGTACTTTAGTCTCTGTGATAAAGTGTTTTTCTTTTAAATTAAAAGATATTATTCTTTTTTAGATTGTTCCTGGATTATTCGTGTGCATTAAATTTGTTAATTCAAAACATCATTAAATCTATTTACTTCCACCTCCTTCCTTCTGTGGAGGAATTCCACGACACGTTTTAATTTAAATCTTCGTTTTGTTAAATTAGTATTTTATGTTTCATTTAATAATAATTTTTGATGATATCTGTAAAATATTTGTCATTAATAGCTTATAAATTAAATTAGACAAAAAATTTAATTCTACAACAATGTTCTACCTCCATAGTACAGAATTTATCATACAACTTTTTTATTTATAAAAAGAAGAGCGAAGCCTTTGCTCGGGCCCTCTCCGTGAGTAGAGACGCAGCCGTGAAACAAATTACTACACAACGACAGCAACTCAAAAATGCCGTCGATTTCACAGCAGAAGTTATATAAAAAAAAACCTTTTTGGTGTACTTTTTTAATATACATGTGCGCTGTTATTTTATTAGTTATTTTCTTGCTGAGGTTGAATGAAAAGTTGTGTTGCACTCCAGTGCAAAGATTTTTCGCCTGGTGCTCTTTTGACTCCCTCACTAACGCATATAAATAATGCTGACACACAGCGTTCCAGTCAGAACACTCCGAACCAGAGGTGGGTTCCCCCCTCATATATTTTCTTGTAATGAAATTCCGCCATGTAACCCTAATTACCCCGCGGCGGTGGTGCTAGGTGCATCTCCCCATATCGGGGTACTAGATAGGGACACCATGGTTCCCACTTTGGTGTAGGGGGGTCATCTCAAAGAGATGTCCCCGGGTCTGTCGGAGTGCGAGAGATATGTCTTGTATAATCTCACCTCCGGCAATCAAAGACCCATGGACGGCGTGCGTTTTGTTCGGTTCGAGTCCGACTTAATCACCTCCATCAACATTGGCGGAGGTGGTACCACTGGGGATTTTGCGCACGATAAAGAAAATAATGTAACCCCAACTACAATGTGCTAAAACAAATTATCACCTTGTTCTTGTTATGTCGTGACGTTATTATCAATGGAAATACGCGAATCCATAAACCATTATTAGTTATCGATGTTCATGATTGGAATCAGCTATGGGAGGGTCAAGGGTGATTTGATTAGCCTTAAGTGAATTGATTCCAGTAACCATTTAATTAACTTTTTAAAAACACTTTTGATACACGTGGAAGCTTAATAAAACTTATTTTTAAACATCACTACATAGTATAAAACTAAGTCGCTTTCTCTGTCCCTATATCCCTAATCCCTATATTGTATGCTTGAATCTTTAAAACTACGCAACGGATTTTGATGCAGTTTTTTTAATAGATAGAGTGATTGAACAGGAATGTTTATAATGTATATAACATCATGCTACAACCAACAGGTGCGGAGCAGAAGTGATATATTTTGCAAAAACTGAGTGACGCAGACGAAGGTATTAAGTATAATAAATAATAAATAAATATTCTAGGACAATCTACACAATGCCACCTAGACCCATGGTAAGCATAGCTTAACTAGTTTGTGTTGCGGGTTTCAGAATGCGGATAAACATACTTAGATACATATTTTTTTGTAAAGACATTATATTATACATAGAAACAGCCAGACCAATGCAGATGTTCATATTCATGCATACAAATATTTGCACTGTGCGGGAATCGAACCCGCGCCTCCTGAGTAGCAGCATGGTCTAGATACGCTTTAAAGAGATAGATATCTACAAACGTGGCTATTCTAAGTATATAATTGGTTTATAACTTGATTACGTCGCCACCAATCGGCTTTCAGCCTTGAATTTACAAAGCCTATCGTTCCAATTTAATTATATAACTTACCAAAGAAAAGACAATCACAAAGCATAGTCCTTCAAAATTTAATAAAAAGCCAAACCATGTTGAAACAAGCACAGTCGGTAAGGAAAAAGATTTTAGAAAGTATCTTTGATCTAAGTTTAACATTAAAACCGGGGCCATCTTATATTAACTTTGACGCTAATCTCGATCATTTACTCATTAAGCAATCTAGGTCGGAATACCACTCCCCTACCTCTATAAAAGGGATAGGCATGGATGTATTAAACACCCACATTTCGCCAACTATAATATTGCCCATTGCCACAAATCGGGCACTTTGTAACAAATGGGTTTTCCGAAAATAAATTCCTAACCTAAAATATTGCATCTAAATAAATTTGGAAAAAGAATTTTGACTCGATTCCTTGCTATGCGGTGTCATTCGTAAGGAAATTATTACGTGCTTAGCCGCACAAGCACTACCATTCAACGTCTTGAGAGTATTAGATGGCTATGGCCGAGAGTATTCATCTGTAATGCAACATTTGAGAGTCTGAATCAGTCTCCTACATCTCATCTAGGTTTTTATAGTGCCTATTGTTATTGGAAAACCGCGGTAGCCTAGTGGTATGCGACTGCTGAGACAAGGTCTCGGGTTCGATCTCAGGTAGGTATACCATGGCACACACCAATGACTTTACGATGCTTTTCGAAGTTAGGTGTGTATTTATCGCAGGTTTATAAGCGCCCGTTTAATGGCAATAGGCTCGCCACCTATTACTTTGGAACCTAAACACGAGCCAAATGTGGGTGCTAGCACCTCTGCCTACCCCTTCGGGATACAGGCGTGAGTTTATGTTATGTTATTGTTACTGACCTTCAAAGAGGAAACGTGTGCCTGTGTTTCATTCATGAATTAACAGGAGTACTATTAGTAAGCAAGTGCTTGGTCTATCTATGTCTGTCTATCTCGTACGCTTTAACGCTTAAACCACTGCACCGATCTTGATGAAATTTAGTATAAGGGTAGATTAGACGTTGGTAAAGTCTCTATTACCGACATCCATGTGGGCGGAACAGCGGTCGACATAGTACACTCTAACTCGCATTAAAATTAGTTTCATAATAATTATGTCAATGTGAGATTGGGGTAACCGGTCAGTTTCATTTCAGCGCTTTTCCACTTGTAGTAAATAAAGGTTTTTATGCCAACGAACCTTTATTAAATAAAATGTATACACGTGAAAGTCTAACGTTACTAATATTCATATCAAAACGTTTATTCTTTCATAAGTATTACATTAGGCTTTATTTTCTCTTATTCAAAGGATATTGTTCATAACAAAGCAATTACTAAATGTGTATACATAATGGTTTGTTTGGCAATTTCATCGTTTTTCGCCCACTCAAATTTACTTTTCTTTGGTACCTAAGTGAATAAAGAACAATCTAAAAGAGATGTAATGGCACTTACTTAATATAATAGTAAGTAGCAGTAGTAAATATAGGTGTATAAAGATTTATATTGCCGTTATTCATAAAGCTTTTTAGTATTTCGTTTTAAATATATTAGCTAGAGCCTTGGAGTCTCTCTGAAGGATAGAATTCGTAACGATATTATCTGAATAAGAACAACGTGACGTATATAATATAATGCATGAAACGTACACAATAAAAAGCACCATTGGCAGGTATACCGGCTGGCAGCGAAGACTGATTTAGACCCTGAAAATTTCGGTGGGGTCCCATACACCCATTTTCTACCTTCAGTCGAGGTAACTAATCAATCGCCACCGATTCATTGATCACAAAAAAATCTGTTCAGTCTTCTATTTACTATGAACTATTTTGTAAATACATAGATACCACAGTTAGAGAAAACTTCCAGAACTTTCTTCTAATAGAACGCTTATCTAAATCATTGTTGTGGACCATATTGTAATGACTTTATCTACTTGTTCAAACTCTTGAATAAAACATTCATTCTTCCAGTCACTCATTCATTGGCATTTGCCTATTTTAGTACAATTCTTTATCCATAGGCCGCAATGCACCATAAGGAGCAATCTACTCTTTAGTACTTTACTTACAGTTGTCGACATACCGTGATGCGGTTCAAGGAGCAATACGATTTCAACTTCTAACTAATATGCTATTTATATACTTAGACCTAGGTTCCAAACGACGTGGTTCGGCGTACTGGACAAACATAATGATGAGTAGTTCATACTCTTAGTAGGCCAAGCATCAAGGCATCATAACAAAAAACCTGATAGCAGTGTGGGTAGTATTGAATTTAAATCAGTTCCCCGAATATAACGTGCTTTCGTTTTTGTCTTGTACGAATTTGTATCATGTTTCTGAGAAAATTTCATACCATTATCAATCAGGGTTTGGCAAAACAATTATAGCCGGTATCTTTAATTACGGTTTTTTTACCTTTCTCAGATACGAATATCTTATATTTAGAGTCTTCCTAATATAAGGTATTTTTAACAAGGAAAGTACAGACACAGGATAAAAAGGCTTTTCGATAAAATTTGAGAGATAATGGTGAATAATTTTGAAGGATAATAAAAAATAAGGTTATCCAACAAATAATTAAAGTTACCAACATAGCATTATACCATTTTTTAGACTTTTTAGGGCACCAACTACTCGCCTCCTGCTTAGCAGTCGCGTTCACTACCGCGAGGCACTATAGGCGGTAATCAAGTGATATAAACTCGGCTATCATAG
This sequence comes from Pelosia muscerda, assembly GCA_963691645.1. NCBI lineage: Eukaryota > Metazoa > Arthropoda > Insecta > Lepidoptera > Erebidae > Pelosia > Pelosia muscerda. Next base: position 5,346,751 of record OY829118.1, read on the forward strand.
TGTTGAGAGAGTAGATATGAGGAGACTTCAGATGTTATCTTGTTGTGAAGGTTTTAAGTAGATTTTTTTTATACAACTTAGGTCGCAGACAAGCACGCGGCCCACCTGATGGTAAGTGGTTACCGTGGCCTATGGACGAGTGTAACACCAGAGGAATAACACTCGTGCCGCAACCCCTGTAAGACAGAGACATTCTGTGTCGTCAGCGCAAAAGATGTAGGATAAGCCTTTGGTTTTCCCACGGACAACACAAAACCTCTCTAGTGAGCTCTCTTCACTCTCTAGTGAGATCTTTCAGAAATGTGTCTAAGAGAATTACAATCTGTACCTGACCTCAATAAATGGAGCGATGCGAAGCAGATGACGATGATTTCTGAAGTTTATCATTATATATGGAATAAACATTATTTCCCGAAGTTTCTAGAAAAAATATTGTCTAATTATATGTATTGCAAAATTTCTCCTTAAATATTAAATATTCTAGGACAAGCTACACAACGTCACCTAGACCCATGGTAAGCATAGTTTAACTAGCTTGTGTTACGGCTTCTAGAATGCGGATGAACATACATAGATACATTTTTTTGTAAATACATACATATCATACATAGAAACACCCAGACCAATACAAATATTCATATTCAAGCACACAAATATTTGCACTGAGCGGGAATCGAACCCGCGCCTTCTGCGTAGCAGTCGCGTTCACTACCTCTCCTTATCGTGTAAATAGCTTAGTTTACCTTCAATAAGTGGAACATGACGATCTAACCTGACCCACATAGTCGTCCTCCGACCTACCTTGAAGATGTAAGACAGTTTTATATTACCCTAGCTTTTATATAAATCATAGTTACATTACATAGATATTCAAGAGTTGTTCAAGCATTGTGTTTGTTAGAAATGCGATTAGAATTTTAATTTCGTTGGAGAATTTGGGTTAAAGTCGAAAAATAATAATACATTTGATACATCACCGCCATCTTGGGTTTTCAGTTTGACATTCCGAACCCTGGATGACCCAGGGCCAAGTTCCTTGTCCCCCATGAGCGCGGGCCTGGGGGTAACGGGTGGAGCTGCCTAGCAGAAGCAGGCCACCCCAAACCCAGGGGCTAGATGGAGACACTATGGTCCCCACATTAGGGGAAGAGGGTCATCTCAACAGAGATGTCCCCGGGTCTGGTGCGAGAGATATGTCTTGTATAATCTCACCTCCGGCAATCAAGGACCCATGGACGGCGGCGTGCGTTTTGGTCGGTTCGAGTCCGACATAATCACCTCCACCGGTTTTGGCGGAGGTGGTATCCGTGGGGATTTTGCATACGATAAAAAAAGGGCCAAGTTCCTATTCAAACGAAAGTATTTTTAAGGACACAACAAATACAGGCACAGCTTAACGAGCCCCCATCAAGAGCTTGAGGGGTTAGACCGCGTAATAAATAAAATAAACCTCATGATGAGCTCTTCGAATTAGTGTCCTTCTCTCTTGTCATATACAAGAAAAACACTTACGGGTTCATATGTCACCCGCATATTGTGCAGAATATCAAAGAGAATACAACAGAATATTCCGTTAAGTGTCAAGCAGTTCGGCGACCCTTTCTTTTCCACACCATAAAGTTTTGAAATTCTTTAAACAAAATCATGTGTTTCCTTCTTCCTACAGTACCGAGTCCTTTAAGTTAAGCAATAAATGTAAAAGCATCTGATGAGACCGTCAAGCTGGGGACTAGATATCTACCATGTAACATCTCGTAGGTGTTTGTAATGGTGATCCTCTTTCCTGAGCCTTTGCTTTGAGTTTACCATCAGGCGAGGTGAATACAAATAAGGCGTTCAATGATCAATGTTAACAACTTATCATAAAGTGGACCGTATGCTTTTTTGCAGCATAATCATTGCAAAACATTTATTTATGAAAGAGGTAGGGTATGACCGTATCTCTCGTCTCAATTGAGCAGTCCGACGGCGGAAGTGGGTTGTCAGTGCAGAAACACTATTAACCTTTACTCCCCCCCTCGCTCTCACCTCCCTCCCCTCAAACAAGGTTGGCAGCTTAAGCGTAACGCCCCTGGCGTGACAAATATCTATAGACCACGGACACCAATTTACATCAGATGGACTGTGTGCTTGTTTGCTACCTAAGTGGTATAAAAAATAATTGTGCAACAAGTGTTACTGTAAATGAATGGACTTTATAATGTAAAGAACGTTTTCAAGTCTTGTAAAACGAAGATGTAAATCAAATTTAGATCGGAGAAAGTGTAAAGTTAAAATTTACAAACCTAGCAATGTTGGATAATAACCGCCTGTTGGATTATTAATAGTTTGACATAATCAGATGGCAGAGTGAAGAATTCTTTTTGTAGGAGTTTGATATGCAATCTTACAATTTACGATCGATATTATATCCATTTATGGAAGTAATCCTACAGTTTTAGACAGGATATGCTTGTGACTTGGCTCATAATATGTCCTACAGGAGGAGGTTAGGCTAACGTTCCCAAAGCCGAAAGCACATGGTAGTAGGTACTACGAGTACACTACATATTGGCATAAAAAATTACGATTTGGTATCTTGTTCATACCCTTTTAGTTTACATTGTTCACTCTGCATCCTATCAGTAACGCTAAATGAAACGATAATTTCATAAAAAAAACCATCACTACAAAATTTAAACCAATAGCGCCATAATGCGAGTTGAAGTTTTTTTATCAAATTATTGTTTCATTTAGCTTTACTAACACGATGGCGAGTAAATAATGCAAGTTAAACGGTATAAAAAGCTCGTATACCCTGGCAGTGGAAGCGGGTCCTCTCAAAAAAGATGTCCTCGGGTCTACCGGGGGGCGAGAGACCGGGACTGCCGGCAATCAAAGACCCAGATGGCCTGGGTTTAATCGGTTCGAGTCCGACATAATCACCACTGGTTTAGGCGGAGGTGACATCCGTAGGGATTTTGCGCACGATAAAAAAACAGACATCTGCTTACTATCAAATTATCTTATCTCTTATTCCAATAGGTACTTATGTACTTGTATTACCCCAATTATTGCCTCTGGGAAAACCATGGTAAGTAAATGACCTCATTGCATAATTTGATCATGTGCATCATACAATTTAAATTCAAGATTACGTATTAAATTCACGTATCATTGGGTTTTCCTTACTCTGCGTACATTGTTGTATGGAAAACAGTATACTAATCTGTAATCTGTATATTTTCGGTTTATACCTTTATCACATACACATACGCGCGCCTGCTATGTTAGAGTCGGGGTTCAATCCCCGCTCAGTGCACATACAGGAACAGATTATCTCAAAAAAGATGTCACCGGGCCTGCCGGGATCCAAGAGATATGTCTTGTATTATCTCACCTCTGCAATCAAATGCCCTTAGACGGCATGCGTTTTAGTCGGTTCGAGTCCGACATAATCACGTCCACCTGTTTTGGCGTAGGGATATCCGCCCGGAAAAAAAAGACTATACTTAGGCCATTGCTGTTCCGAATATCGGTGATATCCTTTCTGCCGCTTGAGAGTAAATCAGTAAGAAACATTTAAAACTTACTATCAGGTGAGGTGAAGTCAAATTGACGTATCCTAAATAAAATAAAATAAACACTCTTAATAAACTTTCACAATAAAAACATTACAGTAGTGTTAAAGTTTGACAGTCTGAAATAACTTTAAAGCTTAAAGAACTTGCTAAGAGGACCGAATTGTTCGTTGCCCCCACATTGGCGAACAAAGGAACCTTCTTAGAAGCAACTCTCTAGAACATTAAGCGCATCGAAAGTAGAAACTTAACAAGTAATCTATATCTTGTACCCACGCATACATTACCGAAGTGTACAACATAATAGGTTATACTTTCTGTCATAATGAACGAAGAAGTTCGTAATAGGTTGGTGAATACAGCCTTCGTAACAGTACGTAGGCTGGTAAGACATATTAGAGACGCGGAGACGACGCTCAAAATAATAATCATTTGTTTTAAACAAAGCTTGTTGGTGTCAATGTACTTGAATAACACGGGTTTAGAAGTTTTTGTGTAATAATTACGCGGGGTTTCTCTACAACGAACATAAAGTACATACATGCAAGTAATCACTTTATGGGTTTATAATGATGACCCTCTTTCCTGAGACCATGAGACTGTAGGACTGGTTTTCTGTAGGGCGGAGTACTTCCCCAGTCGGACTGCTCGATTAGGACGGGGAATACCGTCATATATTAACCCTCTTCTCGCCCATCGCCGTAGCATCCCGATCTATCTAAGACCCACAAAACCACGTTGGTACAGTGCACAGAAAGAGAATGTTTTGTTTGCAACGTGATTGTGTCAAGATACATACTTATATGCTGGTAACTATATCTACTTTTATTAATTGCTACCATCAACCAGAACTACGTAGTACTTTATTTATTCTATGTCAGAATACTGCAATAACTCGATTAAAAATCAAAAGGTTGACTTGTCAATCAAACTGTGACCACAGTTTCAACAAAGTAGTTTATAAATAATGTTAGTATACCTAAATGTTAACGAACTACACTCAATAATAATTTATTTCAATGCCAAGACCTTTAGTCACTATACAATATCATAGGACACGTGTATGTATGTAGATAATCATTGCGATCCAATATCATGACTGACTGCCTCGCGGCTCAGTGGGCGTAGCATGCGCCGTCTGTGCACGAGGTTATGGGTTCGATCCCTACACAGGACAAAAAATGTGAGATCCACAAATAGTTGTTCTGAGTCTGGGTGTACTTTGTGTCCGTTAGTTGTATGTTTGTACAATCCCTCGCGATACAGGGCTTGTTCCCTAGTGAGGGAGTTGTCCTTTTTAAAAAAGAAAAAAAAAATTACAGTAATACCTATAGGTTTGCGTATCAATATCGCCAATCATTTCTTTTTATTTTATTTAGGACACGTCAATTTGACTTCACCCCGCCTGATGGTAAGCTCAAGGCAAAGTCTCAGGAAAGAGGGTCACCATTACAAACACGTAAAATGTTACAATGGTGGCACTCAGCTTGACGGCCTCATCAGATGCTTTTTCACGGCCCGCTTAAAGGACCCGGGACTGTAGGAAGAAAGAAACACATGAGCTGGTGAGGAATTCCAAGACTTAATATTGCGGCAAGACTTATTGGACAGGGCAAAGATTTTTCTCCTTAGATATACAAAAAAAAATGTCAAAGTACCCATCTGACGGCTACAGACTCGCCTCCCAAAGCGTGGGACCGAATATCATAGGTAGTTGACGAAATGTGGGTGTTAACACACAATACTTGCCCATACATGCATTAATAGTCGTTATTTTTTTATTATACACGGTGATTTTATAGTGGTTTCGGAAAAAGAATATTTTGTTTCACACACAGTTTCGGTAGCAAAATCGACTGGAAGTTTTAATTTTGAAAAAAAAAAATAGTTTATGTATGGTAATAATGTGCTGGTGAACAGAAAAATGTATGGGACGTGTAAAAAAAAAAATTTTTTTGCCAAATTAGGACTTCCTTACGATTTTACTATCGAAATTGTGGCCAAAATCTTTTTTTCCAAAACCACTATGAAATCAACCGGTATAGATAGACACAAGTAACCGAAATTATTATACATATATACAAATAGATATATACAAAGCTAGGGTAAAAAAACACATATATACAAAGCAAGGGTAAATTACTTTAATTTTTTATGCCGAAAAAATAAAACCCGAGGCACAGCTGCACTAGGCGCATCCTAGTGTTATCTAATTGTGTTTTAGACAGCATCTCGTCGGTAGATGATAGTGTTGCATGTAAGAAAATTACAAATCGCACGCGACATGTAAACAATGGAACTGCAATTTTTTTCTTAAACTCATACATATTCATAAGTTTACTAATTAAAATTACAAGTTCATTTCGACCTTGAAACAGGTTTATAAACACAACCCTTCTATAAAAAAACATAAAAAACATTTATCGTAATATTTTAAAGTTCAACCGAACCAATTATCATCAAAAAGTATAAAACTATGAACAAAAACATCCAAAAAGTGAATCGACCGTGACAGGACTCGAACCTGCAATCTTCGGATCCGAAGTCCGACGCCTTATCCATTAGGCCACACGGTCCTTGGATACGTAGCCAAAATAGGTCATGCAATTACGCAAGGCAAGCCTCCCGCGGGTTACGTCACCTCTGACATCACGAGGTCATTCACCTCAATGTTTGCACGGCTTTCCGATAATTGCGTTTTCGTATGTTTCGTGATATGACTGTGTATGTAAATAATACGATTGTCGCCTAGTTCAAGGTCATCTAGTTATATTAGCGCGAGATGTTTGATGACCGACTTGCGTACCTAGGTGTAGGAAATCACTGGATTATTAGTGAGTTTAAATTTTATAGAAGAAGACATTAAGAATTATAGGAGATAAATAAATATTATTTATGACGGAATGTTATATCAAGAGGGAATGCCCCGCTGTTTTCGATTGCTAGCCACAAGCACAGACTAAATAATACTACCTAGATGAGTTAATTTGTGTCCCATAAAGTACAATGCTCTAAAGATGTTATACCTTTATACTTAATTATCAATCCAGGTAACTGCTGACTGATAATATAATAGGCTATTATTAAAAATTTCAGCTTATTTTTACTATTATTTTTGATAATAATGACGAATATTATCTAGGTAGGTATATAAGGCGTCATTTATAACTATAACGCAATATTATGAATATAAAAAGAACATTTTCTTTCTACCTTTCTTTTTTTAATTTTTTTTTATTTAGGTTACGTTAATTTGACTTCACCTCGTTTGATGGTAAGCTGAAGGCAAAGTCTCAGGAAAGAGCGTCGTGCGGATGTCCCCACGGTTACCCCCGTCTTACAGATACGCGATGAATGTTCCACGCAGGCGCAGCCACGCGCAATAGTCATGCAGTATTTCAATACAAAACATTCTATAAATTACCTAATAGGACTGTTCAAAAGGGTTTGCAGTCAAAATTACGTTTTATTGGTGCATTAAATAAATTCCGATAAAATCTATTTTGCGCATTGAAATATAACATTTCAATGCGTAATTTAAGTATTAACTTCCTACAAATAACACATAACTTATCAAAATTTTATCACATAAATTTTCAAAATGGCGTCGTCGTTACAAAGTTATTTTCTTTACTTTATGTCATTGGCGTGTCATGAACCGATTTTGAATTAGGTCAATGAGAGAAATTATAGTACTCGTAATTTATCTATTGTTGAAATGATCGAACACAAATCCAATGTTAATTTAGATAAATAATTGTGCGCACGCTTCTTCAGAGGATCTATAGTTTAATATTGCATACTGTTTTATTCACTTTATACAGATCATAGACCATTTGGTATGATTAGACAAAATAGGTTCGATAAATATATTCACCTAAAAATAGAAAAACCCGCTGAGTTTCTTGCCGGAGTCTTCTCAGGCCGAGGCCGCGTTGCGAACCGGCGGTGGTCAAATTGCTCAGTAATTTATAATAAAATATTGTTGATATTGACGTATTGTAAGTGCCATTTATTGGTTTATACAGAATAAATGATTCTTGAATTTAGATTTTTGATTATGAAATTTTTTGACCCTATTTTGTCCAAATTTACCAAATTTAAGCGTCACCGTCGTAGTCGGTAGCTTAATTTATGGTTAAGGAGTCGGCCTATGGATGTTTGCAACACCAGGAACATCACATTCGTGCTGCCAACCATATAGAGAAGAGGATTGAAGAGGAGAAGAGGTTGAGTTCGAATATTCTAAATATTTCAGGACAATCTAGGTACTCAACGTCACCTAGACCCATGGTAAACATAGCTTGTGTTACGTGTTCTAGAATGCGGATAAACATTCATAGATAAATTTTTGTTTTGTAAATACATACATATTTTACATAGAAACACCCATACCAATGCGGATATTCTTATTCAAGCACGCAAACATTTGCACTGAGCGAGAATCGTACCCGCGCCTCCTGCGTAACAGTCGCGTTCACTGCCGCTACGCCACGGAGGTCGTCTATTTTACGCGCGTAAGTGTGTATGTACCTATACAGAGTCCCTATTAATTTTCTTTAAGTTTATGATTGGCAAATGGGTACCGCCGGCTATAAACCTTATTCCGAACTTTTCAACAGCCCTTGGAGCATTATATAATTTATTTTTAGTCGTCTTTTTCTTTTATGCTTAGTGAACTTTTATTTCTACTATGACCCTATCTACCTACATAACCTACAGGAGTTCATTGACCTTGACATCAATACGTTATCGATTTAGGATTAAATCGTTTTTTAAACTAATAACCAATCTGTACCCTAAGTTTCACCTATCTGTAGGTCATGATTGAACATTAATTACGTTCTATAATGAGACGCACTATCATCGTACAAGCCGGCCTGTACCTCCCAAGGCTTGCTGATAACCCCAAGACTTCCCGGTCACGGGAATATTCCGATTGTTTATTTGTTTAGTTCAAGAAATAATGTTTCTTCTCTTGTTTCGTGATAAAATAGCTATGTGTGCAAATAGGTGTAATTATCTATAATATAAAAATAAGATGGGTTTTCCTTCCTGACGCTATAACTCCAGAACGCACGAACCGATTTCCACGGTTTTGCATTCGTTGGAAAGGTCGCGGGCTCCGTGAGGTTTATAGCAAAAATATTTAGGAAAAATTTCAACAGAAAAGCGGGAAAATCATTTTTCACATGGCAAAACGGAGTTCGCCGGGTTTGCTAGTTTCTTATATATCTGTACCCAATCAAAAATATTTGCAAGTATAAGAGGTACGACATGATGGTATCTTCCGTCCCAATTGAGCAGTTCAACGAGCACCTTCGCCATACAGAATACCGTGGTTAATAATAACTATGTGTTGTGTTCCCGGTGTGATTAGGGTTGCCTTGCCAGAGCTCATTGGACAGGTTTTCTGTTGTTGGTGGGAAGACTAAAGGCTTAGATTGACTGCTCTGTAGTGGTATGACTCCATGTTTTGTTTTTTGCGCTCACTCTTAACTTTCACCCCTACCTCCCTTCTACAGGATCAGCAGCATGAGTGAGACACTCTTGGTGTTAACTGCAAACGTCCATAGGTAACCACTTTTCATCAGGTGGACCATGTGTTTGTCTGCCACCTAAGTGCTAAAAATATATAATATAAGCTCCTGGTCTTGGACGATGTGATACTTTTTGTAACTGTCATATTGATGACATTAAAACATGATAGTTACGATAATACAGAAGTAATATCAAAGTAAAATAAACACGCACGTCGCCGTCGCTACCGCTTGACCTCCCAACCCCGAGTATCGGTTAAACTAAAACTTAAGTGCCACTATGTACCTCTGAATTGTAAACAAAATCTTTTACGTTTTAAAATCCCTACCTTTTATTTTACACAATTATTATTAGCACAGTTTATTTTTCATTTTAATTTACAAGAACTAATACATAAAACTCTACTTATTAGTGTCTTGTGTCATTCTACTAAACGAAAAGTAATTTAAGTTTAGAAGTCTTACCAACTCAAAGAATTAAAATGATTATTTTTTACAAAGGCAATCTGTAAAAAAATAATTAAATATTACACGCTTTATAGGTTAGACAAGCGTAAGGGAGGCTACACACCGAAGCAGTATTATGCTGTACATGCAGCGAATTGCTAAGAAAAATGTCAAAATCAAAAAGAATTTACTGTGTACAAGGTGGACCAAAAGAAAGCGCCCTATTGGAAGATGCTCTTATTTTTGCAAATGGCGGCCAATATCAAATCTATTTTGACATTTTGTCAATTAGACAGATCTGTTTCCCAAGAACGCGAAATAATCGTATCTATTTTTTGCGTCAATTCGACTGTGAAGTTGGTCGTCCAGCACCGACTGCTCAAACACTGCGCCATTTCACCACCACCCTTAAAGAGTATGGGACCACACGAGACGCTGCCAAGAGTGGCCGGCTCCGGAGAACTGTTCACGCTCGAGGACGCCATATTTTTTTCAACGACGCCGCTGGTCAAGCGACAACTATGGACAGTGCGCGCTATAGGGCTATGTTTTGCTGCTTTGGTGTGTAGCCTCCCCAATACAAGGAGACTGAAGAACGCTAGGATAAGGTAAACAAACCTGTTATGGGCACTCCGTGACTTAATAAAACACACTTTATGGCCTAGTGTTAATGGTGAAGGTAATTTAAACCCTCACCAATGTAATGTAGCATTTACTTTTTAGGGTTCTGTACCTAAAAGATAGAAAACAAAATTGAAAGGTAACTGAGCAACAAATTAATACAGTTATTCGTTAATTTTCATTCGAGGCTCGTAGCTCTTGACGTAGGACTTGACGGTATCTCCCGTCTTAATTGAGCAGTCTGAATACCTCCGCTCTACAGAATAACGCGGCTAATAATAACCTTGTGTTGTGTTCCCGGTGAGTAGGGTAGCTCACTTGAGAGGTTTTATGTTGTCAGTGGTAGGGCCAAGGACTTAAATTGTCACCACTACTTATGTGATGGTATGAAACCCTGCTTTATCTTCTACACTGACAGCACAGAAATTATTTTAACCTTTACCTCTCCCATTCTCCCCTCTCACTCCCTCTCCTCCTTCCCTCTACAGGGTTGGCAGCACGAGTGTAACTCCCCTGGTGTATTCAAGTTCAAAAACTAAACACCCGATATAAAACGTATGCCATTTTTCCTTAGAATTATTTTGTCTAGTACGAGATTTTGTTGGGTAAAAATTGAACCTTGTCAGTAGACTCCACTGTTTATCTGTTTGCTTGTATCAGATAAACTAAACAGATTTCGCAGATGATAAATTAAACACAGAATAAAATAAATAATTAAGGGGATTTGTATTCAATTAACGTGATTTGAAAGGTGGGGGCAGGGGGAGGGGTCTAGATAATGTGTGTAACCCTTGTGTGCGAGTCTAACTCGCACTTGACCGTTTTATTCTTTGTCGTCTCTTTCATTGTTACTGCTACTACATTTCTTACCGTGCTAGTCGTAAAGGCGTCTAAGGGATGGAAGATGTGTTGTATTTTAACATTGGCCAGTTAATCTTCATTTGATTCAAGCTAAGCTAAATCGTTAGTGTAACGAATGGGTCGGTAGTGCAATGACTAGGATTCCAACGATCGATCGTAAGGCCGACTTTTAACCACTAAGCTACTGACGCGTCGCTATGCAACTATTAGGTAATCTGTGGCTAAGGCCGCTAAGGTATGATTCCGTTGCTGACCGCATACGACAACTGCAGAAGCATGCAGCAGACGATGTGTCGTTGTTGTTGTGCAGAAGCATGCAGCAGACGATGTGTTGTTGGTATGGGTAATGGACTGCTGACACGAGGTCTCGGGTTCAATCCCAGGTTTAACATGGCACACCAATCACTTTTCGATGCTTTTCGAAGTTATGTGTGTATTTATCGCAGGTTTATAAGTGCCCGGTTAATGGCAATAGTCTCGCCACCTATTACATTAGAACCTAAACATAAACTGGCGAAATGTGGGTACTAGCACCTCTGCCTACCTCTTCGGGGATATAGGCGTGAGTTTATGTTATGTTATAATGAGTGTTCAATGTTCGTGCCCAAATAATTGGCCAATAAGTATTTTTTAAGAGCAACCAATGTTAATTTCATCTTTCTTCAACCAGTTGAGTTTAACTTATAGCCTTCTGGTAAAAAATGTATTGCAAAAATAAAACCATATAATATAAATACACATTTATACACCTATACATAAAAAAATTTAAAAAAAAAGCTTTTCCTTATTTTTTTTTCATGCCAATATGTTGTGTACCATGAGTACTACCAGGGGCCTTCGGCTTAGGGAGCGTTCCCCTTACACCCTGTACCTATTATAATAGTTTGTGTTGAAGTGGGCGAAGAGCTCGTGGACATCACATTATATTGTCATTAATGATTGAAGTTAAAATAAATTTAAATACTTTAATATTGATGTAATGTAATTACCATTGTCATTAATGATTACAATTAAAATTAAGTTATATACTTTACCTACTCTATTGCTCGCAGCTGGCACGTGCGAAAACTCTTCATACAATCAAATATTCCATCAAGAACCAAGCGTTTCGGTTAGTCCTTTCTCTGCCGCACCATTAAGTCCTGGAATTCCTTGCCGGCGCACGTGTTTCCTTCTTCCTACAGTCCCGGGTCCTTTAAGCGGGGCGTGAAAAAGCATCTGATGAGGCCGTCAAGCTGAGCGCCACCATTGTAGCACTGAACGTGTTTGCAATGGTGACCCTCTTTCATGAGACTTTGCCTTCAGCTTAACATCAGGCGAGGTGAAGTCAAATTGACGTGCCATAGATAAAAAAAATAGCCTATCACAGTTCACAGCTGGAGCCTCTCACTATGTTGGGATGCTTTGGCCTCCAGTTTCCACGTTGGCTAGACGGGTTGGTACACGGTTTCATTTCGAGTATTCCTTCTCCCGCTGTGATTTTGTCTGCTTGAATGACCGTCACCCAAGAACGCGGGCCTGGGCGTGACGGGTGGAGCCGCCTGTCATCTTAGCAGAAGCAGGCCGCGATGGCGGCGCAAATTGCGCCAACCCGGTGGCTAGACGGGGACACTGTGGTCCCTACACCCGAAGAGAGTAATCTCGAAAGAGAGGGCCCCGGGTCTGGTGGGGTGCGAGGGATATGTTGCTACTATCTCACCTCCGGGCAACTAGAGACCCAAAGACGGCATGCGTTTTAGTCGGTTCGAGTCCGACATAACCTCTCTCACCGGGTCCGGTGGGATTGGTATCTGTGGGGATTACGGGCACGAAAAAAAAGTTATATCGTCTGCGTATTTTTCCGTTTGTCGCCTATTCCCTTTGGACTTAGGGTGATGATATATTTTATACGTCACCATACGGATATAGTATTAGTTATTATATAAATGACTATATCATTATTGTTGTAAAATACTTATATTATGTCATCAGCCCTTAACCTTTAGCTCTTCAGATAAAAAGTATTTTTCCGGTACATTATCGTTAACAATTTAACTACCTACTCGTGTGGTTTCCATTGTTCATTAAGTGTGTAGTATAATTAAGTAATTTATTTTAACAAATCAACTAGGTATAATTAATTTGATAATACTTATGTCATGGATATCGCGAATATGTTTAACAATTATTTGTGCACACGAGTACACTTAAATATAACATAACATAAACTCACGCCTATTTCCCCGAAAGGGTAGGCAGAGGTGCAAGCAAAGCACCCACACTTCGGTAGTGTTATGGCCAATAATATAATCGAACCCGGGACCTGGTAACCATTATGTAGGGTTGATCCTCCTAAGATCCCGACGTTGTAATTACTATCTTCATTTCTGAAAAAAATCGAGGGTAATTGAAAACACGGGAATCAAAACTAAACCAAATAATTAGGCAATATTATGATGTAATTAGTCACATGTTCGCGATGCGTGAGTTTTGTTTGTTTCAATGTCAACATGTGTTTATACCAAATAATTAATATGTAACGAAAACTCGGTAAACTATTAAATTCAAAACAAGTTAGTACTAACTAATAAGAAACCGTACAAATATAAATTATGCCTAGGTACTTACATGGTATTACTTTCCTTCATTTATTTCATTTTAAACAAGTATGTATTTTTCAAGATGGCGTCTGAAACTTTACTAAATCTACCTTCAGCGTAAAGTTATCCTAATCCATTATCAACTTTGATAGCAAATAGATATGACTATATCTCACGTGTAACTTTTACTGTAGAAACATTTACGTGTAGTAACGTCAATGTTTCTACAGTAAAAGACATTATAAATTCTGTAACGCGCTAATGAAGTAATATGTGTGTCTATTTACGCTGGTAATAATAAATAAATAATAAATAAATATTCTAGGACAATCTACACAACGCTACCTAGACACATGGTAATCATAGTTTAACTAGCTTGTGTTACGGGTTCTAGAATGCGGATAAATATACAGGTTTTTTTTGTAAATACATACATATTTTACATAGAAAAACCCAGACCAATGCAAATATTCATATTCGAGCCCACAAATACCCTCCGCGCCTCCTGCGTGGCACTCGCGTTCACTACCATTCATCATCTACTCATAAACTAATCACCATCATCCTTGCGTTAGTCTCGAACGCATCCGAACCTCTCACCTCGGAGACCGGGTTCCGCTTTCCAGCCTATTCTCTTACACTTCACACGGTCTTGTGCATTCATAGTGGCTAGTCTGAAAATTGCAAAAGTATGTTTGCAATTTTTTTGCACGTTCGTATGTGCGTTCCAAAAACATGCTATGTTGTGCGGGCTGCCCAATCATTCCAGACAAAACAACAGTGAGTCTACCTTGAAAAGTGCTACTTACGTTTGGTAAAAAAATAATCATGACGCTACGCTAAATGATATACGTTTTTATAAATAAGTATGGGTACGCTCTTTAAAAGATTTTGAATTCATTGAAGGACGATTTCCCAATATCCTACGTTAACGGTATCCCGATTTATACTTTGAATCTCTTTACATTTTTCACACTCTTTACATACTTACATATTATAGATGTATGTATGGGCAACTCCAAGTGTACTAATTGCAAACAAGAAATAAAACCTTGTAGAGAAACTTCTTAGTAAATTATAGAATGTATCATTATTGCATAACAGCAAACTTAACAAGTTTCGCTTTGTCGTTAACAACTTAATTATAATTATTATGTTAATAACTTTAAATGGAAAATAAATAAAACAAACCAATTTTAATAAATATAATAAAATTCTTATTTAGGAACTAGTTTCGAAACTTGGTTTCGTACATGGCCGAAGGGAAATCAAAAACGCAATGCCGTTGTCCATCCGTATTCCGACTCACTTCTTGGTGTGCAGTACTAGGCTATCAGAATTATAGAAGAGCTCTTTATCTGGCTATAAAATATTTACAACTCATTGATCTTTATTTATACGCAGCTAAGGTTCACTCTCCTATACTTCACAGATGTCACTATTCTAAAAATAAGCGTACTACGAACAACTTTTTGTGAAGTAATAAAGATCACATTCGGTTGTTTCTATGTTACATGTTGTAAGTATAGAACTACTGTATTGTTTTTCTGCATTCTTAGTACGTTAGTTACATGTTTTCTCGTGAACGTTACACCGGTTACAGTGTTGACATCGTCCGGTTTTGTTTACATCAACAAAAATAACTTTTAAATAACCTTCAAAACAGTATTAAGTTTTATGTAAACTTTGTAAAGCGGTATGATTATGTTTAGTAGGGTGGGTCTATTTATATTTTAATAATGTAACTAAATGCATAAACTTTATTATCAAAGGAAAAGAACGGGGTCCAAAAAGAACTTAAACTGGATAGAATATAATATAGGATGTATTAGAAAATTCTTTTAGGGGAGCCGCTGCTTGCTTACCACTTAAATGGAATAAACAAGTTCCCAGCAAAGGAATATCAATTTGTAGCTTTGTTGTTGAATAAAGCAAAAGATAAGGAAACAACAATTTTACTTTATTTTTAAGTTATTTTGTCAATCAATCAATCAATTAGCCTTTCACAGCCCATTGTTGGACACAGGTCCCCCTCAAACTTTGGTCTACTGTTTCAACACTAACCAGATGGGTTGGTGCAGGCATTCAATTTCGAGTTTTCCATCTCTCGCCGTGATATTTCGACTACGTATTTTTCCGATAGTCGCCACTCACGACACTCGTCGTATGAAATCCGGTGGTGATATTCTTTCTCAGTCACCACACAGATTTTGTGCTAAATGAAAAACTTTATAAGTGCCTGGTTAATGGCAATAGGCTCGCCACCTATTACATTGGGACCTAAACATAAACTGGCGAAATGTGGATGCTATCACCTCTACCTACCCCTTCGGGGATATAGGCGTGAGTTTATGTTATGTTAGAATACGCAAGAATGCTCGTTACAAATGAGTGCAGTTACAAATGGTTTTACTATCGCCTACAGACAAATAAAGATATTATATTTATGCCGCCATATTTAAGCAGCTTCAAACTAAATCAGTTCATTGTAGGTAATTATGTGTAACCTTGTGTAATCTAAGTGTGACGGAACTATTTCTCTTATCAGTGTTATAGACGCAACAGCGCACGTTACAACTACCTAACCTACACAGCTAACAACCTTATTCTTCTAATTAGGTTGGTTGGTCGTCCCCGTTTCCTAGAAAACATAATAGATTGGCTCTTATATTAATGGAGCAGATGTTTATTTACGTGTAGATAACTATCACTTACATATATTGGGGCACGTTTTTAATATCCCTTATGTGGTACAGTGCAATTAGAGATTTTCCCCCCCGCCAGCTCCGGTTGGGGAGGTTATGTCGGACTCGAATCGACTAAAACGCACGCCGTCTTTGGGTTTTTAGTTGCCGGAAGTGAGATAGTAACCAACATATCTCTCGCACCCCGGCAGACCCCGGCCTACTCTTTCGCGATAACCGCCTTAAGTAGACAGCCCTGCTGATGGGAAGTGGTTACTTTGGCCTAACGACATATGCTATACCAGGAGTGTAACACTCGTACTGCTGACTCAGTAAGAACCTTCTGATGCTCTTCTTGAAAATCCCCTTTTGTAGTCACTCCAAAAACAGCAGCACGAAGATCAGGCCCCAGATTCTAAGTGAATGTCTTTTAAAATGTATTAATTGTATGTGAGACAGAGTTATTTAGAGTTTATTTTTTTTTGTTTAGATTTATTTGGGTAAGCAAACGATAACACTACACAATATTTACCTGAATTAATATTTAATAAGTACATACTTATGAATTATTATAATTGCGTTACCTACCACATTTACCGTTTTAGTAGGTATGAGATGGAGAAACCGATTGCATTACAACAAAGAGAATGATAAAATCTCAGACGAAAGAATAAGATCTTATTCATTTCGTCTGAGAATAGAATTATTTTTTGTTATTTTGTTGTTAGATTTAATGTCAAATATGCATCATATCAAAACATATAATCCAATTCATTAAATTAATCACCCGCCTCTGACCGCTCCCAGTGCAAAGTAGCCTTCACACTTACCGCGTTTCCTCGCTAGATTGCGATGGCCAGCCTTTGTACCAGGAACTATCGTGAACGGAAGTCACCAGTCGACTCTATAAGTTTTTTTTCCCTATTTCCCTTACAAGGACCTATGACGGAGGTAGGTCATGACGGTATCTCCCATCTTAATTGAGCAGTCTGACTGGGGAAGTACCTTCGTCCTACAGAACATCGCGGCTAATAATAACCTTTTGTTGTGTTTCCGGCTGTGAGTAGGGTAGCCAGAACTCACTGGAGAGGTATTGTGTTATCAGTGGGATGACCGAGAAACCTTTTTTGCCTTCTGCACTGACAGCATAGAGACTCTCCTAACCTTCTCCTCTACGCTCCTTTCCCTTCCCCCTCCTCCCTTCCACTAATGTTTAAGTAAGTGAATATCTGGATCTCAGGCTGGAGGCACGTTTCGAAAGAGAGGACCCTGGGTCTGCCAGTGTGCGAGGTATATATCTCACCTCCGGCAACTAAAAACCCAAAGACGGCGTGCTTTTTAGTTGGCTCGAGTCCGACATAACCTCTCTCATCGGCTCCGGGGTAATTGGTATCCGAGGGGATCTCGCGCACGAGAAAAAAAACGGCTGAAGGTGCGTTCTAACCATCTTCTTTATTAAAATGCGGGTGTTTTTTTATTAATTTCAGTAGGCTCGCGGCGTTGTCAACATAAAATAAATAATACCAAATATATCGCGATACAATCCGTACAATATGGTTTCATTTCCACAAATTGACATTCGCATTCGACCATTGACATTTGCGTAAACAGTAAAATAATCAGATCGTTGTTATGCCTTTCACAGCTCACTCCTATCATTATGTATAGGTATATGTATATATTGCATATTAGGAAGCTATTATGTTAATGTGTTTGACTTAAGTATTATTATTATTTTCTTCATGTGATAATATGATGTTGAACACCAAACTGCCCAGAAACTCATTTCCACTCCTCTTTCTCTCCGTCCTAAGGTTGCCTGTAAGAGATTGCCGCAGAGCGATAAGGCCGCCAATTGTATTTACCACGTGAAACATTTTCTCTGTGTTATACTATTCTATCCTTGGTGTACAATAAAGTCATGTTATTATTATTATTATTAAATGTGTAACCATTCATACAAGGCGCCCAGTTCACAATCTCCACTCGTAAATCTCTTCAGACAGTCAGACAGACAGACTTGACCTATTTATGTTCTAAACTTGTTGTTTATTAATAAGTATCGTTGTTTGGCTTATTATATTAGTTAATGGTGTATACATTAGTTCATATCTGTGAAATTATACAGATTCTATCTTGCGTGAATGAAGTGCTAGCCATAGTCTTAGTAGACAATTAAGGAATAAGATTATTTTTTATCTGACAGGAATCAAATAGTCCATAACAAAGTGTCCGGTTAACGGTAGTTAGGCTCACCCTCTATTAGGTACGTGGGACAGAAGCGAGTGGAAACCTAAGCCAAATTTTGGTGTTTTAGACACCTTTGCTCTTGCATAATTCTCTCCACAAAACCAAAACCGGCTCGTTGATTCCTAGGAAATCCTTGCTTTTCCACGTATAAACGTAAGTTTTCCATCAAAACAACTCTTAATTTTCCTTCGCCGCAAAATCAGTTACAGCCTCATATATCTGTGGTCACAGCAAATATCTAATAACCACAAAATATTAGATTATCTACCTATTCCTCAATATTGCACGTTGTATACCTCGTGGCACATATCTAGCACATCAAGCAAGCGTAAATTGTTTCGATTGAGAGAGTATGATTGGTGTGTGCTTGTTTTCCACCATCGTAGCACGCCATGCTAACTTTAATAACTATATTAACTAATTTTGACTATATCAGATCCAAGATATATGCTCAAAACAGACTCAAGACAACCTCTGTGGCGCGGCGGTATTGAACGCGACTACTATGCAGGAGAAGCGCGTTTGATCCCCGCTCAGTGCAAAAATATTTGTATGCATGAATATGGCTATATTGCACTGCACGTTAAGCCGTCGGTACCGGTTGCCATACGCACATCTATGGCAGTCGTTACGGGTAGTTGGCCCTCAAAAGTCCGACTAGCCTAACTGCAGAACTTCAATATCTTCAATTTAATTGAGGAAGTCCTTGCAGTCACTTCACGGAAAATATTGAAGTTCAGGCGCATCTTAGACTAAAAAGTAAAGCCCAACTGAGTTGGGCTCAGATAATAGTAGCAGGTAATAGGCTCAGAGAATGATGATCAGATCCAAGATATACGCCCCAAGGTTTACACGCAAATCCTCTGTTACCTTGACCTAAAAACCTACAAACAATGTCCACATTGTCACATACAATACTCTCTTGTTACTGTACCTAATAAGGGTAAATTTTCTACGGACATTATGGTCGCCATTTTCGGGGCACCATAGCGAGTTACGTTGATAGATACTGTTTATTATGTTGCCCACATATTGTGATAGAATGCTCAGTAATACGGAAACCATTTTCAATGTTAATTTAGAGCGTTTACTCGAAATCACCTCTGTTTATCGAATTGCCCTACTTTTATTTTGGTAAAATATTTTGTTCATTGCATTGAAAGTACTTTTGGTGGCAGATAAGCTCATGGACGACCTGATGGTAAGCGGTTACCTAAGCATATGGATGTTTGCAGCACTCGAGGTGTCACACTAGTGCGGCCGACCCTGTAGCAACCTTCTTGAAGAACCCGACGTTGTAGGCTTTGGGAAAACCATTGCAGGGAGTTCATTCCACGTCCTCAGCGAGCGTGGGATGAATTTTCTTTCATACTACACAACGCCACTATCGGTTTACTTTTACCAGAATCTCAATGTCATCATCATAATTCTTGAGAGCTCTACTTTTTCTTTCCCATAATATGATTTTCAGTATCGTTGTCAGCATCAGTGAGATTAATAACACATAAAAGTTATTCATCTATTACGGCTCTAAGCCAGCACTTCGTAGATCTTTCCCTGCTAAGTCCTAACTGGGCTCCGGTGGTGATATATCATAATCTTTATCATACTCAATTGCCTAGTGATAAACTCCTGTAGGTTATAATTTATGCGCATATACTTCTTCTTTGGCATCTCTTTAATCCGTCAATCGGGGTCTACTTTCCTAATCATTTTAAGCCTTTTCGTTCTTTCCCGCGCGTCGTCCTCCTTAAGTCCTAATTTAATAAAGAACATGGTCTTTTGAATATATTGAATTATTGACAGAGATTACACGCATATTCAAGTTCAAAAAGATTTGAGAAGAAAGAATCTGCTGAGGGATTGCGCACTCGTAGCTATTTTATAATATTGAGTTTACATTAACGCGGTAGTCATTAATGCTGCTCACACACTACCACCACAGAAAATAATAATTCTATTACTACGTAGTTCTATTATAAGTAATCGTATAGAATGGTTACGAATATGAACACACCATAATTCACCTTGTTCATCCCTATGCGGTAGAGGTCAATGATGAGTTGTAGCCGATAAAACTGCACGACATCAAGGTTGGGTTGCTATCACACCGGCACGAACCTCAGAATTTTTTTTACTACTACTGACTAGATAACTTTGACTTGACACACGCGAAAGAGGAATTAACAGGCTGTGGGCGACCACCGATGACTTGGTTGCAGACGTAAAACAATAAATGATATATTATAAACAAAATAAGGGATAACCGGCAACCATATGTTAGTGTGCAGCAGTAGGTACTAGGCATGTTGACCCCAAATATATTGGGATAAAAACTTGGACAAAGATAAAACTAACTCACTTTTAGCAACAACGCAAATTATATTCACACAATTGTTCATACACACATGGTCTGTTAGATTATTGGATTCTGGAGGTGTTAGTTTCACGAGGAAAAGAATAGCGGACTGAATCTCAAAAATTGTTGCACAAAGCATCATGAATCTTGAGAATGATCAATGGATCACTGATGAAAGAAATAGATACAAACAGATAAAATAAAAAGTGCAGCTAATTAATATTCACTTCATCTCTAGTTCTTGAGAGGTGAACCCAGGAAGGGGTTGGGTTCCGCATGAAAACGACGACTTTTTTCAGTGGTTTATTAGGAATTGGAAAAGACTTCATTGGTTAAGTACCTATCTCCAGATTTTTAATCATGTTTGGTATTAATACGTCACTTTTTTTTTTTATCGTGCGTAAAATCCCCACGGATACCACCTCCACCAAAACCGATGGAGGTGATTATGTCGGACTCGAACCGACCAAAACGCACGCCGTCCATGGATCCTCGATTGCCGGAGGTGAGATTATACAAGACATATCTCTCGCACCCCGGCAGACCCAGGGACATCTCTGTTGAGATGACCCTCTTCCCTAAATGTGGGGACCATGGTGTCTCCATCTAGCCCCTGGGTATGGTGTGGCATTATGTGCCATCGCCGTGGCCTGCTTCTGCTAGGGTAACAGGCGGCTCCACCCGTCACCCCCAGGCCTGCGCTCATGGGGGACGGAGGTCATTCTGCGACCTCCGACGTCCGAGTCGCCTCCGCTCATCGCGGGCAGTGCGGGCCCGGAATCTTCTCCGGACCCGCTCCGCCTCCTCCTTTTCGAGCATTACTTGCTCGCAGAAGGAGGCGGCGGCTGCCCAAGCACTCGCGCATCGTACCATCGCCGTGAGCAAGGTGGCGAGCGAGACAACTCCCACCCCTAGGGCTGTCACTAGGACCCGCCTTGGCGTCTCCCACGCCGGGCACTCGGTCAACGTGTGCAGCCCCGAGTTTTCGCTCGCATCACAGTGATGGCACTCGGACGTTGGCTCCTTCTGAATCCGACGCAGGTAATCCCCGAAGCACCCGTGCCCGGTGATTACCTGAGTCAGCCGGTACGAGAGGCTACCGTGTGGCCTCTCTAGCCAGTCCCCCATGATGGGTCTTACCGCCGCTAATACAGCGTGCCCTGATACATTTAAGCACTGGAGCGCACAGCCTGACATAATAAAAGTCAAAATTGAACGACTGTCTACAATTACACTACGGTGTAACAGTCGTCCAACCCTAGATATTAAGTCAAACAAAAACAATAGCTTGGGCCTCGTGCTGAGGTTAAAACCCCAGCAAGGTTGTAAGTCGATATACAGTCAACTTGTAAAAGCTTCACCTTCGGGAAAATTCCTAATTCATTTTTGCACTTAGCTCTATATTGATGCATACAATATATTGACCAAAACAAGATGGCACCATAATGCGGGTATCTATGTTGAATAAAAAGCTTTCTTTACTAATAAAAAGATTTTTGACCGTGTCAAATTAGGTATAGACCACACTACGACTAAACTTTTGTTAACCACGTGATTTCTTGAGTCCAGGAAACTATTGCAAGCAACCACACTTGCGGTTATCCGAGACAAGCTTTAAATCTACTTTTTGTGTTAGCTACACGTTGTGCGGTTTAGCTTTAAGCTGAAATTCTCTGATGAAGAGATATTGATATGTTTTACTGTAAAATATTTTTTTAGTAATCTATCATATTATCATCGCATCGCTTATCATAGAGAGGGAGTTCATCCTCACACACTACGACCGGAAACGGTGCGCACTGTGCGGTATGAAAGGAGTTTCATCCCGCGCACGCTCAAGCTGTGGAATGAACTTCCTGCCGTGGTTTTCACAAACGACTACAATATGGGGTTCTTTAAGAAGGGCATTAGAAGTTTCTACAGGGTAGGCAGCACGAGTGTGACGCCCCTGGTGATGGTGTAAACGTATGGACGTTTACAACATCACCAGGGGCGACCACGCTGACCGCTTTCCATCAGGTGGGCCGTGTGCTTATCTGCCACCTAAGTGGTATAAAAAAGTAAACCTATGGGGGGTTTACTTTTTTATACCATTTATATAAATAAAGTAATCAAATATAGCAAAATAGGTAGATACTGAAAAACAATAATACGCAAAAATATGTAGCAGATTTCTCTATGGAATTAATGATTTTAATCGATTTTCTTGTGATCCCATCATTAGATCTCAAATTGGTGGCAATTGAACTTCTGAAGTAAGCTTTTAAGATATTTTTAACATTTTTTTTTCAAATCGGATCACAAATTACGGAGAAATCGTCTAATATACACTGTGATTAATTCTAATTTTACGTTGAATACATAACCGCCTCCTTTTTTCAAGAAATGGTAAGGAAATTGTAATTTTGGATTGGAAGAAAGAATGAATGCAGTGAAATGAGAATATTCTTTGTATAATTCCGTTCTTCTTCTTTAAATGGCAGAGTCGCCGCAATTTTGCCAATCTCTACTAAGTGTGGTAATACGACATTAATGTCGAGTAATACAAATAGTAATATAGTGGTAATACGATATTAATGTAATACGACATTAATACCGAGACGCTAATAAAAAAAAATTGAGAATATCTACCAGAGCCACGTTAGCCACGCCATTAAATTAGTTCTGTGTGTCCGCCCCCCACGAAGACAGGTAATCGATCAGGACGTGTGGTTGGAGTTCAGGGGGTACTTGTATTGCCGGGGATGCGAGGGATATGTTGTCTATTACCTCTTTGGGTCTTTAGTTGCCGGAGAGCTAAAGACCCAAAGACGGCGTGCGTTTTAGTCGGTTCGGGTCCGATAATCACTTCCACCGGTTTTGACGGAGGTGGTAACCGTGGGGATTTTACGCACGATAAAAAAGAGGGTACTTGTATAATTACAATGTGCCCAACCAACCACAATATTCACACTTCACCAACGCACATAATATGAAGGTACCAGTATAATAAGGTATCATTGAACCAAGTGAACTGTGTGACAAATAGTTGCTATCTGATCTTCCGAGTAACCATATCTATGTAGATATTACGATATCGGGTTCCCTGTGTCCAAGCACTTACGCCGTAATATTGCGAAAGGGTTATATTCACTGACCCCTATCAAGTACGAGAATCCCGTGGAAGGTCTTTGACCTCCGAAACTAATCAATTTATTAGTCAATCGATCATTTGGCAAATGTGTTTATCGAATACTATTTGAAAAGCAATAGGTGTACTAAAATGTGATTGGTAATAATATGGTTAGCGAAACCTGGGTATTAACGCAAGCATAATATAATAATTTGAAACAACACTAGGCATAGCTTTTTTTGCAGATAGTTTGAAGCCCTCATTGAGAAGTTAGAAAACATCGCACCTTCAATCAGGAAGAGGGCTTCGAACTATCATATCTATGGAATGGAATCCAGTGATTCAAAAAACTATACCTAGTGTGGTTTCGCAGTTCGTAGTGGTGGCAAACAAGGACGCGATCATGTAGTGTGTCGTAACAAGTGCGATGTGGGGGTCGTTTAATAAGAAACATCACCCTCCCCGCAGCCCTCATCATAGTCGTGACTGCAGTCAGCTTGTGACCACGGCTAGTGCAACCTGGCCGCAACATCAAGCAAATTAAAAGGTAAATTATTGTATTTACCAAGTCCTGGAATTCCTTACTGGCGGCGCACGTGTTTCCTTCTTCCTACAGTTCTGGGTCCCATGCATATGATGAGGCCGTTAAGCTGAGCGTCGCCATTGTAGCACTGTACGTGTTTGCAATGGTCATATTAGAAAATTCCTAAAAGTTATCTTCATTCTAATTAGGTATTACATTGGTATGTCCAAAAAGTTCCGCTGGGCTGGACACATTACAAACAAATAATTATGTTAATTACCTCACTATTTCTTTGGCCTTGTGGGCATCATAATGTTGTTCAGGCGGTACTGTATTGGACACAACATAAAACTCTTTATACAAAATTTAACAATCCATCCTATCCTAAGTCTATCCTTAGGTTTCCTGGTTTTTTTTTGGTGTACAATAAGTTTATCTATCTATCTAACAATCGAAATTACTATTAGTAATGGGTTCGCCTCATTAATGTAATGTAGGTACAGAATTCGAACGTGGGTCCTCTCGATCGTAAGTCCGACTCCGTTTAATTATTTACCGACTACTATATTTAACTAGCTTGAAGACTATCGCGTGTTACATCAACGACCGTGTCATGGATAGTCGGTAGCCTGGAACAAGTGGTAGACTTCTTCATATCATGATTCCTTGATTTTGTCAACTGTATCGGAAACGTGCAGTGGGCATGACCATCTAAATTGGGTTGTTTAGTACTAATAATGATGATTGATAACATCTAAAATTGTTTGGTTAATAAGTTATATTTGACTTCACCTCGCCTGATGTTAAGCTGAAGGCAAAGTCCCATGAAAGAGGGTCACCATTGCAAACACGTTCAGTGCTACAATGGTGGCGCTCAGCTTGACGGCCTCATCAGATGCTTTTTCACGCCCCGCTTAAAGGACCCGGGACTGTAGGAAGAAGGAAAAACGAAACGAAGGATTTCTTTTAACTCAGTACTTTGTATCGTTTGATGTTACGTTTGATAAATTACATGGGTCTTACATAAGACAGTTTATCTCACAAAGGGAAGAAAATACCTTTATGTTTTTTCAAACTAAAATTTAGTAGAGTGTGCTAAAAGTGTGAAGTGGACTGGGTGGGGTTATTGAGTAACGAAGGAAAAATTCTACAATATGAACCTTTTTGTAAAAAGTTAAGGTTTTTAAATAACTTTCTTAGAAGTCATCGACCTACGTCTAAACTTTATCGCAAAAATTCAAGCTTGTTCGATTCAAAGTATGGAACGTCATAAATACTTTTTTTTATTTATAACAAAGTAAACAGTAAAGCTGTGTTTTCGTTTTGTAGTACGTACAATTTGAACTAATTTGGCATTAAAGGGACTGTATAAATATAACCAATTAAAACAATTGTTTAAATTAACAATCCGGTTCAAAACGCGGCCTCGG
Source organism: Pelosia muscerda (assembly GCA_963691645.1). Lineage (NCBI taxonomy): Eukaryota > Metazoa > Arthropoda > Insecta > Lepidoptera > Erebidae > Pelosia > Pelosia muscerda. Next base: position 5,372,717 of record OY829118.1, read on the forward strand.
CCTGAGAAGGCTCCAGCAAGTAACTCAGCGAGGTTTTCTTTTTTCTTTTTTTGTTTGGTCTATTTACAATCATTTGCTTAGTCTAGATACAGACCCTGAAAAGAATTTGAAATTTTGTGGAGTCTACTATCACAGACAATGAGATTATTTTAGTGTCTGGTATTTAGGTTATGCCTATCTCAAACTCTTGGAAAATTTGTAATATTTTTTCTGACATACCTACATCAAGTTTCTTAATATATATTGTGAGATTACGTTTAAATTGCCCAATATTAATTCCCTAAGATTATTTATTGTCCAAGTGAATCGTTTCTCGCTTCGCTCTTAGCGAGTAAGAGGCTTTACACATAAATATTTATATGTTTTTGAACAATTATCCGAACCATTGAGCACTGTATTTTGTACAAATAGTTACGCAAGACGTTTCGTTTATTTATTTCTAGAGCGATTGAAAGACTGATGGACTGCTAAGGTGATTAATTTATAGCAGAACCATTTTGTACATTTATTTTTATTGTCTATATTTGTTTATAGAAATGTCTTTCATGATTAAAGGCATCGAACGTTGGAGTTCAAAATATTTTGTAGAACTATACGTTTAGTTAGAATGCTCCTTGGTGTAACTATGGCCATGATTCTGGGTAAATTGGTAGATGATTCATAGAGTAGGTACAATTCTTGTATCGGGATTGAGACAGACGTACCTACCTATAATTAAAAGTATACGTGTTGAGCAATAGTAGTCTTTGTATATATTTTAGTATGTGTATCGTATATACATTCATATGCATGCAGTAGAAAGCGGTAATTTTAATATTACAAACAGACACTCCAACTTTGTTTATTTATATAGATAATAAAGAGCTATCTATCCTATTTATCCTGGGATAATTGACTGCTGAGACGACGGGTTCGATCCCAGGTTTACCATGACACACACCAATGACTTATCAATGCTTTTCGAAGTTACGTGCGTATTTATCGCAAGTTTATAAGTGCACGGTTAATGGCAATAGGCTCGCCACCTATTACATTGGGACCTAAACATAAACCGGCGAAATGTGGGTGCCCTTCGGGGATACAGGCGTGAGCTTATGTTATGTTATGTATGACGTACCAATGATTGACGTTTACAACAAAGGAGCACTCGCATTAAAACTGAGTCTACAATATCTATATTATGTAATCATTATTATCACACTATACGTGTTCCGACTGTATTCGTATTGCGGTCACCGCATTCGAAATGTGTCAGTAGAAACTGGGTTTTCTTTGTTGTTTGTGTTACAGTGTTAAGAATTCGTGGTGTCCTATTTTGGATACTTAAAAGCTATTAAAATGTATCTAAAGCAGCGAAACTACTAAAATAACACCAAAGAATATTGTTTTTGCCTATATTTAAGTAATATTTGCCTATATCCGTACGATTTATGACTGCGGAAGAATCACAATGAGTTAACATCTGGTTTGGTTGATACTGCAGCCGGCGCGGCGTCGGTATATAGTTTCTATGAAAATTACCAGTCAAAATAAATATATTTTTGTGAAGTAAATTTTTTTTATCGTATATCTAACTATATAACCGCACGCATGCTTAGTTCAGGTCTACATATCGCATTAAAAATTGTGAGTTCGATTCCTACTCAGTTCAAATATCGTGTATACAGGATTTTGTCTGTTTGCATTGAGTTCCCATTTATCTGAGTGTCCGGTAAGTAATGGGTAGTGCAAATACAAGTATATGGAGTGCAGTATACAACAAGTACAAGTAGTAGTAAGTATAGGGTAGTAAGTAGTACAAGTATAGGGTCTAAAAATAATTACAAATGTAAAACAGGATTCAACCAATGTATAATTTTTGACTGAGGTAATTTAATTTTTGATATATTTTACACACATACATACCTACATATATTATGCTAACGTCCGTAATTCCCGAAAGACTAGGCAGAGGTGTATTAAACACCCACGTTTTGCCAACTACGATTTTCGGTCCCATTGCCAGCCTATTGCCGCCAATCGTAACAAAATGGGTATTCCTAACCGAAAATGTAGCATAGATATATGTAATAAAAATTGACACGATTCCTTGCTTTCCGGTGTAAAGCGCTTAGCCGCACAAGCTCTACCAATTAAAGTCTTGGAGAGTATCAGACGAAAATATTTTGAGAACTTATAAATCAATGAAAAAATATTAGTTTCTATTTATTTAGCCAAATTAGGTGTATTGAAGACTTTTAAACTCGACTGTAAAAAACCGTAAGTATAATGTATGGGGGAAGTGTGATGTCTACAATGGAATGCCATCACTGTTATTTTCAATATTATGTGCTGTTATATAGTGGTTTTTGTTATGTTTGATAACAGTTCAGTGTGGTCGCGTAACTGTTTATAATCTATACCTTCTTATATCCCATCATCATCGTCTTATCAGTTTTTCGAGCCAAGCACCATGCTATGGAGCATCATTTATTGTTTTTTTTATACCACTTAGGTTTCAGATAAGCACGCGGCCCCTAGATGGAAAGTAGTAACCGTGGACGTTTGCAACACCAGGGGCATCACATTCGTGCTGCCGACATATAGAGAAGAGGGGAGAAGGAAAGGGGGGAGGGGAGAAAGCTAAAAGAGTTTCTGCGCTATCAATGCATGTGACAAAGAAAGGATTCTCGGTTTTCCACTGACAACACAAAATCTCTCCAGTGAGCTCTGGCTACCCTACTCACAATTTATTGACACATTTTCCTTAGACCGGTTATCTCTGGGAGTCGTCTAACCGCCCAACCTCAATAAAAAAGTCTCTGCAAGAAACTCCTCCACTATTTAACAGTGGGTAGGTATAGGTAAGACCGTATGCATTCAATTTACATCTTATTTTTTAAACTTATACTTTGGAGTATATTTCCCAAAAATGGGACATAAACAATTAGAAATAAAGGGCCGGACCCCATTTTCAAAAATAGAACATTGGCCTCAGTACTGCAGCAGACCTTTATGCAATTGGTGTAGACGGTATCTAACGTATTATCCTTAATGATAATGACAACTGTTGACGTTCAATGAACCCCTGACCTTAAGGGTTACTGCTAATAACAATGTAATTTACTAAATATAAGCATTATTTATACTTATCACTGCTAATTCTGCAACTGCTAATGCTGATATGATTAAATCTTAATGCATACATAAACTCACGCCTAAAGTCCCGAAGAGGTAGGCAGAGGTGCTAGCACCCACATTACGCCAACTTATGTTTAAGTCCCAATGTGGCGAACCTATTGCCATTAACCGGGCACTTATAAACCTGCGATAAATACACACATAACTTCGAAAAGCATCGAAAAGTCATTAGTGTGTACCATGGTAAAACTTGTGATCGAACCCGAAACCTCGCGCTCAGCTTGACGGCCTCATCAGATACTTTTTCACGCCCCGCTTAAAGGACCCGGGACTGTAGGAAGAAGGAAACACGTGCGCCGGCAAGGAATTCCAAGACTTAATGGTGCGGCAGAGTTAACTCTTAAGTAACTAGCTGAAATTCACTGATGAAGAGCATCAGTGAATTTCAGCTAGTTAGTGATATGTTTATAAAATATAATATACTTAATAATAATAAAATTATAAAATATTTCTTTAGTAATCTATCATATTATCATCGCATCGCTTATCATAGAGAGGGAGTTCATCCTCACACACTACGACCGGAAACGGTGCGCACTGTGCGGTATGAAAGGAGTTTCATCCCGCGCACGCTCAAGCTGTGGAATGAACTTCCTGCCGTGGTTTTCACAAACGACTACAATATGGGGTTCTTTAAGAAGGGCATTAGAAGTTTCTACAGGGTAGGCAGCACGAGTGTGACGCCCCTGGTGATGGTGTAAACGTATGGACGTTTACAACATCACCAGGGGCGACCACGCTGACCGCTTTCCATCAGGTGGGCCGTGTGCTTATCTGCCACCTAAGTGGTATAAAAAAGTAAACCTATGGGGGGTTTACTTTTTTATACCATTTATATAAATAAAGTAATCAAATATAGCAAAATAGGTAGATACTGAAAAACAATAATACGCAAAAATATGTAGCAGATTTCTCTATGGAATTAATGATTTTAATCGATTTTCTTGTGATCCCATCATTAGATCTCAAATTGGTGGCAATTGAACTTCTGAAGTAAGCTTTTAAGATATTTTTAACATTTTTTTTTCAAATCGGATCACAAATTACGGAGAAATCGTCTAATATACACTGTGATTAATTCTAATTTTACGTTGAATACATAACCGCCTCCTTTTTTCAAGAAATGGTAAGGAAATTGTAATTTTGGATTGGAAGAAAGAATGAATGCAGTGAAATGAGAATATTCTTTGTATAATTCCGTTCTTCTTCTTTAAATGGCAGAGTCGCCGCAATTTTGCCAATCTCTACTAAGTGTGGTAATACGACATTAATGTCGAGTAATACAAATAGTAATATAGTGGTAATACGATATTAATGTAATACGACATTAATACCGAGACGCTAATAAAAAAAAATTGAGAATATCTACCAGAGCCACGTTAGCCACGCCATTAAATTAGTTCTGTGTGTCCGCCCCCCACGAAGACAGGTAATCGATCAGGACGTGTGGTTGGAGTTCAGGGGGTACTTGTATTGCCGGGGGTGCGAGGGATATGTTGTCTATTACCTCTTTGGGTCTTTAGTTGCCGGAGAGCTAAAGACCCAAAGACGGCGTGCGTTTTAGTCGGTTCGGGTCCGATAATCACTTCCACCGGTTTTGACGGAGGTGGTAACCGTGGGGATTTTACGCACGATAAAAAAGAGGGTACTTGTATAATTACAATGTGCCCAACCAACCACAATATTCACACTTCACCAACGCACATAATATGAAGGTACCAGTATAATAAGGTATCATTGAACCAAGTGAACTGTGTGACAAATAGTTGCTATCTGATCTTCCGAGTAACCATATCTATGTAGATATTACGATATCGGGTTCCCTGTGTCCAAGCACTTACGCCGTAATATTGCGAAAGGGTTATATTCACTGACCCCTATCAAGTACGAGAATCCCGTGGAAGGTCTTTGACCTCCGAAACTAATCAATTTATTAGTCAATCGATCATTTGGCAAATGTGTTTATCGAATACTATTTGAAAAGCAATACCTAGGTGTACTAAAATGTGATTGGTAATAATATGGTAAGTGAAACACGGGTATTAACGCGATCATAATATAATACCTAATTTGAAACAAAACTAAGCGTAGTCTTTTCCGCAGATAGTTTGAAGCCCTCATTGAAGTTAGAAAACATCGCAACTTCGGGAATCATCGCAACTTCAAACTATCTGCGACTTGGAATCCGGTGATTCAAAAACACTATGCCTAGTGTGGTTTCGCGTTCCGTAGTGGTGGTCACAAACAAGGACAAGGTAAACAAGGACACGGTCAGTGTTGTAGTGTGTCGTGCCAAGTGCGATGTGGCGGTAGTTGAACAAGAAACATCACCCTCCCCCCAGCCCTCAGAGTCGTGACAATGCATTCTCGCAAGTCAAAAAGTCGCTTCTAGCGATTAGGCCCACTCATTGTACATACAATTATTTACGTGTACCTAAGCATTATGCTTTCTCTTTACTGTATTTTTTGGTATACAATAAATCTATCTATCTATCTAAGAATTGGAATTACTAATATGCCGTCTAACCCCTTTAGCTAAGGTAATTAGTAATAGGTTCGCCTCATTAATGTAATGTATAGACTTCGAACGTGAGTCCTCTCGATCGTAAGTCCGACTCCGTTTAATTATTTACCAACTACCATATTTAACTAGCTTGAAGACTATCGCGTGTTACATCAACGACCGTGTCATGGATAGTCGGTAGCCTGGAACAAGTGGTAGACTTCTCCATATCATGATTCCTTGATTTTGTCAACTGTATCGGAAACGTGCAGTGGGCATGACCATCTAAATTGGGTTGTTTAGTACTAATAATGGTGATTGATAACATCTAAAATTGTATGGTTAATAGTTATATAGTGGAGTGGATGAGGGGTATAATAGGTGCATCCTATATATAGGACAAGACAAATTAAGAAATTAATTTTGACACATATTTCAGGCATTACATGCTTTTCATAATATATTTTTTCTTCCATTCAATTTTCTTTTTAAATTGACTCTCATTTTCAAAGGCATCTAATCCAGTTTTTTCCATCAGTATACATAATATATAATACATCCTGAATAAAATAAAGTTGAAAAGATCTCTGTAGCGTGGCGGTAGTGATCGCGACTGCTACTCAGGAGGCGCGGCTTCGATCCCCGCTCAGTAGGCCAGTATTCCTATACATGAATGTGGCTACTTGCATTGATCTGGTCGAACCCCCGAAATCACGTTAAGCCGTGGATATGGCTAGCTGAAGCCCTAAAAAGTCTAACTACTGGTTTAACTACACTTTGACATCGCCTATGCCTAAAGGTTGTGGAGTCTAGATTGTAGGCGCTTCACGGAAAATATCGATGTTTAGCTGCGACGCAAAACTGGAAAAAACAGAACCTCGGAATCAGAGGTAACAGATTTGGATGCGAACGGGACTAGCGCAATGATGATGATGAAAATTAAAAAGGATTTAAAAAAAAATCTCTTTATTGGAACTTAGTTAAGTTTGCAATAGTACAAATATGTACGGTAATGACTTTTTAGAATTTTAGAGCTGTTGAGGTAGATAATAGTGGTTTTAATTCTTTGATTAACTATGTTATAGCCCATCTATAAATCAAATCTCACAGAATAATTATTTTGAGATACACATAACACAATTAAGTAACAATGTATTTATATATTTCCACTTGGCAACAAAAGTGTCTCAAACTTGTTATATAGACATCTCGGCATTTTCTAAGTGATTCCTTTCAACTCAGTACTTTGTATCCGAGTGATGTTACGTTTGATAAATTACATGCGTCTTACATAAGACAGTTTGCCTCACAAAGGGAAGAAAATACCTTTATGTTTTTCTAACTAAAATTTAGTAGAGTGTGCTAAAAGTGTGAAGTGGACTGGGTGGGGTTTTTGAGTAACGAATGAAAAATTCTACAGTTTGAACCTTTTTGTAACAAGTTAAGGTTTTTAAATAACTTTCTTAGAAGTCATCGACCTACGTCTAAACTTTATCGTAAAAATACAAGCTTGTTCGATTCAAAGTATGGAACGTCATAAATACTTTTTTTTATTTATAACAAAGTAAACAGTAAAGCTGTGTTTTCGTTTTGTAGTACGTACAATTTGAACTAATTTGGCATTAAAGGGACTGTATAAATATAACCAATTAAAACAATTGTTTAAATTAACAATCCGGTTCAAAACGCGGCCTCGGCCTGAGAAGGCTCCAGCAAGTAACTCAGCGAGGTTTTCTTTTTTCTTTTTTTGTTTGGTCTATTTACAATCATTTGCTTAGTCTAGATACAGACCCTGAAAAGAATTTGAAATTTTGTGGAGTCTACTATCACAGACAATGAGATTATTTTAGTGTCTGGTATTTAGGTTATGCCTATCTCAAACTCTTGGAAAATTTGTAATATTTTTTCTGACATACCTACATCAAGTTTCTTAATATATATTGTGAGATTACGTTTAAATTGCCCAATATTAATTCCCTAAGATTATTTATTGTCCAAGTGAATCGTTTCTCGCTTCGCTCTTAGCGAGTAAGAGGCTTTACACATAAATATTTATATGTTTTTGAACAATTATCCGAACCATTGAGCACTGTATTTTGTACAAATAGTTACGCAAGACGTTTCGTTTATTTATTTCTAGAGCGATTGAAAGACTGATGGACTGCTAAGGTGATTAATTTATAGCAGAACCATTTTGTACATTTATTTTTATTGTCTATATTTGTTTATAGAAATGTCTTTCAAGATTAAAGGCATCGAACGTTGGAGTTCAAAATATTTTGTAGAACTATACGTTTAGTTAGAATGCTCCTTGGTGTAACTATGGCCATGATTCTGGGTAAATTGGTAGATGATTCATAGAGTAGGTACAATTCTTGTATCGGGATTGAGACAGACGTACCTACCTATAATTAAAAGTATACGTGTTGAGCAATAGTAGTCTTTGTTGAGCTTAATGTTGACCCATTGTACATTCTTCTATATCTTTATGTCCATAATGTAATTTCGTTCGCGTGGAATGTAATATTTTTTGAATATCTAAAATAAAAGTAGCTTGAGATACTCCTTATTACATAAACTATCTGCGAGTGAAAGTCCCGTCCGAATCGGTCCAGCCGTTCCTGAGATTAGCCGGAACAAACAACAGATAGAAAGACAATTTTTTTAAAAATATATATTTTAGTATGTGTATCGTATATACATTCATATGCATGCAGTAGAAAGCGGTAATTTTAATATTACAAACAGACACTCCAACTTTGTTTATTTATATAGATAATAAAGAGCTATCTATCCTATTTATCCTGGGATAATTGACTGCTGAGACGACGGGTTCGATCCCAGGTTTACCATGACACACACCAATGACTTATCAATGCTTTTCGAAGTTACGTGCGTATTTATCGCAAGTTTATAAGTGCACGACCTAAACATAAACCGGCGAAATGTGGGTGCCCTTCGGGGATACAGGCGTGAGCTTATGTTATGTTATGTATGACGTACCAATGATTGACGTTTACAACAAAGGAGCACTCGCATTAAAACTGAGTCTACAATATCTATATTATGTAATCATTATTATCACACTATACGTGTTCCGACTGTATTCGTATTGCGGTCACCGCATTCGAAAAAATGTGTCAGTAGTAACTGGGTTTCCTTTGTTGTATGTGTTACAGTGTTAAGAATTCGTGGTGTCCTATTTTGGATACTTAAAAGCTATTGAAATATATCTAAAGCAGTGAAACTACTAATTTTTTTTTTCTTTCTTTTTTTTTATACTATCACGCCTATATCCCCGTAGGGGTAGGCAGAGGTGCTAGCACCCCATTTCGCCAGTGTATATTTAGGTCCCATTGTAATAGGGGGCGAGCCTATTGCCATCAACCGGGCACTTATAAACCTGCGATAAATACACACATAACTTCGAAAAGCATCGTAGTCATTGGTGTGTGCCATGGTAAACCTGGGATCGAACCCGAGACCTCGTCTCAGCAGTCCACCACCCATACCACTAGGCTACCGCGGTTTCTTTCTTTCTTCGTGGCTACTAAAATAACACCAAAGAATATTGAGTTTTTGCCTATATTTAAGTAATATTTGCCTATATCCGTACGATTTATGACTGAGGAAGAATTATAATGAGTAAGCATCTGGTTTGGTTGATACTGCAGCCGGTATGGCGTCGGTATATAGTTTCCAAGAAAATTACAAGTCAAAATAAATATATTTTTGTTAAGTCAATTTTTTTTTATCGTATATCTAACCATATCACCGCACGCATGCTTAGTTCAGGTCTACATATCGCATTAAAAATTGTGAGTTCGATTCCTACTCAGTTCAAATATCGTGTATACAGGATTTTGTCGGTTTGCATTGAGTTTCCATTTATCTGAGTGTCCGCTAAATAGTGGGTAATGCAATACGAGTATATGGAGTAGGTACAGGAGGAGGGCTTACTCGTGTATAGTGTCTAAAACAATAATTACAAATGTAAAACAGGATTCAACCAATGTATAATTTTTGACTGAGGTAATTTAATTTTTGATATATTTTACACACATACATACCTACATATATTATGCTAACGTCCGTAATTCCCGAAAGACTAGGCAGAGGTGTATTAAACACCCATGTTTTGCCAACTACGATTTTCGGTCCCATTGCCAGCCTATTGCCACCAATCGGGCACTTTGTAACTAAATGGGTATTCCTAACCGAACGTGTAGCTTAGATAGGTATATGTGATAAAAAATTGACCCGATTCCTTGCTTTCCGGTGTAAATCGCTTAGCCGCACAAGCTCTACCAATTAAAGTCTTGGAGAGTATCAAACGAAAATATTTTGAGAAGTTATAAAACAATGAAAAAATATTAGTTTTTATTTATTTAGCCAAATTAGGTGTATTGAAGACTTTTAAACTTGACTATAAAAAACCGTAAGTACCTATAATGTATGGGGAAGTGTGATGTCTACAATGGAATTCCATCACTGTTATTTTCAATATTATGTGCTGTTACATCGTGGTTTTTGTTATGTTTGATAACAGTCCAGTGTGGTCGCGTAACTGTTTATAATCTATACCTTTTTATATCCCATCATCATCGTCTTAGCAGTTTTTCGAGCCAAGCACCGTGCTTTGGAGCGTCATTTATTGTTTTTTTATACCACTTAGGTTTCAGACAAGCACGCGGCCCCTTGATGGAAAGTGGTTACCGTGGCCTATGGACGTTTGCAACACCAGGGGCGTCACGTTCGTGCTGCTGACCTGTGCTGACCCTATAGTGAAGAGGCGGGGAGGGGAAGGGCAAGGGAGGAGGGCAAGGGAGAGCGGAGAAGACTAAGAGAGTCTCTGTGCTGTCAATGCATGTGACAAAGAAAGGTTTCTCGGTCTTCGCACTGATAGGTAATACGACTTAAGTCTCTCCCGTGAGCTCTGACTACCCTACTCACCATTTATTGACACATTTTCCTTAGACCGATTATCTCTGGGAGTCGTCTAACCTCCCAACGTCAATAAACAAACCTCTGCAAGAAACTCCTCCATTATTTAATAGTGGGCGAGACTGTTTGGGGCCCCGAAGGTAAAGGTAAGGCCGTATGCATTCAATTTACATCTTATTTTTTGAGATCATTGGAGTATAATTCCCTAAAATGGTACAGAAACGATCAGATATAGAGGGCGGACCTCATTTTCCAAAATAGAACCTTCCAGGCTTCAGCTACGATGCAGTATTCTAGCAAATCTTTATGCAATAGGTGTAAATGGTATCTAACGTGATATCCTTAATGATAATGACAACTGTTGACGTTCAATGAACCCCTGGCCTTAAGGGTTACTTAACAATGTAATTTACTAAATATAAGCATTATTTATACTTATCATTGCTAATTCTGCAACTACTTATGCTGATATGATTTAATCTTAATGCGTTTCTCTCATTAAGGGAACATAACATAACTTAAACTCACGCCTTTATCCCCTAAGGGGTAGGCAGAAGTGCTAGCACCCACATTTCGCCAGTTTATGTTTAGGTCTCAATGTGGCGAGCATATTGCCATTACCCGGGCACTTATAAACCTGCGATACATACACACATAACTTCGAAAAGCATCGAAAAGTCATTGGTGTGTGCCATGGTGAAGCCTGGGATCGGACCCGAGACCTCATCTCAGCAGTTCATTATCCATACCACTAGTATAGGCTAGGAAACTGATGAATGATGTTTATTGTCAATATTATTCGTTTTATTCTGATATATTGCATCGACAAAATATTTTTGCCTCTTAAAAATTGTTCGAATTAAGAATTTGATTCCCGGTAGAGAAAAATAGGGCCACTTCATCTGTTTCTGTGGCTAATTTTAGAAGGTAACTAAGACCTATCCCTTCGTTACCCAGTACCCCCAAACAGCACATGACAAAAGTTGTTCTTATGGCACATCAATTTGACTTCACATCGCCTGATGTTAAGCTGAAGGCAAAGTCTCATGAAAGAGGGTCACCATTACAAACACGTACAGTGCTACAATGGTGGCGCTCAGCTTGACGGCCTCATCAGATGCTTTTTCACGCCCCGCTTAAAGGACCCGGGACTGTAGGAAGAAGGAAACACGTGCGCCTGTAAGGAATTTTAAAACTTAATGGTGCGGCAGAGAAGACTCTTAAGGCCCTGTATTCCTAAAAGGGTTGACTTTGGGATTTTTTTCTATCGAGTGAAGTTCATTAGATCTGGTAACTGAATGCGAATTTGACTAGACTAAATTCTTAACTAATATATATCTTTTTTTCAAAATTTAAAACGCATTTTTCTATGATTCAGATGGTTTAAAAGAACTCAAAAGCGCGGCATCTGCGGGAATACCTGGCCTTAAGTGCTCACATGACGATATTAGGCTCGAGATCAAAAGTTTTTTTTTAACAAAATATGGGTGTTAATATACTTCTGCCTTCTCCATCGGGGAGATACAGGCATGGTTATATGAATGTGTACGTTTTGATACAAAGACTATGAGCTCATTCAAAAGTCATTCAAAGCTCTAAAATTAAACTTGAAGTTTGTAAACATCTTTGGAGGAAGTTTAACAATAGAGGATGTTCCATAATAGTATGAATGAATAATAATATACACACACTACAATACAGACCATACATACATACAACACATGCATACGTGTAATAGTAAATACTAAGAAACTTATTAGGATACACGTTTGAAATGCAATGATGTGGGTAGGTACTTGGTATTCGCATTCTGAAGCACGGGTTCCTAGAACCTTCATTCCCTGAACTTTTTCCAACTCCGTTGGGATCGGCTTTCCAGTCTAACTGCGATGCGGCTGAACTTCGATATTTTGCGTGAAGAGACTGTCATCTGACCTCCACAACCAATATGGTCCAATGACCAATGGCGATATCAGTTCCAAGATAGACTGGTTGGACTTTTGAGGGCTCCAACTACCCGTAACGACTGCCGTAGGTTTTTGTATAGCAACCACGACTGACAACGGCTTAACGACCAGATCAGTGCAAACAGCCATATTCATGCATACAACTTTTTGCACTGAGCGGGGATCGAACCCGTGCGCCGTGCGTAGCAGCCGCGTGCACTACCACCACGCCACGGAGACTGTCCTAGAATATATTTTATTTTTTTAATAAATATCGCGATTATCTCAATAGATATTTATGTGTAAACAAATGTTAGACTCAGTTGCATTAGATGCCTACATCTCGCGGTCTGGGTTCAGTTTTTTAGTCTAACTGCAATGCGGTTAAACTACGATATTTCCCAGTGGCATCTGACCTCCCAGATTTAGATTTTTGTGATGCGGTTACGCATGTCGCGTCACAGTTTTATTTACAAGCAATTCGGCAGTAATCTTGTGTTTTTGTTCAAAGCTGACCCAATTTATATTTTATTAATTGAATCTTCGGGTATTATTTACAGAATTAATTCGAATTATACGATTGCGAATGGAATCGAGTTATTGTATTACATCGAAAATAACTTTCATAAGAAAAAATAACTTTAATAAAACATTCACGTGACAGTTGATCAAGAAATTGAGACGCGAAAAACAAAATAAGATAACAAAGAGTGGAAGTTTTTGACCGACTTCGAGGGAAAGTACCCTAAATAGCAAATTTTACTCAAAGGAAATATTCCTTCATTTTTCATCATCAGCCCGTGGCAGTCCACAGCTGAACCATAGGCCTTTATTTTTTTAAAGTAACCAATCTGCAATTAATGATTTTCTGTAACTCGCTTACCACACTCGGTAATCGAACCGGTTGAAATCTGTAAAATTCACACCCTGTGTTTTTGTTACTTCCATCGATAGGGCTAAGTTTGTTTATTCCACTTAGGTGGCAGACAAGCACACAGCCTACCTGATGGATGGGCGTCAACACCAGATAAGGATAAAACTACCCAAACCTACATGGTAGATTAAATAAAGAAAACGCTTTTTATTTACAAATTTCTAATTAATAATGGATTTGGGTCAAACAACATTAGAATATGTGATATTTAGGTCAACACTGATATCACTAAATACATACTTGACACTCATAGTTACGTATCTAGTGTAATTATAACAGGGATTACATTCCCTTCACACTCGTGCACACGATTTTTCGTGCGCAAAAGCCCCACGGATATCACCTCCGCCAAAGTCGGTGGAGGTGATTATGTCGAACTCAAACCGATAACGCACGCCGTCTATGGGTCTTTGATTACTAGAGGTGTGATAATACAAGACATATCTCTCGTACCCGGGCAGGCCCAGGTACAGTCACCCTTAGAAGCTGCTGTACCGTAGTCATTTTATAAACAACTAGCTGACCCGCGCGACTTCGTCTGCGTCACCCCGTTTTTGCAACATTTTTCATTCCTGCTCCGCACCTGTTAGTCGTAGCATGATGTTATATACATATAAAGCTTCCTCGTTAACCATTCTATCTATTGAAACAAACCGCATCAAAATCCGTTGCGTAGTTCTAAAGATTTAAGCATACAAAGGGACAAGAAAAATAGGGACAGAAAACGCGACTTTATTTTATACTATGTAGTGAAGTGATGATAGTGATAGTGATTATTTAAATTTCAACGTAAATAAATCTTTTGTAAAACAATATTGAGTTATTTCCATGTATACCTAAAATCGTTTGTAAGTTTGTAAGTTAATAATAATAAATTGATCATATTATTTCATATGCTTATTCAACGTGTTGTTAAAGGTCAGAAGTACATTCAGCATCAAGTCACATCATAACTTAATGCCGCGTCTACATTTACGTAACATTTTAATGTGAGCGTATCAGAAGTGGTGTCCGTAGTGTATTCTGCTGCCCGATAGCTGAGCTTAAATGAAACCACTGATCGATTGGTAGCCGTGTCAATAGAACTCTAGTTTGTATACCCATGTGCTACAAGTTGTTACGTCCACACTCAACGTCATGTCTTGATGTCACGCTGTCCGGTTCGTTGTTCGCTGCTCTTGTCACAAATCTGGACACACTTTAAGATAAAACTATAAACACAGCAATAGAATCTTGATTCGTTATCACGATCAGCTGTCATTATGATATTGTTAGTACAATAATATTAATAACGCTTTGAGTGCAAACAAGTTGGCTTAGTACACGTGGACTGATAATAACATAACATAAACTCACGCCTATATCTTCGAAGGGGTAAGCAGAGGTGCTAGCACTCACATTTCGCCAATTTATGTTTAGGTCCCAATGTAGTAGGTGGCGAGCCTATTGCCATTAACCGGGCACTTATAAACCTGCGATAAATACACACATAACTTCGAAAAGCATCGATAAGTCATGGGTGTGTGCCATAATAAACCTGGGATCGAACCCGAGACTTCGTCTCAGCAGTCCATTACCCAAACCACTAGGCTACCGCGGTTATCACTGATAATAACATTGCTATAATACGATGATGACGGTAAAGATTCATGGCTCGAGTCAACAATAGTGCCTAAATTACGGCAACAGGCTCACCCCTTATCACATGGGACCGAATGTGTGTGTGGAATGAAATCATCATTCTCTGAACCTTTTCCCAACTCAGTTGGGGCCGGCTTACCAGTCTAACTATGATGGGGCTGAACTTCGATATTTTCCGTGATGCAACTGCCATCTGACCTCCACAACCAATAGTCCAATGACCAATGGCTATAGCGAAGTTCCAAGTTAGATTGGTTGGACTTTTGAGGGCTCCAATTGCCCGCTACGACTGCCATAGATGTTTGTATGACAACGGGGACCGACGGCTTAACGTGCTCTCCGAGGCACGACCAGACCAGTGCACACAGCCATATTCATGCATACAACTTTTTGCACTGAGCGGGGATCGAACCCGCATCCCGTGCGTAGCAGTCGCGTGCACTACCCCCACGCAACGGAGGCTGTATGTGGGAAATAAAATGTGGGTATTAATTCATTACTGCCTACCACGGAGCGAAATACTCGTGAGCATATGGATGTATGTGATATGTTACTAATCCTTGTTGCTCCGTCAGTATCAACAAATAGTCTCCCATGAAAACGGCAAGTCTAAATATCGAACTCACGATCGACTTGTCGTGAATTCGAATTCTGGCATTTACACTACCGACAAGAACCCAAGCCATTGAGTTTAGCGAAAGGGCTAGTGGGAATAATAATAATTTCGGTAGCTAATATTCCAAAAAATAAAATAAAAAGAACTTCAAAGTTCAAACATGTGCTCAATTCACGGTCTCGATTTCTTCGGACTCGGTTCCTGTTCGCCGCCCATATAATTGTGAAAGGGCTCTCACTTCCAGGCCATATTCCAGTTAGGAGACTCCTGATGTTATATAGCCTATAACCCACCTCGATAAATTAACAATTCAACTCACAGAATTTTCCAATTCAAATCAGAAGGTCATGTGATCAAACAAACTCTTCTACTTTATATTTATACGTATAGAGACATAATTTCTTTTTTAAAGGTTATTCGCCTTTCCTGGGATTCCGTTTAATCCACGAAATAACATGTTTGAACTTCTTGCTATGAGGTCTGCCGACATATTCCCTTATCATTTTATTCGAAATTCGTTATATGCCAAAGGATGTTGATATCAAAGCAACGTATTTTTTTAATAAATAATAAAAAATAGTTTTATATTTTAATTTCAAACAGGGTATTCCTATTTAAAGAAAGCATACAACATAGATTTTTTCTTGATAAGTTAAATTTAAAGAATTCTATGAGCTTATGCCATTGATCGTAAACTTTTTTTGATGTGTGTATGAAAACTTAATAGATATAATAGATTAAATTTATAATCTATTAAAAAATCATACAATATAGTCAACTATATTAGTCAAATAACCCGCCCCTGACCGTTCCCGGCGCAAAAGTGCCCATCACACTCGCCGCGTTTCCACGCTGGATTGCGATGGCCAGCCATTGCACCAAGAACGCTCCGGAACGGGAATCACCTGTTTATTAATGAACTATTTATTTATTTTATTTAATATTATTCAATTCGCATTTTAAAAAAGCTTTAGATTTTTTGGTTCCTTTTTTATCTAGGACAGGTGGTTACTTTAGCCAGTGGACGTTTGCAACACCAAGGACGACACCCTCGTGATGCCGACCATGTAGAGGGGAGAAGCGATGAGGTAGAGTTGGGGGGTGAAGAGAACACTTTATATTACATCATCATTTCACCCTTGACTGCCGTCCATCCCTCTTCGTCCATAGGCCACGGTAAACACTTTCCATCAGGTGATCCATGTGCTTGTGTGCTTTTCTACCACTTAAGTGGTATGAAAAAGTACGAAAGTATATTTCATAGGTACCTACCTATGAAATATACTTTCGTACTTTACGTACAAAGAACGAAAACTCAAAATAATTCTCCGAATGAAATTTGGCATAGTTTTCCTTATGTGGATATAGTATGATCACTTTCTAATTACAAGTTTGTAGTACAAGCAGATTTGTTTCTTACGAGGATAACGGACTGTACCTTGGCTTGACAGAGACACGTGGGCGGCGCGTATCATCATGACCTCACTACGGCTATCGGTCTCGAAGGCTTAAAATTATATTTCAAGGCAACAATTTAGGTAATAAATAAAATTAACAATTTTTGAATACATTACAGATAGCAGTACATGATAGAGTCTCGATTACTATGTAAATACCTATATAAGGTATTTACAACAAAATATATATCTAAGTATGTTTATCTGCATTCTAGAACCCATAAAATAAGTTAGTTAAGCTAGAATATCTATCAATATCTTTTTATTTATTTATTTTATTTATTTGTGTATTTAATTTATTTAATTCACTACAACTCTCGTCAAAGAAAGGAAATCTGTAACCAAAAGGTTGGACTTCGTTTGCACCTCACACGTGTTTTTCTCTTTTTTTTCTGCAACACACAGACCGACAGAACCAGCTATTTAACTTCCTAAGTCTAGATAAGGATATGCATATTATGAAATACTGATAGCGTAACTTTTATATTGCACGATAAAGCTCAAGTTATTGATAACGTCTATTTTAGGAGTAGTGTGTGCATTATGGCACCTATTTTCAGCTCTGCCAGAATGTAACTATTGTAATATTTTGTGTTACTTTTAACCCTCTTATGTTATTTCTGCGTTTCTGCGTGCCGAAGCCTTTTTTAAATAACTTTCGCTCGAAGGACTTTCATTTTGTATTTATAAAGAATTCTACAAAAGAAAGGGTGAGGCGACCTATTTTTTGACTTCTAATTTTAAAGGTTCTCGTGAAACAAAGCAACTCGTTACAATCTTATGTTCAGGTTCAGATGCCCGAGGGCCCGAGCCAAATTCCCTGATTAATAATAAAAATAAATAGATATTCTCTAGAAAGCCACCAGCTGTGGTTCGAAGCACAGCTTCAACTGAGAAGAGTCAGCGATACATGAAAAGTGAAGCAAAATAATTGTGGAGAACATCGTGCACAAAATTAGGGAGAAGTCAGATGAAACCTGTGCCGTCGTACATGTTTGCACGCACAATTTTTTAAAATAAAAATTCAACTACTACGTGTGATCTATACTACTGACTACTTCTTATATAAAGCTGTTGTTGTTTGCGGCTCCGCCCGCGTGGATGTCGGCTATCGTGTAGTGCATTATAGCCTATGTTACTCAGGGTGAACGTAGCTTTCCAATAGTGAAAGAATTTTTGGAATTGGCACAGTACTTTTTGAGTTTATTCATCACAAACCTACACGACCCACAGAAAAATACAAAATTTTCCTTTTTATAATATTGTAGCGTAGATTAATGAACAAAGTAATAATAATAATAATAATAATAATACATGTCTTTATTGTACACCAAGGATGAAATTATACAGCACATAGAGATGTTTGCACGTGGTAAATACAATTGGCGGCCTTATCGCTCTGCGGCAATCTCTTACAGGCAACCAAAACAAAACTTAAAGGCAAACAAAAAACTTAAAGGCAAAGTTTAACTAAATTACAAATAATAAAAACATAGGTAGTTCTCATAACAAACCCTGTTTTGTTCCTCCAGCCCGAACACTACACACAATGAGGAGGACAGATATGACAACCAGACAGACAGGTAGATGGATGCGAGAGAGGGTTATCGTACGGAACCCACAAAATAATACAATATTATCTGATATTATTTTTATAGACATCTTCAGTGACCGGTAAGATGAATGACCTGGGGATAGGTCATTTATTGTACAGTTTTATCATTGTTTTAATAAACTGCGGATATTTGATCACTATCTTATTTTGTAAATAAATACGCAAGTGTTTACACGAACCGATTGCTATCTGATTTCCGCCATATTGGTATAATACCGCAGTAATTTTTGTTTACCAGCTGGTTAAGCAGTGGTTAAGATTCGGAACAGTGGAATAATAAATAAAAGTTTGTTATTGCATTATATTATTCGCTGTACTTTTCCGTGTACTGTATTTACTGTACTTTATTCCACTGTGTTTTTCCGTTGTGTTATCGACGATCAGAAATAAGAGCATACCTTTTCGTCATCATCATCATCATCTTTCTCTGAGCCTATTTCCAACTCAGTTGGGGTCGGCTTTCTAGTCTAACTAAGATGCGGCTGAACTTCGATATTTTCCGTGAAGCGACTGTCATCGGATCTTCACAATCAAATTGAGGATATCGAAGTTCTGTAGTTGGGCTAGTCCACGGAGGACCGAACTTAGTCGGACTTATGATGGCTACAACTACTCGTAACGAGTGCCATAGATGTTTGTACGGCAACCGGGACCGATGGCTTAACATGCTCGCCTAGGCACGACCAGACTAGTGCAAATAGCCATATTCATGCATACAAATATTTGCACTGAGCGGGGATAGAACCCGCACCTCCTGCGTAGATAGCGCCACGTCACAGAGTCCGTCATTATCATCATGGAGACGTATTTTCCTGATTGTCAATAATATCTAAGTCGCCATGCTAAGATTACAGAGAGCAGGCTACGAGACCCTAATGAAATTCAAAATGAAGTGTAAAAATCTTATTCTAATTTCGAATGTTAATAAAATGATTTCAGGGCTCCAGTAGCTAAACTAATAGTTGTGTAGTGACATCAATTCATATAATTTTAGTTTAAAATTGTTCAGGAACTTTTAGAGCCTACAGTACATCATAAACAACTTGTATCTGCATTACTTCCGGGATGAAAACAGAATCGGTTATTGCGGGCATAAAAATTGAATGATTGTATTTTTTTAACTTGTGGGTTGAAAAAAGTAAGATGAAATCGTAAACACCTACTGTATGGCCTGTGTGTGTTTTGTCCATGACCCAAACAAACGTATACTCCACCTACGTGAATAATGACATCACATGGTCAATTTTATGCGGTGATTTGATATAAGCCTTGAACAAGTACATTGTGTACTTTTCGTATGTTTTGCATCATAAGTTACTACCGACTACTGTCATCGCCCTTAACTCGGATTATCTCTTGGTCTTGCTTGCAATTACGTGGTCCAGAAGTAGGTATATAACCTCGAACTTATGATCTCCTTTACCGTCATCAGTATCACACTAGTAAATAAACAATATGGCGAATTTTTTTATGACAAGTATAAACTTATATAAATAAGTGCCCGGTTAATAGCAATAGGCTCGCCACCTATTACATGTGGACCTAAACATAAACTGGCGAAATGTGGGGGCTAGCACCTCTGCCTTCCCCTTCGGGGATATAAAAATACCTAAATATTGGTAAATAATAGGACATACACGACATTATCTAAAGCTACACTATGCTAACACAACACCAACAATACAACACCCATGTCAATATAAATACTAAATAGATAGATTCATAATAGATTCATGCATATTTGGATTGAGTGGAAGTCGAGCAGCCCAGTGTGGCAACAGTAGGCCAAAGCCTCCCAACATTGGAAGAGGCCTATGTCCAGCCGTGGAATGCGATATGCTATTTAATTGACACTCAACTTGCTACTCAGCTAAATTTTGTATCTAGACTAAGTTAATTATTGTAAATAGACCAAAAAAAAGAAAAGCCCGCTGAGTTTCGTTGCCGGAGTCTTCTCAGGTCGGGGCCGCGTTTCGAACCGGTCGGTGGTCCATTTGTATTTGATAAAATGTTGTTAATATTGACGTTTTGGAAGTGCCGTTTACTGGTCTATGCAAAATAAATGATTTTTGATTTGATTTGATTTTGATTTGATTTACGACAATATTGAACAAGAAATACATCCTAAGCAATCTTTTTATAATTTAGCTTATCACGAATACGTGTATCCACTCGACATTGCGCATAAAAAAGGCCGTGGCTGTGTATCAGATAAAAATATAATTGGCCACTCATTGCCACAAGGTTAGTACTGCACTGATTTGGCTGTATTCTTCCACTTTTCGAAAACTGTTGTGAATTTTTCAAGGTTTGCTTCCACGCTACCCTATTTATGCGTGCGGAAATTTCTTCGAATTCATCTCACTCGCTTCAAGTGTCACCTTGCTCGATAAACTGGGTGTATCGGGCCTTAATCGACTAAAACTGCATAGTATTTCATGACAGAGATCAAAAAAATATATTCAATCGGGTTACCCCATAGTCATTCTGTAGTGTTGATCTTTCGACGGTGAACAAACATTCTAAGTAAATTGTCATTGTTTAATGAATTCCTTGAATTATTTGTAAGGTCTGGTTTGGTATTGTATTCCTTAAGCTGTCTTTTAATTCTTGGCATGCTTTAAAATTGCTTTCTTTTAGTATGGCTTCAAGGGGCTCCAACATATAGTTACGGACTTGTGGGTCTTTTGCAGACCCATGTCTCGCCAGAAGGTCTGCTTATCTATTTCCGAATCAGTTCCTTTTAGAAAAAATATGGAGGGCATAATGGTAAGGAACTTCTCATGGTTCTTTTCATACCACTTAGGGGGCAGATAAGCATGTGGCCCACCAGATGGAAAGTGGTTACCGTGGTTACCGTGGCCTTTGGACGTTTCCAACACCAGGGGCGTCACTTATTCGTGCTGCCGACCATATAGAGAAGAGGGGGAAGGCAGTGTGCAGGGGAGAAGGTTAAGAGAGTCTCTGTGTTGTCAGTGCAGAAGACAAAGAAGTATTTCTCGGTCTTCCCAATAACAACACGAAACCTCTCCAGTGAGCTGTGGCTACCGTACTCACCGCCGGATACACAACACAAGGTTATTATTAGCCGCGGTATTCTGTAGGGCGAAGGTACTTCCCCAGTCAGACTGCTCAATTAGGACGGGGAATACCGTCGTGTTATCTTACAAGATTTGCCAATTTAAGTTCAATGTAGATCATTTTGCTTGCAGCATACTGATATGAGTCATCATGCCATGTATTCCACTCGAATATCGTTAAGTTTAAGTATCACTTATAAATAGCTAGAAGAGTCTTAGTGAGAGTAACAGTTTCATTATATAACTGTAACATAACTTAATCACTGTTTCGTTCCACATGGGGATTGGGTATATTAAATCCAGCGTTAATAGCATTTCTGTGGTTGGGTAACATTGAACCTGGATGATTGAACATAAGTTACGCAATGGAATCTTAGGGATATTCCCTTGATAATAGTCAAAACCTTGATAAAGACTACATAAATATACGTATGTACGAAAATAGAAGACAGATTTCATCACACATTGAAATTAAATAGTATTATCGGCTTTTATTGCGATTTACTTGGGCTTATATTGTTTAATATCCCTATTTTTAACCGAGTCATGTCAATTTGGTTTCTCCTGACGGTAGTGTGAAAGAAAAGTCTCAGGCAATTAAGTTATTATTGCAAACACGTTTTCAGTCATATTGAAAACCGACCCAACTGATAAGGAAAAGAGACACGGAGGATGATAAAAAAGAATTCTGTGCCAAAATTCTCATGAATACCCCTTCATCGAAGTCAACGTGGGTGGTTATGTCGAACTTGAACCGACCAAAACCGCACAACCGTCTCTAGCCATCAGTTGTCAACAGTGAGGTAGCCTCTGATGTATCCTTCACAACTCGCCCGAATGAAATCTTCTTTTGAACTTGGCTCTGAAAGCTACGTCGGACTCAGTGTAGTGTAGCAATATGGCCTTATAAAATAAATAAATAGCGATTAAAGTCGGCAAAAATATTTTATTCCAAGAAAAATGTTTGGTTCTTTGATAGCAATGACTATTATTTTATAACTAAATAAGAATTTGAAGTTGAGGTTAGGATATTAAAGTAGGCGTTAAGTAGGTACATGGCGGAAATCCAACATAAAAATATTATTTAACAATCCCAAATTACTTTTTTTAAGGTTCGAACCAATAAAACCATCCCTGACTAATCATTATGAATCAACCACTCTTAACAGAAAACTGCTTCTTCTATTAAACTATTTTGTTTTTGGTGTAGGTACAATAAAGATTTATCTCTCAATCTATCTATATAACTACATATAAAGCGGTCAACCCAATTTTTGTCTTAAATGCCAATGAATATTGGCATTTTGTATTTGCATGTTTTGACAAACAAAGGCTTAAGTAGAGCATTTTAATGCCTAACTGTACCTACGCACAACAAACATATTGCAAAATGTTTTATACACAAATATAAGCGGGATCTATGCATACATTACACCCACATAGAACCAAGAACTAAGTAAAATTGGCAAATGATAAATCCCTGAGCCTATTCCCAACTCAGTTGGGGTCGGCTTTCTAGTCTAACTAAGATGCCGTAAACGTCGATATTGTACGTGAAACGACTGGCTTCGAACCTCCATAACCAAACTGGCAATACCGAAGTTCTGTAGTTAGGCTAGTCGGACTTTTGAGGGCTCTGACTACCCGTAACGACAGCCATAAGTGTTCGTATAGCAAGCAACCGGGACCGACGGCTTAACGTGCTGGCACGACCAGACCAGTCCAAATAGCCATATTCATACATACAAATATTTGTACTGAGCGGAGTTCGAACCCACGCCTCATGTGTAGCAGTCGCGTTCACTACCGCCACGCCACAGAGGCTGTGAGAATTGGCATATCATAAGTGAGATATTATGAACTTGATGAATCTCGTAGAAAAAAATAGTTTACCTGGTAGGATTTGCATTATTAAGATACTATTTCTATTTTTACAGTTTCTTAAAGTAATTTCACACGTGCTTTTTTTCTATAAAGTTCAACGTTCTGTCTGTAAGTAAAAATAAATATTTCTAACTATCATTAAAACTTTTGTTATCTTTAGGAGCTTTGCTTATCACTCTAATTTGATAAATTAGTATTTAATGGTGCTTGTTTCGCATCGATACACAAGTTAACCCTTATATATTAAATAGTACAATAAAAACTGCGTAGTAAAGTTATTGCAATATAGCACTGGTAGACTGGTAGACTGGTTTCCCGTTTACTTGTACCTAGGTCTTCCGAAATATTTTTGTTAACCCGAATAATAATAACCCTATCGACTAGTATAACATAATAGCGAGAGTTTTTTTTTTTATTTTAGTTGGTTCTAATACCGGTTCAGCCGTGCAAGTTTTAGAAAAGGGTAAAATCATTCCCTGATCCTATTCTCAACTGAGTTGGGAATAGGATCAGGGAATGATGATCGCAATAAAGTATAATGTATTTAATTTAAGGTAGATTCCCCCCAGGGCCCGACTTATTATTCCTGTATATCTCCCATTGTATCATAAAAAAAATTACCTATACCACTTAGATGGCAGACAAGTACGCGGCCCACCTGACGGAAAGTGGTTACCGTAGCCTATGGACGTTTGCAACACCAGGGGCTTCACATTTATGTGTAATTATGTGTAAAATCGTGTATATTTGAATGAAAATGAGGTTCAAGGGTAACAGGTGTACAATTTCCATGACAATGAACGCGGCAATTTTCCACTGATCAGTACGATCAAGGTTGGATCTCGTTTCTAGAACAAAAATAACATGTTCGTGGTTATTTAATGTTATGGTCCGGCTATGTTATACGTAAACGCAAACATGTGGATTATAGTCACTGCAAAACATACACAGCTATAGGAAATCTTCGGTGTTAAGGCGAAGATATATCTCAAGGTCCTGTAACGGGTCGTGAAAAAGAAGAAAATACCTGTCGTGGCCGTCAAAAAAGGGGAAAAATATTTTTGTTCCCTATTTTGAATCATTAAAATTGTTACGACCGGAAATTGTGCTATTTAATCTATAAGAAAAAAAAAACTTTAAGTGCCCGGTTAATGGCACATTACACACATTGGGACCTAATCATAAACTGGTCAAATGTGGGTGCTAGCACCTCTACCTACCCCTTCGGGGATGTGGGCGTGACTTTATGTTATATGTTATGTAGAAAAAATATACATTATGTATATTTTAAGAATATTAGCAATTGAAATAACTAATATTCCCTCTAACCACTCCAACTAAGCTCACTGACTTATGTTAGGAGTGAGTTCACGTCGGAAGTGTAGGTTTCGAACTTGGGACCTCTCAATCGTAAGAGGGACTCCTTAACCACTAAGCTATCGACGCTATATAAACTAATATGATATATTACTATTATGAAAGTCAACAGGATATTTACTTTGTTTCTTGGTTGTGGTTGGTTCGGTTTGTTTGGTAGTATTGATTGCGTGTAATTGAACGAGTGATGAAGAGGGTACACCGATACGGTTGGCCCAATAAGAATTAGTTCGGAGGCCGTTAGTACGCTGTGATTATGGCGCTTATAACAGCGTTGAAATATCGAATAAATTCCAAAGTCCACAAACTTTAAATCCTATAATATAGCAATGGGCATGTCCTAAATATATTACCAAATAAAAAAATCATAACAAAAACGTAATTGATTGCATTTAAATAGCTATTTTTCCGAATTAGACAGAGATGGCAACACATTATTCCCTTCCATCCTTGAAACCCTCGTGAGCATTCCCACCACTATCATGAATTACAGTAAATAGTACCGTCAATAATATATAATATCCTCTGTATTTTGTCAAATTTAAATCACGTAGTACTTCCCCTTAATGCAAAATTCAAGATGTATTATTTCTATAATGAAAGGCTTAAGTCGATAATCCTCTGTCTTGTTTGTTATAGAATTTTCCATATTTATAATATGGCTGAGGAAGTTTCCTTACATCATACTTAATTATGAAGCTTCATGCAGGTTTATGCGTAATATGTTATTATGTTAATGTTTAGTAAATGCTCTAAAGCCTATTGTGGATGTTCTATAGGAGAGTCTATATTAGTAGTGCGTGTTTTATGGTTGATTTACAAATAAATATAGATGCACGGCGGGGCCTCAAGGCCATCAATTAGCCTATAGCAGTCCATTTTTGGACATAGGTCTCTCCTAATGTTGGGAGGTATTTGGCCTACTGTTTTCATGCTGACTCATGGTTGGTGCAGGGTTTCATTTTGAGCCTTCCTTCTCTCGTAGTGATGTCGTCTGCGTGTTCTGTTAGTAATCGCATTCCACTTTTGGACATAGGTCTCTCCTAGTTGCCGCCAATCGGGCAAATGGGTATGCCGGAAATAAACCCGTAACCGATAATGTAGCAGTTAACTAAATTTGGAAAGAACAAAATTGACCCCATTCCTTGCTATGCAGTTTAAATCACAAGGAAATTAATTACGTGCTTCGCCGCACAAGTACTACCAATTTATGTCTAGGAGAGTATCAGCACTCTTCTTTAATAATAATAATATTGCAATATCAATGACAATGATAGATATTATATCTCTTTGTCCACCTTTACGTTAGTAAAAGTGAATATACTAATACGAGCGTTTTTATGGAAGCGCCTGAACTCGTAACCTACGACCCCTTCTAATTCAAGTAAGTCATTAATATTTTATTCAACAACGAGCTAGCGCCATTTTTGATGGTCTATTAGGTCAACCAATTTGTTTTTTTTTTTACCTTTTCTTTTATTTATGTCACGTCAATTTGACTTCACCTCGCCTGATGTTAAGATGACGGCAATGTCTCATAAAAGAGGGTCACCATTGCAAACACGTACAGTGCTACAATGGTGGCGCTCAGCTTGACGTCTTCATCAGATGCTTTTTCACGCTCCGCTCAAAGAATCCGGGACTGTAGGAAGATGGAATCTTTAAGTTTACCCAAAAACTACTGAAAATACATTTATTTTTTATTTAAAATCAGGTGCAGGCAGATGATGCAATGATAAATGCAAATGGTACTCATCAGCAACACTGTGCATGACCCGGACATCGATTTAATCGTGTTACACGCGCATTTAGTTGCTGACTGAGCAACATGCACCTACAGTTCTGTACTAGCAGTTGCTAGCCAGTTGAATCATGTAGGTAACCACTTCTCTTAAGCAGATAGCACACTGGTCGAATTATTTTATTAAGTACTACCGTTAATTTTTTATACTACAGATGGAAATATTTCTGGAAGACAATAATCTAAGCATGACGTCAGTCAGTTATATGTGTCTGATAAGTGCGCAAAGTTTTAAATCAATCTAACGTTTTGAAGTACTTCAAACTTGAGTTCAAAGATATATATTACATACATATACACATGCACACGAACATACATACAAATCTACATACAATATCAAATGCGGTCAAAAACCTAACCCTTCACATAACCCCTTTCGTCACCTAGAAATAAAATAAAACCGCAGATAACACAACAATAATTGAATTCTATTTTAGACGCTTTCATGTTTACCTACTGTTACTTTTATGGGCCCGTAATTATGTGAATTACATTAAGTTTTGCGTTTAGTAACCCAATGAAATGCTATCGATTCGAACATATTGGACATCAATTGAAAATAAATACTAGAAGCTGACGATGCGAAACAATAATGTGACATCATGACTAGAATCAAAATTGCTTGCAATGAAGTCGAGAGAGTTAGAGAAATGACTGATTTCGAAGTAAAAGGTCAAAAAAGGGATACATTAGTGCAGTATGCAGTTATTATTTCAGTAATGTTCCTGCAATTTGGCCCAAACGCAGACTTTTGATAGCATATTTGTAATAATACAGTTTATTTCAATGGTATTTATATGTATAATGAAATGATTAAGCATTTAATATTCTGTCAATTCGCCCCTTCCTTCTCCTAAGACATCATTTTTTGAGCCTATTCCCAACTCACTTGAGGTCGGCTTTCTGGTCTAACTAAGATGCGGCTGAACTTGGATATTTTCCGTGGAGCGACTGCCACCGGACTTCCGCAACCAAATTGGTTATATCGAAGTTCTATCCTCCCTTCTAAGACGTAAAGGGAAATTTCTAATGCTTTAGACGAGGCCTGGCTGCTTAGATGATCAGAGCACTCCCTCTTAAAATGACTGGTCGTGGGTTCAAGACCCGTCTGAACATTCACTTCTATGTATAAATATAATCTATTTAAAATTAAAAGTCAAAAATAAAATACTTATGTCACATTTCACAAATGTCTTTTACAAACAACTATACTCAAATTTACAAACAAACTTTTACCCTCTGCAATAATGATATGAGGAAGAATTCTCGAAAATAGCTATAAATACAGATGTTCTTGAAACGAAAACGAAACAGATAGAATCAGACATAATTATATTACCAAATTCTAGTTCCGTATAACAGGTGTAATATATGCTTAAAAGTCTTTGAAGAGATATTACTATTCGAGGGTCACGAATACAAGTAAAACGTTTCAGTGAGTAATTACCCTTCCGACACTTTTACAGCTCAAGTGCTAACGTTTTATATCGAACTAGCTGTTGCCCGCGGCTCCGCCCGTGTGGATGTCGGTTATCGCACAGCTTTGTGAATTTTAGCGCTCTATACTATTTTCTTCTCGCCTCTCCACTCGACTTACATTTACTTTTGTTCTATCATCAATAGTTGCCACGGCGCATGCAACAAAATACGTTTTAGGGCACTTTTTTACACCTTGGGTTGCGTTAGTTAAGTTTTACTTAGGATCCCTAATCCTTACTAGCAATAAATATAGCCTATGTTACTCAAGCTGAATGTAGCTTTCCAATGGTGAAAGAATTTTTGAAATCGGCACAGCAGTTTTTGAGTTTACTCATTACAAACATGCACACACACACACACAAAAATACAATTATTTCCTCTTTATAATATTAGTGTAGTAGTAGTAGTAGATATGTTGCTATAATATTTTATCTGTGCTAATACGTAAAAGATTCAATTTGGATGTTTTACGCTCCAGTTTTCTTTTCGAGGTCAATTAAAAAGCAGTGATGCTCATAGATTGTATGTTATACATGCTCATTGTTGCGAAACTGATAACACACTTGTATATCTCTCGAACCTTTAATTATTATTTCCACGAATCTGTACTGTAAATAACCGAGAAATACTTACAGTATTTTTCCTTATTCGTCACGGTCTAATCGTGTACTGCACTATTATATCTGCTAAAGTAATCAATCAATTGGCCAATTGCAGTCCACTGCTGAACATAAACTTCTCCCAATGTGCGCCACTGCTCCCTATCATCCGCCCTCTGCATCCAGTCTGTCCTAACCGCCAGGTCATCAGTCTATCTGGCTAGCTAGAAAACTTACTCTAACTGCGTTATGTATTAAAAGGAGTTTGCAAAAAAAAAAAATATGTCATGGTAGGATGATGACTCATGATTAATCATACCTATATGTATAGGTTTCTTAACTTCAGTACCAAGAATTTCAGAGAAAACCTCTACAATTTTAATGTTGGATTTTTCTTTTATCGTTATCCGCCATTTCTAGCGTTTTTCAACAAAACTGCATATGATCAATCAGTAGCATTCTTTGACGTATAAAACAGTTCACCGGTATAAGTTAGTAGAAATCACGTGTTTCTAATTCGAAATTTACTTATTTAAATTCATTTATTTACATTAGACACGTGATAACAAGATGATACAAACACTTATAAAAGTTAATAGACTGAGTCATACAGTTGCGGAGTATATTTTTTGGAGGAAGGTTGGGAGATCAGACCCTGTGGTCTACCACCAAAAGCTATCGAATTCGTAATGTAAAGATATCGAGAGCGCTAAACATTACAATAAGCAGACTGCCTACTGTGAACCTGTTTGTGTGTGATAACCCGCCAAACACAATATTACATAAATTAAATTCTCAAAAGACAGATATTTGTTGGACACAATATGTGCTAAAAATACGCTCAATACGTGCAGAACTTGATTTTGGGTTGTCTTTTGAGTATAGCACAGGGTACAACAGTGGTAGACGAGCTCTAATCTACACTAATCATAAATTATGTTAAAACAATCCGCGCGTGACAGGGCCGCGACTCTCTTGAGGCCTAGGTCCGAAAACCGTGCCTATAGGTATAAATAATGTTGGTGGTTGAACAGAGATCAAAGTTATTCATGTAACTAAAAAGCAATAAAATGCAACAAGATTTTCTTTTTTTTTTATAAACTCACGCCTATATCCCCAAAGGGGTAGGCAGAGGCGCTAGCACCCACATTTCGCCAGTTTATGTTTAGGTCCCAATGTAATAGGTGGCGAGCCTATTGCCATTAACCGGGCACTTATAAACCTGCGATAAATACACACATAACTTCGAAAAGCATCGAAAAGTCATTGGTGTGTGCCATGGTAACCTGGGATCGAACTCGAGACCTCGTCTCAGCAGTCCATTACCCATACCACTAGACTACCGCGGTAATTATTTTTATTATTAAACAAGATTTTCTTCTATTTCAATAACTCACCAACAAATCTTAGTTCGGGTACATACTTACTTTGAGATTAGGTACTCTTCAAACTGTATTTGACAACTACCCTCTTTAGTTACCTCGCGATCACGGCCGCTAAAGCGTAGCCGAACCGCCGGTCTAAGTGTTAATAACAACTAATATCAATTAAATCAAGTTAGAACCAAGTTAAAAGTGTATGTGATTCACCTAAACTTTCAATAGTTTCAACTAATAATACTTTCACAAACATCGGTGAGTGTAAACACCCTTTTAATTTGAAATGCATTTCGCTGATCCGACAAGTATGAGAGATTATTTATAGATTCTAATTACAACAGTTACTGTTACTTACGTACTTTGAGACAATAAATTAATTATCGTCATCTCAGGATATTTCCGGCGTCGGAATCCAAGGTCTGTTTGCTACTTTTTTTATATACATCCAGTCAATTGATCACACCCGCTGGATTGTAAAATGGAAGGATGATGTACAGATGATTGGGATCACCATTTCAGATATAGAGAGCCTCAAAATGGTGGTCTAATTTTGCTTGTGATGTTGAATTTGTCTTGTATAGTATTTCTTGAGGGAGAGGAATACCTGAAACTTCATCCGTCAGTCACCAATTATACCGATAAGCACGCAAGATTGACTTGGCTATGAAATTCTTAGTAAGGATCAGAATGCTCGTTGCTAACTGCCTTGTAATATCTCCACTATCTTTATCCCTAAGACCATAAATTAATGACAATAATAATATTAAAAGGTTATTTGTTCTTACTTATCAACACATTTTATGAGATATGGTGATTATTAGACTAAATGGTTTTAATTAACAAAAGGGAATGCTAAAACAGATAATTTATCTACTTCGATTTTATCATTTCCTTCTTGTTTCTTTTAATATTTTCAAGTTAGGGTGAACTCTGCGTCGAAGATATTTTTTATTTAGGGCGTAGAGGAGGGGGAGCATAGTTGTGGAATGAGCTCCCTGCGTGTGATTTTTCTTTCAAGAAAGTTATTAGAAGGTTTCTACAGGGTCGACAACACCTCTGGTGTTGCAAACGTCCATAGGCTACGGTCTACTACGGCTACTTTCCATTAGGAGGGTCATGTACTGCCACCTAAGCGGATTGCATTACAAATTAGTCAATAAAATTACTTATCACTGAACTGCCAAATAATACAATTGTTCAGGAATTCTTTTAGTTTATAATCACAATTCCGTTGAACCAGGTTTAGTTTACGTAATATTTCAATCTTTGACAGATAAACGAGGTGCCCTAGATATCCAGTTTATTTTTCAAATGTACCATCTCTGACAACAGCTGGATAGCATATAAACATTGCAACTGTTACATAGTACAAAGGTATTTAGATCATCCTCTCAGTACTCTTACGGTAGCCACACGTGTTACAATATGCTTGCGCAAATTTTAGCGTGAACAAATATATTATTGTATAGTGGAGAGGTTTTTGTGTTGTCAGTGAGAAGAACCAAAAACCCTTCTTTGTCTTCTGCACTGACAGCACAGAGACTCCCTTAACCTTCTCACCTCCCCCTTCCCCCGCTTCTCTATATGGTCGGCAGCTCGGATGTGACGCCCTTGGTGTTGCAAAAGTCCATTGGCCATGGTAACCACTTTCCATCAGGTGGCCCGCGTGCTTGTCGTCTCAAAAAAAACTACTCGACTCCTAGGACTTTTTACTGTATTTTGATATAATATCTTCACTTGACTGGAAAGCCGACTCCAACTGAGTTGGGAAAAAGGTTCAGAGAATGATGATCTTCACTTGTCACACAATATTACTTATTAATTTTCACTGGTGGAGCGTGACCTGAAAACAATCTTATATTTCAAAGTTAACTAATTTAGTTGTCCGCTATTGACAGAGACCTAAAAATTCGATACCATCTAAAAAGTTCATGTTTCTCCATCCATCATTATACTTTTTAGACCGCCAAAGAACATTGACCTGTCCTGATTTTCAAATAGTTCATTTACTTACTGAAATGTTACACTAATGATATAAATTCTGAGCTACTAGGTATTATTAACTTGAAACATTTTTACAGCATCAAACACAACTTCTGAAGCTGCAAAAATGTTACACAATCAATTTACAAAGGTAGAAAGCAAATGGTTTGTATGCCGTTTGCACACAATAATAACCGCGGTAGCCTAGTGGTATGGGTAATGGACTGCTGAGACGAGGTCTCGGGTTCGATCCTAGGTTTACCATGGCACACACCAATGTTTTTCGATGCTTTTCGAAGTTATGTGTGTATAATATTGATCGCAGGTTTATAAGTGCCCGGTTATTGGCAATAGACTGCCACCTATTAGGTACATTGGGACCTAAACATAAACTGGCGAAATGTGGGTGCTAGCACCTCTGCCTACCCCTTCGGGGATAAAGGCTTGATTTTATGTTATGTTATGTTGCACACAATATATTTGTTTGTACTATGACCTTTCCTCCCGCTCACCTTTGGGGGGTAAGCTAGAAAAACATGAATACCGTGGTTCTCATACAGGCGGGGGGTATTTCAACACTGGAGTTGGCTAAGGGCCAGCCAGAGTGTGATGGAAATTGTGGTAGCCTAATATCATACATTTATATATTTATTTAATTTTTCATTGCACACATAAATTAAATTTATGGAATAACTATGAAATGTTATGTAAGGCGAGCTTAACTCAAAGTTGAGTTCTTTTCCAGCATTTATGCTAATACTTTGTACCTTGGTATTTAAGACCCGAAATAGCTGCGGTTTCAGTCGTTTTGCATTCAACATAAGTGTGGCTGTTTTGATTCAAAGGTCTCGGGGATATCTCATACACCTACAGAATCTTTTCTACAATAACGTTATTAATTTGATAGCGATATTCTAGTGAATTATAATCGTGATCTATAAGTTGCACTTATATATTAGGATTATAAGTTCTATTTACAACTTACGATTATAAGCACGAGTATAAGTATATTCTAGTGACTTATAATCGTGATGTACAAGTTGTACTTTTAGATCACGATTATAAGTCACTAGAATGATACTTCCTATTACTTGCTCAGATAGGAATAATAAAAATATTATTTTCTTTTCCTCTAATGGTGACACGCTGTATAAACTTCCTATTCCGCAGAGGAACTACAATTGCTTTGCTTATGCAAATGTAATCGTTATTTCATTGTCGTAATTGCTTTTTACAGTGAGCAAAGACTGATTACTGTAATTGGTCATTTACATAGTCCGGATTTCCACTAGTGACGGTAATGTGATGACATATTTCTTAGTGACTGTCGTCATTATTATCCTCGTCATGGAGTTACGGTTGCTTTTTTTATTTATTATTCTAGTTATTTTTTATTTATTTATTTATTCAATTTAAATAATTTAATTAAGCACGTGACTCGAAGACGGCTGTACCAATTCGAGTAATTTTTTTTATTTATACCTTGAACTTTATGGAAGTTTTTAATGGAGCAGCGGGAACGGAATCAGAAGTCTACGCGGGCGGAACCCCTAGCAACAGCTAGTTCTCTATAAATATGTGCCTAAAGTACCAAATAAAACTAGATCGATTACCCACTTTTACAAGTGGTGCACTTGGTCAATTGAGATATTTCCGTGAGTATTACGCTCATCAAAAATATTCAGTAGTTTAATGTGTTAGCAAAACAATTAAACAGACAAACATTTATAGTTTTGTAATGGGTAACGTTAAGAAGACACGGCAGACCAGAACCGATTTAGCAATGTTTGTTGAAACAAGCATACTTATATTTCCGTACAATGATTAGGCCATAAAAACAGATGGAAAACAAGATGGTGTAAATGTTTTAAAAACCTATTAAAGTTGTTTTCTTGCACTAACTTCAAAGTAAAGCATAACGTGTTTAACAATCGCTCGTCTGATGGTTAGTTGTTTTAATTTCAATGATTCATTCTAATTAATTAAAGACGTGTGAATCATAATGTGAGAATGTAATTGGTTGTTTGTTTAAGGGGCAATGCATATCGGAAACAATTGAATGAACGTAAATGCACCATGTTTCGGTGCAAATTACAGTACGTATAGATTTCTGCTGTTTTGCCTGCGCGAATGGTTATGTGGAATTAGAACCGACTAAAACCACACGGCCGCGTCGGCCCATCCGTTACTGAGGGTGAGATTGCCGCTCCTCTCACGCTTTTTTCACTT
Source organism: Pelosia muscerda (assembly GCA_963691645.1). Lineage (NCBI taxonomy): Eukaryota > Metazoa > Arthropoda > Insecta > Lepidoptera > Erebidae > Pelosia > Pelosia muscerda. The sequence goes on from OY829118.1 coordinate 5,407,364, forward strand.
CTGTTACGCACCAGTTGGTTGTAGTATGATGTCATATACATAACTATAAACTTTCCTCTTCAGTCACTCTATCTATATAAAAATCGCATCAAAATCCGTTGCGTGGTTTTAAAGATTTAAGCATACAAAGGCATATAGGGACAGAGAAAGCGACTTTGTTTTATACTATGTAGTGATTGTCATATAACAAAAAGCCAAACTGCACCCAAAAATCAAATAAAAAGACTTCCTATCCGAGGAGATAATAATATATGTGCGAAGACTAAACCTCGACAGGGGTTTCGCCTCTTCACGAGGCTTATTTAACACCGCTACAGAGGGACTCTGTACTCTGAAGTCACTCTATAGCAGTCCTGAAGATGCCTCGTGTATTATTCTCTCTTGATAAATCGCTTCATCAGTGTAAAATCACCCTAAACAATTTGGTTTGACTCATCTCGGTTGGTAAAATAATCCAGTTACAATATTTATGACTGTATTCGGTAAAACTCGATAACATTTGGCTCAAAAGCAGATGGCGGGTTGTGCGTGTTATTAAACATTGTCGAGGTCAGGTTTCAGCTGTTTGTAACATGTGTAATTCTATTTTTATAACATTAATTTTTATATTTGATAGGCTTGCGTTTGACCACTATCTCACCAGGTGGTAAGTGATTATGTGGTCGACAGTGGAGTACGTTTGCCTAGAAGTAACCTATTCACTCCTAGTCTTGATAACTTTCATGTTATAGCTATCTAGAAACACAGGTTCGGGCAGGGCGTTCTACTCTTTGGCTGAACGTATCACCGAATCGTTTGGTACCTAGTGGAATGTCCACCATGTAGCGATTTTTTAATGATTTTATTGGTTTCTGGGCAGTTGAATGCAAGCAGGTCCACACCACTCTCTACCGTTATCCTTGTAAAAGTACTGTAGTTCCTCCAAGATCATGGTACTTGCAACAGCACCGGAACATCAGAAACTCCAAACAGTACTTAGTTCTTCTTCTGTCGAGTCAACAGCGTTTCCACTCCTATCATTATCAGAGTGGCAGAATTGGCCTGGAGTTGCCATCGTGGTGTAGTAATTTGTTTCACGGCAGCGGTAGCGCCGCTACTCACGGAGAGGGCCCGAGCATAGGTTTCGCTCTTCGGGAAGGTTTTAAGTCACGAATGTATTAAATAAATCCGAAATATGTCAGGACATTCTATACCCTAGACCCATGGCAAGCATAGCTTAACTATCTTGTGTTATGGGTTTTAGAATGAATCTTAGATATAGAGGTACTTTTTGTGTAAATATATACATATTATACACAGAAACACCCAGACCAATGTAAATATTCTTATTCATGCATACAAATATTTGCACAGAGCGGAGATTGTACCCGCACCTCCGGCATAGCAGTCGCGTTCACACCGCCACTTCACACGGGCTGTCATCTAGTTTTACATAAATATATTGGTTTAATGCCAAGAAATAAATTACCAAAACCGTATCCGAGTAGGCGCAGTGTACCGTAGTTAGTTGGGTTATTAATAAATTTGGCAACTGTTGTAATTGTTTAATAGAAAATCCTTGTAATATAACACTGTAACCTCCATTTTCTACATGTAATTTGTGTTTTTTAATCGATAGCTATACAAATCATCGCACCGCTCGCCACAGGCAGAGAGTTCAACCTCATACATTATTTTTTCTTGCGCGAAATCCCCACGGACTTATCTTTCAAATCTTTGGTAAATTAAGTTTTGGGCCAGTGTGTTCTTAGTTGCGTTCACAATTTAAAGTAATCTCAAACTAATAAATTATAATTCACGCCACTCATAATTTTATTATTGCTCATAATTTTACAAACCTGCAATAATTGTTTCTACGAAGTACTCACATCTAATCGAAATGCAATGAAGTACAAATGCCAGAGTACGCGTGCCTCTGCGTCGCCATTTAGATTTTAGATAAAATTATAACACGCACTTAGTTCAATTAGGTATTTTCGTACTTTTACACAATGAATTTACAATGCAAGCCATATCTTCAGAGCCGTCTTTACTCATACTAGTGATACCCTGGGCACACCATAATTTAGAGACCCTTTTGTATAGTCTAGAGTTCTAGATTTTTCTTAAATTGATGTGTGAGAAATTGTCTTCCATTCGGGAGGGCCTCCCTTCGGCGGTGAGCTCCGAGTGCCCCTATAGTAAAGACGATGACATTGTACATCTTCATTCTTTAAGTCAATTATGACACTAGAGTAGCGCAATTTTAACTCTTTTATCTACTACTTTTTTGCGGATATATGTCTGTTCTACATGTACCAATGTTATAATGTTTGTCTGATTGTTTTGTGTCCCAATAAAAAGGAACAAAATATAAATAATCATAATTTATCGATAAAACTCATAATAATTACTTATTTGATGAAGGAGCAATTTGTGATATTAGTATTTAAATCACAATGTCATTAATTTACCCCATAGAAAATTTATATATTTACCAAATGAAATATGTGGTGAGTATGGAAATGCGTATCAATATTCTTTTTCTATACTTGTAGTTCACCATCTTTTGAACTATGTTGAGGCATAGCGTTCGACTGTTAATTCAAAGGTCGAAGATTTAATTTCTGTTTATAATAATAAACCTATGGACTTTTGTTATCATCACTCGTGCTGCCGACCCTGTAGAAACTTTGCCTGCTTGCCCCTGCCCTTCTTGAAGAACCCAATATTGTAGTCGCTGAATAGGATCCTTCTAGGCAAGCGTGATTCATCGTAGACCACATCGTCACTTACCATCAGAAGATATAGTGGTCACACGTAAGCCTATCATACATCATATCCTCAATAAAAATATATAAAAAACCACCGCAGTGAGTTCATACCACATCTTGACCGTGCGTGAGATGAAGTTCCATTCATAACGCACCTACCTCACCTACTAAGAACTCAATATATCACTCAGATATTTTGCAAGTCTATCCCCCAGTTTCCGAAAGGCTGATTAACGCTAAAATTAGCTAATCGGCTGTTAAATCTCTTGTCAAGTAGCAATTGGGTTGCTAGACTTGACTTGACTTACAAACAAAACCGTATTTCAAATGAAAGTAATCATAGATCTGTTAGTTAATTTTGGTCTGATCAACCTTTCAGAAACCCGAATTGATTTGACATCCTTGTTAAATTAACAGCAGTGTTAATTGATCAATGATTTGACAGGCCTTTCAGAAACCGGCGGTAAGCAATATTTAGATTAGAAAACCCAGTGGTCTACATATATCTCAGATATAAAATTTGCAACGCGAGCAAATTTGCAACAATATCTAATTTGAATTATTCACGATTCAGTTGCCGGGGTGTCGGTCGTACGGCCTCGTGAGCATGCGCGTGGGCAATCACGTGTCGCTGTCGCAGTGATCGATATATCGATGGTATCGACACTCAGTGCAGTATCGAATGTCGCAGTGTTGCACTTCACCTGCTGATTTATTTGGACTACATGTGTGTCGTAATATGCCTATCCATTGAGACAAATGTTGTTGACTATATTTTTTTGCTTCGAAGTTATCTACGCAACATATTTTTGTTATATACTTGCTATGATAGTGCCTGCACTTGTGTTGAACAGTGATTACCTGAACCCTTCTTTCTCTTTTAAACTACGCGTTGCTTGATATATTGTGGTTAGTGAAATTTGGGTAAACGCGATCATAAAGTAAATACAATTTGATTTACTTGAGCTGCTGTGTATTAGCAGGTCAAGTAAATCTACATCGTCGCTAAAACTCTAAAGTCGTAAAGTAAACGTCGCTAAAGTTTAAATTTAACTTTTTTTTTACTTGTTCAGTAATAGGACAGGCGGTAAACCTTTCTTATATTACCAGTTAAATCTATTTATACGTGAATTATAAATTATGTATATATTTATAGGTATTCATCGTGAACAGGGTATATATAGTTTATGATTAGCGAAATCCGGGTATGAACGCGACCATATGATAAATACGATAAAGCACTAGCCGTGGTCACAATCTGACTGGCATGTGTGACTGAGTGAGACTGCAACTAGCTCGTATAGACCCAACCTAAGAACCGTGGCTTACAAAAAAGTCCCCGGAAAATTTCACTCAATTTACGTGAGACCGTATGCAGAGATTGGTAAAAAATAACATAACAACATAATATAAACTCACGCCTATATCCCCGAAGTTGTAGGCAGAAGTGCTAGCACCCACATTTTGCCAGTTTATGTTTAGGTCCCAATGTAATAGGTGGCGAGCCCATTGCCATTAACCGGCACTTATAAACTTGCGAGGGATACATAACTTCGAAAAACATCGAAAAGTCATTGATGTGTGTCTTGGTAAAACCTGGGATCGAACTCGACAACTCGCCTCAGCAGTCCATTACCTATACCACTAGGGTACCGCGGCTTGTTGAAAAATTTGAATGATCTGAAATGTGCCTTACCTACTCGTCTAGAATAAAGGTGTGATATATGTATGATATAAATTTGTACACTGCACGTGAATCAACGCTATGCTAATCTGATAATCTCAGTACACGTGGCACTGATTACATTTGATTAAAAATACTTAATTAATCACTAACAAATTAGCAACATAAAGCTCCGCTGTGTTGTTGCATCCGTTAAATAAGTAAATACACGAACATCTTGTAAAATGTAGATTTATACGAGATTCAAATACAAAATATCATCATCATTCTTGCATTAGTCTCGGTCGCATCCGAAGATCCACCTTGGAGTCTGGGAGCCGGCCCTTCCAGTCCACCCACTGCTGTATTTCGATATTTTCCGAGAAGTGATGATTACCATTTGACGTCCACAACCCACTGAAGATACGAAGCATTGCAACTAGACCAGTTGCTGAACTTTATTTTTAGGACAGCAATTACCTGTAACGACTGCCATGTTCGTATCAAACCTCGGCGGCACGAAAATACCCAGACCAATGAAAAAAGATATTTTTATGCAAACAAATATTTGCACTTAATGAAATCGTATCCCCGCCTCTTGTGTAGTAGTTGCTTTCGCTACTACCACGCCACGGATACTATCAAATCCACTATCGACTATTGACTGACAATCCATTCGGTGAGATTTTCCTTTGTCGCGCACTTAAGTTTTGGAATTACTTACCAACTCACGTGTTTCCTTTCTTCCTACAGTCCTGTGTCCTTTAAGCGGGAAGCATCTGATTACACCGTCAAGCTGAATACCACTACTGCATATAATGGTGTTCTTTGATTCCTGAAATTTTACCTGCAGACGAGGAGAAATCAAATTGACTTGTCCTAGATCAAATATCGTTAGTACTGTAGCTAGACCATTGAGGGGTTTTTTGGGCTAAAATTACCCGTAATTCCGTTGTACACCGTGTCCGTAACACAAATGTTAGTATGGCAACTAGAACACATAGCTCAACATCGTACTCTTTGAGGCACAGATGGTCTCAATCTCACCTCCGGTAATCAAGGACCCATGGACGTCGTGCGTTTTGGTCGTTTCGAGTCCGACATAATCACCTCCACCGGTTTTGGTGGAAGTGGTATCCGCGGGGATTTTGCGCACGATAAAAAAAAAGATAGTCCCAATCTTTCAACATGTTAAGAGTGGTCAGCCATCTTATAACTGACCTAACTAGTATCAATTAACCTTGTAACGGCTAACCTACTGTCTCTCCACGAGACACACAACTTGCTTCTGAGTCGAGGATGACTAAATCTGGTGGTCACTGCTTAACATCACCATGATTCTTATTTGTTATCATAACAATATAAAAAGCTATTCTCGAAGCTCTAGGCCGTTTTCCAACTGCGCTGTTCACAATCAAATTCAAATATTGACCTATATTCCTACGACACTCGTGCCGGGCACACAACTATTACGAAAACGTGTGGATACTATTACATTGTATGCAAATGTTACGTCATAATGTCATATTATTATTCCACATGTGGATTTATTATATGGGTGTGTCATTGTACTTGTATTAGGTATACGTTTTATGTGCAAGCAAATTAGGGGTATAGGGCCTCATGAAAAACTGGGGCTCAAGTCTATTTCACCTGCAAGTTGGACCTACTGTTAAAGAATGAGGTTCGAGTGCAGGCTTTATTCTTGGTGTTCAGTGAGGCAGCACTTACGCTTAGCCATTCTCAGCCGAAGTTTAACTTATACGGCTTTTGTGATAGCGATTGCCGTCTCGCATTCCTAACCCCTGATAAGATATTGAACTAGACTTTACATGGCTCAAATTCGTTGCTAGGTGTTGTATATAAATAAAGCACTTGATTATTATTATAACTGATTTTATTATATTTAATCAATCAATATAGAATAGCAAATTGTACCGTGTCACGGCGCACCGGGAGAGAGAGAGCCCAGACATAAAGTTATAGACAAAATATAGATATAAACTCATCAGGCGTTCACACACCAACACTAGAAAATATATTGGGGTGTCGAGGTTGAATATAATTATGTCGAGGTTTGTTCTTCTTACTTGCAGAATATTGCATATACGAAATCATATCTCCTTAGGTACGAAGTCTTTTTACTTACTCTGAGGGGCGCGGCTCGCGGCATTCCTTTACGACAATTAGTAATATTTTACTATTACTATCATTGGCATTGTTAAATCGTGGGTACGTGGTGGGTACCCCCACTCCCTCAATATATTTTCCGAACGAAAGGCTTATTATACCGCTTTACAGTCAACCATAATATGCTTGCCTTGGGCCCCCGAGATATTGGTTGGGCCCCAAAGCATCCGAAGCTATAGAACCTAAAAAATTACAAGTAGGTATATGAAAATAGATGTGTTTACATTTTTATTTATTATTTATTATAGTTCCAATTTGCCCGGTTGCCCTCAATCACGTTTGACCAATGAAATGTGGATGTATGTCTCACTTAAACAAGAATACAAGATGTAAGTGAATGGATCTTGAACTGCTCTCTTAAATAAATACCTAATCACTCATCTAAACCGTTGATGACCATTTTATATTTTTTATTTATTTATTTTTTAAGAAGAATATTAGCAACCGAAGTTACTAATATTCCCTTTAACCCCTCCAGCTAAGCTCAATGGCTAGTGTTAGGAGTGGGTTCACGTCGGTAGTGTAACCACTAAACTACGAACAGGTCTTTAACCTGTAGCCATAAATATTGCAAAATCGAGACACAAAAAAATCACAACGTTGTGTAATTCGAATTCGACACGTGACGTCACGTTACACCATCGTGTAACAGGACTCTTTCACGTTTTCTAGGTAACAACTGTAATGGTGACTTTTTTAGGCCGAGAGTTCATTGTTTCTTTTTATGGGCATATTTGAAACGTAAATTCGTTATGTATGATTTTAGATTGACATGGTCATTTACACATTCACTGTTAAATTCATCGGGATATTTACCATGTTTGTTTATTTTGTTGAATAACCGAATTAACAAAATAAACAAACATGGTAAATATCCCGATGAATTTAACAGTGAATGTGTAAATTCGTTAAAAAAAAATTCGGGAAAATTCATACCAAGAACAGACAAGGGAACAAGTTAAGTGTGGGTTAAAGTATGTAGTAGTTCCATTTATATCAATATTGTATAATATTGATTCATATTTATTATCATTTTTATTGATATAATTAGAAGTGGCAGCCCGAAGGTAATCGGCATTAGTACCTATTAAAAACTAGTCAAACTCGCGCACGAAGGGTTCCGTACCATTTTATTTGCTCTTAGTATTTATTGCAATAACGGTAAAAGAAGTAAATAGAAATACAATACAACACAAATATCAAGTGTCTAGGTATTCGGTTCATGTGATACGTGTCCCCATATCTGGGGGCTCAATTTGGACACCGTGGTCCCGACACCAGAAAGAGATGGCCCCAAGTTATGTTCTTACTATCTCACCTCCGGCAACCGAAGAACCGAAGCCGACGTACGTCTTAGTAGCTTCGAGTCCAAAATAACCACTCTCACCTGCTTCAGTGGAGTAGGATCCGTGGTTCCCCAAATTGTCACAATTTATACACCTACAACGTGAAGAAAGATAGACGGTAGTTTTAAAAACTACGATTTCGTTTTTACTCAGACGAAACGGAACTCTAAAAACAATTACTTCAATGTAAATACAGTCTACAAATGCATTCTACAATATTGTATTCGCTGTAAACAATTAATATTGCAATAAAGAATTACTAACTAAAATAAGGTCACGACTCCCGGTCTATTGCGTATCGACTCGATAAAGAATCATTTGTACCAAACGTGTACACGTGACCTTAGGAATTACTCGCGGACGGATTTGGTAAGTATTTTTAACGACACGAAATTTTGTCAGTAGACTGTATTTGAAAACGTGATTAGGTCCCGTGCATATAATATGATATGTTTAACACAGAAAGGCGAATGAACTAAACATACCTTTTAATTTATTCGTGACCTTGTTAATTACTTGTTATGCTGTCGTCGTCATAATCCTTGTGTTAATCCTGGTAGCATTCGAAAATGTCGCTATGGAGTACGGGGTCCGTATTCCATTTTTGTTTTTGTTATACTCCTTAGGTCGCAGACAAGCACGCGGCCTACCTGATGGTAAGTGGTTACCGTGGCCTATGGGCGAGTGTAACACCAGAGGAATAGCACTCGTGCCGCAACCCCTGTAAGAACAGAGACATTCTGGTTCTGGTGGTCTTGGTTTTCCCACGGACAACACAAAACCTCTCTAGTGAGCTCCAGTTAGTGTAATGCGGTTGAACTTCAATATTTTCGGTGAAGAGACTGCCATGGCCTCCACAGGCTATAGGCAATATCGAAGTACTGCAGTGAAGTCTCACTAACAACTAGTCAGTTGTTGAACTTTTTTAACCGTAACGAAAGCCGTTTAATGTGTTCTCCGATGTTTATACTGTATTATATGTAACTATGTCTGTAAGTTTGTCAGTTCAAGTCTAGAAGACGCATTTCTTAGTCGGTTTTCACCAATCTCGTTGATACATCTTTGATTCAAAACACAACTTTTGTCTAGAACATACACACATAACTTCGAAAAGCATCGAATAGTCATTGGTGTGTGCCATGGTAAAACCTGGGATCGAACCCGAGACCTCGTCTCAGCGGTTCATTACCCATACCGCTAGGCTACATTGTTCATACATTTTCACTATTCATTCACTAATCACCCTTGAAGTTGATAGTAATAGTTAAAATCCTCACTCACATAATTCCGGAAGATAGTGATTACATAAAAATATTGTAGAACAATGAACTATGAACATGAAATTAGTATTTTAACTCATAATACTTGATATGAAGGCTACAAACTGGCGAATCATTCTAAAAGGTCACCGAAATAGCAATCGCTGTAATTAGAGGAGTTGCATGGCAGCTGGTCGTTCATATTCGTTTTGTACTGATAGGACTTCAAGCCTACTTGTGTATTTGACAAACGTGAATGAGGGACCTTCGTCACTAAAGGCCTGCATTATAAAACTTTACCGTGTAAGACGGGTAAAGTTGCTAAATACCTTCACTACATAGTATAAAACAAAGTCACGTTCTCTGTCCCTATGTCCTTTTGTATGCTTAAATCTTTAAAACTACGCAACGGATTTTGATACGATTTTTTTGAATAGATAGAATGGTTAAAGAGGAAGGTTTATATGTATATAACATCATACTACGACCAAAAGGTGCAGAGCGGGAGTGAAAAATGTTGCAAAAACGGGGTGACGCAGACGAATATAATGAAAGATCTCATTGTGTGTGTTTTATCGCCTGAGCATGAAACTCCCTACTTTTTATCATCACATACCGCTCGCGGGTAGAGAGTTTACTTCATACATAACGACCGGAGATGGCACGCACTGTGTGATAGGAATATCTTCCCGCGTACGCTCAAACTGTGGAATGAACTCCGTGCTGTGATTTTCCCAAGCGACTACAATATGGAGTTCTTCAAGAAGGCCATTAGAAGATTTTTACAGCGTCGACAGCACCAGTGTGTCGCCAGTGGTATTGTAAATGTCCATATGCCACGATGAACATCGACCGGTAAATCTGAAAAACAGTTAAAATGTTGGTCGATATAAGTAAAACTCATTACATTATTCTTAATTTAAAATAGATCCTAGAATTTTAGACATAGAGTTTTTAATTCATTAAAATAGATAATTAACTATGGTTTTGGGGCGAGATTCAACGATATTCTTTATTAATTAAACACATGCAGTTAACAAGATCAATCACCTACTTAACGTGAACTATTATCTGTATATATAAAAAGTAAAAAAACGTGGTAGCCTAGTGGTATGGGTAATGTGACTGCTGAGACGAGGTCTCGAGTTTTACCATGGCACACACCTATGACTTTTCGATGCTTTTCGAAGTTATGTGTGTGTATTTACCGCAGGTTTATAAGTGCCCGGTTAATGGCAATAGGCTCGCCACCTATTACATTGGGATCTAAACATAAACTGGAGAAATGTGGGTGCTAGCACCTCTACCTACCCCTTCGGGGATATAGACGTGAGTTTGTTATGTTATTATGTTATGTTACATAAACTATTAAACCATCATTAAACAGATACAGATACTATTACTGTTCTGATATCCGTCTCTCTAACCTGAAGTCTCATGAATATGATTGACCTATGTCTTCAATAAAAACTAATAAAGTACCCGCTAGAAGCGCAACGGCCTTGGGTCTGAAATGGAAAATTCCTATCGCGAAGCAATATGTAGTCGCATATCACATTTTTTTTTAATATAGTCCACCGGAAACAGGGCTTTTCAGTTCAATAAATAAATGTAAAAATGCGCATAGTCAATATATTTTTTGCTTCTTGTTATTTTCCTTGAATTTTGTTTTCATAGCAACTGAAGAATGAAGAGTAGGGGTGCATAATTTCTTAATATTATAATGGGCGATAAGGATATGTGCACACTAGTAGTTTATAGTTTATTTTATCATCATCATCAAGATCACCATCACAACTTTCGTGCCGGAGTCTTATTAGGGCTTAGCCTTTGTTTCAAACCCCTGGTCCGTTTGCTAAACTAACCTAAAACTAACCTACAATGTATTTTTAGTATTGACGTTTAATGGTCTTTAAAGGAAAGTGATTTTTAATGTGAAAAAAAATCATCTCAATACAGATTTTCAGTAGCATCCGAAGCTTTCCCCTGGGCCTCGGATTTCGCATGCTAATTGTAAACTATTGTCAAGAAATTGAGATTACAAAAAGTACCATTTAATTTTGGCTCTACTATTACACTGTTAAATTTCAAAATTAAATGGCATGGTGTAGAGTGAATGAAACGATACTTTTTCATTTCATTTTGAACTTTAAGGAAATGAGGATAAATAGAGCGGGTGCGGGTCGGCTGCAAATATAGAATTAAGTAAAAAAATGCTATATAAAGAAAACGGTGGTGGAGGGCGAAACGACGTAGGTACCCACGCTATGTGTGAATCGCGGCTATAATCCAACTTACTATTCTACTATACTATACCTACAAATCGCTTACCCATCTATTATATATCTTCATTGTATGTAAATAAGACATATTTTTCAAGTGAAGGTCAATATTAAAATATTCAAGCTAAAAATATGAAAATGTTTTCAAATGGTTTTGAGTGCCGGATTCGCGGCATTTGAATATTTTTTTGAATAAATGTAAAAATATTATTTAACTGCACCTAAATATTTGAAGGAAATAAATGGGCATAAGTATTAGTAAATATTTCAGTGAGTATAATCATGGTGGGGCTTAGCCGACCTTACCTGGCAGCTGGTAATTACACCTGCCAGTTAACGGACGAAGTTCTAATGTAGGTTATCGTCTCGTAGTTAGGAGTTAAATACCAGTCGGTTAATTAAAAGCCATCATCATCATCATCATCGTAATTTCAGCCACAGGACATTAGCTATTGCTGAACATAGGTCTCCTTGATCAACCTCCAATTCAACCGGTTAGAGACGGTAAATAACGTTAAAAGCTCCGATAAACCAAATCAAATCCAGGCTCCAAAGTGCAAGCCTCGATTACATCCGCGAATCCTTGAATCATGATAATGGCCTAATATAATATTTTTTTAAGTTTCATACCTTGCAGGTCATAACGATTCCTCGACAAACAGTAAGTATGTATTGTACGGACGTATGTATATTATAAGGAGGAAAGAATTGTATTTTTGTATGTAACGTTTAATGAACCATTGGAATGCTTCATTCCTGAGTAATATAGGCTACTTTTTATACCAATATTCCCACGGGATCAGGACTGGCCGGCATGGAAAGAGTAGGCCAAAACCTCCCAAGATCGGGGGAGGCCCGTGTGCAGCAGTACTGCGATAGGTTAATTGATTGATTTCGTTATATCCTGATTAACTGACTGCAATGCCACCATAGAGTTGCTGGAGTTATAGGCTTGAAATTTTGTTAGTAGATAAATATTAAGGTTATAATATTATTTTGATTTTGTCGGGTGTACATTTTTGTTTTTTATTGTCTTAAGGCTTATTTTTCCATTTTTTTTCTATAAGTATAATTTTGTAACAAGGCAGTATAAAAAACGTAACTATTTGTATTGTTTTATTTATAAATGCAAAACATAAAATAAACACAGTGTGAATACGGGCGAAGATGTACATTTTACGATTTGTGCATTATGCGTGTGGTAGTTATTTTGCGTGTTGTACTTTCTGCGTTTTGTACATTATGCGTATTGAACATTTTGCTTTTGTTCATTTTGCGATTTGTACATTTTGCATGTGGTAGTCATTTTGCGTTTTGTTCATTTTGCTCTGAAGGGGATAAAATGTTTAAAATGGAATCCATCATGCTATAATCAAAGAAAACTTATTTTTAAATTGAATCGAAAGTAAAAAAGAATCCCGAAATATGTTGCTAAACCAGACCAATTCAAGTAATTATTTTTCTTATTTTATTCCTTGAACTCTAAGAAAGATTTTTTAGAGAAGCGGTATCGGGATCAGAAGTCCACGCGAGCGGAGCCACGGACAACTGACAGTTATATTATAATTACTCAAGTACCTGTATAATTATCTCATGTTCTTTAGAAATTCATAACCTGAGATAACCTTGAGGTGTATAATATCGAAGGGAAACACGATACGGAGCAACACCTTTATGTGGTTTTACAGGATAATATTACATACACGATTTGCTTGAATATGAAATATCAAGGTTAATTATGCACGTGCTATCTTTTGAAGGCTTTCGACCAGATAGACTTATCAAATTTCCGCTGGGTATTGACCAGACTTGACTTCTTAATATTCAATTATAAATAAGCATTTATTTCAAAGTAACAGGACTGTAATATATCAAACTTATGGTGTTCTTGGTGTACAATGAGCAGATACATCTACCTATTGTAATTTGAAAATTGCAAATACGATAACATCTCCTTGAGTAAAAAATCTTTTACATTTTTTGAGAGTTGGGCAATCCTTTCTAATTAGTGATATTTTGGTATTACAATTAGTTGGATTGTTCAAAGAATCCAAAAAGTGGCAGATCAGCCAAATCCTGAGGAATTTTATTATATATTTTCATACATTTGCCCACACACGAATTACTGTCTTTATGAAGCCTTAGTTTTGGTATCGCAAGTTTATTTAATTTCGCGTAGGTATTTAAATTGGGTGGGTTAGTGGTGGGTTACTCCCTCAATATATTTTCTTACATCATCTATCTATCTATTATCCTGCATATTATGAAAGGAGACTACTTACTTACTTCCAAAAAGGAAAAAAAATATAATGTGGTCGGTATCTCGAAGTGTGTTTAGCTAACATCGATTTGAACTGTAAATGCAAACATCCAGATTAAACATAAGCTAACCGGGAATCAAACCGCTGTTTATCGTCAGGATGCAGAGTTTGTTAACTCAAAGTATCACTGCATACATCAGAATCCAAGATCAAATACAGACCTATCATTATGAATGAATAATTTTCATGGTCAAATAAAATTCATTGAACTTTTAAACAAACTAAGATATATTATCTAGTGTACACAGATACGGAAGGTTCAATGTGTCAAGACCCAAGCGTGACGGAACACGTATTCGTACCCTGTAATTAAAAACACACTGATTAAGTAATTTCCAACTATTGACACCGTGCATTGATTGTCTTTGTGAGAAGTAGGAAAACTGCGTCACATAATAATGACTGTGATACGCAAAATGACTATTGAGCAATGTTATAGTACTCTGTTTAAACGTTACGTATAAAGTACCTATTACCGACATTTCATTGCTATTCAACGGTCAAAGTCATAGGGCTAGGTGGTCGTGGGGACGCCATGATCCCCACTTTTAGGGAAGAGGGTCATCTCAACAAAGATGTCCCCGGGTCTGCCGGGGTGCGAGAGATATGTCTTGTATAATCTCACCTCCGGCAATCGAGGACCCATGGACGGCGTGCGTTTTGGTCGGTTCGAGTCCGACATAATCACCTCCATCGGTTTTGGTGGGGGTGGTATCCGTGGGGGTTTTGCGCACGATGAAAAAACAAAAAAGTTCTCTATCGTCTCCTTCTCGAGCATTATTTGATTGTAGACGTTGGCAACCTCAGTTCACGTGCTGGCAATTATCTCGAAGTATCTGGAGACAAAATAAATCAGTATTGAATGTCGAGTTAAACTTGAATATGAGATGATTCTGAGAATATAAAGCCTTGCTATCGAGAGCACGTAAATTTTGAGTGTTATTTGAAGCTTCATCACAAGCAACAGCCTTCATCTGTAAATATTTTTACGGTATGAATAAATTTAAAACTGCTAATAGCATCAGCTTAATCTTCACAGACATTTTTAGAAAACATATGACTATTACAGATGTTATTAGATTTCTATCACATTAATTTATTGCTAATCATTTGAATAGAGTCCCAAGCGAATATAATTTGGGATTCGTTAAAAATGTGTTCTACAAAGCTGTCGGTGCGAGTGTGACACTTCTTTTTTTTTTCGTGCGCAAAATCCTCTCGGATACCTCTGATAAAATCGGTGGAGGTGGTTAGTTCGGACTCGAACCAACTAAAACGCACACCGTATGGGTCCTTGATTGCCGGAGGTGAGATAATACAAGACATATCTCTCGCATCCCGGCGAGTTTGACACTTCTAGTATTACAAACGTCTTAATTGGTCAGGTGGGCCGAATTTTGTTTTGAGACTGAACCTAAGGGATTTTTTTTTAAATTTTACATTCTACATCATCATCTTTCTTGCATTAACTCTGATTGTTTGGTACTTATTGTACTCAATCTCATCAAACGGCTTGAAGGACTTGATGGTTTATAAGTAGGTACCTGCTGGATTTTTTTTCTTTTTTTAACTCTCCTTTTTGTAATACAAGTAGAGAAGATTGTGTCACGTGATTCGGTTCTCGCTAATTGTTAGCACTAAGACATTGCCTTATCTCTTTTTTATATGTTTTTTTTTATAAAATCATTATAAGAAGCCTCCGCCTTGAAGACTGGGGTTCGCTTAAATATGTTGTATGTTTGTTTTGAATATTTTGATTTTATTTAAATTTTGGCCTAATAATGGCTCAGTTATAAATTATATGTTGATTAATAAATAATTCAATTAATTGGCTTATTAATTACCAAAATCATATCCTTGTATACGCAAAGATATACCTTAGTTTAAAATCAGCAAAAACTATTTTTAAGTAAATATTACGAATAATGAATTCTTCCGTATTTAGTTGCCGGTTGCTGACCACATTTCGAATAAATTATACGATTTAATTTAGCCGCGGTAGCCTAGTGGTATGGGTAATGGACTGCTGAGACGAGGTCTCGAGTTCGATCCCAGGTTTACCATGGCACACACCAATGACTTTTCGATGCTTTTCCAAGTTATGTGTGTATTTATCGCAGGTTAAGTGCCTCGGAGAGCACGTTAAGCCGTCGGTCCCGGTTGCCATACAAACATCTATGGCAGTCGTTACGGGTAGTTGGAGCCCTCAAAAGTCCAACCAGCCTAACTTGGAACTTCAATATCGCCATTGGTCATTAGACCATTGGTTGTGGAGGTCAGATGGCAGTCGCTTCACGGAAAATATCGAAGTTCAGCCGCATCACAGTTAGACTGGAAAGCCGACCCCAACTGAGTTGGGAAAAAGGTTCAGGGAATGATGATAAAAAAGCTGAATAATTTATCTACAGAAACAAGTAACTGATTAAAAAACCTATTAAACTTAATATATATTGAAAAATGTCAAAATAATACAATTAGTACATGTCAATATTAATACAAAAATAAAGAGAGATAATGATTATGTCATGTCGAATAATCTGCCTCGTGGCGTTCCCGGCGCAAAGGTGCCACTGATGCTCGCATGATGTTGCCTTGTTGAATTGCAATGATTCTTGGTGCAACCAGGGGTAACCAGGGGCAACCATGGGTAATCAAGGGCAACCAGGGGTATTATCATACATACATACAAATGCTCAAGCCTGTAATCCCCGAAGGGGTAGGCAGAGGTGTATTAAACACCTACATTTCGCCAACTATGATTTTCAATCCCACGTACTAGGGGGCGAGCCTATTGCCGCCAATTGGGCGCTTTGTACAAAAAATGGGTATACCGAAAATAAATTCCTAACCGAAAAATATAGTCGCTAAATAATTTTGGGAAAAAAAAATTTGACTAGATTCTCTGCTATGCGGTGTAAATCGCAAGGAACTTAATTACGTGCTTTGTCGCACAAGCACTACCAATTAACGGCTTGAAGAGTATCAGACGGTATTATCATAACGTTATAAAATATATTCTATTCTATACGAGTTCAACAGGTTTCCATTTAGCCACGAGCCCATGAAACCCGTTAATAATATCTAATGCCAATAAGCTCAACCTCTAACACAAAGGAAATGACATGGTCAATGAAATCGCTGTATACATGTCGGCACGGATCTTAGACCTAAGTCAAGATATCTCTGTGGTTGACAGATTTGGGGTCGTCCTTGTGTTCACATACACATAACCATGTACATCATCCATATCATCGTTGCATTCCGAGCTATAATCAAAATACAGTCTAATACTCAAAATACAGTCTAATATATCTCACTGGAGAGGTTTTGTTTTGTCAGTGGGAAGACCGAGAAACCGTTTGTCTTCTTCATCGACAGCACAGAGACTCTCTTAACTTTCGCCTCTTCCCCCTTCCCTTTCCCCACTCATATGGACGGCAGCACGAATGTGACGCCCCTGGTGTTGCGAACGTCCACAGGCCACGGTAACCGCTTTCCATCGGTGGGCCGCATGCTTTTCCTGCCACCTAAGTGGTGTATAATAAGTCCAATAACGCGTACTGCGCGTAGAGCGCATTTTGTGCACATTTTGGGTCCATAACTTGTACCTATATCTATACAATCTATCTTTTGATAATATGATACTCAGTGATGGTCTGTCACACAGTCACGAGATACTGATATCATCCCACAACCGTCCCTGACTAGTCCATAGTTGTTAAGTATGTAGCGGGACAAGTGAAACGCCTGATAGCTATAAGCACACTGTTTAATAGTCGTAGACAGAGCGGGGTCGCAGCCCACGCACACACATGTAGTTCACACACACATATATAACATTTCCTCCCCTTATTTTACAATATTTAAAAATAGGGTTTGTAATCCACCCTAGGAATGTCCCGCAACAGTCTAGCCGAACACCTTGATACAGGAGTCATTCCTATCTCAGTCGTGGGTGACAACGTCGGTTGAACATTTGGCTCATCCCTTACCGTCGGTTGAACATTTGGCTCAATCCTTCCCTCTCCCATGGGAGCTTGCACTTGATAACTGTGACCTTCCAAGTCGTCAAGATCACCATGTTGCGATTGTTGTGGAACATTACCTTTGCTACCTTTAAATAATATTATTTGATTTTTATGTCTTTTTATATAACATAACGAACTCAAATCCTGAATAAGGTATAACACATTACCCAAAGTCTTTTTAATAATACCCCTGCACCAATGAAATTTTACATTGTTTATATGTTTTTTATATAGTACTTCGTCTTCCGGTTTATACACTTTTTTATTAGTTTCTCCACTACACTTAATTTGTGAGCACTGTTGACGATAAACATTAATAGCGGGAGTTGTAAGCGAGGTTGGCGGGAGGTTTGGGTTGAGTAAATCCCACCGTGATCTTAGTTTGCGTCCAAATACTAATTCGGCCGGTGAGAATCCTGTGACAGAGTGCGTGGAATTCCTGTAGTCGAAAAGATATTTTAACATTTTCAGCTTACAGTCACTTTTGTTACGTGCAGTTAAAATGCTAGATTTAATTCCCTTTTTTACAATCTTAACAAAACTTTCAGCTTGACCATTACTCGCCGGGCAGTATGCTGGTGAAGTCAAATGGCTAATACCATTAAGAAGACAGAATTGTTTAAACTCAAAAGAAGTAAACGCGGTACCATTGTCACTAACGATTGTGTGCGGTAGGCCGTACTTAGACATGAAATCGTACATTTTTTCTATAACGGTTGTAGAAGTTGTCGACAGGCTTACGTCGTACACCTCTAGCCATTTGGTGTAGGCATCGACCACTATTAAAAACATTTGATTACTTATAGGGCCTAGAAAATCAATGTGTAGCCTATGAAATGGCGTAGGTGGGTATGGCCACGGGGACAGCGGAGCTCGCGCTGGCGACACTCGCAACTGTTGACATATTTCACATGAGTTAATCATCGCTTCTAACGCGGCATCTATTCCTGGGAACCAAAACCGTGACCTAGCCTCTGCCTTAGTTTTCACAATCCCTATGTGAGAATGATGCAATTCGCGGACGACCTTACTGCGTAATGATTGAGGAATTACGACCTTATGACCTCTCATTAGACATCCGTTTTCGATTGATAATTGTGTCCTACATAAGTAATATGGTTTAATATGTAAATCTGATAACAATTGTCTAGGCCAACCGTTAAGCACGTAATTAAGAACCCGCGCTAATATCGGGTCGTTAGCGGTTTCCTTGCGCAGTTCGTCTACGGCCACCGGTATCACTCCCTCCACAACGAAGTTGACGTACAACGCGCGGTCGCTCGGGCCGGGCTCCCCGCGCACCTCGATCGGCTCCTGCGCACTCTGCGCTCCGAGTAGACTCGCTCGCGACAGATAATCCGCGCTGTTATCAGCACTTCGAACATATTCAATTGTATAATTATATGCACTTAAAAACATTGCGTATCTTTGTAACCTGTTCGCTGTTACCTCTGGTATGCCCTTATGTGGCCCAAATATAGATATCAGCGGTTTATGATCCGTGCGTAAAACAAACGCTTCAGCCCTTCCATATAAATATTGATGAAAACGCCTAACACCAAATATTATGGCTGTCGCCTCTTTTTGGATTTGCGAATAGTTCTTTTCGGCTGAATTCAGTGTACGGGACGCAAATGAAATTGGACGTTCAAGCCCATCCCCCCCTACTTGCGATAAGATTGCACCTAGTCCTTGTGGAGAAGCATCTACAGTCAATATAATTTTCGCTTGTGGACTAAAATGGGCCAGAACTTGCTCTGACGTCAAATATTTTTTTATGGCATTGAACGCATCTTGGTGGATGGCGGTCCAATTCCACTTAATCCCCTTTTTTAATAAATCATATAACGGACTAAGTATGCTAGATGCTCGCGGAACGAAACACCTGTAATAGTTAACTAATCCTAGAAACGATTGTAAGGTAGCACCATTAGTTGGGACGGGAGCGTCCATTATTGCTTTTACTTTTAAAGGATCTTTTTTTAAACCTTTCTTGTTAATTACATAACCTAAGTAATTTATTTCGTCCTTAAAAAATTCACATTTCTTTTTTTGTAACGTTAGTCCTGCATCTTGAAGCCTCTTGAGAACTATATGAAGTTTTTTCATATGTATCTCAGCTGTTTCCGCCGTGACTAATACGTCATCTAATAGACATAACACCCCGTCTATCCCGGACAAGACTGTTTCCATAGCACGCTGAAAAATAGCTGGCGCCGGACTTAATCCGAAAACCAGTCTGGTGTACCTAAACAATCCACGTGGTGTGTTGATACATGTTATGTTCTGTGAGTCATCATCCAGTGGGCAGCTAGGCTCCGTGGACTCACCTCGCATTGCGGATTTAGCAACGTGGAAGAAGCATTACGAGATCGATTCGTGATGGGGATGGAGGCAGGCCCGGAACGTGAAAAATTGTTGTGGGTCGCAGCCCACGCACACACATGTAGTTCACACACACATATATAACAATAGTTATTTTGGTCAAAATCTGCGTTCGTCACTCCGGTTATTTCCATCGTGGCCTTCACCTTATGTCTTGATGTGATCGATCTTGCTAATTTAAAATTACAATGGAAGTAATTATGCGGAATACCTACTTGAAACAGTAGGTTGAGTGTTGATGATGAAGATTTTGTTTTTCATGCGCGAAATACCCTCGGATAACAATCCCACCAGAGCCGATAAGAGAGGTTATGTCGGACTCGAACTGATTAAAAAGCACGCCGTCTTTGGGTCTTTAGTTGCCTAAGGTGAGATAGTAGTGAACATATTATCCCTCGCCCCCCGGCAGATGATGATGAAGATCTTTAAATCTTACTTTATTTTCATAGTGTTATTCGGACTCAGACCATTGTTGTTCACCGATAATTGGGTACTGTATCTTGTAGGACAAGTATAAATTCGAACAAATGAAGGTAAACTCTATACTCTTAGAATTCTCTGCCAACAGCTTCTGTAACGGCGGCCACCATGTTTTAGACTGTGACTCTGCTTACCATCCGGCAAAGTGTAGTCAATTTGACGATCTAAACAAAATAGAAAAAGAAAGTACGTGATACTCTTTGTCCCATTTTAGGTATATTCTACTAGTATCCATATATTTTTTTATCGTGGGAGAAATACAAACGGTTACCCCCCCCCCCCTCCCCGCCAGAGCTGTTTTGGGGGGTTATGTCTGACTCAAACTGTCTAAAAGCCACGCCTTCTTTGGGTCCTTAGTTGTCGGAAGTGAGATAATAGCTAAATATACTCGTACTCAGTATCCTGATGGATGTTTTCGGTCCAAATCTCACTATGGAAGTAAAGTAATATTGAAATAATATTACTTTTAAGAGGTGTTGGTAGGGTAATTAGGAGTGTTGGTAGGGTCCTTAGAAGACCACTACTAGATATAGACCTCTCCCAATGTGGGTCATTTCGATCGTCCGCCTTTGCATCTAGTCATCTGCAACAACGGAAGTTCTGATAAACTTGGGTATTCACTTATAATAAACATTCCTGTAAATATTACAAACAACAATAAAAACATAATATCAAGCGTATTGGTCAGCATCCTCTCTAAAGATCATGAATATGTAGGCTATAAACTTGATTCATTATTTAGGTTTGACAAAGTTAAAAACGACGAATACACAATGTTCTGTTACAAGTGAATTCTCAAGTCTATCAACACCTTAAGGGGTAGGCAGAGTACGTATTATGAACTCTTAAGTACTTATGGAACACCAGATATAATTTACGAACCGAGCTTCTTGACGTCAAAGGAAATCGCAGAAGAAAATCTCGGCACTGAGGTCAAATAACTCTATTTAGTTGTCACGGAAAACATAATAACCACAGGTAAATGAGTCTTCATTTAAAAATAAACAATGATCACTCATTACAAGAAAACTATTTCATTCATAACATGACCAATACCTTTCAACGATTTAAAAAAAAAATTAAACTATTTGGAGGCATTAATAAATGTTTTTACCCCTGCGCGAAATCCACACATATTATTATGCTAACTTTGTCAAATCAATTTAAAATTCGAGAAATTGAAAGAATTTCAACCCTCAACTCTTACAGGGACAACGCTTTGACCACTTAATTTTAGATTCGAAATTCAAGGAACTCGGTTATCGGTTACAAGAAAGATTTTTTAATCAGTTGATCGATTTTTCAAAAATTGTTACTAAACTGCTTTGCCCAATTAATTTAAAGTGATAAAAAAGCAGTGCAAAGACAAAGAAGGGTTTCTCGGTCTTCCCACTGACAACACAAACCCTCTCCAGTGAGCTCTGGCCAACTTCCTCACAGGTTATTATTAGACGCGGTATTCTGTAAGGTGGAGGTACTTCCCCAGTCAGACTGCTCAATTAGGACGGGAGATTCCGTCATGCCCTAACTCCAACTTTCAATTATTTCTAAAGATAATCATAATTCTCGTTTTAATCACCTTCGTGAATAAAGATGAAAAATGAAAGGCACTACACTTCTAAAAGAATGGGGCATTACTCAAGAGATCGCTATGAAAAAACAAAAGAATAACAGCTTCTAGAAACAAAACGGTGAGCTCATTTCCGCATATACCTAATGAGTTTTTTAGACTCTATTTTAATGAATGAAGTACTATATTTCTTTGTGCTTTTAAATGATTTGATGCCAAGACAAAGTCATCAGCACGCCACTCTCCAATTACTACTAGTTTTAAAATATTTTTGGCATTAACGCAATTTGAATGATTTATTTTAACAAGCTTTTAGTAAGAGAGTTTTTCATCATGAGAGTTTTTTACGCTGGCGAATACCCGGGACTACTGTGAATATTGTGACTGGTGTAGTATGTCTGGTGCCAGGTTTGGTTTTCAGTAAATCTGTTTCTGTCATTGCTGGTCAAAGATCACTTAGTAAAAGTATCCATTCAGTCTTGTCTGTTTTGTAATTATCTTCTCAGTTTTATTGCTAAAATCTTTTTTCTGTAATGTTCGTGGTTATATTTACCAAAAAGTTACTATTATTAGTGTAAATAGAGCAACAGTCTCCTCATTAACGTAAAATGAGTTTAAATATACACTTCTTATGACGGCTTGCTAAATCTGACAAGATATTTGTTTTATAAAAATAGTTTTAGGTACGCATGTACTCTGTCACTTTCTCACACACGGTTTTGAGTGAAGATATGTACAGCTAATTCCAAAAATTCCTGAACACCTTAAGATCTATAATAATATGACAGCCAAAGTGTAAATTAACATCGATAGCGTTTATTTAAATAAACTATCGGTCTCCTGTTTCTTTATAAGACAATAGCAGAAAAAAACTCATGCAAGTAGTAGCCTAAACTTAATTAAAGTACACTTATTATCCAGCAGCTTCTGAAACTACTAGTTATGTAGTACATCATTTCATACAATTCTTTTAAATTGTTCAGGAACTTTTGTAGCCCTAATCTGCATTACTTGCACACTTTGTCCATCGATTTTTTTATAACTTTTTTAACTACCTACTATCTGCTAATGTTACCTACTTATAACTTTATAAAATTTACTTCTTACTAGAACTCAACTCCTTGACTGTTTATTACTAAAACAATAGTGACTACAGTCTAACCATCTATCTCCGTGAGGATAGCTTACGTCAGACCCACGATCGTCAATCAGCAGGCATTCTCTATACCACTTAGGTGTGCAAGTATGTCCCACTTGATGGAAAGTGGTTACCGTGGCCTATGGGCTTGTACAACTCCAGGAGCAATGTACACCTCCACCACCAGAGAGTGAGCAACCATGGCAAAGAGTTGTTGTTGATGCGAGTGCTCTTGATAGCAATAGCCAAAAGGATAAAGGAAGTAGAAATTTCTGTATAAATATGGACTGGGTCATCACCCATTTCATTTTAATTCTCTATAATCACAAAGAACAGAAATGAAGTCGAAATCTTTTTAAAGATCGATTTCGTGACTAACAGCAACAACCATCGATGATCCATCATACATCGTTTTTATTATTATTATTTTCACCACGATACACGATACCGCGAAAGTACTCGTACTCTACATCGATACCACACATTGTCGAATGTTTATCACAACGATGCCCGTTACCGCGAAACTGCTCCACATCGATAAACAAACATTCGACTAATACGGAATAACCGCGAAAAGTTTTTTAAAACTAAATTAAGAACAAAGATCATCAATGTGCGTAAATATATTTACTTTTAATGTATTATAAGCATACATTAACGGCTAAAATAGTTTTTTTTACTTAAAACGACAATAGAACGGGTATCACCGGTTATCTAAGAATTTCCTGTTTAGGCTTCTTGGCACATTTTTATGTTTATTTTTGTTGGCACTTAAAATATTTTCTATCTGACGTTTCTATAAGGAAGACTGTTTGGGTAGCACAGCAGTGAGACTGGTAGATGTGCTAGATGTTCTTAGGTTCAATTGCCAGCCAAGGTAAAAATATTATTCCTTCTTTAATTTCGGAGAAAGTCCTTCCTCAGAAATTTTGAATAGTATTATGTAATGTAGAATTACTAGGGTAACGGCCATTCTGCTTAGAATACATACGTACTTTATTACATCTTTGTATTAATACTTGTACTTTTGTATAAATACTTTTTAAAAATAAATAAGTACATACTTAAAGGAAAGGAAAATAAATTAGACGACCTTTTTATCTCAATTTTTAGAAGTAGGCTTGTTTTCAACTGACCAATCAGCTGTTGATTATTTTTATGGTCTCCCTAAGACCTTATTGAAACTAATCCAACCTGATCTGCAAGACTGTAATGAAGCAGGCTTCCTCACGGGTTTGTAAAAACAGTAAAAGCTTTCAATGTAACAAGGTACATCATTAGGTTGATGATGAAGCGCCTAGTCAGCGCTGCGAAAAGCCATATTTTTCATGATTTAAAATATTTAACCTTTGTTTTTCTGTTAGTAATAAGTTTTCTGCATGCCAAATTTGAACAGAATCGTTTACGTGGTCTAGGCGTGAAAACCAGTAGACAGACAGAATAATTTTCGCTTTTAAAATATTAGTTATAGATCATCTAAATTGTTTCTCAAGATCAGTTTTTCAATTTTCAACAAGTCTCAGCCATTATGTTTGTCAACAAAATAAACAACATATAATTTGATCAGTTTTATGTGCATTGGAGTCAACACTAGCATATTAGCGTCTACTGCGATCGTGATAGGCTTCCACAGGTGGGTTTAATCACAGATTTAGAGTAGGGTAGATCCCATGTGTACAGTAAATATGTATGGAAACCAAAGTGCTTGTCAATTTTCGCCATAACACTCCGACGACGGCGACGGTATAAAAATGAAAGCTTGTTATCATAAAGTTATTAGTAATATTTAGAAGGACATTGTGTGAGAGTGTCATGTATAACTTTACAGAATACCTAGGTGTGAAAAAATTAGTGAGTATATGAGCACTGAAATGTTTTTTATAAACCTGTCAAGTGGTCAGAAATAGCCGGGAATCATAAAAATGCATCTTTAATTTCATCTATAATTTTTAATTCAGTAACGCTGTTCTATTTACGTTAATAATAATAACTTTGTTTCTGAAGATGTTCAAAAGTTAATCGGCCTGTTTATACTGAAATTTGGTATGGGATACATTGAAAAATGGATCAATCAATCAATTACGTCCATTGCAGTTCACTGTTGGATAAAACCCTCTTCCAATGTTGTAAGGCTTCGGCCTACTGTTTCCCCATAGGACACAGTGAATTGATACAGGCTTTTATTTTGAGGTTTTCCTTCTATCGCAGAGATAGCGTCTGCGTATTCTTTCTCCTTAACTACAAGATTTGATATGGTTGTATTTATTTTCGACACTCGAAGTTGAAAATAGACTAAAATAGGATCATGTAAAGTTGCGAAAACTAGTACACTGCACCAGTTGAGTATGGTGACAAGTTGGTATACCTACACAGATTGTATTCTTTGTATCTAGCCACCTCTAAATCTGTGGTTTCAAACGTGATTACGTCTATGTTTCGTTTAGTAATCTGGCAAGTTTTAATGTCAAATTATGTTCTTGTTTTTATGTAGATTTACTTAAAATTTCACTCATTAATGAGATTATTTTTAGCATGTTTTCGAGATACAGGAGCTGCTGATGCAGAGTCCGGGTTCAAAGATAATTATTTTTATCGGAATGATTTTTGTACTCTGGAGAGTCAGAATATAATCGAAAATACAAAAAAATAACTGTCACTAAGATTTATTTAGGGTCTGCTTTTCTATCGGAATTGGGAGGTAAAGAACCAAAAATTATCGCGAAAAAGTAAAAAAATACATAATAATTCAAGCGTAGTTATGTGTTAAATTAATAATTTTAATTTTTTTTTTACTTGGTTTCCTAGTAAAGCCCTTTCGTTTAGTATCCAATATTGAGGGACTTGTGAAAAAATATGCAATCCACACGTCACCTAAGAAACGAACCCAGCACCAAGGTGAAACCTTCAGATGCAATCGAAAAAAAAACTTGGTGAACCTGAAACCTTTGACGTGGAAGTCGAACGCTCAACGTCACGTCACACACGTATAAGTAATCGAAGTACAGGAAAACATTATCAATCTTTATTTATTGCCACTTTAAAACAATTCAGCATACATTTAGCAAGTCATCCGCTTTATCCGTTGCATTCTCGGTTGGCATATCGAGAAACAGATGCGTTTTGTCCGATTCCATATTAGCGTGGCGTTTCGCCAATTTTTTTCTTACGTCTTCCCCCTTCCTGAAATGTGAAGTGGATCTGTCATAGGAAATAACGATTCAATCAACTTATGAATGTCACTGGTTTTACAT
Source organism: Pelosia muscerda (assembly GCA_963691645.1). NCBI lineage: Eukaryota > Metazoa > Arthropoda > Insecta > Lepidoptera > Erebidae > Pelosia > Pelosia muscerda. Next base: position 5,434,030 of record OY829118.1, read on the forward strand.
AAATGTAGAATTTTTACACAATTTGTATATTAAAATATCTGCCGTATCCTGGGTGTGTGGGCCCTTAAAAATCACTACAAGCTACTTACTAGATTTCTTATCTGGGTTAGGAGAACAAATAGTGATTTCCAGAGTGGCGCTTTTTTACAAGCACCCTAATAAAATTAGTGATATACCTATAAATAAATTTAAAAATGTAATTAAGAAAAAGTTATGCCAAAAAGGCTATTATCCAAGATAATTTAGATGATACATACATACAATTATACCGAGGTAGCCTAGTGGTATGGGTAATGGACTGCTAAAACGAGATCTCGGGTTCAATCCCAGGTTTTAAAATGGCACACACCAATGACTTTTCGATGCTTTTCGAAGTTATGTGTGTATTTATCGCAGGTTTATAAGTGCCCGGTTAATGCAAGAGGCTCGCCACCTATTACATTGGGACGTTATATTAACTAATATAAAATGTATAAAATACAGCTGTACGGTGTACCTAATGTTTTGCAGGCAACAATTTTTTCCTTTCAAATAATATGAGAGCAATCACAATGAATACACAAATTACCTTAAATAAATACAAAATGTTGTTCAAACTGATATTTTAAACATTATTATGTTTGAATGGCTACGTGACTTACGTCGAAATTATGTGCATTTCGATCTGGCTGGCTATAAGTTACAAAAAAAGGTCAAAAAAGTTAGTTTAGTACAGATTTGAAATTCATAAAGTGGTACGAATTTACATGGCGCGGTCAAACCGAACATAACATCAATACTGAAAAACATTTTTTTTTCGGTCATGTTGGATCCCAAAAAACAGCATCAACCTATTTGAATGCGTTCTTAAAAATAAAAAACCTTTTAAAAAGGCCACGGGCCTTACCACCAGCTCTAAAAAAGTAATATTATTTCAGTCTTACTTTACTTTCAAAGTCTGATTCAGACTCGGACCGTTGTCGTTCATCGATATTCTGTGAGCTACTACTGGGATAAGACTTGTATTGGGCTTTCAGGGGTTACATAAAATATCCCCGTAACTTTAATAGTATTTTTTATAATTATCATGACACGTAGATAACATGAATTCATTCCTATGTTTTCGTTACTCGTATTCGAGATGATGTGTGATCTTTGTAGGTAATCTGGTTATAAAAATTTAGCCAAATCTGATTAGATTTATAGCCGATAATTTTATATTTTGAGAAAAGAATTGAGTTTTATTTTTAGATGAATATGAGTAAGCAGTCTAATCTGAAACATGATATATTGTGTTAAGTTGGTGGTAAAAATAAATTCTTCTTTTAGGTTTGTTAAGGGATTCGATAATACCTTTCATTTGATTGCAATAAACATTGTCAATTATAATTTAACTTGACAATGTATACTAGAGCCACTAGAGCTGTTTACAACGAAAGCGTCATTCGTTCTATTGCTACATTAAATAGTTTGCTTGTCTTGGGTGAGGCGGGAATGAATTTTGACATTTGAAATTTGGTGTTGCACGCAGAAAAATTACAGCTCCTGTATCGGTGGGGTATGCTATAGTTTTTAATTGACAGCTACAAAAAGGCACTTTTTTTTAACTGTCGACAAATAATCAGTTTATAATAATATAATGAACTGCTATAGTGAAATATTATCGTCCATATTTTTTGTGCAAAAAGTTATAACACGGAAACCGAACATTCAATCGTGAATTATCGCGAGCAGCCATCTTAGATAGTCTCTTGATCTCTCTTTAGATAACCTTTAGATGGACCATATTTAGTAACTGGTGACTTGTAACTGGCGATGTGTTTTGCAGATAGGTGCATGATGAAGTGGAAAATGGAGGTAGGACAAGAGGGTACATATCTCTTCTAATTGATAGTCTGACTGGGGAAGTACCTTCGCCCTACAGAATTATCTAGTGTCGCGTTTTCGGCGGTAGCCGGTAGCAGGGTAGCCATACCTTTCTAAAGAGATTTTGCATTGTCATTGGGAAGACTGAGAAACCCTGGTTTGTTTTCTGCACTGACAACACAGAAACTCTCTAAATCTTCACCCCTCCGCTACCCCCTCCTTTCTACATGATGTACGAGTGTGACACCCCATTTTTATAGTGCGCAATAGTGCGTAATAGAGCTAGGGTGCCTAGGAGCCTCGGAGACCTAGGGGGCCTAAGTGGCATAAGAGGCCTGGGTACCTAGGATATCGAGGGTACATACAATTTGCCTGGGGGTGACGGGTGGCCGCCTGTCACCCTAGTAGAAGCAGGCCGTGGTGGCGGCGCAATAATGCGCCTCCCCACATTTGGGGGCTAGTAAATACCGTTAATTATTCTCAAAATCACTGTTTAAATACTAACAGTTTATGCAGCCCATATGCAGCAGCGCATAAATCTATATGCAGTGCATAACACTGCAGCCATGCAAACTGAGCTCGCCCACGTAGATTGAGTCACTGTCTCAACCGGGTCATTGACCTCTGATAGTCAATATGATGATGACTAACTATTGTTGGTCTGATTGATTGATGATACTGTTACATATTAATCCTAATACCCTCGAACCTTTGCAGATGCGCAGAGATGTTGCGTCCCCTAGCATTATTTTACCGTCTCTACCATGGTGAATGTTCTGATGAGCTCTTTCAATCAATCCCACCCTCTCCTTTACTACACAGGACAACACGTGCAGGGCTTAGATGTCACCCGCATACGGTGCAGAATATTCCATCAAGAAATAAGCAGTATTTTTACCGTACTTAAACAGTAGTAGTTTTACCGTCTCTACCATGGTGAATGTTCTGATGAGCTCTTCCAATTAATCCCACCCTCTCCTTTCCTCCACAGGATAACACGTGCAGGACTTAGATGTCACCTGCATACGGTGCAGAATATTCCATCAAGAACCAAGCGGTTTAGTGAGTCTTTCCGATGCTTCACCGTTAAGTCTTGGAATTCCTTACCGGCGCACGTGTTTCCTTCTGCCTACAATCCCGGGTCATTTCAGCATTGCGTGAAGAGGCATCTGATGAGGCCGTCAAGCTGAGTGCCACTATTGTAAGACTTTGCGTGTTTGTAATGGTGATCCTCTTTCCTGAGACTTTGCCTTGAGCTTACCATCATGCGAGGTGAAGACAAATTGACGTGTACTAAATAAAAAAAACGTGTACACTGAAGTTAAAGTGTTTTTACCGTCAATTATCTGGGCGCTGGGGTTTAATTTTTAGACAAAAAGCTGTCTATGTATTTCTCCAGAATTTAAACTGTTCGTATTGCAAATTTTATCTAAGTTCATCAAGTCATTGCACTGAATAGATAGATGAATAATTTATATTTTCTTCCACGTGAGGGACTGCTGTAAGCTGTCTGATTCACTAACCCCGAAAAGAAATTCTGCACCAAAGTCTCATCCGTCAATCAGCAGGTACGACTTGCATGCATGTTGAACATCTCCAGATATAAGAGAGATTACCACAGAAGATCGATAATGAAAAAAGCTTTTCTATTTCTATAATATACTCGTATTATTTACAGATACATATAGATAATTAAAAAAGTTAAGCCGCGGTAGCCTAGTGGTATGGGTAATGGACTGCTGAGACGAGGTCTCGAGTTCGATCCCAGGTTTACCATGGCACACACCAATGACTTTTCGATGCTTTTCAAAGTTATGTGTGTACTTATCGCAGGTTTATAAGTGCCCGGTTAATGGCAATAGGCTCGCCACCTATTACATTGGGACCTAAACATAAACTGGCGAAATGTGGGTGCTAGCACCTCTGCCTAGCCCTTCGGGGATAAAGGCGTGAGTTTATGTTTATGTTATATAGATAATATTATAAATTTTAGAGATATATATTATCTATATTAATCTAAGTGCTACAGCGGTATAAAAAAGTCATATAGGTAGTATAATTAAGTTTCGTCTGTTTCTCTGACGTCATTTTTGTAAGTAGGTACGTATAAATATTACGTGGGAAGATCACTTGTCTGTCAACATATTTGTCCATTATAGTTTTTTTCTATTTGAAAGCTAAAAGCCAACGAGCATACAAAAAAACACTAAAAGATAATTTATATTATGTACTGAAAGCGTTTATTGCATTTTTCAATTGTAATTCTACATTTTAAAAAAGTGACGATTGCATTATTTAAACATGTTCCAATCTCATTCAAATTTGTCAACGAAACTTTTTAAAAGAACATTAAATTCAAACATAAAGGTTTTATTCATTGAGTTTTCGGATGGTGAAAGCGTTATATTTATTTTATATTTCTTACGTCATTTGTAAGTGTATTTTTTTATTAAGAACCAAAAACTTTTATTAAAAGATGACTTTTAACATAGAGTTGGAAATGAAGAATCAACATCATCATCATCCTGGCGTTCCGGTTGGAAATGAAGAATAAAAGATAAAAAATCATCTGAAGTCTAAATAAAGTTACGTTGTTTTAAGAGAATCTTGAACTTCTTGAACGGCAGCCTCGCTCGTTACCGCCGCGCTATCAAGGTTGTCTCTGCTCATGCTAACCATTAATCTGACAAATATTTACACAAAACGCCATTATGTGAACGAGAGAGTTAATGCAATTTTTCTTTTAGTTCGGTAGAACTATTTTTACTCGAGGGCATTTTGGTCATTCATTGCATTTGTATTATACTAACCGTTGTATAATTACGTCAAATATCTGTTCTTATGTAGGCTTAAGATTTATAAACATGTGAGTTAAAAACATATTCCAAAAACTAATTAAAATCAAATCAAATTAAATGCAAATACCCTGACGATATCACTACTAGAAAAAAAAACTCAACCCTGTACTAACCTGTTTGGCCTGCGCGGAAACAGTAGACCAGAACCTCTTCAACCTATGTCCAGCAGTGTACAGTCAGAGCTCATAAGTGCATTAGCACATCAAGGCTCAAAATGGTTTAGCGTGCGGCCGGCGCGCTTATATGTGTGTGTAATGTTACTATGCAATACGAGGCGACGCTGGCTTGTCTTAAAAGAAAAAGGTCACAAGTAGCGTTAGAATGTTGACGCTATAGTTGCGTAGGATTGCTACTGCACTTTTGAGTTCTACTGTACATACTGCGAACTACGATGGGTTAATTGACTCCGGCTACTAAAAACTCAAAGACCGCGTGCGTTTTAGACATAACCTACCTCAGGTCTTTTTTTTTTATTGTGCGCAAAAAAAAACGTGCCGCGGTAGCCTAGTGGTATGGGTAATGGACTGCTGAGACGAGGTCTCGGGTTCGATCCCAGGTTTACCATGGCACACATCAATGACTTTTCGATGCTTTTCGAAGTTATGTGTGTATTTATCGCAGGTTTATAAGTGCCTCGGAGAGCACGTTGAGACGTCGGTCCCGGTGGTCATACAAACATCTATGGCAGTCGTTACGGGTAGTTGGAGCCCTCAAAAGTCCAACCAGCCTAACTTGGAACTTCGATATCGCCATTGGGCATTAGACCATTGGTTGTGGAGGTCAGATGGCAGTCGCTTCACGGAAAATATCGAAGTTCAGCCGCATCACAGTTAGACTGGAAAGACGACCCCAACTGAGTTGGGAAAAAGGTTCAGGGAATGATGTGCGCAAAATCCCCACGGATACCACCTCCACCGGTGAGATTGGTATCCGTGAGGAATTCGCGCACGGAAAAAATATTAGTACTATCAAGTGATTAAGGTAATAATAACAAGTCTTTGATAAAAACAATTCAAATTGTTACCTGGGTAAAATAAAAATCCCCAAACGTGACCTTCAACTTTCATTTACATTACTTCCAACATTATTAACCAATGACTCACTATTTTGATTATCTTAAATAAAATGACAGACACTCGTTTATTAAAAATTATAATAAAATCTTCTACGACATTATACAGTGCCATTCAATTCTTAATTAAGGGTAGCTAATAATATTTATTTTTAAATGCGAATGAACGTACTTGGATACAATTTTTTGAAAATACTTTGATATATATATTTATGCATATAAATTTTTGTATATAGAGCGGAAATCGAATCCATGACCACTGACGTAGCAGTCAAACACTGCACCGCTTCATTACGGAGGTCACACTCGTTGTAAAAGCATTGATATCAACGTTTAAGTCGCGATTGCATTCAACACTTTCCAGGGCCCATTTCTCCTCCGACAATCAAAGACCCATGATAGACGACGTGCGTTTTAGTCGGTTCGACATAATCACCTTTACCGGCTTTGGTGGGGGTGATATACATGGGGATTTTGCGTATGTAAAAAAAGGGTCCATCTCTTATGCTTTGATCTTGATTTTCACGAGAACAACTGCTCTATGACCCTTAACCCCGAGAAGTAAACCTACACCAGATCCTGTTCTGTCAATTGAAATTCGGCCTTGAAAATCTTGATAGAATTTTGACTAACAATAATAGTCAGTTAATTCGAATTGTATAAGTACACGTAACTGTCTAGTGTACACACGTAGGTTACGGTAACCGGTTCATATTCGTATGACGTCAAGGATCCGTTCGGAGACTGAGAAAAAATATAACCTGATTTTTTTGTTTTAAAACGCATACTAGTACGTTTAGATTTATCAATCAATTTTATGTTTGATACTATGACCCGGAGGTGACGAGATGACACACCCTACAACTTACAGATTTGAATCACAAGTTAATTGGCGCACAAGTCGATGTACTTGGTAAACAACGGACTAGGTTCTGGGGTAACCTTTTCACGCGGGGTCAGGTGGTCAGACGATAGTTGCTCCGGAAAAAGTTGTTTACATAATACTGTTTAAAAACTATAAGCAGAACTAACTGTACATTAGTGACAAAGAACCTTGGTAAGAGAAGAAGGCCTTGTAGCGGTCCTTGGAATGGGAGATCACTCACTCAGTGCCTTATTTATTTATTTAATTCTTTATTGCATACATAAATTACATTCATAGAATAGTTGTGAGATGTTATGTACAAAAGGCGAGCTTAACTCAAATTTGAGTTTCCTTACAGCAAACCCGGAAGTGCACAGAGAGATACTTTGACTCGGGGGTTTTGTGACGTCTGACTGCGCAGGACAACCAACAGCTATCGGTCCTAACTCATACAAAGTCAGTTTCGCCTGCAAGTTGTTACACCTGCTAAACACACGTTTCTGTCGAATGTTTACCTCTGGGAGACCGAAAGTAAAACGGCAGTCGCTTCCCTAAAAATCGATAACATTCCAATAAAAATCTATAAACTGACTCGGAGCTCTAAAGCAACTGATGAGGCCGTCAAGCTGAGCGCCACCATTGTAGCACTATACGTGTTTGCAATGGTGACCCTCTTTTATGAGACTTTGCCTTCAGTTTAACATCAGGCGAGGTGAAGTCAAATTGACATGCCAATAAAAAAAATAACCCTTCCTTCACAGTCGGTTAAGAATTTGAAAATGATATTATGATGTGGTAACCGGTTTCATCATTCTGACGTCAAGGATTCATTCGGAGTCTGGGAAAAAGGTAACCTAAATTTTGTTTTTTTTTTATAGTTACCATAAATCTAAACGCGTTGGTTTACGTTCGATAATATATCTCAGAGGTTTAGTGACGTCTTAGATTCGGGCTTGGCTGCTTATCGAACGATCGTTGTGGGTAATTATTATTAATTCGCAAGGAAATTTTATTGTATTCCGCACGATAGCTATTTCTGTTTTCTAAATCTTCAGTAATTAGTACAACGATAAATAACTTTTGTATGGCCTTTTATAGAAGTCATCACCATTCCATGGACTTTCGGTTACATTTTCATACGACCTTGTAGTTTCGATCCACGGTCGCTTTCGACCCATGTTCAATAATCCTGTTTCGTACGACCTCATTAATAAGTTTTTATGTGAAAAGCTAAAAACGACAATCAGTTTCCATCCAAGACTTATAATTTGAATTTAGAATTTAAATTTTTCCTTTCAAACCTTAAATTAGCTTTTATGGAAACTACTATTTTATTTTGTTTTCGAGGTTTTTTTCTTCGCACTTGCGGAATATTGCACATACAACAACATCTCTCCTTGGGTAAAAAGTCGCTTTACTTGCTTTGAGAGGTGCGGTTTGACATTCCTTTCTATGAAAATTAGTAACAATTTGCTAATTGTTATCGTTGGAATTATTGAACCGTGAGTGAGCGTTAGGTTCGTTCGTCTCACTCCTCCAATATATATATATATCAGCCATATAATTATATTTGTATATAATAGTTAAAGAATTTACGCCCCCAATATACATAAATATAAGAATATAATGTTGGGTGAAAATTTTATGTGAGAAACCAGTGGAAAAAGAACACTTAATCAACTTAACTCGATACAGTTTCTCATGCAATCAATAATCAAGAATCATTTTTATCAATCAATAATCAATAATCAATAATCAAGAATCATTTTTATCAATCAATAATCAATACTCAAGAATCATTTTTATATATTTAACATTGCTTACCTAGTTGTAGTTAAGAAGTTGACTTTACTATCAAGATTATTCTTGTTAACATAAGTAATTGGTTTTGGTCGCTTGGGAAAGCTGTTATATTATTTCCAAGCGACTACAATATGAGGATGTTCAGAAAGGATATTCTTAGGTTTTAAGAGCGTAGCGGCACGAGTGTGATGCCTCTGGTGTTGCAAACGTCCATAGGGGACGGTTACCACTTTCAATCAGGTCCACACTGGTCCGTGTGCTTATCTATCATCTAGATGGTATAAATTAATACTCTCTACAAAAAAATATACCTAATATTACAGATAAGGTTTTTCACACGATTGTATTACATACAAAGTAATAAAGTGCTTAACCCCTTTATGTACCTGATACCTGGCACCTATAGGCACAGATTACCTAGTTGTTAATATTAAGATCATTAACTTCAGGGGCATTATTCTAAATGACTTCGAGTTACAAACGCTGTAGTTACGTGAGAAGCCGGAGGATTACAATTACTTTAAAATAGAAGAAAAAGTGGCGTAAAACTAACCAACTTAAATGTGTCGGCTTTTACGAACACGCGTAGTTATGAAGTAGTTTGTTAATCGGAATAACGTGCCATTATAATGAGTGGGATTTAATCACAATCGCGTACACGAAACCGTAACCGCTCCATTACTGCTTTAAGATTAGATTGTAAATGAACTTCTATCTTGGTGACTCATAATAAATGTTATTAGTTTACTTACTACCATGTCTTTCGAACTACACAACAGTGGATTTTGGTGCTTAATAATAGGTATTTAAACTATCATGGTCACTTCACAGATTTCACATGGTAACATGGTCCTAGCCGCGTTAGCCGTATGGGTAATGGACTGCTGAGACGAGACCTCGGGTTCCATCCCAGGTTTTACCATGGCAAACACCAACGACTTTTCGATGCTTTTCGAAGTTATGTGTGTATTTATCGCAGGTTTATAAGTGCCCGGTTAATGGCAATATTCTTGCCACCTATTACATTGGGACATAAACAGAAACTGGTGAAATGTGGGTGCTAGCACCTCTGCGTGAGTTCATGTTATGTCATGTTATGGTCACTTTTCTATTTCTTTATTTTCCTCTCCTGAGGAAGTACCTACGGATACCTTCACGTCAACCACTTTCCATAAGGTGGGCCAGGTACTTGACTGCCGTCCAAGTGGTATGAAAATAAACTCAAAATAAACATTACGAAAAGTCGTATGTAATGATATTAAAATATAAAGAAACAAGTTAGATCGGCAACTAAATGAGTTTAAGTTATACTTTAGTTTTATTGTATTTTATGAACTTTGAGTTCAACTTGAAGTTAAATAACGAACAACATTGTACGATTTGGGATTGATATGGTGAATTTCGTAACTATTATGACAATCGCTGGGATATTTACCATATTTCTTGGTTATGTACAGTACACTTTGCGCGCCATGATATTGGATACTCAAACCAACCAAAAAATTGGTTGCCTGTAAAGTCGGTATACGGGCGAAAGTTTTACGTGACAACGACTTTGAGTGGTATGTCTGTCTCTCTCGCTCTTAGGCGGGCTAACCATGCCCGAGTGGAAGGGACGCGTGCCTCTCACTCGCTCTCATTGTGAGCGCATAACGTGAGCGGAGCGTAACGCAGTTTCTTGAAGTGTCACCCGGCAAGCCAATTTATAAGACGTTGTCACGTCAAAAAATATCCTAAATATCTCGGCGAGTGATTAAAACATGCTTTATTTTTTTACTTTTTAAAAGAATTTTTGTTGAACTTTTCTAAAAATTCAATTTAATTATATTTATAAAATAAATAAAACTTGACGTTATCTCTCTGTAATGTGTCTGGTGTCGTTGACAACGGGTGCTTTTATTACATTCAACTTCAAAATTTACATACGGACAAAAGGCGCTATAAAAAATTAAGATAATTATTGCTATAACTAAGATAATTCTTTTATGTAACGTTGTAACATAAGCAACTATAGAAGCTCGTTATGTGCTAACCACAGTTATTCTGCAACGGTTTATTGTTACACATACGTCTCATTTGCGTCTGTTATGACCTTTAGAATTAGAATAACATTTTATTTTGAATTATAGTCTTCTATAGCCTTAGCACGAAATACTATCGAATTCGTAATATAAGCTATCGACAGAACGGGGCATTGCAATTGGCGGGCTACACACGCACACAGGTTCACAAGAGGCAGACTGCCAATCACAATGCTCCGTTCTCTGGAAACCTTCACATTACGAATTCGATAGGAGTACATGCTAGTGCTACTGTAGGTTCTCTATATTTATATATAGATTTATATAAAGCTGCGTGTCTCTGAATTATTTTTGGAGTTCACTGTATATTAATTGGATACCATTAAACTGATCTGAATATAGAGTTGAGGTATTATGTTGTGAACAAGGAGTACTACCAAGGGCCTTCGGTTTCGAGAGTGTTTCCTTACACCCTGTATATTTGTAAATTATTACATTTTATTTCTATATCTAATGAATGTAAAAGCTCAATTTTTCTTTGACACAGTATTATGTACTTACTTATATAGATCAAGTCTATTCTAATATTTCCTTTCTTTTCATATATCTTGAAGTGACATTTCCTAAAATATAATAATTTTATTTGTACAAAATAAAAATCAAAATAGTGGCATACACGTCACGCTATCAGTCAAGTGTTATCACTTATCATATTATCTTTTAATTAGTGATATGGATTAAATAAGTTGATTAAATCTTACGATTATCCGCATGCCATTTTGTTACTAAATATGTCTTATCTACTGATATTTTTTTGCAATCAATGGCCAGTATCTCTATTTAATATTACACGTGCGAATTATAGCCGACGGAGAAAGTATTACGGTACAATCATATCCGAAGGTTGTCATAAAGGCAACACACGGAGAAATACGCAGACGATAATATCACTGCGAGAGAAGGAAATCTTGAAATAAAACCCTACACAACCCGCCTTTTCTTTTTATCGTTCGCAAAATCCCCACGCATACCACCTCACGTCCATGGGTCCTTGATTGCCGGAGGTGAGATTATACAAGACATATCTCTCGCACCCCGGCAGACCCGGGGACATCTCTGTTGAGATGACCAACCCGCCTGGCGAGTGTGGAAACAGTAAGCCAAAGCATTGCTATATTAATAGAGGTCTATGTGCAGCAGTGGACTGCGACAGGCTAATTGATTGATTCAGACAAACGTAACGACTTTTCTAGGGTTTTTACGGTACGGTGTGATACGATAGTGAAGGAACTCCACTATCATCATTCTTTAAGCATATTCCCAACTCAGTCGAGGTCGGCTTTCTAGTCTAACTAAGATGTGGCTGAGCTACGATATTTTCCGTGATGTGACTGTCATCGGACCTCCACAACCAAATTCGCGATATCGAAATTCTGTAGTTAGACTAGTCGAACTTTTGAGAGCTCCAACTACCCGACGATTGCCATAGATGTTCGTATGGTAACCGGGATCAGACTGCTTAACATGCTCTCTGAGGCACGACTAGACCAGTGCAAATAGCATACAAATATTTGCACTGAGCGGGGATCGAACCCGCGCCCCTTGCGTAGCAGTTACGTACACTACCGCCACGCCACAGAGACTGAAGGAAATCCACCAATTACAGATTAAGATCAAACCAATCGGCCTCGTTTCTCTCTCAATTTGGGCTCCAGTTATATTTTTTTTTTATAAAGAATATTAGCAACCGAAGTTACTAATATTCCCTTTAACCCCTCCAGCTAAGCTCAATGGCTTGTGTTTGGAATGGGTTCACGTCGGTAGTGTAATGGCCAGGATTCGAACCCGGGACCTCTCGATCGTAAGGCCGACTCCTTAACTACTAAGCTACCTACGCTAGTTATATGCCGGTAACTACACATACGTGTAGGTATTTTTAGTCTATATGTGTATACGTTATCAATTATAATGAACGATAACATTATCATAAGGATCCTGACCTTGATTCATTAAATAAACGTTACATAATCTTACGCTAGTACCATACTTAGGTTTAAGCATACTTACATCTACTTATATTAAAATGTATGAGGCCTCAACAAGATCTCCAAAGCCTCACCTGAGAGTTGGTCAATAATTACCAGCCTGTATCTTGAACTGTCTCACGATACAAAATATACCTAATTAAATGCAATACGTTCTTGGGATGTTTCTTTTTATCTTCAATTTCGTTTATTCAGTTTAAGCACATAAAGAGCGCTGAATGTCAATGTTTCACAATTACAGTTGTCAAAAATTAAATAGTAAACAAATCATTTGAAAATGATTCTTTCGCTGGTTCGGCAGTTAGATCTACTGAAAAGAGACCAGCAAGAAACTTAGGTAGATTATCTTTTTCCTTTATCCAGTAATAGTAGGCAATTCAGGAATGATGGCAATTTTTTTTAATCACTCCCATAGATGATGAAGTTATTTTTTACAAACAGAAAACTTTTCTCTTCACCTATTAGGTTTATTACTGTATGTATATTATATAGTCTACATACTGAAGAAGCTGCAAATTTACTTACTTAAGAAATTCTAAACTCTAATGTTAATGGAAGTGAAACATTACACGGGCAGTCTTGTTGGAGTAATTCGTAAAATTTATAAGAAAAAGCAAGTCGAAAGGAAAAGCAAGATGTCGTGCAAGAAATTATTTAAATATCAACGGTGACAGACAGACAAACGACGCACCCAAATGTAGTAATCATACAAAAAAGTTCAAGTTTGTTATTCGGTTATCGCTATGGTATACAATCTTATGGCATGTGAATTAAGATATTTTGAAATAAGCCGATTTCTGTTGGGTTCAATTTGCAAAAATGGTATATTTTTATTAAAAGTTTTCCTCCGACTCTCTTTTTAAAAAAGCTCACCCTTCGCCTCTGTATTATGTGAATGTGAATTCTGGCTTTCTAGAAATTCTAATAAATAATAATATTTGAAAGAAATAAAGTCTAAAATCTGGTATTTACTAATCTGTGGAAACATAACCTACTTACTATATACGAGGAAAAGGTAACAGGGAAAGCCCCTTGCGCTTACGCAGACCATTCTAAATGCAGTACACTCCTACTTAAATTCTATATTAAATAAACAGCTGATAGTTCTCTGGGCAAGCCTACGCATCCATGACAGTAAAAGCTTTGTATCTCATATCAATGTTTTAGGCTGTGTTCTCGATAATAGCGGAGAACCGGAAGCAATGCCGGGCATTGACTCCAAGTAAAATAAATAACAGCTATCTCTGCTCCATCGCCCGCTGCTGCGGTTTATTAGCGATTCTTTCCATTCTTGATCATTATTCTTTGAACCTTGTTCCCAACTCAGTTGGGGTCGTCTTTCCAGTCTAACTGTGATGCGGCTGAACTTCGAAATTTTCCGTGAAGCGACTGGCCATATGACCTCAACAACCGGTCCAATGACCAATGGCGATATCGAAGTTCCAAGTTAGACTGGTCGGACTTTTGAGGGCTCCAACTACCCATAACGACTGCCATAGATGTTTATATGGCAACCGGGAGCGACAGCTTAACGTGCTCTCCGAGGCACAACCAGACTAGTACAAACAACCATATTCATACATACAACTTTTTGCACTGAGCGGGGACCGAACCCGCGCTCGCACGGGGCGGTAGCAGTCGCGTGCTCTACCGCCACGCCACGGAAGCTGTCTCGATAGCTCCTGATTTGTTTTCTTTGATAATAGCGAAATTTAAACCCTTTATTGAAACTGAAAAAGTCGGTGGGTTATCGAGAACGGGAAGAATCGGGAATAACCCACGTCCAACCGCTTTATCTCTGTCAGGGACACAGCCTTACATTTAATATTCCCCATTTGTCTTTGGATCAGAAAGGCAATGACTCATGATGTAAATTGTTTAGTTATTTGGTCGGAGAAATCATAAACAACTTTGTTTTTTTAGACTAATGCGCGATCGCTCGCGGTGTGATTTCCATGGTTTTTTTTTTAGAAATCGACACATTGAACTTTATAAATATTATAAACAATAAACTAGATTATTGTTAGAGGGTTCATGCCTAAATGATATCCGAGTAAGCTAGCACATAATAAAAACAAGTAATGTTATATTAGCTAGGTCAGTGTCAGCGCAATACGAACATCAGTGGCATTTATTACTAGTAGCTGATGGGTAGAGAAGAGTAATTAGAGCCCATTCTTAACATGGAGAAACTCAACCGTGCCTCTGAGAGCACGTTTAGCTGTTGATTCCGGTAGCTATAAGATAAGTGACGTTTGTTACGGGTAGTTGGAGCTCAAACAAGTATTTAGCATTACTATTAACCAGATCAGTAGTAAGAGAATGTTCTTATCTTGGAGAAAATTCTCTGTGCCTCGGATAGCACGTTTAGCAGTTGATCAGTGACATTCGTTACAGGTAGATGGAGCCCAAACAAGTACAAGCAAGAAGTCAGGTCAGTAGTAGGACACTGTTCTTAACCTGGGGAGGGGAAACTCCTCCGTGTCTCGGAAAGCACTTGTAGCCATCGATCTCGTTTACCATGCGAACATCAGCAGCATTCGTCTTAGCATCCTTCCGCTTCCCTTCCTCCCTTCCGCTTACCTTCAACTTAACATCAGGCGAGGTGAAGTCAAATTGACGTGCTATGAATAAAAAAAATGTGGCCTCTGAGATAGTTTCCGTGAAGCGACTGCCATCTGTCCTTCGCAATTCACTGACAATTTTAAAATTTTGGGGTTGGATCCACTTTTCACTTCTAGCTACTCGTACAAAGATTACCACGTTATGTAAGCCTCCCAATCTTGGGACAGGCCTATGTCCAGCAGTGGACTAATAGTGGATTTATTGATTGATATGTAAGCACAAACCCCTTTATTCTATTTGTGACAGTATTCAATTAACGGTTTAACTGAAACAAAAAACTAAGTCGATTTTTCACTTCGTAATATTAATTGATGAATGTATATTTGTGTCACAGTCATTACTATTATCTATGTTATGTCAGTTGATAATGATAGGATTTTCTAGATAATTTCATTAATACAGATATGAGTAATAGTTGATAACTCAAGGATTACAAATATAAGAGATGATAGGTAGTATGAAGATCTGATGAAATTTTTAAAGCATTTAGTATGCTTACTATTCAAGTCATGCAGCAATTTACGCACTGCCGGGGGCAAAAAAGCTTTTCTTTGAAAATCCAACTTCATCCTTAGGGATATTGCACTATGTCTGTGGGTCTATTTACGCTAGTAATATTAATGCAACTTACAAACAATAGGTATTCTCTGTCTCTTTCTCTGTCTCTAAACTTAAGAGTTGCGTTCTTGTCAGTGCAGTAATCGGCACTCCTCCTGCCAACCCCTTGACTCCCTGGTACGACGCAACTTGTATCTTTTCCTTTACCTGTGCCATACACGTTCCTCTTGGCTTACCTCTTCCTCTCTTTCCTTCTACCTTCCCTTCTATTATATTTGTTAAAAACAGTCGTTTCTAATCAGATAACCCATCATCTTTCCTCTTCAGTTTTTGATTATTTTCAATATGGACATTCTCTCCTGCGCCTTGTTAGTACTTTTACGTTTGTCATCATTCCGCTTTAGCTTATCTCCACCATCCTTCTCCAGCACCACATCTCGAACACCTCCATCCTATCTCTGTCCACTTGTATCATAATTCACATTTCACATCCATAGAGAGCAATATTATTGACAGCAAAATACCTAGGTAATGCCAATAAATATTATATATGTGCATTTAACCTTACGTAAAGGCTTGTTTAATATAACTTAACGAACGTAACAATTCCTAATGGCATAGCGTCTTGGGACAATACCGTTCCATTTCTGCAATACTGTTTCTAACCGTGACGTAACCATCTAATAAATATGTACCTAATATGTAGATGAATTCAAAGTTACGTCACACTCAGCCCTTACTGCTTCCCTGGTACCTTATAAATGTACCGGTTGTGTAATTTTATGTGGCAGTTTACTTCATTTATTAGTAGTGAGTAGTTACGTAAGAATTTGAAGTTTATTTATTGGAAATGAATTAACAATCCTATTCTTCGCTGAAAAAATATAAATGCTCGTAATAACTAGACGTAGTATTATTGCAGTAGAGTATCGACACATCAATAGAGTAATGACCAAGATTCAAAACCCGGACCTATCGAACTTCAGACCGACTCATTAACAACTAAACTACCGACCATTCAGTATTATATTCAATTCAAAATGAGATCAAAATCAGTACAAGATAACATTGATTTTTTTTTTTTAGTTTGCCCTGGTCTGAATATAGTCTTGAGCACATTATTGATATCACACTTGTACTTCTATACTATATTTATTTTTGTACCTAACCGGTTTCGCCTGGCGGCATTCTCAAAGGTTAACGTTGAAAGTTATCAAAAAAAAAAAAATACTTGAGTAGCACATAAGGTTTCATCTCGGTAAAAGGTTTGTGTAAGTTGGTTCACGCGTGCTGAGATGTAGGCAGCAGCTAGTACCTAGTACTATATATGTATCTAAATATTCATAATGTGCGGTGTGTAAAACAAGAATTAAAATTAAGCAAAAGATTTGAAGATTTAAACATTACATTAAACCACATGATTTAAACCCGCGACCTGTCTCTTACAGGGTTCTCCCTGTAAGAGACAGGTCGCGGCTTCAAATCGCTCTGACCAACTGAGCTACCAGACCCATCTTAAGCATTCGAAATTGTCCTTTACGTCTTAGGAAGCGACGTGGGAGATTTCTACCCCCAATCTTACGATCGAAAACAGTGAACGGTTTTTCAATCATTTAATTTTTTTTTTATTACTCTTTCCAATTAATTCCAGTCACTCAGCGTATATCGTTGCTCCATCTAGTCGCAACACAGTTTGCCGGTTCGCAGTCTCCACTCAAGAACTTAATGTCTACTCGCAGAGCTATTACATAATTATTATCTAATTTTCAGTTACCTACTATCACTAAACCCATATTTGTACAAGGTTTCTCTATAGTAAGTAGTTCCCATACACGTTCATTATGCATCGCATTCGATACAATAATGGTACATGAGTTCTGTAAGTAGCTTACTGTAATCGGCTAAATGTCACATGTTCGGACACACATGCTACGATTTTCACGTGATTTGTTGTGAAAATTAAGATGTGAAATATACTACCTATATCACTTTGAAATGTAATTGGCTTTTGTTTTTACGCTGTGTTTGGATTCGGAGACCTTGGCCACGGGGTCATCGACCACTGGGAGCCTAAATTGATTCCACTTTAGAACTCAACCCTATGTTTCAACCTAGCACTTGGGGTGGACCTAAAAAAGTACTGTCTTGGTGTCGTAGAGGATGATATGAGTGTCAATGATTTCACAAAAGAATGGGATCAGATCACATAACATATAACATAAACTCACGCCTATATCCCCGAAGAGGTAGGCAGAGATGCTAACATCCACATTTCGCCAGTTTATGTTTAGGTCCCAATGTAAGGCGAGCCTATTGCCATTAACCGGGCACTTATAAACCTGTGATAAATACACACATAACTTCGAAAAGCATCGAAGGGTCATTCAAACCACTAGGCTACCGCGGTTGTTCTTTTCCTTTCTTACTTCTTACAATCTGCTAAAAGATGCCCAAGGCAGTGCAAAATGGAGGTGGCAATAACCCAGTTTTTTATCCCAGGCATAGGTTCCTGTGGGTTATGAGAACGGAATCGAATACAAAATGAAACACATTTAAGCTCGTTACGATGTCGGAAGCTGGCGACATAACACTTACATGTCACATAGTGGTAACAACCTCTTAAAATACCTAAATTTATAGATACGTGCTCACACAATGACAATGTAGATGCGAATTCCTGTACAGCGGTGTGGCCTACAAATAAGGATGAAATATAGTTATTGATATATTGTCAGGGGTTGAATTCTTTATGAAGTTCAGGAAGTCATCGATCCGCTGAGGTTATCGTGACTTTGTCGCGATGTTTTTATAAAGTACTAGCTGACCCGCGCAACTTCGTCTGCGTCACCCCATTATTGCAACATCTTTCATTCCTGCTCCACACCTGTTGGTCGTAGCATGATGTTATATACATATAAACCTTTCTCTTTAACAATTCTATCTATAAAAACAAACCGCATCAAAATCCGTTGCGTAGTTCTAAAGATTTAAGGATACAAAGGGACAACGTGACTTTATTTTATACTAGGTATGTAGTTATTCACTACTACCTGACCTTTCTACTCTTCTTGTAGGTCCTGTTGCCTTTAGTATAAGCTTAACCTGTTCTAAGTTAATAAACACCTTAGATCACAAAAAATATCACAAAAATACAAAACAATAGAATATTAGGTTTAAATAGTACAGTCGGCGATTTTATCGCTAAACGCGATTTCTTACAGAGGACACATTAAGTGTAGTTGAGTCGTATATAGACAGTAGCGATGCACAAATTAAAAGAAATTTACTCCATTCATTATACATACATACATGCTCACGCCTATTTGCTCCCAGGGTAGACAGAGGTGAATTAACACCTACATTTCACCAATCATTGTATTCTGAGCATTATTGTTGACTAAAAAATATATTCAGTAAAGTCTAAATTTCGAATTTTTGCCACAGAAATAATTTTCAATCAGGTGGGCCATGTGCTTGTCTACCGCCTGAGTGATCGAAAAATGGTTATTTGTTTCTTTCCTTTCCGTTACTACGAGAAGACAAAATAGTCTACAAAAATATGTATTTGTTTAATTTGTGTAAACTTATACTTATGACCATTATGACTCATATTTTGTAGGCACTTTTTGTATTCATTTCACACAAATATGTTGACAGATGACAGGTTTATGGGCAAATAAAATATCCAAATATTATTCACGTGTTCTCCTAATACCGGTTTACAGATTAGAGAAGCTATTATAGTTTCTAATACAGGCTCATTCGCAAATCGTTAACTTAAACGTTTGAGATTCAGGTGTTATTATACCGTTTTTTATACAACTTGTTGGCAGAAAAGCACGTAGCTGACCTGAGGAAAAGTTTTCAAAATTCAAAATTCGAAATTCAAAATTCAAAAATTATTAAAAAAAATGTAACAAAAAACCGTTTTAAATAGGTTTGCTTCAATAAACTTGCCGTCAATTAATGTTCTGTCATACTCAAGATGCGTTCATTTCAGACGTGGTCTTAGACTAGTTCTAGATTTAGCTATACGTTTGATACCATCCGTCTATGTTATTCTCTTAGTCTGCGGTTTACTTATAGATAATACCGCATTTCATGTCAAGCTCTGCACGGATAATGAAATTGATAACTTTTTATGTTCAAATGAACAGTAGGTACAGATATAAATTAAAAAATGTTTTTTTTTTTTTTTAATCTATGGCTCGTCAATTTGACTTTACCTCGCCTGATGTTAAGCTGAAGGCAAAGTCCCATGAAAGAGGGTCACCATTGCAAACACGTTCCGTGCTACAATGGTATGTAGGTACGTATGTAAACCGTTGACCATTTGTTCTCATTGTATATAAGTGCAATAATTTATTTATTTATTTATAGTTTATGCACGATGTTGGCGGACTTAGATAGGCATTCTCTACCAGTCCACCAAATGATGGTGCAGAGCTAGTACAAGGTAGGCGCATATTAAAGAAGGATGAGTTTTTTTCTTTAAGCTAATGTAAACATAAACAGTACATATATACCTACATGTTGATTTGTTAACATCAAGAACCAAGCGGTTCGGTGAGTCTTTTCTCTGTCGCACCATTAAGTCCTGGAATTCCTTACCGGCGCACGTGTTTCCTTCTTCCTACAGTCCCGGGTCCTTTAAGCGGGGCGTGCAGAAGCATCTGATGAGGCCATCAAGCTGAGCGCCACCATTGTAGCACTGAACGTGTTTGCAATGGTAACCCTCTTTCATGAGACTTTGCCTTCAGCTTAACACCAGGCGAGGTGAAGTCAAATTAACGTGCCATAAACAAAAAAAACTCTAGTCAAACTAGTCAAACTTTACACACAGCACCAATATAATGTAAAATAATAACAGTACACATACGTAGCGATAAGTCGGGGGCTTGGCTTGACGTCACCCATTCATTGATAACGCGAACTGTAAATATCGTAGTACAGATAACACATAACGCGCACGATGTGATAAATATAGTGTCGTATGTGTGAAATTTCGTGATTACGTTGGCTCAGAATGGTTGACTCAGCTACGTGATATGAAATGTCCTTGTGTGAAAGATCTTGAGAAGGTTAGGAGGCAATTTTTTATACATACATACATAAACTCACGCTTATGTCCTCGAAGGGGCAGGCAGAGGTGCTACCACATTTCGCCACTGCTGAGACGAGGTCTCGGGTTCGATCCCAGGTTTACCATGGCACAGACCAATGACTTTTCGATGCTTTTCGAAGTTATGTGTGTATTTATCGCAGGTATATAAGTGCCCGGTTAGTGGCAATAGGCTCTCCACCTATTACATTGGGACCTAAACATAAACTGACGAAATGTGGGTGCTAGCACCTCTGCCTACCCCTTCGAGGATATAGGCGTCAGTTTATGTTATGTTATGTTATATAAACTCTATGGTTATCTACATGTTTATAATATGACCAGTTGTATTTCAGATATATTTGGCGTTAGCGAAATTGAAATGCGGTCATCCACAAAGGCCGCCAAAAAAAATTTCAAGTAGACAACAATCAATACATCATTCAGGACAAGTAATTATAATTTTATAGAAACGACATGTTTCTCTACAGAGATGTTCCACGGAATTATTTCAATGTTTATTATTTCTCAAGAATAGTTATGAATGATATCTCAGCGTCATTGATCTATTTATACGCAGTATAAACTCTGTATAAACAACTGCCTATTATGTCAAAAGGTTATCTGACTAGGTTAGTAAATTCGTACTGGCAACTTTACGAACAATTAAAAAAAATATTTTGTTTATGGAAAAACCAGAGATGTGCGCATTAATTGCCAGAATTATGAACGGAGTTATAATTATTTTTATCGACTGGTCTGTGATTTTTAGCAATTTTGTGCTGTTATATCTATATATAATTTTGAGACTTTGTTTATATACCTATGCTAATCTTTAGAACTCTTCATACGATTTCTAAAATTATTTTTCTATTTGATAATTCAGCTCTGAGGAAGATTAAATATTGATAGACTATTTAATTCTATCAATATAGAATTTTTTGATCAATGTTAAAAACCGCGGTAGCCTAGTGATATGGGTAATGGACTGCTGAGACGAGGTCTCCAGTTCGATCGCAGGTTTACCATGGCACACACCAAAACATTTCGATGCTTTTCGGAGTTATTTGTGTATTTATCGCAGGTTTATAAGTGCCCTGTTAATGGCAATAGGCTCGCCACCTATTACATTGGGACCTAAACATAAACTGGTGAAATGTGGGTGCTAGCACCTCTGCCTACCCCTTCGGGGATGAAGGCGTGAGTTTGTGTTATGTTATGGAAATGTACGCGGGCAGGGTACCGCTTATGCGCATAAGTGCGGTGGATGAAACTGCGAGGTAAGTTTTAACTAAAAGTGGTACCGGGTTTGGAATCAAATATAGGTCGATCAACGTTTGCCAACTCTGACTAAGATTATCGATGGATATGCTGAAAATATCGGCAGCTAACCTTCTCAATATAGTTGCCAGTGACTGTGGTGGGTAATCGGAACCACTTAGATACATTAACTAATACTTCCTGGAGCAATACGCATTGAACGGTGCTGATTTTATATATTAATAGAAAGATGTAGATGACTGCGATGCTTTTCGAAGTTATGTGTGTATTTATCGCAGGTTTACAAGTGCCCGGTTAATGGCAATAGGCTCGCCACCTATTACATTGGGACCTAAACATAAACTGGCGAAAGGTGGGTGCTAGCACCTCTGCTTACACCTTCGGGGATACAGACGTGATATTATAAAAAAAAAAATTTCAGTTTTGCTGACAGTAATCAAAACTATTCATATTTTGCCGCCAGTAGGATATTCAATTTTGCCGTCTTTATCCGCTGGTAAGTCAAGTAAGCCTGGTGATGAAGCAGTATACCGAATGCCGTCTCGGTTCTTCAGAGTGCAATACCTCCCACAATGAATGTCCAGGACCCAAGCATTTTCCTTGCAAGCTGAGGCGTGACTGGACCCTAAAGAAGCATTTATCTGAACAAACTTGGAATATGGGTCCTATAATGTGGATACATTTTCTTAATTAATAGATTACTAGCTGATGATAAAAGTAGAGTAAGTAGTACTCTCAGTTCTACCGAATATTTACAAGAAATCACAAAAAATCAGTGAAGCCATTTTCTATGAGTCTGAATAACACTTCACATAAACTAAATTTAAGAATTTAATTTCTTCTACGGATAATTTAATTAAAGCAGACATCTTAAACACAGATGGAGTTGGCACGTTAGGGCTGCAGTGATTGATACGGCAAGATAATTGCGACAACGTTGAAAAATTATCGCTAAATTCCTTGGATCTCCTGAACTAGGTCACCATTAGGGAGCAATCACTTTTCAATCTGCGAAGTATTTCAAGGATGATCGATGAAATTTGAGGCTTAAGAGAAAAATTCATGAGAAAAATGGTGACGATTCCTATTTTTTTACCATTCCTTATGGACGTTTTCAGTACCAGGGGTATCACACTTGTGCTGCCGACCTTATAGAGGGGAGGGAGAAGGAGCGAGAAGGGTTGAACATGAGAGAGTTTCAATATTTTCAGTGTAGTAGACAAAGCAGAGTTACATACCACCACAGACTAGTCAAGTCAAAGACTGGCCATTACACTACCGACGACGTGAACCCACTCCTAACACAAGCCATTGAGCTTAGCTGGAGGGGTTAAAGGGAATATTAGTAACTTCGGTTGCTAATATTCTTTATCAAAAGAAAAGAAAAATATCACTGTAGCAGTTCATTATATTATTATAAACTGGTTGGCCCTAAAATCCAACCACACGTCCAGTGCCTCGATTCTACTAACTGTGAACCATTGTCATGGCACTGAGATTACAAAAAGTGCCATTTAATTTTAGACTCTACCTCTACAAAGATAAAGTTCTAAGTTAAATGGCTTTGTGTAGAGTGAGTGATACGATGTTGTAAACTCTTATTCATTTAATTTTGAACTATTTAATAAGCTTATGTAAATAAAGCCGAAAATTCCATGGCAGTTTTCGTAGTCTCAGTCGTATGACTATGCTAAACAATTAGTATAATCGGGTTCCTTATCAACTTCCTAATCTCGGGACTGAAACGCCGAAAAAAATTCACTGGCATGCTAACGTGGCTCTGGTAGATTTTCTTGAAAAACTTGACATTAGCGTCTCGCCAATAATAATTTTGTATTACATTTACCACTCACTTGACATTACTGGCGAAATAGCAACGATTTTAATGCAAAAAAGCCATCTTAAGAAGTTGAAGTTAAAACCTGGTTATTTTACGAGAATAAAAATAAATAGTCATCATCTTCTTCCAAGAAACCCTCTAACTAAGCTAAATTGTTTATAGTAGACGTGATTGCACGGTAGTGGGGTAATGTCCAAAATTTAAACTAGCTGACTCCTTAACTATTCAGCTACAAACGCTTCAAGTTCTTCTTTGTCTTTCAGTTGGCTAGACTGGATCAGTGAGGTTCGTTGGACTGCAGATTGGCAGATTTCACAAGCAACTTAGAGACAAGGAACTTTTGGCGTTAAGGTAAGGACATTATAAAATATAAACTGAAGGTACACCGTTAAAAATGAGGAGATCTGTAAGACGAGGAGATCCGTAGACGAATGAGGGTTAGACGGGGCGCAAAGCAAGAAAAACAAGACCGCTAGGGTCTAATGGTCGAAGGTAGACCACGAACTGGTAGAGGAGGTTTAGGACACCCCCTCCCTCCAACCCTACGACATGGACGGACGACATACTCATAGTCGCAGGGTACCCGTTGAATACAGAGTTCCTCTAATCGGTCGGATTGGCGGTCAATGGGGGAGGCCTATGGCCAGCAGCAGGTCCTATGGTTGAAATGAATAAAAATTAATGAATAAAGGTACACCTAGAGCGATCAATATATCCTTTAACGTTATTGTAGAGCCTTAACAATATTACGTATATGTTAGTTGTTATTGAACACATTAATATCATTTGTGTAAACATGTTGTGGCGTAGTTGCAATAATTACGCATATTTCGTACCATGTTGACAAGATGTATAATGATAAATATCCATGGTGTACATCAATACAATTTTATTTTATTTAGGACATGTTGGGGCATGTTAAGGCAGAGGAAAGACTCACCAAACCGCTTGGTCCTTAATGAAATATTCTACACCGTATGCGCGTGACATCTAATTCCTGCACGTATTGTTGTGTGTAGGAAAGGAGAGACCACGATTGATGGATCAGCACTATTAACTAGGAAATTTCCGATAACCAATTTTTGCGTTTACTGGAGCAACCAGGTTTTATAATATTTTATTCCGTGCACGCTTAAACCGAAGAACGATTTTTCTGTTGTGGTTTTTCCAAGCAATATGGGGTTCTTCAAGAAGGGCATCAGAAGGGTCGATAGCATGAGTTTGACACACTTGGTGTGGAACATATTTATGGGCCACAGTAACCTCTTCCCATCAGGTAGGTTGTATGCTTGTTAATTACCTAAGTAGCGTGAAAACATAGCTAGTAGTATATATCCAGCAAGTCAGTTTTTAGTGCAGCGTCGAAATGACCGGACTTCGATTTTTTCCATAAATGAAATGTCAACCTGAACAGCACAACGTCCACGTAGTGCTATTTCGTGCAAATACACAACGTATTTGCCGAGTGGAAGTCCTGTCCAGGATGTTACATTTTCCAATTTAAATCATAAATGATTTCTACACACAATGACTTTCAAAAAGTCCGTGATGCATGACCGGGCTTGAACTTGAATCGCCGCCAGTGTTGGATGCCAATGGTTAGATCACTCGGCAATCGCCGCTCTTAGCGATACCTAAAAAAATATGCTAAGAATTTTGCTTGGATATTTGAAGCTATACCAATGAATATAGGTAATGTAAATAAATAATAATAATAATAAATATTCAAGGACAATCTACATAACTTCACCTAGACCCATGGTAAGCATAGCGTAACTAGCTTGTTGTAACTAGCTAGTTAGATACATTTTTTTTTGTAAATACATACATATTATGCATAGAAACACCCAAACCAAAGCAGAAATTTATATTCATGCACACAAATATTTGCACTGAGCGGGAATCGAACCCGCGCCTCCTGCGTAGCAGTCGCGTTCACTACCGCCACGCCACGGAGGTCGTGTACTAGCTGTTTTGTCCCCGTAGAATACTGATGTGATCCTTAATCGGTATGAATCTATGAACAGAACACGGCACGGTTGCATACAAACATTGTCATTTGATTCAATCTGAGCGCCTCCGTGCTTAAAATTTGATCAAAATTAAACAATATGAACAACTTGAAAAAGAGCCAGCGGTTGTCCACTAACAACAACTTAGACTAGGAGGTCAGATAGCAGTTACTTCCAGAATAATTGATATTCCAATCAAAATCAATAAATTAACCCCAGAGTCCAAAGTGCAAGCTTTGGACACAACTGAGCAATCGCTTTGAGAAATGAATTACTTGGACAAAAAACTTTACGGATGTCCATTTTTTATATCATATAGGTCTACTTTTTTTTAACTTGCAGAGCAGTTAATACTTAATTTTTTGATGACTTTTAATATGATTAAACTGGTTTATAAGTTTTGAGTCTCAAGTATATAACCTTTGGAAGGCTTTTGTGCTCATAAAGACACTGGTGCAATTTTATTGGACCATAATCACTAAGTAATCGTTCATAAGTTTGTTGAGACAAGTCATGGAAGGTCGGTTTAAGGTGGTCTTATGAACTCTTTATATCCCGTACACGCAAACCTCATGATAGCTGTAAAAATGCATTGTTGAGGAGGATAGATGGATACAATAGGATAGATCTATTTGATAGATGGCAATCATTTCTCGGAAGATAACAAACGGAAGAAAAATAAACCGACTCTGAACTCTATGCTGTTATAGTCTAAAATTAAATGGCAAATGAATGAAACGAACTAATGAATTCTTTTTAAATAATTTTGAACTTTAAGCATATTTGATAAAGCCTAAAATTCAATGATTGTTTTTGTAATCTCAATGATATATTGTCAAAATGGTTAACAATTAAGTAAAACCGGGGTCCAGGATCAAAGCATAGTTGCGTTTGGTTTTTGTCACACACATGTTTTGAACATGGTGGTTTTAATTTGTCGTATGGTCAGTGATATGGTTATGGTGATGACATAAGATTAAAAGGAAAACATCCGAGCTGTCAGTGAACTTCTGAGAAGCACGCGATCGTAATTTATGTCTATGTGGACTTTGACCGTGATTTATACAAATTAATCTTCCATTTGATTTGTAATTATTTGATTCAAATATCAACATACTATATTAGTTTAAGATTGGAGTACTCTGTGACTAATTGGAATATCCTTTTGTAACACTAGGTACAAATAACGTTAGTAGAATATTTTTATATCGTTTTACTTTCGAAACATCCTTCCTCTTTTCGAAATTTACCTTTATGTCATTGTTACTTTTTTCCGCTTACTATGTAACGGAAAAGCCTCACTGTTATACGCGTGTATATGTATGTGAATAGCAAGTAGTGTATTCATCATCATTTTTGGGTAATCACGGCCGCCTCTGATAGTCATGCATATGACGTCATGCCGTTGCACTTCTTGGGTTACCTCTCCTACCGGGTTTAGTCCAGGATATATAGCATAGCCACACATTTGTCACTTGCGAAGTCAAGCGATGGATAACGTGACCGGACTAATGAAGTCAATTTCCGATTGTCCTACAATAGAAAGTTACCCTGTAATGAGATACATCTATTGACAACAGTGCAGTCGCTCTTACAAAAAGTCTATACGAACCGAGCGATAGAAGGGACAAGCGGAGCACGTCCACCAACTCGCAGACTGGCTCGGACCCTTATATTGCTGAACAATAACTAAATTACAAATACAATATTTAAATTGTTATAAATAAATAGTCTATCTATATCAAGTATTTAAGTTACATATCTTGTTCGTAACTTTATTTGAGGCTTTGACGCTTTTTTTTATCGTGCGCAAAATCCACGGATACCACCTGAGCCATAACCCGTAAACTCGAACCGACTAAACGCACACAGTCTATGGGTCTTTGATTGCAATTGGGATAATACAAGGCATAACATATCTCTCGGGTGTGAGAGAAAAGGGGTCATCTTTGAGATGAACCGCTTCCTCTAATGTGGGAACTATGGTGTCCCCATCAAGGTTTTAAAGCTTGTAATCAGTACCTAACTTGAAATTTGCAATCATGTTGCTGCTTGCTGCTCATCCAGATTATAATGCATTAAGTAATTAATTCTGTTGGGAAAATCTCTTAGGAATAAAGTTTTTTTTAAAATTCATAAATTAATGAGTTTTAATTTTATATTTCAGTGGTCAAACAATTAGCTACTCTCACTGGTGATTCTAATTCCAATCCCTATCACGTTTCCCTAATTTTCAAAATACTTATTGGAGATTAATATTTACTTGTGTAAACAATCAAGGTAAATATCGTTAGAGGTTGAAGGTTCGTGAAGCCTTCAAGCTATAGGTTTTCGCAGTAACGTGACTACGTCTACCACCTTCCAAACTTACATGGTACTCGTGTATTGCGGTCAGACTACTTGTAACGTAGGGTTGTCACATATTGGCGTACAAAAACACATTTACTTCATTAAAATATTAAAACACATTTACTTCATTAAAATATTAAAAGCGCGGAATCCCCGAAAGCTTAGGCAGAGGTGTATTAAACAACCACATTTCGCCAAACTATGATTTTCGATGGCACGTAATGGGGGCGAGCGTATTGCCGCCAATCGGGCACTTTGTTAAAAAAATGAGTAAGTATGCCGAAAATAAATTCCAAATCGAACATGTTGCAGCTCAATATTTTTTTTATTAGGTATTATTAGAAAAAAAAATCACCTGATAGCCCGAGCTTTGTGTTGTCAGTGGGATAACCGAGAAACCTTCTCTATTCTTTGCAATAATAGCACAGAAACTCTCTTAACCTTCTCCCTTCCTCCGTACCTTCCACCTCTCCCTTTTATATGATCGTCAGAATGCATAATATGACGCCCCTGGTGTTCCGTTAATATTTTTTGAGTTTTTTGAGTACCGTTAATAATTTTGCAAATCGATTTTTTTTTCATTTATGTCTCGTCAATTTCACTTCACCTTGCATGATGTTAAGCTGAAGGCAAAGTCTCATAAAAGAGGGTTATATGCTATATCATTTATAGGGGGAGATTATTGCCTATGGGTGGTTTCATTTATGTCTTTCATTTACTTCATTGATAATATTACATGAATTTATTAAGTAGAAGACCTATATCCGTTTATCTGCCAGTAGAATGCAATAGGCTAGTGATTGATTGATTGACTCAATGAACATAATTATTGTCTAAATTTAAATACAAAATTGTATGAATCACTAAGAATGACAATGAATTGCGACTATTATTAGTGTCTTATAGGTCATTAAAACTGTTCTAATGTGTCTAAATAAGCTATCTAGATGTAATCTAAACATAGTTTCGTGACACGTATCAACATGCATTAATATATTATAAAAGCCGCGGTAGCCTTGTGGTATGGTTAATTGACTGCTGAGACGAGGTCTCGTGTTCGATCCCAGGTTTTACCATGGCACACACCAATGACTTTTCGAAGCCATGTGTGTATTTATCACAGGTTTATAAGTGTCAGGTTAATGGCTATAGGCTCGCCACCTATTACATTGGGACCTAAACATAAACTGGCGAAATGTGAGTGTGAAACTGTTGTAGCATGATGTTATAGACATAATAAATCTTCCTCTTCAATCACTCCATCTATTAAAAAACCGCATCAAAATCCGTTGCATAGTTTTAAAGATTTAAGCATACATAGGGACAGAGAAAGACTTTGTTTTATACTATGAAGTGATAATTTTTTATTACACTTAGGAATACCCTCATTTGCATTAGTCTGCAAATAAACATAATTTATATATACAAATACCTTATTTACACTGAATGGAAATCGCCGCGCTAAACAAGTCATTAATGGTCTTGTCATATCAACATGAGTTATTTTAAGACATCTCGATGAATATATAGTTAAGATCCCATACACGTTTATATAATATGTCAACACAACAAGTATATAGTAATAAATATCGCTACAAAATAAAAAAAAATATAAAAGTAAAAAATCAAAACATTTCAAAAAAATGTATGATTTACTTATACATACTAATATTATATAAGGGAAAGTAATTCTGTCTGTCTATTTGTTAAATGTAACTAGCGATACGATGGTCTGAAATAAATGATTATTTATTTATTTATTTATGCTTTCACGGCTAAGTCACTGAACCGATGTTAATAAAAGATACCGCACCTCGGTTACATTTGATCACTGTCCTGGCGCTTAGGAAAATAGATAGGCTATCTTTTATCTCGACGATAATCCCTTCAATGGTTGAAAAATAGAGAATGAAGTTTCATGATTTTTAAAGAAACCTGTTGAGTAGGTACACACATAGATTTTTTTGACGGAGGTAGGACACGACGGTATCTCCCGTCCGAAATGAGCTGTCCAACTGGGGAAGTACCTCCGCCCTACAGAAGACCGCGGTCATAATAACCATCGTGTTGTGTTCCCGCCGGTAAGTAGGGTAGCCAGAGCTCACTGTACCCCTCCTTCCCCTCCCCTTCCTAGCCTCCCCACCCCTTCCCAGCTCTCCTCCTTTCCCTTTAGGGTGGGCAGCGCGTGTGTGACACCCTTAGTGTTGCACACGTTGATAGGCCACGGTGGCCGCTTTCCATCAGGTGGGCCGTGTGCTTGTCTGCCACCTACGTAGTATAAAAAAAAAATTGAATTTGGGAAGTGACATACTTAATAATTAAGCCTATTTCGTTGCAATAACAGACATCCACACAAACGGAGCTGAGATCAATAGCTAGTCTATTATAAATCAAAGCATAGGTACGTAGTATTATAACGAGAAACGTAGTATAAAGGTAATGAAGTACACAGCTTTATTTCATCACAACAGTAGCAATTGTCATTAACACGTTATTTGTGTCATCATAAAACTGGATAGGTACTGTCGTCTGTTTTTATGGTTTTGTCGTTGAATAGATTGCTGATGGTAAACTGTTATTGTGCCAATCATCAACTGAGAGAAGCTCTAAAAACTCTATGGGCTTTTTTATCGTTCGCGAAATCCCCTCGGATTGGTATCCCGTCGGAGCCGGTGAGAGAGGTTATGTCGCACTCGAACCGACTTTGGGTCTTTAGTTGCCAGAAGTGAGATAGTAGCGTGCATATCTCTCGCACCCCGGCAGATTCGGGGCCTTGTCTTTCGAGATGACCCCCTTTGACAAACTCTATGGACTGCAATATGCATTCATAACCCTATGGACGACGGGCAGTTCTAAACTTGAATGAAATATGACATTATGGTGCTGCCCGGGATTTTTCTTTTCTGCCCTAAACAAAACTTGGTGGTTTTTGTTGGCAGCACGATTGTAATGTCTCCGATATAACACACGCCCGTAGGCGGTATTAACCTCTTCCTATCAGGAGGGCCGTGTGTTTCGCGGTCTGCCCCCGTCAGGGCTAAGTTTATTACCTTTTCATCATCAGCTCTACAACTTAAATATAAATTACATACGATAATAACCATATTTGCAGTGCAGCGGTAAACCTTCCCGATAAGCGAAATTATGCTCGAGCCCTCTTCGTGTAATGCAATTATTACATTAGGATGGCAGCTTAAAAATGCCGTCGATTCGATAGAAGAAAAAGTGCAGCGGTATTTCAGCCGACTGACAATTATAAAGCGTGGGTTTAAACCTCACTTCCTCTTAATTACTTTGGAAGTTTCTTTGGCATTCGTTACTTGATGATTGATCAGTTAAGATTGTTTACTACGAAATTCGTGGCGGAGGTTAAAACTATAGTAAATATTTCGCAACTTGTATCAATAACATACTGAAGCATGATACGCGTGAAGGTGTCGCCTGAATAACTACATTGTATACTAATAAGTCTTGTACTAATGTGCGCAGTTTCGGTTGTACTCTATTTACAAAATAATTTCATGAAGTAAGGAATAATATCATTTTTTGTAAAGAGATATCCCGAAATCAATCTGATTTTGCTTGAAGACATCTCGTACCTATACCTATATTGCTGATACGCCTTAAAAAAAAGTGTATCAACAACACGATCATTTCCAGATCTATGATCAATAATCATCATGATTTTGATCCCGCATAATCATAATGACTTTGAGTGACCCTTTTAGACTTAGACCTACAGTTTCTAAAACACGAGGAGGTTCTCAATTCGAATGTTTATTTTCTTTTCTCTACTACAAGTAATACACTCGACTCTCCTGTTAATGTTAAGGTGCTCCTTCACCGGGAGCATTCGCGTGTAATGTAACGTAACAGATTCGTCTTTGAGCAATACATTACAATAATACCTCCCTGACTAACGAGCATTCGCGTGTTATATAGATTCGACTTTGAGAATTACATTACAATACTAACTCCCTGACTGAAGAGTATTTGCGTGTAATGTAATATTGCTATGAAATGCTCAAAGTCGAATGACTTTGAGCATTTCATAGCAAGATGTCCGACGAAGCGGTCGTTGTGCTGAGTGCGGCAATATTAATTCGACATTGTTATTTACATTGTATCATTACAAGGTGCGCATTGTAATGCTCAAATCTGTAACGTTACCTCCCGGTGAAGGAGCACCTCACATTGTATCGTTACAAGGTGCGCATTGTAATGCTCGGTTCTCCTCCTTCACTGATGTAATGCTCAAATCTGTAACGTTACATTACACGCGAATGCTCCCGGTAAGGGAGCACCTTTATATGAAAAATGCGTAATATTTTTCACTTCAAGAAAAGTATTTATACCCTTGGCGACATTATTATCACTAGGATAGAAAAATTACATAGAAAAGGTGCATAAAATGAGGCATATATCTACCATCATCCCAATATAAATAAATAACCATGCGAAGACGTTAGCACAGCTGGGGAGACAATCGTTTTATTTAACACCTATAACTAAATAAACCGTCGCAGTAGTTATTATTGAAGTAGATTTCACAAACAACATAACTGGGCATACATCTTAATAAATAATAACTATGTTATTTTACAAAATACTCTTGAATGATTCTATTTTAATGCTTCTTATACTCGTAGCACATAATGAATAATAAGACATAATAAGAACGAATGTTTTGTTTCGATAATCTTTTTTTTCACATTCAAATTTATTCAGCTGCAATATTTTCGGTTAGGAATTTATTTTCGGCATACCCATTTTTTTACAAAGTGTCCGACAATAGGCTCGCCCCTTATTACGTGGGACAGAAAATCATAGTTGGTGAAATGTGGGTGTTTAATACACTCTGCCGTGAGAATATGTATGTATATATGTACTCATTTCATTTGTCTTAATATCAATACAACTTCGACTATATATCTAATTATAAAATGAATGTTTCTAATCGAAATCTCAAGAAAGAATCGACTCCGCCATGGCAGGTAAAGTCTATTTACTGATGTATTACGGCGCGTCCACAGCGTATAAATACTGCATTTAAACATTCTTGACACACTAGAAGTTGTATCATATTCAAAAAGTTAAATTATGATACAGTTGTCTATAATAACAGCCTCCGTGGCGTGGCGGTAGTGCACGCGACTGCTACGCACGGGGCGCGGGTTCGATCCCCGCTCAGTGCAAAAAGTTGTATGCGTGAATATGGCTGGTTGCACTGGTCTGGTCGTGCCTCGGAGAGCACGTTAAGCCGTCGGTCCCGAATGCCATACAAACATCTATGGCAGTCGTTACGGGTAGTTGAAGCCCTCAAAAGTTCAACCAGTCTAACTTGGAACTTCGATATCGCCTTTGGTCATTGGACCATTGGTTGTGGAGGTCAGTGGCAGTCGCTTCACGGAAAATATCGAAGTTGAGCCGCATCACAGTTAGCTTGGAAATCCGACCCCAACTGCTTTGGGAAAAGGTTCAGAGATTTTTTTTTATATTGTTATTGTTTGTGCATAGAGTATTGTCATTCAAGTTTTGTTTTTAATATTTAAAATTTCAGTACGAGAGTAGATAAAGGAGTTATAACAATACTTGTGTCTGCTGCAATAAT
Organism: Pelosia muscerda; assembly: GCA_963691645.1. Classification (NCBI taxonomy): domain Eukaryota; kingdom Metazoa; phylum Arthropoda; class Insecta; order Lepidoptera; family Erebidae; genus Pelosia; species Pelosia muscerda. The sequence goes on from OY829118.1 coordinate 5,467,916, forward strand.
GTTTGTTTATTTACTCAAATGCTAACTCGCACGAGAGCAACCTCTTTTATTTCACATTGCATACTGTTAACGTCAAGGTAAAGGTTATTAGGATTTGTTAGTTTTATTTTGTGGTCGCTTTTTACAAACTATACAGGGTGCAAGAGGAACACTTCCGAAGCCGAAAGCGCCTGATAGTAATCCTGGTACATACGAGTAACATATTAGCAATGAAAAAAATACGGCAACTCAACCAGGTGTTCTACCAGGGGTCTTCGGCTTTGTGAGTGTTTCCCTTACACGTGTGTTGAACTATTTAATTTCTGAAAATGTGTCTACTTCTACAATTTGATAGATTCGTCATTAACCGCTTTTAACTCAACGTGAAACTTATAACCGTAAGAATATCCTGTAATGTGTGTGTGTCATGGTTAAAAAAAATCTCATTTGTAAAAAACTGTAGGTAATGTAATCTATTCTTTAGTTGAGTCTAGTTTTTTCTCAAGTTCATTAAAAACGGTATTTATTTGATATTTGGATCAGAACTCTTTTAGCATCATACCGGAGTCTTCTTAAGACGGGGCCACATTATACACCACTGGTTGTTAAATAGGCCGTTATAACCTAAATTGTAATCTTTACAGAAATGCAGATTCAATGTTTTTTTTACTTTGAATTCATATTTGTTTCGGTAAGATTCACGTTGAAAGAAATGAGCCGTTTTGCGTTAAATGGTTACACTATTATACACTTCGGTTCATAACTTTGGACGTACATTTCAAAATCTTAAACTATCTCATATCTAACAACGCACATCTCACCCAATAAATACAATACAGTACATGATATTTGTAATTATATTAATTACATATTGGGCCTTGGAGTTCTATCAATATACTCTTAATGAAGTTGTACAATCGCCATCAGTATTAAGTTACCACATTCCAAGTTATTAACTACATTAACTCTAAAACTGCATAAAATAATATACTAAAAGTAATAAGTTTTGTCCTTTGAACATTACAAATAGTTGAAAGTCAAAGTTAACAATCATTTTATTCTGTTATAGATTATAACTAGCACCAACCTCAACATTAAGACTAGTTCAACAAATGAACTATCGCCTGTTATAAAGAAGAAGACCCCAGTAAGAAACTCAACAGGCTTTTTCTTTCATTTTAGTCTATTCACAATTTTTTACTTAATCTAAATAGAATAACTTATTTGAGCAGCACGGTTGATCTAACAGCTCATTACCAAGCACGTTTTTAATAAAATAATTTTGAATTTTGACACAGTCTGCTATTAATTTCATTGTTAAATTTATTCACTGGTAAATACCTAATTTCTTTAGTGAGCTGGTTAATCAAGCCTAAGCTTACTGTTACCCTGGAAATAATCAATATTTTTTGTAGTCTATAGTCTATTAATTATTGATATAATTAGACATTTCGAAAAGATAGTTTGTAAAGATAGAGTTCAGAGACTTCGGAGAGTGACTGTACCAAATGTGATAAAATTGGAATGCAGACAAATAAATACCATTGTAATTCAAGTGTATAACACACTTATCTTATTTACTTGCATTGGATTACGAAATACACTCAAAGAAATGATTAATTATACAATTTTATATCATAATATTGACTAATAAAACTGATTACTTATTGGTTTTAGTCACCTCTCTCTTTGCATTCAATCATATATTGTAAATTAAAATCTTAAATGATAGTTATATAGTAGTTATATAGCTATAACCTTAAATGACACGTAATTCCTAACATAACAAAGTCACGTCTATATCCCCGAAGGGGTAGGCAGAGGTGCTAGCACCCACAATTCGCCAGTTTATGTGGTCCCGATGTAATAGGTGGGGAGCCTATTTCCATTATCCGGGCACTTATTATAAACCTGCGATAAATACACACATAACCTCGAAAAGTATCGAAACCTCATTGGTGTGTGCCATGGTAAGACCTAAGACTTTCTGAGACTGTGCCTTCATCTTACAATAAGGTTAAGTGAAGTCAAATTGACATGCCGTAAATAAAAAAAAAACTCAACTTATTTGATATTTAGCGTTTTCAAAGCTGTCTAGATAATGTAATTCATTATGTCTTTACGAATAATATGTCATAGAAATAATTGAATAACTGGTTTACCTGAGTTTTTATATGCGAAACCAACGTGGCTAACACACGTGCTTCAGAACACCATTTAACGCAATTTACGACATCCTATTGTTGTAAATAATCTAGCTTGAATCATTTAATGGTTAAAAAGTAGGTATTTTTTTTCAAATAAATATTTTTTTTAAAGTCTTTGTTCATGATTAGACTTAAGTTAGTACTTATCTCAATTGTCTGCTAAGTATAATATTATACAAAAATCACGTTGGTGACCAGGTGGATGCGGGCTGCGTGATTTTTGCTAACCTAATGTTTAGTGATCATTAGAACGATTGTATTATGTTTGCTGTTCTATGTTTTGTACCCTGCAAAGAAATGGGGTGTTAGCTATGACCGCTAAAACCATTTGTCACAATGTTACCCCGACAAAGATTGATTTGACATTTACGACAGTTGCATTCTGAAACCTGGAAGGTTCTATGTCCAGAGATAGGGTCTCGCACTCCATTTCTGTGGTCGTTTCCGTGGCGTTCTTGAGAAATATATTATATCCTATTAATAAATGATCATGTAGGTTTAGTGTGTTGAAAAATAATTTTCAAAATGACTTTTATGAATGTAAATTATTCTAGAATTTTAATTATTAAATTAAAATTCTAGACGACAAACAAACTTGGATATAAACATTTGGAACATTTGAATATGAATCATTTATTTTTAGTATTGCAATTAGATTTCAAGTAAACAACCAAATCTCGCTTAGTTTCTTGCTGAAGTATTCGCCATATGAAGTGTGAGGTCTTTGACATTTTGTAACTTTTTTTTAATGATCTTTACGTAATAAGTCATTTTAATTTTGCAGTAGAAATAAGTGTTCCAAATTATCTATAAGATATGCTAACACAGGTGTAATCGTTTCAACTGTGGCGCCATAATTGGTTACGACTGTTTCATCCCATATAATGCGATTTATATGTCAATATTATGGTCACATTCAGGTCAATGTTTGAGCTATGTGAATTGGCAATACGTTGCAGGGCCAACAGTCTCGTTTGAACGACTGTTACAGGCAAGAATAGGGTGATTCTATTCTTAGCTGGAATCCAGACGTTGAAAACTGATACTAATCTATTTTTAAGTTGTAGATAGCTGTTAACTGTTAGTACAGTTTGTTAGCTGTTGAGATTTAAATGCTAATTAAGGCGCCCATGTAATGAAGTGAGAATGTGCAATAAAACACCTTTAAATTACCCGTGGTTGAATATTCAGTTGATGATTCACCTCGGCTCTGGTAAAAATTAATAAAAGAATAATTGTTTTGATCACGAAAATTTTTAGTTTTTCGGCAAGTTTAATTTTTTGGGGTATATGGATATAGGTTTATCACGCAAACTTCTGAAATATTAAAATCTGGTATAAGAGGGAATACTAGTACCCGTAGTTCAAGAGACGAAGAGGTGACTAACGAAAAACACAGATGATATCGTTGCGAGAGAAGGAAAACGCGAAATAAAACCCTGTACCAACTTGTCAGGGCAACTTGGAAACAGTAGGCATAAATCCTCTCAAATTTGGGAGAGACCTATATCCAGTGATGGACTACGATAGGCTAATTATTTGATGGTTTGAAAAATATCCTCATGTTGTCCCATTATTACAAAATATGCTCAAAGTAATACAAGTGCTCAATTAGGTTGAGAGACAGGGGCCCTCCTTGGAGTTAATCATTTGCAATCAATTAAAGCCGGCAGAATTGTAATTTCTATTAGAAATTACTTCCTAGAGATAAAAAATTACAAAAAATCGTAAGCAGTTCTAAATTTCAACCTTGTTTGTTAGAAATTTGATGACCTCTGTGTTGCGTAGCGGTAAAGTATTCGACTGTTAAGTCAATTCCCGTTTAGTATAAATATTTGTGCATGAATATGTTTTTAGTGCCATTTTTGTGAAAGAGGAACAAACATCAACTCATAGAGCACCGTTTTTTATGACCTTGCACATTGATAATGTTAATAGGATTAACTAATGGTAATATTAAAATCCTCTCCGAAATGAAAGTGAAGGAAGGCAAATATAACGGCGTTAGGACATGATGTCATTCCCCGTCCTTATTGAGCGGTCGAACTGGGGAAGTACCTCCGCTCTACAGGATACCGTGGCTAATAATAACCTTGTGTTGTGTTTCTGGCGGTGAGTAGCCAAAGTTCTCTGGATAGATTTTGTGTTATCAGTGAGAAGACCGAGAAACTTTTTGTGTGTATGAATGTGTGTAATGAATAAACTGAAAAAGTACAGTGCCGATTTAAAAAATACTTGGATACCATTGGAAAGCTATATTCACCCTGAGTAACATAGACAATATTATTCCTAGAAAACATTCGAAATCCTAACTAAAATTCATCGCGACATCAACGCGGGCGGAGCGGTCGCCAACAGCTAGTCGATAATAATTTGATTGAAGTGTTCATTAATTGTATCGACAAGTAACATACTGCAATGAAATTATTACCCAAGAAGGAATATAGAATTCAATTAGTAATGTATACGATGTTTATTATATGATTTAATTGTACCACTATTCAGTCTGCACTGTGAGCGTAGTCGGAGCATCCGTATTACTTTCTACTTTTCACTATTATACGAGTACATTTTAAATTATCTTTATTCTGTTATGTTCCTTCTTATCGCGTAGAGAAATAAAACATTGACTAAATCGCAAACCCGCTTCAGTACTTTTCAAAACGCGATTAAGAAGAAATACTAAAAAAAAAACTTGAAATAAAATCCACTTACAATAATGTGAGATTACTAAATGATCTGAATTCTTCATAGTTGTATTAGATTTCAATATTTTTTTGGAAATTTTGAAATCACAACTCTTTTTTTTTACTATTTTTTAAACGTCATTTTATTTAAATAGAATCGATTTTTAATCAATCTTCAAACTCTATCTCTAAAGATAATAATAATCTAAATTACATGACTTAGCTTCAGTATCAAGCGCTACCAAGCCGTTTGGCAGGAGCAGACTACGGTGACGGTGAAAAGTGCACCTCCCCATACCCGGGGACCTGGTCTCTGACACCTGAAAGGAGATGGCCCCGTGTCGGCTCGGGTGAGTATCCCTCGCCCGAGCCGACACGGGGCTACAATCTTACATTCAGCAACTAAGGACCCAAAAACAGCGTGCGGTTTAGTCGGTTCAAGTCTGACATAACCTCCCTAACCGACTTTGGGTTGGCTATCCGTGAGGATCTTTCGCTCGTTAAAAATAAAGTTTCAAGCGCTACCAAATAAATTTTTACTAATACGTGTAGGGGAAGGTGGGGGGACACCGGATAGTTAAGGCAAAGAGTTCATAAATAAATTACTATGTTATTTATTAAGATAAGCAATTTTATAAATCTTCAAGTACCTTATAGGCTACACTTTAGAACCAAAATAATAGAGATCAATCGTAGGGAAACATCAATAAAACAGTTTTTATGAAAAAAAAAAAATATACGAATTCACCCCATACCTATGGGTCAAACCGGATAGGTATACGGGGTGAATACGGACACTAATAACAAGGTGTTTGTTCTTAATTACCGGCAATTTTAGCAAAAAAAATAATAGGTCTTGTCCTACAATATATGCATTCTTCGTGATCTCATTTAAAATACGGGGTACATTGGTACCATTCATCTACTTTAATGCTCTCGTGTCAATGGCCTATTCTCTTTTTTCAAATGCGGCATAAAATATTTCGTGGCATGTTGACACTCTACAACAAATTAAAACATACTTAGTAACATATAACAGCAATATAACAAACGCACACAACACATACAAGTTAATCGGGATGAAATCGTGTAGCCGAAATCACCCCGTCCGTTTGTACCCCTCAGGTACATAATTTGAAGTTTTAATATTTGACAGGTTATGTTTACACTCACAGCTACAATAAATAACGTTTTAAAAACTTAAATATATATCACGTCTTATGGCATACTATTACTACTCATAACACACGATTGATGTAAATGATATCACGCCAAAATCTTTGAAATATTAGATAACTTACCTTTGTTTTCAATTTTCGTCTATAGACGCACGCGTTGAGATGTTACTGTCGCTGCCATTTGCAACCGCACCGAGCGAGCATTCGCGAATACTTTTCGACTAGTTAGAACGAGACTACTATATGCAAAGCAGTGAAATAGTAACTATCTGGTTTTACCCGCTATCCGATTTCCCCCCACTTTCTCCTACATTTTGCAGCAATTTATAATTATATTACCCCATATTCCCCATCCAAATCATCCTATAAATTTAGCTGTTATCGCAAAGTGGTATACATTTCAATATGGCGTGTACGACCACTTTCTCTATGATTGCATGACTGGAATTCAAATGTAGGTATCAGAGTGGAATATTTTTTATGATAGAAAGGTCGCGATCGGCCAAACTAGCTAAATACCATGTTACTAATGATTTTATACCTAACTATAATTGGAATACAATGTCCTGCCTTGTAAATATATCAAAGAACACTAACTTTTTTATATATACGTTGGCTGGTTGAATGGCGTCATTCAACTGACCGGTTGCCATGCGAATATCTATGGCAGTCGTTACGGGTAGTACGAGTCCTAAACAGTTCAACAACTGGTTCTAACGGCAATACTTTGCTTAACCAACAGGTTGTAGAGGTCAGGGGTCAGTCGCTTCATGCAAAATATCTAAATTCAGTCAAGCAGTTAGACTGATAAATGTGGACCCCGAGCTCCAAGATGAAAGTAGTGAAGAAGATAAACCGTAATAACTAAGGAAGAAAACATATCAAGAATGTGCATATTTCTACAGAGCGCATAATTTTATTGCAGCGCTATTTAGACCCAAAATGAGCATACCTAATGCTAGTTATTAACATGCATTATGAGTTTTAGAATACGGTTAAACATAATGAGATACATTTTTTGTAATGTCATACCTATCTAATGCAAATATTCGTCATTTTCATTTATTCATGCATACTAATAAATACACTGAGCAGAAATGTCACCCGAATATTCCATCAAGAACCAAGTGGTTCGGTTAGTATTTCCTCTGCCGACGTATTTACTTCTTCCTACAGACTCGGGTGAAAAAGCAAAAGGTCTCTTTCTTGAGACTTTGCCTTTAACTTACGATCAAGCGAGGTGAAGTCAAATTGACGTGCCATAAAAAATCGAAACCGCGCCCTTTGCGATGCAGTTATATTCGCCACAGAAGCTCAATAATAAAAAAATATTCATAGAACAATCGCATAAATTTCAGACATTCATTAACATTTACTTTTTAGTATCCGTTTTTGGAATACTACAAGGTAGTATTCTTGGCCCACTATATATTATTTTATAATTATGTAAATAAATGTTAATTAATATTTAAAATAAATATATGATTGTGTAAAGGAGATTGTATACTTTGATTAAATACATTATGTACAATGTTTGACTACATTACGTTTACTTTTTATCTATTTACTATTTACCTACTTTGTTCCCGTTTATTTCCATGGCTTCAGCTAAGACCCCTAGGTCCACTTAACTCTTTAGATTTGGCATCGCATGAAGCCGTCAAGATACAACTATTGGTATCTGAAATAGTGACTGGCTTTGCAATCAGCTGTCACATAATATTTGGGTCATTAAATTTTCTGCTGGTATGTCTTATGATTGAAAAAGAATATCACCGCCAGAAAGAGTATCTCATCCGAAGGGGTGTCGTAAGAGACGGATACAATCCACAGACGATATCGATACCAACCCGTCTGGCCAGCGTGGAATCAGTAGGCCAAATCCTATATTTATCCTATGGGCTGATCAGAGAATATTGGGAATAAAAGATACTGTCCCTATCATCGAAAGATACCTTTTCACGCCCCGTTAAAATAAATCATGTCATTCAATACACGCTGCGCAAAAAATTGTCAATATTTTTGTTACATGTATCTATTATAAGAATATACTTTAATTTATTCAACTCATCATTCTCGGAGCCTATTCCCAACTCAATGTGGGGCTTTCTAGTCTAACTAAGATGCGGTTGAATTTCGATATTTTCCGTGTAACGACTGCCATCGAACCTCCACAACCAAATTGGCGATATCAAAGTCCTGTACTTAGTTAGGCTAGTTGGACTTTGGAGGGCTTCAACTACTCGTAACGAATACTATAGATCAATTTATTCAATTACTAGGTATTTTATGGTATATTTTTGTAGCTAAGCAAAATATACTACCTTCATATAAGGCGTTTCTTAGCTCTCCGAATACATAGTGCATTTCTACGTCTATTATATAGAAACACGTGTGCTGGCAAAGAATTCCATAGCACCAAGGTAGATTGGATTAAGCCACAAGCGTGTTGCCAGGGCCTTGTAGACCCATTAATTACGATACATTAATTATTTCGATCACCAAGTGCATTGTACTGGCGCCATCAGCTCGTATCACAGTAGGTACAGACAATACGCATTGTTCAGTTAGTAGAAGCGTTTGTTTGCTTTACATAATAATGCGAAAGTGGAATACTTGCAGCTGATAGCGTTCACTAATCAAACAAGTGAACTGTTTGACCTTAATACACTTCGTATTAAATAGGTGTGAAATGGAAAAGTTTATTAATTTAATCACCTTGGGTATAGTTATAGAGTTTGAAATTAAAAGGTTGAAAATGATTATCGTACGATCCTCGCGGACCCTTATATTTAGGTTGTTACATATGAAATTGCCGTTTTGTTAAAAGAAATTGGAGGAATCCCAATTTCCAGTACTAAATTTTATGATTTTTTCGTGTATGAATGGGACAACAAGCACCTTTTATTACATTTTTGAAAAGTGACAGCGGTAAAAACGAATACGAAATTTATCTGGAGTGCTTGGGTTCGATTTCCACTCAGTGCCAATATTTGTATACATGAATATGGCTACCGGAGAGCACGTTAAGCCGTCTGTCCGGGTGGTCATACGAACATTTATGGCAGTTGTTACGTATAGCTGAAGCCCAAAAAGTCCAACAACTGGTCAAACTATAGTATTTCAATATCGTCTACAGGTTGTGGAGGCCCGGTAAAGCTATCAAGAGAACGGAACATGACGATTGGCAGCCTTCGCACTTTGAACCTGAGCGTAATACCTAATGCTCCGTTCTCTAGATATGTTTACATTACGAATTCGAAAGCTTTTCATTCTAAGGGCATAGATGGCAGTCGCTTCGCAGATATTATCGAAGCGCTGTTAGACTGGAAAACGTGGCGAATACGATCGGGATTAACAAACTTCTAAATTATCATTTTATTTCACCGGTAAAATTGATATTGCTGAGAATAAATTTCGTCATAATAATGTTTGCAATGATCTAGTTGCCAACTGGTACTAGGCCATTAAATAAGACTAAAACTAGCCCCTGTCATATTAAGAGGAAGCTCGTGCTAAATACTATCACCTTTAATATGTCTGTGCGACTTCCTTACTACTTTATTACATAGTATATAGTTTATAAAAAATCACTTTTACGCGATTTGCGATAGTGTTTCTTGGTGTTGACAATATATTAAAAATAGTAATTTCGAAAAATAGTAAAACGATAATGTATTATGATGGATATGGTATGTAATTGTGTATTGTAATAGTAATTATGAACAGTATTTGTGGATCACCATGGCACACACCAATGATTTCTCGATGCTTTTCGAAGTTATGTGTGTATTTATCGCAGGTTTATAAGTGCCCGGTTATAAACTGGCGAAATGTGGGTGCTAGCACCTTTGCCTACTTTTTAGAATATAAGGAGTACCATCTTAATAGTTCAAAGACACGATAAATTAAAAAAGAAACAATATAACTGGAATTAATAATATTCCCTCTAACCCTTCAACTAAGCTGAATGACTTGTGCTAAGAGTGAGTTTACGTCAGTAGTGTAATAATCAGGATTCGAACCCGGGAGCTCTCGATCGTAAGACCATCTTTAACCACTAAGCTACCGATTTAAAATTGACCTCGATCCTTTGTAGGGTAGACTGTTAACCCGGAAAATTTAGTGGACGTCGACACTGTATCAGAATAATGGCTAGTCATTGCTGATAACTATCTTTAATTACGTATTGTGGCGGCTTTGGTAAGAGTCTGTCTATTGTGAATTGTCATGACAAGTTTAACAAATTACATCTAACTATTAGGTAGGTCTGCGACTATTTGTTCCTTATAAAATACAAACTTAGGTAAGTATAAAAGCAGTTGAAAAAATGCTGATTGAAAACAAGCTTTATTTTTACCGTAAAATAGTAAAATATTGACCATGGTAGAGACCATGGTCAATATTTTAAGCTCTTCCAATTAGTCCTACCATCTCCCTTCCGACACAGGACAACAGGCGCAGGCCTTAAATATCACCCACATACGGTGGAGAATATTCCATCAAGAACCAAGCGGTTCGATAGTCTTTACTTAGCCGCACGCAGAATCTTGAAATGCCTTACCAGCTCACGTGTTACCTTATTCCTACAGTCCCAGGTCCCTTAAGCGACGCGTGAAAAAGAATCTGATGAAGTCGTTAAGCTGCCATTGTAACACTGTACGTTTTTGTAATGGTGACCCTCTTTTCTAAGACTTTGTCTTCAGCTTACCATCAGGCGAGAGGAAGTCAAATTGACATGTCCAAGATAAAAAGAAATCCTTTTTTTTCTTACGATACTCCCACGAATACTCCAGTCGGACTGTGAGGGCGATAATGTTGTAACTAAAACCGCACGCCGCCGCCGTCCTGGATTTTCAGAAGTACTTATATAGATGTAAGATAAAGAATTTATACATTGACATAGTAAACGAACAGTTTTAATGTTTTGACAGCAACGTACGCGCAATTTAGATGCGTATATTTTGTATAATTAGGATGACAGGTCACTAGAACATAACGTAACTAAACTTATAGTTCACGATAAAGTAGGTATGATAGTGAGGAAACCATGTGTGAGATTTTTGCTAACATTATGTACCTAATTGCGTATTATATAAATTCGCTGCATATGTTCCAACACTGCTCTTGTAAAACGCTTATTATGTAAAAAATGTGAATTTAATGTAACAAGGGCTAATGAAATTGATAACAATTTGAAATGTCAACGAAAAAAATTACCAGTAGATGGTTTTCATGAAAAGTTTAATGATAATTGAAAAAGCTCGTGAAGGATAGGATCAGGATAGATTAGGAACTCCATATATTGGGATGCACTAGGCTGGGACTATTCTTGTTCCGCTATAAACTTACAGCCCATAAAAAAGACGGCGAATTATGGGAGTAGGGTAGGCTCACCGGCACACTATACATAAATATGGTTAGCGAAACCTAAGTATTAATGCGATCATAAGGTAAACCCTCCCCGCAGCCCACAGATTCGTGGCAACGCAAATTCCAGTCTGTTTGTGTGTTCCAAACTTAAAGGGAAATTATTATATTTACTATAATTATGATCGCGTTAACAACCGTTTTCTAACGATATGTCATGGAACGCAAAACTGTAAGATTTAAAAATAATGAATATACATAAATATCCTTTAGTTTATGGCTAATAGATTAGCTAATACAATATATTTAGCAGTTCTATGAACCGTAGACCTCGCGTGCAATCGTGTCCTTGATATTTCAGTGAAGTCTTCAAAAGCCGTTCATAAAATTCGCCTACTCTCTATATATTTTCCTTGGTATAAATAACTTTCGACAAAAGTTGTTTTTTTAAATCTAAGAACGCGTATGTCAGGTTTAGTGAAAATCTATTATGAAATGCATTTCTTTACTTTTAAGTTAAGCTATTTATGATAGAAGGTGCCCCATCTGGAAAAATACACAGTTATACTATACAAACTAATACAAAATCGGTCACCCTGTTAAAAAGTAAATTATATTTCACTTTGCTCGTTAGTTAATGAAAGGATTTATAGTCGATCTAGTTGCTATTTAACCCAGAGTTCCGCCCTATACATGTTTGTAATGGTAACCCTCTTTCATGAGACTTTGCCTTCAGCTTAACATCAGGCGAGGTGAAGTCAGATTGACGTGCTATAAAAAAGTATTCAAAAGTTGATCTGAGGATCAGGAGCAGTTGCGCACATTGGTAGATGCATTATGTCCAGCAATGGATAATCGATTGGTTTGATTGATATTCAGAAGTTCAAGTTCAAGTTTACTGAACCCCGTATAAAGTAAGCTGGAGACAGAATTAGATTAGTATACCTATTCAAGCCGACCCCAACTGAATTGGGAAAAGGTTCAGAGAATGATGATGATGATGACCTATTCACACGGATCTTGGACCTAAATTGCATGAGATACATAGATACATAGGTCCTGGCGCGTGCGTATTGTTTTGATAAAATTTATGATTTGTTGAGGTCATTCACCACCTTTGTACCCCGTACTATCATCTTCAAAAGTCAGCCCAAAAACGCGTAGCGTATAGAGCGCTATTTGAGCACATTTCCCACATTTCGTGCCTATACAATTATAGTTCCATGCCTATACATATGCTTATTTACAGATAGTACTTGATTTTCATTTCAATGTTTTATCAACTGCTATTATATCTTTCTTGATATAATTATAAACATACATCTGATTTGTTCTATATACTAGTTCAAACATTTTGTAGAGGTATCACTAATAATTTCAATGTTTTACGTCCCAAGATTGATCTACAATATCTTGTGCTCAGATTCTTGGTACCATTTCTATATGTACTGTTTCATTTTATTTAACATAACATAACATAAACTCACACCTTGGTGTGTATTCATGATACATTTCGCCAGTTTATGTTTAGGTCCCAATGTAATAGATGGCGAGCCTATTGCCATTGACCGGGCACTTATAAACCTGCGATAAATACACACAACTTCGAAAATCATCGAAAAGTCATTGGTGTGTGTAATGGTAAACCTGGGATCGAACCCGAAACCTCGTCTCAGCAGTCCATTACCCATACCACCAGACTACCGCGGTAACTGACTCTCATTTTATTTAGTTTTCCGTTTTTCTCTTTCAATATTACGTTATAATACTTACGAATCTTCGAATTCAATACTTACTTACTCCATCCACATTGTCTGCGGCAGTCTCACTATCTCCGGATTCATGATACCTCGAATAGTTCTACACGTTCTTTAGATTTTGTTCATCACTATGTGTGTGCTAGTCCATTGGACTTAATAATTTTCCATTGCTAATGGAACATTATTGAAGAACAATGCATTGATTGCTGTTCTATTATTGCTAATATTTGTATCTAGTGGTCAGAACAACTAGCATTTATTATCATCATTGTTTGACATCTTTTAAATCTGTTCATTCTTAGAGAAATAGTTTCAACTGAAATCTTTATTTTACTTTTTTGATGTACATTCTATGTGCACAGATAAAATGTTTTGCTCTATTATATATTTAATACCTAAAATAGAAATAATTTACTTTGTTATTCCGTCTAGTATTGAACATAAAGTTTCTAATGTTTTGTAATGAATGCATGAGTCTTACTTCATACTCAACCTTCACATTTCTAATCCATTTACATGTTAATTCTCCGTCGCGGTTTGGTGGTGCACCACGACTATTAGGGTCACAATTGAAACCACATAGTATATTTCACTTCCACTCGTATTTAATGTTCTCTTACACGTATATCAGGTAATAAAAATTGGCTCCGCTTAGCGGAAAGGTACATGGACACAATAAATTAACTTAATACTAAATCAGTCTAACGGTCGCGCCGAGCGCGGTTCGGCTTAGCCTAGTATCACAGATGAGTAGAGCGGTGGGACGCGGGGCGAATCGTACCCGCGGTGGGTGAAGCGCGGGTCACTCGTCCGACGCGGACGATAGCTGCGTGCTGCCGCCAGAGCTGAAGGAACCACGACAGGCACTGGATTCGCTGCCAGACGGCACAGACGTGTCAGCGGTGCCGTTACCCGGCGATAAGGTACGCAGGAGCTCCAATGCAGCACGTGCTCTCTGCCCGTCTACTGCAGCGGCGTTTGCCGCGCCCGATGTTCTCTCCCACGCGCTCTTCTCAGGTAACAATAGCCGACGTGCTTCTCTTTGCACTCGCCGCGATCGCAGCGCGAATAGGAACGGTGAAACCGCAGACGCTAGTAGTAATAGCGCCAACGACGGTGTACGCGCACAGTCAGCCAGGCCTGGCACAGCCGCCGAAACCACTGCTGCAACTGCGTGCGGTACATGCAGCATCACTAGGGCTCCGGTTAGGAGGCCAACGCGAGCTGCCCGAGATTCTTCTCTATATCTAAATAATGATGCATTTGAAATGCGACATCGTATTGAGGTTATTCTGGATCCAGCTTGCGATGGTTGAGGTGTACGGTGTGGCAGGGCAAGTAGTGGCGCCGCTAGAGAAGGTGCCGAGCTCACAGCTGGTAGGCCCTTTCTTAGATCTTCGTTAGATTTTCCTTCCTTTCGAGAATTGCGTAAACTGGCCACTGAAGGACATCGAATTGGCCTTTCAGGCGGAAGTAGGAATGGACCAAATTTTCGCTCGTTTTCCACAGTACAAGAATTTTCAGGACCATCAATCTTCAGTGTTAGACCTTCTCCTTCTTCAGCAAGTTCAGGTAATATCGTTGGAGGCTCATGCAGCTGCAGTGCGCTAGCACCGTGTGCTCGAGCTCTCAGTCCTGAAGAGCGTGCCGCACGATAAATTCTTGCATACATGATACAGACGATTGCGATGGGTGTAATAACTCCTAATAATAAGTACACTACGTAGTACGATAGCTCGATGCCCTGTAGAGCAGGCTCGTACGGGCAGAAGTGACGTACTAGAGCGATAGCGGCCCGAAATACTGCAGCACAGGCCGCAGCCAGCCAGGTGCCGGCGCAGAGCGCAGCAGGCCGCCGCTGCAAAAGGCGCGTGTGACAGCGCAGTGGATCCGTAACTGCGTGGTGCTGGTCTAGTGCTATAAGCATGACCGATAGTAGCGCAGCCAAACTGCACGCTGCTGCCGCTGCGTCACCAGCTTCTATCCACGATTCGGCGTCCTCCCTCGCAGTGTGCTCGCCAAACAGCGCGGGCGCGAGTAGGGAGGTTGTCAAAAGATTCGTCGCTAGGAGATTGATGACAAATCTGTAACAATAAAAAAATTCAAATTAGTACAATGATATCTAAATATTTGAATTTAAGTCTATATTCATACTGATTCGATTATTAAACCAAGATTATGACAGAAAGGTATACTATGGATTTCATTCCTGAATTAATTGACGTGTCGTTGCCACGATAACATGGCGTCGATCAAGTACTACGAAATAATGTTTGTAAACATTACTATTTCCACGTCACTCCAAATGGTTAGCAAAAATAGTAACCCATGTACCCGATACCGAATGTTAACAATACCCAAGACGATTCGAATAAGCGGCCAAAACAAAACGATTCAATGGTTGAAATTGATAAGTACCATGCTAAGTACCTACTAAACTCCCAGGTTTACGTAATCATTTATTCTACTGATGTCTTGCAACTGATGTTAGATAAAGCCGATCATTTGCGATTATCAGTCTTTCGAAAGCTTTGCAACCAAATGTATAATTTGACCATGCTATATTCACCTTTAATTACAAACTGTTGCTTATGCTACTGCGAATAATGATACGTCGTTTGTAACTGTATATTGTGTATCGTAATGAAAATATGTTGAATTCTATTTCAATAATGGTTCACTATTACTAACGTTATTTAGTTTCTCCCTAAATCACAGAAGTCATATTTCTCAAGCATTATCTATATATTCGTCATCATCTTCATTGGTTCCAACTATTGCCTTCGTCTAGCCAAAATCTGAAACGTTAACAGTTTTATGTATTATGACCACACTGTCGCCAAAAACAGAAGCCTCATCAGGCTATTTTCAGTTAACGATCATCTATCCTCAGTTTAATGACTTCGTCATGACTCCATAATATTCTCTACCATGCCATTTTTCATACAGCTCAAGGGAAGGTCTTTCTATTTTCTGTCTATTTCTGTCTATTTACAAACATATAATGCTTGCAAACGTACGTACACTAAGGTCCAATAAACAATTATCATGCATTCGGGAAGTAGATGTACTATAAATATTACGTACAAACTGTTTTAAAATATTGTATAATTTTATAATTGTTTTATTTTTGCATTAATTATCTCTCGCATATTTGTTTCTGGGACTACAGCGTTTGTAATGAACACTTTGACTGTTGGTACACTTGATTAACGTACCGGACCTTCTTGTAATAATCTATATATATTATAGATCTGATATCCCAGTCAGTTTTTGAATACAAAACGAACACAACACAAAAATCGAATGGAAAATTCCGTTCCATTTCAATATCTTCCTATAAAATCACACTCATGTTAAAGTCAATAATAATATCCGGATAAGCATTCTATAAGTGGTTTTCCCGTATTAGGCTGTAAAAGTACTACAAACATTACCTTAGAATGACTATACTGGTAATTTTATCTTATTAATTTAAATTCCAGTATTAATTTCAGATCCCTCATTATTAATCCACTTGACAACGTTGGTACAAAATTGTTAAACCAGTTGCGGTCTGATTCACTAGAAACTCGATATTAACATACTAATATTTTTCGTCATATCATAACTTAGACAAAAACACGCCGTGGTTGAATTAGTAGAATGATTACTTTGGATGAAACTTGAAAACAAAACTTGAAATGTATTAGTTTTATGCTAATATCTTGTTATAAAAAAGGTAGGCCAAGAAAAGTTAGAAGAAAGGAGATATAACAAGCAAGAAAGTGACTAAGATGATTTCATCTTACAGAAATGAAAAGAGGAAAAAGAATTTGTAGCGCCAGACCAAGTCCAAAAATTGGGACAAGCATAGGCAGATAGGATAACATATCATTCGGTTTAATTGCTTAAAATAAGTGTGACGCCGAATTGCAATCAAAATGTTTCGTCATTGAAGCAATAAATATTTGCAACTTAGTTAAAAAAATCTGCCATGCTTTCGCATCGCCATCAAAGTAACCTTCAATAGATTCATCTTTATTAATCCAACGCCCAGATTGTTCCCGTATTTACATGAATGATAAACTATGCCCTTGCAATATATATATAAAGCTATGACATTGGCTTCTATAATATAATCTAATACAAGAGAGTCGTTATTTGAAAATCAAATCAATTTTAAAATTCATATATTCTTGCATTTTTTTCTTATAGGCGGAATCGTTCTTGAATTGCATACATCTTAGATTAAAGTTGGACTATGTAACCAAGGCTAAACGTACTTAGAGACAGGTAAAAGCATTGTGATGAATGTATAAAATTGTAATTCTAAGACTGACCATGATTGAACTCAAGGCTTCATGCATAAAAACCATGTCAATTAATGTTTGCATCATAAGGGTTGCAAATATATTTATGTAAACGTTTACTTAGTAGCTTATGAGTGAATATTATTATACTGTGAGATTCCGACTTTTTGAATATATCTTAAAAATGTTTTTTATTCATGATTATTAGAATTGAATTACCCGAAAGCATACAATTTGACAAATTCTGAGCCCATATTGCCTGATATAAATCTAAAGTTTTAGCCGTTAGTAGACCGTAAAGATATCCTAATGGTTTCTGACCAAAATAAAGGTACTTAAGAATGCTTAGCCTATTCGTTTTGTACACAAAAGACAATTATATACTATGTCGAGGCCAATTACGTATAAACGTATTCAAAGTCGTATTTAAAAACTCGGTATTGCAATATTTTAGCTAAAATCAATTGAAGTAGAAGTGATGATGCTATAAATATAATATACTGGAAAAGAAATATAACTAAAATTTATTTTAAAATTAAAATAAATTTGAATTACAAAATCAGAAAACCAGTTTTTATATTTTACGAAGGAACCCAAAATGTATGTGAATTTTTTAATTTGTAGAATGATATTAATAATTAATACTAGGACTTTTAATCTGTAAGAACTTTCCTGTCTATGCTTGCTACTAACTATTAATAC
Organism: Pelosia muscerda; assembly: GCA_963691645.1. Lineage (NCBI taxonomy): Eukaryota > Metazoa > Arthropoda > Insecta > Lepidoptera > Erebidae > Pelosia > Pelosia muscerda. Next base: position 5,486,091 of record OY829118.1, read on the forward strand.
CGGAAGCTCTGTCTGTAAAAACGGCCTTGCAATATTATGAATATTTAAGAACTTCAACATCGTTTGCAGTTTTGTAATTACAAACCTTCGAGGATGCGCACAAATCTGTGTCAAGTAAAATATTGTGAAGTATTTTATTAAAACTATATTTTTTATTACACTAATAAATATATTCTGCTACTTTATAATGACAGCGTTTTCTAAAATATACTACACATTTACGATATGATCTCGTCACTATCTACGTTGTAAATTTTAAATGTGAGGTCTTTCATATTTAAGAACTGTTGGTAGGCTCAGTCAACAAAAATAACAAATATTCACATATTCGCCACAAATTTATAAACACAAAGATGGTTGGTCTGTAGAGGTCGTTTCCTAAAATAAAAACACAAGGTCGGGGAAACCCCACCAGTGCGGTACATTCTAAACCTGTTCTGGTTATTTGCTCATAACATATTGCTATATCACAAAGTACTTAACCGAATTCACTAGTAACTTCATATGTAATTAACAATTTTATTGTTGCAAAATGCAATCATGAACTACTTGTAGGCAATCTCAAACGTGAATCATTTATTGTAACAATTTGGAAAAAACCACGAGATATCCATGCAAATCTTGTTTACAACTGTTATTTTGGTAATAAAATAAATGACTTCTGGAAACTTTTGGAACGGCAACGAAGAAGAATTAAGTATTAGAAAAAATATATTCGTTAGGCGTGAAGAGGCCATTGAGAAATTTGAAATAACCGACAACTAAAATAGCACAGTCATATAATTTTGAGCGGAATTATAGCATTTTTTCACAGGATATACTAAATTTAGATTTGAAATCGAAATCGTAGTACACCATTATAGATCGGGAAATGCAATCAACGCTCGTGTAACAGCATCCTTTTAGATTTATATACGCATTCACACCAGTCGTGACTCGTGCAACTGATTGCTTAGACACGGGATATGAAAAAATTGCCATCGGCTCGAGACGAAGGGGATGTCGTATAAAAAATGTTCCACGACAGGTTTATTCTGATCTGTTGCACAGTTAATTTTGATACGAATTTTATCACAAAGGAAAAGATTCCCTCGTTAAAATAATTTAAAATAACCATAACTATTATTTAGGTATGCCGGAAGCAGAATGACATTGCAAAGGAGAACACTGTAAAACATATTATTAATACTTTACTGGAAGCGCAGTGACGCCATAGTCGTTAGTATATCAACGAAGAAGAAGTGTGTGAAAAAATAAATCTACCTCAAAATATCGCATTTCATTGTAAACAGAGAGCTGATGCAATGAACTTTTGAATGACTGGACTTGGAATCTACTAAATCTAATGTATGTAATATTGTCTTTGTAATGCTTTGTTAAGCTTTGACTATTATGAAAAGCATTATTATTATTAATGACATAGTTAACATAGTTAACTAACGTTATTTTTGTCAACTACTTCAATAATTCACTTCTTAATTATCATTATATGTTATTAAATTAATATTAAATGTTATTAACTTAACATTAATTTACCGTTACTTTTTTACACGTGATCTGTCTTGATCGGAAGTGAACAACATCTTTTATGTGTTAAAGACTACTACAATCACTAATTAACTCATTATCATACATTTGGTTAAAATTTATCAAAATAATTTCCGGTATGCATTAATTATGCTAATTTAGAAGACTTTAATATAATAATATTATGTTTTTTTACTAAACAAATCAAAATTGGTAATTGAAACACTTGTTATTAAAATCATTCCATGTTTTCTTAACTACATCGTGTACAAAGAAACTGTGTCCAGTATTAGTCAATTAAATCGTTATATTACCCTCCACAGTGCCAGTGTCACCTATAAAAGTGGAATCGACCAACCACTTAACTTTATTGGCAACCTAAGGCAATCCAGCTAAATCTGAGAGTTCGTGTACCAACGTATAGTATACAAGTTGACCTACTCTTTAAACTGGTAATCTTTTATTGGTTTTATTCGGCCGTGACGTCATTTTAAACTTTTACTATGAATTCGCATAGCGGATTATCCAGTCCATTGACTGTCTGAACTAAAAATATTTGTTTATCGAGAAGTTATCGCGAAATTAATTTTCTTCTTGATATTATTTGCAAGTTACGAGTTACGAGTAATTTACAATCTCTTTTTTTAATACATTGATCGGAATCGATATAGTCCGTCTTCTTTATTTGTGATAATGGAATATTTTTATAGTCACATATCAAGACCCTGAAGATCTTCGTCATTAATAGGACATGGTACAATAATAACAATAGGTATATCTAATACCTACGACTACCTAAGGACTAGGAAGCTATTTTTTGTAGGCTGCAGCCTACATCATCATTAGTAAACAATAAGACAATGCATCAAAGTACTAAACCTGTCAATTAAGAATACTAGTTTACTAGATATCTTGTAGGATATAACGATTCTCCATTTGTGTTCACGCGAGGAGGACTTAATAAGAATTGACATCAATATTGCTAATTGAAAATTAATTCATAGAAACTTTTTCTTGAAATGGTTAGGCCAAGTAAGAAAGTCATAAATAATGAAGACAAACAAATTATAGCCCACGCGAACCCAAATAATAAAAGTTAAAACTTTGTTAAGATCAAATGTTGTGACTTTTTATTATTAATTTATTGACAACTTATCATTGTATAAAATTTATGAGGACATCAGTTTTTGAGACACTGATTATATATTTATGTACATTACTATAGAATAAAACTGTTTCTAATACAAAATTCAAAGTAGGCAGTAATATTGCCTCTTCAACCTTAATTTGTGTTGAGAGCGATTAAGAATTTGAACAAAGTCAAAAAGCACCATAGCAATATTCAATACCTAGTACAAAAGCTTTTTGTCTGAAATATAAGCAAGAATGACGTAAGTTCATAAAGATGCAATAAATATTATGGGCCCGTTCCAACGCTGTCCGAAACTAAAGAACCAATTAGTTTTAGTATGGTGTCATGAAATGTAATTGCCAGCCGATTTGGTGGTAATATGCCATTATTAAAAGCTGAATGTCGTCGCCTGTAATAGTAGAAATATTAAGCATAACTTGGCAACACGACAATAGTTGGAATGGAATCTTTTTATTAATCATAGAATAAAATTATTTCGATGGCAATATTTGTGTGTTCAATACTTCATATGAGTTGAAACACTTTATATTGTCTATATCTAAAACCAAATATGCTTGAATTTTATATTTTGATACCGTGGAGGCTATAACAAAACCTGTTTAGATTCTCGCGACGCAAGTCCAACTAGAAACTGCACTCTCTCTTGCACGGACTGTGTAGGTTAACAAACTTAATAGTAGCATTGCGATTTATCGTTGTATTAAAATATCTATTACCAGACAATGTTATTTCATTACTTCTACTCGATTACGGGATTACTCATGTTCGCATACGTATGTGAATATTACGTCATTTGTACTGTTTTACATACTTGATTTAATGACCGACGTCATTAAGTATTTTAATACTAAAAAGTTCTTTTTTAATCAGTTTCTTAGATACGATGATTTCATCTTCAGTTTCAAATTGTAATTTATTTAACTAGAAGCGAAAAACGAAAATACTTATTGTGATTTCGCGTGTCTGGCATTCATTCACACCTAGTTTGTCGCCTGTTACGTATCCCACTAATCTTATCTGTTAACGTAAATGTAGTAATAGTATCAATACTAATGAAGTTTTTATTTTTTACAACCACACAATTATTGTAGCGATTTGATTTGGATTTCATATATCGACATATATCACTGTAGCTCTGTGAAATAACCTATTTAATTTTTCAATTCATCTTATTGGAAATTATAAAATAGATATCTTTTCAAAAAGAGAAATAGCCTATTGTGTGAGTTAACAATCATAATATTTCAGAGGTATGATCGTAATGATAATATTTGAATCCATATTCAATAACTTTAAACACTCACCACATGACAAGTCCTATATTTTATTCATCAAAGATCATGAAATAAATATTATTCACGAAATATAAAAAACGTACTCGATGGATCTTTGTTTGATATTAAAGTGGGTACGGAGACAGAATACAAAATGATTTTTAACTTGGTTACGTATCAATGCAACGACGTGAGACCTTCGGACTGTTCTGTTTGAATAATGTAATTTTTTTTTATTTACTTACCAATACCAACGTCACAAAGGTTATTTTTATGGTTCCGTACTTTAAGAGAAAAAAATGGAACCTTTATAGAATCATTTCATGGTCCGTCTGTCTGTCCAGTCCTTTTTTCGGGCATCAAGTTGAAATTCACACCTCATACCTAGATCTGCAACGTCTTGAAGTTGTGAAAAAATCAAATATCTACGTCAATGCGATCAAAAGATACAAACGTTTATGTATCACTAGCAACTTCGTCTGCGTTACCCCGTTTTTTGCAACATTTTTCATTCCTGCTCCGTACCTGTTGGTCGTACGGTAGCATGATGTGTTTAAAAGATAGAATGGTTAAATTATTTACACATTGTTTTGGAATGTCAGAGGTTATTACACTCATAGGCAGAAAGGACTCTTAATTCAAAATATATGTTGTAACAGCAGTAACATCTGTTCAAACATTTTTTACGGCAAAAAACATATTTACTTAAATTATTAACACCTGTTTACTAGCACTTTTATTTACTTTTAGTCAACTATATGAATGCAGAACACATTCAAATGTCAATATTGTTTCCAAAGTTAAAGACATTTACGTTTCAACGTTGAAAATTGATCAGTATTGAACAAAAAAAAGATTGGAAGTGCGAGCGATGATCTAATTGCTATCAAAAATATACCAGCAATATTTATAAATAGACTTGTAACTATAAGAATATAAAATTAATTGTTAATCAATTACTTCGTACTATTAGTAATTAGTGTGCAACATATAAATTGCAAAATAAATATTGCAATACTTAGAAAGATACAATGTAACGCAACTCTTTCTAGATCTCCAATATAGATAGGTATATTATAGTCTTATAAGTATAGATAAGTTGAATTATTCTGTTCGGTGTTCGGTAGGCGTGCACGGAATAACATATTGCATATTGATTGTTTCATTCTAAATGACACAGTCCAAAGCTAATTATAAATAAAGTTTTAGATGTTATCTGCGTAATGCTGTGTAATTTATTCTACGCAGAATAGTCCTGAGAAAAGCAAATATACCGGGGAATACCATTATGGTTTTCCTCTTACTATTGTCAATTTTTGTTCAATACAGATTACGATCACGATTGTGTACCGATAAGTTATGGCATATACAGCCATAATTTTTAGGTTCAATGTCATCTTTTCTGTACATCGTATAGGTATTTTTATTTATTATAACAATTGAATTTCGTAAATGTGATAAAATAATCACCATTTCTTTTATAATATTATGTCAAAAGTAACGATCCCATTGGTCTCATGACTAATACTTAACTAAAATATGCAAATTTTCAAGATAATAAAGAAGTATTGATATTAAACTGTTATTGCTTTTCATTAAAATATCACAGATTAAAAATAACAGATACTTGTAGTCAGCCGGTTATTTCATTATGAATGTTGAATATGAAACAATGTTCTTTAAATTGAAAGGGCTTAGGCTAACCTTCATGGACGCGAATTAACAAAGTTGAATTGAGGAAATTAATATATTTCTAAAGTCTGGTTTCTTATGAGAACTAAGAGATTTATTCACATAATTGAGTAGTGAAAGGAACTTGAAATAATAAACTTTATTTAGGTTTAAATAATGATTGCGGTCTGCGAAAACTTGAGGAATGTACGTAAATATGCATATTGATTATTAGAAATGTACCCGCATCGCTAGTAATAGATTTTCGCTCGTAAAATAAAGATTTAAATTTAAATGTTCTAAAATAGAACGAAAAAAAAAACGATTATGACTCCACTTTGTACCAACAATAGACGCAAATACTGTGGTGTTGGCAAGTAAAGATACTGTCAATGAAAAACCTTTTTTATGCTTGCTTATGTTTATAGATTTACAATCTATGTATATTTATTATTATATTTGTATATACATTTATATTTATATATACTAGCATAATTTTGAATATATACCTACTGGCATAAAATTTAAAGTCGCCAACCAAAGGTCCACGTGTATCATTTCGGTGAAATTTGTAATACCACATAATTTTTTTTATCCATTCATATTACTAAATATATATAAGTATTGTCTAGTCTAAACTAGACTAACGATGCCACACACTCAATAAAATCATCCACACACATGAAATCATTAGTTGCCAAGTGGACCATATGAATTCAGTCAGACGATCCGTATCATTCGAAAACATCATGTCTCATCGACACAATAGGCTGCGCAGTCGACGGAAACGGTTACCATTGTTAACAGAACCAATACGACGGCTGATTGAGGATAAAAATCTAAATATGAACAAATTAGTCTTCTATTGTGCTCAGAATAGCATAGGTGCCAAAATATCACGAAGAAATTGTATCTTGAAAAATCAGTCTGGAAAGTTGAAAAACCAAATTTTAATCAGTACCTTTGTATTTTCAGTTACGTTATTTCCTCATCTTTGTATTTACAAATTGTGTAAGTCTGACCTTTGGCTGTTAACCAGAATAGATTTAGGTTATATTTTCGACGATCATTTTAAGTTTTTGAAATTTTATGGTCAGAAATAATGTTAACCTCAAAAATTTTCCTTTTATCGCAAGACGATTAAAAATTGCTTTTAAACATAATCACGGTAAATGAGCATCAGTTGTTAGCTAGTTTTCTATGGTTATACTACTTTTATTGTTTTGTATTCGTTGCAATCACCTTCACCTGGTAGCATGAATACCTTCATAGAAGAGCAGTGACCTAATTCTTGGACAGGGCTGCACCGGCAATTTACGTTTTATGTCGTCCAACCATCAATAGTAAGTACTGAGATTAGTAATCAGTTAAAAGCTTGACCAATAGTTAAACCGTTTGCTATAGTTAGTTATAGCAGTCAGCTTAATAATTGTTTCAAAGTATTTAATCAATCATTGTATCATCAATTATAGCTACTCAATGACGATCAGTTATTATGGCTCCAAATTCTGAAATTCCCATTAATTCAAAAATTAATGGCACAGGATATGATTAAGGTTAAGACAAACTACTTGATGAACTAATTGAATATTGGTATGGTTTTCGTTGCAAAAAGGACTACAAAGAATAAAATTCTAGTAACTGAAATCCTTGTTGTATTGAAAAATGGGTAATGTAAACTTGAGCTTTTCTTTTTATTTTCGTTAAACTATTAAGTGAAGTGAAATATTTCACATATCGAAAGCGATACGAAAACTAATTTATTACTCAAATTTTAGATGCTTGAAAAGTCGTATTATATACGTTTAAAGGCTATAACATAAAATCTGTCGAGTCATAAATAAAGAGGTACGACTATTACAGAGGTAGTATTTCTATCAATATAATAACTTACTACATTGCGATAGTACTATCGGTGAGTCAGATTTATATTATAATACCGACTCAAATTAATAATACTATAATGAAAAATCAAATGAGTATATATTTCAAGGCTACCGCGGTTGCCAATCGATCTATCGGCATCCGTGATCGCAAAACCTGTGGGTTGTAAATCCATTCCTTACGAGATAATTTATCACATCGTTAAAGAACAAGACAACATAATTTAATCAAATCAATTAGATATTCTGATTTTAATTCTAAAGAATAACATCTTGAACCTTTAAAATGATATTGAAAATGACATACTTCAAACATGATTTTACAAATACAAACATCACCTTAGTCCAGCTAGCCAACACTGAACATAGTATTATTGCAACCTCTACTTAACCTGAAAAGCACAGTACTTGTAAATAGGTCAATGAAAGCCCGCAAGGTAAACTTAGATCCACCTGAAACGACTTAAAACCTAACACATGGAATAATTGCAGTGAAATACTTATACTTGCAAAACACGAAGTTTAAAATGTATACTCATAAGGAAAATTATTAGTAACGATCAATGAATTTGAAGCGTTTACGAAGAACTGTAGATTAAAATTAGTTTATCTTTCTTCAGTATAATTATTCTGTTGATTATCGTTATCTATTATTAAGTCGGTAGATATCAATCTTTGCAACTGTTATTAAGGATCTTAAAACAGTCATAGCCCCGGTAGCAAGTTATACTCGTTTGGATGAAACGTGATTCAAAGTTAGAACTGCTTCTCAGCACAAAGTTGATTGTATTTAATCACTCCATCATTGTCTAAAGGAATGTCTTCATTCAATATATACCATTTATTTAAAGCACTTCAAAAAATTTAGTGGTCTTGAAGAAAAATATATGATTTGAATTATGTTATATAATAATGTGATACATAATACTCCAAATACTCCAATTAACAATGCATCCAAGCATTCATAGATAAATTTCACTTTATCAATAACATTTTGCATTATGCTAAAAATGTTTTTGGATTTGCATATACAAAAGATGTTTTTTCATTGATCAAACTGCTGAAAAAAGGGATAATAGTGCGCTTGGGAATATAACAACGCATATTTCCGCTAACTATTCATTGAATGTTGCTTTGTATCAATTTCATTTCCTCTTAAGTTAACAGTAGTTCTGTTGGGTTCTGTCAGGCACTTGAAAGTTGATATATTACAAACTATGTGTGTATTGTCGATTTTTTTCGAAAATATTAGGAGGACTAATTTTTGTATGATTTTCTTGTAGGTGAACATTAAAAAATAGTCACTTGTATGAGTATATTAGTTTATAATTTTCGAGTTAACATTGTATATAAACGGTTCGTATTTGTTCCCATATTTGTTAAGCATTGAACAATTTAATAATATCAATAAATTTCAACGTATAGCAAACAATCCAACACCCTGATACAGTGAATAATTAAAGTGGATTCTTTCTGAGAACAGCAATTGCACAGTAATTATAAGTGACTGTCGCACTTAAAGAACAATGACGGTCATATACAAAAAAAAGTACAATAGGAATGACCAACAGGATCCGTGATTCTAGAGCATTTTGCGTAAATTACAATTGTGATTAATCAAGAAGTAATTAAAAATAAAGTAAATTAACATAGAACTGCGAGGAGATATAGAGATAGTTTTATCAAACAGAATAGAAATGATTTTGATGCCATTATAGCTGCCAAATTATTTTGCAATGATACAACTGGCTGGGACTGACAGCAACTGACCTTATTAAGCGTTCAACAACTGCAAATATGATTTGTTTATAGAGTTTTATTTATGCCACACGGCCCAACTGACGGAAAGCGGTTATTGTAGCTTATGGGCGTGTGCAATATCAGAGGCATCACACTCGCGCCGACCCTGAAGAAACCTTCTAATACCGTTCTTGAAGAACCCCATATTTTAAGCGCTTGGGAATACCTAAGTAGTTCAATGACCACATTAATTAAAATTGTAATCATAGTAATTATATTTTATATCACCAAAGACTTTAAGCAATAATAATGGATTTTTATAGTACCTAGCGTTTTTCTTATTAGCGTTTGTATCAAAAGAACGTGATGATTTACGAATATGTCTGCTTTTAAATAACCTTGCGAGCTATCAATGACATTAGTAACTTATAGTGTTATAGTAATAATAAGAGTAAAACTATTTTTAAGGTCTACCTCTTTTAGAAATACTATGATTTTCATGTATTCTTAATATAGTCGTCAATAACCCATTATTTTATCGTTAATTGACAAATTCGTCAAGAAACTAATGTGGGTAATCAAAAACAGGTGTCTGATTAAAATACCCATTAATATTATTATTTAGCCGATGCCGATATAAATTAGACAATTATGTTGTTAGTCACAATGCCTACTTATTAGATACTTTATCTAGTAGTAGGAAACTATTTACTCTCTTAACATTTACAAATTGCGCAATTATCTGAATTACAAAATTGTTTAATTGCACTTAACTAGCAATGTCATGCCAAAGGCTGTATGAAAGCAAAGCTAGAATTAATTGTGAAGTTTAAAGGCCGTTGTTACACAAAAGGAAATTGATTTAAGGGCGAAAAGGCCAAGTTCCTGATAAATTCAATTTCATATTCAAGGCCACTGGTACAACTCTTAGTATTGCACTTTATTATCATGTTACAATTGTTTATAAAGACGGTTCTCTAAAATATTCGATAACAATCGATTTATTGAACGACACGTGAATGGTTTGATGTCATGCGATCAACCGTTCTCGATTTAGCTCTGATTCGTGACTGCAGGGTTCGGCACTCATTACCATCCTCCATATTTGAATTTAGCAAGGTTTTATAACTTTTGTAGATTGGGTTTGTTTACTGTAGAATATTTTGTAACATTATGACGAGATAATGCATATAAAGTAGATACTACATTTTGTTATGTGTATTAAATTTATTAGTTGCTTTTATTTCTTTAATAAGTTCCACAGTCACATGTAAAAAATTGTTTCTGTTAACAATGAGTCTTTGACCGTGAAATCTGTCAGATAATAGCGTGTGCTCATTGTCAGGTTGATATTAATGACTGTAATCTATTAAATGGATTCTTTGCAAATGAACTATATTGATTACCAGCTCGTATCAGCGCACATTAATCAAGTCACGCCAGGGGTTTAGGAACTTCTTTGTATTTGGATACTCTCTGGATTTGTATAGCTAAAGTTTACAGTTTTTTAAATAATATACTATTATTCCATTTAGTATGAACTTCAATCAACGTTCCACTTTCATAGTAATAATTATACAAGGTTTTAGGAGAACGCTCCCGACAATGAAAATAGAGGATATCTACTATTGACCAGTTTAATGAAATTGGGCTACTTTTTTACTATTGGTAATGACTGGTGAATCACATCACGATAAATTGATTTTTAAATTATAAAAACGTAATTCCCACACTCAATTCATTTGCCCACGCAATTAATTTAAATAAGGACATCTAAAAATGTTGCCCACTTAACTGTTGAAGTCGATGTTGCTATGGACAAACATGACACACGTGCTAATAAATCCTTTGAATTACCGTCGGATAAGAAATTATCTCCATTAATATTACGTATACCCATTGTAACGTACATAATACTTAGCAATTAGAAACAAAGTCATTGCAACTTAATTTCGTTCCTATGTTGTTTTATTCTAATATTAAAAGCATAACCTACCGGTCCATTAAAATAATTCTTGTATGAAAACGTCTTTGATAATTCAGTGACTTTGAAATTTGTTACTTTATCGTACTTTTCTGGGGTGATCCAATTATCTTTATATTTTTTTTACTGTTTTGTTTTTCCTTACATTCTTCAACATAGTCTTTTATGAATATTACGTTTACGTTATTAAATAATAGATTAGTTTTAATACGTATAATTTTCGTGTTAACTATTTCTCTTTATTATTTCATACAATACAGAGATTCATTACAATAAATTCAGGGATACTTAATTACATGATTGCAATCGGACAAGTTTTGCGATCGTTATTTCATTACAAAGTCATTGTTTCACCTTCATGCATACCGAAATTCAATGGCTCTCAGTTGTTTCCTTTGCCTCACAAAATCAAAGCATCCTGCTGTTCTAAAATTAAAATTAAGTTTGGACTGTTCGATATTTGAAACATCGTTTGGTATTCAACACAATAGTTACTTAATACTCTTCATTTTTGTACAGCAAAAGTCAGAAGTCAAATAAATTTAAATTTTAGAGCATAGATGAAATCAGTTCGTTGAACCCGAAACAACGCATTATCTATTATTATTGGCTTTAAATAAGTATGTAATAACATAATATTATTATATATTGTATATCATATAAATATTGATTGTCCATTTAAAATACTATGATTTTAAATGTTTACAATTTTTATTAAAAGCTGTGTAAAGTAAAGTGTAAACAGAATTTATGACCATTTATTGTAAATAACAACTAACCTTGTCTCCCAGTGTGTTGATTTGACTAATCGATTAAATAAATCAATAATTGTTTGAAACACAATCATGTGAGTTCATAAGGATTGCATTACACTTCAATGTTTTTTTTAGTTCTATTGTTATTGTTCCGTTTTGAAATGCCATTCCATTCTATTTTCCTTTTTCAAATTTTAACCGCCGTTTTGATATCTCTAAACGAAAATACTCTGTAGGTAATCTAATTAGAGAAAACGACTAGAAGATAATTTGTTTAGTTTGTTTATGGATAGTCAATCGAATGTGGAGAACACCCACACCGTTCGAAGTTTACCATCACAGTCATGGCGTTGAAACTATTGAGCAATTTATAAATACTCTGTCAATGCTCAACGTCCTTTAAAGTCAATGATACGTTCCACTCATGACGTCAAATATCTTTACATGGATATTCCAGATTTATAGACTGACTATACACAAAAATTCATCAAATTCATCTGTGGATTTGAAAGCAAAACTTCCAATTTTATCTAAACAATATCTATTAAAAGCTGAACAAACGCATATTCATTCAAAACAACGTCACTTTTTTTTGTTTCGAAATCCACTTTAACTTCAGCTGTAAAATTATCTTCGTCAACACCGTCTTTGTTTCTGGCATGTCTATTAACATGTTCTTTTTTTAAATGTAGTTTTTCTACACATAAGCTTCCAGTCCCAGATAACACAAAATGAGTTTTAGAACGCACTCATTTAGATAATGTTAAATGTCTTAGAAAGTTGCTTTAGTCGATAATGTCACTGGTATTGCTCAATGTCTATGTTATTTATTTGTACTTTACAGTTCATTTATTACCATTAATTCGATAAGAAAATTAGTAGTAGTATTTACTAAGTATATTAACCTAAGACATCAGCAATGAATACTCGTAAGTGTAGAATATATTTAAAAGACTGGAGTTGACACGATCACAGTATAAGTACCTTTGAACTGGTGACTATGACGCAAAAGTCTCGATTAGGTTGCACACGCCGTGGTCACAGTATGACTTTGGAACATGTAACTTTTTAGGATATTTCTCCATCTCAATTTTAACCAGAAACACTAATCAGATTTTATCAGGCATTGACATAGTTTCAATATATTATGGCATACAACGTTACTCAGCACATTGTACTATGTAAGTACTATTAAATTTATGAACCAGACATTGTTTTCTGAATGGCTTAAGAAAATGATAAAAGTGTTTACGTATATTGATAGCAAGAAAACAAAACGACAGTGAGTACAAATTCCAACTTTAAATGTATCTTGTCTTACTCATTCCGTTAAAATCAAGTAAAAACAAAATTTAGATCGCCAAAATTAAACCAAGTCAAAATTCAATTCGCCTTAGCTATCAGGAATTAATTCAATGTTTAGATACTGTGTTATGTAGTGCTGTGTTGTAGTCTATTATTATAGATGATTAAAATTGAACTTGCAACGAATAGTTCCTTCAACCAGTTACAAGTATACTTGACATACATACAAATTGTAACTTAGACGGCACGTCGGCACAATACTAAATATTTGTTTATCAGTTAGTAATTACCATTATTTTTCGCGATAGTTCGAGAAGTGTTTTCTTCAAAAACTACTTAAAATTATTCAACAATATTTGAATAGTTATTACATTGACTCCATTCTACACTTCTACACCTTTGATTGCTCTAAATGTAGATAGGCTCTTGGCAACAGAGCCAATACCCGCGTCATGATATTCATGCGCGTAAAGCTAGACAATAGTGAATTTAAATAGAAAAATTGTGTTACACTTGATACAATATTTTACATAATCTGTGTGTTTTTTTATTTAATTTTTTATTTGTAGATCAATTTTACCATTTTATATGTTGGGAATGAAATTTATTTGGATATGTATGTGTGTTAAGAAAACCTTCGTTGAATTTATATGCAAAGTCATGTTAAAAATCATTATTAGTGATAGCAGTCTGGCAAAATCAACATTTGTACAAATATTTATTATTCCAAAGCAAATCGTGCGGATCCTTGACGTCAAACGCAATTAATTACAATTTTCATTGTTTAAATAAGTATAGTGAACTACCATTGATACAACATATTTTGTGAAAATTACAAGCATTGTCATCGTTGTTTCAAAAGACAATAATATTAGTAGGTACGTTATGTTGAATTGTTTAACAAAAAAAAATAGTATTTTGTGCTATAAAACAAACTAAATTCTAAAGAAGATTCTTCAGATATATCGGTAGAAACGACTATTACCGTATTGCATCTGGCCCCGAATTTTGACATCAGTATATGCGGTCAAGTACACACATTTACGAAATATAACATCATGTTAGCACGACTCTTGTAGATTTGCATTTTAATGATTTATTGAGTTTTATGATAATAATGAAATTTTGCAAAAATCATTGCACATAGACTAAAATAGTAGTCATGATAGTTCTTTATTTTAGTGAATACATTTACGCTTTGTCACAGTAAGCAGGCAAGATAAATATTAAACCTTGGAATATGAAATACAATAATACATTCATTAAATAAAATGCAAAATTTAGTGCATAAAGATGACGACGTCGTGCATAACAGTATGCATTGTATTGAAAATGTTGTTCATTCTGATAAACAGACATCTGTAGGATAAACTCGTGCAGTGAAACTTCACTGCTCCAATTTACAATCCGGTGGATTTTATTCCGCGATTGAAATTTAACTTACACGCACGGTGGATAAAATTCCACGCAATTTTTATCACTTTCTAGGAACGAAACATATGTGCGAATGAGACCTCTCCAAGGGGCGGTGGATTCTGTAGTGAAACACAAATTTTGTGACAGAAATATTATCGCGCGGTTCTTTTCCCAAATACGTGTAGCTCCATATAAATACTAATAATTGCACGATGAAATAGAGCAATGCAGGCTTAGCCTCAGATTAATAATAATGTACTCGTACATACTTGTAAACATCACTGGGTACTTAGATTATCATTGGAGTATGCACAGTAATCGAATAGGTTTCTTCCATTCTGAAATACACTGATATGAAATATCATAATTGCATTTATCTCACTGTTTATGTGTACAGCACTAAGAATATTTGATGTTATGTGCGATTGTTTTCATCTAATGACTAGTACATAAGTGTTTCACCAAGCTATTGTTTGCATTCAACTCTACCTGTTTTCCAAAAACAACAATTACTGATTACTCACAAACTCAATGAGTGAACATCTGTTGTTTGAAAAATGTGTAGATTGAAATGCGATTAAGTTATTGTTCGTAATAAAAATATTATTAAATATATCAATGAACAGAATGCCTATTTGTATAATAACTACAGAAATATTTGTTTAATTTTCTTTCGTGATGGCACATTTCATAATTCACACATTGGTACACATTTTAGGAGTTTATATAGTAATGGAAAATATAATGGAAACTGAATATATTATATTCCGAG
This sequence comes from Pelosia muscerda, assembly GCA_963691645.1. NCBI lineage: Eukaryota > Metazoa > Arthropoda > Insecta > Lepidoptera > Erebidae > Pelosia > Pelosia muscerda. Next base: position 5,501,571 of record OY829118.1, read on the forward strand.
GAAATTATATAATGCCATTTATTAGATATGAATACAACAGGCTATACTTTAATTCACTTTGAACCTTTAGATTGCGTGTTAAACCGACAAATTGCAATATAATACCCGTTGGACGCATATCTACCCACGCTGGTTGCTGTTTACAATTGGTCGGGTAATCATTTGGGGTCAAAATTAAATGAATCATGGGATGACCATGTGAAACGGTTCGCAGAAGATGTTGCTATGGGAAAACATTAATTGAACTTGTTTAATACAAGTACCACACGCAATTAGGTATGTCAGCAAGCGACATAATTTGTTATTAAAAAAAAATGAATATGTAACATGCGATATTTTCATGGTCCTAAGATATCAAAACAAATTAAATATAATTAAAAGTCCTCAATGATTTTTGATGTGGAGTAAATATATAAACCAGGAGCTATATTTTTGGCCTAGATTAATAACAAACAATGAATACAGACGAGATATGTATGAATAGCAATTATGTACAAAGCTTAATAAAAAGAGGACAACAAACAGTAAAACCTTTCGTCTTATCAGTGATCATACTGTTACTGATCCGTACACATCACCCTCTCGAATCCGTGGAAAATGTTCTAATATATCGATGTACAGTCAGAGCTCAAATCGTTTGAAAGAATTATTTGTCTCTATACAAGCTGATCGTTAATTAGTTTCTGTGGTAATGATCAAAGTCATTTTGTTCAATAATTAGTCAGTTAACCTGTGATGCCCCTTAGGAATTGGAGCTTGTATAATTGTAACGTATCTCTACGTATTTTATCGAGCGTTTTGTTAAAACTATTGATAAATGTGATTTTTGTTGCTTGGGATTATTTAAATACGTAATTCAAATCAAATAAGGATAATTAAATTTATCATCAACCAACAAACCGTCTACTTCTGCAAAATTTTAGATTGATAATCTTTATTATATTTACATAATGTGATATTCATAACCAAAAAAGATTTGTCAAAAAGTATGTTTCGTTAATTTCTGTCAATATTCAAATAAGAATACTTTTTAATCATCATTTGAGTTAATCTTTGATTGATGGATAGATTGATATCAATCGTTAGGTATATTCTAACGATGCAAACAGAAACGTCACCTATTTATTATCAGTTTGTAACAATGATTGCTTATCAGCCCGACATTTATATCTGGCTTTCATACTCTCTAGCAAATTTTACGGCAATTTTCTCCAGTGTTATCATAAATACCACAAGAAGTCAATGCTCGAATTATTGCTTATATTTTTATCGTATTATAGACAAACCTTTGAATATACTTACAATATCGCTAAGAACTTGAACTGTACTACGTCCTTAACCAGAATTAAAGGCCAAATCGTGTTAGTAGCGTAATCAGTGTAGTCATTAGGCTTTTGAGACATTATGATAAGACAATGGAGGTCTTATATGTAATTGTATACAGCGTGATACAAAAACTAACAGTCAAAACTTTAATTATGTTTATTGATTTGGTAGCAAATTTGTCTGTCAATGAGTAAAACTATAATAATTCGTTTAACATGACTTGATAAAATAAATTTGAATTAGTGAAATGAATAATTGCAAAATGTTCCTTTTCTTTTCAATATTTGGTATCAGAACAGTTTCGCCGCATGTTTTTCAATGCTCCTTTCGTTGTTTATATATCAAAAAAAGAAGGTTGTATGTCGTTTAAAACGTGACAAGATACAGTTACAATAGTTTTATTTCACATTTTGAATGGGAAACTGAGCCTCTAGGCTTGACCTTCTGACGAAATATTGCGTCTGCTCGTGGGAAGCATGTGAGTCAAACTCTTAAAAATATTGGATTCACTATAAATGCACTACTGTTATGTTTTGGCTTATCTGTTTAAGGTCAATTAAAATGCTACCTAATACTTATAATCCTTATTTCAGTATTGCGATTGTGGAATTTATACTATGTTTGTTTGTATTACCACATTATCCAATGTGTGAGAACAGTCTCCATCTTTGTTGTCAATGTGTATTCAAGAGTGCAATTTTTCAATAAATTTATCTCTTTAAAGAAAAATGTGGTAACAACTCACGCTTTTTAGTTTGTTAATAGGTACGTGATAAAAGTAAATTTACGTGACAGAATTCCTACTTCATTTCAATCTTGATAAAGCCCGGTTACATTATTAAGTTACATGATTAATCATAATAATAAATTTCACGTCTATTGAAGTCAAGCGTTCTGTTAAACCAACAATATTATATTATTGTATGTTCCGTTTTGCAATATGTCAAACCATTCAACTTTACGGATCATAAATCAAGCATAGCGGCTGCAAAATATACGCAAAGAAGAGGCAAGTACGTTTGTACCTCCCTCACCTCTTTATGTGCCTATATTTTGCGACACTTCGTCTAATAATACTGGCAGTTTCTGGCGGTTGGCCCAGGTTTACTTTACATCTAATTTCCTTTTAAAAAATTAAATTACGTTCTAAAATTCCAAAAATTAGTTTTATGAGTTCTTTGTTTTAACTTTTGACCAAATAATTTGTTGTTTTTTTACATCATCCGTGTTATCTGATGTTTCGTCAATCGATTACTACTGTTACTTTCGCCAGTAGCTGATTTATAATTGATTTTAATAAAAATTTACGATATTGAAACTCTCACTTAATTTTGTACAAATGTTTATACAAAAATAAGAGAGAGTTTGTTTATGATAGATGATCACTTGTGAAACACTGGTTTTAAGTAACAAGAATGCTATAACGGTTTCAGATTTTGGGAACACGTTAACCTTGAAATGTGAAGTGGCTCTACCTGATATCCTGGAAATATTTCTTAGTACAATTGTAAAGTTAACTTAAGCGCTATGCTATGTAATATAAAAACAGAACTTGGTAAATCTGAGGATAAACTTACCGATTTGAAATAGTTCTAAGTCCTGGTCGACGGCAAAAGACGAGTAATGCCAACGAATTGGCCGCAGACGACACCAGGAATAGCGCTAGGAGTACAATCTCCTCCACTAGTCTGTCTTTCACGTCCATCCCTTCCATCAGAGCTTGTCTAGAACACATGAGAGACTATAGTTCCTCAAACATATCATCACTAACACAACACTAGAACTTGCAACTGAACACTCTCAGTCTAATGTTTTTGTATACTGCAGTTGTTAGTCGCGTAAAGTTTTTGAGAACACGCAGGTCGATTCGGCCGCGTCTTTCTCGCTCGGCTGTCGTGTGACAACTGGCCTGCTTGGCTTGAACGACGCGTAGTCGGGCGCGCGTGGAGACGCTCCCCCCACTGCCAAGCATCGGTACTTCACACTGGCGACACTACAAATAAATCTACAACTAATGTCGGTCAACATCCTGGGTTTTTGTTTTATCGCTTGTGAAATTTTGCATCGTGCGGTTTGTTTTGATTTTTTAAGTCGTTCGTATTCAAAAGGGGGTCCGTATTGTTTTACAACTTTTTCTATCCTAGGTACTACATGATTATTATTTATAACACTTTACTATTTAGCTCACCAGAAATAATTATGTAACTCTTCTTTGAAATTATTGTCAAACTTTTCGCAACCTATTTTCGATCAACGTTAGTTGTCTCGAAGTTTAACTTCATTTGTGAAATATTTGCAACCACCTGTGTATTGGTAATGTATATTTCAATCTTTTTAAAAATCATAATCACAGAACTTTTGCGATTGCAACAAAAGAATGATTTGTCCTAGGACAATAGACCATCCAAGGTCTGAAGATGCCAATAAGGAGCGAATCGAAGGTTAATTAAATTCTGCTGCAAATTGATTGACTTAATGATTGAACCGACGAAGCCAGGTAGATCTTGGAATTAGAAAATATACTTACGAACGATATTGCGACCGATTCTTGATAAATGTTTACGGACCAATGTTACGTGTTGAGACGTTACTGGTTTTATAAGTTTAGTAGTTAGTACGATTATATGTACTGTTTTATTTTCAATCAAGTTCCCTGTAGTTTTGAGAAGTGTAAGCAACTTTTATTGAGAGGTAATGTAGGAAGAGGTAGAAACATGATTTTACTACAATTTACAAAAACATTGGGAATGGCTGACATTTTGACAAATGCAAGCTGGACGAAACACCAGGTTCAAAAGAAATCTCTCGAAGAATCACACTAAATACCGACCATTTTTGTAACATACATACCTACCTAGTTATTTTAAATTCAGTGGATATAAATCTATTTTCATGACATTTTGAGACAATAATATGATATTTTTTTCAAAGCTAAATTGAAATAGGTGAATAACTAGATGGGACTTGAACCCGTGACCAGTATCATACACAGGTGAATGCAAAATTCTCCTTTACAACTTAGGGGGTGACATTGGCACCATCTATCGACATTCCTACAAAACCGACTAATAACGGAAACCGTTCAGCACTAACGACTCCAAAACATGATAAAATGCTCCTTAAATTTGTGTGTGAACTAAATTGTGTTGCTGACTACGCTTATTTGATAATAATGTAGGTTATCAATTGTTTAATTACACACAATTACTATTTAACAATTTTATATAATTAACATGCAATGAATTGGTGTTGGCCTAATTGTAATAAGTCCGATTGGAAGTAGTATTTGTTTAAGACAACAAACTTCGTTTTTTTAAACGGTTGCTTGTTCAGTAGCTATTAACAATTTACGAGCATCTCCCTGGACTATTATTATTTTGGATTACTATTTTCTTTCATTCAGACTTGCTTAACAGGCCCTATTGTAGCAACGGGGTACCAACGTATTTGTTCCAACATCGGGTCATTGGTTGAACAATGCTATATACCCATTACGTATAAAAATTTCATCGTTATCCAAAAGCTTTAAAACACAATAAGTACACTGATATACTACCCTTTATTTTTTCAGTACTCAGTGCTGTTATCAAGCATCCTCTTTAGGGGACGGATTATTTGCGATTTTAGTCAGTTCAACTGTAACTTAACCACTTAACACAGCAGTCGTACTTCAGTAGGATACTTTCTTTGCGGATTACACACGAGGAAAAAGACAGATAAGTATGTTCCAAGCGACGGTGAAGTATCAGGTCTCACCCTCTTCAAATGGATCTATCACTTCACTATCACTATCACTACATAGTATAAAATAAAGTCGCGTTCTCTGTCCCCATTTTTCTTGTCCCTTTCTATGCTTAAATCTTCAAAACTATGCAACGGATTTTGATGCGGTTTGTTTTAATAGATATATTGGTTAAAGAGGAAGGTTTATATGTATATAACATCATGCTACAACAAACAGGTGCGGAGCAGGAATGAAAAATGTTGCAAAACGGGGTGACGCAGACGAAGTTACGCGGGTCAGCTAGTATAGATATAAAGCTGACATATTGATCTCCTTTTTAACCTAAAAGACTCTTATATTAGACTATTTATACTGTTGATTGATGGCACTTGGTGGAATTTGTTGTTACACTCTTATATTACATTTCTGAACACGGACTGTACCATTTTTTTATACCAGAAAATTACACATGTAATGTCAATCGAATATTTACTCGGTTAAGCATTATAATTTAAATCTTAAGCTATTCCGGAAACTATTGCAACGCATGTATATAATTAACAACTTATTTATTAGGAAGAATGGTATGTGTACGAAATAATATGCTAGAAATTTTTCCGTTATCAGGAACGAAGGTCACTATTTTATACATACAGTTACCAATACTACTGCAATGACGCCCCTCAGCTTGATCAATCTGACTTATTGAAAGCGCAGTCGAATATGTTACAGGTTAAATTTCTAATCAATCTACTAACGCAACTCAATCGACTAATTAGAAACGCAGCAGCTTTTAATTATGGAACCGTGGTATTTATATTAAGCTTCCCTTCTACACTCCGTAGTAATAAGTCTATGTATTTAAGATGGTTCTCTTAACTATTCTATTTATTGAAAATCGTGTAATGTGAATCTAAACAATTAAACGTGGTACGGTTCTATTTAGACATGTTCCCTTAGGAAATAAAGCTCTCCCTGAAGTGACTTTTTTAAAACTGGAAATAGAAATAATGTATTGTGATTAAAAAGGGCCATTTCAGCTAATAAAAATATACATCTTCGAAGCATGTGCTCAACTTGGTGACTTTTAGTCTAACAACGAAATGAACGAAATACGATATTTTCTCCCTTGAAGTGACTGACTTCTGCCTATCTGGCTTTTATAACACAAAAGTCAAGGGCTGTAGTTAGAGCAGTATTTAGACAGAACAAGAGAGATTAGTATGGATAATAAGTTTATATATTTTACTTGCAGCATGAATGAGTTTTGATTTCGAAATTCACTTCCAGCCCACTCATAAAAATAAACATATGGTCTGACGTCACGCTAGCTAAGTCAATAGTTATATGTTTATTATCAGGTTCAATCGTATGTTTGTTTATATGTCAGTGTCAATCCTTTTATTCAACAAGAACAACAAAACAACCCTTTGATAGAAAATGTTATTTAATCTACTGAATGATAATATTTATGATATTAACATCAATCTATGTAATTACATTCACATCATTTTATGTTTATTACATTCACATAACACTTCTAAAGTTATAAAGGCTATCTCAGACATTACATTACATTTCTCACTTTGTCCTCTTCAGTTCACCTCTTCGAGTATGTAGCCGTTGGTGTGGCCTCTGACCAGAACCCTGATTCTACTAATTGTTAAAGAACTATAGTCAACGACTGAGATTGCAAAAACTGCCATAGATTTTTAACTTTATTTCCGTAAGCTTAAAGTTCAAAATTAAATTAAAAAACGTTTATTACATCGTTTCACTCACTTTATTCAATGCCATTTAATTTTGAACATTTTGATTTTGGACTCTACTGTATAATGTATGAAAGTAGAGTTCAAAATCAAATGGCACTTTTTGAAATCTCAGTACCTTGACTATGGTTGACAATTAGTGGAATCGAGGCCCAGGTCGACTCGCCACATATACCAACAAACGTGCAGTGTAGAACTGTTCTTCAATCGCGTTCTCAACATTTGAAGCACGCAGTCTTGCTAAATACTTTTTAGCTATTATCTGGCTCCGTTTATTGTTGATGAATACATACTCTTCCTCGATCAGTTTAATTTCTTCTAGTTGTCTAATATAAAATGTTCCTTAGTAATAGGGTTTCTTTTTCACCTTTAAAACTGTAGTTAGGCCATTTCGATTACAACCACGCTAGCCAGCCACACATACTGCAGTAATCTAATACAGTGCAATTTAAATATAACAGTTGAACTTTGTACCACTTTATCGCGCAAGTTATCGCGATATCTGGTCATAGTACATTTGAATGATTTTTGTACGAGTGCGATATTGATATTATTATCATTCAAGGTTCGTGTTTCTAATTGGCTACTTTGGGCAAGTGCCTAAGGTTTCATGACCCACATGGGATTAACTATTATTGCGAAATTTAAGAAAATGACCGGTTCTATTCTTTTTCATTAAGTTTCTACTGCCAACTCTGAAACCGTTATAAGCAATGGGTGTAAGAGTAAGGCTACCATAAAATTCTTAAACGTCTGTTGCATTATTTTCTTTAGTCCAGACCAAGGACGTTCTCCTGCTTTAACACAAATTTCAAAGAGAATTAAAAAAAAGTACGTACAACAAACGTACCACTTTGCCATGGGCGTTACAACTGGTACGAAAACCATGGTATCCCCATAAAATAAAGTGCCCGCTAACAATGAACCATTTATCTTTCTGTCAGATTATGACTTACTTTATTACCGCCTTCTTGGTTGAGAGACAGGTACCGTACAAAAACACAACAATAAAAAATGTACAAAAACCGTCGAAGTTTTACTTCTTTTTCTTACGAATGTCCGCGTTTTTAAATATCATGTAAGTAGTTAATGTAACTGCCAATATAAACGTAACATAGCACGTTCCAGCTGTACACCAGATGGATCAACTACGTAATCATTTTGCATAACTTTTTACCTCTTGTAAATTTACTTGACTCTGAACGGTGTAATTAAGTAAATTGGATTTGGTTTTAGCCGATATTTTATCCTTATTTACGAAATAATGATATGAAATAATTCTTTCATTTAAAAGGATACACTTTTTAAAAAGTTCTTAAATTTTAACTTACCATAGAACATTTTTAAGATTGTACGATATTAACGCTGGAGTGCCACAAGGTACAATTCTTGGTCCAGTTCTGCATACTGTTTTCATGGCAGATTTATTACAAGTATCAGGGCTATGCATTACTACAAATATGATGACGATATTCCTTTACGTAGTTTATGCGATGAAACGGAATCTTATTGATGAGCCGTACATCAAAATATGTTCAGCGTCTACAGATGCAATGATGCACAGGCATGAATGTTCTATAGGTTTCCACAAGGCTAATTCGCACAGCGCTGACTACACCCGTCTAATAACGTCACCGGATAAACAAAATGCAGTACAACAAACATAAACGGATACGATCCACCCATTGTTAAGGTTTTGTTTAGTATTATTAAATCCAACTATGTTTTGCAATACAAGATAGTTCAACAAGTTCACTGTGCCGTTCCACCTATCGGTATATAGTGCTTTAAACATCAATATAAAAAGAAAGGTACGAAACGATTTAAGCTGTGACAGCTGTTGTTGCCTGCGGTATATGGCAACAGTTGCCTTATTATCTTTATCCTGCTGTTGGAATCTACTATCACAGGCTACAAGATTGTTTTTGTGTCTGATATTTATGTTATGCCTATCACAAACTCCTGAAAATTTTGTGGTATATTTTAGCACCTACTACACTTTATTTGAATTTGATAGGAAGTGGTCAAAATTCGGTTTTACGGTATTCGTTGAGTAAGGAAAGACATAACAAGTAAAAAATCCTTCGATTGGTAACACATTTATTCCACCTATTGTTACCGCTGTGTCGTGTACCGTTTTTTCCGGCTTCGAACACCTACTGGTCCTTGGGCCGTGTTTTTATGCCTAGGTATAGCGATCATGTCAATATGAACTTTGAAGCCCCAGTGGGCTTCAAAATTCCTGGACCTTTACCACGTGTTGGTAAAGGTAACCGGCATTCCTGAAACTTGTGCTAATCTTACCGTGAGGTCTTAAAACAAAAAAAAATAGATCTATTGCTGACAATACCAACTAATATTTGAAGGATTATACTTGTCTATTACAGAACATAGATTCATCAAATATCACCGATTATATTTTTTATATCTTCGTACGTCAAGTCTTAAAATACTACTAGAACATAATTAAGACTATGTTTGTACGTGTGCTCGCAAAAATATCCGTAACTGATGAACATAACGTCATGGTTTTATGTCGTTTCCTTTTTTAGGAGGATGTTTGGTTTATAAATAGCTAAGAGAATGTCTGTTGGGTTAACCTTTGAGGTGTGGGCCTGATCCTCAAGATGCGGAAGTGTGACCGGTGTAATTGCGAGGTCTTTGGTTCAATTTCTAACTACATAAATAATGTTAAGTGTTTATAATTCAAACAATCAAATACACATATTTTAGTAGTCTGTGGTGGTCCAACCCATTTTCCCAGTTTCGTCGGCCGGGTCACTTTATACATCTGCGGCAGAGTATCCTGTTCTAGGTTGTCTGGTTGTAAAGGCTATCCTGGTCCATCTCCTTTTTGATGTTATTCCACCAAGTGGCAGATGGTCTTCCCTTTCTGGGCCTTCCAATACGAATAATGTACAAAAACAAAAGTGACCACATTTAGGTATGAATATTGAACAAAATAAATACACTATTCCTCGATAAGGATCATTATTTAAAAATAGTATGTTTTATTGACTTAGGACACCAGTCATCAGTTTCCTTATATGGTCGCTTCCTCTAACTCAACATTTTCTCAAGTGAGTCCGAAAAGATCCGCAAAGATCTTAAGGGCCCAAGTTAACCTCACCTGTTATTGAAAGATAAGGCCATGCCATAGGTTTCCCTCTCAGCGTCAGAAGGTCAGACAGTAGTCCCTTCCATGGAAGTCGTATAAACCAAATTAAAACGTAGTAACTGGACTCTGTTCTCAGAGGTGAAAAACTTAGATACAAAAAAAAACAACAATAACTAAAATGACGATGATTCCAAAGCAATAATAAACTTAAATGACACTTTAAAAAGGTAGATCGACAACGAAATGAATTGATATCATTGTCATTAGATTGAGATAGTACCTTTTTCGGTCATTACTGCAAAGTGGAAAAAAAATAAGAAAGAAATCAGTTACATTAATCATTGCTGAGAGAAATAAAAGGTGTACTTAAATAAAAGGTAACACAAGTAACGCAAAAATAATGCAGTTGTTTTTGCGTTCCTTGTAGTGTCTTTTAGCTTGTCTTTTAGGTATACATCAATTAACAAAGGTAATTTTGTATTTTTTACTTTGCCTTACATTTATTTTTTGCTTCTGTTGCAAACAATAAGATTTTCTGCCAGCAATAACCATTTTATTATAATTTAATGGTAATGCACTTGCTTTACAATGTGTCACAGTTTGAATAACTCACCGGAGTTAATCTTTGTAATTAAGATTTCTTTAATAATACAAGTCTAACTAAATTATGTGTACTAAATTTGATTGAGAACCAATTAGTTGATACAATAAGAAAAATAATTGCTTGGACCAAGTTTCAAAATCAAGATTTGCATCCTGACACGTGAGGCACAAGAATGAATACATTTTTCTTTATAACATGTAATGCAGTATGCGAAATATTAAAAGTAATTATTGGAATACTGTTCAGATGAGTCAGAGAAAAATAAAAATATTATATGAGAAATGAAATCTTTCAAATCAGACATATTTCGTTACACACAAGTAATACAGACGTTTTAAGAATATGTTGACATTTTAAGTTTTAGAATAGGTCCTTTAAATCAAACAGATTCAGTTACATACCTACAACTAATAAAGCCGTGTTCAAAATATGGTAACATTGAAAGAATTTCTTAATATATATACTTATTAATATAATATAAATCCCTACACAACAAACATTATAAATATAATATAGTATAATTTTGAAGAACTTCACAATATGTTTTCATCATTGGGTTTGCAATTGATGACAAAATTTAATATTTTGAAACAAAAATTAAAATCAATTTCACCATTCGTTGGTACACATGATAGTAATATTTGACCAACGTTACCATTTATACCACCCCCGGAGTCGGACTAAACCGCACACCGTCTTTAGGTCATCATCATCATTAATATGTTCCCCGTCTTTGGTTCTGGCCAACATATCCCTCGAACCCTGGCGGAGCCGTAGCCCTCTCTTTCCAGGTGACCCCCTTTTTTTTTTTTTTTTCGTGCGAAAAATCCCCACGGATACCCCCCTTCTCCGCCGAGGGCGGTTGGAGAGGTTATGTCGTCACCTGCGGATGTAGTGACCACGAAGTCTTCGTCTAGCCCCCGGGTATGGGGAGGTGACCAATTTTACCTGAATACTACAAAGACTAATTAACTATAATCAAATGTTGTGGATCCGCCTGCCTTATCTGAATGTTAATAAAACTGTAAAACGTGTTAGAATCATCAGAGATCAATCAATCAACAGATAATTGTGGTAACCGTTTTATGACATACAATAAAATTGCATTTAATACTAGGTTGTTGGTGCATTCAGTACTCACATTAGATTTTCCAGTTCCTGTTCTCACGAAAACATGTACAGTCAGAGCTCAGAAGTGCAGTAGCACATCAAGGCTCAAAATGGTTTACCGTGCGACCGTCGCGCGTAGTTTTTACTTGTGTGCGAAATGCATATTATAGCGAAGAAGAGTACAACAATATATATAAAATGCCTACTAGACAAAGATAGAAGATAGACTAATCATAATAATACCTAATATGTCCGTTTTCATAACTGTGTTATTCTTTAAACCTGCTGTGAGTCATTAGATACTAATACAGTAATTTAACAGGCATAGTGAGTCAACGGATAGCTAAGTGGCTAATGCATGACACTATCGGAACGGAATGATTAGAGATGTTAGTGGTTCGATTCCAACTGATAATATTTTTTTATATTTATGTCAAATATTTAATTTTGAATAATTATAAATTATTTTTGCATAAAGTTGGCATTAATTGTTATTTATGTGATTAAAATTATCGGGTTATGAAAATAAATGATACAAAATGTTTGATAAGTAACTAAATATATTTCATCTTTACTATCTACCTGCCTACTCAATGTAAATTTTATTGAGGTTTATAGCTTAAGTATTCGTTTTCGCAAGGAAAAGAGGATTGAAACTTAACCTCAATCTTACAATCTTAAACTGACTTGTCCTATAGCCAGCACGTCCCCTTTTCACCAAATTCACAAAAACTACTTCTTCTTACTTAACTGGGTTATTGAATTTATTTTTTGTAATACATAGAAAGATCATTAAGTAGGTATAGTTTACTTACTTGTAAGTTATGTAACCAAAGTATTATTTTTTACAGTTTTGATATTTAGAACAACAAGACTAGTAGTACTTTTTTACAAACATCCAATTAAGTATAATTAGTATTGTAGAATTTCGATATCGCCAATTTGGTTGTGGAGGTCCGATGGCAGTCGCTTCACAGAAAATATTGAAGCTCAGCCGCATCTTAGTTAGACTAGAATGCCGACCCCAACTGAGTTGGGAATAGGCTTAGAGAGAATGATAGTAGGCGGGCAAAATATGAATAATTACTTAATAATAGTTTTTGTGCTAATAATTATTAATATTTTGTATGACCTCCATTGTTCTCAATACCGCAGAGTAGACGTCGGCGCATGGACCCCACAACATTCTGATAAATATCTGTCCTACGTAAATTGTCACATATTTGCATGCAATGTTGCTTTAATAATTTAGGACTTTATAAATCTTTTTACCATTACCGCATATATTTTCTAACGGGTTTGAATCATGGGATCGTGCTGGCCAAGAAATAACGTTGACCTCTGCATGTTCTCTAAGCCATTCGCGATCTATGACGAAAAGCACTACGCACTGTAACATTATATTATCTAAAAAGTCCACATAACTTCTGCTGTTCCGTGTTCCGTTAAAAACTGTTTTATTGCTGGCGTCCGGTGATGCAGGCCTTCGGCATGGAGTACGCGGCGAGCAGTCCTCAATGATGTTTCAAACTCATTGGCAAATCGTCGTGTTCGTATGAAACCATTGGTTTCATACTCTGCTACCATATAGCACCGCTGGTCGTGGTTAATCAGCGGTGGCCTTCTACTTCTTCAAACCTTCCGGCCTTCTCGTCCTCAAACCTCTTATCCCAGCGGTACTGTGAGCCGCTCTCTAAAAAGAACGTTTTTACATTAATGTAAGCAAATAGATAGAATAGATTTTAATGAAACTTTACAGTAATATAGCTTATATACCACAGAATAACACATAGGCTATGTTTGGTCGCGATAATCGATATCCACGCGAGCGTTGTCGCGGACGACAGCTAGTATAATTTAAAAATAAAATGGTATATTATTATACTTACGGATATGCCAGTTTCATTTGCTATTTCACTTATATTTAATCCATTCATATATAAAGCCACAATATTAGCATTGACTTCCATTCTTATATAACTTGTAGGCATGTTAAAATTAATATTGAATCGATTCACGACAATAACAAGCACAAAACAAGCAACTAAAAACCAACAACGTCATTTTATTTTCTCTAAGTCAGTAATTATTCCATTTTATTTCAAATCTACCTTCATACTTTTTACATTTTATGTTGATCTTTGCTAAAGTTTAACTAATAATAAATTCTACTTTATAATCATATTTTATTCATCAACCTGTTGTTAAATTTATAAATAAAACACAAAAAGTGTTTTAATTGATCGTAGGATTTGAACCAACAACCTTACATTTTAGTAATCCTTATGCCAGAACCATTCGGCCACGGCCTACTTAGATGTTTGTAGCGAAATAATGTATACTATTCCTACAGAAGAACAATTTACATGTGTGCGTGAATTGTCTTAAAAGAAAAAGGTAACAAGTAGCGTTAGAATGTTGACGCTATAGTTGCGTAGGATTGCTACTGCACTTTTGAGTTCTACTGTACCTACCTACTGTATACATAGTACACAGCGTCTCCTGATAGTTTGTATTTTTTTTTTATTTATGACACGTCAATTTGACTTCACCTCGCCTCGCAAAGTCTCATGAAAGAGGGTCACCATTGCAAACACGTTCAGTGCAACAATGGTGGCGCTCAGCTTGACGGCCTCATCATCATTTGCTGCTTATTATGGTGGGTTAGAATGAAATACCGGTATCTCAACACGATGTTTTAGTCGGTTCGAGTTCAACATAACCACTTATGTTGTATTCAAACGGACTAAAACCTGATGACAGCGTGCATTTTAGTCGGTTCGAGTCCAACATAATCACTTCTGTTGTGCTCAAACCGACTAAAACGCATTCCCTTTTCTGATCTTTGGTTGTCGGAGGTGAAATAGTATCTAACTTGTATCATGGGAAATCCGGTATCTGAACACGATGTTTTAGTCGGTTCGAGTTCAACATAACCACTTATGTTGTATTCATACGGACTAATACCTAAAGACAGCGTGCATTTTAGTCGGTTCGAGTCCAACATAACCATTTGTTGTACCTACTCAAACCCACTAAAACGCACTCCCTCTTCGGATCTTTGGTTGCCGGAGGTTAGACAGTATCTAACTTTTATCATGGGATCAAAAGTGTGGTAAATAAGTTCATATTATACATAGTCATGCACGCAAATAATAAATTAATAAATAAATAAATGCCGTCAAATGAATAAATATGTTGATATACGGACACAGTTTTTACTTGGCAACGGCAATATTATTGAAATAAATACAGAGACTGTGTATTTATGCATAAATTTATAATGCACATAAAATTGCAAATGTTTCATAATGCAAAAATGTTTTTAAATATTACTAGCAATACTGTCACAATAAACTGAAAGTTAATAAATCATAATATTAAACTGAATGCACCCCGCTGTTTTACCTACAATTTATTTTATCAGTACATAATAAAGATCTTATCTTTTTATACTTGATGATTTCTGTGGCGAGGCGGTAGTGACCGTGACTGCTACACAGAAAGCGCGAGTTCGATTCCCGCTCAATACAATTATTATTATGTATGAAAGTATTTGTATTGGTCTCGGTTTTTGTATATTTGGGCATGCTTGGGTGCGGTCCATAGAATGGTACCTAAGTCCCCACTTTGACGGCCTCAACAGATGTTTTCCATGAAATCTGTTACGTCATTCTCGATACAACCACAAATCACTTTTCAAATCGCACCAGCAGTTTCAGAGATAAGAGCGTTTGAACAAACAAACTCATCAGCTTTAGTACAGATATGAAGATTTTGACAAATATGTATCACGGTGACATAAATTATAGTGGCCAGTGGATGTGTGCCAACAGAAGTACTATGTGAAGTAATCCACGTGCATGCACAGATGCGTGGCAATGCACGTTGCATGCATCGTGGCGACTCATTCAATAGAGCAGTAATAAAGTCATGTATATGAGTGCTTCATCATCCAATTCAGAAAATATATTTAGAGGGAGGGAGGGGACCACCACTAACCCACAGTTTAACAATTCCAACGATAACATTGTTCTCTGAACCTTTTTCCCAACTCAGTTTGGGTCGACTTTCCAGTCTAACTGTGATACGGCTGAACTTCGCTATTTTCCGTGAAGCGACTGGCATCTGACCTCCACAATCAATGGTCCAATAACCAATGGCGATATCAAAGTTTCAAATTAAACTGGTTGACTGGTATGGCAACCGGGACCGACGGCTTAACGTGCTCACCGAGGCACAACTAGACCAGTGCAAACAGCGATATTCATGCATACAACTTTTTGCACTGAGCGGGGATCGTACCCGCGCCCCATGTGTAGCAGTCGCGTGCACTACCGCCACGCCACGGAGGCTGTCAATTCCAACGATAACAATAGCAAATTATTACGGTGAGTGGTGAGTTACCCTCCCTCCCCCAATATATATTTTCTTTTATAATAGATTTCCGCCAGGCAATGCCAACTTTTGTCGGACATCTCTCTACAGCCAGTAGGGTCGGTTATGTGGGACTCAAATCGACTTAAACGTATGTTGTCTTTTTATACCTCTAATGTGGCTGAACAGTACATGTCCCACATTTTGGGAACTGGTTACCATGGCCACTAGATGTTTGTAATTAAGAAAAGCGTTATACTCGCGCTGCCGACCTTGTAACAACCTTCTGATGCCTTCCTTGAAGAAACTTATATTGTAGTCGCTTAGGAATCACAGCAAGAAGATGATTTTATAATCCATCCGGTAAAACAACGTTTGGTGAGTCATTTTATACATCAGCTGCATTTAAATATACATACATAATGCTCACGTCCTGTTCCCTCCAGGATGACCAGAAGATAGCCCGCCATCTGCTAAAATTAGTAAGTAGAACTGGTGTTGCCACCTCAGTTTTTAAAAGTCCTTAATTTCAAAGGGGTCAAAAAACTAATACGAGTAATACTGTTAAGAATTCTAACCCATTTAAATGTTTACATCAGGAGTAGATTTACTTCGGTTGTATTTCGAAAGGAATTTAAGCAATTTAGACGTGCAACATTAACAGAATTTATATGGGTGACTAGTGCGCATTCGATGAAATTGTCCGAATGAATTCGATGTAGTATATCTACCCAGTATAAAACAATTGAAATTCAAAACTATCATGTCATAGACAGCTAGACGATGTATGAGTGCCGTAGTCACTAGTGCAGTTTTGCGGTGACCGTTATACTTCTTAATTAACAAAATAAATATCTTTGGGTTCTGGTAGAAAAAGTAGACTTAAGAGAAGAGGTACCAAAGACCTTACTAAGTGAAGAAGATGGAAAGTTGACTCCAGGCTCTGTAATGAAAGCCTCAAACTCAACCTGGAGTCAACGCTAAAATGACAATAATGAAGGTGAACGCGGCTGCTACGCAGGAGACGTGGGATTCATTACAACCCAGTGCAAAGATTTATATGCATTGATCGGAATTAACACAGGGATAATCCATTTCATCTAGCGTGACGGTAGGTTAGGTAACATGAGTTGACAACAATTATTACGTCACTTCAATTTATATAGAAACTCGGTCGGGCGGATCAGCTAGTTTCTATATAAATCCCGTTTTCAAGAAACTGGTGAAAAATGTTGCGAAGCGGGGTCCGTCACCCCGTTTTCGCAACATTTTTCACCAGTTGGTTGTAGCATGATGTTCTTCTTCTTAAAACGGGATTTATATAGAAACTAGCTGATCCGCCCGACCGAGTTTCTATATAAATTGAAGCATGATGTTATCGATCGAGTGATTGAAGAGGAAGGTTTATATAAAAACACATCAAAATCCGTTGCGTAGTTTTGTAAAAGTGCGTAAAAGATTTAAACATACATAGGGACATAGAAAGCGACTTTGTTTTAAACTATGTAGTGATAGTGACCACACAACGCGGCAAAGATAATCTGCTTACTACTATACTTCTAAAATAAATAGACACTTAGATAAGATCCGTAGCCTTAGCATGAAATACTATCAAATTCGTAATGTAAAGTAATCGACAGAACGGAGCATTGCGATTGGCGGGTTACACACGCCCATAGGTTCACAAGCGGCAGACTGTCAATCACAATGCTCCGTTCTGTCGATACCTTTACATTACGAATTCGATAGTATTTCGTGCTAAGACTACAGAACGACAATTCTACGTTACCGTGGAATAATTATACAATTTTACACATATCTATTTATTAACGTATCGTTTGCAATCTCGTTACAAAAAATCTTAAAACAAATATTTTTTGTTACTCATGGTAGCCTGAAGTCTATAATCTTGATATACCCTAGACCCAATTACTTAATGCCTATTACTCAGATTCAGTGAGAGATAAGACTAGAGACAGGATTATTCTGAAGAGCTTACAAATCCCACGAGGTTCACACATGATTTGTGGTAAATGACGTAGGACATGACTATACTGATGTAAATCTTCTTTAGACGCAACGAACACTTTTAGTGTGAACAGAAAATCATAGAACATGTTTCTTATACTCGTAAATTCAATGGTGATGTCTATTTCTTATTAAGTTTGTGTACTGTGTGTTTGTGTGAGCTGGAAGACTAACCCGCATTCCCCCCAACATCCCTCCCCCCATCCAAGTGAGGGTTCCGTATGTCATTCTTCTCATCTTCTTATGGTAACTACTCGTCTTATTTAAGAATCGAAACGCAGTGATTTCTATTTTTGATCAGCTCTTCGAGTAAACAACTCTTATTAAGTGCAGAACTTCACCAGTGGGATAGACCCCAGATGATCTTCACGGAAAATATTGAAGTTCATCCATTTCGTAGCTTAACTGAAAGCTGGGACAACTTTCAATTTCTTCAGTTCCACTGAATTGAAAAATACTTGGAAGATAACAAATTATTATTAACTTGTTAGGAGACATATTTTTACTCCGTCATCCTTCTTCTATCAGTAGGTCAGATTGGAATATAAGGCGGTATTAATCTTTAGTATAAACTGTAAATAAATACTATATATACTATGTATAATAAATACCTTTCAATATCCGAAGAAAGAATAAATGTTATTGCAAGATTACCATTTCAAAACGATTAATACGATAAGCGATTTCGTAGCTGTTTTTGGCTACGAAACGATATCGGCTACGACCTACGCTATAAATGCTACAAATATAATGTAAAAATGTTTTAATTAAACGCCCGTAGACCTAGAATTTTCTTAAATTCTTCCTTAATGAAATGTTTATTTTATAATGAATAATTAGAAATGCCATTCTTGAACTCGGTTCTCAGAAAATTATTTTTAGATACACTAACGAGCACGCATATAGTGAAGCTAGTAATTTAAAAATCACTTAGGAAACGAAGGTTTAGTTTTATTGCCTACTCGTAGTATAATTTTAGTTTTAATTTATGGAGGGATAGCTCCCAACAATAAACTTTGGGGTTCAAGTCACGTC
Source organism: Pelosia muscerda (assembly GCA_963691645.1). Lineage (NCBI taxonomy): Eukaryota > Metazoa > Arthropoda > Insecta > Lepidoptera > Erebidae > Pelosia > Pelosia muscerda. The sequence continues at coordinate 5,520,662 of OY829118.1, forward strand.
ACTTTCAAAGTTCAAACCACTGATTGGGGCACATGGATCTGGTGCTGGCTTTCTTCTCGGGGATGAGGGTCAGACGACAGTTGCTTCCATAGGAAATAAATATGAAAAGAAGGTTTTACGCGTTTCATGTTTATTTTTTTGGTTATTATAGGCCTATTATTTTATACGTGTGGCAACTCCTTTTGACTTCCTCACTGGAGGTAACATTGAGGTAGGTATGTCGGATGTTAACGGACTGAAACCGTAACATACCTTTTTATACCACTCTGGTGGCAGATAAGCACACGGCCCATCTAATGGAAAATGAACGTCAAACCCGCGCTGCCGACCATACAATATGAACGTATGATGGCGGGGGACTGTGGCGAAGCTTAAGAGAGTTTCTACCCTTCCATCCCCAGAAACGCAACAAAAAGATATTATTACCTACGATATTCTGTAGGGCTGCTGTAGCCTATAATCTGTGTCAGCACAATCCATTGTACACTATATATACTTTTGGTTATTCAATAAATCTCAACATTACACAATCCTACGGCGTCGCATCCTGCCTCCACCTCCCCCGTCATTTATTTTAATACTTTTCAGAAAATCATGACCAACTTGCGCTAGAAATAATTACATGATAGCGAAAATCATTATCTTGTTACCATTCGCACAATCTTTACTTCTTAATCCAAGTGCCAGATAAGCTATGAGCGACATAATATGTTTTGGTGGAACATTCTTAAATGTTTTCCTGATGACAATGATTATGGGAATGGTGTTAACACCCTCACAGCTCGAGATATTACTTTACTCCTGTTCTGTTGCTGGGGAACTACGTTTTACCAGGTAGAATATCCTATAGCAGTCCATATCCAATAACCAGTTTAGTACTAGCATGAACTCCTATCGAATTTGTAATGTAAATGTTTTGAGAAAACGAAGCATTGTGATTGGCAGTCTGCCTCTTGTGCCTCGTGTGTAGCACGCCAATCGCAATGCTCCGTTCTGTCGATACCTTTACATTACGAATTCGATAGTATTTCGTGCTAAGGCTACTGAAGTATTGTTAGGATTGGCAGTGCAAGAAATACCAATGACATAAAGTATTTGAATTCCTTACCTTAAATATTTATTAATGCCAATCGACATACGAATATCTTGAACACTTGTGGTCTTCATACTACAGTCCCGAGTCCATATCTGATGAGACCGTCGATCTGATGGCCGCTTTTGTAACATTGTCTGTAATGGAGACTGTCTTTCCTAAGACTTTACTTTCAGCTTATCATCAGGCGCGAAGAAGTCAAATTGACATGTCCAAGAAAAAATATTATTGTCTTGTTTGACTAGAGCGATATCTAATCAGGGGTTCTAGCCAAAATGCATTCGTTCCGAATCTACATTCGTCATCGCTCTGAAAAAGTATGGGAGTGACATTTGTTGTCGAATGTCATGTGATCCGATTCCGACAACAAATGTCATTCCCATACATTTTCAGAGCGATGACGAATGTAGATTCGGAACGAATGCATTTTGGCTAGGCGCCCTGAACCGTTGCTGTATCGCTTCAAGGCCTCTGATGAGCCTGTTGGTAAAGTTTATACGGCATCTATAGAAGTTGGAGCATTCGCTGATCTCCTCATTACCGAGGGCATAGTCTGCGCTGGAGCTTCGTCTGTTAGAAGCGTCAGTAGCTTAGTGGTTAAAGAGTCAGTCTCGCGATCGAGAGGTCTTGGATTCGAAACCTGGCCATTACACTACTGACGTGAACCCACTCCTAACACAGCCGAGCTTAACTGGAGGGGTTAGAGGAAAAAATAGTAATTTCGGTTGCTAATAATATTGTAAAGAAAAAAGTTATTCTGATAACGGTGGTACTCCGGTTTGCAGGGGAAGTATAATATAATTCACGTCTCACTCATATATCCATCAAATCGTGTCTGTAATCAGTTAGTCTTCACATTCAAAATAAAAGTTATTATATGAGACACAAAAGCCACATTGAAACATATTTTATTTTATAACTTTTTGTGAACACATTCTAATATTAGTCTCGACAACAGAACTAATTCGAACCTCGTTATAAGGTAAAGTATTCGTATATCGATCCCCAGCATTAATATTATTTATGGCCTTTACTGACAAGCTACAATCACACCCTTATACACAAGGTTATATTTTAAAATGAACAATATAATTTATTGATTCATTGAGAGAAGTAAGTAGAGTTTCTCGAGTAGTAGAATTATACCCCGTGGTAATTATGGCTTATGGGTGTATTCTCGTAAATTATTTTGAGTACCTATAAATATTAATAGGTACGTTCAATACACACGCGTGCTGCCGACATTGGTTTGGGCCCTAAAGATCTCGTTGCTAAGAGAAATTAATTGAGCTAATGTCAAGAATTCCAGAATGATAGGGGAGATGTGTCATGTATTAACTCACCTCCAATAATTGAAGACCCAAAGACGGCGTGCGTTTTAGTCGGTTCGAGTCCGACATAACCACTCTCTGACTCCGACGGGGATGGTATCCGTATGGGTTTTTTAACGATAAAAAAAGAATGATTGTTGATGAGGAATTGTTATTGTCAATCTGTCCTTGCAATTTGAGATTCAGAGTCCCTAGTGATATTCCAGCCATTCTCCCTCACCATTTAATCACGACTTAACGTTCAATAACCACCATTCCGCCAATGTCAAGCAAAATATAAAAGTTCTATAAAACCATTGATAGCGGGGCGCCAATGTCAAGTCCAATCCGATCATATTCTTAAAACAGTTTATGATGTCAATGTCAAAGCCTATTAATTACAACTGCGGTACGTGCCGGCTATGAATAATGTTTCATGGCTTTTTATTAATATTTTCGGTTCTATTGAAGATTTGAATGAAATTTTGATGCAATAAGTGTCTCACTTTTTCGCAAAAGTATATATTTCGCATATTTCGCAAAAAAATACACAATGTATTTGTCGAGCCATCGGTAACTGATGACGCAGACAATCCTATAGCGAACGGAATCGAAATGATGTACGGATAGTAATAGATGAGTTTATTAGATTATACTTTCTTTTTACAAATTTGTGTACACTATCCTAACATAATTATTTGTCCATTCAAAAGTTAACTTCAGCTTAACATCAGGCGAGGTGAAGTCTAATTGACGTGACACAGATAAAAAAAAAAAGTTGCCTGGAAGAAATCACTGATAACCATAAGGCCGCCCACTGTACTACATAATGTAAATCGTTATTTTAATACCACTAAGTATCTGCTTTTATGATGTATAATAAAGAATAACTGATCTCATCTCATCTCATCTCATCTCGTCTCGTCTCATCTCATCTCATCTCATCTCGTCTCATCTCTTCTAATTTCAACTCATCTTATCTTTGCACCGAGGACACATCTTACCTACTCTAAAATACAACATCCGTGTGACCCTTTTTCCTGATAATAGTTAGGTGAAATATTTATTTATTTATTTATTACAAATCGGGCAAGGTTTTCACACGCTTCGCCCAATACAACAATGCAGTATACATATACTTAGCTACCATAATAATTATTGTATCTTTATTATATTATTACTATTAATTCAATCTTATATATCTATATTAATGTTACTTTCTTACTGCTAACTATATCTTATCTATATCAACCGAATTACTTCACCCGTATACCACGATTTATATCAAATGACTACAGATCTACTACAGGTAAACCTCTGAACAACATATTGAATGTGCATGAAAAGGTAAAAACAGTTAAACTGACAGTATCGACAAAAGTAGCTGTCAAAACTAACTACCCTTCTCACCCCAAGAACAAAAGTATCTAGTTATTATTGTTTGTACAGGTAGTTGGTTTAACTCGAGTCCTCGCTGTACCCATTATCTTTATGTCACAAATACAGGAAGGACCCTTTTTTATACCACTTACGTGGCAGACAAGCACACGGTCATCTTTTGAAAAGTGGTTATCGTGGCCCATGGACATAATATATGCAACATCAGAGGCATTACTGTTGTGCTACCTACCCTGTAGAGGGGAGAGAGGAGGGCAGAGGGTGAAGGTAAAGAGAGTTTCTGTGCTGAGATTGAAGAAGACAGAGCAGGGTTTCTCAGTCATCGCACTGACAACACAAAACCTCTCCAGTGAGCTCTGGTTACCGTACTCACCGCTGGAAACACAACACAAGGTTATAATTAGTTGCGGTATTCTGTAGGACACTATAGACCCTATTTATCTACACTAATATTATAAAGAGGAAAGATTTGTTTGTTTGTAACGAATACTCTAGGCTCCGAAACTACTGGACCGATTTCAATAATTCTTTCACCTATGAAAAGCTACAATATCTAGGAGTAACATAGGCTACCTAAATATCATTACTCTACCATCCGAGGGATAATGTGTACCGTACGGCATACATACAAATAAGCATAATGCAAAAATACTACTGAATATTTTAAAATAGTAACTAGTTAGTGGTATAACCACAAAACATTGGTATTTTTACAAATCAGTCAAAATGCGCGTGATATATGTATTTCTTCGCTATAATCGAGAGATGTGCGCACGTAGAGATAAGTCTATACCTGAGTTTGCACATTGTTATGTGTAAACAAGATTAAAAATAAATAACTAAGGCCGTTCTTAGGTCAGGTATCTAGAAAAAGTTATTCGTCAACTTCAATTCCACCAATCCCACGCAATCCGTTATCTTGCCGATACTTTTTGGAAGTTATTGATTGGATGTTAAGGTTAAAAGACCTTCTGTGCTAACAGCAAAAAGTATTTAGAAGACATTATTTACATCTCTTTATAATATACTAGGTGACTTTCGCAACTTCGGCGGTGTCACACCGTTTTTGCATCATTTTTCATTCCTGCTCTACACCTGTTGGTCGTAGCATGATGTTTTCAACTTATTAACCTTCCTCTTTAACCATGGTATCTATTAAAAAACCGCATTATAATCCGTTGCGAAGTTTCAAAGATTTAAGCATACAAAGGGACATAAGGACATGAAAAATAGTGACAGAGAACGCGAGTTTGTTTTATACTATGTAGTGAAGTGTCATTATTTAGAGTTCTAAGAGTGCGACAGTGTGCGATGAAGCTTGGCAGCATCTCGACACCAGAGAAACAGTAGCTCAGAAAATACACGTCACATTGAGAGCGTACGAGCGTCTTGGCTGTCGTCAGTCAGCGCACCGGGCTAGGCTATCAGTTCATGTATTAAATATATGTCATGGAATACTTCCTATAAAATGAGATCCGACTTCAAAATAAATAAATATTTTTTTATTAATATTATTAGTTATTAAATCTATTTATAATGGTAAAAATAACCAATGAATTTAATTATAGTCTAACGAAATACAACCCAGTTTTTTTTGTTATTATTATTACCAAAAGTAGGCGTAACAGTACTGTCCGCGTTTCGTCGACAATGTGACCAACCCTATGTTAAGGTATGATTCCGTAGCCGACCGCAGATTTCAACAGCAGATACAGCGTACCTTCTGCCGAGGTGCAAGAGATATGTCTTGTACAATCTCGCCTCCAGTAATCAAAGACCCAGCAAAGTTTGAGTTCAACATAATCATCGACTTTGGTCGATGATTTTGTGCATGAAGAAGTATAAACAGAGTACCGTGATATATACGATGATATATCACGATGATGAGATGAGTAGCACTAGATGAATGTGATAATATTGTTTATTATTTTAATTCATTGCGCTTTAAAAAGTAATAAACGACATCTTATCAAATTCACAAAAATCAAAGAAATAAAAGAACGACATCATTATTTTATTTCTTTGATTTCTATGTTCCGCAATCCGCACATTTCTCTATATCTAAACATTTTAATTTATTCACTTAAACGAGTATATATTACTTGTGAAACTTTGATATGCGTAAACAACCGCATTAGGAAACAGCAAGGAATCAAAACAATATTATCATTCAAACCTAGTTCATGGTACGTTGTATCTGATGCTTGCGCCTGCAGCAGTGGTCGTTTGCGGTCGACTACGGAATTGTACCTTAACTTGAGTTGTTTCTGTTAATTTTCTTTAGAAAGATAAATAATAGATATAAAGAGAAAATAGATAAGTAAAATGGCGGCATGAACAGTTATGAAAATTATTTCAAAGAGTAAACAATTTTATCATTTCAATTAAGCTTGTAATAAAACTGATAATACGTGTAGTAAAGGATTACTAGTCAATTCTACTACAATTTTTAGATTACATAACTATCTACAAAAATCGTTATGAATCTTTAAATTACATGTATGTTACATTTGATTAAAATCAGTAAACAATATTAATTTACATAAATTACAATAAATTAAAATACATTAATCAGAATCTATTATATTACGTTACGTTACATTGTAATATAAAACCGTGCAATCCATTAGTTTATTTACTATGAAGTACAAACATGGTTATAAAAGATTATGAAGAAGTCAATAACATCTCTATATACTCATAGTCACGACTTCACAAGTATGTCTACTAAAGGAGCATAACAAAAATAGAAAGGTACAAAGAAACCTACGTACAAACATAATATACCTACATACAATATTATACGCACATAAATGTTACCCAAATTGACGAAATTAGGTAATAAAATAAACGATTAAAAATTAATAGCCTGAATGCTGTTGAAAACGCTGAAACAAGTTTGATAGCAGGCGGTAGGGGAAACTGGGGACACTTGATCCCTATGGGAGACAAGGTACACCAATATTTTTTGAATTACTAAGTGTATTAGAGTATTTTTTAGTGTGGCAACACTAAGTAAACATTATTACCCTTAGTGTTACCACATTAAAAATAGTCTAATACGCTTAGTAATTCCAAAAATATTGGTGTACCTTGTCTCCCATAGGGATCAAGTGTCCCCAGTTTCCCCTACCTATTATCACTCGGTATTATGATTTTCAAATGGGTACCGCCTACTATCAAACTTGTTTTGATCTTTTCAACAACAGTCGGTTTTATATTATTGATCATTTATATTATTTTATACTTTTCAGTTATAAAATTACTTACATTTTTTTAATCGATTATTTCCCTTCATTTTGATAGCATACAAAGGTAGATACTCAATTAAATGATAAAAAAAATTTTAGACTATATATTGGCGCTAAAAAATCCACCATTTTGATTTTATAGTAATTTTAATATATCTGGTGTCACTCACATAATCAGAATGAAACAAATGACACCTCGCATGTTGGTCGCAAATTGATCAAAAGTATTCAAAGATCCATATATGGATCTAGACTGTGGTTCCTAGTGGAGGGAAGCAAAGTTCAGGCAAGTAGGGCTTGCCAAAGAAATGGACATACTTCGAGGCGTAAAAAGTAGCGGCCATTGCAGTTTAAAATCGATACCAATATTTTTTATTTTTTGTCGCGCGTCGCGTCACACGCATACATGACATCATATTGTCAACTTATTATCAAGATATATATCTCTTAGGTGTACATATTTTTTAAAGATAAGTTTAACACAAAATATCGAGACAGTTGGCATAGTTTTCTACAGTGTCAATGTACTCCGTATTCAGGAGAATAAGTATTTGGTTAGTGTTTATTAAAATGTCAAGAGCCAGTAACATAATTGATTACAATCGACCGAAGAAAAGTATTGTTACCTTTTAGTTTTCAAACAATTAACCCAGTTTTAGGTCATACACACAGTCTGTCTTATTACTTAACATGCACTAACAAAATAATTGTATTTAGATCGCTTTTTAGGGTTCTGTGTCAAAGGGAAAAAACTGAAACTCATTACTAGGACTCCTCTCTTTGTTTTTCTACTAACAGACTGTATGGCTCATGAACCGTATAGCAGACAGATAATGTATTTCTGTTGCCACTTTAATAATAAATGATACCTTCTTTAGCTATTCAACCTTGAGTTTAGGCAATATTAAATTCTATAGGTATCACTAATTATATACAACTCTGGTTCTACTTAACCGATTGCAATCAAACAAACGTAAGACTTTTAAACACAAGATTTGAACAGAGAAGAAGAGAAGAACGATTTTACTGTTATATTTATATAATAGAAATACTATTAAAATACTCTTCAAAAATATTGTAAGTAATTGAGGTTCTCTACCGTATGACCTCATTACGAAATTTATCCTTCAAAAAACTCCAAATATAGTTCGCTACATAGCCCGCTACCAATTTTAGCTCCGATAAAAAGCATGATAAGGATGCGTAATTTTCTATTATTTTCATAAAAATAAACTCCCATAAATTCCAATCAAATGATTTGTACGATGTTTCAACAATGATTCAATAGTATTTGTGGTGTTCGGTTACTGATAAGTAGTATTACTAGTTCATTCTAAAAGCTGATAAAGATTTTAGCAAATGGTCACCACACACAAGCGGCGGTAGCTTAGTGGGTAAGCAGTTGGCATTACGATCGAGAGGTCCCGGGTTCGAAACCTGGCCATTACACTACCGACGTGAACCCACTCCTAACACAAGTCTTTGAGCTTAGCTGGAAAGGTTAAAGGGAATATTAGTAACTTCGGTTGCTAATATTCTTTAAAAAAAAATTATAGCCCCTATCCTATCCTACTTCCAACCGTACTTCATATTCTACGACTTATCCTACTTCCTATGTAAGATATAAGTGAGATATTCCTCCAACGAACAGATTTAAAGATATTTGAATTTGAAAAATTCAATATATTGGCCCGCTCGAAAACGCTCCATAGAAAATCGATATAGGTGACGTCACGCGCTTGTAGTGCGTAGTGCAAGTGTATGCAGCTCAAGTTTATATAGCATTTGTCTCGATTAGCGTTGTGTTTACACGTGTATAGTTCGTTAATAAAAGTAATTTTACATTTAATAAGAAATCGCAAAAGTTTTATTTGATTTATATTTTGACCTACATTGGGAACTTTAAGTAATGAAAAATTACAGTTTCAGTTTGTTAATGCCATATACACACCTCCGACATATCAAGGACCCATGGACGGCGTGCGTTTTGGTCGGTTCGAGTCCGAAATAATCACCTCCATCGGTTTTAGTGGAGGCGGTATACGTGGGGATTTTGCGCAAGATAAAAAAAAAAATAATGCCATATACAGGGTGTAAGGGGAACACTCACAAAGCTGAAGGCCCTTGGTAGAATTTATGGCACACAACATTATGACACTAAAAAAATACGGCGACGTTTTTTTTAAACCGTTTAACTTGCGTTTCTACTCTCCATCGTGTTAGTAAAGCTGAATCAAACAAAAATTTCATGAAAAGACATGAACACGCAAGATGGCGCCACTTGTTTTTTGCAGTAAGGTTTTTTGAAATTTTCGTTTAATTTAGCTTTAGTGATATGATAGAGAGAATGCGAAAAAAAAATTAAAAAAAGAAACAAAAAATTTAAAAAAAAACAGCCAATATGTTGTGTACCAGGAGTACTCACAGGGACCTTCGGCTTCGGGAGTGTTTCCTTTACACCCCCATTATTGTGCAGTGTATATTTTTTCAGTAGAAACCAAAATATTAGACAATATTCAAATTGAAGGTTATGAGTAGTCCGATTGCTATCATAATCGGACTATTCATAACCTCCAATTTGTTTGACTATCAAGGTCAGTGTAAACTCGCATTGTCATGGTGCAAGGTAATGCATTCATACATTTACGGTTGCCTTTATGAAGCCAATACTTTCCGGCAAATTACATGGAACATCTATAAACAGTTCATGCTAAATTCATAATAGCTTAGCATACGAGGTTGCCACTTAGATAGCAACCGTAAACTATTGAAATTAAGATCGCTTTTAGGTTGAGCCACTTAGCAATTTAGTTCGGTTTGACCCCATCAACAGATTATATGACAGTTTTGTTCTCACTTACGACTAATTACTCACAGCTTTAACAAGACATTACCTCATCATCATCCTTGCGTTAATCACGGTTGTGACCGAAGCTATCACCTTCTCCAATCCACCGCGTATCGAACCTCCTCCTTCTGCGTAACAGTCGCGTTCACAACTGCTTCGCCACGGAGGCTGTAAACAATACCATACCTATATGCGTGTTATCTTCTCTTCCTATATGATCTATCCATTGACCAGATCCATTATGTGGATCTATTGAGATTTTTTTTTCTCCGTAGATCTGTTTTTCAATAAACTGGATCTAGTGAGAACGATCCCTCTCAGTAGATCCATTGATCGGATCCATTATGGATCTAGTTTATTTTTTTATCTCAGTAGATCTACTTTTTATAAACTGGATATAGTGAGATTTATTGTTGGCAATAAATCCATTTTAAATATATATTAAAATAAATAGGATCTAATAATTGCGATAAGGGGTAAAAGAGTAAGATAGAACAAGTTGAGCGGAAATTTCAATTTAGTCTGAATAAAACTAGCCTAATCTAGACATAAATAAGTATTTTATTTTTGTAACAAATCCATACAAAAAATTTACTTACATGTCAGCATTCTCTTCATTCACCTTTTCCTAACTCAGTTGGCATCGGCTTTCCAGTGTAACTGCGGCTGAACTTCGATATTCCATCTGACCTCCACAACCAATGGTCTAAAATAATATATTATAAGTAGAAATTTACTTTAATAAATAACATGAATTTACTATAAAGCTGAGTTACTTTAATATTTCAAAACAGACACTTCAATTTTATTTATTTGTATTGTAAACATCAATTTAAAAACGGCAATCTAAAAATAACTCCGTTAAATTCCTAACGCTCGAATCTTTTCATAACATTTCTTTTGAGAATGGCTCCGAAGATTACCATCTGTAACATATGTTTGAATTTCACTTTGAAGTCTTATTCTTGACCCAATTTCTTACCATATAGTTGCAGAACGATTAATATCAAACATTGATGTTTGGTACTAATCGATCGATTGTTTTCGCAATCTGTTATTGAGCACTATGCCCGCGGCTCGGTATGCGTGGTTTGTCAGAAAATGCGACTTTTGGTCATGTACGGGGTGTTCGGGAACGTTCCTGAAATCGAGAACATGTTACTACTGACCAGTTTAATGAAATTGGGCTACTTTTTTATTGTGAGACTTTTTCTTGATGGCAGGGCTTGAAACCGGTTTAGAAAATACCGGTTAATAAAGGTTAAACCTGTTTTTAGTAAAGGTTTCATTCAGAGCGAAACCAGAATGGGAACCATACTAAAACCTTAATAAACCGGTTTAATCCAGAGCGACACGTACCTACCCGCGTCGGCATCGCTTGAACTAACTTGCTTGTAAATTGTAATTGTTCAGAGAGTGATGCATTTATTTAAACGATTGCTCACTTAAAGTGGGCTAAGTTATTGGTAATTTCGCAGCTTTGCTCCTAATTATTTTAGGGTTTTCAAGTAAAGAATGGGTCATAAGAGAAAGAACAAAATATATAGTTATTTATTTTGATTACTTGAACGAAAGAAATGTCTAATCGAAGGATGCGGCGTAAAATACGTTATAACTACTGGTGGTAGAAATTTGATGGAATAAATTTGTCATAAATTTTGACCGGGTGGGTAGCAACCTCGGTTGGATTGCGTTCAGGGGTCAGCAAGTACATAGCCGGGCAGAGGTGGTGGTAGTCGCAGCATTAGTGGGACCAGTGGGTATTGGCGTAGTTTGGTGGGGATGGTGCGGGGTGACCCGCCGAGCAGGGAGACCCGTAGAAACTGGTGTCGCGGGCCGCTCGCGGCATAGTAGGTACAGAGGCTCAACTGGGGCTAACCACCCTGGGAGACTGCCTCACCAGGCCGCGCATAATACTAAAATGGTTCGTCGTGCAGGTTGGTGACCGGATGTGGGAACCCGCCGACCATATATTCAGGCACCTTCCGTTCGGCGCGTCGTCTCTCGCCATGCCCCACAACCACAGATAAAACCAATCTCCTGCGCTTTGTCACGCGGTGCTGCCACGACAATCACCTCTTTTTTCACGCCTTCTCTTACCCCCTACCATGGCAGTACATATCAGAGATTATGGCAACACAGCGGCTCTTTACTCTCCCACTAGCTCGCTTTTTGAGGTGGAGTCTACTAACATCTGTGGGCTCCATGCAAACTTCAACGCCTTCCACCAACAACTAGAGACGGCGAAACCAGCCACGCTCTTTCTGACGGAGACACAAATATGCCGCATGACGACACCTGCCTGCTCTACCCCGGCCATGTTCCAAAGGAAAATTTTCGTGCCAAAACCGGGGAGTGCGTGTTTGTTAGGGCGGATGTTTGTTGTCGTCGTTTGCGCTGCCTTGAGGACCCATCCTTTTCTGTCCCGTGGGTACACGTAGACCATAGCTGTACGAGACAAATCTATGTGTGCCGTTACCGTTGCCATACCGGAGATGCCGAGACCACACTATTCTTTGAATGTCTGAGTCAGGCGGCAGATGAGGCGAAGGAGCGGTTTCCGAACGCTGAGTAGGCTGCAAAATACCCAGCGCATAGCACAGATTGGTCAAGAACTAGTGGTGCATCCCACGGGCAGCCGTGGCTACTGGGTACTGGCCAGAGCCGTGCAAGCTAAATTCTACCAGCCCGGCAGCCCAGCTACCCTGCCCCCGCCCCTCCCCCGTCCCCCTGCACAACCCTGATGGATCCCTGGCCCATGAGCCGCAAGAGAAAACAATTTTTCTGGTTAATCTATTTACGACCAACTCCCGAATCGAGGACTGTGGTATGCAGCCACCGACCACCCAACAGTGACCACGCAATACCTGATATCCGTATCAGGCAACGCGACGTCCGTGCAGTACTGCAGTCACTCGATGTCCGGAAAACCAGTGGTCCGGATGGTATACCAGCGGTGGTTCTTCAAAAATGTGCAGCGGAGTTGTCTACAATGCTCACGCGGCTGTACCAACTCTCCCACATTTCGGGTACAGTAGTGCCGACGGCGTGGAAAGAGGCGAATATACAGCCGATTCCCAAGAAGGGAGATCGCTCAGACCCAGCCAACTATCGACCCATAGCCGTCACCTAAGTGCTGTGTAAAGTTTTTGAGCACCTCATCAACACACAGCTCATGCGTCACCTAGAGGATCACTGACCGGCAATAAGGTTTTAGGCCGAAACGGTCAACGGGTGATCTTCTGCGGTATATAACCTATCTTTGGGGTGAGGCTATGGACAAGCATGGTGAGTCACTGGCTATTAGCCTGGACATCGCTAAAGCTTTCCATAGAGTCTGGTACAAATCGCTTCTTAGCCAACTACCAACCTTCGGTCTGCTTCCAAGACTGTGCAATTGGGTTGCTAGCTTCTTGCAGGGGCGCCGCATTCGCGTTCCTTGTGATGGATGAGCTTCGGAGTTCCTGCAGGTAAATGCTGGCTCTCTATTTTCCTTCCTCATCGCACTCTTCAGAGCACGCCACTGCCATTTCAGGATAACCTCAATATACTCGGTATGGATGTTCGCTGCAAACTGAAGAACAAGAACTATATCGAGAGCATCATCAAAACAGCTTCTCGTAAACTCGGAGTCCTGAACAGAGTGAGACGTTTTTTCACGCCGAAGCAGCGGTGTCTTCATTACAAGACACAAATTCGCTCCTGCGTGGAATACTGCTCGCATCTCTGGGATGGCTCCGCAAAGTACTTATTAGATGCTCTCGACAAGTTGCAGCGACATGCGATCTGCATTATTGGGAGTCTTATTTTTATTTCATAATTAAGACACAGAAGTTGTGATTTAGTTTTGTTCATTATAAAATATCAATCAATCAGCCTATCGCAGTCCACTGCTGGACATAGGCCTCTCCTAATGCATCCAGTCTGTCCTAGCCGCCTTTTTCAGGTCATCAGTCCATCTGGCTAGGGGGCGTCCTACCTTCCGTTTGCCTTCTCGCGGTCTCCACTCGAGGATTCGTTTGCTCCAGCGACCATCGGTCCTCCGGCAGATGTGGCCAGCCCACTGCCACTTCAGCTTGGTTATTCTGCGAGCTATGTCTGTAACTTTAGTTCTTTGTCGGATGACCTCATTGCGAATTTTATCCTTCAAAGAGACTCCAAGCATAGCTCGCTCCATGGCCCGCTGAGCGGCTTTCAATTTGTGGACTAACCCCACCGTCAATATCCACGTTTCGGCACCGTAAGTCATAATAGGCAGAACGCACTGGTCGACGACTCTTGTTTTTAGGCATTGTTGTAGGGGGGAGGAGAAGATCCGACGCAATTTGCCAAACGCTACCCAGCCCAATTGGATCCTTCTGGCTAGATCTTTCTCGAAGTTGTTTCTACCAAGTTGTATGGTTTGCCCCAGGTAGATATATTGTTGAACAACTTCGAGTGTGGCCCCTTCGACGGCAATCAGTCTCGGTATAACGTGTTCATTGAACATAACCTTGGTTTTGTTCAAGTTTACACCAAGGCCGACGCGCGACGCGTCGAGAGGATTCGTTTAGGCCGTGCAGCATTTCGCCCAGCTGCTCCAGCGACTCCGCAACTATGACGATATCGTCGGCGAACCGAAGGTGGTTATAAAATATGCAATATAATAATTAAATAACTATGTGGGCTAATAATAATAATGAGTCAAAAATGAGTAGGTAATTGTCAAAAAAAAACCACGCGGGCGAAGCCGCGGGCAACAGCTAGTATTATATATAATTAAAATTATAGGGAGTTAATACATGCCATTATCAATAGAATTTTTACCAATATCATTTATCAATAGAATATTTGATTAGAAAAACTGTTCTTATAATATTTTGATAATTAAAATAAATAAATTTTATTAAAAAAAATTGTATTAAATTAAAAATGGACTGCGCATACAGTCCACGATCCAAGTGGCCGGATGCACGCGACCGACGACGCTCGCACTACACTTTGGTGACCTTCACTACTCCTTTAAAATATGGAAGCACTTTAACCCTACGCTTGAAAATTGAAATTTTGTACTAGTGGATAACACATGTAGTCCGCGCGAATTGAATGTGAATGGTGCATCGATGTTGTCGGTAAGAGCGAAATCAAAACCGGTAAATTGAGTTCAAACATAAAAGGGTTTTTATCGGTTAAGGTAGAGTCAAACCTAAATGAAACGCTCTTATGTACTTACACTGAAACCGGTTTGATACATTAACCGGTAAACAAGCCCTGCTTGATGGTGCCATGATTTTCAAACTCTTTAAATAGTATTGTTGCGTGAATTACGCAAATAAAAAAGGTTAAAATGATGGTACCTACCAAAAAAAAAGAATTGTGGTACAATAAAAGTAGCCCAATTTTGTTAAAATTATCAGTAGTATCGATAGCAAAATCGTCGAAAAGAAAATAGTATAAGTAACTATGATTCTGTGCACATATATTAATCCCATATCTTATTAATAATCATCATCATTATCATTGCGTTAGTCCCGATCGGTCGCATCCAGGGTTCGAGGTCCGCTGTCTCTGGGAATATTAAAAAAATATTATCATCAAATTAATACTTTTCAACAATTTCCGTAAGTATCATATTATGTTACCGGGATATTTACTTACTATATTTTATGGTTGTTTTAAGTATCCAATACACCAATAAACAACCAAAATGCATGGTGTAATATTTCCAAAAATGACCATGTCAATCTCAAATCATATACCTATTCCTGACCATTTTGCTATCGAAACCATATCTAAAAGGTGTCCAAAGTAATATTTGTTCGGAAACGCCTATAAAATCACAGAGTATAATATTAAAGATTGTAAGTGATGATGGCCGATACGCGAGTAGTGATCATTGATAAAAAAGTTAATAATAAAATATCAATCGATATCTTTAGTAAGGTGAGTCTGCACCCACATTGAACTTGAGATTGTATTGTGATTTACACTATACTTCAGATAATGAAACAAAAAATCCTAATAACGTTAGGTGCTATTTATCAAGGACAAATAATAGCGTAGCGATGACTGCTGAGGCAGAGGTCGCAGTTACGATTTCCACTTAGCGCAAATAATTCTAGGCGGGACCGCCATCTTAAAACAATGTTTGGAATAGGTAGTGATGCGTTTTTTCTGGAACCCTAGCCTATGCCCATCTAAGAGGATGCATTGATGATTGTGTCGAAAAAATTGCATCACGGCGGTAGTGAAATTGTCCGATTTAAAAGTGTAAAGAATTTACTTCACAGCTCCCTTAAAAAAATTTTCCCTCCAAAAGTTTATATTTGATAAAATTGTCATTTGTCAAATATAAATCTACGGGCCGAATAGAATTATAATTATTATGATTGGCGTTTCAATTCGATAAATTAAAAAGTAAAGAATTCAGCTATGCAAAAAGTATTTATACTTTCCAATAAAAAATATTTCAACGTAAATAGTTTTCTCTTCAAAGAGGTGTCACATGCCAAACTCATCCATTACCTACTGGCCATATAGAATTTAATGACTAAGTATATCTTTTTATCGTCGTATGGCATCCAATGGACATCAAGAAAGTAACATGAATTCAAAAATGTTTACACTTTAATAAGAAATATATTATTTATTATTCACATGTCCAAACATCTTTTCAATCTCACGTGATAGGAGACGAGCATAATGTTATAATATTCGCTCTGTGTTGCATAACTTGAGTCAGAAGTAAGTAAATATAATTGTGTTATATTAACTTTTAAACTTTCGCGTTCCATGATTATGATAATAAATGTAACCGGGAATTAACGCGATCATGGTATAGGTATATACATACCTTTTGCCTGACGTTTCGACCAGGTTACACCGGCCGTGGTCACAGGCTGACTGGCTCAGCTGCGTACGCCCTCCGTCGTCGAGTCCGTGAGGTAGCCGGTTGTTCACCTACCCGCACATTTTCGACATTACAAACATTACAAACAAAAAAAAAAACAAAAACACAAAGACAAATAATCTACAAAATGTCGAAAATGTGCGGGTAGGTGAACAACCGGCTACCTCACGGACTCGACGACGGAGGGCGTACGCAGCTGAGCCAGTCAGCCTGTGACCACGGCCGGTGTAACCTGGTCGAAACGTCAGGCAAAAGGTATGTATATACCTATACCATGATCGCGTTAATTCCCGGTTACATTTATTATAATTGTGTTACACAACGAGATTTCTATTCACGATAGCACGATATAGATCGCGTGATTCAAATTTGATAGACTACCTACAGCTATTTGATTTTTTTATCTAGATACATTTCTATTTTAGGAATGTACTTGGTGATAAATTTCACTAACGTTCGATGCCTAGGTACACTCTCCTAGTCTCCCACAGGACTGCTGTCTAAACTCCTAAATCGAAACCAAAGCTTGCACTAGAGGCTATCCACAAATCGGTAGGGTGTCAATCAAAGTTCACTGAAATATCGCTCTTTTCTATTTTAAAGGTACTATAATTACAAAATATTTTCATACTAGCGTATGAAAATATCATTATATAGGCTACGTCCTGGTTCAATCTCTAATACGTCTGTGTATCAAATTCCATTAAGTTATCTTCAAAAATGTCGAATATCCATAAAATCTTTCATTCTCCATTTGCACCCCATTTTTGACATAAGCTCTAGTCCATCTTTGCGCCAAATTTCATAAGATCGGTTCAGTGGTTTAGTCGTGTAAGCGTAACAAATAGACAGACAGATGAACACAGATATTTTGACATCTATAATATTAGTATGGATTTTTGTAGAACACAGTACAAAGAATAAAATATATACTACATTGCCAGACAAAGTGAATACCTATTTTCTTTATTTTCACATGACAGTTGATGCATTTGATGACGTATTCATATTTTTGTAGCAGTCAAACCCCTATGATATTTGTAAGATTGATTGAATAGATATGTATGCAATTGTCCCTGTGATTGTTCAAAATGATACACACTTTTAATTACTCCGATTAGGTAGTTAATAAAATCCTTCAATAATCCCGATTCCAAGTATTCCTAAATGTCTTCTTCATCCTAGTTTTTAGCTCGGAGTATGAGGTCCACTTTTTCCAGTCTACCTGCGAGTTTGGCTGAACTTCGATATTTTCCGTGAAGTGACTGCCATTATGATCTCCACAAACCATATCGGTAATATCGAAGTACTGCAGTTCGACCAGTTCCTGGACTTTTAGGGTTACAACTAACCGTAACGACTGTCATATGATCTTATGACATCTGGGACCGACCGCTCAACGTGCTATCCGAGACACGACCAGACTAATGCAAATAGCCATATTAATACATACAAATATTTCATCTGAGTAGGAATCGAAGCGGTAGCGTTCACTACCGCAACGCAAGCCTTCCAAATCTCACTAAAAATATTTTGTCACAAAAAAACTAACTGGCCCGGTGAATTTCCATATTTTTTACCATATCCACGGGCCCGCCCGCGTGCAATTCAGTTTCCGTTCCTACTGCACCTTCTATTTCTATTTTTTTAAACAAATATATTATATACCAATATTGTCATAACAAAACGAACATTATAAAAAAGAATTGCACAATTTCAAGCAGCAATTGGATGATGTACGCGAATATAACTTCCGAACACACATTTGGTGGCTTTATTTTCATTTATATACCTGCATAAACGATGCATGTTCACATTTATTTGGGCTATAAATTGCGATTACAGCTTCCATACGAGCCCATCACTTCAAGTACTTCTGATGTGCTACCATTTAATAAAAAATATATACCTATCGGTACGAATCTTGAAGCTAAATCGCAAGAGAAACGTAAAAAAAAGTTTTTCTTTTTTTTCATGTGCGAAATCCCCTCGCATCCCAATCTCATCGGAGTGGGTGAGTGACGTTATGTCGGACTCGAACCGAGGTAACCCCGAGTGAGCCATGGTATAACCTGGGATCGAACCCGAAACCTCGTCTCATCTTTCCATTACCCATACCACTAGGCTACCGCGGTATTCTTTTGAGTATAATAGTAAAAGAGATAAAGTATACCTAGATAGCAACAATTCACACTATCACACGCTGTAATCGTGGTCGCCGCGTGCACCTACCAGACAAAAATTTCCATTTAACAAGATAGTGTTGTGGCTTAAAGTCAGCCATTGATTTTATGTTAATGTGATTGATTGTGTCCAATTCGACATTCTTGATAATATTTTGGTGATAGTACAGTATATTTGAGGTAGTATTGGAGGCAGGTCATTATTGTACACTTTGAAAATTGCGAAGTTATACTTTTCCAATACCAACTAACGGAGGTAGGACATACGGAGGTAGGACACGACGGTATCTCCCGTCCGAAATGAGCTGTCCAACTGGGGAAGTACCTCCGCCCTACAGAAGACCGCGGTCATAATAACCATCGTGTTGTGTTCCCGCCGGTAAGTAGGGTAGCCAGAGCTCACTGTACCCCTCCTTCCCCTCCCCTTCCTAGCCTCCCCACCCCTTCCCAGCTCTCCCCCTTTCCCTTCAGGGTGGGCAGCGCGTGTGTGACACCCTTAGTGTTGCACACGTTTATAGGCCACGGTGCCCGCTTTCCATTAGGTGGGCTGTGTGCTTGTCTGTCACCTACGTAGTATAAAAAAAACCGGATTGAAGCAATCTCTCCACACAAGTGGAAATTTGTTTGTGGAATAGAATAGAATGGTCAATTTATGAGATGAACAACGTCAAAATATGTATCAATTCTATTCTGTCTAGTAACGAATTGTCACTTTTCTTAAGGGCAGCACCATTTTCGATGGTTCTTCGCAACTTTTCTGGTTTCGTATCCGTAATTTTTGTATTGAACTTGGCTTTATTTTTTACATTTATGTTTTTAGTGGAATTATATTATATTAAACTGTTTATTTTTCGAAAATAAAAACGTAATTTTAATCTCTATTATCATTTTATACAAACATTTGACTAAACTCATTGCTTAGTTATCACAATATCTCATAACTACGATCCATGTATTTCGATAAAGTAATTAGACAAACAAAAACATCATTAATGATATTTTCAAATGATAACTTTCATAATTAGCACTTTCAAAGGCCTTACATAACATTTTAATATGTTTGGTAGCCGTAATTACCAAGTAGCTGACTACTAGGGGCTTTTGGAATTCTGGATTACCGGGTTCTCGATAGAATTTGGACTGAACAAACTGATAAGTGATGGTTATGGGTTTGATTACCAGATAAATGCCTTTCATAATATGTACATGCCGTTGACCCGAAATTTCGGTCCGCAACTTCGGATGATGTAATTATAATTTTATGGTTCAACTAATTTATTCCATTATTTTACTTTTCATCACTATTTTTTTTTACTGAACATCAACAATGAAGCAGACAGTGACCACAATAGTAATAAGGGAAACAATTATCTGGACAATATCCAATAACATATTATCTTGATCGAACGTAGATCTATTCATAGCAGTTGTACTCACAACCGCTGTACCAACGTCGCTAATATCATGATTATTGCAACAATCTCATAATATTTAGCAATTGCTTCTGTAATAATTATAACTGATAGATAAAGTACAGGGTTTTGTAATATAACGTAATCTATATAGATCAATATCATATGTATTGATCAATATTTGAAATGTATTCTTATGCTGACAGTTCAAATCAAATTTAGATAGGAAAAAGTGAATGCTTTGACGGGATTCGAACCCGCGATCTGATCCGAACGCTCTGACCGCTAAGCCGCGACGTCTTGTCTCAATCATTCGAAAGTTTGAGTTCGAAGTTCGCCCCAAAGATGGTTGTATACAACCATCTTTGGGGCGATGGAACCCTCTACCGATAGGGAAAGATCGCGGGTTCGAGTTCCGTCGAAGCATTCAAATATTACTATCCAAATTTGATTTTTTTCAAAAGTTATTACAATTCACAAGGAAAGTAAATATATAAATGTTGTAGTAAGATAGCGACGAAGGGTTAATGGTTTCAACTGAAAAGCCGATAAAAAGAAAATTATAGCCTCTCCTTACCTTGTTATAGTAAAATCCATAAATACCATGCGAGCCGGCAGGAATCTGGTTATAGGGACTCCTCACCTCTGGGATAGAACATAATTTTTTTGACAATACACACAACGCCACCCAGACCAATGGTAAGGATAGCTTAACTAGCTTGTATTATGGGTTCTAGAATGCGGATGAAAATATTTAGAAACATTTTTTTTGTAAATACATACATATTATACACAGAAACACCCAGCCTAATGCAAATATTCATATTTTATGCACACAAATATATGCGGAAATCAAATCCAGTTGCTTGCTCAGCTGTCGCGATCACTACCGCCACGCCACAGAGGTGAATTGCCATTACAAATAAATATGAACAAGATTTAAAAATAATATCGTAGTAAAAGACTCCGTGATCATCATCATCATCATCATCTAGGGTTGCTTTCGATCCCAGTAGCATGCGAGGTTTTTATTTTTGAGCTCAGAGTTCACTTGCTTTTCCTACTTTTGACAAGGTTGAAATGGGTTGCCATCCAACTCCACAAGGAACCCCAGAACCTCATCCGTCAATCAGCTGGTCAAGTTGGCCATTTACCCGCCTGCGTTCCTTACTACCACACCACAGACGCTATCTAAACCGCTGAAAATTTTAAGTTACAAATAAACAGATACACTTTCGCATATTATTAGTGTTAATCATCACATCAACGACCGATGTCGCGCGATAACGATAACTTAATGACGTCATTCGTTGTTTTTAACGTAAAACAATCATAACATGAAACAGTGCTTATGTAAAGCTTTAGAATGTTCTAAATCTGTTATCAGAATCAAATTGTTTGGCTACTATGGATTGTTATCATCGTGATAGGCACTCGCCGATTGTAGATTTTGATAGACTGATTATGTGCGAGTATGTTATTTGCCAGTGCCTTTCTTGTGGACACTAAGTAGTACCGCTTTTTTATTAGGGTTCAGCCCGTCAGTGAAATATAGAAAATTTCTGCGTAATTGTTAGGAGACCCTGTGATGCCGGGTCTAGCTACAATCCATGCTGCATTTGTTTTCTTACACACTGTGTCCTTCCACTTGTCGACATTATCAAGGACATATGCGACAAGTATTGGGCCCTCAAGAATTCTTTAATTTAATCAAAGAAGAATAATCAAAGAATCAATTGCATTTATTCAGTTTAAGCACATAAAGAGCACTTATGAACGTCAAAAGATTTACATTTGTCAAAAATATTATAATTAATAAATCATTTGAAAATGGTCACTGAGTCACGTGCGAAGTTGGCACTTTGAAGAGTGTGCTAGATTGCCATGATACGCCTATCCGGCAAGGACTGCTGTCGGACCTACCAAACCCTGCACTAGAAAACCTGCATCAGAGACTCGTCTGTTTTATCACTCATGCCGATGAGTACGGAAAGTTGGCTCAACACCCTTTTTTTTTTATTGTGCGAAAAATCCACACTCATACCCCCCCACCGGAGCCGGTTGGGAAGGTTATGTCGGACTCGAACTGACTAAAACGCACGCCGTCTTTGGATCTTCATTTGCCGGAGGTGAGGTTGTAGCCAACATATCCCTCGCACCCCGGCAGACTCGGGGCCTTCTCTTCGAGATGACCCCCGTCGGGTGTAGGGACCACGGTGTCCCCAACTAGCCCCCGGGTATGGGGAGGCGCATTTTGCGCCCCCTAAGGCTCAATTCACACCGGGACGGCAGCGGCCGGCAGTGATTGGGAGCGGGCGGCAGCGGCTGGGAGCGGCCGACAGCGTCGCGTAGATACCTAGCACGCACGCAGGGAGCGGACAGCCGCTCGCGGCCGCGCGGTAATTCGCGGCGTCGCGGGCGGCCACGCGTCCTTTTCGTACTTTTCAAACGATACTAATATTTATTGACATGAAGATAAAGTTTAAAATCGTTTCACACTGAAAGTGCTCGTCGCGTCGCTGCCGGCCGCTGCCGTCCCGGTGTGAATTGAGCCAAAAGAGCTGATTACAAATATTATTATAAAGTCATACTTACATAGGAAGAGGTGATTTACCCACAAAATGTTGAACCTGCCTACCTATCAGCTCCCGGATCGGCGCGTGCGGTTCATGCACGACGACCACATACAACCTAGATACTTACGACTTTTTTACGTTACAGATAAAAATTTCAATGCACAGATTCAAACTTTTTTTTTATAATATCACACCTCCCCCGAAGGGGTAGGCAGAGGTGCTAGCACCCACATTTCGCCAGTGTATATTTTGGTCCCAATGTAATAAGTGGCGAGCCTATTGCCATTAACCGGGTACTTATAAACCTGCGATAAATACACACATAACTTCGAAAAGCATCGCAGTCATTGGTGTGTGCCATGGTAAAGCTAGGATCGAACCCGACACCTCGTCTCAGCAGTCCACCACCCATACCACTAGGCTACCGCGGTTACGTAATAGATAATAGTAATAATTTCAATACACAGACATTTGAATCTAGATATATTAATTGCATTCAATAAAAAAATTAAATTATTTTCGATATTTGAATTCATATTTCGATAGTAAAACGACAATAGAGATGATTATTTTATTACAAGAATAATTGTTTCTCATGACAGACAAAATTTTAAAAAATGTATAATAACGGTATGTCATCATATACTTCCAGATCTAACGACTTTAACATGGCGGGGAAAATCCGTGTCTCTTCGTCCAATGATAAAGTAGAAAATCTGCATCCTGTGGTTTTAAAAAGCTTCTCCATAGGCTGATATCATCCCGGCTTCCTCACTTAACCCAGCGTACAGTGGCAGCATTTTTTCCTGGGCAAACAAATTATTAGAATAAATATAAAGTACCAAAAATATTACATACACACATATGCTCAAGTCTATTTCCTTTCGGAGTAGGCACATGTGAAATAACACATTTCACCAACTATTGTATTCGGTGCCGCGTAATAGGAGTTGAGCCTATTGCCATATTCAGGGTGTTATTGTTGACTTGAGCTACGCATCTGAGGCTGTATATAAACAGCCCTATCCTTAATCGCCTTGTACCACACCGCGTGGGAAGAGATATAGGGTTTCAAACACTCTACTCTGCCGGGAACCACTTAAAGAGTCGACCTTACGAACGAGGGGTTCCATGAATCCATTTAAGGTTACAAGAGATAATTACCTACTAATATTCTTTTTATATTGTACTAGCTATTGTCACTAGTATTATTTAAATCGGTTCAGTAGGACTAGATATTACTTTAAAACTCCACTGACCTCTTTATAATAATAGTATAGATAACATGAAATATTTCATCATACCTAATAGGATTTTATTAATGCCTATTTGCCCCCTAAATGGTATCTATCACAAACAACTCAATTACTTATGATGATTAAATCAACCAATTAGTCTCTGGTCATACCTCTCCCAATGTTGGGAATCTTTGGCTAATTGTTTTCACGCAGACCAGACGGGTTAGAGTTTTATTTCGAGTTTTCCATCTCGCGCATTATGAGATGCGAGTGGTGACATTTTCTCTCCACAACTGATAATAAACAATAAACTTTATTATAATGTAACAGGCACCATTTTAATGTATTACATCCATTCTCAATTACTGTTTTACTTCGTAAGTATATTATGACCTACATGGGCAGTTCTTTCTTAAGATTGTTGGAGGTCAAATTAGAGGTCGTTTATGTTCTGTCTCAGATGTTTGAATGACAAGCGTATGATTAAGAAAACAAACAAAACAAACATTGGTGTGTGTGCACGGAATGTGTACGATTTATTTAATTTTATGGTTGTTAAATGACACATACGTTTAAACAAAATAAATAGTCGTAATCGTGAGTACAAAAGATCTTGCGGGTGACGAATGAAGCCGCCGGTCACCCTAGCATAAGCAGGCTTCGGCGACGCCAAAAAGCGTGCCTCCTCATACCTGGGGGCTAGATGAAGACACCGTGTTTCTCGCATGGGAAAGAGATCATCTCAAAAGAGATAGCCCAGGAGAGATATGTCTTGTAGGTATTATCTCACCTCCGGCAATCAAAGACCCAAAGAGAGCGTGCGTTTTAGTTGGTTCGCATCCAATATCATAAACAGTGGTAACCCCCTACGGTTATTTTGCGCACGGAAAAAATAGTACAAAAAGATCTTAGCCTGATAAGAGGATGATGAAATATTCACGAACATAACTCAAGTAGGTACAGGTTTTCTTGTAGTCGTTGTAGGATCAGATGGCAATCGCTGTCGTAAAAATTAAGATAACCAAGGTTTGACAGAGTTCGAGTCCGTAAGGAAAAGAAATGAGAGTGGACTTTGACATATGGGCACGATTTGTGGACCTAAAATAATCTGAAAATGCATTTAATACGTGCAGTAGATAAATACACGTTTTGGGGCTGTCTTTTGAGGTTAGCACGGAGTGCGACTATGGTGAACGAACTCAAATCTATCAATAATAGTTTATATCAAAACGGTCTGGGTCCCGATTCTATCATTTGTCACCACTGTGACTTTTTAAAATGCGATTTAATTTTAACTTTATTGCTAAGCTATTAAATTCATAACTAAATGGCATCGTGTAGAGTGAAGAAAACTATGTAACGAACCATTTTTTAATTAATTTTGAACTTCCAATCCATGTAATATAGCCATAAATTGAATGGCAGTCTTCGTGATCGCAGTGTTTTGACAACAGTTTAAAATTAGGAGAATCGGCGTCCTGTGGCAATACGTATAACAAAGTACAAGCTTTGATTGTAACGGAATTGCGTTTACTGTTGTAAAGTCCATGTGATATGAAAATGATTTATAGTCGCCGATGTTCGTCTTACTGACAAACATACAAGTCCAAAGACGAAAGTTCTGGGCCGTTACTACATCTCTTAAAAGTAATATTATTTCAATTTAACTTTTTTGAGAATATTAGCAACTTAAATTATTAATATTGGTGAAATCAGATTTTACAAAATATCTTCTAATATATAAAATTTCCATGTCACAATGTTAGTTACCGTACTCCTCCGAAACGGCTTTACCGATTTTTACCAAATTTTATATGCGTATTCAGTAGGTCTGTGAATCGGTTGCTATCTATTTTCCATACGCCTGAGTGATGAGGGTTGTTTACCCTTAAAATTTATAATGCAAAACAATGTTTACCGGGTCAGCTAGTAGTATCTAAAACACGACATCTATACCTAGATATATTTTTTTTTAATAGATCTATCAACCAGTTAACTAGACTCAGATTGATTGATGACGTTCTGGGGGCCGTGTAGTTACCGGCACATATCTTGGCCCCACAGTAACGTCCCAATGTACTCTTTATAATTTATGTAGTATACGTTTTTGGGTGCGCTTTGAAGATAACACGGGGAGCTACGGCGACGGATTCGTAAATTATTTCAAACCGTTATTTCTCTTACAAGTTGAGGTCAAAATATATGCCGACAACTATAACTAAGTAAGTAATAAACAAACAAATTGAGCGCCATGTGTCTGTAGGTTAATAACTTCAATAATGCGAGGTCGACTGCGCCGGCGCAACAGTGGAACGTGCGGATTTTTTATTAACTCTATCATCGCCTATGATACTTCCGTATGTGGTTGCATAAAAATACACTATCGAGTATAAAGGAAATCGTACAACTTTGTTGCTGTAACCTTAAAATACCTTAAAAATAAATGAAAGATAACTTTCAGAAAATATTACCTAATACAGGGTCTAAGGGGAACACTCTGGAAGCCGAAAGCACGTGGTACTCCTGGTACACAACATATTGGCATAATAAAATTACGACTTGAATTTTTTATACCATTTCACTAGCGTTATTCACGCGTCATTTATTTTTTGGCAGTACCTTTTTTATTGAATTACTAGCTGTTGCCCGCGGCTCCGCCCGCGTGGACTTCTGATCCCGTTCCCGCTGCTCCATGAGCATTTAGGGGTATGAAAAATAGATGTGGGCCGATTCTCAGACCTACTCAATATGCTCACAAAATTTCATGAGAATCGGTCAAGCCGTTTCGGAGGAGTATGGCAACGAAAACTGTGACACGAGAATTTTATGTATTAGATGAATTTGTTTTTATGTCCAGTAGTGGACTGTAATTGGCTAATTGATTGATTGAGTAATCCATGCACCGCGGTCACAGAAGAGTCATCGGAATAGACCAGAGAGGAAAAGACCTTTAGTGGTCCGATTTGATCTTAAGAACGGCACATGGTTCCTGAGTATAAATTCAAGTGAGAGGATCAGAGTTTGAAATCCTTTCATAGCATTTTTTTTTATACTACGTAGGTGGCAGACAAGCACACGGCCCAACTGATGGAAAGCGGCCACCGTGGCCTATGAACGTGTGCAACACTAAGGGTGTCACACACGCGCTGCCCACCCTGAAGGGAAAGGGGGAGAGCTGGGAAGGGGTGGGGAGGCTAGGAAGGGGAGGGGAAGGAGGGGTATAGTGAGCTCTGGCTACCCTACTTACCGGCGGGAACACAACACGATGGTTATTATGACCGCGGTCTTCTGAAGGGCGGAGGTACTTCCCTAGTTGGACAGCTCATTTCGGACGGGAGATACCGTCGTGTCCTACCTCCGTTTCCGTCCGTACCATTTATATAAGTGGTATGAATAGACTTCAAACTCTAGGAAGAAGTCACCTATTTTGATTTAGGTTCATACCACATTACAGAGTTAATCTGCAATACCAACGGTCCAATCATTACAGGCATACAGTAGCTATTATAGATACGGTAGATTTTTATGACAGAACGGGACTTAATCGTGAATGAGTAATTATGAGTGTCCCCGGGTCTGCCGGGGTGCGAGAGATATGTCTTGTATAATCTCACCTCCGGCAATCGAGGATCCATGGACGGCGTGCGTTTTGGTCGGTTCGAGTCCGACATAATCACCTCCATCGGTTTTGGTGGGGGTGGTATCCGTGGGGATTTTGCGCACGATAAAAAAAAAAAAAAAAAAAAAAAAAAAAAAAAAAAGTAATTATGAGTGTAAACCGTATAAATTTAAATCAGCATACGGCAGATTTTATTGTATGAGAGACCTACAATATGGCTACACAACCTAATTAGCTTACGCGCGCCATGCGGTTTGTTTACCGATGGCTTTTCTCTACCAGAATAAAAGGTAAAGAAATAAGTTAAAAAAATAAGATAATATATTATACCTACGCGTTACATGGTGGAAATCTATTACAAGGTATTTGTTGGGGAAGGGAGGAGATATTTATATTTTATTTTTTATATTTTATATTAAGTATTTAAGAGACATTAAGTAGATCACGTTAGGTTTCTTTTTTTTATATGTTAGATTTTCCAACTTATTTATTTATTGTATTACAAGAAAATATAATTAAAAGAGGGAGGGGAATATTGCACATACGAGATCATATCTCCTAGGTAAAAAGATTTTTTACTTGCTTGCTATTTTCTAATAAATCTATAAAATAAGAAAAAAATATATTTCAAACAGAGAATTCGCGATCTATTTAATGTCTCTTAATTATTTAATGTAATTCTATTCGAAGAAATTCCGACAGTAGCAAAATAACGAAATATTTTATAGTTTCATTACGTTCACTTTTAAAGTTTCGCTGACCATATATAGCTTATATTTTTTCAAAAGCATTACTTTTTTTACAATAACCTCGGTAGCCGAGTGGTATGATATTGGACTGCTGAGATGACGCCTCGAGTTCGATCAAGGTGTTTCCATGGCACACACCAATGACTTTTCGATGCTTTTCGCAGTTATGTTTGTTTTATCGCAGGCTTATAAGTGCCCGGTTAATGGCAATAGGCTCGCCCCCTATTACATTGGGACCTAGAACTGGCGAAATGTGGGTGCCAGCACCTCTGCCTACCCCTTCAGAGACATAGGCGTGAATTTTTTTGAAATGATTTTTTTTTGTTACCTATATCTGCATTTAGGTATATCACCAGGGTTAGCCAAGCGGTAAGCGTAACCAATCATATTACGAAATAGGTAGACATGGTTTTGTTCTTACCAACCTTTTTACAGATTTGATTCAGAAGTTCTTCTCCTGTACCTTTTATATTCCTTGGACCTTCTGTAATATTAAAGGCATACATTATGATTAAATTATTTTAGTAATCATTAAACTGTTAAATGAAGTTAGTAAGTGAGGTGAATTTTTTCAATTTGTACTAATTAGTATTGGTGGATAAGAGATAGATAGAATAATGGTCCTATAATGTATATTTTAGGGGAGATACAAGCGTCATAAATACAACATAAAAATCACCCACAGACCCGATTCCTTTAAGCGGGACTGAAAAAGCATATAATATGAGGCATTCAAGCTATGCGCCACAACAAACACAGTAACACTGTACAAGTTTGTAATGGCGACCTCTTTCCTAAGACTGAAGAGCTTAACAAAAAAAACTGTCTCAATTTGAAATTCATTAAATTCAGGAAATCATCATTCCCTGAACCTTTTCCCAACTCAGTTGG
Source organism: Pelosia muscerda (assembly GCA_963691645.1). NCBI lineage: Eukaryota > Metazoa > Arthropoda > Insecta > Lepidoptera > Erebidae > Pelosia > Pelosia muscerda. Next base: position 5,550,119 of record OY829118.1, read on the forward strand.
GGTCGGCTTTCCAGTCTAACTGTGATGCAGCTGAACTTCGATATTTTGCGTGAAGCGACTGTCATCTGACCTCCACAACCAATGTTCCAATGAATAATGGCGATATCGAAGTTCCAAGCTAGACTTTTTGGACTTTTTAGAGCTCCAACTACCCGTAACGACTGCCTAGATGTTTGTATGGCAACCGGGACCGACCGACGGCTAAACGTGCTTCTCAGGAATCTCAAATAAATAAATAATAATAATAAATAAATATTCTAGGACAATCTACACAACGTCACCTAGACCCATGGTAAGCATAGCTTGTGTTACGGGTTCTAGAATGCGGATAAACATACTTAAATATTTTTTTTTGTAAATACATTCATATTATACATAGAAACACCCAGACCAGTGCAGATATTCATAATTCTTACACACAAATATTTGCACTGAGCGGGAATCGAACCCGCACCTCCTGCGCAGCAGTCGCGTTCACTACCGCCACGCCACGGAGGTATATAGCGACCACCACGGAAATATAAAGCAAAAAGTTAACAACACCGGTACTGTTACTATTTTGCAATTCGAACATCGCTAATCAAGTTCAACGTGCACTGCACATACCGAACGAGATGTCACAAGAACACTGTATCACGCGCAAGCGCACATGCTCGTTAAGATTTAATCACCACATACATTGCAGTGCAATAATGAATCAATTAATTATTAAATGTACACAAATAAAACTTTATTGGCACTAAATGATACATAATAATTATTAAATATAACATGGTATGTTGACAGGCGCTTGCACATAATGCATACCTTGCCCAAATCAGATAAATATATGATTACTTTAATTAATTGAAGCATATATCACATGTATTTTAATTTATTTAATGACATATAATTGTATCCCAACCAGATATTTTTTTGCACTTTACTACATATCATCATCATTCTCTAAGCCTATTCCTAACTCAGTTAGGATTGGCTTTTAGTCTAACTAAGGTAAGGTTGAACTTTGATATTTTCCGTGAAGCGACAACCATCGGACCTCCACAGCCAAATTAGAGATATCGAAGTTCTATAGTAAGGCTAGACGGACTTTTGAAGGCTCCAACTACCCGTAACAACTGCCATAGAATTTAGCTGGGACCGACGACGGCCTAATCTGTTGTCCGAGGTACGACCACACCAATGCAAGCTAGCTATAGCCAAGCTTCATTCATGGATACAAATATTTGCACTGAGCAGGAATCGAAACAGCGCCTCCAGCGTTTCAGTCGCGTTCTCTACCGCCACTCACGGTATTTATGTACAAAGTAAACATAATTATGCACCTACGTGCTCTATTTGGGGTATCTATTTCTATATCAAAAAATGTAAAAATATTTCGCCAAGAAACTGATTTCATATCATGTTTTATTTTTTATATCACTTAGGTGACAGTCAAGCACACGGCCCACCTGATGGGAATAGAAGGGGAGGGGCGGGGAACATCTTAACCAATATGATACTTTTGAATGTATTTATAAATATGGGTTACAATTAGAAAAAAACCTAATAAAAGGCAGTTAAGTTTGACACCATACAAAGGCGAATTAAACTTTGTAGGATTTCAGTTCCAAGAACAACGTGATTGCTCGTTCTAATTTAGAAACAAATTTAAAGGTGCCTCTTTCACAATTTAAAAATACAGATGTAGGTATGCCAACATCTGTCTCGGTAAAAATAAAAAATAAAATAAAATATAATCTTTATGTAACAACATATTACATAGGTACATTAATAATTTACAGAAATATTTCCAAGTCACAATTTCACTCAAGGTATATTGTTCATTTCGGTTATCACATTTATAACAATTTCCACACCAGACTTTTTCAAATTCTAAAGTTATTTGTTCTGTAAGTAAAGACCACGAAACGGAACTTACAAAACGTCAGTAATTATAGTCTGTATCGTGGAAATCATACATAATTTAGAGCTCTGAGCAACATTTACAAGTAAAGACTTATGACTTTGGTCTATTCATTCTATGTATTATATATTATGTATTTACAAAAAATAACTAAGTAGCTATGTTCGTATGCGCACGTTCGTATCTTGATTATAATCCGCATTCTAGAATATATAGCGGTAGCCTAGTGGTATAGGTAATGGACTATTGAGACGAGGTCTCGGGTTCGATCCCAGGTTTACCAAGGCACACACCAATGACTTTTCGATGCTTTTCGGAGTGTATTTATCGCAGGTTTATAAGTGCCCGGTTAATGGCAATAGGGTCGCCACCTATTACACTGGGACCTAAACATAAACTGGCGTGAGTTTATGTATGTATTTATTATTAATGGACTCGTAAATTACATTTATAGGGCAAGTTAATAAAATGTATTCAATTTATTATTATAATCTCATAATAATGCCGGAATCATGAGGTGAGTTGCATAAGCATAATAACAACCACACGCCGTCTTTGGGTCTTTGGTTGCCGGAGGTGAGATAGTGGCCAACATATCCCTCAATCGACGACCTCCGTGGCGTGGCGGTAGTGAACGCGACTGCTACGCAGGAGGCGTGGGTTCGACTCAATGCAAATATTTGTGCACATGAATATGAATATTTGCATTGGTCTGGGTGTTTCTATGTATAATATGTATGTATTTACAAAAGAAAAGTACCTAAGTATGTTTATTAGCATTCTAGAACCCATAATACAGGCTAGTTAAACTATGCTTACCATGGGTCTAGGTGGCGTTGTTTAGATTGTCCTAGAATATTTATTATTATTATTATTTATCCCCAACAGACCTGGGGACTTTTATTTCAGGATGGCTCCCTTGATATATGGTTTTGATAAACCTTATTGTGAACAATAACAGATAAATAAGTTTCTCATAAAACGGATACAGGAATCATTTTTTAAAGTTTTCATCATACACAACATAAACGACCTTGTTGTGACGGTAGAGCTACTACAACAGGGGTCGCGGGTTCGACGCCCGCTCAGTGTAAATATTTGTATACAGAAGTGTGTAATATATTTATACTGGTTTAGGAAGTTATATATGAATTCGTAAATTTTGTAAATACCTACTACTTAACAAAAATAAATGTGTGTCATATCAGTGTTCTAGAACAAATATAACAGGTATGGTTAGTCAGGGCAAGACAGCACTTTTTTATTGTGCGAAAAATCCCTACGGGTACCTCCCCCGCTGGAGCTGGTTGGGGAGGTTATGTCGGACTACGCCATTTTTGGGTCTTTAGTTGCCGGAGTTAAGATAGTAGACAACACATCCCTCGCACCCCAACAGACTCGGGGCCCTCTCTTTTGAGATGATCCCCTTCGGGTGTAAAGACCACGATGTTCCCGTTTAGCCCCCGGGTATGGGGAATTGTAGTTTACGCCGTCCGTCCTCGCGGCCTGCTTCTGCTAGGGTGACAGGCGGCTCCACCCGTCACTCCCAGGCCCGCGCTCATGGAGGACGAAGGTCATTCTGCAACCAGGGCCAGACAGCAATGCATAGTTTGTTCCACAATATTTAAAATCTCCGCTTTGAAGACAGTCCAATTTTGTAATCCACTAGTATGAGAAGTCCTTAAAATTCAGTTGGCGAGTGTGACGCCTCTGGTATTATAAATGTCCATAGACCACCGTAACTGCTTGGGTCGTGTACTTGTCTGCCACCTAACTAGTGCAAAATAGAAGCCTGACAAAGTACCCTCTTGACGGTAACATGCTCGTCCCCTATTACATGAGACCGAAAATCATAGTTGGTGATTGGTGAAATGTAGGTATTAATACACCTCTGCCAGCCTCTTTGGATTTTTACAGGCGCAAATATGGATATGTTACATAATATCAAATATTGATAATTAGTAGAAAAAACAGCAACCACGCTACTATTATATAAAGGTGAAATAATGTACTTGTACTATTATTATTATTTTTATTTCCCTACGTCGTAATAATAATGTCCCAATACGTAATAGGAGGCGTTTTATTTCACATATAGTGGGTGTATGTCATATCGAGTTGCACATTCGGAATATCACACAACATGTGCTATCGTTTTACAAGAATCCCAATGCGATGCGTATTTTTCACCAAAAAGCTCAGAAAATAATAATGATTAATCAACAAATATTTGATAATGAAGTTACGTGTACAGCACAATAATAAACACAATGATATTTGTTATCTGTGTTATAGACGCAGTATTACTGTAGTACTGATTTGATGAAAATATCTAAGTATGTTTATCTGCATTCTAGAAACCATAACACAAGCTAGTTAAGCTATGCTTAAAATGGGTCTAGGAAGCGTTGTGTAGATTGATTTATTATTTATTTCTTGTCTGATTTTCTTCATGTCATGTGTTTTTTCATTGTGAAATGCTAAAGGCGTGGCCAAAATTCGTATGGGGTCCCGGGTATGGTGGGGTGCGAGGGATGTGTTGGTTACTATCTCACCTCCGGCAACTAAAGACCCAAATATGGCGTGCGTTGTTGTCAGTTAGAATCCGACATAACCTATCTCACCGACTCCGGCCAGATTAGTATCCTTGGGGATATTAGGCAGAGAAAGAAACAGGTACACCAAAGATTAACTAAAGAGTATATTGTACAATAAATATTAATTATAGACGGAATAATTGAGGAGGTCTCTTTCTTTTTATTATATTGGATTGAGAAATATTTTATTTATACCGAAAAACAATTACTAGTATCGTCACATTTTCATCACCTAGCCTCCTTTCTTGGGCCATTGTGCGTGAGCCAAAAAAATAAAAAATATCTTTCTCGTATGTGGTGTCATGTGAAATTTTCACATAAAACTTGATCATAATCAAATATTAAAGCATGCGTGAATAACTCAGAATGAAAGTACCGCGGTAGCCTAGTGATTTGGGTAATGGGCTGCTGAGACGAGGTCTCGGGTTCGATCCCAGGTTTTACCATGGCACACACCAATGACTTCGAAGTTATGTGTGTATTTATCGCAGTTTTATAAGTGCCCTGTTAATGGCAATAGGCTTCGCCACCTATTACATTGGGACCTAAACATAAACTGGCGAAATGTGGGTGCTAGCACCTCTGCCTTCCCCTTTCGGGGAAAGAGGCGTGAGTTTATGATATGTTATGTTATTAAAATAACAATTAACCATAGAAAAATGTCCGTGCTATTAACAGTACTTACGATTAAATCACTACATAGTATAAAATAAAGTCGCGTTTTCTGTCCCTATTTTTCTTGTCCCTTTGTATGCTTAAATCTTTAGAACTAGGCAACGGATTTTGATGCGGTTTCAATAGATAGAATGGTTAAAGAGGAAAGTTTATATGTATATAACATCATGCTACGACTAACAGGTGCGGAGCAGGAATGAAAAGTGTTGCAAAAACGGGGTGACGCAGACTTAGTCGCGCGGGTCAGCTAGTAGTTGATAAAACGTGATTGGTGTTGTAATTAAATTGTTCTCACGATAACGTATTATAACAACAGTTACTCATTCATGTACTACAGTCCTTATTAAATAATTACTTATTTTCTTTGTATTATTTTAATTCGTGTGAACTCATCTCATACACAAGCATTTCAGATTAAAAACTACGCACATCTGAAAACCCGACATTGACAAACAGATTAGAATGCATATTTACTGCTAAATCTATCGGGATATTTACCATGTTTGTTGATTTCGTTGAGTAACCGATATTTCGGCGCTGTTGCAAGCGCCATGATCACGGTGTACTGACGACCGCCGAGTTAGTTCTTATTACATACATACATACATACACACATAGATAAAATCACGCCTGTTTCCCGTAGGGGTAGGCAGAGATCACGGATCTCCTTTTGCTACGATCCCGACATACTACTTTCGCTTCATTCCCTCTCATTACCTTTTTCATGCATGCTCGTCGGTTTAGGGTACTCCAGACCTGCCCCTTTTCTAACATTTCCCCGATTTGGTTCTTATTGACTCAACGAAATCAACAAACATGGTAAATATCCCGATAGATTAAACAGTAAATATGTAAATGACCATGTCAATCTAAAATCATAGATTAGAATTCACCTCTTAGCTGCCTATAATATTTTTGCAATACAGAAACCCAATTCTGTAATACTTCGTTTTAAAAAATATGATTTCAAGTAATTTCTTTTTTAAATATAGACCATGTCAAATGACATAACCTCACTAAAAATAAGCTAGGAAGAGTAAGTAGGTTACAAAAAAAACGTACGCATGATCTGTCGAAAGAAACCCAACTCACGTTTTCATGAGATTAGTCAATCTTCATAATCACTCCTAGATTATTTTTATCATATTATTTTTTGAGTTTTGGATTTATCTTTTTAAGTTTCTTGAATTTTTTAATTACGCGTTTTCAAAATGTAACTTTACTATATCAGTCCCCTAATCAGTGTCCGTAGCACGAAATACTATAGAATTCGTAAAGTAAACGTATCGAAAGAACGGAGCATTACGATTGGCGGACTTTGCACACACGCTCTTTCACAGTGGGTAGACTGCCAATCGCAAGGCTTGATTTTTTCGATACCTTAACATTACGAATTCGATAGTGTTTCGTGCTAAGGGCACAGAAGAGTGAACTTGGCTTAGAAAGAGTTCATCGCATCGTAATGTGAATACACCAGTAATCACTTTTCAATTTGTAAAAAAAAAAGATTAATATTGTAATTCGACATCGTGACGCACATACAACGTAAACGTATTAGGTATTTAGAAGTACAGTCCGAAACAAAAAAAAAGCTTAATACGTTTGAATTTTCTCTTTTTTATACAAGCACTAGCGACCCGCCCCGGCTTCGCACGGGTGCAATGCTGATACTAAATACACTACAAACTGTGAACGTTGCGTTGTTATAAATTATAGTTTGTAAAACTAAAAAAACGTTTTTAAAATTGATTTACTTAATTAAAAATACCTACTAAAAATAAAACTGTAGTAGTTACGCTGCGCCCGCCGCGCCATGACCGCGGCAGGCCGGTATTTAATTGCCGCAAATGCTACGTCCCGCAATTTTTTAATCTGTAATTATCTTCGAAAATATTTATTTAAATCATATGCTGTAAAGGGCCATATAGGTTAATATTAAATCAACAATGTATTCAAGGTATTTAATTGTAAGGATGAATGCTATATATTGGTTAAAATCGCTAGGAAAGTTAGCCATTATTTGTCGTAGAAAGTAAATGACAAAAAATGTTATTGTGGGGTATCCATAAGAGATAGACATATACCATCGCGGACTTTTTTGTTGATCTTTTCAATGTGTACAATACTTAGTAAATTATTTTGATACATCTTGTAGGGTTCAGCCAGTGTTTGCAATGTAAACGATAAAAATGTAATTATTTACGACATCACATTAGAAACCTTAAAAATAACAGTATTTCTCCACTATTTATTGGATGCTATTATACATATAAACCTTCCTCTTGAACCAATCTAACTATTAAAAAAAACCGCATCTAAATCCGTTGTGTAGTTTTAAAGATTTAAGCGTACAAAGGGACAAGAAAAATAGGGACAGAAAACGCGACTTTGTTTTATACTATGTAGTGATTAATCACAAAGTTCTCATAACTTCTACTTAGAAAACGACTTATTTTGACTTGTGTCAAAATTTCCTCAATTTCACCCATAATGGGACAAAATAGTTTTCTCATCCTTAACTGGTGGATGACTTAGAAGTCCCTTAATAGATTAGGATACCAGGTTAGCTGGTTCTGGACTGTTCTGGCCGATTCAGGGCTGTGACTAAGGCGCATCTCTACAAAAAATGACTTATCTCGTGTACGTGTAGTGTCCGCTATCCCTAACCGCGGTGGCCTAGTGGTAATGGACTGCTGAGACGAGGTCTCGGGTTCGATCTCAGGTTTTACCATGGCACTCACCAATGACTGGCATGGCACTACCATACAATATACAATATAATTAACTATCAACTAAGTATCACATTGGACTATATATAGATCTAGCTGATGCCCACGGCTTCGCCCGCGTGGAATTTTGTTCCCGTTCCCGCAACCCTTGGGAACCTTTTCCCGGGATAAAAAGTAGCCTATGTGTTATTCCAGGTTCTAATCTACCCCTGTACCAAATTTCAACCAAATCAGTCCAGCCGTTTATGCGTGAAAGAGGAACAAACATCCATCCATCCAAACAAACTTTCGCCTTTATAATATTACTAGTAGGATTAATTCATATTCGTATTTCATATTATCATATTTTTGCCAGATGCATGCAGTAATGTCACTCAATATGACAGTATTACAAGAATTACCATCAATTAATTAGATAAAATATTTATTTCATGTCTGAATTTTAAAATATTTAAAATTCTAAAAGGCCGTCATTTTCACATTCAACATTATTTTGAATTTGCTCTTTATAGGTAGGTTGGGTTACTGCTCTCCTAAATAGGCTAATTTATTACTAAAAATAATGTATTCATAAAATAAACTTTTAATTTAAATCGGAAACAATTTCTTGAAAAGGTTGATATGACGATAGGAATCAATTACGTAAAATATCTTATCCAAATATATGCGTATTACGTCAGTATTCGACACAATGCGTATGCGCACCATACAAGCGTCATTATCAGTTCCAAAACATACAAAAACGTATTTTAAGCTCTAGTGAACAAGGTTCATTTTCAAATGATTTTGCTTTTATACATGACAGTCATAATTGCGGTACAAAAGAGCAATAAAATCAATACGGATGAGATATATTTCATTTAACAATTTATGAGACAAATTGTGTTCCGGTCTCTATATAGCAGAAGGAGTAGGCAGAGATATATTGATCACCCACGACAGAGATATTTTAACGTCAGTTCTGGTGACCCTAAGTTAACCACCGCTCCTCAGTCGCTAGTGGAGAAGAAAAGGCGCAAAAAATTCGTCATGTGGATGAATTTACATTCGTCTATTCCTTCCAAAAAAGAATCTGTTTTCCTGACTAGTAGTTGCTGATAAGGGGTCTTCTTCTTCTGTCGAATCGATGGCATTTTTGAGTTGCCGTCGTGGTGTAGTAATTTGTTTCACGGCAGCGCCGCTACTCACGGAGAGGGCCCGAGCATAGGTTTCGCTCTTCGGGAAGGCCCTCCGTCCCCTCCGATAGTTGTACACTATCCGCCCTATAAAGGGTTATAGGGCGTATAGTGTACAAGGCTCTATCAACCGCATCGGGGCCATCGGTACACCTGCTAAGCATAGATGACGATCTAGCGCAGGCTTTGAATGGACAATGTCAGAGAGAAGACGCTTCCGCAAAAGCTGACAAATCAATTAAAAGCATAAGCAGGTCTCGAGCTCCAAAGTGCAAGCTTTGGATGCAACAGGGAAATGTTTATGAGGATGATAAAATACAAATTACCAGAAAGATTCAGAAACTTCGAAATTGAACTCGAGTCGCCATGCTCACTAATTGCTCTAAAAACGGCTGCAGCAGCAACAAATATAATTATCAAATTAACATTTAAATTTACAAATATAGATCGGAAAAAGTAAATGCTTCGACGAGATTTCGAACCCGCGATCTTTCACTAATACGAAGCCCCATAATAAATAGAATATAATTATTTTCTGTTTATTAAGAGGGCCACATACTTAAGCAGCAAATCCTTTCCACCAAAACCTACATTTGCGCAACAAAGGCTTCTTGACTTTGACATTTTTCTTGACAATGTGTGCAGCAAATACTGATATGGTGTGTGGCCTCCCTTAGAACACAAAACTGTGCTTGTGCGTCATCTCTGACGTCATTCAAAACTACGAAGATACATTGTATATTGATGCTCCAGGTAGACTGATATATTTGATTATTACGTGAAGCTTTTTGACAAGCCCAAATAGACCGGCTCATCTAGCAAATCTCTCCATAGTAGCAGTGAAATTTGTGGAAACATTTTTGTGGGCGCATTGTCGAAATACTGGATACAGACTTTATTTTTTTGTTGATACACATTCCACTATTTTTCTTGTACAGTGCGTGATAATAGAATTAAACGAATGGAGACCCACCATGATTTTTGATCCGATGATTCAACCTACAGTCCCACAGTCCCGGGTTTATTAAGCGGGGCGTGAAAAAACTTCTGATGAGGCCGTCAAGCTGAGCACCACCATTGTAGTACTGTACGTGTTTGCAATGATGACCCTCTTTCATGAGACTTTGCCTTCAGTTTAACATCAGGCGAGGTGAAGTCAAACTGGCCCGCAAAGGCGCAGTACGGGCCCGTCTTCTGGTTAGGTAATATCTAGATACATAATTATTTATCTCGCGGGAGTCTCTAATACAGAAGGAGGGCTAGCCTCGTCTCTCTGACCCGCTCCTCCGTTGCCTTCCACGACTCCCTCAAAGATGTATAGAAGAATTTAGAATGCACAAAACGTGTCCATGTAGCTCCGTTGAACAGAGCATTCCCCCTGGTTGCGGGTTCAATTCCTGTCTTGGTCTAAATAGACTCAGCATACTAAATGCTTTAAATTTCATGGAATTTAACGAATGCTATTTTAATTGTAAATTATATTTGAATAATTTGATTATTAAAACGTCAGTTGATTGACAACTGTGATAATTTGTCGAGGCATATAAGAACTCTTGTATACCGGACATGATATTTAAGTGTAATTAAATAATTTATACCTCCTTTGTGAACATGGCAACTGAACAGACGATGATTAATCACTATTATCAAGGGTGTCTACCTATTCAATCATCTTCATAAATTGCCAGGTTGACTAAAAGGCCGAATCCAGCATGTAGAATAAGCTATAAAAAATATGATTCAGGTCCTCGTTCATAATATTAGGTCTCCTTATTTCGAAAATTCTAATTTCCATACACTTAACAGACTTCCATACAGCTGCTGATCAAACAAAAAAATTGGTACTAAACAAAGAAAAGCCGATAAACTTGTACATTTGTTTACAATCAAGAAAAACGATACAATTTTATTTTACTTAAACATCAAGTTTACTTAACTTAAGGGGGTGCGAAAAAGCATATGATGAGGCCATCAACCCTCTTTCCTGAGACTTTGCCTACAGCTTACCACCAAGCATGGTGAAGTCAAATTGAAATCGTATCCAAGTATCCAAAAATTAAAAAAAAATATGTTGCAGATTAAAACTAGCACCTCGGGTAATCCAAGTGAAGTATTAACCAAACGTACCTTTATGACCAGAAGACCAGATGGCCGTTGGAGCCGTGGAGATCACGTCAATACGTGGCCTCCATTCTAGAACCTTTACTTTACCTTACTTTACTTTACAATCTCGTAGGGGGGCGTTCCACTCCTCGTCTACCAGTGTAGACGAGGCTTGGGACGGCCTTCTTGCGAGATGGACAGACGACATAGTCAAAGTCGTGATTGAATCCAAACTGCCTTCAACCGGTCAGATTGGATGTCGACGTGGGAGGTCTATGTTCCGCAGTGGACGTCCTATATGATCAACTTTTGTTTTTGTACAAATGGATTGGTTCTTAAAGCCGTGGTAGCCTAGTGGTATGGGTAATGGACGAGGTCTCGGGTTCGATCACAGGTTTTCCATGGCACACACCAATGACTTTTCAATGCTTTTCGAAGTTATGTGTGTATTTATCGCAGGTTTATAAGGGCCCGGTTAATGGCTATAGGCTCGCCACCTTACTAACGGCTTACATTGGGACTTAAACATATAAACTGGCGAACTGTGGGTGCTAGCACCTCTGCCTACCCGTTTGGAGATATAGACGTGAGTTTATGTTATGTTATGGATTGATATTATAGATAGTAGTAATTGCTATAAATACCATCGAAATCAAGGCGAAAAGAGATAGCTAAACCATTAACCATAGAATGTTGACTCGCATCCGGCTGTTTCGTCTGTAACAGTGCCAAAAGCGTGTCATTACACTGTTTATTCGTAACTACTATCTCAGTACATTATAAATGTGAAAGTTTATTGGATGTATGGATGTTTATTACTCAAACATGTAGAATCTGCTAAACGGATAAAGTTAAATTTGGCACTGCGATAGATGGATGTAGTATGGAATAATCAATGAATTCATAGTACTAAATTAACTGTTCAGAACAATAAAAATGGTATTGATATAAAACCACTACTTGATCAACATTATACATAACAATGCAGCGACTTTTTATTACTGAGAGATGATATTACAATCACAGAACTGAAAAGAACTAGTAGAAATGTGTTTCTACAAATAAGTAGGGCAATTGATACACATAATATTATGTATCCAACCAATAAAAACAATTTTTGTTGGCAAATGTTATGTTTTGATTTTGAAACCTTATAATCAGTTGGACTGAAGATGACTCGTATATAGGTGGAAATGTGATGAGCTTTTACTCAAATTGCATTGCGATTCCTTCCTCCTTTGGTAAGAAATCTTTTTTTATTTTCTAATCAATATTATTATATATTTATTTTATAATCAATTAGTAATGTTTTACTACTGCCATCGTTAGTATTGTCGAACCATGGCTGCGTGGTAGGTGCAATAATTTTCTTAAAATCAGTTAGTTCAGTAGATATATCCACATAAAAATTATTGACTATTGGCATTATTGTCAGGGTATTTCCTATACATTTAATGTACTTGTTTTTGGATGAGAAAAATGGAAAATCACTTCAATTTGTCAATAAACTAAAGTATCTAAGTAAACCCGCTTCCAAGAATGTTAAAGTATCGGCAAATCAAGTAAATTAATTTTATTAATATCACGATATAGTTATTCTTGTTGTAGTACTATAAATAAATTTAAAACCGGTTTGATACCGTAATATTTTTATCAAATTCACACCTGTTTTTATATTTATTTATAGCACTAGCTTGGGGCCACGCCATCAAAACATGGAGTTAGATTAAAGTTTTTCTGAAATAAACATCAAAGTTATAATATTAGCAAACGGGCAGAGAAAGTCTTGTCAAAATCAGTCCGGTCGTTTCGAAGATTAACGTAATAGCATTTTGCCCGCAACAAATATCCAACCTCATGATTCGACATCCCTGAAGCAGTATCTTTACATAGTATAAAACAAAGTCGCGTGCTCTTTCCCTATTGTTCATGTCCTATATCTATTTGTATGTTTAAATCCTTTAAACCACGCAACGGATTTTGATGTGGTTTTTTAATAGATAGAATGATTAAAGAGGAAGGTTTATATATATAACATCATGCTACGACCAACAGGTGTGAAGCAGGAATGAAAAATGTTGCAAAAACGGGGTGACGCAGACGAAGTCGCGCGGGTCAGCTAGTGCAATATAAATTAATAAACCATTCAAAGTCTAATAAAGAAAAATTGCTCTACATCGGTCTAAGAATTTACGGTAGTTAATTTAATTTATTACCTATACAGATAATATTAACGTTATATAACAGGATAGAATGTCGGTGATAACAGCAAAAAAAATGTGTTAATGACGCTGTTTTAAGTCAATGAACTTCGAAAATAATCAATGTGTAAGGTAATTGGCCTAAATAGAATAAAATTTAAATAAAGAATTAGTTACTAGTAGTAGTCGCCACAAATCTAGTCGGCACTGCTGTGAAGAAGCCTATCTTGATCATTGATGTTCAAATCATAAAGTAATTCGTAGACGAACACAGGGTGAAGTGATTATGTATCTTTACACAAAACCTAGGCGTGAGAAAGTGACAGAGTGTATGGATCGTGCAACGTTTAAACAATAGCATTAGTCCTATCCTAATACTTTCAACGGTTTTAAGATTCAAAATTTATACACTTTCGAATATAGAACAGTTCCAAATTCAAAATTGCCGGGAAATATAAAAACGACAGATTTCAGTGACGTCATTGTTTTTACACTAAAGGCTCTGCCATTGATATTTTAAACATTGGTAACGCAGTAATGAAGGAGTGTACGGGTATATAATATGCTAGTAATGTTAATATCTATAGTTCAAACTATCCATATCCATGGCTTTTTTTTTTTTTATCGTGCGAAAAATCCCCACGGAAACCCCCCCACCGGAGCCGGTTGGGAAGGTTATGTCAGACTCGAACCGACTAAAACGCACGCCGTCTTTGGATCTTCATTTGCCGGAGGTGAGGTTGTAGCCAACATATCCCTCGCACCCCGGCAGACCCGGGGCCTTCTCTTCGAGATGACCCCCGTTGGGTGTAGGGACCACGGTGTCCTCAACTAGCCCCCGGGTATGGGGAGGCGCATTTTGCGCCGCCGCCGCGGCCTGCTTCTGCTAAAGTGACAGGCGGCTCCACCCGTCACCCCCAGGCCCGCGCTCATGGAGGACGGAGGTCATTCTGCGACCTCCGACAAACTATCCATGGCTAAATTGACTTTAACTAGGATGGTTATCTCTAGTAGTTTAGAATAAAAATTATGTCGCAGTTGATGACGTTGGAATTAATACTTATCTTCTGTTTGTGTTTGTGTGTGTGTGTGTGTGTATGCTTAAAAAAATATTAATTTAAAAATATTATAGCCGTAAGTACTTTGAATTTTTTCATCATTCATCGAACCAACAGTAATATTGATACTATAGAAATGTGACATCATCTCTCGTGACCATGAAGCAAGCCAAAGAAAGTTTTCCTAAGAACTACTTCCTTACAATCCACCAACAAAGAATAAATAAACAGATGCATTTCAACTGTTGTGCCTATAAAAGGTTTTGTCAGCTTTTGTACAGCCTAATTAAGGTCATCGAAGTTACTCGTGCCCTGCGAATTGTAACGATTTTTTATTATAATTATAATTACAACACAAGTGAAGCGTAAATTAAATTTACTTTTTCTGTGGTTCAACTATCATTGAATCTTGTTAGCGTAACGCCTAGAGAATTCGGTACCAGCTGCATCTGAAGGTCAGTTCGCCATTTTTTTTCTTATATATAAATTAGATAAATCTATTCTATTAAACAATTGTTAATTATATTAGTTGCGTCTGGTTTTTTGAAAATAAAATACTTCCTTTTATATAAAATTTTTACTTGTCTGTGTGTTCATAACATACACTCAAGCCTGTATCCCTGAAGGGGTAGGCAGAGGTGCTAGCACCCACATATTCTCGCCAGTTTATGTTTAGGTCCTACTGTAATAGGTGGCGAGCATATTGCCATTAACATGTCACTTTTAAACCTGCGATAAATACACACGTAACTTCGAAAAGCATCGAAGTCATTAGTGTGTGCCATGGTAAAACCTGGGATCGAACCCGAGACCTCGTCTCAGCGTTTATTGCCCATACCACTAGGCTACCACGACAAAGACTGTGTGTTCAATATGGGCATAACTAGATGGCGTTATGCGATTTTTTATTATCAATGGTCTTGTATTTTTATTAGCAGCTGGTAGATAGCGGATTAATCATCAATTCACATTATCACTCAGATTCGTTCATTCATGACACGTGGCTCGCTGTTTCATTGTTTTATCTCAGTTCCCAGAGTTTGCCCCACTTTTACCATTGCGTCATATTTTTTAATTGTTGTTTGTGTATCTGTATTTCCGTGTTATTAGATGAAACCTCTTCTTACATTAGTCAAGTAGCTATTTTTTATCGTGCGCGAAATTCCCATTGATATCACCACTGCCTGAGCCGGTAGTTTAGTTATGTCGGACTTGAAGCGAATAAACGCGTACTGTCATTTGATTCTTGATTGCCAGAGGTGAGATAATAACAAGACACATCTCTTGTTCTCTCTCTCGGGGTACATCTCCTTTTGAATGGCACCATTCGGGTGTGGGGCCTACTGAATGGTGGTCCTATTTAGGACTCGAATATGGGGAGGCGTCCGTCGCCGCGATATCGGTTAAGGAATCTCTCAAATGTATGACGCGGACGAAACTGGAGTACGAGGTTCGAGTTGCATTTCCATAATAGGCGACTGAAGTCTCGTCACTTTCTTCTTCTTCTGTCTAATCGACGGTATTTTGAAGTTGCCATCGTTGTGTAGTAATTTGTTTCACGGGAGCGGCTCTTCTCCCGGAGAGGGCACGAGCATAGGTTTCGCTCTTCGAGAAGGCCTACTACGTCCCCTCCTCTTTCTAGTTTCTTAATAAAAGAAGGACCTAGGTTCTGAATGTGGTTGTACAGGCTATGAAATATATAATTGCTGTATATTTGGAGTCTATTGGAGTAAATTGCGACTTTTCACCATAAATTCATTTAGAGTAACCCTGTGCAGTTTTAACCTTAAGCTCTCACAGCCAGACGCCAAAACTACTTTCGATTCTCAATACATTAAACGTACATTTTTCACAAATAATAGTTGCCCATTATCTAGAGTGAAATATTTACGTCTTTACGTTTAAACACATCAGGATATTTACAAAATTAGATGTGGATACGTAGATGAGCTATTTTTAGAATGTGTATAAAATGAGATCTAAATATAGTTCTGTGAGATTATGCTGCACTAACACATAGACATTTAGTGCTAATAAATGTCTTAGGCCATGTCTCGTGTACAGCAGTGGCGAGGCGGATATGTTAGTAGAAGCGGCTTGGCTGTACTGTGGATTCTAAAAGTTCCTGGCCACCTTTTTTTTTACGTGCGCAAAATCCACGCGGTTACCAATCCCACCGGAGCCCATAAGAGAGGTTATGTCGGACCAAAACCGACTAAAACGCACGCCACATTTGGGTCTTTAGTTGCCGGAGGTGAGATAGTAGCGAACATATCCCTTGCACCCCGGCATACCCGAGGTCCTCTCTTTCGAGAAGGCCCCCTTCGGGTGTAGAGACCACGGTGTTCGCCTCCGGTTATGGGGGAGTTCCTAGCCCAGCCTTAGTGTAATTTAAACAAAAGTAACATTTATAGTGATAGATAAAATAAAATATCGATATCTTTATAAGAAAATAAGTAAACTTTTGCAAGTAGTAGTCCAAACTTGATTACATTATTACGCAAATCTCTTATCCAGTAGCTCCTAAGATTCACTAGTAGTAGTGTAGTGGTGTAATTTGATACGAGTGTCATAATGGTCATTGATGAAGAAGGGTTACGGTGGGAAATCGTGGGAGTGACGTGTGGGAGTCACCGGTGTCTGTATTAGAATACTACAGAGAAGTGGCCAGTGGGAGCACTTTGTGGTTGCCACGACTAGCCCGTGTGCGGCGACCCTTAGACGCAGCGCGATCGCCTCCGTATCAGAGAAGAATTATGGCAAGGATGGAGAGTTGGTCGTCGTTTCGTAGAAAAGAATAGAATAGAATGTACACAAGACAACAACGATAGCCTGTCTAGTGATATAAGTATTATACAGATCTTTATATTGATTTTGGCAAGCAGAAAAGGTCACCAGTGTTCGACATGTATGTGTGTGTAACAATAACTCGTTTCCTCACTCACACACACCTACACACTTGCAAATTACAATTGATTCAAAACCATTCGTATTTATTTATCTTCAATCATCAGTTTACACTTTCTTCAATAATAAGAATAACTCATAAAATTCTTATTTCTACTATATGAACGTGGTTTTTGACATTATATTAGTAAGCCTTTGTGACCCCAGGGTTTACATATACGCTTTTGAAAAGTTTCAATATCGTAAGGTTTTGAGTTCGATTCCCAGTCGAATTTTACTTTTTGAACTTTTAATATTTGTATATCTTTATGTTAATTACTTACCTATTAAGGGAATGTTTAGGTAACATCACAAAAGTATCTTTATATTTTAGTTATAATTTTATAGCAACTTAAATCAGTAGTATTTTTATTATTACTGAGCGAGTATTGTTGCACACACATGATTGCATGAATGTTTCTCGTATGTATTGGAATTTATGCTACCCTCATTCTCATGATTAAAATAACATGATAAGTAATTTTAATTTTATCTGTCAACAATTGGATTCGTTGTGCTTTCCACACGGTTAATAACAACTTTTTTATTCATAAAAATTAATCAACAACTTACAACTATTATGAGAGCGCATATTATTACTTTGCATGAGTAAAATATTTCAATACATGAAATATCTCGAAAATTGAACATATCGGTAAGTAGTATTTTCTGCAATTTATTATTATGAAAGTTATTTGATTTTATAATCCTGAATAATCTATTATTTCTTCCAATACTAATAATGAACAAAAAAAATTGGTTGCCTGTAAAGTCGGTATACGGGCGAAAGTTTTACGTGACAACGACTTTGAGTGGTAAAATAATTTTAATGTGAATATTCATTCGTCGAGTGGAAGGGACGCGTGCCTCTCACTCGCTCTCATTGTGAGCGCATAACGTGAGCGGAGCGTAACGCAGTTTCTTGAAGTGTCACCCGGCAAGCCAATTTATAAGACGTTGTCACGTCAATATATAAGTAGATAAATTTTACAGAATTTTAACAAGGAATTTTATTACTTTATTTTCATTACAGATGGAAGCTGTGCAGCGGTGGGTGCGCCGATATGGCGATTTAGGCACCATAGACCGTCTTCAGCCTGGCCCCAAAACCTTTGCCTACACCGATGCGTGTTCTTTGCATAAAGAGGTGGTGGAAAAACATATAGGTAGAAAACCCCTTTATGTCCACCCGTGTTATGACCACCAAACACCATGTTACATTGCAAACAGTAAGGAACCATCTTCGGGCGGCTGGGATCAAATGTCGCAGACCGGCAAGAAAAATTTTGATGTCGGATCTTCATCGTCGAAGTAGGTTAAGTTTTGTCAGGGACTATTTAAATTTTGACTGGTGCAACAATATAGTAATATTTAGTGACGAAAAATGTTTTAAATCAGACAAGGATGGACGCAAAATTTTATGGGGAAAAGCAGTTGAGCGATATTGCCAAAAAATATTCTACCGTGCAGGTCTAGTGGTCATATTACTTTAGGGTACTGGGGTTGGATGTCCTCGATGGGTCCTGGTGGGTTGGTTGAAGTAGGTGCTCTTATTATTATTATCTATGTTTTATTACATTGTAAGTCTGTATTTTAGTGGTTTCAATTATACTTAGGTATATATACTCCGGTATAGATAACTTGGAATAATTAAAACCTATATACTTATACCTATATACCTATTATATACTATATACTTATACCTATATACTTATACCTATATACCTATTATATACTATATACTTATACCTATATACTTACTATCTAATATATAGGCAAATTTAAGCAAATAAATGACTATTATTACTATTTATAATAAAAGTTGGAATATGTTGCGCCATTTCTTCGCACTAGTGCCTAGGAACTAAAAGATGTAGGTAATTATGTGGCATCATTTTGAGAAATAAAGAAATTAAACTGTAAATAAGTGAGTGATGTTATTGTTAACGAAATGAGAAGTTATTACATTTTTGCATATAGTATAATTTCTAAACGTTAACATGGTGATTCACTACACTTTAGTTACTGAAAGTTAATTAGTTTACCTGCGTCCATACTTGTCTGATTTAAACATCCAGAAGGATAATATTGAATAACCTATTAATTATATAAAGAATGTTTAATGTATAAACCTAAACGTATTGCACTCGGCTACGACCGCTTGGATTTCAATTATCCCGCACAATAGTATATGACTATTCTTAGGTCTACTAAATAAATCTGTTTAACTGTTTAGAATTAGTTTAGTTACAAACATTGTGACTCGAGATTTTTTAGATAATTTCTTCTACGACACAACACAACTAAATTATTTATTTACTGAACAATTATATCATTGAAACAATGATGTTGTTTTATTTTCCATATTATTATTATTTTTGAGATTACGGAACACTTAGTATAAAAGTCGTGTTTGTGATATTAAAGAACCATACGGTTCTTTAATATCACAAACAAAATAAAGAACTAAAATAAAACTATTAATTAATCAAACCGCCTATATCAATTTAGCTGCGGTTCGAACTTGCAACCTTCGCATTGCCATTACGCCTATAATACCACTCAACTACGTGAGCCTGTGCTGTATTGGTGAAATTTACCTTCTCATTCGATGGCAGGCAAATCACTCACTAACACATATTCAATCGTTCACAATTCACTGGCACACATAAACACAAAAACGCACACATATGTGACTTCAAAGAAATGAGTTATTGTTATTGATATTGACTGTTCTCACACATATGTAAAACATACGGGTGCTTCTTCCACTTGACTCAAATCATAAATAGATTGTATTAGATGGTTAGGCTATCATTTTTGTTTTGTGTACAATGTTTGTATGCCATTATTTAAATAATAATTCTATGTCAATCCTATGTCTAAGCGGGCAGGCGTCCGCCATCGCTTCCGCTATAATCTCATTCTGTGTATCGCATTATACATATGTGGGGTGATACGAACGTAATCAAAAGTAAATAAAAATCGAAACACACTGTATTTATTGTAATTATACCTAGCTGTAATAACAGTATACGAAGACCAGATACTAGTTCTGTAAAAAATAGGTATTTGCATTGAATGAGGTCGCGAGTATTTTTGCTGCTTAAAAACGGTATATTCTACCAGTTGTATAGAATGTTGGGCTTGGAGAAAAACTTCGACCTGATGTCCATTTATCTGCCTTTAACACTCGTATACGGTGGAATAGAGTTTACCCATTATCTAAGGATTGTAGTACTTTTTTCCCCCTTAGGTGGCAGAAAAACACGGCTCCACCTGATGGAATGAGGTCACCGTGACCTATGGACGTTTGCAACACTAGAAGCATCACACTTGAGATGAAAATTGTTAGTATATGCTGTACCAATGGCGAAGGGTCCCCTGTCAATCCCTGCCGGCTTGCTCTAAAAGGTGGCTACCCTTTGTGGAGCAAGCTGTAAAGGATCAGCTGTTAGATGTGTAGTAGAGATTTTTAAACTTATCTGTGTGGTCATTCTGTAAAATGATTCTATTTATTTATTTCAGGCCTGAACAGGTTTTTGTACGCAAAGTATAAAAAAGATCTCGTAAATACGTTTCTCTCTCGTAGATACGTCTGAGATTTTAATTTATTGTGTGTAATACTGTAACTATATTATACCTTGTCCAGATTTCTTTGTTACGTCAACCGTGTCTAAATGTATTGTTTTAAATAACAAAATATATAATTAGAATCTACTTGCAATAATATTAATATGCAACAAAACGTTTTATACCGAATATGAACGGTTACAAATCGATAACGATTATCAAATCTGATGAAAATATTGCTTATTCAAAATATACTGCGGGCCTGGAGGGGAACAGGAAGAGCTGCTTGTCACCCTAGCAGGAGCAGGCCGCGACGGTTGTGTGATGCGCGCTCCTCCCTAACCGGGGCAAGATGTGGACACCATAGTCCCACACGAGAGGGCCTTCGATGGCCTTGGGTCAGCCAGGCGTGAGGGTTATGCCAGAGGCTACCTCAACTGGTGCCACAAGACGGCCATGCAGTTTTGATTGGTTAAAGTCCGACATAACTACCCTTGCTGACTTCGTCGGGGGGGTATCCGTGGGGATTTCACGGGATAATAGTTCTAAATATACAGACCTATTGTTCACATTATATTGTTACTACTGTTAGTACATTTTATTTTTACTACTATAAATCATTGTAAAGTAATAGAATAATTAAATCAATTTTTATTTTATAATTTTTACAAAGTCACTAATTTTTTTTTTGACACAATAAATAATAGTCACAGTAGATTAATAATTATATTATTATTAATAATTACACTATCTAGGAGGGCAAGTGTTGCATACGTCCGTAGGCCACGGTAACCATTTCCCATCAGGTCAGGCGGGGCATAGGGCGTATGTTTGTCTACTACCTAATTGGTTATCGTGGCCTATGGACGTTTACAACACCAAGGGGCAATAGGAGTAGGAGGGGAGATGGAGTCGCAGTTAGTGTGAAATATATTACTAGTTTTAAACATACAAAATTTAGAAGTACTAACAACATTGAAATATTTTTATATACGCCTTGAAATTGCTCATATTACGATACGAGACGGCCATCATGCTATGTTTCGAAATATGAATCGTAGAGTAAAAATGTACGCGTATCTGCTATAATAATGGAACTCTGCAAATTCGCATTACTGTACAAATGTATAGTCACCATCAAAAGTCAGTGAACACTAACATATTGATAAAAAATAATATTTAAATATTACGTTAATACACGTCAAAATATACAATTACCACTTAAATAAATTCACAGATATGAATCTTAAATTCATATAAATGGTCAATATTAATCAGCTAACCACCTCTCACCATATTTAAATTAGACTATAACTAAACCAACATACTTTAAAAGCGAATGTTTAGATGTTTGTTATTCGATAACGCCAAAAAAACAACGATATGGTTTGTAAATTTCAGACATGTAGGTACCACATTTTTATTATAATTGTAACTGTTTCCCGTGGTGCCCCGCGTAGGCTTCTGATCCCGTTCCCACTACCTTTCTTAAAGCTGAAGAAATAAATAAATAAATAAATAAATACTACTCGTATCGATCCAGTCGTCTTCGAGTTTTACACTTAGCAACATATTTAACGATTCATTTTTATTTACGACTTTATTGCTTTCTCTTTTAGATGTTACAGCTAAAATAATCGGAATAATAATATGTTGATCTGCTTCTGATGGTGACTGTACAGTACTCATTTGTATCTGTACTGCCGACAGAATTTTTAGAATCCAATTACTGAATTTTGTTTCAAAACGTTGCTGTATTTATAGTTAGTTCATAGAATAGAATACATAGGTATTACGTAGGTTTGATACAATATCCAAATTATTACGTTTCTCATGAAACTAAACCCTCAACGATGTGCTGCCTGTATTATTTTTATTTATGTAATAATTCTGCAACTTAAGGTATTCATTGGCTGTATTGTCGTTGGTATTCATTGCCATGTAATAAAGTTTTTGGTCTTAAACTGGGTTTGGTGAGAAAATCCTGATGAAAGTTGGCTCAAAGATAAATTGATAGATATTGTAATGAAAATTTCCTAAAACAATTATAATGCTAACTGTTCAAATCAAATTTAGATCGAAAAAGTGAATGCTTCGATGGGATTCAAACCCGAGATCTTTCAGAGCACCTTTGTATTAAACACCCACATTACGCCAGCTATGATTTTCGGTCCCACGCAGTAGGTTTGCTTTGCTCGGCGTTTGTAAAAAAAGTAATATAAAATAATAATAAAACTAATAAATTTATGCAAATGCAAATAAATTGTCACAATTAATAAATTAATTATTTAATACTGTTAAGCCGAAAAAAATAATTTAAATGGATTGTACGAAATGTTTTAACACATAACTTTTTTATTAGTATTATTGACATAGACCAGTTAGAATAAAATAAAACTAAAATCAGAGTTTCTAAGATCCCAAGGCCTATAGAACATATTAGCCACGAAAATTAGCATTCTAGAACATTCTTTCAATTATTTCACACTCACCTTTGATTGCTGTGCGGCTCATTAGAATTGATTGCATTTAACATTAAAAAGATAACAGGTTCGTGTAATGAATTCATAACACCTCTGCTTCTCCCCTGTGCACTCTGAAACAACGATAAGAAAAAATATATTACTGATTTCATTCTCTGAACCTTTTCCCAACTCTGTTGGGGTCGGCTTTACAGTCTAACTGGGATGCGGCTGGATTTCGATATTTTCCGTTCCGTTGCTCCAATGACCAATGGCGATATCGGAGTTCCGAGTTAGACTGGTTGGACTTTTGAGGGCTCCAACTACCCGTAACGACTGCCGTAGATGTTTGTATGCCAACCAGCAATGTTTGTATGGCAAATATATTACTAATTAATCACTTGACTTACTCTAATAAGTAGTGTAGGGTAGATATGTGAATATACATTAGATACCTATTTCCCATTTAGTAACTAAAATAATTTTAATACCTACTAAGTACCAATTAATTAAAAGTTTATTCTAGTAGTGTATATTAAATAAATATTAATAGTAAATATTCTAGGACACCCTACACAACGCTACCCAGACCAACGCAAATACTCATATTTATACAAATATTTGCACTGAATGGGAATCGAAACCGTGACTCCTACGTAGCAGTCGCGTTCACTACTGTCAGGCCACAGATATCGTCAATTGTGTTTTTCTAGTTTCATATTTTATTACTCACTTTATTTTCATTTCATTTCAACAATACCGGTGGTTTCCCCAACTCCTGCCAAATTTAAAATCTTGAAACAAACCCATATAAGTAAAACAAACTTGTTTGAAAGTTTCTTGGGTAATCTCAGAATACGTCCACGTGTACACGATTGTGTTGCGCCCAAGTACTATTAAGTATTCTTTCTCCGTCCTTCAAACAATACGATTATAACAAAACAATAGTTGCTCGTAAACAATGTTTCGGTGGATATGATGTAACGTGCGTAATGTGCCACAATGCAGGTAATAAACAGAAGTTTCAACTTCAAAACGTATTCGAATATAAAACTCTATATAATAGATTTATTATAGAATAATATTATAGAAATAATAACCTGTACCTACTACTCTATTCAGCGTGGAAATAATAGACCAAAGACTCCCATTATTGGGAAAGACCTATATCCAGCAGTGAACTGAGATGAGTTAATTGATTGATTGATTGATTGATTGATTGATATAAGCCTTAATTTGTACCATGATTAGATTTGAAAGTCAGCTGTATTGCTACGTTATCCACGTTTAGATTCACAAACTCAGAACATAAATAGTCTTTTGATAAAACACTTAATTGAGGGCGATAACTAGCCTATGATGTCAGTGCTTTCATTCTGTGTCTATGAAGAGGAAGAATTCTTGAAAAAATATTTGCTACTCTCCTAATAAAAAAAAAACAATTTTACGTAGATTTGATGAATACGTAGAGTGAATCGAATCGAAATTGAATCTTTTCAAATAAGGAGAAAAGGAGACTTCAGGTATTACAGAGACAACTGAAACTTAATCTTCTGCTAATACAATTGTATAGTCAATATTTACAAGGGCACATAGTCACATGTTAAGTGTCCTATAACGACTCGGGTATACGGTATGTGCCTATATTCTACATTACAAATGTAAAGTCAAAGTCAAATTACTAGGACAAAAGCTGAGTTAGCACTGGATTTCCAATGAATAGTAAATTTCCTTGATTATTACGTAATGTTATATAATATTCAATTTAATTATTCAATTCATACAAGTTTTGTTTATTTTGAAGAATTTTGTTTACTTTACGTAATAGTTCATCCCTATGGATTTACCCACATAGAATTATTAGTACTACTATCTACAAGACCGTTTGTGGTAGCAAATTATAGTCAATATGTCAATTTCCCGGTATTAGTGGCATTAGTTTACTCTGAACAAAACAGGCTAACCAATAATTTATATGTAAATGGAGTAACAAATAGATCATTTCAATTATACTTAAAATTTAATTTCACACTTCATTACGGGGAGTAATAAATTGATAAAAAATACTCCTCATCATTCGCTTTAAACTGTTATCAAAACTCAGAAGTCGGAAGTCGGAAGTTGTAGAATGACCTCAGTCCGATGAGGTGGTGATAGATAACCGTCTGTCACATAGCAAGGCGCGGCGGTAACGCAAGGCGCGGCGGTAACGCAAAGCGCACCCTCCCATACCCAGGAGCTAGATGGGGACACCATGGTTCCCACACCGTTGGGGGCCATCTCCAAAGTTATGGCCCCAGGTCTGGCAAGGTGCGAGAGGTAGGTACATTATATTATCTTGCCCCAGACAGTCAAAGACCCGAAGACCGCGTGCATTTCAATCGGTTCGTGTCCGACATAACCTCCACCGGTTCTGGCGGGGTGGTATCCGGGGAGATTCCAATTTGTCATTTACAATTCACTAATAAATTTGACCGCGGTAGCCTAGTGCTATGGGTAATGGGCTGATGAGACGAGGTCTCGGGTTCGGTTTACCATGGCACACACCAATGACTGCGATGCTTTTCGAAGTTATGTGTGTATTTATCGCAGGTTCATAAGTGCCCGGTTAATGGCAATAGGCTCGCCACCTATTACATTGAGACCTGAATATAAACTGGCGAAATGTGGGTGCTAGCACCTCTGCCTACCCCTTCGGAGATACAGGCGTGATATTATAAAAAAAAATAAGTTTGACGGGATATGTACCACGTTTGTTGGTTTTAAAGAGTAAAAAAATATTGACAAAATTGGTGAAATTTTCAGAGACTTGGTCAAAACTGCCACTTTGGTGACTCAGTCCTTTATTGTAAGAGTGCGAATTGTGAAGGGAATTCCAGAGGTCAGAAGGAAAAAGGTACTCGCGTGGTGTTCTCAAAACTACTAGTTAAGTTGTTTGTTTATATTTTCGAATTTAAACAACTATAAGCTGAGCTGTGAGAAAGGCAATAATGTTATGTAAACTAATCAGTGCCGTGAGAAAGAACTATAAGGTAGGCCACCAAAGCAGCAAGCACATATTAAATTTCTTTTAAAAATGCTTCCTGACTTCTCTTCTTAAGATTTGCTACGTAAATGTCGGACAATTTGCTGTGTGTTGCTTTTGCTGCTTGTGAGGGTGTTTTTAGGGCCCGATCAACATCTACCGGTCTAAAGCCAGCGTCACCTATATACTAGTATTTCTTTATAGGGTTCCATTACTCAAAATGGAAGAAATGGAACCCTTATAGAATCATTATATCCGACTAAACAACGTCACCATATCTGTACTTAGTTGTAACAGATTTCATATAAAACCCAGACTTCGCTGTGTGAACGTCATAATAAACGGATTCTATTGCAAATATATTCAAATACATTCTATTGTATTCAAAAATTAGACTAAATTAATGTTGTGGTAGTGTCCCCTGGTGTAGCATCGTAACGAGAAGTGGTTATAGACTGTTTAATTAGTGGTACAGTCGATTGCACATTGCACTACAACATACAAACTATTAGCTGTACCCGCGACTTTGCCTATACGAAATGTCTAAGTCTACGCCTTCATAGCTTGGTTCTCGTCTATAAAAGGATTTCAAAATTGAGATGGTTACTCGTACTACGTCGTATAAATACATCAGCGATCTGCATTAAAAATCGCATCAAAATCAAAGTCAACACAAATTAAGCCGGGACGAAAGCACGAAAAGACAGACTAAAAAAAGATTAGTGATTAAGGAATCGATATTTCGATCGAGAGGGCCCGGTTTCGAATCCGTTTCTATTATACTACCGACGAATCAAAGAATCTTTCGGTTGGGGACGCTATGTCGGACTGGAACCGACTAAAACGCTCACCGTCTTTGGATCCTTAGTTGCCGGACACGAGATAGTATCCAAGATATCCCTCGCACCCTGGCATACCCGGAAGCGTAATAAGAAACTGGAGAGGTTACGTTACTAATCTTAAAAAAAACCTTAAAAAATGCTGTAATTCAACGGATTTCGAATTACAAGTGAACACTTCCAATTTTATTGTGTTCTATTTTGTATAATAGATTAGAAAACTGGTCTCATTTCTCGACCTTTGTGTCATTTATTTAACAAGTAAGTGTCTGATTAGTATGCGGTTACGGAAGACTGGAAAATTAAAATTGGGGCGTGACTTGACTACCTGTGTAAACAACTTTTTCGTAACCACTGACATCATTTGGGTTCTGCCGTGAATACATCCAATGTGAAGTTTGGAGTCCAGGTTTCATTATATTTGTCTTTTTCCTGCTTTAATTAAGAGAGCGACGCCGTATGACCCTCAAACCAGGGAGGAAAACCTGCCTGAAAGCTGCACAGATCTGATGAAAATATTTATTTATTCTTATTTATTTATAAAAAGCTTTATGCACATATGCACACAGGCGGACTTAATGCCTCAGGCTTTCTCTACCAGTCAACCTTAAAGGCGGTGCAGAGAATAACAAAGTAGGTGCATTATGAGAGGCAATAAGATGAATACCATACACTAATAAAATATAGTCTGTAGAATATGTCACAAAGACAGATTAAAATTTGGAATATTGCCTTTATATCTCACCATACTGTAAGTCCCAAGTACAGTAGCGGATCATTATAGGGAATTGTAGACACGAAATGTGCTCAAAATGGGCTCCATACGAGCAAATACACGTTATTGAGTTTCGAAGACAGCACGATTAATCTTCAATTACAAGTAGGTAGATGGGGTAGAGGTCTAAATAAGTTTAGGTACAAGTTGTGGGCCAAAAATGTACTCAAAAGGCGCTCTATACTCACAGAACTCGTTTGTGGGCTGTCTTTTGAGGATAGCACGGGGTGCAGCAATGGACGACGAGCTCAAATCTTCTAATCATAGATTATATCAAAACAATCTGCGCGCAACAAAACCCCGTTCTTCTCACGATTTAAATCCAAAAACTGTGCCAATAGGTATAACTAATATTCTAAGCAGACAAGCTAAATAGGACACAAACAAATTAATATACATACCTTTCCCATTGTTTATCTCCAGTTTCCATTGTTCCGGTTCTTTCTTTAGTAAACCTCTTTGCCCCATTGTTCTTGAAACACTTTTCACTTGTTAGGCCTGAGGCCATGGACGAATTAGATTGCGTAGTGCAGAGTATAGGTCAACTTTAACTTCTGCTTACTGGCTTGTTGTTCTTCTTCGCCAATGTCAAGAAATTGGAAAATGTAAGACAAAATTGTTATTGGCGAAACGCCAATGTCAAGCTTTTCTAGAGAATCTACCGGAGCCACGTTAGCCACGCTAGTAAATCCCAGAGTATAGGTCTTAGTAATGCTTCATGAAGATTCATGCTTCATCCAGAAATCCATACTTGGCATTTGGAAGGTCATTTGCGAGGTGTTTACTACTTATGTAGTGTAAAATGACTGTTCGTTTAGAGGTCACTAAGCAATATTTTCGTTAATCTTAATTGCATTCAAAGTTTGTTATTTGGAGTCCCTAGGTCCGCTTATTGTAGCAGTCCAACTTCCAAAATCTTCTTATTTTCTTATCAGTAGCAACAATGACAATGACCGCATCCTCCGTCAACTCAATCCGGTCGGCAATTATTGTATATGTCAGGTGGCCGTGTGCTTGTCTGCCACCTAAGTAGTATAAAAAATTACCACTGTAATAACTGGAATTGACTTAGTCCTTAAAAATGAGAAGGCTGTTCAGACCGCATCATATTTAGCATAATATGATCTTATGAAATCGAATAAGTTATCGGATTATCTGTCATATCATTCCGATTTTGTTTCTATACACACAACACACGTACATTCACCTATACACACGCGCACATTATTCCACCAGTTGAATGAATAGAGTCATTGGTAATAAAACCTAATGTTTTCACGAACAACGATTAAATCTGAGTGATTGGATTTCACCTATGAATGTGATGAATTCGATCCAATATAAAACTATTAAAGTATGTGTTATGGCTGCTTTCCACGGCCCATCGACTTTAAAGATGTTTGTGTGATTTCACGTACGACGCACCATCGAAAGAAACCCGCTCAGACATGTTTGTAATAGTAAATGTGTCCTTGTTATCGTTCGCGTCCCGCGTAAAACATGAAACGTGGTTATCGAAATAAAATTTTTCACTAGTAAAATCCAGTTCCAGTGAAAACAGACAATTAACCTTACTATGAAAGTTAATCACCCACTGACCAGTAGTCAACCTCAAGAGAAAATTGAAAACATAGTGAAATATTCGATCTAGGTAATTCCATGCAGAAAAACAGTCGGTAAACATTATACAAAAGCATAATACATAATGACGTAATTTTGTTGTATTGTTTGAAAATGAACCGCGTTGAATTACAAAGTTATATCATTCTTATGTAAGCTGAGATGTCACGGGAACCGTCTGTGTACAACTTATTTTTGTTCAGTTAGCAAAGGGGATTTCGATTATATGATAATATTGTGTTAAGATAGAATTAGAAGATATTACTACCGCGGTAGCCTAGTGGTATGGGTAATGGACTGCTGAGATGAGGTCTCCGGTTCGATCCCAGGTTTTACCATGGCACACACTAATGACTTTTCGATGCTTTTCGAAGTTATGTGTGTATTTATCGCAGGTTTATGAGTGCCCGGTTAATGGGGATAGACTCGCCACCGCACCACATTGGGACCTAAACATAAACTGGCGAAATATGGATGCTAGCACCTCTGCCTACAACTTCGGGGATATATGCGTGAGTTTATGTTATGTTATGTAAGATAGAATTGTGATTTATTTTATATTCGAATGCTGATAACATTAATAAGATACGATAGGCCATTGTACGTGATTGTAATGGTAACCCTCTTTCCTGAAACTTTGCTTGAGCTTACCATTAGGCGAGGTGCAAATTGACGTGCCATAAATAAAATAAAACAGGCAACATCATCCTCCCCATTTCCGGGCTAGACGGAGACACTGTGGTCCCCACACCCATGAGGCCATCTCAAAGGAGACAGACCCGACTGCAAGGTGCGAGTTATGTATTGGCTAATGTCTCATCTCTGGCAACTTAAGACCCAAAAACGACGTGCATTTTAGTCGGTTCGAGAGGGATGTGAGCTCGCAGCAGGCTCCCCAGCCGGCTCTACGGAGAGGGATATCCGAGGGGATATTTCGCACTATAAAAAGGCACATTTTTCACTCAGAAGTTTTAAGGCAATTATGGTCATAAGTGTAATAACTAAGTAAAATGAATTAAACAGCAGTGCATTAGTGTCAAGGGCCTAAGAACATTTTAATTATTTCTGTGGGTAGGCGTCATGCTACAGCCGCTCCCGTACAAACCAAATAAAAATCCTCTCTTCGTCGCCGTTCCCTTCCCCTCCTACTCGCTCTCCCCTTACGGACGGAGTTAGACTGGAAAAGCGGACCTCGAGCTCCGAGGTGACAGCCTCAGTAGCACTAGCAGGAACTCCTATCGAATTCGTAATGTAAAGGTATCTACAGAACGGAGCATTGTGATTGGTAGTCTGCCTCTTGTGAACCTGTGTGCGTGTGTAGCCCGCCAATCGCAATGTCGATACCTTTACATTACGAATTCGATAGTATTTGATGCTAAGGCTACTGATGTGACCAGGATTAATGAATGGATGATCATGATGAGCAAACTTTAATAGCAGTACAAGGTCGCGGATTAATATTATTATCATCAATAACTAACATAACAATATTGTTATTTACACATTATTTATCTGATAAACCCGGCTTCTTTACTAGTTATCAGCTATTGGGGCAAACTAAGTAGATTACAGGTTGATTACTGAGTGATGGTTTCCTGCTTTTGGATTACTACTCAACAGGGGAAGTCCCTTGCATACCTAATAGTTCTATAATACTATTGTTAGTGTTACTGCACGGCCTTCTCGAGCCATCACTTGCTGAGGGTGGGCCTACGAGATATCCCTCATGTCAGGACTGACCCAGGGTCATCGATATCTAGCCATCATCAGCAGTTGCTCACATTAAGCCATATAAACCAACTACAACTCTGACTTATACGCCAGGGAACATGGAAAATACCAACACTTTTCCACTAAAGAGATCTATTCGCTTAGTAACAGTGAAATTGAATGTAAATTTCAACTATATAGACATGATACATCAATAATTTATGTGCCATTGTCCTTTCCACGGGTTAACTACTCCATACTAAGAAGGATGTACAGTCGCATACAGTCTGTAAAACATAATGCACAATCTGTTTAACAACAGACTTTATTTTTATCGTGCGTGAAATCCCCCCGCCAAA
The DNA here is from genome assembly GCA_963691645.1 of Pelosia muscerda. Lineage (NCBI taxonomy): Eukaryota > Metazoa > Arthropoda > Insecta > Lepidoptera > Erebidae > Pelosia > Pelosia muscerda. The sequence continues at coordinate 5,581,872 of OY829118.1, forward strand.
GCTGATGGATATGTCGGACTCGAACCGACTTAAAACGCACGCCATCTTTATTTTCATGCCGATTACCGGTAGTGAGATAATTGCACCTAGCCAGACCCGGCTGATCCTTCGTATGTGGGAACTACCATCACATATCATCGCCTTAGTAACAATAATGTGATCATGGATTTGCTTGCATGGAGTACCGCTGTCACCATTTAGCCGGGGCGCCAAAAATGGACTCTGATACCATACTCTCAAGCGGCATGGAACCTATCAACCCCAGGAGGGACTTTGCCTGGTGCCTTTGTGTTCAGGAGAATTGTTCGACATGATGCCCACGCCTACTTTGTATTTTAGCACCGCTAGCAATATATGGAGAGTTCATCCTCAAACATTGCGACCGGAAACAGTGCAGCCTGTGCTGTAAGAAAGGAGCTTTATCCCACGCACTCTCAAGCTGCGGAATGAACTACAATATGGCATTCTTCAAGAAGGGCATTCATTTTTACTCGATCGCCAGCACAAGTGTGACTCTGGTGTTGCAAATGTCCATCGGCCATGGTGACCACTTTCCATTAAGTGGGCCATTGTTTGTCTGCCACATAAATAGTTAAAAACAAATCGTATTTTATGTGTCTATTGTATGTCTCACCAACTGCAGGACGTAATATATTTTCAAGGCTGACATTTATAACCCAGATGATTTAAGTTTACAGCTACTATTTTCAGAGTTGCGTAAAGTGGTTTCTGTTGAGAGTCACTCATCATCATCAGCTCATCTTAGCTTAGCGTTGTTCCCGATTGATATCCAAGGCGCCTCCTCAAAACCTTGAGAGAAATTGTTGCTTGGTTTTTTGGTTTGGTTTTTAAAACTTTTATGTTAGCGTTTGCCTTCCAAACCCAAAGCAAAGTCTATATATATAAGCCTCGTCCATTGTTTAACAGAAGCACCGACTTACAGGTAATGTTCATTTGGGCCCTCAAGGTGTTGGTAGGATCCTTTACACCCACTTATTACTACCGTTGGATACAAGGTATCCATTGAAAAATCTGCTGAATTACACATTTATCTACACTAATGTTTTAAAATGGAAAGATTTGTATTTTTGTGTGTCTATGTTTGTAATGAATAAACTCTAAAACTACTCATCTGAGTCCAAAAGTTCCTTCACCATTAGCAAGCTACATTCACCCTGAGTAACATATGCTATATTACACTGCGTAATAACCGACATGCATGCAGGCAGAGCCGCGAGCAACAGCTAGTACTTAAATAAAATTAAAACTAACTATTTACTGAGCGAGTAAGCGAAATGATTCCCCGTTTTGACAAGATGGCCACTTTTGCTTTAGTCCTTTTGTCGGTGTGTCTGTTCAGGTTTAGAGAGTGCATTTATTAACCGATTTACAACAAACTTGGCATACGTCTTCTTTGATTAAAAATGGTACTTTTATCAAAAGCTTTTTCACACGGGGTAAAACCAGGAGTAAAAGGGGGAAAATGTGTTGACTTTGTCGGAACGGAGACGCTAGCAAGTAAAAGTGTGTGCGCAGAACTGCTAGTTAGAAACTAGAATAAAACCAACTATTCTTTAATTCCCCTCCACACGTTTGTAGATAGTTTTGTGAAATTTTCTGAGCACTTCACGTGTAAATCTTAATAATTGTCTATAATAGCGTATAACTACGTTAGAGCTAAAACTATTGCCGTTTCCTCCCCAGGGTCCACGCAAAAGGGCAGTACATCCGTCTGGAAAACTTCGTCAGCTGCTGAAAGTAAGTAAGTCAAACTGTTATCTTAGCCTAAAGGTGTAATTTCGTAGCCGATATCATACTACAACTGCACATGCATGCAGCAAACGATGTGGTGATCTATATATCATTGGCTTCGGGATCATACTTCCTAGCATATAACCAAATTTCGACATGCGCAACTTCGTCTGCGTCACCCCGTTTTTGCAACATTTTTCACTTCTGCTCCGCACCAGATGGTTTTAGCAGGATGTTATATACATATAAACCTTCCTCTTTAACCATTCTATCTATTGAAAAAACCGCATCAAAATCCGTTGCGCAGTTTTAAAGATTTAAGCATACAAGGGATATAGGGACAAAGAAAGTGACTTTGTTTTATACTATGTAGTGAAGTTAGAGCTAAGACTATTGTGTCTGACTGTACAATTTCACTTTTTACACTGAACGATAGTATTGTTGTACTTATGTAGTTTGTTTATACACCTGCAAAGCGTATGTGTTATACGAATTCCAACTTTAACTTGTCGTTTTTACAGTTCAATGGAAATATTTGTAAATTCCACGCAATCGCAGACATTGTTTCAATGCTTTCATTGTCAATATAGAGTTTACTATCAAAACACTCATCAATACTTCACCTGTTGCCAGCTCATGATCTTCTGATAACAACATCTTGATCAAATCTGAAAGGTCTTAAATTCCGTTAGAATCAAAGCCTTGAAATAATTACGAAACCCTATCAAAGACTAATTTTAAAAGACTTTTGTGACAATCAATAGTTTAAAAAGCACAATCGAGTCTACCAAACCACGTACCACTATTTTATTAATACTCCTTTTTGATTGACCCCCAATCCGACCGGTTGGAGGTAGATTGGAGTTCGATGGAGATGAATTTTAGAATGACTTATTTCCATAATTTTAGTAATTCTCTATACAGCCATCTGTTCCTTAAAGGACTTCGATTGTAATCGCAGACTTAATCTCAGTAAAATTAATAATAAAAAAGCGTCATCAAACTATCACTGAAAAAAGAAATATATAGATAAATAATAATATTATATTCAAAATTTATTTGAAGAAACAAAACTGTGTACCTACTACAGAAAATTCTCCCTCTCTCCAAACATTGTGCTGTGCCCGACAGGGTCCATAATTGTAACTTTTTAATATTTACTCAACATCTGTAGCACATTATAGAACGCAATAAACATAACATTACATAAACTCACGCATATATCCCCGAAGGGGTAGCTCCCACATTTCGCCAGTTTATGTTTAGGTCCCACCAATGTAATAGGTGGCGAGCCAATTGCCATTGACCGGGCACTTATAAACCTGCGATAAATACACACATAACTTCGAAAAGCATCGAGAAGTCATTGGTGTGTGCCATGGTAAAACCTGGGATCGAATCCGAGACCTCGTCCCAGCAGTCCATTACCCATACCACTAGGCTACCGCGGCACTTACTGAGTTACCACTACTAACACTAACTTACTTTCTACCGCAATAAATGAATTGAATTAAACATTCAGTCAAATGGAGAACCTCCTCCTTATTGTAGTCGGTTAAAAATATGACGCCACATAAGCTATGATGCCCTATTTCGTCACTAGTTCGGTTACGTCCGGTTACATAACGCTTGTAACACAATATAATACCTAATAATGTTGTATAATTTAGTTATGTGTGACTAACTCGAAACCGCAGAAATCATTCTTATTATTAATATTTATCATGTCACTCCTATAAACTCATTATAATATTGTTAAACTCATTGTAATTTACCTGAAAAGATTAGCTAAGGCCTGTAACGCATATACGACTAGCTGCAAGTTTAATTTTATCAGAAAGGAATGCACGCAGCTTCATATTATTATAAAGATGGGCTACCAGCCGAAATCTCAATAGAAAACTTATAACTTTAAGACTTTCTGTATAATCTACTTTATAAAAATAAGTCGGGTTTTCCTTCCTGACGCTATAACTCCAGAACGCACGAACTGATTTCCACGGTTTTGCATTCGTTGGAAAGGTCTCGGGCTCCGTGAGGTTTATAGCAAAGAAAATTCAGGAAAAAAAAAATTCTGCACTTTGTAATCACCAAACGAAATGTTACATAAAACAAAGCCATCTGATGGCGAAACGGAGTTCGCCGGGTTTACTAGTTCTATTTAAGCTCTACCTATCTACTACTGCCTTTCCTTCCGGGTTTGGAAGTTCAGAGGGCAGTTGCTTCCATAAAGTCAAATAGTCAAAATAAAACTTAGAAATCCGGAACGTAGGGCGAAAGTTACAAACTTTGAACGCGAGATACTCCCGAAAAAACTCTATGAAAAATTATTACATCGAAATTTTATATTTATTTATTTATTGTCACATGAAAACTTACACCGAATACATTGGATAAATGACAGAATAAGCATCTGAAAACCATTCAAAAGTCTTCACTTCTTGTTTTGAAATAGTAACTTAATTTTAAGCAAATGAGGTGGAAGGAATAGAAACATACACCACAAGGTGTACCCGTAGTACTAACAGGTACCTTAGGCTTCGGGAGCGATTCCCTAACACTCTGTATAGGGACTTATTAATAAATTTGTCGTTTATCACGCACGAGCCTGCGGGATTCCGGCGAAGTATGTCATGCGGTCGCGGTCGATCTACAAAACTGTTCCTTATATAGCTATTACATATATGAATGGTCTGGTGGAATATTTTGCTAAACCACAAAACACTGAATCATAACTTTAAGGTTTAATTCAATTGTGTCAAAGAGACAGAAATAGCAATCCACCACACACACTCATGCTGCCGACCATATACAGGGGAAGGGGGACGAGGAAATGATTAAGATAGTTTCCGTGCTGTCAGTGCAGTAGCACTAGCATGAACTCCTATCGAATTCGTAATGTAAAGGTTTCGAGAGAACGGAGCATTGTGATTGAGTCTGCCTCTTGTGAACCTGTGTGCGTGTGTAGCCCGCCAATCGCAATGCTCCGTTCTGTCGATACCTTTATATTACGAATTCGATAGTATTTCGGGCTAAGGCTACTGAAGACAAAGGAAAGTTTTTCGGTTTTCCCACTGATAACACAAAACCTCTGCAATAAGATCAGGCTACGGTTTTCATCACCGGAAACGCAACACAAGGTTATTACTAGGGTAGGTTATTACTGGGGTATTCTATAGGGTGGAAGTATTTCCCCAGTGGACTGCTCCATTAGGCCGGGGGATACCGTCATGTCCTTCCCTTTTTTACCTACCTACCTACCTACATATTTACTCTGTGTACCAAATGAATGGGAACACGAATGCCATATCTAGAATATTCTATCAGTATATTAGCTACCGAAATTACCAATATTTCTTCTAACCCCTCCAACTTCCCTATCCGATCCGATGTCCTGCAGCAAAACATGGTAACTAACATACAAACAGAATGCAAACTATTTTGTCCTCTCTGGGTTATCTCGGTCCATGGTATCTAATATCAGTTTATCAACAGTCTAGACGATTACCCAGTTATCTCCTTATCGCAAAATTATCGGTATCAAATCTATTAACTCTTAATACAAAAGTTTACATAGATTCTTTAACATAAAATATGATAAGTACTACTTATAGTTATAATATAGGACCGCGGTAACATAGTTGTATGGCTAATGGACTGCTGAGACGAGGTCTCGGGTTCGATCCCAGGAACACACCTATAACTTCTCGATGCTTTTCGAAGTTATGTGTGTATATATCGCAGGTTTATAACTAGTGTCCGGTTAATGGCAATAGGCTAGCCACCTATTACATTGGGACCTAAACATAAACTGGCGAAGTGTGGGTGCTAACACCTCTACCTACCCCTTAGGGGATATAGGCGTGAAATAATAAAAAGAAAGGATATAATATCAGTTTAATTAAATTTTAAAGTTATTAATATACTGTTTCAAATCAAATTTAGATCAGAAAAATTGAATAGTCAGATGAGATTCGAACCCAGCACGTTTGCCGGTACTGTTGGTAGATGGCTCCCACCATCGCCACAAAGATGGTTGTTTAAGAGAATTTCAAATGCTTCAGACATGGCTTCGTGAGTAAGCGGTTAGAACTTTCACTCTGTAAGAGAAAGAACGCGAAGATCTGGTATTCGAATACCGTCGAAGCATTCCCTTCCGATGGAGGTGGTATTCCCACGGATATCACCTCCACCGGAGATGGTAAGTCTGCCATGCTGTCTGACATGAACCGATTAAAACGCACGCCGTATTCGAGTCTTTGGTTGCCGGAGGTGAGGTAGATAACATATCCCTAGCATCCCGGCCAATTTCAGTTGCATCCAAAGTTATTCTTTGAAGCCCCGGCGGTAAGACCCATCATGGGGGACTGGCTAGAGAGGCCACACGGTAGCCTCTCGTACCGGCTGACGCAGGTGATCACCGGGCACGGGTGCTTCGGGGATTACCTGCGTCGGATCCAGAAGGAGCCAACGTCCGAGTGCCATCACTGTGATGCGAGCGAGGACTCGGGGCTGCACACGCTGACCGAGTGCCCGGCGTGGGAGACGCCAAGGCGGGTCCTAGTGACAGCCCTAGGGGTCGGAGTTGTCTCGCTCGCCACCTTGCTCACGGTGATGGTACGATGCGCGAGTGCTTGGGCAGCCGCCGCATCCTTCTGCGAGCAAGTAATGCTCGAAAAGGAGGAGGCGGAGCGGGTCCGGAGAAGACTCCTGCAGAAGCAGGCCACGGCGATGGCGCAAATGCCACCCCATACCCAGGGGCTAGATGGGGACACCATGGTCCCCACATTAGGGGAAGAGGGTCATCTCAACAGAGATGTCCCCGGGTCTGCCGGGGTGCGAGAGATATGTCTTGCATCTCCGGCAATCAAGGACCCATGTACGGCGTGCGTTTTGGTCGGTTCGAGTCCGACATAATCACCTCCATCGGTTTTGGTGGAGGTGTATCCGTGGGGATCTTGCGCACGATAAAAAAAAAAAAAAAAAAAAAGTGCTCGCTCTTTCACCTTTTCTCTAGATTTACCTTTTGAAGTCCAGGACCTTACACACGAGGTTAGCTTGGATATTCTTATCTTGATAGAGCCCTGTTCACACAAACATACCTATTCATATATATACAAAATCATTCAAAGTAGCAAACGAAATCTATGTAGATGACATTTTCAGAAATTCGTTGCGTTCGTTTATTCAAAGACCTTCAAGAATAAAATGTCTCCACCTGAAGTATTAAGTAACTGATACCAAACAAAAAAAGAATCTGAATAATGATAATTACCTTCACAAATCGTATAAATGCAAATAAAGTAGATGAAAAACGTGAGTCTGAGTCACGCGAGTCTAAATCAGACATCAAACGTGTTTACTTCGATAATATGTATCGAATATCAATAGATCGTAACATTATACATCGATTGGCCTTGTAATAGAAAATCGATCGCCTGAAGACAATTTTGAAATCGATACACGTGCTATATGCATTATAAGCAAAATATTTACGTCGTAAATTGATACTGTTTTGGTGCCAAATATGCTGGATATTGGATACGATCAAATTTATTTTTTGAAGAAAAAATAGTTTAAAGGAAATATACAATGTTCATTCTGTTAACTTCTTACGGACAGACAACGGAGAAAGCACTCTCACAAGCATTACTTTTAGGGCGGGCGTTAGATAGCAGTCGCTAAGTAAAAATCAACAAACAATCAATCAATCTGTAGCACTAGCATGAACTATCGAATTCGTAATGTGAAGGTTTCGAGAGAACGGAGCATTGTGATTGGCAGTCTGCCTCTTGTGACCCTGTGTGCGTGTTTGCCCGCCAATCGCAATGCTCCGTTTTATCGATACCTTTATCTTACGAATTCGATAGTATTTCGTGCTAAGGCTACAGCCTATCACAGTCCACGGAATTAGGCCTCTCGTAATGTTGAGGCTTTGGCCTACTGTTTCCACGCTAGCCAGACGGGTTGGTACATCACTTTATTTCGAGTTTTCTTTCTCTCGCAGTGATATTGAAATCTGAGAAATACTAAAAGAAAATAATGATAATAATCATCATTCTCTGAGCCTATTCCCAACTCAGTTGGAGTCGGCTTTCTAGTTTAACTAAGATGCGGCTGAACTTCGATATTTTACGTGGAGCGTCTGCCATCGGACCTCCACAACCAAATTGGCAGTATCGAAGTTCTGTAGTCAGGCTAGTCGGACTTTTGAGGGCTCCAACTACTCGTAACGACTGCCATAGATGTAGAGGCAACCGGGAAAAAATAATGATAATAATATTCAGTAAAACAAACTGCGCCATTGACATGATTCTATTAAATTTAAATCCGTATTGAGAAACGAAGAAAAACGCGAGGAGTACAAAACGTCTCACGTGTGACCTAATTTATCCAAAACCATTTATTTCTTTGACTTTTATAGAGTAAGTATAGACTTTTATCTTAGACTAGTTGCTTAAGTCAATGACATCGAAAATATCTCACAAAGTTTACAATAGCTTTTACTGGGAGTCGTCTGACTTCCCCCTCAAACTCGAGATGAAAATCTGCACTAACCTCGATCTTCATGAGGGTACCGGCTTACAAGTAAGAATGGTTTCGGTTCGAGCTGGGGCCAAATATACCCATATATTTGAACTAATCATAGTCATCATCCTTAAGTTGATCGCTGTCGCATCTGAAGCTGACCAAAGAAGAAAGAGGTGGAGGGGACATACTAAGAGCTCCCGAAGAGCAAAACCTACGCTCGGGCCTCGGCGATTAAAAAAAAAAGTGGCGCTTTTTTTTTAATCGTGCCGCCGCCACGGCCTCCACCTGTCACCCCCAGGCTCGCGCTCATGGAGGCCGCAGGTCATTCTGCGACCTCTGATGTCCGAGTCGCCGGGTGCGCCAAAGTTCACCTAAATTTTCAACTCCGAAAATTGGAACTCCGAAAATGTTCTTCCTAACATTTTTCATCCTAACAATCACAATTCCTAACTACTCTGTCTCTAATGTTTTAATTCCGAATCATACAACTTCATAATGTCGGTAGCAATAAACATCTATTATACTATTATTTCTTTTCCTATATTTTGTCAACATAACCATCTTTTACACTATTATTGAAAGTCATACCTTTTTTGTTTAGATTTATGTTTATTAATAATAAACAGTTTTATTTACATTAATTTTGCGTAACTTTTACAGTTTAGTTATTTACACGTACAATCTCGCTGCGGTCATTCAGCCAAGTTCCAGAAACGAATCGGTAATATTTATAGTTCTTGGTTTAGGTTAGGTTAGAATTGTGACCACACAACGCACGAGCCGAGCGAGCGAAGCGAGCGTGCCGCGGTAGCGGCCGGCGAAGTGCCAGAAACGAATCGAAAACGAAAAAGGTCATAAACATAACCGTAAATCAGTCGTATTTTATGATTTTCATTCATTTAAGCCAAAAAATCTGTGAAAAAACCTTTAATAATCCTAAACAGTTTTCTAATTAATAGTAATAAGTATGTAACAACAAATATCCAAAAAAAAATTAAAACTATAAATAAAATATAACATTTACTTTTACCGACATTTATTTTTATTACATTTGGTAGATAAATGTTTCTTTCTAAGTATGAGTGACAATATTATGGTAATTATGTTTAGGGATAAAGACGTTAGGATAAAAAACAGTAGTAGCTTTAATATTGTATGTTAACGATTTTATTGATAACAATTTTCGGAAACATGAGTGTTATGAACATCGACGGTAGCACTACAAATAGTATGAATAAAAACTTTAGGATGAAAAATTTTAGGAGGAGTGATCATTCGCATTACAAATCGTTAGGAAGAACAATTTCGGATAAAGAACTTTAGGTGAGTCAATATGGACCCCCGAGTCGCCTCCGCTCAACGCGGGCTGTGCGGGTCCGGAGTCTTCCCGTGAGTAGCGGCACTGCCATGAAACAAATTACTACACAACGATGGCAACACAAAAGTGCCGTCGATTCGACAGAATGGAATTTCCCTCAACAACATCAATTTCCCATCGTAGCATATACACAAAAGACATCTTTCAAGTAACACCACATCATAAATATGTATACAATCAAGAACGCACTGTGCATGCGTAATACGAAAACAAAGGCTGGCTATGGAACTTTCCACTGGACTGTTTTGATGAAGCCATTTAAATTTACGAAAGGATATGGTGTTTCTGAAGGACAATAGTTATATTATTCTATGGTGGTTAAGAAATACTGTGACTGCAACTAAACTTCACTATATAATTCGATTGGCGTCGATATGTACGTACGAAAATTTCACTTGCAAAATAACATTTTCCGGGGAAATGTTATTTTATTTCATCAGATAAATGAAGACTAAAAAAATCCTTTGGTTTATATTTTTTCTCCCTTCCGTTTCACGAAAACCCTTTTCAACTGACAAAAAAAATTATCACCGATTATTTGCAATTCCTTTTGAGTTTACACTGTATTGTTGTTCTCTTTGGTTGATAATTTAGATTTTACTTTGAATGAGTCAAAGTAAAATCAAAATTTGTTGCTAAGGAAAAAGGTTTGGGCATTTGGTGTTCCAGATCCGCGATAGTATTGCTATTGCTACCGTTCAAGCGAAAGTGATTTCTCGAAAAAAAGAGGTTGAAATTTACAAAAGTAACATTTTGAGCTGCATAAAGCAAAATGTAAAGTCAAAAGTAACACAATACATTCTGGTAAAGTTGTTCTACAGTGGTTCTAGTACCAACTAATACCACTACAACATTTTTGACTAACTCTGCTATATTGAAGTATCCAAAACCAACATACTTATTCAATAATGGATCTCGAAATATTGATTTATTAGGTGTAATTTCCAAGTAATAATATTCTCAGAAGTATCGCGGCTAGAATGATTGATCACCGCGTAAAGTCCTGTTGTTATGTTTAATAAATATTGTTAAATCTTCGCGATATGCATAACAACACAATGACTTAACACAAACATAATATTATCAATACTAGCTGAAGCGCAGCGGCTTCACCCGCGTGGAAATTTCATCTCGGTTCCGCGACCCATGGACTGTTTCCACGTTGGTCTAAGGTAAGGATTGGTATAAGGTTTTATTTCGATTTTTACTTTTCTCGCAGTGATGTCGTCTGTGTATTTTCTGTTTGTCGCCTCCTACGCTTGCGTTCACCAAGAAACAAGTTCTAAACATGTTTAGTATGCAAAAATGACTGAAGATAATGTAGGACAATCTACTCAACGTCACCTAGACCCATGGTAAGCACAGCGTAACTAGCTTGTGTTACGGGTTCTAGAATGCGGATAAACATACTTAAATACTTTTTTTGTAAATAAATACATATTATACATAGAAACACCCAGACCAATGCAAATATTTATATTCATGCACACAAATAATTGCAATGAGCGGAAATCGAACCCGCGCCTCCTGCGTAGCAGTCGCGTTCACTACCGTCACGCCACGGAAGTCGTCATTTGTTGAGACTGTCCCAAACAAGTTGTAAACTAGTTTAAAGCATATTGGCATTCACACTGAAGTTTACGACATTGCAACTTCTCATATACATGTTTTAACCTTGGTGAAAACGAGGGGTTACTCAGAATATGGGTGATATTCTTTCTCCGTCGCCACACGGTTTCTGGGGAAAAATGTTGCGTATGTGGAAAAACTTCCAGGCTCTAACGCCTATCTCTGTAGCAGATTTCGTAACATTGTAGTTAGTTAATTAATTGTCAATAGGAATAAGTGCTTAGACATTCATAATCTGTAATTCGTCGTAATACTGTGATTCGTCGTAATTCTGTAACATAGTAGTTACTCGTATTTATACGGTCAATATAAATAAGTACCTTAACATTCGTAATTTTATAATCTTGTTTTGTATATACAAGCCTAGCTCGTGAGTAGCTTTAAGATCTTGAATTATGTGGAGAAGGTAGAACGGTATCTCCCGTCTTGAGCACCCACTAGGGAAGTACCTCCGCCCTACAGAATACCACGGCCAACAATAACCATGGTGTTGTGTTTCTAGCGGTGAGTAGGGTAACCAGAACTCACTGGAGAGGTTTTGTGCTGTCAATGGGAAGACCAATTTACACCCAGAAACACAGAAACCCAGAACCGTCCTTACTTTCATAAATAGAAAAAAGCATTAGTAAAAGAATATTCAATCATTAATCGCGCTATTTCGTATATTCCGTAGAATCGAAAGTTGTATAGATACGTGTATGTGTAGTTATACAAAACACTTCTACGTATTTACAGGTTTTTTTGGGGTCACCTTATGCTAGTGTGTTTGCGCAGACATATATCACCCCAACCTCATATTAACCGGTACAGTAAACTTTGGGAAAACCAAACATTAGGAAAGCCAATAGTCTGATGCGACACCAAGTGCGCATTTTTCCTCCTTTCTGTGTTTTTTTGTGTTACACTATAGAAATAAAGTGCGTTATTTTTTGTTTTATTTATTTATTTATTGCAAAAATATGGTTAAGTACGTAGGAGTAGGTAGGTATATCGAAAATTTATACTATTATTAAAATGGGGTTAAGTTTATGACGTTGTAGGGAATAGTCTCTGTATCTACCGAAGCGATTTTGAAAATTATTTCATCAATAGAAAGCCACATTATCTATGAGTATAATATACGTAAGTCTACTAGCCCCGATTTCAAGCGCGGGTTCGATCCCCGCTCAGTGCAAACAGTTGTATGCATGAATATGGCTGTTTGCACTGGTCTGGTCGTGCCTCGGAGAGCACGTTAAGCCGTCGGTAACGGTTGCCATACAGACATATATGGCAGTCGTAACGGGTAGGTGGAGCCTTCAGTCCAACTAGTCTAACTTTGAACTTCGATATCGCCATTGGTCATTGGACCATTAGTTGTGGAGGTTAGATGCCAGTCGCTTCACGGAAAATATCGAAGTTCAGCCGCATCACAGTTACAGACTGAAAAGCCGACCCCAACTGAGTTGGGGAAAAAGGTTCAAAGAATAAAGTTTTTCTTTATTTTCGTTGAATCCCAGTTTATTATTTTTGGCGTTGGATCCCACTTAATATTATTATGTATTTCAGTTCAATTTACCTAATTTCCAGTAGCTTCTAAGACCAGTAGTTGTGTAGTGGTATCACTTCATACAATTTTTGTTTCAAATTGTCCAGAAACTTTTCTAGTCCTTTGTACCTACTAGCTTTTCTTTAAGTGTATACCTAGCTATAAAATTCTCAGACTGGGGGACTATTCTTGTATCGTAGGGACAGTACATACATTCAATTAACGTACATAAAGTCCGTCATGACTCAGAGTAAGTGTGAATCACAGATGTTACCATCTCTCAGACTGTGGTACTGAATTTACTAGGGAATATTTATAAATCTAAGCTAATCCCTCCAACCAATCTCCACTCCAGCTTACCACCAGGTGGAGTCAAACTGACGATTAAAAAGACTCCGGGCCTGCACAGCTGGCGATGAGCGGAGTCGATTTGGGTCAGAGGTTAAAGAATGACCTCCGTCCTCCATTAGCCGCCAGTCACCCTAGCAAGGGCAGCCCCCGGCGGCAGCGTGCGTTGCACGCTCCTCCCTATACGGGGCAAGATGTGGACACAATAGTCCCACACCCGAGAGGGCCTTCGCTGGACCTGGATCAGCCAGGTCGTGAGGGATGTACCAGAGATCAGATGCTCACCATTGGCAACTAGTGGCCCAAGATGACTGTGCGGTTTTTGGTCGGTTCGAGTCCGACATAACCAACCTTGCTGTCTTCGGCGGGGATTTTCCGCAAGGGGGAAAAAGGTCTTCGTTTCTCTCGCGATTTAGGTACTAGAGCTTGCTGATAGGTATACCAATTACTGGTTCACGGTACCAAATTACAACTAAGTACATTATCTTCAGAGAGATTGCGAAACTTTGGTCGACACTTCTCGGCTGACCTCTTCTTAGGACAGAGAATAAGCATAGCCATACAACATGGCAATGCTGCCAGTCTTCTGGGAACATTACCTCAAGAGCCTATGAAGGAGAATTTCCACGAAGCTTTTTAATTTAAGTCTTTTTTGTTGTTTCAATTATCATTTTAGGTTTAGTTTAACTAAATAATAAGTTTGTAGATATTGTGATTGTAGTTAGTTATATAATTAAATACTGACTAAAAGTTCATCATTGTATACACAAGTACCTAATTTTACAAGTTTTATGAACAGTTGATTCGAAAAGAATTTTATTTTATATGGTGTTAAAACTATTAAAGACTATTAATGTAATTTAAACAAACAGCTACTCAACGGGTTCTAAACATTTTATCAACTAATAGCCGATTGAACTAATCTCATTAAATTTATTACCCTTAAATGGGTTTTTATCACCGTCGGATTATCAACGCAACATAAAATCCCCCGTAGACTGGTATTCATCCACATTAGTATTCAATGATGAGACGTGATGCGTCATCGAAAACTTTGCGTTTCGAAATCCTGTCGTATCGTTATATTTGACAATATAGTGTAGGTATATAATAGACGATTTATATACTTCAAACGGACTTCAAGTAGGTACCTACTTATAGCCTGCAGGAGGGTCGTATGTTTGTCTACTACCTAAGTGGTATAAAATAATAATAAAGATGAACATATTTTACATACCTTTTTTTTATCGTGCGCAAAATCCCCATGTCCGCCAAAACCGCTGGAGGTGATTATGTCGGACTCGAACTGACTAAAACGCCCGCAGTCTTTGGGTCTTTAGTTACCGGAGGTGAGGTAGTAGACCTTCGGGTGTAGGGACCACGGTGTGCCCGTCTAGCCCCTGGGAGTAGCCATTTACCTGAAGAATTACTTAAATAAATTCTTTTCAATAACTTTGGGTAATAACGTGTTATTTTTGTTCTATTATTTGATAATAATTACTTACATGATGCACGTCTCAAGGTAACCTCCAACGGCTTGTTTAAATTATTATGTAAGATAATATTTGACGTAGGTACCTATAATATCGGCATATATCTTGACCTCAAGGGGCAGGAAAAACGAAACTATGATTGGATTGGATAGTATAATCTATAATTGGTGAATTAGAGCTCTTCTACCGTCGTAGCACACTAGGAATTTTCTTTTAATATGTTTGTATGTTTAGGTCATCAAAATGATTGCACCTCGCCTGGTAGTCGTGCGGTGGACGTGCAGTTCAAACATGGCGGCCGCCATTATAGGTGCAAGTGAAAAAAAATAGGTCTTAGAAGATATATATTCGTTTCAGTCATTATTATTTCGTCAGTATATTATTATAGTTTAATATATATTAATTTATACCTTCTCCTGTGTGTATTATGCATGTGTGCTCCGCAATAAACACGTTTAATCTTTTTCTTTTCTTTCTTTGCTAGTAATAAATTCCAGAACTTAATGGTGTGGCATATAAAACAGTCACCGAACAGCTTGGTTCTTAATGGAATTATTTGTACTATATGTACCGTATTTAGAAAAGGTGAGGGTGGGACCACTTGGAATAGTTCATCAGAACACTTACCCTGGTAGGGTAGCTACAGAGACACGGCACCTTTTTAGATTTTGGGACGTCTTTGGGTTAGGTAAATGCCGCTAACTATACTATAATTACTATTGTATAGCAGAGATACCATCACTGTATACAATTGATTTTGATTTGTTGATTGTATAGGGATGCAATAATAATATAATTACTTATGAATAACGTAGGTTAGATAGTATATCCCTGGGTTCAAGAAAAGATGGATGGTTTGTGTGAAAGAATGTATTCCGAAGAAGTGGGTTTTAAAAAAAAAGACTACTCTCTCACCAGGGAACAAGCCCAGTATCGCGGGTGAATTTACAAACATACAACTAACGGACACAAAGTACACCCAGACTCAGAACAACTTTTGTGGATCACACTCATTTTTGTCCTGTATGGGGATCGAACCCATAACCTCGTGCACAGCCGGCATACTGCGCCCAATAAGCCACGGAGGCAGTCATTTACTGAGGAAATGGTATGTGACAGGAATGTGTGGAAGAGAATGACAAGTTGCGCCGATCCCAATTAATTGGGAAGAATGCAGGGATATGATAATGAACGTAGGTAGCCAAAAGTACCATGACATTTTGATTTGTATTCTGGAATGTATAAATACTTATATAAATAATTTGACGACAGTAAGAAAATTCCTAGATGTAAGATATTAGACTACTGTTTAGTATTTTGTTCCTAATTTAGCTATTCAATTCAATAACATGCCTATTGTGGTGGAATATGGCGAAACTATAAACTTATGAATGTAACATCTTATGTAGCCCATATTTGCAATGAATGAATATATAAAATAAAAAAATAAAAAAAAATTAATTACATGTCTATAACTCAAATAGGTTTTTTAGTTCGTCCGTAATGACATCTACATATTCAGATCAGCATTGCCACTTAAAATTCCCCCCGGTGCGGCGGCATAAATTCAAAACCAAATAATGTTAAGCATTAATATTAAACATCGTTTTTTGTTATATAGAAGGTTTGCCCTTGACCGTGACACCGGAATACATCAATTGGTAGTTGGGAAAATGTAATACGAGGAGGAACATTTTGTTTTAGGCTATACGATTATGCAACGACCACAGACAACGTAGTGATAGTTTTGATTTTTTTATACAGGCTGTTAGGGCACTGGGTTCGTTCCCTAACATCCAGTATAAAAAATAACAGGGGATACCAAATACTGAGCAGTAAAATTGGAATACTTTTTTTATTGCAACTTTTTTTTGGTGGGTATCACGATTTTTAAACCCTATAAATAGTATTATTGAGTGAATTATACTAATAAAAGGGTTTAAAAATTAGTCACCAAAAATACTCGTAAGTATTGCGTTAAAAAAAATTGCCTAATTCCCACGAATACCCCACTGACTAATTAAATGATTCACTATTTGAATTTGCGAAATACATTAGTAATTATTATTTACTAAACTAACGTATATTACAAAAAAAAATGGCCTTTACCTCGCTCATAGAATTGGCATCGCCATTCAGCGTGGTAATGCCGCCAGCCTTCTGGGCACGGTTCCGGTAGAGATCGATGAGAAGGAATATTTTGATGCCTAAAGTTGCAGTCTCTCTACCTTTTGTATTTTATTTCTGTATTTATATTATAATTAGTATAGGTGTGTAAATATTTTGTATATATATGTAGTTATAAATATTCTGTATATAAATTATAATTATAATTTATAATTTATATCTAGAAAACTAGATTTAGGTTTTCTTAAATGTATATTTGTACCATTAAATTTCGTACCATTAGGATTTAAAGATGATGTCTTTTAAATGGTGACCTCCAGAGTTGATACACATTTGAGCCCTATTTATGACATTTTGCATAACTTGCCGTAACACGTCCTGCGATATGTTCGTTATTTCTTGACGAATGTTTTCTTTTAGAGCTACGAGAGTCTGTGGCTTGTTCACATACACCCGAGATTTCAAAAAACCCCAAAGAAAGAAGTCTGGACTGGTCAGATCGGGTGATCTTGCAGGCCAAGGCAAATCGCCAAAACGAGAGATAACTCGGCCTGGAAAAGCGTCCCTCACTAAGTCCATAGTGTCGCGCGCTGTGTGTGCCGTAGCGCCGTCTTGTTGAAACCAGATGTGCTCCAGCCCCAATTCATCCAAACTGGGTATCAAAAACTCACGTAACATGGTTCTGTAGCGTTCTCCAATGACAGTTATCGCATTGCCTCCAGCGTCTTCGAAAAAATAGGGGTCCGATCACTCTGTCAACACAGATGCCACACCATACAGTAACTTTTAGTGGGTGTAGAGGTGTTCCTTGAATAATGCGCGGATTATCAGTGCCCCAGAACCGAGTATTCTGCTTATTGACATGCCCTGAGAGATGGAAATGCGCTTCGTCACTCATAACCAATTTTGAAGGAAAATCATCCTCTTCAAGGTTGAGGTTTATGACGCGCTGGCAGTAATCTAGACGAGCTCGGTGGTCAGCAGGCAGCAGCTGATGAGTCATTTGAGTTTTATACGGGAACATCTTTAAGTCTTTCACCAAAATACGCTGCAGGGTCCGTCTGGAAATGCCCAATTGCGTGGCACGTCGCCTCGTTGATGTTTCTGGACACTCTTCCACATCTTCGCGCACAGCATCGATATTTTCAGCTGAACGGCCTGTTCTTGGTCTCCCAGACTTAGGTCTATCCAATGTTGAGCCAGTTGCTTCAAGGCGTGTGGCAAAGCGTCGAATTGTGCGACCAATCGGTGCCGGACGGCGGGGAAATCGTCGACGAAATTCACGTTGTGTTCTTATCACTGATGAATTATTCCGTAAGAACATTGACACAATTATTCCACGTTCTTGGGGAGTAAAACGGTCCATGTTTATTTTCAGTGTATTTTACATTTGTTCACTACACAATTTTCAACAACAGAATGACAGAAAATGTCATATAAAAAAAATAAAGGTATTTTCTTTAGTGTCAGTACTTTTGCGCCACCCAGTATTTTAGTACCATAGCTACCACTGAAAATCGTATCGATGTCGTGTCGTACATACTAAATCAGCAATTAACTAACCCTACACCAGTTTTATCGGCTTGTTTCGGCTAATTTAGAACAAACTACATAGTTGAACAAACTCTCCATCGGTTGGTATTGAATATTCTTCGGAGATGTATGTGGTCATTATCGATTCAGCAGTATAAAAATAACATATACTACAAATCGAATAAACTAGTTCGTTGTGAGTATCAAACTACAGGGGTTACTGAGAAATCAGGCTGGTAACACTGAGCATGTCGTTACGAAGAGGATATTCTTGATACTTTAAATATTTAAATTTGATGTAGGTATTTGTGACATTAATTTTAATCTATATTTGTTTTGTATGCCGTACGGGCACCGCCTAGTGATAAGCAGTCTCTAGGCAGACAGACAGCAAAAGCAATTATAATAATATAAAATCTAAAGAAATTACGACATCGTTCGACTTAATAACGTTTGATTAGTTATGTATCTACGCGTGTTTACAATTCCCCTCAGAAATTACTGAATATCAACATATATTTCATGGATCATATTTCAGGGTTCAATCTAGATTCCTGGTAGTTAGACTAGTAGTTAGATAAATAACTAGCGCTAACCATCCAAACCACCACAATAGAAACCATCCGAGAATCCGATGTTTATTGTACACAAGAAATAAAATAACAGTAAAGAGAAATAGTTACATTCAAATAATTGTATGTCGAGCTCCAAATGTTCCTGGACAAATTGAAAATTGTATGAAGGAATGCCACAATACAACCACTAGTTTCGGAAGCTACTAAATTTTAGATCTACTTATTGATGTAATTAAGTTTAGCCTACTATGTATTGTATGAATTACTTATTATCTTATAAAGAAACATCTATGTTACATAGGTAACCATAGGGTTAAATTGGACTTAGGATGTTAAAGGATTATAGACCTTAAGATGTCCAGGGACTTTTGTCCTCTCAAGGACTCTTTGGTTCTTCAAACGGGGTTATGTAGCCCCAGAAATTAAACTATCTTTCAATAGCCAGTCACTAAATACTAAACCTCTTAATTTTTACCTTCTTAACTACCATTTCGCCGGTAACAGAAACGTATCGAAAAAAACATCACCGAGAGTAGGAAATAAATAAAATTAAAACAATATTTATTCCTAGTGATTCCAAGAATCGATCAAACTAGACCAATATACCATAATTTATGAACTTCTATTCCACTAGCTTTTTCCAGAACTAGTAATCACAAGTTCACGCGTCCCCAGGGTGTGTGCAGAGCAAACAGTCGTCCGTGGCAAGTGTCACCGACCCGCTTTACACGTGGACAATGGAAATAAGCCACTATTTAAAGAAAACATGTTCTACCTTGGAAAAAATTAGTTACAGTTCTCGAATCACTTAAAAAAATAATTCTCTAAATATTCAAATGTGTGGTAAAACGCGCGATATTCGTACATAATTTATTTTTTGCTAGTTGTCAAATCCTTTATTTGTGAGATCATCTCCCTTATCTCATCACAGGTATTATCTAGAAAAGGTATAAAATGATAAAACGTCAACTTTAAGCGGGCGTGAAAAAGCATCTGATGAGGCCGTCAAGCTGAGCGCCACCGTTGTAACACTGAACGTGTTTGCAATGGTGACCCTCTTTTATGAGGCTTTGCCTTCAGCTTAACATCAGGCGAGGTGAAGTCAAATTGACGTGACATAAATAAAGAAAACACGCTAGTTTTTTTTCAGTCATCTTTTTACTATCAATAGATACTTGGTTAGGTTATGTCACTTATAATATGTCATTACTGCGCGGGAACAGTCAGTCATGGATAATCTGTGGTATCCATGATTAGTTTAATCTTTTAGCTTTTTCTATTTTGTTTGTTATTTTTTTTTGTTCATTTAATTTAATTGTTTGTGTTATCAGTAGTATTTGTATGACTAGGTTTCCGTGGACGCCGGCTAGTGGACTCGCCGAGTCTACTTGTGTCTCTTGAATAAATGCTTTTTCTTTCTTCTTTCTTTCTAGTATCGTTTCTATTTAATTAAAGCCTAAGTATATTGAGTTATGCTGTACCTATTAAACATATTTTAGATTATATCTTTTTTACACAACTGTATTATCTTCGCAATAGTCACGTTTAAACTCATAACACCAATTGATACCATTGTGTTGTGTAGGCTTGTAATTAGCTATTTTAATATTAAGCTGTGATATATTAAATTGTTATTAGTTGGTAAGCCTTTCTAAAACTAATCTATCTATAAATAATCTCGATCGTACATTTCTCATTGGATATTTGTTGATTTTGTAGGTGGACTACGCTTTATATTACGTACACAGTCTTGTAAAGAAAGTAACAAAAATATATCGACTAAGAAGTTACCAGTACATCCATTTTGGCGTTATAGTGAAGTGTCAGATTTTACGGAAACTTCGAGCCAAATAACTAGAATACTATAAGACGTAAATATGCTACAAAGTTTACATTTCTGAGCCACGTGGCTAGTATTTCATTTTACAACTTTTGTCTGGGCTGGAATCTTTATTCAAGCCAACGTGTTTGATGCGTTCTCAAAATTAGTTATAAGAAAGAAAGGAAAATAGAAAGATTCCAGCGATGTGGGTGTGATGAAACGCCAACAAGATTTCTTGGGACGAAGTCAATCTCAACAGCTCTCGTAATCTTCACACCACCAAAAAAGAAAAACCCCTGACTAATACGCACGCTGTCTACGGGTCAGGTGACAGGCGGCTCCACCCACCATGCCCAGGCCTCATGGAATATGAAGGTCATTTTACCATTTTACTTGCTGGCAGAAGGAGGCGGCTGCCGCCAAAGCGCTCGCGCATCGTACCATCGCCGTGAGCAAGGCGGAGAGCGTGAGACCTGCTGTACCCAAGGTCACTTGCAGAGTGTGATGAATAAAATACTTTAAATCATCATCATCATCGTCCTTGCATTAATCCCGATCGCATTCGAAGCTGTCACCACTGAGTCCGGGATCCGCTTTTCCAGCCTATTCTGGCGCAAACAACCTATTGGCGATATCGAAATACTGCTGTTAGACCAGATGTTGGATATTTTAGAGCTTCAACTATCTGTAACGACTGCCATATCTATGACAACCGAGACCAACGGTTTAACGTGCTCTCTGAGGCACGACCAGACGCAAATAGCAATAAAATATTTTTTTTATTTTTATTATACTTCTTCTTTATGTTCCACGTTACAATTGACAATTTAATGTTTATCCAACAAATTGCATGGACTTGACAGTTAGCCAAGCATAATATTATTTCGCTCTCAATTTTTCTAACACTTCAAATCAAATCATCAACAAACATATGATTTATAGTGAAAATAAATCAAATATTTGATCTATATATTTATATAATTTATTAGTGCGTTTGTTTGTTATTCGGTAACTTCCGAACGGCAACACCGATTGAGGTTAAGGGCAGGTAGGTACCTATTTTTTTGCTCAGTAAATGGTTCGTATCTAAAAATCGCTTCATAAAGACCTTATTCTACCAACAAGCTTCAAAGCATTCTCTGAAACAAGTACCTAGAATACTTTTTTTTATCATGCGAAAAATCCCCACGGATACTCCCCCACCAGAGACGATTGGGTAGGTTATGTCGGACTCGAACCGACAAAACGCACGCCCTATGAGGCGCACTTTGCGCCGCCGCCCCGGCAGTACCTAGTATACTGGGCCTTACCAATGTGAGTAAGTCACACAGAAGAATGAATGTCACGATTTCAGATGTTAGCGGCTCGCCTCGAAAATAATTTAGATTCAAAAGAGCGTGATAAATAATCATGCTATTATGAAACAATTTTCTCCGGGGAATCGAGAACAGGGACGACTAATCTACCAACGAGACCTCTCTGTGTCCACGATATGATATTTCCTCGAAAGAAGAAAGCTACTTACCTATGTCAGGTCAAAGTACGACCCTCCTTCCTACTTCTATAGGTATACTTAGCTTTTTGCACTTAATTAGGTTCCATTGACCTGAGAACACTGCCTCAAAGTGTTTTAACTTAAGCAATACTATTTACTCAAGTTAGCTTAATTAGACGGTTTAGAAATATTGCCTCTGAAAATAACACTACAAATTACTTCAGGCGCGCAGTTGCTTCGAAGATTTGGACATAAAATGAAGTGGTATTTTCAAATATATAACGATTTATATAGAGCCTACGCTAATGAATGGTAGAAGTACTGAACTGTAGTAATCTTTTATAACATCATGTTTTTGACTACATTTGTGCAAATAAATGAATTTGAATTTGAAATAAAATAGCCGTAACCTAAAAAAGGAACTGATAAATTTAGGAACTGAATTACGTAGTAGGTAACTATTTATTAATCTGTGGTAGTATGCATCGGTTACCCCTTTTTTTAATCAAATCAGATTTTATGTCAAAATTATGTACAATTGAATTAAAATGTAAAATTTGTACGCCAACACCGGTATAATATGAGTTCTGACGTAATAATGTAAAAATCACTTTTATACCATATTTAACAAATAAACACCTTGAACTAAAAACAAAATAATTACAAAGAATTTTGCTCGTAGTAAGATGAACACTCGAATTTCAAACGTGGTCTAAACCTAGGTTCTAAATGTGTATTTTGGATAAATATTCGTTGTCTTGTCCGTTATCATTAATCAACGTGTCTTAGGTAAGTTTTTGGTCGGTCTGTACTTTAAAGTTATCTAAATAACAAAGGTACGGTATAGGTATATCCTAGTTGTTGCCTTTTTTAAATGAGACTCTGCACTGTGTGGATGTCCGATATCACGACCAAACATAGTCTCCTTGCCCAATTTCTAATCTATCTGTCTGATTTAGACGTACGACGACATTTTAAACGAACACAATATTATGAATTATGAATTTATGGCGTCTAAAAAATTTCAACGAGTATAATATCTTGAAAATATGCTGTTCGCTACGCACCGCAATATTCCTAAGAAAACATTCAGATAATCAGTTTGCCTCGGTTTTTATTTCCCTTTCGACGCCCTCGCACTCACTCGGCACAGACCCTTTCAGGTTTATTGAATTTTATGCCGTTGACCTGTGCACCTCTGAATACCACTCATATAAGACGACACCTTAAATTCAATCAACCAAAATAATTGTGATAGCGAATATCTTATCATACCTGTAAAAGTGCCGATATATGAGAATATATGAGAGATAGCCGCGGCAGCCTAGTGGTATGGACCGTTGAGACGAGGTCTCGGGTTGGATCTCAGGTTTTACCATGGCGCACACGAGTGACTTTTCGATGCTTTTTGAAGTTATATGAAAAGAACTTCATCCCGCGTACGCTCGTGCGGTAGAATGAACTTCCTACTGTGATTTTCCAAACGGCTAAAATAAGGGGTCTTTCAAAAAAGGCACCAGAAAATTTCTACAGGGTCTGTAGGATGAGTGTGACGTCACTAATATTGTAAACGTCTATAGGTCACGTCCGGTAACCACTTTCCATCAGGTAAGCCGTGTGCTAGTCTGCAGTCTAAGTGATATAAAAAAATTAAACAACATTGATGTAAAGATGAATTAATGGTAAGGATCTATTAACATTTATTAGCTAGGTACTCTATACGAATAAAAAGTTATATCCTTTTAGGTTAAAAATAGAATTTAACAATTTCACAACATTGTATTTAATTGTCTATTGTTTTTTAACGGTAAATCGATTTGTAATTACGTTTTCTCACGACAACAATAATTTATAATAGAGTAAACATTATAACATCAGTTCTCAGAATTTAATGATGATAATCTGCAAAAGGATACGTGCAAATATGCAAGGAGTTTTCAGGGGAGAGCGTATCACCATGAAATCCAGTAATATTAGTTTATGAAACTGTTGCATAATAAGGGTTCTTAATTTTAATAAATGAATGAATTAAAATAACATTAAAATATGAGTCAGACGGAATTATGTGCAGTGTCATACACTACTTTAACAAATCTCATGAAAAAAATTAATAAAACTTGGGTATAATATAACTTAATTACAGCGTATGTTACTTGGCATTTATCCGTAATCTGTAAACGTCAAAATCCATTTTTTGATCGCGCATGCGTGTTGCGCCACATCATCTCATTATGTAAACAAACTTCATTGAAATCTCCTTGGTTCACCTAAAGTAGTATTGCAATGAAAAAAGTTACATTATGATAGAGTTGACAATAGAAGAGCCTAATATATTTTTATAATAATTTTTTTTTATTTATTTTGATAGCCTGTGCGTAAACACTGTCATTAAAGTTTTGTTTTGAACGTTTAACTTTGACACAGAGTTTGTATTTTCAGCTGTATTCAATAAGTGGATGAATTTTATAATAAAATATTCAGTGTTTTTTTAATTGTACTTATTACCTGGTCAAAATAGTTTTTTTTTCACTGGACACTAAAAATTCTTATTTTTGGGTTAGTAATATGATGAGCCATGTGCTGCAATGTACAACTCTAGATTACTCGTAACTCATTACTACTCCATAATGTATAAAAATCGACATCATTCAGATTACATGCCATTATATACCATTACCCCTGTAAACTAGGTATACCGATGACTTGCCATACCATCATGGGACTTTGTGTAGAAGACGCTTTAAATAGACTAGCTGAGCCGCGCAACTTCGTCTGCGTCACCCCGTTTTTCCAAAAAATTTCACTTCTGCACCGCACCAGTTGGTTGCAGCATGATGTTATATACATATAAACCTTCCTCTTTAAACACACTTTCTATTAAAAAAACCGCATCAAAATCCGTTGCGTACTTTTAAAGATTTAAGCTTACAAAGGGACATAGGGACAGAAAACGCGACTTTGTTTTATACTATGTAGTGATATACCTACTCGTAACAAAATTGTTCTAGTAACACATTTCAAAGAACATTTTATACCCAACAACTGGTCTTTAGACAGTTAAATGAGTGTAAATATTTAACAAAAGAGCTCTTTTGTACTAAAAATGAATGTAGGTTATAACCTAATTGTATTAAGAGCAATATCGAGCAATAATAATAACAACTAACTTTAAACTTTGTTATTTTATGGCCGACCTAGTTAAGTTCAAATTGTTGATTTTGTGCTAATTACTATCAAAGAGGTAAAATAACAATGACGAAAATAATGCCAACAAACTTGCGCTTACAATTCATAGCTGAAATTCCGGCACTCTATGATGGCCGTTTTGACATGACTTTTTTGCTCATTCTCTCTTTTTTGGTGCGCTTTATATTGGACAACGAACTGTTAGACGAATAACTAAAGAAAAATATGACAAGAATGGCACAAAATAAATTTCACACACCAAAAAAGAGAAAATGAGCAAAACCAGTCGCGTCAAAACGGTCTGCATAGGGTGCCGCAACTAGTAAGGCGTGCTCTATATTATAATTTCAACTCTCTTCAGTGGGGTGACAAAAGAACATAGACTAACAAACAAAAGTCTCTCGTCATACATACATACATATGCCCACGCCCGTATCCTCGAAGGGGTAGGCAGAGGTGTACACCATAAATTCCTAACCGAAAATGTTGCGGCTAAATAAACTTGAAAAAAAAATTCTGACCTGATTCCTTGCTATGCGATGTAATCGTAAAGAAATTGATTACGTGCTTAGCCGCACAAGCACTACCAATTAACATCTTGGAGAGTATCAGACGAAGACAGTATCTCATCATAATCCTATATTTAAAGTTCAGGCGACCGAGACTTTTGTTTGCATTTTTACTTGAAGTTTGCATTACTTGACATTGGCTTTTAGATAACCACCAAAATTAGAAAAGAAAATGTATGAAAAAGATATATCTTCCATTTTATGTTCCAATTTGTCATAATGTTATGTTCCTCACAAAGGAAAGTACTGTCCAATAAAAGAACTATAAAATTACCACTTACACATGGAGAGTTTCTAACGAGAGCTCATTCATTCGCCATCCTATATTTATTACCCATATCGCAATATTATTGGGAAACTGTTAGTTTACGTGTTGTCGGAATGTCGGTTATGTAAGTTTATAATTAGAAAATTTATATCGAAGTTTCTTAGAAGTACTGCAATGTCTTCTCGAGCGATTCAGGAATAAATTTTGAATTTCGAATTTGATACGGGTAGTAGAAAGTATCCCGCTTTTTTACAATAATATACCTACATACATACATGTAATTCTTATTTACACTATTCTTAATTCAAACTTATTAAAATTTGTTTTCTACTTTTTAGTTGGATTTGCTATAAAAGCGTATTTTTTAGGTTTTTAAACTATTATTTATTATTATTAATGTCATTCGCATGATAACTATAAAAAAAGCTTTGAGGGTGTTATAAGTAGTGAAAACTTAGCCAATATAATATTATGTAAAATATATACAGGAGGTACAAGTTATCCGGAAAACTAAAACATACTACTAATCTACTACTGACTAGTTTACCAAATTGGGTTACTTTTTTTATTGCAATATTTTTTTTTTTTGGAACGTATCATGATTTCACACTATTTAAATATTATTATTGCGTGAATTATGTTTGCATAATTCACGCAATAATACTATTTAAATAGTGTTGTTGTAAAACTCTTTTATTAGTAAAAGAGTTTAAAATTCATAGTACTTACCAAAAAAAAGTAATGCGAGCTAAAAAAAGTAGCCTAATTTAGTAAAATAGCATCCCCAAAGAAAGATCTGCAAGAAGACATTTTTACTTTGTAATTGGTTCGTTGTTGATGAGCGAATATCTTTCGCAATACTAAATCTTATGTTTCCTGCCGCCAGTAAAGAATATTGCTTAGTATTTTTTGATAGCTCTAGTTTTTTTACCACTTTGATGACCGACAAGCACAGGACCCACCTGATGGAAAGCGGTCACCGACGCCTATAGACGTCTGCAACACCAGGTGCGTTCCACTCGTGCCGCTTACCCTGTAGATATCTTCCAATACCCTTATTGAAGAACCCCATATTGTAGTCGCTTGGAAAAACTACGGCTGTTCAGTAGTAGCTTCCTATACTTATGTATAGTAAGTATAAATCTCTCACTTTTAAACCGCTGACGAACTGTTTCTTTGCACGTGAGCCTCGAACTGATCGTTTTATTAACCAAATGTTGAAATAAACTACGGTTATAAAGCAAAAGCATGAACACGTGTTTTAGCTTCTTAAACGAGCCTGCAGACGGTACGAATTTAGAATTTATGCCGATGGCGGCATATGGAGCTGTACCTGCTAAACATAATATTAGCACACTCTAGTTTACAGAGGTTTTTAAGAACAGAATCGGTACCAATGCCTAAGCGAATCATTTCATCATTCATTCTATGAACCTTTTCCCAACTCAGTTGAAGTCGGATTTCCAGTCTAACTGTGATGCAGCTGAACTTCGATATTTTACGGGAAGCGACTGCCATCTGACCTTCCCAACCAATGGTTCAATGGCGATATCGAAGTTCCAAGTTTGTTGGACTTTTGAGGGCTCCAACTACCCGTAACGACTGTCATAGATGTTTGTATGGCAACCGGGACCAACGACTTAACGTGCTCTCCGAGGCACGACCAGACCAGTGCAAACAGCCATATGCATGCATACAACTTTTTGCACTGAGCGGGGACCGAACCCGCGCCCCGTGCGTAGCAGTCGCGTGCACTACCGCTACGCCATTGAGGAGGAGAATGTCTAGGCGAATAATGAGGGTATTAACTGCAAGACTAACCTTAAACCGCATCACCTTCAGACAGTTCAAGCAGCGTTCACCTGGATGAGTCACTCGTATGGAGGTTAATGACTGTAATCCGTCCAATCTCGTAGCCAAACAGCTGTATTTTGACGTAGCGATCCGAATGAATCTCGAAATAGTGACCGTACGATTGTGCACGACACCATAAAAGTTTTATTCAAGAAATTTGTTACAGGCGGCAAAGAAAGCAAACTATTGTCTAATCAAAGAATCATAAAGAGCACATATGAATGACAAAATTTGTCAAAAATATTATAATTTTTTTTATAATATCACGTCGATATCCCCGAAGGGGTAGGCATAGGTGCTAGCACCCACATTTCGCCAGTTTATGTTTAGGTCCCAATGTAATAAGTGGCGAGCCTATTGCCATTAACCGGGCACTTATAAACCTGCGATAAATACACACATAACTTCAAAAAGCATCGAAAAGTCATTGGTGTGTATCATGATAAAACCTGGGATCGAACCCGAGACCTCGTCTCAGCAGTCCAATGTAGTGTAGATATAGGAAAATGGCAGTGTAATGTAGATATGGAAAAATGGCCCCATTGAGAAGCCATTAAAATAAACAACAAACAATAAAGAATACTATCATCTTCAATCCTATGTCACCCTACCCTGGTAACCTGTATCTGCTGCATACGTCTGCAGTTGTCACTTGCGGTCGGCAACAGAATCATTCCTGCCTAAACTCACATTGAATGGAAATTTTGCAATGAAAATCATAATTATAACTCACTGGAACTAATTTGCAAGTATATGAGCTAAATATTCATTTTACTATCGTGTACCTACTTCTCCGTTACAAATTACTATTACCTCTCAAACTGTTGCGTCCTACATTTAATGCCAAGATACACAGGTGGCTACACTGACTACAAAATTATTTACTATACACCTATAAATATTATTGCCTAGATTGCCTAGAGCACTGCGCAGCGCTTGGCACGAGTCGCAATTGAATAATACATCAAAATCAAACTTTCCCGTGTACTTAGGTACTCATGAAACTATGTTAGCTAATACTTTCTAAAATAGAATACACATGTTCGTCACATGTCTGTGTCGTAATTCATTCAATCTTTGTTTAGCTTAAAATACACAATACCTACGAGAATACTGGGATATTCAAAATAACCTTGGACAGTTTGAAATTATTAATTTAACTACTGAAATAGGTCGAAAGCTTTTAAACTTTCGCGTTCCATGATTATGATAATATGTAAACGGGAATTAACGCGATCATGGTATAGGTATATACATACATTTTGAATGCCTTAATGATGCCATGATCGCGTTAATTCCCGTTTACATATTATCATAGGTCGAAAGCGTCGTGAAAACACTCATCTCGTAAGCTCGGTTTTTCACGCCGTAGCAGCGATGTTTCCTGTGCAAGACAGTTATGTCACTGGTTGGAATACTGTTCTTATCTCTGGGATAACTCCGACAGTGTCTGCTAGACGCTCTCGATAGACTGCAACCGAATGCGATCCGAATCATAGGTAGTCCCTAGGTCACAAAAAAGGCTTGACCATCTGCAGCTGCGTAGAGATGGAGCCTCATTGGCGGTTTTCTACCGGCTATACCATGGTGAGTGTTCTGATGAGCTCTGCCAACTGGTTTGACCCTCTCCTTTCCAATACAGTACAGCGAGGGCTTAGGTGACACCCACATACCGTACCAAGAATTCCATTGTGTCCAATTTTAAATGCAACAGGAATTTAAATGATATCTGACAGACGATGATGATGACGATGCTAACTATCTGTGTGGCGTTTAATATAACGCTAATTGATATAAATCAGTTGGCATACAAAAATGATGTCTACTCATTAATTCGCACAGGTGGAATATCAACAAGATGATTCACGAAAGCATTTCGAAGACATTCGTGGCTAATAATACCTATAGAGGTAATGTATTTTATTATCCACGAGCGGACGTAGTAAGCCTTCCCGAAGAGCGAAACCTATGCTCGGGCCGTCGGTCGTAGCGGCGCTGCCGTGAAACAAATTAGTACCTACACAACGATGGCAACTCAAAAATGCCTTCGATTGGACAGAAGAAGATTTATAGTGTTTTTTTTAAATAAAAGTACCTTACTTACTTTTTAAAATATTATAAACCTATTAATGGGTATGCGCTAGTTAGATATAAAAATTACATCAAAGATTTCTAACAATAAATTATTTCCCGACATTCCGGACATATAACGGTCATGGCCCAATGTATGACATAAATAAAGCCCGAAACATTTCGCGTGGGAATTTCAATATCTTATATAACTATAGGGATACTATGAAACATGTCTACGAAGTAACTGTCCGAAGTTTCTGTTAATTTATATCAATCGGACTCTATACTTGGTTCTTACGTTCATAACTGGTTAATGCTAAATGCTTGTAATGACTTATCAGCTAGGATTAAGTTCAATGATACTGGCTACCATTCTAGATGCTGCCGAATTTAAAATAGTGGCCTGTACATTGATGAACTTTTTCTTTTTTTTAGATCGCGTTGGGTAGGTAATGTCGGACTCGAACCGACTAAAACGCATGCCGTCTTTTGGTCTTTAGTTGTCGGAGGTGACATTGTAGCCAACATATCTCTGGACCCGTAGACCCGGGGCTCTCACTCTCGAGATGATCCCCGTCTGGTTATTCCTTCTTTCAGTAGGTACCTTGATAACCTGGAATTCTATATTATTAAGACGTAAACACTTGTGCACCCGAAATTTCGAATACATGTTCAATGGTAGCCTCCGCTGTTTGCCTACGTTAGACGGAGTGGCGTCATTGAAGCGGCCGTCCATATGTGTGGGTGAATACAGGCGTGAATGACGGACGAGCGTTTTGGAAATCCAAGATGTTATAGATTAAACGTATCCCAATGAAGAAACTGTTCATATTCGTGACTTTGCTATAACGCATCGCAACTTTAAGGTCACGGAGCGCCACTATTGTAACAGTCTACGTGTTTATGGCGACCATTACGCATTAGATTACATACTCTTTCCTGAGACTTTGCCTTCAGTTTACCATCAGGCGAGGTGAAGAAAAACAAAACAAAACACACACATTATTTTTCGGAAAGTTTTTTTACACAGAACACACAACACAAACTAAGTTACAAAGTGAGTCTGCATAAAAATAATAGGTACATTAATATCAAAGAAGACGCATTCCAGATGCTTGATTAAATAATTAATCAAAAAAATAATAATGGAACTATCAACTATAAAAAGGTCAATGACACTTCAACCTTAGGAGAGAAATACTCAATTTATAATATATAGGTACTATTTGAAAAGGAATGATCATTTATTCATAAATTGAAGTTTCCAAGACAGTGTTCGCGTTTTCGGGATTTCGGTTAGTTTTAGAACTAAAAATTAAAATTCAGTAAAGAATACTCCTTCAAACGTACAGTTTTTTTTATTTCTAACCCCTCATTTTCGAAAAGAAGTAAATTGTAAACACGTTTGATACAAAACTGGTTGAAGATTTGTTAAAAAATTGTAGAACACATGTCAGAACACAAATTACTTATTTTAAACATGTATTGAGTCTGTCTTTTGCACTTACACTGAAGTTTGCGAGATATTGCATGGTCAAATACATGTTTTAAACCTTTGTGAAAACTGAGGAGTCTCTTCAAATTTGAAAATAGAATAAGAATTCGATTTTGAAACTTAAATAAACTTTATAACAATTGTATTCTGACAATTCAACTGTATAGTAAAACCAACTTTTTCGTGAAATGGCAAAAATAGGAACTACGGTTGTCTTGATCAAATGCATACAATTCAAAGACAATTTAGCACGATCTGACATTATTGAAGGTATAGTGGCGGCCTCACTCAGTTCACAGATACCTTGGTTCTACTGTAACTCATATTTGAATCCATAAATTATAGCAGAACGCGCTCTATAATCCTAATTACTCCTCTCCATAAACAAACCATAGTTAATTAAAGCTGTCGCAACAGGTCGGCCCGACTTGCGTCTGAACTAGTAACCTGTATCTGTTATTGAGCCTGGCAACACCTTTGTTTTGTCAAGTTAGGCGTGATTTATTACACAATTATCTTGTGTGACCACAGCGATGCGTAATTCATTGGAGACAGGAGAAATCACTCACTCAAATATAAACATGGTTTTGATGAGGGTTTTAAAGTAAAGTGCAATTGAAAATTTTATATAATATATTCTTTTTTAAGACACGTCAATTTAACTTCACCTCGCCTGATGGTAAGCTCAAGGCAAAGTCTCAGGAACGAGGGTCACCATAACAAACACGTCAAGTGTTACAATGATGGCACTCAGCTTGACGGCCTCATCAGATGCTTTTTCACGCCCCGCTTAAAGGACCCAGGATATAGGAAGAAGGAAACACGTGAGCTGGCAAGGAATTCCAAGACTTAATGGTGCGGCAGAGGAAAGACTCACCGAACCGCTGGTTCTTGATGGAATATTCCGCACAGTATGCGGGTGACATCTAAGCCCTGTGTTGTCCTATGTAGGAAAGGAGAGGGTGGGATGAATTGGAACAGCTCATCAGAGCATTCACCATGGTAGAGACGGTAAAATACTGCCAAGGATGCAACATCTCTGCGCATCTGCAGAGGCTCAAAGGTATTCGTAACCTCAGGACTCCCAATAATGCGGACCGCACATTGCTGCAACCAACCGAGAGCATCCAGTAAGTACTTTGCAAAGCCATCCCTATATCCTTATATATATAAATATTATATATCCTATATAAATGAATATCCTTTTAAACTCATTACTAGAGTCAATTTGTTCGTTCACAGTCATTGACATTCATTAACCTCTTGTAGTTTGTGTATTGGAATTAGTTAGTTATTAGAGTGAGGTTTCTTGGCTGCATTTTTGAATAATATTTCTATTTTCAGTAGTTTAATTAATCATAAAGTCTGTCTCTCTGTCTGTCAACTAAGCTATATCTGATGAATCATGATAGCTGATGGACGGCAGAAACTGAAACTATGACTTCATTATTTTTAGCTCCCAAAGTAGGTCAAAATATAAACCATCAAATTGAGTAAGTAAGAAAAAATGTATGGAAACTAAAAGTTATAAATTTGAACTTTTAGTTTCCATACATTTTTCGAGAATAAATAATGTAACCATCAGCCCTACAGTTACACTGTGCTCCATTTTAAAATCAACCGAATCTAGAATTAAGGCCCGTATTTTCTGGACTGTACCTCAGCCTTTTACCATCAAGCGGGGGCAGTCACCCAGACTAAATACATTATACTAGTTGTCGCCTAGTGGTCGAAGTTAGAGCTTAATAAATTAAAAATTGTTTAAACTCGTGTGTAAAAATTTACCACAGACCAACAATAAATAACGGTTTTTGTAATTTCATCCTCCTACGTCCGCGCAATTTTCGTAAAAAGAAAATTTAGGTATGGCCTAAGCCTAAAAAAAATATAAATATGAATGTAACACTTTGAGAGCGTGTATCTGAAATTAACGAATTTCATTGCATAATTTCAAAAAAAATTAACTATCAATATGCCAAATGCCATCCTCCTACGTGCCTACAATTTTTATAATGAGCGAACCAAAATTTTCTTTTCACGTGCTAACATTTAGGATTATAAATATAATCGTAATGCCGACAGTAAAACTACACTTTAACTCACGTGTTGATCCACGTTGCGTTCAAAACGTATTTACAAGTAAGTAGTGCTCGCACGTTACGTTAATTTGTCTTTGTGTATCCGTAGATTGATGTCAATCATGTTATCAGCCGATCCCAAGATCCTATAGTTATTATAGAACAATGAAAATTGACTCTTCCGAGACAACGTCGTCACGGAAGATCTGTTCAAATGTTCAAACGTTTAGTTTTTCAGTCGCATTCTCATCTTAATTTTAACTAATTAAGTTTACTAGAACAAATAATCAGAGATACTGCTTATTTTATTTCTATACTTCGTAAGCATCGCACAATTTATTTCTAAATAGTTTGTCTACCTACCGTTCATAGAAAATGAATACACGCATTCTACAATTATTATGCTTACTTTCTGTTTAGATCGCGCTGTGAAGAATGTCCTAGAATATTTTATTTTCCTAGATAAGAAATGGACCACCAGGTGACCAAGGTATAAGGCTGTTTTACAACAGACAGACATACACAGCCCAGACTCAGCCTCAGATGCACGGCTCGAGTCAACAATAGTGCCCGGAATACCGCAATAGACGGGACTATTGCCCTATTCCGGGCACTATTACATGGGATTGAATACAATAATTGGTAAAGTGTGGGTGTTATACATATAATTTAAGTTAACAACAAAAATAAAATACACGCACTTAGCGCAAAGTGTAGAGATAACCTTGGCTTATCTCTTTGACCTTCACATTGCAAGACTTCAGAATGTCCAATTATAGTGAATGGACCAGACATGGTAGCCATTGAATTATATCTAAGCACGGTGGATGTTTGTGGAGTTCGATGACCGGGCGCGGCTTGTGGAAAATATTCAGGCTTTGGCATGTTTTTACCTTAGCAATGACATTTAGGGTGTTCATGAACACACATTGAGAGTACACCGGCAATATTTTTATTGGGAATTGACACGATGATGGTATAGATCCATAATGTTGATACATCGTAGGGGCGTTAATCGAGACCGCACATACTATGCAGCATTTTAAAACTGTACATAAAAATCAATAAAATCTGAAACCTATAGTTTGTCATCCTCCTAATAAACCTCTATTCGGTGTATTTTTTTTTCAATTTCATTGCTTCAACCAATCAATCAATTAGCCTGTTGCAGTCCCCTACTGGACATAGACCTCTCCCAATGTGTGCCACTATTCTTTGTCCTCTGCCTTCCACATCCAGTCTATCACAGCCGCTTTTGTCAGGTGGTCGGGTCCATCTGGTTGGGGAGCGCCCTACATTCCGTTTACCATCACGTGGTCTCCACTCCCTTCATTGTTTAATGATATAATTTGGTCAACGTTTCCAAATATCGTAATATTTTGGTCATTTCGTACAAGTCAGATATAAATATACTAGACAGGTACCAGTTGCTGTGGATTAGCAAAACTAAAACCATTTTCTTTTGGATACATTAGGCTGCTTATATTTAATTAATTTCTGGTGTACAACTAATTCTTTGTGTTCTCTGTGTTTTGGTAGGATATGACGGTATCTCCCATCCTAATTGAGCAGTCCGGCTGGGGTAGTACTTCCATCCTACAGAATACAGCGGGTAATAACCTTGTGTTGCGTTTCCGGCGGCTCGCTGAAAACACAAAACTTCTCCAGTGGGCAGACTGAGAAGCCCTTCTTTGTCTTCTGCATTGACAGCACAGAGACTCTTCTAACATTCCCCCTCCCCCTTAAGCCTCTCACTTATAATTCCTCAAAAACATAACTCTGACTATTCCAAAACACGATATCTTTAGGAATTATGAAAATTGTAATTTTGAAAATTGTGATTGTGACTTTCAGAATATAGTTTTTCGTATTTGTGTAGTGTACCCGTCATTTACCGTTCAATCATCTAACGAGAGCCATAATTCGCTTAGAATAATTCGCGCAGTGCTGCTTCGACAATGATATTATGGGCCATAAGCCCAGTCAATGCGTAAAATTCTTCCTGAAACCAAATACACATGTGAGACAATATTTAAAAGTGCCGTATTTCTACGTGTAGACCAAAAAAAGGCAATTCCGTTGTGCCACAAATAGGACTCTAAACCAACAATCTATTTGTAACATCAAACAAGGCAAACTCGTAAATCTGATAATAGAAGACAACGTGCACCTATTCCTGTATCACAATCACACCACAATGGCTCACATTGCACATGGGATCAACGTCATATACCAGTAATGCATGTATAACTGACATTTATCGTGCTTTTACTGTCGCCTTTCCGCTTGTCATCTTCTGTTTGAACGTTCAGGAATTTGGTTTGAATTCGTGTTGGTGTTGCGGTTTATGTGGCTAACTTGCTAATAGGAAATTACATTTTATTGTTATCCGAGCGTCATTCTAGTTGAATTAAAGTTTGCATGTTGAAGATCGAGGTCTGCTTTTTTTATTTGATTATGTCATTAAAGACTCCGCATTACTCGGTTTATATTAAAAAAGATTTAGATCAGTAAAAGTGAACATCTAAGACGTGACTTGAACCAGCGATCAGTTCTCTACAGGGTATGCTCTCAGCCCGTGATGATCGGAGACGACTTGTAGAATGACCTCCTTCCTCCATGAGCACAGGCCCCAGTGATGGGTGGATTCACCTGTCACCCTAGTAGAAGCAGGCAGCAACGGGCGCGGCCGCGGCGGTGCAAGGTGCGCCTTCCCATACCCGGGGCTAGGTGGGGACACTGTAGTCCCCGACACCAGAAGAGGGCAAACATGGCTGCGGGTCTTCCAGCGTGCGAGGAATATGTTGGCTACTATCTCACCTCCGGTAACTATAAGACGCAATGACGGTGTGCGTTTTAATCTGTTCAAGTCCGACATAACCCCAACCGGCTTTGGCGTGGTTGTATTGCACGATAAATAGGGAGGGAGGGGACTGCTCTGGCCAACTGAGCTACATAATATTTGTATGGTAATTCAATAGTTCTGCTAAAGCAAATTAGAGTAAAACGATAAACATGTTTCATTCATAAGATGTTATCTTAGGCACTATATTTGACAGGGAATAATTTATGCCCACGCTAAAGTACATAGTCTTCGTAGAGTACAACGCCGTACGTGTTGACGTCACTTCAATGAGGGCACTCGAGGGCAGTTGACAAACCACACCCACACACCACGAGGAAATTACTAGTGCAGTTCCCAATGACCGTGTTGGCTGGAAAACAAGCATTTATAGTTCGACTGTAAACATTTGTTTGAATGGAAAACAACTGCAAAAATTGCCAGGGCTAACGTTTCTTCCTTAATGCCTTCAGAACACTATATATCAAGTTAAGGAAAAACAAGTATTACAGTTTAAAAGAGATTCTTTAAATATAAATTCAAAATACTCAATTTGTAGGGTTTACTAATAGTTACTAATTTAGGTACGATTCAGGCCTACTGGCGATGCCCTGACCGGACCAGATAGCATTTTATGATGTGCTAAAGGAAATCGAAATGACAATACTCACTTTTAAATCACATATGGTTATATCGAAACCCGGGTATAACGCGATTATATGATAAATACAATAATTTTCCTTTTGATTTGCTTGACGTTTCGGCCAGGTTGCTCTAGCCGTGGTCACAAGTTGACTGAAGCATGCTTTGTCACGACTCTGAGGGCTGCGGGAAGGGTGAAGTTTCTTGTTCAACTACCCTCACACTGCACTTGTTACGACACAGTATACTGACCGTGTCCTTGTTTAGCACCACTACGGCGAAACTAATTGAAATGACAAACAAACATTCACTGCGCATAGATTATACGACATACGACCTGTTTTCTTCTTAAATTCTGGGGTTTGTTCACTTCATCTCCTCTTTAGACTTAAATTTTACGCTGCTTTACATATTAGATTGGTCGCGAGGATCTTTGGGTGGTTACGTATTTGTTCCTCTTTCCATATTCGCTCCTAACTGTTTAGGATCTCTGTAGAGTAGATGAAATCAAACCCTCAACAGTAATTACGTCATTGTAAAATGGTTTTTCATGTTGACATAACATAAAAACATTGATTTACAGGCATACTTCGACTCGTCTCAACAGTTGACATCACACCTTAAACCAGAATCGATTACGAGAGGTATTTGTAATGGTTGTAAGCTAATCGAATGGGTATCAAACATCCATTGATTTATAGTTGCCTAGGTGAATTCACGTGAAGTCAAAATCACGTGTGATTTCACATCACTGGACACATATGGACTTGTGAATTCATATCTAAAAATACTTATGATGAAAATCTGATAGATGTTGAACAAATCATCATCATCATCCTTGCGTTAGTCCCGGTCGCATCCGAAGCTATCACCTCGTAGTCCTTGGTCGCCTTTCCCAGACTAACTTCGACGCGACTGAATCTCGATATTTTCTGTGAAACAACTGCCAACTGTTCTCCACACGGTCATCTCTCTCCTATAGATATAAGCTATATCAAGTGCTGCTGCTAAACCAGTTATTGGACTATTTTAGGTCTCCAACTACCCGTAACGACTGCCATAGATGTTCTTATGACAACCGGGGTCGACTTCTTAACGTGCTATCCGAAGCACGACCAGACCAATGCATAACATAACATAAACTCACGCCTGTATCCTCGAAGGGGTAGGCAGAGGTGCTAGCACCCACATTTCGCCAGTTTATGTTTAGGTCCCAATATAATAGGTGGCGAGCCTATTGCCATTAATCGGCCGGCACTTATAAGCCGGCGATACACACACACACATAATTTCGAAAAGTCATTGGTGTGTGCCATGGTAAAACCTGGGATCGAATCTGAGACCTCGTCTCAGCAGTCCATTACTTATGCCTCTAGGCTACCGCGGTGATTCATGAGCGGTGAATTATGATGATACAAGTAAAAACAACTTCGATGACCAGGTATAAGTTACTGACTTAGTTGACTTCTCTCGTGAGATATTAATAATACCACATTTACGTAACAATGACGGTAAAATCTGAACAAAGCCTCTCTTTAATTGCTTTCGATCATCTGCGGACAAATAGTTGTAAATATTCGTGAGCTGAAACTTGACGTAATCTTCATTATAGTGAGACTCTAATAAAATAAATTATACTTGTAGGATACACTATGAATGAATGACGTCAAGCACTAGGAACAGTGTTGTATTGTTTTAAAATGTATTGCATAAGCTGCCATCATCATATATCAAAATTATAACATAACATAAACTCTCGCCTATATCCCCGAAGTGGTGGCAGAGGTGCTAGCACTCACATTTCGCCAGTTTATGTTCAGGTTCCAATGTAATCGGTCGCGAGCCTATTGCCATTAACCGGGCACTTATAAACCTGCGATAAATACACACATAACTTCGAAAAGCATCGAAAAGTCATTGGTGTGTGTGAAAATTATATTAATATAGTTCATGGATTGCGCAATAACACAATCATAATTTGTTTCACTTCTAACTTCAACATCAACTTCTTCTAAAGATGGTTTATTGTACAGCAAATTCATCGCAATATCGTCAATGTCAAATGAGTGATAAATGTGATCCAAAAGTGTTTCACTTCTAAATTTACAAATACATAATAGTTCCACAATTTGTGAGTACCTATAGTGTTCGGTTTTCCTAACTAGGCTACATAGCAGCCTGTATGGAGGAGTTATAATTCCCTATACTCTATGGATTTAATGGATTTTCTAGAAGTACAATCATCATTCTCTGAACCTATGCCCAACTCAGTTGGGGTCGGCTTTCTAGTCTTACTAAGATGCTGCTGAACTTCAATATTTTCCATCAAGCGACTGCCATCGGACCTCTACAACCGAATTGGCGATTAAGAAGTTCTGTAGTTAGGCTAGTCGGACTTTTGAGGGTTCCAGCTACCCGTAACAACTGCCATAGATGTTCGTATGGCAACCCGGACCGATGGCTTAACGTGCTCTGAGAGGCACGACCAGTCCAGTGCAAATAGCCATATTCATGCATTCAAATATTTGCACTGAGCGGGGATCGAACCCGCGCCATCTGCGTAGCAGTCGCGTTCACTACCGCCACGCCACAGAGGCTACGAGAAGCCACACGCTACACACGCCACACGGCTAATTACTTTATACCTTTCTAATTTCTATGGTTTTATAACCCCCTCCCCCTTCCTAGCCTCCCCACCCCTTCCCAGCTCTCCCCCTTTCCCTTCGGGGTGGGCAGCGCGTGTGTGACACCCTAAGTGTTGCCCACGTTCATAGGCCACGGTGGCCGCTTTCCATCAGGTGGGCCGTGTGCTTGTCTGCCAACTACGTAGTATAAAAAAAAACCCTCGTCATTAGGTGTTGCCACAATCGTCAAAAGTGGTTTCATTTCAATGTGTGACATTCTCGTAAACTTCAGTAAGTATCACACTGAGTAACTATAGTTTCGCCCACATAACCTCAGTGCCCCTCTTCCCTTGACATTTAAGAACTGGGAGAATGTTCTCCGCGTTCTTCATATACAGGATGTTAGAGGAGTGCTTCCGAAAAACGAAAACCAGGAATACTACTGAGCATTTTAACAAATTGGGCTACTTTTTCTGGTGCCAATACTTTTTTTGGTAGGTACCATGATTTTTAAACCATTTTATTAGCATAATTCACGTAATAATTATATTTAAAGAGTTTAAAAATCATGATACCTACCTACCATACCTACATAAACTAGACCCATATAAAGCTTTTTCATTTTCCATTACGTCTTAATGGACGACGGTTAGAGCCATCCACCGACAATCTTACGAACTATCATTAACAAAGAACTATTTTTCTATCATTTTTCCACATTATTTTTAGATTACGGACGCCCAGTTCATTAAATGAAAGTTTGAGGTATGAATACCCTGATAACTTTTTCAAATTGTTTTTAAATTGGGAACAGTGAATGTCTAGACGGATATTGAACCTGAAACCAGTCTCTTACAAGGAAAATGCTTTGACTCCCGTCTAAAGTATTCGAAATTTTCCTTAACTTCTTATGCCTCGTTTACGTACACGTAACATTTTATCGTGACCGTGTCAGATGTGCGTGTTTGTCGCGTATTCAGCAGCGTGATAGATAAACTTAAATGAAACCATCGATAGACTGGTGGCCGTATCAGCACAACTCTAGTTCGTGTACCCATGTGCCACAAGTTGTTACGTCCACATTCAACGTCATCTATTGATGCCACGTTGCCGGGTCCGCTGTACGTGTCACGAAATATCTGGACCTTTAGATGGTGACGTTACTATATAATTTACTAACGTTAGACCATACATTTCCAATTGTTGATCATATCAAATACACAGAGATATAAAACCGGTACCTACCCTCATTCTAAGATGGAGCAGGGCATGCCATTCACGCCGAAATTGTTACTTGCGCCGTGACACACCTGGCACGCAGTCAAATATGCCCAGGCGCAAGCGCAGAAATATAGTGCTATTGTGCGTACAATGGCAGTGGAAAGATGGACAGTTACGCAATTTCAGATGCTACTGAACTAAAATGCAATCTTTAACTATAACTCTGACTGGAGTAATACTATTAATATTTATTCTGAAAGTTAGTTTGTCTTTTTATATACAAGGGTCCACTTTGTATCTATTGTAACCGTGGCTCACTTTGGCCATGGTACACACTTTCCATCATGAAAGTGGGGAA
The DNA here is from genome assembly GCA_963691645.1 of Pelosia muscerda. NCBI lineage: Eukaryota > Metazoa > Arthropoda > Insecta > Lepidoptera > Erebidae > Pelosia > Pelosia muscerda. The sequence goes on from OY829118.1 coordinate 5,623,293, forward strand.
CACCAGGGTTGTCACACTCGTGAAATGAAGAAGTTTGGATGACTGGATGTTTGTTCCTCAACGCTCAAATGACTGAACAGATTTCTGATTGAAACTTAGCACAGGTTATAGATTATGGACTAGAATAATATGTATGTTACTTTATTCTCTGGAATAGGTTCCCGTGGCGTGCGGAAACGAGATTTAAATCCCGTGTGGGTAGAGCCGCGGTTTATAAGTAAAGTCTACTCATTCTCCAACAGCAAAAAAAAAACAAAATATATGTCGTCATAACGCGGCTGAGATTACTGCGGATCATTTTAATTTTCATTAAAATCAGTTTATCGTTTTCAAATAAGCAAATTTCATTCTTTCTAATAAGTTATACTATTTTGTGAGTTAATTAACGAGTGTTAACGAGACGATATCGCATTTTGATATTTCATAAGTCATACTCTGACTTTGTTTCATCGGGTGGGACAAAAAAGTAGTTCCTCTTCCAATTTCACTACTCGTGTAGACCATCTAGATAAATGAACCACTGGAAAAGTACTTTAGAACTTTTCAAAGGAAAATTTACTACCAAAAGACAAGCTTGCCAATAACGGAAAGCAAACATAAATGTTCCGTCGTCATTTCACTACTCGCGTAGTCGATCTAGCTGGAAATTTATCGGAGAAGAATTCTAGTACATTCCAATGAAGAATTATCTGTGAAATAGACAAGCTTGCCAATAACGGGGAGAAAATATAGCCTACGTGTCATTTATAAGACGTAATATGGCCATCCTAGTCAGGATGCACGGTTCAGTTCAACACAGCTATTTATTGCTTCCAATAAATTACTGTTTAATACCGTACTCCGCGTATTAAGGGATCATTCTGTTGCAATGGTGACCTGGTTTCTGACTTTATAGATCTATCTGCTATAAAGGTAATCGTTTTCTAAACAAGTTAAACATACATATAATCACGTTTTATCCACGGGGAATTAGGTGGAGGTGAATTAATACCCACATTTCTTAACCATCAGTAAAACTAAAACAAAAATTTCATCCAAAAACCATCGCTAACAATCAAAGCAAATGGCGCCTTAATGCGAGTTGATGATTTTTTATGCAAGTATTGTTTAATTTAGCTTTACAATCAGTGGAGAGTGAAGAACGCTAGTTAAATGGTATCAAAATAAATAAAAAATAGTTATCGTAATGTTCATGCCCATACTTAGTGTATCAGTGTTACTACCAGGGACCTTCAGCTTCGAGAGCGTTTCCCCAACACCCTTTTCTTTTATCGTGCGTCATATCCCCACGGATACCACCTCCGCCAAAACCAGTGGAGGTGATTATGTCGAACTCGAACCGACCAAAATGCACGCCGTCCATGAGTCCTTGATTGCCAGAGCGTGGGTCATCGTACCATCGCCGTAAGCAAGGTGGCAAGCGAGACAACTCCCACCCCTAGGGCTGCCACTAGGATCCGCCTTGGCGTCCCTAACACCCTGATGATATCTATCTCCTCCTATGTCGACTGTACAAACTTTATTGCTTCTATAAAATTGTTTACTGTCGTACTAATTTGCTTCAATACGAGTTTTAAGACAGTTCAGACTTCGCTCCAAAACAATTTATAGACATTCCTATTGTACGCGTGGATCACTGATTCCTGATTTGAAATTAGGATAGTGGAGAAGATTAAATCCAGTTAAAATACTTGAGGTCAATGACTTTATGATGTTTAGTTAGCAGTCTTTTAGTTTATTGACCTTACATTTAGAAATCAATCAATTAGCCTATCGCAGTTCACTGCTGGATATAGGCCTCTCCTAATATCGGGCGGGAGGCTTTGACCTACTGTTTTGACGCTGATTAGACAGGTTGGTATAGGTTTTTATTTCGAATTTTCTTTCTTTCTTCTAAAATTTGGAAATAAAAATAAAATATTGCAGGACATACTGTAGCTCGGCATGTAAGAGACGGTTTCAATGTCTTATGTTGGCAAAGAAAAGAAACGCCAAAACATCAGGTCCTGGATGGAGTTGAAATGCAGGGGTTAGGTGCGACTGTCATACTGAATTTCGAAGTTCAAAATAGCGATAAACTGTAGCCCTAAAGTACCGAAACGCGATTCACGGTAGTGCGAAAGTGCGCCACATCGATACCTATAATTTCGAATGTTTTCCAACGCGAAGCACGGTAGTGCGAAAGTATTCCACATCGATTCACACATTGTCGAATGTATTGTAGCGCGATGCACGTCATTGCTAAATTCTACTAAATGCGAAGGCATGCCACATAGTCACACATCCTATTTTCTGCTAGCTCGAAGGCTACAATTATGAACTTTAGATAATTTTTTAGTTCATTTAGTGCGTATCTTATAATGATTTCTGAAGAAATTTAGAATAAAATGAAAAACTCTTTTTTTACCCCAATAACATTTTGTTGCATTTAATTATAAATAACCTAATCTAATTCGTAACTTTTACTTAAAATAATTCTGGAAAACAACAAAACTGTGCCTGATGCTGATGATTACGCTTAGCGTGTTTTGTCCCGGTGCAGTTAACGTCAAATAGGTAGGCATTTTGTAATTACACTTCCGTTATGATTGTTTATAATATAATTATTGCTTATTTATTACTCATTCATTATTACTCACTCATAAATAAATGGTATACTGTATACTTATTTTTTTTTATTGTTCCACTTTTGACACTCATATAAAAACTAACGTTGTTCGGATATTACTTCAAGTTCCAGTAAATCTATATACAACTTTACACACTCACACAAAACATCGATTCGTCAATCATCGATTTACAACAAACATTTCTGTGTAAAGCAAGAAGTAGCATGCCCTTTACTAGACTTTCGCACTGACGCTCATTGCGCTGCAATACATTCGACAATGTGTGAATCGATGTGAAATACTTTCGCACTACCGTGCTTCGCGGTAGAAAACATTCGAAATTATGGGTATCGATGTGGCGCACTTTCGCAGTACCGTGAGTCGCGTTTCGGTACTTTAGGGCTACAGTTTATCGCTATTTTGAACTTCGAAATTCAGTATGACAGTCGTTAGGTGCAACCAACGTGTTAGGAGAATTGTTACCCCTCTAAGCTGCTAGGAAAAGAAAGGCTGCGACCTTTTGGAAGATCTCGCCATTTTAGAAGCAGAAAAATATTTATGATAATAAATGTAACCGGGAATTAACGCGATCATGGTATAGGTATATGCCTGTGACCACGGCCGGTGTAACCTGGTCGAAACGTCAGGCAAAAGGTATGTATATACCTATACCATGATCGCGTTAATTCCCGGTTACATTTATTATCATAATCATGGAACGCGAAAGTTTAAAAGTTAATACAGAAAAATATTGTCTTTACTGAACTGCAATGGTTCAAAGGTCACCAATACCCTCCATTCATTACCTACAGTAGACCTCCCAATACACACAGGTTATCTTTTGGATCATTCTTTATTATCCTTGATTCAATTTCAGTCGCATCCGCAACTTTCACCTAGGGGAGTCCAGGGTTTACTTATCTTAGTCTAACTGCGTCACATTTGAACGTAAATATTTTCCGTGAACAGTTTGTCATTTGGAGAATCATAATTACTACTACAATTAAATTTTATTCCCAATATTCGTCGTTTATTCTTAGTACTACAATAACTATGAGAATCACACTAGTAATTGGTTGAATAATAGATAATTCTGCGACGTCCTATTATAGGTACTAATTTAAGGGGTGATTAAAATACCTAACAATTACCACACGGATGGAAGAAAAGTATGGGAAAATTCATGACAATGTACTACAATCATTAAAATTTCCTACTTCAATTAATTAAATACCTTTTTTTTCTATCGTGTACAAAATCCCCACGGAAAACGCCTTCGCAAAAACCGGTGGAAGTGATTATGTAGGACTCGAACCGACTAAAACGCACGCCGCTATGGGCCTTTGATTGCCATCGGAAAAATAATACAAGGCATATCTCTCGCACCTCGGCAGATAAATCAGTCATCTCAAAAGAGATGTCCATGGGTTCCCCTAATGTGGGTACCATTATTTTATCCAACCTGGTATTCTAACCCAAAATATCACACAGCAGCCGCACGGCACATCAGTGCAAATGCAAGGGTAACCTGCAGAACACGGGATTTAGTGCACGGCGAAAGTATATTAGAAGTGTTGAATATTTTTATATGATGTGTTTAACATGAAACATTTATCTCTTTAAAAGTAAAATTTGTTTTGCGGTAAGCCTGCTAATCAAAAGATTAACTAACAAACTAATTACGTGAATTTCTTTAGCGAAATCCATGACCAACTTATTATCAATTAGTTTTTTTTTTTGTAAAAGCTACTGTTTTCAATAAAAAAGTGTTATCGAACGATTCTAAGCCCTAATGAGACAATTAATGTGTTTTCCTTGTTTTTTTTTTTACAATCAATTACTTTTCAAGTTCATGTTTTCTATTGTCATTATGTAAATGTAAAAACTATAAGGAAAAGTATTTTTTGTATGATGACTTCTAGATGATCAATTAGGAAAACGAAGCAAATACAACCTATTTTACGTCTAATATACGTAGAACAGTAGAATCGCTTACTACTTCTAGTGGGGACGCCGTTGCGGAGGTGACTGGGATATCGGAGTCACCTGGAGTCAGAGGGTGACGGGTGGAGCCGACTGTCACCCTAGCAGAAGCAGGCAGCGTAGAGTGGGCTACCCCATACCTGGGGGCTAGACGGGGACACCGTGGTCCCTACACCCGAAGGGGATCATCTCAAAATAGAGGGCCTCGGGTCTAGCGACGCGTGAGGGATATGTTCGCTACTACCTCACCTCAGCAACTAAAGCTGGCGTGTGTTTTAGTTAGTTCGAGTCCGTCATAACCTCTCTTACTGGCTTCGGTGAGATTATTATCTAGGGGGTTTGGCGCATGGCAAAAAAAAAAGAAAAAGTGGGGACGCCATTAACCGGACAGGTGAGCAGCGCTTCTGTGTGGTTTCCCCCGTAACGACTGCTATAAAATATCCTATCATAAGCGACGGCTTAACGTGCTCTCCGAAGCACGATCAGACCAATGCAAATATTCATATTCATTCATACAAATATTTGTACTGAGCGGGGATTGATCCCGCGTTTCCTGCGTAGCAGCCGTGTTCACTACCGACACGCTACAGAGGCTGTCACTTGAAGAATTACTTGTTCTCACTTCTTTTTTATAGTTATGTATCATACTGTTTGTATTAAACGTCTTATTTATACCATAACATATTCTTATGAGACGTTGCTGCCCATAGGCCACGGTAACCACTTCCCATCAAGTGGACCGTGTGCTTATTTGCCACATAAGTGGTATGGTATGGTTATTATATTAACGAAGAAAAATCATGAAAACAACTGCTCAACTGCTATTGGCCTCAAGTTCAAAACAATATTCAATATGAACACCACCTTGGCCATCATTCTCACCGAATTAGGAAAGTTAGTGATAATAAGGACGTATATTCTTTTGTGCGATCACGTTTGTAAAATATTAGACGTGAAATTAAATATTAAAGGCGCGAGGCGTAGCGGGGAGATGTTATTGTAATATAAAATTATATCGGTCAGTAGCATCATTGCTTGTATTAATTGTAGGAAGGCCTTTTATAACTAACTGTAAAGCCCAAGTAGGTACGTACTTTTTGTATTATTACGGTGGCAGATCTGAAACCAAAGCCTGCAGGCAAAGTCAGGCGTAGAAGCATAGAAATAAGGTAACTAAGGTAACAATTCTGGCGAGATGGAGCTTCAATCGGTTGCTAGTCTTACCGTAGTTTGTCCACGAGCGCTGCACCGCTAGGTATAACATTTACTTGCTGTTTTTTTAAATGACACACACAGACATCTTGCACTATTATTACAGACGAACTTTCTCTCAAATTCGGATTTCCCAGAGTGCTTTCACCTGTTTTGCGTTCTCGGAGGCGCACATAAGATCCTCCAGTATAGAGGTAGATATATGGAAGTGGAGCAGATGTCAGCTGGTGGGCTATGGTCGGTGGTCTGTGGAGAAACTCCGTAGGTCCGCGTCATCCGAGAAACACACCTATATAGTCCGATTCTCCCTGACTCAGCTGTCAACTGTCAACTGTATCGCGAATCAACTGTCAACTGTATCGCGAAGTATTATATAACTTAGCTTATCAAAACTTTTTTTACCTCAGGAATGCAACAAAACCTGCGATCTTTATATAGTTAGTAAAATTTTCGCTCCGAGTGAGAACACAAAACTTTAATGTTCGCGTAAAACAATTTACGTCCGACGCACAATAAACCGAGTTCACAAACTTACGGATGAAAGTATTTCAGATGTGTACGTGTTTCGAAGTTTAATACAAGTTGAAGGGCGTTCACTCGCTAAGTTAGTTTAATAAGGTAGGTACTGTTGTCCGTAAAATTGTTTTACTTCTATATCAACGTGTTCTTCCAGCCGATCCCCACGTATTACGAACAAGCTGTCGCATGTTGTCGACTAAGTTCTTAAATATATAGTACTCGTAACACAATTGTAACTACACGTATTAACGTACATTTTATTAATAATTTATCGTTATGAAGGATTAACTTAACGCGCGAAACGTTGTTATTTTTCGTATTTTTTTTCTAAGACACGTCAATTCTACTTCACCTGGCCTATTAGTAAGCTGAAGGCAAAGTCTCAGGAAAGAGGGTCACCATTACAAACACGTACAGTGGCACAATAGTAGCGCTCAGTTAGATTGCCTCATCAGATGTTTTTTCATACCCCGCGTAAAGGACCCGCGACTGTAGGAAGAAGGAAACACGTGAACTGGTAAGGAATTCCAAGAGTTAATGGTGCGGCGAACTCTTCTGGACTGTATGCCCTGCACGTGTGTTCCTTTTTAGGATAGAATAGAGTGGGACTAATTCGAAGAGCTCATCAGAACGATGGTAAAAACGGTAAAATAAAAAACAATCCTCGAGATGATTAACATGCATATTTTATAGAAAATACATTTCAATCCTCAATTCCAAAACAAGAACGAAATAAGAGAAAATAAATTCGACAAACTTACAATGTACCTATTTGTTGAACTTTGTATATGATACACAAAGCTTAAGACGCAATTATCTTACTGCCTGCCTAATAACACCGCAGACTTCTCGCCATCTAAATCGGTATTTCAATACACAGTTTCGAAATCGAGATAATGAGACGACCAAGTACACAAAATCCTTCGGTGTGACTCACGGGACGAAATTAGCCACCACAGAAATGCAAACAAGTTTAGGGTGCACCGATACTCTGTGGTTCAACAGATTCGAATGCTCGTAGTACGACTTACGAGTGTATTGACATTGTAATTATCTTAGACATGGACTATGTTCTTTCACATAACTATTACAAATAAACCAATCTATAATTTAAAAAGGAAAGAGAAAAGCGATCCGCATTATTGAGAGTCCAGTAGCCTTAGCACGAAATACTATCGAATTCTTAATGTAAAGGTATCGACAGAACGGAGCATTGTGATTGGTGGGCTACACACGCACACATGTTCACAAGAGGCAGACTGCCAATCACAATGCTCCGTTCTCTCGAACACCTTACATTACGAATTCGATAGGAGTTCATGCTAGTGCTTCTGAGGTCACAAATACCCTCGAAGGTTTGCAGATGCGTAGAGATGTTCCGTCCCTGGCAGTACATTACCGTCTCTACCGTGTTGAATGTTCTGATGAGCTCTTCCAATTAATCCCACCCTCTCCTTTCCTACACAGGACAACACGTGCAGGGCTGAGATGGCACCTGCATATGGTGCAGAATATTCCACCAGTAACCAAGCGGTTCGGTGAGTCTTTCCTCTGCCACACCATTAAGTCTTGGAATTCCTTACCGGTGCACGTGTTTCCTTCTTCCTACAATCCCGGGTCCTTTAAGCGGGGCGTGAAAAGCATCTGATGAGGCCGTCAAGGTGAGCGCCACTATTGTAGCACTGCACGTGTTGGCAATGGTGACCCTCTTTCATGAGACTTTGCCTTCAGCTTAATATCAAGTGAGGTAAAGTCAAATTGACGTGCCATAAAAAAATATCTCGGTTTACTATACATGTGCGGATGTTTAAATTACATTTACTCACAAAGGAAATGAGACGGAAGCATTTAATATCGAACATTACATTATCAATATTGGTTACTTCCAGACATAATATGTAATGGTATGATGCATCAAAGCCTGAGTGATTTGGACGTACAACAGGAAACAGATGTTCAATCTGTGTTGTGTATGATGTAGTATGACAATCGATTGTCGAAGGTCCATTGCATCGATAAAAAGTTACGATATAGATGTAGGCGTGTTTTCTCAAGCGTTTAAGGAGCCAGAGATGGTAGTCACTCCAGTCATATCCCAGTAGTACCATTCTTCACGGCGAAGGTACGATGCGCGAGCGCTTGGGCAGTAGCTGCCTCCTTCTGGGAGCAACAAATGCTCGAAAAAAAGATGGCGGAGTGGGTCCGGAGAAGACTCCGGCACCCGCAATGCCCATGATGAGCGATGTAGCCCCATGGAACTCATATCTTATTTCACCTAACCCATTAGTTTCACCGATATTTCTGGAGAACTTAAATGGCGGTGAGCAGGATAGCCGGATCTTACTGGAGAGGTTTGGGAAGACCAAGGGCTTGACATCACTATATACTGGTATGAAACCTTGATTTGTCGTCTACACTGACAGCACAAAAACTCTCTTAACCTTGAACCTCCCCCCTAATCCATCCCGTCCCCCTTGCTACTGGTGTAGTAAAAGTCTATTGGTCATGGAAACCTCTTTCCGTTATGTGAGCTGTGTGCTTGTCTGCCATCTAAATTACACAAAAAAAAATGTTTTCAGTTGCAACATGAAAATATCCTGTCACGCAAAATAACTTCTAGTGAAGCATTTACTCGTTTAGAACATTAGTCTGATAACGCATCAATCGTTATCAGACTAATGTTCTGATTGGATTGAACCAATAAATTTAGATCGCACTTCAGAAATTCTCAAGTGGAATTTCGAATGATTACTTTATAAATAGTCAAGGAAATCTCTCCAATGTAAATACGTTTGGGATTTTACGTACTGTATACAAAGACACTGTTCAGTGTTCAGTGCGCCTGTGATACATAAACTATTTAAAGTACGCACAAGATTAAGAAGATCTGTAATTATTATTCTTCTCTAATGAAGGGGACGTAGTAAGCCTTACTGAAAAGCGAAACCTATGCTCGGGCCCTCGCCGTAAGTAGTAGCGCTGCCCTGAAACAAATTACTACACAACGATGGCAACTCAAAAATGCTGTCGATTCGACAGAAGATTCTTCTCTGAATAAATCAGGTCAAGGTCAATTAGTGTAACATAATAGGTATATTTCGTTAAAAAGTATAACTTATAAATAAAAGAAATCGGGTGACAATTTACAAGACGATACAAAAAAACACGTTCAGTCGAATTGAGAACATCCTCGTTTTTAAGTTTTTTACCAATAGCAATACAATTAATTTTGTCTTCATTCTGATAGTCATCGGAAGAATTTTATCACCTAATGTGCATCCACCTAAACCTACACGATGACGTTATATATGTATATATAACTGAGGTGTATATAAATGAGGTACTTGATATCCGCTGTGCGTCTTTTTCAACTCCATTTTGCGTCTTCAGTATTTCAACTGTTGCACTTATATTTTAGACTCAAATTTGCTTATTAAGTTCTCATTTAAAATCTACACAATAGCTATTTGTAGACTTTTGTAAGAATATATTTTCGGCAATCCCTTTTAATAAATATGGACTCACCAACAGAAAGTTTCATTATTACTTCACCTTTTTTGTGCCGATTCTCTGAATGACTTTATTTCAAGTTTGAAACAGAGTAACGAATAAATCTTATGACGACACATAAAACAAGAAAAAAATGTAAAACGCATATAACGTACATATATAAAAAGAGTGCAAACCTTACGAACATTTGACATGAGGTTCACTAAAACACTCAGCTTTTTGGGGCTCCGTAAATCTTATTAAATGGCATTTACCGACTCGTGCTGACTCGATATGTGACCAGTTTATATATCTACTATATAAAAATAAGTCGGGTTTTATTTCCTGACGCTATAACTACAGAACGTACGAACCGATTTCCACGGTTTTGCATTCGTTGGAAAGGCCTCGGGCTCCGTGAGGTTTATAGCAAAGAAAATTCAGGAAAAACATAAAAAAAAATTCTTCATCTTTTAATCACCAAACGAAATGTTACATAAAACAAAACCATCTGGTGGCGAAACGGAGTTCGCCGGGTTTGCTAGTCTACTATATAAAAATAAGTCGGGTTTTCCTTCCTTTTAGCAAAGAAAATTGAGGAAAAAGTTTCTACAGAAAAGCGGGACATTTTTCACATGGCGAAACGGAGTTCGCCGGGTTTGCTAGTTGTACATAAAAATATAAACTCGTGAAAGTATTAAACTCTTGAGACTTGACTCCAACGTCCCCTACAAACAGGGGATTCACCTTCACACGTTGCAATAACGTGACGGTGCGGTGCGCACTACATAATGTCCAAGGATCTTCATACATTGCATGTTCAAGCTGTGGAATGATATCGCTTCTGTAGTTTTCCCAAGCGACTACAATATTGGATTCTACAAGAAGGACATTAGAAGATTCTTAAAAGGTCGGCAGCAGGCGTGTGATGCCCCTGGTGTTGAAAAGGTCTATGCCTGTGTGCTATTATGTCCAATCGCTAGTTCCGAACAAGTTTTGACATATTTTTTGTTATATAAAGTTCTAGCCCGCGGCTCCGCCCGCGAGGATGTCGATTAACGCATTGTACGACTCTACTCGATTCTCTTATGGCCTCTCTACACTACTTCTCCCCTTCTCTACTTTCCATTTCTACCCTATTTTTTCATTTCTCAATCTCCTCAATATCCAATTTCCCTCATTTCACCATTTTCCATACATTTTCCATTCGTCATTTTTAGTGTTGCCTCTCTCTAGTACATCCTACCAAGGTTTTGTCATGAAAACGGAAATTGTTATCGATATTAGCGGCAATATATAGAAATTTACGAGATTTGTGGTTATTGCTCCACTTCCTTGGATGGCAGGGTGATGATAGCCTATGATACTCCTGGATATTGTAGCTTTAGATTAGTGAAAGAATTATTGAAATCGCTCCAGTAGTTTTGGAGCCTATTCGTTACAAACAAAAAAAAAATCTTTCTTCATTATAATATTAGTATAGACAAAGCAAACTCATAAACAATACGAACCTACGTGTCATAAAAAGCATGTTCAAAAGACTGAACACTTGATTTGAGCGATATTAAAACATTAACCAACATAAAATTTAAACACAAATCATATACAAACGTGTTCCAATAGCATTGACATATATTTTGCTAATGGCAGCAGTGTGCCCTCTTTAACGTGTGTACAGCAAAGAGCAAACGCATTAAGAATAATATTCTATATTTTTGTTTTGATTAATATGACGTGACCTAATTTTTTAAGGTTATTACACTTATAGTTATTTGCAGTGAATGAGATAAAAACCAGTCGTGGATATGGTGAATCACTGGGCTTAGTGATGTTAATTTACTTCCATCAGGGAATGCGTTTAACTTATCGGGTAATCATCCCTTCTGCGTGGGCTACATCACCCAAATCTCCTATCTCTCCTGGAAAAGCTGAGGGGTAACTGTTTCATTGTAACACCTGGGTTCTGTTCCACCTTCCGATAAGTCATTTACCTACCATATATACTCACAGCTGTATTTATACAGATGCAAATGCATATGTAATGTTAGTAACTACAATTTATTAATACACTAGCTGACCCGCGCAACTTCGTCTGCGTCACCCCGTTTTTGCTATATTTTTTGCTTTTGCTCCGCACCAGTTCAAGCAACTGATGCATGCATGATGTTATATACATATATAAACCTTCCTCTTCAATCACTCTATCTACTAAAAAAACCGCATCAAATCCGTTGTTTAGTTTTAAAGATATTAGCATACATAGGGATATAGGGACAGAGAACGCGATTTTATTTTATACTATGTAGTGATAATACTCGTAGTTACTAACATTTTCTTGCACTCATTTCACCTGACGACGGGGAATTCATAGGAGGGCTATAATTTTGACAGGCTTAGTATGTATGTATATGTATATTATCCGTGTGGTGACAAAGAAAGATTATCACCACCGCATCTCACAACACCCGAAGCGACAAACTAAAAAATATTCAGACGATATAACTGTGAGAAAAAAGAAAACTCACAATAAAACCCTGTACCTACTAACCCGTCTGGCAGGTGTGAAAACAGTAGGCCAAAGCATCACAACATTGGGAGAGGCCTATGTCCAGCAGTGAACTGTGATGGGCTGATTAATTGACTGATTCCATCCTACCCTATCCAATAATGAAAAGCCGATACCTGTAGGTATTTACTGGGTCACCTACATTTTGAAATAAATAGATTTCGGATACAGATGACTTAGTAGACCTAAATCAAAAAGGTTGGCTTAAGAATTGAACTTGTATTGTACTCACACAAGACCGTGTGACACTCTCCAATAATTTAACTGGCAGTGCTTGTGCGGCTAACCACATAATTAATTTCCGTGTGATTTACACTGCATAGTAAGGAAGGTTGAAAAAAAAAAATTTTCAATATTTTTTGCAATATTTTCGTTAGGAATTTATTTTCGACATACCCATTTTTTACAAAATGATTGGCGGCAATATGCTCGCCCCCTATTACGTGGGACCGAAAATCATAGTTTGTGAAATGTGGGTGTTTAATACACATCTGCCTACCCCTTCTTAGGTTACAGGCGCGAGCATATATTTGCATGTATGTATGTTGTACTCACATTCGAATAGACAAGTTTTTCTGGTACGTTTTATTCCAGAGATTAAATAATAGTTATTTGTGCAACAAGAGAGCAAAACTGTTTTTTGCTGCGAGTGCTGATTTTGAATCCTGAGCAAGCGAGGGATTCTAGGATTGAATCACGAGCGTAGCGAGTGATTCTACTGTAGAATCCTGAGCGTAGTGAGGGATTCAAATGCACGAGATGCAAATAATTTTGCTCTCGTGTGGCACACATTACTTTTCACTACAGCAGCGAGAACACATAAGAAATATTACTTAGAAGATAATGCAACACTTATTAACAGAACAGAACACCTATTATTAATTAAAATAATGCTGAAATTTTTAAAAGTTAATAATTAATCTAATTACTTATTGCTGTTCTGCAAATTTAAAGTTGAAAGTTAAAAGTTAAATTTTATACCCGTTATTTTTAAGGTGTGTTCAGAAGCAGCGTATACGTGACATTTTATTTTTCAAATGTTGATAATAATAACCATTATAAATACTTATGCATTACTTATTTTGGCATTCAATAACATTACATAATTATTAAATAATGTAAATAAAATACATGGTTATTCTTTTACAAATATCTTTCAAATTTAGAATTTCGAAATAGGACCTTTGACGTGCCATAAATTAAAAAAAATAACCTTCAAAATACTTGTGTTTGTCACTCGAACTTTTTTTATGGACGGCCAAGAGACAGAGTGCAGTGTATGTAATTCGAAAGTTATTCGCAGAACAATTCTTTTTGAATCTATGGTTGGCACTATTTATTGAAAATTAAAAAAAAATAATTAAAAAGCTACTTTGTCTCACTGAGTGAGCAAAATCGCATTTTGCACACTGTTTTTACGCAGCAAAACTCACTTGTTTGAGCTGCTGTGGTGAAAACATCATTTACACTTGTTGAAAACAAAGGGTTAGTAATACTCGCGTAATAAAATAACTAAAATATAAAAAAAACTATAAAAATAAAATACAAGAACGAAAGCTTTTTCGTAGTATTTAATGTCATAAAAATATGCTGAGGAAAGTAGAACAATACTCTTGAAAATATTTACGAAGTCATTGACCTGCGTACCTGAGTCGAGCCTTCCAGAATACCTACCCGTCGTACTCTTAATTTAATATAATATAATATAGAAGTTCACAGCAATGGACGTTATTATAGGAGGGTCAAAATATTGGAAACAAATAAATATCATAGTTTTATAGCCTACTAGCTGTTGCCCGCAGCTCCGCCCGCATGGAGGTCATATTTTGGACAAATCACAGGTGTAGTTTTATAAATTATTACTTACTGTAAAATTTCTGTCTGATACTCTCCAAGACGTTAATTGGTAGGGCTTGTGCAGCTACGCACGTAATTAATTTCCTTGCCATTTACACCGCATAGCAAGGAATCGGGTCAAAACCTTTTTTACCAAATTTATTTAGCTGCAACATTTTCGGTTAGGAATTTATTTTCGGCATACTCATTTTTTTACAAAGTGCCCGCCCGATTGGCGGCAATAATCTCGCCCCGTATGGTGGTCCGAAAATCATAGTTGGCGAAATGTGGGTGTTTAATACATGCGTGAGCATAAGTATGTATGTAAAATTTCAGTAGTTCTTACGTGAAAGAGTAACAAAAATCCATCCTTCCATCCATACTTACAAACTTTTACGTTTATAATATTAGAGCCCTGCTGTTCCGCTGTCTACGGTTTGTACTACTGTCATTGGTACTATATCTAATTCATGTCAAATATAATCAAAGTATCATATTTACCCGAGACACCACCTTACACTTACCTTTGGCAAAGTTAGGTCATTAAAAACTGTACTTGGAATTACTTGCAAAGTCTTCAAAATAAATCTAAAAATAAAATTCTTACACAACCTCTCAACGTGCCACCGAAATTCGAATATTTTAGCCCACGTGACCGCAGTGTGTAGCAATTTTGTACTCGCTGGTACTTACACCCTGAGTAGAGTAGCTAAGATGGAGGTCTCGTGTGTAACCCGAGGCTGTGCTTCGTAGACTCAGACAAACGTGATAGGACAATTGTGACATTACAATGACCCATTTTAAATATATATCTGATGATAATTGAGTCCTCTATCTCAATATATTCTGGATTGTGAAACTTGAACTTGTTTATTTTTAAAATGAATGCTTAAGTAAGTTAGGTAATAAGTAATTGGAATAGATGATTGAATCTGAATGAAATTGAACGAATGAATAAGTAAATCGCTGTTTTCGATTAACATTTTCTATTTTAGTGAAAACGAACTTATGTGGATGTTTATGTGTGTTTGTTAGTAAATAAAAACACATTTTTTATTCTCAGGTACCGCGGTAGCCTAGTGGTATGGGTAATAGACTGCTGAGACGAGGTCTCGGGTTCGATCCCAGGTTTTACCATGGTGTACCACCAATGACTTTTCGATGCTTTACGAAGTTATGTGTGTATTTATCGCAGGTTTATAAGTGCCCGGATAATGGCAATAGGCTCGCCACCTATTACATTTGGACCTAAACATAAACTGGCGAAATGTGGGTGCTAGCACCTCTGCCTAACCCTTCGGGGATATAGGATTGAGTTTATGTTATGTTATTCTCACGCCTTATCACTCCGGGGTAAGCAGAGGTGAATTATTATCAAATGTGTTATCAATCATGTATTCTTTTAACTCTTGCGTTGAGTTTTGAGGGGTTGAGACCGAAAATCATCCTTTTTCTGCCTCACTCCAGCAACTATAAACTAACACACCAATAACACACAATTTACTATTTCTATAAATAAAACCGTTCAAGATTGCGCTCTCATTACCGTTTTCAAGTATTATCCTAATCTTCATGTAATGGGGTCACGTAAGATGCGTTTTGTGGGATTGTAAATTTCGTAATACATCGATAAGAAGCTCATTTTACTGTAGGTACTGTTGTTTGTTACAGGAAAAGGTCAAACATTTTGTAACTGAACTTCTTAAGAAACTTGCGCAACCCATTTTGAACCCATACATTTTTCCTTGAAAGAAAATTTTTAACGAGTTGGGGGAATTGTTTTGTGTTTTTTAAAATAATTGTTACGGGTTACGATATTATTTTGGTTGAAATGTGACACAGTTCTAAATATAGGATTTTGAAATATTATTTATTGTGTTCTAATAATTATAATTGTATGTTTTTTTATAGAATTTTTATCGTAAAATATTCTTATCGCTTAGTTTAAGAAAATAGCAAGAGTTGTTTTATTAATTTTGGTTGATTTGAGATCCCAGGTGAGTCAAGCGAGTTCTAGATAATATTTGAATGCAGCTTGGTTTTTTATTATAAAGTAATGTCTCCTTTAAATAAAATGAACTAACTTAAGGATTTAAGTTAGTTTTCCTCTAGGGTCCGACTTATTTTTCCACACCTTATACTATATAATCTTCAGGGGAATAGAAGAATGGAGTGGATTCTTATCACAAAACAAAGAAGTTTGTGATCGAGGGGTCCAGTCCAAGTAGTTCGTCATCATCATCATCATGATCTTGCGGCTCCCGGCATCCAAAGCCTTAGCATCTGAGCCTGGGATACATTAATTCTTCTCCTCCTATCGGTTTGAGAGGTAAGCCAACTTCGAGAGGTAAATCTCATCCAACAATAAAAAGATATACCGAACCGACTTGCAGGTGTAGTTGGTTTGCCCCAGAGATTTTAATATGGCCGTGGGACCCGAACTCCAAGTAGAAGCTTCAGATGCGATCGGGACTAACGCAAGGATGATGATGAAATTGATTTGGTCACAAATATAATAATTGCATTTAGGTATGTAGGTAAAATATACATACTGGGAATCGAACCCGCCACCTCCAACGTAGCAGCATATCTACTCTACTAAAGGTCATCATGATAATTTATATCCGTACTCACATGTACATAAACCGTGCAATTATTATTAACGATGTAAACGAATATTCTCCGGAAGGTGTCTGAACTGCGATCGTTAATGCGGTTATAGTTCGCGGCCTATATGTTGGCCCCAAGTTGCGAAAGAAACGAAAAACTGGAGCGCACGAATTGGTTTGATAAAATATATGGTTTGATAGATTTGAGTTTTTTTATCGTCATCGTAGTATTTTTTTTTTATACTACGTAGGTGGCAGACAAGCACACGGCCCACCTAATGGATAGCGGCCACCGTGGCCTATGAACGTGTGCAACACTAAGGGTGTCACACACGCGCTGCCCACCCTGAAGGGAAAGGGGGAGAGCTGGGAAGTGGTGGGGAGGCTAGGAAGGGGAGGGGAAGGAGGGGTACATTGAGCTCTGGCTACCCTACTTACCGGCGGGAACACAACACGATGGTTATTATGACCGCGGTCTTCTGTAGGGCGGAGTGCCTCAAAAAACACCCAAAAAACGCTTACGGCGCGGCGCCTATAAAATAAAGTAAAATTAAATAATCTCGTGCTCGTGATAGTAGACTCCGCAAAATTCTATTCAGGATAATTGTATACCTACGCATTTTTAACAAGCTGCTTAATGAATATTTGTCTATAAATAAATTCAAAAAGTTTATTAAAAGAAAGTTATGGCCAAAAGGCTACGATAAAATCCAGGAATATTTGAATGATAAACAAGTTCACTTAACTTCCTACTCAAGCAAATTACTGTTAGACTGACTAAATGATTGTAAATGAACCAAAAGAAGAAGAACAAAGGCTCGCTGAGTTTCTGGAGTCTTCTCAGGCCGGAGCCGCGTTTCCAACCGGTGCCGCGGTGCCGCGGTGGTCCATTTGCTCACTAACTTATAATAACATGTTATTGATATTGACTTTTACTACTACTATATAGAATAAGTGATTATGCAATATGTATTGAATTTACACAATGATAACATATACGTTCTTTTCTTTTTATTATATACCTACCTTTATTGTTCTTTTGCACTATTCCTTAATATAATAACTTTATACACGTGGAGGTATATCAAGAGCAAAGTCAATTTTGTGACGTGATTGTGGTGAAGAAATATACCGGTAACTATTATACATCATTACATCCTCTTGGACTTACGATTAAACGTGACATTGAATCAGTTCGCTCGTAGCTTTGAAGTGGACTATAGAAATGTTCCACCTTTTTACTTTACGAGTACGATGGTCCCAGGTTCGGTCTTCATGGGCATAACCCTCTAGCAACAATAGTCCGATTGACCAGACTATTGCAAGTGTTGAGGATTTTTTAAAGAAGATTACCAACCGACTTTGCTAATAGTTTGTTTAAGCTCTCCAGGTAAGCTCAATGGTTTTTTTTATACCATTTAGGTGGAAGACAAGCACGCAGCCCACCGGATAAACCATAAATTTCGAGAGTAAAGGCGACTGTCAATCTGAATAAAATCTGAATACGTAAATAAACAAGAAACCAAGTCAATTCTAAGTCACCACAAAACATGACCATCAAACTTAAGTTAAAAAAAACCAAAGCCTATCAATTTGTAAACAATAAAATTCTGGTTTCAACAAAAACTATAGTAGAACGGGAAGACCCAGAAATATCCCTATTTGTGGTAAACATAATTGTTTAGAGGAAGACTTCAAGGCTGTTCCAAATGATCGATTGCGAGAATTAATGGAAAACTGTTACGTGGTCATTGATGACAGCGCGAGAAAAAAAGACAATTAAATTGCGTTTTTTTCTGAATCCATTGATCGAGTTCTTTAAACTATAATATTTATGGCCGCGGCTCCGCCCGCGAATAGGTCAGTTATCGCGATTTTTAATCGCAACTTCGGTTCTTATCTGAATAGAGTATAAAATGCGTTACGTATTTTTATATCTATTGCAACATACAGACATGGGTAATGGACTGCTGAGACAAGGTCTCGGGATCGATCCCAGGTTTTACCATGGCACACACCAATGACTTTCGAAGTTATGTGTGTATTTATCGCAGGTGTATAAGGGCCCGGTTAATGACAATAGGCTCGCCACCTATTTTACATTGGGACTTAAAAACATAAACTGGTGAATTTAGGCGTGACTTTATGTTATGTTATGTTAAATCGTTTATAAATTTATAGTGTATTGGTATGTCAATCGTCATTCTCTGAGCCTATTTTCAGTTGAGTTCCGCTTTTTAGTCTAACTAAGATGCGGCTGAACTTCGATATTTTCCGTAAAGCGACTGCCATGGGGCCTCCACAACCAAGTTGGCGAAATTGGAGTTCTGTAGTTAGGCGAGTCGGACTTTTGTGCGCTCCAACTACCCGTAACGACTACCTTAGATGTTCGTATGGGACCGACGACGGCTTAACGTGCTCTCTGAGACACGACCAGACCCGTACAAATAGCCATATTCATACATACAAATATTTGCACTGAGCGGGGATCGAACCCGCGCCTCCTGTGTAGCAGTCGCGTTCACTACCGTCACGCCACAGAGGCCATATACCTATATATTATATAGGTATTTGGCCATAGGTAAAAAAAGAATCTGGCATCAAACACACTGCTACTCTATTTTAAATTGTGATTCTAAAACAAATACTGTAAGGGAGACAATGACGTTTAGACATAATGATGACGCCTTCAAGGAACACAAAATTACTAAAAACACTAAACTTGCTTCACAAACTTTAAGTAAGTTTGTAAAGCAAGCTTTGCGTATAAATATTGTAAATAAAAACATGAACTAACTTAACCTTTTAAAATGGTCCTTGGTGTCAATTTATGCCTCTTTGTTGGAAAGGTCGCGTCCATTACAACACATAAATAAAATATGCTCTTTCGTTACCCCAATCAGTCACCGAAGATATACACCGTGCAGTACTCTATTAAGAAAATAACAAAAATTAATCATTTTTCTGGTAAGCATAAAACCATATCATTAGTTAAGATGCGGAAAAAGAAATGTACTTGTGCACTTTAAAAGTATGTAATGTAAACAGAATAATGAATCTTCCTGCATTCAGATATGTTTAAGATAAAGGACTCCGGGTCAATTGTTTGTTGAGAAATTAACGTCATCACTGGTGGTTTATATAAAAATGTATGAAGATTATTGTATATATGTTCAAAAGACTAAATGGCAAAACAATTAAGCAGAAAAAAATAATATAAGTTCGTAGATAACTTTTTAAAACTCCAAGACGTTAATTGGTAGTGCTTGTGCAGCTAAGCACATACTCGTATGTAATTATTTTCCTTGCGATTTACACCGCATATCAAGAAATCAGGTCAAAAACATTATTAAATAAATTATAGCTGTAACATTTTCGGTTAGGAATATATTTTCGGCAAACCCATTTTTTCTACAAAGTGGCATTAGACTCGCCCACAATTACGTGGGACCGAAAATCATAGTGTTTATTAAACCTCTGCCTGCCCCTTCGGGGATTACGGGCGTGAGCATAATATGTATACTGTATGTATGTATGTATAACAAGCAGTTGTTAGAAATTTTTTCCATCTTTATTCTATCAAGAGACTCTGCTCCGTTCGGAGGCTCTCCACATGTTCCTCTGCTAGGGGCACAGTAGAGAGTAAGGTAAGGATACGGCTGGTTCTCTAAGCACAGGCATTCGTTTGAATGTTAGTGTTCCACAACTTCTGTAAGACAAGTTTTATTCCTAGAAAAAAAAAAAAGAATCCGCAATACAATAGGATATCGGTGACAACGGTTGGATGGCAGTGCGATAGACATAAGACTTTTAAGGCGAAGTCATATCTACTCACATAATTAATATTTTGCAATATTCCAAAAAACTTTTCTTCAGTTGATTTGGAGAATTAACTATAGTGTAATAGTAATCAGCGTGGGTAGCTTAGCGGTTAAGGCCTTACAATCCAGAGGTCTCGGGTTCGAATCCTGGTTCCTGGTCATTACTCTACCGACATGAACCCACTCCTAACAAAAGCCATTGGACGTAGCTGGCCGGGACGTTGGGACACCATACAAAGAAATATTAGTAATATTTCGGTTATAAGCTGGTGCATTAAAGAAAGGTTTTATAAATGGCGGCTTGTACTTGCGTTGACAGATAGTACAGCTAGCATATAAAATTTCGAATTTTTTTTTTCATATGAAAAATAATAAAAACAAGACCGGGTCGTAATAATTTCTAACTAGCTGCGGCCGGCGGCTTCGCCCGCGACACGTGACGGCATCTATTTTTGTTTTCATCGGAAACAGTACCTACTTTTACACATAGAGTCCTTTTAAACGCACATTGAGTCCTTTCATCCTGAAAAAGGAACGTATATCACATTCTATAAGGAGGATCATGGAAGATCATGATGTTGGTTAAAATAAAGAACTAACATTATTATGAACAACGGTCTTGTTTATATTTTTTTTAAACTGAAAAAAAAAATGAAATTTTGTATGCTAGGTGTACTATCTGTCAACGCAAGTACAAGCCGACATTTAAGAATCCTTTCTTTTATGCATCGCATCAAGAGCACAGAGCGTGGAAGAAAATAAAGATCAATATTTTTTTTGTGTTGACGGTACGCGCGTGAGTGAGTGATAACGTCCGCCATTTATAAAACCTTTCTTTAATGAACCAAGTTATACTAATATCCTTATTATAAAAAATGTAAATTAGTTAATGGATGGAAAATTACTGTTTAAGTTCATTTCTTATTGCTATTATAATAAGACCCTAAACGGGTGTACAGACCAGCGCTACTTCTTCACGGCTACACCAACCTCACCTGCCTTCCATTACCTACCGATTGATGGACGAGGCTCTGGCGCACTCTTGCCCGTCAGGGTTTCAATGTTAACCGGTAATAACTCCTGTAAAAGTCATTCAAGCCAAAATAAAAAAGCAGACTTCATACTCCGGTGCAACCGGTAACAACGCTAAGATGACAATGACTTGGCCTTAATAAGTCCGTTTGCAAATCGTCCAACATTTATCCGTTTGCGTCATAATATTACAGACTTGTCAAGAGCAGCTTGTTTACCTACCCGGTTGGCTGCAAATCGTGGAAATATGGTATTTAGAGCTGCTACAGAAAATATATTAAGGGGTCCTGGAATACAATACCCTTATTATAGCGAAGTATTTATGATTTTGAGAGTTTTTTTTTATACGACTTAGGTAGCAGACAAGCACACGGCCCATCTGATGGGAAGCGGTCACCGTGGCCTACGGCCTATAGTTATTTTGCTGATGGCGTTTAACAAACTGTTAACACAAGCAATTTAGGTCAAACGAATGTGTTAACAGTAGTCCCGTTATGTTACCCGAGATTACAAATTTCCAACGTTACAATTTAATTTAAAATTTTAAACGTTACCATGATACGCAAGACCGTTTGAAGTGGGAGAAAAAGCAGAAAAGTGGACCCCAGACTCTGAGGTGAAAGCTTCGAATGCGACCGGGACTAACGCTGGGATGATGACTATCAGTCTTTCTGAAATGTTGTCCCTGAGTTTCAACTGACTTTATAAAGCGGTTGTACTGCTCGAAATCTACTTCTTTGTTTGATTAATTTATATTGGCTGATACGGCACAGAAAAATTGCTTAAAAGCCTACACTTGACCCAAAAGGTCTTGTTGAGACACCATACACTTGATAATTCGACTTTTAACTGGCCTAAATATAGCCCAATCCCCTTACTTAGAAATTTAAGTAACCTAAATATAACCATTGGGTTATATTTAGGTTACTTTACATACATCATATTACACATATGAATGTCAAAGTTTTACGATCTGTCAAATATATTAAAATGATGAAAATAAATCGTTTCAAATAGGTACTTTCGCTGGTTCTGAAGTTGGATCTACTGAGAAGAGACCAACAACAAACTTTATTTATGTAGGCTGGTTACATTCCAAAATTTGGGATGTATCGGGATGCAAAAAGACCTTCGGGGATTATTCTACATTAAGTTAAAGGCTGTTTATTTCCGTATTTATATAACACTGTCATTGAATCGCACTAGTGGGCGTCAAGTCTTATATTGAAATTTCCGTTACGCCCTGATACACTTTTACTCATATTCTCGTGTGAGCTTCCCAAAGGACTAAGTCCTGACGTAAAAGAAAAAGAAATATATTATTACGTATTTAGTAGTTTCGGAGCCTATTCGTTACGAACAAAAAAAAACAAATCTTTCCTCTTTATAATATTCGTATTATATGGTCGGCAGCACGAATGTAACGCCTCTGGTGTTGCCAACATCTAGGCCACGGTAACCACTTACCATCACTTAAGTGGTAAAAAAATTAAGTATCAGGAGCAATGGCGCACATTGAGAGAGGCCTATGTCCAACAGTGGATTACGATTCGTTAATCTCGCTAAAACTCGAGAACTGATGGACCGATTTCCCTAATTTTGGTATTGAATTATTCGTGGAAGTCCAGACCAGGTTTAAAAGGTGAACAAATATGAAAATGCTCGGAATGGAGCAGCGGGAACGGGATCAGAAGTCCATGCTGGCGGAGCCACAGGCAACAGCTAGTTATTGATATATTGATAATGTTATAAATTCTAAATTTTTTATTCTTGTTATTCCTATACGTGATATTCGTTATGAAATGTAAGTGAGATGTTATGGAAAATACTGGCAACACTGGCATCTGTTGGTCATCCCACGCCAGTTGTATAAGCGGGTCGCAGTTACGGACTCGGTTTATAAAATTCCTGGTATAAATAATATTATGTCTATGTTGACATTGAGTCGTAACATATTTAATTTAAAATACAATACTTTTATGATAATATTCTTACGAAATGTGTTCTGAGATTGTTATGGTTCTGTTAGGATTATTATTCATAGTATATAATTCATAATTGTTGTATTAAAACCGTCTACGTCCGCAGTTATTTTTACGTGCGAGTTAATGGTGAAGTGGATATGTCGGACTTGAACCGACTAAAACCTCATGGAATCTCTCGCATGAGCCATGTGGTACGGAGAATCTGATGCATCTTAGAAAGGATGCAGAACTGAGGTAATGGCGCGCCTATCTAGGGTACGGTAATACTATATTATACTTTGGCTCAGTTATTTCAGCATATACCTACCCATTCAAAGTCGTTCGTGAATTATAAAATGAGGAAAAACGCCTCACTCAGTTGAGTTATAAATACACACCACATAAAATATAATTTATAGAGATTTATTTTTAAAATGCTTAAAATTATTCTTAAAAAGGCCCTTTAACGGTTTCCAACAAATACACCTATTCAAAAATAAATTCTTATAAATCATACTTTATGTGGTGTGTATTTATAACTCAACTGAGACGTTTTTCACGCCGGAGCAGCGGTGTCTTCTTTACAAGTCACACATTCACTCCTGCGTGGAATACTGCTCACACATCTGGGATGGCTTCTCAAAGCACTTATTAGATGCTCTCGACAGGTTGCAGCGACGTGCGATCCGCATTATTGGGAGTCCTGAGCTCACAAGCAAGTCGACTAAAGAACTATATGGGTAATGGACTGCTGGGACGAGGTCTCGGGTATGATCCCAGGTTTTACCATGATGCTTTTCAAAGTTATGTGTGTATTTATCGCAGGTTTATAAGTGTCCGGTCAAAGGCAAAGGCTCGCCACCTATTACATTGGGACCGTAACATAAACTGGCGAAATTTGGGTGTTTGCACCTCTGCCTACCCCTTCGGGAAATATAGGCATGAGTTTATGTTATATTATGTTATTCTAGCATCAAACAGCCATTATCCATTCAGCCGTTTGAGCACGATTGACTAACAGCAATCTAAATATTTCTAAAAAGTTTCACATTGTTATCTGTATATTAACAAATAACAATTTTGAGTGATTACACTCCATATCTGAACAACAAATGAACCCGAAATTCGTCGAAAAATATAAGAATAATAAAAAACATTATGCTGTTATTGTATACCAATCAATCTAAAGTTTCTTTCTAACTTCAGTCGTCGTGATTGAAGTGTGTAAACAAAGAAAATCAAACAACACGAAAGATCCTTGCGGTGTGAAAATGCGGAAACGATGAAAGTCCTCCCTCATCAGCAGCCGTTCGAAACTTACACACAACTCTTTTAAATAACGTTTCAAAGTAATAATAAATAACACTGATGTTAAAATTAAACATAACAGTATGTTTATTTTTCCTTGAGAGAAAAGGCCAACCAAATATCTATTAAGACGAATCTATCTATCTACATACTTACAACAAGATAAACGATAAATTAGAATGTTTTACTTAATCTAAGAAATTAGACAGTTTACCTGTAGATATCTGTAACTATATGAATCTATGGTTTGCTTTTACCCTAACTGCAAAACTCTCAACTTCGATATTTTAAGTGGAGTCCACAGACCTCCAAAAAATTCTTCTAGAACTCCCCACGTATACTTAGGTGTGTACTGACTGATTTACCAACGCGGAACTTTAACTGATGAACCCGATTTATGAACTTGAAATTTTAAGCATTCTTTGTTGTAATCATCCATTAAGGAAAGATTTTAAGAAATATTATTCCACGCTTTTAAGGGGACGTACGAACCGTTATATAGCAAGTGAGGTTGGCTTGTACTTCATATATATTACTAAATGTCCCAGTAAAAAACTAAGCGTAAAACTAAGCGTAGTCTCTATACGCCCAACGTCCTTTTCAGAGACTTTTTCACTTGAAGTTGATTTTCCAATCTAATAGTGATGCGGCAGATCTGTAGGTATAGGTAGGTAGGTAGGTAGGTATAGGCACAAGTTATAGACCAAAAATGTGCTCTAAATAATACATACCCGGGCTGTCTTTGGAGGATAACATGGATTGTAATGGGTGTGATCACGCTCAAATCTACCAAGTGACCTCAAGCCTCGCTTCTTCCGCGACTAAGGTCTAAGATAGGTGCCGAAAGGTATATCTAATATTAATATAGTACCCCATTTTAAAGATCACATCTAGCTATATCTCATCCGCACTGAACTAAATACCTCAGCAATATTATATTAGGTCAGTGAAATAAATCGCGCGACAGATCGCATCCATTCTCTTTCATATTGCCGTTGTTTATTACTTGCAATTAAATACTAGCTATGACTTGCGCCTGTACCTGCGTAGACCATCTTTTTTGGCATTGGAAAAAAACTCGTGCTGTACCAGGCTTAAGATATTATAAAAGTTAGATTAGAAAAACTGCTTCGATGATATTCAAATCCGCGATATTTCCATTACAGGGAAAACGCTCTGATAGCTAAGCCATGAAGCCACATCAGAAGCATTCAAAATTCTCCTATACAAGGAGTATGTCCTTTGGAGTGATATTGGGAGCCATTTACCAACAATCATACTAACTATCGGTTCTTCTGCTTCTGTCGAATCGATGGCATTTTTGAGTTGCCATTGTGATGTAGTAATTTGTTTCACGGCAGCGCCGCTACTAACGGAAAAGGCCCGAGCATAGGTTTGGCTCTTCGGGAACCTTATAGTACCTATAGTTAGCATACTAATTACATACTTTAGAGAATTCTCATTACCTTATGATATTAATAGTTGTGTCCGTGAATTTTTTCAGCTTTTATTGTTATGTGTTTCAGAAAACAAATAAATATTTTTATTCTACACATTCATAAAAAAATTTATCAAACAAGCATACTTTCAATTAAATGTAAATGTATTTATCACGCAACAAAATGTAAAATGTTTTTTTTGGCTTCACTGCTTCACTAACTAAGCGTAGTCCAATAATTTATGACTCGTTCTAGTTATATTTCAAAACTTTCTCTACAATATTATAAAGTTCTTAGAAACGGCGACAAAAAAATTAATGATCATAACAAAAATCGAATCACTCGCGAATCTACCATGTTCTACGAAATATCATGGTTTTATCACATCACCTTTTACTGTAAAGAAAAAATTTTAAACTGTATATTAAAAATATTCTTAGCTAACTAAGTTTTCTCTGTTCCATATTAGGTGTCGAGCCATAAATCATATGCGAGCTGATGCACTTGCTGATTGATGAAGTAGTCTTCTCGAAGTCAAGTTGTTAACGGCAGACGCCAAGGGAAGGGGCATACGGAAGAATTATTATGATGTAAGTTTTTAGATATAATTGATTCGACTATGACAGTTTTTGCATGAACGTTTATGGAATTAATTAATAGCTAAAATAATGAAATTGAAATGAATGAGTCGTATATAATTGCATGTCATGTATCAGATAATAAAGGCTATTTTGAATTTGAATTTGAATTTGAAGTTTTTAGAACCTAAAATTTTGTTAGACTTAAAATTTCGTTAGATCAAGCCAACCTGCTAATTGGTACACCTACAGACTAAGCCTTGGCACAGGTTTTCCTCTTTGAGGTTGAAAAGTCATATGGCAGTCCCGGAAAACCTGACACTGGACAATAGCAATAAGCGGAGTCCAAAGTACAACTGGATGCTACTAGGAAATGGCTATGAACATTCCATACACTTATCAACCTAAACACTGTATTTATATCTAAACAGTCATAAATTTAAAAATATATGCCAGCAATAATAGTAGGAAAACTTTAAAGGAAAATCTTCAGTACCTTGTGCCCAATAATTTAAAAAAATAATTTAATGATACTTTCTAAGAAACTGTGGATCATTTTAGACATCCGGATTTGTGACAAAATTTATATTTTAAAATCTTTATTTGACTTCTGATCGTAAATTAACTTTATGAGAATTAAATAGAGTTCTTTTTTGATAATATAAAGCAATTTAAGCGTAGCCTGTAAATAGGAAATTACTTCTGAGCAGTAAACATTTATTAATAAAACGATGGAGGTAGGACGTGGCGGTATCTACCATCCTAGCTGAACTGTCCGGAAGTACCTCCGCCATATAGAATACCACGGCTAATAATAACCTTGTGTTATATTACCAGCGGTGAGTACGGTAACCAGAGCTCACTGCAGAGGTTTTGTGTTATCAGCGGGAAGATCAAACACTTATGCTGATAGTGCTATCTGATGTTATAAACGGCACAGGAGCTCTCTTATCCTTCAACCCTTCTCCTCCCTTCCTACCCCTCCACGCGATCGGCATCACTAGTGTTACGACCATTGTGTTGCAAACGTCCTAATACCAATACTATGATAACCAATTTTTCCATCAGGTGGGCCGTGTGCAAGTCTAAAGAACTTCTAGTACTGTTCTTGAAGAACCCGTTGGAAAACTACAGTAGGCAGTTCATTCAACAGCTTGAGCTTGCGCGGGATGAAGGTCCTTTCATACCGCATAGTGTGTACCGTTTCAGGTCGTAATGTGTAAGATGTAGCCTAGCACGAATTACTATCGAATTCGTAATATAATGGTATCGACAGAACGGAGCATTGCGATTGGCGGGCTACACACGCACACAGGTGCACAAGAGGCAGACTGCCAATCACAATGCTCCGTTCTCTCGAAACCTTTACATTACGAATTCGATAGGAGTTCACGCTAGTGCTACAGAACTCCCTGCCTGCGGCGAGCGAAGCGATGATAAATGAAGTGAAGTGCGACTAAATTAAAAATACATCAAACTGTATATTATTAAATATAATATACCTACGTAGTATATTTGGATTGTGAATTCGATCTTTAAAAACGGTACTTCCTAAATGCTATCCATTTTGATGATAAATTTCGTATTAGTATGTACTTATGTTACATTTTTTTTGTATTTTCAAGATCTAATAACCTTTCGTCCGTGGAGTGTCAAAATGTCATTTAGCCCCACCTGTGGATCCCATTACAGGACTTTCAACAGACAGGGGTTTTAGCACATTTTTTGCAAACATGGGAGTAGAAAAACATTATTTTCTCTTATTGTAATTGGAATTTAGAGTAATTCCTATTGGAATTATCATTTTGATAAATTTCTTTTTCTTATTCCTTACACTACACTTGACTTAGAATTGCCTTGTAACCGTTATAAGAGAAATAATATGGGTTACCCAAAACTTAACTTTTATTTTCTGATTAATATAAAATAAAACGCTTGCTGGGTATAATATTATATACTTTATATACAATCTTACATACTTAATAAAATAAAAACCAAATGTCACTATGTTCCAATACATTTCTTGTATACCACACCTTTTTTAAAGTTTGATGAAAAAAAAATCCTCTTCAAAATGTTCACTAAGTGGGTCTCTTAAAACTTTAGTTTACAGTATATTATTGGCATCAGGGATAAGGAGTGTTTTGTTAACAATAATTTAAGCTTATCGCCTAACTAGTTTAAACAATGGTATGTTGTTACATTCTATAGAACTTGAACAATAATGTATCAAATATGAGACTCATAACTGGTACAAAAAACAATGTCTCATTTATACTAAGATTTTGCAGAATATGTGCATAAAAGTGGTATAATAATTAATTATTCAAGATTTACATGAAACTAGGCGTTTATTCCATTGAAAAAAACTACATGTTTGGAAGAAAAATATAAAAAACCATGATCTTAAACATAGTGAAAATTTAACATGTTTGCTCCATGAAGGCTAAATAGTATGGATACGAAACGACTGTAAAATCACAGTGTATAGAACTAAAACTATAATTTCGCATTAAAATTTTATTATAATGTAAATAAAACCAACGTCACTAATAAATAGCTATAAAATCGATAACAATCAATACAACTAAATCATTTCATTTTTTATATGAAATTCTAAAGCCTTATCCATATTTTATGAACTGGCAGCCATTTTGTGAATTAAAACCTATATATGGCGAGTCCCAGAACAGGACTTTGTTGTTATATTATTTTTAAGGTTGGAATTTATGCATTTATCACGTAAATATACGTATTTTGTAATAATCACATTGCAGTTTATTATATTAGTGATCTGATTACACATATTCGTGTCAGTTTTGATAATGTTTCAATCTTAATATGACCAAGCAAAATCCATCTACCAATTCGTAAAATGACTTACCCATCGCTTCAAAGCTTGTTTTTGACTTAAAATGTAATTAATAGGCCCATATTAGTAAATAACCTGAAATATTACTTACTGTTCCATCGTCTTTAATGCAGAAACACACAAAACTTAGAAAATATAGCACGAACTGGCAAGTAATGCGCGGCAATCTATGACTGAGCAGGTCACAGATAAAACTAAAAAAATTCAATTTATTTGTACTACAGACGTGTAACGTTGCATATCAGAGTGAAATGTCGTTCATTCTTATACGATTTTTAACGCGTGCGAAAGAGTAAGAATTGTCTTTGCTTGTTAAAGAAGGCGCGTAATGAACATCTGGTAGGTCAAGTGGCGAGTCCCACCACAGGACGCGCCACAGACAAGCAACTTTTTAAAAAGTCCCATAGTGGGATCCTCCACATACGAGAGGATAAGAGCTGTTCATAAAAAAGATTTTATTAGGATAAAATTCAAATATTTGTGTAATATTAAATAAAAAACAGAATATAAATAACTATATACAAAATATATACCAATTATAATATAAATACAGAAATAAAATTCAAAAAGTAGAGACTGCAACATATTTAAATTTTTAAAAAGTGTTCTTCATTTGAATAATTTAAAATTTTAATTTTAGTACTCGCATCTACCCCACCTGACCTTATTAGTATAAGTTTCACAAGATTTATTGGCTTAATATCTTAACAGCTGTAGTCTTCATGCCTAATACTACTCTGAATCAGTCATGCAGTCATTTTTCATCAAGTCAATAAAATTACACTAATTTATGATTTTATCTTCAGATCTTTTTAGGTAATATGGTGATGACATTGACAGAGTTATATCGTAAGCTTTTATTCGACTTCCAATGATTGTATGTATGTTTGTGTAGGGTCACATGTTGTAAACTAAATTAGAAGCACTGTCTTCCCGCAGAATAGTTTCCAGTAGTCAATTACTTAGGTGTTTCTTCTCCTTTCAAACGACAATTTAGAAGGCATGCAAATCCTTCAACTTGGAACTCTGAATCCAATGGCGGCCTCTGTGCCGTAGCGGTGGAACATTCGATTGCTACGCAGAGGGCGGAAGCCAACGCTCATGGCGCTATCTCGCTCATTCACGACTCTCTCTCTCTTTCTTTACTTCGCCCCCCGCCAAACCGAGCGCGGGATCGATGCAACGCTCGTTTTAAGACTATAACTAAAACATTATTTTATATTCCATTTTGTCTTACTGGACATAAAGAGCAGGTCACACTCAAAAGCGCTCGTAACCGGCGGGCTTGAATGAAAGATTTAATGATAGCAGAGGAATCTCGTGAAGTAGGTATGTGAGGATAGAAGCAAGCGGTGGGCTGTTGTTCTGCCTACCCTGGAGGGAAATAGGCGTGAACTTAACTATGTATGAACACATATACAGTTGGTTTAGGTAAACGCAGTTTTTACAGTACAGTTGCATATAGGTCAGGAGCTCGTGTATACTGATTAGACAGGTCAATACACATAAATTGTTACGATTTACTGTTGTATTGCTTTCCATTGTTTGATCGTAAATATTCAATGTTTATACACGTTCTTGTAGACTGCTGCGAACATAATTGTGTACTGAGACCTGCTATAAATCGAATGAAAGGATTTATTTGTGAACACTAATAATGTGATAAATTAAGAAATTTATATCACCCATCTGCGTGATGGCGAAGAAAGAAAATCACTACCCCATCTCAACTGAAAGGCGAATCTAAGAGGCGACAAATGGAAAAACGTGCAGACGATATTACAGCAAGAAAATGAGAAAGCTTTAAATAAAACTGTGTGCCATTCCGTCTGCCAGCGTGGAAACAGTGGGACAAAGCCCCCCAACATAGGGAGAGTCCTATGTCCAGTAGTGATTATATAGTGCGGTAGTGATATACTTACCTGCTAATTGGCGGACGAGGTTCTGATGAAGACTTTCCTCTAGTTCAGCACGTTGGACAGCAGTCGCTCCCATAAAATCAAAGAATGATAAGAAGTATTCAATAATGGAATTCAACCAGAAGCAACGCTAAGATGATAATGACGATGAATACGTGGAAAAATAAATTGTGAACAGAAATATTTGCTTTTAATGGCTCGTGAGTGGCGAAAAATCTTTCAGGTTTAGGCCTCCGAAGTGATAGCACTAAGACGTCGTTGGCTCCCAGACTATAAGTTGCAGGAACTCTACAAAACAGCCGTTATCAGTAGCAGTTTCATAGAAGTGGATAGAATATGTTTTTCAATATAATGGGATTGACATCCGTTCACGTCTTATTCGTTCATTAAATTTTTATTTCATACTTTTTGAATTGGTCTAGTCATCAAGGTTTCCTTTAACACCCATATCCAGGGAGATTTTTCGTTTACGAATACAAATACAAATAATATTATTGTCTTCTTCTCCTGAACCAAGTTTATAACAAACTTGTATTTCACGCTCAGTACCTTTTTAGAAAGATATTGAGGGAGTAGTGAAATATGAGAAGGTAATCCGCCATTTTGTGGCGGCAGCCATCTTGGACTAATTTTAATTAAACATAGCTAAGATTGCCTCCGGCCACCTGAGCAATCCCAATCACTACTAGCAAAATCGGTTCAGCACTAATGCACACACACGAACATACGCAAGCACGCATACACACGCGCATACACGCCAGCACACACGATACACAGAAACGTCAAACTTTATCCAATAATAATAAATATTCTAGGACAATCTACACAACGCCATCTAGACCCATGGTAAACATAACTTAACTAGCTTGTGTTTTGGGCTCTCTAGAATGCAGATAAACATACTTAGATACTTTTTTTTTACCAATGTATTGCCACTTCCTCTGTCTCATCTAAAAGGTCTGCTTTATTGCTATTGTACTCGTAATATAGGAGTATAGTGACGTCGTTTTATTTCCAGATCAAACTATAGCTGGTTCAGATTGTTTAACTAACAAGTGGGTTTTAATTGCTCTTATTAAGAGTTTGTTTTACGTGTACCCTAGACACGAGTTGTCGTAAAATGGCCAAGTGTAGGTCGAGCTCGTGTCACCTTAAATGTCAAGGTTCTGGACTTCGATACGATGACTTAGCTAATAAAACTGTATAAACAGGATCTATGCCTGGATCGTAGCTCGTGTACAAACGTGGTCTCTACCTAGCTCAGAGGGATAGAGGCATAACTTTATGTGGGTTTGTACTTTTGTATTTTATAGCTGCTTTCTGTCTTGACACCTGTGACGTCACAAAATGTGCTCTTAGGCTTCATTCACATGGACGCAAAAACGATAAGAAAAGTAGTTTAATGAAGCCTTACACCCAACGTCCAACACCCAAAATGCAACACTGTTCCAAACATATGGCAGCACTTTTAAACGCACTCTTTGTTTATCTACGGATAACTTTATGAGGTATACACACATGAACTCTTAGCGTTGAAAGACAAAATGATATAAAATAAAAATTGACAAGCATAGCACTTGTTACGGAGTATCATAGTAAGCAATATTCATTAAATAGATCGAGATAGAGAATAGTCGATGTCACATGAATCCTATTGTATTTCATCTTTGACATTATAATTTATGTAACTCGATTTTTTTCCTAGCATAATAATTAATCAATTCCACTGCGTTCCACGACTGCTCTATTTTACCACCACGCCATCGTTAATCCATTTAATACAATTCTTATTAATGTTTCAATTAAAATGAAGCGTAGATCTTCTTCTGTCGAATCAACGACATTTCAGAGATACTATCATGGTGTAGGAATTTGTTTCAAGACAGCGCCGCTACTCACGGAGAGGGCCCGAGCATAGGTTTCGCTCTTCGGGAAGGCTTACTACGTCGCCTCCAGCGAAGCGTAGATGAGTCAAGTAGAAATTAAAATTATCATTAACGTATTTGATCTGCAACGCATATTTCCCCTTCACGCAGCCTACTTTAGAACTCATATTGAGCTCCATGTTAAAAGCAAGGAAGAACCCCAATTGCGGTAATGATAAATCTGAGAAATCAATCTTAATCTACCAATTTACCTGTAAAATTAGCTGTTGTCGATAACGTGTTGATATATACATATAGCCTATGACAGTCACAGATAATTTAGCTATCTATTGGTAAAAGAATTTTTAAAATCCGTTCTGAATTCTAGAGATTACCCCTACAATTTTTTTTTATACCACTTAGGTGGCAGACGAGCACACGGTCCAGATGGGAAGCGGACAATCTCACATACTTAGAAGCTTAACCTCCTTATCATAATAAAAATATTATATCTACCAATTAGGCAGTACTATAATAATATAATCAATGGCATGACCGTACTCAATGAACTTATGGTATTTCGAAAATAGATGAAAGTTTAAAAATCATTCTAAACATTCGAAATAATGTCCAGTTTTCAGTTCTGTAGTATCATTAACTCCATGTTTGTATAGGAGTTATAATGAAAAATCGATGAAAAATCTACCGTTAAGTTAAATATGGGAAAAGTACGCCATATTATACGCCAGTCAATAAACTCAAAGGCATAAATAAAACTACAACTTTCATATTAAAGTTGTTTATTTGACTAAAATGTTTATCCCATTTGGGTTCGTTTCCGCGCTATGTGAATCAAATCTTTCAGTGAATCAGTCCCCACTCCCCAGGTGTTTTGTCCTATTTTCTCTCATTGATGTCTCATACTCGTAGTCTGTAGAAGCTTCTTGAATATTATTTATCTAGTGCAAAAACTTAATAAAATTATACGTAACGGTTTCATAATGTAGACCATAGATTAATAAATAATGTGGACCTATTTATGCCGTATTAATTCGTTTAGCGGTTCTCTCCCCAGCACAGCGACGTTCTATTTTTGAAATAAGGATTTGAATTTCGAATCAGTAGATGTTGACCGTTTTATGTGCTAAATATGCAGTGGCCAGTATAACTGAATCGACAAACCATTCTCTTTACAATATTTAGTAGATGTTAAGTAGATATCGTTCTGTTATTTTGTCATATACAGTAGGATCTTATCGTTTTTCATAGTTTAATGAACAGATGTATTCGCTTATTCAGGAATACGGAATGAGTTGTAGAAAACACCTTTAAAGCAATAATAAAACATGTAGCTATTAAAAATCAACGAATGCGATTTCATTCAATCAATCAATTAGGCTATCGCCCCTACGTTTTCTAAATTGGGAAACTTTGGCCTACTGTTTCCACGCCACCCGGTTTAGTACGAGGTTTTATTTCTGCGTATATTGCATTTAGTCGCCGCTTACAATACCCTTCGTTTCGGATGGATTTGGATGACGTCACCCTTCGGATTAGATGGAGGGATGAGTATTCTTTCACCGTCCTACACGGATATAATATAGAAAGAGTTAAACCATTTCTGTTTTATAAAGCAGATTATAGTGTATGGAAATGAATTATTAAACGACATAATGATAATCAATCCTATAATAGCACTGAGTACAAAGACATTTCGCCTGATTTTTTAATTCTTGTAAGCCTGATTTTTTTTATTTAAATCCTTCAACAAGCCTACAACTTACATAATTTTATAGTATAAATACAGCTGAAACCGATTGTTGTTAGTGATTTTTTTAATTGATATCAAGGATACAATCTTTTAATGAGCCTATTGTGTTACATAATTATATTCAATTAACTCCGTCAGTTACACTGTCAATCCATTATCCAGTACAGTTATTGTTCAATACATTGTTTATCAAAAACATGTTAAAAGGTTTTGCGTTTCCTTTGATAGGTACCACTTAGGTCATAGGTGGTAGACATAATAAGGGTAATGAAAGAATTTATATCCTTAATTATGTGACGGTGTCCTACACAGTGAAGTTCATTTAGCTATGAAATGAACTCCTCTACTGTCATTTATATAACACATTTTACAAATTATGTATTTAAATTGAAAAACGAACTTACCGCAACAAACGCATCCTTTGTAAAGGGATCTAAATGTATTTAGAGCGAGACGATCCTAACGCGCCACATGAAACAGTTTCACGGGCTTTTCGAATTTAGAACGGTGGTGGAGCGACGCGCGACGCCATGTTTAGGTACTTGGATATTCCACATTTGAATTTCTATTCACCGTTATCTGTACACAGATGCAATTTTTGATCGACTTACATAATAGGATCTTCTGTTTTCTTTGGAAATTTTAGATATAAACTGAGGGGATAAATTAAATATGAATTATATGTTTGACTTTCAAATAGTATTGCACCGTTTGAATTTTGTATTCATTATGCAAACGAAAGATCATTAGTCATTACGAATGCTGGCTGACACACTTATTATTTTGAAAGATGATTTATAGGAAGCTAGAAGTTTTCTGTAGGATACGGAAGGAGAAGAACCCGAGAAACGGGTGCTATGACGCATATTGTCGTCCAGCTGTGGACTGCAATATGTTAATTTGTTTGATTGATTGCTAGTCATGTTAATTATGTGGTTTAGTGGATGTGTGAATGATGACTTCTTTAGTAAATTGGCATAGGTTGATACCTACTATATCATTCTGTCTTGCTACTTTATGTTGTGGCACTTCGTGAAACAGCAACATTATAAATAACGGGGGAATAGGTACACTATCAACTACGCAACATGGGTGTGGCCTGTAATTAACTTTTACAAACCTATATCTTACACAGGGTCAGCACGGGATTCGGTTACACACACACTCATTTATGATGAAATAATGTCTGTACTATCAATTATGAGTCCCATTTTACGTAGTTTGCGAAATTTTCCATGCATTCGTGAAATCTTTAAGTCCGTGAAAAACGACTTTTGGACGCTGCGGTGGCGTAAGAGCCATCTGCAGAACTACGGAACAATGGAAGACGCTTTTAAAAAAATACTTTGTTTTATACGTAATGATAAGTAGTCTTTATGCGTAGGTACCTTTAACAAATATAAATCAATAAATAAATATTACTACAGGTTCGTGGTGCAAAAAGGTGTTGCGCCAGAGCGGGATCTAAGACCTGGCCGTAATTGCACACTCAGTGGAGTTTTGGCGGGAACGCGAAAAGTGTCACAATGCTCCTGTGTTTCATTTTCTAATATTGGTGTAAAATCGAGTTTTTATGTGTAAAAATGGTGGAGTTTTAGACATAACGGCTTAGACAAAGTGCACAAGTGTACGAAAGTGGAATATTGTAGTGAATTGTGATTTTTCGTGTTGGTGTCAAAACTCCCTTAGGAAAGCTTCTAGTAAAGTCTCCACTACTTTACTGGGGCAACTATCATCCGTCATCGTCATCACCATCATCAAGAATCATTCCAACTAGATTAGTGAATAAAGTGTTATAAAATAAAATAAGACTTGACATAAAGGTCCTAGTTACCATGTCATAAAATCCCTTAAAAAAAAAGCACACTCAGTAATAGAGGGAGGTAGAGTTACCTTGTTCGTACCGAATTCGAAATTCAAAATTAATTGCCACCTCATTCATAGACATAGGGGGATTGACACATTTGACAAAATTGTCTAAACAACTGAACAATTGAGTACCATTCTAGAGATACGTAGGTATACTTGTCTATGATTCTAGAATACGGAACCTAGTATGCGAGCTGCACGTCGTCACTGATTATATTATTGATCAGTAATGCAGAAAATATCTTTGACATAAACGAAACAGAAATAAAATGTTTTATGTATGAAATCCATTCATTGGTTGAAATGACATTCGAATGTTACAATACCAATGTAAACAACATATAATTTTAAACACGTTTTAATGTAAAGTGTGCAAAATTAATTGCAATAATTATTTGCATAGTAAACTCTAAAAGTACTTATATTTGACTGTTGTTATGGTTTATTTATGGTCTGGACGCACCATAGACATCAGGTAATATTTATAGCGTAATTAGACCCACAAACCACACCCGTTATACTTTGTTGTATAATACTTATACTTCATGGGACGCATGGATCATAGTGAAGTGTGCGGTATTTCAAAAATCCAATATCAGTTAGATTATAGGGAAGAAGGGAAAGAAGGATAACTACACACCAAAAGAACAGATGAGGTTTTGATAGTACGAACGAACCCCCTCCTTTGCATCACCTCATAATGTAGGTACAGTAAGCTTCAGAGAAAAGGAACCCACCTACTTGTCTATAATCATAAGAGGGGGAGTTCCTTTTCTCTAAAGCTTACTGTACCAGCCTCGTCTGTAGTTAAACAGATGTAAAACTTGTAGCTTTGAATGACTTTTTAGGTGGCAGACAAGCATTTCGTGTGGTTAATGTAGAGTAACACTAACAGTATATTTTACGATTAATTAGTTTAAACTAAACTGTCGGTTACATAATCGATATATTAATGAGCACAACCAATTCATAATCATATTTGTCTGGTATTACTTCTAATCAGATGAAATTTTACCTGAGATTTGTTTACAATAGTAAAACATAAAAATATACTCCCGATCTCCCGACCTACAGCGAGGTCATAATATGTGTGCTCGTTAAAGTTCAGCATAATGTTTTCCTGTAACCAATCAATCGCTGGCCCCGAAGTATCAACAATATTTTTATATGCATATTAATATTATCTTCAGAAAATAGCTCAATGCTTCTTCAAGGGAACTGATTATATGTATAACTAAGTGTTAAATTTAGGACTAACATATTTGCAAATTTGATTTTGATGAATATTGTGATTAATGGCAGTGAGATTGAAGGGCAAGTCTGCAAAACAATCATTAGGCATTTAGTTTTGTCCGGCTGTGAAGCGTAGCCGCTGCTGGAATAACATAAGCGAAAGCTGTGTGTTCCTGAGATGAAAATGCTACTGTGGATGTGCGAAGTCACTCGTAAAGATCGCGTGAGGAACTGTCACCCCTGAGGCAGACTTCACGTTCACTTTGGTGGTAGATAAGTACGCGGCCCACCTGATAGAAAGTGGTTACCGTGGCCCATGGACGTTTGCAACTCCAGGGGCGTCACATTCGTGCTGCCGACCATATAGAGAAGAACGTAGAGAAAGGGAAAGAGTGGAAGGGAGAAGGTTAAGAGTGTCTCTGTGCTGTCAGTGCCAAAGACAAAGAAGGGTTTCTCGGTCTTCCCACTGACAACCTCTCCAATTGCTCTGGCTATCCCACTCACTGCCGGAAACACATCACAAGGTTATTATTAGCTGCGGTATTCTGTAGGGCGGAGGTACTTCCCCAGTCGCACTGCTCAATAAGGACGGGAGATACGGTCATGTCCTGTCATGTCGAAGAGAGTCGCCTTCGTTTGTGCATTCA
This sequence comes from Pelosia muscerda, assembly GCA_963691645.1. Lineage (NCBI taxonomy): Eukaryota > Metazoa > Arthropoda > Insecta > Lepidoptera > Erebidae > Pelosia > Pelosia muscerda. The sequence goes on from OY829118.1 coordinate 5,662,434, forward strand.
CGTTTTACGGAAACAGCCAGGCGATGGAACCCCCGCTGGGTTCCAGCAGGAGGGGTACGTCCAAGTATGCCAAGGCGCGTGGCGTCGTGGAGGTGATATGCGTGTCAATAGTCTCACTGACGTGCAAGCCCAAGATCGTGTGAAGTGGAGGAGGAAAAGTAGGAAGGCCGACCCTGAGCTCCGAGTTCACCTTGGCCTCGGATGACATGATGATGATGATGATCATGATCATGATTAACAGCTGCTGCTTCATTTTTTGCTGCAGGTCTTTTTAAAATATTAGTTACATAAATTAGTTGTTTAACTATTATAATCAATCAATCCAGTCGTATACCAATAAGAATCAAAAATATGCAACTCAAAATTCTGTTCTAGGAAATAGTTATCGCACACGCGGGACCCGTTTGACTCTGAATTGTATTGAATCGCCTTCGGTTTGGTCATCGTATTAAGTACAAATTACAAAACAGTGTGTCTTCCTGGTGTATAGGGTCTCATCTCTTCTAAGTCTGTACACAATCGATTGAAAGTCGTTCCTAAATAATTATAATCGAGAATTATTTCGAATCGAATCAATAACGTGCGAGTGCGAGAGGTTTCTCAAACTTCAAAAAAGAAAATAAACGAATGGACATAAAGGGTTTATATTGGGGGAGGGAGGATTTGGCCCACCGCTCACCCGCGGTTCAACACTCCAACAATATATATTGGAATGTCAAACCACCCACTTCAAAGTAAGAAAAACAAAATCTTACCAGAGAGTGATGTTTTACCATGCAGTATTCCGCTAATGCGAAGGACTTAAACTTCGACACGTGTTTCGCCTCTACACGAGGCATCTTCAGGAGCGCAGGAGCAAATTTTTTTGTACTTTGTAATGGATTGTAATGGATTTCCGCCAGGTAACGCCTGCATCTTTATCGAATGGACATAATATAATTGATGAGGCGACCTGAAAGAAGTATCTGAAACGGAGTGGAAGTGGAAGGCGAAGGACCAGAGGTTTTACAAGCGCCTACTCAATGTGCCACAGCAAAAACACGCTACTACGTCTATATTTCCAAAAGTTTTGTGGGAATCGGTCGTTACTTAAAAGATTCACGTAACACACAATTGACATAAATTCATGATTTACATTGAAATACACCGTATATTACGTATTTTGTAGTTCCAAATACTCCCGCACAAGGTTTATAGGCGCTAAATTGGGTTGGTTCCTTATATGTCCAGCTATGGACAGTAAGAAGTTAATTGATTAACATTTTATCAATGTAGGTCACAAACAAATACACAATAAGATTAATACGGTGAGCTTAAATAGTACCTAAAGCTTAAGAAAGAATGAAGATTGATTGCCGAATTTAAGATAGTCTTTAGGTTCTTCTTTCGTGTCAATGATCCACTCATGCCTATACTATTTTAGAGTAAAACCTTGCCATGTCGACCGCACCGTCAGTTGCTTCATTCAGGTCATCTTTGGTGCAGGAGGCAGGGCATAAGGGACACGAAACCAAGTGCGTCATGGACTGCACGGGGGCACCACAGTCACATGAGGTTAAGCCCGGGTCTCGCATTCCCCATCTGCATAGATTCTGCCTCGACCGACCAACCTGTGTGCGCAGACGGTTGAGAGATCGCCACACTGGCCAGGGGAGATCGTAACCGGGGGCTAGTTTCTCCTGGGGAGGTAGGAAGTCAGAGGGTGGTGGCAGTTCCTCTCTCCAAAGGGACTCTCTCATCGCAGCAGGGAGTTCGTGTGCGGCGTTCGTGTTGTTGATGAAACTCTTTCGACTCTTCAAGCGGGCTCTAGGCGGTTGATGTCCATGTAGGCAGTGACGGGGGTCAGTCTCTTGTTTTGCCTTCTCAAGTCTGCACGCAATGGTTCGTCGGATTGCAGGTGGTGCGATACCTGCCAGTGGGTAAAGCATGCTGAGAGGGGTGGGCTTAAGGCAACCGGTAATCGTGCGGCAGGTATCGTTCAAGGCGGTATCCACCTGCCCGGCATGTGCTGACCGATGCCATACAGGACAGGAAAATTCACCCGCTGTAAAACATAGAGCCAGTGCAGTGGTGCGGAGGACGTTTGGTTCTGCTCCCCAGGTCGTACTTATAAGGCGGCGCAGCAGATTATTTCGGGCGCCTACTTTGGCCTTAGTGTTTATACAGTGGGTTTTAAAGCTCAGAGTCCTATCCAGGGTAACACCTAAATACTTTGGCTGGAAACAATGCTCCAGCTCGGATCCCAGCCAAGTAACCTTGAGCTGGCGTTTAGCATCCCGGTTGCGCAGATGGAAAGCGCACACTTGAGTTTTTGATGCGTTGGGTTGTAGGCCATTTGAAGTATAATAGCCTTCCAACGCTATCAGAGCCGAACTGAGATGTTTCTCGGCTTCTTCGAACGTCTGAGTTTGTGTAGCCAGTGCCAGGTCATCCGCGTACAGGAACCTTTTTGTATTAGGAGCATGAGGCTGGTCGTTGGTGAAGATATTGAATAGGACTGGCGCGAGAACGCTACCCTGGGGGAGCCCGTTTTTCTGATTACGCCATCTGCTTTTATCTGTAGACAGACAGACCTGAAACCGGCGATTGTACAGGAGTTCTCCCAGTACTTCAACTAGCTTTGTGTCACCAGTCATAGCATCCACTTTTGAAAGAAGCCGTCTTATGTTCACAGTGTCATATGCCGCCGAGAGATCGACCAGACATACACCTGTGACTTGGCCCAGCTCAAATCCGTCCTCGATGTATTGAGTCAAGTTTAGGATTTGACTAGAGCAGGACTTGCCCGGACGGAACCCAGCTTGTTCCGGAATCAGTACGTTATCTATTATGGGCATGAGGCGGTTGAGTAATAGCCTTTCGAAAAGTTTGTAGGTGTGGCACAAAAGAGATATGGGTCTATAACTTTTAGGGTCACTTGGAGGTTTACCTGGCTTCAGAAGTGCAATAACTTTAGCTTTTCTCCAGAGCTTAGGAATTTTCGTTTTTTCTAAGCAGGTGTTAAATAATGTCAGGAGCCAAGATACCGCTGTTGGACTAAGGTGTTGGATCTGTTCTACCGTTATATCGTCAACCCCCGAAGCCTTGCCGCACTTGAGGGACCGTATGCCGAGCACCATTTCCGTTAAAGAGAACGGTTGGCAGATAGTGTTGGGTGAGTTAAGGGTAGTAGTGATACGACGCGCCAGTTTTGCGGTGCGCTTCGCCGGCTTCCCGTTCAAAATAAGCTGGTGAGCAATCTGGTTCGCTGTTATTTGACCAGGATTCGTTGGTGCGGGTGACTCGCTGGTGAGTTTCTGAACAGTTTGCCAGGCCTTTTTGCTGTTGTGGGTCATATCAATACTGGATATGGTTGAAATCCATTTATCTCTTCTGTTGTTTGAAATGGTGCGTAGCAAGTGTTCGCCTGTCGCAATGGTCCCCTCGGAGAATGGATCAGCATCGTAAGCTTTTTCATACTCAGCCAGTAAAGTTGCTGAGTCTTGGTCCAATCCCGGAATATACGAGCTGCGACAGCCTCTCGGGATATTACGTCTAGATGCCCTCCAGATGATGTTTACCAGCTGTTCGTAATTTGCCGGTACTGGATCCAGGCACTCAAGTTCGCGATCAACATCCTCAGCGTAGTTCTCCCAGTTGGCTTTTGTGTAATTGAACCTTCGTCTAAAAGGTACGAGCATTGGCTTTATAGCGGCTTGGACTTGACATATAATAGGCCTATGTTGTGTGTGGGGGATTGGTGCTCCAATGAGTTTACGGCACAAAGAGTTTATGTTTGAGCTAACAAAGAGGAGATCGGGGTTATATCCTCTGCGCCATCTGCGACTGTTAAACGATGCAGGGAGTTTTGGGTCGTGCAGTAGAGTTAGGTCTAGGGCGTCGGCCCATTCTTCTACCGCGGTGCCGTCGGGGTTAGTGTCACTGTAGCCCCATGCCAAGCTATGACTATTGAAATCGCCCAGCACTATCCGTGTGGCTCGAGTGTCAAAATTTGCGGGTTTTGAGAACTCAAATTTTGAGTTTGGTGGTTTGTATACCGAGGTTACAGTACAGTTACCCGTTTCTATTGTTATGACCTCAATAGAGTCTTGTGAGGTGTGTTGTTTTGCTGATACGATGTTAATATTAGGTCTACAAAAGACTGCACTACCGTATTTTGCGTGTGCTATTTCGGCAATAAGCGTTAGGCCCTCTATGTGTGGTCTTTGGTCTTCAATGCCACGATGCGTCTCTTGCACGCATAGAATATCGCATTTTAATGTGCGGCTGAGTTCGGACAGTAGGGATGACTTGACATCTGAGAAGCCTTCGATGTTTATCGAAACTACTGTCATTGCCGGCTTTATAAGGTGGTGATGATGAGTAGTCTTTAGGTAAAGGTTACTGATCCCAAACGTCTTTGTTTTAATACTCAATAATACTCATATGTTTGTCTATTTATCTTTTTAGACAGCCATCGAGCTCTTTGTTTTTTATTGAGTCAGCTTAATGAATCATGTTTTGGAATTCAATGTTTGTATGTGTACCATATTCGCTATTACGAATGTCAATAAATGTATGTAGTTAAAATATTTTTTACTGAGCAATAACGCGATTAATCATTTTCTAGCATGTATACGCTACATAATGCATCCAAATAATATGATAAATACGAAATTTGGTACAGAAATAGATTACTTATAGTCTGGAATTACACATAACAACACATTTATTCCGGGAATATGTTCCCGTGAGTCTCAGATACAGGATCAACTTTTTTACGCAAATAGAGGCGCCAGCAACTACAATTTCATTGTATAGGTTATTAGGTATATTTTCAGGAGCCCTTAAACAATATACAACAACTACAATTGCAACGGAAGCTAATGGTTAAGGATACGATATAGATGTAGGCGTTACCAGGCAGAAATCCACCCTCCTCCCTCCCCCAATATATATTTTTTTGTAATGGTTAAGGAGCCCTAACACAACCTTAGCTGGAAGGGATGGAGGAAAGTAATTTCGGTTGCTAATATTCTATAAAAAGTAAAACAAAAAAACGATACGTAAACTAAGATTTTAACAACCGATCATCATAAATGTTCGGCACGTGTGAATATCGAGGGCAGACCAATTTGATACAAAGTTTATTCTGGCATCACAGGCGGCTCACGGCTACCATCTGTGATAATCGCTATTGAACCTTGAGACCATCCACGTGGAGATTGACACGAGATTCAGGGATAGAATCTGTACTCGAATATTCTGTATTATTATACAGATGAATTTCTACTAACTATTACCCGCGACTTCATAATATGGATTTGAATCTCGTTCCCGTTTCCCATAGAAACTTAGTCCTGGGTGTTATGCCAGACTAGTATATCCCTGTACAAAATTTCAGTCAAATCCGTTCAGCCGTGAAAGAATGTCAAACATCCAAACATGTTCACAAACTTTCACATTTATAATATTTGTAGGCGATAAGTATGAGTTATGTTATCTGTGGTAGAAGTATAGATAAGAGCTATAATTAAATGGTTATGTTCATGATTTCGTACCCCAAACTTTTGTGTACCGCGATTTGGATTTTCTTTTAACGGTTTGGTGACGGAGAAAGAATATTACCACCCTACCTCATCCGAAGGGAGTCGTAAGAGGTGACAAAGGGAAAAAAATACGCAGACTATCACTGCGAGAGTTGGAAAGCTCGAAAATCCTGCACCAATCCGCCGTGCCAGTGTTGAAACAGTAAGCCAAAGCATACCAACATGGGAGAGGTCTATGTTTAGCAGCTTGATTAGTTGTGAGGTCCACCAAATATTGGCTTATGTTACTTATTATTATATCGCTATAGTTATAGTTCATTCTTATAGTATTCTATCTGCCGGACAAAGTCCTGTATAAATCGGTCTTTCTGTTTCGTATACTCGTCGGAAAAAACAGACAGATATATAAAAATAGTTATATGTATTAGATTACATAGTTATTTTATTTTCATTTCAATTTAAATTTAGACGGGAAATGTACGGTATGGGATTTGGACTAGGTATTAAGTTCAATTTTAATCATTTTTTCTCACGCAACACGACAATGCTACTTGTTCAACAATAAAGAAGTTTTATTTATAGTTTTCTTATTTCAGTGAATAATTTAACTCAATACTTGCTATGAATTAATGACTTATTTTCTTACATAACATATAAATGACAATAATCTAACTTAACTAAATTCAGCGAATTTATTGTAAAGTATTTTAGTATGCTAACTATTAAAAAGTAAACTGAACTGGTTCTGAAACAAGTTCCGATTGAGCATTCACTTTTTCCAATGTAAATCAATTTAAATGCTTGACTTAACTCGCATTTAATAGGCTACAGCATAACTATCGTCTGAATTCAAATAATTATTGTTATTAGAGTCTCTGTATTTGTCTACGCCATCATTTACTACTTCTCCATATGGATCCTCGTAGTCTAATGGATCTTCTTGGTAAACTGGTCTAGAATTATCCTGAAATTCCTCTTGGGAATACACTTCATTGCCAAAATTTAAATGATCTTGTATTGCTTGATATGAATTTCTATTAATGGCTATCGGTGAATTTCTAACGTTATCTGCATCGAAATTGACTACTTGGTTATAATTCTCTTCATTATCTTCATTTTCTAAATCTGTACTTTTTGCTTGGACATCTGAAATATCTTCATCTATATCTTCAGCATATTGCGTATGAATATCCTTTGCGTTGCTTACATCTTCAGAATCTTCTTGTTCAATTGATTCCTCACCTGTATCATCAGAATAAACTGGATTATTTTCAGTTTCATCATCAGTATTATATGAATTATTTTCGTTACTTAAGTAATCACTATTATCGTCACTATCGTCATCTTCATTATCGCCTTCTGATTCGTTCTGAACATAACTGTAGATGTTAGAACTTGATTGCATTAATTCAGCATTGGCACTTTGAGTATAAACCTCATTTTGGGCGTTACTTTCTTCTATATCACTTAAATCTTCAGCACTATTATTCGCATCTTCTTCACTTTGGTACGTATTGGATTCACTATTCACAACATTTTCTACGTTTTGTGTACTAACATCATCGTCAAACACCGTCTGCACTGTTACTATGGCATCATACGGAGCGCCTGGTTTACCCATGAATACAAGTGTAACGTATTTATACCCAGGACCACCGTCAACGATATTTGCTTTCAAGTCCGTACCAAAATCTATACCGCTTACTCGAACATGGCCTATAGTATTACCATAGCCAATAGCTGGATATCGTAAAGCTATTGATCCACCGGGGGCAGATACTCTGATTTGTTCAGAGTTAGTCTTCTCCAGTTCTTCATTTCCAACATCGAGGAGAAAGACGAAGGGATATTTGTGAAACGGACTAGCGGCCACAAGTGCAGACAGTTGACAGACGATAAGTGCAAGTAACATCTCGACCGTTTGGATTGTAATGTTAGGTCATGGTACAATAATCAGATACTTATATAACTCCATTTCACGGTTCATACCTTTTTGTTTTTATTTGACCCTGATTGCAAGCGTAACGAAATCAATGTCAATTGAATTCACGAGTATCAGGAAGTTTCTTACTAACACTTGTGTTGTTGTGTTCCTAGAAAGCGTCTTGAGACTGAAATCAATATTTTTAAAAGGAAATAAATTAAGCATAAGGTCATGCGTATATCTAAGTGTACCTTTAAATAATTCAATTAATATATGAATACCTACATAATAGAATTTTATCTAACAAAATTAATTTCAAAAAGTTTTAAAACTGCTTAGTCAATTTATTTAATGTTATTTCATTCGGTTACATTTAAATATTAATAACTAAAGAGATCATTCAAACAAACATCTGTTTCAACAAAATTTAAATGTAGTGACATTTATCATCATCATATGCTTACCCTCCGATATTCGTTACCAGTATCGGAACAATACGCCAATTTCTTTCATATTCTAAGTCCGACGTCATTACCTTAGTCACTCCTTTCTTTCTGTTTGCTTGTACATAAATAAAAATATCATCATTATTGCTGACGTAAAGATTCTTAAATTGGCCATTTGCGTAAAATATGTTGACTAGTTTATTTCGGGCGAAGAATGAACTGAAAGATGCTGCATGTTACTCAGATGAGGAATATTATAAATAACTAGCTGACCCAGCAAACGTTGATTTGCCTTATACATTTTAAGGGTGAACAACCCTTATCACTTAGGGGTATGAAGAATAGATGTTGGCCTATATTCTCAAACCTACTCAATATGCTCACAAAATTTCATGAGAATCGGTCAAGCCATTTCGGAGGAGTACGGGACCGAACATTGTGACACGAGAATTTTATATATAAGACTCTCCCTGTGGCCGTTTCTGATTACTGCTATTTAGTTTTCAGTAGTTCAGTACGGCTACTTCGTTTCTTTCTTCTCGAAGGACTGAAACATTTTAGTAACTCTTTAGAATGTAAATAAACTCCACGTTAACGCGTTCTAAGTTTAGATTTACTATAACTTTATATTTTATATTATTGCATTCACAAATACACCAAAAATATTCACTACGTATATTTAAAGGTATGAAGCCTCATCCGAATTTTCAGGCCCGAAACACTAAGGAGACTGCGGTAGGTATGGGTTTGGAGAAGATCTGCACAGGCCGCGATGAGCGGAAGCGACTTGGATGTAGGAGGTCGCAAAATTACCTCTGTCCTCCATGACCGTGGACCTGGGGATGAAAGGTGGAGCCGCCTATCTCCCTAGCAGAAGCAGACTGCGGCGGCGGAACTGAATTACAACCGAAGGGGCCCTGTGGCCGTTTCATATCGAAAGAGAGTACCGCGGGTCTGTCGGGGTGCGAAAGATATGTTGGCTACTATCTCACCTCCAACAAATAAAGAACCAAAAATGGCGTGAGTTTTAGTCGGTTCTAGTCCGATATATCCTTCCCAACCGAATCCGGCTGTAGAGATTTTTCGTAAGATAAAAAAGGGCCCCAAACCCTGGTGACACTCTAGCGCAGGTTTTCTCAGAACTAAAAGTCAAAATATATCAAAAGGAAGGAAGGGAGCAGTGGAAGAGCAGCGCCTGTTTTCCTGGATTCAAAGTGTCCCAGGAAAAAAACAGTCTTGATGTAGTAGGTACGAGTAGGTACGTAAAAATAAATAAACCTCGCAATAATCACAGCTTCGCTTTAATTTCAATATCGCTATAAATCATAAAAATATAACATCTTTCGTGTCTAACACTTATCACAACGCTAATTAATAATTTTGCGAACATTATTTGAGATCAAGCATGAGTATTACTAGAAGAGTTATTAAACTTGTAAATATCAGTCAAAAACGTGCACGAAGAGGTTTTCACAAAAATAACTGAGTCGTAGTCGTAACCGCCTACGCTATCTACGCATCGTTAACTTTCGTTTTCACCAAGAAATAAGTTGTATACTTGTTAGACACAAAACTTATACTTGTCAAAATACAATTACTTACTTGTTTTATACATATTGTATAGAGACCATCTCAAACATTTATTTCTTTAGTTCACTCTATGTAGCCAACAAGTATACAAGTATAAAATTCTGCCATTTACATTAAAGTCTGTGACTTGTAAAATACATGTAGGTATTAGGTAGGTATATACCTTGGTGAAAAAGAGAAATAAGCGCGATATACAAATTTTAAAATTTTTCTTTTTTTATTTATCTACATAGGAAATAAGGATACATCCACCCCTTAAATCCAACCACACGTCCTGATCGACCATCTAATCCCGTGGGCCCAACCGAAAATAATTTTAGGTACTGGTTAGCTAGGCTTTAGTAGAATTTCTTAAAAACTTGACATTGGCGTCTCGTTACCCATTATAAATTACGTTGACCATATTTATCACCATAATTTCCAATTTTCTTTCCCAAGCTTCATATTTCAGAAGCCATTTTAAGAAGATGTATCGCATATGTATAAATAACACTCATTATATTCGTATGCTCTGTCGATGTCGGTCAGAATGGTATGGTATAGTCTGCCCGTCCATCCGTCACCCAGGTGCCTAATAATCTAGAGAATTGTCCAAAAATTCAGTCATTAAAACTTCGTCCTGGCTATTATGAATTCGACAGGAAAAAATAATGATCTGTATTTAATGTTCAATGGAACTGTTTTCAAGATCTGCGCTTACTTAATCGAGCACGTTTTTGACATTAACAGTAGATACATTGATTACTTATAACTATTTAAAAATCTGTCAAGACTTATGTCACAAAGATTATATTGTTACGCACATTACACATATTATATTTAAAAATACAATAATAATTATTATAATATTGTTATATTGTCATCTAATGAAAATTCACGTAAAAAGCACCATTTTTTTATTTATGTTTTTTTTAATTTTGGACTAAACATTTAGAAAGTTACTAGGTACTTTGATCGCTGTTTGAACTACACTTGATGTAATTGAATACCTAAACATATTGGGCGAATGGTAATCGAATTGCAAATGAGAAACGATAGCAAGCAGTACAGTGATCCAGTGATGAACGCAACTGTAGGCCAGCATGTTCTCAGATACTTTGTGTAAAGCTACATCAAGATTCCTTCCACTACTAAATAAATATTATACGTACACGTATTCACACATCCCAATTACAAACCACGATGGCACTGATCGTTGGCGATGCTACTGTATACAACGACGATGGCTTGCTCTTGCTATGAGTCATCGTGACCCAATGTGTACAGGAGCATTTATAAAGCGTCCTATACATAATGAATATCATGGGTGATGTAATCTACATACGAGTATAAGTATTTCGTTTCACTTCGGCATAATTATAATAGTTAACACATATATATTTTTGACATTATAATGCTTGAAAATGTGATTAATGTACAACATTTTATGTAATTGCTAACCAAAATATCTAGAAACAGCACTATGAAAAAAAATGGCCCGATATTTTGGTATAGTTTAAACAAAAGCCGTTACGGGACGGCCACAGATTACATAATAGTTGGAATACGGCTGTCTAGAGTCGTGTCGTGTCTGTATAATCTTTTCGACTCGATAGACACTTGTCTTCTACGCCATGCCACTTTATAAGGATATCTGTGGCTATGCGGAGAGACCGCTGGAATGGTAATACTTGTATTATATTCTAGAGTCGAAAATTCGCTGTTAGTTGACGTGTAATAAATTAAATTTTAAAGCAATTGCATGCTATGCATAATAACTTCTTCTTTTAATTTAATTGGAAAAGTCAACAATCAAGGAAATATTTTTTTTAATTTTTTTTTACCTAATACCTAGCTGACGCACTGTCATGAGGTTGTTCACTTCTTCAAAATAGTTTCAACAGCGTCGCGTCTTTCATTTGTCCTCCAGACATTACACATTCTTATGTAATAGCTTTAATTAAAATGTATCAATAAGATCATCACTACATAGTATAAAGTAAAGTTTATACTATGTAAGTTCTCAAGTCGATTGGATTTTTTTAATATGTAGGTACACCGATTACTCGGAGATTCGATTAATGTGGTTCTTTTTAGTTCGATACAAAATAGTTGCCATTATTTTATATCAATTAGGTAGACATGCCCACGGCTCACCTTATAAGAAGTGATACCGTGGTTTATGAATGTGTGCTACCCAGGGACGTCGCACTGGGGTTACCGACCCTAATAGGTATATGTATCATAGTATTGTTATCGGTGGTATCCGAGGCTTTAGTCACCACGTATGTAGGTACTTGTTAAAGTTTAGTTTCTGTATGTAAGGTAGTTATTAAATATGCCAAGAGCATAATCAATATAATAGGCACATACTTAACTTATAAAAACTTAACAGAATATTAAAATTAAATATACTTACTATACACAAGTTGAAAATTATATCTGTACACATTAGTGGCAGGGCGGCCTGCATATAATACATCAGCAAGAACTTAACAAAATGCTATGAATACACTTGGTGTGTACTTGTACATTTCTATGAGATTTTATCGTAAAATCGACCTCATTTGTTTATTCTGATGGTTCATCGAATCTTGCGCCCGATCTGCCGAATTTATCAGTCGATCTAACTTACTAATTTGCGATGTAACTTGCTTACCGATGTCTTTAACAGCTGCCTTACCCAATAAAGATGCATTTTGTTGATCTTCCATTTGCTTCAAATCGTCTAAAGCAGTATTAATATCACCGCCATTTTGTTTCAAAATTCCCGCGCGCGGTGTCATTTCACTATCGCTTGGGCCAAGACCTTCGTTCACAGAGCCTATTTCCGTGTTAGGTGGAATATAATCTTTATCATAGTTAGTCTGTCCAATGTAGCTCGGCTCGCTGGAATACGATAAATTATCTTTTGCTGATAGTTTTACACGAAAGAAGTTTGTAATAGTTCCACACACACCCTGAAAACGAAACGATTATTTTGTTTAGAATATATTTTATAAGTATTGGAAAAATTCAAATGGTAAATCCCCAATATCAGCCCCCTTTTCATTGAACGAACTCAAAAAGCTTGTTCGATATAACTGAGAGAGTCGCGGGTCGTGCAGTCTCAGGATCAGAGAGTCAATGTCAGCAAACATCAAAATGGGAAGTACTTACTTGACACTAGGGCAGAGAAGACGGATAGGATATTAATAGAGATTCTGGCATGGACATATATATAATATTTAGACTCTGGTCATACTACTGAGAACGATATTGACGTTGCCGTCAATGTTAGGAGGTATGCGTACCTTGAGACGATTAATTTTTGTTTGAGTAGAATCTAAAATTTTGTTTAATTCTGTTAACCCAGCGCTGCCTTCATTCAAATGATCGTCTAGCATAGCAGTATTCTAGAAAAAATAATGTTATTATACTTAGACTATTAGGTACCTACTTGATTATCTAAGTAAAAGTAACGTACTTGGATAATCAAGTCTGTATAGTTATTTTTTTAAGATTCCTGGGTAATACAATAATTTCAGTATTAATTGTGATACATGTGACAGTTGCAACACACACTTTAAAGCACAGATATACATAAGCTTTAAGTCAATTTTGATTATTTTAATTCAACCGTCATAAATAAATTCGTATTTAGAATTATACATGTGACGATGATGAATAACAACATAATAAAAGCTTTCCTTACCTCTGCAGTTTTTATTTCCACCTCCTCGAATTCCACGACGTCTAAATGTTTATGTTTTGATAAAAAATCTTCTCGTTCGGGCAAGGGCTGACCAAATAATTCAGCCCTAGTACACGCATCTTCGTAAGCTTTTAACGACATGGTGTTATTAGTCACAATTTAAATTAGGACTGTTTGTATCAAAATCTCATGCACAAATATCTATAATGTACACTGTGCCAGTGACAATATATTTGCTGCAAGTACAACTTCAAGAATACTGCTTTGGTGAAAATATTGATTTTACCGCACTAAGCGCACAGGTTAAAAATTCATCAAGTGTGCTAACTATATTTAATAAAGTATCCAATATTCCATTTCATAAATAATCGGTAATGTAAAAATCTTAGCAATAAATAACAATATCAGACGTACTTTATCATTATATACCTTATGATTATAACATTATTATTCTACATCAACTAACTCTACATGAATTCAAAATAACGCGCCATAAAACTAATTATTGCCACAGAAAAAAATAACACACGTAGGAAAAATAAATTAACTACCAATGCCGCTAAATTTACAATATTTAAGTAGTACTTAGCTGGTAGTACTGTAATTATATAAATATTATTATAAATAACTAGCTGATGCCCACGGCTTCGCCCGCGTGGAATTTTGTTCCCGTTCCCGCAACCCTTGGGAACCTTTTCCCGGGATAAAAAGTAGCCTATGTGTTATTCCAGGTTCTAATCTACCCCTGTACCAAATTTCAACCAAATCAGTCCAGCCGTTTATGCGTGAAAGAGGAACAAACATCCATCCATCCAAACAAACTTTCGCCTTTATAATATTAGTAGGATAGGATAATATTATAACGTACCTGCTACACAGTTTATTTCTTGTTTGTCTGTACAATCAGCTGCTTTTGGGGTCAATAACTCTTAGAATGAACTTTTGAAAGACACATCCAAACAAGAATGAATGAGGGAGATAGAGGCAGTATTTTTACTAAACCCTGCAACCAATTAAATTCCTGCAATTATTGTGACTCTTACCTGTATGTAAATAAAGACTATAATGCTATTTTAGAAGTTACCATTGATATAATTTCCATGTCATCTTTCGGTCATATATTAATCTATGTTTCGGTCGTTTGTAGTTCGTTTCATAAATAAATGATTTTGAAATCATTTACTTCTGTGCTATTGAAGTGTAGACCGCTTCCTGTAATACAAAATATACGAATAACATCGGCAGCCATGTCCACCGGTACGTAATCTCAATTAATTCAAGTATAAAACCTAACCTACTTTCTAATACAAACAAGCTGAGTAGTTTAAAAGAAAGAACAGTTGCTAAAATAAGGAACGGTTACTTATTGACTCAATGATTTATGTATTAAACAGTGAATTAAGGACCAAGATCTAATGCTTTCTTTACGTCTACCACATATTATTAGACAGAAATATCTACCTGGAAATTCAGCTACAAACATACTAAAAAGTTTCTATCTGCATTCGTCTCTGAATGAATAACGAAACCCCAACAAAGACAACCATTGAATAAAAAAAAACACGTCAACAACTTGTCAAGCAGTGAGTCTCATAAAAAATGGTTCAAAATTCTTGTGTGTAATTCTGTCTACTAACTCTTCCATCATGAAATGAATATTTTATTCAAGTTACCGGCACCTAATTCCATATTCAGAAAACTATATCAATGCTATAGCACAAACATAGAACACAGATGTGAGTGTAGTTCCCAAACAATTAAACATGCATCTTCATATTTTACAATAGAGTACTGTATCATCAAAATCCTACATTGATAACTGTACATTACATTGTACTTCAATATAAATGATAATTCTACAAGATATTTATTGCATAAATGGAGTTGCAAAAATTTTCAAATCCTTGAAATGAGATTACAATTTGATTTATTTAAGAAGATACACAGGGGTTTCAATAAAAAAGGACCAAGATTATATTCTATATCAGATATTACAAAAGGTCACATTTATATTCTTTTATTTTTATGTCTTAGAAATTGATAAGAAAAATAACATTGAATTTACAATGAAGAAATATTTTCTTTTCTCTACAATACACACTTAATTACTTAGATAAAACCATGATATAAAAATCATAATATTTTTTACTGTAGTGACACTCTCTTTTCCCTGTTTGGTTTTTTCATCAATCGTTTTGTACACTGTTAATATACTTTTTTTTTATTTTTGACATGGTATATTAATATACATACACAGGCTATAATCTAAATTTTTGCCCACTATAAATATTGCGAATGATCTTCATGCCCACCTATTATTGCAATACATCAAATGAATAATTTAATCCTTACACACCTGAGCTCGGAAAAAATGTATATGATTTAGTTGTGAATATGCTGAACTAACCTAATTTTGAATGATAATATAAGTACAATTTATTGCACCTCCTAGGTATTAAGTACATGCCAAAGTCATGCCCTTCGTAATATAATAATGCCTTGCTTTAACAAATAAGTTGCGAGAATAACTGCATACATGGGACGTGTACTTAACTTTTACGATATAATTCTGAAGTCCATGAACCCAAACTTACCCAGCATCCTGAGCTCTAACCTTAACCCCACGGTGAATGGAGATCCAAAATCATTAGTAGGTCAGTGTTTAATGAATAAAAAATAAAAATGTTAAGCTGTTATGTGCACAAAGCAATTTAAGCCATCGGTCCCAGTTGCAATATTGTTGATATTGCTGTCTCTGTGGTATTATTGGAAATAATCATGAAATTCGTTTACAAGTATGATTAAGTTCTTGATGATGATGATTATCCACATTCTTGTTAGTAGGATGATGATGAATGCTGTGATTAGTTATTATTTTTTCGTAGCCACAAGAGGGGTCGCAACTTACCATTTGAGAAACACTGTCCTAGAATGTTTTTCTAGCAGAAGTTTTTAACACCCTTTTTTCTATTCCAGTTCCCTTAAGCCTGGAAGTATTAAAAAAGCTTCGCACTGATTTTTACTCTGACCCCAAGAATGAACTGGCACAAAACACTTGCACAAGATTTGACCCTTTCGAGGTGGCTATTAGTAGAAGTAAAGCTGATACCAGTCTTCATGTCTACAATATTAAGGTAAGGTACTCCACACACTGGACCACCTACGTATCTACACACAGAAGTAGTTTAGATGGAGCTACAATTGTGTTTCCTGCTATCTCAGCATGACGTCATTGAATATGACGTCACGGTCTTGGTCATATTTATTTAGGTAGGTATTTTATTTTTCGAAGAGAAACAAAAGAGATGTCTCATGTCGCCATGCTGAGATTGCGAAATGCCTGAGTTAAAAAATAAACCACTACGTAGGTATAACAACACTAGGTAATGCCACATGTACCCAGCAATTCATATATGGAGGTTTATATAATCAAAAATCTTTATATAGATCGAATCAGAAGCCAAACCGGTGACTAATCAAGAAAACTCAGGAAGATGTTGGCTGTTCGCAGCTTTGAACGCGATGAGGCTGCCCTTCATGAAGAAGTATTGTATCGAAGAGTTCGAATTTTCGCAAAGGTATTGCTTTTTTCATTTGACTGTGCTAAGGAAGGGAGATCTATCGAATGAACTGCTCATCCTAACTGCGCACGACACAAACTACGCAATCGATAAAAAATTACAAGACCCAATTGATCCTTTACTGCCAACAGTGCATACTGGCGAATGGGCAAAAACTATCAAACATATGCTTTTTCATACTTCGCTTATAGACACAGTATATTATTAAAGTGTGAGTAAGTTCTGAATGTTTGATAAAAACAAATATGCAAAGGAGAAGAAATTCGGACGCAACTAGGATTGACGCTCGTATTAAAGAGAAGGCTGCACCTGGATTATATGCCGTAAAATGCGCAATCGGCTATCTAAAAGAAACAGTTTAGTTGGTTGCCTTTGAGATACATGAATAAAACTATCTATCTAGGTACATTGTTATAAGAGATTGTTATAACTTCAGATATAAATCATAAGGTCTTATCCACAGCTACCTGTTCTTTTGGGACAAGATAGAGCGTTCCCATTACTGGTTGAATAACATCGTGGCCACGGCTAAACAAGGAGAACAACTAGAGTCGAGGCTCGTCAACTTCTTACTCAAGGTATTTATCATTTGAAGTTGCCCGATGCCCTATACAGGGTGACTGAGCTGAGCTACACTAAGCTGCTTAACTAGCGGTAACACAAAATTACATTAAGTTACGTATCAACAAACTAGCTAGGTAACTATGCAAACTAGGTAACCTTTTTCAAGTAGAAATTCCCACGTCCCCCGCCGCTCAGCGGGGAACGTTATGTTGAATTCGAAACGACTAAAACCGCACACCGTATCTGGTACCAGAGTGCAAAATTGCCTTAACTATATCCCTCGCACCCTGGCTGACCCAGAGCCCCTTGAGAAGTAAATTACTTCTTCTAATACATTTCTACGAATGTAAATAACTATAGGTGGGGTGAGGCATGCTAAAAGTTTGGGAAACACTGAACTACGATATTATTATCTACACATTGCCCTGTTATTGTAGTAAGTACTTAAGATTTTTATCATATTTGCATAGTCGACAGAGCTGATAATAATGCAACGTTCTATATGTCACTGTTGTACAAATAATGCTATATTTAGTAATGTCGTTACTGTACATTGGTTTTAGTAATTTTAATGCCTAAAACGAATATATTTCCACTCAATAATGTTATATTACTGAGTGGTGGTAAGGTAACATACATAGTTCCTTTTTATTCATAGAAACTTTGTCTGGGGACCGATGCAAATATTCATATTCATGCACACAAATATTTGCTCTAAGCAGGAATCGAACCCGCACCCTTTGTTGGACCAAACCCCTTCAAACAAAAAAAAAACCACATGGAAATCCGTTCAGTGGTTTTTGCGTCCACAACGAACAAACTTTGTACAATTATGTAATAGTATAGATAGATATTGTATCCAGTTAAATGTCCCTAATTTCATGTCTAGTCATTCACAGATTTAGATTTTTTATTTCCCTGATTCCAGGATCCAATTAACGATGGTGGTCAATGGGACATGATAGTAAACCTGGTGAACAAGTATGGAGTGATGCCCAAGAAGTGCTTCCCTGAATCGTTCAGCTCGAGGCGCAGTTTGCACATGAATGCGCTCATTAAAACTAAGGTGATTATTGACTTTTTTATCTGACTTGTCAAAACATTAATAGAAGATGGACTGAGGAAAGGCCTGCAGGCCTACTATGAACTCTGAAAACAAGTCAATGTAACAGGTATTAGTCAGCTGATCAAATATGATCAATATTGTCATTGTAAGAGTTCATAGTCCAGGTCAAGTGTTGCTGCAACTGTACTGACAAGTTGCAGCAACCAAAACTTGTTTGGTAACAATTTAGAAGGGCATATGAAGAACCCAAGATCGTGGTGAATGGAAAGGTGTGATCTCTATAGGTTCTCTAGCTACCAGAGTAAGCGAGACAAACCTCTGTATTTGTTTGTACTTATAAATATGAGATCGGACAGTAATCATTTTAAAATAGAAAATTTATAAATCCATTATACTATTTCACATTTTTTTATGAAATAAATAACATAACATATAAACTCACGCCTATATCCCCGAAGGAGTAGGCAGAGGTGCTAGCACTCACATTTAGCCAGTTTATGTTTAGGTCCCAATTTAATAGGTGGCGAACCTATTGCCATTTACCGGGTACTTATAAGCCTGCGATAAATACACACATAACTTCGAAAAGCATAAGCATATAAAGCATACAAAGTCATTAGTGTGTGCCATGGTAAAACCTGGGATCGAACCCGAGACCTCGAGTCAGTAGTCCATTACCTATACCACTAGGCTAACGTGGCTAAATTTCAATCTATCACAAATCACACTGCGTGACCTCATATACGAGCAATCGTGCACTGCGGTACACCACTACGGTTTCGGTACATTAACATTTTTCAAATGATAAGAAAAATGTAGGCAGGAGACGTGACTGAGCCGTGTGGACGTCACCAGCTCTCACATGACTTAACGTGGCGTCTTGGAGAGATTTTTAAACCAACAATATTGAAATCTGATTTTGAGTCAAAGTTTTATTTTTCATGAGAATCAATATTTATGAAAATTATTAATAATAATAATTACGATATTTACGATTTATGGATTGATTGCCAAGAGCCTCGACCAACATCTCACGAGGCTCGCGTTAGGCAGTTGGTCAAGGGCTGCACGGTGGTACTCCTCGACACGGCACGTATCGTGAGAAGGTTACTCTCTCTGGTGCCCTAAGTACCGACATTAATATTTTCTTTATTTATTTGTCAAATAAATAAAGAAAAAAAAAAAATATTTATTGCACGCCATAGGAGCATTTTTGAAATTACACGAATGATAGGACAAGTATTACAATAAATTCGCAGTATAGTTCAATGTGGTATATACAATTGGCGGCCTTATCCCACATAAGGCAATCTCTTACAGGCAAATTTGTCGGATCCCTTACTGTCCACATTCCATCAATTTCAACGTGATCACGTTAATTTCCATTAAAAATACTTGCAGGGTTATAAATCGATTCTCGTTTTCATTCCAGCTTCGTGAATATGCCAAGGAGCTCAGAGACAAAGTGGCTGCTAAAGCGTCCGACCAGGAAATCCAGGCGACCATCAACAGGCAAATCGCTGTTATTTACAATATCGTCGCCACTTGTTTAGGTAACTTGTTTGACATATCGAATTGCCTAAAAAGAGCGTATACCATGTACCAACATCCTTGAATTCAAAGTCAACGACGAGACAATGACTCAGGGGTTACTCGTTGGGGATCAGACGGTATTCGATGGTCCTAGGGCAGTGAGGGCGTGAGACATATGCCAGAGGCTACCTCACCCTCGGTATATCCGTGAGGATTTCCGCACAAGAAAAAAAGCTCTGAAGAGTAAACTTTGGTATCATGATTCTCCTAATAAAGTACAATATTCAAAACTTCACTATTTTAGGTGTATGTGTGTGTGTGTATGTACGGGACTTAAGGCAACCCCTCCCCGTTCTCCCTGTCCCCTCCACAGAGTTGGCAACACGAGTATGACGCCCCTGGTGTCGCGGACATATATATGCCACGGGAACCACTTTCCATCATGAGGGCCGTGTGCTTGGCCACCTAAGTTGTATAAAAAACATGACTGGACCTTCGAACCCCAAAGAGGAAAGGGTGTAAGTATGAAGGCAGTATCCCGACTAAAAGATAACCAAAATCAAATCCTAGAAGTACCGGCCTACTGAGGAAGCGAGAGAAATATGGAATCTGTTTTTGTTACAGGCACCCCACCAGAAAAGTTCACCTTCGAATTCTACAACAAGGATAAGAATTACAATACTTTTGGCGCGCTCACTCCTCAGGAGTTCTACAATAACCACGTCAGACCACTCTTCGATGTTGACAGTAAGGTAAATAAAATAAATAAATGTTCTAGAACAATCTACAAAACGCCACACAGACTCATGGTAATCATAGCTTTACTTAGCTTATGTTATGACTTCTAAAATGCGAATAAACATACTTATAGTCAATTTGTTTAGGTACTTAAATAAACGTAAAAAATCTTGGTGTTTTTTATGTGTTTTTTTTAATAATACTTTTCTGCTTAGAAATATATATAGAACCACTAGTTAGTCAGTTAATTAGCCTAGTTTATTTGTTTAACATGTATTTTTATTATAAATTGCCACAAAATTGTTTACTTTTATTTAAGTACCTAAACAAATGGAGTATAGTTATTTTTTTTTTTTGTAAATGCGAAGAATTATTGCACACAAATATTTGCACTGAGCGGGCATCGAACCTGAGAGACGCCAGAGTCATGTTTACTACTACCACGTCACAGAACACATCCTACTCATATTCACTAGACTTCCGCCCTCTCTGATGTCTGTTTTACACGATTATTGCTCACATCTCTAGTTTTTTTTTTATTGCAGGTGTGCTTGGTGTCAGACCCGCGGCAATCCAACCCCTTCGGTCGACTATACACCCTGCAGTGCCTCGGGAATGTGGTCGGCGGCCGTCAGACCGCTTACAACAACCAGCCTATCGAAACGCTTATGAAGTAAGCCTTTTAATATTACTTACCTATGATATTTCCCTCTCATTAGATATGGGATGTAGGCTAATTGAATTTAGATGGAAAAAAAACTGATATCAGACAGGATTTGAACCCGCGATCTTTCCCTTGCAGGAGGAATGCTTTACTTATATGTTATTATTTACTTATTCTAAATATATAAAGATAACATTCTAAAAAGTGAAATGTATTTAAACATTACGTTCGTTATAATATGTACGTTTAAGTACGCGTTTGCAATGTTGACCCTCTTTCATGAGACTTTGCCTTCAGCTTAACATCAGGCGAGGTGAAGTCAAATTGACGTGCCATAAATAAAAAAAAATCTAAACTTGTGCATACATGTATAAATTACCAACTGACCTTTTTATTGTATAACTTTTATTCTTATAACTGGTCTTACTAGAACTCAAATATCCCCCCAGGTTTCTGGTTTCCAACCTTAATTTAGAAAATGGCGACTGTTGATACAAAGCACTTGTGTGGTGCTATAAGGACATATATTTGATGCTCTATTTGTGTTTGTTGTAGTGTGGTGAAAGCAAGCATAGAGGGTGGCGAAGCCGTTTGGTTCGGTTGTGAAGTATCGAAGAGGTTCGAACGGAAAAACGGCCTAGAAGACTTAGACGCGTATGTACCTACCTATTATTATTAGCTGACAGTACGTGACATGATGTGTCGAGAGATGTGCGCTTATAACTCATAATAATTCATCATTCTCTGAACCTTTTTCCCAACTCAGTTGGGGTCGGCTTTCCAGTCTTACTGTAATGCGGCTGGACTTCGATATTTTCCGTGAAGCGACTGCCACCTGACCTCCACAACCAATGGTCCAATTACCAATGGCGATATGGAAGTTATAGAAGGCTTATAACTCATCATTATTACCATTAAATTATCCTGGCATAAATCCCTGTCACCGGCCAGCCAGCCCAGGTCAGCCAGGGTCCATTTACGTGAAGCGACTGCCATCTGGCCTCCACAACCTATTGACGTATGGTGTTTTTAGTGCTTATGATAGCAAATACCGTCTGATTTCCTTAGGTGTGCAGGTCACTTACAACACTTTTGGTATCTATACCAACCTTACCACTGTCAGGTAACTGGATGAACAGTAGACGAAGCTGTTACGCAGTCTTCATGCCAAGCTTGGGAGGTCAGATAACCAGTCGCTCACGAAAAAGTTGACATACTAAAAAACCATAAACGGGCTGTCTAACTTAGTCTGCAACTGGGAAATCACTATGGAGATGAAGAAGACTACCATTTGACCTTATAACTCTGAAAGAAATTTATATCCATTATAAGTTACGACCGGAAACAATGCGCACTGTGCAGTATGAAAATAACTTCATCCCACGCACGCTCAGACTGTGGAATGAACTACCTGCCGTGGTTTTTCTGAGCGACTACAATATAGGGTTCTTCGAAAAGGGCATTAGAAGGTTTCTACAGGGTCGGCAGCGCTAGTGTGACGCCCATAGGCCACGATTATCTGTCACCTATACTCCATTTGTTAAGGTACTTAAATAAAAGTAAACAATCTTGTGGCAACTTTTTATAAAAACACATTTTAAACAAATAAACTAGACTAACTAACTAACTGACTAACTAGTGGTTCGATACAGGTTTTTAGTCTTTATAATTCGTTTCTAAGCAGTAGCCTTAGCACGAAATACTATTCATTCGTAATGTAAAGGTATCGACAGAACGGAGCATTGCGATGGGCGGGTTACACACGCACACAGGTTCACAAGAGGCAGACTGCCAATCGCAATGCTAAGTTCTCTCGAAACCTTTACATTACGAGATATGAGTTCATGCTAGTGCTACAGAAAACAAATTTTTAAACTGAGTTTTTAAACAAAACATATTAAAAAGACACACTAATATTGTTTACGTTTATTTAAGTACCTAAACAAAATAATGAACTATAAGTGGATTATACAAAATCAATTGGTAAATGTAGCTGGCAGGTGTTGGCTCGGCCCGTACCCTGAAATAAATAGTTATTAGTTAATTATGTTTATTCTAGCCACGACTACCGACTCGTGTTCAATACGGAGGTGCAGATTGGGCTGCAGAAGGCAGACAGACTGATGTACGGTGACTCCTGTATGACGCACGCGATGCTCTTCACTGCAGTCGGCACAGATGTGAGTATAGACCTATACCTACTACCTAGTACTATTTAGACCCAAAATAATTATAGCCTAATTATACTCTTCTTAATCAGAATCAAAATCAATGTGTTTGGTTAGGTTAGTTAATCAAATTTGCATACAAATAGCAAATTGCATGCATGCAAAAAAAGTTGCATATAAATTAACTGGCAACTGAATCAGTATAAGAGAATCTGGATACGGGCGTTATCAGTCGTAACGACTGCCTGCCTGTTAACAATATAATAATAATAATAATAATGTGTTAGGTTTGGTCTCCTAACTAAAAATCAGAGAGACCATTAGTTAGTTGTCGTGTGATTGTGTACCTTAAGTTTGTTTTTCTTTTTGTAACTTTTTTGTGTATAGTATAATACACAATGTACTGAAAATTTTGTAAAGCAATTAGTATGCTGACTGTTCAAATTAAATTTAGATCGGAAAGAGTGAACATCTGGGAGATAGCAATTAGACCGAGACTGAATTTTCACCAGATTTATATTACCAAAATGAACCTTTCCGAGCGGATATCGAACTCGCGACCTTTGTATTAGGTAGCAGTAGACTCTACCGCTGTATATATGATTTTAGATTGACATGGTCATTAACATAGTCACTGTTAAATCTCACGGCCGGCGGTCGTCAGTACACCCGTGACCATGGCGCAATTGGTCATAATGATATTGGTCATTTCAGCACTATGGAGATTTCGACACTATGGCCATTGTAGCACCTTGGTCATTTCTCCTCGAAAGGTTGATGAACAGCGCCGAAATATCGGTTGCTTAGTAAAATCAACAAACATGATAAATCTACCGCTGTACTACTTAAATGTTTTGTTTTATACCCTACAGGAGAATGGTCGTCTGCGTAAGTTCCGTGTAGAGAACTCTTACAGCGACAAGGAGTATGATAAAGGGTATTTGCTTCTCACCGAGCCTTGGTTCAGGGAATTTGTATTCGAAGTAAGTTAAGGTTAAGGTAAGGTTGCGTTTCCATTAACGCGGAGCGGGGCGTAGAGGAGAAAGATTAACCAATCGAATTGCATAAAAAATCTCCGCTCAGCAGCAGGAGCGAAGATTTATGCATATTAGTTAATATTTCTCCGCACCGCTCCACTCCGTCTCAGTGGAAAGGCAGCCTTCTCCTAAGTGGAATAAAGTGTGCGAGTGAGATACGTATCTTTACACATAACCCAGGTACGAGAAACTAACGTAAATAGACCCACCAACATTACGTAACCGTATTTAAAATGTCAGTGGGAGACACTTGTGACTTGTAGTATAGATACATTCACGTCACGGTAAATATATTTCTGGCAAAGTTATCACACGTCATATACGTTGTACACGTTCATATAATCTGTCACTTCTCACGCCTAGGCTTTGTGTAACGATCGTCACTCTCACATTTATCTTTAACTTGAAAACATGAAACATGAAAAAATGGTGCGTATTTTGTAGGTCTAAATAATCGGTAGTAAACTATTTTTTATACCTTATAAGGGGGGACCACAGGGGAGGGGGGGGAGGATGAAATCGGACGGGAGAGTACCTACCCCTCACCCGCGGTTTAACAATTCCAACGATATCAATAGTAAAATATTACTATTAGTCATAGAAAGGAATGCCAAACCGCACCTCTCAAAGCAAGTAAAAACACTTCTTACCCGAATAGACACCCTCTCCCAATATTATATACTTATAATGGATTACTGCCATGTAACACCTACTTCAATAACTTACCTTACAAAATGGAATTGTAACATGTTTACTAATTGTTTGTTCACAGGTCGTAGTAGATAAGAAATACGTACCTAAAGAGGTATTAGAAGTGTTCAAACAAGAGCCGAAATTGTTGCCAGCATGGGATCCTATGGGTACGCTCGCTTGCCCAATCTGCTCTAAAGAGTAACCCATCAAGACTGCACTACACCACACCAGCCTGTTTAAGTAGCCAGGAAACATACCATTTTACCAGAAGAAACAATTTGCCCCGTATATTTTGCTCTACAGGAAAAATCATTTGCCCCGTATATTTTGCTCTACAGACAAAATCCTGTTTCTAATTAGAAACAGAATTTCTCATAACGACTTTTGCATTTAATCACTATTTATCAAACATATTTTTGTACTTAAGTCTTTGCTATTTTCAAAAGGGTTGTAGTGTAGACGCATAGGTAAATTATTCTGTCATGAATCAGAATTATCCTGTACGGCGTAACGCTGGAAAAAACTTAAAATACTTAATTAAAGTATAAAATATTTTTTTATGGAATTACGTCGTCAAATACGTATGTATTAGTGCTAGAATATTATTATTTTATATGCATACATTAATATTACATTTTTAAATAATGTGAAAAACTACTGTATTTTACAGAATTACGTTCAGTTTATGAGTACATGCCAAGTAAGTAACTTGAAAGTATATTTATTTCAAGAATTCATTAAACCCAAAAAAATCTGTAAACTCCCACTTAACAAAATAAAACCTAAGGCCTCAGACTAGTGTAGGTATAAGGTAACATTATATAAGATCATATAAGATCTGACTTTTTATACTATATCTTTATACATGTTTTACAACTATGAATTAATTCTAGATTACAATGTATTGTAGAAATTAACGACATCAACATGAGAAACAAATCACAGTACATTTTTAAAGTATTAAATTATTCATCTCTAAAAAGGTATTATAAAAAAATCCTTCATTATATGACACGGTCTCCTATCCTATACACCCGTATCTCAGACTAAGGAATAAAATAGACGGTACGCATAGAACTAGCGCTTGAAGCCGCCTAAAGTAATAATAAAATAGTACCATTTCGCTCGCATTCTAGGCCCCGATTCTACGAGTAATTAATTGTCAACTTCTCCAAAAAATTATCAAGCCATAGACACTGCAAAAAATGCCGTTTGATTCTAGACTCTACTGTTACGCTATTCAAGTCTTAAATATTAATGGCAACTACAGAGAATGAAAGAATATCATGAACTCTTATTCATCTAATTTTAGACTTTAACGCTATAGGAATAAGGCATGTATTTACATCTATATTTTTGTTTTCTAACAGAATATTTCAAAGGTATATCCAAAATATTGATTGCACACTAACTAAATCAAATTAAATGTTAATGTTTAATGATATTTACAGAACTGTTTTTTTGTATGAATAACTAATATCAACATATTTAATCCTTTTTTTTTATCGTGCGCTAAATCCCCACGGATACCACCTCCACCAAAACCGATGGAGGTGATTATGTCGGACTCGAACCGACCAAAACGCACGCTGTCCATGGGTCCTTGATTGCCGGAGGTGAGATTATACAAGACATATCTCTCGCACCCCGGCAGACCCGGGAACATATTTAATCCTAACAATTCCTTAGTGCAACCAATTCAACAAATATAATAATAATATAATATGTTATGGTATTTTTTTACAGGGTCTGTAGTTGGATAATAGTTGATTAGTACAAGCTGAGTCTTATTTTTGCCGGACATTTCGTACTAGTGTGAGCGAAATAGTACTACATTAGTATTACTTCAATCGGTTTCAGACTATTCTATGCGTTCAGTCTAGCTTATTCTTTTAGTCTCGACACTCGTATGAATTAAACCCTATTTCTGAGCAGTACATGCGCTCAAACACATTATTAATAAAACTTGACCAATAATAAATTTGAAGCAATATAAATATATCTGCATACAGTCACACCTCTATACCATTGGGGTAAGCAGAGGTACTAGTAATAGTAAATGAGATGTACCTACCAACTTTTATAAGATTGTGTTCAATATGTTACCAAAACATGTGCTATTAATTAGAGGAATTGTATGATAACTTTTTAATTTTTTAATTATCTATTCGCTTCAACAGCGCTTGAGGTTGCGAATTTTATTCATTATTTAGATACAATATTATATTTAATTTCTGGGCAGTTACGAGTTTTATTTTAACAATTAAGCAATTCTTGATTTAAACTTAGGATTTTCACACATAATTATGACAGAACGGGACTTGAATTATTGTGGTTTTTTTTTAAATTTATTTGTAATTGTGAACTATGAGTAAATGCTGGTATATTTACCCCTACGTCCTCTCTCGAGACTATGGACGTAACGTCACGTCCGAAACGTCGGGATAAGGTATACTTACCACTTAACGTAGTTTCACGATTATGTATTGTTATACCGCAAACGCAAAATAATATCGGTAGTGTAGTGGTTAAAGAGACTGCCTTACGATAGAGAGATTCGGGCTGCATTTCCAACGTGAATTCATAATATTTATAAGCAATTTACGAGAGTTTGGGGAATATTGGCGAAGCGTGAAAAAGCATCTGATGAGCGCCACCATTGTAACAGTGTACGTATTTGTAATGGTGACCCTCTTTCCTGAAACTTTGCCTACAGCTTACCATCAGCGAGGTGAAATCAAATTGACGTGTCTTAGATAAAAAAAAAATAACGGCGACAGCAGTCCGCATACTACCTACTGGTTTGCAACTGAAAATGGCTTGGAATATGGCCAGGTATCAAGGTCTCACCGCTCACGGTAAAGCCACATGTTTGTAATCAAAATCACCTTGTACAACATCGTGCATGATGTTGCGTAATATATTGGTATTATAAATTATAATACTTATCGTAAACAAGGTCAACTTGGTACAATACTTTTTCATTTCTTCAGTACAAACTAGATCGCAAGATTATGACACAAATTTCGATATCATTTGTTACAGGTGACTACATTAGCTCATAACTGAGGATTACCCTTACTCAACTTCGACTGATGGTAAGCTAAAAATCGCGTATAGGCAACACGTATGACGCGTGGTTCGTTATTTGATTGATTGTGCGGGGACTGAAAACATTTCCATTTTGTTGCGCAACATGGCGCGCAACAATATATGGGTCATGCCACTAGTCACGAACACAAAACGCCGCGCCGTCATCACCGAGATATTTCCTTTAATTTTGTAGCAGCAACAATTTGTAACGGGTGGCGACTACCGGTGTCGAACATGTTGTGGCACGTCCATATGAAGTGTATAAAACTGCAGGATATATACCAGTGGCGACGTTTTGTGGTCATGGCTAAGTGCAGTGACCCTATCATCTAATGACAAAGGTTGATTCGGGAAAGAAAAAAGCCGTTTCAGTTTAACATTTGATTATTTAAAAATGGAACAACAACGAAATTGAAAACAATGATTACTAACATCCATTCAGTGCGAGATTCCGATATCTTTCCCATTACTCTTATCACAATCTGTACCCTGTAAGGCCTTTCTCTTCAAGGCTCTTAAATATTTCAGTTTTGCCGCCACACCTTGGCACATTCTTAACAGTCTTACATCATGTGTGGCTTGTGCAAACTCTGCAACCTCTTCTACTATAAGTCGCGCTAAAGTGAGCTGACCTTTCTGAGCGCGAGATAGCGCTGAGTAGAGTTTACTTCTTGCTGCCAAACCTTCGTCTCCAAGCATCTTGGAGAGTTTGTACTGTCTTGTCGAAATTCTTCCAGCTTCATCTGCCTGTAATTTTGCTAAGGTTAATTTAAGAAATGATAAATACTACAAAGATTACTTGTAGCTAGTAACAATTAATAATTTGTTAACAATGTCGTCTGATTCTTATTGAAAAAATATGCATTGTAAAATAATATACTGCATAACTTAATTGGAACTATAACTTCGAAATTTAAAGTTCCCAAAGTATGTCAAAATATAAACAATCAAATTAGGTCTAAGTTAATAACTTTAAGATTCCTTATTAAAATTTAAAATTACTTTTATTACGAACTGTACACATGTAACACAACACAACACCATGTGTTTTGCTCGTTGCAATACGCGCTGCGGACGCGTGACATCACCTACGTGAATCGATTTTGTATAGAATGTACAAGAATGTTCTCGAAAAATTAAATTTTAAAAATCAAAAATTTAAACTACTGAAGAATTTAAACTACTATCTGAAGTTGGAAAATGTTCTCTTTAGCAGTTCGTTATTATTATTAATACTTAAGTGTACATTTTTCCTTAAAAAAAAAAATAGTCAACATGCTTATTGACTTTGGTGACCGGTGACCTCATATCTCTTTGTGTCCTTTGTTTAGAAATAAATGTGGTATACTTACACAATGGTCAAAGTAGTCGCCCAGGGCCGAGTATGCCCCTCCAAGTGTTGATAACCATGAAAACGCATTTTCTATTTCTACCCTGGTCCATATAAGTTTCAGTATCCTTTCATTCCTGAAATAATATAGGATAGCAGTCACATATATAATATATAAAGGATGTATTTCTTGTAATTTTATTTTTCAGTTTCATAGTTTGTTGTTCTATTTTAGGAGGAGGCCAGTTTGATTTGATCTATGATTTTAGATATTGCCAATAATCAAATAATCTAAATTATTGACAGCACAGCTAAAAACATGTTCATCTTAATACAAAATAAATTCTTTTTAATAAGTTTTCGATTCGATCAGTGTCAATGTCAATAGGTATGCATGAATAATTATGAATATGTATATTTGCAACGTTCTGGGTGTTTCTATGGTCTAAAACATGTATTCAAATATTCTAAGTATAAAAATAGTCTTAATAAGCTAATAATAAGCCTCATCCTTTTGTAGAGAAAAGCAGACGCGAGGAGGAGTTTGTATTTTAGTTCATAAATCACTAGACTTTAGAAAATTAGATTTTACTAGAGAACTATGTACAGAAAAGACGTTTGAATGTTGTGGTGCGGAAGTACCTAGCCTGCAATGTATTGTCATCTGTGTTTATAGAACGCCAGATTCAGATGCTTTCATGTTTCTTAATAGAATGGAGTTACTATTGCATAAGCTATTACATAAGCACAAAAAACGAATAATAATAACAGGGGATATGAATATAGATACTTTAAAAAATACTAGGGAATCACAAAGACTTAGGGATGTCATGTCTGGACATAGCCTCTATCAACATATTAATACACCAACAAGACAGGGCACCTGTATAGACCACATCTTCAGTAATATGAGAGACTCGAATGGTAGCACCCATGAGTATTCTCTTTCTGATCATAATACATGTCAAGTCTTGACATTTTCAATACAGACGCCAAAACCATCACTCAAGTATTGGTATATCAGTACTAGAGACTATTGTGAAGGCAATGTCAAGAAATTTGCTGAGGTATTAAGTGGTCTATCGTGGTTCGACATTTATAATGACACTGATACTAATTCAGCATTCGAGAGTTTCCAGGACATGTTAACCTTATTTCACAATTTATGTTTTCCTTTCAAAAAAATCAAGTTACATGCAAATAACACTTCGCCTAAATGGATCACTAAAGGCATAAAGATTTGTTGTAAATATAAAAGAAAACTGAGATCTCTGTGCTATCAGAAGCAAAATAGTAACAATATTAATTTAAAACAAAAATATATAAATTACACCAGAATTCTAAAAAAATGTATAACTAATTCTAAAAGAATTACTAATTATAAATTTATTAAAAATTCAAAAAATAAGAGTAAGGCTACTTGGGAGGTTGTAAAAAATAAAGCTGATGCAGCAAGAACTAGCAACCAAATTGAATGTTTGAAGAATAAAGATAATATATTAATTTCTGACCCCGTAGATATTGCTAACTGGTTTAACGACGTGTTTTCGACAATCTCGAGAAAAAGCAACAATCAAGATATTTCGACTCACCCTCTTATAAAGGAACCAGATAGAAATATGAATACTATCTTCCTATATCCCTGTACACCCGTGGAGATATTAAAAACTATAAACTCACTAAATAATAAAAAATCTGTGGGTTATGATGAGCTTTCAACTTACATCCTGAAATCTTGCGCAGTTTACATAGCGCCTGTACTCAGTCACATCATAAATTTATCTTTGACAAATGGTATGTTTCCCAGTAAGTTGAAAATCTCGATAGTGAAACCTCTTTATAAGAAAGGCAGTCCTTTGGAAGTCGATAATTATAGGCCCATTACACTAATACCTATACTCTCAAAGGTCTATGAAAAAATAATGCACTCTCGGCTGACTGAGTTTATTAACAAACATAACATCATAAGGGAGGAGCAGAATGGATTTCAGAAGGGCAAATCTACCACGTTGGCAGCTTTCTCCTTAATCAGAGCCATAACAGAAAATGTTGATAAAGGCAACACGGCAACAGTAGTGTTCCTGGATATGAGCAAGGCCTTCGATCTGGTGGATTTCGAGAAGTTGCTCGATAAATGCGAACGATACGGCATCCGAGGCCCAGCTCTGGGTTGGCTCCGGAGCTATCTTTACGATAGGACTCAATGTGTGGAGATAGCTCGTATAAACGAGAATCGAACAATGACACAGTACAGGTCTCAATTTCAGGTTAAGGACTCGGGAGTCCCACAAGGTAGCATTCTGGGTCCCCTGTTGTTTCTTCTTTACATCAATGATCTGCCAAGTATCACATCCCAAAAATGTATTCTCTTTGCTGATGACGTGTCAATTGTAATACCGAGCAATCCAAATCACAAGCATGATGAAGTAGTGCACCAAGCGATGAGGGGTATACTAGAGTGGCTTACTACAAACCACTTAAAAGTTAATTTATCAAAAACAAATTATATTGAATTCAGGAACTACAAACAAAAACCACATAGCTTTGAATTAGCGTTGAATGGTGTTACGGTAAGCAGGGACAGTCACATTCGTTTTCTAGGTCTCATATTAGATGAACATTGTAACTGGAAGCTGCATGTAGATTCCGTATGCAAGAGAGTAAATAGGTTTGTCTTTGCTCTGCGCCAGCTTAGAAATACAACTTGCGAAAAAACCGCTCTTATAGCGTACCACGGCCACGTTGCTTCGATTCTAAATTATGGCGTATTATTGTGGGGTAACTCAACTGACATAGACAGAGCCTTCCTAAAGCAAAAAAAGTGCATAAGAGCGGTATGTGGGGTAGGGCCCTTAGACACATGTAGGCCACTCTTTAGGAGACTGGAGGTGCTGACTTTGGCGTCTATTTATATATTAGAGGCAGGCATGTTTGTGAGAAACCAAAGCCATCTGTTTTTCAAAGCAGGTGAAACATGTAGGTTTGGATCTCGAGACCCCACTAAATTAAAATTTGAGAAGTGTAGAACTAGCTTTCACCAGAGGAACTGCTTAGTGATGACAATAAAGATTTACAATCACATTCCAAAGGTGATCAGGGAACTGCCTAAACCTCAATTTAGATCGAAATTAAGGCAATGGCTAATAATTAAATGTTTTTATAATTTGCAGGAATTTTTCGATTGTAAGTGACTATGAATGTTAATAATTATACCTATAATGAAATTCAATAACTCTTATGATTTGCACGAATTGAAAATTGGTATTGTTATTATGTTTTAAATGCTTGTTTATTGAAATGTACGATATATTATAATAGATTCTAATAATTTATGTTGTAATGCAATTGGGCTTATTAATGCTAATTTTAATTTGTGACATTTATTATTTCTTGACAATTAACAATATCAATTTAATCTTAAATATGTATAGTAAGTAACTAATTCATAAATTATATAGTAAGTGGTTGAACGATCATTTAATTTATGTAAAAGATTCGTATGCCTAATGAAGGCGAGATATGCTGTATCTAAAACTAAACATGTAACATCTTATCTTCACCGTGTCTCCTACGAATAAATTTCATTTCATTTCATTTCATTTCATTTCATTTCATTTCAATAGTACTGTGTATGATCTAGAATATTTATTTAGTTTCACTTAAAGTTACGAAGCATGTATTGATATCGCAGTCTTACCATGCATAGTCAATTATTTCGGCATCAGGTGGTTCCAGAATCAATTTTAGGAATGCAGTACCGTTCAATGGGTATCCGCTCAGCTTATTCAGATACGTCACTACGTTATGCCGATAGACATCTGAGTTCATACACTCTTTAACAAAAAGCTGTAGAAAGAATGCATTCGTTCTCAACTTTAGTAACTGATTGGCAGGTATTTCATCATCTATTACAATGTCACAACAGTCTCCTATCTTTACTCCTATTGATTTGTAGCACTCTTCATTAGGAAATACACTAAAGTCTTCAGAAATGTAAAATACTGTAAATGGGCTCCGAAAAAGACGTATTTTCGTTAACACCTGCATTTCATAGGTTAGTAGGTTTTCGTATAAATGTAAGTTCAACTTTTAGTAAATATGAACAGCACTTTTTTGTATGTTGATTCCCATTTAATTAAATAAAATACATAGTCTTCAATAGACATCCAAGTATTCATCTGCAATCATGAACGATTTTTATTTTTACATCACTTGTCATTTTGTCAAATTGTCATTGATGTCACTTCGCTTCCCTCTTCAAACCA
The DNA here is from genome assembly GCA_963691645.1 of Pelosia muscerda. Lineage (NCBI taxonomy): Eukaryota > Metazoa > Arthropoda > Insecta > Lepidoptera > Erebidae > Pelosia > Pelosia muscerda. The sequence goes on from OY829118.1 coordinate 5,696,327, forward strand.
CAGACTAGTAAATACAGTAGAAGTGTGATAATACCGATTCAGTACTGGAACCTGGAACTGCTGTCGCCAAACATACACAACCAGTCAACGAGTTAATAATGCGCTGAACTTACTATCAACAACTGTTTTGATTGGCGGTACACCACGCAAAATCAAAAATTTTTTAAATGTTTTCAAATGTCAAAGAATTCAAAACGTTGTTTGTACTGGCTTACACAGTGAACTTCATACTGACACATTTTTTTCCACCCACATGTAAATCAGATCCCGTTTCTGCTGCACCTTATATTTAAACTGTATTTCTGGTCCTGACTTTCTGCCCCATGAGCCAGGCATAACCTTCTCCGTTGTCGACCTGCGTAGATGAACCAGATCAAGCATCCCAGCTATTTTCACTCCATTTTCCACCATTTATACAATTACCTACTTGCCCAGCTGGGCAAAGAGAAAGAGAAGCTTCTCTTTCTATCCTGTAAGTTATAAAGTCTCAGATGCGAGTGAGGACTCAGGGCAGTACTGCGATTGTGCGGAGACTGAGCGTGTGAACTGCCACTGTCTCTTCCTGCGAGCAAATAATACTCGTGAGGTAAACACCAGAGCCGGCCCGAAGAGACTTAGGACTCGCCTGGCTTGCCCTATCTGGCCTGCGCCGCATGGCGGTGACTCTAAGGTCGAGTGTGGTCCGAGGGTAAACATAAAACTAATTAAAAAATGTTTATAAATGCTTCTGAGAATTTTGAAATATAAATGAGAGAGAATGAGATTAGTTAGAAAATATAATTACTGATTCTTACTTGTGGTGATATAAATCCTGAGATTTAAGTACTCTACTTAAGTAAACTACTATATATAAACTGGCGAAATGTGGGTGCTAGCACCTCTGCCTACCCCTTCGAGGATATAGGCGTGATATTATAAAAAAAAAAAAAAAAAAAATTAAGTACTCTTCTACTATAATTTCTGCACTGCAAAATGTCACAGAGACATATTTTGTAGTAATGTCAAATAAAACACGATGCAAAACTGCAGAATAGACGCGCTGTCAAACACAACAGAAGGTTGAATTTGCATCTGCCCGCATTCACCATTGAATAATATACGTACCCCGTTTCCTCTCAATTCCAATTTCCAATGTATTCTTTATTTTGTGGTGATAATATGGATAATATTTTCTGTGTTATCATACTTACTATAAAAATGATAATGTTTCAAAGTGTTTCACAGTAGCAGTTATTATATTCCTTACTACCAAAGAGAATACAATACTGCGCTTTCTACCTGTGCTTACTACTCTGTGGCAGTTATAGTCAACAACGCACGCATGACACCCCTGTGTGAATTCCTGTCAAAAAATTGCGGCCTCGACAGCCATTTTGATTTGTTCTGTCCATTGACAGACCGGCGTATGAAGAATTATTTCAATTTAATTCTTCTACATCACCGTTTTAACGCCAAATTCGTGTTGATGAAGTGAAAAGTGTATAGCACAACATGGCGCGATACGGTCAGAGACCGGAAAATGCTCTCAAGCGAGCAAATGGTGAGTGCATGATTACCACGTTGCATTATGGAAGGACCTTTAAGTCCATCATTTCCCTGTTAATTACTTTAATGATACTATTACAGCCACTATGTACTTTTGTTCTGTTGGTATTACAAGACTCCTATTGTATTTTTTAAGTCACTAGACATTATAACCATTATAATATCGGAATTGAATAATTCAATACTTTTGCGTAACAACCTTTACTAGATAACCTATTTGAACTAGATTTTTGAGTGACGTAGACTTACACAGTTCTTGAACTGTCGTGAAAGTAGTATCGAAGCCTTGGTACTAATAATATTTATCATAACATTCCTTACCCAACTTTCGTCTTAATTTACGTTAATTTAATATGTATGAAAATGGATCTGCATAATAAATATTGAAAGGATAGTCCAGTATGGTACTAAATGTCCTAACGCTGCTATTTTAGATGAATCAATTCAAGTATTATTTATACATTTATCTATTTCTACATTCTAGAACCTGTAACACAAACTAGCTAAACTGCTTGCTTTGGATATTGTGTGGAATGGGGATGAATGAAACATGTCAAAAACAATTCCATACAATAATTTATTGCTTATTTTACCACCCTAGTAACAAACATAAGAATTTTGTGAAAGGACTAACATCACCCTGTTTAAATGTTTAATATTTGGTATAAATTTTGAGGTTATACACATACACAAATGTTCAAATTGTGCATCTTTCTTTTCTTTGTGTGAGATTTGTCAAACGACATTTTGGTAGGATAAAAAAAGTTTATCCCCCTCTTTTTTTATTGTGCGCAAATCCCCTCGTATACCACATCTGCCAAAGTCAGTGGAGTTTCTCTCCCCTAGTAGAATACTTACTTTCTCTATAAATTTAGATCAGATATTGAATTGGAGAACTTAAAATGTAGAGTCTTGTGTAGTTCGGTACTCTGATTCTACTCTTAAAACTGTTGTCAAAACACTGCAATTACAAAAATGGCAATTTTTCGATTTTGTTGCATTCACTCTACACCATATCATTTAATGTTACACTTTATCAGCAGAGCAGTAAAGTCTATAATTCAATGGCATTTTTGTAATGTCAATGGTTTTGACTATGGATGACTATTAGTTAGTAGAATAAAGGCCCAGTTGGCCAGAGTACTTACCCAGTAAGGTTGATGTCCTGGAATCATATCTTGGACATTCAATTAAAATTTACTAGAAAAGACAAAAACTTTATGTAGCCTTAAGTATGATTTATATAATTCTAATTTCTAACTTTCCCCTACAGAGTTTATGGATTTGGAGAAGCCTGCAAGAGCCTTAGATACCTTGCAAGAAGTTTTTCGTAACAAAAAATGGGCGTACAACTGGTCCGAATCGGTGCTGGAACCGATTATGTTCAAGTATTTGGAACTATGTGTGGACTTGCGCAAGTCCCACATAGCCAAGGAGGGCTTGTTCCAGTACAGAAATATGTTCCAGTCTGTAAATGTTGGCTCACTGGAGCAGGTTATCAGGTACTTTATGCATTTTCGTTATAAGGGTCTGCTTACTGCAGACAGACAGGACTGCAACTGAAGGCTTTTGTTAAGGCACCTTAAAATTATTGACGTAAATAAAGTAAATTAATAATTTAATGCCTCATATCGTCAAGAATGTGTAATCGTATAATAATTGAATAATCCAAAGATTTATCCTTATGGAAATAAAATCTATATTCATTTATTTATTCATTGTTCAAGTAAAGATGACTGATTACTGTTTCTCAAAAACTGAACATAATAATTTCTCAACAGAGGCTATCTACGCATGGCAGAAGAACGTACAGAAGCTGCCCGTGCACAGTCCACGCAAGCCGTCATCGATACTGATGACCTGGACAATCTGGCAACACCTGAGAGTATTTTACTCAGTGCTGTATCTGGGGAGGATGCTCAGGATCGTTCTGATAGAACTATACTTACACCATGGGTAAGCTGGTCATAAAACTTAAGAAAAATACCAATTTGTTTTGTAGTACCAAATTACAATATTTATATGAGAGGCATGCCATTGAATGCACCAATTTAAATGTTACAATTCTTAAATATAGATACTGCTCTTGCAACCCAGGGAAACCAGGTATACTGAGATTAAAATTAACCCTGTATTTCAGCCATATCACCGTTGGGTATTATAATATTGGGAGGGGAGCCCTAGAAGGGATTTCTGAATTTATTCAAGTATTTTAAATATTAGGATAATTTAATTATAAGGAATAAAAAAATTGCCATTTGTCATTGATTTTGTATTTTATTGTAGAGGTACTCATATTTAAATATAAATAAGGCCAAAGTAACAAAAAAACTTTAATTAAAATGTATGATAATGCTTCCCATGCAACTGAAAATTAAAAAATTAAAAAAAAATTGCCACATTGCTTGAATTCCTACAAGTTTAGCATACTCATCTCTCCTACTATGTTAAGTATACACATCTGTAGTATAGCATAGATGGAGGGATTTATTTTGGTGCAATTCATAATTGATATCCCCAATGGCATGCCAATGAAAGCTAAGCATTAAAACAATAGTTTCTATTATATAATAATTTGATTTACGTAATTATTATCAAATTACTATGATAAACAAATTATAGTATACATTACAATTAATTTTAAACATTCTTCCAGGTAAAATTCCTGTGGGAGTCCTATTGTCAATGTCTGGAGTTACTGCGTACAAACGCTCACGTGGAAACATTGTACCACGATATTGCGCGCATGGCTTTTCAGTTCTGTCTGAAATACTCGCGTAAAACCGAGTTCCGAAAGCTATGTGACAAATTGAGGAAACATCTTGAAGATATTTGCAAACCTACGGTATGTTTTTATAAATATTGCTAAACTATTTACGATGATATAGCACACCTATAATCTAATTTTTTATCATAAATAATGATTAAAAAAGGGCGTAAGCGACATCAACTTTTCAAAGAGAAGTAGTTCCAAATGGCATTAATAACTTGCAGTAAATCCAATGTTTTCCTGAAATGGCGAAAAAAGGAATTACAGTTATCACTGAAATGCATAGAAACCAAAGACGATTAGCTCAGGTATAGTGATGACCTAACTCAGTTCACAAAAACATTAGTTTTACTGTAACAGTGCTGTGATTGTCCTGTCAGTTTTAAGCATCCTTTTGCATCCAAAGAGAATTCCAAATGTATTGTTTTTATGGCATTGATATTGTTTTGTTTATGACAGGTGCAAACTGGAAATGTAAGCATCTCAAAACCAGAGACGCAGCAGCTGAACTTGGAAACCAGACTGTTCCAACTGGACAGCGCTATACAGATGGAGTTGTGGCAGGTTAGTTATCTCTTATATTTCCATTTTTTCTCTGTTAGGGCAAAGTTCACTAGATTGAATTAAATTCTGGGCATAGTAACTTCATTGCCCATACTAAATAACGAAAGCAACACTTAAGTGGGACTTTCAACAGTTTAGGATTTTGAGATTAATTTCTTGAATGTCCTCCGATATAATATCCCATGTATACCTGCTCCATAGTTATACATGGTAGGCCTCGGAGGCACATCATACGTTGGGCGCGACGCGACAGGCCGCATCACACACGAGCGGTCTGTGTTAACTTACGCCTGCACACTAGTCCATTCAGAAATTGCATGCAATTGTATTAAGAAAACCGAAGATATTGTCGTACCTCAAATAGCACGTTAAGCCGTTGCTCATTTATGCTTGGTTAGCATACGCACATTTATGGCAGTTGTAACGGGTAGTAACCGCAAAAAGTCCAACCACTGGTCTAAGTACAGAATTTCGATGTCAGCGATGGTGGTGGTCAGATGGCAATCGCTTCACGGAAAATATCGAAATCCAGCCGCATTGTAGTTAGACTGTGAGTTGACCCGAACTTCCCCTGACCCCCAACTCAGTTGGAAAAAGATTCCGAGAATGAGGATGTCCATCATTAAAAACTGTATTTCTTATCACAGGAGGCATACAAAGCTATTGAAGATATCCACAACCTGATGAACATGTCTAAGAAAACACCTGTGGCTAAAACGATGGCCAATTACTATGGCAAGTTGGCTCTAGTTTTCTGGAAGGCTGGCCATTGCCTCTTCCACGCTGCTGCGCTATTGAAGCTCTTCCAGCTGTCTAGGGAGATGAAGAAAAATATTACTCAGGAGGAATTGCAGAAGTGAGTACTTGGTTTTCAGTTCAGTTATCAGTTCTATTGAACCTTACATGAAATAATAAACTATGAAGTATGAAGGGTTAGTAGCTTAGTGATTAAGGAGTCTCATGGCCGAGAGGTTCGTATCCACTACCAAAGTGAACCTAATCCTAACAAAGTAATTTTACTTGGCGGAAGAATGACTAATTTCGATTATTGTTAAAAAAATTGTGGTTGAATGTGTAAAATAAACAAAAACGATCACAAATTAGACGTCGATGCAGATTAAAACTAAAGAAATTAGACAATTTCCCAAAAAATAAATTGAATTACTAACTTTAATCTCTATTTTGTAATTTAGAATGGCGTGTCGCGTTTTGGTGGCGGTACTCTCCGTACCATTGCCGTCTTTGCACCCGGAGTTCGACCGCTTCGTGGAGACTGACAAGAGCCCGGTCGAGAAGGCGCAGCGTCTGGCTGTATTGCTTGGGCTAGCCCAGCCGCCCACCAGGGCAAGCTTGTTGAAAGGTACTTTATTTTCTTTTATACTGTTCTCTGTAGTAGACAAAAAGCAGATTAACTGCATGATTATAGTAGATTGAGTATAGATAATTAGATAGATAAGTCTTTATTGTACACATAAGAGAAATATTTACAATATAAATATAAAACAAATAGCAGAATGTAAAATGGGCAGCCGTATCGCCAACAGCGATCTCATCCAGGCAACCTTTGGATGAATAGGAAAGAACAGAAAAGACTAAAGTGTGGTTTAAATATAACACAAGCCCTATAGTTAACTTGTATTCTTAATACCAGTAGAGGACGGAGAACAGGTCATCAGTACTTTATTGACCCATTTCACCTATAACAGTTTACTTGTACACAGCTGTCTCCTTAAATTTATGTATTTTCAGTTTAAAGGTCCTCCGAATTAAATCCCATGTATACCTGTCCCATAGTTGTACATGGTAGGCCTCGGAGGAACATCATGCGTTGGGTGTGACGCGACAGTCTGTATCATACATGTATGGGTCTGTGTTAATTTACGCCCACACACTTATCCCCTCAGAAAGTCGCGTCTCTATAAGTCATTCTGGAGATATACCACACTTTCTTTCACAGATTCTTTAGGTTTTTGTATGTAATGGAATATTTAGAACAATAATAAAGGCGGAAACACATTGTTAATACCTGACGAGATGCGACGCAATTTTTGTTCGAATCTGGCGTCGCGTCGGATGTTCATAGTGTACTTCTGGTCTATAGAAAACGTAAGGACATATACAAAATAATACAATTAATTCGACTCAACACGCGTCGCGTTTTATAATGTGTTTCCACCTTAATTATGAGATGACTAAAACAACGTAAATAGGTACTTTTATTTAAATACTATTTCATAACTTTCAAAGACTTGCATTATCTAAAACATTATAAAAAAATATATCGGAGAAATTTTGATCCAATGTTTAAGAATATTTTAATACCACTTAGGTGGCAAACAACACACGGCTCACCTGATGGAAAGTGGTTACCGTGACTTATGGACGTTTACAACACAAGGGGTTTCAAACTCGTGCTACCAACGCTATAGAAGGAAGGGGGGAGGTGTGATGGTTAAAAGAGTTTCTGTGCTGTGCAGAAGACAAATCAGGGTTATATAGCAGTACCAATTGAATCCTTCGGTCTTCTTACTGACAACACAAAACCTCTCCAGTGAGCTATAGCCTACACCACAAGAAACACAACACAAGATTATTATTAACCGTGGTACGGACTGTTCAATTACGATGGTTGATACCGTCATGTCCTACCTTCGTTTATGTTATTGCGATGCTACTTTTTAACCTGAGGTTTCCATATGTCCCGGGATCGGGATCAGAATTCTACGCAGTTGGTGCCGCAAGCTACACCTATTTATATTATGTGTGTATCCGAATACAATATTATAACTTTTTTCACAGATGTGGTTCGCCTAAACGTCGTCGCTCTAGCAACCCCTCAACTGCAGCAACTGTACTCGTGGTTAGAAGTTGAGTTCGACCCACTGACACTTTGCAACAATGTCAAGAGTGTTGTCAAGTCTCTCGAAGAAGAGCCCAGTGAGTGTACTAATCATTTTCGTTCTTTGAACCCTCCAACCCTATAACTTTCATCTTTATTGCGTTCAATTGCGTCCATCTTACATTTATTTTCATTAATCTATTATTAACTAAATGCCTCCGAAATAAATCCCATGTATATCTGTCCCGTAGTTATACATGGTAGGCCTCGGAGGAACATCATGCGTTGGGCGCGACGCGACAGGCCGCATCACATGCGAGCTGTCTGTGTTAATGTTCGCCTGCACAAATTACACTTATACCATTAAATTTAGTACATCACCTAATATATACAGAGACTGAATAAATACTTTGCTTCCTTCGTGTTTTATGTGGACCGAAATTTCGCATGGTGTGTTTCACAGTAGTCCCCTATCATCTTTCTCTGAACCTGTTCCCAACTCAGGTGCTTTCCAGTCTAACTGTGATGCGGCTGAATTTCGATATTTTGCGTGAAGCGACTGCCATATGACCTCCACAACCAATGGTCCAATGACCAATAGCAATATCGAAGTTCCAAATTAGACTGGTTGGACTTTTGAAGGTTCCAACTACCCGTAACGACTGCCATAGGTGTTTGTATGGCAACCGGGACCGACGGCTTAACGTGCTCTCCGAGGCACGCCAGACCAGTGCAAACAGCCATATTCATGCATGCAACTTTTTGCACTGAGCGGGGATCGAACCCACGCCCCGTGCGTAGCAGTCGCGTGCACTACCGCCACACCACGGAGGCTGTCGGTAGCCCCCTAATATATAACTAAAACAAATTATTTTCTTCTAGATTCATCACTTGCGCAGTACACTACCGCTCTCAATGACGTAGCTCTCGTGCGTCTGATCCGCCAAGTGGCCCAGTGTTACGCGTGCATTCAATTCTCAAGATTGTTGGAGCTGGCCTCCACGGATGACCTGTTCCATCTGGAAAGACTGTTGGTGGATTGTGTCAGGCATAACGATATGCAGATACGAGTTGATCATGCTAACAAGTAAGTGTTTACAAGGCCAATATCGGCCAATTTTGTAATTAATTACATAATGTCAATTAGCGCGATCGGTAGTACCATAGAAGTTCTGCTTGACTTCACTAGATGGTGCTGGATACTGATGGATGGATAAAGATACTTAAACATAAGAAGTGACATAATCCTTATAAGAAGCGCATTTTCTTCAGAATCTATAAAATTTCATAAACAATAACCGCTTTTTCAGCGTCTTAAGCATGTGTGCAGAGGCACCCGCCGACCGTTTCCATGCCACCTTGCGCAAGCGGTGTGCGTCTTTAGTGCGTAGGGTGCGAGCCAGTTACTGTTCTGAGACTGCAGCAAGGCTCGATTATTTATATATGTATAAGGCACTGCTGCAATTATTATTATTATCATTATAATTAATACTAAAAAAAAATTCTTTTAAACGTAACTATGGGTCTAATTTTTTTTTTTTAAACACACCATCTATGTTAGCACTTACCTGACTACATTAATTACTATTTCCTCCGAAATAAACCCATGTATACCTGCTCTATAGTTGTACATTTTAGGCCTCGGAGGCACATCATGCGTTGAGCACGACGCGACAGGCCGCATCACACACGTGCGGTCTGTGTTAATATTCGCCTCACAGTTCCATTCATGGTATCTACAAATTGCAGACTGCAAGCAATCATAAAATGGCCTTGCCGTCGGTAAACAAACGACTCACGAGACGTATCTACATAAATTTCAAAGATTTCACTACTCCCCATATTAACTTGACGATTTGTTGTCAGATGCGTACACTTCGGTGTAGAAGCTGGTGGCGGTGAATGGTGCTCTACTGCCGATGAAGCCTGTGGGGGAGCTATACTGCAGGCCACTCCTGCTGAACAGGTTTGTGTACAGATTCATGATATCCCTGTAAATATTTGCAACACTATTACCAGACCCTTTATTCTGAGTGACTATCCAATGATACCCATCATGACCTCTGTGGCGTGGCAGTAGCGAACACGACTGCAACGATTACCGCTCAGAGCAAATATTTGTGTGCGTGAATATTTGCATTGGTCTGGGTGTTTCTATATATAATATGTATGTATTTAGGAAAATAAGTTTATGTATGTATGTTTATCCACATTCTAGAACACAAAACAAACTTTAACTAGCTCATTTACCATGGGTCTAGGTGTCTTTGTGTGGATTGTCCTAGAGTTTTTATTTATTTATTTAATTGGTATTTATCACAGGTTTATAAGTGCCCGGTTAGTGGCAATAGGCTCGCCACCTACTACATTGGGACCTAAACATAAACTGGCGAAATGTGGGTGCTAGCACCTCTGCCTACCCCTTCGGGGATAAAGGCATGAGTTTATGTTATGTTTTATAAATTGGTCTATATATATTTTACATTAACCAATTGAAATCTACCATCTTCTCACAGTACGAGTGCTCAATGTCATTCAGAATAATGCCTCTAGGTAAACATAATCACTACATAGTATAAAATAAAGTCGCGTTTTCTGTCCCTATTTTTCTTGTCCCTTTGTATGCTTAAATCTTCAAAACTATGCAACGGATTTTGATGCGGTTTGTTTTAATAGATAGAATGGTTAAAGAGGAAGGTTTATATGTATATAACATGATGCTACGACTAACAGGTGCGGAGCAGGAATGAAAAATGTTGCAAAAACGGGGTGACGCCAGCTAGTATTTAATAAACTATCATTTACCAGGTCCGCGAGCAACTAGTCCGAGCGGCCGAGGTACTTTCCCGCTGTGCCGCCACGTTATTCCCCGCCCGCCGTCGCCAGGAGCGCGAGCGTTCGCGCCACGCCATGGTGCAACATTACCACGAACATAAGCACGCCGAACATCACCGCGTGCTGCAGAGGCACAAGATTATTGAGGAGCGTAAGGAGTATATCGAGAGGCTGAATACTGTGCGCGAGGAGGAAGAACTTAGGTAATTATAGTGACGTTTTATTTCCCTCTTGTGTGTAGATAATTATTGCACATTTCCTAATAATGGCAGGTAAAAATATTCTTTTTTAATATGTGCCTACCTCGTACTAGCTCTGCACCACCCTATGGTAGACTGGTAGAGAATACCTACGGCATTAAGTCCGCCAATGTACTTCGTGCATGAAGTATAAATAAATAATAATCCTTGGTAAATTCCATTTTCGTGATAATTCTATGATTTAGACTTTAGTACTTGCTACTGTACCCTTTTACGAATAAGACTCGTTCATATTATAGCGCGACCGCTATCCCTGTACCGCTCTCGTGGTATGGTACAGCGGTTGCGGTCGGTCAATAGCACTTACTACAATAAAATTACACTTAGGCCATGCAATAGCTTTTGCCGACTGGTGAGCGGAAAAACAAACTAAGTGAAAGGGAAAATAAAAGCGACATGTATGCTCGGTATTCATTTCGGGTTAAAGAACTCGCGTTTTTGGTTAGTCAATTTATTGAAATTATCGTTTTTTTTTTCAATTAGGATTATTATCGAACGAAATTACTTATATTTCCTCTAACCTCCTCAGCTAAGCTCAATGACTTATGTTAAGGAGTGGGTTCACGTCGGTAGTCTAATGCCAAGATCGTAAGGTCGACTTCTTCAACCATTTCTCCTTGCTATTGTAAACTCTTACGAATAATAGTACTTTGAATCATTAATTATTACATAAACTACACCAGAACCAACATATTTTTATGTCACGCTTCTGTCCATCCCAGGGTTGCCTGAAAGAGATCGCTACTAACGATAAGGCCGTCCATTGTACATTAGAACAACTGTAACTCTCACTATTTGCCCATGGTGTTTTCTTGTATTTATAGTTTGTTTTGTTTTTGGTGTACAATAAAGAGTAATCTATCTATCTATCTATCTATCTATTCGTCTGGACCCAGAAGTCTATCAAGTGTTCTGGATGTAATTAATATGGTTCTGTACGGTGGTATACAGGCGCCAGGAGGAGGTGTCCCGTGCGGCGGCGGCGGCCGAGGCCCGGCGGCTGGAGGCGGAGCGCGAGGAGCGCGAGCGCCGGCGCCACGAGTCGGAGCTGGCCGCCATGCGCGAGCGGCACCTGCGGGAGAGGCTCGCGCACGTCAGCCAGACCGCGCACGGACAGAAGATGCTGCAGAAGCTGGACGAGGAGGTAACCGCGCACTCCCTACTGCCTACTACGACTTATCTCATTTTTTTTTATACAACTTAGGTCGCAGACAAGCACGCGGCCCAACTGATGGTAAATGGTTACCGTGGTCTATGGGCGAGTATAACACCATGGGAATAACACTCGTGCCGCAACCCCTTTAAGAACAGAGACATTCTGTGTCGTCAGTGCAAAAGATGTAGGATAAGCCTTTGATTTTCCCACGGACAACACAAAACCTCTCTAGTGAGCTCTGGGTACCCTACTCACCATATAGTCGCTTCCCGCTGTATCTGTCCCTATGTATGCTTTGATTTTTAAAACTACGCGACGGGTTTTGATTGGTTTTTTAATAGATAGAATACTTCAAAAGGTCGGTTTATGTATATATGACGTCATGCTACGACCAGAACGCGCGGAACGAGATTGAAGAATGTTGCAAAAATAGGGGACATCTCTTGTGATGCAGATGCCGCTACGTGGATTTGCTAGTAACGTTATAAATGTGAAAGAAGATAGTTATTTATTCAGAACTTCGGAAGTGTTAGTGTGAAGCAGCCAGTATGATATATCGAGCATTATTGCAAAGTCCTCAAAGGAAAACATCTACCGCTTCCAGATCTTTATTCCATACCATCTTTAAAGAAATCATGTCAACCATGGGAATAAATGTCATGCCTCCGAATTAAATCCCATGTATACCTATCCCATAGTTGTACATGGTAGGCCTCGGAGGAACATCATGCGTTGGGCGCGACGCGACAGGCCGCATCACACACGAGCGGTCTGTGTTAATGTTCGCCTGCACAGTTTCATTCATAGTTCACAGAGCTTTTTGTAATGTATTGAGTTTCTAGAAAATGTGAGGCAGTGTGCCTATGTATGAATTAACAACCATTTTGTTTTTGTCTGAAGGCTCTCAAGAAAATGGACGCTGAAGCCATCAACCAGCGTGAGGCTGAAGTTCTAATGAAGGAACGCCGGGACTTGCAAGCCAAACTCAAAAATCAAGAGAAGAAGGTATATATTAAAAATTCTAATGTTTGAATAGAACTTTCTCGTTATAAATGTAAGGAATAAAAGCACATGTATTGAACCCCATCTAGCGCAATGAAGCTGAACTTCGGAACTACTAAACCTGAATCGCGCAATTGAAGTTCTATCTGAATATCGCAACATTATCAGTTGACAGTTATCACTAGTCAAATTCCACCCTTGTGTCAGAAATCACTCTGTTCCGCCAGTGCAATAAGAGTTTTGTTAACAGGTTGACTACTTCGAACGAGCCAAACGTCTGGAAGAAATTCCTCTACTGCAGAAGAGCTTGGAAGAGAAGCAAGTGCAAGACAAGGCCTTCTGGGAAACACAGGAGAAAGAACGTATTCAACAACTTATTGGTAAGACTCGCAAAATATGACAGTAATTTATATCTCTCTTAGATAATCTCCTTCAAAGTTAGGCAAAAATGCATAATGGCAACTTTTTCGTTTTCCTAAGTTTTGAGTATAGTTGCAACACCAATAGCCTAATTGCATCCGATGGCTGAACGTGCATTCCGGGGTATGTAGGTGTTTCAATGTGTTACGGACCGTTATTATAAGGCTTACCTGACTAATAATAATAATACAAATTTTCGTATTTACCTTCCACTACGTAATGCAATATCAAACTGTATCTTTAAATTCTGTTATCATCTCGTGTGTATCCCACAGAGGCTCGTACCCGCGACGTGGCGACTGCCGCTCGTCTAGGCCGCATGGCGCCTCAGGTCGCGGCCTTCACCGACAAGCTACGCAACGAGCGCGGCGCCGCTCACACACAGCGCTTGGCGGCCTTCCGCGACAAGCTCAACGCCGAGCGCGAGAAGCGCTTGCTCGAGCGGCGACAGCAGCGCGTCGAGAAACGCCGACAGGAGGTAATAATGATATTGTTACTCACGAGCCTACAATGATGTTTATAAGTGCATGAAACAGATCGTATTGCAGATGGAGAGGGCCATCCGTTACATGCTATATAGCTCCACAAGATATAGTATAGCTTCACCCCTTTCCCCCCTCTTCTTGTAAGATAAGTTTCAGTCTAGAAGAAATCATTCAAATTAAATTTTACCAGTGAAAATAGTTGCGATAAAGTTGAACTAGAGTTTCTCGTTACTCTAATATGTTAGCTCAAGTTAATCGCGGTTGCTATCATTTATAAAATCCAGTCTTAAAATGTTTACTGGATATAATATAACAAGCTATGTTTTCTGTGTCCAGTGGTTGGCAGAGAAACGCCGCTCCGAAGAGCGTGCTGCAGAGGAAGCTAAGCGTATCAAGGAGGAAGAAGAAAGAAAGGAGCGCGAGGAACGCGAGAGGAAACACCAGGAGGAGATGGCAGCGGAGCGTGACCGCAAGGAGAAAGAAGAGAGGTAGAGTTTCTGAGTTAAATATATCTTATTTCCATCGCCTCAAGTTCCAAAGTAATTTTTAGTCTAAAGATTAGTTATAAAGATTATGACAAGCACCGAGTGAAATCCGTGAATAGATCATGAACTGTACAATAAACCTTCTCATCATCATCATTCTCTGAACCTTTTTCCCAATGCAGTCGGGGTCGGCTTTACAGTTTAACTGTGATGCGGTTGAACTTAGATATTTTCCGTGAAGCGACTGCCATCTGACCTCCACAACCAATGGTCCAATGACCAATGGCGATATCAAAATTCCAAGCAATAACCCTTCTGTAGAATTTATTTTGACAGCATTTGATCTGATCAACAATACAAGATAAAGCCAGCATATGTTTATATTCAATTTCGACTACACGTTACTACTCACTACGTGGGTAAATTTCATAAAAAAATGTTCATTTTTATTCCTTTAATAGGTCATGTAAGAGTGTCTACTTAAAGGATTCTTGGGATATAAAATACCTGACGTTTCGTGTAATATGCCCACGCACAATGGCCCAAAAAGGGAGGCTAGTTGCGGACAAAGGAGTCCCAATACGATAGACGATACTACACGTCTACTAACTAAAGGCATACAAAAGGCATCCTGCCTTTAGTTAGTAGACGTGTAGTATGTTTTAAGTCAAATAACACATCTATCTCACACTTACAGAGAGCATCAAGAAATGTTGGCCCGCGCGGAAGCCAAGATCCGTGCAAAGGAGGCGGAGATCCAGCGCAAGCTCGAAGACCAGAAGTCTACTGCATCCAGTTGGCGTCGCGGGGATCCGGGCGAGAGACCCGCCGCCAGGGGAGATGACGGCTGGCGCGCCAAGAATGAGCCCAAGGAGGAGAAGAAGAGCGACGTGTGGAGGGCACGTGAGTGGACACGTCCTTACTTTACTTTTCTTGACTACCTTTTGGTTCGATTCCAGATCAGTGCAAATATTCGTGCACATATTTGGATAGGTCTGAATGTTTCTATGTATAATATGTATGTCATTCCCTGAACCTTCTCCCAACTCAGTTGGGGTCGGCTTTCCAGTCTAACTGTGATGCAGCTGAACTTCGATATTTTCTGTGAAGCGACTGCCATCTGACCTCCACAACCAATGGCGATATCGAACTTCAAGTTAGACTGGTTGGACTTTTGAGGACTCCAACTACCCGTAACGACTGTCATAGATGTTTGTATGGCAACCGGGACCGATGGCTTAACGTGCTCTCCGAGGCACAACCAGACCGGTGCCAACAGCCTTATTCATGCATACAACTTTTTGCACTGAGCGGGGATCGAACCCGCGCCCCGTGCGTAGCAGTCGCGTGCACTACCGCCACGCCGGCTGTGTGTATTAACAAAAATATTATGGTCCTGAGTCCCGTTTTGAGGTCACTTCATCATTATCATCTTTCTCACCTATTACTCTCTCCACAGCTGGTGCCCGCGGTCGCGAGGCCCCACGCGACGAACGTCCCCGTTCTCCCGAGGCGCGGCGGGGCCCAAGGGACGAGAGACCCGCGCCCAGGGACGACAGGCCAGCTCGTGAAGACAGGCCTCCACCCAGGGAAGACAGGTATTACTCGCTAGTTTGCTAGCTTTGCTAGTTAACCTCGCTCACTTCATCAATGTTGTCATATTCTCTGAATTCGATCGCGTTGCAATGTTGAAAGGCTTTGTTCATTTTCGTATTTACTAGCCGAATTTCATCGATCCGGTTTTACGATATACCACAGTCAACCGTGGAAGTCACTCCGGAAGATTCCAGAGGCTGAAGAAATCCTAACTCGGCTTAGCAACCGTTTGGCGTGATCATATTCAAATTCTTCTTTCCTTCTTCTCTTTTTCATATTAATAATTATGGAATTATAGATCTTAGAACTTACTAGCCAATACATGATTTATATTCATAACACACTAAGTGTGTTATAATATAATAAATACAGTGGAGAAGTACAAGTCTTGTACTTCTCCACTGTATTTATTTTCATACCTAACCGGTTTCGCCTTGCGGCATTCTCAAAGGTTTACATTGGCAGTTATCACTATTATAACAATAAGTTCCACCAAGTGCCATCAATCAACAGTATAAATAATCTACTAGCCAATAGATAGAAGTTTAATATTCATTATCTCTCCAGACGTGACGATCGCTCTCGTGACGAACGCCCTCGCGACGAGCGTCCTCGTGACGACAGACCGCGGGAGGATCGACCGCGGGAAGATCGCGCGCCGCGGGACGACCGATCCCGCGACGATGGCGGCGGCGGAGGCTGGCGGACCAGCAACCGGGAACCGGACAGGGACCGGGTTGACCGCGACAGGGAGAGGTTAGTAACAGTGTCCTTTAGGACAAGACGAAATAGTAGAATAAGAAATGGCGACGGAAGAAAGTGGATATCCTCTGTTACGTGGTGGAGTACCATGGCTTCAGTAGAACGCGACTGTTAAGTAGGAGGCGCGGGTTCGATGCCCGCTCAGTGCTAATATTTGTTTACACGAATATGACTATTTGCATTGATCTGGTTGTGCCTCGGAGAACACGTTTAACCGTCGGTCCCGGTTATTTTACGAACATCTATAACAATGGTTTGTTGGAGCCCTGAAAATCTAACTGCAGTAGTTTGACATCATCTGAACCTATGTCTAAGCTAGATGGCATGGCAGTCGCGTCTCGGAAAAGTCGAAGTATAGCCGCGATACAGTTGGACTAGGTAACAGCTGATTCCGAACTCTGAGGTAACAGCGAATGCGACCGGGATTAACGCTAGGATGCTGAAGATGATGGAAGACAGTACCACAAGCTGCTTTTGTACCTAAATATACTTTTACGTGTGATACAAAACATGAAAAGTATTTTATTTATTTATTTATTTTATTCTTCATGTACACATATATTATATTTATACAAAATAGTGAGACGAGTATATATACGAGAGTAAGTATGAATAACTTGTCCAATAAATCTCACTCATTGTTTTTATATTGCAGACCCCGTTACGGCGGGCGGTCCAGCGGCCCAGAAAGCGGTAGCTGGCGTCGTGGCCCCGCTGACCCACCACCTTCATCCGTATGTATATTTACTATTACTTAACACTCACTTTATCAAACTTTTCCAGTTATCTTCTTCTTCTTAATATATATAAATCTCGTGTCACAATGTTTGTCCTCAATGGACTCCTAAACCACTTAACCGATTATAATAAAATTCGCACACCATGTGCAGTCCGATCCAACTTGAGAGATAGGATAGTTTAAACCTGAAATTATAGTCGCAATTTTAATTTATTGCTAATTATTTGTCTGTTATTATTTGAAAGTCACAATTATCTGTTAACTCCAAATGATTCTAACAGATGTCGATACCATTCGACTGGGTTGAGTAAGTAATCAATAGATGGCGCTGCTATGGTAAATCTACGAACGTGTTAGATAAGCTACATTTTAACAGCATAATTACCACGTGTTGTTGACGCTATAACGCATCGCTACTGAGCAGAATACGTGGGAGTACCAACGGCATCCTGAAAATAATAGCTGGTAGTGCTGATGGTGTCTTTCTGGAGCATTGGTGCCGTATACATAATGGCGGCCCTGATGCTTCAGGAAGATACATGAACTGATTTATTTTTAAGTATTCTTAGGCTAATTACTAACATAGTTTTAATAAGTTAGCTAACAAACATTGTATGGATTTTTGATCTGAAGTAAATGATATAATAAAAATAATAATAAAACGCAGACGAAGTTGCGCGGGTCAGCTAGTCCGAATATAAATCTATTAATTTTTTTTCAGGAGCGATCGTCAGCCTGGCGCTCTAAAGACGCCCCGCCCCGCGACCGTGACGCTGGCGGCGGCGGCGGTGGCTTCCGTGACCGCGAACGCGACCGCGACCGCGACCGCGATCGGTTCCCGCCTAGGAGGGACGATCGGTACGTTCCTTGTTTGTTCATTGTGAATTTCAACACAGTGCACAGGACCTTTGACCCCAGTGATATCTTTGTCCAAACGAATCTCTCCTGCAATTCAGTGCCGTATAAACCAAACTCAAAACTGAAAGTCTCACATGCAACCATGTACAACCATGACATGTAGCAATGTCGCGACTTGACATAAAGCGGCCAATACATCACGTGACGTGTTCACGCGACTGATGAACGGGACAATAACAACCTTACACAATACAGTATCAACGAATACTTTGTATTTCCACTTTGTATTCATTGTTAAGTTAGTCCAGCCAATTCTGGGAGAAGGTTATAGGTATGCTGTGGGCTTCAGAGGCCTGCAATAAGGGGAATAAAAGTTGAATAAAAATTGTGTACAGTGCACGGCATCTAATTTGGCAAGGTTTTGTAGTAGTTGGGGTAAATTCGCGCTTCGTACACTTGAGCCACAAAAAGTGCTTGTTTCTATTCATTCACCAGAATGCCATCATTTATTTTGAATCATGTCTGCGTTACCGCAAAAGAGACCCAAAAATCGTCTCAGATGCGCTGACGGTTCTTGCCAAGTTACGTGCCGATTTCTGTACAGTAGATGAAACCTTGCACAGCTAATAACTAATAGATCCTTGTGTTCCAACAGTGACGGCCCCCGTAGAGACGACCGCGACGGACCCAGACGTGACGAACGCGACCGCGACGGCCCACGGCGTGACGATCGCGACCGTGAAGCTCCACGACGTGACGATCGCGAACGTCGCCCGCCGCCTACTCGCCGCGACGACAAACGTGAGTACTGCTACGTTGTAGTCATTATAATATTCATTTACACTACATTTGGTTATGACTCTCGCTCGCCGCCTTCCTTTCGGTGTTTGGGAGTCGACGGATTAATGCTCGGGCCACACTACGAGATAAGTATCATCGCGATAAATATTGCGTTAATTAACGCGATAATTTGAGTAGCTACAGCAAACGGTAATGTGAATGCCGTTGTTGAATTATACTACACCTACGATAAACGTCTATCATCGCGATAATTAATGGCATTTCTCGTTAGTGTAGCCCGCGCATAAGCGAACCCAGGACTCCATGGTGCAAATATCTGGTACTATCAGGAACAACGCTTAAATAATAATGACGATGTGGTGTACTCTCTCTGATCAGCAAAATGTCAGTTTTCAATTATATTTTGACATTTTAATTTTAGAAGTTTTCTTACGTTTTGAAAATGTAATGCAGAAAAATCCCTTTCTGAGAATTAGAAACCGATTTTCTAAAATGGTTATATTGTTTCAGCTCGCGACCCTGACGGTGACGACTGGCAAGCGGTCACCAGGCGTTAAATATAGTGCATCGCCATTTTGTTACGTTTATTGATACATTTCACACGATCTTTGTATACCATTATGTTTTATTTTGTCTTGAGTTCAGTAGGAGACTGGCGATTATGAAGTAACTTAGAAGCTTATTGTAGCATCACACGAATGTTGAATGCTTCCTACAAACTTGCTTTATTAGATTTTTCCGTTAATAATTTTCACATGTATAGACTAGGTTAGATAGCGCATATATACATAGTATGAAAATGTGGAAGTGATAGGTGAAACCGAATGTCAGGGTGACATTCGGTTCCACCTATCACTTCCACATTCACACGCACGCTTCTTGCCTCCACAGCAGGGCCAGGCCGCCGTGGAGGCAAGAAGCGTGCTCTACCCTACTCGGTGACAGAAGTGGACACCCGAGCGGCCTTCGATGGTCCCTAGGCCAACGGGGCGTGAGAGATATGGCAGAGGATACCTCACTCTCGGCAACTGATAGCTCGAGATGCAATGTGGTTTTGATCGGTTCGAGTCCGACATAAATACCCTCGCTGACTTCAGCGGGTGTATCCGTAGGGAATTCCGCACGGGAAAAAAGTATGAAAATTTATAACATAGCGTGTATTTATTACACTATGGCTTATGACATCATGGTAGTCATTTAGTGACCTCTCATCGTAAATAGAATCGTTGCAATCACAACGCATCAGTCGACACAATTCGGCAATTTCGTGATGACTTTCGACCGGTAAAGTTGAATGTAGACTATAAGTAAGCGTGGAAAGCTGCAAAGACTGGTAGACTGTACTCGTTAGTTATAAACCGGGACTGTTTGCGGTATCTAGCCTACTCTAAGGCCTTCGTAACATTGGATGGATATTACGTCACGTATGTTCTGCGTCGAAACGCCGATACATGTTAACCCATTAATTCATTATAGATGTTGGTTTTTTATTCACACTGAACGAATACCAATAACTCTTTTATACATCAGTGGGAATAACAAAAGGCAATAATAAGTTCCCTTGAGTAGCGGGAATGAGATAATTCATTAGTAAATCATCGCTTTGTAGAAATGAGCAATAATGGATTCGCTACGCTCGCGTAGTGCGTTCCGACGCGGAAGATTCGTCAATGTGACGAAGGCCTTAAATACTGCACTAGACCTAATCTTCCGCGCTATAACAGTAATTTTTTTTTTTTATTGCGAACTAATTGAAATAATATCCTGCTGAACTCGTACATAATAAGTGTTATTTGAAGTGTTAACGTAGCACTAGTATAATCCTTATGTATATGGGGTTAAGGGTCATAATTTATATCTATCTTAAATTGCATATGGCCACCCTATTGTTAGCAAAATGCTTTCATATAAAATATCTGATTGATTTATTTACGCAAATAACATGTTTTTGGTCAGTTAGAAACATTATACTAATTCTGGTTTATTCCAAATATACATTTTTCATCAAATTATGTTTTTTATTTATCTCAATCCCTATCCTTTTCACGAAAATTTAAACTTCTAATCATCAGTGCATAAAACCATAAAGTTATCATTAGAGGCACACAGTGTCATAGTGACATGCGTATCTTTACACAAAACCTAGATGTGAGAAAGTGACAGAAAACACGATTCCTGAAACGATTTTTTATATGTATACATGTCATTATAAACTTTGACTGAAAGAGATATTCGGTAACGCGCGGTAATGAAGGAGTCTAGATCTATTTACGCTACTAATATTAATGTCTATTGCTAAATACGACTTAGCGTTGAGATCATACATTTTATATTTTGTTTCTCATTTGGCCATCAATAAAATATAAAAATTTCTTAAGCAATTTTTTTTGTTGACTGTATATAATCATGTCATAATAGATACCAAATTATGGTATTTTAATAACAACACGCTTCCAAAAAACTATCCCAAATGTAAACTGAACGTTTTCCGAACGGAGCAACTTCATAACATCATTGTTCTCTAGAATGTTGACACTTTGGGAAATATCAGAACGATGCGACATCGTATTGCTTTCGTTTTACATTCCGAATTCGCGTAAAAAGCATTGATATAATGATTTCCTCCGATCAATTAGTGCTTTCAAGGAATAAAATGATCCTAATCTCTTTTTTATCCACTATTTTGTTATACGTTGGTCTTATATTTAACTTGTCTAATCTCGGAGACGGCTGACCTGACCAAATTGATCGAACTACAAGGAATTACAAATCTTCGTAGTTCGATTGATCGAACCATAAGGAAATAAAATATCTCGGAGTTCGATTAATCGAACTGTGCGATCGAACCTGGCGGCCGGAAGGGATTTGACGTGACTTTCATTACCCAATAGGTTCTACTTCTAGCATTTTTTTTATCGTGCGCACAGCTCCCACGGAATCCACCCCCACCATAGCTGGTGAAGGTGGTTATATCGGACTCGAACCGACTAAAACGCACGGAGGTGGGATAATACAAGACGTATCTCCCGCACCCCGATAGATTCCATCTCTTTGGTGATGGACCCCTTCAATTGATGTGACAACCACGGTGTCCCCATATAACCCCCGTCGTACCCAGGCCCGCGCTCATGGAGGACGAAGGTCGCTCATCACGGGCTGTGTGGGCGCAGAGTCACCTCCAGATCCGCTCCGCCGCTTCCTACTTAAGCATCACTTGCTCGCTGAAGGAGGCAGCTGCCGCCCAAGCTACTTCTCCATGTTCGAGTTTTGTGCCTTCGAAAAATTGGCTAGAGTAAAAATCTAGTCAATTTTTCGAAGGCACAAAACTCAGACATGGAGTGAAAATGTCATATACCCACAACTATACTGCATGTAAAAAAAAATTGTGTAATTTTAACATGTAGGTAGAAATATACTATGGATAATATACTAAGAAAATTTTGTGGCATTGACCTGTTTCCTTCGGTCAAAATCAATAGGTCACATTCTGTACTACGCTTCAAAATAGACAGTAGGTACGTAAATAAGTACCTACTGCCAATTTTTAAAACGTATTTAGTATTCTTGGTACCTATTCTCTTTTTTTTATATCACTACATAGTATAAAACAAAGTTGCGTTCTCTGTCCCTATGTCCCTTTGTATGCTTAAATCTTTAAAACTACGCAACGGATTTTGATGCGCTTTTTTTTAATAGTTAGATTGGTTAAAGAGGAAGGTTTATATGTACATAACATCATGCTACGACCAACAGGTGCGGACCAGGGATGAAAAATGTTGCAAAAACGGGGTGACGCAGACGAAGTTGCGCGGGTCAGCTAGTATAACATAACGCAACTAATTCGGCATTCAGCGACTGGCGAGTTGTGACTCACCGTCATCACCACCCGAGTGGAAATCACGATTACATTCAAAGCCTGCACTTTGGAAATCGAAGTCCTCAATCGGCTTATCTCGACTTCTGAGCAAATGCCACAACGTTGAATAAATATTTAAGTAGATTTTATTTTTATTTCATTGTTTAATAATATTATAAATACAAAAGTTATCATCAAATCATTGGTTACTAAGGAATAATGAATAGTGAGTATATTGATAACCATTCAAGAGCATAGCACTACTTAAACTGGGGGTGCCACGGGTCCGGATACAAGTACCCGTGGCACCCCCAGAGGTATCATCCAGGGGTGTCACGGGTCCGGAATGGAAATAACACTTCAGTTCATTTGTGATATAATTCGTTATAATCAAAAATAAGTAAGGTATCTCATTACGTCAATCATTAACTGACCTAAAGACCTTACACACACACATGACATAAAGGTTACCTGGAAGAGGTCGTTTCCAGCGATAATTTATTTATTTATTTATTCTCATAATTGCAAATACAGGTAAATAGGATGTTATGGTTGTACATTGAGTGTCACTATATTTAGCCTTGCGGCGGGCAATGTAATAATGATAAGGCCGCCCATTGTACATTAGAACAACTGTAACTCTCACTACTTGTCCTTGGTGTACAATAAAGACTTATCTATATATCTATCTAAACATACTTTCAGAGCAATCAACAAACAAAACAACAATTGGAAATCTGTAGGCAATAGGCATACTTATTACCTATAGGTACAGGTGTACCACTTTAATAAGTCGCATCGGTAAAATTCGTCTGCGCAGAAGAGAGCAAGCTTACGCCGATTAGTTACGATTGCTAACGCCGCGCTGTTGAAACGCCGACTTTATTGCATTACGTTAAGATTAAAAATGCAATAAATTCAGAGAGTAGTGCTATCTCGCTCATTGTAGGTGTACACTTGTTAGCAAATAAAGTGTACCAATGATTTTATTTTATATTTTTTATATTATGAAACATTTCTTATAAAACATCAGTTTATAAAATGAATATCGTATAATGTAACGAAAAAATTGCCGTGTTTAATAACGAAATGTTAATTATGATCAACCTATTAATGAACCAATTCATCCTGTGAGGGTTTATAGAACAGCAATTGCTTTTTATGATGAATGGCGCTACCATTTGATTTAACGTACCTAATATCTACCGAATCGAACTTTTTTCTTGCATTGATGAACATTTTTTTTCGTCAAAGCCAATTCTCACACGAATTAGAGCCGCCACCAAGGTATTCCTTTATTTGGGATTCTGAAAGTCGGTCTGGCACTAGTTTATAGCTCCGTTGCGAACGATTATTTTTCGTTAATTATTGTCGAAACTGTTTTTCTTGAGACTCCTGTAGCGCGTGCTGTAAGTACGGTTCATCACTGCTTGAAAATGATCCATAGTAGGTAAATACTTTGTCTTTTGATTTAATTAATTCATTTTGCATTAATTGATGCCCATTATATACAATTCCCCTACTCTGGCCTTTTAAAGATCTATCTCTTTTAAGTAAAGATATAATATGTAAAAATGTTCACGTTTTTTGTCTCGAAGTGTACGTTGCGGTGAAAAGACGTATATTCCACTAGCAGTACAATTCGCGACTGACGCGGTACCGCGATTCTGCGGGCATCGAACTTGGCGCGCAGGCGGCAACCAATTACAGAGGGCCACGTTCCCGCGTCAATGATGAGCGTTGTGATTGGTTAATATTGTTTCGCGCGTTTCGAAAATGAGACTTCTGCGCAGGTACATCGGTGTAACTTATAAACGTGGTACTACTATACGGTAGGTACTTAATTGAATAACTATTGATTACCAGGCATGCTTAATTAAATAGGTGGTGACATCACAGCTTCCGTAAGACTTAATGCGTTTCAGGATATGCTAATTTTCGATTTACTACTTTAAAAAAATGTGAACAAGTAGGTTTAGGTTTAAAGAATTTTATTCTCATAAAGACATGTTTTATATCACTTACATGAGAACATAAAATACACATAACAGAATAATATTCGTTGTCATACTAAAATAGACGTTCAGTACATCGAAATCAAGTGTTTGGCTAATTGTTTCTTAAATACATTCAACGAGTTAATTTTTTTGATGCTCGAGGGTAGCTTGTTAAAAAGACGCGCACCTTCGCATGTTATCGCCGACTGGCCGTAATTAGTTCGAGTCTTAGGCAAAATGACAAGTCCTAAAAGTAGCCATGCTGAAAGGCCACGTATCCGTACTTTTTCAAAATTTGGACCTCATTTACATAGGGCTTGCAAAATGAGGTCGTACTGGTGATTATTGTGGGTTCAAATAAGTCGTAAGGACAAAGTTACTACATAGACTAGCGGGCCAAAAGGTACAAAAAAGCCGTTATACTCAACGCGTATGTTCGACGATGCTGTCGATATTTTTTTCATATTGGTCACGTCGTTTATAACTTCATCATTTCGCCTGATAATAATCAGCTGATATAAACACCTATTATACCTACCAATTCTTCACCGGCTAAGGTAAGGAACCGTGGGTAAGGTTACTATTACTAGATATTAAATATTATAATTATTTAAATGCTACTACTATATCACAATACTTATCTAGTTTTTACCCCTTCTGGGCGTAACGGTAGAGCGTAAGAGCGTTAGCTAAGTCAGAGGTCGCGGGTTCGATGGATTACGGGTCGCGGGTACATTTTGTATCTATACTTACAATAATCTGGGTGATCCTATCAGTTTTATTACATTCTAGAACCCATATATGATAGGTTCTGCTTAGTTTAGGTACCGCAGTCATAGAGAAGTTAATATAAGGTACCAAATGTTGAAGAGAGTTAGGTTTTTTTTTAGTTACTAGTAGCCGAAATTAGTAATATTCCCGTTAACATTGGAGCGGTTAAGCTAAATTGCTTCGGTAGTGTAATATAATAATAAAGTCGGTAAATAAAAACGGTAGTGTAATTGGCCAGGATTCAAACCCGGATTTTCTAGATCGTATGCCCACTCCTTATTTAATCATACTATGAAGCACAACAAAGTTTTAAAAAAAATCTCACCCCTTTGTATGCAGATATCCTTAAAACAACGAAACGGATTTTGATGCTGTGGTTTAATAGATTTACGTGCAACATATAAATCTATGTATGTGCATGTGTATATGACATCATGCTAAAATGTTCCAAAAAAAGGGCCCATCTAATTGTTACAAAAGTCAAGTCATTTAAGCTTGCAATATTTTAAAAAGTAATTGATATTTACTAATTAAAAACTAATAATATTACAAGTGTCTATTATACCTCTTTCTTTAGTACAAACTATAATAATACGAAATACTTGACAGCCAATAGGTGAGCTCAAATTGCGGTCGTTTGAGAAAGTTTATTTTTTTTCTACGCGGGGCGCACCAGTCGCCGACCCGCCGCTGCATAGGCCGCATGCGCGTATACATTAAAAAAATATCTTATGAACTGGTTCCGTAATTAGCGTAGAACTCAAATTCTTTTGAAGAAAGTAGTGTTTTGTGGATTATATTAATGTCATACTGAGGATATTTTTTTTGGAAAATATACAAAATGAACGTGAGTATTTCTTACTTTCTCATTGCTATTGTTTATTTTGTGAGAATTGTCGCACTTGGCTGTATGCACTTGCTATTTTCACCTTTCTGGTCATATAAGTGCAATATTTTTTATTCATATTCATATTCATATTCATATTCATATTCATATTCATATTCATTTATTTGCTTAAATGTGGTTATACAGGTGTTGGTACAATAGTTTTGTGCATCACATTTACCATTTTATGGCATGCAAACATTAAACTTATATAGTTTATTTATATTATGTTTATGTATATTATACGCCCTTATACTACAATTTATAATATAAAATTAGTTCAGCACATGCAAGTCCATTGAATTATTTAGTCACAAACATATAAGAAATTAATAGGAATGTCAGAATATGTTATAAAATTCATAAAACAAGTCATAAAAATTTGTGAGAAAATATTAGCATGTCAATTTGAAAAATTAAATTAATTCACAGTTTGCCTTTACACTTTTCCAATTCCTCTATAGTATAAAAGCATTTCTCCATGAGCCATGCTTTCAACTTTCTTAGAAATTTAGAGGTTGGCAGTTGCTTCAAGCTTTTTGGTAAAGCATTATAAATACGACCGCACATCGCAAAACAGTTTTTTAAGTAAAGGGCCGTATTCGGAACTCTGGGTAAAACAATTCTATCCTGATTTCTAGTGCTCCTCGGATAAACCTCATGTGCCTTCGAAAAGAAGCTAGGATATTGCCTAACAAACTTCGCAACTTCGTATATGTACATGCAGGGAAGGGTAAGGAGATTCAATTTTGTGAAAAGAAGCCTACAAGAGTGCCACGGTGCAGCTCCACATATAGCTCTGACACACTTTTTTTGGGCTATGAAGACTCTATTCACGTCTGTGGCGTTACCCCACATCAGTAGACCATAATTTAAAACTGAGGCAACGTAGCCGTGGTAGGCCATAGCGACCGATTCGGGATTTGAGGTCTTTCTAAGTTTAGCCAGAACGTAAACAAATTTGTTTATTTTATTGCAAACTTTTTCAATGTGTGCCTTCCAGTTTAGGTTCTGGTCAATAATTATACCTAGAAAGGTCGTTTTATCTACTTTTATTAAATTATCAGTCAAATATTTGATATTCAAATTTTGTAGTTTTGTACCATAATTACTAAATTGTATATATTGTGTTTTAGCCATGTTAACCTGTAAATTATTTTCATGGAGCCATTGAATTATAGATTCGATTGAATTATTTATGTCATTAGTATAGTCAATATTGGAATAATTAGATGTCATGAGGAGAGAAATGTCGTCAGCGTATAGAATACAAGGCTTGGGCGTTACACTTGGCAAATCGTTGATATAAATCAGGAACAGCAACGGTCCTAGGATACTTCCTTGCGGGACCCCAGAGCTATTTACCCTGTAGGAAGATCTATGTGCTTTTAGTTCCTTGTTATCGTCTATACACATAATTTCCACACATTGCTCTCTGTCCCTTAGGTATGAATCAAGCCATTCGTAGGCAGGGCCCCTAATTCCATACTTTTCTAATTTATTTAGGAGCCGTTTATGTGAAACTAGGTCAAACGCGCTTTTCATATCAAAGAAAATGACAGTGGTTTGCATATTACGGTCTAGGCTTTCACAGATCTTTGTTACGAGATTAAAGCATGCCAGTGTTGTAGACTTGCCTTTCTGAAAACCATATTGTTCGTTTCGTAATATTTCATGTTGAGTGACAAAATCATATAGTCGCTTATGCATAGCTATTTCGAAAACCTTAGAAAATATGGGTATAAGAGTTATTGGCCTGTAGTTATTAAGGTCAGTCTTGTCACCCTTTTTGTATAGGGGTTTGACTATTGATCTCTTAAGGAGACTTGGAAAATGACCTTCAGTGAACGATAGGTTTATTAAATATGTTAGAATGGGTGAGAGTTCGATAGCACTGTCCTTGAGAAGTCTGGTGCTGAACTCATCATAACCCACTGAGTTTGTATTATTGAGCGATTGAATGATTCTCAGAATATCAGTACAGTCATAAGGCCTAAGATATATACTGTTGCATATACTACGTATGTCTTCATTTTTTTTTGAGCTTTGATTGCTTGATTTTTGTTTGGTGTTAATGTCTATTAAACGATCGTTGAATGCTTGTGCTATTGCTTTTGGGTCTATGAGAAGGTGGCCATCTACTTGTATTTTGTTTATAAAATTTGATATTTTTAAACCTTCCGACTCCTTTTTAATCAATTGCCACGATGTTCTACAAATATTTTTAGAGTTTCTTAGTTTATTTTGATTGTGGTTTTTCATAGAATTAAAAATACACTTACGTAGTAATTTAGAGTACGATTTGAATTTTTTTTTATTTGTTTCAGATTTATGTTTGTAATAGTTTAGTCGTAGTAGTCTTTTTGTTTTACAGCTAACTCTCAGCCCTCTACTGATCCAAGCATTATTTTTAGGTTTGTGTGAAATTTTCTGTTTGAATGTAGGAAAGCACAAGTTAAAAAACAGAGAAACTAGTTCGTGAAATTTAGAATATGCCAAATCAAGGTTTGACTCTGCGTATACTTCACTAAATGACAGACTTGCCATACATTCTTTAAATCGGAATATATTTTCACAGGAAAAGTCTCTTTTGTATATTGAGTAGCTTGTAATCGTAGCTTTCCTGTTACTTGTAGGGACAGTAAGTAATTGAGCTGTCTCGTGGTCCGACATTCCAAGGTGAAGGATTTCGCCATTGGCTATGCTGATATTACTAATAATATGATCAATACAAGACTTTTGCTGTCGAGTTGGCTGGGTTATGTGCAGAGTCAAATTAAAATTTTGGGCCATCTCCAGTAAAACATTTGATGCATGGCTTGCTTTCAATGTATTTATGTTTATGTCTCCAGCAATTATAATTTTTTTGTCAGAATTATAAATAGTCTTTCTTAATAGAATGTCAATGTTTTTGAAAAATATAGTAATGTCAGAGTCTGGTGTCCTATACACGCATATTATAATCAAATTCTGGTCAATTAATTCTATGGCACAGCATTCAAAGTGCTTTTCTATTGACATCTCTTTGATATGAGGTAGCTCCACAAGCGCTAAGTCATGTTTCACTAGTATACATACACCACCGCGCTGAGCATTTTTGGTTTTGATTCTACAAAATGAAGAAGCTAATCTGTACCCAGTCACGTTTATGAAACATTCTTGACTACTTTCCAAAAAGGTTTCTGATAGACAAATAATACAAGGTACAATTTTACTACATTGAAGGTTGGACAGGTGAATCTCTAACAATTCTATTTTACTTCTTAAACCCGCTATATTTTGATGTAAAACTCTTATAGAACGTTCCGTAGTCATATTATTCACGAAAAAGATTTATCTTGTTTGAAGGTACAGTTTGTAAATTATCTTTTGGTTTCGCAGTAAAGTAGTAAGGGATAGTACCTTTTTTTGTCTTCGTTGGAGCAGTTTCTAGTATTTTATGCAAGTTATCTTTGGGTTTGCTAGCAAAATAGTAAGGGATAGTCCCTTTTTTTACCTTACTTGTAATTGGAGGGCAACAAGCTGTAGACACACGAGGCTCACGCGATGAGCAGTGCGGTCCATATCTATGATGCATATTTGGCTTTGTGATATACTTAGTCTTTTGAGGTAGATATTTACAATTATAATCAAGGCTGTCAATATTTAAATTAATAGTTTTACACATGTCAAATCGGTTATAAGTCACATTGATATAGTTACAATTAGGAAAGTAATTACATATTTTTTTCATCATGTTATTGAGTAGTATCTCATTTAAGAATTTGTTTTTAAGTACACTCAACACAAGAATGCTCACATTTGGTAGACAATTAATAACAGAACAGAGTTCTATCATAACACTAAAGGGGTTTTCATCATGTTCGCCTACAGAAACAATCAATCGGTCGTCCTCCTTTAAGTTGTACTGTTTGATTGTTTCTAATATTTGTCGCGTCCTGGCTCCTGGTTGAATGAAAGAGCTGATATTGTATTTCTCGTATCTAGTATTTGTCCTTGACGTGATCAACTGCGATGACAATCCTACACACTGTTCACCGCCCACAATAAGTAGGTTTTTTTGTTTACTTTGAGGATTGCGTTCAATGTTGGTTGGAAATTGTGGTGGCTTTACCTGGGTGACAGTGTTGACGCTTTCCCGTATTTCCGTTTGTAGTAAACAATTATTTACAGGCAACAAGTGAGATACTGCTTGTTCCAAACCAGATTTCGATATCGTTCCGCTAGCTTGTGAAGGGTTTGCACATAACGATGTTTCTGGTAATGTAAGAGGGCTATTATTAAATGTCTCCGTAAGCCGACGTCTAACGTTGTTTTTCTTAGAGGATGGAATATTTTTTCTCAATGACGATACCGGGCTCCTACATATTTGTTTCAGTACTGCTACTTCTTGTGTAAGATGAGCTAGTTGTTTCTTAAGGTCTATATTTTCAAGAATGATATTGTCTAATTCATTTTGTGTGTTTTCCAGACTACGTTTTAAACTGGTAATTTCGGTTCTCATCTCCTCTTTATGTGTTACTAAAAAGTTTGTAGAAAGGTCTAGACTTTTACCCAACAGTTCTGAAGAACTCGATGTGTTGAGCGAAATACTCATATCAATATTATCGAGGGAGGCCGCTTTACAAACAGGTTTTCTAAAAGTAATGTTTCCTTTTTCTGCCATTTCGAAATTTTAGGCAGTAGCGCCCCCTATGTATTTATTAATGTACCTAACCACTGCTGTGCTAGGTAGGACTGCGTCTGCGTGTGCGCAATGGAGAAGCTAGTTGTTGAAATAGTTCAGGTAGTTTCCGAGAGATGTCGCTTGTTTATGCTGTGAGTTCAAATATCTTATCTTGAAAGTTGTAATAATCAAAAATGGCAAAAAGACTTTTTTGGACAAGACTCGAACTGCCTCCACGCGAGTTAGTTGGTGTAAAAAGCACTTCCTTCGCCAACAGGCTACGAAGTACTTGGAATGACTATGTGTAATTTAGTACTGCAATGTTCTTGTATGATTATTTTAAAATTAATTAGTCGTTATTGTGAGTCATTGCTAAGGAATTTTTTCTACATTCCAGGCACTCTGTTAACGTCTATTAAACTCACTTTTAAAGTATTTGCACTGTATTTAACCACTTTTTCTTTATTTATTGGTGCACTTATGTTTATATATTAGTATTTTAGCACTTTAGTTGTTTTTAAGAGGTTCTAATCAATTATTTGGGTATGTGTGTATGTTTTGACGTTCCGAACTTTATTTTAACACTTTGCTTATTTAATACTGATGACGAAGTTTGTATAGGTTATATTCACTGTAATCTACGAAATTAATGTTTGTTTTTCGAACTTAAACACTTCGAACTATTTTTAAAGTTGGAAATAATACGGAGCTTCTTTTAAGACGTCCTCGCTAGACAGCGCCATCTAGCGTATTTTTATGAGGTCAATGTAATGCATTCATTGTTTTTTTTTAAATTAGGAACTGTGATTATGAAATTTATATTTGACTTTGATTGCGTTATGCCGAATTTACGAAAATTCATTAACGTAAACCATGACGATAGATTTACCAGTTGATTAGGTATTCTTAAAGATTACCGTAAATACCACCATTAGGTACTAAAGTATGCTGCCCGTCATTTAAGTAATTCGGTGTTTTTACTTTTTTCCTTAATCAACTACTAGATACCGGTCTACTTTTCTATAAACATGCACGTAGGTACACAAGAACACCCAGACCAATGCAAATAAATTCATTCATAAATACAGCAGCAGTCGCTCGGTGCGGTAGGGGTAGACGCAACGCCACAGAGGTCATCAACCCCCTTTAAGTATTTGAGACGAGGACTCGATTATTCGAACCTCGATTCCAAGTCCTCAGAATTGTAAACCGCGAGCATAGGTAAACAAATACTCTATGTCTTAAGTGCCTCCTTGAAAGCAATAGGCACACCCCCTATTACGTTTGATCGAAAATTATAGTTGGTTACCCCTATATAGCGTCATCTAGCTCCGAAGTAAGCTTAGCTTAACTAGCTTATATTATGGGTTCTGGAATGAGGACAAACATATTTATACATATTCATGTTACATACAAAATATTTGCACTGAACGAAATCTAACCCAAGACCTCTGACTTAGCAATCGAATATTCTAACTGCTACGCCACGCCACACGCCACAGACAGAAGTCTTCAAACAAAGCATAACAATAAAAACACGATGGCAACTATAAAATGCCGTCGATTGAACAGAAGAAGAACTATATATTTTATTTATGAGTACATAAGCTTTCCAAAATTAGATGAATCGCAGTGTGAAAATTACCGTAATTATTATCGTTGTGATGTTTTAATGAGGTAACTATTCATTAAAACCCAAATAAATTATGATTGTCTATTGAAATACGTATACTTTTCTAGTTTGTACGCATGGCATAATAGTATAAGTTTAAAACCCCCAACGCAAGTAATATATCTCGTTTTCTATTATCGTTTTGGGGGACACTAGTACTAAGCACTCCGATATCACGGTAATACTGGTAATACTATACACAATATGTATTACCGTGCCGATATGGTTTCGAAAGGTC
This sequence comes from Pelosia muscerda, assembly GCA_963691645.1. Lineage (NCBI taxonomy): Eukaryota > Metazoa > Arthropoda > Insecta > Lepidoptera > Erebidae > Pelosia > Pelosia muscerda. The sequence continues at coordinate 5,729,530 of OY829118.1, forward strand.
AAAACAAACTACATCAAAATCGGTTCATTCGTCCGGGGGTTACGAATGTTACGATTCCGCAGACGTTGCCATATACTGTTTAACTTGCGTTATTCACTCTCCATCGTGTTTAGTATTTATTTAGTAAAATAAATGAAACAACATGAAAAAACATGAACTAGCAAAATTTGTTTTTTTGCAGTGATGTTTTTTTTATGAAATTTTCATTTCATTTAGCGAATAATGCGAAAAAATAATTGCCTCGCCGTAATTTTTTTTATGCCAATGTGTTGTGTTGTGTACCAGGATTACTACCAGGGGTCTTCGGCTTCGAGAGTGTTTCCCTTACACCCTGTATTTTCCATGGGGTTCGTATAGAATTAAATCAATCTCTTAAAGATTGTTGTTAAGGTTAATGATGAGATTCCCATAGCCAAGAATATCAAACACCATGCGTAGTGGAGGAATACAATTCTAAAAACGGACCCCGGACTCCAAGGTGAATGTCTCAAGATGATGATGAATCACTTTATAGATTGAAACGATAGATTTACAAATTATACCCGACATAAACACTGCATTAATTATAATACATGTATATTAATTTGCGTTTTGTTTTCACTCACTTTCGCAACTTTCAGATATATTCTACAACAAAGTCAGACATGTTAGTCAAAATTACGTATGGCTTTCACAAAATTCGTTACGTACTAACAATATCGAATGGACGTGGAACATTATTTTAGTGCTACATTTCTTTTTATCTGTAACAGAAAATAAAACCTCTCAGTCTAACGGATGTACCTACCTAGTATGAAAAAAAAAATTAGAAACCATTTTCTATTAGGTATCTATTCTATATTAATATACATGAATAATAATGACATTAAATTAAAATACTAATTATGGTTTAAAAAAACTAAAACGTTTAATAGTTTCCTCGTGTTTTATTTTGTTATAATAAAACACAGTGTTGACAAAAATCTATTCTTAACATCCGTAATAGGTAGGTATTACTAATACGAAACAGTTCTTGGCTATTTAAATTAATTTGTTTATGAGTTGATCTGTTGTATAGTAGGTCAAAACACCGATATGGTCAAATCTTCCTTGTGCGTATGTTTTTGGAGAAACAGGTTTTGGTTTAAGTTTTACTACTTCAACGGAACGGACAGTTTGATTAACTTTAAATAACTCTAATTAGTTCAATTTTGAAACTAGTTTTGTAATGGTGTTTTACACACACTTCCTATATTTTAGGTTAAACTCGCATAGGGTGCAAACAATCCTTCCAGAACCAAACGATTCGGCGAGTCTTTTCTTTGCTGCACCATCAACTCCTGGAACGCTTTGCCAGCTCACGTGTTTCCTTTTTCCTACAGTCTCGGGTCCTTTAAACGGGACTCAGCAACTCCGGTAAAGTAGGGATCGCCATTTTAGAGAAAACATTTATAATGCTTGGGTGATAGCCGACGAACTATATATAAAAAACTAGTGCAATCTGTGTAGTGTTCATTGCACAAGGTTCCCACGCTTTTCCTCGCTACCATAGTATTTTAGTCTTCAATGAATCACGCTACTATTGATTGACACCATAAAAATACCGAATTGTGGTTGGGATTGAAACGATTTCATTTACGATGAGCTTTATTTAAAACTGAAAATAGTAGAAGTAGGTATAGGGCATGACGGTATTTCCCGTCCTAATTGAGCAGTCCGACTGGAGAAGTACCTCCGCCCTACAGACTACCGCGACATGGTCTATGTTGTGTTCTTGGCGGCGAGTAGGGTAGTTAAAGCTCACTGGAGAGGTTTTATGTGGTTAGTAGTAGTGGAAACTGGAAACCCTTCTTTGTCTTCTGCACTAACATCACATAAAATATCGTCATCTTTTCACCCGCCACCCTCCTCACCCCCTTATATCTTCCTCGTCCTCTCTAAATGGTCGGTAGCATGAATGTAACGCTCCTAGTATTGCAAACGTCCATAGGCCATGTTGACCATTTCCCATCAGGACGGCCTCGTGCTTGTCTGCCACCTAAAAAAAGTAAACGCAACGGGTATTACGTATCCTACCTCGCAAGTCGCAAGATATCTGCGAATATGCTGAAAAACAACATTGTTTCACATCACACATGCAAAAGGTTGAAAAGAATAGAAAATGGCATACAGCAAGCAATGACATACAGAGCTATAAATATCGTAGTTATGTCAGGTAATTCGGTCACTTCGAAATTATATAAAAACACGTCGTAATTCGTAATCCGTCATCATCTGTAGTTATTGTTTGAAATTACGTCCATGCATGCAATATTTCGGTTCCATTTCACAAATTTTTATTGTTAAATACGTCATCTGTGTTGATAAAGAGACTTGCAATATGCCAAATACTTCACACTTTCTGGTTTTGATAATATTATAATCGGTCATACAAAAATTATGTGTTAGAATGTGCAATGTTTAGTTGGGGTATCGGGAGGTTCAATATAATAATGAACTTTTTTATATTGGCTCAAAACTGGGCATTACATATGACATACACATAAGATAAATAACATGAGTTTAAAAGCGATGTAAGTTCCTCGTGAACACTACATGCGTTTTATAAATGTTAAAAAATATACACAAATGGAGGCACAAGTTAACTACGTGGTGTAGGAGTTCCGATAAGCTAATGAAACTATCATTAGCTTATCAGATTACATCATTATGTCACTATTTTTTGCTCAAGCAACGGTAACTTTAGAAATAATTAGTTATGGGGTGCCTTTCATGGGGACCTAAATCAGATAACTGTATGGATGTATAAATAATAATATATCTGGTTTGGATATACGCCACTGCTAGATTAGATAGGCAAATATTCTCTATTATCGGGTGTATGGGGAGGGGACCTACAAAACCTTCGGGGCCAAAAGTATGGCCTGTACAGTGTACACCTGCTGATTGAAACGTAGGCCTGGGGTTGGAAGGTAAAAGCCGTATAAACCAAATCAAAAACAATAAAACAACAACAAGATGATGATAAAAGAATAGGAAAATTAATGGGCCTTGGGTATGTTATTATAAACCGATGTTCTGCCCCAAAAACAAGTGGCAATACCTTGATCGTTGCTTGTGTTCAATTTAAAAAATTGACTTTCGTTCACGCCTGTCATTAACGTCAAAATATACGTCAATCACATACATTAACATTCTATTCTATTCCATTAAACAAAACGACGACCAACGAATTGTCACTTGTCTAGGAGGGCTGCTAATAGTCTCAATTTTCCTCCTAGTTACCATGCAACGGGGGCATTATTCTGTATATAAACAAGTCTTAATCACAGTCATAACTTGAATAGTCGGTGCAATTGGATTGATTAACATAGAAGAAAGAAATACCGTAAAACTAACGCAACATAAATGTATCGGTTAATACGAACGTGCGTGTTTACGTTACGGTTGACAGTTTACATAGTGGGGGCTAACGGCCGTATCGTGTTTCAGCATTTTTTATAGCAATGCACGTACGGTTGCATCGAGTTATGACATGACTGAAATGGTGATGCATTTTTACTATTTTGAATTTAGAATCAAATTAAGAAAAAAAACAAAATAGAAAATACTTATCAGTCACACATCGGATTCGGACTAAGCATCATTTTTTTTATACCACTTAAGTGGCAGCCTATCTGATGCATAGGGCATATGAACGTTACACTCGTGCTACCTACCCTGTAGAAACCTTCTAATGACCTTCTTGAAGAACCCCATTTATTGTAGTCGCTTGGAAAAGTCAAAGCAGAAAGTTCATTCCACAGCTCGAGCAGCAGTGCGCATGTTTTCGGTTGTAAAGTGTGAGGATGAACTCTCTGTCTATGGCAAGCGGTCTATAATGACTGTTATCAACCAGTCTTTTGGTCCGTCGATCTATCGTCTCAATCGTATCTCAACACGTCTCTCAATGTGAGAATGTCAAATGGTGACCCTACACGTAACTTATGAAATAAAATTCTAAACGACATCGTCACGAATACACCGAAAGTAAACATAATCGTCGCATCACGAGTACCTAAGTATGTAGATCTAATTATTATGTTTCATTCTTCGTTTTAAATGATTTATTTAGAGGCTCGTTACTTCTCAAGGTGAGAATAACATTCTTCACAAGACATAAGAAGTCGAGATAGATACAATATTTTTTGTTAGTCTTAGTTACCCACAATTATCTGCTTCAAGGCTTGAATAGAATACGCGAGGATTGACTTAAGAAGGTAGATAGACCCAGTAAACTTCGGCCTAGGTACGTTACGCACGTAGGTTAATCTGATCGAGGATATTTTAGGAAATGGCCAGGTCAAGAGTATACAATAATGTAGATGTAGAACTGCAATAGAACGATGTAGTTTCTACCTGCCCCCTAGCCTACTCCTAAGGGAAAGAGGCGTGACTCTATTAAAATTATAACTAGCTGACCCGGCGCAACTTCGTCTGCGTCACCCCATTTTTACAACATTATTCAATTCTGCTCCGCACCAGTTGGTTGTTAGTAACATGGTGTTATATACATATAAACCTTCCTCTTTAATCACTCTATCTATTAAAAAAACCGCATCAAAATACGTTGCGTTATTTTAAAGATTTAAGCATACATAGGGATATAAGTAGGTACAGAGAAAGGGACTTTGTTTTATACTATGTAGTGATAATAGCTTGAGCTTCTATTGTCAAGAAATACGGAGTAGAACTTAGGTAATCTGTGACAAAACCAGCCCAATAAATAGGAATGCGTTTCACTAACGATGTGTTAATTGTTCAATACGTAACAGGCTTTTTTTATAAAAAACTGATTGTGTGGAAATATTTGTATTACTTACTTCAACATGAAACACAAATAACGAAACTAGGGTATATTATAATAGTATATGTAATCGTAGCATAATATCTAGATGTGAATCGCAGGATATTCTAGTTACTACACTGACAATTCGACTCGAGTGTTAAGGTTGTCACTTTGTAAGACAATTCATTTTACGGCGATGTACAGTCAGAGCTCATAAGTACATTAGCATATCAAGGCTCAAAATGGTTTAGCGTACGGCCGGCGCGCTTATATGTGTGTGTAATGTTACTATGCAATACGAGGCGACGCTGGCTTGTCTTAAAAGAAAAAGGTCACAAGTAGCGTTAGAATGTTGACGCTATAGTTGCGTAGGATTGCTACTGCACTTTTGAGTTCTACTGTACCTGATTTGAAAACCAACCTGTTATATGTATATTTGACTCCTAGACTGTTATACCACCCTACGGGGGTCATCTTGAAAGAGAGGGTCCCGGGTCTGCCGGGGTGCGAGGGATAATATGTTGACAACTATCTCACCTCCGGCTACTAAAGACACAATGATGGCGTGCGTTTTGGTCGGTTCGAGTCCGACATAACCTCTCCAACCGCTGGAGAAGGGGGGTATGAGTGGGGATTTTTCGCACGAAAAAAAAAACAATAAAGACTGTTATACCTGCTTAAAAAGTTTATTTAGTTAAGTAGGTGATCATCGTAATTATGTTGTAAACATGAACACGTTGATAAAAGTGTGCTCGCAAACGCGCTGCAGCCCCTCTTTTCTTTTTTTTTTAACCGTGCGAAAGATTCCCACGGCCCCCGCCGGAGCCGGTTGGTTGTGTTGGACTCGAACCGACTGACACGCACGTTTTGGGTCTTTAGTTGCCGGACGTGAGATAGTAGCCAACATATTCCTTTCACCCTGGCAGGCCTGGGACAGCCCTGACTGCTTAGACAATTCCAAATTGTTACGCGTTCTAGGTGTTTATCTGCATTCGTATAGTAACGGAGGCCTGGTGTAGTCTTGAAGCAAAATATTTGATGCTTTTTGTTTATAAGATCTTAAAATGATGTAGTTTATTTTTGGCTATGTTTGCGAAATAAGGAAGAACGAGGTGAACGCCTCATCTTGCATTCTTTTGTAGCGCTATATACATACATGAAAGGTATGACCTCAGTCATTGAACTCTGTTGTATTTACCAGTGGTAAATTTCATCTTATAAATAGCAACACTAATACATTCCTAACATTACCTTACTAATGTTGAAATGCGGAATGCGGTTATTTAGATGCAGAGGGTGGGGACTGTGATGCGCCTCTGCAAAGAAAGGCCCACCTTCTATCGTGCACGCTGTGCCCCCACACCTGCACGATTAAAGACCTAAACAAGGAGACGGACATTGTTGTCAAATGTCAAAGTCACCTAATTTTGGACTCACCTTGTATAACTGTTTATTGCCAAAGGCGCGAAAAAGACGATTGGTAGATTCTGATAGTGAACAGTTATTAAGAAGAAGAAGAAGCGTAACATTCTATGGTTATAATAACTCTTTAAGCTTATCAACAGAATTAGCGCTCAAGTCAACATGAATTTTGACGGAATAGTTTTTTCTCTGAGATATTTTCTGATTTAAAACAATTTTCTCTGAGAGTAGGGAGCTAACTGTAGTCGCACCTTTAGAAAATTAAAGTAAAGAATGAATGATGAATGAGAGATTTCAGCAACAGAAGACAAAATAAAAAGGATAAACATACAAGCGCTCAAATACTTTAACGACCAAATTGTTTCATTCATACCGATACTTAGGCAGGTACATAGGTATTGTTCGCACAATACGTGTTATTTCAGCACCTGTAATCACAAGGTCGACGGTCTTGAGTTAGCGATACATTTACACGTGTACAATATTACTATTAGATTCGTATACCTATATAGACAGAATACGTAGGTACCACGGTAGAGCCACTAGAACTGACCTCGGACTTCAAGGTGGAGCTGCACAATTTTGCTTTTCCCAACTTCACCAGATCCCGTTAATTAATCGTATCCGGCTAGCAATAAACAAACAAATTTAAATCTACCTTCTCAGAAAAATTACACTAATAAATCATGTATCAGGACAAATGTTCTGAGTAGTCTTCTCAGAATATTTGCACTAATAAATTATATATTAGTGCAAACATGCTGAGAACTGAGAAGGCTGGCTGCTGATAAATATTGTTTGTGTTATAAATACTGTGGTACTATTACATTACATTACAGTAATACAGTCCCGGGTCCTTTAAGCGGGGCGTGAAAAAGCATCTAATGAGGCCGTCAAGCTGAGCGCCACCATTGTAGCAGTGAACGTGTTTGCAATAATGACCCTCTTTCATGAGACTTTGCCTTCAGCTTAATATCAGACGAGGTGAAGTCAAATTGACGTGCCATAAAAAAAAGTTTATATGACAGGTTTGCAATATGGACGTATGACACAAAAACTTTCTAAAACCTGACCGTGGTCCGTGACACACATTGATAACAAACTTTGCTATTGTTGTTTTGCCGGACGGTCAGGCTTCGCACATATATATTATTTACATAATAGACTATACCTACATATTATTTATACATACTATGGTATGCGTATTTGTATTTTTGACCTGATAGTAAGAAAGACGTATCTAACAAAATATAAAATGGAGAAAAAAAATAAACATAACATAAGCTCACGCCTGTATCCCCGAAGGGGTACACACACACACCACATTTCGCCAGTTTATGTTTAGGTCCCAATGTAACAAATAAAAAAAATATGTAGGTAGATAATGTAAGTATATTTTATTATTATTTGAAAAAAACGTATTTCTTAGTAAAACCACGGTAATACTATCTATGTATAATATTACCGTGGTAAAATAAAAGGTTCTGAAAAATTACCCAGAAGTAAGTAGTTGAGATTTGGTAAAAGGAATAATGTAGGAATAGGAAAGAAAGTAGTAAAGTAATAAATATGAAAACAAATGGACGTATTTATATTATGTAAATGTAAATACAGAAATGAATTGGATTTGGATAAAGATTGTTATTGAATAGAATAAATAAATAAATACTTGCACCTAGCTAGTCAGATGAAATGAAGAATTCATATCAATACGAGTACCTACGTCCTTTTATTTTACTTTGATCAAAATGTGTCCTTTTTACTTAATTATGAAAATAAGGTATTCTTTATGAGCTAGAAAAATGTATCTATGTTTCGTTGAAATATACATAAAGCTCTTTTATTAATCACAGCACAAAGCCCGTACAACTAACTTTTAAAACAGGCCAACAATTGAAACTAACGTACCTAACGTAAACTAACCAAATTGAAACCCAACAACATTTCACTTTTTACTTTTTGTAAGGACAGTTTGGTTTTGTCCGTGATATTGTTGCTTTTCTTCTTACTTTAGCCATGATCAAGAAGATAAGTTCGTTAAAATCGGTGATTGGAACATATAGAAAGTTTTAACCATGATTCAACCCTTTTTGTTTCTGATATTGTGTAAGAGGCATATTACACAGGTCAACAAAAAAAAAATTTTTTTTGCGCATGGGTTTTACCTAATATATTTTGATTATATAAGCAAATCTATATAAAAAATTGCGATTACAGAATGAAAATATTTGCTTTTTAAGAAGTTATAGCATTTTTAATTTTCACTCCTTTAATGTCGGTCTTTGCGCGCTATCGTTGTCGAAGAGAGGTTAGAGGGTGGGGGGCAGTGTTTCTTGCGTCGCTCGTTGTGTACAGTAGTATGTGTTTGCATATTACACAGCAATGGGGAGAAAAATGCCTTGTTTTCTTGGGAACCATAGCGCTGAAAATTATGACGAGCTGATCACTGACATGATTATAACTTGGTTCATTAAAGAAAGGATTCTAAAATGGCGGAGCTTATCTTTTCCTCTCGCTCGCACACTAGTACTGTCTATACTCACTCACGCGCGTATCGTCAACACAAAAAAATATAGATCTTTATTTTTTTCCACGCTGTGCAAGAAAAGGATTCTTAAATATCGGCTTGTACTTGCGTTGACAGATAGTACAGCTAGCATATAAAATTTCTTTATTCTTTATATTAACCAACATCATGATCTTTCATGATCCTCCTTATAGAATATGATAGGTATACGTTGCTTTTTCAGGATGAAAGGACTCAATGTGCGTTTAAAAAGACTCTATGTGTAAAAGTAGGTACTGTTTCCGTCACGTGTCTTTCTAATTTTTAACATTCACGCGGGCGAAGCCGCCGGCCGCAACTAGTTAGAAATTATTACGACCCGGTCTTGTTTTTATTATTTTTCTGAAGGAAGAGCAAGGGGAACGCTTCCATCAAGATATAATGGAATTTGAAAGACGTTACCAAGGCCAGTATACCGAATGGAGGACTATATTTGGGGGTTAATAAGAGAAACTTCTACTGAACATGAAAGGAAAAGTAAAACTGTTCATTTATAAACGTTTGGACTTTATTTTAAAATTTCTATTGTAAGAATGAACCATAAATGGATGTTTGGTATCTTTTAATAAATCATCTCTGTCTATTTTTTATGTAATTTCATTTATTTGAATTTTCCGTTTTTCACACATAAAAACAAATTCAGAACTATTTTTTGTTATTATTCTTATTTCTAGGTATAAAAGGAATAAAAATTAGGTATGTTTAACCCGTGCGCAAAAATGTTGTAGACCGGTGTTATTGTTATAAAGTATGATTTTATTACCTCAATTTTGTATTGTTAGAAACCTCTTCAGAGTACTTAAGATCACTTTCACTGATTCTATATGTACCTACCTACTTTTGCTATTATTATTTTTTAATATTTTAAATTTTAAAAGCTATTTGTTGCGACCTGCTGATTGTTTTTTAGCTTTCCACAGGATAATGGGGTCGACCGCGGCTGTGGGTCGAAACTTAGTCGTACGAAAACGTAGCCGATCTTTCTATTCTATTCTACATACCATACGTATTGCCAGCAATCCAACAGTTATGTGGAAATATCAACAATGTTTTTTATTAATTGCGTTCAACGTTTTACCAACGACCATTACAAGGTCCATCTATCAAACCTTTCACTTTTCTTTATTCATTGTGACTATTTTCACCGGACAAACGATTTAACTCATTACCATTGCACATTGTCAGATGAGAAACATACAAACGTACAATTAAACATGTACTAAGGTCGCTTACACCTTGATCGCTTCCGAAGGCAGTCGTGACCGGCATCCCAAATCCGATTTCTATTGTTACCAGGTACCTCACTATTGTTAATTCTGCAAGGGAGCAACTCTTGAAACTGATAGCGACCCTACACTCGATTATATATGTTATTGTTCTGACTTCTGAGTGATTGAGTAATTGTTTTGTTTTATATCCTCGTATATATTATCTTTAACATTGTGGGAGACGGAAGTGAACGAATGAATGATTCGCCGTATGCTTAACATATATTCACCTCTGTTTAGTTCCGACCGAAACTAAAAAGAAAAGCGAATATGTTATTCAATTGCAGGTGCAGATGTATTGGTTAAAGTTGATTAAGTGAGTTAATTGAGGATCGAATGGACTGTCGACTATGCGTTTCGAAAGTCAATTCCGGTGCCGGGTCTCTATCTAGGTGTTCTATAACCATTAGATAAAGGTACGGCTATTAATGTTATTATAAAAGGGTGGAAAATTTAAGAAAACCCTTTAGCTAAGAGTGATGCATTTCCAACGTTAGACCACTGGTCACCCAAAAGCCCTACGGCCGTAGCGCGCCTCTTTAGTGCTTTGTTGGTTGCAGTCTAAGATTAACCTCGTTCTTGACATGGCCTCGCATTCACCTCGTCCAGCATTGGTGCTGTCACTTGGATGCTTGACATAGCTGGACAGATTTCCCACGTTCTTAGGTATGATGTGTGTAATATTTTAACGCGAACAATGGTGTGTTATCAATATTTTCATATTTTTGATATTTTTTATAATTTTATACCTGGGTGTAGAATTTATTAAAAGTCAAATAATTATCCATTTAACGCGAAGAAAGCGTCAGAAGGCGTTATATGACCGTTCGTTCGATTTTCAAGATATACTTAGTCATCATGGCTCATCAAAATCATCAAGCATTACTATTATAAGGTCATGACCAAGTTCTCTATACTTACATTTTTAGTACTTAGATATGTAGGTCTATTTACCTTTCTATTGACAATCAACGGTCAACTATTTTTAACTTCTGTATGTATTATTATGTGTGATTCGTAACATAACTGATTATCTTTCTTTCTTTCATTCTTCTTTACAGTATAGGTAACCAACGTTGTCTTTGATTTGTATGCATTTGAGACTCAGAATATAGAGGAAACCTTTCTTTAGAATGCAGAAGAAAGGTTTCTTCTGTATTCGTCGTGTAATCGGAGTTAGGTACTAATCCCTATTTTCGCCATTTCACGAAAACGTAGTACGTTTGTTTTGCTGTATGTTTAATGTTCTAAAATATTATTCCAAATCATAAGCAAGCTAACAACACTGTTTATTTTTTAGATTTGAATTCCAGAGAGAGTTATTAATAAATATGAAATTCGAAACGTAAGTACATATTTTCAAAGGACGTAACTACCACTGGTGTTGCCATCATTGTAACTAAATAGTGACTCGTGGGAAAAATCACAATTAAGTATCTTTATGGTTTGAAACATGTTACGAAACACATCGCGTAATAATGAACTGCGTTAATTACGTCGCCCTGATAAATCTATCAGATAAGTGGGTAGTACGAGCATTTTTCTGTCATCATAAATTGGGTTGGTTTTCATGTGGCTACCTATACGGAAATTGTGAGTCTGAGTTTTGAGCCATGGTTACCACCATGACACGTATTGGCGGTATTGATTCAGCAATCGGGCAAGACCACACGTGACATTTTCTTCGACCTGCTGAAAAATAATCGAAGTAACTTAATGATATCTTATATGGGTTATATGTAGCAAATATGGTAGGTTCTTACGTCTTTAGTGAGTTTCATGATAGCCCGTTCGTTATTATCCTTAGGTAGGTATATGATAGATGTTCATCACAACTGTGTGGACCTCTAAAGAAAATTCCTACGTTAATTTGTATTTGTTATTTTTAACCATTTTCCAACGCTAAATATGAAGACGATGCTTTAGCGTACAACAAAGTAAGTAACATGTAGATAATTGACAATTAAATTAAGGTTAGAATCCGTTTCCCTCCATAACATAAAACCAATGATTATGTGTGACGACATGCTTCCTTTCCTTTCCACATGAGCAGTAAGAGTGCGTTGTACAAGGAAACACGAATATCGAATTAGACTGCACTGCCGTGACCACCCATCATTTAATTGTGCAATCGCGCTGACTCTAAAATTAACCTATTTAGGATCTATAATGAATTGCTAAAGTGCATGTCGTACTTTGTCAAGCTTTTCAACCGTGCAGTTGACAAATACACACATCAACAAAGTCTAGGGAACAAGGACATTTCTAGTTTTTATTTAAAAACCCTTTCTTGTAATAGTGAGTGTTTTATATCAATAGAAGGGTATTTTTATACCGTTTTTAATTTTAATTTTAATAAAAACATTCTCATATCAAAAAAAAAATTTTTAAGAAAGAATTGAATAGTGCCAATATTGAGTATTACAACCTTCTATGATTAGGCACAAAAATAACGAGGTAGTAAGAAATACAGTAATTAACCGTACTTTAAACGTTTTTAATAATCTGTAGGACCTCCTAAAGCATTAGCAACAGCTCGACAACGGCGTGGCATACTTAGTATGAGATTGTCAATCATCGTCTGTGGAATATGGCTCCATACACTGCGAAGGTGTAAAAAAAGTTGTTCTTCAGTGTTCAGATTTTCCAAAGAATCACTGAAAGCTCTTCTCCCAAGCAAATCCCAGGCATGCTCTATGGGATTGAGGTCGGCAGACTGAGCAGGCCATTCCAACGTCGTAATATTGTGCTCGCTTAACGCATTGACCACTACCCTCGCGGTGTGTGACCGTGCATTATCTTGCATGAACATAAAATCTTGACCGAACTGCTGTCGATGAGGGATTACCATGGGGTGTATAACCTCCTGAATGTATTGGTTTGCATTCAAATTGCCCCGTATCCAAACGAGGTCGGTCCTTCCACCAAGGCGAATTCCAGCCCATACCATGATTGTTCCACCTTGGTAAGGATGAACTTCTTGCGGATTCTGGAGACGACTCCCACGTCCAGGAACTCGCCATATACGCACTCTTCTCGAATCAGGATGAAAACCGAAGCGAGATTCGTCGGAAAATAGAACCCGTGCCCATTGATGGTCGGTCCACTGTAAATGTGCGTTAGCCCATAATAAGCGACGACCTCGATTTCCACGTCGAAGAGCTGGAACCCTAAGCGGTCTGCGAGCATGAAGATTGGCTTCGTGTAGTCTTCTCCTGACAGTTTGATCGCTAATAGCCACTTGATGCTGAGACTGGAGGCTTGCGACCAACTGACGAGCAGTAATCGTGGGTTGCCGCCTTGCGGAATTTTGCAAGAAACGATCTTGTGGCGGGGTTGTAACCCTATTTCGTCCCCTGTGACGGTCGGCAACATCCCCTGTAGACCTGTAGCGTGCCCATAATCTGCAAATTACGCTTGGTTGGGTGTTGACAGCATCCGCTACGTCGCGTTGAGTTCGTCCAGCTTGCAGCATACCAACAGCTCTTAACATCTCTTCGCGACTTAAATGACGACGTGACATGATGACTACAGTCACAAAAATGCACAAACCATACGTAAAAGACGTATTATTGATAATAAACGTTATTTATAATCAAAGAAAATAATTTTTATTTTGCCTCAGAGAAACTGCACAATCAAACACTTAAAAGTTTTCCCTCCATATTCGAAAATCATTACTTATTTAAATTTATTTTTAAATTTCGAACAACTCTATAATCTACTTTATTCTATTTTTATTTATTTGCTGCCAGTTATTTGCAAAACAAGATTTATACGAAAAAAAAAATTGGGGTCATCTTGTTCCCTAGACTTTGTTGAGGTGTTTAGTTTCTTTTTTCAAATGTACAAAAGGCTTTTAGGGTTACCATTGCATCACTTTAAGCTTGTCTAGTTCAAAACATAGAAAGTCGGAACAAAGACTCGAGTGACTAACTTGATAAAGGTACATTCGAATCATTTGTAAGTGGATAATAGGCAGTAATTACTTATCATCCCCGTTCGCCATTTGCCAAGAACATTGCCCAATATAAATTTAGTTCTTTGGCAATTTTTTTAATCGCTGCCGTTCTTAATAAGTAGGTAATAATTGTCCACACTAGCAAAGTGTAGGAAAATGACATGTTGACGTAAATTGAGATGATTTTTCCAGTAAACTACTTTACTGAGACAAAATTCATCCATCATCAATAAATATAACGTAATAAAAATAAAAACTTCAGCTACTGGCAAAACTGTCCCCTTTGACTTTGCTATCCAAAAAAAAGAAAAACAATCAAAAATATTAAAAATAGAATTCGTGGGTGTTTTAAATAGCGAAGGCAACCACGGTTGTTTTGTGACAATTATATTAATTCGGTTAAATTAGCTTCGGCAATGTAATAACGATAACGTTTCCACAGAGTATAGTAAACATAAAACGTTTCTAAATTGTAAATATCTGACCAGCGAATAATATCCATAACAACATAATAGTGTTGTGACTTGTGCCGGAACTAGTTTAGTACCCAGTTATCGTTTGTTTTACCCTACCATTTGCATTTTTATGTTGTTAGTTTATAAATTTGATTGCCACTTTCTTTTTATCATACGTCGTTTTCAACTTTATAATGATTTCCTTATATTTATATACCTAAATAGTGCCGTTGTGATTGTGGGTGTGTAACGGGTCTCTAAAGCAACGCTGTCCTTTAATAGACACCATAATCTTTATGTATCAAATCGTAGATCAAATCCCTCTTCCCCCTTTTGCTAATTATCTTCTGTAATGACTCGTACAAATCACCTATACTGATACTTAATTTTAATATTAAACAATGTAAGTAAGGCTTATTACGTGGAATTGAAAATCATAGTTGGTGAAATGTGGGTGTTTAATAAACCTCTGCCTACCCCTTCAGCGATTACGGGCGTGAGCATATTTATGTAGTAAGTACTCATAATTTTCGCTGAAGATACAGGAAACTATAATTTTTGTATGAAGACTGAATACCTAGTTTAGGTACCTACTGTTATTTCTCTATTTTTCACATTGTATGTACCATTTTGGCGTGGTAACTACCTACATAACTATTATGTATTATTATGGTTAGCTAACGATGGTATCTCAAAATTTGAGTATGTAGGTGTAATCCTAAAAATGTCTATGTAGGTCACCTCTCATAATACACAACTTGGATACTGTCAACATTATCAGGAAGCAAGACATTCAGTTTTAAACAATAACTATAAAATTGGTACGTTTTTTTTCCCACCACTAACAATAAAAATTAGTATTACGGAAATTATTACCTACAAAAATCGTTTCCACAGTTAGGTAACTTCCTACGATAAGTCTCGTGTTGTACAACACTAGCACAGTTTGCATGCCAAACGGTTGAAGTGCGTTGAAAGGTGAGAAATAAAATAATGTATCCATTTTTTTATTATTTAAATTAACACGTTGCCTGCCATACGAGTATACTCGTAGTAATTTTTTTTGTATACGTATTGCCACCATACAAAATGATAGGTACGAGTATACTCGTAGTTGGCAGTGGAACCCAGTTCGAACTACGAGTATAGTCGTAGTATGGCAATGAGATAGGATTCTTATTAGCTATTGCCAATCTACGAGTATAGTCGTAGATGATTTGGCGCGAAAATTGTTTGCTCCCCTGCACTGTCTATCGGGAACCGCGGCCGCCACGCGATTACGCTACAACCCGGCGCTCGCGGGGCTTCGTATACGATCGTAGCGATCCACATTTTTGAAATTCACATTCATAACGTCTGCATCATCTACAACTAACAAGCCAACCTTCCTCTGGAAAAGAAATTAGATGCACTTTCATTCAAAGACGAAGTTGTAAAATATCTTTTAGGCAAGAAATTCACGAATCAGTCATCGTGAGCAGAAAAAGCAAGAATTTCGTTACTTGGAGCGTTTACCACCTCTCTCCACTCAAAAAAAAACAAAGACCGAGGAATCGTGTCTGCACCAAAGAAAAAAAACGCAAAGAAACTGTTTATTATTGTCTGATATGTCCTGAAAAACCTGCCTCATGCGTTGAAAATTGTCTTAAAATGTATCACTCCTTCATGACTTCACAGTAAAATACTGATTTTTTTTTATATGAAACTTATTTTTCTGATTTAAATAATTTTATACTTCAAATGCCAAAGAATTTAACCGCGCCCTCCTTCCACGGCCACTGTTTAAATATTCGTCAAAAATTACATACAATCTACTACGAGAACACTCGTAGTTGGCGGTGCAGCCCAGATCATATACTACGAGTATACTCGTAGGTTGGCAGGCAACGTGTTAATAAAATAAAATAAAGTTACACATGTGAACATGTGAACATGTGAAGAGTAAAGAACCGGTCTACCTTTACCAATATTCTGTGGTTCAGAGAATCTGTCGAATCGAAATTTTTGAGCTGCCGTCGTCGTGATGTAGGGTCCGAGCATAGGTTTCGCTCTTTGGGAAGGCTTACTACGTCCTCTTATTACATGGTAATACCATACCATGTCATATACCTACTAGGTACACAACAATATACTGCACACTTCGGGTACAGTAACAAAAAAATTAAAAAAGTGAATATGGATGTAATTATTCCGAAACAAAATTACGTGGTACGTAATTATTAAAAAGCTGTTATTACCTACAAACATTTCTACTTTATTCATTTATATGTAAGTAGCTATAGCTTTAACATAACTTATTAAGCTGTTATTTCCTTTGAGACCACAAATTACGACTTAGCAAGAAACATTTCTAATGTTGTGTTCCGAAGAGAAATCCTAAATACCAGTTTTCTTATAGAGCGGTCGTAGTACCATTTGTTATTTAAAAACTATTATCGTAAAATATTCTTATTTTCTAATCATAGAGTACCCACGTGCTAATACATATTTTCTAATTTAAAAAAGATCTTTGAGGTCTATGCCCAGCTAAAATACAAGTCAGTACACATGTTAAGTGACGGATGAGCTCCTGGCGCAAGCGCAGGGTTGTAGATTTAGAGGCCCCTCGTCGCTAACGTAAACGCTTAGAGAAGTTTAGTGGAATCAAGAGAAAGATTAGGCGAGTGCAACCCGGAATCTTGCAGACCGCCTTGCCGACCTTGGATATGCTTTGACTGAATTTATCTTTAATAATACAAGAAACTCCATAAACACAAAAAATGAACGATACCTTTATGAATAAATCGATGTACAAAAAATCAAAACATTCTAAAAAGATTAACTTTCACTCGGGCGTCACTTTCGATTTGATTCTATAGCGTGCTAAAAATTAAAAAAGTTATTGCATCGTTGGATTTTAGAAAAAAAAATGTGATGACACCGACCCATTGGTTCAACTTCGACGAGTGTCAATCGAAAAGTTGGATTTATGGTCACTTCATTAGAAATGAAATAAAAATAATAAGTGATGATCATTTTCACTCTTAATTCAACAACTGTTTTCTTTTTTATTACAACCTTGAGTAATTTAGCGCTTTTATAAAAAGAAATTGGAAACCGAATTTATCGCATTTCTTTTGTTTATTTTTCTCAATTGCCTTCCTATAATTTTAATCTCTACTCATCATAGCGGTAACCGCAGTTAATTTACCTCTACCTTCACCTTCGAGGATTTATATATATTGTTCTTCTGTCGAATCGACGGCATTTTTAAATTGTCATCGTGGTTTAGTAATTTGTTTCACGATGATATAAAAAGTCCCTGATCTGTCTGTAGTAATATAAATACAGATGACGTTAATATAAAGTGTGTATATATCACTAAAACCTAAGGCAAACACTTTCACTGTTAGATAGTTTATTTCTTGTAGGACCAGCAGAACCGGTACCTTCAGAGACGCAGAGACTTTCGCTACTATTAAGTTTATTTACTAACAATTTATTCACAGTTTCGTAGACTCTTGAATTGTTCGCGACCATTTTGAATTGTGGGTAGTTTCACCTTTGTTTAGAACTCAATCAATCAATCAATTTACCCTATTGTGGTCCACTACTGGACACAGGCCTCTTCCAATGTTGGGAGGCTTGTTAAGTAAATAAACGATTGTCATGATGTTTTATTTCGAGTTTTCCTCCTTTCGCTGTAATATCGTTTAGAACTATTAATTTCCAATCTTTAGAGATATAGTTACGCCAGAACCGTTGTCTTCCGGTCCGGCGGTTCGCTGATATGGTTGTCTTGAACCCCAAAGATCTCAATTTCCTCATAAAACTTCAGGAAGTTACATATGCCCGGAGGCGACCCGGGCGTCGAGATCGCTCAACGACCTCCGCCCTCCATGAGCGCGGGCGTGGGGATGTCATTTGCATATAGCAAAACCAATCGGGATTAGGGCTTTGAAATCAAAAAAGCACCATCAAAAACATTTCCAAACAAATAAAAAAGATGACTACAATGCGTTCGTTTGAAATAAATATAAATCCTGATCAGAAATTAAGTATAGGTACCTATACTTATATATCACTTGCCATGTTCATGGAAAAATGATGTTAATTTTGGTAGTGGTTAGTGGTAGGTGGTGTAGTTTTTAATAAATATTGTGTTTTGATTTTTTCATATAAGTTTTGTATCAAAATATTGACGTAAATCGGGTCACCTGTCAACTCCCTTGATTCAAAGTAACGGCCCGTTGCAATTTCGAACGGGAACTCATATTTTACCTCTGCAATTTATTTTTCATGAACATTGTAAACTGCGTACTAAAGAAGCCAGCTAACTGTTTTGTCGATATTATTTTTTCTCACCGTTTTCTTCGCTAAATGACTGATTAATTATTCGCATTTCAATTAGACATACGTGATGGCGAAGAACAGTTAGTATATTGTACATTTTGACATGATAAACAAGTTTTAATACACCTACTATTAATATACCTAATCAGTGAAGTTGCATGCAAAATCGATTAGGTATTTGAATAACGACATAATGGTAATGATGATTAAACGTTGTAATCGGTTATTAATCAGTAATCATTAAAACATGCACTTCGGGTATTAGCTTTATATTAAGTACTTTTATTTTTACCTAGTTCTAGAAAAGGCCTAATTATTTTAGACTGCTGTCAAAAAGTCTGACTATAAGGGAAACTGGGGACACTTGATCCCTATGGGAGACAAGGTACACAAATATTTTTAGAATTACTAAGCGTATTAGACTATTTTTAATGTGGTATCACTAAGGGTAATAATGTTTACTTAGTGTTACCACACTAAAAAATACTCTAATACGCTTAGTGATTCAAAAAATATTGGTGTACCTTGTCTCCCATAGGGATCCAGTGTCCCCAGTTTCCCCTACTAGTCTAACCATCGATATAATACTTATAACATTGTATAACTTAAAAAATCACGTTATCCAAACAAACTTCAAAATTACACTTGGAGTTCCTACTCTCGAGAATAACGTTGCAGTAAGTACCTAAGTACATAAATAACAAACTTCGATATCGCCAATTAGATGGAGAGGTCCGATGGAAGTCACTTCACCCGCATCACAGTGCGTGTTGAAAAAAGGTCAGAATATTATGGCTTTTGATTAATTTACGTCACACTTATATAAACGTATAAAAACACACGTGTATTACGAAAATAATACTAATGGGATAGTCTCTGCTCTATAGTCTGAACACTAGACATCCATAAAACTGTAAAAGTCAAACTAAACGAGGAATCCGGGCTCAAGCAAACTATTGTGATCAAGCCCTAAGTCAAGAGACGATAGCCTGACATAATAACCGGGAACAACACTGAGATATCGAGAAAATCATAAGTACAATAGGCACGCTAGTGTAGGTGTTGAGTATCTACCAACATTATTCATATAGAGCAGGTAAAGATATTCACATTATAACAGTCTAGTTAGCGAATCATTTAAATATTTCCTTATTACATGGTAGCTTAACGTAATGGTAAAATAAATAACATAACAATAGACAGAAAGTGCCGTTGTCTATCTCCCAAGGTGTTTTCACTTTCATATGAGATTCATTTCACGAATGCGACAAACACTCGTTAGAATACTAATCGACTTTGGTCAACCACTAGTCGCATGAGACAAGTGGCACGGCACACAGCTCTATTCCCAGTGGCCTTGGTGCGGTGTTCGGTGTTCCTTTTTCAAAAAAGGCGGGAAATTAGAATCTGGTATAGAAAGTAACTAAGGTTAAAGGGTTGTCTGTTAAAAAATCGTTAAGTTATTATATTAAAACATCATCATTCACAGTCCAGATTATACTTAAGACTTCCCGAGATACGTTCTCTCATTTTTTTAATTTGATTGAGTTCTACGACATACTAATTCGTATAACCATTATAACTACTCATAGCCCTTTAGAAGGTGATGAATCATTTATTCATAACATATTAATGTTATGTGTATCAATGTTCTGCGGTTAAATAGATACAACAACACATTTCATTAGTTGGTTATTTTGTACGCCTCTCACGCACCTGACCGTTGCGTGTTGTTGCTAAACAAACAATAATTGTTTCAGCATATTATACTTAGTATGGCAACACAGGTATTGTGTAAAACAGCTTTTTAGACAAACTTTTTGATAATATTTGTGTTCGTCCTCAAGGTATTTTAATACAAAAGAATATGTGTACTGTACGTATACAGCAGCACCTTATAGCCATAGCATTCATGAGAGACCGTTCTTCAATAGTCCTTTCCTTGACTCAGTTTAAAGCGTTTACGGAGCGACTGCCGTTTGGGTCTGATCCTCCAATGTCGAAAGAATTTCCTGCTACAGAGTCTCGTCTATTAACCAGCGGTCAGGTAGATAAAATGGTATCCAGTTTGATCCAGAAGGTCTTGGTAGAGATCCTTGTTATTCAAACAAAAAAAGAAAATTTTTTCGATTCAGTACATTCAGGGTGTAAGGGAAACGCTTCCAAAGCCAAAGACCCCTTGTAGTAGGTTCCCAGGTGTACCTACAACATATTGGTATCTAATCTTCAGTGTTAGTAAAGCTAAATGAAACAAGAATTTATTAAAAAAACGTCTACCTACTCACATTACGGCGGAATTTGTTTTGTTTCATTTAGCTTTACTGATACGATGGAGAATAAATAATGCTAAATCAACTAAGCTAAAACTTTATGACAGTAGTGTACCCGGAGTACAACCATGTACATAAATAAGGACTTCGGCGACACACACACTTAGCTTTTCAGATATTATTACGATGTTAACTAAAAGTTTCTATCAATTGCCCATGTAGCAATTGAAAAGACATGAAACGCATTGCAATATCATTAAACTTGATGCATCACTGAATATATTGGATAATAAACATATGTAATATGTCAGTACCTACCATATAGAACCACACACTATGCACCGTGCATGCAAATGACCAGTATTCAGGACTGCTTCCAAATATAAAAAGTAGGTTTATGTAACGCTTTGTTGTACGCGTTGGGCAATGTTTGCAATTGTCACTGGGTACCGATGTGGTTAAAAAATTAAATATGTCTATGGTATTATTAATGCAAGTAAGCACTTTCTCTTGTAAGTTGTTGTAATATATTGGTGGTGTGGTGTAGGGGTACTGATCGATGTTCAGAGAATAAGTAGAAAAGCAAACTTTCTGGATAGTCGTAAAATCCGGGTGGATTTTGATAAATGAAGGCAGCTGTATAAAATAAAAACATAGTAGGTAACTCTTTCTAAGAAAAATATTCAGGAGAGTCTAAAACTCTTTAGTTCGTTCGCCCGAAGAAACCAAGCAATTTGAATATTTGGCGGAAAGTGGTGCAATATTGTTGACATATTAATTAACGTAATCGTTTAAATCTATAGTTACACTTGCATCGCACATCTTTTAATTTAATTTGTGAATTTATACAATTATGGCTGCAAAAATAATCCCGCCGGACCACCAGTACCATTAGACTGTACCATTGATGGTACAAATGAATGTATGAATCAAAATTGAAGTGATATCGCGAGTCATTCGTGTTGCACTTACGAAATCATTATATCCTCTTGTAAGAAACTTCTTACTTTCTTTGAGAGGTGCGCTATGGCATTCCTTTCTATGAAAATTAGTAATATTTTGCTATTGCTATATCTAGTTGGGATTTTTATACCGTGAGTGAGCGGTGGGTTCCTCCTTCCTCCCTCAATATATTTTCTTACTCAATAGTTGGAAACCTTACCTGTCCGGTCCTATCTTTATATGTACTTATTTACAAAACATTATAGATTTTTTTTTGAAATCAAGAGCAACGGAGCACAGCCGTTTTCACAGTTTTGTTTTAACATCAGTTTTACAGTAGGTACTTTCTCGCAATTCTCACCGGGTTTTTACAAGAAATAATAGTTAGAATAAATATTTATCTATAATAACTAAACTACTTACTTATACAGTTTACTCTGTCATTAGAAAACTCTTCATCCTAACAATATTTCTTTACGTGAAACGGTGAATGTGAAATGTAAACTTGTCACCTGTACACCAAAAAGTAACTTTCAATTTTTTTACAATTCCGTCATTATTCCATTGGTTGGAACTATAACATTTTTTTCACAATAAAACATTTTAGAAATGTGTACTTATCTACTGAATGAATACCTAATCTCTAATCTCTAAAAAAATACTGAGATATTTTCTAGTTCTTTGATAAAATAACACTTCTTTTTAAATTACTTCACTGCGATAAGTAGTTAGGTACGTGTGAATATTTTTATCACGTCTTGTTTTCTTAACACGTAGCAGTTTCATGCGGTTTAAGGCATTTGAAGGCCGAGGGAATTTAGAAAGAGAAAATTATAATGACAATAGTACCTAGTGACAGTATTTTTAATTTCTGCTCTGTTCATCATATTTTTTTGTTTTGGTTTATACAGCTTCTATAGGAACGACTGCCATCTTTTTTTTATACCACTTAGGTGGCAGACAAGCACACGGTCCCACCTAAGGGAAAGTGGTTACCGTGGCCTATGTGGTCATACTTGTGCTGCCCATGTAGACGGGAGAGGAGAGGGGGGAGGCGTAAGGTTAAGAGAGTTTCTGTGCTGTCAGCGCAGAAGACCGAGCAAAGTTTCTTGGTCTTCCCACTAACAACACAAAGCCCCAGCACGAGTGTGTCGCCCCTGATGTTGCACACGTCCATAGGCCACGGTAACCACTCTCCATCAGCTCGGATATGTGCTTGTCTTGTATTCCTAAATTGTATAAGAAAAAGTATAGACAGTGGTTTCCTGTTCTAATTCTCATATATTGTACAGTACATTACAGAACATAAGTATACATTATTGAAATTTACTTGTGGCATAGAAACTAAGAGTAAAACATCTAACTGTACAGCATTTTAGACAATACTGATTTCAGTTAGTTCTCACGCAGATACAATTTTCCGTTTTAAGACATGAGAGACAGGCGATACACACATTTGTAAACAAAACAGAGATATATTCATATTTACAAAACAATAATAAATTGTAAAAGATTCTCTAGGAATAGAACACAGTCATCTAGATCTAAACTAAGCATAATGTTGAGAATTATGTGTTCTAGAATGCGGCAAAATTGGTTTTGGCTTAAAAGATATTCCACTTTGCGAACAAACCACATTTCTCGATCACAGGATAGTATCCTTAACACGAAAAATTATCAAATTCATAAAGTGAAGGTATCAAGAAAGCGGAGTATTATGATAGGCAGCCTGCCTACTGTGAACATGTGAGTGCGTGATGCCACTTTACTTACGAATTTGGTGGTTTTTCGTGTTACGGGCACTGTTTATATCCCTAAGACATCGTAACATTCACCTTCCAGTCCGATATCAATGGTGACAGTGGTATTCATCCAAAACAAAAGGTTTTTCTGCATAACGAAGTTCTGATCTGAATAAAAAGGCTGAAGGATACTCTAAAATAAATACGTGGACAATAATTTTCAGTCGATATTACTCGTCAATAGTAATAACTAACAGTTCATACTCCGTACCACCATCTAAGTAGCTGCAAGGCCACAATTAATGCGCAATTCCAGCATAACGCAAGTGCAGGAGCGCCATCGCCGTTTCTTAATTTTTACTTAATTCTGTAAACGACGATATATGGTAAAACTACCTGCGCCCGATTCGCACTCTCATTAATTTAAACGAACGCTCAAATCGCTATAATCTCACAACTTGTATCACTCCAAACAGTTTACAAAAGACCTTGTAACTTTACTTTCTCAGGAGAATAAGCGTTAGAGTTGCATCATCGATAATGGCTTACAGCTACAGTAAAACATATTTGATCCAGTAAATAACAGTTTTTGGGTCATGGCGTCTATTCGTCGACTATGGGAAGATCGAAAACAAAGGCTCGTAAAAACAATGTATTAGAGGCATATTTAACACCTTGGGTTTCTATTTTCATGGCAACGACGACGTGAAACAAAAAGAGCTATTGTAGAGCCTAACCAATATCCTGTTCCCAGTATCCTACCAGTATCCCGAGAATGTAAGACTACAGAAAAGAAAACTCTTTAATTGTATGGGTAGGCCCCTCGCAGGCCTCCATGGTCCAAGAACCTTGAGGGCTGAAGCTTAAGCCAAACTCACCTTCAAGTACCGACTTAAAGGTGAGCTTGTCTTCTGTTGGTTGGCACTCTTTCGCGCAAAACCGGGTGAGCGGGTGGGTGAAATCTAGAAGAGGTTCAGGCTGATCCGAATGTTCCCATTAAACTCCACCAGGATATTGGCTTATTATGTAGGGTTTACGCGGGTGACTAGCCATGTGATTTTAGCTAAATCAATGACAAGCTATGAATGAAAAAATCTACTGTCTAAAATGGTACTTCGGTCAAAATTCGGGAAGGCAGCTTGGTCAGCTGATGCAAATGACTTTTGACGGGAAATTCCATTTTATATGTGATCAAAAATGATGGGGTTTTAGACATAACGGCTGAGAAAAGGCGCACAAATGTAGGAAAATGGCATACTGCATAGGTATTGGTGTTAAATCTCCTTAGATTAATTTTCTGGTAGTTTCTCCACTACTTTACTGAGGCAACTAATTATCTACCATTGTCATCATCATCATCATCAACAACAATTATTACAACTAGATTTATCATCATCATCTTCATTCCAGCCTTAGGACTTCCACTGCTGAAGATAGGCCTCCCCTAACTAGATTATACCCATGGAGAATTGAAGTAAGTTCTGTCCTCCGTAATTATAGTCAATTACCTTATAGTGAACGAAGTTATACGGCGTGAGATATCTATTGCTTAGCAAAATGACAGCGTCTAGTCAGTCATGTTCTATGTAAATCCAACATTTCGAAAACCATGTTATCATTGGTAATGAGAATCTGACGATCGCACGATCTGTGTAACGTGGATTCTCTGCAATTCAATGTCACGAGTACGAATCTCGTAACGGTTTAAATGCATGAGTACCTTTAGGTATTGTCACGACCAAGGCACGTAAAATGTCAACTTAATGTTTTGTACGTGTGTGTGTGTAACGTAAACATTGATATGAGCCAAAGCTGTTGGAAATTTAAAAACAAACAATTTTTTTTTTAATTTTTCTTGTTGTACTTTTTTTTTACATAGGTTAGCTAAGAGCAGTGATGCGTTTAACAAAATAACTCTTGTTCTATTCGTAGCGTCTATCAATTATTTTGTGATGTGATTATTATAACGAAAATAAAATTGAACTTCCTTTTTAAAAACAACGGTGCACGTAGGTAAATATACATAACTTTTATATTAATTTTTTGTATACTTCCGATGATTCATATTACAATAAAACTATTTACCATAAAATGGACTGTTATGTCATTAGCGTTTTAAATGTCATTAACCCGCAACATATTATGCATCGTAGATTTCTAAACGAAACATTGACCATCATTTTGAGAGTGTCGAATACCGCGAATATATTATTCTGTATCAGGCAGGCGTGTTTGGGTTTGTTATTCAAATTCTTGCTACCTAAACGAGAATGTAGGTTTCTATGTTAGTATTTCTACACAAACATAGTTGGAATTTATAAATAAGTACAATGTTCTATTAATAGGCTCATAAAATATGAACATCTTTCCCAGGAACGATAAAAATCTGTTACTGGGATAAAATATAACCAATATAAATACCTGGGTTATACCTACCTGTCTCCATACTTTAGTATATCTCTGTGCCAAATTTCATGTAACAGGCTATAAGTTCCGTAAAGATTAGGACCGAGAATAGATCCTTGAGGTACGCCTATTGTGACAGGCGTACCAGACCAGATTACTTTATGTGACATTACATGTCGAACGCTTCTGTTAAGATATGCAGCAAGTGGATTAAACACTGAGTCTCTGGTATCGTAATAGCTAATAAGTAATGTTTTAGTTTGCGTAAAAATATATAATGTACAATTTAATTAACTTTCGCCCGCATATTCCTCAATAGTGTTAGCAATAATATTCATATTATCCATCATTCACACTATTCTTTCTTTAGTTTTTAACTATTTCTGTAGTATTATGTAATATTTTTTTACAAAGGTTTTATGCAAGTTTTTATCATTTATTAAAGGAATTTGCATAATAATATAAATTGCACTATGAAAATGGCGCTAGATAATTTGTCTATTACCATACAATACACAAGTTAAGATTATAAATATAATTGCCCATTTAAAAACAAATATTCCATTTGTGGTTAAAATACGGTAAATAATATACTAATTTAAATAGAGAGTATTTTTTTAAATACATGTTAAAATTGTAGGGTCTAAATACTTATAAATAAGATAAATGTATTTCATTTGTATTGTTTTTATTATTACTTCACCTCGCCCGATCGTAAGCTGAAGGGGAGGTCTCAGGAAAGAGGGTCACCAGTTCAAAATTTACCTACCGCGGATGTCATAACTTTTTTTTTCTTAAAGAACATTAGCAACCGAAGTTACTAATATTCCCTTTAACCCCTCCAGCTAAGCTTGTGTTAGGAGTGGGTTCACGTCGGTAGTGTAATGGCCAGGATTCGAACCCGGGACCTCTCGATCGTAAGGCTGACACCTTAACCACTAAGCTAACGCCGCTTCACTGATATGTTTTCTATACCTACACTCCTTGATCGGTGCATAATCTGTGGTAAGTACTAGATAGGTATTCGCACTTGTGTGAAAATAGCGCGAATCGCCTTTTTCCGCATGACCGTTTTTGAACCAAACAATCAATTTATTATTATTACTATTAAAGGTAGGTACCCAACGAAGATGTTACGTGAAATAAAGGTGTTTGTCGTAACATAATCCATAGGCAAAATAATTGAGCTCAATGGGACGTGACGTAACGGTCCGTAAACAACCAATTTCTAATTATCTATGGATAGCGAAAGTGTTCCAATATTTATTGTAAACCATCTGTGATGTAATATTACATAACAATAAAATTCTAGTGCAATTACAATTGAGTGTGGCTAAAGGTCTAATCAATAATTTGTCAAATACAAAGTAAAAGTTCAACCATTTTCACATCTTCGGTCTTCCCGTTTCCATTAAGAATCGAGATAATAATATAATAATACACATGTACATATGCTCACGCCTATTTCCCTTCTGGGGTAGGCCGAGGTGAATTAACACCCACATTTCACCAACCATTGTATTCGGTCCCAAGTAATAGTGGGTGTGCCTATTGCCGTATTCCTATTGATGACTCGAGCCACGCACTGTCTGATGTTAAACAACCCTATCCCTTAGACGCTTTGTACGAAATCACACGGGACGAGATTGGGGGCGCCCTATTCTACTCCACCGCCTCTTTATTGCATATACACAACTGATATGTACCGTTTGCACTATTGAAAAATATACAAGTTTTTCATCCGAATATAGAGTATCACGGGTAGAGTGGGCGTGGTACTGGTCAATGGTGCAAATGAAACCACACCAATATTTTTCTCATTAAGTAATACATTTGAGTTTAGAAATTTCTACAATAAAAAGCATAATACATCTGCGTTATCCTATACTTTAATACAATAAAATTGAATAGCACATAACACAACCTTATCATTGTTCCAGGTACTTTGGTGTATATCGGTATTGGCAGCAATATTTCAATCTGTGAGCGGTCACGGCAGACTCATCGAACCACCCTCTCGCGCCTCAGCCTGGCGGTACGGCTTCGACACCCCTCACAACTACAATGACCATGAACTGTATTGCGGAGGCTTCTCACGCCAATGGCAGAGGAACGAGGGAAAATGTGGTGTCTGTGGAGATCCTTGGGACGCACCTCGACCTAGGGCCCACGAACTCGGCGGTAGATTTGGCAAGGGTGTCATTGTAAGAAAATACGCCCCTCAAGATACCATCGATATAAAAGTGGAATTAACAGCCAATCATTTTGGGTTCTTCGAGTTTCGAGTCTGTGGGGAACCGAAAAATACGACTCAGGATTGTCTTGATAAGTATGTACTCGAGCTGGATAATAGAGGCTCGACTAAGTACTATCCGAAAGACGGTAACAAGATTTATGAGATGAAGTATAAATTACCAGTAGGTTTGAATTGTAGTCATTGTGTGCTTCAGTGGAGATATATCGCGGGTAACAATTGGGGTGCTTGTGGAAATGGAACTGAGGCAGTAGGCTGTGGTCCACAAGAGGAGTTTAGAGCGTGCGCGGATATAGCTATCGGAGCTCGCTTCGCAACTACCACAAGACGGCCTATACCTTCATATGTGCCACCAAGCAGAAGACCAACAGTACCAACGCCCGAAGAGTCTACTGGAAGCTCTTGGTACGGCGTTGTGGTGGCGATCGTCACGCTGCTTGTTGCTATCGGAGTTCTAGCTGGCATTTACTTGTATTATTACAGAGGTGGTATGAGGATTAAGAATCTCTTGAAATCGAAAGTTCCACCACCGGCGCCCGTTGCTCCGCCAAGGCACAAGAGGGCATCCCTTTCTAGAGAAATCCCACCGGAGTTAATGCCACCTAAAATTGGGTATATCACTGATTCGGGTTTCGAAACTGTTGACTTAAGAGCTAAATGAGAGTTGAGGCTGTAGTATAAACTAAAGAACGTACACTGCCGATACTTATAGTGATAAATAAATGTCATGTGTGAGTGTGTGAATTATGTATAAATGAGGTAAAATGGCGGTTCCCAAACCGATTGTTTAATTTAATTTTAATTTAGATTAAATCGACGATTGTAAATTATAGAAATATATTTATGTTAAATTAAATGTTACAATTCAGGTTGGCGTATTTATTTACCTTCATTAAATATTTTAGCACTCGTCCCAAAGGGAGAGGCATAGTTGTAAATTCGGACCACTGGACCACAGAAAATGGTTAGCGAAGTACGAGTAGCACTCATCCGAAAGGGAGAGGCATAGTTGTAAATTCAGACCGCTGGACTACAGAAAGTGGTTAGCGAAGTACGAATAGCACTCATCCCAAAGGGAGAGGCATACTTGTAAATTCGGACCGCTGGACTACAGAAAATGGTTAGCGAAGTACCAGTAGCACTCATCCGAAAGGGAGAGGCATAGTTGTAAATGCAGACCACTGGACTACAGAAAATGGTTAGCGAAGTACGAGTGTACGTGGGTACTTCGCTAACCATTTTCAGTTCCACGTTACAGGAGATGCAACTACAAATAAGAAACTTATTTTACAAAAAGCTAATGACATATTGCCCGATCAATTATCTAACTAGGGACCTGTACATCATTCACGTTTCATGTCTCTGGTGCATTGTTCTTCTAAATAAGTAATTAATAGCAATATCAGAGAGCCAGTCTAGACAGAATCCAAAGCTTGCACTTATACACCCAGGGTCTACTCTCCTTTCCAAGACCATCCCATTTTAATGCTGTTTATGCTCCAACTTTCTTGGATACTCAATTTAAATTCCTCTCTAAGTGAATAATTACATGGGATGATTGAGTTCTGTTTATTTGTACACATTTCTATAATACCTAGATGCGTATGCGCAACATCGAACATTGAACTCCACCGTCATAGACAAAAATAAAAGATGCTGTTATATGAGTCAAACTACCAGTGATAAACATATATAAATGCTGCAAAACTACCATACCAACCAACAACCAACCAACATTCAGAGGACATAAATATTTAAAAAATATTTTAGATAAATACTTTGATGTCATGTTTGTTCTTGGCAACATCAATCACAAAATGTCACTTTTAAACTTGTCAGTTGTCAAAAATCATTGAATTGACCACAGACAAAAGTCGCAAAACAAACGTGCTGTGAAAAAGCCTAAAAAGTACCGAAAGATAAGTTATTTCGCGAATAAAACTATATAAATGAAAAATGGCTGTGCGACCACAGCACATGCACGATGGTGGTATAGTGGAGCGCCGGTTGAGACCAATTTACGGTACTATCATTAGTTGAAGTGCAATTCTATTTTTCATTCATACTCCCCAGCAGAGGTATTGTTTTACAGGAAAAATATGTATATTTATGATTCTTTCAGACTGGTTGGATAATGGGAACAATAAAAAGGCTCTCCAGGAAGCTGAGAAAGTGCTTAAAAAGAGTCCTTCACTCCAGGCAGCCCGTGCTTTAAAGGCACTAGCTCTTTTTAGGTTAGGTAAGGGTTCGGAGGCGCACGTAGTACTGGATGCTCTGGCCGAAGAGAAACCAAGCGATGATACTACGCTGCAGGCAATGACGATCTCGTACCGAGAATCCCAACAGTGTAAGTATTTTAATGAAATCAAAAGTATTAAAATACTATTTTCTAAGCTACTAAGTCCAACCAAACTGTTTGGTTGATTGTAATTTAGTAGTCTCTCATTAAAGACTCCTCCCGCAGTGCATAAAGTTTGCACCCTGTATGAGGCGGCAGTGAAAGCAGAACCAACCAGTGAAGAGCTTCACTCACATCTGTTTATGTCATATGTGAGGATCGGAGATTATCGGTCACAGCAGAGAGCTGCTATGGCACTGTACAAGTTTGCTCCTAAAAATCCTTATTACTTCTGGGCAGTTATGAGTATAGTTTTGCAGGTAACTTTTTTTTTAATTTTCATTTCTAATGTTTTGTATTTATCATTTGTGGCTATGCATGATCAACTGATATGGATAATTGTGCAATGCATTTCTCTAGCAAGTTTGTCTAAGTTAAGATTTAATACCAGGTAATAAATTAATTATCACACATATGAATCCATTCAGTATTTAATTCTAATCAAAATAACTTTAATGCATGCTACTAATATTTCTCTTTATTAATAAAAAAATATATTAAAGTGTTTATTAAAGAGTAAAGTATTCTATTCTAGTAATGTAAATATTCTAGTCAAGAATATTCTAGTCAGTAAAAAGAAAAAAAATACCTCAGTTTGTCTATTTACCTGCTTTATAAATAAACTAATTATGGCATCTAACTATAATATACTCCATGATTAAAGGCTTCTACACAACTATTTTAAGGCTATGATTATAACTAAACTATTTTCTGTATCTTTTTTTGTGTAGATAATATCTATCCACTAACCCGTTTGCTTTCTTTGCACACTTTATGAAAAAACCTAGTCATGATCACATAATTTTTTTTTCTTGTACTTAAGGTTAATGTGAAGTAACAAAAATTAACCATTGACAATATCGTATTGGTTTTTTTCTGAAAACTCATAGCAATAGAAAAACAAACTACAAAACTGTATAAAATATATGCATTTTCTACCTTGTACCTGTTTGAATTTTTTTTTCATAAATTGAATAATTTGTGTAGTATACAAAAATATATATCCAACCTTTATACTAGGGTAATTAATGTTAACAGGCCAAAACATCGGAAGACAACACAAAACGTGGCATCCTCCTCGCCCTAGCTCAAAGAATGGTTGATAATTTTATAACTGATAACAAAATGGAGGCCGAACAAGAAGCCCGTCTCTACATAATGATTTTAGAACTACAGGAGAAATGGGAAGATATCCTGAAATTTATTGAGAGTCCATTATACTCTCAACTAGTACCGGGTTCAACCGCACAAGCTTGCATTCCATACTTCAAAAAGCTTGGTCTTTGGAAACGTTTAAACCTTATCTGTAAAGAACTTCTATGGGAGAATATTGACCGTTGGGATTATTATTTACCATACTTTGATTCTGTGTTCCACTTGATGAAGGAAACTGAAGAAGATCCAGAAAGTACCGTTGATAATACTGCAGAAAAGTGCCATGAATTTATTTGTCAATTAGTAGAGAGTATGTCTTCTAGAAGGACGTTGCGAGGACCATATTTAGCACGGTTGGAATTGTGGAAACGGTTAGCTGTCGATGGGGATCCTACTTCTCTACTCGGTAGTGGTTTGGCATTGTGTGTGCAGTATTTAAGAGTGTTCGCAAATAAATCTTGTGCTGTGCCAGATTTACGTCCCTACCTACCAATGATACCGCAAAAGGAGAGAGAAGAAAATTGCAGAGATTTTTTGACATGTCTCGGTTTTGATGAGAATAGTGAACCTGATTCGGTAAGTTTATTTTTTTATGAAAATAAAATGTAATGAATATAATGATAATGATCCAGAAAATTGTAGGCGATAAGTGGAACCACCGATCGCCTTAGCAGAAGCAAACTGGGGGAGTGGTGTGTGTGGTGAGTGCCAATAGATGTTCATCTACTGTATTGGGACTCCTTTTTCCGCACCTAGCCTCCGTTTTTGGGCCATTTTGCGTGCAGGGTTACTGGCTAGAGCAGCCAGCCCAGCTTCGCCCAGAAATGCAGAAGCTTACTGGGGGCTTCACAAGTTTCCGGAGGGACCTCACTGTGCCGAGGATTTGTGATCGTTTGGGGGGCTACTGCCTCGCATTCCAGTATAACGTGGACGGCCGTTTCCTCCTCAAAATAGATGTTCGTATGACAACCAGGATGTTTTAACTTGCTCTCCAAGGCATGGTAAATAGTTTTATTACATGTTCAGCCAAACAATGCCCTGAGTGGGAATTGATCCATAACACAGAGGCTATTATTAATATTTTTTACACCAAATGGAAGTTTATTGAAACTTCAGAGAGCTGTTATTTATATCCTAGTACCATAGTTCTACAGAACAGTTACACAAATGTTAAGTCGGACCTGGCACTGAGCCACAAAAATAAAATACTGGGTCACAGTATTGTCTTCAATCAATCGTATTATATCATACTCATCCATGATAAAGGAACATATAATGTGGTAGTCGTGCATTCAATTGCAACGCAGCAGTTTTCTCATGAATATATCTATTTGCCTTGGTGTGTATTCTTCCGTCCCTAGGTGCTTCCGTCCCTGTTGTCATACAAACATCTATGAGACTCGTTAGTTGGAGCCCCAAAATGTCTGACAATTGATCTCACTGCAATATTTCGATCGCACTTGGATTGGGAAAGTACTGTCAGGTAGCAGCCACTTTAGGAAACATATTGAAATTCAGTCGCGTCACAGTTTGACTAAATAAAATGAAGGACGCAAGGAGAATGATGATGTTTGGGCCAGAAACTACGAATGAATGACAGAACATGTTGAAACTTGTAACGTATTATATTATGTATAAGATACCACCTGTACCCACACATGTTTCCACAAATAAATTATCTTTATCTTTATCTTTATGAAGTATCTATATAAATATAACTTCTATACAGTTCTGCTGAAATCTTGGAGTAACTGAAACCAGCCATGTTTTGTTTCATTTTCACTATCCATCGCCGAATACTTGCATGCGATTGTAAGCGTGGTTGGTGTTATACAATAATAAGATAGCTTGTTAATTTTTTATTCAATAACTTCAATCAAAGTTCAATGAATAGAAAAATAATAACTGAATTGTTATTATTTTACCGCATTTACCCATTTTGCACGCTGGACTTCATTTGTTGGGAATCTGTGACATTCAAATTATAAATTTAATTTCTACGCCTAATATCATCATTTTTTGAACCGAATTACACTTCTGTATATCATTATTTATAGGCCAGGCAATAAAGTTTGTAAAATCGTAGGTTATTCGAAGGTATTACCACACTTAAAAAAAGAGATATCCAATCACAAATCCTTTCTTCTTTTTCTTCGTTTAGACCGAGGACATCCAGCGCCACGTCTCGTGCCTAACCGCGTGGCGTTTAGTCGCCGTGCCCTTACCGGCCGACGAAGCGTTGTCACTGGCGACCAAATTGAGAGACCATTATCTACGATGTTTGAAGCAGGGACTTGTCACGGCGACTATTACAGAATTCTGTGCGGCCGACGCATACGGAATATTAGCTGCACATCATTATTTTTATGCGGGTAAGTTTCTGTTACTGTAGATACCCTATAACTATCCCTCTTTACCGTGCAGAAAACGAATGCTTTTATATATAGTTACTAGCAAACCCAGCGAACTCCGTTTCGCCACCAGATGTGAAAAATGAAATGCCCGCTATTCTCTTGAAAATTTTCCTGAATTTTCTTTGCTATAAACCTCACGATGCCCGAGACCTTTCCAAGAATGCAAAACCGTGGAAATCGGTTCGTGCGTTCTGGAGTTATAGCGTCAGGAAGGAAAACCCGACTTATTTTTATATATATAGTTATAGTTACAAAATAATCAAAACTTTCCTTTCTACCCCACGGAGCTGGGTGGCGGAGTCAGGTTATTTTTTTGGCAGATGAAAGAACAAATATTTATCACATAAATACGACCAACATAAACAGGATATCTCGTTCTTGAAACTCAGGAAAAACTATTCCTGGTGTAATATTTCTAAATTACAATTAAGCAAGCACATTTTTCCTACTCCCAGCTGTACAGCAACAAAGTTCGGCGCCCATCATCGAAGCTCTCTGCCTCTTAGAGCTCGTCCTGCACCACTCGCCTGCCAACTTCCACGCGAAACTGCTACTTGTTAAGCTGTACCACTTACTGGGTAAGTATCACAAACCTGCACGATTAATATTATTTCATATACGAATATTTCATAAAAAAACGTCACTGCAGAAATAGAACAAGCGGCGCCATCTTGCGAGTTCATGTTTATTAAATAATTTTGTGTTTCATTCAGCTTCACTAACACGATGGAGAGTGAATAACACAAGTTAAACCATATAAGAAATTGTTTTGCCGTAAAAAAAATTCATACCAATATGTGTACCTATTTATCGTGGGTTTATAAGTGCCCGGTTAATGGCAATAGGCTCGCCACCTATAACATTGGGACCTAAAACATAAACTGGCGAAATGTTGGTGCTAGCATCTCTGCCTACCCCTTTGGGGATAGGCGTGAGTTTATATTATGTTATGTTATGAACTTGTTTGTGATCACAAAATATGGAACTTGAATAACGGCATCACGAAATCACTTTACCACGAATCACTACATCACGTAATCACTGCACTACGAAACAAATCCACCACGACCCTACATGACAAAATAAGTTCACGATTAATTAAGTACACGAAATTACTCCAACCACGAATTACTAGGTCACTTCCCCACCAATCACCAAATCTCTCCCCCATTTTTATAAAAAGGATGCATAAACTTGTATCCATTTTAACAGCGGTAGTTTTTAACCGCCGCTGTCGTCCGACCGTAGCGTGTATTGATCGTGCGATGGTTGTTGACCAGGCAACGCGCTGGCGGCGGACAGCGTGTACGTGCGACTGGAGGTGAAACACGTGCAGCTGCTGTCGCTGGGCTGGCTGCACGGCGCGCGCCTCGTGCCGGCCTGCGCTGCGCCGCGAGCGCTGCAGCTGCTGGCCGACACGCGCGCCTTCCACACGCATCACTCAAAGGATGTACGTATTCTCACCAACACTCTAGACCCTTTCAGCATAGAGTGCTGCAACTGTTGGTCAATATGCGCCTTCCTCACGCGCCAAGGATGTACGTAATTCTCACACTTATGTCTGCCCCATACAAGCTCTAGCAGTAGTGACTTGGGTGGCTGGAGCGTTGCAGCTGCTGGCTGACACGCGCACCTTCCATACGTATTATGCCAAAAATGTGCGTAACGCTTGGACCAGGGTTAGGTAGGTTGAGGTTCCTGAACAGGCCTCATGAAAGATGCAGCTATAGTGCAGAAATTCCCTCGGCTAATCCTTTCCGGAATCGGTGGGAAACGAACGTCATCTTTGGGTTGCCGTAGGTGAGATAACCGGAAACATTATCTCTCGCACCCTGGTCAACCCAGGGATATCTTTGGTCCTTCAATGTATCTTTTCATCTTTTTTATTTTTCCGTGCGCAAAATTCCCAAGGATACTAATCCCACCGAAACCGGTGAGAAAGCTAATTTCGAACTCGAACCGACTAAAACGTAAGCCTTCTTTGGGTCTTTGATTGCCGGAGGTGAGATTATACAAGACATATCTCACGCACTTCGGTAGACCTGGGGACATTTCTTATAGATGACCCCCTTCCCCTAAAGTGGGAACCATGGTGTTCCCATCTAGCCTCTGGATAGAGGCAGGCGCATAAGCTCAGCCTGCTTCTGCTACATTCGTTTCATAGTACCACTCGCCCGAAACTGTGGTTAGACTCATCAGATATACGTTTCAAATTAAACTACAGACAGACCGACAAAACCTACAGTTTGACATTAAAGTTTTTGTATAATAGATATTAGCGCGTTTGAGAGTTGACCAGCGCCACCTACCGACCAGTGTTACAAGTAAAACGAACCATGAAAGTTTTCGTAAAAAAGTTAATAGCGCGTTTGAGAGTTGACCACCGCCATCTACCTCGCAGCGCTACAAGTGAGTATAGTAATGTCGTGTGCGCAGAGCGTGGAGCACCTGACGTACGCGTACAAGTACGGCACGTTCGAGAAGCTGGTGGAGCTGGGCGGCTGGGGCGCGCGGCTGGAGGCGTGCGGCGGCGCGGCGCTGGCGGCCCGCGAGCGCGCGCTGCTGGCGCTGCTGGCCGGCCCGCCCGCGCCGCTGCACCAGCCGCCGCGCCTGCCCGCCGCGCCCACGTGAGTCACACAAACTTTTTATTTTAATCGTGCGGAAACTCCCTACGGATACCCACCTGAGCCAGTTCGGTAGGTTATATCGGACTCGAGCTGACTAAAACGCACACTATCTTTGGGTCTTTGGTTGCCGGAGGTGAGGTAGTAGCCAACATATTCTTCGCACCCCGGCAGACCCGAGGCCTTCCCTTCGAGATACCACGGTGTGGTCATCATCACGGTGAAGGCACTTTGCGCCACCGCCGCAGCCTGCTTCTGCTAGAGTGACAGGCGGCTCCACCCGTCCGCGTCACTTCCAGGCTCGCGCTCATGGAAGATGGAAGTCATTCTGCGACTACCAACGGCCAAGTCGCTTACGCTCATCGCGAGCTGTGTGGCCTCAAGCCAGTCCCCCATGATGGGTCTTACCGCCGTTAGCCAACGTGAGTGCCTTCAGAGTGAATGCTTCGACGGGACTCCAAGCCAACCCGCGATCTTTTCTTTATAGAGGGAATACTCCAACCGTTGGGCCACGAAGCCAAGTCGCCCTCGCCCCGAGATGGTTGTATAGGAAAGTTTTGAGTGCTTCATATGTGGCTTCTACAATTTTATCATCTACACCTCGATTGTTCAATCTTTGAAGCGTCAGTGAGAACAAACAAACAAACATATTCTTTTTTTTTATATCACTTAGGTGGCAGACAAGCACACGGCCCACCTGATGGGAAGCGGTCACCGTGGCCTATGGACGTTTGCAACACCAGAGGCGTCACACACGTGCTGCATACCCTATTCACAAACTTTTCAATCAAGTATATTTTAATAGGAAAAGATCTCACAATATTTTTTTTAATATTCACAGGGACAACCGCGACCTAAACGTCATCGTGAATTTCGAACCGCCCCAATTCGACGATCCTCAACTAAAAAGTCGGACTTTTGACCAAGAGACATCATACCTAAGGCTCAAAGACGCGCTGGTCACTTCCATCGCCCTCTGCATAGAACTGGCCGATAACAGAACCGCGGAAGAGAAGCAGGGGCACTATGAAAAGTTGAATGTGTGCGTGGACGCGTTCAGTCAGGCGATGGACAAGTGTGCGCAGATGTACGGGGAGAAAGAGCGTATGTGTATAGCGGCGCCTTTACCTAGCAGAATTATTGGTGAGTGTATCCTACGTTTTTTTTAGCCCCGCACATACAAGTGGCAAGTCGTTGGTAGTCATTTTATAGAATAGAATAAAAAATTATTATTATTATTATTATATCGCTCCTATATCCCGAAGGGGTGAGCAGTGCTAGCACGCCAATATCCCCTAAGGGTTAGGCAGCGGTGCTGGCACCGCGTCCGTCAGCCGCGGCTTACGGACGCGTCCGATAATTTGTTCGCACCTTGACTGTGCATCTTGCGTTTTTTGTATATCAATGCATTTTACAAAACGATTGTCACTTGTTTAGGGCTACTGTTCTGACGTATATTTATGACATCGACCTAGCTGATAATTTTTTTTAACGCATACTCGCGTTCTTGGCCCCGAGTTAATTAATCCTTGTCGTGTGTACAGCATTCGTGACGTCCCCGGTGCCGTACCGGGAGCTGTACTGCACGACGCTGCGCCTGCCGGGCGAGCTGGCGCGCGGCCGCGTGACGTCAGCGCACGGCGCATGCGCACACGCCGCCGAGCTGCTGCCCAACACGCACGCGCAGCTGCGGGGACTGCTGCGCACCGCCGGGGACGCCGCCTGGAGCATGCGCGACTGTCTAGAACATCTAGCTAATTATTTAGAGGTGAGCCGAGCACGTGACGCGCGGGGCGATGGAGGGGGGGGGGATCGACCATATGAGATATAAGAGAGATCATTATGTATTTGTTGTTTTTATTGTTTTGTATTGTTTTTGGTGTTAATATGTATTGTTGGACCCGTGCTTATAATGTGCATGGAAGAATTGCGTGTCATTAGCCTTCCAGCTAGGTACACCAATAGCACTCGAGGCTTAACCCGTTCTTACATCTACTAGAAAGTCGGACTAGAAAAAAAAATAGTTTTGCTAACTTGAATTTTGCTGATACTTTTTAAGCGTTACTGATTGGTTGTTGAGACGTCACGTTCGTTTTGTATTCAATGTAAGAACGCACTTACACGTCGGTCCCGGGATCCGCTTGCACTTTCGCTTACTTTTTACTGAAGTTACTGTCGATCTGATCTCCGACAGGAAACGTGAGTCAGAACTTAGTCTTTCACTCAACAGACGAATTTTAAATCCTAGCCTGCTTTAAATATGTCATGTAACTCTATATCTAATAACCTCTATTTTTTTCTTTTCCAGTTCATAGGCATCATCAGTTTCTTACTAGGCGTGTGCAACGAATTAACGGCGCCTCCCAATACGAAGAAATCTAAAAAGAAAATGAGCCAATCGCCCGATGAACTCAAAACATCCCAATTACTGAACAATCTCAATGAAACTGTTCAAAATACTATCACATTTCTCGAAAGCGTACTCGACGATTGGCCGAAATACGAGTTCGATGACCTCGAACAAAGATTATCAATATTTACTGTAGATGACAAATACCAAAGCCCTGTAGAGTATAAACTAAAGTTCGGACGCGAAGAGATGCTTAATGACGTCAGAAACATATTAAAAAGAAAATCTAAATACCTGAAAACGCTGCTTCAATGATGCCTTTGAGCTTGGTGCTTGTATGAAATAATTAAGCATTGTTTTTACAATAAATATACATATCTTGTACATAGTTTGGTCTTTGCTGTTCGCGTTAGTTAATTTTGTTCTGATAGCAGACCTTAAATGCATATTGTAATATATTTTAAGAGTTATTGCTCGATTTCGTGTCCCTTCAGTAGTCGAATTACTAGTACCGTTTGTTGGTTTCTACTTTTGAGTATTTAATACGGGAGATGCCTTCAATGACCCCGACGCTAAGAAATTATTTTACCATTTCGGAGATGGTAACAGCCGTTATTAACGAATATTAGAGCTTGTCTAAACCCAAAATGACGCGCCCCATCCCGTCACTTATGCATACAAACAAATTATCGATTTGTTTTCAGATTTGTTAGGGCAGCTGATGTCTTGTTCTATACAATATGTCAGCGCTATAATCACAGAGGGTAGTCGGATTTATCACGCGACTAGTCAACCGCATCCATATACATTGTCATAGTCCTATCGCAGTCCACTGCTGGACATAGGGCCTCTCCCCATGTTGAGAGGCTTTGACCTTTTGTTTCCAAGCTAATCTGATTGGTCGGTAGAGGGTTTTATTTCAAGTTTACCTCCTCTCCCTCTCGCCTCTTACGGACACCCTTCGAATAAGATGGGGTGGTAATTTTCTTCTCCGTCACCGCAATGATGAAACAATCACATTTTTACATAGTTGAAGTAAATGTGTGGGGCATGTCATATCAGTGTAGACAAGTTATACAAAGTTATGCTTATGACGCACAGATTTAAGAAGAAAAAATTCGGAACCTGATTCGTCGCCTAGTACATCAATATGACCATACTTTGTCTAGATGTGCACAAGGTGTCTTCCGTTTTAAATACTCTTAAGTTTTGTCCGATAAGTATACCTATCGGCACGGATCTTGAACATAAGTCTTGAGAGAAACTAATCTGGCACGTTCTTTGTTTTTTTATTGTTTATCTATGATTGGTACACTTGAGCTCGTCTACCATCGTTGCACCCCGTGCTATACTTAAAAGACAGCCCAAAAAAAGCGTTTTGTGTCTACTATTCGTGCCTATACCTATACCACGTGTTGTAATGACAACCGTAACTCGTTTTTATAGACCGCATTCTGAGTAAAAGTACTCTTGCGCTTGCAAGTATGGACATGGGAAAAGGACTTTATTTTTTGCCGAGCTATTTTGCACCTAATTGCTTGAAAATGAGAGTTGTTATTTGTTTTGTTGATGAACAGTACCTACCCGTTAGTACTGACTGTCGTCTAGACTCTCTCTGTGTAGTCTGGTGATTCTTTTGAAGGATATAATAACTATTTAACGTAAAATGCGGGGAATAGAAATAAATTGA
Source organism: Pelosia muscerda (assembly GCA_963691645.1). Classification (NCBI taxonomy): domain Eukaryota; kingdom Metazoa; phylum Arthropoda; class Insecta; order Lepidoptera; family Erebidae; genus Pelosia; species Pelosia muscerda. The sequence continues at coordinate 5,770,586 of OY829118.1, forward strand.
TAACCAAAAATGTGCTTTTTACAAAAATTTTACACTTTTATATACATTACATTACAGTTACAAGTAGCGTTGGGGCATGTTGTTCAAAATTGCGTAGCTCATTGCAACGACTACGCACCACGTGTCCCCTGTGGTGCAATTTCCATGATGAGTTCAAATATATTATCTTAACTCGAAAATGACAAAAATATCGATCACGAAGTCTTTTTTCTTGCAAATTGTAACACGAGAATACTGTTTTTGACATTTGAGAGATTTAGATTAGATCGTCACTGAATTTTGAATAGAATTTTATTGGGAAATTGGCCTTTGTACACAATAGCGATGATTTGACTCAAACTTCGATAGGCTATTGAATATCGAGTAAAACGGGGTGAATGAGGATCCAGGGAATAAGGATTTTTTGAAATAATAAGAAGAGTAAGAAGTTAGTAAGAAGTTTCGTTTGAAAGAAAATAATTACAGAATTTAGCTGACCATTTTATTTTATTCACCCTTTGATCTCTAGTCACCCCGTTTTACGTTACTGGACGCATTGCATTGTATTATTTTTTAACATTTATTTCTATTCACCTCCTTTTACTGATGTCTCTAAACTGAAGTAGTAGGTAATAATGAAGAAGTTCTTATTGCGACGGAATAATTCTAAAAAGTGTAAAATAAATAATATTAAATATATTGGATAGAATTACAGAATTGCCTTATAGATAATCGAAATTAAACATACGAAATGTAGTGTATAACTTTAAATAAGTCGTTTAATAAGAGTAAAGATCTCACAATTTGAATTCAAACAGCCTTTACATGTGAATGTATTAATTATCAAAGTTGATAAAAACAAAACTGTTTTTAGATCACTTTCTACAGAATAAGTGGTCAATTTTATAATGTGAATACCGGATAATGTGCTCATAATCAATGTATTAAGAGTCTACACCAGGACCCCGGTACTGTCAAAAGATTACAATACTGAGATTACAAAAACTGCCATTGAATTTTCGCCCTTATTAACATAGACTTGAAGTTCAAAATTTAATGATAAAGAGTTCATTGCATTGTTTCATTCACTCTATGACGCCATTTAATTTTAGACCATAACAGCATACCAGTAAAGTCTAAAATTCAAGGGCATTTTTTGTAATGTCAGTAGTTTGACAATTAGTAGAATCCGGGCCCTGGCGTAAAGGTTGCATAGGAATATAATTGTCAATATACGTCGGTCAACGTGAAGAAAATATCTATTTTCGTAAAATATAAAAATACGTTTTCGATAATGATCCTATATTAAAACCATGTAGATACAATAAGGTTAAAAATATCACTTAAAATAGGGCTAATTCGCATGTCTTAAGCAAGTAAGTGCGCCTTGTCATACGACACGGCACACTTTTGACATTGCTATAGAATGATATAACCATGTCTGCCTAATTTTAATAAAAGATCATTGGTTTTCGAACAATAGTTGCAAAGATGTTGACGAAAACATTATGAGATAACATCGCGACACTTTCTATAAGGAAAAACTAGTCAATTAATATCGTAAAGCATAATTATTCATTTGACGATGTACTTTAGTTTACGTTCTACATAATACATGTACCTTGGAAAATTCAAATTCAGTTAAAATCCAGGAGGGATCGCATCAAAGTGAATGATATGATTTGTACTACGAAAAGTCGTTGCAAAACCCAGTCGTAACTTATTTCAAATTTCGATTGTATGTATATTTTGTTGAGTACCTAATATGGTTCTATCATCTTTGACTATATACTACTATATAGACACAGTATTTTGTTAGTTTCTGCTACCTTTATAGCCCTTTAGGGGATAGCAAAACACACACACATCTCTTGATATCCCGTTAATTGGAAGGTGGATAACCCATCCTCTCATCACCACGTTTCAAGGTAAATTGAATATGGAAATTTTCCTCTTCGGATCTTTAGTTAGATTATGACCCCATAATCCTGAATAAGTTATAACAAATCTACCATTTGAGAATGGATTCGCAGATGTTGTAAATATAAATCCCTGTCCAGTCTAAGGTCTCACAAGGAAAATTAGAAAGATACTCAGTTCTGGACCCTCATTCTACAAATTTTTAACCATTATCAAACAACTGAGATTACAAAAAATGCCAATGAATTTTACACTTAACAGCAATGCAGTTAAAGTCTAAATTAAATATCACTATGTAAAGTGAACGAAGGGATGTTTTCTTTTTATTTAATTTTGAGTTTTAAGTCTATGTTGATAAAGCTGAAAATTCAATGATAGTTTTTGTAATCTCAGTGGTAACAGTTTAGTAGAATCGAGTTCCTGATTTATATTCATATCTCGGCTACCATGTCATTATTTTTTGTTCCTGAGTACACCTACGTACCTATATGACGTAGGTATGTCATGTAAATTGTGATGTTCTCCTAAAAACATATTACTTTTCAAGTATTAAACGTGTAAACAAAAAAATTAAACTAAAAGCGGTCAAATAACACTCGTGACACTCCTATAACCGCATTTTCAGTTTTATAACAATATACATTCTTCTTCTTCTTCTTTTCTTAAAATGGCTTCTGCTGCAGAATGAATACTTGATCCTTGAACTTTTGCAGGTACAGTCGCCCTCAGAATTTTTTGAACACTAACGAACTTAGAAACGATCTTACCCCTTGGCCGATAGAAAACTAATCGAAACAATGTATAATGATTGAGAAATCATTAATTGTTTTCGATAGTTTGTAGGATCCTCGGTAGATGACTCCAACGTTGCCCCTAAGACGGAAATGAAAATTTTGAATACTTTAGACGGGTCTAGTAGCTCATGTGGTCGGAGCGTCAACGAAATAAACCGAATTAACTCCTCGTTTACACCAAGTTTAAAACATGAATTTGACAAGTTGCAATATGTCGCAAACTTCAATATTAACGCAAATATGTTTTAAACTTGTCTCAATACATGTATAAAATCAGTAATTTTGTTCCGACACGTCTTCTACAAATTTTTGACATATAGTTTTGTGTCAAACATGTTTACAACTTGGTTTTTGGTATAAAAGAGAGATAATACCGATGGCGACTGTACAATACGAGTCAATACAAAATAACCTTACCATTGACTTGCCACTGTCAGGAATTAATGGTCATATTAAGAGTTCAGTGTTACCCTACTCCAAGTCAAATAACACTAGACTTGCAGGTTGGATACCTATTTTACAATACAAAAAGTAGTGTAATTAGTTTAATATTATTATTTGTACCTAAGAATAAATATTACGATTTTGTATTTAATTATAAATAATTTATACAGCTTAAATGTTTTATTTAATTTGACATCCTACGATAAAATTCTACATAAAACTTGCTCGTATTTGAACGCTCCTTTCTTGACGGTCAGAAGTATTTTTGTCAATCCACCAAAATCGGCTCAGCCACTTCGGAGGTTAGCTGGAACCACGGAACAAAAATATTGGAACTTGTTTTAAATGTATAAACCAGGAATATATTTTTGTTACTGTTGTTCTGTACAGTGGGCTCCGAAAGATCTTAGACAATTTGAAACTAAAATTGTATGCAGTGATGCCACTACACAACTACCACGAGTAGTCTTAGAAGCTACTGGGTAATAAATCTACTTACTAATATTATTAAGTTTAGGAAACTATTGTATGAGTTTACTTATTTTCTTATAGCGAAACAAGGACTTGATCTAGTTTATTTCACTAACCTTATCTGTTTTTTTTAACAGAATTATACTTAAGCTGTCAAATGATTTTAGATCTTAAGGTGTCCACGAACTTTGTAACCCACTGTACAAAACAACATTAACAAAAAACCCAACAAAAATGGTAAATATACCGTTGACTTTTATAATATAAGAAAAGGTAAGTAGTTATTAAAAAATAAGACAAAACAATCGTATTAAATATTTATTTACAAATCAAATATTGCAGCGATATGAATACTCGGCCACTGTACAAAAATACCCACGACAATCAAGAATTTAACTTTTACACCATAACTATACTACATATAACGGAATGTGAAGGGACTTGGAACAGTTAGCTGGACGTTTTTCGATCAAATTTTCAAATGCAACATGAGAATATTTGACGAATTAAAAAAGTCGGTAAAGGTCGACCCCAAAAGAGCAGCGGCTTTTTGACTTAAAATATTACAAACCATTTTGAACCTTATCGCCCAGTAAATAACATTGAAAATCGTTTGTAATATTTTATGTAAAGTACACAGACGGATTGCTCGGTGCAAACCTCGTCGCTACGAACGGCCGCTGTTCTTTCAATGAGAATTGACCCATAAGGAACAATGACACCAATAATGGTCATATTGGTTATTACTAATTGTGCAATGTTTATGCACTTAGTTATTTAACGAGAACGCTGAATATTTAAGACTTTTTACAATTTTTAAGCTATCTCGGCTAATCTAGTGCAATGTATTAAGTAATTTTATACGCGATGTTGAGTTATTAGGTAGAATACTTGAAGGTTGAATCAGACCTCTATATCATATCCATGGAAAGACGATAGGACTCTCCACACGCCACGGGGCCCATCTCTTAACGGGAGATGGCAGTTGCGTTCACAGGGTTTTTAGACAACGTAGGCAGTAATAGGTAGACATTTCAAAGTGCTTAACTTATCTGATTTGTGTTGAGTCTGCGGTTAGTATTTGTCTCTATAGTATGCACGCCACTGGGAGATGGCCCAAGGTCATCTGGAGTATGAGGGAAATGCCTTATGGCACGTTATACTACGAAATTCAGAAAACCCGCGGTGATATGTTGTTTTAGCAGGTTTGAGTCCGAATCTGCAGGTGTTCGAAAAGAGATTTGGTGCATTTTTAATAGATACACTGTTTTTTATACTCAAGTAGTCATTAAATTGATTACACCTTGCCTTATTGTATAAAAGGGTGCACTCCAAAGCTTTGTGGTCGCTATTACAGGAACGGCTGTCCTTGGAACAGCGGTCCCTAGCTTGACGATCTAGGCAGTTGTTTTTTCACGCCCCACTCAAAGAAAGATTTTGGCGAGTCGCTTGAACAGTGGGTATATAAGATATAAACATCAATGACCGCAGCCAAGCACTGTTTATCACGAGACAGACTCATGGATTTCAAAACAGGTAGGTACTCCAGAATATACAATCTAAATAATTCTAAATGTGGAAAGTAGCAATAACAACAAATAAAATAATAGTTACAATCTACACAATTAACGTGGAATAAAAATTTTCATTGAAAATAAAACAAAAATCACACGCACACAACACTCATTTACCACTTTATACTAATATTTATATACCATAGATAGTGCAATTATACAAAACATATTTTTAATACATTATTTTATCTGTGCACATAAAGCGTCCATGGATACCATAGGTCCACTGGTACCTTTAGAAGTAAATCACCAATCTAGAATTCGTATTTTATTATGTCCGGTCATATGATTCAAGTCTTCGTAAACCATATAAGTAATACTAAGCAATACTTCAGTTAGAAACAATTAAGTAACCAGCTTTCTAATACTTATTCATGAATGATCATGATAAAATAAACGCCAGTGTAATTTCCTAAGGATTATCTTTAAATTTCATCAAAATCGGTTCAGTGGTTTAGGCGTGCAAGCGTAACAGACATAGAGAAAGAACGTGAAGATCTTTCCCACTGAAAGTCGTCATCTCATCACTGTAACCCTTATCTTGCATCAATTTGCACTCGCAATATATCTGTATGAATAAAATTGCACGGGGGAGGTGCCACGGGCAACAACTAGTAAGTATTATATTTTATCATAATCAATAACAAGTAAGCTGGTCACTTACTTATAAACATAAATAACATAAAAAGAAATAAATCATTATGCACCATAGAGACGCAGTGCGTGTTTTCTTGTCACACACTTTGTTTGACTTAGAACTAAATCATAGCCTAGATTCGATACTTTTCACTTATTTATATACACAGTGGTAACAGGCAGTAGGAAGAGGAAATAAAAAATCTTAAAATATAACAATCTATGATTTACATTCAGCCAGATATTTATTATGTAAAAAATAATTATAATAGAACCATTTATCAAACATTATGTTTATGTGACAAAAATAGGAAACGAGTGAATTGTTGGCTACGTACGTACGGCCTCAAAATTAAAAACCTTTCTACCTCACAATCCGGCGGGAGCGGTCATGTCGGACTTGAAAGTTTTGGATCCTACTACTAAATCACCCGTACCACCTCATTTTATGAATAAGTTCTTACGGGAACTTTGTGATCGTACGGGCACGTAGCCAACTTGGTAAATATATTATCATATTTTAAATAAGTACTTATTTTATTGTGAACAGTGTTCATAATACATATCTTTAACTATAGTTAATGTTGTACCACGAGGGATAGGAAGACTAATGGCATTAATTGTACCATTTTAAATTAGAATATATTACAACAACCTGCGACCGACCCATATTATTTTAATTCCAAGAGACATTCGTTTATGTTTAACTTTTGCATATTGCTTTAGCCCTTTTTACATAATATAAGCAACATAGGTAATGCTTTTTGAAATTAAAAATATTAACGGATTTTATTGCCACGTATATTTTCTTTATTAAGAATATAATTTAAGCGGTTGCTAACTGTGTTTTTCAGCAAAATGTTAAATCTACCGCTAAAACATTTTAGCATATTTCTCATTCTGCGTAAACAGGAACGCCAACAACTAAAATAAATGTCAGTAGGTACTTTGGGATAACTTACATTAGGAGAGATAAGGCGACACCATCATTATATTCCCGTGAATGGTCGCTGAAACGCAACTTAAAATTTCAGGAATGCAATAAATAAATCGCAATAAAATCTGTTAAAATAATTTTACTTTTGACAATGTTATAATACTTTTTTCACATGGAATGATTTTTCAGTGTGCCAATGTAAAAAAGACACGACGTTTTATTTTGGAAACCAACTTTCTTATTATATTTTTACATTTTTAACAAGATATGTAATTTTAATAATAATTACGATGTATTATGAAATATTTCAATAATATTTTACTAGATACATTTTTACATATTATATTACACTCTCCGTTTTCTTTATGATACGACCAAATTTTTAGGGGTACACGGTCATATAACTTTGAAGATTACATATTGTGGAATTATGTGTAGGAATTTTAAAATACAACCGTCCAGAGAAATGGAATTCATGTTTAGAATAATGCCCCATTTGTGAGTCAGATCTTTCATTTCAATGAGAGGTAGAGCCATATGCCACTGCATGTGCGCAAGAATATGCGCACATGCAATGGCGAAAATGTTTAGTAAGCTTGTTTTGACCACAGAACAATAAAGAATAGAGGAAGAAGAGTAGCGCTAATGAACTATCACGGCCATAGACAATAATTTCCTTTGAAAGATACCTATTACAATATTTTATTTTAAAAGTTAAAATCAAAACTCAGCTACTCAATATTTTTAAAATTTTGCGAGTAGAATTCCCTGTAGTCAGCCAGATGGACTGATGACATGAACATGAAAACGGTACCTTAAATAGAGTGGATGCGTAAGGCGGAGGATCGTGTTAAGATGCACATTGGCAAAGGCCTATGTCTACCAGTGGACTACGATAGTCTAATTGACTGTTTCTTTTTCTATACCACCGTGGCCTATGGACAAGATAAGAGAGCCGACCTTAAGTCTGCGTTGATGTTAACTATGTTTGAAGGTGTATAATATATAATAGATCAACTACACTACTATAGTTTAGTTTGTGAACGAATATATAGCGCGTTCGGAATGGATAAAGCTTATTTGGAAAATCATATAGGCAGTATATTACAAGTATTTTTAAAAGAAATACCTGTGATATGCCATCGTTTTAGATTTGACTTGTTTCATTTATGTGAAATAAAAAAGGAAATCAACTATCGTATATCTATAAAGGCAGTATTAGGCGGTTCGTTAATAGTCAATATCTTTAGTTACAATGTATGATAAACAGAAATGAAATGAAGCGTTGGAAGATCTGGAGGTATATATAATTATATAGTTTATAATATGTATTATAAAAAAATACTTTTAGTTATAATTTTTTTACAAATTCAATTGGTTTTTAATCCTCAAACGACCAGGACCCAAATGATACTAATTGTTAACGATTTTCAAACCACAGAAATTACAAAAACTGCCATGGAACTTTCGGCTTTATCAACATAGACTTTAAGCTCAAAAATAAATTAAAAAGAGTTCATTATATCGTTTCATTCTACATGACGTCATTTATTTATAGACTTTAACAGCACAGCAGTAAGGTCTAAAATTCAATGGCATTTTTTGTAATCTATGTGGTTTGATGCTCGTTGACAATAAGTACAATCAGGGCAAAGAATTCGAGAGCAAAATCTATTGATAACTATTTTTATTGGAAGTTAAGACTACTTTACTTACTAGATGTGCACGTAGGGAATATTGATTTGGCTAAACTGAGCGCATGGCTCGTAGGAAAGGAAATGACATCTATAATATATTTATACTTTTTATAGAAAACTCTTATTTTCTATAAAAAGTTAATCTTTAAATTTAGTTTTTTCTTATTTTGTAGTACACATTTAGTGGATTATTTTTATGCGATTCGTTTCATGGCGCGGTAGCGGAGAAAGAGTACTCACCACAATTTATTTTTTTTGCCAAAAGCTCATTATAAAATTCAGGATTATTGGGATGATGATAAACAAGCCTAGAAATGAGCTGTTCACTCAACTTGTTATTCAAGCAAATTTCTGTATCTAGACTAAGGTAATGATTGTAAATAGACCAAAAAAACCCGCTGAGTTTTGTAAGTGCGTTTGATGGTCTATACATGATAAATGATTTTTGATTTGATTTGATTTGAATTACCACCCCATCTCAATGGAAGGGAGACGATTAACGGAAAGACTATACCACTGTGAGATAGGGTAGACTTGATATAAAACCCTGTACCAACCCGTCAGGTCGCAGTAGTTATGCAAGGCTATGTCCAGCAGATAGGCTAATTGATTGACATTTCGTGGTATATTTTGACCGAAACTTCGGTCTGCAATTTCGTAAATACGTTGGTCAGAGCACTCGTACTGAAAGGGACTTACTTGCGGGTACGACTCCCAACGGGCATTTCACTTTTTAAAATCTAAATCGAATTGAATACCATACCATACTTAATGTTTCAAAATGCTTACAGGTTTATAGCCAGTGGCTCTTCAGACGTGAAGTGTGCGTACAAAACTCTACGAAAATCCCAATAGTCAATGATATTACTGCTTTATATTTGTCGAATAATATTAATACATAATCTACTATATAAAAATAAGTCGGGTTTTCCTTCCTGACGCTATAACTCCAGAACGTACGAACCGATTTCCACGGTTTTGCATTCGTTGGAAAGGTCTCGGGCTCCGTGAGGTTTATAGCAAAGAAAATTCAGGAAAAAATTCAACAGAAAAGCGGAAAAAACATTTTTCACATGGCGAAACGGAGTTCGCCGGATTTGCTAGTTAACTATAGATAATAATCACTAACGTTCTACTCCTTATGAAATTACAACGCAGCCTTCAACCTCGTCAATGATAGTTCTATCTACAGTTTAAATTTCCACTATTCGTAGAAAAATACTTTAATTATTCAACATTTCGTGCTAATAATCGAGGATTATGTGTATTTAACACAGAAATGTCTACTCACAAGGTTTATCGAATTATCTTCAACACTTACGGTACTATGATCTAGCATACGACTATACAAATACACTTTTTTTCAACTGTTGTAACCTTTCTGACTACGCGCTCTAGCAGTCTTTGAAACGAAGTCAAATAAGCGTTAGGACGCGTCTTGAACTACATTAGCTCGATATAACAAGTTATTTCATAGGAATGTATGAATTTATTTTAATTCTGTAGTGTAGCCATTTACCTGACCGAGGTTTGAAAAAAATGTTCACGTTTAGGAGAAAAATAGTGATATCATCCAGATCCAGTGACAGCTGGTCCTTAGCTCCCTCTGGTCGAGGGTTCGAAAATATTTAAAGTTAGAAAACAAAAATTTACTTTAAAATGATTTCTATGTATTTTTATTTCAAAAAATTGGAAGTTTAGATGATATCTTTAATTTTCACTATATACGAGCCATCACCTAATTTCTACTGTCACTGTGACCGTCAATGCAGTTCAGGACGCGACCCCAAACATAGGTCCGAATGTTCCTGTACAATATTATATACATAAGAGTTGGAATCAACTGAATTTTGATGCAGGTTTTTTAGTATTATCTAAGCTTGACTTAACATTTTATACAAGAATTCATTTTGAACCCAACAATACCAATCGATCATTAACCATATCACAAAGATATTATTATTCGTTATACATGTCGACTTTTGATTGATACTTCGAATGTCACCAAATCATTTGACCAACATAAGAATCAATGGAAATCAAAGTTGTTACATGGATTGCAATTTACCACTGTTAGTATAGGTACTATTCCAGGATATTTGTTACAAACATACAAACAATGATCTTTTGTTAAAATGAGGTAGATATATTATATAAATACCATTACAATGTCAAAAGTGTACAGAGAGACAGAAATATACTTTGTTCTCCCTCACACTCACTGATTAGAGCGAGAGAGCGCTATCAGCTCATCTGATCAGACATTAGAACTGTTACATAACAATAATAAACAAGGAATTCCACAACGCGTCTTAATTCTTAGTGTTCATTTTATTTAGTTGTCATTTTATTTTTTGTTTTATTCAAGAATTACATAACAACAAGTTTTTAAAATTATTTATGTAAAATGACTCGAGTTTCACAAGTAAACAAAAGACAACTTAATGAAAAAAAAATTGAATGAATTCAATTTATTTCAATGTAAAGATATTATGCATATTGTTAATTTATTTGTGTTCAGCCACTTCTGTGAGCGACTGTACAATCTGTACATGTTCTATTGCATTCGAGCTTCAGTTGAAGGAGGACATATACAGATTGTACAGTCGCTCAAAGAAGTGGCTGAATACAAACAAATTACCAATATGTATAATGTCTATACATTGAAATAAATTGATGTTACATAAATAATTTTAAAAACATATTGTAATTCTTATTTTATTCTTGAATAAAACTAAAAATATATATTATCTTAGTTTTAAGTAGTTTTAATCACACATATTTACCTCTTTTAACACAACATCATTGCATACAAAACATTTATTCAACTCTTACCCGACTTTATTATAATTAAATATGAATGTTTACACTATCGACACATCAGTCGTCACTCGCCATTGGTCGTGCGTCACACACGCAGTTATCACAAAGCACGCGGTACTTGCGTACCAGAGGTCCCTTGGCCATATTGCACACACTTCACAAAGTATTGAACAGATCCCTCGCGTTATTCTTTGAATAGCGCTTGTAGGAACAATCGCTGAATCAGCTACCACTGAAAGAGAAATAAATTATATGTTAAAGGTAAGATATGGTAGTGTTTGGTTGTTACGGAAGAGGTCGCTGGTTCGATTCCCTCTCAATGTATTTGTATGCATAAATGTATTATATTTACACTGTTCTGGATGTTTATGTATTTATTACAATAATATCTAAGTATGTTTGTGTGTATTCTAAAACACGTAATTATTATTGTCATCATTCCCTGAACCTTTTTCCCAACTCAGTTGGGGTCGGCTTTCCAGTCTAACTGTGATGCGGCTGAACTTCGATATTTTCCGTGAAGCGACTGCCATCTGACCTCCACAACCAATGGTCTAATGACCAGTGGCGATATCGAAGTTCCAAGTTAGGCTGGTTGGACTTTTGAGGGCTCCAACTACCCGTAACGACTGCCATAGATGTTTGTATGGCAACCGGGACCGACGGCTTAACGTGCTCTCCGAGGCACTTATAAACCTGCGATAAATACACACATAACTTCGAAAAGCATCGAAAAGTCATTGGTGTGTGCCATGGTAACCTGGGATCGAACTCGAGACCTCGTCTCAGCAGTCCATTACCCATACCACTAGGCTACCGCGGCTTTTTTTAATTAAATAATATAATTAGTAATTATTATTGTATTGGGATTATTTTGGTTGGATAATTTCAAGGTTCAAAAGTCAAACGTCACTGTTTCATAAAATCATATAAACCAAATTAAAAAGAGGAGAAGGAATATCAGGTCTCAGATTTCGAGATGCAAGAATCAAATACAAACGGAAACAACGCTAAGCATTGATATACAAAACCAGCCCAACCTAGATTCACAGTCTAGAACAAAAGTAGCATTCGAATCTGTCCGTAATCAAACATTAGGATCACACATAAGTAATTATAAACATATTTTTTACAAATTCAACCTTACAACCATGACTTAAAGCTCTTTTTACAAAGCAATGTTCAAAGTGCGTGTATAAACACGAGCGATGCGAGTCTATTTGAAATGCGGACTCATTTTATGCGGACAGTTTTGATATGTGCATTTTGGGTTTTTTGTATATCAAAGAATCAAAGAATCAATTTCGTTTATCCAGTTTAGGCACATAAAGAGCATGAAGTTTTACAATAATTATGTACCTACATTTGTCAAAAAATATTATAATTTATAATAAATAAAATACTTAGTAAATAAATCATTTGAAAATGATTCTTTCGCTAGTTCGGTAGTTAAATCTCCTGAGAAGAGACCAGCAAGAAACTCAGGTAGATTATCGTTATCCTTTCAATGCCGCTAAAATGAAAAACAGTCACCTTCTGTTAGGCATCGCCCGCCGCCTCGCGGTCTGCCTCTGGTGCTCAAACTCGAAGTCCTCCTCAGTGAGGTTGAGCCGCTGCATGTGGTACATGAGGTACTCCTCGCCCAGCACGCCCTCCGGCGGGTGGCGGAGCACCTCCAGCGTCTCGCACAGACCGGACGCTCGCTTGCGGACCTTAGCCGGGCCCAGGGCTCCCGCTAAGATCACTAGGGCTGCTTTGAAGAGGACCTGCAATAATGTATTATGTTTTGTATTATTGAAATGAAAACCTCTTTAGATGCATGGAGCAATTTTTGGGTTTATCGAAATCCTGGAACTTCGTCATCGTCACCGAAGGCGTTACGCCAGAATGGGCGACCCATGCTGACGTCACAACAAGGTACAAGTTTTTAATTTGTATACTCCCCCGTAGACTGTCCCTCATGTTTATTATTTAAATGATAAATCGAGCTTCATCAACGCTTTATCTCTGTCCGTTCTCTCGTAATCATTCTCTGAGCCTATTCCCAACTTTGTTAAGGTCGGTTTTCTAGTCTTAACTAAGATACGGCTGAACTTCGATATTTTCCGTCTATCTGTGCTATCGGATCTCCACAACCAAAGCGGTGATATCAAAGTTCTGTAGTTAGGCTAGTCGGACTTTTGAGGGCTTCAACTACCCATAACGACTGCCATAGACGTTTGTATGGCATCCGGGACCGACGGCTTAACGTGCTCTCCGAGGTACGATCAGCGATTTCTTTATAACCATATTCATCCATACAAATATTTGCACTGAGCGGGGATCGAACCCGCGCCTTCTGCGTAGCCGTCGTGTTCACTGCCGCCACGCGACAGAGGCGTTTTCACTCAATGCAATGAATTAAGTTCGGCTTCCTTCGGTTTTGCGTAAAGTTCTTTCCCCCCACTCTTTTACCCGATGTACCATCTCAGAAGCTAGATGTACCAACGACTACGTACCTTCACTCCTTCGCATAGGAAGCAGTCCCAAACTCGTAGGAGGCTGTCCCAGGGCAGGGTGCGGGTGAGCGCGCACAGGAACCACTCGGTGGCGTACAGCACCGGCTCCACCTTGTGCTTCACCAGGTGGCGGTGCACCGCCGGCGCCGTGCGGCGGAGCAGCGCGTGCAGGATGTCGCCGTCACGTTGGAGCACCTGGACCAGAACGACACCAAACATTCTGATGAGCTCTTCCAATTAAACCCACCCTCTCCTTTCCTACACAGGACAACACGTGCAGGGCTTAGATATCACTCGTATACGGTACAGAATATTCCATCAAGAACCAAGCGGTTCGGTGAGTCTTTTTTCTGCCGCACCATTAAGTCCTGGAATTCCTTGCCGGCGCACGTGTTTCCTTCTTCCTACAGTCCCTTTAAGCGGTGCGTGAAAAAGCATCTGATGAGGTCTTCAAGCTGAGCGTCACCATTGTAGCATTTAACGTGTTTGCAATGGTGACCCACTTTCATGAGACTTTGCCTTCAGCTTAATATCATGCGATGTGAAATCAAATTGACATGAAATTAATTAAAAAAATGATTTTTCTGTGGAATCAATGGCACTTTTGAGTTGCCATCGTGGTGTACTGATTTGTTTCACGGTAGCGCCGCTTCTCACGGAGAGGGCCCGAGCATAGGTTTCGCTCTTCGGGAATGCTTACTGCGTTCCCTCAATATTTATAATCACTAGCAATATTCTGTAGGGAGATACTTCCCCAGTTATGAAGCTTCGGGTTATGCTTTTTCCTCCTACGTTGAAGTATAACTGAGCAGGCCTAGGTTTGAGCAAATACATGTTAATGAAATTTGCACAAGTATGAAAGATACTTGTGCAAATTTCATCACACACACGTTACAATATACTCATCATAAAAAATCATTTATCTGTAATATGGTAGAGTTAAAATACTCGCCTCCAATCCAGGGTTGTAATACCCGCTCAGGTATTTATCGCTGATGCTGACGAGACACCAGAAGGCTTGAACTGCTGGCATGTGCATGAGCAGGAAGGCTGCTACGGGAGCTTGTGCTTGGAAGTAACCCACCTTTGGGTTCAGCACCGAATAGGCTTTCAGCACTGAGAATAGCTCTTGTTGGCTGAAAATAAACAATAAATTATTAGTTTTTATAATATTACTAAACATTTGTTCTACGCAGTTTGACCTGTTCCAGTTGATTCGATTGCCGAGACATAATAACATTCGTGCTTCTTTTGAGCACCTAAATGTTCCATGAAAACTGCCCAACCCTTCTAAAGTGTTGATTTAACAAATATATACATGTGTACTATATTTAGACATAAAATTATCTAATGTTTATGACTGAAAAAAAAAGAAAATACTATATTTTCTTCAAAAGTTGGCAACCCTACTCTCAACTTCGAAAGACTGTACCCGACGACGCGATGGGAAACTAAAGTCATTACTGTATTCTCCTTTCTATTTATTTAGTTAAAAGACAAATTTCTTTTTTAACAATTTCTTTAAAATAATTCATATTTTCTTAACCACAATGTCCTTAGTAAAGTACCCATTTAAAATGATTAGTAAGTTATTACAGGGTTATTCGTGGGGTATTACAACAAAGTTTTACGTCATTAATAAAGAATAGTATTAAAATAATTATATAACTAATACAAAAAAAACAAGCGTCATCATAATCATTATCAACACAATGGAAGGGAAAATACATAATATTCATTCGTCACACTCACGACTGACATGACGACATTTTAATGGTTACCAAACTAATAAAATATTTCTGTACGAACAGTCCCTGACTACAGATTGTTAAACAGTCATTGACCACATAAATAAAAGTATTACATTACGAACTTCATGGTTTAATGTTATTTAGGCATTTTTTTATTGTTAACTAGCTTATTGTCTGGTAAAGGTCGACCCTTTTTTATTTTCAATCCCCACGAATACCAATCCCACCAGAGTCGGTGATAGAGGTTATGTCGGACTCAAACCGACTAAAACGCACGCCATCTTTAGGTCTTTATGTAGTTGACGGAGGTGTGATAGTAGCGAACATATCCCTCGCACCCCAGCAGACCATGGCCCCCTCTCTTTCGAGATGACCATTGGTAAAGATCGACCCTTGTGTACCTCTACCTATGTATGTCAATAAGATCGCGCAGTTTTTAAGGAAAGATGAGGTCAAGTGTCCCGGTCGCATTCGTGGCCTCAACTTCCTGACTTTTACTTCGCCACTTCGTACGGTCTTGGGCGGTAATGAAAGCTTTGGCAGGCATATCATCCTCTACGACGCCGAATCAGAACTCTATACGAGGTTAACTCTTTTGAGGACAGCATCGAGCACAAATCCTCCAATCTCAGATTAATATCAAAACAAAACTAGGACTTCGCTTCTCTCCTGACTTAAATCCAAGATATTTACCTCGAGGTATATCAGCGAATGGTGACTCTTCTGTATTTTACTCGCGATATCGCGGACATTAACTAATTACTGAATATGTATAACTACTCACCCGATACCTTCTTCCCTGATAAACATTTCGTGATACGGGAACTGCCTGTGCAGATCTTTTTTGATGTCATCCATACATTTGGGATCGCCTGGTGCCTGCAGCAACTCCTCGTACTCGTTTGGGTGCTTCTCCAGGAGTAATTGGCCTCCACATAGATATAGCCATGATTTTGGACGCACTGATGCTGGTATACCTGGAAGTAGATGAATTTCGTATTAAAGTATATGATTATGATTTTAGCGACCGCCTGCTCATCCATCCTCCATGAGTGCGGGTCTGGGGAGCCGCCTGTCACCTTAGCAGAAGCAGGCCGCGGCAACGAAGCAATTAGCGCCCCTCTCGTTCGGGGAAAAATGTGGACACCGTAATCCCACACCCGAGGGCCCTTTGGTCAGCCGTGGAGTGAGGGATATGCCAGGGGCTAGCCCACCCTCGGCAACTGCGACAGCCGTACGAGTATCCGTATTTTCGCACGTGGAAAAAGAAAGAGTAACGCCTGCTGTTATACGTGTTTTATTCTTTTTAACGGAATGCCATGCGTTCATATCTTTGCAGCTGAGTTCTTAGCTTCTTTTTTAAACCACTTACGTGGCAGACAAGCACGCGGCCTAATTGATGGAAAGTGATTACCGTGGCCTGTGGATGTTTGCAACACCAGGTGCGTCACATTCGTGCTGCTGACCATATAGAAAAGACAGGTGAAGGGGAAGGGGGGGGGGGGGGTGAAGAGGGAAGGGAGGAGGTTAAGAGAGTATTTTTGCTGTCAGTGCAGTAGACAAACACAACACAAGGTAATTATTAGCCTCGTTATTCTGTAGGGGAGAGGTACTTCCCCAGTCGGGCTCAAATACTCACAGATTGCAGAAATCTAAATTGGAAATTCAATTACAGTACGTGGGCAAAGTTCCAAGATCAGCAACACCGGAAATATTTTGTTTGGCGATAGCACAGCAAATCAATTAGTCGGTCAGAAAAACAAATCTAGATAAGCTCTAGATTCTGCCAGGCGCCAACTTATGAGCATGTCTATTGAAAGATACGATTGCAGACGATTTTTAAACTTTCGCGTTGCATGATATATGGTAAGCGTAACGTCAAGCAAATCAAAAGGTAAATTGTTGTATTTACTATAATATAATATGATTGCAGAGTGTCTTATAGAGGAAGTAGAAAACGCGCAAAAGACCGCTGCCATCAGGTTCTGAATACCCGTAACAAATGGCTCAAATATGGCAACCGGGATCAATGGCTTTACTGCTCTTTCAAGCTCAGAGTGGTCTCGATTGGTCATCCATCATAAGACTGACCTGGCTAGTGTTGTTTAACCTTGCTATAACTTACTCGGTTACCACACAGACTAGTAAACATGGTTGATTGGTTCCGTAAACCCTAACCCCACAGTAGCAAATCCGATATAATAACACATAACACAGTTAGCTCTATAAAAACAAACTTATTCCGCTGTAGTTAATTCAATTCTTCCGTCGAAAGGTCGAGGTCAATTGGATTCAATTGAACCAAAATTTATTTCCATAATCAGATTCATGGACTGAAAATATCATTGCGTGTAATTGAAGGAGGTGAAACGTGCGTCTTTAGTTTGTATACTAAGATGATTCTCCCATTTTGCAAAGAAACAGATCGGTTCGATGGAACACCGTGATTACCGGATCCCAGAGGAGAACAGAAGCCACGTACAAGGACAGGTCACCCATTTGGCGTGCCCTGCTGGAAAAAGGAAAGATGGTTCCCACATCTGATCTTTAAGGCCGTTAAGATCTTTAGGACCCATGCCAAGCCCTTACACGGGCTGATTCGACGACGAGGCTTCGGCGTTGGTCTTTCTGACGGGATTGGAGGATCAGCAGTAGTCGCTCCTGTAAACCAACTTGAGCAGGTGGTTTGGTATTAAAACGCTAAAGTGGCTTTTTGTACGAACCTTTCCGACACCTCTCCCGGACTTTTTTGTAATTCTTGCCCATGAACGCCTCCCAGTTGTTCAGCATACGCAGCCATTTTTGTTCCCGCTTCAGTATTGTGCTTGGCGATACGGTTCTCTTGCTGCAACAAACAGAATTTCACCATCAGCATGTTGATATTTATTACTGGTTTTGTAATTACACTGGGCATTTTCTTAACCAGGCTAATTGCTGTAGTGAGTCATCTGAATAAAATTAAATCCGGTTATTTAAATTGAATATCCTCCTCCGAGCCTTTCCCCAACTTAGTTGGGTTTGATTGCCAGTTTAACTATGATACGGATGACTAATGGGTTCTAGAATGCGGATAAACATACCTAGATTCATTTTGTAAATAGATACCTATATCACATAGAAACATCCAGACCAATGCATATTATATTTGCACTAAAAGGAAATCGAACCCGTGCCTCCTGCGTAACTGTTGCGTTCACTACCGTCACACTACAGAGGATATCCGTGAAACGATTGCCATCTGACCTCCACCCCCAGTTTGCGATATCTAGAAGTTTTGTAGCTAGGCTAGCCGGGATATTTTAAGGCTCCAACTACTCGTAATAATACCCAATAGGTATATGAATGAAGATGAATTTTAAAAATTTTATGAACAGATATCATTTACATTTTGATATCTGTGCAATCATCTTTTTCAATTTTGACACTGAAATACGATGTATTGCGAATGGGCTCTAAGTCGTGCTTTACGGCAGTTAAAAATAATCGAACTATGGCGTGCCTTTTTTATTACCTAATGCCTTTTAAGAACAGCGCATTCCATCGCATGCCGGAGCCGGGAATACAATCTAACATAAAGAAAAAAAACACACGATGAACATTATCTCGCGCCTTGGAATTGGTTCCGGTGCGGGCACCGGATGAATTTTATTTTCAGCCAGTCATTCACACATTGAACTATGCGTTTATAAGCTAGGAGACTTCGTGAAATGCATTTTTGTAAAATACGATGATTGCTTTCTTCATCAGCTAGGCACATTAGGTAACTAGAAAAATACTACCATTTCGTAAACTCCAGTTGCTAAATTGCGTTGCCGTAAAATGCAACAGGAGTTGAAGAGGCTAGTACATTACAGGACTGTAGTTTTCTCAATTTTTTGACAAATAAAATGTCGATCAATCCGTGGCATCCGCCATCTTGTCCATACTTTTTGAGAAATGTTAATTGGTTGTTTTAAAATGAAACTTGAGTTGCGGACAACTCCAATTTCGCAATTCGGTTTAGATTAGTCACAGAAGCTCGTGACTTCGGTTGCCTAGTGAACGAATCACCATACCAATATAAACCATATTTACTTCTCCACTTACTAAGTTAAGTCAACATTTATATTGGGTCTTCTCCTCCTACCGGGAGTTTAGTTTCCTTCGTGTACTTACTGGTACTTACCAAAATATAAGAATAGCTGCTGTATAGTATTCAATCCACGTCCGTTACCATATTATAAAGATAACCTACTGATCTGAATTACAATGTCAGTTCTGATGACCATCCCAACTCCCTTGATAAATTAATATTTAATATAATCATTCGACGTTGTATACCTAACTCACGCCATATATCTTGAATACAAAATGGTATCTATACGCGCAGTGCGAGTATTTTGATATAGCGGACTAGCTCAAATAAACCAATCATTGATTTTACCAAAACAATCCGCGCGAACCAGAACCTCCTTTCTATCGAGACTCGGGTAAAAGTAAATTTGTTTGCTACTCAATCATGTAAAAACGGTTGGATGGTTTCAGCTGAATTTTTGCACAAGTAGAGTTTGCTTAGAAGTAGGACAGAAACTAATATGGTTGGCGGAAATCGGATTAAAGAAGTAGTCAGTATCATCTATAAATACACCCATACCCATAGTAAGCATAACTTAACCAGCTTGTGTTATGGGTTCTAGAACGCGGATCAACTAACTTAGATATTGTTTTTGCAAATACAGGAATATTATACTCGTATATATAGAAACACATTCGGAGATGTCTGCAACTTAAGTTTCGCATCTTAAGAACCAATCAACAACTGTCAAAACGTACGGACAAGATGGCGGATGCTACAGATCGATCAAACTTCTGCATACAAATATTTGCACTGAACTGAAATCAAAGCCGCGCCCTCTGCGTAGCAGTCGCGTTCATTACTACCACCCCACAGAGGTCAAGTCAAGCATTAAAGTAGACTTTTATGGAATATGATTACAAACATTCTCAGCAGCGATAGAGTTAAAAGGAGATATTTACAGAGTTATTGGGTAACAGAATAGCAAGTTAACGTCAATTAATAATAGATTAGAATGTTCAATGTGATTTTACACTAGCGTGCCAATCACATGTGAAGTAAGGAATGTGGGTTATTGTTTTGCATATAAGGTATATTGGGTCGCAACCTTTCACTATTGTGAATAGAGTAAATCTAGATCACCGTAACTATTGATATCTTGCTTGTACTTTTCAAGGGTTATTACTGTAACTCCTGTACACCAGAATCAACACTAGTTATTAGGAATTTAGATGGGAGAAATCCATTATTGATATCGATTATATCGAGATTGATATATTCATTTAACATCGATTGATTGATCATCTCCAACTTTCTACTACTATTACTTGAGAGATGATCTGGAGGTGTCAGCTGTCCGACTTTGAGGTACTTAATATGTGCATTACTCTCACAATTCAAGCCTGCAGTAAGTACAACTTTCAAAATAGACTGTAGAGTGGTGTGCCCTCTAGTAAAAGTTCTATTTTTAAACTGTTTTCTTTAGTTTTTCTTGCTTCTTGAAGGTGGGTCAAATTGGTGGTGACTGATTGGTCTGATATTTGGTACGTACAAATTTGTAATCCAGATGAGAATACAATTTCAAAGTAAACCTTACTCTTTTTTAAACATCGTGTAGCGGTGTTATCTCATACTTTTTATATCGTTCGTGCGTGAAGCTATTAAAAATGAAAAAAATATCAAAATTTCAATAGGGAAGATGAATTCCAACTATCCGGGACGTGGAATCCAGTGATTAAAATACTCAAACCCAAAAACAAAATAAGTGTGGTGTGCCGCCAGTTTTACCATGTAATATAAAAGTAATGGAGGGCCCTACCCTCCACACAAAAAATATTCCTCACGCATCTTACAATACTCGTCGGCCAGTCAAATCGAGACCACGGGTGCTGCAACGCATTCGAAACGTCAGCAAATAATAAAAACAACTTGAAAAATTTAACTTATAACAAGTTTTCGCTTAATATTTATGAGAAATCATGGACTGTAAAATATGAATAGGCGATGACTAACATGGAAGCGATAATCGCATACCTACCATCTGCCAGGCCATGTGTTGTTTGTCACCTTAGTTGTATAAAAAACGAGTGACCTTAACAAGTCGATTTGATAATGATATTTATGGTTAAACAGCGTATTATCAGAATGTTACAAGGTTATTTTTATTTGCATATGTTTAAAAAGCAAATCCTTTTTAGTTTTTTATTCACTCTACACGGTGCGATTTATCATAACATAACATAAACTCACGCCTTTATCCCCGAATGGGTAGGCAGAGGTGCTAGTACCCACGTTTCGCCAGTTTATGTTTAGGTCCCAATGTAATAGGTAGCAAGCCTATTGTCATTAACCGGGCACTCATAAACCTGCGATAAATACACACATAACTTCGAAAAGCATCGAAAAGTCATTGGTGTGTGCCATGGTTAACCTGGGATCGAACCCGAGACCTCGTCTCAACAGTCCATTACCCATACCACTAGGTTACCGCGATTTAAATATAGACATTAACAGAATTGTAGCGTTGTCCAGAATTTAATGTCATATCTTGTAATCTCAGTGGTGAAAATAATAGAATCGGGGTCCAGATCATTTGTTGCAGGGTGGCGGTTATATAGGGATCCAATTACGTCATGACGAATAGCGCTGCTAATAGTGCATAGCACTGGTACCCGTGGTAAATTTCTTTTGCTGGAAGATTCGTACCGGAATGGTATTTGGTTTGTGGAGAGAGAGTTCTGAGTATGTAGTATAAACCTTTGGGTGTAACCGAGACTAATCCTGTAATAATGATGATGATGATGATGATGATATATATATGGTTATATTATGCAGTGTGATTTATGTACCACATTAGCGGATGATAAAAAAACTTATCACTAACGTCACTCGGTGAAATTCAGGTTGATAACTGATAACGAAACTAGGTCTTGCCATTAAACTGTGACTCTGTTTATTGCTCAGGTGATAAATTATACAAATAAATTAAATTGAGCGTCTGTTTGTTATATTAAAATATAACAGATTTTTAATAAATGCGTTGCATTAAGCACGATACTGAGACCAAACAACAATTTTTGCATTTTTTTTATGTCTGTTTGATTGTAGAAACACAACCTCCGAATTGGTTGATCCTATTTTGGTGGGATTTTTACTGCAAATAATAATTGATGATCCCCCAGCTCATCTCATCCGAAGGGTGTCGTAGGAGGCGACAAACGGAAAAATATGCGCCTGATATCACAGGGAGAGAAGGAAAATAAAACCAGGGTTTCCACTGATTCCACGCTGGCCATATGGGTACCAACCTCTATTCTCTGGAACCAACGTGGGAACAGTAGGCCAAAGTCTCCCAACATTGGAAGAGGTCTATGTCCTGCAGAGCGATAAGCTAAATGATTGAATTCACGATATCAGGCCTTAGGTTCAGCTCATAACAAAAATACAACCCAAATTTAAATCCACGCGGTTCATTCGCATTATGTTACTATATGTATAAAATTAAATGTTTGATTTGATTGTTTCTTGGTTCAACCAATTATCAGTAGCAAAGGTTGCCCGCATAACGAGTTCGTCATCATGTATGGTAGGTGTGAATTATACAGAAAATGTAAGACATAATCAAAGTTATAACCGCGGTATCCTAGTGGTATGGGTAATGGACTGATGGGCCCATGGTCTCGGGTTCGATCCCAGGTTTTACCATGGCACACACCAATGATTTTTCGAAGTTATGTGTGTATTTATCGCAGGTTTATAAGTGCCCGGTTAATGGCAATAGGTTCGCCACCTATTTTAAAACCAGGGTAATCATTGGGACCTAAACCATAGGTAATCTGTGCCTAAAGATAAACTGGTGAAATGTGGGTGCTAGCACCACTGCCTACCCCTTCGGTGATATAGGCGTGAAATTATGTAATGTAATGTTATGTTATGTTAATCAAAGTTACCAATGTGACTATGCTCTGCGAACGTCTCGATAAATAAAAGCATACAATATTGCTTTCATTACGCCTAACATCTTCTACCTTCTCTGTACACAAGTATTCACGCCTTACATACAAATGTAACGTACACTGACCTTAGTTCGCGAGATGCTCTAATTAATAGCTAAAAACCTTGCACTAACTTGACTAATTCTATTATTGTTCGAGGTTTTTTAATGGAAATTGTCTGATGTAAGACATTCATTCCGTAGTAAATTAATTCGTTATTAGGAGTGGAAATTTTGATTGCTATACTTTTCAATTAGTAAAGTAACATAACGTGTTATGAGGTATTTTTTTTATTCAGAGCACGTTAATATGTCGTCACCTTGTGTGACGATAAGCTAGAAGTCTCATGAATTAAGGCCATCATTTTAAATGTCATTATTGGCATAATGGTGGCCTTCAAACCGATAGCCTCGTTAGATGTTCTCTCATATTTAAAGGACTCGGGATTATAGGATTGGCGCATTCAAAAAATAAAATAATGTGGTTTCATTTGCACTATTGGCCGGCACCATCAAAATGGTGCAAATGAAACTAATAGGTATGTATCGTACCGTTTACATCATGTTTCATCGCCTGTCTTTTTCAAGGGAATCGAAGTCGTGGGGAATCGAAAGTATTCTTGTTATATATTTGCTTATTGCGCAACAAAGCAATCTTGTATTGTAATGAATTAAGTAATTACTCATTCGTAAGGCAAGTTGAATTGTTGGTGCTTGGTTACAAAACTTGAATCTCACAAAAATGGTTTCTATACAATAGAATAATTTAAGGAAGAAGTAAAAATTGTATGATTTAGCTATTTAATCAAAATGAGGAAACATAAGTCGAGTACGTAAACGCGATATCCTTGTCACACACTATATGTGTGCTGTAACCAGAAAGTTATTCTTAGAGGAAGTGTGCGAGTGGCATACGTATCTTTACACAAAACCTAGGCGTGAGAAACTGACAGAATATATGAAAAAAAGGCGCTTCACACTCGTCATATTTTCGCACGAGGGAATAAAAGGCGCGTCACACTCGTGATGCCTACCATCATAGTTTTATATCCTCAGTGCCTACTATGTAGAAACCTACTAATGTCTTTCTTGAAAAAACCCATATTGTAGTCGCTTGGAAATTTTACAATAATTTAGTATGGTAAAATACTTAAACGGTCTAATCTATAATTAAAGTATTTTAGCATTTAACTCTAACAGATAGGTAATTTGATTTGCACGCTCACTGCACTCACTATCAATTATTTTTTTACATAGCCGAAAAACTTAAAAAAACTAATACAAACATACCTAATACTGTTGAAAACGGGCGCAATTCGTGTATGTAATAAAAATATTTTAAGTACAATGGAGCAAGATTAGTGGCAGGTATGTATGATTCAGTTATGCAAAATAATCGAAGGCTGTTACTGAGTTACAACACGGTGCAACGTTCCATACTCAATAAATACATGGTACATTACATACACTTTACTTGCACTATTCACTACCGGGTAAAATGGGGTGAATAGAGATTGAAGGGTGAATAGAAATAAAATAGTGAGCTAAATCCTGGAGTTATTTTCTTTCAAGCGAAAATTTGGATTAGTTCATTGTAATACCAGAATGAAATATCTGGTAATAAGCTTAATTAAAATTTTGTGCAAGAAATATTTGAAATATTCCGTTGATCATTTTATTTCTATCCACCCCGTGTTACGGTATGTAATTTATATAGATCAAAAAGTAAATGATGACGATGATGATGACGACGATGATGATGATGATATGATGAAAAATTAAGTTGGAGCACACTATATGTATCTGTGCTTCAACCAGGTGGGGAGCCTAGCTGAAGCACGGGTCCGACCCCAAAAGAACCATCAATAGTGGATCTAATTCCTGAGGATATCATCATTCTTTGGATTACCATGAGGTGGGTGAATCATTGATGTGAAGTTTAAACGAGACAAGGTAAACTTGCTTTGGCACTTGATGTCTTTCAAGTTGGACTCAATAAGTAACAATTTTTTGGAAATATCACCCATGACGGATAAGAGATCAACGTCTGCGTGGAAGCTCATTATTTTGCACGTTTTAAGTTGAATATGAAATATCATAATACAACTTACAATGTCAATCAAAAATACATCTTTATCAAAAAAACATGTTGTATAATATGTATATATTATTATATAGATGGAATGAAACCTCGAGTAAAAATTACAGTGTTAACCTACCTACAAATAAAATTTACTAATGACAACCTCAAAATACCTCATTAGATACATTTAAAATGTATATATGTTATGCAGTGATAACATGTGGCAACGTACAATTGCTCCATACGTTGTAGGTTGTAGGGCCGGTATAATGGTATTTGGCACATAATTTGTGACAAAATCTCACGAATCGTGAGTGAACTGCCAGTGCCAGCAATAAATTCTAACCGAATTCAAACTCAAATTGACAAATAGGTAGTAAAAGATATTACTAATAGCTATACTTTAAAAGTTCCTGAAGATACCTCGTTTAAAGGCGAATAGAAACACGTGTCGAGGTTTGTTATTCGCACATGCGGAATCACGAATTCCCATCTCCTCGGGTAAGAAGTCTTTTTACTAATTTGAAGGGTGCGGTTTGGCATTCCTTTCTATGACAATTACTAATATTATGCTATTGCTATCGTTGCGATTGTTAAACCGTGGATGAGATATATTTCCTTATAATTAACAAGGAAGTAGAACCGCGGTAGCCTAGTGGTATGGGTAATGGACTGCTGAGACGAGGACTCAGGTTCAATCCCAGGTTTTACCACGGCACACACCAATGACTTTTCGATGCTTTTCGATGTGTGTATTTATCGCAGGTTTATAAGTGCCCGGTTAATGGCAATAGGCTCGGCACATTGGGACCTAAACATAAACTAGCGTAATGTGGGTGCTAGCACCTCTGTCTACCGCTTTGGGGATATAGGGGTAAGTTTATGTTATGTTATAATGAATTGCCTCCATGTAACGCCTACTTAAATATGTTACCAATCTTATATCATTATTTAAATGTAGGTTAAAGACCGCCTCACACCTGCGTTTTGCTATTGTTATCGTTGCGATTGTTAATTTAGTTTTGTTTGAATGTTAGAAACATGACTCGTAACTGGCAATGAAGAACTGGAATTACTTTTACAAGATTAGTAGGAAATGAACTGATGACCTGAGAAAGGTGGCTGGGACCGACTGGATGCGGAGGGCGGAGGGTAGAGATCAATGGTGCACATTGGTATAGGCCTATGTTCAGCAGTGGACTGCGATGGGCTAATTGATGGATTGATTGAACCCGTGCTAGTCCAACTATGAAACACGTAACTCGTGAAATTATCCGGTTCTGTACAAGACAGATTCGTTAGAAAAGAATTAAGTTAGTAATTATAGTCCGTTTGTTTATGTACTTAAATAAACGTAAACAATCTTGATGTGTCTTTTTGATCGTCTGTTTAGAAACGCATTTTAAAGACTAACTAAACTGTTTTAGAAAGAAAGAAGAAAAGAAAAAATTCACGGCACAAAAGTGGTCAAAAACAACATAAGTACACAAAATTCCGTCGCATGGAAACTAGAAGAGTATTTCTTCTAGTCTCCAAGCACAAAGGCCTAAAGTTGTGGTGCACAGATGCGCCAAATGGGTGTCCACTTCAGCATGTACCGGGTACAAACCTGGCGCTGGTTTTCAACTGGGGCCCATCCAGCCAGTGACACAAGGATGTCCCACCGCGGGTCGAAGTCGTGTGTCAATTAAATAGTAACCACTAGTTAGTCAGTTAGTTAGCCTGGTGTATTTGTTTAACATGTGTTTTTATAAAAAGATAGTTGACCTTTAGCACCTAAACAAATAGAGTATAGTTAGGAGACAGGAGGTTAGATGTTAAAATCCCTTAATCATGTTGCTCACCTACTTTGTATAAGAAACTCCCGCGTAAAATTTCATGCTTCTGATTATGTCACAAAAAACTTATTTAGGTGTCTATGGTGGTACTATGTCGACTACCACAGACATAACTGGCTGGCTGTCTGTCAAGTTGTTAGTTTTATAAAGTACGAGTAGATTATTCCATACAATTATGTAATGTAATTGTGTTCAGTGTAAGGTCAGTTCATATTTTCTCATAACATCATTAGAGTTCAACGCAACTTGCCGGCTTACATCGCACGGTATGACATGGCATTGTCGCTTTTTTAATTCCAAATATACAACAAGTTAGGTTGTGTATATCTGAAATATTTAATTTTATTAAACTAGCCGCGGATGGTGGTATGTACTACTGCAGTCGATGGACCATCATCTGTAGTGGGCACTGTGTCCCCACAACCTGCACAATTGTCGACCTAAATAAAGTGATGGAAGGTGCGTTTAGTGTGCCGAGTTTTTTTTTTTTTTATTTGTTGCCACTGACAAGAAGAAGAAGATTGGTAATATCACATAAATCAATGTTCATTTGTTTCTTCGTATTTCAACGGGTTATATGATTATATGGTCAATGTTATTCATACAACCTTATTTGATATTACAGACCACAATACAGTACTTCTTGTTGCGCTGCAATTGTTCCAGATAATTAATTTTGATACAGATTTGATCATCATACAATTAACAATTTTTTTTAATTGCGTTTAGAAATCCTCGGATCTCGTGAACTAGAAGGCATTATAATATCAAACCCCTTATTGTTTATTTACTATTATGTATACATATAATAGTGTATGTTTGTAATGAATCAACTCAAAAACTACCGTGCCGGTTTCAAAAATTCTTTCACTATTGGGAAGCTGTTTACCCTGAGTAACATGGGCTATGTTGAGCTGCGCGATAACCGACAGTCTCGCGGGTGGAGTCGCGGGCAAAAGCTAGTAAATTCCGTATTTTGTCTACGTTCTAACTACTAAAAGTAGTAATTTTATTCCAAAATCTGTGTAGCAATAATATAACAGCATTAATATACGACCATTGAATTTACTTTATGCATATTTTTATCGTTAGCTTCCTGTCTTATCTTTATGGTATTTGTTATATCACGATTTCATGAAGCACATCTATGGATATTTCTATTTCGAGATTATTACCACACCATATAATATAAACGACCTGTATTACCTTCTGTATTAATTCAATAAATTTTAATGTTAGAGGTCGTAAAATACGATTACGTTTATTAGTAGTAGTAAGTAGTAGTAATTTTTTGATTGATTGCCAATCTAAATATTTAAGAGACCACGCCAATATTCAAGCAGATACATTTTGGACGTAGCCAGAATTCAGGCTTTAGTGCAATGTTATTGCAACGTTTTACAATTATGATTGTAACCTACTCATTTTCATTCTCTGAACCTTTTCCCAACACAGTTGGGGTCGGCTTTCCAGTCTAACTGTGATGCGGCTGAACTTCGATATTTTCCGTGAAGCGACTGCCATCTGACCTCCACAACCAATGGTTCAATGACCAATGGCGATATCGAAGTTCCAAGTTAGACTGGTTTGACTTTTGTGGGCTCCAACTATCCGTAACGACTGTCATAGATGTTTGTATGGTAACCGGGATCGACGGCTTAATGTGCTCTCCGAGGCACGACCAGACCAGTGCAAACAGCCCTATTCATGCATACAACTTTTGCACTGAGCGGGAATCGAACCCGCACCCCATGCGTAGCAGTCGCGTGCACTACCGCTACGCAACGGAGGCTGACTGGCTGAATGATTGTAACCTACTATGTATCAGATATTGCACAGTCCCGCTACCTTACGGGACACCAGCGAAATAGTTATAGGACACACTGGGTATATTAAGGTTACAAGTAAGACTGTAGTTCTACAGATTACGGTAAGAATACAATCTACTCTTACGGTCAGGTAATTGCCGTATGTAGTACAATGTACACCATGTACAATATTTAATGTATGAAATAGTATACACGACTATTTATGCTGTGTCACTAATCACAGTTTTCTTGCTGAAACTAATACAGTAATCTATAGTCTCCATATCTCTATTGATCTCGTATGGTCACTAATGTTTATTACAGACGCATACAGTAAAACGGGCTGAAAAGGGATCCAGGGGTGGATAGGGATAAAATGGTCAATGTAATATTTTAAATAAGTTCTTCTATGACATTTTAATTAAGCCCATTACCAGATGATTCTGTTATTACCATGAAATAGTCCAAAGTTTCGCTTGAAAGAAAACCACCACCCCTGGATCCCTATTCAGTAGCCTTAGCACGAAATACTATCGAATTCGTAATGTAAAGGTATCGACAGAACGGAGCATTGCGATTGGCGGGCTACACACGCACACAGGTTCACAAGAGGCAGACTGCCAATCACAATGCTCCGTTCTCTCGAAACCTTTACTTTCATGCTAGTGCTACAGCTTGTTATACTGTACGTAATTTCGCGGACTACCCACCGTGGAAAGAAAATACGGCAGAAACGTTTGTCATAGTGAATGCGACCGTGTCTGCGTCAGCGTCCCTGAATCTCTCCACCGTGAAAATCCGGCGTTAGTCAGACTAATGTTAGCACTCAAGTAACTTCACACGATATTGTCAATTTTTTTGTCTCATTGTCGACTGTGATGTCTGCGACATAAGCACAAAAAGCTTGGGAACTTGTTATCGTATCAATTTTCACTGTAATATATTATCAAGTTTTGTATGATAATAAAAGTATGTAATCTGTAGGGAATTTTAATTCAAAATTATGACCATATTTTGCTCTCACAGATCTATCGGTTTGTAAGGCTCTAATAACCTTGAATTATGTTTCATATCCTGGACGCAGACCGAGAGGGTAGTCGGAAGCACCGTCACCATCAATCAAAAACTGATTGCTTTGAAACTGAAACTGAAGTTGAATATCTATGCAAAACTATAAAGTATTCATAGTTAAGACTTGACTCTCACCATCTTTGGAATCCATCGATTTACAAAAAAGGAGTATTCACAAAAAAAGGAGTATTCACAAAAAAGTAGTATTTACAAAAAAAAAAGGAGTGTTTACAAAAACAAGGAGTATTTACAAAAAAAAGGAGTAGGTATTCACCAAAAAGGAGTGCTTTTGCACTCGACATATTCGACCGAAGCTAATCGTTTCACCAATTAATTATATTATAATAGATATCTGATCTAGTTTTAGATGACGATAAAACATCTTGCAACAATTCGTTTAAATTTATTCACGTGCTATTCTCTAAGAGTACGTGTCTAATCAGTCTTATCACAGTCGGAGTCAGATTTAAATTGGTTGACTCATGTGCTGGGTAATGGCATTGTACGTGCAGAGTAAATACGTACATATTTGCTGTAGTTTCTACATATGGGTCTAGTAAAATAGTTATAATGATGATGATTATAGACTTAGCGTCTTGGGTTCGAGTCAGGAGTTGGCTAGAAAGAGTTATTGGAATTTTCATAGAAACTCCTGATCTAGTAGTTAGGATAGTATCTGGTTAATGGATAGCCTTCACCATCTTCTACATGGGGACCAAAATAGCAAGCGAAAATGAATGGATGTTGTACCTACCTACTACTGAGAGGAAGAAATGAATAGAATACATATATACCTACAGAATTAGTACGTACAAACTAGTTACTGTTTAGAAGTTTCGACAGAGTACGTCATCGCCATATGAAGCTCATATAGCCTAGGAGTTCTGGGTCATGGCCATTGACCCCTAGTTCGCAGAATACTTGTAAAAGGCCTACTGTTTATATGTTGTGTAGATACTCAACGCATAGGATTACTTACACTAGGTACTAAAGATATTAATGATGTCCTTTTCAAAGTTCCAAATTGTCCATCCGTTCGAATTCAAATCTCTCGGTCTGAAGCGCTGGTCATCCGTCAACAGTTTGGTCAAATCAAAATTGTTGTCTCACAGTAAAACCAGAACAGTTCACGAAAACATTGGTTTACTCATAGACATTAAAAAGTAAGACCCCTAAATACCCAGAAAGTACACACATTCAAGAAAGGTAATGATACATTGATAAACATTATCCGAATTCCATTCGAAACAATGTTTGTAAATATAAATTTTGAAGGTTTATTTCGCATTGTAACCGACCACGTTCGAAGGCACAACGATGTCACTGGCTTACGTCACCGCAAGACATTAGGTAATGACCGGGCTATTGCATAAATGGTAGCAAAGTCAAGTACTGTATTGTACCGAGTAATTTCTCTAATACGGTAACGCTCGTGCCACGTCACACAGAATAGTCTTAGAATACCGTTACAGAATGAAGAGCAAATATGCGCAAAAGTGTTGCCACATCGTTCTCGTAGTGATTTCACGGTAGCATCCAGCAGGAGGAAGATTATCACAGCTTCACCTCATCGTAAGGGAGTCGTAAGAAGTGACAAACGGAAAAATACGCAAACGATATCACTGCGATAGAAGAAAAACTCATAATAAAACCCTGTACCAACCCGTCTGGCCAGCGTGGAAACAGTAAAGCCTCTCAACATTGAAAGAGGTCTAATTCCAGCAGTGAGCTGCGATATGTTAATTGATCGATTAAACCCTAGATATCCACTTAATGCTTCTGATTAGTATCTTGGCTATTCCGGGAGTGACTGCGGTCTTATCTCGCACCCCTAAAAGGAAAACCTGTTCCAGAGCCTCATTCTTTGTTAAACAGTTGAGATTGATTTGAGTCCCAAAGATGAAGATAGGGCCAGGTACACTTTGGTAAAAGTTATTATACTTATTACTATATACTTAGGCTTATGCCATACTACACGCCACTAAACTAACTGCCGAACATTTGGATACAGCAGTGACTCACAAACTCACTGAGTAATGATAATTGGGAAGTCCCAGGGAAATTAATATATCAAAAGACAATTGGAGGCATTCGCAATACATTAAATACCTAATAATTTCACGGTCACCATTCGTTCGTCACGCAAGATTTTCCCTTTCTACATCTCCCATTTGTCACGCCGTGTCACATTATCTGTGTTCCACCCCAATAACTATTGCGTCACGAAAGACGAACAAATAATGCTTCTGTTTAGCAAAAATAAAACAAGACAAGAGCCGAGACAAACCTACATAATTGTTTTTTATGACGAAATTAAGTGAGAGTGGGGTATGTACTTGTCCTGTCGAGTAGGCCGCTTCGTGCTAGGAACAGCCTATTACAAGTTCAAGTCCTATTCTGGCGTACCAAAATGTTTTAGCTGATACCTACTAATATTCTTAAAAAAATATCTTGTCAGGTTAACACGCCATGGTAACAAAGTACCTACTACCGATATGCTTAGCATTCACTTCAATCTCACGTGCTCTACAACAGACGAGGCTCCTATTTTTCTCGTGCGGAAATTCTCACGGATATCCCTCGCCGAAGTCAGCGTGGGTGGTTCTGTGGAACTCGAACCGACCATATCTGCACGACCGTCTCGGGCGATCAGTTGCCAAGGGTGAGGTGCCGAGGTGCCTTTCTCTCAGGGAGGTCAGACCGAAGTGGTTCCCGGAAAAGCCGATATATCAATAAATGGACGTTGGGCTTCAAAATGTAAACTTTGGACGCAAACGACTCATATTCAAACAAAATAAAACCCCTGAATTAATATAATTTATTACAAGTTAGTTAGATTTGTAGCTTGTACTTCATAATATATCAATGTAAGTTAAGTCATTAGTGGAATATTGATTTGGTACAAGCACGCGAGTCATAAAACACAATTTCTTCACGTTCAGTCGCCCCCAAAAGTTCCTGCATACTAACTGACAATTCGACAAAGGATTTTTACCATTCAGATGAGTCCTCTAAGTGGACGACACTATGAATAACAACTTAACATAATGTATAAAACTATACGAGTATATGTATTTATTTTTCTTATATTCAATTTAATATAATTGCAGGCCTTGTTTATTATTTTATTGAAGGTTTTAGAGTCAAAAGGTGATCGGTCACTAGGAATATTATAATTATTTAAATGGTTAAACTACTTTTGACAGTGACTGTACTGTGAAATTAACAATGATGTCAAAACTGCGTACATGTAGTACATGTGATTATTAATAGACTTTTGACATGTTAACATCGCATAGTTCATAAAATCTTTATTACGCACTGCCATTTACTCACTTAGGTAATCGCGTGAATTGGGTGAAGTCAAGTATCAAGTATATGCGACGCTATGTTAGGTATAATTTCATCGACGTTATGCATACATCTGTCTCTAAATACATTAACCTAATTTAAATTCAACTCATCTCAACTTAGTTTTATCGTTTTACTGGAGATACACGTGCGCAAACGTTGCAGGGGTATGTTATACCCGACCTCGTAGTCGGTGTTACATATTTGTGTTGACAGTAAGTACATATTTTATTGCTATTTATAGTATTTTTTTATTTGTTTTTAGATTTATCAAAATGTCTTATAAAGAGAATGAACGTCGCCTTCAAGTATTGTTAGAAAATTGCTCAAATGCTATAGTTCCTGTGACTCTGAGAGCGAAGAAGAAATTGAGAACGTTTTTCAGAGAAGTGAAAGTGATTCAGAACAAGAGGGTATTGTAGATTGTTTAGAAGAGCCGGAATCTCTGCCCGCGGATACTAATCAGCTATACAGAACAACCAAGTATTGCGGTTCAAATTGTAATAAGCCGATATGTTTGGAACTTGCAATTTTTGTGTGCGGAAATTGTGCTGATTTGTAGGTGTAAATTAAGAGCAATGTTACATGATCTCAAAAAACTTTGTTTCTTTATTTAATTATAATTGTAGGAAGATACTATTTTTATGTTGATTTACCAAAGAAATTAGATTTTTGTTAGATTTTTATGTGAAAAGTAGTACTACTACCGAAACTCATAGCTTTTTACAAGAAAAATTGTCACAATATTTGTTTTAGTAATAAATAAAACTTTTTGAACTTGAAGCAGATTTTCTTTGTTTACCTTGTTGAATGGATCCTATAATTATTATGTTATCCATTTAAAATTATAATTACACAATCTAAATTAAAGAAAAAATAACATCAAAGTTTGGGTATATCACACCCACCTCATAGTTGGTGTAACAATTTGTCACCTCATTCACGCCGGGTTAATAGCATTGTCTATCTTTAAAAACACAAATGTACAGGAGGTAATTCAATAATCGAATACATAAATATTCTACAACTGTCTCGAATGTTTTTTTTTGTTTATCTATCCTCAGTACCTACACCGAAACGTGCATAATTATTTACCCGATTCCGATAAAAGTGTAATAAGTTGCGGTTAACATTCTCGATGTGGTTATTCAAAAAGTGTAGAGTCAATGTTAGAATAGAAGTAAACATTACAGCCCGACTTTTGTCAGCTTAGATATATATTTCACTTCATGGATCGAATGCGTCAAACACTTTTATTACAAAGTATGTATGAACGAAAACGTTAAACTCATCTCTAGCTATGGCTAGTTGTTTTGTTATTCCACATTATTTAATCAGTTTATTAACAACAGTGCACTGCCAGTACCTAACTCTAAATAAATAAAATAAGTAGTAAGTAGTATAACTGTGTTTTTTATGAGTACTGGCTTCAAATAAAAAATAAGAAAAGTGCAAACGCGTGCGAATAGCAAATCGTATAAAAAATGGAAACAAAAGTTATTGTGTTTTTCCCTCTTGAGGTACGGAACCTTAACTAGCATAGTATTTTAGAAATGAGTTTCTGAACGAACCATATTTATTCCATTTTTTTAAATTCCTATAATACTTAGTAATTTCATTTCATTTCACCTTTTACTCACGCTCGCTGTTAGAGTTTTTACTGTCAATTTTTATGCACCAAAAACGCGTTTTCTTTTCATGCTGGAGA
This sequence comes from Pelosia muscerda, assembly GCA_963691645.1. Taxonomy (NCBI): domain Eukaryota; kingdom Metazoa; phylum Arthropoda; class Insecta; order Lepidoptera; family Erebidae; genus Pelosia; species Pelosia muscerda. The sequence continues at coordinate 5,806,017 of OY829118.1, forward strand.
ATGGAAAAGATACTTAATTTTATTTATGTTATACTAAAGTAATTTGCTTCAGGTGAAGATTTACACTTTGATAAGTAAGTAAGTAATGTATAGCAGTTTTTTAGTGGGTAACTCGCGAAGTTTCATTTCAACAAGATTAAAAAATACCAACAGTTCATAACTCAGTGCATACCGGGTTAATGAAGGCGACGCGATGCCATTCTCTCTTGGGGGAGAAAATTTACGCGCCAATAAGACATACTGCATGTGCTAACAATATTGCAGTGTAATAACTTTATGGTTTAGGCACTGAAATTAAGATAGGTGGGGAGCCCTAGAAGATATTTCGAAGTTCCCGAGTTCGTCAGTTTAATATAAGGGAGGGTACCTCAATCTTAATAAGCATTACCAGTCAGAATGAGCCCTTAAACGTGACAGATTGAGATAGGAGGGGTTGGTTACTGCTAACAAGCAATTTTCTTTATCTCACGATTCAAGCGTAATCTATAGTCGTGGGAAGATAGAAAACTTGCAAATAAACGATGTCTCAATTTCGATTTTTTATTTTATTTTGGAAGTAATCATATAACAATAACTGAGAAAATATAAATAAGGCTAAAGCAATAAAAAAACTTAATGTACGATATAAATAATGACATACCTGTATTCATTTACTTCTTATAATGTTATATAACGCTTTCCCTGCCACCGAAAATGGAAAAATTTTAGGACCACGACTCTATCTATCGTCTAATTTATGAGTTATAATAGTTTTCTGCGACTCACAACTACAAGTTAAGCATACTCGCCTCCCCTACTACGAAGTTATTGCTATTTCTCTTACGAAATGATAAGCATTATCACCAAAACATTTGTCCGAGTTGCGTTCAAAGTTTATATTATACTTTTTCTGCTGGCTTGGCTAACCGTGACCTTTATAGGTCAGAACCTGTCCCTTCATCGCCAGGTTCACCAGCTTGCAGGGGAAGTAGCCATAAATGCAATTGCTGCCCAAACATGCAGCAGCTATACGTCAAGAAATGCCTGAAGCTAAAATTCCTTGCATGCACTTGAGTACTTCCATTGCAACTATTGCTTAACCACATTACATAAATGAGTGAAGCGAATTAAGTGAATGATGTCACTACTTATCAATACGGTGTCAAGGGACTTCTTTTGTGGAGAATTTAAAAAAGAAAACTTACTTTAAACATCTGTCATCCATCAGTGTTTGTTAGGGATTGTCATAAATCTTTATTGGGCCTAAACCTTATGTAAAGAAACCCAAAGTATTTTTTTCGTGTGAGTTATGAGCCTTCTTCAGGCTCCATTGCAGGATGACGTCTCATGGTACCAAATACTCCCAAAGTACGGTCCGCAAATTCGGATATAGTACGTTTCATTGTAAATTGTAGACAGATATAATAGAGATAGACAGATACAAAATATTTTCTTTTTTGTTACGTGAGATAGTATAGATAGGTGAGGTAACATATCCCTCGCACTTCGGTCAACATAAGGCCATCTCTAAAGAGATGACCCCTTTAGAGATATAGGATATTGAGAGAATATTGTTGTTTTTCTACGCACAAACGTTTAGGCAACATGTCCATTGTGCGTACAGCTAAGGAGAGAAGCTGTCTGCCAGAGTCTACTAACGGAAAGCTTAAGACCGTCGTCGAGATACATCGTCATCGTCGTCCTCGACTATCATCACTTAATAGCAGGGGACTCGCTAGCTATTCAGGAGCTAGTGATGAGATGGGAACACATACCGGATTCCAACACACAAGACTGTGTGGCCGTGGAATCTTGTATACCCTAGAAAAGTCTATCAAGAATAAATATATTTCAAATAAAAAAATAAAACCAAACCATTTCAGTATGGTCGTTGTGAAGAAACCCGCTTCCGTTCCTGACACGTCACCGCCTCATGTGTTGGTGTCTCGCCGTGTTTGTGCAGGTGGCATTGTTATGAATTATTTCAAGGTAGAATGGCATATCAATCGAGGTGTATAGTTACCGCAATCACTTGAAAATTAAGATCTCTATATTTAGAACTGCGATGGTATAAAATAGTGTGTCTGCCGGTATAGCTATACTGTTGCATACTTCGCACAAAACACTTCTTAGCGCCAATATAAAATAGTTTGGAAACAAATAGGTGTGTAGGGCCTTCACGACAAGTTTGGAGCCCAAAACAACCTCACATCCTATTTATCTAGCAGACGAAACTCTAGCTTTACTGTGAAGGATATTTCATTATCACGCCTCATAGAATTTTTAACAGTGTAAAATATGTAAAAATTTTTTTCTATGTAACTGAAACGTTTTGTGTGAGAAGGCAGGTTAATAAGGCTATAGATGAACAAATCTTATTCGTAGCTCTGAATAATTGTCTCATAGTAACCGATGCTATAGTAAAATCAATGCATAACAGCAACATGCGGTAACATCGCTATGACTCATGCAAATTGCGATTTAATTAGCTCCTTATTGATGCCGACACACCTCAGCACCAAGAAGTTATGACTACAGACATGAAATTTAGAATCAAGACACATTCAGAATCCAACCAGTAGCTTTTGTATTTTGTTTATATTCCAAGTTGGAGCCCAAAATCTGTTTACTATACTTTTACTCTGGATTTGGCTAGTCGACACGACGCCCTCCGACAGTCGAATATCATGAGGTAAGCTTTGGCCAAAGTCTCATCTTTTAATTAGTAGGTATAAGGGCTAGCAGGTGAGATTGGTTTGACCGTTCAGAGAACTTGGTGGCGCCCCACACCTAATTTTAAAGTTTAAAGTAAAAAATGAAGTGAAAAAATAAAACGATTTATAACTATTTTGGAGCAGTTATACCTGTACTGCTCTCTTAGCTGTGTTCTTTCGTGATTAAGTAATAAATATCTATGCATTCGAACTTTCGCATTCATAAATAGTAGTCAGAATAATGATAATCCACTGTAGATAATATAACTACCAAACAGGCCTTGAAGACTTCCCTTTTGAAATGTGTAACTTTTGCCTGCTAACTGTTGGGTATTTGCGCATACCAATCATGTTTACTTTGTGAACGAAAAAGCTTAAGCCTTTTAGCCCTTTTTTAAGACTTGTCGCTTTATAGCGATGGCTAGAAGGCTAAAAGGCTAAATAACTCTTAAGCCCTCGAGGCTTTTTTAAAGGCGGACTCACAAAACAGGATTTCTTAAATACCTAAGCCTAAGCCTAAAAATACCTTGTTAGTGAACCTAACAAGGTATTTTTAGGCTTAGGCTTTTTTTAAAGCTGAAGCCTTTTTTGAAGACTGGCGTCGTAATTAGAGTTCTAGTCTTCTAGCTTAATAAAACTATTAAGCCTCTTTTGAGGATCAGGTTAATAGAAACGTAATAATTTATAAATTAAAGTTATGTTATGTTATTACAGTTTATTATATTTTAAATCAATTAATGAAATAAAAAAATCATCGTTAGGTACGCGAAAATTAATCACCAAAAACCTTTAGGCAGGATGAAAGGCACATTGATGATTGTATGCTTTTATTACTCAAACGATTCCTTTTCTTATTGATTACATTTCCAGCTTTGGAAAATGACTGTTCACACACTACTCTCACATTAAAATATGAAACACCACCAAAATACCTAAATGTTTTTCTTTGTCATCTCTAAGATAATAATGGCGAAATAGGAATCGATGTGTTATTTTGTAGATTGTAAAAAGAATATTCACGTATAAAATTAATAAAAGTCTTATATTTAAAAAAAGTCTATATTTAATATTGTAGCCGTCGCTATAAAGCGGCGAGTCTTAAAAAAGGCTAAAAGGCTCGAGCCTTTTTGAACGCTGCCTGATCCTCAAAAGAGTCTTAAGAGTTTTTTAAAGCTAGAACTTTAATTACGACGCCAGTCTTGAAAAAAAGCCTAGGCCTAAAAGAGCCTCAAGCCCTTTTTTAGTGAGCGATTTTAGAACTATTGTTTTGTGAGTCCGCCTTTAAAAAAGACTCGTAAGCTTTAAATTTAGGGCTAAAAGGCTCGAGCCTTTTCGACCGCTGTGTTTACTTTGATGACGTTGTTGTTCAAGAGTATGCAGTGCACAGAGGGATTAATACATGAGAAGGAGGAGTAGAAAAGCGGGCTTGGAGGTTGATACAGCTTGGGAGTTGGGATGTAATCGAGTTTGGCGCTCGCATGAACAAAAAACAAGAAGGAGAAAAGAGATCCATTCTAAAAAGAGTATTAATATCGTCTTAGGTGTCACAAATCATAGTTAAATAGTTACTAGCACAGGCAAGAGTCGTAATTTCTTTATACAAGGATTTATTGATATGAGTAACTAAGTAGTAAGTAGTATGACTAAGTTATTTTTCAACTGTCTTTAACAGAGCTAGGGCCGCATTCGAATGATGCAGCTTAGGTATAGTACACGAGATTTAAAGCGTATGTTTCGTGATGACACTTGAAGTGTCTGTGTGTGGTTACTACAGGAAAATTAAACCCAATCTTGAGTATCTTGACTTGCGCTATATGCGGGTGTGGCGAGAGACAATTCTCGCACCAGTGCCAGTGGAGCAGTATAACGCGTCATCTGGACGACGCCTATGACACAGATTACTTAATAATTTATGATCGATAGTGATATGACGCCTTGACATTTACTTTTAGACTTGTTCTATTAGAAAGTATAACTAATCGCGTCACGGTTTTGGGTGACGTCATAACACCAACCACGTCACAGCGACGACGTTAGATGATATAGGTTTGGTTCAATATAAAAGATAGAATAAGTAGTTTTTTGCTAGTTATAAGGACACCTCTGGATTCTGGACTTTATATTTTGTGGGTATAGATCTACTAAAACCAGTGATATACTTATAGACATTAATAATAATTTCAGTAAAATTATTAAAGATAACCTCTGCTTTATCACGAGGACAGCAACAATAATAAACAGGAGTTACGTAGAGTTGCGCTTCGTATTTAAATCTTAGATATTTTACAGCCATCAAAAAATGAACTATATTATCAAAAAATTATTGAATAGTGCGTCGCCAGGATGCCTGCTCGAATTGTCGCAAAGTTACTTGACCAGATTTGACCACTCGAATTGTCACGAAGTTACTTGACCAGATTTGACCAGTCTTGTTGAACAGTCTATACTAACTGTTCTAGGTATCAACTGCTTGAGCAGTTATCAATAGAAGCCTCAAGCTTTTGATGAAGCGGTCATAATCAACAGCTTGAGGCTCCGTGAGCGGTCCGTGTAAGTTGGTCACAAGCTAACTGCACGAGCAGTTCGTGTATGGCCGGCATAAGTGTGATTAAAGTCATAGGCTTAAAAATTATATCCAAATATCGAAGGTTTGTAGCAATCTAATGAAAGGTGTTGAAACGCATAGTCCCAATATCATTCATTTCAAACTTTGATACGCTGTCGTGCGCATGCCTGAGTAGAAATAGTAAAGTTTGTCCAAGTGATATTAGATCTTAATGATATCGAAATTAGAAAATCAGATACAAAAGTAAAAGTTATTAGCACTTAACCTATTTACACTTGAACAGTTCTAGTTCTGCTAATAAAAGTTAACGCCTTTGTCGGCTCTATGGTTCTAAAAATCTTAAAATTATTGTGATGCGATGTTATTTATCAATTTCATTTATCATTTGGCCACAACTAGAAGCGGTAAGTGTTGACAATAATAGAACTGATTTGTACTTTAATTTACACATCTAATTTAAATTTCGCACATACAAATTTGGAAAATTCAGATGAAAGTATTTCTATAGTTTTTTATAGTTTCAAAAGAACTTGAAAAGTTATAAATTCTGTGTGATTTTTAATAAACATACTACCTACTAGATATCGGTATACACTTAGACTTCGCGTTGCTTGTTGGATATTTTAGAAAGTTGCCACTTAAAAACAGTTCTTATTGGATTTCTAATGTAACAAAATAAATACTAACTAGAATTTATCATTTGAATTATTGTTAGTATAAAGTTCATCTAATGAAGTACCGATACTTAATGAGAAGCGTAGATAAACTCAGTAAAATGGGAATTGCGGATTTAGCGAAGACGGGAGAAACTGAGGAGTTGATATCTGACATGAATGGCATTTTGCGCCGACTTCGATTAATTGGGACAAGGGCAGGCAAATAATGAATAAAATACCAAAATATATTACTAGTATCAATCACACTCAGTACTCATACGTATGCCTTATTATTTGCAGGACCAAAATGAAATTAATTCTCATCTTATCCAGTATCCTTGCTATCCAAGCTGCGGCCATCACAGATGAAGCCAACTGCGATGGGATAGTAATAACCGGAAAGTTTTATGAAAGAGAAATTCTCAAGCGGGACATCGATAGACCGTATTCTTTAGCTGTGGACTACAGCCCTAATATCCTATACTTCAGTTACAACATCGACGTAGCAATTGATATATTCCAGTCTGCAAGACTCAATTTGAACACTAAAGAATTCAACAACATAGAAAATATCAATAACGGCTTCGCCCAAACTGTTGATCAGTTAACACACGATATATACATCGGTGGAAGCGATGGTATTTACAAATACGATTACGGTACCAAGAAAGCAGTGTTGTATGCACAAAAAGGTACCAATATATGGCATTTATTCTACAAAAACGCTCTATATTTCTCGACATTTCCTACACAGTTTCTGTACACGTCAAATGATGATGGTGACGCGACACGTTACAAATATCTAGAAGATACGAAAGTAGATCAATTCGTTATTGACAATGATGACGATATTTTCTTCACAAACGCTACAGGGTTATACGAAGTGAAAAAGGAAACGAAAAATGCTACTTTATATGGAGAAAATCTTGTAGTAAGGAGTTTAACTACAGATAAAAATGGGAATGTTTATGTTTGTACCCAAGACGGTATATATGCTGTGAGAAAATTTGAACAATTTCTAGAGAAGATTGTTCCTATTGATGACGCATTCGGACTGGCTTTTGATAACGAAAATAATATAGTATATGCTGACGCGAATAGCATTGTAAGGCTTAAATTAAACCTAAACAAAAAATGTAATAAGTAGATGGCTAACTTTTTAAAATAAAGAGTTATTAAAAGGGCGATGGGTTTTACATTTTTCTTGTTAAACTAAATAAACGCGTAACATACATTACGAAATCAAAGTTAAAGTATTTTATAGCAATTTCCTTTTCTTTTCCCTCGATAATCATTAAACCAATATTTTTATTCAAGTGAAATTTTTCAACAGGGCTTTGAGGACCAAACCCAAAACTACCAGGAATACCGAAAAATGCTCAAAGTTGAGAAACAACCAAGTACTAATAGTAATAATGGTAATAGAATAATGATTACGAAAGAAAGAAAGAAACTTATGAATGCTTTATACTTTACTTTTCCATCCATCATCCAACTTTCAGATTAATAAAATGATTCAAAGATTTTTTGTAATCACGTTAAATTCTTAACAAATGTGCTACAAGATTGTATTTCTAATAAAGGAAACAGGTAATCAGTCGCAAGAGACTCGTTCATAAATTAAATTAAACACATTTAAGCCTTTAAGGGCTATTAAAGAGAAAGCTGCTTATCTGACCTAATACTCATTTCTGATTAGGGAGTAGGTATAAACCAGAGCGTAAATTGTTTTCCCACGGCTTACATTGTAACGGTAGTTATTAGATAAACATGGGAAAAATGTAAACTCTTATCACAACATTGCAATCATACTAAAAACGTACAACTGATTATTTAGTTTAGAATTTAGATTGTAAAACTATTACTGACAATGACTTCCATGTAGCCAAACAGATTACGTTTAAGTGAATATTGTTCCATTATAATGTGCTATGTCTATAAAGCTGCTGTATATTTTATGAGAAACTAGCTGACCCGCGCAACTTCGTCTGCGTCACCCCGTTTTTGCAACATTTTTCATTCCGGCTCCGTACCTGTTGGTCGTAGCATGATGTTATTTACATATAAACCTTCCTCTTTAACCATTCTATCTATTAAAACAAATCGCATCAAAATCCGTTGCGTAGTTTTAAAGATTTAAGCATACAAAGGGACATAGGGACAGAGAAAGCGACTTTGTTTTATACTATGTAGTGATATATTTGTGACAAGCTGTTGCCCACGGCTCCGCCCGCTTGGATGTCGGTTATGCCGCAGCATTATATATTTTAGCGCTCTACACTATTTTCTACTCGACTCCACTTGCCTGTCTTCTCCTCCTTCATCCCTTTCAGCTTATTTTTTGTAGATGTTGATATGTTCTTTAATATTGTAAATATTTTCGAAATCAGCACAGTCGTTTTTGTGTTTATTCATTACAAACATAAATACACACATTAAATTACAATTACAATTTTTTTCTCTTTATATTATTATAGTGTCCCGTCGTCGGCATTACTACAGATTACAATATAGTTTATTTATTGCACAGTTTGCAGGACAAAGTTTGTCACCAAAATGTAGTAAATTTATCGCCGAAATATTTCTGACGACAGCTTAAATCATTTCCATAATCTAACCTTTTATGCCTAATAAAAAACACGATGGAGGTCAACGTGATTGAATAATGTCTGTTAGACGATTGATTGCAATTCATGTAGATAATTCGAGTAGGGATTATTTTGAATACCTATTAACTACAGTATTACGGAAACGTTTAATTACGATGCGCCGGCCGGTCTCGTAAGTTACGGCAATTTGAAGGTAATTATTTGTGTTTTTTACTTGAAATCGGAACTATTACAAGCATTTGATGATTGAACGAGTAGGATAAGTCTCTATTTCAGAAGTGAATGCGAGAATTCGCTTTTTTATGTCAATCAATTAGGTCAAATATCAAAATCGCCCTTAATTGCCGTTTGATTTCCTACTTGCGTCTAGTTCGCACTTGGAACCTCAGAATAGGATAGGATTTTGATTGATATATCCGCCAATAAACGTTTAACCAGCAGGTTAAAAGTTAGCAAACTTGGAGATGTAAACATGCGACAAAGCTTCGTCTGTGGATAAGCAGGTGCACTGACTTGCAGTGATGATGTTGACATTACAAAGGGTGTAATAATAAATAAATAAAGACCCAAAGACGGGGTGTGTTTTAGCAGGTTCTAGTCCGACATAACCTCCCTAACCAGCTCGGGGGGAGGGGGGGGGGGGGTGAATACGTAGGGATTTTTCGAAATGATGATGTTGACATGGGTCTCAAGGTTGTTGGTAGGACATTAACATTGGTAGGGTTTGATTAGTAATAATTTTAAACAACTGTAAAGGTATATGGGTAATGGACTGCTGAGACGAGGTCTCGGGTTGTATCCCAGATTTTACCATGACACACACCAATGACTTTTCGATGCTTTTGGAAGTTATGTGTGTATTTATCGCAGGTTTATAAGTGCCCGGTTAATGGCAATAGGCTTGCCACATTGGGACCTAAACATAATCTGGCGAAATATGGGTGGCTAGCACCTCTGCCTACCCCTTCGGGGATATAGGCGTAAGTTTATGTTATGTTAATTGTAAAGGTGTGCCACGTTTATGCGAAATCTATTCTTAAGTCATGAATAAAACACGGTCAAACGGAACTCGTTGGAGGCGTTGCAAATAGGTTCCATATCACGATTCGTGAGTGACTTGAATACGGTGATGCGTTTTCACCATAAATGTGCATGTAGGACTATCGACATTAAGTACAGTGGGCTACAAAGTTCCTTGACACCTTAAGATCTATGATCTTTTAACAGTCTAAGTGTAATTTAACCAAAGTAACATAGATAGTGTTAATAAAATAAAGTAACGATGTCTTTTTTATTTATTTTTTGCACAAGTCGTCAGATTGACTGCACCACACCTGATGGTGAGCAGTGGCGCAGTCCAGAACATGGTGGCCGTGCCTTTTTCCCGTCCCGCCTTTTTCTTATAAGAAAATAAGAGAATTCATGTGAGTACTATAGTAAACTTAATTACAATAATAAGTAGATCTATTATCCAGTAGCTTCTGAGGCTAGTAGGTAGTTCTGTAGTGGCACCACATCATACAATATTTTATTTTAATTTGTCCAGGGACTTTTGTCCCAGCCCAGCCCCAGCCCATTGTACATAGTTATGTGCAAGTGCACTTTTTGTTTAACTTTAGCTTTCTTCAAACATTATTATTGGAGACTGTTACGAGGTAAGTATTTTCTGACATGTTCGAAGATAGAATTAACGCGACCATGGACCACGGTACAGATACGACAGATACGTATATTTCCTATAGGCCTTATCTTTTAATTGTCTGATGTTTCGATCAAGTAACGCATTAGACGGGGCGTGGTTAAACTCAGACCTTGACAGCGAAAGTCTAAAAGTTAATGGGTGATTCTACGATAAGAGGTAACTAAGGCGGCAATCACATTAAAAGTGTATTTTTGTTCTATGCGTTGCTATTTTTTACAATGAATCACATCACTTTAATGTCCTTTATTAAATAACATTAGAATTAAATGTCCAATTGAAGCATATTTTTGTAAAATTCGTTGTAAAGTCTAAAAACGTCTCTACCCTGGCCTGTCCCTTTACCGGTTTCAATTTAACTAGCATTCAATACATACATTATTTGTATTATATGCTAAAGCAAACTACGTTTACTACAAATTTAAGTATATATACTTAAATATTATTAGAGAAAAATTCAACAATACTTGTTTATTTTCAATAATTTTTGAACTGAATTTTTGTCCTGCTTTTTTTGCGTATCTACCCTGGCATTGTTCTAATCGCTTCTACAATATAAAAAATATAAGACGGCCATAATCCTGAACGTGCTCAAGGACATCTAACGACGTGAAATTAGCAATACTAAGCACAGGAGCGGTTAGATCTACACCATTTTGATAGTTATGGTGAAGAGTCCGTGCGGTGTAGTGGCTTTGCAAGGTCGCTGTGTCTCTCCACTGGTAAGTTATAAAAGTTATAATAATCATTAAATTCGTTTGCATTTCCGGTCCTAATTTAGTAATACTGTAATAGTCAAAGCCGATTCTATTATTAACCGAAAAATGTATTTTTTAAATCAAAATAATTTAATAAGTCATGAAAACGTCTTTCCCCTGGCGTATTTCCCCTGGTAATAATACTGCCAGGGGAGATACATACTGACCAGGGGAGATAATATACATATAATGACTTCACCCCGTCTGATGGTAAGCTGAAGGCAAAGTCTCAGGAGGTCACCATTACAAACACGTTAAGTGTTACAATGGTGGCACTCAACTTGACGGTCTCATCACAAGCTTTTCACGCCCCGCTTAAAGGATCCGGGCCTGTAGGAAGAAGGAAACACGTGAGCTGATAAGGAATTCCAAGACTTAATGGTGCGGCAGAGGAAACACTCACCGAACCACTTGATTCTTAATGGAATATTCCGCACAGTATGCGGGTGGCATCTAAGCCCTGCGCGTGTTGTTCTGTGTAGGAAAGGAGAGGGTGGGATTAATTGGAAGAGCTCATCAGAGCATTCACCATGGTACAGACGGTAAAATACTGCCAGTAATGCAACATCTCTGCGCATCTGCAAAGGCTCAAAGGTATTTGTGACCTCAGGACTCCCAATAATGTACACCGCACGTCGCTGCAACGAATCGAGAGCATCTAATAAGTACTTTGCGGAGCCATCCCAGAAATGGGAGCAGTATTCCACGCAGGAGCGAATTTGTGTCTTGTAAAGAAGACACCGCTGCTCCAGCGTGAAGAAACGTCTCATTCTGTTCAGGACTCCCGAGTTTATGTGGTGCTGTCTTGATGATGCTCTCGATTTAGTTTTTGTTGTTTAGTTTGCAGCGAACATCCATGCCGAGGATACTGAGGCAGTATTGCATTGGCAGGTACAAGGAAGGAAGGTACCTTTGCTGTAAACGCACAAGCCTGTCTTTTTGGCAATGAACTCGACCAGATTCTCAGAGCCCTAATGAAGAAAAGTGCTTCAGGAGCTAGTCAAGCTCAGTGACAAGAAGCTGCCTTTTTTCTGCAATGTCAGTCTGCTTGACCGCAGGATGTCCATGAAAACTCCCATGTAAGGTGCTGTCGTCTGCATAACAATGGATGCAGTCATTGGACAGCATGTCATTGAAAGAAAACTGCATTCAATATAACTAAATATTAAAAATAAAATGAATTCTCCTTTCCGCAAAATGTCCTATCTCCAAAATACAAGGTACTTTTTTAAGTATAGTAAGTGTATGTATAGTAGGGTATGCATAGTCATCATTATTATTTTTGTCTCATTTTGTTATAGATTATGGCACCATAGAAAAAGTTAATACGTGAAGAAAAGTTGGAGAAGGAATAAAGGAAAAATATAATAAAAAGAAGGAGAGAAGAGAAGAGGAATTAGACAAACTGTCGATCAAATGGCCACAAAGAGATCGTAAGGTGCAAAACATATGAAAGAAGAAAGCGAAAGAGCGTAGACAACGACGCGCAGAATATAACCAATGTTGTGAAGAAGAAATTTTGCAAAGAATGATAAACGGAACACTGTTGAAAAAATATGGCATAGTACAGAAAGAAAAAAAAAAGAAACCTTTGAGAAAAATTAGAAAAGTGGGATTAATAGGAAATAAATTAGTGTTATTAATAATAAATGTGATAAAAAATGTTACCTGATTATAAAGTTTAAGTACAATGTTTAGTAAAAGTTGATTCTTTGAATTTTATTATTATTTTTAATGCTTCCAATTCCCTCCCATGGTCAAATTCGTATCTACCCTGATCTTGATGTCTCTACCCTGCCCGATGTATTTACCCTGGCCTTCCAAAAAGTAACAAAATATGTATAAATTGACTTGCCCTTATGTGAAAAGGTACATAAACGGGTCAAAAGGCATAATACATATGTTTCATGGAGAAATTCAAATTTTTCTCTTTGGCCGTATCCTCCATACAAACGAAACCTCTTATCGTAGAACTACCCTAATATAGGCTATTAAAATATCTTTGTTATGTGTGGTTGCGGTGGGTTTAGTTTAAAACTTAAGGAAGTATAATTTTCTACAAAGGGAAGTTGAAATTTATTCTGTGGTCGTTCTCCATAGAGGTGAGGTTCTTTCCACTGGCTTCCTTTTTCAAAAATATTCGTCGCCACTGCTATCAGTACTACACAATACACTAACTAGCTATGCGGGTCTGACACAGTATTAACTGGATTTTTAAACAACATAATACAATAACCATTATCTAATCGTAGGTATAAACATTTGCTGCTTACTTTGCCAAGTATTTCAGTATTATTGCTATTGTTCCGTGAGATAGTCAATGCAGAATGCGATTTTTTACTTATTTTGTTTATTGTTACACATACGGATTTGTGTGCGTATAAAAAATGCAGTCACAGTTACGACAGACCGACACACAATATCTGGGAAGTTGAGAAATATTGCCGGCTTCCTCCTCTTTGCGATTTGTTATTGTGCATAAGTGTAGTCAGCGCTTAAAGTAGATGATTGTGAATGTAAGCAATTATAATCTTAGGAGAAGTACATACTTACATATGCTCACGCCTGTAATCCTCGAAGGGGTAGGCAGAGGTGTATTAAATAGCCACATTTCGCCAACTATGATTTTCGGTCTCACGTAATAGGGGGCGAGCGTATTGCCGTCAATCGGGCACTTTTAAAAAAAATGGGTATACCGAAAATCAATTCCTAACCGAAAAAATTGTCGCCAAATAAGTTAAAAAAATTGCAGGAGAATAGTAAATAGGAGAAGTATTACAATGTGATATTTGTAAATGGAAAGGTTTTTTTTTTATTTATGGCACGTCAATTTGACTTCACCTCGCCCGATGTTAAGCTGAAGGCAAAGTCTCATGAAAAAGGGTCACCATTGCAAACACGTTCAGTGCTACATTGGTGGCGCTCAGCTTGACGGCCTCATCAGATGCTTTTTCATGCCCCGCTTGACTGACTGACTGTACATAACTACAATATGTAACATTTCTTACCACTAAAGGTATGATTCCGTAGCCGACTGCACACAACTACTGCAGATGAGTACAGCAGATACAACGTGCTGTGAAATAGGCTTGAATATGATAATATAACAACAGAAACTCACGCCTATATCCCCGAAGGGGTAGGCAGAGGTGCTAGCTAGTGATAATATTGGTTATTACTTTAATTCCTGACGGCTTCTTAATGGGACCGTTTACCCATATCAAGGTTTAACAAGTAATGTATATGGCAAACTTAAAACGTGTAGATTATAGACAAAAGAACAGATTGCAAAACTGACATTATTTTATTTCTATGGACAATATGTGCGGTCGGATGTCGTGGCATGCATTAATAGTCAAACTTTGATATGGATAAACGGCACCATACCAATGCTGGGATAATTTAAATTGTTACCGCTCATATTCTTCAGTACCGACCAAACTCCTTCATTTATTACCCTAACTACTGACACTGGCGGGAGTCTAGGTGAATGTCTAGGTTCGCAAACAATTTAAAAAAGCAGTACTGAATTAAAACAATATATTATATTAACACACTTATTTCTATATTGCTGTATGTTCTGCTGTGGTCTGCAGTTGGCTACGTAATCATACCTTTACATGAATCTTGAATAATTAGCATAAAGAGTACCTACTACATTTAGAATCAAATCAACTATAAACAGTTATATCATGGTAAAGAAACATGTTAGGCCTTCCACACAGATAGTTATGGTAATAAGGTCATCAAGTTGTGTTTACTAATAACATTATGTATTTAGAACTGTTATTACTATAGGTATAGGAATGTGGCTATAGATAGGACCTATCCATACATATATCTAATTTCTGACGTTTATGCTGTGTTATATTATTGGTATATGTATAATAGTAGGTACTACTAGTAAATAGTAAATAACAATATTATTACTTGCATAATAAAATTATATTCACGCCTGTAAGATACCAAACGCAGGGATGTATTAACACAGTACATACACATGGGGGAGGGGAGGGGGGAGGCAAGCCTAATAGGTCAACAGTTGAACACGCTATCCCTTTCAACTGTGGTTAGCCACATCTCCTGTGTGCATTTTTCAATAATTTCAAATCAATGCCTAATGGTAATTCAGATTTCAAATATTCATAATAGTATATTTTCATTATAACTCAATTGTTGTTCTCGACATAAATTGTTGCTCGACTTGCTAATCTATCACTCAATCTGTGTAAAATATATATAATCTGTGTAAATTTTATGAAGTCATGTATGTTTCTTGTGCAAAACATGTGTTATAATGACAAAAGGATGTATTATATTTATTAATTTATTTCATGACCAAAGATATAATACTCATGGTTTCTAAAAGGTGACTCATTGAGTCTGGTTTATGGTCAACACTCTTACTCCACAGACTGGGAAACACTAAATGCTATGAGGATATTCATACTCATATCTACTGACAATAATAAATATTTTCAACATGAATTATAAATTAAATACACTTATTAAAACAACTATACCAGTAACAAAGTACCTCCAACCTGTTAATGATTGCAAAAATTCTGGAATTTCTATAATTAATAAGTAATTAGGGGGACATGTAAAGGGAAAACATGATTATTTCTGCAGAAAGCTGCATGAAATATGGACCCTATTTCCAATAGGAATAGATTCTAATTATAATTCCAGGAATAGATTCCTGGATTAAAATAAGTCCTTTGTGCCCAGTCTCCAAGCCCAGTCACCAAATTTAAATACAGATTTGATGAGTAATTTTTTCACATGGACAACAGGCTAATCACTCAAGTATTATTTTTTTTTTTTTTTTTTTTTTTTTATATTATCACGCCTATATCCCCGAAGGGGTAGGCAGAGGTGCTAGCACCCACATTTCGCCAATGTATATTTAGGTCCCAATGTAATAGGGGGCGAGCCTATTGCCATCAACCGGGCACTTATAAACCTGCGATAAATACACACATAACTTCGAAAAGCGTCGTAGTCATTGGTGTGTGCCATGGTAAACCTGGGATCGAACCCGAGACCTCGTCTCAGCAGTCCACCACCCATACCACTAGGCTACCGCGGTACTCAAGTATTATTTATTGTTAATCTCAAAGAATCTTGTTTGTTTGCTGTCAGTGGAGGTATATTGAGGTAGATGAATGGATCTAGATTTCTATATCTCATTCATTGTATTGCATAGTATTTTTATATGTGAGATACAGAGATAATACTACTTAGAATCAGCTTTATGAAATAACATTATTGAATATCCTTTATGAGTCACCTAAATGATATGAGGGTGACATCAATTGGCAATTTGATGTCACAATAACATACCATTTTTAAAAATAGTTATATATTTATATTTTCAAGGGGGTTGGGTTAGAGGTGTATTAATACATCAGGAATGCATTTATACATAGGGTGATATTTCACCCTATGTATAA
The DNA here is from genome assembly GCA_963691645.1 of Pelosia muscerda. Taxonomy (NCBI): domain Eukaryota; kingdom Metazoa; phylum Arthropoda; class Insecta; order Lepidoptera; family Erebidae; genus Pelosia; species Pelosia muscerda. The sequence goes on from OY829118.1 coordinate 5,822,454, forward strand.
ATGCAGTTAAAGTGAAGTACTATTGTACTTCACTTTAACCCTTTTACCCTTCAGGGGCTTCTCCAAGTTACTACAATGTGTCATCAAGAAGGGTATTGGTTTCTACAGAGTCGGCACCATGGTGTGATGCCTCTGGTGTTGCATATGTCCATAGGCCAAAGTGACCACTTTCCATCAGGTGGGCCGTGTACATGTCTGCCATCAAGTGGTATAAAAAACTGTCAATTGGTGTATGTTCAGAGACCAGTTTATAAGTAGGAAGGTTCTTGGGCAGTCTTTGCAGCCTGCCAGACCCTGTTCTTACGTTATAGTTATCTATTATGATACCAAAACATGAATATAAATGTTCCAATGTGTATGTCCAGCTGTGGTCTGCAATTGGCTAATTCATTAACTTATTGATGCGGAGAAGACAGTTTAATTTTTTTTTTAGTCATTATAACATCCCCTGTAGTAGGTAGTGTTAATGTTGTCAGTATATGCAGATATAATCTTAAAATGTATTTACTTGACAACCTAAATAAACAACAAATTCTAAACCTGTTGGAATAAAAATATGCTAATAAATCAATATACTTACGGCTCTGGACTGTACTGAGCTCCTCCGAAAAAGCCGTGCCTGTCTGGCTGCGTCGTCACCGAGGAGCATATAGACGTAGTATCACCCAGATCACTCCTATCGCCCCCAGCACTTTTCACACTCTTTTGCAGCGACATTTTAACAACAATTCACACTTGTTTTATCTTCTACCTGTTACCATCACTCGCACTAAACAACCATAAGCGTCGACCCCAGAGTGGGCGTACAAATTAATTACAAAACATATAACTGTGCAACACGCTCACGCCCGACTACAATCACATTACTTCACAAAACAACTGGTGACGATGAAAGGCCATAGAGCACACACTGTTACGGCAGGCGCATATCCGAGAAAAGGGAGATATACGTGCTTGGACGAAATACAAAGTATACAAACTATTATTTTCCTTATCAAAACTCAACGTGTGGGTGGGCGACTATAGTGAATACAAGTACAATTACAATGCACGTCACTTTTAATGTTGTCAAAGCAAAGCAAAGAGTACAGGGGTACAGATTGTACAGAACATATAAAAACATTGAAAACGTACACACGAGAAAAGAATATTGAACAGTAAATATGAGTTGTTGTAAGACCGATGAATGATTGAAATTAAGCTAAAATAAAATAGTTCAAACAGGCAATTTCCGAAGTTTATTAATTGTTTTTATTTATATTGTACGTTTTTTTCTTACTTCTTTTTTTTTACTATTTATTTTATCGCAATGGATACATATCTTTAAAAGCCTTTTCATTTCATTTTGTACTAAAACACTTAATTCACTAATCTAGTTCGAATGATTGTTCATGATGATGATGACGGTGACGAATAGTTGCCTCAGTAAAGTAGTGTAGACTTTCGATCAGATCATCATCATCAACAATCATGATTCCAACTATACTTATCACAAAATAAAAGGAAATTCCCAACTCGATACTGGCAAGTTTGTCCCCTAAATTGGGTTGATATGTTGCCATCTAAGAAAAAAAGAAGAACACTGGTCAAGACTGTCAAATGAGTACGACTAATATACGTCAAGTGTCAGCTGTCAGTAGTGTCAAGTGTCAATAATTTCTCTTATTATAGGAGTGGATGGGAATATTTGGAGTAAAAAATAAACTTGAAATTAACAGAAACAAATAAAGCATGAATAATTTAAGAAGGCCTTTTATAGCTCCAGTTCTAGCTAGACTTGGATCTACCTCTGCCCCTGAGTTTGTGAATAGAAATCCACGTAATTTAGAAAGAATACGAATAGCCTACAAACCTGATGGATATCATCTTGATAAACCTGGAAGAAACTTCTGGCACAAGTTTGTATACAATGAACTTATGAGGATAGAGTGTAGAATAATTTCAATAAATAATTATTAAAATATTTAGCTTATCCAATGAAAAATATCCAATATAATGTCATAACCTAGTGCTAGTAATATCCTACCACTATATTCAATAAAACGAAGATAAAAAATTCGAATAATCACTTAAAATTAAAAGTAAAATGTAAATTAATAACATCTAAGCAAATTTCGGTGTTGTTCTGTGTTCATATGATGAATTGTGCATGAAAATATGACATAAATATCAGCACCATTTACAAACAAAGACGCTTCCGCCTCCAATCTATACCAAGCATGCTCTTCAGGGCATTAGTCCATCTTGTCAGGTTTTGTCCTAACTTTCATTTGTAATTTGTCTTCCTTCGACTATTGGTCCTTCAACAGATGTGGCCAGTCCATTAACTCTTTATTATTCTATTATTTATTCTTGAACTTAACTTTAGTCCTTTGCTGGATATCCTTGTTACAAGATCTATTCTTATTTCAGGTTGTTTTTGATTTCAAGTAACCGAACAGTTACAGCCCAACTTGTCCACTATATCAATGGACCAGTTGTTGAAGCAAAAACATCTGAGTGGGCTCTCCGTAAACAGCTATACAGCATCAAAGACACCAGCGCATATATTAATTTGGGTAGAGTCTTTGCTCAAAGGTGTCTAGAAAGCGGTATCTCAGAAATATACTGTGATTTAAAACCAGTGGAAGGTGGTAAAGTAGATAGATTTCTCAAAGAAGTAGTCAATGGTGGAATAAAACTGGAAGAACCCGGAGTTTATAAGAAACCATGCCCTTGGGATCAGCTCAGACCAGAAAAGCCATGGCAAGTTGCGGAAGAATAAAATTAATTGTAAAGTTATATACAAAGTAGTGTAATTTAAAAATAAATGTAATGTTCTGAGTGATTTCATCATTTTCCTATAACATGATTTCTGCCAGCTTGACAATGGATGGCATGGTGTATGACAAATGGCAAACCAGATCAAGGTAAAAAAAATCACCAGCTTCCCTTTGTAAAATTTTCACACTTTGTCTAATGTGCAGTCATAGTATATAATTTGCATAATAAGGTTTATCCTCATATGCAAGCCTCTTATATGTAATGCCCTTGTCAATGGGCCTTCATCCTAATGATAAATATTCAATTGATAGCAAGGTACCCAATGACTCCCTTCTGCAACACGGGAGTGCTAAGATGTGATACTAATAAGTGGTCACCCATCCAAATGCCAACTGCGCCTAGATTCTTTCTAGTTGACCGAACGGTGACTCCTAATGACCGTGTAAAGAAGTATTCCAATGAAACCGCGGCGGGCTAAGTCGCGAACGTGAGGCACAAATTATTTATCATAAAGTTACTGAAACTTATTTCTACAAATTTTAACTCACATTCCTTATTTGGTTTTTAGGCCCGTCCTGGCCACTCGTAATTTTTAAAGTTTGATATAGAAAAAGAAAACAATCTACAATGTAAGTGTTTTTCTGATGAATTATTTACTCTGTGCGCCTCTCCGCCTTTATGTTTTAGAACGGATAATCGTCCGTCAGTCTATAAATCTCTATAAAATTTAATTTTAAACTGTGGTTGTTATGTAAGGATTTATTAATGAGAAAAATCTTTTTATTTTTTATAGTTAGAAGTAGTTACCAATATTTGCGTGAAGCTGGATAATTAAGTATGTAATTTAACAAAGAAAGTCAGTTGGTGTCGTTACAAAAATGGCGGAAAGAATGATGGCGTCTATTTCTTTTCACAACACATTGACAAAAATGTAGTTATCTCTTTCTAGCTCACGGCAGTTTTCATACAATTCTGGGCACGCGTAGTGATCAATATGTCCACGTGATCTGTCGTCAGTCGCGACTCGCGTAATTGCAAATGCAAAATGTACAGGCTAGAAACGTTTGTGTTACAATGAAATCGTAAATATTTTGTTATTATAAGTTGTAGTGTTGTAGTTTAAAAATGCCTGCGTCTATTGGTGTCAATTTACGCGTAACTGGCCACTGCAGCCAAGGCGGGAGAAAGTATATGGAAGACTTGTTTTCCGTTGCTTATCAACAAACTGAAGACGAAAGGGATTTGGAATATGCTTTCTTCGGCATATATGATGGCCACGGCGGGAGCGAAGCCGCTGCGTTTGCAAAGGAGCATTTGATGGACTCTATAGTGAAGCAGAGACAGTTCTGGTCTGACAACGACGAGGACGTACTAAAAGCAATCAGAAATGGTTACATGTTGACCCACTTGAACATGTGGAAAGAGTTAGGTAAACATCGAATGTTACGTTTTATTACAGTCCTAATTCTACGGTTGAAAGTATGTAGTTGTTACATTACCACCAAGGAGAATTCTAAGTACAAAATGTTTTGCTTGACCTTGTTGAACTTATATTCATATTTTTTTCTTGAGTGGTTTGACATTGAGCTAACAGGAGTATTTGAATGGTCATTGTCATTAGTCTATGTTGTTGCTTTGTTAGATAATAGCTAGCAGAACAAATTATCTTGTCTTTTTTTTGGAAATCCCATTCACTCAAGTGAAAGCAGTTTTACCAGTTTGGTTGACTTCGATTTCCTTCCACGAAAATGTTGATATATTTAGGTCATAATTTTGCAGTTGCATTGTAATAACAAAGTTTTAATAAGAACAACTAGAATTTAAAAAAAAACAATTAAATATGTAGTTCATTCTTATACCTGCATATACCTCAATGTATCTCTGCATCATTATAAGGTTGACTGTTAAATATGCCTTGGACATTACGTTCACCTTTGTACAATTTATTATGCATAAAGTTTACAAACATGTATATTTCATATTTGTAAATGTTTAGCTAGCTTTGTTTTCATGTATATAATGTTACCAATTTTCCTCATGAATAGTGTTATTGACAATGGGACTACATATTTATCATGTTACATTTTTGTTTATTATTGGCAAGAGCACTATATCAGTACAGTAGATTTCATGTAAGGTCAATACTTCATGTGTAGTACCTATTGTTAACATAATACATTTTCTATTTTTGATATGCACAATTTGAAACTCATCTATAGTTTTCAATAACATTCTCTTTGCCAGACAAAAAAAAAGAAAATTACTATAATTTGATGAAAGAAGCTTATAAGTTATATTATTTATATTGCTGTTCTGGACACTACTAAATGCTGAAGGCACCTACAAGCTGGTACACTGTCTGCTTGAGAGATGATGCTCTGGGAAAGCCTGTCCTCCCTGATTAAAGCTTGATCCTCTCAGAACAGTCACCATTTCCATAATACAGCTGGAAACCAAGGATTAAGAAAGATGATAATACAAATAAGTACTTTTTTTTTCAGAGAAATGGCCAAAAACTGTAACAGGGTTACCAAGCACGGCAGGTACAACCGCAAGCATAGCTTTTATACGCCGTGGGAAAATATATGTTGGACATGTTGGTGATTCAGCTATTGTCCTTGGTTACCAAAAAGATGGTAAGATATACTATCATTGCACAAAGACAGTTATTAGCAGAGTATTGAACTTGTCAGGAGCCGATTCAGTAGATTGAGGAAAGAAATAACTTTTTTATGGTACCAGCTGTCTCAAAGATGACTATGGTTTGACAAGGTTGTATATTTTGAATCTGAAAATTAATGAAATAGTTAACTTTTTGGTAGAGCCTTGATAAATAGGTCATAAAATAGCATCATTATTAAAAAAAAATTAAAGCTATCTAATAAACAAACATAGACAACTTATTAGGAAATTCGAAGATATGTTGATTTTTGAATGAAATTCTTAATATTCAGCATTTTTTCAGTCTGCATCGGATGAAATTCACAAGATTATACAGTTAACTTTAGACAGAGAATATTCTATTATCTCTGACAGATCTGTAAGAAAATGACTGACCAACAGCAAAGTGACAGTGAGATTTTAGAATTAACAAATATAACATTTTAATCACTACATATTTAAAACATGTTTGTTTGCCCATTGCCTTGAAATGACTAAGAACTTTATTGCCCATAGACAAAATTCACAATGGGTTGTGAAATATTTGTTTAACAAAAATGTGAATCAACTCTTAGGCATTAAATTACTTCTTAAAACATAAAACCAGGTTGTAATCTAATCAGGTTCCATTCTTTTTTAATTTTGCATTGTGTGTTTAGAACAACATAGTAAAGATGCTTTTATTTCAGGTTGTGAGGAGTGGGCTGCTAAACCATTGACGTCAGATCACAAACCAGAGTCTACAAACGAAATAGATCGCATCCAGAGATGTGGGGGCAAAGTGGTCTCAAAGGCGGGTGTACCACGTGTAGTATGGAACAGACCTCGCTTGGGACACAAGGGACCAATAAAAAAGAATACCCCGATGGACGAGATACCATTTTTAGCAGTTGCAAGATCGCTAGGTGATCTATGGAGTTACAATCCTCAGAATGATGAGTTTATCGTCAGTCCCGATCCTGATGTGGGGGTGTTGACTATAGATCCGTCTAAATTTAGGTAAGTGTGGTGATTAAAGGTCTATTTCGCGTGTATTTATTTCAGATAAGAGTATTTTTCTTAGGGTCTAGAGGGGAAGAAAGAATTTCACCACTTCATATCATCTGAACACAGACTAGGTTACTGCAATAGAAATAAAACTCAGAATAAAACCCTGTACCAATCTGTCTTGACAATGGGGTAAATATTGGGAGAGGCCTATGCACAGCAGTGGACTGCAAGGCCAATTGGTTGAAGAGTCACTTCCATACTAATATTATTATTGAGAAATTGAAATTGTCTGTTACACATTCACAACTAAACAACTAATCCAATTTTGATAAAATTTGGTATTCAGGTCAGATGTCTCCAAAATCGTCTGTCTATAGTAATTCACAGACAGCTTACTCTTCCAGTTCATCTGCTCTGACTTAACATCTCTTGGATATTCAAGATAGACTTGTGTGGTTAGAATTATTATAAGAATACCTTACAAAATTTCAGGTGTCTTATTTTTGGAACTGATGGCCTATGGAATATGATATCCCCTGAAGGTGCTGTAAGCCTGGTTCAAGAGACAGAGCGTCACAACGAGGCGGCTCTGGTGGGGGGCAGCGGTAACCAGCCAAGGGACTGGCTTAATCCATCAAAGAGTCTAGTCGATCATGCGCTAGAGAGGTAAGTTTTATCAGCACTGAATAAATAAAACTGTATATTGAAGTTAGTCAGTTAAAAGAAATAAATTTGAATGTAATGTTTTTAAGAATGTTCTGATGACTTTAATACATTCCAGAAGTTATGTATGTTGTATGCAATAGTATAGTTGTTTATTTGCAATCTTAGTCAATCATTGAAATTGCAACTAGAACAACTAGCTATAATATAGCTTATCTCTTTTTGTCTAATATAATAAAATCTGCCGCGTTCATAACTACATAACAGTACCTAAACGCCGCTAAGTACCGTCAAATTCCCTAAATTCGCCTGGGTTTTGACACTTTTTTTGACATATCTTCAAAGTTTAAAGGCGATTAAAGTCATACTGTCAAAAAAACAAAATGACATATCTCCATCTACCAGTTAAATCATCTATGGTTCCAAATTTATGGCTGATTTGCCTATAAATGGGTTTTGAAAGTGATAGGCGAGATTAGGGCAATTTTCTTAAATTCGCCTGCATCATGTAAAAGTATCAAAACGTTACATTTTATTTAAAATACTGCTTACTAGCTTTAGAGTAAGCAATTTTAGAAGGCACAGACGAATAAAACATTTAAATAAACCGCTTTAAGGTTGATTTTTTTTTAAAAAACCTGTCATAGGCGAATTTAGTGTCCGTTTTGAAGCTTTTCCATACATTGGTTGGATTGTTGATAGGGCTGTCAATATTTTTTGAATTCATCTAACTACAAAATAAATGGTGGTTAGCTGTTTCTAGCAAAATAAAACAATGTTTGTTACTTAGCTTTTTAATGTGGTATAAAAATATATAACACAATACAGACCTTACCTTTTAACTAAAAAATGTATTTAGCTTGGAATCTAAGAAGGTAAGTATATTTTGCTCTTTCGAAAGCCTAAAAGCTAATGTAATAAATGATGATCACCAACTTTTGACCATCAACGATTTGGCCTGAAACATATTTTGTAAAATATCAAAAAATAAACAAATTAACTTCAAAATTATTCGTTAATCAAATCAACATTCCTATTATTAGTAAAGGGTACCTATACTTAAAGAAATTATGAGATTTCAGAGCTAATAATGTAATAATAAGTAGGTAACATTGATATTTATAAAAGCAAACAGAAATGGTAAACGCTATATATTATTGTATGTATTTGGACCCGCGTCCCTCCGTCTACGTCGGAGAGTGCACTTTCGTGCTGTGCTACGAAACCATATCTCGTCTATTATTATCGTCAAAGCGACGATATAGGTATATGAGTCCCGTAACTAAGAAAAAAAGAAAATTATGAATACCAGTTAGATAGGATTAAATTTTATGTTATGACAAACAAACGAGCCCAAATGCCAATACTAATGATGGCCCATAATTACCATAATCTCCACCCCCACAAACCAAGCCGAAAAGCTCTCAAAAAAATACATTCAAATTAACGAACACGTGTAAAAATTTTCGTTTCTATTTCATTTTAACTGATCGCTAGCCCAAAACACGTCAGACACACACATACGAAAGTAAAATTGTACGGATACAAAATGTTTCGCTTACTTCATTCGCTCGGTCAAACTATGTTGAAATTGACAACCCTAGGCCAGGCGAGTTTAGGTAACAAGATGGCTCCCAAATCCCCTTCATAACATTTATTTAAATTTCTCCTTTTATATTCATACTAGACACAAAAGCCACTGTCATATGAAACAGGATTAAAAATGGATTACTATAAAATTACCAGTATCAGATTACCTTGTCTATATCACTGCTTAAAACTAAAGTTAAATCACCGACAAAAAAACACGTGGTCTTCCCGCTGTGAAAAAAGTGCACTAGTTACGAACAGCGTGAAGTTAGCTTCAATTTTCGCACAGAATCTTGCCATAGATGAAAAATACTACATAAATAGTTGTTTTATGCAGAGCCCGGTCTAAATTTGAACTGGGAATTTCAACTTATTTGAAATTGGGCGAATATAGGGAACACAGGCGAGATTGAGGAGTTTGACGGTACTGCAAGTATTCATGTTTCTTCTAAATGTCTGTTCCAGGTGGTCTAACACTAGAATGCGCGCCGACAACACGTCGGTGGTGACGCTGATGCTGGACCCGCCGGGCCCTCCGCGCGCCACAGTGCTGCGCTCGCGCAGCAGCGCGGCGAGGACGGCGCCCGCCGTGCCGCCCGCGCCCGCGCCGCGCCCCTCGCCGCCCGCCGAGCCCGACGCGCGCCCCGTGCCGCAGAACGGACTCACCATCATGACGCGCTACTCGGACGCCGAGCGCGCCGCGCCGCCGCCCGCGCCCGACGCGCCCCTCGCGCCCCCCGCGCCCCTGCCGCCCTGCGCCACGCTGGACGCGCGCCTGCCCGCGCCGCCACCCGCGCCCGCGGGCGACGCCGACCGCGACCATCTCGACACGGACGCCGACGACGCCATCGTCAACTACGGTAACCCGGCCGAATCCTACTTCATGGCGCGATTGCTGAACCGCACGCGGATCGTCAACACGCTGTCGGCCGTCCACGACGAGATCGCCAGCGAGATATTACAGCGCGCGCCGTCCGAACCCCGCGAGCGGCCGCCCGCGCCGCTCACGGTTTTACCGGAAGCCGAGGTCGACGAGGACGGGGATTCGGGGTCCGGAACTCGACCTCCGTTGCCGCCCCGGACGTCTATAGTGGAACCGGCTTCTCCCACCGCCGAGCACGTCCACGCCACCGCGGACGACGGTGGAATACAAATCAACGAGGTATCCTCCAGCTCCCCTACGGAGGGACCGCCGCGTCCGCGGGGCCGCCGCGGCCGCGCGGATCCCCGTCGGGACCCCCCGCCCGCCGCACTGGACCGAGTGCTCCGCTCTCACCACGAGGTGGAGCCGCCCCAGCGGCCGCACACGCGGCAAGCCGCCATTCGCACGCGACCACCGGCACCGTCGCCCGCGCCGTCCGCCGACCGCGTGGTCATACTCACCCGACGAGCCGCACCCGCGCCTACACCGCCGCCGCCGCCGCCTCGCGCGGACCGCGCGGCCGCAGCGGAGCCACGGCCGGCGGCGCGCCGAGTCACCCCGGCGCCCATCGAGCCGACCCCCGTCGACGAGGAGGCGAAGCGCGGAGGGCCGCGCGCCACTCGTTCCCAGGGAGCGGCGGGGCCGGCGGTGACCCCGCTCGCCCAGAAAATCACGCGCAGTATAGGACTGTACGCGCGCGAGTTGCGGGGCGCGGCCGCGGCCGCCGCCGCCGCGGCGGGTGCGCGGGCGGGAAACTCGGCGCGCGCCCCGGGGCCGGCGCGGCGGGCCCCGGCGGCGCGCCGCCCGCCCGCGGAGCGCTCGAAGGAGAACCTCGGCGGAGCCAGGGGCCGCGCCCGCGCCCGCGCCGCGCGCGCCGCCTCGCCCACGCACCCGCCGCGCCCGCGCACGCGCCGCGCGGATAGCGCGCACGAGCCCGAGGTGCACTCCACCACCGGCGAGCCGCCCGCGCCGCCGCCGCCCGACGCGTGCGCCGGCGCCCCCGCCCCGCCCGCGAGACCGCGCGCCCTGCGCTCGCGCAATGACGCGGGGGAGCCCCTTCGCGCGACGCGTGACGCGGGCGCGTGCAAGCGGGCGCGCTGCGAGGACGCAGGCGGGGGCGCCAGCAAGGCCGCGCGGCTGGCGCCCGAGCGCTGCGCGCGCGCGCTGGGCAAGCGCGCGACGGGCCCGTGGGCGCCGGCGCTGGCGCTGCGCAACCGCCTGCGGCGCCGGCTGGCCAAGTAGCGCGGGTGGGGGCCGCCGCCCGCCGGCCGCGGGCTCTAGGCCGCGGCTCGCCGTCGCGGTGGGATCCAAAGATGACTGCGTCGTATACGGTTGAATTTTTATGTTGTTACTTTTGATAGTTACCGGCGCGATCGGTCGGTAGATAGTTTCCGTTTAGTTCTGTGACGTTCCGTTCCGTGGACCCCCGGGAGGGCCGCGGGCGCCCGACGCCGGTGGGGCCCCGCGCCCTCCGTCGACGTTAACGTATAGTACAAACATATTCTATATTTAACGTAAGTTTACCGCGTGGACCAGGAGGTTTTATTAGCCCTAGTAGATATTTATTTTCTCTATATTTATAGTTGCTATCGTGATGCATTTAACCCTAGGCCGATTATGAATCTGACTTTCATCGTTGACGTTGAGTCGAGGCTACGTAGTGATTTCCGTATAGGTATTCTGCCTTATAAAGCAAAAGTACGACATGTATTGTGATTTTAAATATACTTAGGACTGGTTTATGAATAGATTTTATCTATGACGCCTTCTCCATCCACGGCTCCGTCGATGTAAAATTGGGAGCCAAAATATCATAACATTTTGACTATTTACGTTCTGTCTAAGCATGCGGCGTTTTAGCTTTAGAAGGGCGTATTTTGTGGTGTTCCATATTTCACGTTTTTTGTGACATATAAATTGTTAACATGTCGTTAATATACATACAAATATATATATATTATAGTTAATCCATGCGATGCGATATCTACTTTATATAGATACAGTCTTTATTATATTTTTAACATACTTAAAACTATACCGTGAGTGCTTTTTCGAAAAATATGATGTTAATTAAGTGTGCTATTCCTAATTATTGAAAATGTACAGTCACATTGTGTACAGTTAACACCAAAATTATTTGTTTAAATTGTGCTAATATGTATTTTATATTTAAAACTAGAGTAGTTATTGGAGAAGTTATTCTTTTAGGAAAAGAATTGTTTTTGTACTTCCTAATTAAGCTTTATTGGTTGTAGGACTTCATAGGAAATGTTGTTACACAGTGCAGAACATTTGATGAGTTCAGGCTATAAGAAGCGGTGGTGTCTCGGTTGACATTGTTAACATATCTTTTATCATGAATATAAAATAGTTCTACAAACGTGAAAATGAAACTCACTATATTATTTTCAGTTAATGTTAAGTTCTTGGTGCATGTACCATTGCCGACCGACCGTAATCGTTGTACCGCTCCCGGCAAGACGGGGTGGACTGCTCACATCAGATTTGGTCAGTTCACCGCCAACGCTCACGGCGGTATTTCGTTACCTCTCGACTTCTTTATTTTTCTTTCGTAACCTCGTCCCCCGTCACGCCGTGCGCTCCAGCGAAGCGGTACAGCGGTCACGGTCGGTCTATAGTTAATTCATTCTTAGATCTCTCGTAGTTATCCATATAATAAATATGCCTTACACTATCCACCTCCACTTTAAATTTAACTAATGAAATAATGTGATTATGAGACCATTGATTTATTTTATAAACCAAATAAAGGTTTAGCGTGAATGCAACTTTGTTGACCACTGTAAAATATGAAACATATTTTTTAACTGAAACATAAGACGATTTGATTAGATGTACCTAAGAATGGACTGAAGAAGTAATGTTAAGTTAAAAGAGTCCAAGTTATGTACATATTAATAGTATAAATAAATGAAAAAGTATGTAATAATAATGTGCCTCATTTGTTACCGACAACAAATACATAGGTAAAAGTGTTCTTTGATATATTGAGATATGTATTTTTATTGAAAATAAAATTTATGCATTGTAATTTAGCTGTAAAAGAGAATTTAATATAATTTGTTAAGCTAATTGTGTAAAGATTTTAAAATATTGACAGTCTGTCGCTTATATTGTCAAATCAAGAAACTGTATAGTTTAGTTAAAATGTGTTGTTTGATAACCTGTAAGGGACAGAGTGTCAAGGTCACGAAAGATTTGGTAATTTTGTAACTCGGAGGGTAATAATGCCTTGGAGGAGTGTTCGTAACCGGCGGTTACGACAGGTGAAATGGTAACGATGATTGAGATGCTAAAAACAAATTTTATTACTATACATGATTGAAAGTAAAAGGATTATTGTAGATTTTATTTTTTGATTTAAATAAAGTTTGTATGAAATAGATGATGGAATTTTATTTTTAACCTTTCAACTTTCTCATCATTCTCTGAGCCTATTCCCAACTCAGTTGGGGTCGGCTTTCTAGTCTATATAGGATGCGGTTGAACTTCGATATTTTCCTCGAAGCGACTGTCATCGGACCTCCACAACCAAATTGCCGATATCGAAGTTCTGTAGTTGGGTTAGTCGGCTGTTCGACTTTTGAGGGCTGGCATGTTCGTAACTTCGTGGCAACCGAGACCGACAGCTTTACGGGCTCTCCGAGGCACGACCAGAACAATGCTAATACAGTGGGGATTGAACCCGCGCCTCCTACGTAGCAGTCGCGTTCAGTACCGCCACGCCACAGAGGCAGAGAGTTTTAACCTTTATTATCTTTTTTTTCTTAAGCAACCGAAGTTACTAAAACTCCAGCTAAGCTCAATGGCTTGTGTTAGGAGTGGGTTCACATCGGTAGTGTAATGGTCAGGATTCGAATCCGGGACCTCTCAATCGTAATGCCGACACCTTAAACACTAAGCTACCAACGCTTATCTGTGTTTATTATCTGTTAGATGGACGAGGTGTTTAAAATAAGTAGCTTATATTCATATATTTGCCCCTTAAAAGCCAGCTACTCATTCTTATGGACAGCTCCTGCAGCTGAGCGGAGTTTTTTATGCAATCCGAGTGGTTAATCTTTCTCCTCTACGTTTCGCTCCGCGTCAATGGAAACACAGCCTAACGAGGGGGCCTATACAAGTGGTAATTCATTGGTAGTCGTTTTGTAAAATTGATTGTAATAGAATGTTCAATGTATGAGATTGACAAGTATTTTGACATTTATGACAGGCGTGAACGAATGTCAATTCCATACGATGAATCTCCATTCTATTCCATTCTTCAAAACGATTGGCCCTTATTTAGACCCTCTGGACTTTCTTAATAACTTGACTTTGAAGTCTCGAGACTGGCAAAATTACAACGATTCTGCTGCAGAAGCCATTTTAAGAAGAATCATGGTTTTGATTTCTTATACAGATAAGTATAATTTTATTATTAAGTATAAGTTAAATTGATTGTACCCGTTAGGCTTATCGCAAATGCTCGGTATGTTTACATTCAATGAAGATTGACGTTTGCCCTTTTGTCCGATTTCAAGACGTTTCTCTAAGTTCATTAAAAACCTTGAATTGTAGGATGTTTCGTGCCCCACTAAAATTCACAGCCAAGTCAAACTCGGCTGAAAACAGACTCCTCCTCGGAGTTAGATGACGACAGTCGCTCCCATAAAAGCTATATAAGCAAAAACCAAAGGAAGAGCAGAAGTAAGATGATGAGTGACTAGAATCATAACTTTTCTATCTATTCTAATCGAAATCTACTTATCTACTCTTGAGTTGCGTCTTCACAGCGTTGATAGCTTACCATCAGGTGTGGCGCGGGTTTGTTTGTCACGTAAGTACTTAGTCTAATACTGTAAGCCAGATGAAATAACAAAAATTGAGTAATGTTCACTAAGATAATAAGTAGGTGTAATATTAAAAATAAAACAAAAATGTAACTAGATTCGGGAACACCGCAATATATTTCTGACGAACATTTCCAACGTCAAGAAAAGTACTTACCTTACTTAGTTTATAAAATATCGTACGCATGTTGCTAAGTTTTCATATAATAATGGTGACTGCGTGTTCAAAATAACTGTTTCATAATATGCCAGGTAGCGCTTACGGTACGCGGCGGACTATCAGTATTGTGTGTCGGCAGCGGACAATGAATGCGGAAGTTATCGGTCCAGATGCATCGTCCCTTAGCATGAATGGCTACCAACCCGCCCTATTTTTATTCGCGCCGGTGTCTAACAACGCGCACCCGCTCACCCTACTATTTCAACTCGGCTAGGTTATAGTTTGGGCGCGCGCTCTAGCGTCCTGCCTGGCTCCCTACTTGCCGGTCGTCGTCAGTTACGCGACGAACGTAATAAGTGTCGCATCTATGTATTTACGGCAACACGGTTAAAATGTGACTGTTTGTTATTATTAGTTGTGAAAATAAGGATAATATAAACTCATTTAAATGTGACTTTAACGTTTTTAATTTGGTGTATGTTTTGCAGTGAGTAAAACGCAGTATTGACAGAAAAAAACGCGGGAAATCGTAACCTATCGGCAGTGCAGTGCGTTTAGTTTATCGATCGTATTGTGTTTGCTACTGCATTGGTGCATTCGAAATAAATGTAGTTGTTTACCTCTCTCTCTCGGCTTTCTCGTGCTTTACTTTGTGGATACGCAGAAACGTGCTATTATTAGCACTGGGGTTAATAGTTATCGATCGTCGATGACAATAAACAACTAGAATCAGGGTTGACAAGTTGACAAATTACGCATGTCGCCGGTTTTCGTAATTTCGATCACGTTCTCAACCGGATCTGAATAAATAAACACTGTTATTAGCGTAAAAAAATATCGAACTCGCATTCCTTATGTGACCTAACAAGCTCTACTAGTTTTTTTCGTTACTGTAGTAATAATTCTGGCTATTTATTCTTGGCTGTCGTGGTCTATACCGAAACATTTTTTAATGTGCGAACTAAAACCTATAAACGTAGAATAGTTACATTTTAACCGCAATTAGCAAAGTGAGCCCTTTTTATTTAGGCTTTATTTGAGGTCGTGCCCTTGTACAATAATCGGTTATGTTCATAATTTACTATGACCATAAATTTTCGTGAAAATTTAAGGACTTATTGTGGAGTCATTTAATTTAATCAATTAAAAATGTTTACCTCAGAGTATTAAGAGTCTTATTTCAATATTCAACGTCCAGTTTCAGTACTAAGGTAGGTTTTACAAGAGACTGCACCCGTCTTACTAGTTGACGGTCTAAATCACCTAGATGACGTAAATGAAACCTTACACGGGTTTATTATTGCAGACAAAAGATCTGCGGGAGTAGCTACAGTATAAAAGGTGCAGCGAAGCATCCATTATCCATTAAATTATTTATATTAAAGGTACCTACTTACCAATTTTATAGCTGCAAACTAGATGTTTAAGCCTCCGATGCGACGTCGTCGATCCTATTGAAAAAAAAACTATTTATGATATTCATTCCTTCATGAAATCGTGGTTCACTATACTGATAATTCTGTGTAAATTTGTTTTGATGAAGCTGTAATCTGGAATATTTTTAATGCCTATCAATATTGAACAAAGTAAAATAGTCACTATGTTCGAGAAAAAATAGACATACGAGTATCAACCGGTTGATAACATTATAACACATGCATTTAATTATTTGGTAGATAACTTAATCTCCAGATAATATTAGGTCAAGTAAACATGTTATAGAGAACATAATAGTTCATTACTAGCAGATAAGTAAGTACGTCCAATTGAGTCCTACATATGGTTACCACCAAGATGTTTGGTAGGTACATACCAAGATTCCTTTCTAGATTTCTTATAACTTAAAACATCAATAATTGTCATAGAAAGGACTGCAAAACAGCGCCCCTTGAATCAAGTAAAAAGGCTTTTTACTAGAGAAGATATGATCTCTACACGAGACATCTTCAACAACTTTTTTCTTGTTCTAACGGATGTCCGTCATATAGCGCCTACTACAAGACCTTTTCAACCTCCAATCATATATGGTTTCGTTTAAGTGGAAATGGAAAGCCTTTATCAGATGTACAGAATTGCACGTGAAGTTGCTTGGGTCTCGAAAATGTTAGTGGTACCCTATACCATATACCTGCCCGGATTATAACAATGATTCATAATCATATCTATAATTTTGTAAAGCATTCCTTTCATTTCAGAGCTTGATAATTATGGGTGATTTCACCGACCGCATTTTTAGAGTTTCTTCGCATGAAATCACTATGTAAAACGTTTATCTATGACCACTCTATTTTTTTTCATGTAATACGAACACTAGCTTATATGAAGTCACTACTGAAAATACATTTCTCTTAAACATAAAATTTAAAAAAAATTAAAATATGCTAGATTCCAATAACGGTGGCGTGTCCGCGATGCACCTTTAAGCGCATTTACCTCTTTAAGTCCGCTATGATTGCAAATTTAGTACTTAAACTAAGATTTTTATGTTAATTAATATATGAAGCAACCATATTTACTGCTTTCATTACTTCTATTATAACGCAGACATCGTGACAATGTCGATAAGGAACGTCCGCGCCTAAAGTGCAATTTCGGTGTGTTTTTTTTAAACCCTTATACAACGTATACACGTCAATTTAAACGATCTATCTTCTTACGCACGCGGAGTTCCAGTCATGCTCTTGCGTTTACGCAGTAATGGCATGTCCAATTCTGCCCAGTTTTCCCGCTAATACGTAAGTACCTTCTTATTTCTAAGAGGGAGTACGAAATTTTACAATCACGGTGGGTTACTGTATGAATGAATATTTGGTTTTAACATTACGATTTGCGAGTATGTTGTGTGTTGTTAGGTACCCTCAGCAATCATACATTTCACGAGACGAATGCATCACTGAGTTTTGTTTAATTTCATTTTTTCTTGATGTTTCTAACTTCGGTGGTGCAATATCGGTGGTTTCGGTGGTAGATTTATTGCCACCTATATTGCATCAATACTAAAATGGCTATGAGTTTCCATATCTTTGGTAAGATATTTACTCACAAAGTAATAAATAATAAAATTACTCATTTTTTTGTTATAATTAACGTATTTACTATTACTACTGAGAGTGGGGCAATATGGGTATGGGAGGCGTAACCGAAGGGGTTGGAGGCTGGCCGACTTTCTTGAGAAAGAGCGACTCTTTATGATGAACTCTTTCTTCAAAAACCGCCCCACAGGAAATGGACCTGGATGGGCCCCGGTGGTCGTACCAAAAATGAGATTGACTTCATCATGACGACGCATAGACGGATATTCAATGATGTCTCAGTGATCCATGGGGTGAAAACCGGAAGTGATCACCTAATGGTTAGAGGCACATTGAATATTAATGTTAAACTGGAGAGATCCCGTCTGATGAGGTCTACGCTCCGACCTAGAGCTTCCCATATACAGTACCCCGAGAGCTTTCAACTCGAACTTTCGAATCGCTTCTCTTGCCTAGAAGAATGCAGTACAGTGGACGAGATAAATAACAGGTTGGTTGAAGCTGTCCATTCAGTGGGCTCCAAATTCTTCAGGCCCCGTCGAAGAGATAGACCACAGAAGCTCACCGATCACACCCTCAAACTCATGGCCGAACGACGCTCTATGAGGCTGCAGTCTACCAATGACGCTGAAGCACATCGGCAGCTCAATAGACGTATCCAGCAGTCTTTGCGACACGACATCCGTGCCTTTAATACTCAATGTATTAAAGAAACGATTGAGCGAAATAAAGGCTCCAAAGTGTTCGCAAGAGACTTGTCTATTGGGCAGAGCCAGTTCACAAAACTGAAGAGGAAGGACGGTAGTGTGGTGTCGACTAAGGGAGATGTTTTGAGGGGGATCGAGGGGTTTTATGGACAGCTTTATACCTCAGTCACTAAGCCTGCTACTGATACGGTTAAAGATCCAAGAGCCAAGCTAACCCGACACTACACCGAGGATATCCCGGACATCAGCCTGTACGAGATTAGGGTGGCCCTCAAGCAGCTTAAAAATAACAAGGCACCAGGAGAAGACGGAATCACTACGGAACTTCTGAAAGCGGGTGGAACACCGATACTTAAAGTCCTTCAGAAGCTCTTCAACTCCGTCTTATTCGAAGGTACTACGCCGGAAGCATGGAACAGAAGCGTAGAAGTCTTGTTCTTCAAGAAAGGTGACAAAGCCTCTCTTAAGAACTACAGACCCATCTCGCTTCTGAGCCATGTTTATAAGCTGTTTTCGAGGGTTATCACGAATCGTCTCGAACGCAGGTTTGATGACTTTCAGCCGCCCCAACAAGCCGGTTTCCGAAAAGGTTATAGTACCGTAGACCACATTCATACGCTGCGGCAAGTCATACAGAAGATTCAGGAGTATAACTTGCCACTATGTCTAGCGTTTGTGGACTACGAGAAAGCCTTTGATTCGATCGAGACATGGGCAGTGCTACAATCTCTCCAGCGGTGTCATATAGACTACCGGTACATCGAAGTGCTGAAGTGTTTGTATAAAAACGCCACTATGTCAGTCCGAGTACAAGATCAGAGCACAGCGGCGATACTGTTGCAGAGGGGAGTGAGATAAGGAGATGTAATATCCCCGAAGCTCTTCACCAATGCAATGGAGGATGTCTTTAAGCTACTGGAATGGAAAGGTCTTGGCATTAATGTTAATGGCGAATACATCACTCACCTTCGTTTTGCCGACGATATCGTGCTCAGGGCAGGATCGCTGGAGGATCTTAACACAATGCTCGACGACCTCAACCGAGTCTCTCAACAGGTGGGCCTCAAGATGAATATGGACAAGACCCAGGTTATGGCGAATGCTCATATTCTAAGGCCCTCCCCAGTGTCAGTTGAAGGCTCGACCCTCGAAGTTGTAGACAAGTACGTCTACCTTGGACAGATGGTCCGATTAGACGGTTCAAACTTCGAGGCGGAGGTCAATCGTCGAATCCAACTCGGCTGGGCAGCGTTCGGGAAGTTACACAGCGTCTTCTCGTCCAAAATACCTCAGTGCCTAAAGACAAAAGTCTTTAATCAGTGCGTGTTGCCCGTGATGACCTATGGCGCCGAGACGTGGACCCTCACTATGAGCCTGATAAGAAAGCTCAAGGTCGCACAGCGAGCTATGGAAAGGGCTATAATCTAGACTAGGCTCGGAATCTCTCTGCTGGATCGAATCAGAAATGAGGAGATCCGCAGACGAACGAAAGTGGTCGACATAGCCTACAGGGTTAGTAAGCTGAAGTGGCAGTGGGCGGGGCACGTAGCAAGAAGAACAGATGGCCATTGGAGCCGAAAGGTTCTTGAATGGAGACCGCGTACCGGTAGACGAAGCGTGGGACGGCCTCCTGCGAGATGGACGGACGACAAAAGCAAAATTGCCTTTGGCAGCATGATGTAGCATCTGCATCATGCATCCAAGCCGTTAGTACATATTGTTTAGATAAATATATCACAATTTATAATTTCGGTGTGATCTTGCAATTTCGGTGGGTTGACAATTTCGGTGGTTGTTCTATTTTTATGACAAATGCAGTTATTTGTTTCCTTCTAAATATTTAGAATACTAATGTGTTCTAAAAGAACACCATTAAATTTTTTCATCGGTAAACCTATGATTGAAAAATACCACCGAAATTAGCAAAAAATGAGGCATGCGTGAAATTACCCTTATGTTATTACAGTAGTTAAAGCTGTTTCTGTTTATTAAATTCTGAGAGTTACGACCATAAGCCACGGCAGCAGCGAAGGATGAACATTTTCAAAATGGAAACCAGTGAAAAAGATCACTTGTCTGGATCTAGTTTGTCATGTAACATGCAACCTATTGGTAAACCGGCAGTAGGGTCACCTCATCTAATTTCGTGACAAAAGGCATTTGAGTAATAAAATACCAATAAATTACTAATTACTTTAATTCAGTCATAGCATGATTTTCAATCAGACTTTTATGAAGAATATAGCCACAATTAATCACATTTTTTTCTAGAAACTTAAAAGTTATACCAAATTTACAAAAGCAAGTCAACTTGTCTAATTCAGTGGTGACCACTTTAAGTCCGTGATAGCTACTACTTTATTTCTGATATAGCGGAATTAGGAAGTTAAAATAAGTGTACTAAATTTATATCATAAAATTAAAATAAACATAAAGAAATAAGATAAACATTTTAGTAATATCTTTTAGAATTCTTCTTGGACGTAAAACATTATCACATTTAAAGATCGTCAGCTTAGTCTCAAATTCCGGACTTAGTCAATGTACGTGTATCTTCTTGCTCGAGTTCATGATACCTATCTGAAAGTAAACCAAAAAATAAAATAATAAATACCTGCTAGTTAAAATTTGCAGCTCGTAAACTACTCACTTAATTGAGTGACAAGTGTGTCAATGAAGTGTCACTCAATTCCGTGATAATAAAATTTATAATATTGACTCTGTGTCGTTATTTTACTTTAGACAAGATAAAACAAGTAGAATAATATTCATATTATCTACTAAACTGAAAATAAGTCAATACTTTCAGTCAAAACTACAAATAATTGTGCATAACTACTATAATTCGGTGACAGTACAGAAACCACGGAACTGCGAAAACGCTAATATTTTTGACGAACAAAATAAGCTCTATCACTAAAATGACGCAGGACTATGGCGAATTCTTTACTGCCACATCAGGGGAATATCAATTACAATTCATTTCATTAGAAAGAAACTAGGAAATTGGTTAAATACTTACAGAAATACAGCAAAGTTCGCCACCAATTCACAAACACTGCCGAAACCGGCGAAATTTGCGCGCGGTCTGACAAAACCGCTTGTTGTTACTATCTCGCTAAATCGAGCGGCCCCAAACTTTGCAAACGAGTTTGTGTTTTATTACCGAGGCATAAGGTTGTATTTTAAATCATTGATTGCACTCGCACAGCTCAGTATTTGCGGTCAAACCTAGTATCACACAATTAGGCAAGTCACATAATTCGATGAGGTCACCCTAATCGTGTTATCCCTCGCCGCTGGGTCACGGTAACCACTTTCCACCCAGTGGGATGAAAAATAGACTTGTTACTATACTAACGTATTATAATAACTTCGATTAGAAGACTGATTAAATGATGATTTAATTTATTCTCTAAAGATACCAAATGGTATGCGCCATAAGAGAGAAAATGTGCTAAAAATTTAAGAATATCAACCATGTCGGATTACAAAGGGTGACTCGGTGCTATTCCAAATATTGAACAGTGAATAATGGATTGCTTTGAAGTTATTTTTTCTGACTTATATGGTGCTAAATAAAAGCCAGGTACAGTCACACTTAGAAGTGAATATTTTTCAGATTTTGCTTATCATTTTTTATAAAATTTCAAAACTAAAGAGAATGGTTAATACCTACCGTTGGCGACAGTAACTGCCTACGTAATCGGGCTCGCGTTTATTTTTTAAATCTAAGTTTTTAACAGGATGTCATTACCTTTTTTTAAGGCTTTACAATACAATGTCTATGGTGATTGTGCCTACTGTGACAGGGACCGAATCATTTCCGTACTTCAAAAGACCAACAAAACCAGTGCTCTAACTTCCGGTTTATAGTCCATTCAATCATTACAATATTGTCAGCATCATTCACGAAATACTATTTAAATGAGCATTGAATGGCAATAAATCTGCCGATTAATTCCATGGTTTGTCGGTTATATTACTATTTTGAGTAAGTCATTGTTTTAGATTGTGAATTTTAGCTGGGTAACAGGAAAACAGTAATTTGTAGCAGAATTTGATAGTAGAAATATTTTCAGGCAATGAACTGTAGGTATGTAGGTATATAATGTCGCATTTGCATTATGAGCAGGGACTTGGGGAATAAAGTAATAAACTGAGAACCGCGAGAATGTAAATAGCCAATTCTGTTAATTGTCAACCATTGTCAAACCACTGAGATTATAACAAAATTTTCATGTGCCAAGAGGCCATCTTTAAATTTAGCATGAGGATTTTTTCACAAAGTGAATATGACACCCTCATCGGGTCGATAATCTAGGTTTTTGGCCTCATTACATAACACACACCTTATAAACCACGTTTTACATTTAAATACACTAATCTGTACATACATTTCTAGCTTCCTGGCTGGTCGAGAAGGCAAGAATTTATGCCTACAAAATGTGCATTGCATATCTAATCATTCTGATATTTGTTCCTGAATCTCTCAGCCTCAATCTGCACACACTTCATTAAAATATGGTACGCATCTTCCTGGATATTGCACTCATCCAATTTCGCGAAAGCGATTTACCCATTTCGTGAACTTTTGCAATAGAATGTGGCGGGTTCTCAGTCTAAAGTCAGTTACAATCTCCTGCCTGCTCATAGGTATTGACCCCATCAAACCAGGAACCCAGCGATTTAGTTGGTAGAACTGCCCTGTTCCAGAGATACCTTTTTCATATTTCTTTTCATATTGAGACTATGCAACATCCAATGTGACAATAATTAACGAGCTGTGTAGGTCGTTACAAAAAACTTCGCGAAAGTCAATTTCTTAAAAAATACTTTTTGTTTTTGCGCGATGCAAGAGTCTAGTTTACTCGATTTCTTTCGGTGACGCTTATTATAGAGTACAGTGACCATAATTTTAAAGACAAGTGGAATTTTTGATAGTTATAGCTAAGTAGGGCATTCTGTGCACTATTTATGTAATAAGTTAAGTAGGTAGGCGAGTCATATTAGAGTTGACTAGAGAGTGTTATAATAGTTAATAATTAAAAAATAGTTAAATTTGCTTGAAATAAAAATTAGTTTAAAATGTGAAGTCATATTGACGTGTAAATAGAAAAAAAATGTAAATAAATTTAATATTATTCATATAATTATTTCTTTTCAGTACGTATATCATTACAGGTACAGTTTTACTACTCTAACTTAATCTATACAAATGTATTATAAATTATAAAAAGTCGACTGCAAAAGTTGATGGAGAGAGAGAGAGAGAGAGAGAAGTAAATACTAAAAATAATCAAATCTTTTATGGAATTTATTTACAAAATAAAGTGACAACAAACCTTCTGTCAACATTATAGTATTCTGTGCTTCACAAAACCGTAGATTATCCACTATTTATAGCACCGCGTGGTGACACTGCAAATAGAAAACATGGTATGGCAGTTTACCAGCGTCGGTGTTTAGTGCAGGCAGCGTGATTCAAAGATAGATACACTATGTTGAACACATCTCATCATTTTGCCTCATAATCATGTAAATATCCCCCATTCACATACGCAATTAAATGAAAGTACTACGAAAGAGCGTATTTTTTACATTAAGTACGGGCAATACTGACCGACAGTTCACTTCTAATTTCAAATGAATGAAACTGAAAATAAATAAAATTATCTATGCTTTGCAATTCGTTAAAGTGAAATAATATTCAAATTTCGAATTATGTGTAGACTGGTATTTATTTGTTTTTTTTTGTCAGAATTTAGGAATTTTAAACAGTGAAATTGATAAGATTATAATTATTTAAGAACTGGTGATCTAAGTGACTTTCCAAAGATTTCTGTGATAACAAGTGTGATAAAATAATGTGTTGTGTATGACTGTACTTACTTTCTGATGTTCGAGACCAAGCAAAAATTAAACATGGGTAAGTAAGGTTTATTAATAATACAGGCTGGTATTTTTTCGAATTTTAGTCGATTAATAAGTATGGCAAGAAATCTTTATCTGCAGCACATAACAAGAAAACACAAACCATAAAACCCTATGAAACCAAAATTCCTTATAAAATAAAATTTGCAACGGCAACACTGCCCATAGATAATCTATGATGTAACCCTATTTACTAGTAACACCTATTGATTAGCAGAAGAGACTCTGGTGTAGTCCTCACGGTGTTAAGAGTTTGATGGCAGTCGCTCCCGTAAAAATCAAGATCGTACCATAGAGTAGAAACTCCTATTGCTTCATTGCAAATATTGTACTTGCCAACAGAGTTATTCTCTCTAATATTTATTATTTATTCTGTGAACACTACAGATATTTTAGAAAACTATAATATAGGTTATTCTAAAAATTCGCCGGTCTCCCCAACCAAGCACGAGTTAACTATATTCCCTGTTAGTTGTACGCACCTCTGTGGCGTGGCGGTAGTAAACGCGACTGCTACGCAGGAGGCGCGGTTTCGATTCCCGCTCAGTGCAAATATTTGTGTGCGTGAATATGAATATGAATATTTGCATTGCTCTGGGTGTTTCTATGTATGATATGTTTTACAAAAAAAAGTATGTACCTATAAGTATGTTTACCTGCATTCTAGAACCCATAACACAAGCTAGATAATTTATGCTTACTATTGGGTTCAGGAGGTGTTGTGTAGATTGTCTTAGAATAAAAAAAAGAAACAAAAATGACCTGCAGAAAACGAGAAAGAGGAATGTAGCTATACATATTTCCATCTTCCTTTCTCGCCCAGAAAATGGTAAAGTCGCAGGTTACTATTATTCTGTTTGGGACATGACTCCCGTACTGCGCTTCATGTAACTACAGGGCGGTGCGAGGTCACCACTTAAAAACCCTTAAACCCTAGCGAGGTCATCACTTATAAACCCTTAAACCCTAGCGAGGTCATTTGAAACTATACAAAGCTGCTACTATTAACAAAATCACCTCGCCGATTTCCGGGGGAAACTGTCCCAATTCTTGTTATTTTTATTGCATTTATAGTCCCCGGCATATGTCTTGACTCAAGTTGCGAGAGAAACGAAAATCTTTTTTTTTCGTACGCAAAATACCCACGGATACCGCTCCCACCAAAGTCGGTGGAGGTGATTATATCGGACTCGAACCGATTAAAACGCACGACGAATATAGGTCTTTGATCGCCGGAGGTGAGATTATACAAGGCATATCTCTCGCACCCCGACAGACCCGGGGGAGAGAAATGATAACCTGGCGCTCGGATTAGTTTGATATAATTTAACTATGTTTTGGTGGGTTTGAGCTCTTCCATCACCTTAGTACCCCGTGCTATCCTCAAAAGACACCTAAAAACGCTGTGTGATGTCTGGGTTAATATATATGTCGGGAACTATATACCTTCGTAAGGTCTGTCGTAAAAAAGGGAACGGTTGAACATAGCAGTTAATGCCCTATGGTTCAAGGACGTCGGCTGAGTCATGTGGATTGTCAGCAATCACAATTCATGAGCTTGTTATGCTGTATGTTAAATAAGGTGGTATTCTGCAGAATGAGGACGTTTGAGATGCAATACTGTTACGGGGAAATCAGGTATGAAATAAATATAGGTAGGTACATCTGAACGTTCGGACCAGCATGCATTGATATATCAATGCCTGCACGAAAGACGTGTAGGGTATCACTAGATAAATTGCAGAAACTTCGAGTAACTTTGGTAGGGCTTAGCCTAAACTAAGAATTGCGGTTTCACTATCGATAGCTTTAAATTTTGATCTGAAACGTCAGATGTGGACTTTCAAATAGAGTATGAGTATAAGACGGTAGTCGATTTCGTTACAGTCAGTTTTTCAGTTCGTTTGGAATTTGGATACTTGGATGTTTGCTAATTCCGCCTAAGATATTTTCTTTTCGTGTGCAAATTCCCCACGGATATTACCTACAAGGAGCCGTGGTGGCGGTGGTGGCCGCGGCCTTCTTGTGCTGAGGTGACAGGCGACTCCACCCGTCACCTCCAGGCTCGCGCTCATTTAGAACGGAGGTCATTTCATTCTGCGATCTCTAACGCCTGAATCGCCTCCGCTCAACGCGGGCTGTGCAAGCCAAGAGTCTTCTCCGGTTCCGGTCCGAAGTCTCCTTCTCGTGCATTACGAATACAGTAGCTACTTAGTGTGAAATTTTTTTTTCTAAGTAACACATACAAAAATAAGATACGAATAGTTTTGAGTTCGATTCACCAAACCGTGTTTTACAGAATATACCTTCCGACTGGATACTGGTGAAACCCACGTGCTGACCCGAATGTAACGCCGACGTACAGAATCACACCTTTTCGACATTCCCTACCGCCGCTATTTACCTTATTGTATTATTTGTTTACTATGCAACTGTCATTTATTAAACAATAGTACTTTCATTTTTTTTTCTTCTGGCAACATTACCACATGAGGCATGCGATGCGGAAGAATTCCACGACGCTTTTTAATTTAAGTCTTTTTTGTTGGTTTTGATTATCATGTTAGTTTTTTTTTAAATGATTAGTTTATTTATAGACTAGCTGTTGCCCGCGGCTCCGCCCGCGTGGACTGCTTACCCCGTTCCCATTCCTCCATTTAGAGCATTTTCATATTTATTCACCTTTTTAACCTTCTTTAGACCCCTACAAATAATGCAAGACCAAAATTAGCCAAATCGGTTCAGCCGTTCTTGAGTTTTAGCAACAGCAATTCATTTTTATATATAAAGATGATATATAATATATATGATATGATATGATATATAATATATAAAGATATTATGAAATTATGAAATATATTAATTTTATTTTCCTATTTGACTGTCCGACCGACAGATCGACAGTGTACAGTCGTTTGTCCGTATTGCAAACTTGGTTACTTTGATTCGTTTTATTCATTTATTTCACACATACGAACACTACCTTTATAAGTGACCCATAATACAATAGTACCTACATACAATAAATCCTACCCATTTCATATTATTATGACAATAAAACTGAGAATAGGTACGCGGCCCTAGACAGAGACTACATATATAAATCAACTCGCTGTGACACCGCATTTAATGAAATAATAGACTTAGTTTCGCAAAAATAATGAAGAATTGCTATATTTAAAGTATAGGTGTTTAATTATACAATTGGCCTATAGCAGTCCACTGCATTATACATTGATCTCTCCAAATGTGCGTTACAACACCCCATCCCCTGTCATCAGCATCCAGTCTATCTTGGCTTATCTTTGGTTTTGTCGGTTGCAGTCCGACATAACCTCTCTTATCGGCTCCGGTGAGATTGGTATAATTGGGGATTTCGCGGACGGAAAAAAAAGATGATGTTATAGTTGAACTTTAAAGTGTGAGTATAACCCACAATGATAACAGGAAGCATTGTTGATTTCCTACAAACTTTGTTGTTATAAGATAATGGGTGGAATGAAGTCATGATTCACTCACTGACATTATCTGTCATGAACACCTCAACGTGTTCACTGACATGAGTGCAACGTCACTGTCAGTTGTGGTGGGCTGGCGAGCCTGTCACTTGTCATGCTGCTTTTTGTTTTATTTTTTTGACAAGGTATTTTTTTCACCCACGTGTCTACACGTATTATTGAATCGAAATTATCATAATATTCATCCTTCTGTATGGATCTCAGAAAAATATATTACGTTGTCATTTAATGCCTACGTAATTTATGGGGATTAAATAAAGGGTCATGGGGTCAGACATTGGCCTGCTACTGATCGATTTCAAGGTGAAGTGTACTGATCTCAAAAACAGTAACAGCGTATCTGTGGAGTCGACATTACTCCATTGTGATTTAATTTTTGATAATCACTAACGTCAACCCTCTCCTAACAAACCTTAAGGTCAGGGTAAGGGCTAAGCGAAAACACTAACTAATTCGGTTAAGTACTATAATATTCGCTGCTGGGCATAGATTTTTCAACAAACGATGCAATTAATATTCAGCATCATCGTAACTATAACACTTTAACTATCTACTATTATTATGATCGGGTAAAAAATACCTTTATTAACTCGTCCACATTTAAAATAAAGTCACCTATACTAAACAGACAAGGAAAAATTAAGTGCTAATCGAATAACCCGCCCCTGATCGCTCCCAGTTCTAAGATGCCCATCACACTTGCCGCGTTTCCACGCTGATTGAGACGGCCATCCTCTGCACCAGATTACATAAGTAGCATCTATGAGTCTCCGCCCAATCTCCCCCACGAGGTTTTTGGCCTCTTTGCCCCAAAATCCCAGAGTCTTGAATTTGAATTAAAATTCTAATCTCG
Source organism: Pelosia muscerda (assembly GCA_963691645.1). Lineage (NCBI taxonomy): Eukaryota > Metazoa > Arthropoda > Insecta > Lepidoptera > Erebidae > Pelosia > Pelosia muscerda. Next base: position 5,851,100 of record OY829118.1, read on the forward strand.
AATCATACTCGTATCATATCATATCATCCCAATACCAAATCTCTCTGTTGTATTTCCGTATTTTTGCGTAATCTGCAACTGATATGGACGAAATCTGACTGCTCTTGTATCAGATTGCTCTTTTTCACAGATAATAATCGGCATTGGTTTAGAGGAACGTTATGTAATATAATATAATCAAATAAGAGAGTCTTGGCAGCCAACCACGTGATATATGATCAGCGAAACCTGGGTATTAATGCGATCATCGCGTATAATGATCATCGTACGCATGTTAGCGTACCCGGTTTCCGCTAATCATAGGTAGGTAAATTATGGAACGCCAAAGTTTAAATAAATAACGACGTGATTTGAAGCAAATACATTCTGTGACGAAACCCCGGTTGCCATACAAACAGCTATGGCAGTCGTTACGGGTAGTTGGAGCCCTCAAAAGTCCAACCAGTCTAACTTGGAACCTCGATATCGCCATTGGTCATTAGACCATTGGTTGTGGAGGTCAGATGGCAGTTGCTTCACGGAAAATATCGAAGTTCAGCCGCATCACAGTTAGACTGGAAGGCTGACCCCAACTGAGTTGGGAAAAGGTTCTGAGAATGATGATGCTCATAGTAGCAGGATGATCATAGTAGTAGGCTCCCGTGCTTTACATGGTTTCCACTTCCATTGAGTAAGTAGTTATTATAAAGGTCCATTGTATCATAAAATTTATTGTAAACTATACAATTATTACCTATACGATTCCAATTACTATTATGTAACTTGTAAATATAAAAACTCCCTAAAAATACCGTCGCCAATGAAGACATAAAATGCTTAGACCCCATCAGCGCGATGTGTTTTTGAAACAACTTAATCCGCAATATATAGACCTAAGTCTAAGTATATACCTAAATCGATTTTATTGCGAAAACAAAAGCTCATGGCGCCTACTTAACAATCGAGGTGGCTTCATGATGGATGATAAATAATCTTTACAAGTGGTAAAAGTCGTTGAAAAATGATCTTGTTGTCCTGACCGTACCGAATTGTAAAAGGAGAATACGTCAACAGTCATCACTCATTATCATAAACGTAAGGATACATCGTGGGTAGATTTTTATGTCTTTCGATGAATGAACAGTCTATATTTGTTTATAACCTATATCTTACAGAATTTTGACGTGAATACTAAGTCTTTGGGAGGTATTCCTGTTAATGTGATGTTATCAAAATGGGAGAATACAAGTTGTTGTTGCAACTGGATTTCTTATACCTACTTACATACATACATAAACTCACGCCTTTATCCCCGAAAGGGTAGGCAGAGGTGCTAGCACCTACATTTCGCCAGTTTATGTTTAGGTCCCAATGTAATTACTATTGCCATCAACCGGTCACTTATAAACCTGCGATGAATACACACATAACTTTGAAAAGTCATTGGTGTGTGCCATGGTGATACCTGGGATCGAACCTGAGACCTCCTCTCAGCAGTCCATTACCCATGCCACAAGGCTACCGCGGTTCTTTTTACCTACTTTACATTATATATTGTCGTATCAAACTCGGAGCCCGGAGTCCGCCTTCCGGCTTTTGCTCCTCCACTTCGCACGGTCTTAGCTTTTTAGCTTTCCTACATACACGGTGCCTTATAAAGACGTCATTATAGTACGCCACCCGTTTATAAAGACTAATTGCACTCCTAATTTTTTAATGGTGAACTAAAAGCCTACACAGCTCGGATGTTTCGCACTTCAGTGCTTCAGGTTCACGAGAATTCTAGACATATATTTATCTCAATTAGTACCTAGTAGGTACCTATTTGAATATTTAATCAATGATGATGCTATATATGTGAACACACATTGCAAAAAATCATTACACCCCTTTTTTGAGTAGAAGTGTGGGTGACAATGAGTTTTCAGTGGAAGTCTTATAATTTGGAGACGGGCCGTGGTGTGTAGGTTGTGAAGGGGCGTTGTCCTACACCTCTGCATAATTATTAATTGTAAAGCTTAGGTTTCAAACAAAACGCTTTGAAGAATAATACCGACAAGTCTTCCACTATCACTACATAGTATAAAACAAAACATAGTATTAAACAGTATACAAAAGTCGCTTTCTTTGTCCCTATGTCCCTTTGTATGCTTAAATCATTTGAACTACGCAATGGATTTTGATGCGGTTTGTTTTAATAGATAGAGTGATTACAGAGGAAGGTTTATATGTATAATAACATCATGCTACAACCAACTGGTGTGGAGCAGAAGTGTAAAATGTTGCAAAAACGGGGTGACGCAGACGAAGTTGCGCGGGTCAGTAGTTTAACATAAAATATCTCATTTTTCTGTCTAACACTATTCCGTAGAAACTCGCAGTTTTGAAAATTTAAATGTGAATTAAATTGCGTCATATTGCTCGGGTTCCACTGTGAAAACATCGGGAATAATGTTTCTAAAAATGCCGGCTTGGATATGTAGGTACTCCTACATAGATTATGAAATAGAAATTAGTGTCTCGAGTCTGTTACTCTATGGCTTCAGCTACGATTCTGCTACGAAACAAAAATGGCGGCAACACAGAAAATAGCAACATATTAATGCTAAATATCCCGAGGCTTTCCAAAGAAGTAAATATCCATATAAAAACAAAAAATCTTGCACAAAAAGTGTCGCTAATGTCCACACAATTAATCATACGGTCCGTAGGTTCATTTACCACTTTTTGTTTGCTACCTAATTATCCTCTCACTAATCTTGCATAGCCGGCTAGCCTTGAACTTGTTTCGGAACGATATTGTAGCTGTCACCGGAGTAGGATCCCCAAAAAATAGAGTTACAATTATTAGTACATTTTTACAACTTTATACAAATTTATTTCTATTATACTGTAGGTATTATATTACACTGTGTTTTATAATATACTAGCTGTTACCCGCGGCTCCACCCGCGTGTATGTCGATTATCGCATTGTACGACTCTACTTGATTCTCTACTTGCCTCTCTATACTACTGTTCTTTGCTGTCGATATTAGCGCCAATGTATAGAAATTTACTGGATTGATTGAGATTTATGATTATTACTCCGCTCCCTTGGATGGTAGCGTGATGATATATAGACTGTAGCTTTTTAGAGGTGAAAGAATTATAGAAATCAGTCCAGTAGTTTCTGAGCCTATTCGTTACAAACAAACAAATCTTTCCTCTTTATAATATAAGTATAGATTATATTATACTGTATTATGTTATAGCACTAAGGCAATATAAGTTTAATAACATATACAATAGACAATTTAAAAATCAAACTGACATCAATAGCGAAAAATGCACTTAAAATTGCAAAATAACTGAGTACAATTTATAAGGACTTTTTGTTGGAGTCCGCCATATTGAAATTAACCATATTATTTATCACATCACCGTTTTCCTGTTAAGGTTAAACGTTGTTTGGTACGTCTGAAATTTTTTATCTAGGTACTTATTAGTATCGAAGTTGAAGTTATGTACCGCAATGAAAATTTTACTATCACTACATTTTTTATTGTAATGTCCACGTGTCAGAGAACACATGGTGAACATAACATTTAACTTCCCACACAGTATAGTATAGATTACATTTAGCGTCGTTGTTATTTTGCTAATGTTATGATTAATTGATTCGTTCAATCATTACAATATTTGCTCACGTCAACCAGTTACAATAGAAACTATACCATTACATTTAACATTAAAGTTCAAACTCCTTTGTAAACGTTACAGGTGTAACTAAATGCCGTAACTCACGAGCCGTTTTACTGCACGGTTTAATTTGTGCAATTTAACTGTATCGTTGGATGTTGGATTGTTATCGTGGCGTGTATGATGACTTGGTGATCAACAAATTGCATATAGTTTTAGTTCGTGTTTTTGTTACAGTTAAATAATGTAGACCGGTGTAACGGAGCTTTACAGTTTCATTGGCAGCGTACCAGATATACTGGTTTAGTTATTGGACATGTAACATGCACCAAGTAGTAACAAGTTGTTTTATGTTGAACCCTTGTCTACTGATTTTTATGCATAAAAGGCCAATATAACATATACTGCAAAATACGGGTTTTAGACGGTGGGTTTAAGTACCTCGTGAATGACAGTCAATCTCAAATATGATAATGTACTGCACATTACTTTTCTTTTTCTACTATTCTTTGGCTATACGTAGATATATACTTTAACATAATAGGATTAAAGTTACGATGAGTTATACTACGAAAGGTTGATGAATTAAGACGAGAGAATCAAAATACTTCCGAAGATACTATGCAATTCAAATATATTTGTAGGTACAATTCACTGCACTACATTTAAGCTAGTGTAGTGCAGCACTTGTACTTAGATAGATGTAGTGAATTTATCAATGACATTGACCGAATTTTCAAATGTTAATTTCGATCATTTTTGCACCATTGCTCATTGCCATTTTTGTCTATTCTAATTCTTATCTAAATTCCCGTCTTTTGGTGTACAAAAAATATCATATTTGGTACTTTGTAACCTGTAAAAAAATTATCTGTCAATTCAAATTCGAGTGATGAATTCAGAATCGTTTTTTGGAAATTGGTAAAAATAACAGTAAAAATTTTTGTGTAGAAAATATTAAATAATGTTTGTTATTTAAGTGTAACTATAATGCTCTTTACTGTAAAAAAATTGGTGTATAATAAAAATTTGTTGACTTACGATGTGACTATTAAATCATATCATCCAGGTACATCTAGTTGCCACTTAATGTGTACCCTGAAAAGGTTACCATGACATTCAAGATCATGGTCGGAAATGGAAATTTATTTTAGCATTTCGAATACACTAAATACACTTTTTGAAATATCGTTATGATAATGGAAAAATAATGGGTTTTTATTTGATTTAAGAAAGAATTTGAATAATGTTATGATAATATTTATGATAGATAGATAGATAGATAGACAGATAACTGTTTATTTTACACCAAAAAAGAAATTACAGTATAAACATAGTAATAAGTACACGTAAACAATTGTATGGTGATCTTATCTCTGGAAGTGACCTCTTCCAGGCATCCTTGGTAATGATTACCAAGAATTTAATATACAAAAACAATACATAATTGTTACCTTCCTCCTACAATTTTAATGTGTCGCATCAAATAGTTTAATTCTGATATTTATAGAGATACTAGCTGTTGTCCGCGGCTCCGCCCGCGTGGACGTCTGATCCCGTTCCCGCTGTTCCATTCTGAGCATTTAGGGGTATGAAAAAAAGATGTTGGTCGATTCTCAGACCTACTCAATATGCTCACAAAATTTCATGAGAATCGGTAAAGCCGTTTCGGAGGAGTATGGCAACGAAAACTGTGACACGAGAATTTTATATATTGGATGAAAATTTATATTGAACCTTTTAGTAACGAGGCAACACAGAGATATATTATGGGCGAAGTTGAAGCACAGGTTTCTAGTATTCTACTTGATGCATCAAGATCCTACTTTAAAATATGATTGGTAGGTTTACAGGTTCTAAATGTGAAAGGGCTGTTCGGAGCCGGATTTACCGGGTTGATGGCCACGTCGGAGCTGACAATGGTAAGGTATACACCAGTGGGCGAGTGGTTACAACACTTGCACATTGTTATCCAGACTTCGGTGCCTCGGTACATTGCGCAAATACTTAATACAGTATTGATGACTACATGTGGGTGGGTTTTTCGTGCACGTACATTATCGGCCGTGGTGGAGAATTAAAAAATATTCGTTCAACGTTCTTGCATAATTGCAGCCATTTGTGCATACCTGAGTTTGTTTTTCTCTGAATTTATTGAGTGTGGAACTTGCTCTACTTGCCTGTAATTTTATAACTAGTCTATGGTTCTGAGCTAAAGTTATTTTTACTAATTGAGCAGTCCGACTAGAGAAGTACCTCCGCCTTACAGAATACCGCGGCTATTAATAACCTTATGTTGTGTTTACGGCGCGGTGGTGAGTAGGGTAGACAGCTTTTGTCTTCTGCACTGATAGCACAAAGACTCTCTTAACCTGCTTCACTCCCCCCTTCTCCTTCTCTCCTCTTCTCTATATGGTCGTGAATGTGATGCCCCTGGTGTTGCAAACGTTCACAGGCCACGATAACCACTTTCCGTCAGGTGGGCCGAGTGGTATATTAAAAAAATATTTTCTTTATTTTTTGATTCGACTACGACGATGATTTGATTCGTGATAATTTTGCAGACCATATTATTCTGTAGAGAGCCTGTGTGACTCTCAACTGTACCTAACTCTTCATTTAAATTAAAAAAAATACAGTTAACATTGACTTTTAACAACATCAAAATTCAAAATTGCATTGTAATAAAGGATAGTACAATTCTAAATGCCAATGAATTCATTTAGAATGTACTACAATGGGGCTGCACCAATAGTTCGATGAAACTGCCGCCTTTCAATAACATTACAATAAAACCTTGACCATTGCTCTATTATAAGTATTTTATTAAACTTTTGAGTCAATACTTTACCGCAGTGGCTAACCTCAAATTATAAAATAAATTATACAATAAAATACACTGCAAATACAAGAAAAATACCGCGAATTTGGTCTTATCACACGACACCCACTACCTTGACGCAATCCTCGATTCCGTCGCTCGCATTTAGTAACTAACTCTACACTAGGCAGAGCGCGCGAATCCAAGCCTATTAGAAAAAAAAACACGTGACGAGCATAGTTATTTGTTTACAACGAATTTAAAAAATACTCGTCTTATCAATCATTGTATTGTGAATTCTCTTTTTAAATTTAGTATGTGTGCATCGCTGATATTAGACGCACGTGTTTCGGTTTTATCTCCTAACGGTTTTGTGATTTTAATAACGGTTTTCAGTTCGATTTAACTAATTGAATATCTGTTAAATCGTTTATTAAGGCTGTGTTGTGTTTTGTGTTGTGTTTTATGGATTGAAGTGCCCCACAAAGGCACTCAAAGGTTGGTAATTCATATTTACGTATTTAAATGATTATTTATTTATCAGCACTTAGGTAGGTATAAGAAAGTTACTTAAGCGTAGGTAATATTGGCATAAGTCTAGACTTCAAAAACAGGTCTGATTGCTAATGAAATCTCTCATAGTATCTGCCTTGGGACTGAAAGTTTAATGTGGAATAATATCATTTATTTATGTACGTACTGATTAGATTATATGAGGTTGTATGTATGGGGAATTATTAAATGAAAACCGGGATTCAATAAGTCTACCTAAAGGATTCTAGCCCAGGCTTGTTTCTCGAGGGTAAGACAGTAGACGCTCACGAAAAATACTTAAAAAGATAAGTAGGAAGAAGAAACCGTAGGAAATCGGACCATGGAATCCAGTGTGAGGTTTTGGATGCAACCGCTGGGTTGACTGGTTATAAAAATCATGATGGTTCTATTATCTATTATATTATGAAATACTTATCTTTGTACTAACAGTCAATAAAGATATGGCAACGAACGTTGTCCACCACAAAGCCCAGTAATTATAGGCCAGGTTTTAATTGGACTATAATTAAAACCCCGACTGGATGTTCCCAAAACGCCTTCTAAACTAAGACAAATACAGGGAGTCTTGGACGGATGGTAAATTAACCCCTATAAGAAAAAAATCATAAAGAGCACTGATTTCATGCGCGTTGTGTAATGATACGAAAGATTGATCGAAAGGACCCGAGTTTGACTCCGTATATTCAAAAAAAATTGGATAAAGACAGACAGGAGGATTCGTCCTATATCCATCTACTATCTACTATTTCAAATCAAATCAAAATATATTTCCTGTAAACAACAAATCTATTTTGATTTGATTTGAAAAGTCCGAAATCAGATACTCAATTATGCACTAGGACATGACGGTATCTTCCGTCCTAATTGAGCAGTCCAACTGGGGAAGTACCTCCGCCCTATAGCAAACCGTGGCTAATAATAATCTTGTGTTGTGTTCCCCGCGGTGAGTAGGGTAGCCAGAGTTTATTGAAGAGGTTTTCGTTTTGTCAGATAGCTGAGGGCTGAAGTTGACACTACTATGTAATGGTATACAACCCTGCTTTGTTTTCTGCACTAACAGTATAGAAAATCTCTTTACCTTCACCCCTCCCCCTCTCCCCTCCTTCTACAGAGGCAGCAGCTCGAGTGTGACGCCCCTAGTTTTGCAAACGTCCATGGGAGACTTTGGCCTCAATGAATTAATCAATTAACTTATCGCAGTTCACTGCTGGACATAGGCCTCTCTCAACGTTGAAAGGCCTTGGCCTATTATTTCCTCACTGGCCAGATAGGATGGTACAGGGTTCTATTTTGAGGTTTCCTTTTCTCGCAAGGATATCGTCTTCATTTGCCATAAGTCGCCTCTTACGACACTTCAGATGAGATAAAGCGGTGATATTATATCTCCGCAACCAACTGACTTCGGCCAACTGTTTCCAAACGTTATTAAAAGTAATTACTAATGATATTCACTTTTAAACTTTCTCGTTGCATGATAATATGGTAAATACAATAATTTACCTTTTGATTTGCTTAACGTTTCGGCTAAGTTGCACTAGCCGTGGTCACAAGCTGACTAGAGTAGGTATGCGTTGTCACGACTCTGAGGGCTAGGGGGGACTCTGAGGGGATATTGAAATTTCTTCTTCAACTACCCCCATACTAATGATATTCCTTTTAATTCCTCTAGATAAGCTAAATTCTTACATTAGGAGTGGGTTTTACAGACGTAAGACCAGTTATGATCAGAATAACCATAGTAATAGTATTAATAGGCAATAGAGTGTACGACTGCTATTAGGTATATCAGGACAACGGTGTCGGCTCTAGCTCTGTAATAATGCTGGACAATGGAGACAGAATATTGATATAAGTATCGTAACGGTATAGGGATGAAACAGGATTGCTGAGCTACACACAGCCAAGAAAAGAGTTAGTCTTTGGGTAGTTACTCGTAATGCATCCAGCTTTTCCTGAGCTTGCGTCTTACGTCTTTTCCTGAGTTTAGTCTTAAACCCATATACGTTCATACATCCAAGATATACTTTTCCTCGATGGAAAAATCACCTGAGGGTTCACCTACTAAAGCTTCATACATGGTGTTCCAAAATCGAACCCCGGTAATACTCTCTACCTAACCGTGTTGGTAGAGACTGCCATAGACTACTGTAAGACGTTGTTTTAGAACACACTGCCTTCAAAAACAGACTCGACAAAACCTCCAGAAAACATTACATTATTTTATACATCAGCTCAATAGCCAGAGCCTTATTTACCTATGGGAGGGGGCCCTGGGCACACAAGAATATTGAGGTCGTTTCCAATAGTTTAGAGTACTTATTAGATTTTTCTTACGTAGATGTGCGAGAAATTGCCTCCCCATCAGAGGCCTCCCTGATGCGGTTAGCCCTGGGCACGTGCCCTAAATGCCCTTATGGCAAAGACAGCATTGTCAATAGCTCACCTCTTCTTCCTCAGACCAAAGAATACCTTTAAGAAGAACTCTTCTCACTCAGATCAAAGAATAAATTATTATTACGTTTGAGTTTTGTAATTCTATGTTATTTCGTCCTAGATTGTTTACATGTTTCTTAGTTTGTAAGTACATTAAGGTGTGCCTTGATCCATACTACAAAACATTCCACCTCCTTCACACGTTATCAATTGTTATCAGTACTTATACCTCGAATGATACACTCATGTATTTACTTACTTACCTACTTGTGTACAATAGAGTCAGTAAACTTTATTCAAGCAGGTTGAACCTACTACTAAATCGAAGAATAAACTTTCGAGTGTCCAAAATGAACTCATTATATTGTCGAAGATATATCAGACTTACTTAACTGACTTCAAAAAAAGACCCAAGTTTACAGATTTACATGCTTTCTGATCTATTAGAAATATGTGCCTAACTTGACAGACTATTACATAATCTGATGGGACTATAGTAATTCAGGCAACTGATTCGATCCGATCGGTATCCCTATTACACCTCTTAAAAGTAATATTATTTTAATTTTTCATTCACTGTAGCGCTTTCAAACTTCCTTAATACCTATCTTATAGGTACCTAGTAATTTTTCTTCTGTGCATTCTCGTCTCATCAAACATGCATCTCATACTATGCAAACTGTATGTGGAATTAAATAATTATGTATCATTTTATATTTTTAAACATAATAAATTGATTAACAAAAAACACATTCAATAATTGATTACCTGCCTAGACTTTCAATTATCGCTTCTCTCAAAGAAACAGTAGGATGATAAATATTCATATTTGTAATTTGCATTTTTTCACAATAATTTTCAAATACTGTACGGCTACGGTCACGGAATTTAAAATCTACCTTTTTATTTGCTGTTAATTACTAATATTTCTATATTTAATAGTACTTTCCATACCGTATTTCAGATTACAAAAATTCCATTGCATTTTAGACTTTACGTCTCACAATTAAAGTCTTAAATAAAATTGCATCGTGCAGAGTGAATGACAATATGTAATGATTTCTTTACCTTAAATTTTGAACTACAAAGTTAAAAATTCAATGGCAGTTATTGTCATCCCAGTGGTTTGGTAAGAGTTAACAATTAGTAGAATCGGGGTCCTGGATGAGTCCGCTTCCCATCCCACGATGGTTTCAAAGCATGTCCATAGGTCCTTATTCTGTGTCGCACGACAGTCATCGCTGTCATTAATTAAACTTTATGACGGACCCTTGAACTTTGATTACGTTACAAATGCTTGTCACTATTATGAATCATAGGTAGTTCACTTGTTTATCGCATCGCAAACGGACCAATATTCACTATAGATAGAGCACATGTTTATTACATTAGAAGGTTTCTACAGGGTGGACAGTAGGAGTGCTATTTTTTCTAAATGGCAATATGACTTCATCTCGCCTGATGGCTGTATACAATGGTGGCGCTCAGCTTGACGGCCTCATCAGATGCTTTTTCACGCCCCGCTTAAAGGACCCGGCATTGTAGGAAGAAGGCAACACGTGAGCTGGTAACGAATTCCAAGACTTAATGGTGCGGCAGAGGAAAGACTCACCGAACCGCTTGGTTCTTGATGGAATATTCTGCACCGTATGCGAGTGACATCCAAGCCTTGCACGTGTTGTAGGTACTGTTTAAAAAAGGAGAGGGTGGGATTTAGAACATCCACCGATGTCCCTAACACATGTTCATAGACCACAATAACTCATCCCTATTGAAAAGTAATTTAGCTTTACTAACACGACGACAGTCAGTGAATAACGCTAGTTAAAATATACAAAAAATAAATAAATTAAAAATATTACCAAATCGTGAACGTTTCCCTTACTCCTCTCCTTGTCTATAGGGTTGAAAAACTATAGAGGTGTAACTAAGGCTACTTTGTTTTAGAAAATCTGAAAAAGTATTAAGGCCAGGTTGCAGTAATTTTTAAAATTTTTAAACGTCTGGATATCAAGTAATATAGCAAATTGCGTTAAATAAAAAGCATATTCATAAAATAGACTATACCTTCTAGGGTCCTGTGAAAACAGAAACACGATTCATGATAATTGCCTCGATAGAAATTAGCGTCAAACATGGGTCTAAAACGCTCCAAATCGATATTTCAAACACGTTTTACACTAAGACGCCATCATCAAATAATGCCGAGATTGATATCATTATAAAGAGCATAAAAATATCTAGCGACTGGTAAAATTATATTTTATCAAGCAATTATTATTTTTTTCAAAAATTTATAAAACCTCAAAATCTTTGCATTTGAGCGCTCGCAGCGGTCAGTCAGTTGAGTCAGTACCCGCCGAGGCGCGTTCAAGGTAGGACGTGTGCTGTTTGTTTCTGCGAGCTTCACCCCCGCACGTTATTACGTAAATTCGGTTTCGCTGAAAAAATGGGTATAACTCGGTTCATTAAAGGAAGAATTCTAAAATGGCGGAGCTTATCACTTTCTCTCGCTCGCACAATTGTGCTGTCAATTTATTTTTTTTTTAATTTATGTTTATTTATTTTTTTTCTTTTGTGCCACTGTACAAAAAATGTACAGTAGGTATATAAAAATTTGAATTTGTGTAAATTACAATAACTAGTCTATATCTATGGCTCTAAAAATTTTGGTAGGCTTTTATTGATGACTCTAAACTCTAGTCTTCTTAGCCCCTAACTCTTAGCTAAATTACAAATGGGTTCACGTCAGTAGTTGGTCGGAGTTATTATTTTTTATTGAATAGATTGCCTTAGTCACTAGGCTACCGCGGCTGAGTATAATTATACATATTTTATGTTACAGTGCTGCAATGAGAAGACGAAAAGCCGCTGGTGTTGAACAGCCCGTAGACGTTTCTAATTCTAGTTTGCAAATTGCCACGTAACTATCAGTACTTTTACTAAAATCTGTGACATATTTGAATATTATATAACTTGTAAAAAAAAATATCTCATAAACCTGATGAAACAGCAGACAGGAATCGTATTGAACGATCAACGATTTTACAAAGAGATTCAAGTAAATGGCTCGAACTAAGAAAAAAAATAACAACAGCTTCAAACTTCGGTCCCATTTGTAAACGAAAAGTTACAATAGATAGTGCACCATTAGTAAAAATAATCCTATATAAAAAATCTAAACCAAGTGGTTTCAGTAGCTCACGGCATCGAAAACGAGAAACATTCCATACAGCAAATGGAACAACAGGAAAACATAAAAATAGATCAGTGTGAACTTTTTATTGACCGCAAATACCCTTTTATAGGAGCCACTCCAGATGGTCTTGTTGGAAATGATAAAATTGTCGAAGTCAAGTGCTCTTTGATTGCGTCAAAAAATGGTTTAGAAAAGTCTCTAGAAAATAATAAAATCCAATTTAACAATTTACCATAAATAAAAATAGTAATTGGTTTTACCAAGGTCAGTTGCATGTGACGGGACGCAAAATGTGTATTTTTGGTTTATCCAAACAGAACCAGTGTATATAGAATATATAGAGAGAGATGACCAGTTCTGGACCGATAAAATGGAACAACGAATAATTCAGTTTTATATGAAGAGTCTGTTGCCGGAGTTAGTTGATCCAAGGCATATCCGTGGTATGCCTATTAGAAGCACCGTCTTGAACGAAGAGAAAGAAAATAAAGAAAACCATGTTCATTCGATCACTTCACATCAGCATCAATCCAATCTAGTTGAGGCTGGCTCTAGTGCTACAAACAGAGAGTATAATATCATATTTGAAAATTTTTGAATTGTGCGTTTTCATCATCACCATCCTCATAGAGACTTATTTTCCTGACTGCATCCAAGGCCAAGGTGAACTCGCTCAGGGTCCGCCTTCCGGCTCTTCCTCTTCCACTTCACACGATCTTGGGCGTCTCCCTAAACCTAAACCCTAAAATGCCAGTCAAGTTGAAAGAAACTTGACTTGATTTTAGGATTGCATGTGACGGCGTGCATATTCTACTAACTATCTATCTACTAACAGATCAGTAGGCAGCACAAAATGTCTTTTTTACCCGACTGCGCGACGCAAAGAAGTTGTAATGTGTTTATTTGTTTCACTTTTCAATAGGTTTTGTTTTTTGAAGACGCTTTTATTTTTTCTGTATGTTCATGTGTTCCAATGAAATGAAAATACAAAAATATGTATGTTAAATTTAAGTGATTTTTTTTCATGTAAGTGAAAAAGGTACACATAGCCTATAGTGAGTATTCCGATAAATTCTTACAATCAATCCCACCCTCCCTTCATCCAGAACAATATGTTTTTTCATATCACTTATGTGGCAGACAAGCATACGGCCCACCTGATGCGAAGAGGGTCACGGTGGCCTATGACCTATATGTTCAGGTCTTAGGTGTCACCCTTTGTCAGCTTTTGGACTCCATCAAAGTTTCTTAGTTTTTGTAACAAACGCGAGTCTCAACTTTTCGCGTACCGGGTTATACTATACGACGGCGCGCGCCTGCGCGCCGCCCGCGCTGCCCGCTCGTTGCGTCGATTACACTCGATTCGGCTGCGGGGGCTGAGGTACTGAGGCGACGTAAAATACCTACTTGTCTCACTGCAACCTCGCCTTAAGGTACTATAACACAAATGTTATGTAGTTATTAAAGAACTACACAATCTAAGTTTATGCAGTCAAAGTCACAAGCACCGCTATTTGAAATATTGGTAATTTATCCTCATACTATTTGGCTACGTACTTTGTATCTCAAATGTGTGTGTATTCAAGACTACGATATCCACGTATCCATTTCATACATAAGAAGGGATAGACAGGTGTATTAAACACCCATATTTCGCCAACTATGATTTTCGGTCCCATGCGAGCCTATTGCCGCCAATCGGGCACTTTGTACAATGCATAGGAATGCCAAAAATAAATTTCTAACGAGGAAAATGTTGCAGTTAAATAAATTTGGAATAAGAATTTTGACCTGATTCCTTGCTATTCGTTGTAAATTGCAATCCATTTCCATTTCAATACATATAATTTGCATATAAAATATCTCAAAACGGAAATGACGCAGCTGAAGGTTATCCTAGTTAAAATAGTAATAAAGGACACTGTGTCCTTAATATCTTAGAAAGTCAAATAGCAAATACAAGAAGTTATCATTGAGTGTTTGATGTTATCATTTAATGTAACTATTTGTTGGTTGCTCTGCTGCTGATACCTATAGATGCTTGACAGGTTTGTTGGATGAATGGCGTTATACACAGACCGGTCTTTAGCCTTGTGTCCACAGGGCAGGGACCCTGAGCACACAAGGCTTTAGAGGTCCCTTTGGAAAGTTTGGAACTTTAGATTTTTCTTAAGTTGATCCACGAGAAATTGTCTCTCTTTCGGGACTCTATTTAAAGGGGCCCCCTGCGGTGGGTCAGTCGTAAAGACGGTATTGATTGTGCGAAGCTTCGAATATTGTCGTAAAATTTGAGGTCTGTTCTGTTTCTGTTCCACAAATTTTGAATAGTTCCAGATCCTGATGATGATTCAGGCCTTGCCACCAAAAAAATGCATTGCCAAGGAGACTAATTCACTTTATTGAACGCTGAAGGTTAGATTGTTTTAAGAAGTAATTTTAATTCTGCTTACAAACAAGATATTCACAAACTAAAACGATTAGGATTAGGTTTTATTATTGCAACTTGTTATTCCCATCCCGTCATTGTTTTGACAAAAAGCTGACCATTGTACTGGATGAGAATTTTTCTTCTCGACCGACAGCACTAATATTAGTGTTACTGGTTGGGATTTAACCTCTTAATTAACAGACTAACAGCAATAGAAAAAAAATCCTGACAGTCACACTGGTGTGATAACCTAGGATGATCACGAGTCCGGACTCAAAAATACATAGTACTATTATTTATTCTGTGGTAACACTAGAATAGTATAACTTGGTTCAATAAAGAAAGGTTTTATAAATAAAAGTACTGTCCATACTCACTCACGCGCGTACCGTCAACACAAAAAAAAATATTGATCTTTATTTTCTTCCACGCTCTGTGCTCTTGACGCGATGCATAAAAGAAAGGATTCTTAAATGTCGGCTTGTACTTGCGTTGACAGATAGTACACCTAGCATACAAAATTTCATTTTTTTTTTCAGTTTAAAAAAAATGTAAACAAGACCGTTGTTCATAATAATGTTAGTTCTTTATTTGAACCAACATCATGATCTTCCATGATCCTCCTTATAGAATGTGATATACGTTCCTTTTTCAGGATGAAAGGACTCAATGTGCGTTTAAAAGGACTCTATGTGTAAAAGTAGGTACTGTTTCCGATGAAAACCAAAATAGATGCCGTCACGTGTCGTGGGCGAAGCCGCCGGCCGCAGCTAGTTAGAAATTATTACGACCCGGTCTTGTTTTTATTATTTTTCATATGAAAAAAAAAATATTTGAAATTTTATATGCTAGCTGTACTATCTGCCAACGCAAGTACAAGCCGCCATTTATAAAACCTTTCTTTAATGCACCAGCTTATATGACACGATCTGTGGCCCTACCACACCATTATAGAAGTAATAGTTAGGGTTAGTTGTGGATTAGTAATAGTTATGGATGAACTCCACAAATATCTGAACGTTCCCACAATAAAAGAGAAAATAGTCAATCAAAACTACCCAGTCATACAAGGACCGGATCACTCACCACCAGAATAGACTAGCACAGAGGCTCGAAAATCAATTAGGAACAAAACTACACACTTGGGATAACTTATGAGAGAAAATAACTCAAAAAAAAATCAATGCTTATGCTATCGGTTTTAACTAAAACCGATAGCATATTCGGAACAAAATATATAAAAAACAAAAAATAAAGTTAGGGCGTTACTGGCTGGAAATAAAACCAGATAAATATTGCAAGTTTTATTAATAATGAATATTTTTATATGGCAACTGTGTTAATTATTCTTATTGGTACAGTTATAGTCCTCGCATTGTGTTTAAATGACTTAATCATTATTTCTATATAGAAATAATGATTAAGTCAGCACCGGCAGTTCTCGTCGAAATTCGCAAGTCGTGTAGGTGCGATTCTGTTGCAACGTTCTCCGAATACAATATTAAATACACCATTTTATTTTACGAAGGCGTTTACTTTTTTTTTATGAAATGAAGCTAAAGTAATTGTTATCAAGTAGGTATCTTCTGGGTAATTTGTACGCTCATGTATTTTTGTCCTACTTACTACATATTGGATAAAGAAGACAAGGTGTCTGGCATTGCATTGTCATTCACAAGTTTTCATTCATGCTGCGATAACTGTTTATAGAAGGCTTAATGTAATTAAACTTGTATAATGTGGCTAGTAAACATAATACAAGTTAGTGTTTCCGCGACTTTGACCTGTGTACATCTTATGGCGCGTCTACATTTACATAACATTTTACCGTGACCGTGTGAGAAGTGCGTGTCTGTTGCGTGTCCCGCTGTATGATAGCTGAGCTAGAGAAACCATCGATCGACTGATGGCCGTGTCAGCTTCACTCTAGTCTAGTTTGTGTGCACATGTGCCACAAGTTGTAACGTCCACACTCAATCTGCAGTTCATGTTACAAATCTGAACGCACCCTTAGAATAGAGTCACTTGGAAAGATAGATAGATAAATAACTCTTTATTGTACGTCAAGAAATTTACAGTAAAGACAAGAGTGGAAAGAACATGAGAAGAGTTCTTTCAACTATGGTAGTAGAATATCCCGGTAAATTAGGTAGTAGGTACATATTTCATTACCTTCTGAACTAAAATGAAATATGTAATTTATCGGGATATAAAATTAGGTACCTAGTTAACGTTATACCTAGGTGCGCTCACTGTTCCCGCGATGAGCGGAGGCGACTCGGATGTCGGAGGTCGCAGAAAGACCTCCGTCCATCATGAGCGCGGGACTAGTGGAGCCACGTGCAACCCTAGCAGAAGCAAAATGCACCTCCCCATACCCGGGGCTAAATGGGGACATCGTGGTCTCTACACCCGAAGGGGATCATGTCGAAAGAGAGTGCTCCGGGTCTGCCGAGGTGCGAGGGATATGTTGACTAATAACAATTATCTCACCTCCGGCAACTAAAGACACAAAGACGGCGTGCGTTTTAGTCGGTTCGAGTCCGACATAACCTTCTCAACTGGCTCCGGCGGGGCCTGTATCCATCTGTGGAAAATACGATGTAAAAAAAATAATTGAAAGTAAACAATCGTTTTGAAAACGTGTCATTACATAATTGGGTTTCAGATCCCGATTTTTAAATTAATAACATCTACATACATACATTGAAGTCGTTATTTACTCTGTAATCAAAAAATTAAGTGCTGTTCGTTAGTCTCGCTAAAACTCGAGAACGGCTGGATCGATTTGGCTAATTTTAGTCTTGAATTATTCGTGGAAGTCCATACAAGGTTTAAAAGGCGAACAAAAATCGAAGATGCTCGGAATGGAGCAGCGGGAACGGGATCAGAAGTCCACGCGGGCGCAGCCGCGGGCAACAGCTAGTTCGATATAAAAGTCTAAAATCACCAATCAACGTATTTACTACTATTTTATAGCGTTTCTATATAAGGAAGTTTACATCATGTTCCGACTGTGCAGCCGTACTCGAATGCGTTTGATCAGACGTTTTATTGCTCAACGAAGTCATGCTGTCAGGCAAGATGTGGGTAAATATCGTGATGCCTGTTTCTGTAATATAGTCAAGCTTCATTCATTGCATTAATCTACCTACACTAATATTATAAAGAGGAATGACTTGTTTTTTTGTTTGTTTGTAACGAATAGGCTACGAAACTATTGGACCGATTTCAATAATTCTTTCACCGATAAAAAGCTGCAATATCTTGGAATAACATAGGCTTATACCATCACGCTACCATCTCAATACATCTGGTAGATTTCTATACATTGGCACTAATATCGTTAACAATTTCCGTTTTCATGACAACCATTGGGTCGGATGTAGGTACTAGAGAGAGACAACACTAAAAGTGACGGACGGAAAATGGAGAAATAAGTGAAATTGGAAAGTGGGGAGATTAAGGAATGAAAAAATATCGAAAGAATGAAAAGTAGAGAAGGGGAGATGTAAAATAGAGAGGCCATTAGAGAATCGAGTAGAGTCGTACAACGCGATAATCGATATCCACGCGGGCGGAGCCGCGGGCAACAGCTATTACGTTTATATACCTAGGTATAGGCCTGATTTGTAGACCCATTAAGTGCTCAATATGCGCTCTATAATCGTAGTATGCGTTTTGGGCAGTCTTCTCATGATAACACGAGGGTCTTAGATCAGTGCCGATAGATATACCTGGCTGTGGTGTCACCGCAAAGTAATGTTGTTAATTAATTTGTCATTTAATCAGCAAATTACACACAACGATTTTTAAAAACAATATTGTAGCCAGCTAAATTGGTACTGTTAAGGGTGTAACCAAATTAATCGACGCGGAATCGGCTTAAGCCGAGTGCGTATCACCACACTACTCGGCTTAACACCGATTAGTGGTTGCGACGGCTGTTAACATGCGATCGGCAGTCGATTTCTCCGAACAGCCGTCACGACGGCTGTTCGCTTACGTTCGGCAGTCGACTCCTCCGAATGGCTGTCACGGCCTCTGTTCAATTACGTTCGGCAGTCGACACCTCCAAACAGCCGTCGCGACGGATGTTCGCAAGCGTTCGGCAGTCGACAGTCGTGATCGTGTGAGACCCCGAAAATATCAACAAATGCTTTCATCGCAGATTTAAGTTTAACTCTGAGCTGTACGGACGTTCTGGCCTTTCATTTGGAGATGAAGGCACGCGAGCGGATTCATTAGTCTGCTACCCAACGCCGATCGGCCGTCTTCGGCGCCATTCGGCTACCGTCGTAGATGAAGGCATGCGAACGGTTGATTCAACTGCCGTTCAACGCCGTTCGACCGTCTCCAGTGCTGTTCGGCAGCAGGCGGAAATGTTCCGCTGGATTCAGCGCCGTACGGATGCGATCAGCTAATCGACAAACGGTTCGATTCGCCGTCGGCCGATGCCGCGTCGCGTCGGCCGAGCCGAGCCGATGCGAAAGCTATTAGTAACACTCTTATTCCGTCGGCATAAAGACTTTTTTAACCGGCTTCAGCCGATTCCGCGTCGATTGATGTGGTTACACCCTAATACCGACGGACGCAGCAATTATTTTACAACCCAGAAGCCAGAACCTTACGATCTTAAAGCCGATAACATACAATAAATTAACTGTATAGTTATAATATGAAATGTATGTAGGTAAGTAAATTCTCGTACGTACTGTAAGTATAGTACCTATAATTTGGTTGGTACAGGAAAGTTCCTTGACATAGTAATAGGTCAAACAAAGGTCAAAACGTGTTTTACCTTTACATATTATAATAAGTAACATCCTTTCAAATTAAATTATATACCTAAATTATAGTATGAAGGAGAAAGGGGTAGTTTCTGCCGGGGTGCGATATATGTCTTGTACAATCTCACCTCCGGCAATTAAGGACTCATGGACGGCGTGCGTTTTGGTCGGTTCGGGTCCGACATAACCACCTCGGTGGATCATTCTCACTAGTTCCACCAACAATTAGTTCCATGGAACTAGTGAGAATTTTTTTTCTCAGTATTTCCATGGACTTTTGAGGGTTGGATCCTTGGAGAAGGCTTAATAACAGTAGAGGAAGCAAGTAAAGTATGTAAGGATAGAGTAACATGTTGTCTCTGCCTACCACGGAAGAGAAATACCCTACACGGGTCCTGTAAAAGGGTCGTGAAAAAGCATCTGATGAGGCCTTCAAACCACGGTAATATATAGTATTACCTTGGTCAAGCTGAGCGTGTTTGTAATGGTGACCCTATTTCATGAGACTTTGCCTTCAGCTTACCATCAGGTGAGGTGAAGTCAAATTGACGTGCCATAAATAAAAAATTGGCGTGAGCTTAGGTATACATTACATTATTGTACATGTTTACTATGTAGGTACAGGCATCATAAGCAATACGGTACTACATTTACATACATCGTTATATGAAAAAGTGGTACCGTATCTCTTTTGTCGACTGTGCATGCTAAAGTCAATAGTACACAGAACTCTGCGAAACCAAAAATAACATTGTGTGCATTTCGTAGCCAATGATATCTCGTAGTAGGAAGATAACTTACTGTTCTATTAGTTCTATGATGCCCTGTGTCTACATGTAGGTAGGTATATCTACTATGTACACCAGACACGAGAAGTCGCCACTATAATCTAATCTACTTTCGAGGTTACTAATTACTAAGGCAGCTTCATTGTGACACAATGAATGTATCTACCAACGAGTACTTAAAATAAATGCATACTGGGTGTAAGAGGAATACCCCCGAAGCTGAAGGCCCCTGGTAGTACTCATGGTACACATCATATTGGTACTAAAAAATGATGCTTATTAAATAAATTCTGTATGAGGTTGTCTGTTTCATTTTGGGGAATAAAATTTAGAATCATTTATTTTTTTAAGTAAGGCATGTCAATTTGACTTCACCTCGCCTAATGGTAAGCATAAGACAAACTCTCAGGAAAGAGGAACACCATTACAAACATGTACCTACAGGGTTACAATGGTGGCGCTCAGCTTGACGGCCTCATCAGATGCCTTTTCACGCCCCGCTAGAAGGACTCGAGTCTGTGGAAGAAATAAACACATGAGCTGGTAAAAAATTTAATAGGTATTAAATAATTTTAAAGTAGGTATTTAATTTTTAATATTATTGCATATCGCTATACTGCTAGGGTAGGTTACAAAGAGTTACAAAGAGTAGAGAACATAGGTATGTTCAATGGTAGGTAAGGTATATTATGGTAGGTATATTATGTAGAAACTGCGTAAACTTGTATCATCAGATTATTGAAGATAAGATAAGGTTTCAGAGCAAGCTTAGCCTTGATAACTTACGTCACATACCTACAATACCTACTTACATTGTAGATGCATGTAAAATTATATTATGGCAGCCCCACATGTTTACACATAGGTACTTAGTCTAAATTAAACATTGTTTAAATGTAATCTTTTAAATATTTCGATCGAACAACAAGTTATGTACAACTTCTGAAAGCTACTAGGAAATAGATGGATGGAGATGACGACAATGCACACGTCTATTTTGCACTGAGGAGTACTTAACAGTTCCTCATTCATCAGACTATCCGTACATATGTATAAGCTTCCTCTTCTGTCATTAGACCTTATATGCAACTCCGCGGGTTTCAAGTAGTTACTTCTAACTTTCCCTATTTTTCAAAAATCTTTTATTAGGCCAGTGTTTATCTGTCATTTACCTAAAAAGCGAATATCAATCAATCAATTAGACTATCGCGTTCACTACTGAATAAAGGCCATGTAAGCAGCACGATGGTAGCGCCCCTGGTGTGGCACACGTCCATAGGCCACGGTAACATTATCCAGCAGGTGAATTTGTCTACCAACTAAGTACCTCTATAAACGCCTCTCTATTCTCAACAGGGGACAGACTTTGGTCTACTGTTTCCACACAGGGCAGACGGGTTAGTACTACCGAGTTTTATTACGAGTTTTATTATTCCCTCATATTTTTCCGTTTGTCGTCTCTTACGGACACCCTTTGGATGAGATGTAGTAGTGATATTCTTTCTCCACCACCACACGGAATTAAAAAAACTATATCTGTCTCAACTGGTGTAGCCTAGAAAGATTTCTTATGTTGTGTTCCCGGTATTTACTGAAACATCCCATAAAACGCCTTAGCTTCAGTAAATTAAAGTGGTACATTTACCTAACAAACAATTTGCGGATTACAAATATCAAAAACATTAAATAATATTCGTATGTAGGTGTTAATATTTCGCAAGGGTTCGTCGACTGAACAAATTTGTACACCGTCGAAAGGGTGAGTGTGGGCTGCGACTGTATGGTCCAAGTCAACGACGATCGATGGCCTTGTGTATTTGAGTGATGGTGTGGGTAGGCATGAACAATTGGTCTTGAAGGACCACCACCAGTTTGCCCCGGGTTATTGCACATCACGCACACGGTAAACAATGCAATAATTAGTTTAATAAATATTATCTGATTGATATGAGATTTGAGGAATGCTACAGGGTAAATTGCCTGTTCAGCGTTTTTTATTATACAACTTTGATGGCAGACAAGCACGCGGCGTACCTGATGGAAAGTGGTTACAGTGGCCTCTATAGACGTTTGCAATACCAAGAGCGTCACACTCGTGCTGTCAACCCTATAGAATGGAGGGGAGAGGGAGGGGGTGGGGTAAAAGTTAGGACAATATTAAACCTCTCCACTGCTCTCCTGTGAACTCTGGCTAATAATAACCTTGTGTTGTGTACCCTATTTATAGCCGGGAACACAACACAAGGTTATTATTAGCCACTGTATTCCAAACACGAAGGTACTTCCCCAGTTGGACTGCTCGTTAACAATAGGACGGGATATAACGTTATGTCCTACCTCTGCTAACGTAATCCTGGTAACTCTAGCTGTCTAGATTTACAATAAAAATATGTTTTGTATGGCTTGAAATAGTATATCTATGTAATATGTGCCTAATTACAATAATATTACACCACAAACAATATTGCAAATTCGTACACGCCTCAAATTGCAATGTCATTCCGTTATGAAGTAGGTGTTTAACTGCGTTTTCGCGTCAAGCAAGTTATTTGTTCAACCAAGGTAATATGGGTGTAGCTTCCATAGGCACAGAGTAGTGTGAGTTTACTCCAAACAAATTTTTGGTAGGTACCTTACATTGTTGTGTGTGGCACAGGTCACAGCCAGTAGACCTATTTGAACTCTTGGCGGGTCCACATTTACGTATCAGAAGCGCGTGTCGCGCCGCTGATGTGGACCTATTTAGCTGCGTGATAGCGGAGTTAAGTGAAACCATCGATCGACTCGTGGTGTCAGCACAACTCTTATTTATCCTGATACAGCCACGAGTTGTTCCATCCACACTCAATGTCATATCCTGTACCGATGATCGAAGTCCGGTCCATTGTCCCTGTGTGAGCAAATGTGGACACACCTTAAAGACCACTGTCACAACTGAGCGTTGTTTAAAAATAACGTAAAAATGGTCAAAGATCATGCAATCTGTTCTACGATTTGTTTATGGATCGAGATTCGATCTTGAGAGAGGATTCTAGAATACGTGCCTAATATCTATAAGCTAAGATAATAATATCACTTAAATTAGATTCGCAATTTACTACACACATCATCATCATTCACACTAGATATGTTGTTATTCCTCAAATGCATATTGATTATAGTACCTACTTGCATTAATGCACAAAATTGTACGTTCTGTTATGGAAGAGCGGAGTCTCCTAATACAGGCATTACTTGCTTAAAAGGAGGCTTCAATCACAAAACTGTTACACCAAACTGTATGATGCAAATAAACTATTTTTATTATTTTTTTATTATTTTATTCCCTGAACCTTTTTCCCAACTCAGTTGGGGTCGGCTTTCCAGTCTAACTGTGATGCGGCGAACTTCAATATTTTCCGTGAAGCGACTGCCATCTGACCTCCACAACCAATGGTCTAATGACCAATGGCGATATCGAAGTTCCAAGTTAGGCTGGTTGGACTTTTGAGGGCTCCAACTACCCGTAACGACTGCCATAGATGTTTGTATGGCAACCGGGACCGACGGCTTAACGTGCTCTCCGAGGCACTTATAAACCTGCGATAAATACACACATAACTTCGAAAAGCATCGAAAAGCCATTGGTGTGTGCCATGGTAACCTGGGATCGAACTCGAGACCTCGTCTCAGCAGTCCATTACCCATACCACTAGGCTACCGCCAGTGGCGTAGCTAGGTAACCAAGGGCCCTGGGGCAAATTCAGAAATGGGGCCCCACTACTATGCAAACTGATTAGGTTTTATCAAATAATATCAAATAAAAATATGAAATGTACAAATACTTTAAAAATGCTAAGCTACTTACTTCAGCTTTTTTTGTGCACTGCAGGGCAGGTAATAAAAATATTATACAGTTACAACTTAAATTACAATTACTACTTAGTGTAGGTTTGGCTTATAAAACGAAATAGAGAAGGGGTTATACAAGGGGAATAGACTAGGGTCTGTTAGATAAAGGTCGGTCCTACCAACTGACTTAATAATAATTATGATTTAGTAACTTTAGTTTTCATAAAAGTATCAATGACTTCGTTTAAATCCAGGCTTGATGCGGTTTTGTTTTTAACCCCCGGCGTGAAAACAACGACGTGTCTGTGTGTGTGGCATCGTAGCTCCCGAACGGCTGAACCGATTTCGATGTAGTTCGTTTTGTTTGAAAGCTGAATTAGTCGGGAGTGTTTTTAGATTTGAGGTTTGCTTTGAGGTTGAGGTTTGATTAAAATTGGCCGCCGCTACAAAATGGTGGACTACATTATTTTTACACAAGTCCCTCAATATGAATGTCAAATGAAAGGGTTTGACGAGTAGAATTATTATATATTAATTATGACAAATTTCTAGTTCAAGATGGCCGCCACCAACAAATAGCCAATTACCTGTGGTTTTCCCAGGCGACTACAATATGGGGTTCTTCAAGAAGGGTATAAGAAGGTTTCTACAGGGTAGGCAGCACGTGTGTGACGCCTCTGGTGTTGCAAACGTCCATAGGCCACGGTGACCGCTTTCCATCAGGTGGGCCGTGCGCTTGTCTGCCACCTAAGTGGTATAAAAAAAAAATAAAAAAAAAACCTTCTAAGTTTACTAGTCCGTCAATATGGGTATCAAATGAAAGGGCTTGACAAGGAGAACAATTTAAAAAGTTTAAAATAAAAATTAAATTAAAAATTTAAACAACCCCGACACAAAAAAGTGAAAAATAAATAATTCATGCGTTGTCGTGTCGGGGGACCTTGGATCGTTTCAAAAACACGTAGGAGTGCATTACCAGTTACAAATGAGTTCGCGTTTTACGAAAAAGACGCGTTTATTGCTTCTTAATTTATTAGACAGCTCGTCAGAAGATGATACTGATTTTGAATTTCGTTCTTTCCCCATGACACCACCTTGATGCACGTCTAGCTTCTTTGACTAAAACGCCAAAAATGTGGATAGAACACCATATAAGGCTTAAAAATGACAGAGGCGAATTTAATATCTTCCATGATATCCGTCTATTCCACCTAGTTACAAATAGTCAACTAGGAGTAATAGGTTTTGACCATACTAATGACATTATTTACCAGTGCTTTTGCTACTGGCTAGGAATATTTAAGAAATGCAAGAAAATAAATAATGTCATTAAGGTCGAGAATTGCTTGTGCATGTTTTTCTGATTGTCATAGCTTCTATACTATGAAAAACACATGCATCCAATTTTCGACCGTAAGGACGCATTATTTATTTTTAAACATGATGCATTATCTATCTATGACAAATTATTAATTGTTATCTTAGTTTAACTATGAAAATATTTACAAATCTATTAATAACTATATAGAAAATACACTAAACTAATTATTGTAATAAAATTAAAACTAAAATGAGAAAGTTAAACAATAAAGACTTAAATTAAAAAGCGTCGTGAAATTCCTCCGCATCGCATGCCTCTTGTGGTAAGGTTCCCAGAAGACTGGCAGCATTGCCACGTTGTATGGCAATGCTTATTATCTGTCCTAAAAAGAGGCCAGCCCTCTGGTCACGAGAAGCGTCGACCATACGCTTCGCAATCTCTCTGAAGAGGTTGCGGGCGCTCGGACCCCATGATCCGAACGTTTCGACTCCAAACGGCACAAATTCGTAGTCTCCGATGAGATTGGAGTATTTGCGCCGTTTAAGAGTCTCTGCAGAAGCAGCAGCGGCACCGGCACAGCCAGACGTGCTGGGTAAATGGGTAGGAGCAATGGTGTCGACACAAGTAGCGTCCCACACCAAAGTCCTACCCATTTTCCATGGCATTAAAGACATACCGTCCGGTCTCTTGCCATCGTCGCGCGCCAATCCGTTTGGTTCAAGCACAGCTGGCACACCGGCGGCGGCAAGAGCACGGCGGATAATGTCATTGAGGCTGGCGTGCCTTGGGATTCGCCCAGCGCTCCTGCAGCACGATAAACCATGGTGTCCGAGTCGATCAACGGCTTCTCCACAGCGGCATTGATGCGGAGAAACACACGGCGCACCTAAACGGAGGCAGGTTGCGATGCGGAAATGCATTATCTATATGTTTGTATTATATATTCATATATTCATATATTCTTTGTATTTTATATTTGTATACGCAGATAATAAGCTCACCACCTTTCCATATCTGTCGGTGCTCACAGATACTCTACGATAAAATATATCTTATGTGCATAGGTGTGTGGTAGCTCATACAATTTATATAGAGAGCGATATTGAAAGATGTCTGCTCCGATACAGATATAGATCTATCCGATAGATATCTGACACCCTTAACTTTTGAATTTCTCTCAACTGAGTTGTCATGATTAAAGTAGGGTTGCATCCAATTTCCAAAAGTGGAGTTCGATCGAGATTTCTGGTAAAGATTTGAGGGCCCCCTGAGCTTGAGGGCCCCGGGGCACTGCCCCGCCTAGCCCCTTGGTAGCTACGCCACTGGCTACCGCGCTAATTTACTACACACAATTGTCAAGTATTTTGCTCAAAAAATATGTAACGAGCAGATAAACCGTTCTGAGTAAGAGATGGATTCGCAACTCTATTATAATAATTAATATCATGAAAATTAGGTAAATAATATATAAATAAACAATAAATATTCTAGGACAATCTACACAACGCCACCTAGACTCATGGTAAGCATAGTTTAACTAGCTTGTGTTACGGGTCCTAGAATGCGGATAAACATACATAGATCTATACATTTTTTTTGGAAATACATACATATTAGGTATACATAGAAACACCCAGACCAATGCAGATATTCATATTCTAGCACACAAATATTTGCACTGAGCGGGAATCGAACCCGCGCCTCCTGCGTAACAGTCGAGTTCACTACCGCTACGCCACGGAGGTTTTTTTTTTTTTTTTTTTTTTTGTACGTGGTGGAATGCATTTACGCACTTCGCTCACCCCCCGCGGGGGCAAGGGGCTTGCTTCGTGTGGGACTCCTAACCTCGAAACGGAGGCCAGACTACCCACTAAACCACCACGGTGTTCCTCCTTCGCCTAATCCGAGCCGCGGGATAGAATGCTCACCGCGACTCGGCTAGGGACGCCCTATTGGGCTCTCCTCTTGGGGGCCCCACCATCCGGACAGAGTAATCCAGATGATGGAGCCAGCTCTCTTCTTACGAATGCACCCCAGGAACACTGAGGGGCGCATTCCGCCACATTAGCATGGGGCGATGGATCCCCCGACCCACCGCCCCTGGCTTCGCTCATTCGGGGACGCGGGCGAATTGTGTTCGCCGGCGTCCCCTCGCCGGGGGCCTGCGGGGCGGAAGAGTGAGCCCAGCTCGCTCCCGCTCCCGCAGAGCCTCTCTCTTAGCCGCCATCACCTCGCTAGCGAACGAGGCGACGGCAGCCCAACACTCTTCGCTGTCGGCCATGGCTGGAATCACGGCCGACAGCGAAAGGTCCGCACCAATGGTGCTTGTTAGGGCCGTCCTTTGACCGTCCCACGCCTCACACACGGCCATTGTGTGGTAGGCCGTGTCTGTGTCGCCGCTAGTGCAGTGTCGGCACCGGGGCTCCGGTTCAATCCCCACCACTTCCCACAGGTACTTGGTGAAACAGCCATGACCTGTGAGAAGTTGGGTGAGGTGATACGTCGGCGCCCCATGACCCCTCTCCACGAACTGGCGCAGGACGGGCCGGACGGCCCCCACGAGCAGTAACGCGCTGCGGGTCACTCCTAGCCTTTCGGCCCACCTCCGGAAAAGATCGTCGCGAGCCGCCTGTCTCCAGCGATCGATTTCCTCCGGAAGCGGCCGACCTCCAAGATTGCGCATCAGGGCGCCCTCGTCATACACCCTCTTTAGGACGCCAGCCTCGAGATCCCAGGGGATACTGCCCGCAATCAAACACGCCGACTCGTAAGAGACGGTGTGGTACGCCCTTGCAGCCCTCTGCGCGATGGCGCGCTGCGGTCGCCGCAGCAGCGCAACATTTGCTGGGCAGAGGGCATCCGCCCATATGGGCGCTCCGTAGAGCGCCTTGGAGCGCACCACTCCGTCGTAGAGACGGCGGCAGGCAGACCCCGGTCCTCCGCTGTTGGGCAGCAACCGCGAGAGCATTCCGGCAAACGCCAGCAACTTCGGTGCCAGCTGCCGGAAATGCTCCGTGAATCGCCACCGACTATCGAGAACCAGCCCGAGGTATTTCAGACTGGTCCCGACAGCGATGGAGGTGCCGCCCACCACAATCGACCTATCTCGAGGTGGCGTCTGCCGAGGCCCATGGAAGAATATGGCCTCGGACTTTTCGAGGGCTACTTTCAGACCGAGCGCCCCGATGCGACGCACAACATGGGCGACGCCTGCCGTAGCGAGGACGGCGGCGTCGCGAAACGTCGGGGCCCGCGCGGTGACTAGGGTGTCGTCGGCGTAGCAAAGTACACCGACTCCCCGAAGATTAGCACCGCGCAGGACCCAATCATAACCCACGTTCCACAGGAGTGGCCCAAGGACCGACCCCTGTGGAACGCCACACGACATGCCCCTGCGGACGACCCCGCTTTGGGCGGGGTAGATGATTACCCGGTCCACGAAGTAGTCCGCAAGGACGCGCCTGAGGTACCACGGGACGTTGTGGTACCTCAGCGCTTCGGCAATAGTTCCCCAGGGGAGGGTGTTGAAGGCGTTGGCTATGTCCAGCGACACAGCCAACATCACCTCTCTCCTGGCGACCGCTTCGTCGACGCTGCCCCGCAGTCGGGATATGGCGTCGAGGGTTGACCTCCCGCGACGGAAACCGAACTGGCCGTCACTTAAATTGGGCCCCGCCCCCTCCAGGTGGCCGACGAGACGCGCTGCGAGCACCCGCTCAAACAGCTTGCACATCTCGCCGAGCAAAACGATGGGACGGTAGGCCGACGGCGAGTCGGCTGGGCGCCCGTGTTTTTTAAGAAGCACGAGCTTCCCAGTCTTCCATTGTTGCGGGACCCTCCCCAACGCCAAACACTCCGACATGAGGGACAGCGTCTCCTCCTCTAGCGCCGGCATGACTGTGGCAATAACC
The DNA here is from genome assembly GCA_963691645.1 of Pelosia muscerda. NCBI lineage: Eukaryota > Metazoa > Arthropoda > Insecta > Lepidoptera > Erebidae > Pelosia > Pelosia muscerda. Next base: position 5,880,836 of record OY829118.1, read on the forward strand.
TTCCCAGGGACGCCGTCCGGGCCCGGAGCGCGATTTCTGGACCTGAGTGCCAGGATCGCAGCCCCTAACTCGGCCTCGGACACGGGAGGTATTGCCCCTTCGTCTGCCGGCACCCGGCTTGGTGTTGCCATCCGCGGTGGGACCCACTCCTCCCTCGCAGGGAAGAGGGAACTGACCACTCGGCCCAGGAGGCCGGGCTCGAGAGTTCGTGTGAGAGGAGGCGCCCAGGGCCGGAGTTTTTTGCTCACGGTCTTGTACGGACGCCCCCATGGATCTCGATTGAGACTCTCGAGCCACTCCCTCCAGGCCTCCTCCTTGGCGGCCTTGACCGCCGAGCTGAGTGCCTCACGGGCGGCCCGATACACGGCGTGCAGCTCTTCTTCTCGGGTGAGGTCTCTGACTGCCTGCCTTCGGCATCGGGCGTACTGCCTCTGGGCTGCGTCACTTGCTGTGCGCAGCCCGGCTAGGTGGGGACGCCACCAGTACACCTGCTTCCGAGGCGGGATAGGCCTCGCCCTCTGCATCGCCGCGTCGCAAACGCGAGTCAGCGCTCCAGCGAGCCGCTCGCATCTCGCGTCCACGTCCAGGCCACTGTCCACTGCAGCCCATCGCTCGACGATAGCCGCCTCTCGGGCCAGATCCCTATCCAACGTGGCGAGTCGCCACCGCGGACCCTCTCCTGCCAAGGGACGGTCGAGGTCGACACGAGCCGCCGAGGTGGCAGGGACGACGTCGAACCGGATGTACCGGTGGTCCGACGCGGTCTCCACCCCCTCGACGACCCGCCAGTTGTTGATCCGTCGGGCCAGGCCAGAACTGGCGAACGACAAGTCAACAATCGACCTACCCTGCGGTCACACTAGGGTGTGGACCGCCCCTTGGTTAAGAAGCACCAAGTCTTGGGACACCGCCCATTCCTCCACCATCTTCCCCCGGGCATCAGTCGCCGGAGATCCCCACGCCCGTGAGTGAGCGTTGAAATCCCCAGCCACCACGGCCGGGGTGGGGTGCACTTCTGCCAGCAGAGCACCGACCTCCACGAGCAGCTGCTCGAATTCAGCGATGCTTCTGCTAGGGGGGCAGTACACCCCAACTACTGCAGCGCCGCCCAGCACGACGAGGACGCACCCTCGACCCCTCCGCACTTTGTCGAAGGGGGGAGCCGCTCGCTGGGCGACGATAGCCACCGAGTCGTTGTGGTCGCTGGCCCAATTAGGGATTTCGCGCACGTAATACGGCTCGGCGACTACTGCCACTGTCGTCTGCCACTGCGCCATGGATTGTGCTAAAAGGTCCTGGGCCGTGACGCAGTGGTTGATGTTGGCCTGCAGTATGGAGATGTGGGCCATTATTATTGAGCGGTGTCCATAACCTCCTCGGCGTTTTGCTGCTGGGTGGGGGAAGAAGAAGTATTAGCCCCACCTGCGGCTCTCCTTTTAGGACGGCCCCTGCTACGGGAGGCCGCCTTACATTCACCCGACCCCAACTTATGGCTGGATGCTTTACCCTCTGTCGCACATACGGGGCACTTGGGCTCCGCGGAGCAGGTGGCCGACTTGTGGCCCGCCTGCCCACAGCGGAAGCAGAGCGCACTGCGGTCAATGCCCGCAGTGCACCTTACCCCGACGTGCCCCGGCTCCAGGCAGCGGAAGCATCGCGCCGGCCTTGGGTCCAGTGTGGTCAGCCTGACTACGGACCAACCGACCACAATGCGGCGTCCATCCAGGAGCACCTTGGCTGCCTCGACCGGGCACCGCAGCCAGGCCGTGCCTTGTCGGCCAGATGAGCGCAGGATGTCCCCAACTTTAATGGCGCTGGCAGAGCAGCCCCCCTCTGCTGCCAGCGACGCCGCTACGATCTCTTTGGAGGCCGAGTCACTCAGACCAGAGATGCGCAGCTCCATGCACCTCTCCGGTCTAGCGACGCGGACCTCCTCGAGCACCTCACGCAGTTTAGCGGCCAGGTTATCCGCCTTCTGCGCTCTATCAGCGCCAGCCACCTCCAAAATACGGCCCCCGGTCACGGCAGGACGAAGGCGGAGGCCGTCAATGCCCAGGGCCTTGAGATCAATCGACCTCTCGGCCTTGGCGAGCACTTCCCTATAAGTGACCCCCTGTTCGGCGGCGCCTGGCTGCAGCGTAAGAGTTACCGCTGCCGTGTTTGGCGCACGCAGTTTGCGGGGCTTCCGGGCACCACGACTTTTCTTACTGGTGGCTGGCGCTGATGTAGCCGGCTGGACCGGAGCCGGCCTCGGCGCTTTTGGCCTTGCCGTCACTGTACTCCACTGTGTCAGCGCTGGGGCTGGCTGGGGGGTCAGCGAGGTCGACTGTCGTGCCTGGCGGGCAGCTTCGGCCTCTTTAGCCGCGGCCGTCTTTTTCTGTGGCCTCTTCTTCTTCGCCTTTTCTCCCACTGAGCGTGGGGCATCCTGCGCTTGCCCATCGGGCATTGGAGTGGAGAGCGCAAGAGCCGGTGTGGGAGGGAGGGACGGGCGTTCGGGCTGCCGCTCGTGTGCGGTTTCCTTGGCCAGGCGAGCGGCATTTCGCCTGTCCGCCTGGAGAGGTGGGCGGATGCTGGTCTCCGGCAGGAGGCGGTCCTGGATGCCCGCGATGCGAGCATCGATGAACACCGCGATCTCATCACGGGTCATTGTGGGCGGTGCAGCCTCCGCCTGCCGCTTCCAGGCCTGCATCTCCGCACGAACGACAGCCAGCTCTATATGGAGCTGAGCCACCTCCTCAGACTCCGTGCGGGACTTCAGCACTCGCACGTGCTCCAGGATGGAGCTACATGCTTGCCTAAGGTCCCGCACGTATTGGCCCTTTAAATTAGAGCTCTTGGTGGCGATGGATTGGACCATCGCCACTGCCGCCTCGATGGAGCCCGACAGCTGCAAGGCACTGAGGGGCTCGGTGGCAGTGACTGCCACACCCACTGGTGACAGCTGCTGCGGTTTTGGGCTAGGGGACTCTCGAAGGTAGAGAGCCCTCTTACGCCGCTGCTCCGCGAGCCCCTCCTCAGCCCGGAGCTCCACCTCCTTCTCCTTGGCCTTGACTAAGTCAGCCTTCGCCTGTGCCAGATAGGCGTAGTGGCTTTTAGTCTTTTTGGCGCTCTCGTCTGACAACTCTGCCTCTGTAGCAGAGTTGGAGCGCTTGCGCCACAGTCTTCCCACTACTGGGGAAGACGGGCGCGATTCAGCTGTTGCGGATGGTACAGAGGCCACAGAAGTTCGCGGCTCACACATCTCCACTTCCATTTCGTTCCTTCGGTTTGAAGACTGGTCCGCAGACCTGGCAGATGAAACTGCAACCACTTCCGAGTCCTGAAAAGGACTGTTGTCTAACAGTTCCGTGGACGAGGCAAACGGAACTGCCATCACCTCCTCCAAGTCCTGAAAAGGACTGTTGTTTGAACGTTCCGCAGACGTGGCAGAGGGACCTGCCACCACCTCCGAGTCCTGAGAAGAACTATTTAGCAGTTTTGCACGCGTAATCATCGTACACCAATTGCGCCCGCAAGTGTCGAATAAGAGGTTCAGTCACCCGCCTGCCACTCCGTTACGGTGGTCAGGACGGGGTCCAGGGCGAACGACGAGGACGTACTCTTACTCACTTGGGGCTCGCCCCACGCCACGGAGGTCGTCTAGGTGAATTAGACCTAACAGCTGAACACATTTTTTTGAACAAACTCCATAGTATTTTTTCTAAATAAATACTGATGACAGACTGTGATGATGTTGTCTTGGAGACTGTCAAGTTTGAAGGAAATTTCACAATTATAAATACATCGATTAATATAACATACCATAGAATAAATACGTAAACTGCGACAATTTTAATAATTATAACGAAGCGTATAGATAGAAGTTATAGGGAAACCTTGAAGAAATGTATTCTAAAGTAGAAAAGATGAAGCTGAGACAATTCGAGTTTATTATGGTACTTATATTAATACAATCAATCAAATACTTTACTGATAATTTTCTAGTGATAAGAAGTTTCATGAAATAGTTAGCTGTATTATATTTTAATGGGTAGGTACCTAATATATTATGTAGACGTACATATCATTCCTTTTATACAAGGTGGAAGATTTTGACTTTACCCGAAGAGAAAGTATTCTAAAACTGAAAATTGAACATGTGATTCAAAGGACCCATTCCCTTATTTTTAAAAAACACAAATCTGCATTCCATATTTTCGCTTGCACCCCACAATTAAAGTACAGAATTATGTTGTTAATGTTAAAATAAGGATATCTGATGGACTTTTGAGTTATCTAAAAGTGCTTTGTATTGTCAAATTGAAATTATAAATTTAGATTTCAGGGACTTTAATGTACCATATTTGTTAGAGAGATTTGATCCTTACGATTGACCCTGTCGATTGATGCCATGAAAATACAGAATCTTCGAAGTTTAGTCGGTTCGATTACCGGATGTGGCAAACGAATTTTGAAAAACAGATGAATGCAGTTCGTTTCTTTATAAAAAATATGGAATGTTTCCTTCGAGTGAAATTATGTATCTCCAGTGTTTAGAGTACTTTCTTTCCAAGGCAGGTGATGGTGAAATCAAAATCTTTCCACCTGTATAGTTAGTAATATAGATACACTGTAATGAAATGGCAGTGTAAAAATATTGTGTTTTTAATACCTGCTACAAATAGCATTTGTTTTGCTATTACTATTATTATAGTGATTTGAAGAACGGTTTTAATGATACCGGATATGGTGAATCGGTCAATTGAAATATCGGAATGAATTTGGCGCAGACAGGGAGACGATATTATGTTCCTAAACGTTCGTTATATAGAAATCAGCTGAACTATACCTACCTATTGAGTTAAATAATAACAAGTTTATTACTATTTAATCTGTGTCAAATATCACTCATAAACAAAATCATATTGTTTCAGATCGAGGAGGTTATGCAGCAGAGGGCGCCAGGGGTGCCTAGTAACTTAAAACTCCAGTAAGTTTTATATTTAAATCAATATTATGAAACGACACATTGCATCTCTCGAAATCTGAGCGTTTATAAAACACATCACATCCTTACAAAGCAAACATGTGGTGCCATCTATTGAGCAAACATTGAATCATATCAATTAGTTACTTACCGTGGGCCGTTCTTAGAGGGCGTTGTTACGACGATACTGAACCTTATTTTCATCTTGACATTGTATGGGGATATAGCTCAGTGGTAGAGCATTCGACTGCAGATCGAGAGGTCCCCGGTTCAAACCCGGGTGTCCCCTGAAAGTTTCTTTTATGTTTTTAAATTTGTTTTTGCACTTTTTGCAGGCAAACTCACAACTCTACTTCACAAGTATCGCGCAGTAAGAATTTTACGGCGAATTTTTTCAAGACAACTTTTAGCTATCGAAGCAAGGCGGTAACGCCTGCTTTTTCTGAGACTGTCGAGAAATCTATCAAAATAGGCAGCGCGGAGACTAAGCCTGTAACCAGAAATAGGCCTAGGACAGGTATAGTAACAAAATACTAGGTACCTATGTTTAAAATTCCTTTGAATAAGTGTGATAATATTTTTTTTATTTCTAGCACCAGCACCAGATGCGTCTACGAAAGTGAAATCAAAACGAGAACTCGATCGTAAAGCCAATATAAGGTACATTGATAAGCCTTATAATAACGAACCTATAAAGCCCTTAAGGAATAAACCTACGACTCCTGACCCTGGAGGGCATAACAAAGAGACTGTGAAAAAGGACGGCAAAAGTACGAATGTTATATTACAAATTGTAAAGAAATCGGTCAAATCACCGGCCCCTAAAGCTCCTGATACCGTCTTGCCACCTTCTTTGAAACCGAAAAGTGATAGAAACTTAAAACCCACAAAAACTATAAATAATAATGATGTTTGGGCCTGTCCTGATGACATCAAAATCACTCAAAGAAAAGTAGCTTCCTCATTCAAAAGGTAAGATTTTTGCATTTATTTTTAAATATGGTTGTTATTATTGTTATTTTTAAATGAAGGTTTCATTTCATTCCAAATTACCCGCCAAACGGAAATCAATAATAATCACCATTCAATATTCGGTTTTACTACAAAGCAGTAAAGTTAGTTTTTCAATGAAACTCAATAACTTGCACGTGACGAAATGTATTTTTTGTTCTATCTACCTATGTCCTGCTCTAATCATTTTCACTCTTTCATATTACGTGCGTTAAAAAGAGTGCGGGATATTATCGTCGTTGTCTTTTTGACGTGTTATAGGAACAATGTGGGTTGATAGTTCGTCGGTGGGTAAGGTTAAGGTGTCGATCTATTCTGAATTTGTCAGGGTTATAGTAAGAAATCGTGAGCAACGGGCGACGCGCGACGCGCGGCCGGTTGTTTGAGTCGGCAAGTAGTTCAACAGGCAAGTTAAGCAAGTTTGTTTGGTGCAACGGGTCGCGGCTGTCGTTCCGTTGGCCGAGTGATTTTACGAACTTTTTTTTAATTTGGTGACAAACAAAACGAACTTTTTCACGAGTTTATAATGGTGGTTATTATTGTGTTCTAGTGATGTGTGGTGATCTGTGGTCGGGAGTTAGATCTGTGTATTGTGTTTTAATCGGTGACTACGCTACACTAGTGTTCTATGTGAACGTTGCTGACAAAAATTGTACTTATTCAAGCGAGTGTCTTATTCTTCCCGCTTTCTCGTGATGAACAATCGGCCACTGTACCATTCGTTACGTTGATGATACAGATGTTATTGTTGGCTCCTTTCTTCAATAAACTTCTGACACTTTGTATTTTTTAATATCAAGATCGGTCCAATTCCTAGCGTTTTACACAATTTCAGTGTTTCGAGACATTATAATGATTCCCCCGTTCAAAACAAAACATTCTAAGGAACAGATTTAAGTAGGTATTGAATCAACGCAATGTGTACAGCGATTTCGAATTTTCCGTCTAAGATACCTCTTAACTCACGGATTAATCTCATAATTAAAGATAACAAAGAGGCTATTTTGCATAACCAGCTTACCATATAACATCGTAAATTATAAGTTAGGTAGGTACCTATATACCTACTCAATTTGTTTATCACCTAAACAAATATGACATACCTATTATCGGTAGTTTAGTCATAAGTGTCATAACAGAATACGGATTACTTAATGCATGGGTTTTTAAATAAAGTAGTGTTATTGTTATTAGGTACACATAGCAGCTCTATAATATTTTATAGGCCTTTATCATTGACTACCCACATCCTTACGAAATTAAATAACATATTTTAACGGTAACCATTCTTTCGGATTCTCTATTTGGAGTTATTTGGCCTTCACTTAAATTTAATTTACTTTTAATGCAATTCATTCTTAGCATAATCAGACATCATAGTCCCTTATTTATACCTGTATTTTTAATTATTTATAGAACCCCTAATGCAGGCATTACATGTTGGTATGTAATGTAGGTAACCTTCTTGTCATTATGAAGATTAGGTATAATTGTAAAGCGAAGCATTATTTAGTTAAATACCTAATATTTTCCTGCAAGAACTACGACGCAGAAAATTAAATTAAAGTGAGACAAGAGTATGCCGTTAGCGTCAGTATTTACACCTACGACCTATGTTTAAACAACTTGTGTAAAAGAACAGCTGTAACAGCATTTAACACCATTAAACCACATACCGAAGATCTTGGAGCGAAAGATACAATTATTGAACAAGACAGTGCACGAAAAATTGACTTTGATAAACAAAACCTTACAATCGGAATCCATTTAAATCTACGGTTAATGATTTGAAACGTTTCCGGTATTGCTAATTACGTTGAGAAAAGATATTTAAACCATGTCGGATAAAATCAATGCTATCATAATAGCTGTTGATTGGATCAAAGAGTTTGTGCCACCATAAAGTACAAAAATATTAGTGTTTGTTTTCAAGTTTAGCGAACCAGGGCAACAAATTAGTATCGATAAGATATAATGCTATTTGTTGTATGAAATATCTTTTCCACATAATGTTTTATTAATAAACTGGCTGGCCCGCGCAACTTCGTCTGCGTCCCCCCGTTTTTGCAACATTCTTCATTCCTGCTTCGCACCTGTTGATCGTAGCATGATGTTATATACATATTAACCTTCCTCTTTAACCAGTCTATCTATTAAAACAAACCGCATCAAACTCCGTTGCGTAGTTTAAAAGATTTAAACATACAAAGGGACATAGGGACAGAGAACGCGACTTTATTTTATACTATGTAGTGATAAAGTAAGAACATTTCTTTCGTAATTGCATCTTGCATTTGTTTTGACAGACGCATTCATTTGGTCACCAAATAAGGAACACAATCCAGAGGCATTTTATCGTTACGGTGACCTAATATTTTTGGATGACCTTTGTGTTATGCGCCTGTGAGTTTCGGATATCGACGCCCACGCCCTTATGCTCATGATTACGATCATAAATAAAAGAAACACTTACCCTTTCGATACTGAGTTCCAAAAATACCAGAGTGGTGGTGAATTGCGAAAACCATGCATTTGTATTCAGGCCCATACTTGGAACAAACTATTTATTTAACCATACAATGTTTACAAAACTGACTCTTAAATGAGCCTTGTACATTGTAAAATAAACGTCTGTCCATAATACGTAGATATACCTACATAGAAAGACAAGTATTATTACAATTTAAAAATTATTTTAAGATAATATTCTTCTGTTAAATGACTTATAGAAATGACTAATCTAATCTTATTTTAAGAGAAACATCTCAAACACCACTAATTGCCCCGTTGGACCTTGGAGTTAAAAAATGAATGAAACTGAGTCATTAATCAAGGCGTCTGTACCTACCATATGGCAGGAAATTTTGTCGTAGCGTAGCTGGTAGCTGAGTCTAAATTAGGCGCCAATGATCTTATGCAACTGCAAAGTATGTTAAGTACACCTACTTAAAATAAATATATTTAGAAATCGTTTTTGTCGTTAACGGGCAACTTTTACTGCAGAAAAGATTATACATACATTATACCCATGGGACAGTGATAGTGAACATATCTGGTGACTCCAATAGGAAAACGTTCATACAAAATACAAACAACTTGAACGGTACCTACAATGTTACATAGAAATCGTTCCTTCTTTCGTCGAATGACGTTATTGCCTGCGTCAGCCCTCTGTCGCAGTCCTGTGACCAATAAGGTGTATACGATAACTATTTGCACAAGTGTTGCCTGAAGATTCGACTTTGTACTTCTGTGAGTCGAAGTATTTTATGAATTCTGAAATGAAATAACATTTGATACTACCTAACTATTGTTACACTTATTGATAAAGGACATTATGTGAATGAATGGATCTCACTCAGCATCGAACTCAGTCTTGGAATGATTTCTTGGCTTCTGGATGGACCTTCGTTGTAAAAATTTTGAAGAAATTTTTATATATTACCACGTACTTGTCTAATAGTGTACGCGTAAATTTCTTAATTTATTTACTACGCCGTGGGAGGTTCTATACATCAAATATTGCCTGTCTGTTTTAATCATCGTTTCGATTATAATTCATAGTTAATGGGATTTCATAATGTTCATGTGCACATAGGTATTGTGCATTCTAACAATTGAAGTAATGAATGTGTCGGCGTCTTGCAGGCGACGACGCATCTACAGATACAAAATAACATACAGTTACTGTCGAGGTGCCCTTCCCATTACTTGTTCATTATGCCAACAGTTCGACTCGCCTCGCGAGTCTTGTGACTCTAAAATGTAATTAACATTAGTGCTTGTGTAGTCAGTCACATATATTGCAAGCATCTTTTCTTTATCTGAAATGAATAGCATTATCTCAAAAATAAGGTCTCTGGAAATTCGGAAAGCATTAGCAGAAGTATAAAAAACCATCTATCGCCATCAATAAATGTTGTGGAAAAAAAAATCATCGCAATTAAGTTCCAATAACGTTATTAAGTACAGGCCTGAGGATGTAGGAATGTGGAGTAACTTAGTTCATTCTGTATCGTGTTCTGTATCAATTGGATCCAGTACTAGCTATGCAGTTGTTTCTTGCAAACTGGTTCCTTAGCATACCAAGAGAAAGTTTCTCAGATACCACACTAAGCAATCGTGGTATTTTCTTTACATTAAAAATAATTGAGCAGTCTCTAAGATTGTGTAATTTTGTCTATTGTTCTGGTGTTCAATTATCATATTATTCAAATGTGTATGTTTATTTAAAACAGTCATTTCTTCAGATGCAGGTATGCAAACTTTTGGCGATATATAACTGCTTCGTATTATCGTCCAAGACCAACATTCAGATTGATTGACCAGCGGTTCACATTCCCTTCTCTCTTCAAATAGTTTTAAAGTAAAAATTAGGACGTTTCATAATGTATTATTTGAAACACAACATTTTATGATAGCGTCTATTCAGAAGCGGAAACAAGTTTAAAATCTATTAAAAGTTATGAATGTATTCAAACTGGCTGGTAAGAAAGCGACCTTTCTGGGTCGTGGTTCACTTACCGGTCGTCAATCTTTCACCAATATTGCAATGCATTTCTGGTGCTAAGATATTATTTATTGATCGCTGCTTAGTTACTATTGACAGTCTAACGAACACTGTTTCACATTTATTTTTTTCTGCGTAATCTTAGCTATTTTGTTATCTCAATTTCAATTTACCGTTCTCTATAATATTTTTTAAAACAGTTACTAACTCCCAATGCTATTATGAGTTTGTGTCAACCTTGCAGGATATGTTTGTCTGACGTTTCTCACGAATCATTGTTCAAAGTGCCTGTCATTATAACATTATCTACGAAATCAGTCAACCAGAGAGACTTTTTGGCTTACAATTACGTATTTGGATTGTTGAAAACGTTAATAACTCTGTAATCTATTCATAAATACTCAAATACTGATAATACATTATTTATTTTAAATTACACTCAGATACGGAAATATAAATATTAATGTAACTATCGATTTTAATTAAGTGCTTATATCTTGTGTGCTTATTTTTTTGAGATAGCACGTATTTGTATTACTTTTTATATCATGTTCCAGATATGGTCGTTAAACTTGTTTAGAAGCACTATTACATGAATCAACCAACGATAAATTTAGATTAGTAAACCTGTCAGACGCAGATGCAAAAATGTAACAACATTTAAACGATATTTTAATTTACGGTATTGGCAGCTTCCATATTGGCGGTAGCGACCTCCCTAGGCCGCCGCGGCCACGGCTGGTCATTCACCCAGCCTAGTATAAGGAATGCTGTTCCATAGACTATAGATACTGTTTAATGGTTAAAATATTTGAGGTTATGAGTGCTTATACTTAGATAAGAAATCAAGTTATATGAAAAATGAATTATCCTGTTTCAATTTATTGAATTGTTTTTGTTGTCCCTACAAGTTGGTAATAAACAATTTTATAATGATGCTTGGACTTGGTTTTCTGTATTTTTTAATTTTATTATTTCTCTGGGTAGATGCTCGGTTATTGTTTTTCTATTTTTAAATGATCATCTAATAATATTCATTTTTTGTGGGTAGGTACCCAATCCAATTGAGGTATCCCAACATTCTGTTCACAGGATTCAAAATTAAACCCGTGACTAATCAATAAATATTCAAGTTTATTTGCTTGTCCGCCGCGAAAACAGGACGATAGCAAATTACTCATCCTGTTAATCGCGGTTTCTCGCACAGGTCTCAATAAATGGACATTCCAGCTGCGATTTCTGAGAACCGACTCTCAATATAGATGTATTTAAACAGCTTTAAAATTAAACAACCTTGTGCCTTTCGATGCGACTAACAATTTATTGAATCTGAAAACGCGGTAGTGCCCAGCCATGTTTTGTCTTGTCTTAGTGTTCGATCTTTCTTATACTCTTTTTTATTCTGAGCGCCGTTTCTGGTTGCATTCAAGCTTACGCAAAAGTTTGGCTGTATGCGATTCGAAAGTCAAAAACGATCACGATTTCAACGAATGGGGGACTTATTCTCGTAATAAGAAAAGAAAAAAAATTGATAACGAACGATCATGATGTCCATGTCCTTTTTTGAAAATTGTATTACGAGACTACCGTTAATGACATTTAATTAGATTTTGACAGATCGAGACTTGATCAAATCGAGGTAACATCACTGATTTTATATTAGGAGAATTATTGGACTTCCGGATGTTTGTAGTCATTCACGCTTTGTACCAGAACGGTTTATGGCATCTGAAGTTTTAGCAAAGACCATCGAAGGATTTAAATCCCGTGAAAGGGAATAGGTTCCTGTGAGTCGCAAAATTGAGATCAATATTTCACGAGGGCGCACATACTATTGTTAAAATTATCTTTTAGTTACTATCTCAATGTTAGCCCCTTACATTAGCCAACTCAAACGAAACTCGAATTCTCAACTGGAGTTGTCGCGTCTCAACAACCATTCAGAAACTCTCAAAAAGCATATTCAAGATGGCAGATTCGGGGATTCCGCGGCATTGATGGAAATGTAATTGTTTTTCTAGTTGCCTGAAGTAAGAACGCCCGAATTGAAACGACAGAGAACTTATTATCTTTGTACAAATTTTGTAAAAGGGTGTGGATTGGAACTTTATCTATATCAGTACAATACAAGGTAAACATTGGCACAAGCCTATAAATATTCATTTTTGCTGTGAAAATATCTTTTGTAATGATTTAGTTTAATCATTTGTATGGTGACGCCATTCTTTTATGATTGTTGCTATAATAGTCATTCGTTCTATATAAAATACGATGGTTTATACAAAATAAACTAAGTTATTACTTACGACTTCTAACAGTTAGATACTAGGTAGTTTTTATTTAACGTGTTCGTGTAGCTTGAGTCTGGAGTTTGGAACCGACAATTTGGTCTGGTCAATAAACCTTTGTCAAAAGCGTCTTGACCCTCAAATAGATTGTTGCACTGACTTGTTATATGTATTATTTATCTTAAGTAAAAAATTGTTGCAATATCAGAATGAAATAATGACGCATAGGAAACCATATAATCACAATATGTATACTGTTGATGTGCCTAAATAAAGAAAAACAACATAAAACAACTATAAGTAGAGAATCATTATAGCTAGTTATTAGTATATCATACCAAAAACCGGCTAAGGATATTCAATTTTTATTAGCTTAACAGTAGTTAGCTCAAAAATATACCTACCATGTAAAAGGAAATCGACAGAAACGTGTTTCTTGATTTTTTGTTGCGTTATGTGTCTGTTTCATTTGCTACCAAAAAAATTGCCACAAGTGTTTCCACATTTTGTTCAAAATTTATTTCAAAATTTGTATCTTACCAAAAATATAGGTAGTTCTAGAAATTATGCCGCTAACTCGGTACAAAATAAACAATTCATTCATAGCAAGAACTCTGAATTTATAATCGCTACTAAATTTCTACAGATCGCGCAATGCGATACGATTGTCTACAAACCGATTATCATACATAATTTACCTACTATGTTCCTACATAAACCTAGCGTGATAATTTAGACTGCACTGCCGTAGTATTCTGTAATCATTAATAGATACGTAATATACAAATTCGATACAAATCCTCAGGCCTTTATAAAGTCCCGGGTCTGTCGGGGTGCGAGGGATATGTTGACTACTATCTCACCTCCGGCAACTAAAGACCCAAAGATGGCGTGCGTTTTGGTCGGTTCGATTCAGACATTTAACCTCTCTAACCGGCTCCGGCGGGGAAGTGGGGAACCCGTGGGGATTTTTCGCACGAAAAAAAGGCCTTTATAAAGTGGGTATTCAGCAATACGAATCCTCAACTCACCTACTGAACACCTCACCTTCTTGGATTGATTTGTCGATACTTTCTTTTCATTAAAACGATAATATATTCAATGCAGTTGGGAACCAGGCCATCTAGTTTACCCATCACCTAATTGGGTACTTACCACACTTGTCAGTTGGATATGTTTTAAGCAGCTTTTAGTATACAGTGGAGGTGCGGAGAAAGTGCATTCTTTCCGACACCTTGAGGTATTGGAATGGATGTACGAACTCGTCTATAATCATTATACCTAATATACAAGTTACGGTATAGACAAAGTAAAAGTGTTTTGCGCTAAATGGTTAGAATCTTGAAGACGGTTTGCTTAACGTAATCATAAATACATGCACACCTTCATACTTTCAGAGTACGAAGATGCAACTGCCTTCTTTATTTTCTTATATCATACTACACCAGCTTCTGAAAGCTGGAATACAAGCCTTTCCAACTCCAACTCTGTCAATTTTTATTTATATTCTACAGGAACCAAATCTCTGAATATCTCCTATCCGCGTCGAGTACCCTGCACTTAACTTTTAGGTCTTATTTTGGATTTCAAACCGCAAAGATTAAACACATGTATAAATTTAAATAGGCCTTATATGAACTATTGAGCATATCTGTTATATAGTCTTCTAACTTTAGCATACTATACGCTCACACTCGTTGCCTTAAGTAACGGAATGGAGCATTGACTCATTTTGACATTTGTTACCAAGCTCATTCAAAATCGAATCTCCTATAAAGAGAAAACAGGAAATTCGTAATCATTAAAAAGAGCTAGATATCGGAATCGGTAAGTAGTTACATCGTCTACATTTATTATGCAGTTTTAAGTAAACCAAATTTGCGGAGTAGGAGAGCGAGAACGAATTTCAGGCTCTAAAGTGCATGTGTGCTTGTAATCGGGATGAGTGCTTGGATGTTCAACATGATGACTTATTCAAATAAAGTGCTCAATAAGAACCAAGACTTTCCTTTCAATCACAACTCCTACTTGGAGTACTCAGGTACCTGGTTTACTCAACCATCAGTTGAGTAAACCAGGTACCTGAGTTTCTGAATATCAACCTAACCAAATGAATGCCCTATAAAACTTTCACTTTTGTCATAATTATGATAAATAATCGTGTGATATTTGTGTATAAAACAATACTCCATTTGTTTTTAGGCTAGACTAAGAGAGATAATGACAGACATACGTTGCAACACTTTATTAATTAAATAAATAGTAAGACTGAGTCGGAAGTCTTTGCGCAAGTGTCGTCAACATAGTCTCAAGTCTCAATTCTGCAATGAGCAATTCTTGATTTTCGACACTTAAAATTTGAGTGTCGAAAATATGTAGTTATTGCGTAATTCCATTTAATTTTTTTTTAATTTGAACAGAGTAGCAAATTAAAAGTTGTCCTACTTAATTATTCTCTACGAGGCTACCAGACCCGACAACGATATTGACATATTTTGTCAATAAATAAATTGTATAATAAGTAGGTACCTACTGTGTCCGGAAAGATAAAAAAGGATGTTGAAAAATAATTCATATTACTTTCCTAGTAAAAAAACACGAAATTGGCAATAACATGCAATAGCCCACCAACCTCCCTACCGAAAGAGACAATTTCTCTTTCTCGCACATCAACTTAAGAAAAATCTAATACCCTAAACTTACCAAAAGGGCCTCTGAAGTCTTGTGTGCCCAGGGCCCCTGCTATAGGTATGTAAAGACGGCTCTAACTTGCTTAATTCTAGCTTACATAGTGTTAAGTTGTGCCTATTGAGTTATGCCGCATAACATAACCATCAATATGGCAGTAATGAAGGTCTTGAAACAATAACTATGATGACGCAGGCGCGGCAGGCGTCATTTTGCTGATGTTATCAAAGTATGACCGTCGACTTATCGTAAAATATATCGTAATCTACATAACATACAGCTAAACTAAACTTTTTCCATTATAATTATTAATAATACCTATAGCTATTATTATGTATCTGCGCGTGTGTGGGACACTAATGTTTAATGGATTTATCAGACTTGCAAACTAGAGGTCGCGGGTTCTTACCCCGGCCACTGATGCCAAGCTTACCTCAGTTATCTGTTGATCCGCATTAAAATAATTTTTAATCAAAGTTTATGTTGATGGAGAGGTCATGCTTGACCAAGAAATCACGTAGGAGTGTCGAAAGTTGTTAATTTAATTAAAATTTCTATTGGTTCCAAAGACTGATTTCTTACAAGTGTCTACTATGGCTCAATATCCCCATACGTCCCAGTTAAAAACACAAATAAATATAAATAGAAAATTGTGAACTGCTTGCAGTTAGCAGCCTTTCAGTCCACGCCTCTCCAAATGTCACCTGCATATCGCGGGTTAAGAACTAGAGTAGCGTAAGGTCGAATTTTCAAAAAATTTTTTTTTTCACCATTTGCTTTTTGAATCCTCATTTTTTTATGTGTCAAAAAACTGGAGCTATGAAGTTTGTAGATTGCTTAGTACAAATATAACAGATCAAAAAAAATATTTTCTGTTTACTGCCGAAATGACGTGTTCCTATTTACAATAATCTTGACATTATTTTGTCAAAAAAGTTGCGTGCACTGCGATCGAAACTCGATTTACGGCGCGATTATGACACCGAAGATGTCTTAAATTTAATTGCCCAAATAACGTATCTTGTTATACGTTTTTAACGTAAAAAATGTGATTATGTAGTATAAGTTTGTTTCGTGCCGAATTAACGTAAAATACCTTTACTGCTTTTGCGACCTCGTTTTAAGTAAGTATACTTCAATGATTTTTCTCCCTGCCAAAAAAACGTAAGGGTGTGATACGCTACTTTGGTTCCAATTAATGAAAGTAATGCAGTCAGTTTATAGTGTAAAGGCTATATACGATCGTTTAGCACATAATAAACCTCTGTTGGTCTGATTCACTTTCGCGTCTAATACTAACATACGTTAATTTAACCAAGGTAGACCGAGCCGGTTGCGTATGGAAACACGACGCGGGGTGCCCCTCGCTTTTGTTAATAACTTAACTTCTTTTTGTTTAAGAACTTTTTTTTGTACCACTTAGGTGGCAGACAAGTACACGGCCCACCTGATGGGAAGCGGTCACCATGGCCTATGGACGTTTGCAACACCAGGGGCGTCACACTCGTGTTGCCTACCCTGTAGAAACCTTCTAATGCCCCTCTTAAAGAATCCCATATTGTAGTCCCTTGGGAAAACCATGGCAGGGAGTTCATTCCACAGCTTGAGTGTGCGCGGGATGAAACTCCTTTCATACCGCACAGTGCGCACCGTTTCCGCTCGTAGTGTGTGATGATGAACTCCTTCTCTATGGCGAGCGGAGCGATGATAGAAAGTAGGTTTGGGCATCATGTCAAACAATTCTTCTGAGCATAAGCCATTATACAGGCGGTAGAACACACACAGTGAGGCAAAGTCCCTCTTAATGTTCAGAGGTTCCACACCGCCTGGGAGTATGAGATTGTCGACCCGTCGTTGTACCGAGTCGAAGGGGTCTAGCTGGCATGCAGGCGTCCCGGTAGAGAGGTGACAGCAGCACTCCATGTGGGGCCAAATCTGTGCCTTATAGAGAAGGAGTTTTGCCCCGCAGTGGAGAACTGCTTCGCCCTATTAAGCACTCCTAGTTTCTTGGGAACTTAATGTCACGAAGAACGTTGATAAGAAGGAAGACGAGGTAGCACCTGTCAAAATAAACATGTACCGTGATATTTTAAAGAAAGATATTTAATATTGTTTTTTTTTATCTATGGCACGTCAATTTGACTTAACCTCGCTGATGTTGAGCTGAAGGCAAAGTCTCATGAAAGAGGGTCACCATTGCAAACACGTTCAGTGCTACAATGGTGGCGCTCAGCTTGGCGGCCTCATCAGATGCTTTTTCACGCCCCGCTTAATGGACCCGGGACTGTAGGAAGAAGGAAACACGTGCGCCGGCAAGGAATTCCAGGACTTAATGGTGCGGCAGAGAAAAGACTCACCGAACCGCTACTTCTTGATGGAATATTGTGTACCGTATGCGAGTGACACCTAAGCCCTGCACGTGTTGTCCTGTGTAGGAAAGGTGAGGGTGGGATTAATTGGAAGAGCTCATCAGAACATTCACCATGGTAGAGACGGTAAAATACTGCCAGGGACGCAAAATCTCTACGCATCTGCAAAGGCTCGAGGGAATTTGTGACCTCAGTACACCCAATAATGCGGACCTAATGCGTACCGCACGTCGTTGCAACCTGTCGAGAGCATCTAATAAGTACTTTGCGGAGCCATCCCAGAGGTGAGAGCAGTATTCCACGCAAGAGCGAATTTGTGTCTTATAAAGAAGACACCACTGCTCCGGCGTGAAAAAACGTCTCACTCTGTACAGGACTCCGAGTTTACGCGAAGCTGTTTTGATGGTGCTCTCGATATAGTTCTTGTTGTTCAATTTGCAGCGCACGTCCATACCGAGTATATTGAGGTTATCCTGTAATGACAGTGGTGTGCTCTGAAGAGTGGGAGGAGGAAGGAAAGGAATTGTCTTTGCTGAAAACGCGCGTGCCTGCGTCTACTTGGCGTTGAACTCGACCAGGTTTTCAGATCCCCATTGGGAAATGTGATTGAGGATTCCATACGCCACGTAAAGATATGTGCCATGAATGTTTTGCATATAACACTCTAAGAAACTTGATCTGGATGATGAATTCTATTCCGCCGAATATGACATGGAAGCTATATGTCATATTCCTACCTCATCTTCTAAAAAAATCTTTTGTAAGGTAATCTGTGGTCCCAAACCCATATCAGTAGATAAGTACAACGATTTGCAAGAACTGTGTCGATCTGGAGTTATTCCTTCGACATTATCATGATTTTTATAACCATTTTCAGGTTGAACACAAATAATTATTTTTAATTGAGTACATTGTTAATAAGTTGTTAAGTAGCCGCCTCAAGAGATTATTAATTTGTAAAGATTTTCGTTACTAATTTTAAGGTCATTATAACGGAAGTCCCGTTGCATTCCATACATTATTAAATTTATTTCAGCCATAATGACGTATGTCAACTATTTTTTGATTATTAAACATTATTAAAACCAAAACATTTTTTGATTGCCTAAAATTTTACACCATTCTTTAACCGATAAATAAAGCATTATTACAAGTAAAAATCACACAGATAACTACTATAGATTTTGCCTTACAAGAACTTTAAGATAACGGTACGTAAATTTGAGTTGTTTTTCGGCCCTCCTGTAAAGTTGTCATTTTGCCCTTACGCTTCTCTAGTTCTTAACCCGCGATATTTTCAACCAATTATTATGTGTAATGACGTCAGAAAGTGCTAATGACGTGATGACGTTAGACTGTTTTCGAAACATAATAAATGTACTGACAAATAATCTAGGGACAATATGGTAGCATAATACGCCGCCATCAGTCATAGACGTCAATTGGACTAAATACTTCTATAATCAATACTTGCGATTCCTAAATCGGTTACGGCGTCCGTTGCAGTGCACCGTTCACATACAAATTAGCATACATTAACGAACACATACGAATGTGCCACGGTAGTGTGACACACAAACACGGTACCCATACATTTACATACAAGCTGTGGCATGTTTCAATTGAATTAAGTGAAGTAAATTGACATAGACTAGCCCAAGTTTGGCGTATTCGGATATGGGTGTGGAGCATCGTTAAATATGGATATCTTTTGCTTTGTTACTTCTTTAATAGGTATTAGTATTTGCGATATGAAACTGTTACTTGAAGTACGGTAAAGTGGGGTGGATAGAGATTGAAGGGTGAATAGAAATGAAATGGTCAGCTAAATCCTGTAGTTATTTTCTTTCGAGCGAAAGTTTGGACTAGTTCATTGTAATAACAGAATCACAAAATATCTGTTATTGGGCTTAGTTAAAATTTTGTAAAAGAATTTATTTAAAATATTCCAATGACCATTTTATTTCTATCCACCCCTGGATTCCTATTCACCCCGTTTTACGTACATCGGGTCTGTACTACCAAGGAGATTTATTCCCACGAGGTAGAGTCCCAGTATGTTGAGTTCCCGCTACGTCTACTTTGAAAATTCTCGTTTTTATTCCCACCTAGTCAAGTGGTTGAAAATCTCTTTTGTATAGCTAGGCAAACTAATCTGTAAAGGTTCTTGCACGAGGATTCTACTTCTACAGCCCATTTGTAAACAAACGTAGGCAAATCTATAATTTATGTTTTGTTTAAAAATACTTTTCTGCTTAGAAACACATTATAAAGAGTAAAAACCGGTAGGTATCGAACCACTAACTAGTTAGTCGGTTAGCCTAGTTTATAATCAGTTTTATGAAACGTTGCCACAAGATTGTTTAACCTTTATTTAAGTAGATCTAAACAAATGAAGTAAGGTAGCTGTCTAATACATAAGTTACTACTTAACATAACATAAACTCACACCTATATCCCCGAAGGGGTAGGCAGAGGTGCTAGACCCACATTTCGCCAATGTAATAGGTGGCGAGCCTATTGCCATTAACCGTCATTTATAAACCTGCGATAAAATACACGCATAACTTTGAAATGCATCGAAAAGTCATTGGTGCGTGTCATGGTAAAACCTGGGATCGAACCTGAGACCTTGTCTCAGCAGTCCATTACCCATACGGCCCATACCACTAGGCTACCGCGGATATAAGTTACTGTAATGTGAATTCTTTCTTACTAAAATATCTAATCATAAGTAGATACCTATAAATTAAATTTTAAAATACGTCCCTGCGATAAACAGTTATTAACTAATAACAATGTAATAAACAAATCAACTATATTCGATCAAAAGAGAGAAGTACCTACTAAGTATTTCAAATAAAGTGTTGGTTTGAAACAACATCAATTAAATGGCCGCTGCCGAATGTGCAATAAAACAAAGGGCTGGACTGCCCCTATCTATTTGCATGCAGAGGAGCATGGCGCGAGAGGGGAGACACAGGGGGACGGGGGACAGAACATGTCCTGGCCCCGATCACCGGGATTATAGGATAAGTGGCGTTCGTGGGGGGTAATTGTGTTTAAATTCTACGTACTTATATGTACGCGTATCGCGTGGAGAATCTCTTTTTAGATTATCATGGATATTCGTGTCAGAGTCTGAAGTTAAATAATTTATGTATATATTACCATAAGTATTATTTAATGTAAATAGAATATCGGTAACGCAACTGGGTTGCCAACAATACTGTTAAAACAGTATTAAAAGAAAGGCAGAGGTGCGAGCACCCACATTTCGCCAGTTTATGTTTAGGTCCCAATGTAATAGATGCCGAGTCAATTGCCATTTATAAACCTGCGATAAATACACCCATAACTTCGAAAAGTCATTAGTGTGTGCCTGGTAAAACCTGGGATCGACCCCAGACCACGTCTCAGCTGTCCATTACCCATACCACTAAGCTACCGCGGCCTGCAATGAAATCATAGCATACTAAGTAATTAGTTCTTATAATGTCGCTGTTGCGCGCATACTTCGGATATCATTTGTAAACCCCTCATGTATTATGTAGGATCGCGACTGTTTATCTCTGCGTGCATGCAATTGAGATTAGTTGAGTCAGCCAGCATCTCATGTGGCGGCTGGCGGCATACCTCGACGGGGAACTATTCTAAAACCATGTCTACTCTACGCATTGTACCTAAATTTAAATTTCTTGTAGATGTTAACATGTTACTTACATGAATGATCTGTGTTTTTGAAATGATTTAATATACCTAACTATATGTATACCGTGTAAATAAAATGATTTGTTTATTTATTACGCCAAGATAATACCTATACAGATTATCATTATGACGTTGTTCTAGAAGTGTAATGAATATACCCATAACAAGTACCAGTAACATAATATGGATTCAAAAAATCATATTATGTTACTGATGGCTATCGTAACATGTTACTGAATAACAACGAAATAACAATTAAGCCGTAGGTAGCTATACCCGCACGTTCTGACTAACTTGTCTATGTTTTGATACGTAACGTATAACTAGTTACGGAGAACATCTTGTTAAAAGAATATCTATGATCCATGTCTACTACATTGTTATTAGTAACATGCAATAACAAGATAACACTCTCGCATTGAGGTTTATTTTTGTGTGAGTTGCAACAGTGTTGCGGGAGGCAAGCAAAAGGTAGCTGTTGCCGTTCCATTCGATTCACTGGGCGAGAACGGGATAGAAGTATTGATATTTAAGTATGTGTAAGCAAGATAACTACTGTTTTGGCAGAGGAGTCGAATTGTTTGCTTTACATTGCTCTCTTTGTATGAACACTATGCACTTCGATTGTAGAAGTGTTCAATGAAAAACAATACGGTGTATGCGTAAATCTTGTAACATCTAAACAGAAACTGACCAAAACCAGTTTAAGTTGGACTGCTCCGCGCGCGTCGCGCTAAGCTCGCGCCTAAAGTTTATTGTATATTGTTTATTTACGAATTTTATGTTTTTTTTTGTGATATGTAAATAGTACTTAGTGGTGTAAGTGCAAATAGTCTTTAGTGTAAGTGTAAAAATGCACTTAAATGTAAATATGTAAATACTTCAATTTATAAATCATCATGTAGATAATATATAATTCATAAAAATAAAATAAAAAAAAGTCTATAAAAAATAATAATAATATTTATATTTAATAATCGTATGCGTAACCTCGGCTGATAAATATTAAAAGCAGAATAAAATTATGGGTATTATATTGTTACAACGTATTCGCTATAACAAGAAGTACGTATCGAACATAGAACGATCTACATTCGTAGTAACTAATTAGCATTCCTCTCGGTTGTTATTTCGTTGTTACTGGGTAACATAATATGGTAACATAATATCATCAAAGTAATATATTCAATAACATGAATATGAAAATCATAACCTAATATACCATCTCTACGTTGTTCCCGGTTGCAAACTGAAGCTTTCTCCTTGGAGCCGTGGTTTGCTTTTTTACATACATACATAATATGGTCACGCCCGTAGGTATAATAACGTCCTTGATGACTACTATAGTAAACGACCTATGTGGGATGGTGTTTATGCTAATAGCTATAATCTTTGTCGCCATATTAGGATTGGAATTTACAAAATCATTTTATATTTACTATACATATGTATACCAAACTGCCACGAAATATTTTCTCTGAATACTTCTCCCAATTCTAAAGAGCTTGCACAGAGCGATAAGGCCGCCAATTGTTTAACCTCTTAAATTGTATTGCCATATTATGTTGTTGTCTCCTTAAGGTACAATAAAGATATACCTAAAAAAACATATTTTGGATTGGATTCTAAGTAAGTAGATAGCAGTATATCGGCGTTCTATATGAAGTAATGCTTTTGCAACAATGGCGTTATCTATATTACTTTTGATTAATTGCCATATTTATCAGATACGCGTATGTAGATAAAGTCTGTTCCTTATCGAGTATGATTAGTGATAGTTTCCTTCTCAGATACCGGCAACTGTCTCATGATCTCAAGGCGGGTAGCGCGGGAACATTGAGTTTTTTTTGTAGTCTAAAAACGTGTCAAATGATTTCCGGTACCGAGTTAACAGCTTACGGAGCTGTAACAAATAAAGTTGAAAATCCTTTAATTAATTTTAAGACACTCGCTTTTAATAGTCACTCCATTAACAATACACTAATTAAACTCCCGATTACGCTACAGAAATATAGTGTGAAATAACGAAATGAAACCGAACTTATACGATTAGTGATACGAAAACGAAAAATGTTATAAAATTCAAGATGATGAAGTTCAAATCATTGTTCCGTAGAGGACCAAGCCAGGGGAAACAGGAGTCCACCTTAAAAGGTGCTCCATCGGTTTCCAGCCTCGACTCAAAGCACCACAAGGTTGCACCAGCTCGGGACAAGGCGTTAAAAATCTTCGGCTCGAAAGAGAAGCTACATAAAGTACACAAGAAGAAAGATTTAGGGAATAACAATGCGGTGTTAGAAGACCCAGAATTGAGAGAGGTTTTGGGAGAATATGAAGATGGGCAGGTCACAGCTCATGATTATGGCAGTGCTGAAGAACTGGGAGGGTCGGTAGACGGGTGCGGGTCGCAGGAGTGTGTCAGTTTGCCCGTCACTCTGAATGCGGATCACATGCCGGGCTTCCAGGAAGTGGACCTCAGGCCTCGAGTACCATCTGAGGTATGTATTGTTACGTTCTTCTAACTGTTTTAGTTACTTGTTTTGAATTTTAATAGAATAATGTGGAATGATCAGCTGTGACATGACAAAACAAATTCGTTGTTTAATTAAAAAAGGTACCAAGCGAAGGCTTGCGAGTAATTATGTTTTAAAAGTATTCAATTTGCGACCATAATGATTCTTACGTTAATCCCGGTGGCATCCAAGGCTCACCTTGGAGTCTGGGGTTTGTGTTTTCCAGTCTAACTGCGACACGGCTTTACTTCGATATTTTCTGTGTAGCGACTGACCTCTACAACCCATTGGCGATATCAATGGATTGCAGGTAGACCTATTGACGGACTATTTAGGGCTTTAATTACCCGAAACGACGGCCATAGATGTTCGTATGCTAATCGGCTCTCCGAGGCAAGTTTTCTTTATAAGAATGGGTCATAAAAAGATGTTAATTTTTGAATTAGGACTTACTTCAATACTTGAATTGCCGTACATATTTCATACACAATAATACATTAGATAAAAGATCCTATTGTGTCACTATTGAAGTGTACATACTCGCCATTAAGCATAAAAACGTCTGCTATACTAGAAATACAATACAATTATGATGTATGTTTATTTTAATATTGTATGTATGTGTATTTACGTTTGTAGTGCAATACAAACAAATAACGGAATATCCACGTGTCGCTCAACAGTGTCACGATATTGAATTGAATAGGTCCTGAATTTGCCGTCACCCTTCTTGTTCAAAAGCCAACCCCAAATACAACCAACTCCGACAGCGAAAGCACGTAAACTTATTATGCTTACATTTAAAATATTTTTTTTACCACTTAAGTGGTAGACAGGCACACGGCCTACCTGATGGAA
Organism: Pelosia muscerda; assembly: GCA_963691645.1. Classification (NCBI taxonomy): domain Eukaryota; kingdom Metazoa; phylum Arthropoda; class Insecta; order Lepidoptera; family Erebidae; genus Pelosia; species Pelosia muscerda. The sequence goes on from OY829118.1 coordinate 5,905,750, forward strand.
AGTGATTACCATGGCCTATGGACGTTTGAAACACCAAGGGCGTAACCTGTACAGGGGAGGGGAAGGGTTAAAAGGCTAAGAGAGTTTCTGTGCCGTCAGTGCAGAAGACAAAGCATGGTTTTATTACATCAAAATGTCTACTTAAGCCCTTGCTCTACACACTGACAACACAAAACCTCTCCAGTGAGCTCTGACTACCCTACTCACCGTTGGGAACACTACACAAGGTTTTATTAACCGCGGTAATCTGTAGGGCGGAGGCACTTTCCTAGTCGGAGACCTCCTTCGTGAGTTACGTGCTATCGCTGTCAGGTTCAATGAGGAACAAAAAAGATATCTACGAATGATGAAATGAAAGTGTTCTTTAAAGTGTTGTTCGAATACAGCTACGAATAATGTTCTAATGTTCTATTCGAATTAGGATACATTATTCGTAGGGCAGAGTGTAAAATAAAAATAGTTTTAGTAACGAATTTCTTTCGTAGCCAAAGAAATTCGTTTCGCCGTTTTAACTGCATTGATAATTAGAATCGAAAATATTTTAGTAAATAAGTTGTTCCGATAAAGGAATCGGAACAGTGCAATCGTAATGATTCATTCCACAGAAAAAAAAAATATTCCGTGATTAATTCAGATCATAGCGTGTGTGTCCACCATTAGCATCTTTAAATGAGACATGGTCCATCTGTCAATTAAATACTTAAAATTTAATTAAGTAGTGATTGTTTCTAAAAAAAAGAACAAGAATTATTTTCTTTGTGACTGGGGCAGTAATTACATAGTACACATTACACTTTAATATTTAATCTATACTAATATTATAAAGCTGAAGAGTTTGTTTGTTTGTTTGTTTGAACGCGCTAATCTCAGGGACTACTAATTGGAATTGGAAAATTCTTTTAGTGTTGGATAGTCCATTTCTTGAGGAAGGCTATAGGCTATATAACATCACGCTACGACCAACAGGTGCTTAGCAGCGAGGGTGAAACCGCGGGGAACAGCTAGTTAGAAATATAAATGAGGTGCCACCCGTTACGGTAGGGGTATTGGACCTTGAAAACAACTGTCACAGGACAGGCAGTACCCAGGGGAATTTGCTGTTACATTATAAAATTAAATAATGTCGTTGAAGTAGATATTATGAATGACTCTATTGGGGTGCGTAGTAAAGTGACTAATGAAATAAGGTTATCCTTACAGGAACAAAACGTGCGAGTGTCATAGGTATTTTTACAGAAAACCTTGGCGTGAGAAATTGATAGATTATACGAGTATATTACTATACTCTTTAGTAGGAACGGTGAAACGTTTTGTTATAACCATTATTAACTAAACATTAAAAACTAAAAATCATCTGATGAGGCCGTCAAGCCGAGTGCCACCGTTGTAGGTAACACTTTACGTGTTTGTAATGGTGGCCCTGTTTCCTGAGACTTATAAAATAAAATCTATTTGTATTTTAGTAGTGGGTCAATGAGGGTGCTTACACACGGTACCTAATGTTATATTAATTTGCAATATGTGTACATTATCATGCGAATAAAGCCCCGGACGTTATACGCTCAATTTTTAATTCAATAAGTAGGTAATCTCAATTTCAACTATGAGACTACCGAGCGATGTGTCAATGGCCACGTGAATGTTATATTTTTATACGTTATCAATATGATATTAAGGATGACATTAGAATATCAGAGAATGATGATATATCACTGTCAAACACTATCGAAATATTAGACTTGCCCTCAGATTGGATTACATTATTATATTTTTATTATTATTATTTGCCTTAGGCTGTTTGCTACCTTGGACATATACAGGTGCACTGTGCTGTGCAGGCGTATGAGCACCCACACTGCGCATTCTTTCGTGCAAATCATAATATGTATTTTGCACGTAATTCATACAATATGATTTGCACGAAACATACAAAACATAACGGACCGTCTTGTACTCTTGTTGGTACCTTTTATCTAGAATGTTTAAATTTAGAATACTTAAATAATTGATTTCTTAAAATGTTTAGGCGTCATTGGTATCTGGAGTTCGGGAGATCGCGTCACTGCGACGGGAGCTAGAAGCCAGTACTATGGAGCGAGCGCAACTACAAACGAGGGTTGATGAATTGCTGGAGAAAGCATCTGAAGCTGAACGGCTCAGGGCTGAACTCGAAAGATTAAAGGTAAGATTTATGATTACTTAATATAAATAATAGCACGACATATTTTTTGGATAACGACATTTTGCTTAGTTTTCAACAAAATGTCGTTAATCATTGCGTGTTGCCAGTGAAGACTTGGATTCCCGCTATGGACCTCATAAGAAAGTTCAAGGTCACACAGCGAGCTATGGAAAAGGCTATGCTCGGAATCTCTCTGCTAGATCGAATCAGAAATGAGGAGATCCACAGAACGAAAGTGATCGGACATAGCCTGTAGGCTATGTCGACTACTTTCTCTTGAAGTGGCAGTAGGCGGGGCACGTAACAAGAAGAACAGATGGCCGTTGGAGCCGAAAGGTTCTCGAATGGAGACCGCGTACCGGTAAACGAAGCGTGAAACTGACTCCTGCGAGGTGGACGGACGACATAGTCAAAGTCGCTGGCACACATGCAGACCGCCTCCAACCTGTCGGATTGCCTATGTTCAGCAGTGGACGTTCTATGGCTGAAGTGATGATGATGATGATGATGAGACACGTTATACCCGAGGAAGAGGCAAAACAGGAACATGGAGGAAGAAGAATTAGGCTTAAAGAAACATCATTACATATTTTTCGCTACTCAAAAGAACCAATTATGTGAGAGTGATTACGTGATCTGATAAGAAATCGGTTTTGTTATAACCAATATATCATTCTGTGTTTGTAGAGTGTAGAAGTGGATCGTGAAGCGGCCCTGGAGCGCCTGGCTGATGAGAACGGTGCGTTGCGCGCGCGGCTGCGCGGCGTCGCGCACTCACCGCTCTCCGACAGCGAGAAGCGGCAACTGTTGCTCGCGCCCGCGCCACGCCGCATGCACTCGTCCGCACCGGCGTCGATTGCTCTTGCACACAATGTAAGTACTACTACTAACTTTATATTGATCTTGGATCAGTCTTCCTCTTTTCTTCTTCTTCTTTTTTTCTTAGATGGCCTCATATAAATCCAATTTAGAGGACAATCTTGCCAGTGTCGAGTTGGGAATTTCCTTTTATTTTGTGATAAGTATAGTTGGAATGATTGTTGTTGATGATGAAGATGATGAGTAGTGGAGACTTTACTAGAAGCTTTTCTTAGGGAGATTTTGACACCAACACGAAAAATCACAATTCACTACAATATTCCACTCTCCTACACTTGTGTGCTTTGGCCAAGCCGTTATGTCTAAAACTCCACCATTTTTACACATCAAAATTCGAATGCACACAATTTTAGAAAATGAAACACTGCAGCGCTATGACACTTTTCGCGTTCCCGCCAAAAAAACTCTTCTTCTTTTCATGTCAATGCTGCAATGGCATCAATTTAAAAAAGCTAGATGCGTCCAGTGACTTTCACTGCATCGTCTATCAGTCAGGCAGGCAATTCTGCAAGTATTCTCCATACTTACTTATTATACCAGAGGTGGTATACCGACTGCAGAGCTGCACAACAGTCATAGTACGCGGCTAGGTATCCCTATTTTACCCGGTTCACTCTACAGCTACCGATCTGAGACCTCAACCTGTTTAGGGACTTCCAGGTGGTCCATTTCAGTTTGTGCCCGGGGGAGGACACTCAACTAGGTGGATGTTGTCTGTAGTGTATTTTCTATAAGCTTCGAGCAGAACAACACACGCCAACAACAAAAAACACAGGCCAGCTTTTCTGCTGATTAGAATTACTCGACTCATAAATATGGTTGCCTGTAAGAGATTGTCACAGAGCGATAATACCGCCCATTGTATCTACCCAATAATCTGCATTTCCATATCATGATGTAATTCTTTCATGTACAATTAAGACATATATTGTTATTATTATTAAATATTCTGGTGTTTTCTCTTAAAATCCGTATATTCATTTGCAGGGTGAGGGCGATAGTGGGGAAGCTAGCACGCCGGAATGGGACAAACATTCGTCGTCGTCACTCAGCGAGGTGTCGGTAGCGTGTCTGCAGGACCGCATACTGCAGATGGAGGAACACCATTATAGGTAAATATCTCAAAGCAATGCTGAGTATATATTTCTAAGCTCAAATTTAGATAGGAAAAAAGTGAATGCTTCGACGGAATTCGACCCCCGATATTTCTCTTACAGGGGGAATGCTCTGTAGCACTAGCATGAACTCCTATCGAATTCGTAATGTAAAGGTTTCGAGAGAACTGAGTATTGTGATTGGCAGTCTGCCTCTTGGGAACCAATGTGCGTGTGTAGCCCGCCAATCGCAATGCTCCGTTCTGTCGATACCTTTACATTACGAATTCGGTAGTATTTCGTACTAAGGCTACAGGCTGCTAAGCCACGAAGCCTCGTCTAAATCATTCGAAGTCCTCCTATATAACCATCTTTGGGGCGATAGTGGGAGCTATCTACCGACAATCATACGAACTATCGGCACAATGAATGACGTTACAGTAATTTTCAGGGTTCCGTAGCCAAATGGCTAAAACAGTTCCCTTATATATTCGTCATGTCTCTTTGTCTGTCCGTCTGTATGTCTCAGCCACTTTTCTCCGAAACTATAAGGCCTATGCTATTAAACATTGTATTTTTGATGAGAGCGTTTCCCCTGTAAGGGAAAGATAGCGGGTACGAATCCCGTCGAAGCATTCACTTTTCCTATCTAAATTTGATTTGAATAATCCGCATAATAATTGATTTCCAAAATTTTCTGCACTTTTCTAAGGTCGGCTATATGTAGGATCCATGGATATCACCCACCCACGGATATCTGTGGTAGGACCCAACGTAAGCTAACTGGCGCCACAATATACATGAATTATTATCAGAACATGATGAACAACCGTCATTTGTGTAAACTCAATCGTTATAATGTAAACATTCTGTGAACTGTATTTGTACAGACTGTACATTGGCTCGACGTACACCCATATATATTTATATATGTTGAGTTAATATGTAAAGTCTGCTTAGAGATTATCCAGAAATCCTCAGAGCGAATTTATCAGGTATAATGCAACTCACGATCATTATTGACATTTTGGTATGTTGAGTATGAGTCAAATCAAAAGAAAGACAGTCGAGTTCATACTGCGTTTATTTGTTATTTGTCGAACCAGTCGAGCTAAAAGATCGATCTAGTTTATTTTATTAACGCTATTTAAGATACTTTTGGTTAAAATAACCTAAGGCTGTCAAGGATTACAGAACTTAAGGTCCCTATAGTCAGTCCCTTTGTTTGAATAAACGAAAACAATCTTGGTGTGTCTGTTCTTCTTTTTTAACATGCTTTATTTAAAAACTCAGAATAAAAATACTTTGCTGCTATGAAACGCAATTTTAAAAACTAATTACCGGTATCGAACCACTAGTTAGTCAGTTAGTTATCCTAGTTTATTTGTTTAACATGTGTTTTATTAAAAGTTGCCACAAGATTTTTTACCTTTATATAACTACGTAAGCAAATGGAGTATAGGAACTTTTGAAACTGACTGTACCTGCTGATTAACAAAATAGGGATCTATCCCAGTCTTTTTTTTATAATATCACGACTATATCCCCGAAGGGGTAGGCAGAGGTGCTAGCACCCACATTTCGCCAGTTTATGTTTAGGTCCCAATGTAATAGGTGGCGAGCCTATTGCCATAAACCGGGCACTTATAAACATGCGATAAATACACACATAACTTCGAAAAGCATCGAGTTATTGGTGTGTGCCGTGGTAAAACCTGGGATCGAACCCGAGACCTCGTCTCAGCAGTCCATTAACCATACCACTGGGCCACCACTCTTTTGAGTCATGAGACCAACAGTAAGATGTCTTCCTTCTACAGTACAAGTGAAGAGTTGCAGGCTACATTGGCAGAGCTTGCAGACCTACAGTCGCAGCTAGCGGATGCTCACGCTGACAACGAGAGATTGGCCGACGAGAAACAAGTGCTGCTCGAGTCGCTTTGCAGACAGACCGAGAAACTTGAGGACAGTCGCACTAAGGTACCTTTCGGGGTTGGATGGTCAGTCGAAAGTAGCTAAATGAAAAGCGTACTTAATGAAAATTAGTTTTATTACAATTCAGTGCTTTTCATTAAATTCCTTCCATGATTTGAATGAACGAGAATATCCAAAAAAAACTTCGATGATTTAGTGCAAATTATATTCTCGAAATTAACTCAGTACTATTTACACGGAAGAAACTCCTGCCTGATTTTATCGAACGAATTAACTCCCGTTAACGAAACGAAACGAAACATGCAGACACTGCAAGGAGGACGTGGAAACGATGAAGCACATACTGTGCGAGTGCCACGCCTTAAGAAGACATCGAATGGATCTACTCGGGAGGGGATACCCCAAACCAGAGGATTACATGCACCTGCGATTGAGAGGAATAGCCACCCTGATAGAGAGGGCTATCCCTCCTCTAACCTAGCAGCCAGGATGGGGTCGACACAAAGGATCCAATAGGGTCCAAGTGTCTGCGAAAGCTCCTGAGCACGCACCCCAACAACATAAGATAAGATAAGATAACTCCCGTTATTCATCTTAATAGTATTCATTAATAATATTTTATTTAGGTGGACACACTTCAAGAGCTTCTACTTCGGGAAGGCGTGGAACCCGAGATACTTGTGTCCGGGGATCCTGACCAACAACTGCTTGCTGTGCTTAAGGTGAGCAGACCCAGGAAACTTACATAAATACCCCGGGGCTAGTATACCCGGGGGCTAGTTGGGGACACCGTGGTCCTCACACCCGACGGGGGTCATCTCGAGGAGAAGGCCCCGGGTCTGCTGGGGTGCGAGGGATATGTTGCCTACTACCTCACCTCCGGCAACGGAAGACCCAAAGACGGCGTGCGTTTTAGTCGGTTCGAGTCCAACATAACCTACCCAACCGACTCTAGTGGAGGGGGAGGGTATCCGTGGAAGGAAACTTTCAGTGTGTGAGAGGCAATTCGTGCCGGCAAACCTATAATAATAATAATAATAATAAAGCTTATTTATTCCATGCAAAACAAAATATCACAATAATTAACTAAAAAATAAAAACATTAGGTATACATTTAACAATCGAAATAAAAAGATTTCACCAATTCAATATAATTAATTAAGCTGTACTTATGTTGTAAGTTAGTTCAGTTATATGGTTTTGTACATTCTATAACACTTGTAAGTATTTACATTAGATATTATACCTGAATAAATATTTTAGGACATTCATTAATAGAAAATCATTCGAAATGAACAAATCAATACGATCCATTCGCTACTTCATAAATCATCCAAAAAAAAAATATTTAAATTAGTGATTTTTTACTATTATATTAGATATTACATTATTCACATTACATTATTTCGATTAAAAATAAAATTGTGTAAGCATTAGTATGTTAATTCATTATTTTTGCACGGACCCCTCTTGGGTAAAAGCCTCCTCCAAGGCGTGCCACTTGTCTCTATCTTTGGCGGTGTTCATCCACTCTCTACTTGCTACTGCTACGATTTCATCAGCCCATCTGGCGGGCGGGCGGCCTCTCGCTCTTTTTCCAAGTGGCCCCGGCCATGCCACCGATCGCCGGGTCCACCTGTTGTCATCGCATCTAGCCAAATGACCCGCCCACTTCCACTTCCGTTGCAATGAATATCTTAAAGCATCTATTACCTTGGTTTTCTCGCGAATGGCCGTATTCCTGACTCTATCTTTGAGTTTTAAGCCCATGATGCTCCTTTCCATTTTTCTTTGGGTGGTTTGGATGGTGTTGTTGATCTTTACATTGAATGTCCATGTTTGGCACCCGTAGGTCAGGCATGGAAGTATAGTTGTGTCCATAACTAGCTTCTTAGTACGCAGTGGTAGTGCCGACTTCAAAATTTCCTTCTGGGCCCAGAACTTTTTCCAGGTGATAGCGACTCTTCGGTTCACCTCATCTAAGTTTCTGTCTTTATTAAATGATATTTGTTTTCCTAGGTATATGTACTTATCGACAAATTCCAGAGGTACGTTGTTGATTGAAATTATTGACACATGGTGGTTAGTCATGAGCTTTGTTTTGTCAAGATTCATCTCCAAACCAGCCTTAGAACCGACTTGATGTAACTCGTTTATCATTGCATTTAGTTGTAATGAGCTTTCTGAGAACAAAATAATATCGTCTGCGAATCTGAGGTGACTTAAATACTTGCCATTCATGTTAATGCCACGTTTGGACCATGCTAGGTTTCTCATTACATGTTGAAGCACAGCGATAAACAGTTTTGGAGAGATTGGGTCGCCCTGACGGACTCCCCTCTGTATGTCAATCATTGCGCCAGTTCTGTCTAATCTGACTCTACTTGTACAGCCACCGTAAATGTTTTTCAGAATGTTGATGTATTTCCTATCGATATTTAGTGCTTCCAGAGCTTCCCAGATGACGTCGTGTAGTACCAAATCAAAAGCTTTTTTATAATCTATGAAAGCTATGTATAGGGGGCGCTGGAATTCCAAATATTTCTCTATGACCTGGTCAACAACTTGAATGTGGTCTGCCGTGCTGAACCCGCTCCTGAAGCCTGCTTGTTCTATCGGCTGGTGTGCGTCGATGTCAGGTGATATTCTTTCGAGTAAACAGGTGGCGAATAATTTGTAGAAACAGGACATGAGACTGATGGGGCGGTAGTTCCCGATGTCGGCAGGGTCGCCTTTTTTGTACAACAGTATGATTTCCGACTCTCTCCATTCGCCTGGTACAGTTTCTTCTACGAGTATTTTATTCCATAAAATAGTAATTGGGGTAAGTAGTAAAGTACGTGCTTGTTTGATATGTTCATTAATTATTCCATCTGGCCCCGGGCTTTTTTCAGATTTGAGTCTCATTATTTGTTTCAACACTTCTTGCTCTGTAAAGTGTTGTATTTGGGAAGAATCAGTGTCAGTGTGGCGGTAAGCATCCTTCTGTTTTGTTGTCATTGTTGTAGGGCGACTGTAGAGTTGTGTATAAAAGTTCGTAGCTATATCTATAATCTCAGTACGGGAATTACACTTAGTGGTACCCGGCTGGAGTGATGAAATCCATGTTTTTTCTCTATTTAATTCTTTATGGGCTCTTTTAGTAGATCCAGACTGTTCCAGATGTTTTTGTATTGTGTTTATTCTGTAGGTCTCGTAGCAATGTCTTATCACTTTGTTGGTTAGTTTATAGAGGCTTTTTAATCTTTCTTTGTCAGATTTGTTCAGCGTAGGTTTGTTTTGTAGTTCGCTTCTTTCCTTCATGAGTTCCAGTGCTCTAGGTGACAGAATTTTAGTGGTTTTTATGCGTTTAGTGGTTTTTAAACTCTCTTTTATATACCGGGTAATCTTTTGGCTATATTGTTCTGCGTTGCAATTGTTATGGGCCGATATAAGTACAGGTATATATCTGTCAAGGTTTTTGTGGTACATTTCTTGCTCTGCTATTGTTCCCAATTTAGTCGATGCATTAGAGAAGTTACGTCGGGTTTTTTTGGCAGATTTTTGGTAGATTGTGGCTCTAACTAACCTGTGGTCTGATCCAAAACAGAATGAAGTGAGTACTTCGTACTTTGAAACCAAATGGGGACTCGTAGTCAAGATGTAATCTATTTCGTTCTTCGTGTTTTTGTCAGGAGAGATCCATGTCCAGCGGTTCTTGGGTGTTAATTTGAACATTGTGTTTGCTATTTTTAGTTTATATTCTTGTGCGTATTGAATAAGTCTCTCTCCTCGTGCACTTCTTTTACCATATCCATGTCCACCGGAGACTGAACTTTCGTGACTCTTGGGTACCCCGATTTGAGCATTGAAATCTCCCATTGTGATTATGTGTTTCGTGGTGATAGTCTCGTGAGCATCGTCCAGGTTCTCATAAAAGTTGTCTATGTCTGCCTGCGATGAGTTTTCGGTGGGTGCGTACGCCTGAATAATAGAGAAACGTTCGGTACCCAGTTCGATTTCCAGTATGCAGACTCGCTCGGATACTCCGGTAAATGATATGATATTTTCTTTGAATTTCTTCTTTACTAGGAAGCCTACGCCGTGTAACCCCTTTGTCTGACCTATGTGGTACATGATATAATCGTCTTCCTCAATTATCCGTTCACCTAGGCGTCGCACCTCGCACAGTCCTACCACATCGTGATTTATGTTTTCTAGCGCTGCTTTAAGCTCTATGAGTTTTGATTCCGAAGATAATGTATTTACGTTGAGAGAACAAATATAGAAGGTATTATTTATTGAAGTGATTTCTCTTGGAGGGTTTTGGTCGACCTCTCCCGCGGTGACCAGCCGTACTGGGAGATGGGGAGTGAGTAGAGGGGCTGCTCCTACTTGCTATGCTGGGTGATGTTGTGATACGTTTGCTTGTAATTGGGGTGTTTCTTTCGGGGTGATTACTAGTTTAGGTTGTTGTATTATATAATTCTTCATCGTTGCTGTCTTATTTTTCTTCGAAGGTTGTTTGCTAGACCGAGGGGCATCCTGTCCGGTGGTGGGGGTAAGTGTCTCTGGGGATTCAGAAAAGTTTCTTTTGTGATAGTTATTATGAGGGGGTTGTTGTCTACTCAGAACAATAAGTTTATCATATCTTATAATTGCATTATTCCCCGCTTCTTTTTCTTTTTGTAGTTGTGGTTGTAATTCTTTGCGTATTTTTAGAACTTCAGTTGGATAGTCTTCCTTTATATAGTAAGTAGTATTGTTTAGTTTAAATTTATTTTTCAGAATTTTTACTCTAAGACCCATTGTATTGAGTGTCACTACCACCGGTCTGACCCTCTCGCCTTTTTTCCCCAGTCTCCTCGCTGCTTCTATATTATTAAAATTGCATTGTACTCCTAAATATGTGGTTATTATTTTTATTATCTTTTCTTCTAGTTCGTGATATGAGTTTTCTTCTTCCTCTAGCCCAAATAGGACTATGTTTCTACGTCTTAATTGTCTTTCCAAGTAGTTCATTCTTATGTGTTGATCGTCTATTTTCTTCTCTAAAAGTTTGTTTTTTTGTTCAATGTTGTCGAATCTCTCAGTAAGGCTGTTTACTATTGTGTTTTTAATTTCTTCTTTCATCTCTAACATGTTCTGGTTTTGTTGTGCCATATCCTGTTGCATTCTTAACAGCATATTTTTTATTTCTTCCATGATTTGTTTGTTATGGTATGCGTAGCGACCTCTATAAAGAAAGTTAGGTACTTTTACTTCCAGTAAAACTGACCATCGATATGCAATCAGTTGATGAATGTGTTATCGTTGATAGGTTGGAGTTTGGGTAATTATCGATAGATGGCGCTGTTATTAGTTTAGTTATAAATTGATCATTCCGTTGCGGTTTCGAGGTTATAATTTATAATCACTTTTATTTTTCAGCACTTTTATAGTTATCGTTTTGCACCAAATCGTCGCACAAGTATATCAACAGGGTTTATTGTTTGTGTAATGTCTCACTTCTCAATACACTCCACTACAACACTCCGGCAAACCTACTTACACTAAAAAGCGCGATATTCTATGCTTCGCTAATACGATGCAGGGCTGGGGGCCTTAGGCCAATGCGTGTGCGAAAAAATTGGTTTTGGTCTCCAACTATTAAAACTTTAAACGGCATGCAGTTTTCGGATCGGTTCGAATTTGACATAAACGGGCGTAAAAGTTATTTCTATTTTATTGAATTTTACTTCCCTTGATTTTGTTTTCTTAACTGGAAAATTTCTTCCAATTGCAGAGCTTCCAGGTGTCTCAAGAAGAGCGACGGCATCTGCTAGCGAAACAGGAGCAGTTGGAGTCTGAGCTGAGTCAGACCAAGACAGCGCTAGAAGAAAAAACCAAAGAGAATGAAATCCTTGCGGAGAGAATACGGTACGAACGGGGACATTTTACTTACTACATGAGGTTCCTTTAGTACTTTCACTCTTTATATGCAAGCAACGGTTTTCGAAACCTAATGCTTCTCAATGTTAATTATTGAATTCGTCCACCAAGTATATACTGGGTTATCCGTAACCCAAGGGACCTTCATCTGATAGTCGTCAAACAACCGAAAAAGTTATGGCCCAGGCTTTCTTCTTAGGAGGGTAGACGGTAGTCACTGCTACAAAAACTTGTAAAAATCAAATCAAGATAAAGACTACAGGATCCAAATGGTACATCCATTTGGATCCAGTAGTCTCCTGTAGTCATCAGATCTGGGCCTCAATGTTATGGTACTATGGCCAAGTTTCGACTACGACATACATACATACATGTGCTCACGCCCGTAATCGCCGAAGGGGTAGGCAGAGGTGGAAACACCCACATTTCGCCTACTATGATTTTCGGCCCCACGTAATAGGGGGCGAGCCTATTACCACCAGTCGGACATTTTGTAAAAAAGTTAGTAAGCCGAAAATAAATTCCTAACCAAAAATCTTGCCGCTAAATAAATTTAGACTTTTTTACCCGATTCCTTGTTATACGGTGTGAATCGCAAGGAAATAATTACGTGCCACCCAAATACTAGCAATTAACGTCTTGAAGAGTTTCAGATGGAACACATACATCCTTCACAAACGTTAAATTACGTGTCGATTCCATGCACCAGACTCCAACCCGCTACCAGTCCCTTACACGGGAGTCATTTTCCTTCCCGAATTCGGAGAACAGTGAATGTTCCCGTTGGAGCATTCACTGTTCCTGATGTATATCAAGAAGTGTTTCGATTCTTTCTGAACCGCGGTGGCCTAGTGGTATGGGTAATGGACTGCTGAGATGAGGTCTCGGGTTCGATCCCAGGTTTACCATGGCACACCAATGACTTTGATGCTTTTCGAAGTTATGCGTGTATTTATCGCAGGTTTATAAGTGCCCGGTTAATGGCAATAGGCTCGCCACCTATTACATTGGGACCTAAATATGAACTGGCGAAATGTGGGTGCTAGCACCTCTGCCTACCCCTTCGGGGATATAGGCGTGATATTATAGTTGTATGTTGTCGTTGTCTCAGCACGTTGGAGGCGAGCGAGGAGCGTTGTGAGAGCGAGCGCGCGCGCTGCGAGCGCGAGGCAGAGTCGGCGCGCGAGCAGGCCGCCACGCGCCAGCACCAGATCGCCACGCTCAGCGACCTGCTGGACGCCGCGCGCGCCAAGGTAACGTTCGTAAGTGCACCCCACGCATTGTACTAGCCTCTATATAGTCGGCGCGCGAGCAGGCCGCCACGCGCCAGCACCAGATCGCCACGCTCAGCGACCTGCTGGACGCCGCGCGCGCCAAGGTAACGTTCGTAAGTGCACCCCACGCATTGTACTAGCCTCTATATAGTCGGCGCGCGAGCAGGCCGCCACGCGCCAGCACCAGATCGCCACGCTCAGCGACCTGCTGGACGCCGCGCGCGCCAAGGTAACGTTCGTAAGTGCACCCCACGCATTGTACTAGCCTCTATATAGTCGGCGCGCGAGCAGGCCGCCACGCGCCAGCACCAGATCGCCACGCTCAGCGACCTGCTGGACGCCGCGCGCGCCAAGGTAACGTTCGTAAGTGCACCCCACGCATTGTACTAGCCTCTATATAGTCGGCGCGCGAGCAGGCCGCCACGCGCCAGCACCAGATCGCCACGCTCAGCGACCTGCTGGACGCCGCGCGCGCCAAGGTAACGTTCGTAAGTGCACCCCACGCATTGTACTAGCCTCTATATAGTCGGCGCGCGAGCAGGCCGCCACGCGCCAGCACCAGATCGCCACGCTCAGCGACCTGCTGGACGCCGCGCGCGCCAAGGTAACGTTCGTAAGTGCACCCCACGCATTGTACTAGCCTCTATATAGTCGGCGCGCGAGCAGGCCGCCACGCGCCAGCACCAGATCGCCACGCTCAGCGACCTGCTGGACGCCGCGCGCGCCAAGGTAACGTTCGTAAGTGCACCCCACGCATTGTACTAGCCTCTATATAGTCGGCGCGCGAGCAGGCCGCCACGCGCCAGCACCAGATCGCCACGCTCAGCGACCTGCTGGACGCCGCGCGCGCCAAGGTAACGTTCGTAAGTGCACCCCACGCATTGTACTAGCCTCTATATAGTCGGCGCGCGAGCAGGCCGCCACGCGCCAGCACCAGATCGCCACGCTCAGCGACCTGCTGGACGCCGCGCGCGCCAAGGTAACGTTCGTAAGTGCACCCCACGCATTGTACTAGCCTCTATATAGTCGGCGCGCGAGCAGGCCGCCACGCGCCAGCACCAGATCGCCACGCTCAGCGACCTGCTGGACGCCGCGCGCGCCAAGGTAACGTTCGTAAGTGCACCCCACGCATTGTACTAGCCTCTATATAGTCGGCGCGCGAGCAGGCCGCCACGCGCCAGCACCAGATCGCCACGCTCAGCGACCTGCTGGACGCCGCGCGCGCCAAGGTAACGTTCGTAAGTGCACCCCACGCATTGTACTAGCCTCTATATAGTCGGCGCGCGAGCAGGCCGCCACGCGCCAGCACCAGATCGCCACGCTCAGCGACCTGCTGGACGCCGCGCGCGCCAAGGTAACGTTCGTAAGTGCACCCCACGCATTGTACTAGCCTCTATATAGTCGGCGCGCGAGCAGGCCGCCACGCGCCAGCACCAGATCGCCACGCTCAGCGACCTGCTGGACGCCGCGCGCGCCAAGGTAACGTTCGTAAGTGCACCCCACGCATTGTACTAGCCTCTATATAGTCGGCGCGCGAGCAGGCCGCCACGCGCCAGCACCAGATCGCCACGCTCAGCGACCTGCTGGACGCCGCGCGCGCCAAGGTAACGTTCGTAAGTGCACCCCACGCATTGTACTAGCCTCTATATAGTCGGCGCGCGAGCAGGCCGCCACGCGCCAGCACCAGATCGCCACGCTCAGCGACCTGCTGGACGCCGCGCGCGCCAAGGTAACGTTCGTAAGTGCACCCCACGCATTGTACTAGCCTCTATATAGCATTTAGGTGCCAGACAAGCACATGGGCCACATAATAGAAAGTGGCTACTGTGGGCTGTGACGTTTGTAAGACCAAGAGCGTTATACATTTCTAATCGTTGAATAACATTACCAAATTTATAATTTTCACGCGCTTATCTACAGCATACTAGTGATGTATCTGAATAAAAAATAATTTTGTAATGTAAACAGCTTGACTTGCAATTCTTGTGTGGAACGAGCGTTCAATGAATCCTTCAAAAATCTTTCAAAGAATTGACTTACCTTTTATTAAATTCATGTATGTGGTTGTCAGTTGGAGGAGCGTGCGGGAGCCGCGGCGGGTGCGGCGGAGGCGGAGGCGGCGGCCGCAGCGGCGCGGCGGGACGCGGACGCGGCGGCGGCGCGGGCGCTCGCACTCGCCGAGCGACTTGCGCACGCGCAACGCCAGCTCGACAAGGCGCACTTCGACGCGCGCAAACTGCACGACGACGCGCTGGTACGTACCCGCTGCCGTAACAAAGTTATCTGGACTGCCTAAACCCCAACGGGAGAGATTCCTGTGAAACTTAAACAGAGAGGAGGCAGTAATAGTACCTAACTCTGAAAACCGCCTCCTCTCTGTGTTAGCTCTGTGGTTTCGCTAGATTGAAATTTAAAAAAAAATATTAATAATATTATTATGTCTTTATTGTACACCAAAGAATTACATCATGATATGGAAATGCAGATTATTAGGTAGATACAATGGGCGGCCTTATCGCTCTGTGGCAATCTCTTACAGGCAACCATGGGATGGAGAGAAGTATTTGGACCATTCAAAAAATTAAAAAGTTATAAAATCAAAGTATTGTTTGAAACCTATAATTAATTAATATGCAAAAAATTTCCTAACAAATTGTGCTTAAAAATCTTTCGTGATCCGTTTGTTTACTTTAAACATTTGGACGATCTATTTATCATTAAATCTATTTTTTGCAGGTATCGAGAAATAATGCAAAATCTACGATATCAGAGCTAGAGTTCCAGATCGAGCAGCTGAGACAGGAGAAGAGCGCGATGCAGGGCGAGATGAAGACCTTACAGGATAACGTAGAGGAACTACAAATACAGGTAATGTATATTCTTAACATCGAAGTTCAGCCGCAATGCAATCTACCTGAGTTTCTTGCTGGTCGCTTCTCAGGAGATTTAACTACCAAACCAGCGAAAGAATCCTTTTCAAATGATTTATTTACTAAGTATTTTATTCATTATATATTATTATATTTTTGACAAATGTATTGTAAAACTTTGACATTCATAAGTGCTCTTTATGTGCCTAAACTGAATAAATGAAATTGATTCTTTGATTCTTTGATTCTTGAATGCAATTGGACTAGAAGAGACTAACCCTGGACTCCGACTACGGACTCATATACGACCGGGATTAACGCAAAGATGATATGATGATGATATTATTCATATTCAGATTTCCAATTTGCTTTTGAAGAGACAGCTTCTATAGACGCGTTGAACATTGTTAGGTGAAAAAAAATCATAGAACTTACGTCATCGTCACTGACCGTTTGGGCGTCACTTCATGTTATTACCATTTTATTATTACACATATTATGTATAAACATGTACAATAGTAAATTGAATTCATCCATTTATATATATATATATTAGTAGAATTTATTCGTCAACTCCAATTCCACCAATCCCGCGGAATCCGCTATATTGCTAATGCCTTTTAAGAGGACAAATTTCAAATCCAAGATAGCCGCCACCACTAAATAGCGAGGACTTGACAAGGAGAAAAATTTAAAAAGTATAAACTAGAAATTAAATTAAAATTAAAAACAACCGACACGAAAAATACCTTTAAAAAGTAAAAAAATAAATAATTCATGCGTTGTCGTGTCGGGGGACCTCGGATTGTTTCAAAAACATGTGTAAGTGCTTCATCACTTAAAGGTCCACCGACACGACAACGCATGAATTATTTATTTTATAATTTTTTAGTATTTTTTTGTGTCGGAGGTTTTCTAAATTTAAATTTAATTTTCATCGTTTGAGTTGCCTAATATAAAGAGGGGCTAATTGTTAAATATTGACAGGTACAAGTGGCGTCGGACGAGAAGTTGGGCCTGATGTCCCGCGCGGGCGAAGCCCTAGCGCGAGTCGCGGACCTGGAGCGCC
This sequence comes from Pelosia muscerda, assembly GCA_963691645.1. Classification (NCBI taxonomy): domain Eukaryota; kingdom Metazoa; phylum Arthropoda; class Insecta; order Lepidoptera; family Erebidae; genus Pelosia; species Pelosia muscerda. Next base: position 5,922,963 of record OY829118.1, read on the forward strand.
AGCTGCAGGAGGCACGCGCCAGGCACGCACAGCTCACACGGGATCGGGAGCGAGACGTGAGTACATTCAATACATGACGGTATCTCCCGCCCTAACTGAGCAATCCCACTGGGGAACTACCTCCGCACGTTGAGGCTCAGAATGTCGACTTCCCAAAATGTCCCCTGGTTCCAAAATGTCAACTTCCCATAATGTCCCTTTCCCAAAATGTCGCTTCCCCAAAATCCGCACTACAGATAATAATAACAAAGTGTGAACAATCGCAAGGTGTTCATTCTATAGCTTTTGTATGGGTGGGATGAAGTTCCTTTCATACCAAACTGTGCGCACCGGTTGGGGGGTTTTGAATCGCGACAACTCTAGTTTACATCTAGTTTCGTTCGAGTGGCCTAATGTAAGAAGCGCTTTAGTCCCGAACCCCGCGATATCATACACTAAATCAGCTATAAGATATCAAAAACTCACGACACTTATACCAGATTCTGTACTTCGAGATACACACAACTATCACTCCTATGTTATATATAATTGATAACACACTTATGCTTCTCCACTGTATTTATTATTGTACCTAACCGGTTTCGCCTTGCGGCATTCTCGAAACTCTTACTGCTAAATTCTGCAAAACAGGTTAAGTACAAAAATGTGTTACAATTATGTATAATAATGGGTTCCATCAAGTGCCATCAATGAACAGTATAAATAATAACCTCTTTGTCTATAGGAAACCGAATGGAAACAATTCCAAAGCGACCTATTAATGACGGTGCGCGTCGCTAACGATTTTAAAACTGAGGCACAAAGAGAATTGGAACGGCTCGTCTCGGAGAACAAAATCGCAAGAGACCGCATACGGCTACTGGAGGATCAACTGCACTCGCTCAAGGGTAAGTGCAATAACGAAATGAATTATTCACCTTGTCGATCTTTTGAATTTAAAAACAACTGTAATTGTTTTGGTTATACTTTGTAAAATGTAGCTTGGGTCCTATGACAGCTGTCAGTGAAATCCCGCACATGAAGTCTTGAATTTTCTATTATTGAATGTAGTAGCTGTCAATCTCATACTTTATGGGCATACCGAGCTACTTAGTGATGGGCGATGAATCATCGTAACCACATACTATGAACTATCCATATTATGAATAAAGCTTAATGTAAAATTGAAATTAATATAAGAAATAATTAATTAGAATTTAATCTTATTGCTTAGGTATTTTAATATCATAATAGTATTTATATTTCAATATACTTGATCCCAAATAATATTGAATAAATAAAATCCTACATTAAATTCATCAACGCCCTGAACCTGTTTTTGGATTTTGTAAGAAGACACGCCGCGTTTGGCTCTTGGGCCATGATATAGGCATAAGATACACGCGCCAACATCTTGTTTGATATGAACGTCCACTGATCCACTCCACTCATTCTCATCAGTACGAGTGACGCCTTGCATGCTACGTATATTCCGTTCTCATTACAATTAAATATATACTTACAGTTAAATATATACTTACAGTTAAATTAAACCTAATTATATGTAACATGCATCAATAATAGCTAATAGTATCGATATTTTCATCGAATTTCGGACATCCCTATGAACCTCATTTTGACATCTGTCATAGGACCCAAGCTATATTTTACAAAGTATAATAATGGATATTTGATTGTCACTGTCTGATGAATTAGTATCTATATAGCTTTATTTGGCTTGACGATTGTAACAATAATAAGTTTGACCTCTAACAGAGGGACGTGGGTCCGAATACAAAGATTGGGGAAATGTGGGTGTAAATTTTTTACATGCAAAAACCGCGCAATGAATTGGAGTTACGTGGAGGGGTGGTAGATAGCGGTAAAGAACCCGACTGACATTATCAGACTTTATCATGAGTCTAAGTCCCCTCGCATAACCCCTTCTAGGTGGTAAGGTGGTTAAAACTGTGATTGTAATGAATTTCTATTTTCAACATATTTTTTCGGAATGAAAATTTTTTCTGTCTTTTTAAGAGAAAGTTGTTTTTTCTAAGACTGGTATTCGGTTATTAAATTCCTGGAACAATCGACTAATAGTGAATCTTGGATTAACATATCGAAGATTTGTTTATACATTTTGTTGCTAATTTTCTCTGTTTAATGATGTGGTAACAGTATTTTTTTTCTATAAAATTTACAAGTTACCATCGCATCGCATGTGTATGACAGGTAGATTTGAGAGTAGTTTGAAAGTGTGGTAAAATATTTATATTATTCTGCTTTGCATTTTGCAACATGAAACATAAATTAGAAAGTATAATGTAGGTAGCATTAAAATAAAAAATTGGTAATTTTATTCAGCATAAAAATTATTGAATGAATAATTGCATGTATACAAACCAAAAGATAAAATTAAATTATTCAATTTTGGTCCGTCAACAGTGTGCAGAATTAACAAGCATTCTCATGCACTAATTCTGTGTACAAAGCTTCCGATATTAGATGTATCATACCGACTAACATAATATAGTGAAATACCATCAATGTCTAATCAAAATTTAATGTACAACACAGGTATTGAGAGGTCAGAATCTGTGGAAAACGTTCAATCAGATGATACCAAAGAATTTAAACAATCTGATTCCTTGGACTCGCAAATTGATGATTTAAGCTCTGTAAATGTATTCAAAAACATAAGAACTAGATATTTGTGTAGAGTGCACAGTGTCACAGATAATCTAGTAAAAGATAGCATTATTAACCAAGCATTCTTCAAGTCAAACAGTGTTCCCGAACTGTTAACCGACTTGGATAAACCAACACTATTTAAGATTGAGATTGAAGACGTTACTACGGGTGAAACTCACGATGACGAAGCTCAAGTAACGTCCAGTCAGAGACCAACAGAAGAACACCCTAGTAGCGTCTTAACCCAAGATGTCTTACCTCCTTTTGAAGGCAAGGAGTTAAAAAGACAAAATGCAATCGACTTGGATGATGCCAAAGATCCTCCTGTAGATTACCCTGAAAATCTGATTGATCTGGATACTAGTCGTAGGTTAATTATGTCTGAATCTGCTTTTTCTTCTAATTCTAAAGAAAATACCGTATTTAATAACAATCTATCTGGAATATACAAAGGCAAACCAAAGGCTATAAGTATGGATAATTTAAATACAAATAAAGAATACGAAGACGCCTTAAATGAGGCTACCAGTATAGAGTTCCTTGGTGTTATTAATGAGAGTGAAGCAGCCCTTTTTACAGAGGGTTCGGACAATGTTTTCATGTCTCCTGTTGAAAAAAATAACAATAATGTAGATAAAATATTTGAGGCAAATAATAATGAAATTAAAGATGTTATTCCTGTGATAAAAGCGGAGGAAATGTTGCCTCTTCCTTACCCTGATGATATTAAGAAGACTCATATGGATTTAATAGAACCTGTTCAAATAGAATCAAAAAATATAGACGATAATGTACAGAACCAATTTAAACAAGTCAATGAAGAATTAAAACTGACCTTCAAAGCGGCGATTGAAAGAATAATTGGCAACAACAGACTTAAGAAAATGAATGCACCAAAAAAATTACAGAAAAGTGAAAATATCGATAATAATTTAGAATCGGTTTCTACGGACAATACAGATAATACTAATGATAATATACTTCCATCTAGTCTTAAAGATATACCAAAAGTTGAGCTTAAAGAAGATACTAAACCTCTAGTATTAAGTGCCAAAGAAAAAGTCGAAAATGAAAAATCTTTTTCTGAGTTACCATATATTCCATGTAGTAGAGATGAAAGTGGAAATTTGTCTCCACAAATTATAGACGAAAATATTCCAACTTCACTACGTGGAGACGTGAGAATTGATGACAGCGTTAGTTACCATTTAAAAATAAACACCCCTGATGTTGATGACAGACCAAAGATATTAGCAACGCAAACCAGCGTTAATCGTAATAACCATAACACTGTAAATAATTTGAAACCCTTTGTAGCTCCTATCACGATAGTCAATTCTAATATTACACAAGTACCTGCAATCATTTTAAGCCCAGTACTAATACAACCTGTATTATTAAAACCTACTCTTAAGCAAGAGCAACCAGTAAAAGAACTTAAGCAAGAGGCTAAAAAAGCAACAGTTTATTATAACGATATTGATCAGGTGACCAAATTAGAAAGCAATAGTGATACCAGAATAACAGAAATATCTAAAAATAATGATAGTTACAAAAAGAAAGGATTGTACCAAAAGAACGTGAAGGTGAAAGCCCTTCCTTTCTTATCGTGGAAAAATGTTGGATCTAATGAAAACGTAGCTGAATTCAAAACGCCATCTCCTAGTAAAAATATAGTTATGCCCCTAGAAACAGCGAAACAAGATGTGAAACTGTTTAAATCGTCTACAAACTTTCTGGACACTTCAAAAACAGTCGTAAAATCGCCAGATCCACCAGGAAAATTAACAAAATCGCCTCAATTTTTGATCGACAATCAATATTATCAGCCAATGGAAAATGTTCCTTTTGTAATTAATGCAGCAAGAACTACAAGAGAACTTCAGCCGGTACAAAATATTAGAGAAAATGTACCTTTAAGTGAAACAAATCCATTCATTACATCAAATCCACTTCCACTTAGAAGAGATTCTGAACAGGAGAATGTATATGAAGAAATTGGACCTGTGATATCTGAATTGATACCGAAAGCGAAAAATATCGCAGATGACGAAAAAATTTCTAACCAAAATCAGAATACCACTGAGGAATTTGCTGCAGTGACCCGAGAAGACCTTTTAGTAGTTCCTAGACGAGCCAAGAGACCTAAAAGTGATAACAGATTATCGAAATCGCAATCTGTAGACTTCGAAACAAAATCTGATGAATTGACTGATAGTACAGCAGTAATGAAAGAAATGGCTAGCATTACCAAATCTGTGATAACCCTGTCCAGGGCTCCTAGTGCAAAAGACATACCAAAGAAACCTACTGGTGCTATAGGTGAGATTGTAGAAAATTTGGCCAAAAAATCTTCTGAGCAGAAAGAAGTGTCCTTTAGAAAATTTTCTTTACAACCTCAGACGAAGTCTCCTAGTGTTGATACAAATACGGGGTCATTGCCAAGACAGATGCCGTATTGGAAGACTCAGGAGCATAAGCGATTGTCGCATCCCCTTCGGTCGTTGAACGATTCGCCGCCGCGTCGACCGCTACGTAAGTGACGCTTTTGTGAAGGAGAGCTAAACGTCCGCGTGTGAAATTGTAAATAACTGTATAAATGTATGGAAACATTATAATATCGTGTGATGTGTGTCTCATCAGGTGACGGCAGCACGGTGGTGGATCTATGTTGTTTTATGTGTTTTCGTAAGCTTTTGAACGCTCATAATATATCATCTAAAGTACTCTTTATAAAAAAAGCTATTTTATACAGAGCAGCGTTGCAGCTATTAAATCTGTTGTCTCTTTTCCTCTTGACACTTTCATAATAAGATGATGAGCTATGCGTCGATTTAGTAAACGCGTTCAAAAGCTTAATTTGTGATTGTATTTCACTTCAGGTTCTTTGATCGTTCCCATGTACACATAAGGCCTTTTAAACAAACCATGGAACATGTAACATCATCAAAATAAATGATCATGTCGGTTAAGGTGTCAATGAAGGTCAAAATCCATAATAAGTCACTGTTTCAACATGTTTATTTATTTGAAAGCACTTTCTTGAATGGTGTGGGGTAATTCTGATAAGAAATCTAAAATATAGATAAAGTTTATTTCAAGAATATCGATGCCTAAATTTCTTACAAGTTAGGGGTATCCCACGTTCCATAGATCAGTTTGAATGATAAAATAATTAACCTGTTAGTATTTACTTTTGGCAGCAATACCTCCACGTACTGAAGAAACACCTCCGCCTCCACCGTTGCTCACAAGTGCATCTCTACAGGACATAATGGCGACCGCAGCATCACATAGAAGAACCAAAGGTGAGAATAATAATGATTCTTACGAAACAATTCACATGATATTTAAAAAAAGGTGACCTTAACTGTGGTGAGGTAGCTACGGTGTCCTTTGCTGTGCTTACGACTGCCGAGGCAGGTTTCAGGCGCCCGAAGCCGTATAAGGTACAATCTGACTTGCACTGTACATGTTTCGAATAGTTTAGAATCGGCACTAATGAATTTCGCCACCGACAATTATTAACAAATTCTACTCCGTAAAAGATGTACTTATATTCTTTCATTCATGTATAGTCAATACCATTCAAAATCATTGCTAGGTGAATTAGTATATAGTATACGCTAAAGGAGGAGCTCTGAGCTCTGAGCTCCAAGTTCACATTGGCCTCGGATGCCAAATTACTCCTCTAAATTCTCGGATTACATTAAATTGTATCCCTAATAACTTACTTTTACATTTATTCCAGGAGTAAGTCGTCAAGACTCCCGTTTATCAGTTAAGTCGCTCATAGAGAGCATAGAGAACGCAGCCAAAGCAGCCAAGCAGCAATCACCGGCAACTACACCAGTTGGAGAATGGCCTCAGGTGAATATTCTGATAGCATATCCTCAAAACATGTTAAATTCTGGAGCACTTCCCCTCTTCCTCCGGGAAAGCGTTAAGTACTGTTTCTAGTCTGAGTTAATTTCGCTGGCTCGAGGCTGTAGAGAGATAGCGAGACGATTGCGTCATCTGTTCTAGCACAGATGCCGTTATTCGGGGGCTGGTATTGAATTCGACTGGTGTGCGATAATAGCCTCTCCCGGAATTAGATAAATGGGCTTGCTAAACCCGGGTATTAACCGGGTAATTACAACAATTTACGCTTCCGCTAGCCATATATTATGCAACGTGAAAGTTTAGAAGTGAGTATTAGATAAAAGTTCTCCATTTTTAAACACAAAGGCTCGAATTGACACCAATTTTAGGAAACGAAATACTATGTTTTTTTTATCGTGCGCATTAATCCCTCGGATACCACCTCCGCCAAGGTTGGTGGAGGTGATTATGAACGGACTCGAACCGACTAAAACGCACGCCGTCTATGTGCCTTTCATTGCCGGAGGTGTGTACATACAAGACATATCACTCGCTACCCGGCAGACCCGGAGACAACATATCTTTGAGATGACCCCCCCTTCCCCTAATAACGAAATGCACTTAATACTGCTGTGATAGATACTACATTATCCACGATGGCGCCAAGACCTCGCGCCCCGGCAGACACGGGGATATCTCTATGAGATGACCCCTTCCCCTAATAACGAAATAAACTAAATACAGCTGCCATACTACATTATCCATGAGGACTCTTTATAACAGTCGCTCAATATATTATTGTGTCCGTTTTCAGCAAACCACCGTAGGCGTAACCACCACAACTACAGTCAACAACATAAAGAACGGGATATCCGACACGACAGCGCCCACTAATGGCATCGCAGCCGCCAGCTATTCCAAACCGCCCGCCTCCAGGGGCACCCGACCCTCGCCCATCAGTACAGGTCAGTTGCTTACTGAACACGAAATATATTTTCTTAATTGTTTCCTGAGATATTTTTTTCACAACTTAGTTCAGGAGACGATTTTGTGTACTATAGTTGCGGCATGCTATGATGGTCGTTTTGTCATGACTGATTTTGCTCGTTTTCTCTATTTTGGTGCGCTTAATATTGGACAGCGAACTTTTAGACTATTAACTTAAGTAAAATATGGCGAGACTGGCACAAAAGGTAAATGAGCAGAAACAGTCGTAACTATAGTTTATTTTATGGTTTTAATAAGTCATTATTATTATTATCTTGAATTAATATAAATATATATAAATGAGAAACATACGTGGTATCAACTATTGATCTCGCATATGCATTTCATTTTATGTCATGCGTTTTGTTGTCATTATTTTTATATTTTGAATGAATTTTTAGTTCACAATTGCTTTAAGTATTTATTTAATTCATATAAGTGCATGTTTGAATAACTAGCGAGTAAAATTATCTAATTATGTATAACTATTATTTGTACATTTTTGATTGATAAATTCTTCTTCACTGTTATTTTGAAAGTTGTTATTTTGAGTAAGTAGTTTGTATATCAATTTAAAGTTAATGTATTTCGAAACGTATTGTTACTTAAGCTAGGATTTTTTTTAAATTTCGGGTGATCACTTGTTGCGCAATAGACATTCGTATCAGTTTTATCTGTAGTATTTTGCACAAAGGTTGTAGTCCTACCATAGGCACATAAAAATAGCAAAATGGTTCAGTAGATAAACAAGCTACTAGGACCACAGGCAGCACGAGGCCCTGGTTTTGCACACGTCCACGTCCATAGGCCACGGTAACCACTTTCCATCAGGTACTCGTCTACCACCGCAGTGGTATAAAAATATCAACAGTTTATTGCGTTAATAAGTTACCGAGTCGTTTTGTTAACAATTTACTACATCCATCAACATTCATTTAAATATCAAAATAGAAGGTGCGACAATGCCTATGTGAGAAATTTAGTCTTAAAGAATTTAATCTAGGTCAGAGTCAGTTCCCTACATACTCTTCTTCTAGACGATATCGTGGCAAATTAAATGCTGGATTGTATACCTACCTCGGTCCACCATCTTATACCGCGTCTACATTTAGGTACGTAACATTTTACCGTGACCGTATCAAAAGTGCGCGTTCGTCGCGTATTCTGCTGCGTGATAGCTGAGCTTAAATGAAACCATCAATTGACTGGTGGCCGTGACACCACAACTCTAGTTTATGTGCCCGTGTGCCACAAATTATTACGTCCACACTCAACGTCATGTCTAGATGTGCAGAAGGGTGGGCAGCGCGTGTGTGACACCCTTAGTGTTGCACACGTTCATAGGCCACGGTGGCCGCTTTCCATCAGGTGGGCCGTGTGCTTGTCTGCCACCTACGTAGTATATAAAAAAAAGAGATGCCACGCTGTTCGATACGCAATAGGATCGTGGAATAGGACTCGTCTGTAAAAGTTCAAACAAGTTTGTCATAGAAAATTTACACACGTTTTGGGGACTTAAGATGCAATCAGGAAGAAACGTATGGCGACGTGTAATAATGATGATGATATACATAGCTTTTGGCCTTGTCCGTAAACCCGCGCACCGTGGAAAGCCGACATTACAATAGTATTGACATAACCTATCTACTTCATAATTATTATACTATATCATATAAAAGCCAGTGCCAGACCATTATCTTGTCTTCTTGAATGTCTCCAACACCGGCTACATAATCGCATGAGTCGTCGCTTATTCTTTACAGCATGGCCGCATGAGCGAGGCGCGTAGCCGACTCGACCCCTTGCCTAACTAATACCGCTATATTCTTACTATTGTGTGCGTCAATACTAATTCACTAGGTGCAGCTATTACATGCATGCATGCCAACGATAGTTTTATTTTACCTTTGTCTTTACCGATTTTTGGAGATGTTTTTCTTTTTTTAGCTGTGAGTGTACGCTTTTCTTGGCCTACGACAGTTTTAGCAGAACGGTGAATTTGTAAACCAAAATATTTCCTTGACAGTTTCGCTAAGAATCGATATTTTCTCTACTATAGTTGCGACATGCTATGCCGTTTTGATACCAGTTTTACTCGTTTCCTCTTTTTCGATGCGCTTAATATTGGATAAGTTAGACGAATATGTAAAGAAAAATATGGCAGGACTGAAAATAAACTTCACACACCGAAAAAGAGAAAATGGACAAAACCAGTCGTGTCAAAACGGCCATCATAGCGTGTCGCAACTATAGTAGGCATGGATTGAATACCAATAGTTGACACTTTATGAGCGATTCAGAAAAAGACAGAAATAACATATTGATAGAGGAGGTCCATAGTTTCTTCGGATAACATAAATTAGAAATATTGAGTAAAAATGATCGTCTCACCGAAGGAGGCATAAATTTGAATCATTTAATACAAGAAGAAATTAACTTATAATAACATCAAGAGGTCTATTCACCGTTCTGATAAGATGTACAATAATTGACAAAAAGTTTTTTCAAAGCTTTCAACACTCTGACGTGCATTTAAGAAAATTTTAAACATGATACATCTTGTTGAATGTAAAAAGGTACAACGTGCATGATTTTTTTTTAAATACTCACCTACTTATTGGAATGTTAGACTCAGTAGTAACTAGTACCTGTTTCTCAATTACTCAACTTTAACTTCTTTACACCAAGGTTTAAAACATGTATTTGACAAGTTGCAATATGTTGAACTTCAGTGAGAACGCAAATGTGTTATAACTTGTTTACTACAAGTAATTGTGTTCTGACAGGTCTTTTACAAGTTTTTAACAAATTTTCAACTAGTTCTATATCAGACATGTTTACAACTTGATGCTTGGTGTGAACGAGGTGTAACAAGTCTTATGAATCTATAATATTTGCATTTGATTTGGTGCTGGTATCAGCTACAACTGGCTGACTAGTTTATACAATATAAAGAGGTATTATACACTCGAACCTCTGTGGTAACGGTTCTATATCGTGTAACATGTTCATATACGACCTTGGGAATCGGTTACACTTGCAGTGTTTGTGTCTACTATGAAATATTCCCATATTATATAACTGGATATGGAAATATTTTCCTCATTTACACACCTTACTCGGATTTGTGATGACACTATAAATTCAGAACACTTGAAAATATAATATTTTATATTGAGTGTTTGGGAAACGCTCCCGAAGCCGTAGGAACCTGGTAGTACTGCGGGTATACAACATATTGACATTAAAAATATCAATATAAATATTTCTATATTGTTTAACAAGCATTATTCGAATCAAATTTAGATTTCATTTTTTAAACATTGTTTTTTGTTCGGAAACATTGCAGGTTTGGATACCATGGAAGCATTCACTTTTCCGATCTAAAATTGATTCGAAGCAGTAAGCATACAAATTGATTTAAAAAACATTCATCACACGCATTATTCATTCATCATCGTGTTTTAAAGCTATATGAAACAATTATTTCATAGAAGAATATCAACTCACATTGTGGCTCTATTTGTATTTTTAGTGATTTTTTATGAAAATATCGTTTTATTTAGTTTTACCTACTGATACGATGGATAGTGAATAATGCCAATTGAACGGTATAAAAAAATATCGTACCATAATTCTATATGCCAAAATGTAGTGTACCAGTATGACTACGAGATGCGTATGACTTCGGGAGCGTTTTCCTAACAACTTGTATAGTTGTTTTAAATTACTGATGCGCGCGTTTTTTGTTGTGTTCGTGACGTGTTAATACACGCACGTATACGTGTGCATCTGACTTGCAAGAACTATAAATTGAAACTAGTCTTTAATGTTGCCAACACTGAAAAAGTTTCAACAACAAATGAAGATTTGTTTGGAAGCTAGATAGACTAATCACAAATCCGTTGCGTGTGTGTATCGCTTGCGTTGACTGTGTCTAACGTACGTTGGCTGGGGGGGCAGAGCCGGCGGCGGGCGGCAACATCCCGGACGAGCAGCGAGCCCTGCAATCACTGCAGCAGAAGGCCATGGAGTCCTTCGTCAGGAGAAACAGCTATGGTGACATATGTGAGTACCGTGTAGGGCTTCAGCGGCGGTAGTACTGTTCTGCTTGTCACGAAGACATCATTTATGACTTGTCTTGTCTCCTTGTCCTGTGTTTTGCGAACTAAATTGGCGGTAAAATTTGAAATTCGAATAAGGATACGTGTAAATCTTAATTAAATTAGAATATGTGTATTGTGACTGAAAATTTTAGTGTAAAATTACGACAGCTCGGTACCGTAAAACGAGGCGAATAGAAATCCAGGCGTGGATAGGGATAAAATTAAAACGGGCAACAACATTCTGTAGTTACTTTCTTACAAGCTAAACTTTGAACTTGTTTATCAAATATCTGATAACAGGCATATTTGAAATCTAATAGAAGCTCTAATAGAAGGTATGTCATCGTAAACCTTTGAGGATGCCGTAAGGCGAAACCGGTCAGGTCTATTAAAAAATAAAAATACTGTGGAAAAGTACAAGTGAGTTCTCAATATGTGTAACAACAAATTCCACCAAGTGCCATCAATCAACAGTATAAATAGTCTAATAGAAGCAATTATTTGATCGACCATTGACCATTTTATCCCTATCCAACCCTGGAACCTTATTCACCCCGTTAAACCGGTATCTTGTGATTATCGTACTCTTCTTTTAACATTTACACATAGATATTGGCAAGCTTAGTACCTACGGAGTTCAAATATAGTTTCATTACTAAAAATCTACCCACAACTTCCAAAAACCTAATATAGCCTAGGTGTTGTGTGTGTATGCGTTTAAAATTGTACTAACGCCTTCAGCGATGTGCATGTACTTTTTCATTAGGATATTATGTGGTTCTACTAAAACTTTTTAATAGCTACTAATAGTTTATGGAACATAAATGATTCACTTTTAAACTGCCATTACATATTTTTCGTAAGGCCGTTTGCATTTGTTCATAGATTATATTTTATGATAATTGTCAAGTATTGTAAGGGCTGTGGTTATAATATTGAGTTCTCCATAAAACTATACAACCAAATATTTCCAAACCTTCGAGTATATTAGGTGTTAATTTTTTACAACATTGCAGGGTATTCTATGAAAATTTATCAATACTTTACTGAAAACTTACTCAATCCAAAATGAGCTTTATGCTGTTAAATTTTGAGTAAGTAAGTATTTATAACACAAAGTCATCCTTAAAGGAACAAAACGTAAGAGGGACATAGTATACGTATTTTTACACAAATCTAGGCATGAGAAAGTGACAGAACACATTTTTTTATAAACCAATATCAACTGACTGAAATAAATATTGCAGTGACGTCATTGTTTGTAATACTAAAAGTCACAAGTCACCGCCACAGACATTTTCAAATTCGGTAATGCGGTAATGGCTGTGATTTATACTAGTAATATATTAATGCCTATGATTTTAAATTAGTTTTCCTTCATATTTACTAAAATATGAGATAACTTCTTTAAATATATTGAAAGAAGCTGTATTCGAAGACTTCAGTAAAGCCAGGATACATGTTTGCATGTCAATGTTTACAACTATATAGGTACTGTCTACACTAGTGGCGGAGGGAATTCTTCTTCCAAATTATTTGTACTTACTGTGTTTAACAGAAAATAACATAAATTTTCATAAAAATGGTCAACAAAGTTTGTTAAATTCAAATCGACATTCTAAATCCATTTGTAAAATTATTTTCTGCTTCCATTTTCAAACCATTACGGTTCGTCTCTGATCTACACTAGTAAATTTGAAGTATATTACCTATTATTAAAACAATATTTAATGTTTAGGTGAGCGAAAAGATCCATTAAACGCGTTGCAAGTGAAAAACGGGGGCTCGAAACGAAACGCGCTGCTGAAATGGTGTCAACAGAAGACCTTGGGATACAACAACATAGATATTACTAATTTTAGGTAAGTTTGTTAAAGTTTTTGTAAAATTTTCTTCGTCTTTAAAATTTCATTGTCTGATTTTTTACGAATTTATAAATCTTTTATTAGGAATTTTGAATCTCGGGGAAGGGGGTCATCTTAAAGAGATGTCCCCGGGTCTGCCGAGGTACGGGAGATATGTCTTGTATAATCTCACCTCCGGCAATCAAAGACCCATGAACGGCGTGCGTTTTGGTCGGTTCGAGTCCGACATAATCACCTCCACCAACATTGGCGGTGGTGGTATCCGTGGGGATTTCACGCACGATAAAAAAAAGAAAAGGAGTTTTAAACCTGGCTTGTAAAGCCTGCTTATTTTCTTGACGAAGTTCTCACATGAGAGAACCGCGTTGCGAACTGGTGCACGGTGGTCCATTTATTATATACTAGCTGACCCGCGCGACTTCGTCTGCGTCACCCCGTTTTTGCAACATTTTTCATTCCTGCTCCGCACCTGTTAGTCGTAGCATGATGTTATATACATATAAACCTTCCTCTTTAACCATTCTATCTATTCAAAATCCGTTGCGTAGTTCTAAAGATTTAAGCATACAAAGGGACAAGAAAAATAGGGACGGAGAACGCGACTTTATTTTATACTATGTATGTAGTGATGAGTGTTATTCTTTTTGACGTTTATCAGTGCCATTGTATATTCCTATAGATTTTACTTATTAGCCCTTACTTGTTTGCGACAGTTCGTCGTGGAACGATGGGCTAGCCCTGTGCGCCCTGCTGCACTCGTACCTGGGCGACGGGCGCGTGCCCTACTCCACGCTCACGCCGCACGACAAACGGACCAACTTCTCTGTGGCCTTTGCAGCCGCCGAGTCAGTGGGCATACCCACCACTTTGGTAAGTATTGTAATTTATTTTTTTGTGATGAAATTATGTAGTTAACAAGTGCGGTGGTTTTTAAGAGGGCTCATGTGGTAATTACAAATTATTGAAATTGTGATTTGCGACTTGCGAGTTCAAATGACTTTTATTATGAACCATACATATATATTAAGTAAACGTAACAACAACATGACTGCGGCAGCCTAGTGGTATATGTAATGGACTGCTAAGACGAAGTCTCGGGTTCGATCCCATGGCATACACCAATGACTTTTCGATGCTTTTCGAAGATACGTGTGTATTTGTCGCAGGATCATGAGTGCCCGGTTAATGGCAAAAGGCTCGCCACCTTTTACATTGGGACCTAAACATAAACTGGCGAAATGTGGGTACTAGCACCTCTGCCTACCCCTTCGGGGATATAGGCGTGAGTTTATGTTATGTTATAACAACAATATGTGTAAAGGTCGAGATAAATGCGATATTCTCTTGTGCTGCATGCATAGTCGCGACGCGCTAGTAAGGCATAACATTACACTTTTTTATATTTTGTATGGAACGTTTTCCTGTGGCTCAAAAAATTATCTAAAAAAAATTACTTTAGCAGTTGATTATATTGTTATAAACTGCTTGTTTTTCGAGACTGAAAAAATACCAATCGAATTTAGAACCTCCTCCGTTTTGGAAGTCGGTTAAAAAGTTGTCATCATTCACTGTTAAATCGATCGGGATATTCACCATGTTTGTTAATTTCTTTGCGTAACCGATATTTCATTTTTTTTCACCACATTTCAAGTTGTCATCCTATTGAACGAGACAATAGTAGTTATAACATAGAATAGAATTTAACAAAAACGTTTTTATGTCACAGAACATTCAAGATATGATTCAGCAGGAGCGTCCCGACTGGCAGCAGGTGATGGCATACGTGACCAGCATTTACAAACATTTTGAAACCTAGTGCTCAAATACCAACCGTGTTACCAAGTGATAGGACAGCTATTTGAATACCCATTTGTATTGTATATCCAGACCTGAATATTGGCTGTTGAAATGTAAAAGGGTACAATCTACAAATAGAGTTGATACGAAAATCGCTCTGATTTCAAATGCGTATGATATCTTTTAGAGTCATTTCTCTTTGAAATTCGGGTGTCGCTTAGACCCCTTTGTGTTTCAACCAACGATACTTACCTATATTCATTATAGTAACTTATTCAAATTAGTATTATAGCTATATTTTTCATACTTTTCCAATATTATAATCAATATAAACAATGCAATTAGCTACTTTACGATAATCACTAGGTATAATAAATTATACGTCTACATTATTCGCAATTCTGTAACAATAAAAGCAACAAAAAGGTTGTAACTACATTCCTAAAACGGCTTGATATTTTTGAGCTGGCAATATATTTTGATATTTTTATAGGATTGATAAAAATGGGTTAAGATTTTCATGTTTTAAGATGTCAGTGTTTCCAATAGCTTTGTCGTTCATTGACAACTTGGAAGGTCAAATTATTGTTGCAATTCAATATTGAGCTTATGGTTTTTAAATACCAGACTCGGCGTAGGAAACGCAATGATAATGGGTATAAAACTAAAACTGAAACTATTTACTTTATATCTGACCGACTACGGTGAAGCAAAAAGAAAGGTTATGATTTGGTTTAATACTAATTTTTCTTATATCTAAATGTAAGTAAGTTAAAAATTACGGGAGCGAAGACCAAGTATCATTAACGTGTGATAAAAAAATGCCTTAAAAATGAATGAGCCGTATTTCCAAAATAAAGACTGATATGTTAGATTGGTAGGTGGATAACATCATGATAGGATACGAGTATGACCGCATTAGAAATTGTATGTAGCTTGACCAAAAACATTTAGCGACTTTGGTTGAATTTATTATTTTAACTTGGTCACACTAACAGAAAACTTTGCAGCAAAACTACTTGTTTATGGTTGTAAAGATCATTACGGTTTCCATTGAGGTTTTGATAATAGCAGTGTAGATACCATAAATACTTGAAAGAAATTATTGTTAGGTAATATTGTCAAAAATATTCCATTTGGGTTTTTGGTTGGGTTTTTGAGCTGATAAGTGTTAGGAACCATATCCTGAAAAACCCAACCAACTAATCCCTGATATACGTTTAGGCTCCTGTAAATAATCATATTTAGTATTTTTTTTAATAAATATTTGATATTGATACACGTAATGGTCTTTATTTCTACAGAATTTAATTTTCGATTACATTCTCTTTGAACTTTGCTACATGCAGCTAGTCTTATTTGAGCAAGTGATACAAAACAATTTCGATATAATGTCGCTAAAAACTACTTTTAAACGCCTGTTTTAAAATTAGAACAGTATTTCAATTTATTCGTCAATTGTGTTATGTAAACACTCGTTCATAAGACATACTATTTAAAACTAAAAAGCTTATAGCAAGGTTAGTAAGATAGTCTCTTTCTACGGAATATAAAGTCTAGAGGAATTGTTTTAAGCTTCGTTAATAGGTATGGATTCTTGTGTCGCCAAACTCTCACATACGTTACACGAAACTGTGACGTAATCGGTGATAATTTTGCGTTTCTGTCGTCAAGGAAACCGAAGTTTCGTAACCGGTTTCCTTTATACCTCTAGGTAACTTGTTTCATACTCCTAATTGTGTAATTATCACACTACCATGAGGGACCTATACCAGACGTAGAACTTATGACAGTTAAGTAGAAGTGTAAAAATCGAATTCCAGAAAACCGATTACGAAACTCCAATTTACATGACGGCCGAAGCGTAATTTTCAACGGAGAACCAACCTTAAAGCAAACAGTATACAGTAGCTGATCGCGTGTCAAATTTTGCTATTCGTAGTTGCAAAATTGAACCCTTCCTCTTAACCTTATAATCTGTGGGATCTTCTATACCTCTGTATGTGTACCAGTTTAGGATAGGTACGGATAGCTTTTAAACTTTGTGAAGTATAACGCTAATATTAAGAGCTTAACAGCTAGGCTTCGACCAATACAATTACGATTAAGGTCCGCCTGCGTAGTTTAAAAGTGCATTTATGGAATTGAAACATTTTATAATTGTAGTGATGCTAATAATATAACTTATTCTGAAATATAATCTATTTATATACCAAGTATTTATCAAGTAACATGTATGTAATGCCAAAAATATATTAACCCTCAATTATCGCGAACATCTCAGCATATTTATGGATTTTTAGTTTTATGGCAACACCATCTCAATTTTGGTTTTAATTACCATTCTTATAAATATTTTTAAGATTGTCTTTGGTTGATATTTATCTAGTCCGTAACGTTATTTTAGATAGCAACTCTGGCATCCCTATATCAACTACATAACTATTTACAACTACAGTCTTAGAATCGTAGGGAAGAAATATGTCTCTTCTACTCTTAGATTAATTAAATAGCAAATATCTCTGGCACATACCTAACCATTACTTCTCATTTTTTGCCGAAGTAGAGATATAATAAAACAAACGGGGTGAGCTAAATAAAACCGTTTAAAAATCGTCCCTGTTATACAATGACTACTGGAGACTCGAAAGTCTCGAGGCCGAGATTTCGATATGCAGGCAACGTTACCTATGACGAAATCTCGATCAACTTGTACGACGAAATACAAATTGATCGACGTCTCGTCAAGATCTCGATCAACTTGTACCATCAATTAATTAATCATAATTAAACATTGTATAAAAAAACGTTATTTTTTAATAAAACTGCCAGTAATAAGATATATTTGACAACGTTGACCTAATAGCAATTACTTCAAAGAACTATCGGATAAAAACATCTTATATTTCAACGAGGCTGTAATCTATGTATTAATATAATTCCGGTTTTGTGTTATTGATTGATATTAATTGAAAACTTGGCTGTACTTAAGTCTAAATGTCTATCCATACATTTTCTGCTCGCGCATCTTGCGAAGAACAAGCTACTGCAAATGTATTGAGAAAATTGTCGACATTCATCTTACGTTAAATTGTCAAAACTCAACTTAGGAGTCTAAAATTGTCAATATGGAGAAAGACTCGTGCCTTTCGGTCTTTTCAACCAATGAAATAGGATAATTAATCAGGACCCTGATTCTACTAATTATTAACCATTGACAAACCACTGCACCGAGATTACAGACACTGCCTTTGAATTTTCGGCTTTATCAAACACACATAAAGTTTAAAATTAAATGACAAAAGAATTTATTACATCTTTTTATTTACTCTAACATGCTGGCAGAATTTAAATTCAGAAGATCTAAATTCAATGGTGTTTTTATAATCTCTGTGGTTTGACAATTAGTGGAATCAGGGCCCAGGTGATCAATCTGACTCATTTCAGCATTCAAAGGCAGTCAATAAATATCGCGATTCATCATTGTGATATCGGTTTCAATATATTGACAGGATCGCGACGCTTGCGATATTTGCTATCCCTACCATTGAGACTCGACAGACACGAGTTACGAGCTACGAGGGCTGTTTACATGGCCTCGAATAGGTAAAAATTACGTAGGTCAAAAAAGTGATTTGATTTGATTTTTTTGATAATGTTTATAATAAATATTTGTGATATGATTTGTACTGTAGAATCGCGTGTATTTCCGAATATCTTCTAGTTTATTGTTTGTTGTGTTATGTACTAAGTATGGGATGTATGTATTACTTTAGATATTAATTTAATCAGCACATATGTGTTATTTCCGACTTGGTTGTTGATGATTAGTAGTTTAATTATTATTACATATTTTGAAATAATTGTATTTTTGTAAATATAGCTTTTAAATAAAGTTCCTGATTTATTATAACACGTTTTTTTTATTTATAACTAACAGTTCGTGTGAAGCAAATTGCTTGTTCGCCGTCGAATCGTACCTACGTACGCACCTCTTAGTACTGCCTACGTATATAAAAAGTGAAGTAGCATAATAATATGGCTTTAACCTCTCGTAATTTGATAAAATTGGTCACCTCTTATAGTTAATGATTCTTCTTCTTCTTCTTTTCTTAAAATGGCGTCTGCAGCAGGATAGCCGCAATTTTGCCAGTCTCTAGTAAACGTCTTATGAATTAATGGCGAGACGCCAATGTCAAGTTTCAAGTTTAAAAGAGTCTTCCAGAGCCACGTTAGCCACGCCAGTAAATTCGTTTCCGTGTGTCCGCCCCCCACGAGATCAGGTAGACGATCAGGACGTATGGTTGGAAGTTAATATTTAACACAGATTGAAATTTAATAAGACTGATTGACATGTAGTTAAATAGACCAAAAAAAAGAAAAGCCTCTCTAAGTTCTCGTGAGTGGTATGCTAAACTAACCTTTATTATTTTTTTTAATTTAGCATTATACATGTATCGTTCGGGTTTTTCCCATTGGTTCATTGTACTTTTTTCTACGTCTTTGCCAGTTGTCAAATAAATCTGCCCAGCGGGAAAAAAATTCCCGTTGGTCAGACTATCTGACCATCAATGTAACCAATGGGAAAACCGTATCGTTCATACAATTGATTTTTGTGATGGATCTTAGTGGACGTGGTGCAAATATTTTTGAAAAAAGAATGTAGTAAATATTTATTGATCAAAATATTTACTAGCTGTTGCCCGCGGCTCCACTCAATATAAACTTAATAGTATTTGTTTTTCAATTTATTCCTTGAGCTCTAAAGACGCACAGCGTATTTTAATGTATTTCTAGTCAGTATCAGAAAAAAACCGTACGGATCAACACCTCTTTGAGTTTAATAAAAGTCTTACAAACTAAAGTGAACCTAATCAAACCCACACAGGGTGTTAGGGGAGCGCTCTCGACAATGAAAACAGGGTGTCCCCTGTTTTCGCTACTGGCTATTTTCACTAAATCGGGCCACTTTTTTTTCGCTCGTTCCACTAGGATCCCCCAAGTCAGTACCCCAGGGGACTGTACGACACTCGCTATTCCACTTCGATCCCTCAGGGGATTGTACAGCACTCACTTAACTATTCCACTTGTAGGTAGGTATCATGATTTTTAAAACCCTTTTATTAACATAATTCACGCAATAATAGTTACTAGGTTTTTAAAGAATTTAAAAATCATGGTACCATTAAAAAATGTAGCCCAATTTTGTTAAGCTGGTCAGTGGTAGGTATCTCCTGTTTTCGTTTTCGGGATGTCGGATTGTAGGTCGATGGGTGAGGCCTATGTTCAGTAGTGGACGTCCTATGGCTGAAATGATGATTATGAGATCGTGGCAATGTACACACTGTCTATCTATACATACTTACATTAGGTATATAACAATATAAAGCAGAGATATTTTAAAATTATGAAATCAAAAACTTATAGAAGAATTAAAAAAATATATTTTTATAGCACCATTTATACGATGTTCCCCAGATAAGTGGGCGTGGATGCAATGCACTCCTAATACAACTACTTACACTTATAACTAAGTATACCTACTAAGTTAGTTAAGCATGTTACATAGAAATCTCAATGTATATTTATATATATATATATATATATATATAATGAATATAGCATAATGATATTATCTTATATGTAGGTACTTAAAACTTAATGTAATAGGAAAGTTCTCTTAGAGATTCTATTAAAAAAAACTTAACTTTACTAATTATCAATTAAGTATTGATAAAATAGTAAAATAATGTTAATATATTAATAATAGTATATTAGATGTTTTAGGGATATCTGTGATCCTCTTCGTCTCACTATTGGTCAGTTTTAAGAGTTTACCACTCGAGAACACCAGGAATGTATTTGTCAATAAGTTTTTCGTAATAAGGCCATAGAGCTTCAATGTCAGGGATACCAGCACTCTTCGTATACAGATCATATTTACTGAAACAAAAATTAATTATCGTTATTTATTTGATATTATTCGAATAATAATATAATTTACTGTGTAAAAAAAGTGTTTAGCTTCAAAAGTTCCCGGTCAACTTGAAACTAAATTAACGAAACTCATTTGTTTTCAGTTTTCACTTCAGCAGCTCAAACAAGTTTTGCTGCGTGAAAACAGTGTGCAAAATGCGATTTTGCCCACTGCGTGAGACAAAGTAACTTTTTAATTATGTATTATTTTCTATTTTTCAATAAAAAGTGCCAACCATAGATTTAAAAAAGAATTGTTCCGCGAAAAACTATCGAACTACACTGCATCCTGTTTCTTGGCCTTGGCCGTCCGTCCTTTAAAAAGTGCGAGTAATTTGAAGGTCCAATTCCGAAATTCTAAATTTGAAAGATATTTTTGTAAAACGAATAGGTGTTGTTGTGTTTTTTATTTAAATTGTGAAATATTTTAAGATGTAAGATAAAATAAGTGATTGTAATGTGTGAAGTATTTATAATGATTTCTATTTTCAACATTTGCAAAATAAAAAGGAATAACGTCTCACAGTTAAACTTGTTAAGTAATATTAAAAATATTAAAATAATCATAACATAGACCAGCGATACTAGTGATGAAGACAGTAGTCCCGAAGAGTTTCAGTCTATTTCTGTCAATTGTGTTATCTCTAAGTAATACTTAAGGTATGTGTTCTCGCTGCTTAAGTGAAAAGTAATGTGTGCCACACGAGAGCAAAATAATTTGCATTGCGTGCATTTGAATCCCTCACCACGCTCAGGATTCTACATTAGAATCACTTGCTACGCTCGTGATTCAATCTTAGAATCCCTCGCTTGCTAGGGATTCGAAATCAGCACTCGCAGCAAAAAACAATTTTGCTAACTTGTTGCACAAATAACTATTTATTAACGCTATGTTACGCTTGGTAGCGATCCTAAAGATCCCTTGAGCTCCCTTGCGCTCTTGACGAGGCATTTTCAGGAGCAGTACCGAGGTTCCTCGTGTAGAGGCGAAACACGTGTCGAGATTTGTTTTTCGCACTTGCGGAATATTACACATACAATACCACGTCTCCTCAGGTATGAAGTCTTTGTAATTGCTTCGAGGGGTGCAGTTTGGCATTCCTTTCTATGACAATTAGCGATATGAAACTATTTCTTTCGCTGGGATTGTTAAACTGTGGGTTCCTTCCCTTCCCCAATATACCTTCTTGTAATTGATTTCCGCCATGTAACACCATCTCAATATCTTATCATATTTTTTGGTAAATCATTCTTCTCATTAGCTACCAAAGTAGAATAAGTGAAAGGTATACCGTACCTATACGCTAATATTATGGTAAGAGACGTTGTCTCTGCCTACCCCAATGGAATAGAGGCGTGACTTTATGTACGCATGTATGAATATAATGTACTTACTTAAATTCCAACACGTGTTTGTGTATGTCTTCGTCTCCTTTCTTCAGAAGATGTTTATAATCGCCACCCGCGTGCCAGGGGTAGAACGAGTGGTATCTGTAAGGAAAAAAACAGATTTAATTTTTTCAGACATAACTATTGCCCGCGGCTCGGCCCTCGTGGATCGCGCAGTGCAATACCTATAGTCTATGTTTCTCAGGGTGAATGTAACTTTCCAATGGTGAAAGAATTTTTTAAACCGGCTCGGTAGTTTTTGAGTTTATTCATTACAAACAATTGGAGCTACAATGATTAAATTTTTGAAAGCTCATGAAATCTCATTAAATTTTTTAGTCATATTATAGATTTATGCCAATCCCATACAAGCGATTCTGCTGGCGTTTTTGCAAATAGAATTTCATTTTGTCTGAAGCCCCAGTTGTTATTAAAATTTGGTGGATACCTTGATATAGATTTACCTTATCATGTAGAGTCCCTGCTTAGGAAACTTAGCCTTGTTGTGTTTGAGTACCCTGTACAGATATTCATCGTGACCCCAAGACATGGTGAGATTCTCCAGTCCACAGTTCGGTTCGTACATGCCGTTCTCTGTGCTGCAAAAATAAATTCATAAGTTACAACAACCACTTTTCAACTGCGGTTTTAAAATGACACTCTTAGCTGTGAGATGCATAATATCCCGAACGAACCCCAGAAAAGGGGATGACAATCATCAGTCTGTAGCACTGCGAGGTCGTTAGAGTGATAGGTGGCAGCACCTGTCACCCCGTAGGCCTGTGCCTGGGGAAACAACCCGCCCCTTGCCTCTCTGCTACGTGGCTTCTGAACAACCCTCTACAGGGGCGCTCCTGCCCTCACCTAGGTCAAAATTAGGCGTAGGCGGCAGCGACTCCGCTGGGACTGGTGCTGCCGATTTCAATGTTCAGGATGCACCGCGCAGATGCACAGACTAAGTAATCCTTGCTAATAGTAGGCAGTATTATGTTATCTGTGCGAATAATATATTACCTATGTTATCTGTACTAATAGTACCTACCTTTGTATAGGTACTTATATAAAGGTAAACAATTTTGTGGCAACTTTTTATAAGCAACACATGTTAAACAAAAAAACTAGACTAACGAACTTACTAACTAGTGGTTCGATACCAGTTCGATAATTAGTGTTTAAAATGCGTTTCGAAACAGAAAAGTATTTTATTCTGAGTTTTTAAATAAAACATGTTAAAAAGACACACCAAGATTGTTTATTTAAGTACCTAAACAAATGTGTGTTTATGTGTGAGTGTGAATCAGATAGACTGTGAGAGTAAGCGAGTTTACGATAACCCCTATCAATTACTTAACTATCTTCATGTTAGCGAAAAACAATAATATACCTACGTATGTATTATCGCTTGAACTTTTGGTGTGTTAGTGACGTATTCACTTATTAATTCAATTAGGTCTGTACGTCAATATGCTAATTAAAGATAAGAAAACGATTCATTTACAGTATTTATTAAGATAATCACGTTTTTCTGTGCAGATAATAATAATAATGTTTAGTAAATACAGCTAGCTAAAAGAAAATAAAATAAATTTAAAAAAATACCAAATCGTAATTTTTTTTTGCCAAAAGGTAGGTATGTAGTGCAAAGCACAATTTTTGGATGCTATCTGGCTCACGCTATTGTTATTATGATGAGTTGGTTGACTATTAGTAGATTCAGTAGGAATTAGCAGTTTGACAATGTTGACTATTAGTAGAATCAGTAGGAATTGAGGTTTGACAATGGTTGACTATTAGTAGAATCAGTAGGAATCATCTTCTTAGGCCGTAAGTACCTAAGTACCTAATATCTTATCAAATCAAATGGTTTATTTTTGTTAAACATGTGTTACACATACATGCATGCAAGATATTAAAATCAATTTTTATGTTCGACGACGTGTTGAAACAGGAGAAACAACATTAATTAATTAAAATAATTAAATAATACATTAAGTCAAAAACTTATGTGGCCCGAGGTTCTTACTTGTATTTAGGGTTATAAGTGTCAGGGTTTTCTTTGTAGCTGTCGTCTCCGTACACGATAGACTTGCCCCACTTGCACCCCACCGGGAAAGTGTCCCCCACCACACACCACTGCGGCTCATTGTAGAAGGCCATAACCTACGGAAAATAAACACGGGTTTGGTAAACTGCATGATATTAACCCTAATTCAGTTGGGGTCGACTTTTCAATCTTAGTACGAAACGGTTGAACTTCGATATTGAACGAGTGAGCGATTTCCATCTGTCCTTCTAAACTGACTCGCGATCTCGAAGTCTTGTAGTTAGACCAAGTTATCGAGTATTTTAGATCTCCAACCATCACCGTGCCAAAAATATTCGTATAGTATCCAGAAACACCACATAGAGGGATCTTCATCTAAAGAATGGATTTGGATCGGAAAAAGTGGATGCTTCGATGGGACTCGAACCCGCGACCAGTCTCTTACATGAGGAGTGCTCTAGCCACTGAGCTACAAAGTCACGTCTTGAGCATTAGAAATTTTCCTATACAAGCATCTTGCGACGATGGTGGGAGACATCAACAGAACTGATAATCATACGAATTATAGGAAACATTGAACGAGGTTACAATCATTTTTTAAAATACATTGTTTGCTAAGAATTAATAATAATAAGCATATTATGTGCTTAATGTTTATGCTTGACCAAAAGTCCCTCCTTGTAAATAACATATATTTATTGTTAATAGTTAAACACATAAACGTCTTATTGAACTTTATGAAACAAAAATCCAAAGTACCTAGCCCAATAAATAATCCTTACCTTTCCCAGATCATGAATTAAACCGATCAACTGGAACCAGTCTTCATCAGGATGGTCCTCCCGGATCCTCTCTGCGGTTTGGAAGGCGTGCACGATGTTCGGCAGGTCAGTGTCAGGGTCAGACTCATCCACCAAATCGTTCAGCTTGATCAGGGCGTCCTTCACGCTCATTTTGAAGTGATCAAATTTCAACCAATCGTCCATGCGCCCTGCAAGATAGTAACTTGTAGTTTTTAGAAGATTTTTTTGCGAATAGGACGGTACTTAAGCCGTCGATTCCGGTTATCATAGAACATCTTATGGTATTTATTACGGGAAATTAAAATTGGGCCCTAAAAAGTCGAACAACGGGTCTCACTGCAATTACTACGGTATCGCCAATGGGTTGTAAAGATCAGATGTTAGTTGATGCACAGCAAATATTACGATATTTTCAAAAACCCTTAGACTAATAAAGCGGACTCGGGTCTCCCGGTCTCCGCTTTGGATGCGACACGGATTGAACCTGGACGCTGTGAAGAAGAAAGGGACAGGACAACACGTGCCCTGCAGGGCCTAGATGTCACCCATTAAGTCCTGGAATTCCTTACCGGCGCACGTGTTCACGCATCTGATGAGGCCGTCAAGCTGAGCGCCACCATTGTAGCACTGAACGTGTTTGCAATGGTGACCCTCTTTCATGAGACTTTGCCTTCAGCTTCACATCAGACGACGTGACGTCAAATTGACGTGCCATAAAAAAACACTAGATATAATTATGTATAACTTAGTTATTGGAAAAAGACCTTACCTTTAACAAAGTCAACAGTCATCTTAGTATGCATCTCGTAGTAAGTCCTCCGCACCCTCTCTTTGATGGGATCGTTCTCATCCACCGTGTAATCTCTAAACGCCTCCACCGGCTTCCCATCATACACTTTCTCCGGACGCAGCAACAGAGAGGGGTCGATGATGGAGACTGGAGAATCCTGGAGAAGTCTCATATTTTAGTGATGAATTTACACTAAGAGAAGGAGCAGTTCATATATGTTTATTTTTAGTGCACTCGTAGTCTCGTGAATCTCGTGATCTATTCTGGGTTACTTAAGCGGTGTCGTTGAGTCCACCAATGTAATGATTGGTTTCCCGCACGTTTTAGACTAGACTCGTTGCTTCTTTTAAGCAGTCTACACACTGTGTAGTGTTGCTACTTGGTCTTTTATATTATTTTGTTTATTCATATCGTTTGTCGGATAGCATCTAAATATTGCAAAAAAAGAATAGCATGTACCGACTTTTATTTTTGTAATTATGAAAGCGATCAATCGAGGGAGAACCGCGGTAGCCTAGTGGTATGGACTGCTGAGATGAGGTCTCGGGTTCGATCCCAGGTTTTACCATGGCACACACCAATGACTCGACGTTTTTCCAAGTTAAGTGTGTATTTATCGCAGGTTTATGAGTGCCCGGTTAATGGCAATAGGCTCGCCGTGAAATGTGGGTGCTAGCACCTCAGCCTACCCCTTCGGGGATACAGGCGTGAGTTTATATTATGTTATGTTATATAGGTAGTGAAGACCAAATAGCCGCCGCTGGATCCGAAGTAACAGCCTCGAATGCGACCGGGATTATCGAAAGTATATTGAATGATACTACGACGTAGCATCTACGTCGTAGAATCATCAATACAGCGATATTTACCTATGGTCCATTTGTTTAGGTACACTTAAACGTAAACAATCTTAGTGTGTTTTTAATAAGTTTTGTT
This sequence comes from Pelosia muscerda, assembly GCA_963691645.1. Classification (NCBI taxonomy): domain Eukaryota; kingdom Metazoa; phylum Arthropoda; class Insecta; order Lepidoptera; family Erebidae; genus Pelosia; species Pelosia muscerda. The sequence continues at coordinate 5,950,190 of OY829118.1, forward strand.
TAAAAACTCAGTATAAAAATACTTTTCTACTTAGTAACGCATTTTGAAGTTTAAAAACATATATCGAACCACTAGTTAGTCAGTTAGTTAGTCTAATTTATTTGTTTAACATGTGTTTTTATTATAAAAAGTTGCCACAAAATTGTTTACCTTTATTTAAGTATCTACCTAAACAAATTATTAAGTCGTCAAAGTACACAACACTGTCTTATGTATTTTGTATTTTGGTCCTTTAAATATTTTTATTTTTTTATTTATATCAGCAACTTTCTTTAAAATAAAATCAGTGTCTTTTTAGGTAAATAATCCTTTCAGTAAATAAATAAGTTACCACAGGTTAATGTCGCTTTAAGCGGTACTAATGACATATTTTATTACATACAACATTTAACATTGTCATTGTATATGATAGAAAAATATTTTACAGAAATTATCAAATAAATTAATTACTATGTGAAATCAAAAATTTAATAATAATAAAACAAATAAATTAATTGTGTAGGTATTCTAAAACCAACATATTATCACCAAACTAACAAAAAAAATTCAGATAATCCCTTATCACCTTGCTAACCGGGTACCTACTGATTTAATACTGATTATTGATTTACTGCTGGTGATTTAAGTACCTATTTAAACCTGACAAAACATTATTATTAACCACTGATGGCAAAATATTTTAATATTTCTTGTGGATATTTAAAAAATATCACTTTAATTACTTGCCATGAATATAGTTATAATTTAATTACTCCCTCACTGAATTAGTTTCATTGATACCTTTTTTACAACTTTACTTATTTACTTACAATTAAAATTAGTTTCAACTATTATTTTACTATTAACGACGTTATCATGTTTACTGAAAAGCAACCGAAACGTCGGGAACAGTTTAAAAAAAGATATTAATTTACGATTTTTAATTCACTTCTTTTTAATTGCTAACTTATTGATAAGTACTCACTGGTTTTGGCTTCATGTTGAATTGTTTAGAAGGGCGGCGACTAGCGATCAAGATTCAAGATATACTGTGTACTGAAAACTCCGGGCTGTTCTTAAATGGTAAAGATAACGATCCGCTGAATGGTCAGGGTCGTAACAACATAATAACTACATAGTATTTGATACACCACAGTGGTAAATGCTTAAAAATATATCATTGCTATCTATCTAAATAAAATTGAAAACCGTATTTTTTAATACGTTTGTGTGTTTGTTTGTTTGTAATGAATAAATGGAGAAGGAAAGAACCAAACTTCAGAATTATGTTTTTTCAGTGACAGCAATTGCAGAAGAAGCTACGGCTTCTATATTGCTATTTTAAAATCGGTACTCTGTTGCAAAGAAAGCTTTGCTTACAGGCAAAGCTTAGCTTAGGTACCTACTTAGATTTTTATAACATAACATAACATACACTCAAGCCGAATATACCCGACGAGGTAGGTAGAAGGTGCTAGCACCCATATTTCGTCAGTTTATGTTTAGGTCCCAATGTAATAGGTGGCGAGCCTATTGCCATAAACCGGACACTTATAAACCTGCGATAAATATACATATAACTTCGAAAAGCATCGAAAAGTCATTGGTGTGTGCCATGGTAAAACCTGGGTTCGAACCCGAGACCTCGTCTCAGCAGTCCATTACCTATACCACTAGGCTACCGCAGTGTGGCTTTCAATATTGCTGTATTAAAAGCCGTAGTCTGCTGCAAAGAAAGCTTTGCCTGTACCTGTGTTAAGGTAAGGCGTACTTAGATTTTGTTATGTGATTATAATAGTTGATATTGGTAGTAATAATGAGGCTTCCGGCGACACGGACCGCGATTAACTTAGACCGCGGTCCCAGTCGCCGGATCCGTAAAAAAAATATTTTTCTTCCGGCATAAATAATAACTGAAATCCAAGAATGTGTAGTCAAACTAATGAGGCACAGCGCGCCTCTGCTAGAGAGACCCGCGGCTGCACCCGTCCCGTCACGCCCAACTTGTGGACGATGGTGCTTATTCTGCAACATCCACGTCATCTCCGCTTATCGCTGGTGATGCGCACCAAGAGTCTCCTCCGGTCCCGGTCTACTAGACGTGTCTGGCCTGTCGGATCCCCGCACATATGGGGTCCAGGACCGCAAAATTCCCGCGTAAGGTCTCCTGCAGAAATCATTCGCCCCCCTCGTGTTGAACAGTACGAACGGCTATTAAGATCTAAAGTCCTTGACTCATATATACTATATCTGACCTTATCCTTGCAACGGCTTAGTAATGACTTCCTTTTATTATAGCACCCGTCATTGTACAGTTGCAAGCGAGGCAACTGCTATATATAAATTTATATACCGGAACAGTACCATTGTCGTCGGGGACATTGATAGCTGAGATTTATTTATATTTTATACTCCGCGCACGACACAGGTTTAGATGTTTCAAAGGAGTGGACCAAGATCCGCTCCCTGGGGTACACCCACGGAAGTCAGAATATTATTTCCCATCTCAAACACTTCTTAGTCCAAACTGTATTTTACAGGAAGTAAGAGAATACTAATTATATCATTAAATATTCTATAAAATTCTCAAAACATAGTAATAGTGTTACCCGTGTCATCTTGTGGCAGGTCCGCTTGAGGTGCAGTGCAGACAATGTAAATCTTGATCTGGAGTACTTATTAAACTAGAAAATATTAAAAAATATATATTGAAGTTGCTTGGAAAAATCAAAGAATAAATAAAAAAATTACAAACTTACCGCCACGTTTTCACCTATTTCGTCTTTCACTAATTCACTAATATGTATGACCGTGTCCACTTCTCCTAATCTCCACAAAACGACTGTACTTTCTTCCATATCGCTGACAAGCTCCATCCCCTTTTTTTATAAACTAAACCCATAAAATGACCTTTACAGTTAACAATTACAGCAATTACAGAGTTTTGTTCAAAGAGGCTTTGCACTCATTTCGTAAATGTTTTATTAACATTGTGAACAATAGAATTTAATGTTAGGGTCTTAAAAATTTCTTCGAAACTGACGCCTAATGGTTCGTTCATTCTAAGGTAATAGTCGTTTCTTGAGGGTAGATAGTACCTGAACCGCTTTGTCTAATTTATGGATTAGCCTGTTGGGAGTAAAGTACGTACGTTATAATAATTTAAAAGATGCACTCATTTCTCTGAAATGAATGAAGATGTGTAACCGTTGACATACACTATTAAATAGTTGCTCAAATTAAAATTTTTAATAGCTTTTGAAATGCTTTTCCCTAAAATTGAAACAGTAAGAAAATCAACACCTAGGACAGTATGTTGGCTTTTGAATATATTTAATCGTTTTACATACATACATGCGTGAGCATAATAAAATTCAATTTTGACCCGAGTCCTTGCTATGCGGTTTAATTGCAAGGAAATTAATTACGTGCTTAGCCGCACAAGCATTACCAATTAACGTTTCGGAGTGGAGAGTACCAGACAAATCTTTTTGTGATTTGGCTTCTTTCGAATCATCGGCACTTCTATTCTCAAATTATAATAATCTATCGCTGACCTGTGCTGGACATAGGCCTCTCGCAATATTAGGAGACTTTGGCCTACTGTTTCCACGCTGGCCAGATAGGTTGGTACAGGGTTTTTCTTCTCTCGCAGTGATATCGCCTGCCTATTGACACTCGACTCTACGGATGAGGTGGATTTATTCTAGACTTTTTTTCAAATTACTCGTGCAAAACCGGGTGCGGACCCCTAGTAGCTTTTATAGGTATAAATAATGAATAGTTAATTACATAAAAATATATGATAGCAAATACATAGTATTCTGATACCAGATTAATTTCATTTACAGTACTTATAAATAAATTGTTTCAATTCAAATCACTACAAGGGACCCTTGTATACTAATCTGTATACCTACCAATTATTTTTAAATGCTATCATTGTAATTTCCCCAAGTCACGATGCGAATGGGGTGAACTATTCCAGTATAGGTCACTGATAAGTTAGATCATCAAGAGATCAGTGTCGTAATTAAATGAGTGGAATTATCTGTGGGGTCAACCTCGTGTTGATATTATTGTTCTTTCATATATACTAAACTTGTTTTGATCATATTTAAATATCGTGTTAGGGATGGCGTTCATTATGTAAGGACTATTTTGGTCATTTTAAAACTCCAACCGAATGTTCAAAAATCTTGTAGGCATCTTTGTTCTCATGTAGATGAATACCAACCATGATCCTCTTAATTCCGTCCTTCAGGTTAAAATTTACCTTTGACCTAAGATTTTTCTTACACCTATTTTCGTCTCTTCAAAGTGTACCTATATTTATTTAAACAGAAATATTATTATTTTTCATACTCAATATCGAAATATACTTGAAATACAAACTAATACCTGCCTTTTTGGATAGAAATATAGATAGGATAGATTATGATCTTCTCGTCAATTTTTTTTCGTGAAATTGTGGAACACGGATCAAAATTATACGCTGGGATACTTTGAGAATTAATATATCCCTTGAGGTAGCCATTGACGATACGTCCAACGGATCCGAATGAAGTGGACGTTTTACAAAATCGTTTCATGAATGATATAAATGTATGTCAATGAAATGAACGTCTATTAGCATGAATTACGATTAAATAAAATATAACATAATATAAATAACTCAAGTATATTTATATAGAAATATTGTATGTGATATTTTATAAGGTATATCTATCTAGTTTTTATTTAACACAATCTATACTTATAATAAAACTGTAGAGAGGTCAATTCTGTACATTGAATATATTTACAAAATAATTATTGGGGGATGATTAGTGATCGATACTAATGCAAAAAATGCAATCAGATTTTTTTTTGTCTTTCTGTCTGTCTGTCTGTCCGTATGTGCACGCATGGATCAAAAACTACTGGAGGGATTTTGATCAAACTTGGTACGATTATAGTTCATAGTTCTGAGCAACATATAGGCTACTTTTTATACAAGCTGATACCCGTGGCTTTGCCTGCGCTTCGTTTATAGGTTGTTTTTGGTCATATCTCCGGTTCTACTTAACCAATTACAACCAAATATACTGCAAATTTTGAGTCTAAGCAAGACCTTTGTAATAAAAAAAACCGCATCAAAATCCGTTCAGTAGTTTTTGCGACCAAGGCGTGCAAATATTACAGTAAAAAATTGCGTTCAAACTCAAATAGCGTTATACCGTTATTATAATGAAATTCCATACTTATAATAAAACTGTAGAGAGGTCAATTCTGTACATTGAATATATTTACAAAATAATTATTGGGGGATGATTAGTGATCGATACTAATGCAAAAAATGCAATCAGATTTTTTTTTGTCTTTCTGTCTGTCTGTCTGTCCGTATGTGCACGCATGGATCAAAAACTACTGGAGGGATTTTGATCAAACTTGGTACGATTATAGTTCATAGTTCTGAGCAACATATAGGCTACTTTTTATACAAGCTGATACCCGTGGCTTTGCCTGCGCTTCGTTTATAGGTTGTTTTTGGTCATATCTCCGGTTCTACTTAACCAATTACAACCAAATATACTGCAAATTTTGAGTCTAAGCAAGACCTTTGTAATAAAAAAAACCGCATCAAAATCCGTTCAGTAGTTTTTGCGACCAAGGCGTGCAAATATTACAGTAAAAAATTGCGTTCAAACTCAAATAGCGTTATACCGTTATTATAATGAAATTCCAACATTTATCAATAGATGGCGCTCCTCAAGTGACGTCATTTTACAACACTCGGTGTTAAGATTCTCCGTAAGATAGTCACTACCTGCAGTTGAAATAGGTGCCGTATGCGATCTTATGATTAATGCGAATTTAATAGTTGCACCCTCCGTGGTACGTGACGTGGCGGTAGTGCACGCGACTGCTACACACGGGGCGCGGGTTCGATCCCCGCTCAGTGCAAAAAGTGGTATTCATGAATATGGCTGTTTGCACTGGTCTGTTCGTGCCTCGGAGAGCACGTTAAGCCGTCGGTCCCGGTTGCCATACAAACATCTATGGCAGTCGTTACGGGTAGTTGGAGCTTGGAGCCCTCAAAAGTCCAACCAGTCTAACTTGGAACTTCGACATCGCCATTGGTCATTAGACCATTGGTTGTGGAGGTCAGATGGCAGTCGCTTCACGAAAAATATCGAAGTTCAGCCGCATCACAGTTAGACTGTAAAGCCGACCCCAACTGTGTTGGGAAAAAGGTTCAGGGAATGACGATGATATTAGTTGCACCCTTACTGAACTGCAGATTATTCTGAGCATTGGTTGTTGATGTTGTTTTTAATAGTTTCTTTTCTTTCATATCTTAATACAATAATTTAAATTTTTTAATTAAATGCTTTGCTTCTCTTGCTTAGCAGTTACCGCAATTGACACTACAGAATACACACATCAAAAAAAGTTTACGATCACTTTGAAAAACTGAAATCTTTTTTGTTACTGTAGATTATATTATGATTTATTCTTCTTTTTAGATTCTTTATTTCAAAATAAAGAATTAGAACACAAAACAAGGACACCGTTCAATTGTTTTTTCTTACAAAAAGGCTTTCAGTCCTAGCTTACGCTCATTCAGAAATCTGATTTAGTGAATTATAACCGATTCAAGATATTTTTCGCGTAAAGTTGTGATTGAAAAAATGCCAAGAGGATTATCAGAGGTTTTACGAGCTAAAATAGTAACTTTGAGGGAAGAAGGATACACCACGAGATTAATAGCACGCAGACTTGCTATATCCCAATCCTGTGTCGTGGCTCCGTTGTAGAGGTACCACGGAATGGAGAATTTAGCTGACCGACCCCGCAGCGGTCGCCCAACTGTTTTGACAGCTGCCCAAAAGCGCTACATTAGATTGCTGGCAGCCCGTGATCCCACAATCAACGCCATTAAAATAAAAGCAGAAGTCAGGGCCGCCTCTGGGCTTGAAGTTAGCACGCAGACCGTTCGCAATTGCTTGCACCAGGCTGGATTACGAGCACGGAGGTCATGGCGAGCTCCGCTCAATTCCCGGCAACGTCAAATAATTGTATTTCCATTCCATACTTATAGTACTTATACTACTATTTACTTCCAATCCAAATAAATACCTACCTAAATAACAGTCTTCTGATAAATACTACAATAACATAATTTTTTCGACTGCTTACGAAACGTACTTTTTAGCTCGACATCGCATCATTCATTCATAGATCATTAATTATTCTTTTAATCCATACGAGTACTTACTCATTTTCTGCTTTATATATATATAGCAGGCTTATATATATTAACATGCCACCTAAAAAAAGAACTTCTTTATTCCAAAATTCAAGAAACTCTAAAAGAATGAGATATTATGCGCGTTCTCAAGAATCGACAGAGGAAAGAGCTGAACATGAACTATCTAACCATGTTACTCAAAACAAAAATTTCAATTAGAATAAGTAAATGTTCGTAAATAGACCAAAAAACAGCCCGCTAAATTTCTTAGCGGAGTCTTCTCAGAACAGGGCCACGTTTCAAACTGTAATTGGTAATGCTAATTTGCTAAACATAAATTTTATATTTTTTTACGTTTTCTAAGTGTCGCTTTAATGGTCAATACAAAACAGGTAAATGATTTTGACTTTTATTTCATTACTGCTAAAATTGTACACAAATCTATGTAGGTATAATATATTTTCACAGTAATATATGCTATTATGGTGTAGATCGTTTTCGACCTAAAGCGATAACACGCGCGATCCGACTTCCACGCGGGCGGAGCCGCGGGCAACAGCTAGTACTAAATAACATTAGAACTCGCAGACTCCAGGTATGTACTTGTCAATAAGCTTCTCGTAATATGGCCACAAAGCTTCGATATCAGGTACAGTCGTGCTTTTAGTGTACAGGTCGTATTTGCTGGGGAAAATGTTTTAAAATAAGTATAGTAGAGTTAAAAGAAATGGAAAAGAAAAAGCTGAGACTAACGTAAGGATGATGACGATGAGAGCTAAAAGCAAGTCACAGAATGACTTTGTAGTGTGGTTTTGAAGTCGATTTTGTTGGAAGCTCTCTGGTTTCGCATCTTGGTCATTACCCCACACCGACGTGAACCCATTCATGCAAATCAAGCATAGCTTTTTAGGGAGATTTTAGGCAGAGTACTAGTGTGATACTAGTAATAATTTTAAGTACAAATATTATTCTTTTATGGAATAAAATCGAATTATACAAGGAAACCGCGGTAGGCTCATGGTGTGGGTAATGGACTGCTGAGACGAGGTCTTGGGTTCGATCCCAGGTTTTACCATGGCACACACCAATGACTTTACGATGCTTTTCGAAGTTATGTGTGTATTTATCGCAGGTTTATAAGTGCCCGATTAATGGCAATAGGCTCGCCACCTGTTATATTGGGACCTAAACAGAAACTGGTGAAATGTGGGGGGGGGGGATATAGGCGTGATTTTATGAGTGTATGTTATGATTTCATTCGTATATAAGGACACACAAACACTTCAAACCTTTGTTATACTTAAGTCGTTTTAGCTTCGGAGGTTCAAAAAGAAATAACACGATATTTGGTACTAAATACTCACTTAAACTCCAGTACCCATTTTAAAATCTGCTCATCCTTCTCGTTGGTGAGATGGCGGTAGTCACCACCCGCGTGCCACGGGTAGAACGAGTGGTACCTGTAATAAGATAATAGATGGAATGTATTAGAGAAATAATATAGTGAGTATAACTAACACTACATAGTATAAAACAAAGTCGCGTTTTCTCTCCCTATGTCCCTTTGTATGCTTAAATTTTTAAAGCTACGCAACGGATTTTGATGCGTTTTTTAATAGATAGAATGGTTAAAGAGGAAGGTTTATATGTATATAACACCATGCTACGATCAACAGGTGTGAAAGCAGGAATGAAAAATGTTGCAAAAACGGGGTGACGCAGACGAAGTTGCGCGGGTCAACTAGTAATACCTATACATATAACTAACTATCTGGTCAAGGCGACTGTGGAGGCCGTCAGTGTCTCTGGGCTGGACACGTCTAATAGCAGTAAAAGTTTTCGTTGGTAGTAGTAGGATAGGAAAATATGGATAGATTACGTGAATGGGGATAAGGCAAGCATATGAGTAACTGAAGTTGATGTCTGGTAGAAATTAGGTATGAAACTATTTGATAAAAGTTGGTAATTTTGAAAACTTTTTTTTTTCATTTTTAATATAAATCTATGATAAGATGATATAGGCACCCTAAGCGTAGTGTTTGACGTTTAGTCAAGTATTTTTTTTTTAAATCTACCAGAGTCACTTTAGCCACTCTCTAGTAGTCGACAAATTACAATTCTATTCTACATTCATATGTATACATATATTCAACATTGTATTCTATTCTATTCTACAAAACGTCGACCAACAAATTGCCACTTGTCTGGGAGGTAGGACAATTAGCTATTTATATTATTGTATGATAGACCATTCATTTCAAAATACAAATATAACTACCTGATCATATACAATCCCTTTTCAGGAATAGTTGATTTGTTATGCTTAAGAAATTGGTATAAGTATTCGTCGTGGCTCCACGAGATCAGCAGGTTGTCCAATCCACACTTAGGCTCGTACATACCGTACTTCGTGCTGCATGAAAAGAATAAAAAGTATGTTGATGTGATGAAGAATAATTGTTCTCTGTGGGCTTTTCCACCTCGTTTGGGGTCGACTTGGTCTAAATATGATAAAGAATGTTGTATTGAATATTTTAGTACGAAAATATATAGAAACCGGTGCTAATTGGTGACACGGAATATAAATCAATATGATTCCACACTTCGCCTGATGATACTTTGTAGCAAGCACCTCGCAAACTTTTGATGCAAGATAAAAGTGACATTTTATGAGGTAATGCCCACAATGATGATAAGAATTACATACCTTTCCACATCCCAATTAAGGGATGGAGTATAAAGGAATACCTACCCTTTTACTTACTTTAACAGAATTTACTTGTGACAGAATATCAAGCATTTGCCCTTTTTTTTTATTTATGGCACGTCAATTTGACTTCACCTCGCCTGATGTTAAGCTGAAGGCAAAGTCTCATGAAAGAGGGTCACCATTGCAAACACGTTCAGTGCTACAATGGTGGCGCTCAGCTTGACGGCCTCATCAGATGCTTTTTCACGCCCCGCTTAAAGGACCCGGATCTGTAGGCAGAAGGAAACACGTGCGCCGGCAAGGAATTTCAGGACTTAATGGTCCTTTTAAAATGTGTCCAACTGAACAACAAACTGAGCCAAACTTCCGATGGAATGTTCTCTAAACGCTTTTTTTTATTGTCAAGATTCAAGAATGCTCATTAGGTAGGTACAAGTGACTGCTCCGGTCTATCAACACATTAAGAAAATTACAATTAAGAAAATGGTACCTATAGTCCATTTGTTTAGGTACTTAAAAAACGTAAACAATCTTAGCGTGTCTTTTCAATATGTTTTTTTTTCAAAACATAGTATAAAAATACCTACTTTTCTACTTAGTAACGCATTTTGAAGACTGAAACCCTGTATCGAACCACTAGTTAGTTACCTTGGTGCATTTGTTTAACATGTGTTTTTATAAAAAGTTGCCACAAGATTGTTTACCTTTATATACCTAAGTTAATAAATAATTTCAAATATTGTGCAGTAGGTACACAAAATGACATAACTACCACTGCGTTTTGTTCTTACTCTTTTCCTATTCTCTATTTACAGTAACTTACTTGTACTTAGGGTTGTAAGTATCAGGGTTGTCTTTGAAGCTTTCAGGTCCATATACGATGGATTCAGCCCACTTGCACCCCACAGCAAACGTATCTCCTACCACGCACCATTGCGGCTCGTCGTAGAACGCCATTATCTGATTGAGAAATATTTATGCAGTTTTCTAGAATTGATTGTATGGACGTTTATGACAGGCGTGAACGGATCTCAATTTCAATTCTATTCCATTCCATCCTATGAATAGATGACCAAATACCAAAGCCCCCTAGACAAATGCTGATTCGTTCATGGTAAGTCGATCAGATTTTGGCAAAGCCAAACATAAAACGGAAAGTGATCCCTGGAATCCGAAGTGAAAACCTCGAATGCAGAGTCGGAGCGGACTGGCTGATGTCCGCGGCTTCGCCAGTATGGGATTTTGTTCCCGTTCGCCCGCGTGGAATGCCTTTCCGTTCTCGTGCACTTTTGTTTTTTTTAAACCTTCTGCGGAACGACCGAAAAACACATTATCTGAATTGCTCAAACTCTTTTCGAGGTTTGCGCTTATCAACATTCATTTTTATTTTTGTTAAAAGACCGGGTAAAACGGGGTAAATAGAGATCGAACGGTGAATAGAAATAAAATGGTCAGCGAAAATTTGGACTAGTTTATTTAATAACAGGAGCACGAAATATTTGGTATTGGGCTTAATAAAATTTTTGTAAAAGAACTTATTTAAAATATTCCATTATCCATTTCATTTTTATCCACTCCTGGATTCCTATCCTATTCACCCCGTTTTACGGCACCTAAGTGGCTACTTACCTTGCCTAAGTCGTGTAGAAGACCTGTCAGATGGAACCAATCCTCATCAGGATGGTCCTCCCGGATCCTCTCTGCAGTCTGGAAGGCGTGCACGATGTTCGGCAAGTCGGTGTCTGGGTCAGACTCATCCACCAACTCGTTCAGCTTAATCAAGGCGTCTTTGATTGTCATCTTGCACGTGTTGAACTTCAGCCATTTTTCACGCTTTGCTGTTGAACAGAAAGTTATTTGCTTATTTGAATCCGCTTGATTTGATGTGCATGTAGGTAAGGCGTCCTGAATCGTGCATATTTAGAAGGCCATTTTTATTTCTTTTTATCGTGTGTGCAATCCCCACGGAAAAGCCGATGAAGGTCGGACTCGATTTAGGTCTTTGATTGCCGGAGGTGAGGTAATACAAGACATATCAGTTTATAGTTAGCTTTACAGTTTGGCAGAAATAATGAACTGTTAACACACATACATAATCCATAATCTCACGCCCGTAATTTCCAAAGGGGTAGGCAGAGGTGTATTAAACACCCACCTTCCGTCAACTATATAATTTTCGGTCCCACGTTATAGGGGGGCGAGCCTATTGCCGCCAATCGGGAACTTTGTAAGAAAATGGGTATACCGAAAATAACTTAACCGAAAATGTTGCAGCTAAATAATTCCTTGTCATGCGGCGTAAATCGCAAGGAAATTAATTACGTGCTTACCCGCACACGCGCATTAATGTCTTGGAGAGTATCAAACGGACTATGAACATTTCTTTGAAAAAAGAACTATAAAAGTACCCGACCATAGATGGATTTTTGTAATGGATCTTAGTGGACATGGTGGAATATCTCGATACCTACTCAATAATATTCTTAAATCAAATTAATGTACTAAGATCCATGAAGAGAAATATCTTAAGCGGCCTTCTTGAAATAAATACCACACAATCACATGGATTATATGGTTAGATAAGATTGTTTGTATTGGCTGTAGTTAAAAACAAACTTGGGGATTATATTTGAAGAGCAAAATGTCAATGAATTATCTCGTTCTTGAGAGAATACCATGAATATTTATTATTGAAACGAGTACTTAATGATAACATATAGCCATACGTATATTCACGCGTGTAAGGCCTAAGGGATAGGCAGAGGTGTATTAACGTCCATATTTCGTCAGCAATTAATTTCGGTTCTACGTCTATTAGGTATGTGCTTATTGCCATCCTAACCAAATGATAACAAGAACTTAATGATACAATCAAAATTCAAAGGTTTTTGAAAATGATCCCAGTGTTAAGTAGTTAACTTGTATCAAGTCGGTAAGCCTCAATGTACAATTTAGCTCAATTACTCAATTACAAAGCCTCAAATACTACACGAGGCTACATAAATAGGTAGGTACTCTTTGATATTATCTATGATATATTTTACCGCCTAAAAAACAAAACACGTTCGCGCATTTTTTGTTTTTCTCCATGTTGAGATATTATTATTATTATTATTAGGTAACGTTTTGAGACGTTTTTTCACGGCGGAGCAGCGGTGTCTTCTTTATAAGACACAAATTCGCTCCTGCGTGGAATACTGCTCGCATCTCTGGGATGGCTCCGCAAAGTACTTATTAGATGCTCTCGACAGGTTGCAGCGACGTGCGGTCCGCATTATTGGGAGTCCTGAGGTCACAGAGTCCCTCGAGCCTTTGCAGATGCGTAGAGATGTTGCGTCCTTGGCAGTATTTTACCGTCTCTACCATGGTGAATGTTCTGATGAGCTCTTCCAACTAATCCCACCCTCCCCTTTCCTACACAGGACAACGCGTGCAGGGCTTAGGTGTCACTCGCATACGGTACAGAATATTCCATCAAGAACCAAGCGGTTCGGTGAGTCTTTTCTCTGCCGTACCATTAAGTCCTGGAATTCCTTGCCGGCGCACGTGTTTCCTTCTTCCTACAGTCCCGGGTCCTTTAAGCGGGGCGTGAAAAAGCATCTGATGAGGCCGTCAAGCTGAGCGCCACCATTGTAGCACTGAACGTGTTTGCAATGGTGACCCTCTTTCATGGGACTTTGCCTTCAGCTTAACATCAGGCGAGGTGAAGTCAAATTGACGTGCCATAGATAAAAAAAAAAAAAAAAAAAAAAAAAAAAAACTGAAATTATTAAGTACATGAAAGGATTAAATATACCTAATACTGTAATAATAATAATGTAAGTCATGAAAAAAATTGTTACTTACATGCGTAAGTAACAATTTTATTGTTATTCGTAATATGCAGTTATGTACTAGATGGATTTTTTTTTTTTTTTTTTTTTTTTTTTATTTGGTTCACAAAACTGAATACAACCAGTAATACATCTTACTTAATATATCGCAGTTTATAAAGGTCATAGCATAATTGTATTCTACTTGATGTGAACACAGCATACAAGGTAAGGCTATGTTATGTATAGAAAACCAGAGACATACATTTTTAATATTTCGCTATATAAATGCTACTTAAACACCAAAAGTCACTCACAGTGTTAAAAATGGAAAAAAAAAACAAAACAAAGCATAAAGTAAAACAAAAAGTTACAACTCAGTGCAGTTAAACAGAGATGCTATTTTCTTTCTCAAAGAGGCCAAAGAATCGTAACGAATAAATACATCGACATCATTACGAATGTTATTCATTAACGTGCTCATACGATATATAGGAGAGTGCTGACCAATATTAGTTTTAAAATGTGGTAAATGAAAAGTTCTACGATTGCTCAGACGACTTTCGCTACGGGGCACAGACAGTGATATACGCTCAAGGACGTCCGGAGAATCCACTAGGCCATGGATAAGCTTGTACAAGAACATAACATCGGCAACCTTACGACGGGTGCGCAATTGGTCCATTTCATAAAAAGAGAGACGTTGTTTATATGATGGTAACTGTCGACACATATTGTTATTAAACGCTAAGCAGTATAAAAAACGTTTCTGAATGCGTTCAACTCTGTCAACATGTGTCTGATAGCCTGGGCTCCAAACAATGCTACAGTACTCCAAAATTCCTCTGATAACAGTGTTGTAAATAAGTATGGTGAGACTTGGTTGCTTAAATATTTTCATTTGTCTATTAATGAAGCCAGAAAGTCTCGAAGTTCTATTAATGATGCTGTCGTAGTGACACCTGAAACTTAATGTGCTGTCTAGAATAATACCCAAGTCGCGAATAGTAGTCACTTCCTCGAGAGGGACGTTATTAATTACGTATGTTACTTGAGACGGTAACCTTCTTCTTGTGAATTTTATGTGATAACATTTCTCTAAGTTTAGAATCATGTTATTCTGCGTACACCACTCAGCCACTGCATCAATATCCGATTGAAGAGTTATTGTATCATTAGGGTCATTTATAGCTCGATAGATCTTCAAGTCATCGGCATATAATCTAAATTTCGAGGTAATAACTTGTTTAATATCGTTAATGAAAATTAAAAAGAAAAGTGGCCCTAGATGAGATCCTTGAGGAACTCCTGAAGGAACAGCACACATCCTAGATTTAAATCCGCGAAGGTGCACCAATTGAGTACGGTTTCGTATATATGATTCACACCACCGCAGTAGCGATCCATGAATACCCAAATTTGCAAGTTTTCTCAAAAGAAGGCTGTGATCGACCAGGTCAAACGCTTTTTTGAAATCAGTGTATATGGAATGAATTTCCCCACTCTTATCCATGGTATCCACAATATCGCATATATAACCTGTTAAATTGGTAGAAGTAGACCTGCGTGGCAAGAAACCGTGTTGATTTAGATCAATCGACTCACGAAAATGAGCTAAAAGTTTTTTGTTCACTATGGCCTCCAATACCTTTCCAAACCCCGATAAAATAGAAATTGGTCGGTACTGTGCCACATCGTCTACTCTGCCTCCTTTGTGAATCGGAGTTAGATATGCCAATAAATGGATTAGGAAAAGGAATGGAATAAAGGCATTCGTTTGAAATCGTTTGTGATAAGATCAAAGGATTCTCATTGACTAAACCCTGTTCCGAGGTGTAGCTAAATACTAAGTGGCAGATTCGTCAAAACAACTGTTACTTGGCTTTTTATAATACAAATAGGTACGAGTCTAACGATATACCTACCTATCAATTATTAAAATTGATACAGCCGTTTCAGTAAATATGTGCCTAATGCTAGGGACCAAAGTGTGGACACGTTATTATCGTGTTTGCTTAGTGATTGAGAATTCGGACTCATGATCAGGAGGTCTCTGGTTCGAATCACACAACTCAGCTAGTGAGGTTAGAGGAATGCTTGTATTTTGGGTTATTATTATTCTTTAATTCATCATTATCATCCTTACGTTAATTGCGGTCGCATCCGAAGTTATCCCCTCAAAGAACGGGGACCGCATTTTTCCAATATAACTGCGTAGTGGCTGAACATCTATATGTTCCATAAAGTGAATGCCATCTGGCCTCCCCAATTTATAGGCATAGGCGATATCGAAGTACTGTAGTTTAAATGGATCTAACTACCCGTACCTAATGACTGCCATAAATGTTCGTATGACTACTGGGACAGACGGCTCAATGTGCGTTCCGAGGCACGAACAGACCAGTGCAAATAATCATATTGTTGCATACAAATATTTACACAGAACGGCGATCGAACCCGCGTCTCCTGCGTGGCAGTCGTGTTCACTACCGCCACGCCACAGAGACCATCACAAATATTCTTTATGTATTATACAAAAAATATAGTATTTAAAAAGTAATCACTTTAAATACCAACTGAATAATTTACCGTGCAGCAGTAGAATTTGATTTACCTCCTAGAAACTTGTATGTGCAACAGTCTTACCTTTAACAAGATCGACAGTAACATTCGTATGCATATCATAGTAGGTCTTCCGTACCCTCGCCTTGATAGGGTCGGAGTCATCGACGGTGTAGTCACGGAAGGCATCTATCGGTTTGTCGTTGAACGTCGGCTCAGGACGCAGCAGTTGCGATGGGTCGAGCATCACTACTCCACCTTTATTCTGCAATTTAACACCCAAGTTGAGTAACTGTTGTCGAATGATTCACTTACTACTTATTGGGTTTTCTACATTTTATACATTTACACCACCGGAGCAAACCAAGGTTAGCTCTGTGCCACAAATCGTTACGTCCACGCTCAATGTCAAGTCTTGATGTCACGCAGTCTTGTCAGCAGTTCATGTTACAAATCAGGACGCACCTTTACAAATTGCCACGCAGGGAGCACGATGAGAAAAATCCACCTCCTGGGATAGGTGTGTTCATCAACATCATCATTTCAGCCAAAAGACATCCACTGCTGAACATAGGCCTCCTCCATCGACTTCCAATCTAACCGACTGGAGGCGATCCGCATCCAACGGGTTCAGTGTTCATAATAGTACAATTTTCTCAGCAACTGATATCAGGGTTTCCCTACATTTAAAATCATTACCTGCGAGACCTGGGCCCCGATTTCACTATTTTTTTAATTCAATGGCATATTTTTAGACTTGAATTTTAGACTATTAATATAGCCTTAAGTTTAAAATTAAATGGTATTGTGTGCAGTGTATGAAACGACGTTATGAACTCTATTTCATTCCATTTTAAACTTTAAGGCCGTGTTGATAGCTGAAAATTCAATAGCAGTTATTGTAATGTTAGTGGTTTGACAATGGTTAACAATTAATAGCAACAGGGTGCTGGTCTCAATTGTCTGACCGACAGTGCAACGTGTTTTTCTCCTTTATACGTTCTGGTCAATAACAATCGTCATCTTAGATTATTTAGTCCCTCCCTTCCTTGCCAGGTCCATCCAAATTTTCTTGGACATCCCTTTTCTCCAAGTCCTCTACATTCATACGTTGAACTTTATGAAACAACACTACTATTATTTTTTTCTTCTCGTGATATATATAATAAAACAAATAAATTATAAGAATTCTATTACCTGTGCCATTTTGTTGCAGGTCCTATGTCTGTCTCCTCTTACCCGAGGTGTGGGCGATGGAAATCTTGATAAAACGTTTTATAATAATTCACCACATCTGGAGTAGTCGCTATCTGCGGTGGGCTTAACTGTAAGATAAAGGTAATACTTTAATAGACACATTATGAGATGACTTATCTCTTGTTTTGATCAGCAGTTTACAGTTAACGATAAAACGTTAGAATTACTTACCTAATTAAATATCTATAATATTTTCTCCTCCAGATTTTCCCTCCGGAATAAACAGAGACCACAGCCCCATCAGTTTAACTCACTTTACGAGCTACCTTTACCTACTGTCCTTAAACCTATGACATGCCAAGCTGCTAGTGGATAAATTCACGACCTTTATAGGAGGTTTGTGATTCTTCTTCGTCTATTGTGTCCACAAGAGAAGCGAAGGGTGAAAGTTTTCAAAAGAGAATCCGGTGGAGAAGGCGTTTTCAGGAGCGCTACCGAGGTCGCTTCAGTGTAGCTTGCCTCGTGTAGAGGTGAAACACGTGTCGAGGTTTGTTCTTCACACTTGCGGAATATAACACATACGACATCATCATGTCTCCTAAAGAAAGTCTTTGAGGGGTGCGGTTTGGCATTCCTTTTTATGAAAATTAGTGATAATTTTCTATTGCTATCGTAGGGATTGTTAATACCGTGAGTGCTGATGGGACCCGACCCCCCCCCCCCCCCTCCGCCAATATATTTTCTTCAATGTAGTTTGTCAAATATATTAAATCTCTACAAAGGGAAGTCAAAGTCGGGCTATAGGGTCTCCTCGCCACTGGTCCACGGCATATTATATCATTTGTCAAATTTTGTTAGCCTTATGTGTCCACCTTGATAGCGTTTTAAGAGTTCTGCCAGCGTGCATGTGTTTAGATAAGTAGTTCACACTAGCAGGTGGGACAAAGTCTGTGGCATAGTTTCACAGTAACCAACCACCTAAATATAAACCACGAGATGTACATAGGGGGGTAGGGGTAGGGATTTTTGATGTTACAGGAGCGCGTCACAATTAAGTATAAGAGAGGATTCCTTAATTTTGATATTATTACTTAAAAAAGCGTGCGCAAAAAATACGTTCAATGAATATGCACCTACATCTAGTAGTGGCCGTTTAAACACAACACAACGAAAAGTCTGAGCTTATTGCTACAAGCGTTTAAGTACGTTTACAAGCATAAGCTTATTTGGTTTAAACGAAACCGACGGCACGCTTGTTTCTAGGTGCGCACTGTGCGCAGGTATGTTATGATGTACCTACTGTCGCCGACCGCGTCGCATTGCACTGGCGCGCGTCGGAAAATAGACTATATGGATCAAAAATAAAGTCGTAAATATAAAATTTTGTCAATATGATTATGCGGTTAAATTGAATATAATTTGACAATATAGATTTAAACGTGTTTAAGACTACATTACTTCAAGTCGTATAAATTTTCGTTGTGTTGTGATGCTTTTTAAGCTTTATTTTGTTTTATGCTTTTTAGTACGCGGTTCGCTGTCGGCTTAAAGCGATCGTCTGTGACGTTACGTATGTACCTATTTCGCGAGTTTTCGAGTTCGAATGCAAGTTTCGTATTTTAATTAGGTATCCAGTTTAGTAGTTTATAAACTTATTGTATATAGTTAGTGTTCAGTGTATATAATTTTAATTGTGAATATAGTAAATAAGTATAATAAAGTGTACAATTTAATAGGTATAGCGTAGTTATAATAAGTGTAAATAATATAAGAGTATTATCTAGTGTACCTATATGTATAAACAATGGAGACTGATAACAATGTCTGTGTTCAAAATCGTTAGTATAAAATATCTCCAATGTTCCAACGACTAATTTACTATTATATATTAACACAATTATTTATTAAGTAAAATAACAAAACATGTCCAATTTACGTACGTTTATAAACGACTTAATAAAAAAGCGTTTTAAGTGAAAAGCACTTTTTTAAGTCTGCTTACAAGCACAAGCTTAAGCGTATTAAGCGTTGGGACAATAAAGCCGTTTATCACACTACTACCTACATCCCAGATTAAGATAAGGATAGTTGGTTACTAACAAACAACAGTCAATTTGACTTATTTCTTAATATTCGAGCGTACCTACCTAATCTAAGGGCATGGGCGTGGGAAGATAGCAAAATTGAAAAAACGATGTCAGGATTTACTTGATCACGGTCGATTTTTCATTTTATTTTAGAGGTAATCAAATTATAACAACTGAGAGAATGTATATAAGACTAAATAATTAAAAACGTTTATTAAAATGTATGATAGGTATAGGTTATGTTCTCATAATGATACGCAAACGCTTAACCCTGCAACTCAATTTGGAACAATTATAGGACCATAAATAATCAAGCAACTCTTAATACTTAGGTTTTCGCGACACTCAACTAACTAACTATAAGTTTAGCATACTTGGCCTCCCTACTTATGAGTGCCTATGGGCAGACATATACTTTTTAGTACCTAACATACCTACTCTTTGTAGGTACCTAACACACATCTACCAATACCTAAATAAACCGGTATTATCTTGATACTTCTGTCAAAGTTAGTCACATTCATTGATATGTTGTTAAGAAAAGCATTTGCACGCAATTTGACAAATATACCTAAGTACTTTATGATAAATCCACTTCAGTGTGTAAGATTATCATCTCAGTCCTTCAAAAGAAAGTACCGCTAGAGCTTACGATTTTCCATTAAATCGCGTTTTTCAAGGTGGTTTGATAATTTTATGATAACAGCGAACGATATCCATTGTTTGTTTTGTAAACAGTCCACTTTATCACCTTTTTTTTAAATATCGAACTAGTTGGCCCCTGCCGTAGGTATACACGGGCAAATTTTATGAAAATAATATTACCCGATTGGATTGTCACCTACGTGATTCCAATATTGTTGGCAAAGTTTCTTCACGATCTGATAAACTATCGTTCATTTATTTTCATAAAACACGAAACAGATATCGATTTCCTACATTAGATTATCCGCGTGGTGGTGGAGAAGATATCAACATCCCATCTCATTCGAAGGGAGTCGTGGGAAGCGATTGACGGAAAATTACGCAGACGATATCACTACAAGAAATGATAGGAAAAGATAAGGGAAAATTCGAAAAAAAACCTTGTACACACGAGTCTGGGTAGCGTGGAAACATTAGGCGAAAGCCTCTCAATATTGAGAGAGGCCTATGTCCCATGAGTGGACTGCAATGAGCTGATCGATTGATATATTTTTAAGACTAGGTACCTACTTACCTTATTTGTGTATAGTGTTAGTATCCAAAGAATGTAATATCAAATCAGATTTTAAATCTTCGAGTACATAATAGATCAATCTTTTTTAAAATCATAGCCTTCCCATCAATAAATTAGCTCTATGGTGAACTTAAAAATGGCTAAAAACGGCTAAAGTTGGCTAAGGTGAATAAATAATATAACACACATTTTCATAAGAAACTATATTTAATATCAATTACCTAGGTGCATCTATATTGTTATACGAAAACGTACACACATATATGCATACTTACACAAAAATAATATATACATACACAGTAGGTAATGCTTGTCTTGATACGAATAATTATCCAGACTCTTTTAAATTTAATTATTAATTAATAAAAATACATTGATTTTGTCTATAATTTCAAGTATAGACTAGAAATTTCCATCATGTAATTACGAATGTAATCATTTCAATAGTACAGATACCGGCAAACATCGTGGACATAAGTCAGTGTAGTGATGGCAACTGCGAACATGTAAACCAACTAAAAACCCTACTAATCAAACAATTCGGGTCGGTTTGCCATTCTACGCCTTTATCTTAACACATTTTACTTCATTCTGTAAACGGCCATAAGTCTCTGGAATATGTGGCTCACATAGTCTCATAGAATTTATAAAACTTATACAATACTAAATTGTTCTTAGTATCGATTTAATACAGAAAAATTAACAGTTAGTGTACTAATTGTTTCAAAACGCAGTCACTCACAGGTTGAAATACGCGGGTCCGCCCGCGTGGATATCGGTAATCACGCAGTGCAATATTGCCTATATAATTCAGAATGAAGTTTTTGGAAGAATTTTCAAAATCGGCACAGTAGATTTTGAGTATAGTCATTACAAACATACACAAACACAAATAAAAAAATTTCTTTTTTATAATATTAGTGTAGACAGGCATTATACAGGTTTAAAATAAGGGTCATAATTAAAATGTCTAACCAAATAGTATACATATTTGATTAAATTGGTGTTTATGCTTCAGTGATGTATTTACCTATTAACAACGTTTAAAATATAGTATGAAAAATTATAATATTTTTATTCTATATTATCAATAACTATAATTATCATTCATAGATAAAACTTTTCAGTATTCAGACGTACGTAATTTTAAGAAAGCCCCAATATTTTCAAATGAACATGGTTAAAGAGTCGGCGTTACGATCAAAAAATCCCGGATTCGAATCCTGACCATTACACTACCGAACTGAACCCTCTCCTAATACAAGTCATTGAGCTAAGCTGGAGGGGTAGAGAGAATATTAGTACTTTCCGTTGCTAATAATTATATTTGAAAAAAAAACTATACGATTGCAAACGAATCTATGCTTTATAGGACCATCGCCATCATCCAGCGAGTATTTCCTTAATCCAATTAAACGGCTTTACAGAACATAATAGTCTATTTAGTAATAAATTCTACGTCGAAAGTATTAAAAAAATGTAGCTTCGATAAAATTACGTAAATCTGACAATGAAATAGCCGTTGGGCCCTAGTATTAGTAGAAACTTTCCATGCTCTTGTTATTCACAATATTATGATAACAGCTCAGGAGCATTATTCTCAATGACGTTGAGTTTAAACGCACTCGCAATGTGGAAAGACGGTAGATTTAAAATGGTTAACATAAAATATAGAACTGGTGGAAAACTAGACCAACTTAAATGTGTCGGGTATTATGAACGCGCGTATTACTAAACTGTTTGTCACTCAGAATAAGCGGCCTGTATTAAGTTATTTCAATACAAATAACAATATTATCAGCTATTTTATATTTGAATTGAGGTTCTCGAGATAGGAAGTATAAATAAAAAACAATATATCAAGAGTTCTAATAAAATTCTTGTAATGGTACATCATAGTTTCAATTTAGTTCAATAATGTGCATTTTTACAGAAAAATGTAATTCATTGGTAAGAATCCGATTACCTGGACCCGACTATACTAATTGTAAACCATAGTCAAACCACTAGGATTACAAAAATTGACATTGATTTTTCGGCTATATACAGATGGGCCTAAAGTTCAAAATTAAACGTTCATATATTTATATAAATAAATCGTTTCCTTCACTGTACACGATGCCATTTAATTGTAGGCTTAATAAGATAGCGGTAAAGTCGAAAATTCAATGGCATTTTTTGCAATCTACGTGGTTTGACAATGTTTTACAATTAGTAGAATATGGGTTCTGTTTGTTTTGTCCATTGTTAATTTACGTCATTTAAGATTATTGTAGTTGACATAAGTATTAAATCTACTTATGAAGTCTATAATTCATATAAAATATATAACTAAGACAAATCTATTCGTACACGCACATATACAGATAATTCTAGTTCGTTACAAACTTACAAATGTATAATTACTCTACTATATGGATGATTTTTAACATGCCGTCATTCACTATCTACCATGGAACTGTTGAATATAGCATCTGGGGTCTTACCACCAACTCTTAGAAATAATATCATTTCAATCTTACTTTAATTTCATTGTGTGATTCGGACTCAAAATGTTGTCGTCTATTGATATTTGTGAACTCTTATAAGACAAGTGTAAATTCTAGCAAAGTAAACAAATCCACTACAGTAAGATATACTGGTTGACCCATTTATACCGCATAATACTAGTGACGGACGCTAACGTCCC
Organism: Pelosia muscerda; assembly: GCA_963691645.1. Taxonomy (NCBI): domain Eukaryota; kingdom Metazoa; phylum Arthropoda; class Insecta; order Lepidoptera; family Erebidae; genus Pelosia; species Pelosia muscerda. Next base: position 5,973,679 of record OY829118.1, read on the forward strand.
TAATCTCACTAATGAAGAGAAATAAGATCGAAATAATATTATTTTTAAGAGGTGGTGGTAATCTGCTATTTTCTTGTAATCATTACTTTTAAATGTAGATTCGTAATGTTTATGAGAATAGCACAACGGTTTAAATTATTAAGTACCGCACCAACAGTCGCTGTGCAAAGTGTTTGTCGAGTTAAGTATAGACCAACGAAGACGACTGTACCAATGTGCCTATGGTAGAGGGGCGCGGCGGGGGACGAGGTAAAGAAAGAGAGAGAGATAGAGCATGAGTGGAGAGCGAACGAGATATAGCTAACGTCACGGATCTTGGATATAAGTCACGAAAGAGGCCTTGACGCGCGGTTTGTATTTTTATAATCTATGGTAGATCTGAGCTCGTCTACCACTGTTGTATCCCGCGCTCTGTTGGAGGTTTTATATTTAATCCTGGCCGAATATTATATTTGAATATGATGTATTGTATTAGGATAGAATCGACTACTGTCTATTCAGGTGTCCTCTTTTTTACTCCTGTCTTGTGTACTGAATATAGAAGTCTTCAATGATATTCTCGATGTGTTATTATTTTACTTCCACTGTTTATATTAGTTATATAATACGCGCTATCCTCCGAAGACGATACAGAGCATTTTGAGCACATTTTGGGTATACAATTCGTGCCGCGTACATACCCAAGGCGCGGTACAGCGGTTACGGTCGATCTATAAATATATTGGCCATACTTTTGCATACCACCCATAAAAACGACACTCACGTAAACATTGATCTGATTATACATACCTACTTGAAAAGTAATCTTTTACACATTTGGAGACTAAGGCATTTTGCGTTTGTACTTATTTGCTAAATAAAGGCTAATCAAATCCTATATATTACAGCCCATCGAGACATATTATTGATTACATAGTTAGATCTACGGTTACTACATTTTACCGTAACTTGACTCTATCAGAAGTTTACGCGAATACCATTGAAATAAAATCACTTTTTAACTGAATCTATCCACAGAACAGAAAAAAAGTAATAGAAATGTGACACGGGTAACACGACAGATTCAGTAGCGGAACCGATGTCGCCAAAATCACACATACAACCGTTAATAATACGTTGCATTACTAGTAAATAATTATTTTGATTTGTCGTATTCATATACCAATGCTAAATTAGCTCAAATCATACATACTACAAAACAAAAACACACTTTAAGCGTTCAAAATAGAGATTACTTTGTTGTTGATAAAAAAACTAAAAAGTAGTTTCATATTTTGAATCGAACAAGCTTGCTTGAGTATTTACGAAAACGTTTAGACGTATATCAGTGAATTCTAAGAAAGTTATTTAAAACTTTAACTTCTAACAATAAGGTTCATATTGTCGAATTTAGCCTAGGTTGCGTAAAAACGCACAGGAATGACACGCGTACTTCGGTTACATAACACTTCTACTTTTTTGTTTTCCATGAATCTATCGGACTTATTTATATAATTATCGGGGATATTTATCAGCTGGAGTGACACACAGCGACCATAACAGTTGAAAGGTAGTCAAAACATCGGATAATATTGTTATAAATATAATATTTATGAATCGCGATTGAATTTGTTAAAAAGTAATTTTAATACAATTACAGTAACATTTTTAACCAAGTGATACCCAACCCGGCAACTGATGACCCGAGACAGCCGTGCGGTTTTGGTCGGTTTGAGTACGACATAACCACCGCCGCTGGCTTCGTAGGGGGAGTATCCGTGGGGATTACCACATGTAAAAAAGGCAGTGGTCGAACTAAACACTATAATTCAAATCTTAATTAAATACATATAACTAATCGTCTTTACTGCCTGAAGTTTTAGAGTCTCCCTCACTATCACTCGACCATTCCCCTTCACTATATTCTCTATCTGTCTTCTTCTTCACTCTTACCAACTCTTCGTCTGACGACTCATGTCTTGGGTAACTGTGTGGTGTGTCTTCCACGTCTTGTAACCCCAATTCTTTTGTAGGAGAAGATGTTCTCAGTTCCTTCAGAGTGCTGGTAAGATCGATGTTCACAGGTAAAGGGGGATCTTCTTCTTCAGTTTCATTCTCCCGCCTTCTCTTTCTCTTGTTCTTGACGCTGTGTTTTCTGTCCTTCTTTCGTTTTTTCTTTTTTGAGCTAGAACAATTTGGGAGGAGTTATATCAATTTTTTTTGGTAAAAAAGTTTGTGAGGTAATATTATTGATTATTATTTTAAGAATTATTCAATGTAATGAATATTTTGAAGCAATTAATATCCTGTTTCAAATCAAATTTAGATCGGAAAAAGTGAATGCTTCTACGAGATTCGAACCCGCGACCCATCCCTTACAGGAGTAATGCTCTAACTGCTGAACCACAAAGCCATGTCTGAAGTATTCCGAATTCTCCTATTCAACCGTCTTTGGGGCGATGGCACTTCAGATGTAGCTTCGTGGTTCAGCTGTTAGAGCATTACGGGCATTCCTCCTGTAAGTAAATGATTACGGATTCGAATCCCGTCGAAGCATTACATTTTTCTGATCTAGATTTGATTAGAGTTCTTCAATATTTGCTTACGTAATAATATAAACCAACTTCATAAAACAAATATAGGCATAGGCTAATGTTTGACCGCAATTTCACTTGATGGTAAGTGACGGTGTGGTCTACGATAGATCATGATTCTCTAGAAGGAACCTATTCTCACAATACTTGAAAGTTTTGATTTTTTATTTTTTTATACTACGTAGGTGACAGACAAGCACACGGCCCACCTGATGGAAAGCGGCCACCGTGGCCTATGAACGTGTGCAACACTAAGGGTGTCACACACGCGCTGCCCACCCTGAAGGGAAAGGGGGAGAGCTGAGAAGGGGTGGAGAGGCTAGGAAGGGGAGAGGAAGGAGGGGTACAGTGAGCTCTGGCTACCCTACTTACCGGCGGGAACACAACACGATGGTTATTATGATCGCGGTCTTCTGTAGGGCGGAGGTACTTCCCCAGTTCATTTCGGATCGGGAGATACCGTCGTGTCCTACCTCCGTCAAAGTTTTAGTAGTGGCATCATTAATGGCAATTGTAAAACCGTGCTATGTCTAGGGAACTATTGAATACTTGTGGAATTTAGGCAGATTAAGATGCAACTAGGATGCTTACCCATCGAAATCTGAATCCTCGTTGTCATCGCTCGATCTGTAAAATAACATAAATATAATTTATGAACAAACATACTTAATTGTAAACATTGTATTATATACAGATAATGCCATTGGCAATATTTCAAACTATCCAACATTCTTTCTAACATTCTATTGCATTGTTGGAAGATTCGAAGCAATCTGACATCACAGAACAGAAAAAACTAGTACAAATGTGACATGACAGATTCAATAGCGGAACCAATGTCGCTAAACTCACACATACAACCGTTAATGATACGTTGCTTTACTAGTAAACAATTTGTTTTTTTTTGTCGTATTAATATACTACCTTTAATTTCAAATTAGCTTAAATAATGCGTACTACAAAACGAAAACATACCTTAACTGTTTAAAATAGAGATTACTTTGCTATAGATAAAATGCATTTAAGAAGTTTCATACTTAGAATTGAACAAGCTTGAGTATTTACAAAAAAAGTTTACAGTTTAAAAAGTCACACTGACATACATCTGTACTTTTTTTCTAATTAATAATTTAAGTTCTTAACAGGGCCTGTATGACGCTCCTGATATTGCAAGTGTCGATAGGCCACGGTAACCACTTCCCATAAGGTGGTGTGTGCTTGTCAGCCACCTAAGTTGTATAAAAATAATGAACCAACTTACTTGTACTTTCTACGTTTACTCTTCCTATGTGATCTATCAGTCCCGTCTCCGTAATCTGAGAATAAAAGCAAGCATGTTATTAAAAATGTAATTACTAAAATAATAGTATTATATCACATACAGGGTGTAAAAGGAATACAAGGGACCTACTACTGAGCATTTAACAAAATTTGGCTACTTATTTTATCGCAATACTTTTTTTATAGGTTGTTGAGGAGTACCTTGATTTCAAAACCTTTCTATTCACGCAATAATTCAAGAGTTTATAAATCTTGTGTTTTTTTTTTATATTTCGGACATGTCAATTTGATTTTTAACTTTAGGTGTTTGTAATGGTAACCCTCTCTCATTGCCTTGAGCTTACTATCAGGCGGGGTGACGTCAAATTTTGACGTCACCCCGCCTGACACCTAAAGTTAAAAAAAAGTAGGCCAATTTAGTTAAACTGATAGTTTACCGAGAGCGTTCCCCTAACACCCCGTATGCATAAGAATATGGCTATTTAAATAAGTTAATCAGTATCGAACCTCGTCTATCGCGGTGACGTCTTTTCTCGCGTCTGCGTCTCTTCTCCTCTTCCTCAGCTTTTTTCTTACGCAGCGACTCAAGTGTATCCACCTAAAATATTGAAATTGCAATATAAACGAACTAGCCTAAGCCCGCGGCTCCACTCGCGTAGCTATCGGTTATCGCGACCTAAGCGCCATCTGTGCAACGTCTGCGTCACCCCGTTTGCATCATTTTTCATTCCTGCTCCGCACCATGATGTTATCTTATATATAAAATTCTCGTGTTCGAAACGGCTTGACCGATTCTCATGAAATTTTGTAATAATATTGAATAGATCTGAGAATCGGCCAACATCTATTTTTCATACCCCTTAGTGATAAGGGGTTGTCCACCCTTAAAATTTATAAGGCAAAACAACTAGTATACATATAAACCTACCTCTTCAATCACAATCTATACTTAAAGCACACATAGGGACAGAGAAAGCGACTTAGTTTTATACTATGTAGTGATTCAAGGCGGTATTTACCATAGCACTAGCGAGCGAAGAGGTGGGCAGTTGCGCAGCGGAAGGGTCAACGCCGACTTTCTTGAGGAACTCAGCGGCGCGGCGACGACGCTCTTGCTGTTTAGCACGCTCAGCTTCCGTCTCTTCGACTGTTCATTAAATAGAGCATATTTTGTTTAACAACAACAGCCTCCGTGGCGTGGTGGTAGTGCACGCGACTGCTGCGCACGGGGCGCGGGTTCGAACACCGCTCAGTGCAAAAAGTTGTATGCATGAATATAGCTGTTTGCACTGGTCTGGTCGTGCCACGCACGTTAAGCCGTCGGTCCCGGTTGCCATACAAACATCTATGGCAGTCGTTACGGGTAGTTGGAGCCCTCAAAAGTCCAACCAGACTAACTTGGAACTTCGATATCGCCATTGGTCATTGGACCAATGGCGATATCGGCACGGTGATATGGCAGTCGCTTCACGGAAAATATCGAAGTTCAGTCGTATCACAGTTAGACTGGAAAGCCGACCCCAACTGAGTTGGGAAAAGGTTCATAGAATGATGATTTTGTTTAACTGATCCTATATTAAAGGAGAATGAGGTACGCGTCATTCATTCCCATTAAAATAATATTAAAATTCTCCGAGCGGGGAACAGGTGGGAACGTTTACCTCCCAAAAACCGTCCACATTCACCTTTACATCTGTTCACGGACCTTCAAGGCTCTAATGTTGAGGCTCCATAAAGGAAGAGAAGTAAAAAACTAAAGGAACCAAGCTAATACAATAATCGCTATATTATAAATTTAACTCAAGAATTGAAATCGGAATATGTATCGGCTCTATAGCTTGCTAATGAACGCCTTATGAACGATAAGCCCAAGCATGAACAGTATCGAAAATTAGCAAATTAATACCCTATACTCGATAGGTAGCGGCAACCCTAAACTGTATACCCCGATTTTTTAATCATTCTTTTTTACTTATATTCCTTTGAAATCAATTTTAAAGACGTATTCACTTCAAAAATTCCGATTTCAACAGGACTTTCCGATTTAAATTCATTGGAATAGTTAAAAAATTAGTTGCAACATTTCTCAAAGTTCGATAATTTAATTGCTTTTAAAACTCACCTTTAGTATCCGATTGGTCACCAGTCAAGTCAATCAAATCATCTGAATTATCCTCCAACGAAATAACTTCGTTCTCCAACTCCTCCTTGGTGTATTTACTTCTTCTGCTATCTCTTTCCGCGTCCCTTTCCCTCTTCTTTTCTCTCTCCAAACTCCTACGCTCATTCCGCCTTATCTCCCTACTATGTGACTTCGATCTGTACTCTTTTCTCTTGTGCTCTCTATGTTTCTTCTTCTCCCTTTTATGAGGACTTTCTCTATCTCTCTTTTCAACTACAGTCTCTTTCGTTTCCTGCGTAATCTCTTTGTTTTCTCCAATATCTTGTTTGGAAAGTTTTTCTGAAATTTTGGAAGGTTTTTCTGAAATAATGGAAGTTTTTTCTTCTATTTTCGGTGTTTTGGGGATATCATTTTTAATCTCTGGTATTACAGGTATTGTTTTTATTGGAGGTTTTATTATTATCGGTTTAGCCAGTTCTATATTTCGGACTGTAGGTATTTCATTATTCAGTTGATTTTCTATTTTGTACACTATCACCGGCGGCATAAGGTTCATTGGCACTGTTTGTACCTCTTTAAGAGAGTCTTTATCTTCTTCTTGTTTTTCAGTTTGCTTGTCGTTTTGTTTTTCTGAGTCTTCCTCGGAACTTGATTCGTAGGGTAAAGCTGGTTTCGGCAGAATAGGATCAGGTTCTTTTAGTTTCTTGATTGAGAATGATACAGGTGCTGTGGTGAAAAAAACATTACCATTATTCTTTATACATTTTGGCAAAAGCAAATAATATGGAAGTGCTGCCACAATGCTTCATTACAATGAACTTGGCCCTTCATAGTATTTTGCCACGAACATGTTACAAATTTCATTTGTAAATTCAAAACAATAATTTTGTTTTTGCCAGTGCGACGATTGGTCGACTTTTTCTTGTTAGAGCCACGAAATATATCATGTTATTCCTTATTTCAGAAAAGAGTATATTTCCCGGCAAGGGTTCATTCCTTAGACTATATACAACCTCTATAAACGCAGTAATAGCTAATACAACGCGGCGTAAAAATAAGTTATTATATGTACAAGTTGATGTACACATACATGCCATGACCAACACACAATAACAGTTTATAAAACAAAATTGATAATAGCTTACACATAACGCGTATCTCTAGCCATTTGTTAGCAATACTGTGTCTATATAGTTGAATATAGTCAACTGTTCTTTCAGATATTCTTTTTTTATTTTTTTATAGTTTTACAGGGCATATAGTTTTATAGTTTTGATAGACGGTGACGTGATAAACAACGGATGAGGATTTGGCGTACAGTTTTGGAAGGCCAGTCGACAGTTGCTAAGTCAATAAACTTATCGGTCCCCAGGCTCCCAAGTTTTAACTTTATAAAATTGCTTTGAACACGACGACAAATTATTTACTCATAACAAACACAGTTTATGTCACCTACCGGTAGATTTTCTTTTCTTCTCTTTTCCATTAACACCCGCACCTCTCTTCTGCTGCATAAGCTTCTTATAATAAGCATGGTACACATTATCAGGTTCCAAAAATGTAAACCGAGGATCGTTTTTGGCGCGAACGATATCCGCAAACTCGTCGCCATTTCGTGCGACGTATGACGCCATTTTGTCAACGACTATTTGAACGTCTTCAGGTGGAGTAGCGACGGCAGCTTCCTTGCTGTCAGTGGAGGAAGTGTCGTCGAAATCTATCAAAGGAAATGAAATATAATTATTATAATGTCCTTCTAAAATATATAAAACGGTACATCTAATACAGAAAACTATGATTTAAATAAGTAGATTTCTCGTTAAATCAACTCTATTGCACTGCTGCAATGCTGTAAAAAAAATGACGGCAACAATACAGGCCTCATAATGCAAATCCAAAGTTCTGTTTCAAGGTCACATGCAACATGACCTTATAAAAAAAGTTGATTTCCGTCATAGATCATGACACCAAACATCAGTATCAGGTTATGTAAGTGATGGTATGGGATGGGCAGCACAAATGCCCTTGGTGTTGCAAACGTCCACAAACCACTGTGACCACTCTCCATCAGGTGGGCCATGTGCTTCCCTGCCACCTAAGTGGTATAAAAAATGAAGAAAAAATCTGTAATATTACAGAAAAAATTAGAATCTTTGTGTGGGTTACAAAGATTCAAATTTTTAAAATATATAAATATATTATTGCACATATTTTTATTATTTAAATCGCCGCAGTGTCAAGTAATGCATAGACAGCAAATTGAAAACGATAGAATGTCAGTTTGTGTAGAGGTCCTTAACAAGACAAAAAAATGAGCATACCAGATGAATCTGAATCCGAGTCAGTGTTATAATTCTTCATGAGACTGAGCCCAGTTGATTTGAGGGGGGCAGGGTTCTGTGCCTTCTGCTTCTCTTGTTCTTGAGCCAAATACTGGTGATAGTAAGCGGCATACTGTTGGGTGTAGTTTTGATTGGACGCTTGAACTGGTTGGGCTGTGGGGTCCACTGCAAGCACAGAAACATAATATTATGCTGTTTTCATAACACAAGAAACATGACCGGAAACGGTCAAACATGTTGTATCAAAAATGATATAATTTGTCATCTGCAGTAACTCTGTATTATTGTACCTACACATGTTTTGTCAAATAAATTATCTTATCTTATCTATCTTATCTTCATAAATGTGAGCAGAGTATAAAACAAAAATCTAACCGTGGTTTCCATCAGCACCCCGCGTGTACATGACCGGGGCCCTGTATATCTGTGCCGTCTGCCTTGGGGGTTCAGTTCCTGGGGGCGGAACGTCTCCATGCGTCTCGCCCTCCCCCTCGCCGTCCCCTTCGCCCCTCATCTTACTGATTAACATCGTGTAGTCACAGTCCGCTGATGGCTTGTAGTGAATGCTTGGAATTGCTGGAGCCTGGGGAATTACAATTTTGTAAGTATAGTCGTAGGTAGGCGTTACTTGGCGGAAATCCATTACAAAAAAATATATATTGGGGGAGAGAGGGCACCCTTTGGTTTGACATTGGCAACTGTGGGTGAGTGGTGGGTTCAAACCCCATCCCCCGAGATATACCTACGAACAAAGTATATATTTTGTCATAGGTATTATTAACTTTTTCATATAAATTAAAATCGGCAGTCAACATCTACAATGTCGCCTTAAGACTGTGTATAAGAATTACAGCTATACAGCTCATGAATCTGGGTCTGGTTCAGTTGGCTGTAGGTGTTGCTGCCCAAAGTAATAAATGGGATTGGTTGGCAAGCAACTTGAACCCGTACCAATGACTTACAATTCCAATTTTATGTACTGTAGTTTGCTCACATGGTGAATTCGACGTGGTGTGGGGTGAAGCGAAAGAAAGAGCATGAGTCAAGAGCGAACGAGATAGGACTGTGGCGAACTGACCACATCTGATGGTCAATACTCTCCTATACTATACATCCGTAAGACTATACTTGTAACATAGTGTACCTATGTTTTCGTGAGTAATCATATATAGTATTCCATTATTTCCATATACCGATTATTCTCAAAAATTTATTTAGATGTGCATCCGTAACTCATGAATTGATTATTAAAACACTTACGGATTCAATAATGGTTGATGCTAAGCTTGGATGTAAGTATTCTTCTGGTTCATGTGGTTTCTCTTGCTCTGTAACATAAGCACATAACATGCAAGTTTAATCACTGAAATTGCTACATATTTATCAATAGTATATTTTCATACATTAGTTATTTAAACAGTAATTGAATGAGTTCATGGATCACAACAGAGCTTCTGCACACTAGTGACTTTTTGTCACTGTAACTTTGCAAATTGGAATAAAACGGTTTTATTGATGCTTGACAGTGACAAAAAGTCACTAGTGCATGTAAGTCCTTAACCATTGAACTGTTTTAAAACTTTACATATCAGTTTTTTGATTAGATAAGCCCATGAACAAAGGGATCGCTGTTTTTAGATCACCAAATAGTTTCTTACCTTCAATCACCTCAACTTTTTTCTCAGGCCACTTTCCACTCTTCACCAATGCAGTTAGCGCATTATAATAAGGGTGTAGATTTGAGTCTTTAGCCAGGAACTGAAATTGTGGGTTATCTCGCTGCTTTGCTTTTATGAGGATCTCCATCTGAGCACCCTGAGTGGCTATGAATGTGGCAGTTTTTTCTATAATTGCATTGAGTTTTATGCTTTCAGGCTGTAAAGAAATAAAAAACAAGGTTTAACAACATGGGTCTAAAACCAAAGGAGAGGGAAATGCAAGTACATTATTTTGGGGATAAAAATGGCTAGCATAATGATAGTCTATGGAATCTATTAGATATAGAGTATATTAAATTTTCATCATGAACTTGTTAGTTTTCAAACAAGTATGGACTTTTGCTGTTTTTTTCACGGGACATCCCCTAGGTGCAACGAGAACCGGCTGTAATAGAGTGCATGAAGTGCCACATCTGCATACTTGTCTTAAGGAGCATTGCTGTCGAGGGAGGGCATAAAGAGATAGTTTAATAACTTACAAACTCAATATCAATGGGTAGCAGTGCCTTGAATGCTGGTGGTGGTATAAATGGTTCATCTACTTCAACTGGTTGTGAAACCGGTGATGGCTCAGCTGGTGCATCATAGTTGAATCCCACTTGTCCATAGCCCGCTGCATGAAGACGTTTCAGCTCTTCCTCTAAAGAAAAAAAAACAGTTATAATCTAGTTCTTTTTTATGTCATAACAAATAGCAAAATTTCTACATGGCACTGACCGTGATAGAGAACTTCACATACACAGGTTATGTCAGACTCGAACCGACTAAAACAAATGCGGTCTTTGGGTCTGTATCACACTATGGAGGTAAAGCAATATTGCAATAATATTAATTTTAAGAGATGGTGGTAGGGCTCCGGTAGAGGAATAGGAGATTTTATAAAATTGAAAGAAGGATTAGTGGACAACGGCCACATTTCTCCTATCAACTCTAAATTCAATGTTATCGCAATGGTTTTAAGGTTTGTTTATATAAAAAAAAACAAGTAGTAACCTTTATACATTTCTTCTTCGTCCTCATCTGTATGCAACGCACGGTATCTCTCCTCATCGCATAGCTGTTCAACATCCTGCTGGTCTTTACTAAGTTCCACACGCCAATCGTATCCTCCGGGTGGAGCCTCAAGCCTTGACAGGTCGTGGAGAGCACCCCTTGCATCATACCTAGCCAAATATTACCCTGAATTAACTTGTGACTAAACATGGGAAACAAGCTAGCGTTTTTGCACACCAATAGTCAGGCAACAATTTTACAGTTACCATAATGATTGAATGGCATATTTCATATTTCTTATACTTGTAAAATGGGAAAGGGATTTATTACCAAAAAAATTGACAGAATAATAAATAAATAAACAGTATTGTAATGATACTGTAGACTAAATGAGCTGCCATTTACCTAAAAATAACTCCTAACTCCATTTTCCTTATTTGTGGAACATAGAATATATTTTTATAAACCTTACTGTCTGTTTGTTGTCATTAATCTAAGTAAATATGCCACAAATCAATTTTACAATTGTCCTTTCAGTGTGATATTAGTATAAGCCAATAATTATTCCTATAAAAACATTGATAATTTTGAAGATGCATGTCATACTTTCATTTTTAATTCTAACTTAAATTATAAAGATTAATATAAAATACTTGTAAAAAAGAGAAGAATTAGTACTCAGTGTTGTTGGTGCACACTCAGATACAACATCATCTCTGCTCTATCTTTTAAAATTACAAATGCCTGGTTCTTATAGAGATTGACATAAGTAAGTATACATACTCAATTGAACCATTGCAGGTTATACATACCACCGGCGGTTGTCACCATAACATTACACGACGCCGAGAGAACTCGCAGCACCCGAAGCTCGTACTGACCGGTCACCTTACTTCTTAAAACATTCTCTGCGAAATACTTAAAGGTCTTCCGAAAATTTAGTTTTTCAGTTATTACAACTATCTTTTGTAGATTTATAGCGCCACAGTTAGCAGTCTGATAGTAAAAAACTGATCGAACCTGTCGATTTTCAATGTTTCATCCCCCATCCACGGTATGAGGTGTTTGCCTTGATCAATATGAAGGGCTTTATCATCGTCTCTGAACAATTTGCACGAGTAGCCGAACACGAAAAGATCTTCTTTCTTCTCCTTGTATTCACTCTTTCTTAATATACCGGACTCACTTTGACCTCCAGTCCACTTTAGAGACATTTTAGACTAAAAACTGAACTTATAAAATCATGAAGCTAAAATAAATCGCCAAATCTCACAAATTCACCATGATGGCATGACATGAGTTAGGAGTCGTTCGGAAATAATGAAATTGACAGCTTGCAGACAAGTTTCGTTAAAAAACTGAAAATAAAACAATATCATGTATAGTATAATATGTTTTGTATATTACTTACTTCTTCTTCTTTCGTGTCAACAACCCACCAATGTTTTGGCTCCATTCAGGTCGTCTTTAGTGCAAGTATAAGGGGCACGAAACTAAGTGCGTCATGGACTGCACGAGGCAACGCAGTCACATGCGGCTAGTTCCGGGTCTCGCATTTCCCAACTGCGCAGATTTTGCCTCGACCGACCGTTTAGTGTGCGAAGACGGTTGAGAGACCGCCATACTGGCCATGGGAGGTTGTGCCCGGGAGCTAGTTTCTCCTGGGGAGGTAGGAAGTCAGAGGGTGATGGCAGTTCCTCTTTCCACTCATAGCAACAGGGAGTTCGAGTGTGACATTCGTGTTTTTAATGAAGCTTTTACGACTCTTCAAACGGGCTCTAGGTGGTTGATGTCCGTATAGGCAGTGTCGGGGGTTACTTACTCTCTGATCACTACTTTCTATTTGACTAAAACAGAAATGTTATGCTGAAAAATTACATTGATCGTTTCTATAAATCAGTTTTTTGGGTGGAAATCGAATATGAAGAACAAAATTCAGATTAAGAGTAATTGGATTGGCGGTCCTTATCTTGTAGATTGTCTATAATGGTTTTATTTTAACCATTTAGTGGGATGCAGTCAATAGTCTGGATTCTGTTTTTGTATTGCCTTTTATGGCTTTTGTGGTAGTGACTGCGACCGACCAATCTCATAAGTCAAGATGGGCATTTGAGGAACCGGTGGCGGCTTCGGAGTGCAGATATCGTTGGCTTGATCTCAAAAATGTTAGAACCCCATAAATAAAGATTTAGATTCAATTTGAAGGGTCACTACTGTTTTGGTTTTCCAATAAGTTCAAATGAGTTAGAATAACAAGAAAAAATTATTTTACGAATATTTGCAATAAACCACAAAGAACGCCATTTTTCCTAAAAAAAACTAAACAATGGCAACTGGACAGGCGACGGGCGATACAACTCGATGCAATACTTCCAAATTAAAGACGTCAGAGGTAACGCAATAAAACCTATGCGATGAGTACATTACATTTGGTCGAACTATATACGTTTCAAAAGGCATATGGCGGACGTTTTATATATTTTTGCATCGAAAACTGATAAAATCTTTTAGTTATGAGTATCTTGTGACCGCTAGAGCGTATTTGTTAAAAATTAGATGATAAACGTTAGTTTTAATGTGTATATAAGTCTATTATACCTAGAGTCTTATAAATATTGATAGTATTTTCGTGCGTGGACGTTTTGATCCGTATTGTTGAAAAACGAAAAGTCTGTGATATAAACAATATACATAGGTGATAGATTAATTTCCTGAACAATTTTGTATATATTGTAAAGTTGTTATAGAATTTTAGCGAAGGTAATATATCGCGAGAAGACTGAGTAACTGAGTGGAGGAATTGCGAGCTATGTCAGCTGTGAACCTATTGTCTTCTTTGAGGGAGAAACCAACCGATGAGAACCCGAATGATGGCTCGAACCCTGAAGGTAAGTGCTTAACTTTATTACTTCTAAGAAGTTTATCTTTGTACCTTCAATTACCCGATTACGTTGCGTCGATAAGCCGTTTCTCTAGTTTTCAAAACATTGACCCTAATTTCTTGTGATTTCTAGTTGCCTTAAGGTTTTTATTACAGTATACTGTACTTGAATTACTAGTATAACTAACTAACCATCATTGCAAGATTTCATTAAGTCTTGTTTACTGCAAGCTTTTGTTTATTTCCATTTAGATTGTAGAACAATATCTTCTTAGTAAGATATTGTTATTGTCTACTAAGCCATCCTTTACAATGCAATAGGATGGCTGGCTTACAGCTAGAAAGCGGCACTTACAACAAAAGTAGTATGACATGACATTTCAAAATTAACCATGATAATCACTTTAGAACAGTGGCCAAAATTCTGCTAATTTTTGTGATGGTTAAAATTCAGTAATGATTCCACTATAAACTCCCAAATGTTTGAAATGGTGTTTTTATAATATCATTTGAAGAAAGAACATTGAGATTGTGATTTTTTATGAACTGGTGATTGGAATATCTGGTGTATTTTAAAAATCTATGTATTTTCTGACCAACTGATGCAAGTGATCATCATGCAGCCCTAACCACAAAGTCTAGGATCTTGAAGCTTTGTATAAAAGGTCTTTATGAAATGTAAGTGAGCACTAAGAAGGGGTTGTAGGAAATTCCACCTCTAAGGGGAGAAAGGGAGGTTAACAGTTTGTATGAAAGTTCACCATTTTTGAAGAGAGAAACTGGAAAATTAGTCCAAACGTTTTCTTTCATAACTGAAATAGCTCCGCGCTCAGAGCAGATCCCTCATCATCTTTTTTCAGATTTTTATTTGAAGGCAAACAAAATCAATAATTCCCATGGTCTTTTCTTACTGACTGGCGTTGTCAGTGGGAATACCGAGAAACCTTTTTTTGCCTGACAGTATAGAGCCGCTCTTAACCTTCTTCCTTTCCCCTCTCTTCTCTTGTGGACGGCATAATGAATGTGAAGCCCCTGGAGTTGCAAACATCCATAGGTCACGGTAACCACTTTCCATGAAGTGGGTTGCGTGCTTGTATCCAAAAAAAATAGACTACTACTACTAGTACTAATGATATAAAACAAAGTAAAAATAGATAGATAACTCTTTATTGTACCTACACCAAAAAAGAAATCACCATCATAAAGTAACCATAAGTACATTACTATTTAACTTATCGTTAGATTTCTACAAAGGTAACGGTTAAATTTAATTGTTAACGACTTTGAGATGTCCTAAAAAAAGCATCAAGTGCTTACAACAATCACTTTATACCTTTTTTATGTTATAGAACCTTCACGGGCAGGGGCACGACTGTTTACCAAATTTCCATGCAATTTAATGAATGACATAAGAATGCATAAAAGACAACACATTTTTTTTTATATAATATGAATAGAATAAAATTAATATTACCAACAATGCAAACTGCATTTGCGGTTCTACTTTTTCATGTGTTCACTAATCGTCTTACTCTTTTTTTTCGTTCTACCAAAGGAGTGACTGCCGTCTGATCTCCAACCCCGAGACTACACCCACTGTGGTTGTAATCTTTTGAGTTGTCCACATATTTTGTACTGGTGCACAAATTTTTCTTGATTTTTCTTTTCAAATAAAGAATGTTGAAGTAAAACAAGTATGTTTATCATGTTAGTTAATTGGCTAAAAGTTATAATAAATCGATAACATTAGTAAAAATTGACATCAATGGAAACAAATGTAAATAAATAAAAAACTATGAAGCATAATAGTGATTACTTAGCTAGCATCTCAATAGATGCGTATCTCGATAGATGCGTGCGATACATCTCAATAGACGCATCTATTGAGATACGTGAAATACGAACGTACATAGGACAATAAAGGAATATAAAAAACCATGCAGATCTGTAAACCTTGCAATACAAAGCATCGCGCGTTCGGATCGACTGTACAGTTGAAAGACTTTTTACTCTTTCATTCTTGCACAAAAACGTCGAACGCAGAGTATACCTATCTATAGTTTCCGGCATATATCGTTAGCTCAAATTTCGAGAAAGAAAAAAAGGGTCTGGCACGCGTGTATATCCTTGATGTAATCTATGATTGGTTGAGATTCACCTATCATACCGATTACCAATCACCACAGTCCCGCCGTAGCACCTAGTGCTATACTCAAAAGACACTCAAAAATGTACTTAACGGTATAAACATACATGTTCTGTGGCCAAGATATATTCCCGTAAATATACCGAATGAACATGAATTATATTGCTAAGGGTTTATAAATCTGATTGTCCATTCTCTCGCATACAATGGCACCCCTTATATTGAAAAGTTTCAATGTCCATTAGGGTCTAAATTTCTATGACCTTCCATAGTGCATTTATGCTATTGTGTAACGTATACAGTGGTGTCTGTACAGGCAGTACTGTACATTTAAAAAAAACTTGGAGTACTTATACGAACATATAATTGATAGCGATCAGGCGCGGAACCAGATTGTGGGCATAGGTAATCAAAAATCGGTCAAGTGCGAGTCGTAGTACTAATACAAATAATATTGTGCCCAAAAAAACAAAAATAGATCATCAGTATAGAAGACAAACGTGCTATTTTGTAGCAATAAGTCATAAAAAGTGACGTCACAGGTCTATTAAGGTTGTGGGCATGCATAGTGCCTCATACTGATCCCGAAAATTTATTTTATGGAATCCGTTCAGTAGTATTTATGTCCATCGCGAACTAACAGACTCCTGTCTAAAAAGTCCTGAACGGAATTGACGCGATTTTTTTATTTGTAAGGTCTTGGTCAGACTTACAATTAAACGTCTGTGTGATTGCAACTGGTTTACTAGAATCGCAGACATGATCAGAAGTCACATAACCTACCCCACATCCACGCAGCAATGGGCTATACATATTATAAATTAAATATTCCTCACGGCTCCACCCGCTGATATAGACGTCTCGATACACACAGGAACCTATATATATTATAGTAGTATATTATTATTATGCGCCAGTATAATATGGGTTATTTTGTACCTACCTAATTTTGTGTGAAATCCAAGAAACATTTTTGATAAAAAGTTACTCTATCTGGAGGTAGTTTTGTAAAATTAAGTAAGGAATGTACTACATTATTTACTTTATAGATGTTAACTGATTTTTAGCGTTCCAAGCATATGACCAATATTCACATATGCACACTTTTCCAATAATAAATACCTAGTAGAATAAAAGAAACATACTTGGGCCCTACCCATGTGCCTGGCAAATTACAGAAATCATCGTAATAATTCGACTAGTACAGAATGTAAAGGCTTGTAAAAGTCTGTTAGGTACGTAAATAATTGGGTGTGCGTGATTAAATCTAATATCGATACCGAGTGCTGTGTTGTATTTGCTTTAAACAAAAAAAAGTAAAGGAAATGTTTACATAGTTAACTCTTTTGCAGTAGCAATTTCTAGTCGATCTATCAAAACGCTTTCATTGAGATTTTTCTATTCATCATCATCATTTGAGCCATAGGACATCCACCGCTAAACATAGGCCTCCCCCATCGACCTCTAATCCGACCGATTGGAAGCAGTTTGCATCCTGTTAGTACCCGCGACTTTGACTATGTCGTCCGTCCATCTCGCAGGGGGCCGACCCACGTGTCGTCTACCGGAACGCGGTCTCCATTCGAGAACCTTTTTTGACCGAATACAAAATACCTAACATTATTCAGTGCGAAAAATAGGCACATTAAGATAAATCTTTATGGAGATAAAAAAGTTTTTATACTAAATCCGTAACGAAGGGATTGTGTAATACGATCCCTACTCTGCCCTATACATATTTAACATGCAGGGGTAAAAATTCGCGAGGGATATCAAGGTCAGCCGTGAACTGTTGTACACGTAAAATCTACAAATTAATCATTTTAATATTTTGTATTATAAATTATCATCATCATTTTTCCGTTAGTCCCGGTCGCATCCAAGCTCCGGCTTGGTTTTTTCGGCTATATTGGAAGCAACTGATGAGATTGTAATGTGTTTTGTGCATCAAATAAATAAATAAAAAAAAAAAAAAAACTGTCGTATGACGGGTTGTCGTTAGTGATCAATCACTCAAATAATGGTTCTGGGCCTTTAGAAAAAGTAATATTCTATTGAAGAATCGCGTCGAATTGAACCGTATTACTTGACACTTCACAAATTATTTGTTAGCAATGAATTACTTGACACTGCGGTGACTTTAATAATGAAAATGACATAAATGCGAAATATAATATTTGGTTGGGCTCACAAAGATTCACATTATTGTAGTCGTAATACAGATTTATGTCAATTTCATACTTTACTAAGCGATTTCACTGGCGTTTTCACCAATACACTGTCACTTTATCCAGAGCCCTTGATCGCTCATATAGACAGTCCGTCTTGACAGCTTGGACCGACTTTCAACATGCCATTCAAAGTACGGAAGCGTTGGAATAAAATGACATTAAGCGGTCACCCATCCAAATGGCAACCGCCCAGGTAGCGCGATTCACACAATAACGCGGGTGCAGGTCGGTCGCGCGTCCGTATGTCATCCATTGCCATTTACAGAATAAAGTAAAAACTGTATTATATTAAAAAAACGTCGATGGATGGCACACAGACAGGCCCGCGCCCGACTTACACCTGCTCTATGTGTGAATCGTGCTTAAACAGTGGCCATAGTGGCCAGGTGCGCTTCTACATTATGAATGTGCAATCATTTTGAATGACCAAGTTGTGCAATCGGCCATCTCCAATGTGTATGCTGTTATTTTACCATAGTGGTAGGTATGCACGTATTTAATTGTATTTTCATTAGCGTCGGCCGCGGCAGTGCTGGTGAAATATAGATCCTGTTTCTGTAGGTTGAGGAGATTTTTATCCCGAGAATAGTTCTGGGATAAAAATCAAGATGAATCCCAAGAAAGTGAAGGACTGACGCAAGGATCATGAGTCTAATAATTATTAGTCCACATAAAGAGTTTAGTTGGAACCTCGCCGAGACATTAGGATTTCAAACCAAGGGCAAGCGGCAGTCGCTCCAATAAAACCCATATAAGCAATAACCTAAAGCAAGAGACGGAGTTAACAGACCCCGAGCTCTGATAAAAAGCCCGTCAAAATAGGTCCCAGCCGCTCACCTAATATATATATAATGACTGACAGATATACAACCCTAATGAAAAAAAAAAACAAACAAAATAATGAATGACAGAAATAAACGAAGCCGCGGTAGCCTAGTGGTATGGGTAATGGACTGCTGAGACGAGGTCTCGAGTTCGATCCCAGGTTTACCATGGCACACACCAATGACTTTTCGATACTTTTCGAAGTTATGTGTGTATTTATCGCAGGTTTATAAGTGCCTCGGAGAGCACGTTAAGCCGTCGGTCCCGGTTGCCATACAAACATCTATGGCAGTCGTTACGGGTAGTTGGAGCCCTCAAAAGTCCAACCAGCCTAACTTGGAACTTCGATATCGCCATTGGTCATTAGACCATTGGTTGTGGAGGTCAGATGGCAGTCGCTTCACGGAAAATGTCGAAGTTCAGTCGCATCACAGTTAGACTGGAAAGCCGACCCCAACTGAGTTGGGAAAAAGGTTCAGGGAATGATGATGACAGATATACAAATACAATTTAAAATATTCTTTTTCTGTTAATATATTGCCACGATCCCGAGACAAATCTGCAATGTAACTCGTGACAATAAACCATTTCTGTGACATCTGACCGTGTTACCGCATTGCAGTCGCTTTGCAGGATATTCTGACGCTTGCCTTGCACCGATATGTCTCGCTCGCCATACCACAAATGAGGCATACAAAGCTTTTGTTATCTTTATTCATATTGGTACTCTTGTTAGTAGAAATGCTTGTAATTAGTACACACAATGAATAAATAAAGTGCAATTTGAACTTTTTTAACGTTTTGAGCACTACCCACTATATTGGGTAAATTTCTATAACTTTCGCTCCTTATAATTATTTCTATAATATTGAGGGTAGTTCAAACTATAAACGCTTAGCGGCCGCCGGGTGGAACTAGTCTTTGAGACGAGTTCGTGTGCTAGTGTCGTCCCCGGTAATTAGCGAACAGTCGAAATTCACAGTGTCTTTCGCCGTTCTTGTCACTTTGTCGACCAAGTCGTGTTTAGTGCCACCGTCTCTCTGACAATTATTTTTAATTATATTTCAACTAAGTGTTAAGTTCTTTGTGTGTTTTATATATTTACAATCGTTATTCGTTTATTTTATAATTAGGTAGTATTAGTTAGGTTAGTTTAGACGCCATTTTGTTGACGCGTCACTCGTGTAGTTGATAATAATTATGGTCAGTAAGGAGACTGCGCCGCCGATTGGCGTAGTTATTAAGAAGAGTCGTCGTAGGAGACGTAGGGCTGGTAGTCGAGCTGCGAAGAGACGTGCGCGTAAGAACTCTGCAGCAGCTGCTATCGTAGCGGCCGGTCTCTCACCTGAGAAAATTAATTCACCGGCCAAATGCGCGGTGCATGCGTTTCTGCTTAGGTATCAGAGTGCAATGAGGAAGATACCCACTCAGTTGCCGCCGAAAATTCACGCGGGCCCACCTACGAAGAGAGTCAAGCGTGTATCTTGGCGTAAGTGACATTTGCATATATTTTTACTAGCATCAAAATCGGAGGTTATGTTACGTGGCACGCACACAAGGGACGGGAGTAAGGACATAAAAGAATTAGAATGCGATGTAATTGTGCATCTTGCTACTTACCGTAAAATCGAACTGTAATAATAATATAATTTAGTAAGTACTTGGAGGATTGTTAATGTATAATACCTACAACTCAACTAAAATAATAACATAGACGGAGCTCAAAGACCTAACGTAGTAACCATTTCGCTCGCACTCATGCGAAGTGTACGGCGAATACAAAGAGTGCGAGTGAATTGATGCTACTTGCTAGTTCTATACGTTAGGTCTATGTTATCATTTTAGTTCGAGACCAATAAATTCACAACGCGTTTTATTAATATGGTTGTGTAGCTCAGTTCCTAATAAATACAACAAGGGAACCTTTGAGAAACTGTTATCGTTTTGGTGCTTTGCATATTCGTATTAGAAACAATAGGTTACCTAGCATTGCTTTCCTATGTGTGAATGTCTGTGTTATGCACAATTTTTGCAGATTAGCACCGCGTGGTACAGTACACACCTACCATAGACAATATACACTTGTTGTGTACAGAAAAACGCACACATACATTTTACATACACTTATATTGTATGAAGATAAGTTATTATTGTGTTTTGATGATGATTGAGTATTGGGCGTGAAAAAGCATCTGATGAGGCCGTCAAGCTGAGCGCCACCACGCGAGTTGTAGCACTGAACGTGTTTGCAATGGTGACCCTCTTTCATGAGACTGCCTTCAGCTTAACATCAGGCGAGGTGAAGTCAAATTGAAGTGCCATAGATAAAAAAAAAAGTTACTAAGTAAGAAAACTGCTTCATATAACCTCAATGCTGCTGCCAGTTCAATCATCACCGCTTTGTATATTTATGTCACTTGAGTATCTTTATCTACGACATACATCCAGGGCTGAGAAGTCAACGTTATATGATGGAAACACCTTCATCTTAGCCCACAGCCCACATGTCAACTAAACCTTTCGTAAGGTTTGGAATTCTTTACCAACACATGTCACAGTCTTCCTAAAACCCTTTTTACCGTGCGCAAAATCCCCACGGATACAAATCTCACTGCCGTCGGTGAGAGATTCTTTAAGCGAAACATGAAAAACATAACCGTTAAATATCTTTTGGCATATGAAAGGTATCCTACATTCTTCAATACTTTATTTACAGCTTCATAGCATGTAACAGGGTGAAGTAATCTTGAGTCCTATAGATATATGGCATAGAAACAATTTTTTTGCTATTTTATTGATGGACGACTCTAGAGACACGCGTCTTCTTCATCGCCATAATGAGGCTACTGGATATTCAACAGCTGGTTAAAGACTTTATTTGCTTCTATTTTTTTTATTTCTAATTTGCGAAATTACAACCAAAGATACACAGAGTACATCTGTGATTTGTGTAAATAAACAAATAAAAAAGAAAGGCTCGCTGGTGTTCTTGTGTCTTCTCAGACCGAGGCCGGGTTTCGAACCGCTGCTGTTCCATTTGCTAGATAACTTATAATATATTGAAGTTTTGTAAGTACCGTTTAGTGGTCTTCACAGAATAAACGATTTTTGAATTTTGTCAAATAACTCACCCCGTGTCGTACCCGGCGCAAAGGTACCCATGATGCTAGCCGCGTTGCCTCATTGAATCGTAATGGCCATCCTTGTATAATTTTGCGAAATATAGGAAATAAGCTGAGTGCGGCCGCCATGAAGTCGATTCGCTGTGATATAGCGTAGGCATGTTCTGTTTTGTAAGGTATGAATGAATATAGGGCCACCGTTTTCTGTAGACCGACCGTTATTAAAAGCAAAAAACTGGTTTGTGCATAAGTCTTTTACCCATGGTAAGCGTAGTTTAACTAGCTTGTGTTATGAGTTCTAGAATGCGGATAAACATATATAGAGACATTTTTTGTAAATACATACAAGCACCCAGACCAATGCAAATATTCATATTCATGCACACAAATATTTGCACTGAGCGGTAATCGAACCCACGCCTCTTGCGTAGCAGTCGCGTTCACTACCACCATGCCACGATACATACATACTTAAAAAGGAATCGGCTATCCTTATAACATCTGCGGGGCCTATTTTCAGTATACTTTTGGCCTTATCTAGTAGTTTTGGAAGTAACTGAAATATTTGGATGTGAATTGTTAAATAATTTATCAGCAATTGTTATTGTTCCAAAATGTTATCAGTGTATTACATTCGCGTTTCAAGATATACTTTATCGTTTTGTGAGTTTCAACAAATACTGAGATTGTGGAGTGTTATTATTATTGTCAGTGGCGTTGAATGCGAACTTTCGTTTTCACTTGATAGATGCATAAAAGGAATTGTGGAGGTCAGATGGCATTCGCTTCACGGACGATATCCAAGTTCAGCTGCGTCATTGTTAGACTGGTAAACCTTTCTTAAACTTAGTTGAGGTCTCCAACTGCGTTGAGAAAAGACTATGAGGGTGATGAGATGCAGAAAACATCCGCGTGGATGTCGGTTATAGCTCAGTGCAATTTGAACTCGGGGTGAATGCAGCTTTCCAATGGTAAAAGAATTTTTAAATAGGCGCAGTAGTTTTTGAGTTCATTTATTACAAACATAGACACACACAAAAATACAAACCTTTCCTCTTTATAAATTGTAAATTGTAAAGATAAAACGAGATTTCCTGTAGCCTACAAGTTGCCAACAATTTCAATTTAATTGCCAACTTTCTTTCAATGTAATTGATATTTTTCTAATTACGATGGAATTTTGTGAACGGTCCTAAATAAAAACCATACATATACTTATGCATTGTAAATAATAGATGGGTATTGGGTAATATGGGATACAATTCGTCTGAATCTAGTCAATTCTATCTGTTTCTATTAGTATAGCGATGCGACTAATTAAAAGCATACCAAACGCCATTTGTGGCCGATGATAATGTGTCTCGTGGAGTCCCGCGATAACCTTGGGCTCTATTACGATATATTGTAGTTTATGTAGTGGTAAGTTCGTCCATTTTGTACGGAACCCTCAGTGCGCGAATCCAACTCGGACCAGTTTTTTTAGTTCTCGTAAATTACTTGCTTGAATTGCGTCCGTAAGCATTTGCTGTGTGCTTCTTGTGTGGTGTTCTGATGTATGGCCTGCTTTACGAGCATTTATTAGATAATTGCACTAGAAACTGTTATTTATGTGTAGTGAAATCTGTCGCTGTTAGACACTGAATAAATATAGACTGTCGTCTATTTGGGTACTGGGTGGTGCTAAGATCGCTTAAGTACCAGGTGAGTGCAGACACTCTGGCTCTCTCCCAAAGTCTTTCTCTGAATTGTATAATGTGGTAGCTATTGTTCACATTCTTACCCATGTGGTTTAGGACATCGTTAAGATATCTGAAAAAAAATCTGCGTAAAACTTCTTTGCTCTGATCTTTTCTGTATGCGCATTTTCCTTTATTTCTGTCGTAAGAATCTTGTTCAAAGTTTAAGAAAAATTATAGATTAAGTTTTCAAGTTATACCGTGAGCCCGTGACCCGATTAAACAAGACAGGGTGAATCCCTACTTCAAAGTTATGTAAGTTACACTCAACTGTACCGAAATTAAACGTTTCGCATGCTTTACTGGAACTGTACATAGGTACAGTCAATAGGGGACCGAACAAATTTTTTGATATTATTTTAAATTAATCTTCATAGATATTTATTCCCATAAAAAATATAATTTTAAAAAATGCCCTGTTATGTCATCAACCGTTTTCATTTCTTGAACTGTCACTGTTGTGGCAGACAAGCACACGGCCCACCTGATGGGAAGTGGTCACCGTTGCCTATATACGTTTGCAACACCAGAGGCGTCACACGCGTGCTGCCTACCCTGCTTAAATATTGACGAATATTAAAAAAAAACTAATAATAATAAGTACTTACGGCCCCTTTTTTGCAACAGCTTATTCAACGGAAATGTCTGTACATTATTATCATTTCTTTGTTTGATTGTCCCGTGTGCGTCGTTATGCCATTCATCCGATTGCGATGAAAGTTTAGTGCATTGTGTGACACAAAAAAGACTTTATTTGATGCTTAATCTGTACAAAAAAGTCTTTTTTAAGTGTATGTTTGGGGTCTAGATTGTTCTTTATTTGTTATTAAAAAGTATGCCTAGGTTATTCAGGGACAATGTAGCATTCCAATGGTGAAAGAATTTTCAGTACTTTTTGATTTTAATCTTGATATGCAAAAATACAAATCTTTCCTTATTATAGGTATTAGTACACGTTATTATTTCTTCGTGTATTACTAAATGTGAAATATAGATGTAGAAAAATGTGTGGCTGTGACTACTATATTACTTACTGTTTTTGTTCATAAAGATAAAAATAATTCGAATAGTCTTGCGGGGGTTTAATATTTTATCGAAATAGTCGGGTAATAATGTAAATCGATAAAATATTATCTCGATGTTATTGACATACGTATTTATCTTTTGAATATGTTAGGTATTTCCGAGTGCTGAATGAACATTAAATTACAATTTGTTCAATAATTTTATTGGTAAAAAATTTAGTACCTTACTAGATATTTGTAAACTACTCTTATTTGAAATTAGGGCACTCAAAAAGCCTCCGAGCAGCCCTCTCCTGGAGCCTGATTCTACTAGCTGTCAACCATTGTCAAACCGCAGTCACTGCAAAAAATGCCATTACATTTTAAACTTTATTGATATTTCTGTAAAGATCAAAATTAAATGAATAAGAGTTCATTAAATCACTTTAAACCATGTAACTATAAGGTCGTTTAATTTTAGACTTTAAACAATGTAACTATAAGGTCCGAAATTAATTGACCAGTTTTTGTAGTGTGGTTTGATAATATTAGTAGAATCGGAGTCCTGCTACAGACGCTACCATCTCTGTGGCCCATGCTGTATAATTGGAAATATGTTATACTGGTACGCTGGTACGCAGTACGCGGGGGTGCGTTCTGTTTAGTAGTCTCTTATAAAGATTTGATTGTTTTAGGTGACGACGGTATATCGAGCGGAGGAGGAGGCGGAGACCCGGCCGTGCTTGCTGTGGGACCTGCGCGCAAACCGCTAACCTATACGCGCGATGAGCTCATGCGCCTGCGCAACTCACCACTCGTCAAGCGGAATCTTGAGAACGCTTTTGCTGGATGTGAGGCGCTTGCGCTGTAAGTTTTTCTTTATATCAAGGGTTTTCAGTCAATATTATACGGTTAAAACTGCAGAATGTAGCGGGCAACTGTATTATTAATTTTCAAACAAGCGATAATCCTTTGAACCTTATGTGAGTGTACTGGGTTAGTGAGATTTTAGGTAACTAAACAGCTTCTTGGAAAATAGCAGTAAGTGCCTAATCTAGGTTTTGAATCAGTCCTGTAAAATGTAGTATCGAGAGAAGTCAAATGAACGGTATCAGCTGCAGGTCCTATAAATATTTTTCGCCTGACAACTGCTATCTGCCGAAGAGACTGCAACGGAGAAGGTCCTGGTGCAGGCTTTCCTCTCGTCGTTGTAAAGTTTGATTGAGGGTACGGGAACGTTGAAATAGTCTCTGCCTTAAAACCCTTTAGGTTCACAATGATGACTTTCCAAAATTACTAGTTTTAATAAGACTTTATTTCAAAATGGACGCTTCCTTAGTCTGTTTTCCATAACATCTGCTTCTCACAATTTCTGTTTCCCATAAAGTCCGCTTCATCCCATAATATCCGCATTCCGTAATAACGAAATAAAATGCTAAATAACAATGAAATGATTAGCAGAATCCACGGTTAGTGGTCGCAGGATTTATACTTGCATCATCAAAACTTATATGATAAAGTTATTGTGGCCGAACTAAAAATATCCTTTATTTCATGTAAAGGATATGAAACGTACTGTAATGTTGTTCTATATTATCTGACGTTGGCCTACAATATAACGGTGGTAAACAGCTAATGCACTTCGTTAGTATAGGCGTTCATTGTATCTTCTTACCTACATTTAAAATGTATACCACTTAGGGGGGCAGACAAGCACACGGTCCACCTGATGAAAAGTGTTTAGCGTGACCTATAGACGTTTGCAACACCAGGGGCGTCACAGTCGTGCCGCAGACCATATACAGTGGAGGGGGAGAGGTGAAGGTTAAGAGAGTTTATGTGCTGTCAATGCAGAAGACAGAGGTCAAGGTTAAAGGAAATTCAGAGTTGGCCGAAGACTAAGGAAAGTTTCTCGGCCTTCCCACTTGTATGAGAATTCTGTATGTTTTCAATTAAGAGAAAAATGATACAAATAGTTCCTAGCAGAACATGTGTTTATATTGGAAACGGTGGCCATCTGGCCTCCCAAGCACGAGTTGCGGTTGTTGTTCAAGGTGATGTTAGCCTCCATCTTGACTTAACGACTATTTACAAAATGAGACCGACTTAGAACACACTCCAAAACACGGAATCGCAGATGAAATACCACTAAAACGTCACCCATACAAATGGCAACCGCACCGCCCTGACTCACTGCACCAAATGTTCATTAATGTAAAGTACATTATTATTTAGAATTAAAACAATATATTTATTAAACATACAGTCATCGAAAACAGCAATGACTATGTCGCGTCAAATAACCCACGCCGTATCGTTCCCGGCGCGAAGGTACCCATGATGCTGGCCGCGTTGCCTCGTTGAATCGCAATGGCCATCCTTTGCCCCAGGAACGAATAAACCTTTTATTTAGAATAAACCTTTTTATTATCATGTCGATTGTAAGGGTAATTGGGTAATGTATTATTACAGTGTGCTGAAGAGACGATCCGATTCGCCCAACGAAGACGATCGAGGTGCGAGAGGAGATGCAGCTACTGAAAACCATAAGGTAGAAAACATTAAAGATTATAATATCTAGTCCTTTTACAGCCGATAATAACTTGTACATACTCGTTAAATTTTTTTGACGTTTTGTGAGCTCAGTTTGAATGATTTACACTTTTTTTTAATTTTTTGATTTTTAATTGATTATGTATTGAGACCACAGACGTTAATATTACTAGCGTAAATATACCTGTAGATTCCTTCATTACCTCGTTACCGAATTTAAAATTTCAGTGGCAGTGACTTGTGACTTTTAGCGTGGCAACGTTGACATTATCTAATGAATATATATTTTTGTCATAGTTATTAACTTGGTTTATAAAGAGACGTTTTATACTCTGTCACTTTCTAACGCTTAGGTTTTGTGTAATGTATACGTATGTCACTCGCACACTTTATTCCTTTATGGATAACTTTATGATTGCGACGCATGTTTTTTTTGTGCCATACAATCAGTTGGTTAGGAATTTATTTTCGGCATACCCATTTTTTTACAAAGTGCTAGATTGTCACCGATAGGCTCGCCCCCTATTACGTTAGACCGAAATTCATAGTTGGCGATATGTGGGTGTTTAGTACACTTCTACCCCTTCGGAGATTACGGGCGTGAGCATATGTATGTATGTTAAACCCAATACTTTCGTGTACTAGGGCGTGTACGGTCGTGACCGCGAGCGTCGTTCCGCCGATCCCCGCGAGCGTGTGCGCAAGGAGAGCGAACCCAGCGGAGGCGGTATCGTTCTATCCCCGCAGCGGAGGTCGTTCACCTCCGGCTGCGGGGCGCCCGCGGCCGCGCCGCAGCCCGCCCCGCCCCCGCACCTCGCCCGCACCCGCCCGGAGTCGCCGCTGGCACCGCCCGCTGCCGCGCCGGCTACGCAACACCAACCACATCCGCCTAAGCCTGAACAAGGTATGTTCATCAGCACTTATAGCGATTCCCTGCCCCCCTCTGGGACCTTTGATGGGGACACCGTGTTTCCACACCGGAGCTGCCCATCTTGAAACTTGAGCTGGCCATGGGTTAGCTGTGGTGCAAGGGAAGTTGCCTTATGACCAGCCTTACATAGGAAGACTTGAGACGGCGGCGTGCGGTTTTAGTCAGTTTTGAGTTGGATAAAACCATTGACCTCGGAGTACCCGAGGGGACTTTTGATTGGTATGTCAGATTTTCTGGGAACGACTGCCGTTTGACTTAACCTTGAGAGGATAGCCTTCATCGTCGTCTGTTTTCGATTTGGGCCTCTAATATGTTAAAGATGTCAGCAGCCAATACAAATATGGCGTCCTATTGACATCTTTCACTACTGCTGGTAAACCTACTGAACAAAACTAATGCAGGCCTCCGGATTTGGGGGTCATACGGCTGATATCAGGAAATGAATTGATGTCCAAGTTCAGTTGAAAGCCTCGTATGCAACGAGGATCACCACTAAGATGCTGATGACGATATTGACAATGAAATAGAGACAGATTTATACTTGCATTAACAAACTTTTTATGATGAAGTTGTATGGCCGTACTAAAAATATCCTTTATTTCAATTGAAGGATATGAAACGTATTGTAATATAATATTAAATATTATAACTCATAGGCCTAGAATATTGTGGTAGTAACAGGTGATGCACGCCGTGAGTATTGGCGGTCATTGTAAGCTCTTACCTACATTTTAAATATGTACAATACTTTAAAAATATATCTGTATGTGGTAAACTGCACATTTCTAAAACAGCTTTACCGTTTTTAGTGAGATTTTATTACACCCATTCCATAGTCACATCAAATTGTAACACTGGTGTGACTAGGGTTTGTCTTATTTATCCATAGCCACACTAGTGTGGTTAGAACGATAAGTTGTTGGGTTAGAATCACAAGTAGTCAGTTAACCAGATTAAAGCCTCTTTCTTGAACTCAACTCATTGCATTGGTGTGAACTCACTCACTCACTCGTTGTGACTATGAATCGGGTAAAATGTTCAATATCTACACTAATTCAACTACAAATTAATATATCCGCACTAGAGTGGCTACAGATAAATATAGTCACACTAGTGTGACTCCGGATGAATAAAATAAACCATAGTCACACCAGCATTTAATGTGACTATGGATCGGTTGACATTTTTATATGTTTCAATATGCAATCAAATCGCATGTGAATGTCAATCACAATCGAACAAGTAACCATATCTTAATGACGTTAAATTAATTTTAGAATGCGGGTTTAGCCACATTTTCTTTTGTAAATAATGACATAATTATTTAGTTTCCAAGTTTAACCCTATATAAATGTTACAGGAGGTCGTCGCATTGGTTCGGGCCGTATCATGGTCCGCGACACGCCCAACAGCACGTGGGAGGAGGGCGAGTACCGCGGCGCGGAGCCCTACCGACCTCCCCGCGAGAGGGAGCGCGAACACACCGAGCGGCGTCCCAATAACAACGACAGGTATGACGTATACCTAGGTACCTAGTTCTAATTTTATGCATACCTCAGTCATTCCCTGAACCTTTTTCCCAACTCAGTTGGGGTCGGCTTTCCAGTCTAACTGTGATGCGGCTGAACTTCGATATTTTCCGTGAAGCTGACCTCCACAACCAATGGTCTAATGACCAATGGCGATATCGAAGTTCCATGTTAGGCTGGTTGGACTTTTGAGGGCTCCAACTACCCGTAACGACTGCCATAGATGTTTGTTTGGCAACCGGGACCGACGGCTTAACGTGCTCTCCGAGGCACTTATAAACCTGCGATAAATACACACATAACTTCGAAAAGCATTGAAAAGTCATTGGTGTGTGCCATGGTAAACCTGGGATCGAACTCGAGACCTCGTCTCAGCAGTCCATTACCCATACCACTAGGCTACCTATTATACTATTGTGTAAATAATTTTGTGTTAACCTAGCTGACCGTTTTATTTGTTTAGTACGTACTGTGCAAACCCTAGTGGTTTATGAGTGCTGATTTTGACTAAATTGTATATGAATGTTTTTATGTGATAATGAAGAAAAAAAAATCTAAAAAAGAAAGAACTAAATATTACAATTTCTTCTTGCATTCAAATTACGCAGGCAATATGTCACGCCATAGGAAGATAAATTTATCTTCTCGGGAAGGACTAGGCTACCCTAAACCAAGCGATTACATGTACCTACAATTAAGAGATATAGCCACCCTAATTGGGCAGGCATCTCTTCTCAAACGTAGGGGTCAAGTTGGGGTCGACATAAAAGGTCGAACAGGATCGAAGTGTCTGCAATATCTCCAGAGCACCCCAAAACAAGACAAGATAAAATAACTATAGTCTTGCTTCTTCTTGTTGACCCTACCAGTATGATAACCTTCTTTTTTCGTGTGGAAGCCCAAACGAATGGTGGTAGCCACGATTCAGAACTGAAACTGAGAACTCGTTTCTCGTGGGCATCGAACTGTAAATAACCGTTTAGTATAGTTAGTTAGTATCTCGGAAGTAAATAATTGACTGACTTGACTTGTAGCACTAGCATGTACTCCTATCGAATTCGTAATGTAAAGGTTTCGTTTTCGAGAACGGAGCATTGTGATTGGCAGTTTGCCTCTTGTGGACCTGTGGGCGTGTGTAGCCCAATCGCAATGCTCCGTTCTGTCGATAGTATTTCGTGCTAAGGCTATTGATCTTTGACCGTTGAATTTGTGTCAGGTTCGACCGGCGCTCGTTCACCCGAGACTCCTACTCCTCTGACATCAAGAGGGAACGGGACGACCGATTCATCCACGAGAAGATGCGAGACAGGTAATACTTTGAGTTCGTTTTTGTCAATTTGACTTCACCTCGCCTGATGGTAAGCTGAAGACAAAGTCTCGGGAAAGATAATAAACACGTACAGTATTACAATGGTGTTACTCATCTTGACGGTCTCATCAGATGTTTTTTGCATGCCCTGCTTGAAGGACCCGGAACTGTAAGAATAACGAAACACATGAGCTGGTAAGGAATTTCAAGATTTAATGATGTGGTAAGGGAAAAATTCACCGAACCACTTGGTTTTTGATGGAATACTCTGCATCATATGCGGGTGACATGTAAGCCGTAAGCCCTGCACGTGTTGTCCTATGTAAGGAAAGGAGAGGTTGTGACTAATTGAAAGAGTTCATGAGAACATTCACCATGGTAGATTAATTTAATCTCTTTAAAATGTATTGTATTTTGAATTATATCTATTTTATTCCAGAGAGGACAACCGTAGATCTGGTGGTCGCTTCTCTCAACGACGCCTTGAGAAAGAAGACGAACCCGAATGGTAAGCATATTAGAGATTGTATAGCAAGAATATCTTGGAAGTTTACTTATGGAACATGGGTGCCCACCCATTGAAGATTGGGTGCCATGACCTAATTTTTTATATAGGACACATCAATTTGATTTCACCTCGCCTGATGGTAAGCCGAAGTCAAAGTTTCAGAAAAGTGGGTCAATATTACTAACACCTACAATGCTATAATGGTGGCAG
The DNA here is from genome assembly GCA_963691645.1 of Pelosia muscerda. Taxonomy (NCBI): domain Eukaryota; kingdom Metazoa; phylum Arthropoda; class Insecta; order Lepidoptera; family Erebidae; genus Pelosia; species Pelosia muscerda. The sequence goes on from OY829118.1 coordinate 6,005,693, forward strand.
TCAGCTTGACGGCCTCATCAGAGGCCTTTTCACACCCTATTTGTAAGGACCCGGGACTGTAGGGAGAAGGAAACACGTGAGTTGGTTAAGGAATTCCAAGACTTAATGGTGCGGCAGAGGAAAGACTTCTGCACAGTATGCGGGTGACATCTAAGCCCTGTACGCGTTGTCCTGTGTAGGAAAGGGTAGTGTGTGACTAGCTGGAAGACCTGAATTGTGACCGTGTACAACATTCAACTGATACACTTCATTATATTAATTGTGCAGGTTTAGTGGAGGACCGACATCTCAGTTGGAGACGATCGAGCTGCGCGGTTTCGACGAGCCAACCAAGAAGAATGGCAACGCGAACAATAAAGAGACTGAAGTACGTACACATTTGTAAGGGAAGCCTCACCAAAGCAGTACACAGCAAATGCTCCTATATCTATACTATTATATAATTGTAAAAAGTTTATGTTTGTCCGCGATGGACGCTAAAACTACTGAGCGGATTTCAATGCGGTTTTTTTAGTTTGAAGGGGTTTGGTCCAATTCAAAATCTTACGTTTGTTTTATTGCAATCGGTTAAGTAGAACCAGAGTTATGATTAGTAATATAGAATTTAAGTTGCACAGATGGTGCTTAGATCGCGATAATCGACAGCCACGCGGGCAGAACCGTGGGTATAGGCTAGTTAATCTATATTTACACTGCAAATGCTTCACAATATTAGCAACGGAAGAAATTGCGCTGTAAATATTAAGTACCAGCCTTTGTCTGCGGTCCCACCCGTGTGAATTGCGGTTATTGCGTAGAACATACTCTTGTTATATCGTCAATAGTTTCTGCAGCGCATGCAACGAAAGAAGTTTTAGGGCACTATTTCACACCTTGGAATACGTTAGTTAAGTTTAAGTAAATATGCCTAATCTTTTCTACCAATAAATATAGACTATGTTACTCAGGGTAAATGTAGATTTCCAATGGATTGGATGAAAGAATGTTTAAAAATCGTACGCAGTAGTTTTTGAGTTTATTCATTACCAACATACACACACATACAAATGTTTCCATTTTCTAATATTCGTGTAGATTTATTGTTAAAAGTTTTTGATTTTACATAAATGTTCAAACTGCATTTGCAACCGATTGGGGCCTCTTATGAGTTCCTAAATAGGTTAACGTAACTTAGAGAATATTTCGCAATTTAAATCAGAATTAACAAAATTAATATTTGTTTTTATGTATAGAAATGGAACAATGGCGGGTCGCGGTCACCGGCGAGCGAGAGATGGCGCGAGACGTCTTCGCCCGTCACACAAAATAACAACGATTCCAATTCTAGCAATGTGAGTTAAATTTTTTACTGCCAAACAAATACAATGACTCATCATCATTCGCTTACAACTTCTCCTTAGTGTTTGGTTTATATGACTCCAACCCGAGACAAAAGCCTGCGTTTTGATCCTTATTTTCTTATTTCTAGGTTACATTTAACATAAATATATAATATAATTATGACCAAGTAGGACATTTGATAAAACATTAGTGTCTGAACTAGATAAGTTAATATCTGTATTTCAGACACTCCTCCTATCAGTTCCTAATCAGTTAATGATCAGGTGTCAGATACAGGTACGCGTTGTGGACTCAAATTTGACTGAGCACCAGGGCGTCGTTTCACTCGCGACTGAAATCCAAATTCCGTGCTGATAGGTATTTGCTGGTAAGGTTGATTTGAACTCAAAAAATCTATTTGGGGAAAATCTTGGAAATTTTATTTTTAGGGAATTTAAAGGTATAAACGGAACGACTTTACCATGATTCCATTCTGGGACGGCCGGGGTGCAATGGGTATGTTGCGTATTGTCTATTTCACCTCCAGCAACCGAAGGCGGCTTGCCTTTTAGTTGATTTGAGTCCGACATGACCACTCATTCACAGATCGACTCACACTTGACCGGTGTGTTTTTTAAATATGTATATATTTTTTTTTTATTCATAGGATAAGGATTCCGGTGTGGAGTCGAAGAGCGAGGAGGTCACGCAGAACAACGAACAGCCAGAATTTAATCTCGACGAGTTTCTCAAGTTTGACTCCATACCTGATGTTCTTACCGTACGTACTTGATTACTAAACATTAGTACTTTAATATATAACTTTATTCATGCGACATAGTACACATAGCGACTAGCGCTGAGTAATATTTTTAAAAGTGGAAACCATACGGCCTAGGTACGGATTATAAGTTATAACACAATATTAGATTATATTAGAGCCAAAATCTTTATAAGTATCTTTGTACTAGAGTGTTTTATGATTTATTATATTATTCCTCAAATACGACATTTTTGGGTTGCGATCTGTAAAGAGACGGATGAAGCTATTTATGGTGTATAGCTCCATCCCTATCCTTCTGGGTCACGGTACAATAGCTTATAGCACGTCATGTTAGGCTCATAAACTATTTATTTATAGGTTACGCCACACACCGCGGTAGCCTAGTGGTATGGGTGATGGACTGCTGAGACGAATTCTCGAGTTCGAATCCCAGGTTTTACCATGACACACCAATGTCTTTTCGAAGTTATGTGTGTATATATCGCAGGTGTATACGTGCCCGGTTAATCGCAATAGCCTCGCCACCTATTACATTGGGACCTAAACATAAACTGGCGAAATGTGGGTGCTAGCACCTCTGCCTACCCCCTTCGGGGATATAGGCGTGAGTTTATGTTATGTTAACAGCTAGGCCTACTTTTTTCAAGTATTCAATATGTAAGGTATATAAAATCAATATGTTTGTGTTGCTAGAACGGCGGGGGCGAGTCTGAAGGCGGGAGCAGGTTCAGCCGCTGGTTCCGGCGCGAGAGTCCCACCAACGACGCCAAGCATTACGAACGACTGTTGCACAACATGGTCGATGGTGAGAATGCTATTTCACTATCACTACATAGTATAAAATAAAGTCGCGTTCTCTGTCCCTATTTTTCTTGTCCCTTTGTATGCTTAAATCTTTAGAACTACGCAACGGATTTTGATGCGGTTTGTTTCAATGGATAGAATGGATAAAGAGGAAGGTTTATATGTATATAACATCATGCTACAACTAACAGGTGCGGAGCAGGAATGAAAAATGTTACAAAAACGGGGTGACGCAGATGAAGTCGCGCGGGTCAGCTAGTTATTTATATTCTCTATTTTTCTTCTGTCGAATCGACAGCATTTTTGAGTTGACATCGTGCTGTAGTAATTTGTTTCACGGAGCGCAGTGTCGCTACTCACGGAGAGGGCCCGAGCATAGGTTTCGCTCATCGGGAAGGCTTACTACGTCCCCTCCATATTATCTATTACTATAACATTATGTTTGGAAGAAAATGTTCATATCTTGCCGACGAGTTCTAAGAAGTGAATCATTACTTGGTCTTCTGCACTGACAGCACAGAAACTCTTACCCTACTGAATTTTAAACCCATTCAGGTAACACATGGGTACTTATCCCTGGGATAAAATGGTAGCCTATGTGTTATTCCCTATAATCTATCATCGCTCTAAATTACAGCCAGATCTGTTCAGCCATTAGAACAATGCGAGAGATATGTCTTGTAAAATCTCACCTCCGGTAATCAAGAACTTATTAACGGCGTGCGTTTTGGTCGGCCTGACCGTTTGGCGAGTCCGACATAATCGCCTACACCAATTTTGGGAGAGGTGACATCCGTTGGGATTTTGTGCACGATAAAAGAAGTCATTTGAGCATGATTAGAGCGTCATTAGAACATACAGCCTAATATCTTCCTTCACGGGTTACCTTTCTGATTTTATTTCATATCGTGTGATGTTTTGTGGTCATATCATTAATATATTGTCCACAGACTTGGACAACAGCCGGTCCGAAGCTAGCCCAGCCGTGGGCATGGGTGTGGGAGTTGGCGTGGGCGGTGGCGAGTCGCACGTGTTCGCACCGATATCACCCGCGGCCCGCCCGCCCTTCGCGCCGCACCCCACCTCGCTGTTCGACCTGCTGTTAAGGGCTAATGCCAATAGTCATGATAATAGACCTGGTAACTATACTGTTCTACTACTTCTATTGAAAGCATCAATCGATACATAGTACAAAATAGAAGCACTCGATATCAGGCTGACATGATAAGTTTAACGACAGTAGAGAAAGCAGCATGGAAGGATAGAAGCCGATAGCGGGCTGTTGTCTTCCTAGGAAAATACACGTGGGCATAATATACACGTATATCAAATTTAAATCGGATAAAGTGAATGCTGCGACGGGATTCGAACCCGCGATTTTTCCCTTACAAGGGGAATGCTCTGACCGCTGAACCACGAAGCCAACTTCAGACGTTGGCTCCAATGCATTCAAAATATTCATATATAACAATCTTCGAAGTTAGCATGCTTAAAAAAATCATTATAATGTATATATTGCTATTGTAACTGCATTTGACCAACTTTGCAAACGTTTTTTCATTGGGCCTTTCCAATTGGGCTGTTATCTATGCCTACCCCGGAGAGAAAAAGACTTGAGTGTGATTGTTGATTGGGTCATGCACATCCATTCAAATTAAATAGTTCCAATCTTTGACTATTCATCAAGTATAGCACCTTTACTAACGCGTCCCAAACTTGTCCAGAAGTGAACCACGTGAGCGGCGGCAAGGTCCACAGCCTGGAGGAGCTGGAGGCTCGTCTCCGGCCGCAGCACTCGCACGCCCCCCCGCACCACAACGTACCTGATCATGATCTCACCGCCTTCAAACGTCTTGTGAGTATGACATACTGTTTCAATTCCCATAAAACGTTGGATGAAGCCGCGGTAGCCTAGTGGTATGGGTAATGGACTGCTGAGAGGAGGTCTCGAGTTCGATCCCAGGTTTACCATGGCACACACCAATGACTGTTCGATGCTTTTCGAAGTTATGTGTGTATTTATCGCAGGTTTATAAGTGCCTCGGAGAGCACGTTAGCCGTCGGTCCCGTTTGCCATACAAACATCTATGGCAGTCGTTACGGGTAGTTGGAGCCCTCAAAAGTCCAAACAGCCTAACTTGGAACTTCGATATCGCCATTGGTCATTAAACCATTGGTTGTGGAGGTCAGATGGCAGTCGCTTCACGGAAAATATCGAAGTTCAGCCGCATCACAGTTAGACTGTAAAGCCGACCCAAACTGAGTTGGGAAAAAGGTTCAGGGAATGAAAACGTTGGATGATCCCATGAAACGTATCATTCCATCATCATAACGTTCCATGATGGTACTACTGCGATTTTTTTTTCGCATTAGTACCATTGTCCTATTAAAGTAATGGAACTACTGCGAATACTCAAATTACACTACTGAAGTTTACGAAGTTAGTACATTAGGCGACTGGAGTTTTCTTAATTTCTGGTATAAAGGTAGCCTAGTGGTATGGGTAATGGACTGCTGAGACGAGGTCTCGGTTTCGATCCTAGGTTTTACCATGGCACACAATAATGAATTGGTTGTCGAGAGTAAAACTCGAGTTACTGGCAACACTAATATCGTATATCGGGTTTCACGTTTCAAAGTAGTCATATACTGAAACACGTAACTAGTTACCTAGTGCACGATTGTATGTACGAAACTATACGTTTCGAATCGCGTGAACTCCAGTTGACAACTTTCGTCTGAGCTGCCTTATATTATACTAGCTGTAGCCCGCGGCTCCGCCCGCGTGGATGTCGATTATCGCATTGTACGACTCTACTCGATTCTCTACTTGTCTCTCTGTCTACTTTTCCTTTCTGTCGATATTAGCGCCAATGTATAGAAATTTACCGGATCGATTGAGATTTATGATTATTACTCCGCTCCCTTGGATGGTAGCGTGATGATATATAGCCTATGTTACTCCTAGATATTGTAGCTTTTTAGAGGTGACAGAATTATTGAAATCGATCCAATAGTTTCGGAGCCTATTCGTTTCAAAGAAACAAACAAACAAATCTTTCCTCTTTATAATATTAGTATAGATGAAGGTAACTTATGAATAATGTGCATTGAATTTAATTATCCAGTTGGCGCAAGTGTCTGGCGGACACGCCGTGGCGGCGGCAACCGAACCTCCACCGAGGCACGCTCCACCTCAACCGCAGCCCATGAGTCTGCTGCAGGTATGTGCTTCATGAACCTTGATTTTTCCTGATCTTCATCGGAGTATCAATGCTGGTTTGCATTTAACCTTACAGTTTCGAACCCAGATTTCTTGCTGTTCATCTTTCTGTACTTGACTTTTGTAGGAAGTACTGCTGTCAGACTCGACTCAAATTAAAAAGTCGTTTATTCCTGTATCGACCATTGAATAGAACTTAAGAAACGTCAAAATTAGAATATATTATAGGTTAGTTTAGGAAATGAACCACCATTCAACATGCAGCCCCGGCCTAAGAAGACTCTGACAATAAACCCAGCGAGCTTTTTTTTATCTATTTACAAACAAAAGTTTGGTGAACAACTCATCTGACAACTCTGACATCGAGAAGAAAGCCAATGCCAAAACGTAATCTGATAATCAACAGGTGTAATGGTTTGCAGATATATTGACCTTGAGAGGCTTTGCACACCCCAAACAACTGGATTTTCACATTTTACTCGATAAATTCCAAAATATAATAATTGAATTATTAGTTTAAGTAAGTTTTTTTACTCTTAATAACTTTTAAACTTTATAGATGTTAAACAAAAGTATGGAGCAGCAACAGAAAGCGCAGCAGCAGCAACAACAACAACAACAGCATCAACAGCAGCAACAACAGCAGCAACAACAGCAGCAGCAACAGCAACAGCAGCCGCACATACCACAGGAGCTCCTATACAAGCTCCTACAAGTGCAGGTATATTTTACATATGGGAAAGAACATTGATTATATTATGAACCAATTTACTGTTCAAAGATTAATCAGTATTATACTTCATTTGTTTAGGTACTTAAATAAATGTAAACAGTCTTGAGTTAACTTTTTATAAAAACTCATGTTAAATTAATAAACTAGGCTAACTAACTAAATAACTAGTGGTTCAATACCGATTTTTAGTCTTTAAAAGCGGTTTTAAGCAGAAAAGTATTTTCATATGAGTTTTTAAACGAAAACTCATAAATTTAGTCTCTTAATTTTGTATAACAAAGTGTCAAAGATTTGAGTGAATCACTGTGTACCAAAATACAGGTGCAAGTTTAGTATCGGATCCGTTTGCCACTTCCATGGCACAGACTAAGAATGTTTGCAAACAATGAAAAAAAAAAAAGAAAAGACATTTTAAAAAGACACACCAAGATTGTTCACGTTAAATTACGTATCTAAACAAATGGACAATATACCGGTTGATTTTATAGTGGTTTTGGAAAAAAAGATTATGACCACAATTTCGATAGTAAAATCGTAAGGAAGTCCTAATTTGGCGAAAAAAAGTTTTTTTTTTTTACACTTCCCATACATTTTTCTGTTCACCTGTACATTATTGCCATACACAAAGTAATTTTTTTTTTCTTTCAAAATTAAAACTTCAAGTCGATTTTGCTACCGAAACTGTGTGTGAAACAAAATATTTTTTTCCAAAACCATTATAAAATCACCGTGTATTGTGTTTTTGATTGGTCCATATACTCCATATAGTGCATAGTTGTTCACTATTTTTGTTCAACACATTTACGATTCTTTGTATGATACTAATTTATTAAATTTGTTGGTAGCAGCAGCAACAGGCTCAAGGCGAGGTAAGCGGCATGGCTGCGGCTGAACGAGACCTGTTACAGCGACCAGAGGCGCAGGCGATCGTTCGAGGTCAGTACTCGGATTGGCTGGGCCTATTTTTTTTTTTATACCACTTAGGTGGCAGACAAGCACACGGCCCACCTGACGAGAAGCGGTTACCGTGGCCTATGGACGTTTGCAACATCAGAGGCGTCACACACATGCTGCCTACCCTGTAGAAACCTTCTAATGCCCTTCTTGAAGAACCCCATATTGTAGTCGCTTGGGAAAACCACGGCAGCCTATTGTCCGTATGTGGCCACTACCTATAGATAGATAACAAATAGCAGAATGTACAACGGGCGGTCTTATCACTAACTGCAATCTCTTTCAGGCAACCTTGTACTTGGTTATTCCAGTAAAACAATTTGTAGTTTTAATATGTAATGATTGATGTAAGGACTATACAATTTACCAACAAATTATGAATGTTAAGAAAGTCACTTTGATGTCATCTCTTTTTAACTATTACTGTCCGCTGCTGGATATAGGCATCTCAAAATGTGCGCCATTGCTACCGATCTTACGACTTCCGCATCTAGTCTATCTCAGTCATCTTTTTTCGATTGTATCCTATTTATCTTCTTGAAGTCTTCAGTTGGACTCGTTTGCTCTCAACACAACTCAACTCAAACTTTAACGTTCTATTAAGTGTTTTAAAAATTTGAATCTATAGTATATTAATATTAATACTAATACCATGATATTTAACAAAATTCAATAAATTTGGCTTGTAATCCCAATCTGAATTTATAATTCCTTACTTTGTATTTTTTTTTGAGCAGTTGATATCAGTAAGATATTCTTAATTCTTAATTCTTTATTGCACACACAAAGTACAGAAATAATACATAAATATTTGCAAGAACATCTTACTCTGGCAATAATCATTGTGTTCTTATTTTTATACTGAAATATTTTGTCTTCGTATGCAGGACTGAAAACAGGCGAGATTACAGCACAGCATTTAATGCAACAACTGAACAACCCTGGGCTGCAGAGCCGCCACCGCGAAGTACTCCTCACCATACTGCGATTACATCAACATAAGAGACAGGTACGTCCGAACCATCTTTTTTTTTTACCACAACGTGGTTACCGTGGCCTTGAATGAACTTTTGCAACACCAGTTGCGTCACACTCATGCTTCGGCAGCAGCAGAGGGGAGAGAAGATGGTAAAGAGAGTTTCTGTGCTGTCTGCGCAGAAGACAAAGTTTCTCAGTCTTCGCACTGGCAACTCAAAACCTCCCCAGTGAACTCTGGCTACCCTACTTACCGCCGCAAACACAATACAAGGTTAATTATTAGTCGCGTTGTTCTGTTGGGTGGAGGCACGTCTCCGAAAGGCTGCTCAGCTAACTGAGCCTGTCCTAAGACAGGAGATACCGTCATGTCCTACCTCCGTGAAAGTTATAGCATAAACAGTATATTAGTTATATTATGTTCGTTTAGGTGTCCCAAACATTTGTATTCTTTATAAAAGTAATTTGATAGTTGTATTACTACACTTGTACCGTTATTGAACGTGTGATGTTCCCGCAGATGGGCGAGTCTCCCCTGCCGGGAGTGGGCGCCCACCTGGTAGTGCCGCCGCACCACCAGCCGCTGCGTCTGTCCCCACTGCCCCACCAAGGTAACGACTCACTATACATTGACTATCTACTCTTGTTACTAACACTTGTTACTCACACTTGTTACTAATTATGCTTAGATACTAACTGTGCCCACTACTTCAAGTAAAATACATTTTGTTTTATTTGTCTTGTGCACAGAACCCTAACATAACTTCAGATATGTATAGTAAAAATCGAGTCAGTGACTCCGGGAAAACAGACAGACACAAAATCTACAATATTTGTTTTTTAATTAATGCATTCATAAAAAAAACTGTCATCATAATGTTAGGAACTGGCACTCCAATTATTACCAGAGATTTGGGAGATTGATATTAGGTCGATACTGTTCACAACTGTTCAAAACTTTGAGCAAGATTGGTATAATGAACGACACATAATTCAGTCATTGCAAGGAGGACAATGAGGACAATGAAAGGATGCAACATATACTGTGTGAGTGTCACACCTTAGGAAGACCACGAATAGATCCAAGGAAGGGCTACCCCAAACCAGAGGATTACAGGCACCTAGAATTAAGAATAATACCCGCCATAATAGAGTAGGCTATCCCTCCTCAAACATAGGTGCCTGGTTGGTGTCGACACAAGATTTCATAGGATCGAAGTGTCTGCTATAACTCGCATCCCATTAACATAACAAATTGAGTTTTAAACTTATTTTGATTACAAGAATTGGCTTGAGATGAATATATTCCGTTTTGACACCATTGATAACTGTCACAATATTTATACAATTGTCGCAAACTAAAACACACTGCATCTTTTTCATTGCAACTGATATATCACTGATTTATACGGACGCAGCTTTCTGTGTGTCGCCTATAATGGCCACCAGTCCAAACACACTCGCAGTGCATCATCCAGGTAGTATGATTTTTACACCTATTCTTCTAAATAAGATTCACAAAAGCACTTGGTAATATCACTGAATTGGAATGAAATATTTTATTAATTGTGAACTACAGTTTTATACCTATACTCTAGTTGTTTAAGTAATTAAAAAAAGGTAAACAATCTTGTGGTAACTTTTTTGTAAAAATCCTAGTTAAACAAATAAACTAGGCTAACTAACTGCCTAACTAATGGTTCTATACAGGTTTTTAGTCTTCAAAATGCGTTACAAAACAGAAAATTATTTTTCTACTGAGTTTTCAAACAGACCATATTAAAAAGACACGCTAAGATTGTTTACGTTTTTTTAAGTACCTAAACATATTCATAAAATTTACTAAATGATAGCGTAAACCGTAAAAAACGTAAGTCTAACCGTCGCCATTTCACGCCCAGACCTTTGTAAAATCCATTTTGAGAGTATACTTTCACTAATATTATACAACTTTAAAGTCTGCTTGCACATAAGATGGATTTAATAAGTAAACGTAGAAATGTAAACACAAACCCGCGCTTAACTTCAAGGTAATATAGCTAACCCAGGAACCTGCAAGTGGGCCCACACCATAGACTATGAGTTTATTCGCCATTCAAGATAATATTACTATAATAGCGTAATAAGACCCACAGATTTCTTCAATATCAATGGCAGTGACTTGTACCTTTTAGTTTAGAAACATTAACATCTCTGCAATATCTATATCGGTTACCTATCTTAATCCCGAATTTTAATATTCCGAATATCATAATCCAGAAAACGTTTGGCCATTTATTCATAATCCCGGTTTTCCAAATTCCGAAGTTTTATTTGCCACATAATCGCAACTCCGAATTTCATTTTCCTATTTATTCATTTGTACGACGTTTTATAATCCAGACGAACGAATTCCAGACACACGAAATCTAAATGCACAAAATCCAGATGACCGTAATCCATATGCACGAAAGCCGAATTTTTAAAACACAAATTTTTGAAATGCAGTTTATTGATATCCAGACAAACAATATCCAGATTTTTAAAAATGAATCCTATGGAAAAATTAGAAGGTAGTTAGCACTCGCCGGCCGCTGCCGCGGCACGCTCGCTTCGCTCGCTCGGCTCGTGCGGGGGTCGCAGTTCTAACCTAACCTAACCTGCTGAGTCGAATTTGACACTCAAACCTATCTGTAATAGGCAACTAATATTTCTAAATTACTTGCTGTAGGTACCTACCTAATAAATGAATCGTATAAATTTACTGACTTTTACTATACCTGTATATAGTTTAGATGGAAAACGATTGTATGGGAACCAAATAAAAAGATTTTGAAAATTTGGTAATAGTTTATTTGGAAAATGGTACGATGGGAAACAAAAAAAAATATTCTGAGAATCTGGTATAACTATATTTGGATTATGACACTATGGAAAACAAAAAAATACTATTTGAAAATTTGGTTTTAGTGCACCTGGAAATTGATTCATCTGGGAAATGAAAAACGGAATTATAGAAAGTTGTCATTCATTACATCTGTCTTTTAAAAGTTCTACCAACCGTTTTCGGGGTTTTAAGATTCGGGTAACAGAAATTCGATATTTCAATAGGTTACCATCTATATCTTTTCAAAGTTGATAATAGTTTATAAAAAAAACAGTTTCACTTACCACCAGGTGAGGTAGTGGTCAAACGCAAGTCTAACCAAAATAAGAATAAAGTTTCTCGGATCGTATGCTCTATCACTTCCTCACGTCTTGGTTTTATGGAAAGATACATATTATGTCACTCGCACACCTTGTTCCTCTACGTAGAGTAGAGGAACAAGGCAGATGCGGATGGATAACTTTATGGCCTACTAGCTGACCCGCGCGACTTCGTCTGCGTCACCCCGTTTTTGCAACATTTTTCATTCCTGCTCCACACCTGTTAGTCGTAGCATGATGTTATATACATATAAACCTTCCTCTTTAACCATTCTATCTATTGAAACAAAACGCATCAAAATCCGTTGCGTAGTTCTAAAGATTTAAGCATACATAGGAACAAGAAAAATAGGGACAGAATACGCGACTTTATTTTATACTATGTAGTGATATATATCCCCATTCTAAATCCCGCTCGCACGTGTCGTGTACAACGTCGTCAATGTTCATTGATTGGCTTGACTTTGCAGGCGTGCCGTCCCGCATCCCGTCCCCGCGCGAGCTAGCGGCGCACACGCAGTCCATCATGCAGAACGCGCTCATCAAGAAGAAGTTGGAGGAGCAGCGCGAGAACTACCGCCGCAGGCAGGAGATGCAGCAGCCCAAGCAGTCCACGCCTATCTCGTTTACACCCACTTCGGTGAGATTCATTATTATTCTCTGAGACTTTCTTTATGAGATTTCTTTTGTTATTCAAATGGGAAATATTTGATCTCAGTGAGACCACGAACCATTAGCTATATTCGAAGTATTATATCGAGACTACAAAGATAGGACTTAGCAAAATAAAAAATCGTGCTGGACTTGTTAGCGATAGCTTAAATCACACCAAAATGACGCATGTTTGCCTAGAAGGAAACTACAATAACTTATTCAGTATTTACGGTTAATATTTTCGTATATTGGCTACAGAATCCTGTCCATCAACTAACTGTAGTATACATTGTTATCAGGTATTACGTAAAATGACAGCGGAGAAGGAAGCTGACGCACCCAGTTCGAAGCAACAACAGTGGACGCAGCCGCCCAAGGTGCCGCAGGGTAGACCCATCGTTAAGGTATGGTATACACAACTAACGGCACGAATCTTGTGAAACCTCCAGTAAGCTTCTGCGTTTCTGGACGGAGCTAGGCTGGCTGCTCTAGCCAGAAACTCTGCACGCACAATGACCCAAAAAGGGAGGCTAGGTGCGGACAAAGCAGTCCCAATAGGTACAATAGACGGGAATTGGCGCTAGGTTGCGATAGAAACGCGGTAGTACCCCAAAACAGCCCAGGGTAATGCGCGTATAGAGCGCATTTTTACAATTTTTTGGGTACTCAACTCGTGCCTATGCCTATAGCTAAAGTACTATTTTATACACCATTTTTTTCCCAGTGTGTAGCCAGGAGAGTAGACTCCTGGCGGAGTGGTCATGGATTAGTGATACTGTCGTTACTACAGTTAGTCGTGTTTTTGCGAGATTTCTACATATTACTATTCGTGGCGCCTCGTATATACGCGGGTCAGGGAACACGTAGATTATTTAAGAAGATATGTCCATCCAGGTGGGTGATAGACCGTCTACTCTTCCCTGTACCATTAGCCGTTCCAATGTGTTCTCGTTGAGATTTAATTGTACGAATATCGAAATCGCTACGACTTATCTGTGCCAATTATCATCTAGATTCGTTTAGCCGTTGTGGCGTGATTAATTAACAAAATACCCAATCATCTATCCCAAGTTCTCGCATGTATTACGGGTAGTAATAGTAAGTTAAACGTTTTGTATATGCAGGGTAACCAGAGCGGCACTGCGCCAACGATCGGCTACGCGACTCCCACCGAATATCAACAACATTATATCAATCAACAGCAGGTAAGAAAATATTCGACAAATATTTTAAGAATATACGAGGTGTAAGGGAAACAGTCCAGAAGCCGAAAGGCTAGTACTCCTGGTACACTACATATTGGCATAAAAAAAATAGGATTCGGAACAAATTGTCAATTCGATTATTTTTTAGAGTTTTTAAAGGCTTTCGGCTTCGGGAGTTTCTCTTACACCCCGTATTATGTTCGAGATCATTAGGTACTTAGATATCATTTAAATTAAGAAATGTAAAATATTCGACTCAATAACAATTTTAAAATCTGAAAATGATCTGCCTTTTATCAGTTGATATACTTATTGCTTCCAAAGTTTGCTTTTTAAAACCTGTGGTCCGCTCGTTGTTATTTATCAGTGGTCACCTTTTCTTGACGTTTCTGCCGCCTGTCCTCCCAACACAAAAAGGAACGCTTGTACCAGAGCCTCGTCCGTTGTTTAGCAGCTGCACTGACTTGCCAGTGAGAATTCGGTTACGCGGTAATAAAGGAGCCTGGGCCCATTTACGCTAGTAATATTAACGGACTATCATTAGCTGTTAACCTAACTTGGTTTATAAATCTATACTATTATATAATTGTAAAACGTTTATATTTGTCCGCGATGAACACAAAAAGTACTGAACGGATTTCGATGCGGTTTTTTTTGTTTGAAGGGGTTTGGTACAACTTAAAATCTTACGCTTGTTTGATTGCAATCGGTTAAGTGAGCCAGAGTTATGATTAGTAATATAGAATTTAAGTTGCACAGATGGCGCTTAGGTCGCGGGCGGATCCGCGGGCATAGGCTAGTAAATAAATAAAATAAAAATGTCAAATTTTGATGATGTTTATTTACAGCAAATGCTCGGCGCGGTGCGTCCCTTTCCACATCCCCAGCAAAGACAACAAGTACCCAATTCGGTAAGACGTTGCATGATACAAATATCATCGTCATTATCATTATCCATACGTTAACCCCGGACGTATCCGTTACTTTTCACCTCTGAGTACGCGGTTATCCCAGTTTAATTATGTCACTTATTTCCGTGAAGCTACTGTCATTTGACCTCCACGACTTATTAGCTATATTAGAAGTATTGCACTAGACCAGTTGTTGAACTTTTTAAAACTTCCATAATAACTTTCATAGATGTTCGTTTGGCAACCGAGACCTACAGAAACAATTGCACTGAGTAGGAAACCAACCAAGCCTGATTTTTTCCGATCCAAATCTATAGGAATAGTTAAATCTTAATTCAAACTTAATGTCTCTGAAGTTCGTCCGAGTGCCCTACTGTGCAGGTGCATAGAGCTACTATCATATGCGCCATGAACACGGTGTATTGACGAACACCGAACTAGTTCTTCAGTACACCGTGATCATGGCGCTAACAAAAACGCCAAAATATCGGTTGCTCCATAAAATCAACAAATTTTTTTATAATATCACGCCTATATCCCCGAAGGGTGCTAGCACCCACATTAGGTGGCGAGCCTATTGCCATTAACCGGGCACTTATAGACCTGCGATAAATACACACATCATAACATCGAAAAGCATCGAAAAGACATTGGTGTGGTTAGTAAAACCTGGGATCGAACCCGAGGCCTCGACTTAGCAGTCCTTTACCCATACCACTAGGCTACCGCAGTCTTTCAATGAATTTAATATCATTAAATTTATTTTTTTATTTTCTAGTATAATAACATGAACAATATGGCCCGCGGCATGGCTGGCAGTACCTCCCTGCACAAACTGCTCATCCAGTCGCATCAGAGGACTCTCAATGGTATGCATATCTCCTTTCTCACTTAGTGGAGCGAACTCACACGTACAACTATTTGGAATACCTAATTCCAGCTTGACTTTAAACTGTATAACAATTTTTGCTATCACCAAAGTCTAACACATTGAGTTACTAGAGCCGGCAAATATGTTGAGCATAAGTCGGAAAGTTCGTCTGTGCAATATACAAACTAATAAAAGGATTTACCAATCAATGAGGTGAGCCGTTTGAGCTCTATGATTGGCTAATTGGCACTCCTCGGGGTGTCTTCCCCGCAGCCCAGCGAGTCACTGTTTCTCTTATCCCTTGCCAGTCGTAATCCTGACTTCTTCGAAAGAATTTACAGACGGTGAGCACGATCTTCCCCTGTAAGGGCGTTCCCCCGTTTCTGGGCGGAGCTAGGCTCTGTGCGTGCAGAGTTAATTGCTCCAGCCAGTAACTCTGCACGCACAATGACCCAAAAAGGGAGGCTAGGTGCAGACAAAGGAGTCTCAATCCAATCCATTCCTCCACAACATCACCTCTCAACTGAGTGACATGCAGAGAAATCTAGAAAATTCCCATTCCCACTTGAGCAATTCATAATTCCAAAGCATGTCTTCTTCAATAAAGTAAAGCATTACCATTTCATTTGCTCACAATGCCTCCCAGAGGTGTTTAGTCTTTCTTAGTTGATAAACGTAGCCAGATTGTAAACTGATGAAATATTTTGAACGCACTAAATATTTTTACAATATGAGGTAAATTTCATTATTTTTGTATTGTGCTATAAAAAAATCAGTGCTCAATTTACAATCTTACACCGATTTTCCACGGTGGCGAGGATTCACGGACGCGGACACGGACGCAATTGCAATGACAAACATGTCTGCACTATCACAGACGAGCCCCATTCCACGGTGTGTAGTCCGCTGTGACGACGTCCGTGAAATCGCGGGCCGTGGAAAGGCGGCTTTAAGATTTCCCATATCGATCGATAAATGAACGCTCACATGATTGGTTAATGGGACCAGTGACTCGTGTTTGTGTCCGTAGACTTACCAATCAAATGGGCTGCAGTCAACCTGTGACCACGGCCAGTGTAAGCTGGTCGGGACGTCAGGCTGTTCAAGGTATGTACATACCTATACCATGATTGAAGTTATTTCCGTAAATAATATTGTGTATCATGGAGCGTTGAAATTTTAGTATATCATCAGTTTACTCCTTGGCTAGTTTTAGAATCTACTGGTTGGGCATAGCCATTCCTTGTCTCCACTTCAGTGCAAAGTGTTCTGCACGTGTAGGAACCCTCAGATATGTAGTGTACCCTAAGTATGTCAAATGTGAGCCACTCTTGTCATTTCTTTTTGGACAAATGGTCCTCTTACTTCGTCAGATTGAGTCTGCCCGCCCATCCAGTTTAACTTTATAGTTAATCCCGGAACATCTATACCCATGGGAGTTGCCATACGCTAAAAATAGGTTTTATTAGACACTAATGGTTTTTCAGTACATATATGCATATTCTAAACAACGATATTTTCATATTTCTTTATATAACATAATTTGTTACAGTACAATTTCTCTGAATTCCTAACTTACCTTTCATTTTGTTAATATCTTGACCTACTACGATATAATTATCATAAAATAATACAGTGTTTCATAAACAGTTTCATAACTACATCAAATTTTAATGTAAATGTAATCATTTTAATTGCCACTTTACTTTTATGTTTAAATACATTTACAGTCAGCAACTAAAGTCAGATTACACCAATTCTTGTTTAAAAACATAGTAGGTCTTTACATACATATGAAATAGCAGAAATTTTTAATCCTGCAATTTAATAGCTATGCCAATAATTTATAATTTGTTTGAAAGTTGATTTCATGATTTTACAACTCTGTATGTATTAAATTTTGTTTTTATTGTCCGCTTGATAAATTAAATTCGATCTTCAAAAACAGTACTTCCTAATTGCTTACTGTTGTCTCACAAAAAAAAACAAAATTTGAATCTGTCGTTCCTAAAAAAATTGCAAAAATTATTACTGAAAATTGGGTTTCCTCCAATTTCTTCAAACCAAACAGCAATTTCATATGTAACGACCTAATATATGGTGCAATAAAGACCTAAATCGAGTAGCATAAATGAACCGACTCTCGTTGCTGACGCGGCACACACGTAACGCTATGCTGTCGGTGCAGAGCTGGGCGGCGCCGGCGGCGGCTCGGGCGGCGGCGACAACCAGCTGGCGCGCTGGTTCTCGCCCGAGTTGTTGGCGCGCGCGTCGGCCGGCAAGCTGCCGTCCGTGCACGTGCCCAACGCGCTGTCCCTCGAGGACCTGGAGCGGCACCACCACCCCTCCGCGCCCGTCCACAACTGAACCCCCGCCCCCACCCCCCCGACACCCGACACCCTCTCGCCCCCTCACGCAGACTATTCTACAACTCGGTGCACTTGCGAAACGTTTCTTCTGTGTGCAGTCTACTGTTAGTGAAGTGTTTGGTGCGAGTGCGACGCGAACGTTCGGAGTTATCCCGTTGAGCTCTCCCGGCGCCGTGAACCGTTATTAATAGTGGACTATAGATTGACTAGAATGTCGTCGGTTTCCGTGCACGGTCATAGTTCGGTAGTGACGCATGGCGGTGTTAGCGTACTATTATTTTAGCATCCCTTCCCCGGGTAGGTTTTTGAACGAGACTCGAAATTGCCGGTGAAGACGCGCAGTCGGTACGAGGATTGAAAGTTTACAGATATATGAGGATCTTTTGTCTTGAAGGCTCATTGATTTAGTCGTGCCCTCGATTCCTGTTATAGCAATAATTAAATTGTCGACTCCAGTTAAGATAACGTAGTATTAATGTAACCTTTATATAGGATGGAACGTAAAAAGCAATAATTTAGTGTACAGAAGGACTAAATTCTAATGTGAACATATTGTGTAAGCAAGATAGCATTGTTCGAATATAGTCAACAGGTTGAACTCCAAAACGCTTATTCTAGTTTCGATCTTGTCAAACTGTCTTTTTTTTATTTATTTTAAAACATTTGTGAGGACAGTACGTAACTATAAAATCAATGTAATATAGAAATGTAACGTTTACAAAAAAAATGTATAACCTTAGACATCGAAAGTTACGAATAGACCTGCGACTTATTATATCAAAATCTAAGAGGTAGATTCTAAGACTGCATGTAGTACTTATGTTTTACTACTTGTAACCATAACCATGTTCAAAGACAAAATACTCTTGTGTCCGTAAGATCTTGATGTGCAAAAAGTGTGACTAAAATGGACAAGAATTATTAACATGTAAAAGGTAGCAGCTGATGGCGGGTAACTATTTTGATGTATTAATTTTTGTAGATTGTATGGACTTACGAATTGTCATTATTTTATCCCACTGTCAGCTCCCTTCTGACGTACCTTTGACCTTAACAGTGGAGTTGTCTCCTGGCGCCATGACATCATGGTTAGTGCACTGTTCGCCGAACCCAAGAAATAACACGGCCAAATTAAAATATCTCGCAGTTTGGTGATTTGTTCGGTGTTTCTTGGCTTCCGCGTTTGGTCAGTTGAGATTGTAAGTTGTGTCTGGACGTGATTGTGTGCGTGCATGTGTGTGTGAATGCTCGTATCTGAGGTTGTGTTCGTAAGCATTTTTGTTACTATGTCGTTTACGTGAGGAGAAGGTTTTTCGTTGATAAAGAATAGAAATATGTCTTATATCCTGCTGTCTACTCACCGAGGCAGGAGAAATAGACTGGGCGACTTTTTAGTTCCGAATCGCGGTTTCATTTTGTAATACGATTTTGGAATTTGGCACAAGTGTAGTGTACGTGTGGACATTTGTGTTTAAAATTCTTAAATATATTTTTTTATGGATTTTACGATTCGCGCGTGGTTTTAGCGATTCTTTTTTCATCATTGAGACCTGAGCTAGTTGCATGTCAATTATAATTTTGGATAGAGCAGAGGAACGTGTACAGGTTAGGTACTCAACATTACCCAACCTGCCTGTGTGCATCCTTATAACAAATGTAGAGTATTACCGTCCAAAAAGCGTGAGTCAATGTCTTCGTTCGAAACTCAAGTAATTACACCACTTATATCGCCTTATGCCTTTTAATTCAAGAATAAACCTTACGTAGACCAGCCCTGTATGTTCAGAACGGACAAAAGTCAAAAGTTTACAAATATGTTAGAGGATAGATTAGAATTTTTATTTATCAAGTCTGTTATCTATGAAATATAATAGTTGAAGTTAGTTCGTCCAACTGAACTGATCATACTGGTCGAATAGCGCAGGTTTCAAGCATTTTGATGACATTTTGTGACGGATTTGAAGGTATAATACTCTAATCATGAATTCATTTTTATTTGTGAGATATCGGGCCCCGGGCGGTGCATGAGATGCGCCGGGCGAGGCGCCGACCGTACCAAGTTGTGGTTTAGTGGCGAAATTTCAGTTAAACGGATTGTGAGCCGCGAACTGTGCGCCGGCGACGCTTACTTGTAACAACACGAGAATGTCTGTAAGCTTTAAATTATTGATTAAAGAAAAAAATTGAAAGTTTTTATGGTTGTTTTATTACTCTTTATTTATATAGTTGGCGGTTGGAAGTTTTGCACAATGAGGTGAGTAGGGTAGCCGGAGCTCACTGGAGAGTTTTGCGAGTTGTCAGTGGGAATAAAAATTTGTCTCCTGTACTGGAACCTTCAAAAAGGGCATTATGTTTCTACAGTGTCGGCAGTACGAGTGTGACGCCCCGTCACCGTAACCACTTCCATCAGGTAGGCAATGTGCTTGTCTGCCACACCGAACGTACCTTCCAATGTCTTATTGAGCATATCTTGGCTATGAGAACTAACGTTTTTTCATTCTGTGATAACCTTTTTGACCACATATTTGATGGTTAATATTTTTTCTTTTTTCATATTATGAGCAATCGACGACACGTAACTATATTCAACGGGAACAGTTGCCCTGTAGGCCTAAGTTCCTATAGGTAATATGCCGGTATATTTGGGCTATCGAATGGTAATAGAACTGGAATTTGTTCCGTATTATTTTCAGAATAAATGATGGTTGAAACCAAACCTCCAGCCAGCGGGATTTTTTTTTGTTATGAATTTGATCACGCTGAAATGTAGTTCTATAATTAGGGCTATGCTATGTGAACACATAAAAGCCAAAACAGACATGGGTTTCATTCATGAAATACAGAAAATACACGTTAGAATAAAATTAAAAAAAATAAAAAATAATCTCCATTCAGCGGAAAAAAATTTATTTAAGTCGAAAACAATATTGAAATGCAAATAATTAATTAGTGCTATTCCTTTACTTACACTTTTCGAACTTGCTTTTGTATTATAGCAGACTACAACTTTATAATATAATAATATAATATAGTCAGTTAAACGGCGGCGGCGCAGTGGCGGTAAAAATGTAATTTAATGTTATAATTTTTATAATTTATATTATTTATATGATTTATATGATTAGCACTAATTAATGATTTGCATTTCAATATTGTTTTCGACTTAAATAATTTTTTTTCCGCTGAATGGAGATTATTTTTTATTTTTTTTAATTTTATTCTAACGTGTATTTTCTGTATTTCATGAATGAAACCCATGTCTGTTTTGGCTTTTATGTGTTCACATAGCATAGCCCTAATTATAGAACTACATTTCAGCGTGATCAAATTCATAACAAAAAAAAATCCCGCTGGCTGGAGGTTTGGTTTCAACCATCATTTATTCTGAAAATAATACGGAACAAATTCTAGTTCTATTACCATTCGATAGCCCAAATATACCGGCATATTACCTATAGGAACTTAGGCCTACAGGGCAACTGTTCCCGTTGAATATAGTTACGTATCGACGACGAGCAATCTGATGAAAAACTGCATTTCAACATAAATGCACATCTGCCAGGCGTTCCATGACTTTTTTTTCCTTGTACATATAAGATTATTCCAGAAGGGAAAGTTCATGTCTTTATAGCCTCAACGGAATAGTCCGGTCTTTTGCCCGTTGCCGGCAGATTGACCGGGAGACTGATAATAATGATTTCCTCGGACCGCACGAAATGCAGCAATTCCTTCTCCCGGATAGTCGGGTCCGACGGTGACGTCACTATTCTCTTGTGCGCGTATTAATGGTATGGTAAAGTTAGTTACTTTGAAGATTCAAACAAATAAAAACCATATCTTTGAGAACCAAACACGTGGACAGTCCATGGTTCTTTACTGTAACGACAACTTGTCTAGGATTACTAGACTAGTTATTATTAATACGCTTCGGTAATTGACTTAGCCACAAACGGTTGCAAATCTCTCGGGTAGTTGGTCCTTTGTAAAGTTGGAACCCCTGGTACCGCATGCCAAAGCAGCAAACAGCAAATCCACCATGTTGAACGGCGTTTTCTTTAAGCCTTCTGCTTTGGTTGAGAAGCAAAGTAATTTGCTGCTTGCTGCTATAGTATGCGACCTTCCGAGCACTGCGTAGATGTGTCTATGAAACAATTAAAATGCAAACAAATGTTTTGTAATATTTATTTCTTAATTAACTGTAGTACTTATTACACTTCAAAAGAATGTTAAAACTCATTTACATCACGTTCAGTCGTCCACAGAAGTTTTGCAATAGTAACAAAATTTACAACGTGGTTCTTACAAGCGCAATATCTGGAAAATAGTGGGTCTTAAATAAAAAATCATGAGGACCATTTTTATAGCGAATTTTAAGATCTACAACTTTGCTCTGAGGTACTTTTCGATAAAACTTACCATTTTCGAGAAAAATCCAAAAGCCCAAAATTTTCACCTTGGGCCCCGAATAAGCCTCTACGCACACATGGGACTGATTGGGACTTTTGATACTTTATTCCTTGTGGTAAACCTAAGGTCTCTACGAAGATTTGGCTTTGTCGGAATTTTCTTTATTTCAATTGTCTAACTTGACCGGACTATTGTACTTCTCCACGATATTTATTATTGTACCTAGCCTACTACTTATAAGTTACTGTCTACTAAATCTAAATTTAACTGTCTATGTAAACCTTTGAGAATGCCGGAATACGAAACCGGTTAGGTACAGTCAGCAGCAAATAGATAGAGACATTCAAGGCTGTCAAATAGTTAGAGACAGCCAAAGTGTTCAAAACTATCGATACACCCGAGACGCTCACATAGATAGAGACATCTCATTCGTCAAAAGTAACGGAACGCGCATGTTACCAATTATATCGGCTCTACTAGGGTGCCACTTATATGATGACAGCCAAATCACCATATGTAACTAAGCAGCATCCTTGCCATAAACATCGGTACAACTGCACAATTACACCCTAACCAATGAGCATAGAACTCATATTAAATTAGTAACTGGGAAGTAACAACGATGACAGTTGTCTGAGATTATGGTGAAAGGCGTTTATCTCTTTCTTTCCTCTAAAACTTTGTATGCAACTATCTTTGTTATTTCGTGCGTGACGTCATTGCCATGTGTTTTGTTTTTAGTGCAATTGATTGAAATAATATCTCAAAATATTAACATCAATTTTGACATATTATTTCACGTATCACGTATATATAAAATGAAATAAACTGACTGTTTGTGTCACTATTTTTTTATTAGCGATAGAGATACGTTTTGAAGATTGAACCTTTAAATAACAAATTAAATTAGAACGGAACATGGAAAGGTTTTTAAATTATTAATTTAACGTATAGGTTATTAGTTTATATGGAGGTGTCAATGAGACGACTTCATTCGCGTGGATCAAAATAAAGATAGCTTATGTTACTACTTCGTTACAAAACTACATTCAAATCCGTCCGGCGATTTTATTTTAGAAGAGTAACAAACACACACATACTAATTGTCAGCTTTAAGAAATAAGTAAGATACCTATACCAAATATTTGAACCAAGTCACGGGAAATGTTTAGCGTTACAATAAATAAATATTATACTGATGAGTCAAAAACTCTTTGCAAAATTATTTTATTTTTAATTACATAATATAGAAGAAATGTCACTGAACGTCATACTATTGCTTGTAATCTGCATTATTTATGAGTATCGATATGTTTGACCACTTTGGGTGTTTGGTTACTATTGACGCTTTGCCTGTAGCAAAAATAATGGCGGCAAGCATGTATCAATGTATTTGACAACACGGTGTACCGATATATTTGGACAGGCTGGGTGCACTCAATAAATTGACCACTTTGGCTGTATCGATGTTATTGACCACTTTGGCTGTATCTAACTATTTGACAGCCTTGAATGTCGCTATCTATTTGCTGCTGACTGTACAACAATAATGAATACAGTGGAGAGGTATAAGTGTGTTATCAATAATAAATAACAATTAATATTATCTTTAACATTGTAAACGTTTACTATCAATCCACTTCCGGATGGTTAAGGATTTCGAACTCGGTTTCATTTAATTTTGAGCTTTAATTTTAAAGCCGAAAATGCCAGTCGTATGATTATGGTTAGCAATTAGTAGAATTGAGGTCCTGATCGAATTTCACAACAGTTGAACCCAGTTAAGTAATTTTTATGCTTTGCAAAATGAAATTATTTAAGTAAATTTTGATAACACGCTTCAGTACCGCTTAGGTGGAATACAAGCACACGATTCACCTGATGGATAGGATTAGAGCTGACATTTGCTCTAAGAAGAACGTATTACAAACACTAGTGTTGATATTTTGTTCTTATGGAATTGTAGAAACTGTTGTACATCTTGTCCATCATATCATTCACGATTATTGTAGGCCTGAATAATGAAATATGACTCTGGCAAGACGCAGTGACACCACACCTGAGTTTTGGGTATTCTTAGACCACATGACCAATTAGTGACTTACCATCAGCATGACTTACCAAGTGCTACTATTAAAATGATATAGATGTAGCCTACAATTGAAGACTATAAAAAAATTGTATGTTTATAAATAGTGCCTAAAATTTCATTAAAAAATATGATGTTGATTTTGACATTTGCTGACAAAACAAATCAAAATTAAATTCTGAAGTTTGCATTGAAATGTTCGACTAAAGTAGAAAGCTTCAACAATCAAGGACCCAGACAGAACTGTGTTCAAACTTTAGTCTTGGAAACCAGGTAAACTAACGCCGATTTAATGGAAAGAACGCACCCAAGACGCTAACACTTAGAGAGTTGATCTATAATAATAATGCAGGTGAAGAGCTTGTATATTCGGAGCGCTAACCTCTGGAACTAAGCACTTATGTGATTTAGAAATATCCTCACATGTGGTAGCCCAGTTCCTAAAAAAGGTTACGGGCTATATACCTACAAACACGCTACGACTGTCAGGAGCCGAACATTAATAAACGATACGGTGGGTGAAGCCGAGGAAAACTAGTCGGTAATATACTTAACCCATTTATAACAATATCAATATACCTAGCAATATGATATATAATAATATCAGTGACCTCGAAGTTTTACAATTCACGCAACATCGATAAGTACACTACACAAAATGTAGAATATTTATAACGAAAATATAAAAAGGTACAAAACTACGATAAGAAAAACAATGAATTAAATGTAATTTTCTACCGCAATGATTAGAAACTCATTATCATTAGCAAATACGAACTAAATATAATATAATTCAATAACACAACACCAAAATACTGTAATTATATCGATATTCTTTACGCATTCTCGTGATATTGAAAATAAAGCACTAAGCGAATAAACACGTTCTCCGTACGAATATCGAAGTGTCGACCGCACTGCGCAGATTCTCCTTACGACTTAAGAGGAGAGCGGAACGCCACCGCGCCGATACAGGACAAGCACACGTCATTTCATTACACTACACCGAAGTGTCTGAGGGGGAGGAGTGAGAGGAGGGAGGCACTGCAATCGAGCAAACAACTTTCGTAATCAACAACTGAGCATGCGTCGCGTAATATTGAACGATACCCATGTCAAGAGAACTCCCAGATCGCAGCAAAAATAGACTTGATAAAGTGAGTTGGCGCGGCGTCCGTTGTCATATCTGCTTTATAATTGGTACATAACAAACCGCATCAAAATCCGTTGCGTACCTAGCTTTAAAGATTCAAGCATACAAAGGGACATAGGGACAAGGGACATTTATTTTATACTAAGTAGTGATATTCTTAGGAGATACCGTATACCTACTATACCTATATTTAAAATATACGTGTAAATATTTAGCTTTATCATCGAGTCGTGATTATGAAGAATACAAAGATCGCGTTAGTCACATACATGAAGCCTATTTCGGTACTTCACTACATACCTACTATAAAACAAAGTCGCGTTCTCTGTCCCTATTTTTCATGTCCTTATGTCCCTTTGTATGCTTAAATCTTTTAAACTAATCAACGGATTTTGATTTATTAGATAGAATGGTTAAAGAGGACGGTTTATATGTATATAACATCATGCTACGACCAACCGATGCGGAGCAAGAATGAAAAATGTGGCAAAATCGGGGTGACGCAGACGGAGTTACGCGGGTCAGCTCGTAATTCATAAAATATGATTAAGCAGTTTGCTTAATAAGTCATAACAATGATTATGTTCTCAAGTTCTAGCCTTGTGCATATATTAGTGTAGGCCAGTAAGTAGTCTGTCACTAGTGACTGTTTTGTCCGTTCAGTAACTATACCTACTTATGCAGTTTTATGTTGACGGAGAACGAATACTTATAACCACACAATCAGAAGGGTGTCATTAGAGGCCACTAATGGAAAAATACACAAACGATATCACTGCGAGAGAAAAAAATCTCGAAAGGAAACCCTGTACCAACCCATCTGGTCAGCATGGAAACCTTAGCCCAAAGCTTCCAAGATTGGGAAAAGCAGTGTCCAGCCGTGGACTGTGATGTGATAGGCTATTTGATTGATAGAGTATCACTACATAGTATAAAATAAAGTCGCGTTCTCTGTCCGTATGTCCCTTTGTACGCTTGAATATTTTAAACTACGCAACGTATTTTGATGCGGTTTTTTAAAATAGATAGAATGGTTAAAGAGGAAGGTTTATATGTATATAACATCATGCTACGACCAACAAATGCGGAGCAGGAATGAAAAATGTTGCAAAAACGGGATGACGCAGATGAAGTTCATCTTAAATGACTAAATTAGGTACATTTTAGTACATTTTAGGTAGTGCCCGTGATTTGCGATTTACATTTTTTGAACAAAACTAACACCTTGCTTTGGCTAAGGTATACACTCCACACGCATATAGGCTAAGGTGAATGTCGGTTCAAAATTATCAGGCGGATTCTCATACAGGCCTGTAGTATTTTAAAATAACGAGGCTTTCATAAATAAATCTGATTGAGCTGGCTAATCTCTGAAACGGCTGAATCGATCCACTTGCAAATAGCTGACGTAACTTATGTTACTTGACTTTATAACTGGATTTAGGGTTCCACACGAAAAATATAAAACCCAGATAGAAGTCATTTATGTAAATATATTTATTATAATACCGTGGTAGCCTAGTGGTATGGGTAATGGACTGCTGAGACGAGGTCTCGGGTTTGATTCCACGTTTTACCATGGCACACACCAATGACTTTTCAATGCTTTTCGAAGTTATGTGTGTATTTTTCGCAGGTTTATAAGTGCCCGGTTAATGGCAATAGGCTCGCCACCTACTTAATACATTGGGATCTAAACATCAACATAAAATGTGGGTGCTAGCACTTCTGCCTGCCCCTTCGGGGATACAGGCGTGAGTTTATGTTATATTATGTGTGATCTAAAATTGTGTTCTACAGCACTTTCAATGTGCGGAAATTTTTTGTTATCTATGTGAGTAGGCACTCATATGTTATCAAATTCTAAGTATAAGCTATCAATACCTAACTAATGTTATCTCTTTACGCAGATGTATACCTATGACTTATTTTTCAACTATTAAATGCTAAGGGATATTAATATTTACCATGTTTGTTGGTTATATTAAGCCGAAATATCGGTTGCTCCATAAAACTAACCAATATGGTCATATCTCGTAGTAGGTATTTAATAGTGAATACGTAAATGACCAAGTCAATCTAAAATCATGTCTTATTTTTATTACTAAACTGAGACATAATTGCCTTTGTATTTTATACGACTTAGGGGGCGGACAAGCACGCGGCCCACCTGATGGAAAGTGGTTATCGTGGCATATTCTCAACCCCGTGAGGAAAACCTGCACTAGAGTCTCGCCCGTTGTTTTGTAGCTGGCGACAAGTAAATGAGGATGTTTTTGCTTTCAAAAGAGTTAGTCGTAGTTAGTAGTAGAGGCCTCAGACTAAAAGAATAAGATATACGAGGTCTGCATTCGTGAGTATGAGATATGTATAAGTATATGAATCATCTTATATATAAAATTCTCGTGTCACAATGTTCGTTCCCGTACCTACTCCTCCGAAACGGCTTGACCGATTCTCATGAAATTTTGTGAGCATATTGAATAGGTCTGAGAATGGGGTAACATCTATTTTTCATACCCCTTAATGCTCGGAATGGAGCAGCAGGAACGGGATCAGAAGTCCACGCGGGCGGTGCCGCGGGCAACAGCTAGTTCACTTGATACTACTAGTAGTAGTACAATTGACAATATTGAAATGGAAATTAAGTCCACGGAATAAATATACAGATAGCTTAAGTACGTATTCATTGTTCTATGGGGCATGGGCGGACCTTCTAACTAGTTAGGTAGGAACTGAACATTTTTCCTTCATTTTGAAAGACACACTGAATATGACACCCTTATCGGGTTTATAATCTAAATTTTTAAGTATAAGTTTTATACCTAAATAAACTAATCTGTATTCTTGCTTTCTCACTGGTCAGGAAGGCAAGAATATTATTTAATAATTATAATAATGAGTGTTATTAGACATCTTTAATTAAAGTTCCGGGTAGAGTCAATACGGTTTTGCACACTCGCTCGTGATCGTGACGTCTCTCAAAGATATTGTGGATAGTGCTAATTTGATTACGACAACGAACTAAACAATTTAGTTACTAAACAATATTCAAAGTAATAGTTTTCTTTCTTTTAGACGATTGTATTTAAGTAGATACAGTTTTTTATCAACATACAACTTGGCAGATTTTGGTTATGTTACTACGGTTGTGTGAAGGTTTTGATACTGTCTTCCTTTGTCTTTATCTCACCCTTTCGAGTTACCTACTCACCTTACCTACTATAGGTTTCGATATGACGACTGTACATAAATACCTAGTCTATCTAAGTATCTGAAACAGGTACCTGATCAGAAATGGTGTAAAGTAGACATTTTACCCACTGATTAAGACAGTATAAATTTTGGAAATATGGCATCTATTTTACGAACTATTCAATTCACGAACTTTAAATATAAATATTCACTGTAACTAATAAAATAACTGATAGATAATCATATTTTCTTATATCTTTTTCACTGTTCCTAAAAATATTCTTAATGTCAACCTGTCATCGAGGAATCTGACATTTTGTTCGAATCACGTAACTGCGCAGTTCTAATACCTACTCACGGTATTTTATAAATGTTATCAAACTGGCCGGAAAACAAAAGCAGTACCGTAAAAACCTCGCGAAAACTTCAGTCTAGAATTATCCGTGTACACAGAGACAGATCTAAACTACTGCCTGGCAGCAAAAATGGAATTTAACAAGACGGTGGATAAATAAGGCAACTAAGAGAGCGCACAAACCGCGACTCGCACAGTCGTGCCTCGACAACGGCTGCCCACCGCCGAATGAATTCAACGAAGTTTTCAATTCTATACCGTTGGCGGAGCCCTAGTCGGCGCGGTGGGGCGTGGGTCGCTGTCCTTGTATTGCTACTTCTGAGTATTGACGCGCTTGCAGTCGCCGTCCGCGCCCGACAGAGACGAACAAAGAAAACAGGATTCTACACCTAGTCAAGTTATCTAATGCATTTGGCATTTACACTAAAATGCACGTAACCTGAAGGAGTGCACGTTAAAGAAGTTTAGGAATATTGATTTTTTTGTTAAATTACAAAGGTTAGTGAATTTAAATACCTACGTAATTTAGCCAGACGCGCGCTCAGTTATTTACACATGCATGATGGCGTCGTGAACATTTCGTGATAAATTATTAGGAGTTATGTGGGGCAGTGTATGATTAGAGGTTACGCGAAGTGAAATATATTAAAAAGACCTACTAAAATTAGTGGATACTCAAACAGTAGGTGAAATACCTAACGCTTTACATATTTTCCATAATCGATTTAAGAACATCAAACTTTTATGTAAGTAGATAGCACCTATTGGTTGACTCGTCCGTTCCATATGTTACTAAAACGTAACTAGTAGTTATAGATTATAGATCTTATTTAGTGACATCAGATTATAGTTATGTAGTCATTGAATGTACCTACTTACCTACTATGTAGTTATATTTTCTGATGTTTTAATAGCTGCTCAAGCGGATCAAGATCGGCCATCGCTTGTTAAGTAAAATGTCTCGGATAAAGAGGTATGTGCCCGGTAAAATTGATGTTGATAATATTTAATAATGTAGGTAAATAGAAGTACCTAATACAAGCAGAAAGTCAGTCATAATCATCATGCAAAATAAAGTACTACGACTTCATCGGACGGACGTGACATACCTACGTTTTCGTGCAGTACGTACCATGAACTAGCGACATCATTTCCGTTCCCAATCCCATATTATTTTATCTTTTAAAATGGATTTATTTTGTGATTTAATTGTAATTAAGCAACTTCTAAATATATAACGGAAAAATAACGGATGAATATTTAATTGAAAGCTAAAATTATTTCTATTTATAGAATAATACACGATCACATTAACTTTACAATGCAAGGCGAGGCAAATGCAATGCGCCACTGACGCCATTTTGTTTCGTTCATTTCTTGCGAAGACATGGTAGGAACGTGACGCTATAATACGTTGCTGACAAACCGACGGCTGCAGCTGCAGAAAATATTATGTTTACGTGGAAGAAAACAGTGTTTTAGTGTTGTTATTAATATTATTATAGATTAAGAATAAAAGTCTTACACCCGTATTCTTAAACGTCACTTCAAATGTCACTCCCCTCGACTCAATCACATTTTAATAATTTGGCAGTTATAGTTACGAAAAATCTCTCCACTCCGAGTTTACTCACCGAATTCCCTCATTTTGAGCGGAGTAAACAAACGTCATCTGAAGTGAGCATACGACCTAACTTTAAAATCCACTCTGGGCCACAAACTATTATAAAATTGCAGAAATGTCGCTAGAAAACAGTTTTGAAGACTATATAAATTATATATTTGACGATACAACTTATAATTACCCATCAAGGAAGTATATAAGGGATGCAGACAATCCTTTAGAAGTGTATAACGATATGGAATTTCAGAAACGCTATCGTTTCAATAAAGATACAGTAGTTAATATACTGGTTCCATTGTTATCAATTAATAATAGTGCCAACAGCCGAGGATTACCTTTGCCACCGATATTACAAATTTTAATTTCTCTCAGATTTTACGCAACCGGAAGTTTTCAAGTAAGTAACGATGTATTTTGTACCTACTACATAAGCCTTTGTAGCCTTTACTTTTGTATAGCTGTTTTGTATATTATGTACCTATCTATCATTCTATCGAACACATAGTTGGTATGTATTTACATTTTTGTATGTTTTTCAGATTGTTTGTGGTGATCTTCATAAAATTAGTCAATCAACTGTTTCAAAGACAGTAGCATTAATTTCCAAGAAATTGACTTTAAAAATGGAACAATATATTAGATTTCCTGCAACAAATGAAAGGATGGCAGTGAAAAGAAAATTCTACAATGTAGCTCAGTTGCCAGGAGTGATCGGTTGCATTGATTGCACACACATTCCTATTAAAAATCCTACGAGAACTACAGGAGAAATCTTTCGAAATAGAAAAGGCTGGTTCTCCATAAACATTCAAATTGTATGTGGACCTAACATGGAAATATATGACATACTTGTGCGGTGGCCCGGCTCTGTTCATGATTCAAGAATTTTCAGTAATAGCAGATGCCGCTTGAGATTTGAAGAAGGTGATTTAGCAGGAAGTGGTATATTAATTGGTGACAGTGGGTATGCACAGACATCGTTTATGTACACGCCTGTCTCTAATCCTCAAACAGATCCTGAAATAAGGTATAATCGGGCACACATACGGACTAGAAATGTAATTGAACGTTTAAATGGTGTATTCAAAAGACGTTTTGCTTGTTTATCCAGAAAGCTCCAAAATAGTATACCTAATACATGCAATATTATTGTGGCTTGTGCCATTCTTCACAACATTAGTGTGTCAACAAACCAGCCTGTGCTACAGTCTGAACCAGTTCTAATTGAAGATGTGCCCACGACTCCTACTGTGGATACAGCTAGGGGAAGCATTATCAGATCCTCTTTTATTCATAGGCATTTTAACTAGGTTTAATAAAACACAGAGAGAGGCAGAAAGGAAGCAGGTTACTAAAGAAAAAACATAATATTTTCTATTTTTTAATTCCAATTCCGTTTTTAATCTAGTATATTTTAAATGTTCTTCAGCAATCTCTTTTTCTATTTTCGCTTTCTGAAAAGCAGCTTCCCTCTCTATTTTAGATTTATTGTAAATCTCCTCAGCAGCCTTCACCATCCACTCTTTTTCAGCAACTTTTAATTTGTGAAGTATGTCTTCCCTCTCTTTAGATTCAATATATGTCTGTTTTCGTATATTGAACTCTTCCTCTATAACTTTGCTTCTTATGTGCTTTTGTCCTGCAATTTATGAACAAATGTTAATAATATAATAACATGGAGCTTGGGCTCTGAGGTTGGCTCTAAGGCCTTAGATGTAACCATGACCCAGAGCAGATTAGATGGTCAAATAATAATTGCAATGTGCTGGTAATGATAGTTTATTTATTCTTTTCCACATAGGTGTAAATGGATTATATTCCTTTAAAGTACAACTCTATTATTTGCTACTTAAATGCACTATGTAACTATTA
This sequence comes from Pelosia muscerda, assembly GCA_963691645.1. Lineage (NCBI taxonomy): Eukaryota > Metazoa > Arthropoda > Insecta > Lepidoptera > Erebidae > Pelosia > Pelosia muscerda. The sequence continues at coordinate 6,038,377 of OY829118.1, forward strand.
CTCTATGTGATTATTATCATACAAATGTGTATGTTACCTTGTGATGTATTGCCTCTATGCTCAGATAACCGGGATATAGTTGATCTTTGCCGCAGAGGAGTGTCTACTATCGGACCTGAGAACAATATATCTTGTAATTATTGTAAGAACTTGTTCAGTTTATTCTGATATATACATAAAAAAAGTGTTATGTGTTATGTAATATACCTTTGTCACATGAAGAGCTCGCTTTGGTGGATATGGTTGGTCGCAGAGCAGTATCTGTTATGGAACCTATAATTATGATGATTAAATTAATCTTAAATATAGATAGGTATTATAATATAGTACTATGTGCAATGTAATATACCTCTGTCAAGTGAAGGGCTTCTAGTGCCGGCAACAGAGAAATCTTCAACTTTTTGATCATCTACTTCCATGATGATTTCTATAAAATATCAAACAATACAACTATACTTATTGGCATTATTTTTCTAAAATAATAATAGTCAGTCAGTCTGTTATAAAGTTAAGAATATTAAACCCATTATTGTACATATACTTATCATACATTATCATCCTTGTAGAGCAAATAACAAGGAATGACAGGAAGGAGTACATACCTAAATGGCAATAGTATATTTATAAATAAGCCTATGTTAGTGCATATATACATTGCAACCATTCTTTCTATCTCAAAAATTAGTGTAATAATATTGGTAATTGTGTAAATGTACATATGTAAATGTACATAGTACCTATTTACTGACAAAACATACATACCTCCATATATAAAACCGGTATCACTGTCGATGACATTGGTCAGTTCAACATCAGTTTGTTGAGACAATGCCTCCGGTATAAGGGTCTCTGGTGTAAAAATCTCTCTACTGGTTCCGGCATATGTTGGTATGGGTGTGTACGAGCCTCCACCTGTCATCATTCGCTGGCGTTTTTCATAGGTCAAGATTGTCTTTTGACGAGTTTTTAAATTCTCCCAGCACTTCTTTAATTGGCTCTCAGTACGCTGAAATATGTAATATTCAATTTTATACTTAAATGGATAAAAAGTAATGTTTCTTAAATTAATAAATCACTGAACATACCTTTGTATTTGTTTCTATACAATTATACTCCTCGGTTAATCGATTCCATGCAATTTTTTTCACACCCGGATGGCCAACAAGTGTAGAACTTATGTTTAATTTATATTTGACAATTAATTCTTGAAGACATATTTTTTCAGCCTCACTAAATATGTGTCTGGAAGTCATGGTAGCTAAACGTAGACTGTACCAGTATGCATTGTAGAATTTGAACTTTATAAGACATCTTAAGTTTGTTCAAAATATGTTTGCCAGATGTTTCAGCTTTCTCCTGTTGCACTTTTACCACCCTTTTTCCTCAAAAAATGAATTCGTACGCAATAAAAATGGGTTCGGCCCCTCATAAAATTGTTGTTAAAAAGTATCGTAAATGTTTGTTATTCATATTCAATGAAAATAAAACAAATAAAACGACTGTTCACTTTTCAATTTGACATGTCAATCGTCTTTCACAACAACCATAGATTAAAAAGATACAGACTATTACACAAATTGATGACGTATGATGACGTATGATGACGTAATTACTCCACTCTAACTGGAGTTAAACCAAATTTAACTCACGTCGAGTAGAGTCGAGTGAAAAACGAAAACTCCAAAAGTTTGACTAAAAATACCGAAATTGAGGGACATTTGAAGCAACGCTCGACGCTTTCTCAGTTGAGTTTGAGAAGAGTGGTATTTACGGAAACGTTTAAGAATATGGGTGTTAGTCTTTTCAGCTAGCATTTTGAATATTGTGTGCATTGTATTGAAGGTAGGTAATAAGAATAAACCTATTTTTACCGTAATGTTAGTAAGTAAACTTGTATTAATTTTCGAGACTATTCAATTTGAGGTATGGAAACATATTCTTAGTACTCATTGACACTAAAATGAATTTACTTTTTTTCCTATTTGTGGCACTGAATTGAATATCTAACATAGTGTAGGTATCTAGGTTATGAAAGATAGCTCGTGGTTTATTTCGCCTATTCGGCTAAAATGTCAATTGATGTTGTCATTATTTTTTACAAACTTTTATTTAAATGTATCAGAAATTGCCTGAGGTGCGTTTTATGGCCAGTTAGTGCGATTTGGTTTGAATTATTAGTTGAATATCATTCATGTATGATACTTCCTGTTCTTTGGACGTCTCTTTAATGTTGCCAACATTCTACTCTATAATACTAATTTTACTACTTACGGATTTTTGTACCATTTGTGGTAGAATTTTGTGTTGCTAATATTTTGATATATTTTACCATACACGGTGACATCTAGAATATCGAACGAAATGTGAATGTCTCGCAGTTCGCGCAGTGTTTAATTTATAATTTGCGTAGGTCTCAAATTATAGTTAGGTAGGTTTTTGACAATCTGTTGCGTCGATTTACTGTGTTATTCGTGTTATTTTTGCCTCTGTAATGCACTTTAAGCTCCGAAATCAAAAGTACCACGAGATGTGTGTTGTAACCAGACTTGGGAAACATTACCTATTGAAAGCCGAGCCAGATGGATCGGATTCATCGAACAAATATAACCGAGTATTATTACCGTTTGTGTGCTAAGAAAGAAACTAGCAGAGAGATATTGTTTATTTAAAATTATCTACAATATCCGTTGTATTCACTACTAAGTAATGAGACTTCACTACATACACCACTGCTGAATAAATTGGACTAAGTGCCTAAACTTAGTCCCATTATTTAGCAGTAGTGTATGTAGTAGTATCAGTGTAGTTTGCAGTTAGTTTTCTTCTTTCTTCTCCATCCAGACTTATTATTTTATTATTATTTTTATTGTTCTGCTGAAATTAGCTTTGGTTTCGTCACATGAGAACATAGTTAGGAAGTAGGTATCTATGTAGCCTTGCGTAGGTATTTATTACCACAATATTAGGTCAAAATACTATTGTAATACGTTCCTATACATTTCGTTATCTGAACATAGACCTTTGTACCTATATTGTTTTGTTTACAATTTTTTGTAGTAAAGTGAATTAATTTGTTGATATGCGAGTGGCTATTAGTTTATAAATTACTAGCTGACCCGCGCAACTTCGTCTGCGTCACCCCGTTTTTGCAACATTTTTCACTTCTGCTCCGCACGAGTTAGTTGTAGCATGATGTTATATACATATAAACCATCCTCTTTAGTCATTCTATCTATTAAAAAAACCGCATCAAAATCCGTTGCGTAGTTTTAAAGATTTAAGCATACAAAGGGATATAGGGTCAAAGAACACGACTTTGTTTTATACTATGTAGTGATATATACTTCGTATTACGCAGTGATAGGTGTTAGCTCGCCTATCTTTTCATTTCCATGAATTTATTATTTTGTAGAGTTGCATCATATATTATTTTAATTAATCTCGATGAATCTGTTGTTGGAGTCTCATTTCTGGGTAAATAATAATAAAGAGGTTTTGCGACGGAACTCTCACTTAACGGGTGTTAGATTGCTTTTCTTTGTACTTATTAATGCATCCAGTGTTCATCTTGATGGATTTCGATAACATTACTTTATTAAAAGTTGAGATTTCATAACAGAACCTTGATCTTTACCGTTGATTATAAATCTAGTCGCCTTATGTCTGGATACCTCTAGTCTAATTGACTATAAGCACTCGGGATCACTGAGATATTACCAAGAGAGATAGTTTGCTCGGGGAACAGAAAACCTATTAACCAACGCCAGGTTTTATCCAGATTGTCGGCGACACAGCCTTTGAGGTGACAAGGGGAACCTCGGATGCGACCGAGACGAACGAAAATTTAGCTTTTGAGATGACATGCGCATGAGGGTGATCTAATCATTGTGATTATCAGTCTCCGGTTGAGATTGATTTGTGACAGACTGTATCTGTAACAGATGGAACCCATTTACTCTCTCACTGTACTCGCTGATCAGAGAGACAGCTACGAGTACGACTCTTCAATGTCAATTATACAAGTTTTTGTCGATCGTAGGACAGTGAGAGCGTCGGGGAATAAGTACAAGGCAAGTGCTAATGTCCACACATTCGATAAGTACGTCGAAAGTCAATGCATGCAGCTGATATAAACGAATATCTGTAGAGCCCAGGTTCGCCGCTGTCGGTATTTAATGTTTTTATTATGCATTGAAACACAATGGACGTCGACATTGAAGTTGCTGCACCGATGGATGTCAACAGTATCATGGTGGTTGGCAAATGTGTGGACGCTATTGGCAGACGAATACCTTTGAATTGTCGAAAAAACAAAACACCGGTCCGAAGTGATCAAGAGCTATGGCGAGCGAAGACAAGGTGCGCTAATTGAACTCTATACACGTTGGCGCTTAGCTTCATTTGGCCATCTAGATGACTGACACGGGGCGATGACATGACATGGCAAATATACTATCTATATGTTGACGTTGGCCATCGCACGGGAATACTCCGCTAACATTAAATAATCCTTCAATCGACCGCCCAATTTGGTCTAAAGCTGGCTCTGAGTTCGTCTTTCTACTATAATGGAAAAGGGGACTGTCCATTATTCGATACATTTTGGCTTTAAGGAGCGACTAGTCCGATCCTTTAATCCTAAGATGGAAACCTTCGTCAAAGACTGCCATTAATCAGCATGTGTACCAGCTTAGAGATGAGGTTGATTTGATCCCCAAAGATTTTTATAGGTCCCATCATCCACCTATACAATTTCGCCGTTTCAGAGCATTATGCTGTATTTATTGTTGGTAAGACTACCAGATGGTTCCCAACTTTAGTTATTGCCATTCATTCCCCTTTTCGCGGTTGCAAGTAACACTGAAGAACGCATCTGATTTTGCAGGCGTTCCTTATAATCATCATCACAGCGTTAGACTTTATTGTATCCAATGTTTGCGCTTTGGAGCCTAGGGTCCGCTTTCCTAATATTTCTCTTTGGCTTTTATGGGAGCGAGTTTCTGGAAACGCCTGAGCAATCATCAATCAATCAGGTGTATCGACTAAAAGGTGAAGGCTTTGGCCCCGAAGGTATTACTGAGACTTGTACGTGAACAATAAACAAAAATCACCCATTGCGTACGCGCTTCTTTGCTACCTTAGTAGTGTTTGTCTGTGTGTAGTAGTGTTAAAAAAGTGAAATTGTCTCAACATTCTTAAAACCAAACCACTGTTCTTATATTAATTAACTTTGGCGATACACTCATACCTACGTAAGCATTTTCCACTATTTAATTGATTTAAAAGTGATGGAAGTGCGTGCGTAAGCTAGTTACAGTTTAATTTAAATCTACTGGGTTAGTAACTAGCGGAGTGGTTGTTGTAGTATTGTGTTTATTTTGATAAAGTGCAGTATATAAGACGTTGTGCTTGGCTAGACGGGTTAACAGAATATTAAAATTTTGGTTGCTATTTTTTTTTAAATAAATACTAAGTAAGTAGTAAAAAATCAACATTTTAAACGTGCTCATTTTGAGAAATATTGTAATATCATCGGCGGGCGCCAAATAAATGGTTTTGAAAACCATTTAGTTCGTTACGAGTCGCCACTTGCTAAGTGACAGATTTATTTTAATTTATTATGTACTAGCTGACCGCGCAACTTTGTCTGCGTTGCCCCGTTTTTGCAACCTTTTTTCATTTCGGCTCCGCACTCGTTAGTTGTAGCATGTTATATACAAATAAACCTTTCTCTTCAATCACTCTATATATTAAAAGAAACCACATCTAAACCCGTTGCGTAGTTTTAAAGATTTAAGCATACATAGCGATATAGGGACAGATAAAGCGACTTTGTTGTATACTATGTAGTGATTAATTTATCCTTAACCGTGTAGCCTTATTTTCACCTAGTATAAATGTATTATTATTATTATATCCGCCTGGGGTAGTGCCTGGACTATTGTCCAGCTGCTACTACAGGCGGCTTGGGCATTGTCGTTCTTATTCGATTCTGACATGATTGTCGCATGATCTTGCATGACTGTAAACATTTTACTATGTCCCGGCCAACAGTCAAAATCTGTTATGGCGAATTAGCGTGATTAATATGATCGATCGTTTCTTATTATTTACGATTTTAGATTTAAATTTTATAGTCGGAATTTTTTGAAATTAAATCCATGTTTTTTTTTTTTTGACAATCTACACAACGCCACCTAGACCCATGGTAAGCATAGTTTAACTAGCTTGTGTTACGGGTTCTAGAATGCGGATGAACATACATTTTATTCGTGACAGGGATACTAATATGATTATGCCATTCCAAACAGCTTGATTCTTTATTGAAAATGACAGCTGCCAGTCCTATTAGTTAGGGGAGCTACTGGCCGAACCAGTTTGTATACCTATAGTTTGTGTTTCACTTTCGCAAGTTTCATTTATTTACTTTTCATATCAAAATTTATTTTGTCAGTTCTTAATTATTATATTACATTTATAATATTACAATTATAATATTACAATACAAAAAATATTAATTTCTAGTGTTCTAGAAGGATAACTACCTAATGGTTTTTTTAATACCACTTAAGTGGCAGACAAGCACACGGCCCATCTGATGGAAAGCGGTTATCGTGGTTATGAACGTTTACAACATCAGGGGCGTTACACTCGTACTGCGTACCCTGTAAAAACCTTATGCCCTTTTGAAGAACCCCATAGAATCGCATAGAATAAACCTCATTTTAAAATGAGAAAAGCCCTATAGTGAAGGTCATGTCATTGTGATAGTTAATGGTTCACATTCCTTCTTATTAATAACTAAACATGATTTTTGTTTTCTATTGCTAGGAGTCATATTGTAGTCGCTTAGGCAAATCGCGGCAGGGATTTAATTTTACAGCTTGAGTGTGCGCGGAATGAAGCTGTTTTAATACCATGCGCTGCACGCAGAATGGCTTAAAAAGGGAGGCTAGGTGCAGACAAAAGAATCAATCAATACCGTGCGCACCGTTCATGCATTTGTCGAAATTCTACCATATTCGAGCGTAAAGGTTTTATTATTTCTTCTACTCGTTTCGTCTCCCCAACATCTCCGTAGCATGAAATTTATATTTTTGCCAATCATAAGGCGTCGTCGTAACATCCGATATCGGATAGAGCTAATTTTGTTTAATAGTCACTCATTCGTAGTATGGAATAGAGTAAAATGTTCAATGTGTGGTGTTATGTATACATACAGGGTGTAATGGGAACACTCCCGAAGCCGAAGGCCCTGGCATAAATTACGGCAACGCCTTTTTCCATTTATTTTATACCATTTAACTTAACGTTATTCACTCTCCGTGTTATTAAACTAAAAATTTCATGAAAAAACATTAACGTTTTTTTATGAAGTTTTCATTTAATTGAGCTTTACTGATACGATGTAGAGTAAACAACTAAACAATGTAAATATATATATATATGTGTACGAAAAGTGCGTGTTTGAGCACTTGCAACTATGTCCCCACTTAAGCGCATCTTGCCTCACACTTTGTAGTGCACGGCGATCCCTTTGTTCCCACTAGTTCGATTCATTAGTTCGATCATCGAACTAGTGAGAATTTTTTTTCTCATTGCATCAGAAGGAAAAGTGAGATGAATGAGACTTAACTACTTGAGTTACTGTAACTGTATTTCGGTTACTTTACGTGGTTACACTGGTACTAAGAACTAATAATTCGTGAAAGGGTATGAGGCAATGCACAAGTGAGCGGCCCCGATGTATAGCAGTAACCCACGAGCGCGGGTATTCGACATCACATTGTCGCTCTTTGGAATTCGCTGCGTAGGCGCAAACCGTGTCCCTACAAATGTATGGGATTGACATTCGTTCACGTCTCTCGTACAAGTCATAAACGTCAAACTTCGGTCAATCCCATACATTGAACAACAACCAGCTTGGTCCATAAGGTCATAATAATCATAACGTTAAACGCTACGACAAAAAAACCGGTAATACACAAGTGTTTGTATCCAGCCATCCAGCTGTAAGTGGTACAGTATACGGTGTGTTTGCGGTAGAGGTTGCGGTTGTTGGTCAGTCTGGGCGTATGTGTCCAGAACGTGCACTAACACCAACGTTTCGGTGAAATGACGGCAATATGACTATGGTTGTCACATCAAATGCATACTGTGATATTGCGAATCCATGACATTGCATTGTAGTTTACGTCAACTGTATTTACATATGTATTAGAAGGAAATTTGTGGCCTCCTTCAGCTCATGAGAAAGTTGGTTTTACTATACATACTTACATCTACACATTATTTCTCATGACTGAGAGGTATGTGGTATACGTATATGGTGATGCTTGTGTCATTTTTTGAACTACATTCAATAAGCGAACTTTTTATTTGTTAGTGATACTATTTACATCGAACGAGCTATTTTGCTTTTTCGGAGTTTCAGTAAGTGAACGATTGGATTCGAAGTAGACACCCTCTGATTATCTCGCCTCTCAGGTTACCCTAGGTAGAAAACTAGCGATGTTGTCAGGCGTATAGTTTTCATGTCTCACCAAGATCTTCGAACCCCAAGTCAACTTCACCTGCTAACCGGTATATTTATGCTCTGATGCGGGTTTTCTTCTCGGGGTTGAAGAGTCGAGACGGCAGCCACTTCCATAAAAGCCAACCTAATGAAAGCAGGATTTTGAGCTAGAAAGTACAAGCTGAAAAAAATATTATTCATTAGAAAAGTGCATTCAATGCAACCGGGATTCGCGCTCGGTTTGGTATGAAGATTATGAGATAATAGTCAACATTTTTGTATTCAAGGAAACATTTCATATAAATGCGAGCAATTATCGTATCACACGTGAAAGGTAAAGTTCCGTAAAGCCAGGTTTATTAGTCTGACGTGTCGTGTCGCATCAGAAAGGTATCGGTATCATACATTTAAGATATATTATATATTTATGGTACAGATATGCATTCATATTTTTCAGATGCGGTGACTTGTGATGTTTGTGTAAATCAGAGCTACAGACGAGCATCACGACACAACACCTCAGACAAATATAAATCGGGCTCAAACCACTATTATGTTAACTAGTATCGCCTGTCGATCACGTACCAGTCTTATTACACAAAAGAATAATGTAATTGATAATAATGAATATATGGGTGCAAGCCTATAAATAACTCTTCGTTTTGCTAGAAAACCGACCCCAACTCAGTTGGGAAAGGGATTTTTTTTTGTTATGAATTTGGTCACGCTGAAATGTAGTTTTATAATTAGGGCTATGCTATGTGAACACATAAAAGCCAAAACAGACATGGGTTTCATTCATGAAATACAGAAAATACACGTTAGAATAAAAAAAAAATAATCTCCATTCAGCGGAAAAAAAATTATTGAACTCGAAAACAATATTGAAATGCAAATCATTAATTAGTGCTATTCCTTTACTTACACTTTTCAAACTTGCTTTTGTATCATAGCAGACTACAACTTTATAATATAATAATATAATATAGTCAGTTAAACGGCGGCGGCGAATGGATATTTTTTTTTTATTCTTACGTGTATTTTCTGTATTTCATGAATGAAACCCATGTCTGTTTTGGCTTTTATGTGTTCACATAGCATAGCCCTAATTATAGAACTACATTTCAGCGTGATCAAATTCATAACAAAAAAAATCCCGCTGGCTGGAGGTTTGGTTTCAACCATCATTTATTCCGGTTCTTTTCCGTAGTTCCATGGGTCGTTCCATTGTGACAATAATATTCTGAAAATAATACGGAAAAAATTCTAGTTCTATTACCATTCGATAGCCCAAATATACCGGCATATTACCTATAGGAACTTAGGCCTACAGGGCAACTGTTCCCGTTGAATATAGTTACGTGTATTTTGACTTTGATTTAGTATTTTGACACCTAGGTAATCATGATGAGGTATCTCACGAGCGTGTCCAATGGGGCCTGATTCAGCGTTCAGCGTCATCGTATTATCAATTAACGATCGCTGAGACATCTCATTCCTTATTTTACCCCATTAGGAATATCATTTCCTAAAATCCTTACTTCATGGAAATAGAAACCAGGGGTTAGGCTCTGCGTAAATTAATCAGTCATGACAAGCATTCTTTGTATCTATAGAGAGTCTAATATACTGGACTAAGCTATTAAGATAGGCTGGTCTAACTGCCACAGCTTGCCATAACGCATGCGTCAAGCGAATGTTCCATGAAGCTGGGTCAATACGCTTGCAGCCGTCCGTACCTTAACATCCATATTTCTTATGTACCATTTGTCGTATCTATTACAATTCGTAGATTGAATTTGCGTTAAGCTTATAGAAGAGTATCGTTAAGGTTTAACAATGACTTGATTTCAAGGAATTGATTTAAGTGAAGGTATAATAAGAAATTTTGTGATTGTTATATTACGGACGTGTCAAAAGTATGGTGCAGTGGTTTATGTGGTGACCTCGTTATCGCTAGTACTTTCTTTGTAATGCATGTAGGTGACCCTCGACGTTTTTTCTTCATCAACGTACGTGTTTTCAAAGCTTGTTGACTCTTGGTTAATTTGTTGAATAGCTAAATGTACTGCAAACAACTAAAAGACCTTGGCGGTGCAAAATATTGACAGATTCATCTGTGGAGTTGTATGTAGATATCTTTTTGTTGGGTTTTTATGATTGGGGTAGGAAGTGTAAAATAGAGGTTTTTAGACGCTGATTCCCATAATATGCACTCCCAGTCATGCTTCGGCTAGACTGAAATAACTTTTCCTTCTTTCTTCATTTGGTATATTTTGTCATGGCGTGCGTCAAAGGGTGCACAAATGCAATCAGATAGGTGCTTATTTTTCACTATTTTGTAGATTTCCGAGTCCCGCTAATATGAACACTTATTGTGCCTCCTTTCTTCTCCACTTGAAATATGTAGATAATGATGAGGCTTATCTACAACGGCGGAATCGTACGAATTGCCTGCGACATCTATGCACTATTAGCGATCCACCCGGCTTCGCACGGTTGCAATGTAGACTCTTTTGAATGTTAAATACTGATACAACGTCAGTATTTTTTCATTGCACTCACTCACCAGTGGCCACAGGAGTTTAGAAACCTCTAAAATTATCAGTGTTTTTCTACTATATTATGCATGTATTATATGTAGAACCCTTCCTATTGAATCACTATATTAAAAAAACCGCATCGAATACCGTTGCGTATATTCAAATATGGACAGAGGACAGAGGAGTAGACAGACGAGCTACTTTATTTTATGCTATACTAGCTGACCCGCGCAACTTCGTCTGTGTCACCCCGTTTTTGCAACATTTTTCATTCCTGCTCCGCACTATGATATTTATACATATAAACATTTCTATTTTTATACGATGTAGTGATGATATTAATGTAAGTTTTTGATGACATAAGTTAATTTTTGATTTTCAGCCTTCAAGATGGAATCAAAATACGACTGCAAGTTCGAGGAGATGAAAAAATACATTCCATTCCTAGAGAATATGATCACAAGGCTGGAATCGTCAAGTACGCCGTCTTCGAACCCTCGACAGGCCCAGCTTGATAAAATTCGCTCATTGAGAGATCTGCTTTCGAACAAAAAGAAGAGGCAAGCATCTAAACCTATATTTAAAATAAAGTCATAACTTTAGTGACGATATCGTTCGTTAATCGCGCACGATTATATTGTCCTGGGTTCGATTCTCAAGTTGGTCGTTATTGGTCTTTTCCCTTACGTGGGCTGATAGCTTATTAAATGTGGATGTCCACTGCTATGGGAATACTAAAGCTGTAAACAGTTTATTTTTGAAAAAGTAGAAATACCCACTAGGTAGAATATTTCGTAAAATTTGCTGTACAAGTTATTTATAAAATAAATGTTTGATTGTTATTCTTAATATAATTTTTGCATTTTTTTTAGAATGAAAATGGAAAACTTACTGAAATGTGAGCAGGTGTTGATTAATTTATATGCAAAAGTTGAACAGGTTAGTTACTTTTAATGTTTTTTTTTGCTAAAGTAGGCATTGCATTGGTATAAAGATTTATTTTATTTTTTATTTACAGCGTGACAAAAAATCCATAGATTCTGGATTTTCTATTGATACTCCAACGGCAAAAGAAAAATCTGAGTTGGAAGCCGTAAGAAATAAATTGAAAACTGTTGTTCAACGCCAGGAAAATCTTCAAGATACTTTACCCGAAATTTTGCCGCGCAGTGAAGTTAATGACGAGCAAACTTCGGGTGCTAAAGAACCAGCACTATTTCAGAGGAGACCTAATCAGCAATCTGGTCAAACTAGCAAAGAAACAGAGAATAGATCAACTACACCAACAAATTCCGCTTCTAAGCGAAATTATACAAGAGTTTTGGTATCGCCGGAATCTAGCACACGACATGGACGATGGTCTGCTACATCAGAATCGACTGCAGAAAAGCCTCTATTTAGCAGACGATCTCCGCGAAAATCCCCAAGACGACATTCCCCTTCCTATTATAAGAAAGAAAGAAAAAAATCCAAAGACCAGCAATCACGAAAACAAAAGGATTTGAACATAACGTTGAATGTTCCCGAAGAAAGCTTAAATTCCTTAAATACTAAGGATATCCTGTCAAGAATTATTCATTGCAGTGATGGCGATGTCGATATTGATACATTGCGAGAACTGAGGAAACAAATACTTGAGGAATTGCAAAAGACAGGGGCTAAAGATGACATATCTGATTTGATATTAAAATCCTACAATAAAAGTGTGGATAAGACCAAGGCGAAGAAACCTACAAAGAAAGAAGAAATAGAAGAAGGTGAATTATCTGACAGTGAAAGTGAAGCTATTGAAAGTATTTACGGCAGCTTAGTAGTTAAGGAACCAGGTCAGACAAAGGCATCTTCAGATAAAGATTCTCAACCGCGTAAAATTCAAATATGTCTTGTAATTAATTCTGACAACAAATCTGAAGAAAAAGTTATTGATTTACCAAAACAAAACAGCACAGATTTTGCAGAATTAGAAATGTACGAAAAAGAAGATAAAAAGGAATTAAAAAGCAGTGTAGAAGATAACAGTAGTGGCAAAGTAAATGACGATGACAAAAAGACCTATGAGACTTCTGAAGAAAATTGTAGTAATATAGTATCTCAAAAAATAATAAAGGATAAAATTGTAAGTACTGAACAGAATATTGTCATAAACCCACCAAAGCAATATGTTTGCATTCCTGATAATAACAGTGCATCCACGACAGAAAAAAGTACAGGTACTTCAAATGAATGTGAAATATCTTCTATCAAAGAGGCCACTCAATTCAAAGCAAATTTCTATAAACCTTTAACAGAACCAACTAATTTAGAACTTTCGAAATCTATTAAGGATAAAGATATAGGTTGCGTTCAAGTTAAAACGGATACTGACATAAAACCTGCTACTGAGGTATTAGATATTGAGAGTACTTTAAAACAGATGGAAGCGTCTCCAGAAATACCTTTATTACACGAACGCACTATTGATAAACAACCACCAAATAGTACGTTGTCAGAAATCGATATTCTCCAAGCTCTTAAAAAAGAAATATTAAGTGAAATAACTGTACCAGGTACAGAAACCACTACACCACCTCTACATCAACCGAAAATAATGAAAGTTGCAAACGCTCAAGCTAACCAAATATTACCTAAGAAAAGAATATCTATCGAAAAATATAAAGAGAAAAGTGTAACCTCACTACAGCCACATTTAAATCAAGCGAGTTACAAAGAAGAACAAATGAGAAAAACCAGTTTAAAATTGACAGACAAGGAATGTGAAAGATTTTTCAATGTTCCAACAATTTCTTTTGGTGAGGAGGAGGATGAAAGCTTAGATGAAAATGATGATGGAGGCATAAAAGGTTCCGACATCTACGGTGATCTTGCTCCTAAATCACCTGACAATGAAGATTTTGGTAATACTAATTCGACGCTGCCTGTAATAATACCTACGGATCCGATTAAGAATGTGCCAACGAATAATAAAACTGATATAGATATGAGAGCATTACCACTCGTGTCTCCAAATAGCAGTACAAAAGGTAAAATTTTCAATAGCACATGTACGTCTTCAAATAATGAACTATCTACGGATAAAACAAAAATTGATATCAAAACAGATCAGAGTAACAGTCAAAATAGACCCGTGTTAGTAGATCCTCGTGTTAGACGGGATCTGAATATAAACATCAACACCCGAAGCCCCAATCCGCATACAAGTAATCCTGAAAGGACGCCAAGGCAAATGTTTGCTGGTGTTCCTTCAAATTCTACATCGAATTCAATTATGACTCCAAATTCTCGAAGTTACGAAATGACACCTACTCATCAGTCATTTGAATTAGATCAATCCAGCCGCAAGCACGTTTACGTTCCTTCTATGACTAGCTGGGACAGAGAAAAATCCGTATCTAAAGATATACGATCTTGGGAGAATACAGATACAGCTGGTGAACGAAAATCACGCATTGATGATTCAAGAGAATCTTGTTGGAATCCCCAAAAAGATGATATTCCTCAAAATTCAAGATTTAATGATTCATTTAATAGTGATAAATATGGCAATGGTTCAAATAACACCTCCAGGTACGCACCTGATATGGCTGTTGCATCAACTCCATCTTATGCTAGAAAAGAGGCACCAATGACCCCGCTTCCCTCATTTGGGCGCTCTGATGGTCCGTCTACACCAAGCCATCCTTTTGGAAGATTGGAATGCCCTTCTACACCAAGTCATCCTTTCGGAAGGTTGGAATGCCCTCCGACCCCAAGTCATCCTTTTGGGAGATACGAATGCCCACCGACTCCAAATCATTCCTTCGGTAGATTAGAATGCCCCCCCACACCAAGTCATCCTTTTGGGAGATTGGAGTGCCCTCCGACCCCAAATCACTCTTTCGGGAGAATGGAATGTCCTTCAACACCATCACATCCATTTGGAAGAATGGATTGCCCACCTACACCAAGTCATCCTTTTGGGCGATCAGATTGTCCCTCCACTCCTAGCCACCCCTTTGGAAGATCTGAAGGTCTGAAACCTCTTATGCTCGGTGCGATTGACTGCCCAAAACCACCTAGTAATTCATATATTGGACCTGATTGCCCATCGACATCTACACCATTATTTGGAAGAAATGAATGTACTTCATCTCAAACACAAAAACATTCCTTTGGACGATCGAAACCACTAAATAGCCAATATGGTACATCTGATTTTTGTACTCAAAATTATACTAAGGATCCTAGACTTAATAGAAAATTGGACACCGAATCAAAATCACAATATGATGAAAGAGATCGGTCTTACTACAAGGATCAAGATCGCTACCGTGGTAGCTCTTACTCATCCCAAAAATACAGTGGGTCAGGTAGCTATCGACATTACGACCGAGACTTAGGTGCTACTAGAAATAGTAAGTACAAGTACTTTGCCCCTGATCAAAGTGGCAGACAATTTAATAAAGATCAAGAGAGACGAGATCATATTGCAGACCGTTCGATATCAAAGGATCAAGAAAGCAGTGCTACTTATTTTAGAGATCGTTCATATGATAGCGATGGTAGGCGCTACGAAGAGGTTGGGTCAAGGCGTGAATACCGAGAGAAAAATATTGAACGAAGTATGCGACTGGATGACAGATCATCTAGTTCTAGTAAAAATAACCCGATAGAACCTGAACGTAATACATTATCCGTAAAATCAAATACTGGACGATCATTCACTATAGATACAAGTATAAATGTCACATTCCAAAAAATTATAGATAGTGCCAAAGAAATACAAGGATTTGTGAACAGTTTTGATATGAGAAGACAAAGAGCTACTAGCGTAGGACGGTCTTTAACTCGCGAGTCTAGCGTGGGGCGGGTACAGACGCAGTCTTCGAACTCATATGAAAAGAAAAAAGCATTTCAACGGGCTTCTAGTGTTGGAAGAGAACTTGTTGATTCTAACAAAGACAAAAGAAGTTTCCAAGAAATAAAGGCTGATTTTAAGTCATGCAGCTTTTCTGGGACCAAAGTTCGTACCGATAAAAACATTGAAACTACAAATAATTATAAAAATAAAATAACCGTAGAGCACAATGCTAATAATAGAAAAGATGCTTCTGAAAAACAAAAAGATGGACAAAGGGGTGGGTCGGAATCTGTTAAGCCTTCTTACTCTCCCAGAAAGAATTCTAGAGATCCAAGAATGCGAAAACTAACTAAAGATAAAGATAGAGCCAGTTCAGACAACTATAACCGTAGGAGTGGTATTGTATATTCAAATGATAATATTGTAGCGGGATCTATTATGGCATCTGGTTATGGGGTTAAAAACTATAAGATACCAAAAATAAAACGAGCGAAAGACGAAAAAGAAGAGAATTTGGAGAAAACTGATCCCATCTGTAAAAATGATGATAAAGAGAAGCGTGTAATAAGAGACAGTGATACTATAACAGAGAAAGGTTGTAGTAAAGAAAAATTGCATGTCAATGAGCAAAAAGGAAAAGTTAATAATGATATTCCACCACATAAAGTATCTGGAGCTGCTAAAGACGCCAGTAAGAAAGTTAGTGAAAGTATAGATACAGGCGTCTGCACTGAAAGGAGACGAACAAGATCTAGCGTAAGGAGTATAGAAGAAGCTGATGCAGTTGGGACTGGGAAAATGAGAAAATGTAAAAAAGTTATTTATGACTCAGATTCAGATGATGCTCTAAACATAAATAGCGAAAATGTCGTGAAAAATATGAGCAAAGAAAGAAAAGATGTAGATATGGAAGATTCAGACCAAAAAAGCAAAGCTGCAAACGTAGTTGAGTCTAAAAACATGGAAGAAAGAAAGGATCTTAAAAACGAAAATGAAAACTTTGGAGATAAAAGTGAAAATTTTAAAAATATAAAAATATCCGAAATGGACAAGGACATAGATGCAGAAACTGCAGATATAATTACAAAAGATAGATTAAATGCTAAAGCTAAACTAACAGAACATGTCAGTCCCGTCAAAGATAAGATAAATAGGAATTTAACCACAGCTGATCTTGGTTCAAACTTTGGGATTGATGAACTAGAAATGTTTTCCGATAATATTGTATCAGATCCAGTTCTTGATAATATCACTGCTTTAATTGCAGATCTCGACAATGATCTCAGTTCATCTAGAAGTGATTTAGGCCATAACTTCACTAAAGAAATATCGTTAGAAAATATGATGCAAAATATCTCTAGTCCAGAAAAGGCCAATTTAATTGACAATGACGATGACTCATCTAAATTGCTTGAAGAAATTGATAACATTTCAAAAGATCAAGTAGAAGTCCCTGTTAATAACCAAATTAAGGGCAGGCCTATGAACAAGTCACTGGTTTCATTTGATTTGGAAACTAAAGTGGGCTTAAATAAAGAAGTTATAACGAAAAATATTAAAGATGAGAATTGTTTGAAAGACACTGCTGGAAATGTACCTTCACAAAGTGATGCACTACATAATGAAGAAAAAAGTAATGTTGCCAAGAATCCTTCATTAGTAATGTCTATTAATGAAGATATTGATTCTACTACCGAAAGTAGCACCAATGAAAAACCGGTTGAAGATAGGTCCAAGTTAGATGAACAAAATATTGATGGCTGTTCTACACCAGACAGCACAATAAATACAGATGATGCTTTACTTAAATCAACTAATGATGAAAGTTTACCCGGTAGTACTAATGAAGTAACATCTACTGAATTAATTGACGGTAAACCTTGTTCTACCAAAGAAATGGCACCTGCTTTAGATTCTATTGGGAGTTTATTATCTATATTACAAGATAAATCTAAAATAAAAGAGTTACTACTCATGCTTGGTGATCAACAATCAAGTGAAAATGAAAAAATCAAGAAAAAATTAGAAAAACTGAGTGAAATAGTGTCAGATGACGAAGACAGTTGTGACGTACCGACATCTAAATTAGACCAAACAGATATAGATAAAGTTGATATTTCTGAAATGCCACGTGAAAATATAGGTAAAACAGAGGCAATCGATGAAATCGAGATGGAAGTGATAGATAATGAGTCGCTGAGTAAAGACAGTAGTTTGAGTACAGACAGCAATCAAAATAGCTCAAAAATAGACGATGATGCAAAAACTTCAGATATTGAGGACGAGATGCAAAAAACAGAGGAACAAAACATCGAAGCTAAACCTAAAAAGAAACTAGGCAAGAAAACCAAATATATTAAGAAAACAAGGAGTAAAGTTAAAAAAGGTGCCCCTGCTGCAGTAAAACGAATTACTCGAGCAACCGCATCAGATACTAAGCCAAAAATAAAAAAACCGCCTCGTGAGCTAATGCAGTTACAAGAAGATATTAAAGAAATGTTCATCAGAGATGATGTGCTGAGTGCTACTGGTATAAGAATGTGTCGTTTGGCTAAACTGGTTGATGAAAAAACTTCACCTGCGAAAGAAGAACATATTCTGCCTGAAGTCGAACCAGTGGTTGTGTTACAAAAGTTCAAAGAGATAGCAGATAAAAATTGTGATCCTGAAAAAAATAAGAAAAAGACGGGACCAAAGATTAAAGTGAAAGGTTTTGCTAATAGTGTCCCCGAATTAGCAATACCGGATAAAACATCAATACCTTTAAAAAATAAGCCCGGACCTAAATCAAAGACGAAAACTAGAAAAGATTCTGATCCGTACGCCTTTGAATCAGATTCCTTCAGTGATGCCATAACAGAAAAAACTAATGAAGCTGGGTCTAGCAGCGATACAGACTCTGAAAGCGATTCTCTTACATCTTCTAAAAGTTTCGGCAGTACTGAACTTTTAGCGGATTTAAAGAAAAAAACTAAACGCAGACGACGTGGATGGCAAGCCGGAGTAATTAAAACAAAGACAAAAAAGAAAAAAATAGAACCGAAAACTTTAGATGTTATACCAGCCGATACCATCGAAGATTTTCTACCTGAAAAAGTATGCATACTGGATGGTAACTGTTTCACAGATCGGAACTATTGTTTCCGGAAAAACGTGATTTCTTATTCTTGTCGCTTGTGTAAATACACTGGTAATGACATTGTACTTCATTATAGGAATAAACACCCACATGTTGTGATTCCACTATCACGAATGCCTCCTGAAGTTGCCAAAGAGGCTATTGAGCAATGCCAAGAAATAAACTTCCAAGCCATTAGCAACATACCTTCGGAGAAATACATATGCACATTTTGTTGTAAAGAATTCTCAAATAGTAAATCAGTTTTAGAAACATTCTTTTGGCATATAGTAAGTACGCACACAGGCGAATACAAGCAACACTGCTCCCAATGTGATAATGTGAATGAATGCCCATTCAATTTAGATATTCCACCCCCTCCCAAAGATGCCAAAGGGCAATTAATTGGCTTTATTTGCAAAAAATGTAACTTCACTCAAATATCTCTAGAGAATCTTAAAACACACATAATTCTACACCATAACGATGAACAGACAGCTGTATATAGAATTAATTTATCAATTATGACTAAAAAGTCTATCAACTCTTTATTACGACGTAGCGAACATGGTCAAGCAGTCTTAGAAGCGAGTACTCATCGTAGTTTAGACCATTCGTCATCTGATTTAACTGAGATTAAGGAGAGGGATAACAAAGAGGGAGTTAGAACTCGTACATCAGCGAGAAAAGCAAGTATACCGGTTGTACCGCCTATTCAGTCTAAGATCACTTTTGAAGGGGATGATATTGGTGAAGTATCAGACACAGTAAGTGAATCTGGCGAAGGGAGTATAAAATTGGAGAGAACAGATTCAGAAAATGCTGATGCAATGTCTAACAATGAAGAATGTATAGCAACTGATGCTAGTGAAAATGACAGGGCTTCAGATGCAGAAGATCAGTTACCCCTTGCAGATCTTCTACCTTCTAGCAATGTAATGAATTTTCCACATTTCAAAATAAGCCTTACCGAGTCTGGTGCCAAGGAATATTTCTGTTGCATCAATGGCAACTATCATTTTAAAACGACCCTTTTAATTTCAATGAAAAAACATGTCAAATCCAAGCATTCAGAACCCTGGGAAGGTTATTGCTTCGTGTGTAAGGTGATTGTGACACCACAAGGTGTGCACTGTTTTAGTGATTGCTTGCAACATTATCTTGATAAACACATGGATAATTTTCCGATTTTCGAGAAAGAGCTTCCTGCTATCACAGCTGAATCTCCAGCGGAGAATACAGGGGTTACAAAACCTTATATTAATGTTCGACCTCTTTCTGAGTTAATAACTAAAACAGCAGACCATGATTCCCAACAAGAGGTAGTTACACCAGTAATCCAGAGCGTTACGAGTCTTGGAACCTCAACTGTGGAAATTCCTCGGCTGAGCCCCACATATGCAGCGCGTTTGCAAGAAAAGCAAGTGGCACCGAAAGTATTGAAATATGAAGAACACCAGGCGGAAGTTTTATCGAAGAAGTATTATTTAGTTGTCCAAGATATGATGGTGCCGGATAAATTGGTGAAGGTTTTCAAGTGTGCCGGTGTTTATTGTAAATACGCTACAGATTCTACCGAAGAAGCTTTGGCCCATGCGACTACACATCAGCGTATAGGTGGCGCCGATGCATTGAACTGCTGTTATTGTGATTTTGATTCAGCGGGGAATGCTGTTGACTTAGTGATGCACGTTTTCAAGACTCACGGAAATTGCCGTTATTGCTGCGAACACTGCTTCTACAGAGCCGCATCGAGTCAGGCGGTAGGGGCGCATTCCTCGAAGGTGCATGGGAAACCACCCGTCCCTGGCAGTGTGTTGCGTACAGCAACAGTTCCGTCGCTTCCCGTAACTAAAGTGAACATACTGACACGCCAAGAAGCCGTGTCATACTACGTTTGTGGCCACAGTGAGTATAATATGTACACTGAATATTTCAGAGAATATTTGTTCATTTGTTTATTGTAAATAATTACCTTTCCTTATTTGAATTACAGGCGAAAATGGTGAACCTTGCAAGTTTCGTACATACACACCAGACAAGTTTTGTGAACATTTGCTTCAACGTCACACCGCAGCGTCTGCGCATCCATGCAATGTATGTTGAAATATAAGAATGAATGTATATTATTATTAGCTTAAAAAGATATATGATGTGTATTCTAAACGATTATTCTGCCAATGTGCGCTGTTTAAACGTTTTTCATTGTTTTTTGTACAGTTATTATATATCGCTTTGAATATATCACGCAAATGTGATTTGTTAGCATATACATATGCCACTACAGTCACCATGACTATTGTGGCATGTGTGTAAGCATTATACTTAGGTATATGGCTCAAATACGACAATGCTTTGAATTCTTGCTTATCTCACGAAGCTTTCTCTTTTTTTGTAACTCTTTTAATATGTTTTTTTACAGTTATGTCTCGTACAGATTTCGACAGCTACTGAATTAGTTCAGCATATGAAAATACATGGATTGAAGTTGTACCAATGTACTTGGTGTGTTCACGGTGCTGACAACGAGAGTGAAATGTTGACTCACGTATCCACATTGCACCCAGATAAGCAACCACAGGCTTACATACGAATTATTACTAACAAGGTATGTATTGCCGGTAAAACTTAATAATCTAGCTTACATAGTATTATCTATATTATAATAAACCTGTGGCGGTGAAAAAAAAAAAGTAAATTGAAACTAATTTATCACTCAGTTAGGGAAAATATTAAAAAAATTCCGAAAGTTTGTGATAGGTATAACGTAAATATCAGACAAAAAAATCATCTCGTTGTCTGTAATGGTAGGTGTCACAAAAATAAAATTATTTTCAGGGTAGGTACTTGTTTTTGAGGAAAATTAGAGATTTGTCTATACATAAATTAAAAAATGTAATTAAAATAAAGTTTTGCCAAGTTTGCTACTGTGAATTCCTGGATTAACTATTTGGATGATAAACAAGCCTGGAAATGAGCTGATGACTCAAATTGATCTAGACTAAGTAGAGGTTTGTAAATAGACCAAAAAACAAAAAGCTCACTTATACCTAATATATTATTGTAATTGACGTTTTGTAAGTGCAGTTTAGTGGTTTATATGGAATAAATGATTTTTGAATTCTGATTGAATTAAATAGCTGATAGACATTATCAGCCGAATCTTAATTGTACAAGTTTGCCCTAATGATCATTTAAATACGATTCTATTCTTTTCAGGATGGATCTAACGCATTAAGAGTTCTGCCACTAGCCTTCTTAACTAAGAACAAAGTTCCGATAAGAGACGTGACCCCTTCTACTGTCAAGGATCATCCAGTCCGCGAAGCAGAGCGATCTACCGAAATGGAAGCTCTCATTGGACCCTTTATGGCCGACCCTATGGAGTCACCATTAACGAGTCCACCCGATCCACTTGTAGAAACCACAGAGACTCCAATACAAACATCTGAAATACCTGAAGAGCTAATAGAACCTCTTGAAGACATTAAACCTGTGGTGAATGTTCAACTGCCTGAACCGACTACTCAAGTGCCCCAACTATCGACTGAAACCATTCCACCTCCAACGGTTTCTCCTCCAAATCCTCCGCAAGTGAATACTTTACCTATTGCGGTAACTGAAGTAAAAAAAGAACCATCCCAAACTGCAGTCACCGACATTGTTGTCTTGGATAGTGACGAGGAGGAGATACCCAATGCTGACACGCCCTCGGTCATCGATGTTTCTGATGATGACGCTTCCACAAGTTCAAAGAAAGATACATCTAAAATTATTCCTATGCCCAATTTATTCATATGCCCGCAATGTAGACAAGTTTTTAAGAACATGGGTGGCTTCAAAAAACATATGTTTAGTTGCATTACAGAACCAAATCGTAATTTTCAGTGCCCTCACTGTCCTTATATAGCTGAGAAGTTAGACAAAATCCCATTGCATTACATGACCGACCACACAAATAAAAGTACTTACAAATGTGGTTTATGTGATGCACTTTTAGTTACTGAAAACTTCGCTAGGAAGCATATGAAATCGGCCCATAAACAAACAAACATTATGTTCAATAAGAACAAAGAAGAGGGTACGGTTCATTTCATAGTAACTGTAAAGGAACCGCCGCCAAAGGAAAAAATATTACCTAAGAGGAAGTTGAGCGGCCCGAAGATCGACCCGATACCAGCTAAACGTAGATTTGAACCACAAGAAATTGATCAACTACCTATAACACCGATTCTAGACCAACTAGTATACTGTTCGAGATGCGAATTCAGTACAAAAGTGCGCTTAAATATGGTTAGACATTTACAATTGCATGCTGAGCAGCAACCAGTACCGCAGACCGCACCAGTCAACCCAGTACCACATCTGGAAAGTAACGAAAAACACTTCGATAAAATGGTTAACCTGGCGTCTAGTTCTGTAGTCAACAGAACACCAGATAAGAATCGTCAAGAGCATACCCCCTCTGTGACTCTACTTATACCACCAGAAGCAGCTGCGCGATATCCCAAGTATGTGTCGGAGCGACAGAGGCACACTTGTGGCGCGAAGGGCTGCTCGTATATTTCAGTCGACGAGGCTATGTTGCGACGTCATTGGGACGCTCTTCACTCGGGGTCAAGCGATTTCCACTGCGTTCACTGCCCTCCCCATCAACATCTTGATACATCAAAGCCTTTAACAGCCCTTCGTATCGTATCTCACTTGAAAATGCACGATTCTACGTTGTACGCATGCTCTTCCTGTTCATACTACCATTTTAGACGAGAAGCTGCTGAAAAACATGTGGCCGACGCTCATGAAAATGCGCGAGTATTGGTTGTAAGAGAGGAGCATAGTGCCCCCGTTTCGCCGGCGCCTGTGCAGACTACTAGTGCACCCACCATGGATTTGAAGCCATGGCAATGTGGCATGTGCAAGTTCAAGAGCATGCTACGCCCGGAGGTCGTGGACCACTGTTCTAAGCATCACCAGTCGAAAATGCAATTCAAATGTGCTTATTGTCCATTCAGAACTTCCGCTATAGAAAATATTAGCAAGCATCAAGCTAAATCTCATGCAGGGAACTCTGAGGAAGTTTTCTATTATTATTACCGAGAAGGTTCTATACCTGACGATAATGATGGCACACCACTGTGGGTGAAACAAAGGCAGAAGTTACAAGACCGATCTTCAGAACCCGAAGTGAAAGTCGAAGCCGCGGTGTCACCGGTTTTGAAGACTGTACCTCCAGTAGTAGTCCCAGCTACTCCTCTGACAGTTGACCTTAATTTGGTGAAGAAAGAAGTTAGCGAAACGACCAGTGCTGGGGATTCTAACACGATGGAAGATTTGTGTAATCAGTTTGGGCAGTTTTCTGAGCCAAATGGGATTAAATACAAGTGTCCTTTGTGTACGGTAGTCATGGAAGAAACAAGAGAATTAATGCAGTCGCACTTGTATGAAGAGTTGAATTACAGAAAGTAAGTATAAAATAACTTTTCAGTTACATTTTGTTATGTAATATCTATAATTTTACGGTTATGGTATTATTAACTAAAATAGTTATGTATAAAATGGAAAAATAGCCGCGGTAGCCTAGTGGTATGGGTAATGGACTGCTGCGATAAGGTCTCGGGTTAGATCACAGGTCTTACCATAGCACACACCAATGACTTTTCGATGCTTTTCGATGTTATGTGTGTATTTATCGCAGGCTTATAAGGGCCCGGTTAATGGCAATAGGCTCGCCACCTATTATTACATTGGGACCTAAACATTCTGGCGAATTATGGGTGCTAGCACCTCTGCCTACCCCTTCGGGGATAAAGGCTTGAGTTTATGTTATGTATGTTATGTAATCATGTGTCAGCTTGGTCATAATGTCAAATTATATTGACATCGACCACGATGTCAAGGTACTCATTGCCGCTGCAAGGGTCAAGTGGTGGGCAATTACTGGTATCATATGGTACTCTAAAACATCAGTCAGGCTGAAGGGACATGTCTATAAAATCATAATTAGGCCTGCTCTTTTGGAGTAGCTTTCATTTCCGCAGATAAAATGCAAGAGATTTGCCTTAGTTGATGCGGTTACGTTTTTCGAAAACCGCCAGGCCATGTGGGTACCGAATGTCTGGCAATGGCGCCCCCACCGGGTCCCGGTATGAGGAGTAGGTTCTAGAAGTCCTGGCACTCCTGGTATATGTCGTAGAGGGTGATATGCGAACCGATGGTCTCATTATCACCGACGCCCAAGATTGTGCGCTGAGCTCCGATTTCATCATGGCTGTTTGAAACGTAGTTATAACGTGAGAAGACAGTGATTTACAATTAGTTAACATAGAAGGAAGAACTGGTGTAAAACTAGACCAACTTAAATGTGTCAGCTTTTACGAAACGACTTGTTTTATCATCCATTATCATGTTCTAACGCGCACTAATATTTACAGTACTTAATTCTTTCCACAATTATCTTTCAGATGGAGCTGTGGCCTTTGTTCATATAAGGCGTTCCATAAAGCCGGGCTCACAGATCACATGACGTCTGAACATCGCAGGCAATATGACCATATCGAGCTACCCACGGACGTGAACATTGAGAGATGGGTGACCGGAGTGTTGGATCACCAGACCTCCATCATAGACAAGCGTAAAGAAAACTTGCAGAAGCAAAGAATTGTGTACATTAAACCTGGAACCGAAAGTACAGTATCAAAGGAGACTACCGGCAAATACCCTGAAAAGGATTTGGAGCAAGCATTTGGGACTTTTGGATTACCTGATCATACAATGTTTTGTTGTCCCAAATGTACATTCTTGTCTAAGAATGAAACAGCGTTCAGAGATCATTTAGAGATGGAACTAAATAAAATAAGGTGAGTTTTATCATATCTCAAAAGGGCCTTCGCTGGCACTGGGTCAGCCGGGGCGTGAGGGATATGTCAGAGGCTACCTCACCCTCGGTAACTGATGGCCCGAGACGGTTGTGCGGTTTTGGTCGGTTTAAGTCCGACATAAACACCTTCGCTGACTCAGGTATTCGTGGGCATTTCCGCACGGGATAAAAAGTGTCATAATATCCAAATATATTTGTGATGTTAAACATAAATGTCATATATTATTATATACTAACATAATTGTCATATTCTAGCAATTATGTAAATGTATTTTATTTATATTATGGTTGTCACAATATGTAGAACTAGCTGTTACCTGCGGTTCCACCTGCATGGATGTCGGTTATCGCGTTCAAATATATCCCTATGTCTTTTTCCAAACTCCAAACTATCTATATAACCAATGTCATCAGGTTATTAAAAAACAAAAACATCCTCTAATGGAACCCCTTATTCAATTAAGGTAGCATATATCCTTTCCCATTTCTATATAAAATTTCATCAAAATCGGTTCAGTGGTTTAGGCGAGAGAGTCTAACTGACAGACAGGCAGACACACGACAGAGAAGTATGGATAGTATCAACAAACTTAGTTTTTTTTTAATCTGTAAAACGCTACTGGTTATCAAAATTACTAGTATTCCCGTTAATCCCTCGAGATAACCGAATTGTTTGTATGAGGAGTGGGTTCACATCAGTACTGTAATGACCAGGGGCTCTATACAAATTAATAGAAAATATTACTAATTACATATTAATAGATAATATGTAATTAGAGTACAAGAATGTTATAAAATTTGAATCTTTGGGAAATTGGGAACGGTTCGCTTTGACACGATTCCATCAATATTATGTCACTTTGTCTAGAGGCTTAAAATTCGAATCTAGACCTTCTCGATCGTAAAGTTCACTCCTATACCACTAAGTAAAATTCTTATTGCTAAAACAAAAATCATCATCATCATCATCTTCTTGTTGTCCCAATTATTTGGGGTCGGCGCAACATGTCATTCTCTTCCATACATTCCTATCTGATGTCATTTCCTCAGTCACTAACTTCTTTGCCATATCTTCTTTCACACAATCCAAAGGTCGGCCTAAGAAAAGATGGATAAATCTTTTCTTTGGCCAACAACTTCTTCTTAAAACAAGAATCATTCTCACTAATTTAACAATAAAATTCCAGATGGTGTTGCACTGTTTGCCCAGCGACCTTCCACATGCAGCATGAAGCTCGTTTGCACTGCAAGTCACATGATGGTCCATCATGGCCCAAGGAAGCTATAAGAGATCCTGCAATGCGAATCACTTGGGTTTCCACCGCTATAGAGAAACAGAAAAAACTCATTCAAAATGCGTCTTCATCGTCACCTGCAACTCCTGAGGCGTCTATAGATAAAGGTAGAGAGAACTTGCAAAAAAGTGGTAACGATAAACCTGGTACTTCCACTGAAGGTGATGTTTCGAAGGAGACTGCTACCATATACCCTGAAAAGGATTTAGAACAAGCATTTGGGGCTTTTGGTTCGTCTAAGGGCATAATGTTTTCTTGTCCGAAGTGTGATTTCCTGTGTAAAGATGAAGCAGCATTTAGAGATCATTTAGAGATGGAATTGAATAAAATAAGGTGAGTACATGAAGTTATTATTACTATCGTAAATAGAACTACAGTCTCCCCATTACCGCGTTACCGAATTTAAAATGTCAAATGAAATTAAAAATGCACTTTTTGAGACAGCCGGCTATTTCTGACAAATTGGTAGGTTTATTAAAAACACTTTACGGTTCATATACTCTGTTACTTTCTCACCTAGGTTTTGTATAAAGATATGTATGTCACTCAAAAAATGGTCTTCTAACTAAGTAATATATAGCTTAATGGATGTGCCATAGTATAAAAAGATATTGGTGATAAGTATTATACTTAATTGACACATGCATATATAATTGTCATATATGTTACACTTCGTGGACTGAGGTAGGCAGCACTATACCTGCAAAAACTACCAAACTTCAATTCATTCCCGTGATTTCAGATGGTGTTGCACCCATTGCCCAGAGAACTTCCAGACGTACCACGAAGCTAGATTCCACGGCAAGGGCCATGATGGTCCGTCATGGCCCAAGGAAGCCATTAGAGATCCCGCAATGAGAGCCACGTGGGTTTCCACCGCTATAGAGAAACAGACGAAGGTTATTCAAAATACACCCGCCCCCGCATCGTTACCTCCAACCCCAGAGAAGTTTGTTCAAGATAGCGACAACTCCCTTCTCGTGGTCCGCTACGAGAGGAAAGTGCCCACACCTGATCAAGTATACGTGAGGAGAAAAAGACCAATTTCTGACAGTGACGATGAGAAACTCGTTATAGACGAACCGGTTAAAAAGAAAGAGAAGCATTGCCCACATTGCGATTATAAAAGTATATACCACAGTAGCGTCAAAGTGCATATGCTGACGCACTTTGGACTCAAACCTTATTCGTGCAGTTACTGTTCATTCGATAGCTACACCAAGAAGGCCGTTGCGAAACATATAGAGCAAACTCACAGCACCAAACCAGTTAAGGTGAAGATGACAGAAGTGCCCACAGAAGCAAAAAAACAAGACGATATTACATTGATATGTTTAGTCTGTGAAAAGTCCGTTGGAGAGGCAGATACCCATACTCATTTACACAATAATATGAAACCGGAATTTTCGCAAAGTTTAATCGTCAATAAATGCGGAATATGTTCAAGTTTATGTCGCGATTCTGCATCATTAGCTGAACATCAGAAAAAAACACACCCTGGGGAGCCGATCCAATATTCATTATACACGTTAGGCACTGACACATTCATATGCTTATATTGCGACAGCAAATTTCAATACCTAAAAGATTACAGGGCGCATCACACGGCAGCCCATCCAGCTTTACGATTTACTATTACATCGACATCTGGTGTGTCTTCTGGGGGTAAAGCTGCGAGTCCTGCCGTATACAAAAGATGTGCAAGAAAGTCCACGACGAAGCTCCCGAATTCTGTGGCTAAAAAATCTACTACGAAACTACCATACAGTGTATCGGACTCTTCAGACGACGAGTATTCGTACTACGGGACAAAACCACCACCCCTGGATCAATATAGTAATGTGACAACATTAATGTCATTCTGCAATAGGATGATGCCGTTTTCTCTCAAACAGTTAAGTGAACATCTTAATATTGAACCAAGAGTTTTAGTGACTGATGTGAAAAACTCCAGTGATTTAAAATGTAACCTTTAAACGGTTAATATAGCATATAAAGTGTTTTGGGCCATGATCCTACTAATTGTTAACCATTATTGTCAAGAAACTGATATTATAAAAACTACCAAGTTAGGACTCTACTTTTACACGGTTAAAGTTCAAAATTAAAAATCATTGTGCAGTGAGTGAAACGATGTAATAAACTCTTTTTCATTTGATTTTGAACTTTAACAAAATACCCATAAAGCCGAAAATGGCATGGCAGTTTTTGTAATCTCAGTCGTGTGACCATGGTTAAGAATTAGTAGAATCAAATTCCTGAATGAACAATATTAATAGTTTAAGATGTTAAATGTTTCGTCATTTTTGTAAAGAAAAGTGTTATACTTTATAATCGCTCAGCGATCTCAAATTTAATACGTTTTAATTACTAATGGAGGTAAAGGTAAAATAGACAGATATTACTATTTCAGAAATTATATTCGATGTTCACTATCATTTATTAAATGTGTATTATATATCATTGGAGTGCAGAGTATATATAGCCTAATAAGTTTGTATGTGAGAATTTTTATAGTTCACGTCATGCAAGAGGGGCACGCGGGTTAATAATAAGAATCGCTCCTGTCAATTACATTAAAATATCTGCAAATATTGATTTAGATCAGATACAATTTCTTCGCACTAAGTCCTCCGTCGTCCCCACAAGCCCATAAGAATGCTTGTGCGAATTTATCAGGCTATACGACATAAGAAAATATTTTTGAGACCACTTTTTAATCTATAGATGTTATAAATATAAGTAATATTTGATTGTTTTACCTCAACTTAAATAAATAGGTACCTAGTGGAAGCACCTCACAGGTAATTTTTAACCTGTGACCTTGTTTAGTATGAATATCTGTGATTTATAATAACATTCTTGTAAGATTTATATAAGTTAGTTGTATTTAGTGATATTTTAGCGAGTATTTTGAGCATTTACACCGATGTAAGTGGTTACGTTCCTTTGTTTTGTAAAATCTCACTACGGTAGCCTCTCAATGTTTCCTCCTCAAGAGATTTTTTCTCTACCTTGTATTATTGCACTGTAATAATTCGATTCTTTTAGAGTTCTTCAATGTTTAAATTGGGTACCATGCGATATTCTTTATAATATTTCAGAGTAGCTCACAAAAACACATGGATAAGTTGAACACACATTTAGAGCGAAAGAAGACTGATCGGTGTGGATTGATTGCAAAAAGCTATTTAGTATTAAAAACACTTATAATGACGACTTATTATTCTTGATTACTTATACTCGATGTATACTCAGTTTTTGATTACTTAAATATGGTTTAAATTGATTAAAAATTAAAAAAGATACAGTACCTACTTCAGTTAAAATCAAGTACATACTCAATCGACACGGTCTTGGCCCTGTCTCGTGCGGACAGCACAAAAACGCGTACTGTATATAAAGAGCGAACGTTGAACTCGCACAAGTCTATAATTCGTGCCTCTTCTACATCGGTAAATTCATTGATTGTCTCAGAACAATTTTGGACATTTTTGAGGGTAGATATTCACTTCACCCACACATAGTATTAGCCAGGGTACATAATATACATCATTTATCAATTATTATTTTTCAATTATATATTAAAGTAGGTATGAAAATGTTTTAATTTTGTTTGATTTGATTTAAATCTACAGAGCTACCTATCTACCGGCTGATTTTATGGTCGATTTGGAATAAACGATTTTGCACAAAATTTCGACTGCAAAATCGACTAAGTAAATAATAATAAAAAAAGATTTTTATAATGTACAAGAATAAGGGTTTTGCTCCGCTGTACCCCTAATGTCTTATCGAACGGAATAATGTAAGGATTCTTTTTTATACGCCAAATAAACACTTGCAGAAGATTTTTCTATCATGCCAAAAGTATTTTCTTCCAAATCGTCCATAATATCAACCGGTAGATGGGTAGATCTGTAGATTTAAATCAAATCAAACAAAATTAAAACATTTTCATACCTACTTTAATATGTAATTGAAAAATAATGATTGTATTTAATTCAGAATGTTCTAAACGCAAAATGTTAGAAAGTCCCATGTTGTCTATAATGTCGCATTCTCAAAAACATTTTCACTCACAGAAGGACCCATTCTCAAAAGGTCCCATTCACTATGCATGGAATAGCCGATTCCTATATTTATAAAGTAATTGGTACTCCCGAATGGGTTATTGTGCAAATGGGACAGTTTACGAGTGGGAAATAGTGCGAATGCATGATGTTTGGAAATGGGACGTTTTGCTAATGGGCCAATGTGCGTCCAAATTATTGTGCGATTTATGTCTTCTGCAAATGTCTCTCATGAACATAGTGCTGGTAAACTGATTGTTTCACATAAGTGTAATATTGTGATTTTATAATTTTTTTTTTCAATTAAAATACTTAATATGATTCGCCGGGATTCAAACTTAGCGTTTGTGATTGTCTTTATTAGATTTGAAGAATTGTTTAGTTGCCAAATATTTTCTTTGAAACAAAATAAAGGATTTTTTTAAATGCTTGTTTTTATTTATAATATTATATGTCAGCGTGAATAGTGAAGTGGGGTTATAGCAAGAACCCTGACATGCTGGTCACATGTTGTTAAACTATGGAGTGCTTATTATTATATAGTTAATTTCTTAAATAAAAAATTAAATGATAATCTCAGAGTTAGTACTTAGGTGCATGTGGTCCATATTATCATTTCGTCTAAAGTATCAAAAGGTCCATAGTATTATAACGACCAGTATCATTTCGTCTAGTTCATGAAATGGTCCATAGTATCTATTCGTCCAAATGTCAATTAGTCTATCTCTGTGTGAAGAGCCTCGTAGGACCACATGCACCTAAAGGTTTTTATTAGGTAACTAAATCACTAGTCAAGTCAAGGAAATAAACGCTTATATTTCTTCTAAATAAAAAACTTTTCGAAAAATAAAATCACCTTTCGAACTTAAAATAAAATATTATGTGTTAAGTCTTATGTACACTATTTTTTTCAGCAAATTTATCAAGGTTATGTTACCACTGTCAAGTTCTAGTTAGTTCAAGTTTAGTTCCTTATATTTTTTATCAAAACAAATATCTTTGTTTCGCCTATTTTTTCGCAAAGAACAAAATAAGGATAGTTTAAACTTATGGTCATAGTGTTTAACTTCCTTCATTAAAGATTTTATAAAGAGGAAAATATTTGGAGAACGCGGTATTCGGCTGTTAATTCTCCTGCGCCAGTAAAGTGTGTATAACTTGGTTCAATAAAGAAAGGTTTTATAAATGGCGGACGTTATCACTTCCTCTCGCTCGCACACTTGTACTGTCTATACTCACTCACGCGCGTACCGTCAACACAAAAAAAATATTGATCTTTATTTTCTTCCACGCTCTGTGCTCTTGACGCGATGCATAAAAGAAAGGATTCTTAAATATCGGCTTGTACTTGCGTTGACAGATAGTACACCTAGCATACAAAATTTCATTATTTTTTTCAGTTTAAAAAAAATATAAACAAGACCGTTGTTCATAATAATGTTAGTTCTTTATTTTAACCAACATCATGATCTTCCATGATCCTCCTTATAGAATGTGATATACGTTCCTTTTTCAGGATGAAAGGACTCAATGTGCGTTTAAAAGAACTCTATGCGTAAAAGTAGGTACTGTTTCCGATGAAAACAAAAATAGTTGCCGTCACGTGTCGTGGGCGAAGCCGCCGGCCGCAGCTAGTTAGAAATTATTACGACCCGGTCTTGTTTTTATTATTTTTCATATGAAAAAAAAATATTTGAAATTTTATATACTAGCTGTACTATCTGCCAACGCAAGTACAAGCCGCCATTTATAAAACCTTTCTTTAATGCACCAGCTTATAGGGTTTTGTAGTCCAACCAAAAAGTTTTGTTCATAGTCCAACTATACGAAAAACTAGACGTGATGATACTCTGGTCGTTTTGATACTGTACTGTACTGACGAAATGATAATATGGACGAAATGATACTGTAGACCTTATAATACTATGGACCTTTTGATACTTTAGACGAAATGATAATATGGACCACATGCACCTAAAGGCCACTTTTTGATATATGGGTTTATATCATTATATGCAAACGTCTGAACTGAGGGCCCATGTAAATTACTCGTAACAGTTTTATTGATTCTCATAGAATTTTAACCATTTTAAACTAATTGATATTGTATTATTTCGTTAGATAAAGATTGAAAATTTAGACCTCCAGTCAGATGCATACCAAATTAAGATCTAACATTGAGTAGGGTAAGGATGCAAAAAGAAAATTGCAAGGTAAAATATATTTTTATTTAAAAAGATGTTCATTGTACATTAAGCTGTTATACGTACTGTAAAGTTTAATATTCAGGAACCTGTAGCTTCCTACAGTCCCGGGTCCTTCTAGCGGAGCATGAAAAAGGATCTGATGAGACCGTCAAGCTGAGCGCCACCATTGTAACACTGCGTGTTTGTAACGGTGACCGTCTTTCCTGAGACTTTGCCTTTAGGTCAAGTGAAGTCAAATTGTCGAGTCATAGATTTAAAAAAAAAAAATGTTAGTAAATCCAAATGGTCTTAACGGATACCAGTGATGGGTTTCCTAATACAACCCTAAAAGAGAAGCCCTATTAAGTTAATTGTATTCTGGTATGAACAGTTAATAAAAAATAATACATAACATCCACGAATTATATTTATTACTACTATTAAAATATATAAAAGTAAGAAATCTTGATATCACATCTTGAGTCACCCACCAAACGTGTCGTATTGCGATACCAGCTACCAAAATACAGTCACGGGTATACGAACACACATTATGTTATTTGAAGCATCCCCCCTGTCATCTGTTACAACGAATTCTACGGTTACTGTCACCTGAAAAAGAAATTCAAACTACTTAGGTTTTGTTATGAAAACTATTTAAAAATGATTATCTTCTTCTTCTTAAATGGCTTCTTCTGCAAGCAAATTCGCCGCAATTTCGCCAATGTCAATGTAAATGTAATACAAAATTATTAATGGCGAGACGCCAATGTCAAGGTTTCCAAGAAAAGTTTCCAGAGCCACGTTAGCCACGCCAGTAAACTTATTTCCGTGTGTCCGCCCCCCACGAGATCAGGTAGTCGATCAGGACGTGTGGTTGGATTTTAGGGGGCTTAAAAATGATTATAACATCATTCATACTGACGGATAGTTCGTATGATTGTCGGTAGATGGCCCCCAGCCCTCACCATCGACATCGTCCCAAAGATGGTTTTATATGAGAATTTCGAATGCTGCTAAAAACGTTTCTTTGTGGCTCAGCGATTAGAGTAAGGGAAGGAAGATA
Source organism: Pelosia muscerda (assembly GCA_963691645.1). Lineage (NCBI taxonomy): Eukaryota > Metazoa > Arthropoda > Insecta > Lepidoptera > Erebidae > Pelosia > Pelosia muscerda. The sequence goes on from OY829118.1 coordinate 6,072,887, forward strand.
AAGATCACGGGTTCGAATTTCGTTTCGAGACGATTATTATCTAATTATAATCTCTGTTATGATGTAATGTAGGGTTCACAAGTCGCCAGATGAAGCCCGACGAATCAGCTAGTTTGACCAGACTATTTAGATTAAAACGCCGAAAAATATTTTTTTTTCCTTTTTTTTCTTTTTTCGGGGTGGGCGCTGTGATCTATTGGTGCCCAGGATGACCTTGAGTTATCTATGGATTTAAGATAGTAGTTAGGAACCTCACAAGTGGCACGGTGCCCCATCGATCCCGGGAAAGGAAGGGGTCATCATTTATAGAAACATTAAAAACCCTAAGCGTGATGTCCGGCTTTATTCGGACGCCTGGCAACGCTAGATTTAGAAATATATTTAAAAATATAAACTTACAGGAGGAGTGAAAATTGGTATTCTCATTCTTAGAGTGTACTGAAGTACTTCCCCAGCGAGGACCGGGCAGTAGCTATTGGAGAGGAAGTTGCATGTGAGTGCGTCGCCCTCCAGATCCCACGGTGTCATGCCAGGAAGTCCCGGCACCGCAGCGAAGGCCAGAGACCTCATGCTCTGCATCAAGTAAGCTGTAAATAGGATTTATTTGTATTTATAACTTTTATATATTGGCATAATGCTATTTAGCACAGAAGGCAAGGGAGTAAGGGCATATATGTTATACATGCTCATATAGAATTGTCTGTAGCTTTTGCTGCTTCTGTTAAGCAATTTCGACTCAACTCATCACCGACTGATACAGGAGCGTCATTGGGGGTGGCTACAAAACTTAGTATTTATTTCGTCAAATTTATTGCACCTTGTCTGGGCCCCGATTCCACTAATTGTCAACCATTAACAAGACACTGAGATCATAAAAAGTGCCATTTAATTATGAACTCCAACGGTACACAGTTAAAGTCCAAAATTAAATGGCTTTGTGTAGTGATTGAAACGATGTAATTAACTCATTTTCATTTAATTTTGAACTTTAAGTTCATGTTAATAAAGCTGTAAGTTACATGGCAGTTTTTGTAATCTCAGTCTTGTGAGTATGGTTCACAATAGTACAAACGGAGTCCTGATAGTAAGCAGGATGCAGTCCCTACTTTCACGGCCTCAACATTGTGTTTCACGTCTTTCCCCTCGAGTCTGGGGCTGCTTTTTCCGATCCATCTGAATATTTGGCTGAACTGCGACATTTTTTTTAACCAACTGCCATCTGACCTCCACAATCCATTGGTGATATCACCCCGGGTCAGTTGTGACTGAATTGCCCTATTAAGCCACCTTATATGTATGCTATTTGAGTCGGTTAGAGTCCAACATAACCATCCTCGGCCCGCCACCGTCGCCCGTGTAAACCTTGTGTTTCCGCGCGAAAAAGAGATAATCTACCATATAAAAATAAGTCGGGTTTTCCTTCCTGACGCTATAACTCCGGAACGCACGAACCGATTTCCACGGTTTTGCATTCGTTGGAAAGGTCTCGGACTCCGGGAAGTTTATAGTAAATAAAATTCAGAAGAAATTTCAACAGAAAAGCGAAAAATCATTTTTTGTAGCCATCTGGTGGCGAAACGGAGTTCGCCGGGTTTGCTAGTATGTTATAGATATAGAGTGATACTAACGTGCTCTGAAGATGAGATTGATGATGGCGAAATCTCCGCGCCGCACCCTGCATGGTGGAACAGAGCAGCCATCGACATACGTGTTGTATGGCAGTTCCCCTTCCGTCTCAGTACCTGGGATATAGAATAAAATTAACATTACATAACATAAACTCACGTCTATATCCCCGTAGGTTTTGGCATAGGTGCTAGGTCCCACATTTCGCCAGTTTATGTTTAGGTTCTCCTTTGTTCTTTGTTAGGTTCTCTGTCGCACCATTAAGTCCTGGAATTCCTTGCCGGCGCACGTGTTTCCTTCTTCCTGCAATCCCGGGTCCTTTAAACGGGGCGTGAAAAAGCATCTGATGAGGCCGTCAAGCTGAGCGCCACCATTGTAGCACTGAACGTGTTTGCAATGGTGACCCTCTTTCATGAGACTTTGCCTTCAGCTTAACATCAGGCGAGGTGAAGTCAAATTGACGTGCCATAAATAAAAAAAAAGGTCCCAATGTAATAAATGGCGAGCCTATTGCCATTAACCGGGCACTTATAAACTAAGCTAAGTGTAAGCTTTGGATGTTACCAAAATTGGTGATTATAAGTTGCGATGATACATACGAATGACTATTAACTTTCAGATATTTGTGCAAGAGTTTTTCCAGGACTTATTCATACTTAACTATTGTACAGCGTTTGTACAATAGTTAAATATGAATAAATAAGTTAAAAAACAGTATAGAACAATAAAATCAGGTACTTACATTGGCTGACCGGTGTGCTTTGTGCTTTGACGAGCGCAATCACCGCACACAATAACACCCAACGCAACATTTTTAGATTGACTGACCAAATTATGTGAGATTACGATGATTAAAACTCATGCGATTTAGTATTATCAATAGATAACAGCGTAGGGTAATCAGACTTACGTGTTAAGGCCCAGTTCTGGTTAGATCCTAGCCTAAACACTACAACATAATAGGTATACAGGGTGGAATTTTGTAATGCCACCCGAAAGGGAAGTACCTACTCTTAATACTGTAGATAGAAAAATTTACTCAAAGGAAACATTCCTTTATTTTTGAAAAGAAACAAAACTGCATTCAATGATTTTTAAAAATTCGCTTGCCGCACCCGGTAATCGAACCGACTAAAATCTGTAAAAGTTGCACCCTGTACTTTTATTGCATAGATTGTTAGGGGCAATTATAAGGATGAAATCTCTCTAACAAACTTCATAAATTAAATGAAAGGAAAACAATGAAATCCTAAATTATTTACAAAAAAATGGTAAACTAGGTATCTAATTAATTGTTCGATATAAACACTTAGATCAAAATCAAAGTTGTTCTGCTAAAGAGCTTGCCGTCGCTTTTTACTATTATTTTCAGTACAAACCGAGTTGGTACCTATCGGTCTCGATATCTCTCTCAATGCCACCAATAGTAATTCGTCATTTTAATGGATAAAATACGTCAGTGATATTACCTAATTATTTATTAATAACATAATTAAAAAATCTTTGAGTAAAGGTGCTTTAACTTGACTCATGGAACAATTAATTTAAGATTTCATTGTTTTCCTTTCATTTAATTTATGAAGTTTGTTAGAGAGATTTCATCTTTAAAATTGACCCTAACGATCGATGCAATAAAAGTACGGGATGCAACTTTTACAGATTTTAGTCGGTTCGATTATCGGGTGCGGCAAGCGAATTAAAAAAAAACTTTGAAAGCAGTTTTGTTTCTTTTCAAAAATAAAGGAATGTTTCCTTTGAGTAAAACTTTCTATCTACAGTATTAAGAGTACTTCCCTTTCAGGTGGCATTACAAAATTCCACCCTGTATATCATAAATCAGCCAGTCAGTGACAGTCGCCAACCGCTGTCTGTCTGTCCCTATATATATATATATTTACTAGCTGTTGCCCCCGGCTCCGCCCGCGTGGTGAATGTTAGTCATCGCGTAGTGTTGTAAATTTTAGCGCTCAACACGATTTTCTACTCGCCCCACAAACATTTGTTCAACAAAAAGCTGTATGTTAAACAGCCGTATCCCTTAGTTGTCTTATACGACACCGCATGAGAAGAGATGGTCAATTTTCTCCTCTGCCAAGCTCTCGACAGAGTAGAATTTGGGTCATCTCTTCCCATGCCACATAAGTAGTTACATTACACTACATAAACTCACGCATACATCCCCGAAGGGGTAGGCACAGGTGCTAGCACCCTCATTTCGCCAGTTTATGTTTAGGTCCCAATGTAATAGGTGTCGAGCCTATTGCCATTAACCGGGCCCTTATAAACCTGCTATAAATACACACATAACTTCGAAAAGCATCGAAAAGTCATTGGTGTGTGCGTAAACCCTGGATTCGAACCCGAGATCTCGTTTCAGCAGTCCATTTCCCATACCGCTAGGCTACCTAAGTAGTATCAAAAAATATAAACAAAAGTTATCTAAAAATGTTCAAAGATTTCTTATCTGTATCCAAACACACGTGTGGTGATTAGGGTAACCACTATCAGGTATATAAGTACCTAATCAATGAGCCAACAGTGATATTGTGTACACCTGCGCTATGGAGTAACATGACGCATCTATACTTTGTAAAATGTAGCTTGGGTCCTATGACAGCTGTCAGTGAAATCCCGCACATGAAGTTGTGAATTTTCTATTATTGAATGTAGTAGCTGTCAATGTCATACTTTATGGGCATACCGAGCTAATTAGTGATGGGCGATGAATCATCGTGACCTCATACTATGAACTATCCATATTTTGAATAAAGCTTAATTTAAAATTGAAATTAATATAAGAAAAAAATAATTAGAATTTAATCTTATTGCTTAGGTATTTTAATATCATAAGAATATTTATATTTCAATATACTTGATCCTAAATAATATTGAGTAAATAAAATCCTACATTCAATCCATCAACGCCCTGAACCTGTTTTTGGATTTTGTAAGAAGACACGCCGCGTTTGGCTCTTGGGCCATGATATAGGCACAAGATACACGCGCCAACATCTTGTTTGATATGAACTTCCACTGATCCACTCCACTTATTCTCATCAGTACGAGTGCTGACGCCTTGTATGCTACGTATATTCCGTTCTCATTACAATTAAATACATACATACAATTAAATTAAACCTAATTATATGTAACATGCATCAATAATAGCTGGTAGTATCGATATTTTCATTGAATTTCGGACATCCCTATGAACCTCATTTTGACATCTGTCATAGGACCCAAGCTATATTTTACAAAGTATAGTAAGCTGAGAATACAAAGTTCTAACTAATAAGTAACCATATGCAGTACTGTACTAAATTGAAATTTTGTACACTTACCATAGATTTGAAGAAAAGGTCTCAAATCTTTGTTAAGTTTACATTTTAGACATACGATTATTTACGTAAGTGCCAAGCCGAAAAAAAATTTAAAAAGTTAAAAACATTAAAAAAAGGAAATTTAAAAATATTACTTTCAACTACAACTGAAATGGTCTGCAAAGTTCCGAACAGTAATACCTAATTATCAAAGTTCAGTCTAATCGTCAAGTTGTATGTGAAACTGTTTGATGCAATTTGAAACGTGCCTCTCAGAATAACATAAGTTTTAATTGGCATTTGGTTTTCGGAAAAATCTAGTACAGGCGAATTTCACTTTATTTACTACTAGCTGTTGCCCGCTGCTCCGCCCGCGTGGACTTCTGATCCCGTTCCCGCAACTCCATTCCGAGCATTTTCATATTTGTTCACCTTTTAAACCTTGTCGGGACTTCCACGAATAATTCAAGACCAAAATTAACCAAATCGGTCCAGCCGTTCTCGAGTTTTAGCGAGACTAACGAACGATTCTTCTACCTAGAAGAATCGTTCGTTAGTCTCCATTTGCTTGGTTGGACTGGACCAAAATTAGATGCATAGGAAGCACCAGGTTTGAAATAAAAGACTCAGCACAAATCTGTTCACTAGCTTAAAGATTATAATGGTATAAAACATTAAAAAAATAGTCGAATTGAGAACCTCATTTTCTTTTCATATTTTTTTTCCAATGACCTCACACCGCCTGATGATAAGCTTGGATGCAGTCCAGAGAATAGAGTTCCAGGATCTCATGGCGCAGCAAAGTAAAGACTCGCCGAATCGTTTGGTTTTCAAAGGAATTGTTTGCACCGTATGCGGTTTATTTAAAGTCTGTTAACTTGACAAAAGAGCATTTAAGTTCTGGCACTATTGAAGGGTATATTTTAAGCAGAAGCATTATGTTTCATATATTCCTAATATTTACAGGCTTTAGTATTTACGACCGAGATCCAAAACTAGACGTAAAAACTACAGACATATTGAGAACCTCCTCCTTTCCCTTTGAAGTCGTTTAAAATAGTTTTTAATGAACGACTAACCGAGGTTATACAGCCATATTGTCACATGTTCCCATATATGTCGGGAGCTTCAATTTACACTGGCAACTAGAACAGGGGTTGAGTTCAGAACTATAAGTAATTGATTTACAAGTGTTGCCGACCAGTCGACGAAACTGATTTCACACTTAAGTTGAATAAGTAAATTTAGACAGTGAGGTTTTTTTATAATCTCACGCCTATATCCCCGAAGGGGTAGGCAGAGGGGTAGGCACCCACATTTTTGTCAGTTTATGTTCAGGTCCCAATGTAATAGGTGGTGAGCCTATTGCCATTAACCTGGCACTTATAAACCTGCGATAAATACACACATAACTTCTAAAAGCATCTAAATGTCATTGGTGTGTGCCATGGTAAAACCTGGGATCGAACCCGAGACATTGTCTCAGTAGTCCATTACCCATACCACTAGGCTACCGCACGGTACCGTCCATTACCCATATAACTAGGCTACCGCACCGTGAGGTTATGGTATGTTGAATACTTTGGTTGAATGAATGAATGATAGAGAATGGTTTGCTCGTATATGCTGTAACTTTTTGGTATACCACCAGGACCCCGATTCTACTATTCAAATTTAGATCGGAAAAGTCAATGCATCGACGAAATTTGAACCCGCGATTGAACGCTCTGATCGCTAAGCTAAGCCACGAAACTACGTTTGAATCATCCGAAATTTTCTTATACAACCATCTTTTGGGCGATGGTGGGTGCTTTCTATCGACAATTATACACATACACAATGACGTTACAGTCATTTTTGAACATTGTCTTTTGATAACTTGGCCCAATTATGTCCTTATATCCATTCGATGCCTTCCTAAGGGCCCATTCGCACAGTAGGTATGTGTTTCATCGTTTCAGCGTCCTCCTTGCAGTGTCTGCATTTTGCATCCTAATAACGCTTTTTTGAAGTAACACAATGCATAATCGACTTTGATTCTACTTGACCCTACAGTTCTTACTCTGATTTTACTGATTGTCCTTAATAGTTCAGGATTCATTTTAACGAACAGAGGAGTTCAAGAATAATGAATCGAAAGTTCCACAGATAGGATATCATATAAATAATACCTACCTTTATCATTTGCAATAGTTTCCCAGCAATCGCAGGAGGGATTAGGTACAGGTGTTGTACATATCCAATCTTATGTGTTGATCTAGATACTGTTAATATATGACGTATTTTTTTGTACTTTGTATTCATTACTCATGCATTATACTTGTTAATAGTCCAACCGGTCTCGTCGCAGCGGTGATGATTTATTTTTTTATCGTGCGAAAAATCTGGGTACGTGCCGCCGCGCCGGAGCTGTTTATGGGGGTTATGTCGTACAGGAACCGCTAAAACACGCGTCTTGGGTCCTTAGTTGTTGGAAGTGATATAGAAACCAACGTAGGTTCCAACTTCGGGTGTAGTGACCACGGTGTCTTCGGTATGGAGAGACACACTTTGTACCGCTACCGCAGCCTGTTTCTGCGTCGGCTTTTGAGCGGACCCGCGCTCATGGAGGACGGAGGTTGTTCTGGAGAACTCCGATCATGCATCGGAGGTCTCCAGAACATCCGCTCATCGCGGACTGTACGGTTTCGAAATATTCTCCGAACCTATTTTGCCAACTCGAGCCTTCTCGAGCATTACTTGTTCGCGGAAGGAGGTACCATCGTCGTGAGCAAGGTGGTGAGCGAGAGAACTCCCACTCCTAGGGCTGCCACAAGGACTCGTCGCAACGTTTCTCACGCCAGGCACTCAGTCAGCGTGAGCAGCCGGAGCTCTTGCTCGCATCACAGTGTGTGCCATACTCGGACTTTGGCTCCTTCTGGATCCAATGCAGGTAATCCCCGAAGCACCCATGCCAGGTGATTACCTGCGTCAGCCGGTACGAGAGGCTCCCGTGTGGACTCTCTAGCCAGTCATCCATGATGAGTCTTAATACCGCTACTACGGCGTGCCCTGATTAGCGGTGACTATACTAATCCCTCCAAATTATGTAAAAAAAAAAAAAAAACTTAGCTTAAGCGAGCAAAAGTGCAAACTGCAACTGTATTGGATAATGAAGTGCTTGTACAAAAATTACGTACAAAATGTTGTGTAGTGTGATATCGTATAGTTCAGTCTTATCTCCTCGATCTCTAGACGTCGCAAGAGGACGTACCTATAGGTACTCAATACTGTACTTGAACATGTAGTAACGAGCTCAGGGTTAACAGTCTTTCTACCATCCCTGTCAGTATTTTAAATATTATGTTTTATATGGCCTATCTCTTTCTCACTGGAGTATTATGTATTCTCATTGTCTTTCCCTTGTTTTATATTATGCACATCGGGCCGTCGTCGGTTGCGGAGGCCTAAGTATTTATTTTCAAAGTTTTATAAAAAAATATGCTAATTTTACATAAAACGATGGCAATACATAACTATAGCTACAGATTACAGGCTGGTAATATGGTATTCCGGGTCTGATAGCCTACAAATACTTTATTTGGTTTACGGGAACGACATAAACTGGCGGAAACTGCAAAATTAGTAGGTACGCCACGCGCCATCTAGAAAAATTACGTAAAGCAAATCAAACGGTAAATTATTGTATTTATCATATGATCGCGTTAATACCCGGGTTTCGTATTGCAAAATGGGTCGGCAACTGCAAAATTAGTAGGTACGCGATCTTGAAAAATTGTGAAAAGCAAATCAAAAGGTATTTACCATTTATGATCGCGATAATACCCGGGTTTCGCTAATCATATATCATGCAACGCGAAAGTTTAAAAGTGAGACAGCCAGATATCGGGAAGAGATTCTATTTTAGCTACGTATTTTTCCTCTACCCTCATTATTTCTAAGTGTATTGCGGTTGGCTTTTAGTGTAACGTTTTGGTTTTGTTTGAATATTTGTATTTTCATCGGGCGATTGTCATTTAACCCCCGCAATGTAAAAGGATAACAATTATCGTCAACTCATTGGTTGGTTGTGCCCCACCTACTGGTTGTTATTACTTTTAGCTTCAGTTTCCATACTGTTTTGCATAATAGAAAGAATCGTTGACATCAATTGTCGTTTTTTTTCTTTCTTAGTTTTGAAAAAATAGTTATTGGGTTATTTTTTGATTCACTAACGTTTTCGTGGCGTGATTTAAGTCCTCTCGTAGGCACGAGTTGTGAATCCAAAATGTGCCCAAAATGTACGAGTTTTTGGGAGTAGAAAAAACGCGGTGCAACCATAGGATGCAACAGTGGTGGAGCAGCTTCAGGATCCATGCCCAAGATCCTTGCCGATAAGTATACATTATAAGCTTAACACTTTTGATACGAAATATACCTAATGAAACAAATTGAAAATAATTCTTAAGGCGTGTTGTGCCGTTCTAGAAGAGTTCAAAATTGTTAGTTGAGTTAAAAATTTCGATCTCTCATTGTTACTTAACCTAACGTCACGCTCGCCAATAAAGTACCTATAGTCATTATATTCTAAATGGCCAGTAGATATTTGACAAATAATATTGTGACGCCCTTTTAAAATGAAAACTCATTTTCATCTCATTGAACTCCTTTTGTGAAATAAAAAGTATTTATTTTATATGCAAACTGTTAGCGAACGGCGACCCAGTGAATAGTTTTTGCTCATTCATGTAGTATAGCGGACAGTTTGATTTGTTATTCATTCTCAATTTGAAATTTGGTAGCCCTGTTGACAACCTCGAAATCTGGCATATCAATCATAATTTATAGTTTCGATATGGCAGAGCGGGTGCCACAGGACTGAATATTCGCTTCAGCTTTTTGCGGTGTTGACTTATTGTTGTCGTAATAGCTTTCAGTGAAGATAAGAAGGTGATGACTTCCAACGCCAATAATAAATAGATAAATGGAACGAATGAAGGTAATTCGTCCAAGTTGAGTTTCTTGCCGGGGTCTTCTCCATGGTCCATTTGCTAGCTAACTTATAATATAGGTATTAATGACACATTGACATGGCCATTTACACATTCACTGTTAAATTGTGCAACAGTGCCGAAATATCGGTTATTCAACAAAACAAACAAACATGGTAAATATCCCGATGAATTTAACAGTGAAAATGATATTGATGTTCTGTAAGTGCCCTTTAGTGATGCTTACACAATTAATTATTTTTGAATGTAGAATTTTTTGAATGTTTTGTTTTCCATTTTCTTTCTTTTTTTTCTTTTCTAAAGAAATGACTCTTTTACATGAACATCCATAAGAATATTAAGTACTTGTAATTAGCGACAAATAGGTACATATACAAAATAGTTATTTGTGCAACAAGAGAGCAAAACTGTTTTTTGCTGCGAGTGCTGATTTTGAATCCTGAGCAAGCGAGGGATTCTAGGATTGAATCACGAGCGTAGCGAGTGATTCTACTGTAGAATCCTGAGCGTAGTGAGGGATTCAAATGCACGAGATGCAAATAATTTTGCTCTCGTGTGGCACACATTACTTTTCACTTCAGCAGCGAGAACACATAAGAAATATTACTTAGAAGATAATGCAACACTTATTAACAGAACAGAACACCTATTATTAATTAAAATAATGCTGAAAATTTTAAAAGTTAATAATTAATCTAATTACTTATTGCTGTTCTGCAAATTCAAAGTTGAAAGTTAAAAGTTAAATTTTATACCCGTTATTTTTAAGGTGTGTTCAGAAACAGCGTACGTGACATTTTATTTTTCAAATGTTGATAATAGTAATCATTATAAATACTTATGCATTACTTATTTTGGTATTCAATAATATTCCATAATTTAAATAATGTTAATAAAATACATGGTTATTCTTTTACAAATATCTTTCAAATTTAGAATTTCGAAATAGGACCTTTGACGTGCCATGAATTAAAAAAAAAACCTTCAAAATACTTGTGTTTGTCACTCGAACTTTTTTATGGACGGCCAAGAGACAGAGTGCAATGTATGTAGTTCGAAAGTTATTCGCGGAACAATTCTTTTTGAATCTATGGTTGGCACTCTTTATTGAAAATTAAATAATTAAAAAGCTACTTTGTCTCACTGAGTGAGCAAAATCGCATTTTGCACACTGTTTTTACGCAGCAAAACTCACTTGTTTGAGCTGCTGTGGTGAAAAAGTGATTAATTAATAATTAATTAATTTCAGCAGGCAAACTAAGGGTATAGGCATGTATCATTACATTTATTACGATATGAAGAATATTTATTTTTACCGCAAAATAAATTTACCCTTTGAAAACAAACCATCTCGTAAACCCAGCGGGCGGCGGCGTTAAGAGGGTTGGGTCAAATGACCCAAGTTTTAATTTGCTAATAGTTTTATACGCACGCGACACCATCCCTTAAGTAGCAGGGGTTCATTAACTACCGACTTGTAGGTATTGTTCACAAGTAAATAATTGAATTTGGGCTCTCTTGGAAACACCAATGTGTAAAAGCTAAATTGCTTGTGTTAGCACGGGGTTCACATCGGTTATGTTAATCGTCACGATTGGAACCCAGGACCTCTCGATTGTAAGATCGACTCCTTAACCATTAAGCTACCAACAAATACTTATATACACCAGCTATTTATTAAAGAAACACATCGTGAAGCAGACTTGACACATTTCTTTATTATTTTCACCATAATCTTTTTCCATTCAACGCCATTTCACCTGATTTCGAATAACGCTACCAATTTCTCGGTACTTGGGCCAGATTTGGGATAAGAAAAGCATCATTTACTTTGAAATATCGTTGGATCGGGGCCCAAGAAACTGTTCTAAAATGGGGATTGTCAGAAGCGAAACCATGTCGGGAAAGCCTATTGAAATGATGCTGAAGTTTTTGCGAGGTTTATGGGGTTAAATACGGAAAATTAAAATTGTGAGTTTTGTTATTTTGTGTGTATGTATTTGATAATAATGTAATATTGAATTGAAGGTAAATATCGGCCCTACGCCACCCCCCAATACATAAATGTAAATAATGTGATAATGTATCTAATTTTATATCTAATGTGTGTGTAATGTACCAAATCTAAGCTAAAAGTAACGGAAATTGCTGTTTGTAAACAAGGGGCCAACAAACTGATATACATGGTTCGTGAAACCAGGGCATTAACACCACCATATGGTAAATACGTGGTAAATTAGAAAGATAGAGACGAGAAAAGAAAGGTAGAGACGCATGACGTTTTACGTTAAGTTTCGTGGGTTTTGCTAGCCATATAATATCATGCGACCGAAAATCAATCGAATTGAGAACCTCCTTCTTTTTGGAAGTCAGTTAAAAAGTGAGAAATTGCTATACAGTTTGGCAGAAGGAAGCATTTAATTTTTTCCAGACCATTTTTGTTTGCACTCGTGCGAAGTGTGCGGTGCAGACAACACGGCTATATTCTATATCGTCATGGCCAGCAAAATCATCCGGGTCACATTCACGTTTAAGCTGTGTAATGAACTCCCTGCTGTGGGCATCCGAAGGTTTTTAAAGCGTCGGCAGCATGAATGTGACGTCCCTGGTGTTGCACACATCTATTGATCACGGTAGCGCGCCCATCAGGTGCACTGTGAGCTTGTCTTTCACCTCAGTGGTATATAAATAAAGTCATATACCTACACGACTTACTATACTGCTATACTATTACCACCGTGGTTTTTCCAAGCGACTGCAATATGGGATTCTATAAGAGGGGATTAGAAGGTTTCCACAGGGTAGGTAGCACGAGTGTAAAGCGCTTGGTATTGCAAACGTCCATAGGCGAACGGTGGGCTGTGTGCTTGTGAATTTTTATTGATTCGAAATCGGTTAAGCACTTAATCGCTTTGTGTAACTTTTGTCAACTGTCCTAACGCGATTCCATTTACATATTTATATTATAAAAAAACCTGCAGACACAAAGCCTTGTGCGAGCGACATGTATATTCCATTTGACGGTTTAAAACCGAAACTGGTGGCGCCATCTATTTCGGTAACAGGTTCATCCATCACGCTCAAGCCGGTAGAGCGTAGAGTAGACCGCAACCGCGGCCATCTTGAATGGTTCACATTCAAATTGAAGTAGCCTGTTTCTCTGCCAGTTGCAGTTAGCAAAATGATAATGGAAATTTTAGGTATTGGGTTATGGATAGTTAAGTCAATTTATATCTCTATAAAACAATAGATTTCATTTGTGAAAACACTTCAACAAAAATGTGTCAACGGCTGTCCATCAATTATCGGTCGCCATACCCTAATTATTTCAGATTGCATTCAGAACCATGTGTGTCTAATGGATTTATATGTATCGGTAGTAATCACATACACTGATGAGCCGCCATATTGGCAAGCGGCGAGTGACAGCTGACCGCGGTCACGGATGGATGCGTTCGCAAATTTACACGCGGATGGCACATTCTGATTCAAAAGGAAATGACATGACGAATTTATCGGGTGACAGCCGTGATAGTTAAATGAATTAAAATATGAATAATTTATTTATCAATAAATGTCACACTACATTTTAAATGAAACAGAAACAATGCAGCTTAGCGCTGGCCTGCCTGATTCTTTAATTTTGACTAAATAGGTACTATCGAATATTTTCTGCGGCTCCGCTCCCATGGAATTCCTAGGTATTCCGTTCCCACAACCTACGGTAACTTATTCTTGTCCATGGATGAAAAGTAACGTGTTTGCTACTACATTTCATTCCAGTCTAAGTAAAAGCTTCAGCTTTTAGCGTGATTGAATAAATAATAATTCGAACATCTAAATATCTTCACAAATTCTTACATTTAAGAAAGATACGATTGTAGGTACGTAGGAAATAGGTGTTAGGAAATAGGGGTTAGGAAATAGGTGTAGGTGTGGAAGTTTTAGAGTTAAAGTGTTTGGTTACTTGGAATTTTAGATTAATAACATTTCGAAGATCTCTTGCACATTTGGACTTTCAAAATCTATGGTGTCAGTAAAATACATTATCTCTCAACGGTAAAATATAAATACTCTGTTCAATTGTTTTCTTCTTTTTAAGATGACTTCTTCTGCTAGCAGATTTGCCGCAATTTCGCATATGTCAAGTGGTAAATGTTATACAAAATTATTAATAGCGAGACGCCAATCTCAAGTTTTGAAGAAAACCTTCCAGAGCCACTTTAGCCACGGGCCTGTTCAATCGTCATTCATATTGGCAAGTGTGGCACTGGCAATTGACAGCCGACAACCAACGAATGGCTGCGTTTGCAAATTTCCAAATGGATGATAAATTTCGCGGCGCGGTTCCCATTGAGTGATTCAGCAATAAAATTGCAGCACATTATGAATTGAGCTGACTTAATAAAAGTATTTATAAATAATTATTGTTCTGCAAACTACGTATTCATAACCTTTTAATGCATTTAGAACATGATAGGGGGTATGGGGTAAGGAAGTTTTGGGGTGCAACCTAAATTCAATAATATGATGATATAAACTTCAACGATAGGTATACCTGCTGAATGATAAGGAGGCTCTGACGATAGCTCAGGTTTTCCTCTAGGGGTTCGGAGGTCGACAGAAACTACTCCTGGAAAACCGAGATAAGTAAACTAAATCAACAGAAAGAGATCGTACCACGAACTCCAAAGTACAGGCTTTAAAAGAGACCGGGATTAGCGCTGTGATGATGATAGGAATGATATCTTATTGAGTAAGCATTTCTTTTATACAAAACAACGACCAGCGAACAAATTGCCACTTTTTTTTTCTGTGAATCTGTGTAGGCATAGACTAGTACAAAATAAAAAAAAAGAATTAAATTGAAAATTGAAGTTATCATACCTACGGCAACACTAAAAAACTCGTGCTAACTCGCACTGTTTACGGAACTGTGGTTCAACAACTTGGATTCACGTCGAAAATTTTCCACAGTTGAAAATAAAATTTCACAAAACAGTCCCGGTTCCGAATACACTACCTTTTTGGCTGTTGAACTTTTGTAAAAAAAAAACAGACGCAGAGAAAGTTTCACGTTCATGTTCACTGCCAAAGCCAGACATTAGTTTGATTCAGGAATACACCCTAATATTTTTTTACATGGGATTTGCAAAGTTTGGTGATTATTATTTTATACTGCTATCATTTATTGGAATAATTTGCTTTGTTAACATTAAACTGCTTTTGGGATTCCATCTTAATTTAGTAAGCGTTTCAAATGAGAAGTAAGTAAATAGCAAACGCGGCAACTACACTCCGTACTTGTCGAAATTGTATAACTAACAACAAATTTCTCATGTCGGAGAGAGAGATTCATACGTGTATGGTAACAACTTATTTTTTTTCTTTATATAAACATAACATAACATTTCATAACATAAACTCACGCCTATATCCCCGAAGGGGTAGGCAGAGGTGCTAGCACCCACATTTCGCCAGTTTATGTTTAGGTCTCAATGTAATAGGTGGCGAGCCTGCGATAAATACACACAACTTCGAAAAGCATCGAAAAGTTATTGGCGTGAGACGTCGTCTCAGCAGTCAATTACCCATACCAGGCTACCGCGCGTGTTGGTAAAGCTGAATATTAACAAAACTTTCATGAAAAACATGACTCACAAGATGGCGTCACTTGTTCTTTTTTGCAGTCAAGGGAGTGTAATTAGTAATTCAGAGAAAAACATTTTTACAGTTTACATTTACACATTTATTTTTTTATTGTAATAAAGCGTGCTTGTCTGCGACCTAAGTTGTTTATAAAAAAAAACTTATTTTAGGCGTATTGGGCAGTTTTCGTGGAATATTTTGAGTAGATAAAAATCACGGAACTCGTGTCATCTTCGCCTCCCATTCCGTCCCGCTTATAACACTTTAGGTAAAACAATTTTTGAGTACACATATATGAATATATTTCTAACCATACTTTGCTTTGAAATGTATTCATATATTTCATATTCAAACACTCTAAACCACGCATGTTAACAAGTTTAAAATCCGCTTACATTTTGTATTGTTGTGTTTCGTTTTTGGTTTAAAGCTATTGTGTAAAATGTTTTGTAAAATATGTTCCTATGTTTCCAGCATTTTGTTACCCTTGTGTATGTATGAACTATTAAACAATGGACTTGAACTTTAAAGTGCTTTTTATGTGACAGTAAATGTGTTTATGTATTTTGTTTTTATTGTGAGCAACGAATAAGCGATTTCAACGGTATTCTTTCGTTTTCCATAAATTCATTTGCACTAATTTCGTTTGCCATAATCATCCCCGGTCATAATATTTACTTGCACTATTATCATTTATACTAATAACGTTTGACATAACAACTCAACAGTCATAACGTTTATTTGCCATAAAATCACTTTCTATAACAACATAAAATATATCAAAATAATTAGTTTCTATAAGTAACACATCTCATAATCGACTCTTGACATAATCAAAATTTGATATACCTAATTATGAAAATAATACATAATATTGTTAGGTCAAAATTAATTATCGTTAACACCCCGACTCAGTGCAATCCGACTCGGATAGGTTAGGTCAGAAGACTAAGGTCCCCGTCCCGTCTTAGTCTTCGTGGTTTTTTTTTAAAACACCCAGAAGTAGGAACCCGCGTAGCGGGCTCCGTCGAGCTTATTTAGTAGACGTCATATGAGGTTTAGTTTCAGGTTTAATTGTGAATAAAAAATCTGTGTCGTATAATTGACATTATTGAAAACGAAAGTTATGGCAAATACATTTATGGATTTTAATTATTATGACACTTGATCGATTATGCCCAATGAAATTAGTGAAAGTGATTTTATGTCATTCCACGATTATGGCAAATGAAACGTTATTTCCAATGAAATTATGGCAACTACCAGTATGGCATATAAAATTATGGCATTTAAAATTACGGCAAACATTAGTAAACCGATTTCAACACCTAAGTACGAATTTCCACGGGAAAAATCACGTACTACCTCTAGTGTTGAGAGCTGGTAGGCGGGAGTTATGGGGTTATCATCTACTTACGTTGGAGGTTGACGAGTCAGTGACCCTAAGTTATAGTAATACTTTTTTATTTTTATTTATGGCACGTCGATTTGAATTCAACTCGCGTGATGTTAAGCTGAAGGCAAAGTCTCATGAAAGAGGGTCACCATTGCAAACACGTACAGTGTCAAGGTGGCGCTCAGCTTGACGGCCTCATCAGATGCGTTTTCACGCCCGCGCCCCGCGTAAGGGACCCGGGACTGTATAAAGAAGTAAACACGTGCGCTGGTAAGGAATTCCAGGACTTAATGGTGCGGCAGAGAACAGACTTACCGAACCGCTTGGTTCCAATACTACTTTTTGTGCTTTTTTTTTGTAAACTTGGAACATCTTTAAAATGCGGCGTACCAGTGAAATTCAAGTACGTTATAGGTACCTACAATCAATTGAGTTCAACCAGTGGCCCGTTATATTCAAAAGGTTTTTACAGCATGGAAGGCAAGTGAAACGATTGTAATAAAGAATAAAATACGATAAAATTCTTACAGAGCCCGACCGGCGGCGGGCTACGCGAAAATACATCAGTATCTATTGGGTAGAATAATTTCATTAAGAAATTTTAACTATGGCAAGGGTAATTTTATACTGCGTTTTACTTCTGTAAAGTTAGGCCAAGTACAGTGAACAAAAGAGATACGGTACCACATTTACATACAATTTTCTATATGAAATAGTGGTACCGTATTTCTTTTGTCGACTGTACAAACGAACGTGCATAAGAGCTATGCATTAGGATCTATAATCCTTTGAACACCTATGCTCTCTTGTCACTGCAATATCTATTTCTGTCAAAGTTGATAATAGTTTATAAAAAAATATTTCGCAGTAATACGTAGCCTACATTTTGTGCTACGCTACGAAGCCTAGGTTTTGTGTAACGATACGTATGTACACTCGCATACTTAGTTCCTGTAAGGATAAGTTTATATTGTGAGCGTGTGTTTATACTATTGTGGCCCCCTTACATTTAGCATGTTTTCATTAAAACAGACAGCCTCCGTGGCGTAGCTGTAGTGCACGCGAATGCTACGCACGGGCGCGATCGATCCCGCTCCGTGCAAAAAGTTGTATGCATGAATATGGTTGTTTGCACTGGTCTGGTCGTGCCTCGGAGAGCACGTTAAGCTGTCGGTCCCGGTTGCCATACAAACATCTATGGCAGTCGTTACGGGTAGTTGGAGCCCTCAAAAGTCCAACCAGTCTAACTTGGAACTTCGATATCGCCATTGGTCATTGGACCATTGGTTCTGGAGGTCAGATGGCAGTCGCTTCACGGAAAATATCGAAGTTCAGCCGCATCACAGTTAGACTGAAAAGCCGACCCCAACTGAGTTGGGAAAAGGTTCAGAGATTGATGATGTTTTCAATAAAAAAGGAGCTAATTCAAAAACGCATTAAATTAAACACACCCGCACTACGTTGCGTGATGCGGGGCAATGTGTCAATCGCCTTAGTACCGCCATTTGCCCCACTTCGTTTCTTGCTAAAAGTATTTACAGAGGACAGACTTTTGCCACAGTTAGTTTGAAGTATTAGTATACGTCATGTTGGGTAAAATTTACAAAAGTTAGCAGCATTGTACCGGAACATTTCTAACAATATTGTGCGCTCGGATGACGTATTTTTATTCCTATTTCAACAACAATGCATTGTCAGTGACGGCGGACTTTTCCGGGATGCATTTACACCGAAGTAAGTTTTACTTTAGTTTTTTTAGTTGAGTGTTGAGTGGAGTTGAGAAACAAAAGTCTTACCTATAAAAATAGGGTAAGTAAATACACATTGCTTATAACACTTTATAAGTTATATAAGTTATACTTATAAGTGTAGACACGAGATATGCAGTTAAATTGTGTTCAAAATGCGGTTTACACCCGTAAAAGGGGTGCGTTTTTGGCTATTTTGAAAATAGCACAGGTTGCAACTGCGATGCATGAGCTCAAACCTACTAATTGTAAAATATATCAACACATTCGGCGCGCGACAGCGCCTACTTTCTCTCGCGGCTTAAGTTCAAGATTCATATATTCGATAGGCTGGCACTCTTCGTGGACAACTAAACAAAGGACATGCTAGTTCTATGCGATGACGAAAGTTCAAAAGTTTATGTTTATTCGTGGTTGCCTGTCAGAGATTGCCACAGAGCGATAGGGCCGCTCATTGTATCTACCCAATAATCTGCAAGTCCATTTCATGATGTAATTCCTTAGTGTACAATAAAGACATATATTATTATTACTAGCTGACCCGCGCGACTTCGTCTGCGTCACCCCGTTTTTGCCACATTTTTCATTCCTGCTCCGCTTCTGTTAGTCGTAGCATGATGTTATATACATATAAACCTTCCTCTTTAACCATTCTATCTTTTGAAACAAACCGCATCAAAATTCGTTGCGTAGTTCTAAAGATTTAAGCATACAAATGGACAAGAAAAATAGGGACAGAAAACGCGACTTTATTTTATACTATGTAGTGATGATTATTTATTCGGTGTAACACATAGCCCCTTCATATCCCAATAAACAAGCTGCATGTTCACAAAAAGGGAAACATTTAACTGCGTCCGACGTGGACAAGTTTGTATGGGGCGATGCGATACCGAGACCGACTGCAGATTTAACTGGACATTGAAATGAGAGCTAACAATTTGGGCTATGTCTGCGGTAACATTTAGTATAGGTACTACGGGAATAAGTGAGATTAAGTGGTACTGAGACAGTGCTGCAAAAGTACTGACAAGTGTCAACAGTTTAATATTTAAAGAGTCGGCTTTACGATCCTGTGTGAGGGATATGCCAGAGGCTACCTCTTCATCGGGAACTGATGCTCGAGATAGCCGTGCATTCTTGGTCGGTTCGAGTCCGACATATCGGCGAGGATTGCCGCATAAAAAAAGAACCTGCATGGGTTCAAATCCTGGCCATTATACTACTGACATGAACTTATTCCTACCATTAGGGGCTGTTCCAGTAATTTGGGTTAATTGGTTATTCTTTTTTTAAGTTTGAAGTAGTATTGCTTAGTGCGGAGTCCACAACTCACAATGATGACTCTTTTCGAAGACGGATAGATGGTACTATGACTAGGAAACTGAAAAATAGCCAGGAGCACATTTCAGATGCAAGTTTAGGACCAGCGAACTGCGATGGACTGATTTTAGGATTGAATACCTGTTTGTTATTGTAGGTCAGAAATAATAAACCTACTTAGATCTTTTAAATTTTAGAACACCGTGTGCATTAAGTTTGTGAATTCAGAACATCATTAAACCTATTTAGTTCTACCTCCATAGTGCCGAATTTATCATACAACTTTTTAATTTGTTAAAAACTCTGACTCGGAACTTCTTTTTTTAAATTTGCTTTGCGCGCGCCATTTTTGCATGTAGTCATTTCCTTGCCGAGATGGGATAAAAGTTGCGTGTTGCACTCGAGTGCAAAGGTTTTTCATCTCGCGATCTTTTAATTCCCTTAACGCTCTGAATACTAATTTATGAGTAAATATAGAATGTTTCTCTTGCTCGGTCATCAAAATTTTCCTCTCTTGTATAACAAATAACTCGGTATTTTATAAAACACCAAATTAACGTGTGATCACCACTTGTGTGCTTTTAATACAGAGAAATGGAAAGGGTAAATTTTATACAATGCCCCGTGTCCATTGCTGCCTGAGTACCATATGAGGGTTGCACAATTTTCCAGCGCTTTTATTAAGTATTATGTTTGAAGAGGAGCACAAATTGCAACGTATAAACCCCCTCCTGAACCTCAAACCAGGAATGTGTACCGATAAATACGAGTATGGAATGTTTTGACTACCTAACCTACCTACTCTTAATTTTATTCTGGAATATGAAAGTACAAAAATGTGTCCTGCCAGGTAAGTCAGTGTTGTATGTAAAAATTATTCACTCATTAAACTATATATAGTTATATAGTTGTTGCGTCCCGTTCCAAATTCGAATTTCAAAATTCTTTCTCGCATCATTCCTTTTTAGACAGTGACCTTTGTGAAAACGTTTAGTTCTAAATATTCACATGTTTATGTTTAGTTCTAAGTTGTCCTCGATGGCATTTTGCAAATTATTTTGTAGATTGAGGTTATTATAGAGATTTTCTAACAATTTTTGAGTGATTAAAGTAGTTATCGTCCTCGCTGGGAATGTTTGTTTGTTATTTAACCTACGATTTTTGGAACTGCGGTCCAAAACTAGTGTCGTATCGATGACATTTTGCTATTATGTAATTGTCTGTAGAAATATACGGCAGAACAGCGATAGACAGAATAAGTGTATATCGCTCATAAACAATGTCGGGGAGAATACAAAGCCTTGGGGCGTCAGCGTTTATTTCCATACAGTCAGAGGGTCTACCATGAATATATGCGAAATTTCGGACCCGACCGACCCGAAATAAACACGACGAAAGATGTATTATTTAACTATAGCTCAAATATATGTAGTGAAACTAGTACTCTTAACTATAATGCAATGAAGGATCATCTTTCGGATCTTATTTGTTTATTTATTTATTTATTTAATCATTCATTGCATATATGGGTTACAGAGTAGTTGTTATAGGCAGTGGATACAGTTTCACCATATATCACTCTATGGTTATAGCCCAACAACCAACGATGGTCAGACCTTAATTATTTTGATGATTTCTACGTAAACAATCGTATCCTACAATTTTCATATTTTCACTTTTGCGGTGTTTCTTATTAACCTCGATGACTAGTATTAATCGCGTAAATTTTATAATAAAGTCATGTAAAATAAAGATTTTTGATTCATATTTCTATGGTATCTAGCATGTGTGCAGCGTAAAAAAATAGTAATTAACTCTTACGTCATTATACAAGGTAGAGCGTCTATACTTTGTAAAATGTAGCTTGGGTCCTATGACAGCTGTCAGTGAAATCCCGCACATGAAGTCTTGAATTTTCTGTTATTGAATGTACAGAATGAAGTAGCTGTCAATGTCATACTTTATGGGCATACAGAGCTAATTAGTGATGGGCGATGAATCATCGTGACCACATACTATGAACTATCCATATTTTGAATAAAGCTTAATTTAAAATTTGAAATTAATATAAGAAAAAAATAATTAGAATTCAATCTTATTGCTTAGGTATTTTAATATCATAATAATGTTTATATTTCAATATACTTGATCCTAAATAATATTGAGTAAATAAAATCCTACATTCAATCCATCAACGCCCTGAACCTGTTTTTGGATTTTGTAAGAAGACACGCCGCGTTTGGCTCTTGGGCCATGATATAGGCATAAGATAAACGCGCCGACATCTTGTTTGATATGAACTTCCACTGATCCACTCCACTCATTCTCATCAGTACCAGTGCCAACGCATTGTATGCTACGTATATTCCGTTCTCATTACAATTAAATACACACATACAATTAAATTAAACCTAATTAAATGTAACATGCATCAATAATAGCTGGTAGTATCGATATTTTCATCGAATTTCGGACATCCCTATGAACCAAATTTTGACATCTGTCATAGGACCCATGCTATATTTTACAAAGTATAATGCATGCTACTGTTTACTTCAATCAATTAGTTAGTCCACTGCTGAACAAGGGTCTCTCCCTATGTGCACCTACTATTTCTTCCGGAAGATCGGACCTTCGACTTTCCGAATCCAGTCACATCACTCTTTTAAGGTCGTCAAAAATCTAGCTAAGGGGCGTTTGCCTACTCGTAAATATTTTAACTGCAATTATCAGGAAATAGGTACAACAATAAAGCCCGGCTAGGTATATTATTTTCCAATTTTAAATCAAAATAAATCGTGTTTTATTCTCACACTAAAAATAATGTATTTTTATTTGTCTTTAAAGCTCTCTTCTGAAATGTAATTTCAGACATACCTACGACTATTTACGTAGGAGTCATCAATTTTATGAAAGCTCAAAATTTATCAGAGTATGTCCCAATCAAACAGTAGCTACTAATACCCCGAAACTTCGTTCCGAAACTGCGGATGATTGTTTCATGGTAGGCCTACAGAGCGATCGCCATCTATAATACTTAAATGTATCTGCCAGACCAAAAGCTAGCTACCGATTTACATAATCCCTCAGGCAGTCTGTACGATGACAATTTCGGTAGAAGACCTCTGTGCCGAACTTTATGGCGGGCCTTTCGTTTCGTATAAAGGTAACCGCTCTAGTGTTGCCTCAATGTTAAAAGTTGTTTCAATGTTTGTTGTTATAACACTTAAATGTCAATAGATTTGTCTGACATTTGATTTAATGGATAGTAGATACACACGCATATACGTGGGAATAATTTCCCATGGATAACGGGAAGGGAATCAGAATTCGACGGTGCAACTGGAGTTGATGAAACTGCATTTTTTTTAGTTGGCAATGTAATGGCTTAGTGGTATCAAATTTAGACCGGTAGATAAATGTTACCGATAGTTCCGATGATTGTTGTAGATGGCTCCCGCAATCACCCTAAAGATGTATAGGAGATTGTGCGTGTAACGTTCGAATGCAGTCGAAGCTTTCACTTTTTCCAATCTAAATTTGATTTGAGCAGTAAACAGTTCAGCACACTAATTTTCATCACATAAACTTAGTAGTAGGTACTTAATTAATAAATCGTAAAGGTACTCAAGGAGGTAAAAAGGCAATTTAGAAATATGAAGACCATTCAATATTTTAACTTGTGATCTTTTAATCTCTTTCCATTTGAAGCAATGTTTTCCTTGTTTACACCAGCACTAATTAATGATTTGCATTTCAATATTGTTTTCGACTTAAATAACTTTTTTTCCGCTGAATGGAGATTTTTTTTTTTTAATTTTATTGTATTTTCTGTATTTCATGAATGAAACCCATGTCTGTTTTGGCTTTAATGTGTTCACATAGCATAGCCCTAATTATAGAACTACATTTCAGCGTGATCAAATTCATAACAAAAAAAAATCCCGCTGGCTGGAGGTTTGGTTTCAACCATCATTTATTCTTAAAATAATACGGAACAAATTCTAGTTCTATTACCATTCGATAGCCCAAATATACCGGCATATTACCTATAGGAACTTAGGCCTACAGGGCAACTGTTCCCGTTGAATATAGTTACGTCACTGCAGCCGCTATCTAGTATACATCTCAATAAACCGACCATTACTCGCAGGTAACTTGGCGTACCAGCGTGGTTTCACTTCCACTACTGAGTTAAGATAGCTCTCATAATGCACTAGCTCCAAGCTCTCGTGGTAACGAATGAGGTGAAGTACTTTTTGGGAGCACTCAGAGTTTCTACTGAAATTATAATTAGAATTGTATTTTAGCAGGTATTTGGTCACTGCAAAACCATGAAATGGCGGAAATAGGAACTAAGTTTACCTATCACTGTCAAATAGAATGCGAATATAATATAATATAATATGCGAATCAAATATAGATCAAAATCAAAGAAAATTTATCACGATTAGACATTATTGAAGGTATAGTGGCGGCCTCACGCAGTTCGCGGTGATGATATTTAGCAATGGACTGAAATGGTTGAAGGTACCTAGATATAAAAAAAACAGATAAAAATCAGTTATTATATAAGAATGATGTATGTAAGGGTGAGCTCTTCTAATTAATCCCACCCTCTCCTTTCTTACACAGGACAATATATGCAAGGCAAGTCACCCCCATATGGTGCAGAATATTTCCATCAAGAACCAAGCGGTTCGGTGTCTTTTCTCTACCGCTCCAGTAAGTCCCTTACCAACTAACGTGATACTTTTTTCCTACAGTCCAGGATGGTGACCCTCTTTGCTGAGACTTTGCCTTCAGCTTATCATCAGGCGTGAAGTCACTATGCAGTAAGTGCAATTAATAATCAAAAAAGTAAAGAATATTGAACTTAGGTAATGCCGTTATAATTAGGTAACGTATGATAGACGGTAGGTACGAGTATATTGCCGCTGGCAGATTTGATTTAGACATTTTATATAATAATGACCATCAAATCAAAATAATGTACACAAATGATTAAACTTTTTATTTATGTTAACAAATTAGCAATAGTCACAGCACCAAATCCATTGCTGCACTGACCACAGATCAAACCACTAAGATTATTAAAACTGCCATCGAATTCTCGGCATAATGTACATACGCTTAAAGTTCGAAATTCAATGAAAAGAGATCATTACATCGTTTCCTTCACTTTACACGATGCCATTTAATTTTGGACTTTAACAGCACGAGAGTAAACTCTTAAATTCAATGGCATTTTCTGTAATCTCAGTGGTTTGATAATGATTGATAATTAGTAGAATCGAGGCCCAGTCCAATCATTACAATTAAAATTAGATTTTAGTGACACAATGTTTCTGATAATTTTAATTAAATAATATTATTAATTGACCCAATATAATATATTATTATTGAAACTTGTTTGTATTACATCGACATGTTATTACATTTTAAAAAGGTACTAACTAAATCTTTGGCCATTTTGATGGTTTAGTTATTACTTTAATTTTGTGTTTATTATACTGCTTAGGTTACAAACAAGTACACGGTCAACCACGGGAAGCGGCTACCGCAGCCTATGGACGAGTGCCATATCAGAGGCGTGTAAGAACTTTGTAATGCTTTTGTTGAAGAACCCCAAGAAATTTTCCATTCATAAGTTTAATGAAATTTTGAAGTATTAGTTCCTGTGCTATTTATATACGTCGATTTAGAGTGAAAAAAATGTTTTAGAAGTATTCTTGGTAGTTATTGCAGTCCAGCAGTGAAAGGAACTGAGGTCTCGTCTGTGCATTCACTTTTTATAATTTAAAAAGATTATTCACAAGTTTGTAATTCGGTATACCTAACTGACGTATGTAACACCAGGAGCGGCATACGGTAAGAGCCTTCTATCGCTACTTTTGAGGAATCCCAAGAACTTTCATTTTCATAAGTTTTTAATTTTATCTATACCTTATACGACTGATTCAGAACAATGAAACACATTTTTTAATAATCATAAATAGTAAGACAATATTTTCTATAATTTTGTTCTTAATTTGAAATTTTCTTTTTTTTCTTGCTATTGTACCATAGAGTAAGTTTAATCTCTTTTTGTTTTAATTTGAAGCGAAGGAAACAACCATGTCGACTAAGACTTGCCAGAAGTTGATTAGAGAATAAATGAATTAAAAAATTTATTATAAATTTGACATTTTAAATCAAATTCCTTACATCACTGGTGATGGACGTTAAAATAATCTTGCTAGGCAGCCTAGAATGATAATTGTCGTGAACCAATATATATCCGAATGGCAGATTTTTATCTAGACCGTCTTCTAAGCTATTGTGGTCATCTTCTGTTCTGTATAGATTTGGAGAAGTTTGTGCTTCTTGATCTCTTGTTTTCTCTTCTGTTGAAGCTTCCATATCTTGTATAATGATCGCGTCCTGGGTAGCATGAAAAAAAGAGAGACGTAGTTAGAGATTAGAAGACAATGTCTTTTATGTCGTCATCATCATCATCATCATAAGCGCATTTTGTGTACATTTTGAATTTACAACTCGTGCCTAAAGCTAAACATCTTTTGACTGATAGCTTTGACGCAAATGTCTTTTCAGGGTTAGAAGGTTAAACGGCAATCGCTCCCGTGGAAGTTAAACCATATTACGAAATTGAGGATCGAGGTAATTTAGAGGACTCTAAATTAAAAGTTTGGATGTAACCAGGATTAATGCTTGAAAGATGTTCATCTTTAGCTTATCGCATTTCACTGCTGGATCTATATCCACAGGCCTATGCCTGTCCGGATGTGGGGAGGCTTCTGTCTAATGATTCCGCGCTGGCCAAATGGGTTGGTATGGTATTTTATTTCGAGTTTTCCTTCTCTCACTATGATATCCACTGCGATTTTATCCGTTTGTCGCTTTTTACAACACCTTTCGGATGAGATGTGGTAGTGATATTCTTTCTTCGCCACCACAGAAAGTCGAACGAAAAGAAACAATAATCTCACCTCTGCCTGTTCAGAACTGCTACCATTACAATTATTAGAAAATGACTCAGGTCTCAATTCGTTGTTAGAACAATTCTCGGTATTCGTAGAAGCGTTTTCGACAGAACGTCTACTCAGTAGACCGCTAGAATTATTATTAGAAGCACAGTCAGTATTGGCTTTGGTTTTCTTTCTTGCAGAATATGATGTATCTGCAAAAGTGAAAATATAACTAGCATTTTATATGAATTTTTAAAGCAATTGTCGAAACAAGTGAACGTCCAAGACGAGACGAGATGGTACGAGCATTCCTGGACCAATGTTACCCGTTGTCAAAACACTTATATTACCAAAAATGCCATTGAATTTTAGACTAAACTACTAGGTATGCTGTTAAATTTTGAAATTAAATGGCATCGAGTAGAGCAATCGAAACGATGCAAAGTATTCTTTTTCATTCAATGTTAAACTTTAACCTATGTTAAGAAAGTCGAAAATTCAAGTGGTTTCGAAATGATTAGCAATTAGTAGAATCGGGATTCTGATCTGTTAGACCAACAATGTTTAGACCTGACCTATTCAGACATATCTTAGACATTCGATATTCTCCTAAATAATTGTCTTGAAGTCAAGTCCCGTCTTGAACATGCACTTTTTCCGATATAAACCATACATTATATTGGGCATATAGAAAGATTAATGAATTGATCTCATGTCCTTGATTGTCATGTCATTGAGGACATGAGATCAATGATGGTTCCCTTAATCATTCCGGGTGTCAGTAAAATCAGATACAAAAGTGAATAACACGAAATATAAAACCTTTATATTTAAAGAGCAACAAAAGTAAGACTTTGTCTGGCAAATCTGAAAAATTGCCATGATTATTATATTTTTTGGTTCATTATTTCCCCTTTCGTCGCATGGAAGAGCATCTGATGTGGTATTATTAGATATTGTTTTATCAGTGAGTGCGCAAATTTAAGAAAAGCAGAGCTTCTGTTTTGTGTGGTGAGCAACAAAAATCGTTGAACTTAACAGAAAAGTCTCTGTGAAGGCCGCTTGCCACGGCTTGTAATTTTACAGACGTGTGTGCGACGTGGAATAAGGCTCGTCTGTGATAGTGCATACACGATACTGCAGACAGATAGGTATATCACTCTCAGATCATTTGACACAGATATACTATCTCTCTACACACAGTGTTAGGGGAACGCTCCCGAAAACCAAAACAAGGGATACCTACTATTGACCATTTAACAAAAATAGGGCCCCTTTTTGGTAGGTACCATGATTTTTAAACACTTTTATTAGCATAATTCACGCAATAATAGTATTTAATTAGTGGCATAATAACCGTTCTATTATTGACTTGTTTTAAGAGTTTGTAGTTGGGGTCGGTAGTTGTACGGGTACATTATACTGCAAATTTCATAAAGAAATCCATATTTTAGATTTGACTTTCATAAAAAAAAACTTGTAACTTTAATATCCGTTAAAGTGTACAGAGGTTTTCTGCATTTCAAGGTGTTAAGCCACTTAAACTGCTGACTGTACATCATAAGGACAATGTAAGTAATGTAACAATGAAAATGACAGTTCTGCCTCATTAGAGCTACGCTCACGCACGTCAGGTGTATTGTGGAATCAGCTTATTTCATTTCTTTCTTATGTCTTTGCTGTGAATTTCGTGTCAATTTACTTCTATTTGTGTCAAGACCAATCATTAGTATGGTTAGTAACTTTTATGAAACAATGAATAAGAGGTAGGATATGACGGTATCTCCCGTCCTAATGGAGCAGTTCACCTGGGTAACTACCTCCGCCCTACAGAATCCCGCGGTTAATAATAACTTTGTGTTGTGTTCCCAGCTGTGAGTACGGTAGCTAGAGTTCATTTGTGTTGTCAGCTGGAAAACCGAGGGTTTAAGTTGACAGTGCTCTTTGGTGGTATGAAGTCTTGCTTTATCTTCTGCTCTATCAGCACAAAAACTCTCTTTACCTCGAACCTTTAAGGGGAGCATAAAAAAGCATCTAATGAGGCCGCCAAGCTGAGCGCCACCATTGTAACACTGTACGTGTTTGTAATGAAGAGCCTCGCTTTACTGAGATTTTGTCTTCAGCTTAGCATCAGCCGAGGTGAAGTCAAATTGATAGGCCGATGGGAGTGCCTCCCCTGTATTGGAGGAAGGAAGCTATGGAATGGAGGAATGAGTTGTGTATTAGTATTTTTATAAAGTATAGGTACCAAAATTCGGTTGGACTTGATGCCTGACTTGTTCAGGAGTTGCTGCATATTCTGAGAAATCGTAGCTACTGGAAGATCGTAAATCTGAAACATGAAGTCAATATTAATATGCAAGTATTTAATTTACTCGAAGTTTATCTCAAGTTTGCACTAGATAGGTATAGGCGGGGATGGACTGGAATATTGACGATTGGGGGAGGTCACAGATCACCCCCACGGGTGATCTTGAAATAAAGAACAAATAAAATTCAATAATAAAAGCAATAATGAATGAATAAAGCTTACTATTGCTAAGTCTTCTCTTTCGATAAGAGATATTTTCATCCAGCGTCCTGATATCTGTAAAAAAATCACATCACGCAATTATTTGTTAGCAAAATGGTAGATCTGTCGCCCAATATGCTGTTTTTACGTTCGATCCGCAGGCATTCAACGGGTACACGCGATGACTTTATCGTCCGTTCATCAGGTGGAGGGCGCCTTTTCTTATAGTACTCGATTGGGTCCATTTACGTCATAAATGATGTGTGAAAATCGTGTAAGTTTAAATCAACATAATTTTCCCGTCGCTGCCTATTTCTTTCAACAACATTGTGCAACATAGCACGCGACAATGCTGCCTAGTAGATACGCACTAGACTTTATCAGAATAATAATGCCATGAAAGTACTAATGACCAATACTTACCTTCAAATAGCTTACAAAGCCCTGTTTTGTACAACTTGGCAGCTCCGCTGATAAGAGTTGCAGAATTCCTTAGCGAGAGCCCTCTATCTATCTCGTAGTCATCATTGCATATCCACGTGTCTATACTCCGACTGATAAAACAAACACAGTTTAATTTTTCGCAGCCCCTTCTCCGAG
Source organism: Pelosia muscerda (assembly GCA_963691645.1). NCBI lineage: Eukaryota > Metazoa > Arthropoda > Insecta > Lepidoptera > Erebidae > Pelosia > Pelosia muscerda. Next base: position 6,103,020 of record OY829118.1, read on the forward strand.
GTGTAAGTTCTGGATATGACCTGTATTAACACCTCATCATTCCCTGAACCTTTTTCCAACATAGTTGTGGTCGGTTTTCCAGTCTAACTGTCTAAAAAAAGTGTAACTGTGATGCGGCTGTACTTAGATATTTTCCATGAAGCGGCTGCCATCTGACCTGCACAACAGAAACACTAACATTTCCCCCCCATATAGGGTAATCCATCCAATCGTTAGCACTACTCCAATTATTGGCACTTTAGAGTTTAGTACAAAAAAATAAGGAAACCATAGATTATTCAAGTTTAGTATGCCTTAAAAAATAAAATAGTATTATTGATATCTTCTGTGCCAATAATAGGATTTTCTATAGTCTTTCGGATTTAAGTATAAAATTGTTATTTAATACTATTCAATCAAATAAAAATGATTTTAAAAACAAAGTTTAAACCATTTTCTTTAATTCTATGATATGTTTTGTGTAGTAGCTTTTGTAAATAAGATTTTATGGTAGTTTCATTTTAGACCGACACGAAGTTCACCCTTAAAGTGCCGACAATTGGGTGGTTTACCCTATTAGGTAATAAATTTTCGTCTCCAATTAATCTCACTTAAAACATAAAGATGTTATAAGTCGCTTAAATTAGTCTTGACACCTCAAAATAAAAATAACTGTGCCTTATAAAATACACAAGCGAGTTTACATTGGCAATAAGTACAAGGGGCCACCCCTTTAAAGCCATAACTTATGTATAAAAAAATTATAAGTAATTGTAATGAAGATGAAAAATACGTACCATATTTCTGGTAGATTACATTCTTCATCGTTTTTATCATTGCTTATATCATAAGCGGCTTTCCACACTGTTTGTAAGAGACCTTCACTATCTAGATTCCTAATAGGAAACATAATTAATCACTAATATACCTTATTATACTTTGTAAAATATAGCTTGGGTCCTATGACAGATGTCAAAATGAGGTTCATAGCGATGTCCGAAATTCGATGAAAATTATCGATACTACCAGCTATTATTGATGCATGTTACATATAATTAGGTTTAATTTAATTGTATTATGTATTTAATTGTAATGAGAACGGAATATACGTAGCATACAAGGCGTTGGCACTCGTACTGATGAGAATGAGTGGAGTGGATCAGTGGAAGTTCATATCAAACAAGATGTTGCCGCGAGTATTTTATGCCTATATCATGGCCCAAGAGCCAAACGCGGCGTGTCTTCTTACAAAATCCAAGAACAGGTTCAGGGCGTTGATGGATTGAATGTAAGATTTTATTTACTCAATATTATTTAGGATCAAGTATATTGAAATTTAAATATTTTTATGATATTAAAATACCTAAGCATTAAAATTACATTCTAATTATCTTTTTCTTATATTAATTTCAATTTTAAATTAAGCTTTATTCAAAATATCGATAGTTCATAGTATGTGGTCACGATGATTCATCGCCCATCACTAATTAGCTCGGTATGCCCATAAAGTATAACATTGACAGCTACTACATTCATGATTAGAAAATTCAAGACTTCATGTGCGGGATTTCACTGACAGCTGTCATAGGACCCAAGCTACATTTTACAAAGTATAATTAATAGTTTTTGAAAATGTAATTAGAACCTACCGTACTTGTCAAATAACTTTTTTTGTCTAAGTAAATGCGTAGCGTAGGTATACAACAAGAATTAGTTCATACGGCCTTGTTTTTTTTTTAATCATAAATTGCTATATAAAAATTACTCGTAACGAATAAATACTGTGTGTAATTTTTAATTATGTAATTTAAAGACTCAAACCATAGTACTTATAACCATAGTGTAAAAAGTACATATTAAATTACAAAGTCTTTATACATATACATATGGAATAGCGAACTATTTCATGTATGAATTCGCTCCACTGTGTGCAAATGCAAAGCATACGTCAGGCCAAAGCTTTGAGTATTCTCAAAGGCTGCATGTCACCCGTGAATATAAAAATAAACTGCGTTAGCCCATTTTAAGCAATAGATTTCACTGAGTGAAACGAGAAAACTCATTTTATTTAAACTAGTTTTCATTAGTAAAATCCAGAGTTATTTTTAACCACATTTAAAATTGAAGAAGGTCCTCATTTTGAATGTTTATTACAGATCAAAGTTTCAAATTTATTTGATAGGTTACACCTCCAGTTTCATATTATTTTCATAAATTGTTTAGGGGCCATACATTTATTACGTAAGATTTTTTTCGTTAATTTTTGACTCCTGAATATTAGAAATCATAAGGATGGCCTATTACGAGTATAAGAAAACATAAGAATGGCACGAACTCCTCCCCTCTGTTTAATATTTATTAAAAATTGAAAAACTTATATATATTCAGTTTGTTTTGATGTGTTTTACTCAGTCCTTCATCTTTGCCGTGCCAAGATTTTTAATCCAAAAGTTCAAAGCTTTCCAAATTAAAATTTTAACTTTGTCCATTTTTGTGATACGTAAGAGTAATCAAGGCTCCCTCCCTCAACCTTGTAAGAAAATATAACACATGGTCGACTCTCCCCCCAATCGTCTTACGTAATTAAGGAATGACCCCTTAACTGTTGTTGCATAAGGGCTCTATCAGAAACTTTTGTTTTATTGCTACAAGTCTATATTGTACAAAACGTGCATATATTATATTTTCTATAATAACTGTGCTAAAAAGTAACTATGCACTTTTATTGCTTCGGCTTCGTGCATTTATTATACTTGCAGTGTGTGCACTTGAGGTGGTTGATTTTACACCGCATAGTAAAGACTTTGACCCATCTCCCATCTTACATAAGAAAACTGGAAAAAAAAACGTGAAATGATAAGGTTCGTACATTACGCGGTTGGAGTTCTTTTGTTTTTTGTGCAAATTGAATTTCGAATAATCCGCGGCATACGCCATCTTGCCGATACTTTTTTAGAACTGTTGATTGGTTGTTAAGGTACTCGTCTCGCAGACAACTCAATTTCTCAAGTTTCGCGATTCAGTTTCAAATACATAATGCGAAACTCTAATTTCGAATCGCAGTTATTTCAGTTAACAACTCGAGTTTCGTTTGAGTTGCCTAATGTAAGAAGGGCCTTCTACGTATAAATCTTGACCAGAAAATTCTATTACGGTTTTTGGAGAGGTAAGCATGAATTTAGAATTTCGAATTTAGAACGCCATGTAGAAGTTAGATAACTTCAACGTCTTCTTAAAATGACTTCTTCTGCAAGAACAAACATTTTCGGTGAAAAAAGAATATGTGAAATTAAAATTTGTCGAGTCGCTAAGATTCAAATTTTATAAAAAAAATGTAGTCTATGTATAAACATTTATGTCAATCCCAGACTTTACCTACTAAGCGATTCCACTGGCGTTAACCGTATTCATTCGCACACTTCTCTGATGTGCCTTTTGTATCAATTTTTTTATCTAAGTATTCTTTTTTACTTAAATTCACTATTCACTGAACGTTTACTAATTGTTACATTATGTTGTAAATGCAGTCTAAACAGCTTTCTCAGTAGGGGATAATTCACACGTGGTCTGCAGTATATTTTTACGGCAAGAGTAAAAATAAAATTGTCCAGTAGGGGAGAGTGGGTAACAATGGATCACTTTTTTTTTCAAGCTCCACAAATCCCAAGTTTTTGCGTAAATAATTAATCTATGATAATTAACCACAAGATATGACCCTAATCTACAAAACCAGGTGCAATTAATGGTAAAAACGGTATAAATTTACAAGTTATAACAAGTTTTTTAAAAAATGGGAAATGATCCACTGTGACCCGTAGATGGGTCACTTTGGATCTTTTAATGGGTCACAGGGAATCGCCTGGGGTACACTGGATCTTTTAAAAAAAAGTTCAATAAAATACCAATTTTCTTCATAATTATTTATTTATTTATATTCTAAGACAGCCTTCTATCACAGTCTTATCAAAAATTAACAAGTCTTTCAAATTATGCTGGTATAAAGAGACCTAAACTAATCAACATTTCGTTTAAATAAACAACAGTTCTTCTCCTTTCATTTCCACAAAGTTCTCTTCTCTATTCAAATAAACATAAGTATTTACTTCTTCAGTAATCATAACAAACATTTTAATAAGAATTTTGTTAAATCAACTATTGAACATAAACATATTTACTCCTCGAGCAATCATTAATATAAACTTTAATAGGAACATTGTTGATATATCAACTATTAAAAATAAAAAATATTACTTTTTCAGTAATCTTTAACAAAAAATAAACTATAATAACAAATATTTTCATTTTCTGATATCTCAGAATTGTCTGAGATTCAGTTTGAGGTGAAATTAAATTAGATTAGCGTAAATTAATGTTAGAAAGATTAACGTTAAAGTTGTACACGCCTTGCTTCCTCTTTGTAGTCCCAGAAAACGTAGGTTTTGGTAAAATCATCTTAATATCATGCAGCGGTACCGTGCCAATATCTGGCACATTTGGCATATGAAAATTATTTGGTGTTTTGTCAGATTTTCTAAGAAAACTGACTTCAGTCTCATTTTGTTTTTGATCAATAACTTTAGCCGCATAAAAAATTCGTTTTCGTTTCACTTCGAATTCTACTAAAATAAAATCACCTTCCACAGGCAAGCCTTTCAGTGCAGGAAAGTTATCAGGGTCTATCGTCATATTATTATCTTCTTCATCTTCAAAAGCTGCTTCCTCTTCAGAATAAATACTTATTTGATCTTCATCGTCACTAGAACTTTCTTGCAAAATTTTCCTTTTTTTTGATGTTGCAGCTGCTTTTGTTTGTTTTTGTTTTTTTTGTATCTTTTGTTTACCTCGCATTTGTATTTCGTCTTTATTCGGGGTGTCAGTAACAATCATTGATTTCCCCTTGCGTCTCGCTGCTCTTCCTTCTTTGCGTGGACCCGCTTTAGGTAACCCTCGTAATTGGAATGGACTTAAAAATTTCTTTTCAATACTCGTGGAAGTACCAGCTACAGTCGAAGATGGAATACTAGCTGTCGCTTTTGGTGATTTGTCGTGCACTGGAGCATTTTGAATTGGCGACAAAGAGTTGCTTGATGGCATTTCAGTTGTTTGTGGGACGTTTCCGGTTAGCGTTAGAGGGGGCTGCAGGACAAAAGGCAGTGGGGTTTTCATTATTTCCCTGTCGTTATCATGAGCATCATTTTCATTAGATCGTATAAGTTGACTTGTTCCAGGACATGGTGACGTTAACACAACCGATGATGGGTTTAGTGGTCTAATATTCTCGTTTTGCTCCTCAAAAATTGGTCGTTGTATAAGTTGGCTTGTTCCAGGATACGGTGAAGTTGACACTGGCCATGTGGGGGTTGTCGGTCTAATATTCTCGTTTTGCTCTTCGAAGATTGTTGGTTGTGTAAGTTGGCTTGTTCCAGGACGCGGTGAAGTTGACACTATCGAAGTTAAGGTTGGCGGTCTAATATTCTCGTTTTGCTCTTCAAGGATTGGTCGATCAGTAACTTCACTAGGTGCAAAATCTAGATCAGTAAAAACGTCTCTGTTGAAAGGGAATATTCCAGTGGCTTTAAAAGCGGCGCAAATGTTTGCAGGTGTCATAGCTTTCATGTGGGCTTCCTTAACGCAACTAGCAACTTCATATATGGAAAAAGTCTTTCCGGGATTTCGCATCATCCAGCTGTCTACAGCCTTGTTATATGCGGTTTTAAAAGGCCCAAAAACACCGACATCCAGTGGCTGTAGCTTTCCTGTGGAATGCGGTGGTACGGTTAATATGGTCACGCCGTTTTCTTTTGCCAGATTCAAGGCTTCTATGCATATATGTGATTCGTGATTATCGTAAATAAGCAAACTAGGGTTGTCTTTGCTGCTGTTTGTGTGGGTTATAAAATGTTGAATCGTTTTCACAAAGAGTTCTGAGTTCATCCAGCCGGATGTGTTGGCTAGCCCTAAGGTCCCAGCAGGAGCATCCGCAATCATGTGTTGTTTAAAGTGCACCCTTGGGAATATCATGACAGGCGGTAGTGCATTCCCTAAAGCACTAACTATGTAACAAGTAGTTGTTAACGTCCCTCGTTCTGCGCTTGTAACCTTTGAAACCTGTCTTTGTCCTTTGGCTGCTAGCACTTTAGCATTTTTTTGCACTGTCATGGTATTCGTTTCATCTAGGTTAAAAACTCTGGTGCCATTACCAAAAACAGATTGCCGAGACATAACATTCTCTAAGTTATCAAAAAATAAACCAACATTGTGGCGGTTGAAAGATGTCGCTCGACTTAAGCTGCAGCCCTCGGGAGTTCGTAATGATAATCTGTTATCTCTCTTTCTAAGATTATATAGATATTCGACACCTGCCAATTTAGTCTCATGCCACTTTTCTGGCACTTTTTTGTTGTTCAACAGTGCAACTTCGTAAACCAGGCTGCGCACGTCTGTGACAGTGAGTCCATAGAACATTTGACTACATTTAATAATGTAATCAACTATCTCCTTTTCTTCCGCGTCAGTAAATATCTTATGAACTGCATAATTAGGTGTTAGCCTCACTGGTTTTGCAGGATCAGGATTTTTTGTACTCTTGACATGGTATCGATATAACGTTGTGTATGGAATAGCAGTTGATTTAGCTACAGATCTTATTGTTCGGCCATCAGATATAAGTTTTAAGGCGTTACTCATCTGTTCTTCAGTATGAAGACCGATATTGGTTTTTCGTATCCTATTGCGAGGCATTGTTACCTACGAAAAAGAACAACAGTCCACTGTGACCCAAATGAAAATTATTCACTGTGACCCATAGGCCGGTACGACACAAAAAAAATATTCAAAAAATAACTACTTATACCCAAGCCAAAATTACATTACCCACGACAGATTTATCAAATAACAAGTTCAAAACATACGACTATCATTTATATTTATTAAAGGGTTTGGTATACGACAAATTTCTAAATTATGTAAAAAAATACTTTCGTACTTACCTACTGGTCTGCATGTGACAGCACGTGATTCCGCTCGGCGAGCGCGGCGGCGACTGGCGCGTGAGAGGGGGGTATCGACGAGCAGTAGCCACGCGTTTGCTTGTGTGCGTAAAGCATCACACGTAAGAATTATAGCGAATAATCCACTGTGACCCGTGATCCACTGTTACCCACTCTCCCCTATCCAGTAACTCTGAGCTTACATTTTACTTATTAAGTTTATGTCTTTGCATGAACACGTGCAGCTATATCTTATGATATCACATAACCATGGAGAAAGGAATGTTTACAAAGCACTTTGTTTTTTTTTACTACTGGATCATAAAAGTTTGTTTTGAGAGATTGTAGATATTTGGGGTTCAAGTGAACCTCACTTTTAAATTCAAGTAAGGTTACCATCGGGGTTAGGGGGTCATATACGTCGATGTAAATATTGAAAGTGGGAGTAAGATTGTGGACGCTTTTTTATGGTCCCAGTCCGAATTACACTATGAAAGTAAAGTAAAATTGAAAAATATATTACTTTTAAGAGGTACTAGAGAAGTGGCAATCGTTTTGTGTTATGGAATAGAATGGATAGATCAATGTGTGAGATTGACATTCGTTCACGCCTGTCACAAATGTCATAAACGTCAAAATGCGTATGAATCCCATACATTCTATTCCATTCTACAAGACTACCAACGAATTGCCATGCCATTTGCTACGCTAAATCCGCTGTTATAATTGTTTAAGATTAAATACACAATCTTCTGGTACTAAATAACCGCGGTAGCCTAGTGGTATGGGTAATGGACTGCTGAGACGAGGTCTCGAGTTCGATCCCAGGTTTACCATGGTACACACCAATGACTTTTCGATACTTTTCGAAGTTATGTGTGTATTTATCGCAGGTTTATAAGTGCCCGGTTAATAGCAATAGGCTTGCCACCTATTACATTGGTACCTAAACATAAACTGACTAAATATGGGTGCTAGCACCTCTGCCTACCCCTTCGGGGATAAAGGCGTGAGTTTATGATGATAAATACACAATTTATCAGTCTATTTACTAGTTGTACTTCACCATTACGCATCTATGGACAATAAGAAGAAGATGCATTGTGTTAAGAGATCTTTTGTTGAACCACATCTCGCAGGTACACACTCAATAGTGTGACAAATCGCTTGTTTTACAGTTATTTTGTTAGTGACAATGGACAAGTTTGAGTGATCATTTGTTAGTAATTGTACAAGTTAAATTAAATGGAGCACATGGTTATAGAGAAACGGTTAATGCTTAGTTTATAGTCAAAAAGAACTTCATCACTCTCTGAGCCTATTCCCAATTCAGTTGGGGTCGGCTTGCTAGTCTAACTAAGGTGCGGCTGAACTTTTATATTTGCCGTGAAGCGACTGCTATCGGACCTCCACAACCAAATTGGCGATATCGAAGTTCTGTAGTTATGCTAGTCGGACTTATGAGAGCACTAACTACCCATAATGATACCATGGTTAGTTAGTTTTTTAATTTATGATCGCGTTAATACCCGGGGTATTAATGGGATCATTAATAATGGTAAATTTAATAATTTACCTTTTGATTTGCTTGGCGATTTGGCCAGGTTTCATTCATTCATTCATTCAATCATTCATTTCAATAACATACCAACTTAGTGTGTTAGCCGAAAATCAAGCTCGTCACATTTTTTTTTGTCATACCTACCGTATTTTTTGTTTATATATCGTGTATTGAAAGGAAACTTTTAGTTTTCCTTTGCAATTCTGCACGTACATTCTCGTTGTAGCCGCCAGTCACAGGTGGACCGAAGAATTGGACGTCCGAAGCTGTCAGCATTTTTGTTAACACGACACGAAACTACTCAAACATTGGCAGATTGAAAAAAGTTACACATACTCGACAAATTCAATTTGTTTATTTTGGTTTATCATTACCAGATCTATAAAAGAATCGACGTGTGGATATTTCGGTAAAATAAAATAAAAAACTATATAAATATTTAAAAAAAGTGCACCTTTTGCTTGTTGTATGTAGCAAGTTGAAATTATTTCATTATGCTTAACCTAACAAGATACGGAGTGATGTGTAATCTATTTTTAGATACAATAATATTATTAGGTACTATTAACAGGAACTGGCTCGATGGTGCTTCATGAGTTCTGGAATTTTTAAAGCAAACTAATATTTGATTTTATGTTATGAATCCCTAAACTTACTTTTAAGTTAAAGCACACTCTGGAACAAATACACACGTTGATAGGTATATATGAGTCTCCCATTACGACTAATGACGTCACGTCGGGTCTAAAAGTGGCATTTTACCTTAATTGAAAGTTCAACTGGGAACAGTGGAAACCCGGTTAATCTTTCTGCACGAGAATGAATATAGGTCATGTTTAGTGGTAGGTACACCATTGTCGTTTTTCTACAAAATATGTTATATAATATGTAATATATTAAATATTTATTTAAAATAAAATGTCCAAAAATGTACATTAATTTTTATATTATACATACATACTCGTACTTCTGTTTTCAAGTTTAGAGTTGTTTAGGACAACTTTTTGTTGGGTGAGACCGAATGATTTTTTGAATTAAGAACGTAATGCAGAATCTAGACAAATAAGAATAAATTTAGACAGTGTACGTAAGTTTATGTTATCTGTATTATATATTTTATCTATTTTTTTCGGTTCATTCTTTTTTAATAGGTATATTCTTACCTGTGTCTCACGAAGATTTAATAGATTGCTATAAATTTATAGAACTTCTAATTCCAATCTCTTGTCGTTCATCTTCGGTTCTCATCTAACGAGAAGCATACAAAGTTCGCGGCATTTATATTTATTAAATATTGTTGAACTGGAAGTAGGTACTGTAATTACGGTGATCAATCCTGTTGTCAAATGCTGCTCATCCGGCACCACAATCTTATCATGAGTCGTTCACCCCGACAGCGACCACTCTTCGATGTTAGCGTGTTTACAGATTGAATTACATAAATGCGCGACTTGGTATGAAGAATAGTTTGATTATTAGGATATTTTTAGGGTATGTAACGGGAGAATAATGTTTACTAATATTTTTTATTCCATGCTTATGAATTTATGACGATTAATATAAACAGTTTTATTTAAGGATGTCTTTCCCTTGAAAACAAAATTATAATTAAAATCTTATTCAAGTACAACTTTTTATTAAATCAATTTTTGAGGCAAAAGTTTGCATGCAAGGGGTGTATGTTGAGATTTTTTTACACAATTGCGTAATAACGGCTGAACCGATCTAGTTGAAATTTTGCACAGAGATAGAGTACCTATAGTCCGGAATACTACATACTTAAGCTTTATACACCAGAAATAGGATCCTGTGGGTAGCGGGTACGGGATCCAGTATTGATGACGGTGGTAACTTAATGATTTTTATTATGAATCAAAATAGAGCCCGATGGTAACACGGAAGGTATTGACTATGATCTACTATTTTTAAATTTAAAAGAGAGCTATTCAGCTGTATGAGCTACTATCGCGCGGCTACTCTCGCGTGCGTGTGAAAGGGTACATTTCCAGACGGAAATTCGGCAGAGAGCGAGTATCTCATACCTCCCCCGTGTGCTCTGACGGGAGGACGTGCCGTGCCGGGTGCGACGCGCGTCTGTGAGTGACTGTGATTTGTGAACGAAATGTAAGTTGTCATTTTTTTTTCTTTATTTGATTTTTAAAGATTCTAAATATAAGAGCGGATTTTTTTTACAACTTTCAAGTAGTCTAAGAATATTTCGAAATAAGAATTATATTTTAAAATAAGATTATTTATCGTATGTACTTTGTTCAATATTTATTTATTATTTTGTTTGCGGGAAGTTAATAATTATTATTTCAACATAGTTTTTACCGTTTGCAATGAATCTGAAAGCTTTTTTTCTTTTAGCATACATAAAATAATGTTTTATTGAGAACGTAAAATTCCATAAATACATATTTATCCCAAGATAGTGTAAGAATGTCTGTGAATAAATACATTTTATTAGTGACAAGGCATAAATATTTAGTCACTGTATTTGCTGTGATTTTAAAGAGGCATTTATAGTGTGAATAAATCTATCCTAATAAATTTTGACCTGGCTATCTTCCGAGATGACGTGCTAGTGCTAATATTATAGTAGTTTGAGAGTGCTTTTCCCATTTTATAAAATTCCAGGACATGGTAAAATAGGCTAAGTTATCTAACTGTATATCTTATTAATATCTATATTGTACCATATTTGGTGCGAATAAATTATCATTCACTCATTCATTTATTTTGGTTGCTTTTTAAAATTGTGGACAGTAAAATATATTTATATGGATGACGGCGCTTATGGTGTTGTTCTGATTTGTATAGAAACGTCAATTAACTGTTGAAAACTGAAAAGTAAATTATTGTATGAAGTGAAGATATTACAATATTTAAGCACCAACAAAAATGTAATAATATTTGGGAACTTTGAGTATCGTTATGCTTTGGTTACAAAACAATAATAATCACCTCAGTTATTATAATTAGAGGATATGGGAAAAATAGTTCCAGTATTTGTTTTCGCCGTTCTTTTTTCAAGCACTAGAGCTACGAAGACGTTTACTTACTTTTATTTTGCTTTTATTAAAAAAAATACAGCTGACATTTTAACAGAATCCCGCGTTATAAAAACAGTGTTGAATGTTGAACCAATTTCCGCCAAAAAGAGTGAATGATATTGCGGCAATATGGTTGTGTTATCTAAACAAACAAGTTAATTTTATTTTGTCAGTACACCAACTGACTGATAAATAACATAATATAGTATTTTTTAATACAATGTTAGTTTATTATGAAATTCTTGCGATGTAATAATATAAGTCTTTTACGTGAAAAAGATTTCTGTGTCTATTTACATTAGTCTGGGTATTTCTACGTATATAATGTGTATGTAATGTGTACCTATCAAAAACAAAATGTATATAAATATGGATGTCCACATTCAAGAACATAGTTTGGTAATCTATGGTAGGTAATATAATAGGTATGTAATCTTAGGTACTATGGGTATTGATATCGCTGTGTAGATTGTCCTAGAATATTTGTTCCTTCTATTCTAGGACATTTATTTTCTCAAAACTATAATATTCTATTTGTAGTCAGGGTTTCTTTCATTCCTTATTTCGGTTGTCTTGGTGCAAGGAAGAGACTTTTATCTAACCTCCCAACCCCCCAGCGACAGAGTCTCGTTCGTCAATCATTGCTGATTGATTGTCTATAGGTACGGGTTAGATTAACTCAGACATCGTGTATCTCATAAATATTAAACCTGCAGGCAATTTATTGTGGATATGTATACTTACTATTATTTTAATACCCTGAACAGTTTAATGCTTTACCTTTTGTAGTGTACCCGAGTTCTACCCTGTGCCTTCAGTTCCAGGAGCATTTTCCTATCACCCTGTATAAATGGTAAATTGATCATGTCTGTAAATCTTCTCTGAAAAATACTAAGGTACGGATTTAGATGCGATTATTTTATTAAAATGGTTTAGGTCAAATTAAAAATCGTACGTATGTTTGATCGCAATTCGTTGAGTTGCATCGGAAATTTGATCAAACGTCGCGATAACAGACATCCATTCGGACGAATCCGCGGAAATTAGCTTGTTTTAGAAAAATCCTTTTATAAATTACTTGGTTTTAGCGATAAGTAAACATGTTCAGTATACGTGATCTACATCTATTTTAGAAAAAAGTGGATTTTTGGAATAAATTTATATATACATTAAGCTTTCATGCTTAATGAAGAGAACGTGAGCACCCTAGTAAATAAATCTCAGGGTTACCTTCATAAAAATAGAACATGAATAAAATATTCATCTCTCATCCCTCGGTACATTGATGTAATTTGTTGGTAAATAAAATTTCTATATTTCCTCAACCTATCTATACTAATATTATTTGACCCAAAATAACATTGAAGACTTTTCATTACTTTGATATTAAGGGATTCCGAAGGTTTCTATAGGGTCGGCAATGAGAGCCAAGAATAGAATATTTGGTGTCCATTTGATGCAGATATTAATATCTCAAAAAATTATTCGAAACAGAAATGCTAAATAAAATTAAAAGTATTTTTATTTATCAATAATTTGGGTCTAGACAGCAATGTTTAAAAAAAATCTAAAAAACTGCGTCAGATTTACGTATTTCAAAACATTAAAAGAGTGAATGAACTACGAATGAATCAATTATTCATTACTAGCTGATGCCCACGGCTTCGCCCGCGTGGAATTTTGTTCCCGTTCCCGCAACCCTTGGGAACCTTTTTCCGGGATAAAAAGTAGCCTATGTGTTATTCCAGGTTCTAATCTACCCCTGTACCAAATTTCAACCAAATCAGTCCAGCCGTTTATGCGTGAAAGAGGAACAAACATCCATCCATCCAAACAAACTTTCGCCTTTATAATATTAGTAGGATTTAAAGGTACAATGGCTCTATCCATGAGTCATTGTTTTTAAAATAATATTTCAATATTATTTACACTCCGACAGATGTCTGATCTTTGCCTAAATCACAAAAGTTATTTATAGGTAGGTTAGTAGCAGGATATGACGTCTTCAAAGGTCTATTTTATCCCATCAAGGACCTCCTTAATTTCACAAGTACCCACTCACTGGGGCGCCAGATTTTGATACTGTGTAGAGGTGTTACTAAATTGCAAATTTTGTTTTTCCAAGTACCCAATTTAAAAATTCAAATCGGCGTCGAAAATGAAATTTTCTTTCAAAATGCTATTACTTTGAACTAAGGAAGGCAAACGTGACAAAATTTTATTTGCAATTTTTACGTTTAGGTTGTTTATAAAAGTAGTAACAGCAGATTGTTTTCTTCCGCTAAGAAAGTGGTTCTCTGAGTGCGATTTTCTGTACGATAGAGGTTTGCAGAAGTCGTGTTGTGATTTAAATCTTATTTTATTTGTCAACATTTTTGCCTAAGTTTGCTTGGATGAGTGAATGTTTATTTTTCACTATTGCCCGCAGTCTGCCTGCTTCAAATTCTGTTGCAATTTGTTGCAAAATGTTGCAAAATTCGCAGCCCTACCTAGAGTTGTAACAGAGTTTTTTTTTTGGGATAAAAGGTAGCCTGTTTTATCTCCGAGTTATCTATTCATGTACTAAATTTCGGCCAGAATCGTTCATTCTTTGACCGTGAATGAGTAACATATGCAAATATCTTTAGAAACTTACATAGATTACAATGTTAGCACTTATTAGTATCACTAATGACTTACTTATCTTAGGAGATTTAAGTCTCTATTGTCGTTTATATAAAGTTCTCTGCTACAGAAAATTATTTACCGGTGTGCCCATTATAATCTATTTAGTTTAGAGTTTATTCAGCGGAATTCTATTCGAAATCTTTATACTCGTGTATTTTCTGCAAGTCTGAATAATGAGTTGCGGGTTCTTTGAAATATTTTATGAAATACCGGCAGGTTTGTCGACAAATCCGTTATTGTTGCATATGTAGGAGTATCTTTCTTTGTAGATTATAGGTGTGACATGAATTTTTATTTTACTTTATAAAACTATCGCCTAAAATGAAATTTTGTGGTCTTATCTAATAGAAAATCGAGATAATTCCTTTTTGAAAAAATTTCTTAAAACAATGACCAGACTTTAGTAGGTACGACGGTGACGCTACGAAGAAAGAGGGAAAAATAATTTCAGTTTGGAAATACTATTTACAACTTGTAATAAAAATCTATTCAAAAGCAAATGAAATATCAAAAACAGTTTTTTCGTAACACAATTTTCATTAAAGAATATTGACATCCTGATCGTTTCTTTTTGATCGAGGCTTACCTAATTATAAAAAATAAATGTTATTACGAGAATTGGCCTCTTTCCACTGAAGTCGCAATCGTTTGTGACATTTGAAAAGCTAGAGACTAGATCGAGATTGAATATTTAATAACAACCGCGGTAGCCTAGTGGTATGGGTAATGGACTGCTGAGACGAGGTTTCGGGTTCGATCCCAGGTTTCCCATGGCACACACCAATGACTGCGATGCTTTTCGAAGTTATGTGTGTATTTATCGCAGGTTTATAAGTGCCCGGTTAATGGCATAGGCTCGCCACCTATTACATTGGGACCTAAATATTAAACTGGCGAAATGTGGGTGCGAGCACTTCTGCCTACCCCGTTGTGGATATAGGCGTGATATTATAAAAAAAAAATAATAAGTTTTATTAGGACCTCAGGGGACTAAACTAACTTTTTTCTGCTGTATATTCTAGCAAAGACAAATAATTTGCAGTCGGTATTGTTTTGTGAAAAGCTTAACGCTTGTTAGACAGCCAATATAGCACTTTGCCGATGAGCTCAAGCGTTAAATAAATTTAACGACAAAGAACAGAATATTCAAATGAATTTTATTGAAGTAAGAACTCTAAATATTAGTAGAACTACGGTTTGTTGCCTATTGTGTGCTTTGTCTAACTTATGGCGATGTATCATGTTAGGTATAGAGCGAGTAGTGTAGGTATACTGTTTTCTTTCGTCTTATAGTAATGAATTTAACTCTACGAATGTGTTTATTCTAAGTATTCCATTACTCATTCATATTAAAAAATATTCTACGACACACGTAAGCATAGGATGATTATTATTATTTGCCTAAAGGCTTAGTGAGTAATGAGTTATTGCTCCAGTCATAAATACTTTGATTCTAATGGATTTTGCATGCAGAGAAACTGCGACGCATGTCGGACCTTATTTGTTTTTGTGACACCATTGTAACATACCATGTTTCGAGCAATAAATGATTTACTTACTTACAGTTAGAACTATTCATAAAAGCACATAATATGACCTTCATTTTAAACCTCATTTTAAATAGATGAGGTCCAACCTTTGTGGCTGTATACCGTAGGTAGCCAACGGAACTCTTATTTGCAATTCATTACCGAATGCAGGCCTTTTATAATGTGCACTGGTCTACTACGACCACTGATGCAATAGGCTGTTTTTCATGTCATTTGCCGATTCAGTCTCTACTTTGGGAATTATTTGCTTCTGAAATTAGATCGTTTTAATTAATATTTGCCAATTATCTATTTCAATTTTAGTTGGTAAGTAAAGCCCCACCACGATCACTAATTAAAATTCAGAGACGATATCACTGCGAGTGAAGGAAAATTCGAAATAAAGCCTTCAAAACTCTAGGGTCGTCTGGTTGGAGTGGAAACAGTCATCATCGTCTTCTTCGTTTCTGACCACAGCTGAAAATATGCCTCCCGCATAGACCTTCAATCTGACTGCCTCCGTGGCGCAGTGGGCGTAGTATGCACTGGCTGTGCACGAGGTTATGCGTTTGATCCCCACACAGGGCAAAAATTTGTGTGATCCACAAATAGTTGTTTTGAGTCTGGGTGTCCTTTGTGTCCGTTAGTTGTATGTTTGTAAAGTCCCCCACCGGCTTGTCCCCCACCGGCTTGTCCCCTAGTGTGGGAGTTGTTTTTTAAAAGAAATAAGAATCGGGCATATGTTGTATCAAAAATCAAAATCAAAATCAAAATCAAATACATAATAACATAACATAACCTAAGTATTTATATTCAATTTCTAATTTACAGTAACAACACACAGCTACTTAAACTAGGTATAGTTTTAGTATAGTTTAGAATACAGATGTCGATGGTAATTCAAATAGCGTATAGGTTTTTAAATCTGAATCATTGCTTGTAAATGGCGTATTTAAAATGGTCCACGAAAATATCTGACACGGAAAAGTTACTTTTTGAGGCGCTAATGAAAATAGACACTGAACGTAATAACGTCTCGTTGTAAACGTAATATTTTTCTTATTACAGTTTGCTAAAGCGTAAAGAAACGTTTATTGAGACGTGGGGTTAAAGAGGTTGTTTGTTTCGACGCTTATTAGGTAAGCGTTTATTTTTCATATATTTATACTGAACAGGCTCTACCGATTTATAATATAGGTATCGATTAAAGACGGAGAGGAGATACAGACAGGACCAGAGATGTCCGGGCTCGATTTAAGATCATAACATGATAATTTTTTTATAATCATCATTCAATCATGAGCGTCATTCTTGCATTATCACAGGTTGCATTACTCGGTTTAACTATCAATCAAACAATTAACCTTTAGCATTGCAGTAACACTAGCATGAAGTCCTATAGAATTCGTGATGTAAAGGTTTCGAGAGAACGAAGCATTGTGATTGGCAGTCTGCCTCTTGTCCAATCGCAATGCGCCGTTCTGTCGTTACCTTTACATTACGAATTCGATAGCATTTCGTACTAAGGCTACTGGACTTCGGCCTACTGTTTCCACACTGGCCAGACGGGTTGGTACAGGGTTCGGTTAGCCTCTCATAGTCCACTATAAGACAGGCCTCTCCCAATGTTTGTTGGTTATGGCTTTATATGTCCACGCTGAGCAGACGAGTGGGTACAGGGCTTTATTTCAAGTTTACCTTCTCTAGTAGTGAGTTTAAGAGTGTGAAGAGAGCTTCTGTACCGTCAGCGCAGGACACAAATTACGTTTTTCCATTAGCTAGCCCGGCATTGTCACCGGCGCCGATGCACCTGGCATCGATGTCGGTGCCAGTGAAGTAAAAATGTATAGCCCGCTTTTACACTGCCCGGCGTTATGTCCTGCCACCGCCTTCGTCGGGGTAGCAAGTTTCCCAGTCGGTGCCAGCCCGGAAAATCTACATGTGTATTGTATATGAATTGTAACCGTGTTCCTGTGAGAGTGCGTGGGCGTGTCCGTACTGTACCACTCACCGAGCGTATAATTGGCATTGACACCGGGGCAGTGGAAAAGCGAAGCTTGGCGCCGGTGCCCCGGTGCCGGATCAGCTAGTGGAAAAACGCCCATAAAGTTATTCCCACAGACAGCACAAACTGTATATTTGCATGTTGGTTACTCAATCAGACTTAACGACTGAATGAATCAAGCTGAAATTTGGTATTGGGATAGATTAGAGCCTGGAATAAGATACACCTAGTCTACATTTTATCCCGAAAAAAGATTCTCATGGGTTGCGAGAGGAATCAAAATTCCGAACGTGCGAAGCCGCGGGCATCAGCTACTTAAATAATAATTAATAAATGAGATGCCCCAGGAGCCACAAGAGGTCCTGAAAGTCCTTTACTTCCCATCGATTTATCAACTTTAACGATGGGAACAGTAAAGGGATTAACCTCGAACGAATTCAAACGGGATTATAAACGGAACTTGTTTTTAGGACAGTCCTTTACAGATGAATGTAAATGAGGTAATAGGTACCTAGCCTCTGTAGCGTGGCGGTAGTGAACGCGACTGCTACTACAGGGAGGGCGGGTTCGATTCCCGCGTAGTATGTTTCTGCATGGTAGTCTGGTCGTACCTCGGAGAGCACATTAAACCGTTAGTTCTGGTAGTTGAAACCCTAAAAAAGTTCAACAACTGGTTGAACTAAAGTTCTTCAATATCGTTTATACCTACTACTACTGGTTGTGGAGACCATACGGCAGTCACTTCACGGATTGTTTTTTTTTTATTTTCGACTTTACCTCGCCTGAAGGTAGGCTGTAGGCAAAGTCTCAGGAAAAAGGGTCAAAGTCTCACTATTACAAACACGTACAGTCATACAATGGTGGCGCTTAGCTTGACTGCCTCATCAGATGCTTTTTCACGCCCCGCTTAAGGGACCCGGGATTGTTAGAAGTAGGAAACAGGTGCGCTGGTAAGGAATTCCAATACTTAATGGTGCGGCAGAGGAAAGATTCACCGAACAGCTTGGTCCTTGATGGAATATTCTGCACCGTATGCGGGTGACATCTAAGCCATACACGTGTTGTCCTGTGTAGGAAAGGAGAGAGTGGGATAATATACGAAGACGCGCACGCAGTTAAACTGCAAACATCGGATTTATTTGTTAAAGATTTACACTGATTTTGTCATGTATTTGAGCTATATTGATAACTAGCTGACCCGCGCAACCTCGTCTGCGTCAACCCCTTTTTACAACATTTTTCACTTCTGCTTCGCACCAGTTGGTTGTATAGCATGATGTTATATACATATAAACCGTCCTCTTTAATCACTCTATCTATTAAAAGAAACCGCATCAAAATCCGTTGCGTAGTTTTAAAGATTTAAGCATACGAAGGGACATAGGGACAGAGAACGCGACTTTATTTTATACTATGTAGTGAAGTAACCGACACATACTTGAAAGATAACTGTAGCGTAAAGTTGTAATACGATAAAATTGGTTCCGCCATTCGAGAGAGAAGCTTTTATACTCCTAAGGTACACAGATGAGTATACTTGAGATGTGTAACGGAAATAGTAGAGATCTCTGAAGTGTGTTCTTCTTGTTAACAATGTGATATCTTGATTGAAAATCATTATTTCGAAGGAATTGCTGCCGCGCCTAAAAAGGCACTGCGAATTAGGTACCTCTTTTTCATTAAGCTTTGTGGGTAATTGTCTTAGGGTCCCGCGATTAATAGGTTCCCTTGTAAACCTAATTGCTAATTGTACTATTGTGTACCTAATTGCTAATCCAGGTAGTACTTTCATAGGTGATACGGGTCCATCGTGTGGTAGATTGATGTGACACTTTTAATTATGACTTTTATTTTGTTTTATTAGGAAAACAAACAGTATTACAACTGTTACACTACTACTTACATTACTTTATATATATATATATACCATTTATAAGTTTTCACATGTAAATAACAGCAGACACTAGACGGTTACGGATATCTAATGCTTGAGATCCAATCAAACAAAATCCCTAAGAAGAAGAAGAAGAAGAAGAAGAAAAGGAAAAATAACTTGTAGTACGATGACTTTGAAAGTTACGATTAGTATACTAGGCAAGCTTTTTATAACAAAAAATGTGGTTCAGTTTCTGAGTGAGGCGCAATATTTGACGACCTCTGTGGCGTGGCGGTAGTGACGCGACTGCTACGCAGGAAACGTGGGTTCGATTCCCGCTAAGTGCAAATATTTGTGAGCATGAAATGAATATTTGCATCGGTCTGTGTGTTTCTATGTATTTACAAAAAAAAGTATCTAAGTATGTTTATCCGCATTGTAGAACCCAAAACACAAGCTAGTTAAACTATACTTACCATGGGTCTAGGTGGCGTTGTGTAGTTTGTCCTAGAATATTTATTCATTTATTTAAAAATGTTCTGTTGTCAAAATGTTTAAATATCTTTATATTAAAAAAAATAGCTGTCACAGAGGCTGTCATCGTTTTAAATTTGGATTGTTAAACAGAAGTGCGTCCGCGTCTTTAAATTTATGATCCAACCAATCCAAAGCGACGTTGAATCATTCAAGAGGCAACAAAACAATTCCTAAAGAAAACCATGAATAGACAGCTAATTCACGGACAACGGGGACGTTTGATATACCGAACAATTATTTAAAAAAGGACAGAGCGTAGGAAGTACCTAGTCATCGCCAAGAAAGGGATGAAAAAAAAAACCTTACACTTTATGTCATTGTCACCTTTGTTTGTTGGTTTGTCTATTGTTCTGCGACCATTGTGTTGGCGTTCTAGAAAAATGAGACCGCTTTTCGACTTTTGTATACAGTTTAGTTTTGTAGTTCGTGAAGTATTCGGCCTGGAGTTGGACATAACGAGGTTTCTTGTTCGAATTTGTGGCTGCCCTGCTAGGAAAATTATAGAGGAAATTTTTCTGAAAGTGTTTTAAATTAATCTTCATAGCTATTTATTTATGCGGGGCGTGAAAAAGCATTTGAAGAGGCCGTCAAGCTGAGTGGCACCATTGTAACACTGTACGTGTTTGTAATGGTGACTCTCGTTCCTGAGACTTTGCCATGAGCTTACCATCAGGCGGGGTGAAGTCAAATTGAAGTGTCCTAAATAAAAAAAAATATCTTATTTATTTATAGCCTTTTAGGTACTCAATATCATGGTTCAACTCAATATTATTGTTTGTTTAAAAATCCCTCTAAGACGCCGCGTTATGTCATTTAAGAGCGCGTGCCGTCCACTGTTTTCAGCCGCATCTCTTGCGAGCATTTTTTTATCATTTCATTAATGCTCGCTTCCTGCGAGCATTTATGAAATTTGTAATTTTTTTTTAAATCAATAAATGAATCATATTAAATTTTATTATTGGATAAATTATCGAAAATTAGAGTATATTCTATATACATCTAAGTACATTTTAAATTTTTAATCTGCTTATTGGCCGATCCAGCTTTGTAGTTTCATCACCACTGTGGTGGTCTCGGTTGTATCTGAGGTTTTCTTTTATGCAGACGAGTTCCTTTAACCTATAGAATGTCTGAGGCACTTAACAATGGCAGCTTCGAGTATGATATCACAATTAGGGTGCGTATTGACCGAGCACAATCGACCAATCAAAGGGATAATTGGAGAGGAGACGTGTATTATAATCAGTGTGGTTGATCGATTTTCCGCATCATTCCGCTCTACGCCGCACAGTGGCAGTGGAAACCAAACCTTAGTCATATAATGTGGTTAGATACTGTCACGATGTAACCGTAGCATGCGTTTCTCATAAAATTATAACCAGTCCCAGTTTTACACAATAGTGTGTCCAATAATTTTTTACTATGTCTATATATTTCGCGCAAGTGCAAGCAAAGTATATCAAATATTATCAATACCGTCATTACCATAGGGACACTCAGGGCAAGTGCCCAGTGCCCACCGCTTTCTTGGGGGACCCTCGAAAGAGAGAATTTCTCGCGCATCAACTTAAGAAAAATCTAGAACCCTAATCTTTCCAAAATGGCATCTAAAGTCTTGTATACCCAAGGTTCCTGCCATATGTAAAGACGGTTTTGAATATCATCCGAACAAAATGATCATTGTTTTCTATTAGGTACATAATCGTCGATGTAGATAATAAGAGGTATAAGAAACTGAAATATATTTTTTTGTACCACTTAGGTTGTGACGAGCACACAGCTTACCTGGTGGAAAGAGGTTACCGTGACCACCGCGGGTCTGCCGGAGTGCGAGGTATATGTTGGCTACTATCTCACCTCCGGCAACTAAAGACCCAAAGACGGCGTGCGTTTTAGTCAGTTTGAGTAGATATAACCAACCCAACCGGCTCCGGTGGGGGGATTACGTAGGAATTTTTTGTACGATTAAAAAAAATGTGGAAGTAGTATGTCGAACTAGAACCGAAAGGTCAATATTCTGTAGCACATTAAGATGATTCATTCATACTTATGCGTACCTAGTTTATTCAATAAACGGGCCTTCACAGTAACAAATATTATTACCAATACAACTTACAGATTAATAATAACAAACATGATGATAATTTTATACAAACAAACCGATCGTTTATTGAACTTGCCAATACTTACCTATACTCCATTTGTTTAGGTACTTAAACTTGGTTTCTTTATATAAGTTTTGTTCAAAAACCAAAACATAAAATACTTAGCTGCTTAGAAACATAAATTATAAAGACTAAAAATTGGTATCGAATCACTAGTTTGCCATCTAGTTAGCTTAGTTTATTTATTTAACATGTGTTTTTATAAAAAGTTGCTACAACATTTTTTACCTTTTTTTAGGTACCTCAACAAATGTAGTATAGTTGATTTATTATAATTGTATATATTCGATCGTCTAATGACCGCACCCCGCCTGATAGTAAGCTTAGGTGCCCACAGAATTGTGGCCACCATTAGCCATTCTAAATAATAATCCATATCTCAACTTTGATAATCAAAGACCCATAGACGTAGTGCGTTTAGTCGGTAGGTACGAGTCCGACATAATCATTTCCACCGATTTTGGTGGAGGTGGTATCCGTGGGGATTTTCCCTATAAAAAGGTCCGTTGCTTAACTAGATCATGTTAGTTGATCGGGGTATCAGCCATTTGCAATACCAGGGGCGCTACACTTGTGCTACTTACTCTGTAGAAATCCATATTGTAGTCGCTTGGAAAAATAGTTGGTGAAATGTGAGCGTTAATTACGCCTCTGTCTACCGCTTCTGAGATTTACAGGCGTGGGTATGAATGTATGTACCAAATACCACAGTTTAACAAAGTCAACAAGCCACCACTTCAAGTGCCGGAGTGTTTCTATATTTAGTTTAAAGCCACTAGTCCCATTTCGTTACGAGGAGAGAGGGCGTTCAGATTTTCTGACATTTAACCTTTATAACTTTTAGTGCTAGCTTAACTTAAGTGTTGATTAATCTGAAACTATTTGTGTGGTTAGTGCGTTGTCGACAGAGGGTGGTTCTGCTGTTTATTAGCAAATAAAGTGATATGTTTTCACATTAATATTATAGAAAATGAATATTCTACATAAATATTATTTACCGGTAGATTTTATGGAATACGTTTTGAAAAGAATAGAGTTTGGTCTATAGGCATTAATTTGAGAAAAATCTTTATAAAGAGGGTGATGGGGGAGGGAGTGTGGGAGAGACAGAGGGAAAAGAAGGGGGAGAGAGGGAGAGGGTAGAAGGGAGGTCTGTAGGTTAAAAAAAAATCGGTGCTGTCAGTGTAGGTAGAAACAAAACTGAGTTTCATATCTTCACATAGTGGTGACAGCTGCAGCCCTCGGTCTTCCCACTGACAATATAAGACCTCTCCAGTGATCAGGTAATATTTAATATGACTTAAGTGCCGTTAAGATTAATAAATAGGTCTTTACATATGAAATTGCCGAAATTTTCTTACAGATTCATGAGTTCGTTATTCCTGTAATTTAATAGCTATTTCCATTAATTATATTTTGTTTGAAAGTTGATTTCAAGATTTTACAACTCTGTATTAAATTTTGTTTTATTGGCCGCTTGATAAATTAACATAAATTATTAGTTATAATATTAGTTATACAGATGGAAGTTCGAACAAAAGAACTCTTCAAAACCCTAAGTCCTTTAAGAGTCATTGGTAAAG
Source organism: Pelosia muscerda (assembly GCA_963691645.1). Taxonomy (NCBI): domain Eukaryota; kingdom Metazoa; phylum Arthropoda; class Insecta; order Lepidoptera; family Erebidae; genus Pelosia; species Pelosia muscerda. The sequence continues at coordinate 6,126,967 of OY829118.1, forward strand.
AAAAATGATACCTAAGAAAAGAAAAAATCTTCTCAAGTTGACAGTAAAAAATAATTTCGACAATTTAGCATCTAAATAACCTTAATTATACTTATTTTGAGAGGTGAAGAAAAATGAAAACGGAGATAGAGGCATAACACGCCATTTAAAAAGTTAATAAATATGTTCAGAATTACTTTTTGCTGTCTTTATTGTCTGTGTGACATACTTTACTTTTTTATTCCTTATTTATTTAATAAATATACTTTTCAGTGGAGGACGGCCTCCGTGGCGTGGCGGTAGTGCACATATGACTGCTACGCACGGGGCGCGGGTTCGATCCCCGCTCAGTGCAAAAAGTTGTATGCATGAATATGACTGCACTGGCCTGGTCGTGCCTCGGAGAGCACGTTAAGCCGCTAGTCCCGGTTGCCATACAAACATCTATGGCAGTCGTTACGGGTAGTTGGAGCCCTCAAAAATTAAACCAGTCTAACTTGGAACTTCGATATCGCCATTGGTCATTGGACCATTGGTTGTGGAGGTCAGATGGCAGTCGCTTCACGGATAATATCGTAGTTCAGCCGCATCACACTTAGACTGGAAAGCCGACCCCAACTGAGTTGGGAAAAAGGTTCAGAGAATTATGACTTTTCAGTACGTTTATTAAACGTTTACGGTTCCTAAACGTGGATTGGTCCAACAATCCAAGATCGCTTTTATTTTTTATTTATTTATTGGTTCTGTGGAAATAAACTACTTTATATTGACTAGGGTTAATGACATCTATGATATTAAACCCACACCACACACACGAGTGCTGTCTCTCAACAAAAACACGGTCATATTATAGGTCAAATTAGTATCAGATAATTTCTCAGCATTCGGGAATCAAACTGGGCTATCGAGGGGTAAGGGTTAAACGAAGTGGGCCATATTTTATCTATGTTGTAACGTACTATATAAGCACAGCAAAGAAATCTTAAAGCACTTAGAAATAAGCTTTAAATTTGAATGACATATTTGGGAATAATGTGATGGGACTCTAAGCGGAGGTGTTCGCTGTAATTACGTGTATGAGGGAGTTAATTACTGAATATAGGAGATTGTAACGGCATTTTTCGAGAGTCGACCATGCGATCGAGAGACCACACTACTGGTTCGAATTGTAGCTATTTCACTAGCGACTTGATTCCAGTTGTAACAAAAGTACTTAGTTAAGATTAACTTGGTTTGGTATTCAATACACCAATTTTGAATCGTACCAAACTGATTACAAAATAGTTTTTTGTCCAACTGAACTGAAACTATGACTTTTATTATATTTAGTACCCATAGTAGCACAAAATATCAATCCAATTGAGTCGAAGTTAATAATTTTTAGATTCCTTATTATATTTTAAACGACTTATATTCTGAACTATACACGTATAAATGCAACACAGACCGAGATAAATCCGATATTCTCTTGCGCTCCATGCATTTGCACTACACGCTAAGAAGTCATGACGTCACTCTTTTCTAACGATTTTGTAAAGACCGTTTTCCTTTGGCTCAAGAAAGTATAAAAAAGTATCCATCATTCCTATTTTAGAACGATTCGAATTGGTGCTATTGAAATTGGCGCGCTCAACGGCATACCCCTTCAAATAAACCGTTCGGAAATATCAAATACGTTCCAATACACGTTTATTTGTTTAACCGAACGTGTAGGAAGAATTGGTACAATATTTGGACGACAGAATTGCTTCATTACTTTTTCACAAGTCTAAACACGACTGATGAAAATGGTAATTGTATTTATTGTATTATTTACTGTTTCGGTCATGGTTTGTTTTGTATTGTTATACGCTTTCAGAATAAATGATGAATGTAAAGCGTATCTTAGTGGTTCGGGAATCGGTTTTACGATTAAGGGGTACCAAGTTAGAATCTATGTAGTTAGACTACCGACATGCACCGCAAAGGAGTAGGTCCTTTGTACCCGCTCGGGAAAAAATAACTGCAAGCTTCCTCTACTATCATTAAACCTATCATACCACTACGCCTATTTCATATTTTGCCGTGCCTTTTTTTTCAATACATTAGCAATTAGTCCCGGTTGCCATACGAACATCTATGGCAGTCGGTACGGGTAATTGGAGCCCTGAAAAGTCCAACTAGCCTAACTACAGAATTTTGATATCGCTAATTTGGTTGTGGAGGTCCGATGGTAGTCGCGTCACGGAAAATATCGTAGTTCAGACTCATCTTAGTTAGACTAGCAAGCTGACCCCAACTGAGTTGGGAATAGGCTCAGAGAATGAGAAAGATAATACCACTTTGATCAATATATTATGTTCTGTGAGGTCAAAACCCAATCTGGTTAGTGCTTACTCTCATGTGTCTTATGTATCCCAGGTCTCATCATCTCTGTCTCATAATAAAAATTAAATTTGGAACTAGACTCATTTGTTTTTTTTTTCATTCAAATTTGACCTAATTTGAGTGCAACATTTTTTGTTATCTTACGTTTTATCTTCATTGGTCTACTTCTTATTTACAACACACAAGAATTTTATGTACCTAATCATCGGAACGTATCTCCAACCGCATCATGGAAACCGCATATTCGATTATTACACAGCCTGTTTAAAGGAACCGCCAATTCAAGATGGCTGAACGTCTAAAATTATAATATAATTTTATAATAGATACGTAAAGTTATGCAAAATTAATATGCACAAATATCCCGAACGTTAGATCCACACGAATTGTGCTGCTTTTAATAACATTGTGAAGATATTGAAGTTGATATAGGATGTATCTACTTTGATTGGCAGGACGTTAACAAAAAAAGACCTTAATACCATGGCATTAAAAATGGTATTTCAAGGTTGTGGAATTTCGATTAGGCATACTGCAATTTTGTTTTTGTGCCTACGATGATCATCGTCATTGGAATCTCAGCTTTAAATAAAAAGAAAACCAAGTTTTAACGGATTCTATTATTTCTTGTTTGTCTCTTTCTGTTTTTATGTCTTTGTCTTATTTTTGACTTTTTCTTTTCTTGATTAATGTTACCTTCCGACAGTATCTTTTAAAGATATCCGAGAAGGCCTTCGCTGGCTTGGTCAGCCGGGGCGTGAGGGATATTCCAGAGGCTACCTCACTGATAGCCCAAGACGACCGTGCTGTTTTTGGGTATACTTGCGGATTTACGCACAGGAAAAAAAAGGATCTTTAAAGAAGTTATATACCTATCTGTCGTCTAAAAATGCTTAGTAGTGCTGTACCCCATTCAGTTTGACAGGAGAAAGACAGTGAAGAACAAATGTTCGACATACAGTGCTAGACCCAATATAAGATCAATTTAGATAGCAGCTATCATAATACCTGATGCCCGGGAGTACACTCATTTAAATACAAAAGAAAGGTAGGTATTCAACCTGATGATTCTTCCATGTTCAAAATTTAAATATCTTTCATTCTGTATAGACCACTTAACGGGACTTACAAGACGTCAATATCAACAATATTTTATAAATTAGTGCGCAAATTGACCAACGGTTCGAAACGCGACCCTGGCCTGAGAAGACTACTGCAAGAAACTCAGTGGTGTTGACATTGATAGCTCAAATTAGGTATATGCGCTGTCAGCGTCAACAAAAGGAATATTTAAAGGATCGGGTAAGGACTTAACCCCATATCAAACATTTCACGGACATTATAAACCGTAGGTATATGAAAAGTGACGAAGCATAACAACGCATTTGTATTTTCCTGGAGCTTCGTTTGTTTTGTGACCGTATGACAGATTTTGTGTACGCTACGCAGAATATACACTGACGGACTCATAAACTGCATCAAAGTTCAGGTTTACTCTAAAAGGATTTTTTATAATAAGTATGCAAACTTTTTAGATTAAATTATATAAATATGGAAAGACTGGCTCTTAATCTTAAAAAAAAATTAAATTTAAAAATAGAACTGCAGTAAAACAAATGAATATAGCCGGGAAAAGAAAATTTACTTGTAGTATCAGATTTGCGTGTTATTTATAGCAAAGTTTTAAATTGATTCTCATTGATTTTTTTTGTTTTGTCAATTGAATTATTGTTACCAGCATAATTGTTGGGTTAGTTTTTTAACACATCGAGAGTTTTTGAACCATAATATGGATACTTCGTCCGAACAAGCGGCACAAATTGTAGCATTGGTGCGGGAGGGCTTGGATCAACGAACGATTGGTAGAAATTTAAATTTAAATCAGTCTACGGTTTCTAGAATATACAGAAGGTTTGTAGAGACAGGTTCTTACAGGAGGAGACGTGGTACAGGCAGAACTCGAGCAACCACAGGTCGTGATGACCGATTTATTGTTATAACTTCCCTGCGAAATCGTTTCCTCACGTCAGTTAACATCAAAACCGAGCTTAATGAAGTGCGTGGAGTAAACGTGTGTGCACGAACAATAAGAAGAAGGTTAAAGGAAGCGGATATCACCACTTTTAGACCAGCAAATGGTCCAAAGTTGTCTACAGCTCACAGACAAGCTCGCTTAAGATTTGCGCGTCATCACCTGAATTGGACAGAAGAGCAGTGGGCCTCTGTATTGTTCACGGACGAGTGTAGGACATGTTTATATGGTGCAGATGGTCGCAGAAGAGTCTATCGTCGACGTGGGGAGCGATATGCTCAAAGTTGCATTGAGGAGCGTGTTCCTTTTGGAGGCGGTTCATGTATGGTCTGGGGTGGCATATCGATGAACGGGCGAACAGAACTTGTGTTCATAGACATGGTCCGTCAAAACGGTAATAGAGGGGGTTTGACAGCACATCGCTACATAACAGAGATATTAGAAGATCACGTGGTGCCTTACATGGGATTCATAGGCGAAAATTTTACTTCAATGCAGGATAATGCCCGGCCGCATGCAGCTGCACAAGTTCAACATTATTGCGAAGAGGTTGGGATACGTACAATGAATTGGCCAGCACGCAGCCCGGATCTTAATCCCATCGAGCATGTTTGGGACAATTTAAAAAGAGCTGTATATGCGAGAAACCCTTCGCCCACGACAGTGGCAGCACTAAGAACAGCACTTTCAGAAGAATGGGACAATATTCCGCAAAATCTTTTAAAAACCCTTATAAAATCTATGCGGAACCGATTAGAATCCGTAATAAGGGCACGTGGGGGTAATACACCTTATTAAAACACAAATAAACCCTTGCATATAGTTTGTGTCTATTGTTAAAACCAATTTTTTAATTAAACCAATTTTTCTTAAATTTCTGTTTTTTCTTCAAAAAAAGTCTTAAGGTCCTTTCCAGTACATAAACTTAAACTTAAAGATATGACCCTACGCTGTTTTAAAGTTCACGAACCAATCTAGAGGTTTCAATTTAAATCTGTATAGAAAGTATGCATACTTGGTTAAAATATTTATTTCAAAGTCGTCTATTACTTTGATGCAGTTTATGAGTCCGTCAGTGTATAAATACTTTTTATGGAGGTGTACACTTTTGTGCACGACTGTATGACCTAGCCAATCTTATATGCAAGAGGCTAAATTAGTCTTGATTGTTTTTGATTCCTCTCAATAGTTTGCTGCATGAATAATTTTCGTGCTCAAGGTTCACTCATTGCAGCAATATTTTATAATTACATCGGGGAGCTCCTGACTTGTAGCGTATGTGCTTAAAAAGCTCATGGACTACTTGAAAAAAGATGTCACTACACAACTACCACTAATCCTATGAACTTGTTAGATGTCTGTAGTAAAAATTGTATCTTTAAATGAATTTGACACTTTAAATTCGGTTACGCTTTAATGAGGAGACCGTTTTTCTATTCACGCCAGTAATAATAAAAAGCTGTCTCCTAAACTTTATGTTGTATATTTTTATTTAATCCCTATCGGGAGAGATTATTATTAGAAGTGGTACATACTTCTATCTCCATTTTCTACCCTATTTCTACAGGTACCTTCATGTTATAAGGAAACACTAAAGCAATTACGGTAACTGCTTTTATTGCTGTGTTTCCGTTTATTTTCGCAGCCACAACTAACTGGCAACCCTTTGAGCGGAACTGTGTTGGTTATGACGCCATATTTCAGATCTGAAGACCAGAGACCACTTTGATATTGCGAGAATAGTGTTATAACGACCCAACATATAAATACTTTTAGTGTTACCTCAGTTTTGCCCGCGTAACTCTTGATACCGTTGGAATATTGGGATAAAAGTAACGTATGTGGCGTCTAAATAAAATAGCTATCTATTAGTGAAAGGATTATCAAAATCGGTTCGTTAGTTTCACTGTTTCAGAGTTTATCGACTACAAACAAAACAAAATATTTTCCGGCAGCCAGCTCACTCAATTTCATGTTAAGGGCCCAGATTGCCCAGACGCAACATCGATTTCGCGCGACCGCAGCGCTACTGTTTACTGAAACAACCGACCGGGGCGGGTGAATGACCCAGAGAGAGCCACCTTTTTGTATTCTACTTACCTAAAATTCCAACTATGTATTTATTTGTAATTTTACTACCACAGTTTATTCTTATTTCGTAAAATATTCATTCAATAACATAATTGCAAATTCAGTAGCAAGTACGGTCGAAATAACATCGAGCCTTTCCTCGCTACTGTTTATCTATACGCAAGGATATGTGCCTATTGGATAAACTCAAATAATTACTTACTATTTGTTTACGATCACCTTGATATCTTAAAAATCTCCTAGGGTTTTACAAAAAAATATCAATAAATGAAACACAAGTATAAAAATGATTCATATAATTTAAAAGTAGGTAAACAATAACAAATATGAGTCGCCAAGCGTGCTAGGGTTGTGCAAAAATTTGTAAAACAAGTTTATAAATTATTAATATACAAATTAAAAGTAAGTAACCAATAACAAAATTTGAGTTCAAAATTCTAATGTTTAAAGTTGTTTAAATAAATTACTGAATAAATTCTGATTTCTGCTAATTTGATTATAAAATCAATTGCTATTGCAAAACCTATCAGAATGAAAATGTTACCAGATGCCCGATTCACGTAATAAAAACCGTAGCGTGGTGACTTCAAAATGTCACTTTGTTTTTTTGCAAACAAACCCTTTTAACCGACTTAAAAAAAGAGGAAGATTCTCAATTCGCTGTATTTTTAAACCGATTTTGATGATTCTTTACACCAGGTAACTCTTCAAAATTGTATAAGAATTGTACAGTAATTGATTTATGACAATCCAAGACTAGATAAGTAAGTGCGTTTAAAACAGAAAACCATAAGGCGATTTCTAAGTTAAAACAACTTTTGGATGCACGTGAATCGACCGGCTGGGTGGTTAAGTTACCTCAGTCTATTTCAAAATCCTTAGGCGTCCTTCTCTTTCAAAACACGTAAAGTTCTTTCTTTCCTCTCTTTCGTAGCCTCTATGATACTGGAACTGGGCGCGTCACGAATTCGCTTCGTGACTGCCGAGGATCAGCTAATTCTGGAAGTAGTCAATCGTAATAAAACCAAACTAATTTCATCTCCATTTGCTCCTTCCAAAATTTGACACTGACACTGCTTACTCTGCTTCTTCCTTGACAGCTTCTGCCATGGATTGTGCTCCAGTCTTTTCCCATCAATCGCAAACCGTATTATAAATTTCATTATATAATGAAGGTGACATAATTGGTAGGGCAGTTAATGTTTTTAACTGAAAGTAGCTCCCACCAGATGATATGATACCAGATACAATTTGATGATTCACTTCCATGCTATCTTCTTCCTTTCAACCAAACACACCAGTAAATTTCATATTACACATACTAATTACACATACATTTCATGATGAGTTTTGAGTCCCGACCAACTTTTACTTCACCTATTATACTGAGGATACAATCCATTGGACCGCGGTCCCCTATGGCCTGAACAGCTTTAAAAAAAAAAGAAATATCTGCTACTCTACGCCCAACTTCCACTTCAACCACCTTTCCTTCTTGACGGTTTTCAATTACTAGTTCCTGTAAAGAAAGATAATGGCTTGATTGTTTTTTTATAAAAAATAATAAATAAAGAATGGGCCAAATTTCTTCAAACATAGCTAAGAAGTCCCTTAGAATACATCTTTGAAACACATAGATCAAAAACATAAACGTTTTGTATAAAATGTAAAGTCGGTTTAGGATAATAATTTTACGGGATAACATTATAATATTATTCTCCATCGCTTGTTCCATGCTCTTGCTTGACCCTAACGTGACATAATGTGACACTTTTTCGTGCATGTTGCCTTTGTTCGTCGATTTATAAGACATTATCACGTCTAAAAATAAATAAATCTGACTACATATATTATAAATTTCCTTTACGCTATAGGTGTTGGTTTTTTATGACGTCACCTACTCTATGTCACTCGGGCTTAGAAGACAATTCTAATGATTCTAAAATCATCAAAATCGGTTAAATAAATATTATTTATTATACCTACATACATAAAATATGGGATTTTAACGAGAATTTTCTTTTGAGAAAGCAATTGAGAACTATTTAGGTACTAATGTGTTTGTCACCCAATGAAAATAATAAATATTGCAAGAAAAAAATCTATAGGTACTGGGATTTTGTCTTCGCCCATCACTAACTAGGTAGTTCGTTTGTGTCTCCCAATGAAAATAATAAATATTGCAAGAAAAAAATCTATAGGTACTGAGATTTTGTCTTCGCCCATCACTAACTAGGTAGTTCGTTTGTGTCTCCCAATGAAAATAATAAATATTGCAAGAAAAAAATCTATAGGTACTGAGATTTTGTCTTCGCCCATCACTAACTAGGTAGTTCGTTTGTGTCTCCCAATGAAAATAATAAATATTGCAAGAAAAAAATCTATAGTTACTGAGATTTTGTCTTCGCCCATCACTAACTAGGTAGTTCGTTTGTGTCTCCCAATGAAAATAATAAATATTGCAAGAAAAAAATCTATAGGTACTGAGATTTTGTCTTCGCCCATCACTAACTAGGTAGTTCGTTTGTGTCTCCCAATGAAAATAATAAATATTGCAAGAAAAAAATCTATAGGTACTGAGATTTTGTCTTCGCCCATCACTAACTAGGTAGTTCGTTTGTGTCTCCCAATGAAAATAATAAATATTGCAAGAAAAAAATCTATAGGTACTGAGATTTTGTCTTCGCCCATCACTAACTAGGTAGTTCGTTTGTGTCTCCCAATGAAAATAATAAATATTGCAAGAAAAAAATCTATAGGTACTGAGATTTTGTCTTCGCCCATCACTAACTAGGTAGTTCGTTTGTGTCTCCCAATGAAAATAATAAATATTGCAAGAAAAAAATCTATAGGTACTGAGATTTTGTCTTCGCCCATCACTAACTAGGTAGTTCGTTTGTGTCTCCCAATGAAAATAATAAATATTGCAAGAAAAAAATCTATAGGTACTGAGATTTTGTCTTCGCCCATCACTAACTAGGTAGTTCGTTTGTGTCTCCCAATGAAAATAATAAATATTGCAAGAAAAAAATCTATAGGTACTGAGATTTTGTCTTCGCCCATCACTAACTAGGTAGTTTGTTTGTGTCTCCCAATGAAAATAATAAATATTGCAAGAAAAAAATCTATAGGTACTGAGATTTTGTCTTCGCCCATCACTAACTAAGTAGTTGGTTTGTTTGTTTATGTAACAAGTCTAATTACGTATAACAACTTACCTCTATACAGCGCGTAGCAGTGTTGCTCGGAGTCTCGGCCTGAAGGTTTTCTTTATTTTCAATACTGGAAATATTAATCATCAATAGTATCCACTTTTATTTATTTTGTAATTTTTGTACAACCCTAACCCTAACCAGACTCTAGGCGCGGTGCGCCGCGCGCGTCTTTGACGGCAGCGAAGTATGTACGCCCATGCTATTTCAGATAGGAAACATACCTACTTCCACAATCTGATATTTAGACAATATGATGAACATGAAAACGAATATTTAACTATATTATGTAATAAAATTAATTATTATGAGAATATTCCTATAGAAATCGACTTTATTACTTATAATACAAACCAATATTTACATGCAACAACAACAACAAATGCGAATATATTATTATTAGTACTTAGACATGATAAAGCACTCAAATAAAACTAGAATTTTTACATGACACTTTCACACAAATCTCGTAATTTTTTTCCTCGGTATTTATACCTACTTTACAAGGTTCATAAAATAACCTCCTCAACAAACTACGTACCTATCTAAATAATTTTGTATTTTTTACGATTTAAGTATATCTAGTTCCATCATGGTTTTCTTCCAGACATTCATTATATCGGTACTTCCTACTTACTAAAAGTGAATTAGTTATAAAAATGTTATACTTACAGTTTTTCACAAAAAACACAAATTCACAACACGTAATATTGCTGGCGCATACGACACGCGTGGTGTCACCTTGAATTATAAAAACGTACTGCCGATCAGTAGCGATGCGGGTTACTAAATCATAATATCGGGATGCGCGTGATTTTTCATACATTTTTCTATGGAGAATTTACGTAGAACATATCTAGATTTTAGGGCTTTAAAAGAGGAAGTCTTTGTTTGTAAAGGTACAAAAAAAAGTACATAGGTTTAAGTATTGGTTTCTTCAGTGTTCAAAAAGTGTTTCTTTTTATCAATTTGTGTTGATTTATTGGGTAATATTTGAAGAATACGAAGGCATGTTTTTGCATTTTTGTCAAATTTTGTGCGTTTGTTGACGTTTATTATATAGCAATTATTAGGTTTTAAGGATTTAATATAAGACTAACATATATTTTGGTCTTTGATTGTAATATATACAAATTATCATTGATATCAATCATATCTAAATAAGTTAAATATGAAATATCGTAACACTCTTTTCGGTGATTTTCACGATCTGGGCCCTTAAGGGTATATATATGTAATAAATACCTAGGCTAGATCATACGATATTTGATTGCTCTCTTAATTGAAAATTGGTTATTTTTAATTTATTTGGAATGCCCGTGTGACCAATTCCTGAGTTATTTTTTGTTATTCTGATATTTTAATTATACTGTCAGTCTCGAGATTAAACGAATCCAATTCAATATGTTAGGCTTATTTTTTTTTTAAATACACCTTCCATTTTACCGTGTGCTGTGTCATATCGATATAGATAGATTGTAATGTTGACTTGTGAATCGGATAGATAATTAATTTTTATTATGAAATTTTTGTCAGGTATGTTGAGCATTTTTGTCATTAACCATTGAATACGCGACACTGTTACAGTTACCGACACCTCTGTGTATAAGAATCTGTTTACACGAGAGTTGAGTTTTTCACTTCTTTTGGCACTCTCTAAGTGCGATAGTTTTTTTTGGTAATTTGAACAACGTACATAAATAAAACCCTCACGCCTATTTCTATCCGGGTAGGCAGAGGTGAATTAACACCAACATTTCACCAACCATTGTATTCGGTCCCACCACGTACGAGTAATAGGCCGGGCAGTAACTATTGTTAACACGAGCCACGCATCTGAGGATGAGTCTGGACTGTATATATCTGTCTCATGTTAAACAGCCCTTAAAAACCTCACGGAAACCCCCCTCTGAAGACAGCGAGGGTAGGTATGTCGAACTCGAACCGACCAAAACGTCTTGTGCCACCAGTTACCGAGGGTGAGGCAGCCACTGGCATATCCCTCACGAAACAGGCCTATCCCTTAGTGATAATTCAAAATGATGACTAAATAATCGTTTGTAACCGTTAAAATATTTTTATACAGAATCAAAGAATCAAAGAATCAATTTCATTTATTCAGTTTAGGCACATAAAGAGCACTTATGAATGTCAAAGTTTTACAATAATTATGTACCTACATTTGTCAAAAATATTATAATTCATAATAAATTAGGATACTTAGTAAATAAATCATTAGAAAATGATTCTTTCGCTGGTTCGGTAGTTAAATCTCCTGAGAAGAGACCAGCAAGAAACTCAGGTAGATTATCGTTATTCTTTTTAATATTTAGTTGTTTATTTATAATAACTGGGTGCAAGAGCAAGAGATTATTATGCCCACGCATTTTTATCATCAAGATATTCGTCTACTTTATAATAGCTTTTTTTAGTTAAAAATTTTTTCAATTCTATTTTAAACTTATCAAGTGGCAGGTCAGCCAAATCCTGAGGAATTTTATTATATATTTTTATACATTTGCCCACAAACGAATTACTGACTTTATGAAGCCTTAGTTTCGGTATCGCCAGTTTATTTTTATTTCGCGTATTCAAGTTGTGAAAGTCTGATTTTTTTTGGAAGAGGTCTAGGTTCTTCCTTACATATAAGGCGTTGTCGTAAATATATTGTGAGGCAACTGTTAAAATATTAATTTCTTTAAACAGTTCTTTCAGCGAGTCACGGGGTCCGAGGCAATAGATTGCTCGTATAGCTCGTTTCTGTAATATAAATATAGTTGCAATATCGGCAGCTGAGCCCCACAGCAGCAGACCATATGACATAACGCTATGAAAGTAACTGAAATAAACTAATCGTGCCGTTTTCTCGTCAGTTAGTGACCTTATCTTTCTAACCGCATAGGCAGCTGAGCTAAGTCTTCCTGCTAAGGCTGTGATATGAGAACCCCATTGTAGTTTATTATCTAGTGTGATGCCAAGAAAAACTGTGGTATTGACTATTTCCACAGTTTCATTATTCATTATAATGTTTGAGTCTATATGTCTTACATTTGGCATCGTAAATTTTACACATTTTGTTTTTTTGGCATTAAGTAGCAGGTTATTACTCGTGAACCAATGCAATATTACAGAAAGGGTATTATTCACATCGTCAAGTATTACTTTTTGTCTGTCAGTTTTAAAAATTAATGAAGTGTCATCAGCAAATAATACTATTTCACAAAGATTTTCAATGAAGTATGGAAGGTCGTTTACATATATCAGGAACAAAAGGGGTCCTAATATCGAGCCTTGGGGTACTCCCATGACTAGCGGGGCGCCAGAAGAATCGGTGCCATTAACGTTTACTTTTTGTACTCTGCCAGTGAGGTAAGACCTAAGTAAGCTAAGTGAGCTATTCGATACACCATAATAATCTAACTTTAATAACAAGGTCTCATGATCAACACAATCGAAAGCCTTTGATAAGTCACAAAAAATACCAATGGCATCCTGCTTCTCCTCCCATGCATCAAATATATGTTTAACTAGTGCGACTCCTGCATCTGTTGTATTTTTGCCTTTAGTAAAACCAAACTGTTTTTTATGAAGTAAATCATTGGCTGCAAAATGTGAAAGCAGTTGATTAAATATTATTTTTTCAAAAATTTTACTTAGCGCTGGTAATATAGAGATGGGACGAAAATTGGATGGGTCACTTTTGTCCCCTGCTTTGAATAACGGAATGATTTTACTGTACTTCATAAGATTTGGAAATTGTTTTTCATCTATACATTTATTGAATATGAATGCAAGGTAGGGCGCAATAGTGGGCATTATTGAATTTATTATATTGGTTGAAATGCCCATACTTCACTAGGATTGTGATAAATCGCGACGAACAAACACACTCGTCCAAAAAACCCCAAATTACGTAGGTATGTTAGCAATCGTTTCAACTACTGAATCCGTCCAATCTCGGCTTGACCACTTTTTATATAGGTGCTTACACATAAGCCGATTAAATGAGGTTCAGCTGTATTTGTGCACGGCTTACGGAAAATATATAGCCTATAGACACCCGTAAGTGTGGCTTTTACACAAAACCGTACGTTATTACAACTGGCAATACAATTTAATAGTTCTTTCTTGTTACGAAAAAAGTAATCGAATGTGTCATTGTGTGAGCTACTCCATTTTGTGTTCGACTCCATTTTGTGTTTTGTTGATTACAAATGATTAAAGATTAACATTTTATATTGTAACTAGCTGATGCAATTTCGTCTGCGTCACCCCGTTTTTGCAACATTTTTCACTTTTGCTCGGCACCAGTTGGTTGTAGCATGATGTTATATACATACCCATACCCTTCTTTTTCAACCATTAAATGTAGGTACCATAAAAATAATTTATTTAGCATAAGCACATGCTAAATAATTTTTTTTTATTGTGAAAATTATCGTCGTTCATCATCAAACTTCCCTTAACACCCACCCAGTGGTATAAAAAAATCCCCATAACCCAAAGCCCTTTAATTGCAAATCTAAACTTAACTAATGAGCCAAAGGAGCGTGCCAGTTCATTTCATTCATTTTTTCATTCTTTTTAAGTACCACATCAATCACGAGAGCTCATAGATTAACGTCACAGACCGTGTGGTGTTAATCCATATTATTCCGCCGACTAACCTATAAATAATGTTATAAGTATGTTCGTAGTAAATATCCATCGAAAATGTAAAGGCTATAGCACACACGCTACTTAGCATCGGTGTTTTAGACAGTTCAGTGGGAAAAACCCGATTTCATCAAGAAATTTATTTAACGGATGATTATGTGAACGGTGAATTTAAAAATGTAGCAACTGTATTAAATCGGTATACGTTTTTGTGATAGACATTCTAGCCTGCGGAGTATAAAATCCCGAGAATTTTGTTCGAATGAAAACTAGTGTTGCCTGACACTCTAAAATTAGTTGGTTAATACTTAATAGCCATACGCATTGTGTTAAACATTTTCAAAGAATATGACGTTAGATATTTGTCGAAAATTTATGTGATCATCACTACTGAGGCTTGTACGCATACTCTTGTTCGTAAAAACGACGTTGTAAAAGTGACTTGTGTGATATGTCCCTAAAGTATTACCTCATCAACCTTTTGTTAAGGGGACGATCGCGTGTACTTAATGTACATCGTTTAATTGATACCTATACTTAACAACACCTCGTAAAGGTACTAGCTACGTGTTGCTTATCTTTATGACTTAAAGGAAATGGATACGATGTAATATGTGAGTAAGTACCAAGTTCTGTAAACAGTAGATCTTGTGAACATCTTTTTTCATACTAGCCAGTGTGGAGTGTCCTTTATATTTACGAAATCAAAATGGATACCATTTAGGAAGTAGGTACTGTTTTTGAAGATCGAATTTAATTTATCAAGCGGCCAATAAAAACAAAATTTAATACAGAGTTGTAAAATCTTGAAATCAACTTTTAAACCAATTATAAATAATGGAAATAGCTATTAAATTTAAGGAATAACGAGCTCAGGAATCTGTAAGAAAATTTTAACAATTTCATATGTAAAGACCTATTAAAAAACATTAAATGAAACAAATAATGCATCTGTTTAATATTTCGATAAAATCCTTTACAACAGAAATTATACGCACTCAGCTTCCATATTCAAACAATGTTATCGATATTACATCCGATTATAGAAGAGAGAATACTCGATAATCGCAACCTCGTGCAATATTGCCCTTTCGGATTTAATCGATTCAATCGAATCGTATTGTTTCGTTTTGGTTAACGTTTAAATGTGTTTAAATGGGATTCGAAAGAGGAATGGTTTTCTGATTAAAGCCAGTACTGGAAATATAATTTATTATACTGTGAATAGTTTCAAATACGCGAAATCATTTCAATATCATTATCATTATTAGAGTAAGTAGATCCACAGACGCCATGTTATTAAAAATCTACACAACGTCACCTAGACCCTTGGTAAGTATAGCTTAACTAGCTTGTGTTATGGGTTCTAGAATTAACATACTTAGATACATTTTCTTTGATTCATACATATTATACATAGAAGCACCTAGACCAATGTAGATATACATATTCATGTACACAAATATTTGCACTAAGCGGGCATCGAACCCTCGCCTTCTGCGACACAGTCACAGTGGCAGTGACTTGTGACTTTTAGTGTAGATATAACGTCACTGCAATGTCTTGGAATTCCTTAAAATTGCCAGGATAAGCCATAGTCGAGGTGAAGAAACATTCTTTTTTTATTTTATTTTTTTCATTTATATGTTACACAACACAGATTACAATTGTGATTATAATTGAAATAAAATTATACAATCAAAGTCTGAATTGCAATCCAAAAACTTGTGTAAACAGAAAAACTTCTTAACACTGTAATAACTATTTAAAGGAATACGTAGTTAGTTACATAGTTGGGTGTGGAATAGAGGACACCCTTGAGTGAACCAATATACGTCAAGTTTAGCGAATATATCAAGTTCTGAGTTATTATTTGCCAAATCGTTGTACTGACGGTTGTTGTTTCTCTTCAATTTAATACTCAATACTCAATACTCAATACATTTATTGCATTCCATAATGTGATATAGATGTTAGATTACAATTAGGTTACAATTATGGAACCTGTCGGGCACAACACAATGTTTGGAGAGAGGAAGAATTTACTGTTCTACACAGTTTCATTACAATTTTTTAATTTTGATTATAATATTATGTTTTTTTATTCTATTGTATCAATGAATTTTATGTTTATTATGTAATATTTAGCCTTGTAGGCACTATGAAAGCCTACAGTATCTATAGGTCCTTTTGAACAAAGAATTCGAACGGGTGAACAATATTGTATTGATTTAAATAGTAGGTACTGAGTTCAATATAAGCTTATCTATATTCCTAAATGGGAGAAATACGTCTCAATCTTTCTTATTCCTTGTTCGTGAACATCTGAGTCATGCTAACGTGCGATTAGAAATGAATTATCACACATGTTGTTTTGATGATAAAGGGAAAAAAATAGGTAGTTCATACCATCCTGAGACTATGTTACTATGTTCCAGTATTAGGTCAGTGGTAGGACTATGACATACATACCTGAATGTATACATCTTGATGTTCTTGCTTGTATTATGATAGGTTGCTGGAAGAGATCTTCCATAGAGAGTTTCCAGCGATAAGGCCGTCCATTGTAGGTACATTAGAACAACTGTAACTCTCACTACTTTTCCTTGGTGTTTTCTTGTATTTATTTTTTGTTCTGTTTTTTGGTGTACAATAAAGAGTAATCTTTCAAATCTATTTATGATAGTATACAGACACGCATATATCACAGATGAATAGGCAAACATTGTTTTTTTTTACATTAAACTAGCTGTGCCGTTGAAACTCGTACCGCCAGATTGACATGTTTAGCGATAGATTGGCGGCAGATTCACATATTTGGCGCTAAATTTATCTCATTTAGCGGCAAATTCACATATTTGGCGCTAGACTTGTCTTATTTGGAGGTATAATTTACCTTTCTTAGTACCAATAAATAATCTAGGACAATCTAAATCACAACGCCACCTAGACCCATGGTAAGCATAGCTTAACTAGCTTGTGTTACAGGTTCTAGAATACGGATAAACATACATATATGTATTTTTTGTAAGTACATACATATTGTACATAGAAACACTCAGACCAATGCAGATATTCATATTCATGCATACAAAAATATATATTTTAAATCAAATCTGGGCAAATCCGGATAGGGTAACTATGATTCTAATGTCTATTTATATATACTAGTACGTTAACAATTAGTTAATATAACTCATAACAAAAACAATACAATGTGTTAGATTAATCAGAGTTCGTGTCAACGTTCAACCTCTGCTCGATAAAGTTCGAAAGACCAACGACTGTCCGTGATATCACAACTTTATGACGCGACGGCGACTCATACGCAGTGCTTTATCTATTATTCGAAATAAATACTGTTTTACGCATGGAAAAAAAACAAGTGGAAGTTTGAAGCACCCTGCGCGGGTCATTGCTGTGCGTTTTTACGGAACTTACAAATTCAAATTCAAATTCAAAATCATTTATTGCTGACCTAAAGGTATTACAAAGGTATTTAGTACATTTTAAAAGTCCTCTTCGGTCTACCTTGTTGGCATGCAAGAATATAATATATTTTTTTAGGTATGAGGAACGAAGGACAAATTCGACAATATGAACCTTATTGTAACCTTTCTTAGAATTCAGTGACATACGTCGAAACTTTTTCGTAAATATTCAAGCTTTTTTCGATTCGAATTATGAAAACTCATAAATACTTTTTTATTCATAGCAAAGTAATTTTCGTTCTGGCCGATTGTGTTTTTATATTGTAGGACGTATGATATGTAATAGACCAAAAAAGGGAAGTGAGCACCTCAACGCATCAGATAATTAGAACAGCAATTTCTTCACATAAAACGGTTCTTCTCTCTTATCTTTTATCTAACTATACTATTATATAATTGTGAAAAGTTTATGTTTGTCCGCGATAATGCGGTTTTTTAAGTTTGAAGGGGTTTGGTCCAACTTAAAATCTTACGTTTGTTTCATTAGAACCAGAGTTATGATTAGTAATATAGAATTTAAGTTGTAAAGATGGCATTAGGTCACGATAACAGACAGCCACGCGGTTGGAGCTGCGGGCATAGTTTAGTACTATAATATAAATACTTTTTTATGTGAAGATGCTTGCAATCTAAGTAGTTAACTGGACACAACCACTGCCGTTCTCTAAATAAACGAATATGGTGTCTCTCCCATTTAGAAGACACGTCGTATCTGAATAATGTGGACAGTTTTATTAGGGTTCGTCACCAGTAGTAGGAGTCTGTCACCGCATTTAATGCACACCTTTATACCCCATTCAGCTTAAATTATACCGTTTTATAGTCTAATTAAAAAAGTGATTGTCGTAAAAAAGACATTCGTTTGATAGCAATAATTTAAATTGGTTTGATGTTAGGGGCTCTGCCGAGACATGTGATAAACATTATTTTGTGTTTCGGATGAGAAAGAGAGACGACTACTGTAGCCTGGTGGTAGTAAACGCGACTGCTACGCAGTAGGCATGGGTTCGATTCCCGCTCAATGCAAAGATTTGTGTGCCTTAATATGAATATTCGCATTGGTCTGGGTGTTTCGTTATATAATATGCATGTAGGTATTTACAAAAAAAAGTACTTATCCAAGTATGTTTATCCACATTCTAGAACCCATAACACAAACTATGCTTACCATGGGTTTAGGTGACGTAGTGTACATTGTCCTAAAATATTTATATTGTTCCTGATTGCATCCGAAACTTGGACTCAAAGCCCGAGGTCCACTTACTTTACCCCCTTTAATTTAACTTATACGACTTTTATGAGAGCGCCTGTCATCTGCCCTCCTAACCCTGACAGTAAATTGAATAAATATGTACAACGAAATTGAATAAGAAAGTTGACTTGGAAGACAGAATATTTTTGGAACTTGGTCATGACATTACCGCTTGTTCGTAAACATCGATCATTTAAAATCACATTAGTAAGAAAGGGCTGTTTAAGTATTATAAAATCAAAAGTGGAATATTAAATATTAGATAGGTAAGGTTAGGTACAAATGAAATTGCCGTTTTGGTCGAAAAAATTGCAGGCAACCTAATTTTCAGTACTAACATTTTTGAATTTTTTTAGTTTTGTTTTTTTTTTATGTATGAATGAGACAACATTATAAACAACAACTTTTAACACATTTTTAAAAAGTGACAGCTGTAAAAAAGTAATACGAAATTGATAAACAAAATGGATAGCATGCAGGAAGTAGGTACTATTTTTGAAGATCGAATTTAATTTACCAAACGGCCAATAAGAACAAAATTTCATACAGAGTTGTAAAATCTTAAAATCAACTTTTAAACAAAATTGAAATAATGAAAATACTTAGTTATTAAATAAGTAAAAAAATTCGGCTGAACCTCGATATTTTCCGTGAAGCGACTGCCATCGGACCTCCACAACCAAATTAGCGATATCGAAGTTCTGTAGTTAGGCTAGTCGGACTTTTGAGGGTTCTAAATACCCGTACCGACTGCAATAGATGTTCGTATGGCGGCTGGGACTGACGGCTTAACGTATGTGCTCTCCGAGGCACGACCAGACGAGTATTTATTTAAAATACAATTATTTTAGATAAATACTCGTACCTAAGTAGTAGTCGTAGTAACTACCAATGTAGTTACTCTTAATCATTATCATCTTCCTGCCTTTCTACCCATCACTTGGGGTCGACGCAACATGTTATTCTATTCCATACATTCCTATCAGATGTCATTTCCTCAGTCACTCCCTTCTTTGTGATATCTTCTTTCACATAATCCATCCATTTTTAGGGCCGACCTCTGCTCCTGAAGCCCCCTTAGTAGTACTCTTAATCTAGTTAGATAATTTCAACTTGTCAGACTGGGAACTTGAACTTTACGACTTTACTTTTTAGTATATTATTTTCTTTTAATTTCATTCAACATAAATACAGCTAAAACATGGAACAGGTAGGTTTTATTTCATCAAATTTTACTTTGCTTCAAAACGTATAATTCTACAGAAACATTTTACGCACAGAACTAGCGAAACTCTCTGTTTTCAGCACCAAAATATACCTCTACCTCCTACCTTGCACGGACATAATTTAATACTTACACATACATAAATAACTCTGTCTGTACCCACAGACTGTGTTAACCCTCCAATACGCACGTCAAATATAATAGTAGTAATAGCACGGTCTCAGAGACCCAACGCGCTGTTTCCTTATTCGGTTTGACTAACCGTAACGTGAATGCCGTGATGCCGTCACTTAAATAAAGGTTTGGGAAATTTCATACGCCTCCGTTCGCGCTATTTTCGTATAAGGAGGTGCAAAGTCACCTATTAATTTGTCTATATATTTTTATTAAGTTATATAAAATATAAAATGGTATGGAGGTTATACCATTTTATATTTTATATATTTTATTTATTCCATGTGTCATTACCTAAACCTAAAAAACCATATAAACACGTAAGTAACATGCGCGTGTGTGAGTGAAAAATGGTGTGCGTAACGTTTATTTTAACAAAATAATGTGAAATAACCAGAATACTTAATTAATGCTTCTTATAATGGAGAAAGTTGAATTGTAGTAGAAATCTTCCACAGAGTCCGACTGCTTCCCTACACGAAACCTTCTCTAAAACAAGTAATTTAGCTGCGGTATAGGAGTTCAATCAAATACTTAGTCAATTGGTGTTTTATTCTCAATAAGGACCGTCATTTTTCTATGTTAATAAGTATATTAATTTATTAAAAAAATACGCTCACGCACTGATTTGAAATAAAATCACGAATCATACAGTTTTGTGATTATAGCTGTCAACAAATCACAAAACGTCAGTATTTTTCGTTATGAAAACCAGGCAAATACAATATCATTGCTCCGAAAGACTCATTGGCCTCACAGACCGACGATATTGTGTTTAAGAGTATGAAAGGGTTAACTTTCCCTATACCTTTGATTTACATACAAATCATATGCACGCTGTTTAATTACTTTTAAAAGTTATAATTAATAAATTATCCCTCGGCTTCGGTGATTTTAAGGGATAATTGCTTGCAAGTTAAGTAAAGGGTAAACAATTATAATGCTTACCTACGGCAAACGTTGCTTGAATGTGTCCATTTCAATAAATTATTTATTAGAGGAGTCGTCACAGGTGTTAAACAGAATTCAATTTGAAAAAATAATTATATTGGGGGAGAGAAGGAACCTACCTACCTCTCACCCCGCCCCGGTTTAACAATTTCAACGATAACAAAATTGTTACTAATTGTCGTATAAAGGAATGTCAAACCGCACACCTTAAAGCAAGTAAATAGACTTCTTACCCGAGGAGAGATGTTGTTGTATGTGCAATATGTGTAATAACGATGTTATTATAACATCTCTATACACCATGTTCTAGCAAATAAATGAATTTGATTTGATTTGAATATTCCGCAAGTGCGAAGAACAAACGTTGACACGTGTTTCGCGTCTACACGAGGTATCTTCAGAAACGCTATTAAGCGTACCTTTCTATCAGAAGTATTCAGAAGAGAATTTACTTTTTTTAATAACACTTTTGATTACAAAAAGAAAAGGTTTCCCTAGCTATATTTACTTTTCATTTCTATGTTTATTTTCATTGATCTGAATGTTTCGTATACTTACCCTATATACACAAATTAAAGAAAAGTGAAATATCAGTGTGTACACAGAATTAAGTAAACACTTTTAACGAATCCATATTACCTAGGTACTAAGTATTCCTAGTTTGTCTTAGAGATACCGGCGATTTCTGAAAGGCCCGCCAAATCATTGATCAACTAACACTGCTATTAATTCGCGGGTTAAGAACTAGAGAAGCGTAAGGGCAAAATGACAACTTTACAGGAGGGCCGAAAAACAACTCAAATTTACCTGCCGTTATCTTAAAGCTCTTGTAAGGCAAAATCTATAGTAGTTATCTGTGTGATTTTTACTTGTAATAATGCTTTATTTATCGGTTAAAGAATGGTGTAAAATTTTAGGTAATCAAAAAATGTTTTGGTTTTAATAATGTTTAATAATCAAAAAATAGTTGACATACGTCATTATGGCTGAAATAAATTTAATAATGTATGGAATGCAACGGGACTTCCGTTATAATGACCTTAAAATTAGTAACGAAAATCTTTACAAATTAATAATCTCTTGAGGCGGCTACTTAACAACTTATTAACAATGTACTCAATTAAAAATAATTATTTGTGTTCAACCTGAAAATGGTTATAAAAATCATGATATGTCGAAGGAATAACTCCAGATCGACACAGCTCTTGCAAATCGTTGTACTTATCTGCTGATATGGGTTTGGATCACAGATTACCTTACAAAAGATTTTTTTAGAAGATGAGGTAGGAATATGACATAAAGCTTTCATGTCATATTCGGCGGAATAAAATTCATCATCCAGATCAAGTTTCTTAGAGTGTTATTATATGCAAAACATTCATGGCACATATCTTTACGTGGCTTATGGAATCCTCAATCACATTTCCCAATGGGGATCTGAGAACCTTTTCGAGTTCAATGCCAAGAAGACGCAGGCATGCGCGTTTTCAGCAAAGACATCTCCTTTCCTTCCTCCGCCCACTCTTCAGAGCTCACCACTGCCATTACAGGATAACCTCAATATAATCGGTATGGACGTGCGTTGCAAACTGAACAACAAGAACTATATCGAGAGCATCATCAAGACAGCTTCGCGTAAACTCGGAGTCCTGAACAGAGTGAGACGTTTTTTTACGCCGGAGCAGCGGTGTCTTCTTTATAAGACACAAATTCGCTCCTGCATGGAATACTGCTCCCACCTCTGGGATGGCTCCGCAAAGTACTTATTAGATGCTCTCGACAGGTTGCAACGACGTGCGGTACGCATTAGGTCCGCATTATTGGGAGTCCTGAGGTCACAAATTCCCTCGAGCCTTTGCAGATGCGTAGAGATTTTGCGTCCCTGGCAGTATTTTACCGTCTCTACCATGGTGAATGTTCTGATGAGCTCTTCCAATTAATCCCACCCTCCCCTTTCCTACACAGGACAACACGTGCAGGGCTTAGGTGTCACTCGCATACGGTACACAATATTCTATCAAGAACCAAGCGGTTCGGTGAGTCTTTTCTCTGCCGCACCATTAAGTCCTGGAATTCCTTGTCGGCGCACGTGTTTCCTTCTTCCTACAGTCCCGGGTCTTTTAAGCGCGGCGTGAAAAAGCATCTGATGAGGCCGCCAAGCTGAGCGCCACCATTGTAGCACTGAACGTGTTTGCAATGGTGACCCTCTTTCATGAGACTTTGCCTTCAGCTCAACATCAGGCGAGGTGAAGTCAAATTGACGTGCCATAGATAAAAAAAACAATATTAAAAATCTTTCTTTAAAATATCACGGTACATGTTTATTTTGACAGGTACCTCATCTTCCTTCTTATCAACGTTCTTCGTGACATTAAGTTCCCAAGAAACTAGGAGTGCTTAACAGGGCGAAGCAGTTCTTCACTGCGGGGCAAAACTTCTTCTCTATAAAGCACAGATTTGGCCCCACATGGAGTACTGCTGTCACCTCTTTACCGGGACGCCTGCATGCCAGCTAGACCCCTTCGAGTCGGTACAACGACGGGTCGACAATCTCATACTCCCAGGCGGTGTGGAACCTCTGAACATTAGGAGGGACTTTGCCTCACTGTGTGTGTTCTACCGCCTGTATAATGGCTTATGTTCAGAAGAATTGTTAGACATGATGCCCAAACCTACTTTCTATCATCGCTCCGCTCACCATAGAGAGGGAGTTCATCATCACACACTACGAGCGGAAACGGTGCGCACTGTGTGGTATGAAAGGAGTTTCATCCCGCGCACACTCAAGCTGTGGAATGAACTCCCTGCCATGGTTTTCCCAAGGGACTACAATATGGGATTTTTTAAGAAGGGCATTAGAAGGTTTCTACAGGGTAGGCAACACGAGTGTGACGCCCCTGGTGTTGCAAACGTCCATAGGCCATGGTGACCGCTTCCCATCAGGTGGGCCGTGTACTTGTCTGCCACCTAAGTGGTATAAAAAAAAATCTTAAACAAAAAGAAGTTAAGTTATTAACAAAAGCGAGGGGCACCCCGCGTCGTGTTTCTATACGCAACCGGCTCGGTCTACCTCCGTTAAATTAACGTATGTCAGTATTAGACGCGAAAGTGAATCAGAGCAACAGAGGTTTATTATGTGCTAAACGATCGTATATAGCCTTTACACTATAAACTGACTGCATTACTTTCATTAATTGGAACCAAAGTAGCGTATCACACCCTTACGTTTTTTTGGCAGGGAGAAAAATCATTGAAGTATACTTAAAACGAGGTCGCAAAAGCAGTAAAGGTATTTTACGTTAATTTGGCACGAAACAAACTTAGGCTACATAATCACATTTTTTACGTTAAAAACGTATAACAAGATACGTTATTTGGGCAATTAAATTTAAGACATCTTCGATGTCATAATCGCGCCGTAAATCGAGTTTCGATCGCAGTGCACGCAACATTTTTGACAAAATAATGTCAAGATTATGGTAAATAGGAACACGTCATTTCGGCAGTAAACAGAAAATATTTTTTTTGATCTGTTATATTTGTACTAAGCAATCTACATACTTCATCGCTCCAGTTTTTTGGCACATAAAAAAATGGGGATTAAAAAAGCGAATGGTGAAAAAAAAAATTTTTTGGAAATTTGACCTTACGCTACTCTAGTTCTTAACCCGCGAATTTAACAAGGATGTCAAATCAATTTGGGTTTCTGAAACGATGATCAGGCCAAATATAAATAAATAAAAAAATATATTATTGTATATACTCGTATTATTATTATATGTATATTATTATTATTATTCTTTGTATTTTATATTTATGAAATATAAATATAAATAGCGGTTGCCATACGAATCTCTAGGTAAATTTGACAGCTGCTATGTTAACTGACACGTCGATCAAATTAAACTATATAATCAGGTTAGCAACCCAATTGCTACTTGACAAGAGATTTAACAGTTGATTAGTTAATTTTAGCGTTGATCAGTCTTTCGGAAATTGGTTGCTAGTATTTGATATTACCTCTACGCTTCGGTCTGATTAGCCGATTCCATCTCAAGTAAACTAACTATAAGCTTCACGTACCCGACTCTCATCACGCAAGCCCTAAATAGGTCATACTCAATGTAACGTGGACTTGTATGGGCCCCACTTCCTTCCCTGAATGAAAGCCGCCGTAGCATTCATGAAAGTCAACTCCTCTGTTTGTAGGGCGTACAGCAAATTGTACTCCTTACTGAAGTACTCTGTGGCTTACTTTTTCTTTTCATCTCTTAAGCACAGGATGCTCTGTGGCGTAAAACGATTGAAGTTTAGTTACACATACTCATAATCATCATTTATTTGTGGAACATAAGTTAGTTTCAGATCTCATAATAATGTTAGAATGTCCTCTATATTCTACCACATTTTGTTGTGTACAAATAATTTTAGTTTAGTTTATTTATTTTATTTATACATCTCCAGTATATTTATCTGTACACCTAAGGGTTGTATAAAAGCTTGTCCTGAGTGTCGGAGGTAATTCCTTTTATTAAGTAGGTATTACCTGGTTTTATATTCGTTTAGAGATTAGACAGATACTAGGGAACCTATTAATAGCGGGACACTGGGTCAATTATCCACAAGGCTAAATGAGGAACAGGTACCTAGTACCTAATGGGTTACATGAGGTGTTTAGGTAGATAGTTTCGTCATATACCACCACAATTGAAATTTAAATAGTTAAATTAGGAACATAATACAATATGATAATCTAATATCAATAAAGCCAGTTTTTTTTTTTTAATTGTCAAATTAATTTAGCGTGTTTACATTCCAGACATACTTAATCAAAATGTCTTATGGCTTCTTAAAAGATTAAAAAAGTCAATTTTGATTACAGTCGTAAAATTACATTAATAAGTGAGTGTCAAACTTAACACAATTAATGTAGCCTTGTGTTCCCCAGTTGAAGTTTAAGTTTACCATTTCTACCAAATGTATAACATCAGAGATAAAGCAGACAGAATAGTACCTATTGAAAGTTCGGACGGTTCACCAAAAGCACCCTTCAGTGCACAATTCTGAGCCTCAAATTTCATACAAACTGATTTTCTCCGTTCATACACAGTATCTATGTGGGCCAAGCGACACGGTCTCGTAAAAGATATAATGCTTAAGCGCAAAACACACACAGCGCGGGTGCGGCGCGGGTCGGGCCCGCGACGGGTAATTTTTTTTTGTATTCCGTACAATTGAATGGACGACAACACACATAACGCGGGCGCGGGTCGTGTCAAGCGCGGGTCAAGCGCGGGTGCCGCGGGTGTCACCCGCTTTACAAACCATAGCGCGGGTGCGGCGGGTGGGCGCGGGCTAGCGGCGTTTGTTTTCGTCGTAATGTACGCATTCTCCTATAACCGTTCACACATACGGCGGGTGCGGGTCGTGTGCGACGCGGGTCGCGCGGGTGTCATTTTGCTTTTGTAAAGCGCAAAACACACATAGCGCGGGTGCGGCGCGGGTCGGGCCCGCGCCGCACCCGCGCCACCCGCGGCGGCTGTCAGTGCCTTCACACATAGCGCGGGTCGTGCGGGCGCGGGTCGAGCGGGCGCGGGTGGCTTCTTCTGCTTTTCTTTAGAGTATAATTCTTATGAAGTTACTGTATTTGTATAATTGTCGATGATAGATGATTACGAACTGAGTAGTGAAATTTTATAGAGAGGTTCCTATGGAGATAAGGAACCAAATCAAAAAATCTAAATTTACAGTAATATGCCACTTTCCTACATTCCACCATTTTTATACTTAAAAACTCGAACTTATGTCTAATTAAGATAATGAAACACTGCAAAGATATGATACTTCTGGCGTTCCATCCAAGAGCAATGAAGCCGCCCGTTTTAGTGATTGAAAATGTCGGGAAATTCGGACACAGATGAACAACTTGACCGCCACTGTGGCATAACTGTAGTGAACGAGATTGTTACGCAGGAGACGCGGGTTCGATTTCATTCAGCGCCATTGCATACATGGCAATCGTTACGTGTAGGTGGAGAGGTAAAAATAAAACAACTGGTCCAACTTCAATTCTTCAATATCGCCAATGGTTTGTGGAGGTTGATAACAATAGCTTCACGGAAAATACTGAAGTTCAGCCAAACACGAAGTTAGACTGAAAAGTGCGGATTGCTCCGAGGTCCATACTTCCCCTCCCCCTTCCACTCTCTTCTCTATATGGTTGGTGGCACGTACGTGACGCCCCTGGTGTTGCAAACCTCCATAGGCCACGGTAACCGCTGTCCATCAGGTGGGCTGTGTACTTCTCGGCCACCTAAGTGGTATAAAAAAATGAAAAAAATGATCGAAGCTAAAATAACGCTATTAGGCAAGAAGAAGAGGAACTGTTTCTATTTGTTTTGAAAAGAAAAGTTATAAAAAGAAAATGGTCGTGAATTCACGAAATCTATAAAAAAAGACTAGAAAACGGATAATGTCATCTCTTCTAGAGAATTAAAAACAAGCAAACATGTTTAGGACCACATTCAATATTTTTTTCATTGAGATTCATAGCGAAAATGTACTACTACGTGTCGCGCGGGCGCGGGTCGAGCGGGCGCGGGTGGCTTCTTCTGCTTTTCTTTAGTATATAATTCTTATGAAGTTACTGTATTTGTACATCTAATTATGATAATGAAATACTGCAACGATTATGATACTTCTAGCATTCCATCCAAAAGCAATGAAGCCGCCCGTTTCAGTGATTGAAAATGTCGGGAAATTCAGACACAGATGAAGAACTTGACAGCCACTGTGGCATAACTGTAGTGAACGAGATTGCTACGCAGGAGACGGGGGTTCGATTTCATTCAGTGCCATTGCATGCATGGCAATCATTACATGTAGGTGGAGAGGTAAAAATACAACAACTGGTCCAACTTCAATACTTCAAGATCGCCAATGGTTTGTGGAGGTCAGCGTTTGTGGTATCAATAGCTTCACGGGAAATACTGAAGTTCAGCCAAACACGGAGTTAGACTGAAAAATGCGGATTGCTCCGAGGTCCATACTTCCACTCCCCCCTCTCCCCTCCCTCCCCCCCCTTCCACCCTCTACTCTATATGGTTGGCGGCACGTAGGTACGTGACGCCCCTGGTGTTGCAAACCTCCATAGGCCACGGTAACCGCTGTCCACCAGGTGGGCTGCGTGCTTCTCTGCCACCTTAGTGGTATGAAAAAATTAAAAAATTGTTGAACCTAAAATAACACTATTAGGCAAGAACTGAACTGTTTCTATTTGTTTTGAAAAGAATAGCTCCAAAAAAGAAAATGGTCGTGAATTCACGAAATCAATAAAAAACGACTAGAAAACGGATAATTTCATCACTTCTAGAGAATTACAAACAAGCAAACATGATTAGGACCACATTCAATAATTTTTTCATTGAGATTCATAGCGAAAATGTACTAGTTTTTGTAAATAATTACAAAAGCAAAATGGCACCCGCGCGACCCGCGTCGCACACGACCCGCACCCGCCGTATGTGTGAACGGTTATAGGAGAATGCGTACATTACGACGAAAACAAACGCCGTTAGCCCGCGCCCACCCGCCGCACCCGCGCCATGGTTTGTAAAGCGGGTGACACCCGCGGCACCCGCGCTTGACCCGCGCTTGACACGACCCGCGCCCGCGTTATGTGTGTTGTCGTCCATTCAATTATAAGGAATACAAAAAAAAATTACCCGTCGCGGGCCCGACCCGCGCCGCACCCGCGCTGTGTGTGTTTTGCGCTTTAAGCGCAAAACACACACAGCGCGGGTGCGGCGCGGGTCGGGCCCGCGCTTCACCCGCGCCACCCGCCGCGGCTGTCAGTGCCTTCACACATAGCGCGTGTCGCGCGGGCGCGGGTCTAGCGGGCGCGGGTGGCTTCTTCTGCTTTTCTTTAGTATATAATTCTTATGAAGTTACTGTATTTGTACGTCTAATTAAGATAATGAAATACTGCAACGATTATGATACTTCTAGCATTCCATCCAAAAGCAATGAAGCCGCCCGTTTCAGTGATTGAAAATGTCGGGAAATTCAGACACAGATGAAGAACTTGACAGCCACTGTGGCATAACTGTAGTGAACGAGATTGCTACGCAGGAGACGGGGGTTCGATTTCATTCAGTGCCATTGCATGCATGGCAATCATTACATGTAGGTGGAGAGGTAAAAATACAACAACTGGTCCAACTTCAATACTTCAAGATCGCCAATGGTTTGTGGAGGTCAGCGTTTGTGGTATCAATAGCTTCACGGGAAATACTGAAGTTCAGCCAAACACGGAGTTAGACTGAAAAATGCGGATTGCTCCGAGGTCCATACTTCCACTCCCCCCTCTCCCCTCCCTCCCCCCCCTTCCACCCTCTACTCTATATGGTTGGCGGCACGTAGGTACGTGACGCCCCTGGTGTTGCAAACCTCCATAGGCCACGGTAACCGCTGTCCACCAGGTGGGCTGCGTGCTTCTCTGCCACCTTAGTGGTATGAAAAAATTAAAAAATTGTTGAACCTAAAATAACACTATTAGGCAAGAACTGAACTGTTTCTATTTGTTTTGAAAAGAATAGCTCGAAAAAGAAAATGGTCGTGAATTCACGAAATCAATAAAAAACGACTAGAAAACGGATAATTTCATCACTTCTAGAGAATTACAAACAAGCAAACATGATTAGGACCACATTCAATAATTTTTTCATTGAGATTCATAGCGAAAATGTACTAGTTTTTGTAAATAATTACAAAAGCAAAATGGCACCCGCGCGACCCGCGTCGCACACGACCCGCACCCGCCGTATGTGTGAACGGTTATAGGAGAATGCGTACATTACGACGAAAACAAACGCCGTTAGCCCGCGCCCACCCGCCGCACCCGCGCCATGGTTTGTAAAGCGGGTGACACCCGCGGCACCCGCGCTTGACCCGCGCTTGACACGACCCGCGCCCGCGTTATGTGTGTTGTCGTCCATTCAATTATAAGGAATACAAAAAAAAATTACCCGTCGCGGGCCCGACCCGCGCCGCACCCGCGCTGTGTGTGTTTTGCGCTTTAATCTCTGCCCCCAGAGGACCTCCGGCTTGAAACACAATCTTCGTAACATATGACTGGCAAGGGAGCTGCTTCATGATACGATGTGAAAATAAGATGTCGTGAAATGATGTGGTTTTATTGATTGTAGATAGTTTATGGTTGAATATTATTGGACAAACGTACACACACTTGTTTCTGTTATTAAAAACGCTCAATGAAATATAAATTGGAAAAATGTTAACTAATTTAAGTAAAGTAAGAATCCGCGGTAGCCTAGTGGTATGGGTAACGGACTGCTGAGACGAGGTCCGGGGTTCGATCCCAGGTTTTACTATGGCACACACCAATGACTTTTCGACGGTTTTCGAAGTTATGTGTGTATTTATCGCAGGTTTATAAGTGCCTGATAAATGGCAATAGGCTCGCCACCTATTACAGTGGGACCTAAACATAAACTGGTGAAATGCAGGTGTAGCACCTCTGCCTACCCCTTCGGGGATATAGGCGTGAGTTTGTGTTTTGTTATGTTACGTTAAACTAATTCTTCTGAGATATTTACACACAATGACTATCTGTCTGTCTTCTGTCGAATCGACGGCATTTTTGAGTGGCCATCGTGATGTAGTACTTTTTTTTATGGCAGCGGCGCCGCTACTCTTGGAGAGGGCCCGAGCCACAGATTACCTCATAGTTGGAGGATAGGTTACGCCCTTCGGGTAGGCTTACTACGATACTATTGAGACAGGTTTGTGGCTATTTCGTAGGGTGCTTTATTTACCTGAGTGAAATGTAATATAGGTAATGTAAATATATCATGTTTCAATACAAAGGGTCCTCGTGTTTATCATATACGGGTGTTAGGGAAACGCTACCGAAGCCGAAGGCCTCTGGTACACTATATATTGACATAAAAATTACTATTTGTAAATATTTCAATATGTTAGTGTTAGATATTAGCAAAAATATGCATGTCTGACGAGCTCAGAGTTATCATCTAATTTTGTGTAACCTATCTGTTTTGACGTTTGGGAATGAATTTTGAAAGGATACTGATCTAGGTAAAGTTTCTCGTAGCACACCCATAGAAATTTTCTGTATTAAATCGTAGAATGCATTTTAATGCAATAAACTCCATCTAAGGGTGAATTAACCTTGAGGGCAGCAGACTATAAAGATATACGTGTGACCAGTCGAGAATGTGGCGTTGTTCCACAGATAAGTCTACTTAAGAGTTGAATATCTATATCTAATTCTTAGAACGTATTTCACCAAAAGACAGCTGGATGCTTGTGCATTGTACTAGTTTGGTAAAGCGCTACGACTTTTTTATCGTCCGCGAAATCCTCACGGGTACACTGCCCGCCAAAGCTGGTGGAGGTGGTTATGTCGGACTCGAACCGACTATAAAGGTGTCATGTTTGGGTCCAACTATAAGGTAATTTGTGTTAAAGAGTGTTTCTATTTACAATAACTAGGTATAAAAACTAAGAAGCCAATGCGAGGGATGATAATTAAAGTTGTAATATATGTGCCGAACGCTGTATTAACACGATGAAGAGTTCATAACTTTATCATTACTTAATGAAGTGTGTTACTTCGCATATTAAGTTCAGCTGGTATCTTAACTTTAAGTTTAAGCTGTGATTTTAGCTTCTCTCTGTTAGTGTTTAGTCTAAGGTTTAATGGGAGCGAAGGTTGACGGTTGTCTTGAAAAGTCAATCAATCGATTAGCCTATCTAGCTGGACATGGGCCACTCCTTACGTGATCTTTCGTCTTTAGCATACAGTCTATCCCAGCCACTCTTTTCAAGTCGTCAAACCATCTGGCTGGGGCTTGCCCGGCCTTACGTTTGCCTTCTCACAGTTTCCAATCAATCTGCTTCGAAATGTAGCCAGCCCACTGCCTCTTCAGCATGCTTTTACTGCGAGCTTTGTCAGTTATATCTAGTTCTTTGTCGGATGACCTCATAGGATGATGCATACATGAGCTCCTGAAGCATGGGTGTAGTGTAGATACAAACGGAATATTACCGGTCAATAAATAAATAGCTGTAATAACTGCAAATATATCTAAGTAATACTATACAGGATGGAATCTTGTAATGCCACCTGAAGGGAAAGTACTCTTAATACTGTAGATAGAAAATTTTACTCAAAGGAAACATTCCTTTATTTTTGAAAAGAAACAAAATTGCATTCAATGTTTTTTGAAAATTCGCTTGCCGCACCCGATAATAATTGAACCGACTAAAATCTGTAAAAGTTGCACCCTGTACTTTTATTGCATAGATCGTTAGGGGCAATTATAAGGATGAAATCTCTCTAACAAACTTCATAAATCATTGAATGCAGTTTTGTTTCTTTTCAAAAATAAAGGAATGTTTCCTTAGAGTACAATTTTCTATCTACAGTATTAAGAGAACTTTTCCTTCAGATGGCATTACAAAATTCCACCCTGTATATTTATATGAGATTGGGGAACAAAATTATTTATGCAGTTCTATGAATGATAGCCGGTCATTTATTAACCGGTTTTTTACCGACTTCAAAAAAAAGAGGAGATTCTCAATTATATTGGTTTTTTATGTATGTACACCAATTATTCGGATATTTATGATCAGATTTACGAGTTTCTTTTTTAGTTCGATGCAAATTAGTTGCCATCAGGTCCCATGAAAATTTTAAATAGTACGGGCTAGTAGTTTTATTTTTATAATCATTTTAAGAATGTATAGTAGGCTCGCACGCTACGCCACAAACGGTCAGACGGTAGTCATTTTAAATTTCACATACCTATGCTTATTATGTTAAACGAGTTTCATTGAAATGTTTCAAAAACCCTCGCAATCTTAACATTTGTACCACATAAACCCACCGGAAACTCATGTTTGATTAATAATTCAGCGGTACGGCATACCCTACGTATATAGGTACATATGCGGTACCAACATAACAGAATAAACTTCTTCGCGGTAACTTATTTTGTTATCGTTCAAAAACAGTACAATAAGTGGAGTAAACTTAGCGGTTAAAAGCCTAAGTATTTTCATTATTAAGTTCAGATGAAAGCGTCTGAATAATTCAATTAATCTCTGAGAGTTTTTCATTTAACGGTTGACGACATAAATATACCTCAAAACACAGGCATATTATGAAATAAATGTAGTGTTTTATTAGATATAAGAATGATTAAATGTTCCAGCCATTAAATCAATATATAATGTCCGGAACGGTTGGAATTTTTTCAAGATTTTTTACGACCATTATATTTTTTTTTAAATATACCGCCGTTGGATCTCATTACTAAATCTGTAGTAAGTAAATGTTCAACCTCATATGAAAAGAATGAAAATCTGAGGCTGGAAGATTCAAACCATCGAACTGACAATCGAGACCAACAATCGTGAATTTAGTGGTGTAGACCAGTTAGAGCAAACAGCCGACTAGCACTTAAGTGCAGAACATTTTGACAGATTCACGTGGATAATAAAACCTTCAAAATGATTTTTTTCATCTATTCAAAAAGCGAACTATGTCATGTCAATATGTGTAATACTGAAATAGAACGAAACTTTATAAGCTTTTATGTTCTAATTTTGAACTAAGGAGGCATTAGGTAGGTATATGAAGATTTACTAAAGGATGGGAGGTAGTATGCCAATCGACCGACGGCTTAACCTTCTCTCTTAAGGTACGACAAGACCAGTGTATGCATACAAATAGCATGGCCATATTCATGCATATAAATTTATGTATGAATATGGCTATTTACTGAGGGAGAATCGACCCCGTGCCTTCTAAGTTCTACGTAGCAGTAGCATTTAGTTACTTCCACCACGCCACAAAGGCTACTTCAAAAGTAGAAAGCTTTAATAGCGGTGATTTTATAAAAGATACCTACGTTTTATAAATGTCGATAAATTCCTTTTAATTTGTACTTAAAACAAATTTTAGGTCTCCTTAAAGGTTTTTTTATGGTATTCGCTTACAAGAGCGGCAATACGCAAATCAAATTGGTTATAAACAGAATTGTTATAGCCCACGGTTCCCCTCACGTTTCCACGTGGAATACTAATCCCGTTCCCGTGGCCCTCGAAAACCTCTTCCCGGGTTAAGTAGTCTTTATTTCTGTGACTTATTTTTATACAAATTCGTATAACCATGACGGACGGATGGCGTGATGAAATTCTATAATATACTTACTTGATAAAAAACTTAAAACATTAAGACAGCGACATTAAAACAACAAGACAGCGAATTGAACTAAATAGTAGAAAATACCTACCTAAAATTTATGTCAAAAGTTAAAATGTTCTAGGACATTCTATACGTATACAGCTAGCTAGACCTTAAAGTAGCTTAACTAGCTTGGTGACAATTATGAAAGGCAGAATAACGTTGAAGTAAGGTAGATCATGTCTACTTCTACTTTTTTAAATTGTATTTAGGACCTAGGAATACATTCTAGGAGTTCATTACCAGCTCGTGCTTCTGTCTTCCTACAGTCCTGGATTCTTTGAGCGGGGTGTGTAAAAGCATCTGATGAGGTCGTCAAACTGAGCGTCACCATTGTAACACTAAGTTTGTAATGGTGACCCACTTTACTGAAACTTTGCCTTCAGCTCACCATCAAGGGAAGTGAAGTCAAATTGAGTTGTCCTAAATAAAAACACATTATGTACCTCTAAATTTAAGTACCTAGGTACTTTTTGCTATACCTACTCATACAAATTTAACTAGTTAATAACAATTACAGAATAGATAAGGCTTCACGAGAATTAATTGTTATTAAGAATCCCTTGGAATCTTCGATTAACGAAGCTTGGAATCAACACAAGATTACTTAACGCGTTCCTTTCAAGTTTACTTAAACCCTTATCTACCACATCAGTCAACAGTTAAAACTTGTTCGTTAACTAAAAGTCAACGACCTCGCTCCTGTGCTCCTTTGCTTGTAAAAAAAAAATTTTGTCATTATGGTATTAGTGTTGTTAAGTTGGTAGAGGATTGTGGGTTATTTTTTTTAAAAAACGAAGTGTTTGTAGAAGGAGGCACCAGTGTTTAGGTTTATTTTTGTTTGAGTATAACTTTGTTCAGTTGTTTAACTTGAGCACTTACCTATATTGTTATAAATAAAAAAGTACAGTGCTAACTAGATTCAACGTGAGCATAGTTTTACTAATTTTTATACGTATTTTCTCTAAACTACGTAAAACGTAAGTTTAATAATCTATTTTTATCCGGACTCCGTGATGAAAGCCTCGAATCGACCGAGACTGATGCAAAGATGATGATGAAACATAGAAACATTCATATTAATACATGTACCTATCTAAAGTAGGTATTGTTAAGTTAGTTAAGTAGGTACAGTTTATTTCATGTAATGTTTATGTAAAGTAAAAACGCAGGAACACCTACACACTTGACACTCGTTTATTTTAAACTTTAACTACAGCTAATAAAGCTATATTGTTTTAAAGTGCAGTTTTTAAGTTGGTTTTATTACTTAGAATATGGTTGTAGTAACTGAACCGCTATTTCGACCTCGATTACGCAAGCCTCTTTAGCTCAGTGGTAGAGCACTGGTCTCGTAAACCAGGGGTCGTGAGTTCAAACCTCACAGGAGGCAGGGTCTCTTTTTGTTCTTTTTTTCTTTTAATGTTTTCTTTTTTATATATTTCAGAATAATTAGATTAAATATAAAAGCATATTCTTACGATTTTCATAAAATAATTACTATTACTTATGAAGGTTAAAAAGTAAAATTTTGGTTCTGATTTCAATTTTTTATACCATTTAGGTGGCAGACAAGCAAACCCACCTTATGGCAAGTGGACACCGTGGCCTATTCTAGCTATTTTACTACCTATTTATTTTAGATTATGTATCTTATTACAATATCTTAGAATAGAAGGTATTTAAAATGGCGGTCCGTCTGAACTTCATTTAACTTATTCCCATCCAATGGGGTGCAATGAATTAGTTTACAGAGAAAAAGACCCAAGTTTTCTGATATCTGTATTTGAGTGAAGGGTATAGGAGGATTTTTTGTTTAACAAATTAAATATATTTACTTATATAATTATATATTACATTTTATGAAAAAGAGAAAGACTTACTTATGTAATCATTGGAATAAAAAAAGTTAATCCACAATGATTTGATATCAGTGCCGACCAAAATAACAAAAAAATACGGTTACCATAAAAGTTTAACAAAAGAAAAAGTTGAATAAAAAAGAAAAAAGAAGTTACTCACCCAGACGCAATTCTAACCAAATTTATTTTTTTGTTTCAGAACTGGCCGTTCGTTCGCTGAATTTTTAAATTCGGAATGACACATTATACGATTCTACATTCAAATATTTAGGGGAGTGCTAACTTACTACATTAAAAAAGTCTTCAGAAGTGATTTAGTTGATTTAAAAGCCGATTTTTTTGCAATTATTATCAAAATGCTTCGATATTGGTTGTGTTTCGCGAGTGCAGTGTGCCTAGCGGGGTATTGCGGTGCTAATTACTGTAGGGACGCAAACTTATGTTGTCCGGGTCGTGATAGTGCCTGTGTGGTGCAAAAAGCCCACCAGAATGCCATTATAGAAGACTTGACTGACAAGCCTTGCTACTGCGATCATGCTTGTTTGAAGCTCGGCGATTGCTGTCCTGATTTCCGGGAAACTTGTGGAGGTAAGTTTTTTTAAATGTAATGGCATAAAGCAGATCGCGGACCTTTTCCTAAACTTCTTCCATTAGGTAACTCAAACGAAACTCCATTCAAGTTATCTACTGGAGTTGCCACGATTCGAAACTCGTTTCGGATATACCTTTGTGTGGCGAGGGCGACTCGCGACTCAAACCAAAGTTTCTTCGACTGTTTTGAAACCAAAACTTCGCGTATCGATTCGCAAATCACACATGCGAAACTGGAGTTGCTGGCTACTCAAGTTTTACGTCTTAACTACCAAACAGCAGCTATCAAAAAGTATCACAAAATCGTGGATGGCGCAAGATTAATCGCAATTCTAGAAATTAGAAAATCCAGTCGCGTAATATACTTGTCAAGTCAACTCCATTTGCGTTTCATGGGATCGCAACTGGAGTTGGCAAAACTTCAGTTTTATGTTGCTTAATGTAAAAGAGCCTAACACTCGGCATTCAAATTACAATATTTCATACATGTCACGTACGTCTGAAATAATTTATCACTTGTATGGGTTCACAGGCAAAGCCTTCGATTATGTGCGGATTCCATGTGTTTCCTCGGCATGGCGCCATTTCAATTTCTTACTCATCTAACGAAGTCGACTTTATACGAGTTCGTTGAACATCATTATAATTTTACCTTCAGAATTTTCTTGCTGATAAAGTAACACGTCAGTTCATTTCACATTTGAAAAGGATCATCTTCGAAATTATATTATATCACTAGCTTTTGCCCGCGACTTCGTTCGCGTGGAATAGAGACTTCCAGCAGATTTTTGGTTTTACCTACATAGTTCCCGATCTCGCGGGATCACTTCAAAAATGAAATGTGGAAACTTTACCTCCAGAACAGCACATACCCGGAGTTTCCTCTTTCCATTTTAGTGCCATACAATATGTGCACTTTTTAGCCATCCGTCCTAAGAGCACTAATCGATTAAAGGGTCGTAATCAAAAGCAGCATCATGAAATATCTCCCACGTATTACGTGTAAATATATTTTGTCTTTGTGCTTGCCGTGCAGCTAATAGAACACGTAGTCTATGAGATTCTTCATGTGACTCTGCAAAAATCAGAGACGCATGACGTTCAGCATCCAAAAGCCGACGTACTCGAGTTTGATCTACAGTTTCGGAAGCTCTTTGAGTTGCATGACGCCCAGCATCTAAGAGCCAGCGCTCCTGAGCCATCTCTTCTGTCTCAGCAGCTCTTTGAGTTGCATGACGCCCAGCATCTAAGAGCCAGCGCTCCTGAGCCATCTCTTCTGTCTCAGCAGCTCTTTGAGTTGCATGACGCCCAGCACCTAAGAGCCAGCGCTCCTGAGCCATCTCTTCTGTCTCAGCAGCTCTTTGAGTTGCATGACGCCCAGCATCTAAGAGCCGGCGCTCCTGAGCCATCTCTTCTGTCTCAGCAGCTCTTTGAGTTGCATGACGCCCAGCATCTAAGAGTCGGCGCTCCTGAGCCATCTCTTCTGTCTCAGCAGCTCTTTGAGTTGCATGACGCCAAGCATCTAAGAGTCAGCGCTCCTGAGCCATCTCTTCTGTCTCAGCAGCTCTTTGAGATGCATGACGGCCGGCATCTAAGAGCCGTCGCTCCTACCTCGTCTCTTCTGTCTCAGCAGCTCTTTGAGCAGCGTGACGTTCGGTGTCTAAGAGCCGGCGCTCCCGAGCCATCTCTTCGGTTTCAGCAGCTCTTTGAGTAGCGTGACGCAGACGAAGTCGCGCGGGTCAGCTAGTTTGTAATGAAAACTATCCTATGTCCTTTCTCAAGTTCCAAACTATGTCTGTACCAAATTTCACACAAATCGGTTCAGTAGTTTAGGCGTGAAGCAAAGACAGACAGACAGACAGACAGACAGACAGAGTTACTTTCGCATTTATAATATTAGTTTGGATTTGGAAGTCGCGTTTTCTGTCCCTATTTTTCTTGTCCCTTTGTATGCTTAAATCTTTAGAACTACGCAACGGATTTTGATGCGGTTTGTTTCAATAGATAGAATGGTTAAAGAGGAAGGTTTACATGTATATAACATCATGCTACGACTAACAGGTGCGGAGCAGGAATGAAAAATGTTGCAAAAACGGGGTGATGCAGACGAAGTCGCGCGGGTCAGCTAGTTTGTAATAAAAACTATCCTATGTCCTTTCTCAAGTTCCAAACTATGTCTGTACCAAATTTCACACAAATCGGTTCAGTAGTTTAGGCGTGAAGCAAAGACAGACAGACAGACAGACAGACAGACAGAGTTACTTTCGCATTTATAATATTAGTTTGGATTTGGATTTGGATTTTCCTTGTGTAAAATGGAAGACTTCCTGCCTACCTGTTCAAGGATAAATGTTTAATAATACGTCTTTGGAGGAATATTACATAATCAGTGAATTAAAAACCCAACTTAACGATATTATAAATTGCGGTAGTATCAATGTATAGTATACTTATAGCGTATTTGCATACCTTAAGGTTTACTTTTGAATACGTGTTTGTATGTACATACAGTTCCTGGACAATTTGAAACTTAAAAAATGTTTCATCTAAGTATTGCATGGATCAATATTAGGGTAAAAGCCCTCAACGCCTGAGTTAATGTGCGAATGCGAACAATCTACATTATCTAATTTTAATGTCCAAAAATTATAATTAGAAACTCGGTTCGATTCCTTTTCGAGAAATGTTTCTGTGGTTACGCGTCCTGTAGTATTATAATATATTTTTTTATAATATCACGCCTATATCCCCGAAGGGATAGGCAGAGGTGCTAGCACCCACATATCGCCAGTTTATGTTTAGGTCCCAATGTAATAGGTGGCGAGCCTATTGCCATAAACCCGGCACTTATAAACCTGCGATATAAACACACATAACTTCGAAAAGCATCGAGTCATTGGTGTGTGCCATAGTAAAACCTGGGATTGAACCCGAGACCTCGTCTTAGCAGTCCATTACCCATACCACTAGGCTACCGCTGATTAATTTAATATGAGTATTATAATATA
Source organism: Pelosia muscerda (assembly GCA_963691645.1). NCBI lineage: Eukaryota > Metazoa > Arthropoda > Insecta > Lepidoptera > Erebidae > Pelosia > Pelosia muscerda. Next base: position 6,167,152 of record OY829118.1, read on the forward strand.
ACAATTCAAATGTGTTTTTAACGTCATATTATATCTTATTACTGCTGAGGAATTGACGTTAAAATTTGTATAAAAATATTGCCTTCGGTCCCGGTTGCCATACAAACATCTATGGCAGTCGTTACAGGAAGTTGGAGCCCTCAAAAGTCGAACCAGTCTAACGTGGAACTTTGATATCACCATTGGTCATTGGATCATTGGTTATGGATGTCAGATTGCATTCGCTTCACGGAAAATGTCGAAATTCAGCCGCATCACAGTTAGACTGGAAAGCCGACCCCAACTGAGTTGGGAAAAGGTTCAGAGAATGATATGGCATTATCAACAGAAACCAAGTACGAAACTACATTAGATAATTAAAAATTTAAAAGAAAACAAAACGTCAATCTCCTGCCAAAGAAAATCAACCAGTAACACAGACACCAAAATAAGTTAATTATTGCAACCCCAGCGCCATATTGGGACCACAGATTAAAAATTAATCATTGGGATATTTCACGTAATTGGATCTGAATAAGGGAATGAGAGGATTAAGGGAGGTTTAAAAGGTTCTACGGCGGTTCGACGGCAATTTATTTTTGTGTTTCAATTGTGGTTGGAGTTCAATATTTTCGGTGGAGTGAATTTTGGTTGTAAATTTGGAATTATTTTCGTACTGGGATTACTGGTATTGCTTTAATTCGTAGCCTCTAGATAATAGTAATAAACTACACATCTTAACTGTGCCGTGAATTCCATAGGGATGAATAGATACGGCATATCCTACCCAGATCAGATAAATTATAATATATATATACTTTACTAGATACATTCTAAGTAAAGTACAGTGGGCTACAAAAGTTCCTGGACAGTTCGAATCTAAAACAGTAAGTAAAGTACACAACTACTAGTCTAGCTACTGGTTAATAGATCTACTAGTACTTATTAATGTAATTAAGTTTAGGATACTACATACTTGCATGTATTAACTCATTTTCATACAAACCGAGCTAATTTATTTCACTCTTGGTTTAATTAGACTGTCAAAGGATTACATATTTTTATTTGACTTGACCGAGTACTAACTAATTGACATTTTATATTTAAAGAGTAAAATTTGACATTTCGACTTATTGACTCATTGTGACAAGACAATAGACGCTTATTTTTATCGTTTTAAGTTTTTGTAAATCTATAATGTCGATTTTATTCCTGTACTAGGCCACCAAATAGACAATGCAGTGGCTGCCTTAAAAGGTTGAACAACCAAAAAGTGTGTTTTGTGCATGTGTCCAAATGTAATTGTATTGTTTTACTTGACCAATGGTAGTCCTTAAATAAATAAACAAATAAACGAATTAAGGTGTCCATGATTTTTTTGAGCCCACTGTGCATATAATTTATCAGGTTTGGGTGGGGTATGCACTATCCATTTGTATCAGGTTTCACTTCAAAAAATTATGTACCTACATAAGTATCAGTTCTCCAAATTAACTTTATATGTAAGTAACACTTGCACTATTTAAACAAAACCCAAAAACAAATTTAACACGAGCAAGAATCTAGCTTGTTAAAACAATGTACATTTAATATCTTGGCAAGGTACGAGCTAATCCTTGCGTAATACAGTCTGAGCTCTACACCGCGAGCCCCCTTCACCCTCCCCCCCCCATTTCCTCCTCAGAGGGCGCGACTCTCTTGTATAAATCCTCGTCGTTTGCATACACCGGTATTATGACGCCTGAGTTAAGAATATTCTAAAAAAAAGTTCTACACTTGCGTGGAAAAGTACCTATTACAAAAATACTTTTTATTTTATGTTGTATAGAAAAAAAATGATTGAATAAATTTTGTTTTTATACTATACTAACGATCACGTACAATATTTTGATCTTGCAGCTCTTAGCTTATTTGGTACGATCATGGAGAATTGAAGCGCCGTTTATGCGTGTACATAGTAACAAACACCCATTTCTCTCGTCATCTCTCTTCTCTCTCTCACCCATCTTACACATTTATGATATGAGAAGGATCTATATTTCGTACCTTAAACGAATGAGTAGATGCTGAGCACACCGATTTAATTGTTATAGCGCATATCCATTATATTCTAAATCAGCGCGCTATTTTGCAAGGTAGGTAGGGTAGGAAAAGGGTAGGGCCTGTAGAAGAAGTCCATAAAATTATCTGTCTACTCTAGAAAAAGTAAGGCTGCGTTCTCTTACGACCCAAAAGTTTGAACCCTCGGACATAAATCTTCGTATCACCTCATCGTGGGTTTATGTAAAGTGATTAAAAGATAATCTGACAGATAACAATTGTAAATACACAGTCACACTCACACCTAGCACTAAACCAACATTTCCGATATTAGGTCCGAACTCCGAACCCATTTGACATCAAATATATCAATGTCACCTGCAATCCACTTCGAAATCCACGCTTTTAACATGATTAAAATAAAAATACGCACACCCGTAGCAAATGGCAATCAATTTTATTTACTTAAAACAGTTTTTTCCTCGAAAGTACATTCGCAGCAACAAATTGAAATAGGAATACGCGAGATTATATTTTAATAACCTTTTTAATATTTGTACTCGATTGTACCTACATGAGTCATATAAAATCTGAAGAGTATATAACTAGAATCGTGTTTGATTCTCGTTATTTTTTACATTTGACTAGCTTATTTGATTTATAAAACCTTCTCATTTGGTACAAATATATAGGTAAATTAATAGTACGCTAGCTGGTTGGGTTAGTTTGGACCCCGGAAATCTTGGCCTTCATATATCTGAAAATTCTGTAATGTAGGTATGGAAATAGTACCTATACAATAATAAATTCGGATTTTTTTTTGAGAGCTGTGAGAAAATAATACTGAAGTCAAATCCGTGTTTAGTTACAAAATAGGCGATAGCTCGCCCATCTGCGAAAAAAAATCTAGCTAGCGTTTTGTCATGAGAAAAACATCAAATATCGGGGAAAATCAAGACCAGGGGAAACGCGAATAACCCATCTTCCATTTCTTCTCAATACGGCTTCATAAATTTTCAACACTTTAGGTCAAAATATAAATTATCAAATTAAGTCCTTTATAACTATTCAGTACGCGGATTGCAAACCGTCAGAAAAAAATGCCTGAAGCAACACAATTTGTATCAAAGTTTTGAAATTATTTATACAATTCTTCAAACATGCCGTATTTTATGTTTGGCCGTTGTTTGCTCGTCCCTTAACTATGGAGTTTGGAAGCAGTTGTTTGAAATTATGTGTGTTTGTTTTGTACAGTTGCCATAAAACCACAAACCGGTGGAAAAAACCAATGTACATCAATAAGAACCTACCTACATACTTTATTTTTATCTCTTAGGTGGGAGATAAACCGGATGGGAACCTCCTGATGAGAAGGGATTTGATAGAGGTAGACTATATCGCAGTTAATCCTATGGGCAATGGACTGCTGAGACGAGGTCTTGGGTTCGATCCCAGGTTTTACCATAGCACACACCAATGACTTTGCGATGCTTTTCGAAGTTATGTGTGTATTTATCGCAGGTTTATAAGTGCCCAGTTAATGGCAATAGGCACGCCACCTATTACATTGGCACCTGTACCTTCGGGGATATAGGCGTTAGTTTTTGTTATATTATATCCCAGTCCACTACTGGACATAGAAACTCTCCCACCCGATCCTCCACCTTGCGTGAAGACATACAATTTCCATTACTCATTTCTATGTTTTGATAACAAAAAATGAAAAATCACCGTCCATTTATATAAAACAAACACTGAAATATGACAGTCATTAGTATTTTTTTAAATGTTTCATATAATATTTGTAAAGTAATTGATTTATTATGTAAATGTTGTGATGTTATGTTTTAATTACTTTGTGCTACACAGCGAGGTAGTATAGGGGTGTGAAACATGGATTTTTGGACTGTTGAAGCAATATATTTGTTTATTTTTTATGGTTATTACCAGTGTTGAATATTATGGAAACAATGTACAAAAGATTACGTGTTTTTTGTGTCACAATACCGACAATTAAACAATGATTTATAAATAACCGTAGCTCTTACTTTCTGTTTATAAACCGTTCTCGTTCCAGTGTCTCATAAGAACATATTCCCGGAATATAAAGTAGTCTCCTGTCTCTCGCGGAAAACCGCGGTAGCCTAGAGGTATGGGTAATGGACTGCTGAGACGAGGTCTCGAGTTCGATCCCAGGTTTTACCATGGGGCACACACACATTGACGTAACTTTCACCGTGACCGTGTCAGAAGTGCGTGTCCGTCGCGTATTCAGCAGCGTGATAAATGAGCTTAAATTAAACTATCGATCGACTGGTGGCCGTGTGAGTACAACTCTAGTTTATGTGTCCATTTGCCACAAGTTCTTACGTCCACGCTCAAACATTATGTCTGAATGTCACGCTGTTCCGTCCGCTCTTCATGTCACAAATCTGGACGCACCTTTAGACGGTAAGCAAGCATACGATCTGGCTGAAGTAACTACACATATCAAATCATCCTAGTGTGATTCCAGGTCACATCCGAAGCTTTCACTTCAGACTCCAGGGCCCAGGGTCCACTTTATCCTTTTTAATTGCGGTGCTGTTAAACTTCAATATTTTCCGTAAAGCAACTGCCACCTGACCTCCACATTTGCACCCAGTGACGCATGATTTTAATACAGCTAAAAAGACAGGTGGTCAGTCCATCATAAAGTTACTTTCATAAAGTGTTACCAGAAGTTTTATTACAACTTTACCCCATATTTTAAAAGGAAACTCTCTGCCAATTCTCTTCGGTTTATCTTAACTGGTAACATTTCACGTTCAGACGTTCGAACACTTTCTGCGGTCGGTACCGAAAGGGGTTAAGCTAAAGAATGTTGAAAGGGATATAAATCACGATAAAGTTGAGGCGAATAAGTTTTATTTCTCGGGAAATGTTCGGAAAATGTTGTTTTTCGCGTTGTACTGGTAATAAACATGTCGATATATTAGGTACTAGCTATTGCCCGCGGCACCGCCCGCGTGAATTTCGATTATCGCGTTGTACGACTCTACTCGATTTTCTACTTGCCTCTCTATACCACTTCTCTTTGCTGTCATGACAACGGAAATAGTTAGCGAAATTAGCGTCAATGTATAGAAATCTACCGGATCTATTGACATTTATAATTATTGCTCCGCGCGCTCTATATATAGCTTATGTTACTCGTGGATAATGTAGCTTTCAAATAGTGAAAGAATTTTTAAAATCGGTCCAGTTGTTTTTGAGCCTATTCATTACAAACAAACATACAAATAAAGTTTTCCTCTTTATAATATTAGTGTAGATATTCCCCGAGACTGCGGGTTTGGAGTACTTTTGTGAGAGCGACAAGGGGTTTATCTCATCTCATGTTATTGGGGTGCATGCTCTGGAGCTATCGCGGACATTTTGACCGTATTGGATCGTTTATGTCGACCCCAACATGGCTCCTACATTTGAGGACATGACGATGATGTGGACGTAACAACTTGTGATACATGGGCACATAAACTAGAGGTATAATGTCACGGCTACCAGTCGTTCGATGGTTTCATTTAAGTTTAGCTATCACTCAGATGACTATGCGACGGACACGCACTTCTGCCACGGTCACGGCAAAATGTTTATCACTAATACGGGCATAATATCTGCAGTTTCCTCGGTGCGGCGTGTCCATATAGTTTTCTCTGCTTCGAAAACATTTTCTCTCTCTCTTTCTCTTTCTCTCTCTATATATATATGGTTACATCTGCACACCTATAACATGATGTAGTACACACGTGGACCCGTAAAGACCTGGCTCCCGAACGCTTCCGAATATATTACGCTTATGATGAATAAGGGACACGAAGGTACAACAAGTACGGTACATATCGTGTGGATAAACATGAATAACAGTGTTATTGCTATTCACGAACGATCTATAATCCTGTGACAGTCTAAGTCTAATTTAACCAATGCATTAATAAAATAAGGCATCGATGTCTTGTTTATTTAAAGAAAATAGGAACACTCCTGCAATTAGCAGTAAGTATTTTTATTATTATTCAGCTTTACCTTAGGTGCTATTCACTCTGGTGCAATTAAAACGGTTGGCCAATAGGGAATACTTCACTTCTAAGACTAGTAGTTGTGTAGTGGTATCATTACATATATTTTTTGTGTGTTCTTTGAAATACTCAATCCGTTTGGTGGTCGCTCGCGGTTCTACTCGTGTGGATGAAGCTTATTAAGACTAAACATAACCCTTTTTGTTATGTCCGTCCTCAAGGTCTAGTATATAAGATCACAAACGGACTGAATTAGACAGCAGTGGCAAGGGGTTTCCTATCAACCGATTCCTACCGGCTTGCTCTGCAAAAAAAGCCTACATTTATACAAATGTAGGCTTGTCTTTTGCAGAGCAAGCCGGTAGGAATCGGGCTTCTTTTTTTGCAGAGCAAGTGCCCGATTAGCGGCAATAGGCTCGCCCCCTATTACGTGGGACCGAAAATCATAGTTAGCGAAATGTGGGAGTTTTATACCTCTGCCTACCTCTTCGGGGATTACGGGGGTGAACATTTATAAAAATGTACTCCTTACGTCAAGGTAAATCATAGCATCATAGTAATGAAGTCTGATATTTTGCCTGCTTTAGACTTAAAACTTTGCCAAGTGCTTAAACACAAAAACAGAAAATTCACTACGCTGAATATAAAAACACAGCCCAACGCAAATCCATCAACAACATTGCCATTTTCCTGCATATCCTTGAGTAAATGATCGAATGTTGATTTAGGCGGATTTATTTATGCCTGCCCCGGGCGGGGACTGTCATGGGTAGAAAAATTCCATTAGAGTGACCCTTACATTACTTTCGTGGCAGTATTTCACTGGGGTGTCACCGCATAGCAAATATAGAAATGAAATGTGTCCAAATCGCGAGAGCGGTTAATACTATGATCAAAAGTGACAGTCAGCAATTTTTGTGCGTGTGCACGCTTCAGGATGGTTCGAAAAACGGAGTGAATTAGACAGCAGTGGCGAGGGTTTCCTATCAACCGATTCCGATTATCCGATTCCAAAAAAAAGGATGCTCTGTCCTGGTAAACGTACATTTTTGCCGTACATTTACGTAATATTTTAGAGTGACAGTGTCAGAAGTGTGTGTCCATTGCGTATTCAGCTGAGTGATGGCTGAACTTAGATGAAGCCATCGATCGGCTGATGGTCGTGTTAGCACAATTCTAGATTGTGTGCCCATGTGGCACAACAAATTGTAACACACTCAACGTCATATTAATATCTTGATACCACACGGTCTGTCCCGCTATTCATGTCACCAATCTGGACGCACCTTTTCTCGCATGAATTTTTTATTATTATTTATTTATTAAAGTGTCATGCACATACACAGGCGGACCTGATACCTCAGGCATTCTCTTCCAGTTAACCTTATAGGTGGTGCAGAGAATAACAAAGCAAGTGCTTTGTGAGAGGTAACAAGATGAACACCATACACCCATACACAAATAAAATATAATCTGTAGAGATAATTAAGTGTTGAACGGAGATAGCATGCACATGAGTGCGCATAAAATCAAGTTGAATGAGTTTTCAGAAATAAACTTAAGTGAGTGAGGTTGCATGAAGTTAGTTTTCATATTTTTATAATCTAGTGGTTAGATTGGCCTATGGATTTTTGCAACAGCAGGGGCGTCATCCTCTTGCTAAGGAGGGGAAAGGGTTGAAGGCTAAGAGAGTTTCTGTACTATCATTGGAGAAGACAAAGTAGGGTTACAACTAACACAGAACAGTGTCAACTAAGACCTTGGACCTTGGTCTTCCTACTGACAACAAATTAACTCATAAACTCGTAAGTATACCTGATAAACTTAGTTGTTGAATATTAATTGATTTATTATTTCGGAATACCCATTTGTTACAAAGTGCCCGATTGGCGGCAATCATACTTAAAGAAACGTAGGTGTTTAATACACTCTGCTTACCCCTTCGAGGATTACGGGCGTGAGCATATATGTATGTATGTATGTATGTATGTATGTCTGTATTATTATGAAGCGTTTTATTTCATTCTAAAATACATCATGTATTGTACTTAGAACGAATTACAAGTCTAGATTCATAACTGCGTATCCAGGCAAAAAAAAATTATCAAATCATGCTTTTTTCGCAAACCAGTAATAGTTAACGAGGTTGAAACTACGTAGTACAGGTAGTTACGAGAAGATTACCCAACACTTTGCCCAACCGTTTACAAACGATTATAACTTTGCCCGTGCGCTTGAAAACACTTCATGTCAATTATGTGTCGACACGAAATTCCTACTGACTTGGCAGCTGTTAAGGCATGTTTAATATTTTGCGTTTCAGCTTATACTTAATTGTTTGTTCGAACGCAATGACCTTAACATCACGTTATTACTCTTAAGAGTCGAGCAGGAACATACCAACCAACTACAACTGTGCTTTCTTAGAATGTGATGAAGGCTCTGGGGAGTTGAGAAAACTAATGATCCTTCCCTCCTTCTCTGTCCCTTAAACTGTCATGGCGTCAAGGAGCTAGTACAACTGTAGAGCTAGTTTTCTTATAAGATCACTAGCAAACCCGGCGAACTCCGTTTCGCCACCAGATGGCTTTCCCGCTTTTCTGTTGAAATTTTTCCTGAATTTAGCTTTGCTATAAACCTCACGGAGCCCGAGACCTTTCCAACGAATGCAAAACCGTAGAAATCGGTTCGTGCGTTCTGGAGTTATAGCGTCAGGAAGGAAAACCCGTCTTATTTTTATATAGTAGAAGATGGTGACATCGACATCAGCTACGGAGTTTTAGAGGTAGAACCAATCTGTTCGGTTTAGGCGCATTAGGGCTAATTCTCATTATGGTAACCGACCCGCCAATCTCACTGTCCAATTGTCCCACGAATAACATTATTACAATTTATAAAGAGACAGGAAATTATTACAAATTTATAAGTTAGTACGTCAGTCACATATTTTACTACGTTTCCATCATGACAGAACCAAGCAGTTCGGAGATTCTTTCCTCTGCCGCACCTATAAAGTCTTGGAATTCCTTACCAGCTCTCGTGTTTCCTTCTTCCTACAGTCCCGGGTCCTTTAAGGGGGGTGTGAAAAGCATCTGATGAGGCCGTATCTGAGCGCCACCATTGTAGTACTGTACGTCTTTGTAATGGTGACCCTCTTTCCTGAGACTATGCCTTCAGCTTACCATCAGGTCAGGTGAAGTCAAATTGACATGCCATAAATAAAAAAAAAATTAGTTGTTATATCAGATCGCAGTTCACTGCTGGATATAAGTTCCTCGTTCCTCCTAACTGCGCCCAACCGTCCGCCCTCCACATACAGTCTATCCAGGCTAATCTAAAAATATTGAATATATAATTTTACTTTGTCTATTGTATAGTCTATTCTATATATAGTCTATATTAGTTCTATCTTTATGTATAGTCTATGTTCATTCTGTATTTGTGTCGTCTGTGTTCAACATCTTGAATAAAGTAACATTTTTGTGCATAACAAGAAAATCTCAATTTAATAATAGAATCCCAAACCTTAATATATTGATTAGCTTTAGCAGTTTGTATTTACTGTGCGCGACTGTATTCTAACTGATGGCAAGCGGTTACCACGGCTTAAGGCTTGTGATCCTGTACACTCTCTCTCTCTATATGACTGCTTTTTATGATTACCACACCATTAGGAATGTTAGTAATTGAAATAACTAATTCCTCTAACCCCTCCAGCTAAGCTCTATGGCTTGTGTTAGGAGTGGGTTTATGTCAGTAGTGTAATGGTGAGTGTAAAAGCCTCCTTATTCATTTTAAACTGAAGTCATCATCATCATTCCCTGAACCTTTTTCCCAATTCAGTTGGGGTCGGCTTCCCAGTCTAACTGTGATGCGGCTGAACTTCGTTATTTTCCGTGAAGCGACTGCCATCTGACCTCCACAACCAATGGTCTAATGACCAATGGCGATATCGAAGTTCCAAGTTAGGCTGGTTGGACTTTTGAGGGCTCCAACTACCCGTAACGACTGCCATAGATGTTTGTATGGCAACCGGGACCGACGGCTTAACGTGCTCTCCGAAGCACTTATAAACCTACGATAAATACACACATAACTTCGAAAAGTCATTGGTCTGTGCCATGGTAAACCTGGGATCGAACTCGAGACCTCATCTCAGCAGTCCATTACCCATACCACTAGGCTACCGCGCTATAAACTGAAGTATTGGTAAGAATTTAACTCCATTCGTGCATATAATGCTAACCGGACGCAAGATCCGGCAGTCCTGGATGTTCAGCTGCATTATTAATGATTGGTACAACGCCTGTTAATCCCGGGTTCATTTCCGACGGAAACAGCTCAAAAATTATTTGAATTAACTTCGTAATAAATAAACCTATCTGAAATATCATTATTTATGCAATTATTATCAGTGGAAGTTGATTAATGACGAATAACAGGCAGCGAACTTGTTATTTTAACGTAATTTTGAAAATTGGAAAAAATAATGTTGACATTTTTGTACAGTCACCTGCAATAACATGTATACATTTTAGAACTTTTTCACATTAAACTTGTCGAATTTTACCGTTTCATGTCATAATGTTGACTTGTCATTTATTATTGTGACAAGGTTCCAAAGTGTATACATATTATTGCAGATGACTGTACACGCTACCAGTCTTTTACAGGGAGAATGCACTGACTACTTAAGTTACTAGACCACGTCAAGAGCATTGGAAATTCTTCTTTACGTCTTAGGGGACAGCTTGCTATTTTCCATAAATTATCCTAAGAGGTATAAACTGTGCGAGTGGGATACGTATCTTTACACAAAAAGGCGTGAGAAAGTGACAGAGTATATGCACCGTGAAACGTTTTTTTATAACCTGATTGATAACTATGACATAATGTATGGACAAGTTTGTATGGAAATTATTGACAAGCATCTGCTCAGATATTAATGGTAACTTGTAGTGAATGCAATTGACATTTTAAATTGTTCAGAAGTAGGTATTTGGTCACCTTGTCTGATGACGACTGTACAATTTCAAAGTAAGATAAATCAATTTTTTACGTTCGACATTTTGGACATCATATAGTACTTATGATGTAATGTTATAACTACATTTACTTACATTAACAGAATTGTTTCGGCAATATTTAGCTGGACAGTGAGCACAGCTGATCGCCAATTGGCACTGATATGGTTTGTTACCTTTAGTCAATACTGGAGGACATGTAGATATACCAAAATTACTAATGACTCCATACACGCCCCACAACTTCATCAAGCCAAACATTGTTCACCAGAATCTTCAATGCGAAGATTTATTGGGCGTGATAACGAACTGCTTTAACGTGGAACAAGGAACATTGCAAGTTTGTGATTTATGGCTGTAGTATATTAAATTTAATAAGCTGCAATAACAACTCACTAGGTGGGCTGTTTCATATAAGCACTGATTAGAGGAGTTTAGGTATAGGTGCCTACTTCAGAGAAATGGTTGTGCTAACTACGTTTTAATACTAATAATGGAACTAAGTACAGAAGACTTACCATAAAGTCTTAAAACAGGTCAAGAAATTGGACGACTGTCATACTAAAATCTGCAAAAATTGCCTATTGCTCTTTTGCCTATTGGGGTCGGCTTTCTAGTCAAACTAGGATGCGGCTGAACTTCGACAATTTCATAAATGTTATCACTACAAAATAAAAAAATAGTGCCATAAGATAGCGAGTTAATGTTTTTTTTAAGATATTATAATTGTATCATTTAGGTTTACTTACACGATGGAGAATAAATGCTACTTAAACGGTATTAAAAATACAAGCTACAAAGTGCCTTCGGCGTCGAGAGCGTTTCTCTATCTATATCTATTATCTATATTTCGTTTCTATATCACCCTATATCTTGAATACACGGTGAAAAGAGAATTGCTATGGTGTTTGTAATGTAGGTATACCTACCTCCTACAGGTTAAATTTTTTCATTTATTCCGAGACACGTTTAAAACCTGCGTTATAAGGCTCTGTACATAAAACAATTTCCTTAACAATTTCTCTACCTCCACCCCTTAATTTGTCGGTACAAAAACCCGGTTACAATTTTACACAACCTTTTTTATATGGAAAGCGCCTATACAATTTTAGTGAAGGAGGTATTTCTTCAAGAAAGACTGTAATGTGTAAGATATTTTCACGAGGTATGTAAATAAAAAGAATAAGGTTGTTTACAGGTATTAAAATGATGTAAAAGATGGTATAACGTGTCACGTTATGCAAAGAAATATGATTACTTTAAAAGCAGACAGTTGCGTATGTGCGTGTTATTGCTATAAAAAATGATGTAGGCGTCGATATAAATTTGAATTTTTATCTCAGGTACTTTGATGTTTGTTTTACGGTTTCGAAGCATTTTCATGATAGTAATAAAGTTTTACAATGTGTCATTGTATATGAAATCTGTATTTTATTAACGCTTTCAAAAAATACTTATGTTGGTATAAGTGAAACTTTTTTTGATAAAGAACCAACTTCAACTTTAACTCAATACTCAATACTCAATACATTTATTGCATTCCATAATGTGATACAGATGTTAGATTATAATTAGGTTACAATTATGGACCCTGTCGGGCACAGCACAATGTTTGGACAGAGGAAGAATTTATTGTTCTACACAGTTTCATTACAATTTTTTAATTTTGATTATAATATTATGTTTTTTTTTATTCTATTGCAATAATGAATTTTATGTATGTTTTTTATACCATGTCATTAACTTTACCTGCGGCCTTACCACCTTTTAAAGGTAGGTTATTATTATTGAATTTCAATCTTGCTTTACTTCATAGTGAGATTATGATACTTATATCCATAGGATACTTAGCATACTAGTAATATCTATATATGCAATGGGTTAAACAGTATCTCCTACTGCAGTTATTTGTTAAATTTACAAAATCACAAATATCGGCGGACGGCAAAGGTCCATCTCTGAATCACACTATGAAAGTAAAGTAAGATTGAAATAATATTACTTTTAAGAGGTGGTGGTAAAGCTCCTGATCACACTTCAGTACCTATACGTATGCAATTTTATCATCATTCTCTGAGTTTTACCCAGATCCATTGGGGTTTGACTTTTCAATCTAACTCTGATGCAACTAGAATGAAACTTTGATATTTTCCGTGAAGCGATTACAATGCTACGTTTTATACCGATTCCATCGTTGCGTTGGTTTGTTCATTGGCATTGTCAATTTTCTTTTAAATTTTAGTTTGAAAATAATCACAAATGGCTTTAGATCAAAGTAAGAAAGTACCTACCTATAGTAGGTTATACGGCACCTACTAAAATATTTATGAAAAGCGTCAAAATCTACATTTTACATAGGAAGCTTGAAGAAAGAAACTTATTTTAATGGTTTGTTTTAAATAAATAATAGGCCCCTGGACAATATGAAAATAAAAAAAAAATATGTAGTGATGCCACAGCACATCTACGAGTTTTAAAAGCTACTGCATTATAGATCTACTTATAATAGAAATTAAGTTTAGGCTAATATTTGGACGAGTTTACTTTACCTATATATAATTAATAAAATAGTATATTTTTATTAACGCTATGTTACTTTAGATTTAGGTTTAATTAGACTGAGGCTATCAAAGAATTATGAATCTTAAGGTGACCAGGAACTTTTGGAGCCCATTGTACTAAAGAAAAATATTTATCAATTAATGTTCTAAACAGAATCATTGTAAATAGACTCCCAATCATGTCAAATATAAAACGCAAGTTCAGTGATACTTGAAGCGACTTCTTCGTCTTTGTCCGGTATTCCAATAAACTGTAGCAATTTTATCAAAGGATCCAATACAATTACGTTTATGTGTTCATCGGAAATATACTACTACTTTTTACTACGACTATTATTTTTATTATTCTCGAAAAATACCCAGTTTATAATATAATGAACTGCAAAAGTAAAACTTTCTTACAACAGACAGTTGTAAAGATATTTGATTTTCAAAATTCTATTTCTTGGCTACAGGAAAACGTTCTATACAAAATCGTTATGCCTTCTTAACGCGTAGTGTAAATGCATGTAGCGCACGAGAATATCGCATTTGTCTCATTCTGACTTGAGTTTACACGTGTATGGTTTTTAATAAAAGTCATTTGAAATGTCATACGGAGTCTCATAAATTATAAAAAAAATAACTCAAATTGATTATTTATATTTTGATTTACTCTTAGACTGCCTTCACACTAGCGTTTATCTAGCATAGGCGTTCAATAAACATGTACACACATAAACTGGCGAAATGTGGGTGCTCGCACCTCTGCCTACCCCTTCAGGGATATAGGCGTGAGTTTATGTTATGTTATTCATTATCCAGTAGCTTCTAAGACTAGTAGTTGTGTAATGGCATCACTTCATACAATTTAAGTTTCAAATTGTCCACGAACTTTTGGCGCCCACTGTACTATTCGACATCAGAAATAGAACTAGTAACTGTCTGATTCGATTTCTATAATATTTATTTTCAGTTTGAAAATAAACTTGTACGTAGTACAAATAATATATTCTGTTTTCGTTTTCAATCAACGAAGTTATTGAAAGGTTGTCTCGGTTAGAGTTTGTATAGTATGTACTTGTAGCATTTTCTTTGAGTTCAATTGCAGTGTCGTTCAGTATTTCTGTATTTTAATTTGGAACTTAGGTACCTCTTGAGGTCTTACGGTTTTCTTATACTTCAAATATTTCAATGCACAATATATTTGAAATGTGAAAGTATATTTTTAATTTTCTGTATCTTGTTATTATTACTATCGTAAATAAAGCAACTGTATTTGGTATGACAGCCGGCTATATTTAAGATGTTGATAGGTTCATAAAAAAAAAAAATAAATTTACCTTCAGAATTACTCAAACTCTGTATGGTTCTAAATAATATATCACTACATAGTATAAAATAAAGTCGCGTTCTCTGTCCCTATTTTTCTTGTCCCGTTGTATGCTTAAATCTTTAGAACTACGCAACCGATTTTGATGCGGTTTGTTTCAATAGATAGAATGGTTAAAGAGGAAGGTTTATATGTATATAACATCATGCTACGACTAACAGGTGCGGAGCAGGAATGAAAAATGTTGCAAAAACGCGGTGACGCAGACGAAGTCGCGCGGGTCAGCTAGTTATGTATAAAAGTAATAAATATTAGTTACCTACCCGTATACTCTGAAACGTTTATTCCACAGTTCAAAAGAAACGTTAGCCAGTCGGCCAAATTCAAATCGCTTGTGAACACAATACCAGTCAAGATTAGACGTTGTCCAGCAAAAGGAATCTTTGAACTGAATACAGAATTTTATTCTAAGTCCCGGCAGGTATTTCATGGAATCAATCGCTGTTGTGACTTCCTCGAGATATTTCTCGAAAAATTTCGTACGTTCTCGAATTGTTAGAAAAGTTTCGCGTTCAAAGTTTCGCTTTGTATCGTGAAAAGACGTAAAGAGAACTGCAAAATCTTTTATATTTTACGCGAGAGTGGCAATATGTTCTGAAGTTTTAGTATTATAAAATGTTTCAAGGAGTTCTTATAATATAAAATGGGTACCTAGTTGAGTTATAGACTAACGAAAATTCATAATTTTAGTATATAGTTAAAGTTCCATACCAGTATTTTAGTCTGTTATGCTATATGGCGATTCCACCGCCATCTAGCGAAGTTAAGCAGAACTTCTTCAGGATCAATGTGCCAGAATCACGCAATGAAAGTCTTCAAAAATACGTAACTAGGATAAGAGATAATCATGGTTTCTTTTCTCAAGAATCAAGCGAGATCCGTAACTAAAACTTGTAACATACGATGGTGATCACTAATACTCCATTCAACATGTTACTAATCAGATTAACTAATAATAAATCATATACGCATTTAATTATAGAATCTTCTTGTACTACTATTTTTATCTCATAAACTTTCTTTGAAAGTAAAAGAGACAAATAATTTCCAAAAAGAGAAATCAAAGAAAACAATATGAATGGGATCAAAGAATAAAAATGAAAAAAAAATGAACAAAAGCGGTGTCTTGTAAGTGGGTACGTCAACAAAGGATGATATTTGAATTGTTAATACGACAATGGTCTTTTAAAATTTTTATTCTTGTATATTATTCAACCCCTAATCTTTATACAGCGAGAGTGTTCAAGGCTCAGTAATATATGCATTGAAACAATGTTTTTTGAGTGTCATAGACGCGGAGCTGTACAAGAAACATTGAATGACAAGTAGGATATGATAAAGATTATGATTGTCTTAAGGGGTGAGACTGATAACCTATTGTCTGTAAACTTTTGAAAAATGCAGACATAAGCAGTGGGTAGGTACTTACTCTCTGGCGTGGACGTAGTGAACGCGACTGCTGCGCAGAGGAGTCTCGGGTTGCATTCCCTCTCATGGCAAATATTTGTGTGGTTAAATACGAATATGTATATCTATAATATGTTTGTATCAAAACAAATTAGGTACAAAAAATGTAAGTATCTAAGTATGTTTATCCGCACTTTAGAACCTATAACACTAAGTTACGTAGATTGTCCTAGAATATTTATTTATTATAGTCACACCGTGAAAATTATAAAAACTGCTAATGAATTTTCGGCTTTACTTACATAGTTACTTAATCTTGATGTTAAAAAATAAATGAAAAAGAGTTTACTAAATTGTTTTATTCACACTACACAATGCTATTTAATTTTGAACTTTAATTGTATTAAAGTAAAGTCTACATCTAATTTCTCTAACTTTTTCTAATCACTGACATAACAATATATTTCACTATTAGTAGAACCGTGACCGGATGTGACCGAAGTCGCCTCCTTATCTCAATACAGGGTATGCAAAATCAGTTGCTACTGCCCAGGAAGGCCCGCGTGATTAAATACGTAATGTGTCTAAAATGCCCCATTTTATTGATTGAATCCGCCAAACCCTATTCGAATCGGCCATTATTCCCTAAATTCCTGGGATTTTCCAGTACATTACATTTTACCGTCAATTATTGGAAATTGTTGTAATGAAAATAATACCTAATAGTTCTGTCGTAACTGACTGGAGTTATAATACGTAGATATGTTATGAATGTAATGAAATAATATTGGAGGTGGGGGAACCCACCGCTCACCCACGGTTTAACAATTTCAACGATAACAATAGCAAATTATTATAATGGTTAGCGTAACCCAGGTATTAACGCGATCATGTGGTTAATACGTAAATTATAATATTTACCATATGATCGCGTTAATACTCGGGTTTTCACGTGTTACCTCTTTGTAGTAAAAACTTTTTTACGTACTACAGCAAACAATAACTAAGGTCGTGCGAAACTCTGCAACATAAATCTATTCTATTCTGAACATAATAAGAATACGTAGCCTTAGCACGAAATACTATCGAATTCGTAATGTAAAGGTATCGACAGAACGGAGCATTGCGATTGGCGGGCTGCACACGCACACAGGTTCACAAGAGGCAGACTGCCAATCACAATGCTCCGGTCTCTCGTAACCTTTACATTACGAATTCGATAGGAGTTCAGTACAGAATAGACTCATCTTTGTTATTATACCTATCGATAACTCCATCGTTATTAAGTAACGCTTAAAAAAATGACACATTCACACAAAGATAACATTTCTGCATGTTTGAAAGTCCAAAGTGCCCGGTAAACAGGAAAAAGACAGCCCAAATATATTTACCTAACAAGTTTCTATCCCTTTCGCGATATGTACTTTTCAATCTCCCGTAGCTCTGCGATATGTTATTGAAACTAGTCTTCCTAGCATGAAGCACTCGAGACTCAAAGTTAGCTTTTTGCAAAAACTAGCTTTGCTCTCCGCAACCCCAGGAACGCTTTGATATAACGCAGTAGCGGAAATATCTTGTGGCAGTCAAAGGCAAGCGAGTCTACAGCAAGTCAGATTGTCGAACTGTTCGACAGAAAGGCTCGCATCTGCGAGTTTCGTAAATCGATATTAGGATTCTAATCACTGAGTTTGATAGACCGATAGATAGATATACTTATATAGATACTCTTTATTGTATCCCAGCCAAACTAGATTATATAAGGATAGATTGACATCGAGAGGGTTGAGAATGGAATATGCCGGCTTTTTTATTTAGTTAAAGCTTTGGTTATGATTTTTATATACTTCTTAGGTGCCAGACTAACTCACGGCTCTATAAGTGGAAAGTAGTTACTGTGACCTATGGAAGTGCACAACACCCAGGGCCAGGGGCGTCGTTACACTAGCGCTGCCGACGTTCGTTGGAGAAACCTTCTAATACCCTTCTTGGAGAGCCCTATAGAGCTTGGGAAAACCACGGCAAAGATTCCACAGCTTGAGCATAAGTGGGATGAAGTTTCTTTCCCGATTGCATTACTCACACTGTGTAAGGAAAGTTCCCTGCATATAGCCAGCAGTGCGATGGTCAAGAAAAACCAACCTCCTAACTTCAAAAGAAGCCTTTGCTAACTAGCATTTGAGGTAAGCTCGAGTCCCGTAGAGGTGTGAGTCTATACATTCAATTAACGTATTAACGTACAAATTGCGTATGTGACAAACTGAGTAAAATAAAACGTTGGTGTCGAACTGCGTATACGACAAATCGCGTTTGTGTCATACAGCGTGTAATCCATCGCTACATGGTGGACATTCCACTCATACGTATCAAGCGAATCGGTGATAACGTTCATTATGCGTACCAAAGAATGTAATGCCCTTCCCGAATTTGTGTTTCCAGATAACTATAATTTGGAAGTTTTCAAGACTAGAGTGTGTAGGTTACTTTTAGGTAAGCGTGCTTCACTGTTGACCACATCATTACTTATGAATAGAATCAGATGATATAGTAGTTAAACGCGAGGCTATCGAACATAAAAAAAGAAAAAGAAATAGTAAAGAGACCTGTTGTTTGAATAGACTTCTATGAAACAATTACTAGGAAACGCAAATAGGATTTCTATAAATCTAAAAAGTATTTACAGACCTCAATTTAGATGTACTTTTCTAATAAAATTCTATTGGGTACTTGGTAATGTGGGAATAATTTTTGAATTGACATTTAAATTAATACGAGGTCTTTTTCAAATTGCTGTTGTAAAGTCTGCCGTATTTTTTTTAAATGTCTGTCTAAAAATAGTAATACTCTAACCAGAATATTATGTGCTTTTTATTCCGTTATATTACCTCCTTCATCTTGTAACGTGTAGATAAGGCTTTATACAGAATGTACGGGTCATATGGTGCAATGACACTCATTTGTTTTGAGTAGAGGGATCAGAATGAATGGCGCCGAGTGCTTTTTAATGTTAAAAGAGGATTGTGAGTTGTGACGGTCCCATTTGGAGGCAGTGAGAATGTGTTAGTTGTAAGCCGTGCTCGGAGACGATGAAAATGAAATTTTATTAGGAGTATTTTAGGGTTAGGGTGACGGAAAAAGAATATCACCACTCCGTCGTAAGAGGCGACAAACGGAATCAAAACGCAGACGATATCACTGCGAGAGCCAGTTTAGAAATAGAATGCCAATGCCTCTAAATTTTGATAAAGGCCTAAGTCCAGCAGTTGTCTGTGATAGGCTATTGGATTGATTGATATATTTTGTTATTTTCTAAATATTATCACTGATCACTTTACAATAATACATAATCAAGAGCCAAAGCGCAATAGTCTTATGAAAAAGAGTTCTAAAGATATTTGATTTTGCAAATTACATTTTTCGTGTCATCCTGAAAACGCTCTTTAGATACAAAATCGAAACATGGAAGTGACGTCATGTATCGAGCGCAAGAGAATAATCGCATGTGTTTCGGTCTGCTCTGCGTTTAGACTTTTATTGTTCATGATAAACGTAATTTATAAAATTAATAACGAATCTAAACAGAATTTCTGGATTTAATTTCATTGTTAACGTCTTGACTTACATTGCGATCTTTAAATAATATAAAGTTATAATTTCAGTTTAGTTAGGCGTTAAGTATGTTAGTTCTATAGAAAAATAAATTAATATGAATATTAGGCATTTATTTTTTCCCACCAACGAATATACTCCTTGGAACTGGAAAACACTCTAATATGAGCACCGCCATTGTAGCACTGAACGTGTTTGCAATGGTGACCCTCTTTCATGAGACTTTGCCTTCAGCTTAACATCAGGCGAGGTGAAGTCAAATTGACGTGTCATAAAAAAAAAGTATTGCAAACATGAATAGCTCCTACGCAACAAAAATAAGAACATCCCTATTATTTCCTGTGGGTTATGGGTATTTCGAAAGGACAGAATAGCTATGCTAATACTCATTTATATATGTACATATCTAATATACATAATAATGTCCTAATCATGAATTCAAAAGAGAACCCAGTGGACATTTTGATCTTGTTATGTGATCCCTTGTCACAGCCATGCACAGTCATAAATAAAAGTAGCTTAACACAATCCAATCTACAAAGTACTTAAGCGGTAAAACCTTTCGGAAAAACAGAAAACGGAATTAATTACCGCTGTCCTTTGAGGATCACAATAATCCTTAGACATTTATTGTTATGTGTCGTATATGTATTGAAAGGTAGATATAATTATGGGAATGTTTTGTGATTTTGAGTGATAAGCAACTTTTTCGGCTGACTGTACTGCATAATAATCATCTCAGCGTGTATTATAACAATTTGGGATGTAAACTACCGTCTGCAATTTGCATTTAAATCTTGTACTTTGCAGCTCTATTTTCATCTCACGTTTCCATAATTTTATTTCTTTTGACTTTTACGGTTGTTGCAGTTGGTAGGCGTTCACTCATACATCTTTAATTGTACCCATCCACCAACTTATATTTATTGTATTTTTATACCACGTACCTATACATAAATACACACACAAACACACACACATCCACATAGGACCAATACATATCTAACCAATTGTTTATATATTTTTGACGGAGGTAGGACACGACGGTATCTCCCGTCCGAAATGAGCTGTCCAACTGGGGAAGTACCTCCGCCCTACAGAAGACCGCGGTCATAATAACCATCGTGTTGTGTTCCCGCCGGTAAGTAGGGTAGCCAGAGCTCACTATACCCCTCCTTCCCCTCCCCTTCCTAGCCTCCCACCCCTACCCAGCTCTCCCCCTTTTCCCTTCAAGGTGGGCAGCGCATGTGTGACACCCTTGGTGTTGCACACGTTCATAGGCCACGGTGGCCGCTTTCCATCGGGTGGGCCGTGTGCTTGTCTGCCACCTACGTAGTATAAAAAAAAAATCAAGTTATGAATATATTTTCTAATTTTATTTTCAATGCTGCTTTCTTTTTTATCTTCAAATCATTTCTTAATAATATATATCTGTTATAAACCCTTGGCAATTTGATTTTAACCTTAAATTAATCACCGATTTATTGTTTACATAAAAATATATCTTTTATTAACTGTACTTGGGCTATAAGCACCCGTCTCGGCGCAGTCTAATTATTCAAGTTAATTGAAGTTTTGTAGGGATCACAATTTTGAGGGAATGGAAGGTCTCCCGCTACGAAAAGATATATGCCGCTTTGGACCTTATTTTGTTGCCAAATGAAAAACCGCTTGAGATATTAAGTGAATGTATGGCAACATTTGTTACTGACACGAATTTATTTCTTGTTCGAAATAAAATGAGAAGGAAAGTATTTATTGTCGTGTATTTTGTTTTGTTCATTCCCCTTGATTTATAAAGATAAATATGATTACATTTTTATATATTTACGAGTATGTTATTGAAGTTTACTTAATGCACAAGGAATAGCTGTGCAGTCTCGTTCATTAATCAGCAGGTCTTACCCCTAAGACCCTACAGAAAACAGAATTAATTAATGTCATCCTTTGAGAATCACAATGACCCTTACACATTCGTTGTTTACGAAAAGGCACACTTAATATATTATGGTTAATTTCTTTTTGCTACTGATTCTACCTCATCGTCATTACCTCCGAGAGTGTCTTGAAATATGCTCTGACTTTTTATTGTTGACTTTTTACAGTATTTGACAGTAAAAACTAAAAATCTGTAATATCTTCTGTCCTTTTTTCCCGTGCGAATCCGACCAAAACCACAGCAGTCTTATCTCTCACGCCCCGGCTGATCCACGGCAATATCTTTAGTACTTGTAGTTGTAGCGTATAAAAAAGGGGAAGCCGATTGTGGCGTATAAAAGGGGTATAAGTACTCTTGGAGTTGAAAGAATATAAAAGTTTATAAGTAAGCTACAATGAATCTAAGTTTTTAATAGTGCTATCGGATAGTACTCTCGGTAGGTCAGCACTGAACCATTGGTTCAAGGACCTCTTAGAAGTTTGTAAGTATAATCTGACCATGGGTACCTCGGGAATGTTAATGAAAGATATCACTGACAAGTATATATAGTTTATATTATTAAACGAATACTGTTAACAATGGTGGACCTTATGTCTAGTTAATCTATATATTGTCCATCTCATCGGGGATGCACAGCACTCACGAAATATAGCCTCGGTGGCAAACGAACACACGCGACGCGGACGAATGGCCATGTAATAAGGAAACTTGGTGGTGAAATACCTCGTATCAGGATAATGTCTGTGCTATTATTCCCATGAGTGAACTCTCACCTTTAGAATCGCTTGAATTAAACAAAATCATTAATAAATTCAAATCTATTTCTACTGAAGAGAAAGGTTTAGGTAAAACTAATATCATTGAACATAGGATCATAACAACAGGTCCACCTATTAAACAGAGGTACTATCCTTTGTCACCAGCTAAGCTGAAAGCTTTAAATGAAGAAGTGGACAGAATGCTTGCGCTGGATGTGATTGAACCTTCTAAATCACCATGGTCCAATCCTGTTGTTATGACACCTAAGAAAGATGGTTCACTCAGATTTTGTCTAGATGCTAGAAAATTAAATGATGTCACAGTTAAAGATTCTTATCCATTGCCTTATATTAGTTCTATCTTAGACAATCTTAAAGGAGCTCGTTATTTGACTTCCATTGATTTATCAGCTGCCTATTGGCAGATAGCTCTTTCTGATTCTGACAACATTGATGGTTACGGTACATCATGTCAGAAGACAGCTTTTGTTGTTCCAAACCGAGGACTGTTCCAGTTCAAAAGAATGTCCTTCGGATTGTCCAACGCTGGTAGCGAAATGCAGCGTCTTATTGACTCTTTATTCCATCACAAATACGGTGAGAAGATCTTTGGTTATTGTGATGATTTGTTAGTCGCTACTCATTCGTTCTCTGAACATTTATCTATTCTAGAAGAAGTATTTGAAGCATTGAAAAACGCTGGTTTGACTATTAATTATGGCAAATGTGAATTTTGTAAGTCACAGTTGCATTATTTAGGTTATGTTGTAGGTTCACAAGGTTTACAAACTGATGAAAGAAAGCTACAGTGTGTAAGAGACTTTCCTACACCTGTTACAGCCCGTCAGCTTCGTGCATTTATTGGCTTATGCTCTTATTATCGTAGATTCGTCAAGAATTTTTCTACTATTGTCGCTCCTATGACAGCTTTAATAGGTAAAAAGAAGGGTAAAGAAGCGATCGTTTGGAGTGAGGAAGCTGAAAAATCATTTTTAGCTCTTAAAGATGCCCTCACCCAAGCCCCAGTGCTTGCTTGTCCTGATTTTTCCTTACCTTTTCAATTACATACTGATGCTTCGTCAGTAGGTATTGGGAGTGTACTAACACAGGAAATAGACGGAATAGAGCATCCTATTGCCTTTCATTCACGACTCCTGTCGAAGACAGAGCGTAACTACAGCACTACTGAACGTGAGCTGTTAGCGGTCGTTGATTCTGTAAATCATTTTCGTCCTTACATTGAAGGCAGTCACTTTATTTTAGTTACAGATCATATGTGTCTTAAATGGTTAAAAACTTTAAACAACCCTTCTGGTCGTTTGGCTCGTTGGGCTATGCAATTAGCATGTTTTGATTTTGAGATTCGACATAGAAAAGGTAGCTTGCATGTTGTACCAGACGTCCTGTCTCGAGTAGAACTAAATGCAGTTTCATTCTCGGGGGGTAGCACTTCTAATGATGATTGGTATAATAAATTATTTAAAAATGTAACTTCCAATCCTGGTTTTCACAAAAACTATTTAATTAAAGACAACATTTTGTTTAGATATTCCAAACCATCATCTAGACTACATGAGGACACTTCATGGAAAATTGTCATTCCTCATGAGTTAGTACAGGACTGTATCAAAGAAAATCATGAAAATAAAGCTATACATCCTGGTACATTTAAAACACTGGCCAATATTAAAGCTAATTATTTTTGGAAAAATATGTATGCCGACATTAAAAACTATGTAGCTAATTGTGATAAATGCAAGTCCCATAAGCATTCAAATAACATACCACATGGCTACATGACCAATCAGAAAAAGATTGACCGTCCCATGCATACATTGTCCATTGATACAATAGGTCCCTTAGCAAAATCCTATTCTGGTCATGTGTATATTCTATCTATAGTAGATGCTTTTACAAAATTTTGTTGGCTCCACCCTCTTCGTACTGCTACCACTAAAACAGTTACATCTTTTATTGAATCTGAAATTTTACTTAAAGAAGGCACACCTTGTGTAATCATTTGTGACAACGCTACTATATTCCAAAGTAAGGAATTCAAATCTTTTTGTACAAAACATTCCATACCTAAAATTTTTTATAATGCTTATTATGCTCCTCAATCCAATACAGTTGAGCGCTATAACCAAACCGTTCAAACCTGTCTCTCTCTTTTGGTTGAGGATGATCAGCGTAACTGGTCTAAATATATACCTCAAATACAGCTCTTCTTAAATACTTCTGTTAACATTGCTACTGGTTATACACCATACTTTTTGGCTAAAGGTCGAGAGATAGTCGCGGATGGTGCACTGCATACACTGCGTGGCAGCACACCTGATTCGTTAGACGATCTTCAACTCTCAAGTAGGCACTCTAAAGCTGAAGCCTTAAATGACCTTGCTGATATTTTCCAACGTGTGAGCACTGCTTTGACCAAGGCGTACAAACAGAACGCCCACAGGTATAATCTGCGCCGCCGAGAGCTCCGGTTAAGCGTAGGTGATATTGTGTGGAGGCGAAATTTTGTACAGTCAAACGCAGCCAAGTTCTTTTCGGCTAAGCTAGCACCGAGGTTTGTCAAATGTAAAGTTGTTGGCAAACCATCCGATGTGGTTTACCATTTAGAAGACCTCAGCACGGGGATTGTAGGGAAATATCATGTCAAGGACATAATTAAAACGCCAGGAGGTGTGTAACACTTGTGTGTGAGACTGTACATGTGTTGGTATGTTTGTATCTATTTTTGCCTAAACAATGTTGACCTTTTTGTCAATGTCATTTTACTTTTGGTACCTGCATATGTATAGCTTCGCATTAGCAATGTGTTTTTGTTTGTCTGTCTTTAACTCTTTTCTCAGTAATGGAAATGAAGTTTCAAAGATAGAAATTTTTTCAGACATGAAAATTTTTAATTTTCATTTTTGACTTTTTGGTATTTGCTTGTGTAAATACACTAGTCACAGATCCTAGATCTGCTTTTTTGATCATTTTTAGATCAGTACTTTGGCCAAAACAATTGAAATTAAGTTTCAATTTCTTTGTGATATCACACTTACTTGTACTACTTGTATAAGATTGTATGTTATGGAAGTGCACTCCATACATTAGGACTTCTCAGGATTTACTTATCTTAGTTTTTTACCATTCTAGGTTTCAAAACAATGAATGATAAGTTCTTCTTGCTTGGAATTTTTAAGACTCAGTCTTAAAATTATTTATGTGATTCTTATCACTTAAATATAGTTATTTCTAACAATTTCTTTATAGATTTTGTACTCGGACTAATCATATGGTCTGACAACACTTGTTTGATAGCTTTTCAACCATTACAGGTTCGAAAACAATTCAATATAAGTTTGTTTTTCCCAGTACAGTTTCTTAGACTCAGTCTATAGAAACTTGTTTCCTTGTTCTTCATATCAGTCTCGCTCTGATATGATTAACTCCTTCTGATACCAAGCAGTTCTAGACTTCGGATAGTCTGCTTGTTGTATATCCCAACAGATTCCGGACCTGTTGTGGACTTTTACATATAAGTTTAGTTTTAGTATATTCCATACTTCACTCACTGGATTAGCTACCCAGTGTTGTTGTTGTTGTTGTTGTTGTTTAGTACTTAATTCTTAGATTAGGTAATTGCTTTAGTCAAGTTAAATTGTTAAGCTAATCTTTAACACTTTTCAACTTAGATTTTTTTTATTATGCCTTTGATCATGGCTAGGTAAGCTAAAAAAAAAAAAAAAAAAAAAAAAAAAACTTTTCATTGACTTTCAAAGTTTTTTTTTCCGGTTACCCCGGCTGCTTCGGATAAGGGGTTATCCTCTTTACTCCGAAGGGGGGTATTGTAGTGGTGTAAAACCACTACTAATATTTTTTATCTGCATGCTATAATTAAACGCATATAAATTGTTATCCAACGTAACACGTTTCGTAAATGCACATAGTTACAAATTAGTTCTCTCCTAGCATGTAATTAAAGTATTATTTCGTTACATTGTTTAATTAAACATTGTCAAGTTTGGTCGCGTTTCTGGTGTCATATTTGATAATTAAGTACAACCATTGTATTAGAATAATTTATTAGCATAGTTAAAATGCTCAAAAGCCAAGGTTCCATACCGGCATCGAGCTGTCAATTGGCATGACACTGGAACGAGATTCACGATTTACACTTCGAGCGAGAGGCATCGTTTTGTGCCGGCTCTTGAAGCATCACCAAGAATCAAGATGGCTAAGTGAATCACGGGAACTCTGAACGCGATGAATCGCGGAGTTTCCCGGCCATCATCCCTCATCGTGACGTGGTAGGCGCAGCGACGTACTCCGACGGTTGCTGGCGTGCTGTGGCGCGCTTATTTCTGCGACGGCGTGGCTATCCTCGAGTCGACGTGTCCTCCGAAGGACTGGCACGTGGCTGTGCCAGTGCTGCACCTTTACGGCAAGGGTGCAGTGACGCCAAGGAGACACCTGGCCCATAACGCTCCTTACACTACGGTCCGGGAGCAGCCGCTGGTTGCAGAGCGACGGAGGCAGTGAAGACGGCGAGCGGCGCGCGATGCGTTGCTGGACAGGCATCAGATCACGAACGATCGTGATCTGATGCCTGTCCAGCAACGCATCGCGCGCCGCTCGCCGTCTTCACTGCCTCCGTCGCTCTGCAACCAGCGGCTGCTCCCGGACCGTAGTGTAAGGAGCGTTATGGGCCAGGTGTCTCCTTGGCGTCACTGCACCCTTGCCGTAAAGGTGCAGCACTGGCACAGCCACGTGCCAGTCCTTCGGAGGACACGTCGACTCGAGGATAGCCACGCCGTCGCAGAAATAAGCGCGCCACAGCACGCCAGCAACCGTCGGAGTACGTCGCTGCGCCTACCACGTCACGATGAGGGATGATGGCCGGGAAACTCCGCGATTCATCGCGTTCAGAGTTCCCGTGATTCACTTAGCCATCTTGATTCTTGGTGATGCTTCAAGAGCCGGCACAAAACGATGCCTCTCGCTCGAAGTGTAAATCGTGAATCTCGTTCCAGTGTCATGCCAATTGACAGCTCGATGCCGGTATGGAACCTTGGCTTTTGAGCATTTTAACTATGCTAATAAATTATTCTAATACAATGGTTGTACTTAATTATCAAATATGACACCAGAAACGCGACCAAACTTGACAATGTTTAATTAAACAATGTAACGAAATAATACTTTAATTACATGCTAGGAGAGAACTAATTTGTAACTATGTGCATTTACGAAACGTGTTACGTTGGATAACAATTTATATGCGTTTAATTATAGCATGCAGATAAAAAATATTAGTAGTGGTTTTACACCACTACATAGTATATCACTTTCATTAGATTCATTGTTGTATCTGCTTAAATATCGTGGTATTTGGCTCTTCACAAAGCAAAATTAATACTAAAACATTTGTCGAAACAACTCGACAAATTAAAAGGCATTGTTTGTAATACAAATGAAAGGCGAACAGTGGGCTGATTGTAACGTTTCTTTTCGGGTGTATAAGAAAGCGCTCTACTAGTCTCTAGTATGTTTGGGAGCCGCCTTGCAAGTGTTATATGATAGCGAAAGCCGGGTACGCGATGATATCTATCTGTCTTCTATATTATTATATAATTGTGAAAAGTTTGTTTGCCCGCGATAGACGCAAAAGCTACTAAACGGATTTCGATGCGGTTTCTTTTATGTACATACAAAATAAATAAATAAAGTATCGTAAAAGTCAAAATTCACAGTTCAAGCGTTGTCGTGTCGGGGGCACTCTCACGGGTTTACGAAACGATCCAACGATGGGGGGAAACGTGGGGGAGCTACCTTTCCCTCCCCCCGCACATACAACTAATACGAGAAACTTATAACTCCGTTGCCATCAGTTTTACGTCGAGGATCGAGGATTTAATTTTCCGTGAATGAAACAAGGCATACTCAACTAATTTGAATAGCACCATGAAATAATTGGTCGATTCACACCACAAGCTGTTCGTACCACGGTGTGAATCGCACAAGGCCCCTTTTTGAATTCGTCGTTTCGGACCAGTCAGTGGCGTGAATCGACGAATGTCTATTTTGTTAGTGCTATTCAAAATTGGCGTGTTAAATACCCCAGTTAATCACAGAGCCAAAACGAATCGAACCAAAAGACATCACTTATTTACATTGCTAATTGTCACAGTCGTCTTAATGCAATCTCCCATTCAGATCCTCTGATTGTGTTCCTGTTAAATAAATGAAGATTGTAATTAAGTACGTGGATTGATGGTTAATTATTTAGTTTAGTTTCTTGTTCCCAGTCTTATTTGCTTTTGTGAACACGTCGCTTGTATTTTATACTTATATAGGACCGTTGTTTACAAGACGGTAACGTATTTATAGCACAATTTCGTTTGGAGGTACAGTAATGTATGTTGGTGAACAGAGTTCTTGTATTAGTGGTTGTTAATAAGCTGACATTACAAATTATACGTTGCTTAATGTTTCTTTTTTCTATTTATCTAATTCTCCAATTTGCTTTTGTTTATTTTTAAAGTGGTTTCCAAGCCCTTTAAAAGAAGTGACTATACATTCATAAAATAGATTTAATCCGCTAAGAATCATGGGTTTGACATATATTTAATGGAAAAATACACAGATGATACCACTGAGAGAGAAGAAAAACTCGAAATAAAACCCCGTACCATACCGTTTGCTTAGCGTGGAAACAGTAAGCCAAAGCCTCCCTGAATTGGGAAAGGTCTGCGATAGGGTAATTGGTATAGTAAAAAGAGCTTTAATTTAATTTTGAAATTTTTGCATATTATGGATTTTTTTATATAATATCACGCCTATATCCCCGTAGGGGTAGGCAGAGGTGCTAGCACCCACATTTCGCCAGTTTATGTTTAGGTCCCAATGTAATAGGTGGCGAGCCTATTGCCATAAACCGGGCACTTATAAACCTGCGATAAATATACACATAACTTCGAAAAGCATTGAGTCCTTAGTGTGTGCCATGGTAAAACCTGGGATCTTACCCGAGACCTCGTCTCAGCAGTCCATTACCCATACCACTAGGCTAACGCGGTAATTATAGATAGTTTTACTAGATTTTCAGTATCGTATCTACCTGTTTTTGATCTAAGATTATTGAGCTGGGAATAGGAATTACAAGTAGATGTTCTAGCATGATCATTGAATAGGTACTGTTTGTTTAGCCGCTCACGGTGGATTCCCAGCTCTCGGTAGAATTCCTGTGTTCATTAGTGTGGACATAAAAGTACCTGAGCAAGTCGGTGTGCGATTGAATCCCACTAGTTTGCTTCATTCGCTTATACAGTTCTGCCAACGGATGTTCTAAGTTTGAGTAACTGTGTTAGACAAATGTACGACGAGAATTCCGTTTCTACTGAAATCTTGACGATATATATATTTGCTTATATTTTAATGGATTTGAGATATATTGCTAGAAAAAGGAATGAATTTAGCAATTTTTATAAATTTATGATACATCAATTTGACTTTACCTCGCCTGATGGCAAGCTGAAGGCGAAGTCTCATGAAAGAGTGTCACCATTACCAATACGTACAGTGTTACAATGGTTGCATTCAGCTTGAAGGCAGTCGGTTTATCTTTTAGTTAAATGGTGAAATTCGTATGTTATGGCTTCTTTATGTACAGTGGGCCCTTGAAGTACCTGGACACCTTAAGGTCTGTAATCCTTTGATAGCCATATGGCTAATATATTTACTTATATCAATGAATGTATGTGTTAACTGTACGTATTAACTGCACATATTAACTGTACGTTATTAACCTTAACACGTCACTTCATATAATTTTAGATTCCCATTGTCTACGCACGTTTGGAGGCCACTGTACATGCATTTTCAATTAAATGTATCATGCATCAAATGCCTATCTAACGATCGGATATCTACCTATTAGATAACGCAACACTAACCCGTTTATTACTGCACTTTTAATCCAAGCCATACAATCTTCGCAACCGACACAGATACAGTCTGAAATAGCCCATTAGCTACTTTTTATCCCTGCAATAGAATCAAATGGGTTCGACACGCGGCGAAGCCAAGGACAACATATAGTCTTATAATGAAAATTTCCATATATTCTACGTACCTACCCAGAATTTAACTAAAAAAAACTTATCTGCGTTTAGTACACAGTAGTGAATAGTAATTCCCAAATTGAATATTCATTAATCTTGCGAATACGAATATTTCACTCGTAAGTATTCCAGGGAATACATGTAGTAATTGATTCAACAGCTACATTTCTATGTTTGCTGTGTTTCATTATACTGATACAAGTATCATGGGAATACTACAATTTACCTAACGTATATGTAAGTACGTACCTACTTACATACACGGTAGAAAATATTTTTAAAAAACCAGTATTGAAGTTTTATGTCTCTGTCATCTTCCAGAATATTTTAATACTAGGTAGTCTGTAGCAGTAGGTATTGAAGTATGACCAGGGGGTTTTTGGGCCTCATCGGTGAAAACAGGGGCTGTTTTCAGTAGCAGTGTTTCATTTTCAAAAATTGGTGTTCTTTTGAGGTTTTATGTGTAAAAACTTATAATATAGGTATATGACCCAATGAAATACTCGGGGAGCGAGCCATATTGAAGAAAAAAAAAGTATGACCGTTATTTTATTTTGTCCGTATACCTAATGCATGTGCATTAGGTATACGGACTTTCATATGTTTGTACAGAAAGTTTGCCAGTGCCTATACCCTATGTGCTTTTAAAGTTTAAACTTCTAAGAAGTGTCGTATCGACTGGCGTAACTTCAAACTTCATTCGGCCAAACGCTTCTTTCGTACAGTTGACTAAAGCATCAAAATGTTATGTGTTTGACAGGCTTATCATCAGGAGTTTCTATAGTTTATAGTTCTTTCTTCTTCTTTTCTTTTCGTGCACAGAATCCCTACGGATACCACTCTTGTTGAGCCGGTGAGAGTGGTTACGTCGGACTCCAAACAACTAAAACGAATGTCGTTACTAAAAGACCCAACTTCGGTTGCCGGAGGTGTGACAATACAAAAAATCTATGTAAATAAGTATATATAAGGAACAAAAAATTATTTGTGTTACTAAGTGTAGGTAAAATTAGAGATTGAATATTGTTAGGTTTTATGTTTTGTTTATTTTTAATTGTATAATGATTTTTAAATTCTGTTTTTAATTGTATAGTGTTTTTTAAATTCTATTTTTAATTCTATAATGTTTTTATTTTTTGAATAGTTTAGCTACCTATGTTAATGGAGTCTGAATTTAATTCTTTTAAATATTTGCACACCGACACGGTGAAACATGCTGTACTTTAGAAACACTGCCTTACGTCTACTGTAAAACCATGTTTCTCGCAAATAAAGATTTATTATTATTATTATTATTATTATTACAAGACATAGCTCTCGCAACTAAGCACCCGGCACTATCTCTTTTGAAATGACCCCCTTTATTTAGTATGAGAACCACGGTGTACCTATAGCCCCCGGGTATAAGAAGGCTAAATGGGCTGGCCGACACTTTACACCGCCGCCGTGTACCATTTCTGCTAAGGTTACAGACGGCTTCAACCGTCACCTGGGGGTGGCAACCGTGGCCAACATCCTTGAACCCCAAGTCACTCTCATCTACATGTAGTCTGCTATTGAACGCAGTCTCCAACGCAATCTTTCCCTCAAGGTTGGGAGTTCTTGTTGGGAGACTCTTAGCGAAACTATTATGAAAATAAAAGATGTAACAATAATAATACTTCTTCATATTCTCCAACATACAACAAACCACACTGAAGACCACAAGGGTAAACACGTTATGTAATGGAAACATGAACACACGTACCAAGTGCTTGAACGTCTTCATATTAATTACTGTAATTGAATAGACCATTGACTCGACGTAATTAACACTGTCCTCAGTGGATTAGTTTGAATTGTATCACTGGTTTGTTGTCTCGGGATACCATTGTGTGGTACTTAAGCTACGTCTGATAACATTAGTGTGAACAAACTTATGGAATTGAGATTTGGCAATCTTATTGAGGCACGTATTGTAGATATCTGAGGAACTCTTCATAAAAATCATAAGTTGACAGTTTCTTGACGTTTCTTTTACGATAATTGAACATTGACGACCAAAAAATGTAGGTAGCTGAAGTGCATTTGTAATTTTTGTAATGCAGGCTGTTACAGAAATATTTATTTAAATAAAACTCTGTCCTATTAAATGCACATGTTATCTAAGATTCGAAAGTAGGTACTTTTGAAAACACATAGATTTTAATATATTACATCTCATCTCATAAACTCATAAACTCATAAACTCACGCCTTTATCCCCGAAGGGGTAGGCAGAGGTGCTAGCACCTACATTTCGCCAGTTTATGTTCAGGTCCCAATGTAATAGGTGGCGAGCCTATTGCCATTAACCGGGCACTTATAAGCCTGCGATAAATACACACATAACTTCGAAAAGCACCGAAAAGTCAATGGTGTGTGCCATGGTAACCTGGGATCGAACCCGAGACATCGTTGCATCGTTTATATTACAGATATTTAAATATACTTGTTCAGCATTTAACATCCGAAACCTATGCTCGGGCCCTTTCCGTGAGTATCAGCGCTCCCGTGAAACAAACTACTACATCACGATGGCAATTCAAAAATGCCGTCGATTCGCCAGGAGAAAAAGCATTTAACATCGGTGATTGCCATATATTACCACACCAACTCACCCAAAGGGTGTCGTAAGGTATCGACAAACGGAAATATACTCAGAACATATCGTTGCGAGAGAAGGAAACCCTGTGCCTCCCAACTTGAGAAGCACCACGCTGGCAGTCGGGTTGGTACAGCGTTTTATTAGGTCTTAGACCTCTTGCATTGTTGGGAGTCCCTACATTCCCAACATTGGGAGAGGCTTATGTAGAGCAGTGGACTATGATATGCTATTTGATTGAAAAGAAAAAAAAAGAAAAGCCCGCTGAGTTTCTTGCCGGAGTCTTCTCAGGTCGGGGCCGCATTTCGAACCGGTGGTCCATTTGCTCATTGATCTATAAAATATTGTTGATATTGACGTTTTGTACGTGCCGTTTACTGGTTTATACAGAATAAATGATTTTTGATTTGATTCGATTGATGCCATAGCTTATTTACAGTGCATATCAATTAAGTCGTCGATTCCAAACATTGAATTCAGAAAACAGTAGAATTTATCACAAATTCCGCACCCCTTGTTCAGTATAAAAAATATATTACCAATGTAATGTTCGACTTCCACATCAATTACAAAACTTCGCTAATGGAGTTAAAACTCAGATTAACTGTTTTCCTTTCATTTCCGACAGTTTGCTTTGGTTCACTGATCAAACATCAGTTCCTTAACTTAGTTTAACTTGTAATCAACCGATCGTGTTTGATAAAAAAATCAATTAAAATACCTTCACAAAATAAAATGCGGATAAACACACTTAGAGACATAGAAACACCTAGACCAAAACAAATATTCATATTTATGTACACAAATACCGCGGTAGCCTAGTGGTATGGGTAATGGACTGCTGAGACGAGGTCTCGGGTTCGATCCCAGGTTTTACCATGGCACACACCAATGACGATGTTTTTCGAAGTTATATGTGTATTTATCGCAGGTATATAAGTGCCCGGTTAATGGCAATAGGCTCGCCACCTATTACATTGAGATCTAAACATAAACTTGCGTAATGTGGGTGCTAGTACCTCTGCCTACCCCTTCGGGGATACAGGCGTTGAGTTTATGTTATGTTATGTACACAAATATTTGCACGGAGCGGGAATCGAGCCCCCGCCTCCTGCGTAGCAGTCGCGTTTATTACATGTCTGCCACTCAAGTGGTATAAAAACATGAGGTTTTTGATTTTCAACATTACCAATCCGGTGATCATATATTCAATAATTAGGTAGGTTCCTCTTTCTATACACATGGTGTGTCATTATAATAAAAACATTACAATTATTCCGGTATTCCAGTATGAACCTTTTCTCTCGATCTTATTATAAATTGCGACTACAACACAGTCCCATAAAGACCATTAAGTCACTGAGCTACTGTTCACTGTCCATTCTTATCACAATGGCTTTTAGCGGTGACTTAACTTTTAACTCGAAGTTCTACAAGTTTGTTCTTTAATGTACTTTGCGCGGTCTAGTTGGTGGCGTTCTATTCCGGTATGGTCTAGATGGAATGAATCATTGACTCTACAGAAGAATAACGCACTTTGTAACGAACAGAACTTCGTTGGTAGATGTTTGACGTCACTAACTTCTGTCATAAATGTCTATCTCATACATTGATGACAGTAGTCAGTCATAAATGCGTGTCAATGCCGTACACTAAACATTATGTTCTATTCCATTCTGCACTTGTCTAAGGGTCTATTGGGTCGTTGTTTTACTGTAATTCTTAAGTAAATGCAATGAGGGGAGAAATTTATATGCAGTACCTACTGTTAGACATCTGATTTGCTCATGGAAGATCGGGAAGAAGAAAGTTTATAATAGAAATCGCTCGGTTACCACTATGTCCGTACTAATATTAAAAAAATGTACCAAGTATGTCCGTCTGTCTGTCTCTCTGTTTGTTGCGCCTAAATCATTGAACCAATTTTGATGAAATAGTTGGTACATGGACATATCGATAAATAGGCTTCGATAACAAAATGCTGACATCCAGGCGGATGTCAGTATTTGTAATCTAGACCTACATGTAGAACCTATTTTATATAACATCTGGCCTTTCACACCATTTTCTATATAACTCAACATTTTCAAAATAAATCTATGTTTCAGATATCATTAATAGTTACATACAATATGTACCAGAAACTGAGTCATCTTAAATGCACTACGACCCAGGTATCTTCCATCTCATGTAGATGTCAATAAATTTGGCATCGGTTGCCGTGAACGTACTCTAACCCGTATGATAAATGGCCTCTTAAGGCTATTTTATAGGCCATTACCTCTCTAGGAGCTGGTGTACGAACATTCTCAGACCCCGTAACGACATTTTTGAATATATTGCTTATTTAATATTGTAGAATTGTTTCTCTCTGAGAAATCAAGTGATTTATAGGCCCACGATCTGAAGCAAATGATGTGGTAAATTGGTACTTCAGATTTGAGTACAGTGTTGTATTAGGTCATTTATGTTTTAGTGACTTCAAATACTCTTTTTAAATAACGTCATTTGAAAAATGGAGGCAATGAAGTGAATAAATATGTTGTAGATTTATTTTAAAAGTAATCATCAAGACTAGTATTACTTATTTATATAAGTTTAATAATATATTTAGAACACTGACTGACCCGGTAAATAAAACTTGGCACTCTTGTTGATCCACTATATCGAAATACTGCACTTAGACCACTTGAAAAACTTTTTAGGATTCCAACTATTCTAGACTAGGTTTATCTGGAGATTTTATGATCAACGATCAACATCCCATTGTAGCAATGAACGTGACTTTGCCTTCAGCTTAACATCAGGAGAGGTGAAGGCATGCAAGGTGAATTGACGTGCAATAAATAAAAAAAAAATCTATGTCAGTCGTTACGGGTAGTTGGAGCACTAAATAATCCAACAACTGTTGTAGATTCATCACCTATGTAACTGAATATTCGTCCCCTGGTTCTTCTCCTGATAAGTTAAAGCTACTTATTTATCCCCTGGCCTTACTACATACATATGCTAACGCCCGTAATCCCCGAAGTGGTAGGCAGAGGTGCATTTAACACCCAAACTTTGCCAACTATGATTTTTGGTCCCATATTACGTGGGACCAAAAATCATAGTTGGCAAAATGTGGGCGAGTCTATTGCAGCCAATCGGCCTAACTATTTACTTCAAAATGGTATGAAGTCATACTTTATACATTCAGACAGAACTTAAATCATAAATCATACAAACATAAACTGATTTCACTTAAGAATACCCTCATAACGTCTTTACACATTAATGTTAAGTTAACGTAGAAACTGCGATAATAGCAAATAATGCCCCGTGAGTAACCACCTTTATAAATCGGTAAATAACATTCAGGTAACAGGAATTCATACACCAGCGGACATTTTCACGTGACTACACGTAACAAATGTGTTACAGCCCTTATTTATAGCGGGCCGGGGAAATTCAGCGGTTTGACGAAAAGGGCACAACTGGACTGAATGGAGCCTGTAGAATGGAATTTACGAGTTAACTTGGGTTGTAATGTTGGGTATTTTTGCTTTACGTTTAACATATTTAGAATTTCAGTTATTTCGGTAAGGTTTTATACGGTTTTGCATGTATAAAATTTCTTACTGTATTTATGAGATGGGACTGTGGTGATACCACATGTACCCAGCGCCATCTAGCGACAGCAAGAGTAACTACTACGACTTTCCGGATCCTGTATCGCGAAAGTGAAGTT
This sequence comes from Pelosia muscerda, assembly GCA_963691645.1. NCBI lineage: Eukaryota > Metazoa > Arthropoda > Insecta > Lepidoptera > Erebidae > Pelosia > Pelosia muscerda. The sequence goes on from OY829118.1 coordinate 6,204,365, forward strand.
CTCGCGCTGGTACAAAATACATGCAACAACCCAACGACAACCGTTGGGCCGCGGTCAGTCAGGCGTGATCACCTTGTCTAGTTGGAGGATCCTCCCTTTGTGTCGGAGGGACATCACATCCCGTTCCTCCACAGGACATTAGTAATAACGAAGCATGTAGTGTAATCCTTGTGATGACGGACTAATAATATCACCATCCAATCTTATCCAAAGGGTGTCGTAAGCGGCAAGAAACGAAAAAAGCTGATTTTCTCGTGGCGATATCGCTGCGAGAGAAGGAGATACCTGTACCAATTTCAGTTTAAACAAAGCTCTAAGGTGTGTTAAAAACCGAATAAGTAGTTACAAAAAATATCAATATCAAAGTTAAGCCATTCCGTAGATACGACTACGAGTGAACCCCACCTCACTTGGGAAAAGTCCAAAAGTATGATGGCATACCCTACTTATAATCACGCGGAGGGGATGTGGTAAGTCTTCCCGATGAGCGAAACCTATGATCGGGACCTCTTCGTGAGTAGCGCTGCTACTGTGAAGCAAAATTACTACACCACAATTACAACTCAAAAATGCCGTCGATTCCCTTTGTTCCCACTAGTTCGATTCATTAGTTCGATCATCGAACTAGTGAGAATTTTTTTTCTCATTTGTTCGACCGTTGAACTACTGAGACTTATTTTTTTTTCGTATGTTCTCACTAGTTCGACAGTTACGGAACCCAAAATCTATTTTTACATGTGCCTGCAACTATGTGTGTAAAATTAGATTTTGATACCTGAGCAAAGGCACCTTTGTAATCTTCAATATGCATATTTTATTATGGGATTGTGCGGGATGTGCACACGATCCCTTTGTGTGACAAAGGCCTACAATTGAATCTACAACGTTCATATCTCCTTTCTCTTTGATAGTGTACAGTCTACATTTACCGGAGATTTCTTGGTGATTGCTAATCCCACTGACATAGGTACCTACGTTGTTTAAAAGGTTACGGCTTTAATTAAAGAAAGAAGGGGTATATTTTTAAAATTGCAATTTTGAACACATAACCTAATCAGCAGTAAGTTGAAGGAGTTAGAAATATAATGGATCGTTTTGCCTTAGTAATAACCTCTGGAAGGTGGCAATAGTGTAGGCGACCGCTACGCAAGGAACGCGGGTTCAATGTCCGCTCAGAGCTAATATTTATATGCTTGAATACGGCTATTTGATATGAACATCTATGGCAGTCGTTACGGGTAGAATCTGAACTAATCTAACTGCAATGCATCGATACCAACAATGGATTGTGGAAGTCCGACGGCAGTCAGTTCACGAAAAATATTAAAGATTAGCTTCACTGTAGTCGGGTAAAAATAGGCAATAAACAAGACAAGTCACTTAGGACACTAATGTAGACCACACACCTTTGCAATGTACTTCCTACTTTGATTTGTGGCCCCCTTAGTAATAGTATTTTCCGCGATGTGCAAAGAGAAAATGCCATACTATAGAAATACAAACCAATAATTTCCACGCTTTTACACTCTCAAATTATTTCTTACTACATGAGAAAAGAGTTCAGCTCAAATTCTTTACCTCGTATAAATATTAATCTTATCAGAATTTGAACAGTTGGGTCTCATACACTAAGTAATTATTCCTGCCTTACGACACTCTTGGGAATAACATGAAGGTCCTGTTAGCTAATGGGGTCATTAAAACGTAAGCAATATATCATCACGTTTGTATATAGCTCGTGTTACAAGATTAATATTCATATGTAGTTACTTCACGCCTCCAATAATAATTTAGGGAGTCCTGCAAGAAATATCTGGTGAGATGGGTAACTCTCGTTTGAGTCACCAGGCTGAAAAACCGCCGAAATATTTCGGCATTGTCGAGTTAGACCATGTTTTGCATCCTGGCGCGATCCATAACATCCGAGGATGGTTTTAGAGGTTTTTTTGAGTCAACAACTGGGACTATTTCTGTAAACTTGGCAATGTACATCAGTGAAGTACAAACGGACTGAGGAATTAAATTATTCCTTATCTGACAATAAGCTCATGAGAATCCGTACCATTGACGGCAATATGTTCGCTGGACAGCTGAATCTGGGCTCCAAAGTATATACTTTGGATACAATCAGAGCCGTTCGGGTAAAGAGTAGTGTGTAGTATTGTATAAAGTTCCTAATGATATAAACTGACCGCTGAAAAATCTTCTCTGTAATGGAAATTCTTCAAACCGCAGAACTGTTATTTATTCTTCTGGACGATGAAATTCCTATTCCCCTAATGCCGAGATATTTAATCTTAACCTAACTACCTTAGTATTAAACCTTATTTTCTCTTGTTCTCAGTAATCGACTGCGTGGTCTCCGGCTGGGGCCCATGGTCTTCCTGCGATACGAACTGTGGGTCAGGCAGTATGGAGCGTAGTCGACAAGTGGTGCAAGCGCCTGCTCATGGTGGAAGACATTGCCCGTCACTCGTGCAGCGCAGAGCCTGCCAGGAGCATCGAGGTTGCTCTGAAGACAGCGATGTTCCATTAAGAGGTACTTCATAAAAAGTTTTCGTAATTTTTACAGCCCATAAAAAGTTGAAACATGTTTTTTAAAGCATCTTTTTTATAGTATCTATTAAAATTCCCTCAGATACTTCTTGCTGCGGTTGGCGGGGGCGGTTATATTGGATTCGATCCAACTAAAACTGTTCTGTCTTCGGGTGTGGGAACCACGGTGTCCCCATCTTGCCCTTTGAAAGGGGAAGGTGTTCTGTTAGGGTGACAGGCGGCTCCACCTGTCCCCGCTCGCACAGATTTCATTTGAGTGATCTAAATTGGCACACCTACTGGGTGATGAATGAGCCTCTGAAAATGATGCTGTGATACATAATAATGCAGGATAACATGCACGTAAAAATGGCCTCACCCAAATTGGTATACCTACTTACTTTATCCCCTAACAATGGCACAATCTCGAAAACAATAATAATATTGGGACTGTCATGGACGTATGTTGTATTATAAAACTATATCTAAATATTTTATTCACACCGCGGTAGCCTAGTGGTATGGGTAATGGACTGCTGAGACGAGGTCTCGAGTTCGATCCCAGGTTACCATGGCACACATCAATGACTTTTCGATGCTTTTCGAAGTTATGTGTGTATTTATCGCAGGTTTATAAGTGCCTCGGAGAGCACGTTAAGCCGTCGGTCCCGGTTGCCATACAAACATCTATGGCAGTCGTTACGGGTAGTTGGAGCCCTCAAAAGTCCAACCAGCCTAACTTGGAACTTCGATATCGCCATTGGTCATTAGACCATTGGTTGTGGAGGTCATATGGCAGTCGCTTCACGGAAAATATCGAAGTTCAGCCGCATCACAGTTAGACTGGAAAGCCGACCCCAACTGAGTTGGGAAAAAGGTTCAGGGAATGATGATCTAAATATTTTATTCCTACAGATGAAACGGCAATGATTCTGCCTGGTGGGTTATCCGTGAGCCGGCACTCCAATGATACGGTGGATATTCGCAAGAACTTGCGGCTTCGGAACCCGGACGACCCTGAATCCAATTCACATAGAGAGTAAGTTTCTGTTTGTATCATATGTGAGAGTGTATTTTAACGATTTTGATTGTTGTTGATTGTAAAGCATTAACGGACGAGTAGGTGCCTCTTATTATTGGTCACATAGCGCGGCAGATCACCTAAGCGCTGGATTGATTAGGTTAAATCGGCAGTGGTAAGTGGCGTGTCAGACTGCGCTAGACAGAGAGAAAAGGTGGGATATTGTTAGGAAAGCTGTATGCACTAGCTGGGATCACCTTCAACGTGATTACGACTGCTCTGTCAAGAGCGACACGACAAGAAGATCTATCGGTATGGATCTGGAGCTATTTCGCGAGAGAAACGCGCGCGTATTCTTGCCCGCGGACACCTAAACGTGATCAAAAACGTGTACTGAGTGTATAGAACGCATTTTGAGGACATTTTGGGTTCATAATTCGTGCCAATACCTATACATAAGCGTTGGGCTTACGAATAAATATATATTATGTAGGTACAACATAATATAAAATGTCAAATGCATAAAAGGATTCAGTAATGTGCAACTGAAGTTATAAACTGGCTTACAGTTTGGGATGCAGATTATACTCGTAATATTAATTATGAGTAGTTTTAAAATAACGAATATTTTAAAAAACTACGAACTGGAAAGGAACAATGATGTTTTCCTAGTTACAATATTTCTTTAAGCGTGAATTTTTAGTTTCAATAAATATTTGGATATCCGTTATTCACGTCACTCTTACGGCTAAACGAATTTATCTGGAATCTAGTACAGGGATAGATTATTGTGTGGAATTACATACATATAAGCTATTCTTTATCCCAGAAATAGGTTGGATATCGGAAACAGGATCAATATATAGCATACCATAAATAAATAAATGTTCTAGGACAATGTACACGTCACCTAGACTCATGGTAAGCAAAGCTTAACTAGCTTGTATTATGGGTTCTAAAATTCTGATAAAGTAACGTAATTTTTTTTTTGTAAATACATGTAAGTATATTAGACATACAAACACCTACACAATGCAAATATTCACATTCAGGCACACAAATATTTCCACTGAGGGAATCGAACCATTCACTACAGTCACGCCACAGAGGTTGTCAAATTTATAAATTATAATATAATATTTAAATTCACACACATATCCATAACGAAATCGATATTTTTGTTTTGCGAAAACCTAATTTCCTTTACCAAACCATTTGAAATCAAAGCCAATATATCTTTTGTCTAATAAATAATGTCCAAAAGAGGTTTATTTTCTCTATGTCTCATTCCCACATTGTATTGTCCAGGTACTGCGCGCAATTTGAAGTGACCAAAGTATCGAAAGCTTGCCACACGGATTCCGACTATAAGGCACTGAGAGAAGGTATGTATTTGTTTGTACATTTACAGTAAAAGAAAATTGAAACTGGAAAATCAATTTTGTGTTTTGTATAAAAGATGTGGGACTTATTTTTTGTCATTTGAACGTTGTCTAAAGGCAAAGCTGCCAAAAATTACGCCCATTACTTCTTTGTCGAACAATAATGGAATACTCTATCAGTACAGTGGGCGACAAAAGTTCTTGGACACCTTAAGATTTATAACGCTTTGACAGTCTAAGTGTAATTTAACCAAAGTACCTAACATAGATAGCGTTTAATGAAACGAACTATCGATGTCTTCTTTCTTTATAAATAAATTAGTAAACTCATGCAAGTAGTAGCCTAAACTTAATTACATTAATAAGTAGATCAATTATCCAGTAGTTTCTAAGACTAGTAATTGTGTATTACATCACTTCATATCATTCTATTCAACTTGTCCAGAAACTTTTGTAGCCCACTGTATATGGGTTACCTTTTTACAATACCAGGCTTGGAAAAGCATGTGTTGTGGTCGTGACCATCAAGATATGGATGAAAATCAGTCAAAGAGAAGTCAGTTGACGCTTTGAATAGATATAAAAAGATTTAGAAGTGACTGGGACTGACGACTCCTCTTCAAAGATTTGTTAGAACCTTATTTCACCAAGAGATGTTGTAAATTACGGATGACTTTTATTAGCTCCTTACGTTAAACGTCTGGGGCGGAAATCTGAAAGCTTATAACAAAATGCTTTGGTTTTTAATTTTCAAGTCAAACTGTCTGGCTTTTACAAATACAAATTCCAGTTAGACAGCTATTTATATGAACATCTAACGTTTGAAATTGTAAATAAATTCAGAATTCAAGTGAAAGAAACAAACTGAAACCGAATACCGTTGCCTTTAAAAGAATGGTAAGTGTGTAAGTAGACGGCCTTGACAGATACTTTTGTTCTGCTTAAAGGAGTCCAGGTCTCGTTCAGGAAAAATAAAAAAATATGTAGCGATGTAAGCACCAGAATGGAAAAAAAAATTTAATGTTTGAATTTAGAATTCCACATTCAAATTAACCTGCTAGTACCAACCTACTAAATAAAATGTAGATTACCTGATATATGTAAAGTAAGTATAACATAAAAACTGCACCAGTTGTTACTGTAAAACTAGCATAGGTAAAAATAGCAGCTTTTTATTTTATAAAACATTCACGGTATAACATTTCTCCTTTTTCGACTCGTGTTTTTTCTACCATGTACTCATCAATTTCATCCACCAACCGAATCTACACGTTGTTGAGTGTGGCGCTCGCCCTTTGCGTCGGCACTCCATAAGTCTAATTAATTATGTTACTTTTCTGACTCATTATGTGTTTCCATTCTACCAGGTAACACGGTATGCGTTCTCTGCGAGACGGCGGCTCTAAGGCGCGACTTAAAATGGCGTTGCAGTGGCCACGGTGTAGCTGGACACGCAACTCGATTTTACGCTTTAGTTGCTCCACATTGCCATGGAAAATGGGTGAAAGCTTCACAAAACCCGGACAAGAGAAGCAATTGCTGTGCTAATCCTGACTTTATATTTGTTTAAACAACAGTTTGGAGATTTAGAAATGTCTGTGGACTTAGTTCAACATTTAACGATGAGGTTTTGTTAAAATGGAGATAAGTGGCTGTCACTAATCTTGAGTAAAAGTGTCAAGTTATTATATTTTAGGTAAGTTTAATATCTTAGTACAATTCATTATTGTACTGTAACTTATACCTCATAGAAATTCTTTGCTTAATTATATTGACTGAATTTAGTCCAAACGCACATTACTTAACAATAAGTTTGAGCATTTTCCAAAAAATAAAATGACAAATAAGCTTAAGTTTAGTGGCAGCTGCTATTGTAATTATAGTCTTATTGAATTAAGTTTAAAGATCAGAATCAGTTTCAATAGCTCAATGCGACATAATACCTACTTATATGATTATCTATCAAATCCACGAAGATATTGAATTAGATTGACTCGATAATTATTATTTTATAGTAGATCCTTAATTTTGTCTCTATATCACTATTTTTGTAATTAACAATAACTTACTTTAAAAAATTGTCGACGACTTGAATTAGTGATGTAATCAAATGATTTTTAGTAAATAACGTATGACGGAATGCTGTGGAAACCCGACTATATTCGTTGAATTTAAAATAAACTTGTAAATAAATACGTTTAATAAGCAATCTTTGTAAAAGTACAGTTAGTTAAATATTAAGTACCAGTAGGTACGTACTTCTTCTGAAGGTTAGCATTATCACAAACTTTTATTTAACTGGCAATATTTTATTTCATTGGTTTGTTAAAGTTGAATCTTGCATGCTAAATTAGATAGAACTATCTTCCTATTCTACGTTGTTGAATTGAGTTGAACTTTGCTTTGTTGGGTAAATTCGATGACAACACATTCTTGGTGCGCATGACCTGCTATGCAATTCTCTAAGAATACAACGTCAAACACAGCGCTGCTACAGCGTTGATCTTGTCATTGGTCGAACTCTGTGACGTCATTACTGATCTACTAATGATCATCTCAATCGAAGCTTTTGCAGCGCTGTGTTCGACGCTGTTTGTAGGGAATTCCACAGTTTAATCGATACTCAAGACTAGTTTCAGATATTGGAGCTGGATGGAAGAATTTCGCAGATTAATAATTGTTTAAAAATTAATATAAACATACCTAAAGCGCGTTTCACAAATAGCGCGGGTACGGATAGGGCGCGGGTCATTTAGTCATACATTGCCGTTTACAGAATAAAGTAACTATCTAACTAAAAAAACTATATCAAAATGAACTGCCACCGACCCGCACCCGCGCTATGTGTGAATTGCACTTAAAGATATTTTTCATGCTTTTAAAACGAATTTATATTTTATAACTCTAAATTCGCGCGCTTTTGTTTTTTTTTTTATAACGCGGATCTCCGCGTCGTCCTGCAGCCAACACGTACCAGCCAGTAATTAATACAATTTTCATTCAATTTCTATGAATGATACACATTTGTTCCGAATTCAAATTTCTTTTCCGCCCGCTGAACATTTCCTAACGGAAAAGAGCTATTTTGCTCCCACTTATAGTGGAACAAAGCGACACTTTTCGAATAAAAGGGATGAAAATATTTACCCGCCATTTCCACGAAATCATTAATTTACGCCAGTCTGTTGTAGTGTAGTTCTATTTTCTCATTGTTTTCTATTTTCAGAGTTGCCAACCTATTGTTAAAAGAGCACTTATATTAAATCGCAGATACAATAACCAATTTGTAAGAGTACTTTTACTATACTAAGTTTTAGAACTTCCAACATTTTCGTATATAACTTACCTACATTTAAAGTTAGATATTAATTTTGATAATACTTAATTATAGTTAGTACGTGAAGACATATCTTTTACGACATATGTAAATAATAATGTTAAATACAAACTCATTACGAAATTGAAGCTATTTTATTATACCAAATCCCTGTAGACAGCCTCTGAAGCGTGGCGGTCCCGGTTGTTTTTTTACTTTGTTACCCGGTTGTTATTTAAACACAGGTATATGACAGCAGACAGCATCGGATGAAAGCAAGAGAGCAGGCCTTTCCATGAATACGGCTAAGACAAAGATTATGACAAATGCATCAAAGGCATACGATATTAGAGTAGATTTGGAGAACATAGAATACGTGGACGAGTATGTGTACTTGGGACAGCTAGTAGCAGCAAATGATACCATGCCAAAAGAAATTGATCGAAGGATCGCTAATACCTGGAAAAGGTATTGGTCTCTCAGCGATATTATGAAAGACAAAGATATGCCTATCAAAGAAAAGAGAAGAGTCTACAATGCGTGTATTCTGCCATGTCTAACATATGGCTGTCAAACCTGGGCACTAACTGAAAAATTAATGAATAAAATTAATGTCTGCCAAAACGGAATAGAGAGGAGTGTAGTTGGAGTCAAAGTAAAAGATAGAATAAGGCTAAAAGATACAAAAAGCATAACTAAATTTAAAGATGCGAAAAATGTTTGTAATACAATGAAATGGCGATGGGCAGGACACATGCTTAGAGAGAAGAATGAGAAATGGACTCGAATGATAACAGAATGGTATCCAAGGGACGGCCAAAGATACAAAGGGAGACAAAAGAAACGCTGGGAAGATGACATTAAAAGAGTTGCTGGCCCGGAATGGATGAGGATAGCGAAAGAAAGGGATAGATGGAAATCTTTAGAGGAGGCCTTTGTCGAAGGACAAGCTGTTCATTGAACAAAAAAAAAAAAAAAACCGAATCGCCAACTTACTTAGTCACTAAGACAATACATTGTACTATTTAAACAGCAATAAAGGCTTATTTATTTATTTATTATTTATTTTATATGACAGCCATTACGGGTTGTTGGAGCCTTAAAAATTTCTCCAATGGGTCATTTATTGCAGCATTGTGATATAGGATATACCTATAGGTTGTGGAGGCCAGATGGCAGTCACTTCACGGCAAATTTCGATATTTTTGGGTGCATTCGCGACGCAGTTAGACAGGAAAAAACGGAACCCGGACTTCTAGGTGACAGCTTTTGATGCGGCTGGGATTACCGCAAGGATGGTGACGATCTGCATACGTAAGGGTTTTATAGAATTCCACTGTGATTATCATAGTCTAGCCAATCTCAAGTGCAAGCCGGTACATTTATCGAACGAGACCTGTATGCCTCGGGGTTTGGTAGGTCAGTTTCGCAGTCGCTCCTTCAAAGCCGTACTTATAAGTCAAAAGGCAAAGGAGTAATTGGATTCTAAGGTCCGAGAAGAAATCGAGGTATAATTGGTAACAATACTGAGATGATGATGATGGTACAGTAATAGTGAAGGTAGCTTCTTCACAGTTCAAAATACCTAAGTTATTCTGTATAGACTATTAAACGGCGCTTATAAAACACACCGTCGAAGGTCGCCAAGGACCCATAGACAGCGTGCGTTTTAGTCGGTTCGAGTCCGACTTAATCACCTTCACCGATTTTGTCGTGGGGATTTTGCACGCGAAAAAAAGGCTTGTTTTTCATCAAAATAATCTTGGATTTTATTATAGCCGTTTTGGCATAGCTATCTTTTAATTAAATTTTTGAATTTATTTATAGGGATGGCCCTTATAGGAATAAGCGCTTTAGGGAGCTTGTTAAAAGAATTACAAGTTTTATGGGGTCTACTATCATAAAGTACATGATTATTGTTGTGTCTGGTATAAGGTCCCAGATATATGGTGTGTATAAGGTACCAGGTTTGATTCCCGATTCAAATATTTACAAGTATTTTTAGGATACGACCGGTGGACGGCGATAGACTATCGGATACAATAAGCGAAAAACGAAGCGGTATTGGGTATTGACAGTTTCGTGCCTATTCTCACCGATAGTAGGCACTAAAGCCGTGAGGAATAAAAGAATATATCTCTTTTACGGAGAGCTTGCTTTGACATGGGTTCGACACGGACAGGCCTTGCTATCCCAATTGCATCTTAAATTGAATTGGAGACCTCTGAGATCACACTACCACTGCACAATAGTATAGGTATGGTTAGCGTAACCCGGGTCTAAAATGATGAATGTTAAATACTTCTTAATTCTTAATTATCTTAATTCTTTATTGCACACACAAAGTACAGAAATAATACATCATCATCACTACATAGTATAAAATAAAGTCGCGTTCTCTGTCCTTATTTTTCTTGTCCCTTTGTATGCTTAAATCTTCAAAACTATGCAACGGATTTTGATGCGGTTTGTTTTAATAGATAGAATGGTTAAAGAGGAAGGTTTATATGTATATAACATCATGCTACAACAAACAGATGCGGAGCAGGAATGAAAAATGTTGCAAAAACGGGGTGACGCAAACGAAGTTGCGCGGGTCAGCTAGTATAATATAATGCAAGGATCATGTACAAAGGCGAGCTTAACTCACAATGAGTTCTCTGCCAGCAAACCTTTGAGTTTCAGAGGAGTAGGTATTGTAATGAAGGCAGTCTGAAGTGTACATTAACGATTAAAAGATATTATAGATCAGAAAAATATACCTAAACAGGTACATATATAGACATATACATACATACATAGTACCCATACATATAAATATATCTACACACATAGAATAATTTACCTTTTGATTTGCTTGATGTTTTTGCCAGGTTGCAACAGCCGTGGTCACAAGCTGATTGGAAGTATGTGCTGTCACGACCCTGGGGCTGCGGGGAGGGTGAAGTTTCTCCTTCTACCCCCATACTGCATATGTTACTACATACTACACTGACCGCGTCCTGGATTTCCAACACTACTAACTGCAAAACAAAAATGCAATGTTTTTTGAATCACTGGATTCCATGTTGAAGATTCATTTATATTTTTATACCACATAATATGCAGACAAGCAGGTCTACTTGGTGGAAAGTAGTTACCGTCGTCTATGTGTTTGCTACACTAGTGATGTCACATTCGTGCTGTTGACCATACAGAGAAGAGGGAAGAAAGGGAAGAGGGGAAGGGAGAAGGTTAAGAGAGTCGCTGTGCTATCAGTGCAGAAGACCAAAAAGGGTTTCTCGGTCTTCCCCCTGATGACACAAAACCTCTCCAGTGAACCCTACACCGCAAACAACACAAGGGTATTATTAGCCACGGTATTCTGTAGGGCGAAGGTGCTTTCCCAGTCGGATTACTTAATTAGGATGGGAGATAGCGTCATGCCCTACCACGTCAATGTTACTTGCCACTTCATAAATCCACTTTCCATCAGGTGGGCCTCGTGCTTGTCTACCACCTAAGTGCTAAAAACAAAATTGGCTGGGCCCCCATAGATATTGAAACTTATGTGTAACTTGATTAATTTCTTTGCGAATTGAATTATTTGAATCCAAAACACATAAAATACCATCGTATTATTATAATCTTTCTTCGTAATATACAAAAGATCTGAGTACAGCTCGCACGTTAAAATATTCTCTCAATGTTCTCCACCTTACAACCCCTGCCTCGAGTGTTAATTATGTATGTAGGTATGTATAGTCACGTCCTGAAGTCTAACAGCGTGCATTGAACCGCACAAGTGTGTACGTGAAGTAAAATATGATTGTGCCTATCGGACTTCAGAATAAGGCTTATGAATTCAGAATACAGAGTAAGGAAGGGGGAAGAAAAAATAAATAATAATAGGTATTACTTTTTTTGAATTATATCGTCTTAAAATAATCGGGAAAGTTTGAGGAGATGTTGGAATGTTTGTTACTTAATTCCGCTTCAATGACTGGATGGATCTAGTTGGAATTGGGTACAGACAGGGATAGATTAAAGACTGGAATGAATACATTAGCTAATTTGGGGTATCCCCGAAGGGGTAGGCACAGGTGCTAGCACCCACATTTCGCCAGTTTATATTTAGGTCCCAATGTAATAGGTGGCGTGCCTCTTACCATTAACACATATAAATAAAACATTAATAAATACACACATGACTTCGAAAAGCATTGCAGTCATTGATGTGTGCCATGGTAAACCTGGGATCTAACCCGAGACCTCGTCACAGAAGTCCATTACCCATACCACTGGGCTACCGTTAATTTACAGATAATATAATAGTTAGCTTAATTTATCACTAGAAGACCAACAATCGAATTTTGAGATGGTTAGAGCGGTTCGATTCGATATCATCTTTCGATTGAAGCGGATGCCAATAAGGTTACTAAATTTATTATTAAAAGAAATTCTTAGAATGAGTACTGAAATACGACTCAAAATTCAAATGTTATCAAATTTACCCAGCTGAAATATGGAAGCCCTGCCAATATACATGTAAATTTTCCTGAGACAAGAACAATTGTGTTTGGGCGACCAGCAATCGTCAAGAGTACCACGACTTCCAGGGAATGCGACGACAATCGAATTTGGCTGTGAATAAAGCTTGGACAACTTCGTTGTACTACTAGTGGTTTTACTACTGTAGTTAACGTTTCTTTTAATTAAAAAATCTACTATAACAATTAATGAGGGATTAGATAGATAGATGACTCGTTATTGAACGGCAATAAAGAAATTACAGTGTAACATAGTAATAAATACAAGTAAAAAATTGTATGTATAATGGGCCACATTATCTCTGGAAGCGATCTATTTCAGCCTTATAACTAACAGTAACTGAGCAATAGAATTAATGCTTCTTCTATGAATCAGCCGAGGCGTGAAGGATATGCCAGGGGCTACATACCTCACCCTCAGTAACTGATGGCCCGACACGGCCGTGCGGTTTTAGTCGGTTCGAGTTCGACATAACTACCTGCGCTGACTTTGGCGAGGGGTTATCCGTGAGGATGTATGCACGGAAAAAAAGAACTTTTTCTCTGCCAAGTCTTTACCTATTTCAACTCCATAATGCACCGAACTTTATGAAATTTGCATAAGAGTACGTGTGCTTAAAACAGTACAAGCACATTAAAATGGATGTTACGATAACGTCTGATTGTCGGTACGTATTAATGATAATGACATCATGTTGTATAGACTCTATTTGAAACTAGAATAATACAGTCTGTTAGTAATTTCAAACAAAAGCATGCCATACATTATATTTCATTATTGTATAAATGTCATTTATGTACCGCGGTAGCCTAGTGGAACCGCGGTAGCCTAGTCGTATGGGTAATGGACTGCTGAGACGAGGTCACGGGTTCGATCCCAGGTTTTACCATGACACACACCAATGACTTTTCGATGCTATTCGAAGTTACGTGTATTTATCGCAGGTTTATAAGTGTCCGGTTAATTGCAATAGGTCTAGGCTATTACATTGGGACCTAAACATAAACTGGCGAAATGTGGGTGCTAGCACCTCTGCCTCTCTGTGAGTTTATGTTATATATTTGTACAATAAATAATAAATAACAAAAATGTTTACTTTATGACACAGATACATTGTAACTACACTCGTTAGCGAATTATAAACGCCAATAGTAGTACATTTATCTATAGCAAGGTAATATTTGTATCGTAGAATCAAAGACTGGTTTGTTTGCACCTTTGCAAGGAATACTAAGTGCGGCTTTGTTTGCATTTAGAGTGCCCAGAGGCTTGAGGTGTACACCTCAAAGGATTATAGTCGGGAGCACTGCTTCACGAATGTTTCTTACTGTTGTATTCAAATGAACAACCACTAACAAACATACTAACAGACGACCTCCGTGGCGTAGCGGTAGTGAACGCGACTGCTACGCAGGAGGTGCGGGTTCGATTCCCGCTCAGTGCAAATATTTGTGTGCTTGAATATGAATATCTGCATTGGTCTGGGTGTTCCTATGTATAATATGTATGTATTTACAAAAAAAAAAAAAAAAAAAAAAAATGTATCTATGTATGTTTATTCGCATTCTAGAACCCGTAACACAAGCTAGTTAAACTATGCTTACCACGGGTCTAGGTGACGTTGTGTAGATTGTCCTAGAATATTTAGAATATTTATACTAGGTAATAATAAGTGCCTACTGCAGATTTGTTTGTTTTGTAAAATTCCTCTTTGTTGTTCTTGCTATAGATATATAGAATTCTAACTTTTTGGCTTTAGATGTCGTAAAATTCGAAGTGGTTGAAGAGGCTTTTAAAAGTAGAAGAGTTTTTTTATCGTGGAGGTGATTATGTCGGACTCGAACCAACCAAAACGCACGTCGTCCATGGGTTCTTGATTGCCACAGGACAAGACATATCTCTCGCAGACCCGGGGACATCTCTGTTGAGATGACCCTCTACCCCCAATGTGGCGACCATGGTGTCCCCATCTAGCCCCTGGGTATGGGGTGGCACTTTGCGCTATCGCTATGGCCTGCTTCTGCTAGGGAGACCGGCGGCTCCACCCGTCATCCCCAGGCCCGCGCTCATGGCGGACGGAGGTCATTCTGCGACCTCCGACGTCCGAGTCGCCACCAGTGTGAAGTACCCTGTAAGTTAGTGGTTAAGTTAACGCTGTGTGAGGACTACTTTCTTGCTAAAAACAACTGACTGCTGTTTGCCATGTTTAAAAATATATAACATTTCCTACCTATTGCCACATGATTTAGGCGGGAACTTTTAAATGTATACCCAAACTGACCACCCATGTGAACACTAGGTGGTTTGATAGGAATGACATTCCTAACTGACCACCTCGGTGGATGGATTGAGTGGTCCGTTGGGAGCAATCGAATCCTACAGTAGGTATAGTTACGATAACTAGCTGTTATCCGCGGCTCCGCCCGCGTGGATGTCGATTTTCGCGTTGTACGATTCTACTCGATTCTCTTATGGCCTCTCTATATTACTTCTCCAATTCTCTACGTACCATTTTTTCCCTTTCTTTATTTCTCAATCTCCCTACTTTCCAATCTCCCTTATTTGCCCATTTTCAGTACATTTTCCGTCCGTCGGCAAGGTATTTCTCTCAATGGCCCTCAAAGGTCGTCAAACTATAAATACGATTAAGGACTTTGTTAACACCCTAACTGTGATATATGTTAAATCATTATTAATGATACGAGCACATGGCGATGGCGTGCTGACGTATTATTACAAATTGCTTATAATTTAACTGTATTACTAGTAATTTACCATTACAAGCCGCAAACACTTGTGTTGTCATGCTAATGCCAATTGAATTAGGTGCTATTAATATTCCACCATCTTGAATAGTAAAGCTGCTTACTGTATCTATGGACTAATGGAAATACTAAGGGTACTGTGGGAACTTGTAGCGCTCCTACCTAACCTAACACCCCCCCCTCTAATTGCACCACTCCCCCTTTTTTTTTGTTTTTTTATTCTTTATACTTTTACCCTAGAACGATATATAAATTACCTATTCCTATTATAATATAACCTAAATAATATATATACTAATAATATATAATCTAAATAATATAACCCAAATAATATATAATTTAAACAATATATAATCTAAATAATATATAATCTAAATAATATATAATCTAAATAATATATAATCTAAATAATATATAATCTAAATAATATATAACCTAATTAATATATGACCTAATATATATATATAACCCAACATAATCTAGGCTTCTATCCAATTTCATCTACTACTGTACCTACTTGTATCCGAAACACTAAATGATATGAACCTATCTAGAATCTATCTTAGTAGGTACTACACTATCACTATTATAACGTTCTAACTACTAGATTTGGCCAGTGATTTGTCTAGTAGCTTTATTAGGAACCCTTATCATGTTCCATAGTAATCCTAGTTCTATAAGGTGCGGAATGTGAAATCTACTATCAATCTCCTAAGTTTACCCCTGACAAACTGTGATGTATTATAACCTAAAGAACTCAATTGAATAATAATTAAATTAAATTCATTTGTTTACTATTTTGAATATGCGTCATCCTATCTAGTCACACCTGATGGTAAGTAATTATTTTGAGTTATTAAATTAAGTTGGACCTACTTAAATGACTGAACTATGAAAGGAACCTTACTTTTTTATTCCTAAGAATAATAATATCACACAAACGAATTCCACCTGATGGCAAGCGATTACCCTAAGGTGTAAAGCCAAGTTGTATTTATTCAATAATTAAATTGTGAAACCTAGTTGTACCTAAATATGTATTATACGTAATATTCTAACAATGCCCACCTGATGGTAAGTGATTATTTTTATATTATGAAATTAATTATTCCTATTCAATAATCAGATAGTGATACCTAGTTGTACCTAAATATGTATTATAAGTAATATTCTAACAATGGCCACCTGATGGTAAGTGATTATTTTTATATTATGAAATTAATTATTCCTATTCAATAATCAGATTGTGAAACCTAGTTGTACCTAAATATGTATTATACGTAATATTCTAACAATGCCCACCTGATGGCAAGTGATTATTTTTATATTATGAAATTAATTATTCCTATTCAATAATTAGATTGTGAAACCTAGTTATACCTAAATATGTATTATACGTAATATTCTAACAATGCCCACCACTCTAACAATGATGGTAAATGGTTATTTTTATATTATTGAGTTAAGTTATCCCTATTCAAAGATTAAGTTGTGGAAGGTTATATGTTCCTAAGTATGAATTGTACCTAATATCCTAACAGTGCCTACCTGATTGTAAGGTTATTTTTAACCCCCCCCCTTGGTTTTGATGAAAGGCCCCTCTCTCGCCTGTCATAGTGAAACCCAGCCTGTATACTGGTTCCTCCTGTGTCTTTATATAGGTATTGAAAGACCGTACAGGTTCTTCCGCCTATACCGAAGACACCTCGGTATCTAATCTTTGCCCCAAATCCTTATTAGGATAAACTATTAGAATCGTATATTTACTCCTAACAGTGCTATAAGTATTTTACTTTGAATGATATTTGTCTCTTATGGACTCATTCAATAGGTACTTATGTGCCAGATTTATATAATCTAATAAATGGTAATAATACTTTTATCAAGTCAGTTATAGGTTGTCTCGTAAGGACTTTATAATAATGCTATGCATCTATGATATTTGTCTCTTATGGACTCAATCAATAGGTACTCATGTGCCAGATTTATATAATCTAATAAATGGTAATAATACTTTTATTAAGTCAGTTATAGGTTGTCTCGTAAGGACTTTATAATAATGTTATGCATCTATAATACAAGTGCATGTACATAGTATTAACGCCTACATTTCATTTATGAAACAGCGTGTTAAGTTATACAAAGTTCAAATATTAATTCACTTTATACTTTGCGAAGTCTAATGTGCTACCAACCAGCTCACTCTAAAATATTCCATATAAGTATTAGGTTCTCGTCATGTAGAGGACATTCTCTCTGTTCACATTGTTACGAACCACTGCACTCATCCCATATCCAGGGACCTGGCAAAAGAGATAGTTCTCTCGGCTAAACAATTTTCGAGCAGTTCCATAGTTGGAAGGGTCTCATCTACCGTGAGGGCTCAAGCACTTAGCCTGGTTAGTTATGATCACAGACAGTAATGTTCCTACGTTCAATGTGTGCTAAGCTTGATTCTAATTGAGTGGATCATAGCAAATTAAACAAACATCAAACTCAAGAATGCATCTAAAAGCACTCACAGGTAATTCTATTGTTATATTAAATTTTACTTAACTTTGTACACAATAACACTTATCTCACAAATAATCACTGATTTTATTCACTTGCTTTATTAGTTAACACTGTTTCACTGCGTTATTACTGAATTTCGTCTGAACAACACGGTGATAATATCACATTAGTTCCTTCAAGATGGTACCTACTTACTTACTTCTTATAACGCTATACCTATTATGTGTAGTTCACAACATAGAAATTATTATTAGGAATTTACAACACCCTACACACATTAAATGCTTCGTCGCAAAGAACTCCTGACAGTAACACTATACCTACTTTGTTTCCCTACAACGCTGAACTAATAAATTAATCATCTACAATTCCCTACACATCCTAATGAATACCTGCCTAACCTAGCTATAGACAATTTCCCTGTATGAACAACCCATCCCCGATATTCTAATCGTGTGGTGTGTAATGTACCCTAATTCTAGCTGCGAGGGAGCGCGAGGTCGTTAAGCTCGACTCTGTGCTACCTAGAACGGGTGTGCGGACCAATTCTCAAACGACTGACGTCAAGGGATCTTGAGAATTGACCCTAGCGAGAGGAATAAATTTGTGTTTATATACATAAATACATAAGACGAGGCTGTCAAAGACACCCCGGGAGCTGATTCGGTCCCACTTGCATAGGGTAAAACCAAATTGCCGTCCGCTCCAGATACCGGCTGCCTAGCTCTTAGAGGATACGGACTTAGTTAACACCGCCAGGTTTCCATCCGTAACTAGCACATCGCTAGATTTTGCTACCTATACGGGACTCCTAGCTATCAACCTATGGCCACAGCCTTCCTAGCCCTACGTCTAACTACTTCCCAACTAACGACACCCTAACAATCGATAAATTACGTTAATCCCTTCAACAATCCACAAAATAAATTTAATAATTAATATTTTACGTATTAAAACTCTATTTCCCAATAAATATGTAAAATTTACGTTCATCCCTTCAACAACCCACAAAATAAATTTAATCATTAATATTTTACGTATTAAAACTCTATTTTCCAATAAATATGTAAAATTACCCCAAAGTATTTCAACAAACCGCGTAGAATTCTCAAAATGGCGTCCCGGCTTTATAAAATTAATAGATTGAATGCAAATTATAAAGCCCATAATTAATAACACTTAAAACAGAAGAAACAAAACAATTTACAAGAAATTCCCATTACTATTACTAGAATTAAACCCCAATAAAGATCTTATTTCACCATGTAATAAATAGCGTCTCACCAGTCTAAAGTCTTTCTATGATGTCTCTATGTCTAGTTCCCCAGCGCTCCAGAAGTCAAGTGAAGATCCCAAGCGACGCTTCCTTCTTCCCAATTCTTTGTTGACGACAACTTCACCCCTTTCAAATCCGGATGTTAATTACCCTATTACTTACATTATATTAGTTATTAAAAGTTTCAACGTAATATTATACCAATTGACTTATTTTAATGTTTTTCAAACAAATGTTAATGCTTTTCTAAATAAATACTAATATTAATATCTCACAGCGAACTGTTCTTAGATAATTAATACTTTTAAACTCTCAAATCCTTATGTGTACAACTTCACTCCATTGAATCTCGAATGTTGATTATTCATTACTTATATTATGACAATTATCAAATTTCAACGTCATATCGTACCAATCGACTTATTTAAATGTTTTCAAACAAATATCAATATTCTCTAATCAAATATTAATATTAATATCCCACAATGAACCATCCTCAGATAATTAATATAATAAATCCTTGCATAATCCTTGACTAGCTTCCGGCCACGCCCACAAGTTGCCAGGACAATTTCAATATTATTATTTTATTTTATTTTTTTATCCTTCGCTCAATTGAAGCAATATTTTGAACGATCTATTTATCCAGATTGTTACTAATTCCCCTCATATATTTGTTTTTCTTAATGTAATTTCAATTCAAAACTATAGAATATTTGGTCATTTCAAATTAATCAAACAAAACGCATCTATATCACGAAATGATAAATTATTGTCAATTCCCGAACGTGATTTTTTCCACGCGGCTACATCGTCTATGTTTTGATGTACCCAGTATTCATATAACAACTTTTATTAATTTAATTATCAAACAAATAGTCTCGATCACTACTGGAATAATGAATAATCTAATCTAAATTGTAAAACACATTTCCAATCAAAATCACATCTATATGACAATTCTCCAACCATTGTGCCCCCGACACTTCTACCAATCAAGCCATTGTTTACGTTTGATCAATCGTTGAAACTTATCAAACCTCCTGGTCTTGTGTATTTTATTACAGCGTACAGTATACACACAGATAATACACACAATAAAGAAATAACGAATAATCCGTAATAATCCGAACATAAGGAATACAACTGTATGACTTTCAAACTTTCAACTCAACTTAAACTCAAATCCCATCTGGTAAGTTAATATAATTAAGTACATAAGTATTTATTTATTGTTATGTTTCTTTATTATTGTATTTTATTTGCTTTCAGGATGGACAAGACGATAACGTATAACGTATATCGCACATTCACACCTTATTCAACCGGTAAACATAACCTATGAATCAGTGAAATAACAATTTTGGAATATATTGAACATATTACATGGGACAAATGAATATATATATACATATACATGTCCAATGCAGACTCAGAAACCAGTACAATTCCAATATAAGTTTACACCCATCATTAATTCGTTATAAGGTACAATTTTATCAATATCTAATTCTAGATCATTGTTTATTGTCATATAGTTTGTTTTAATATAATAATGTGTGATCAAAATAAGTTATTATACTCAAATTATCAGTAAAGATATAATTTTATATCCATATTTAATCATTGTAAGTATTTCAATAATTTAATAAACATTTTGAATTTTAATTTCTCCTATTTATTTCAACGCCATCTAACGGATTTTGATATACACTACTTGCTACTTTATTTCACCACCTTGAAATTCAATACAGGACTATTGACCTAATTAGATACTTCCCCTACTCACATACTAGGTGGCGCTCTATTAAAGAATTTAATTGGTTTATTAAATGTAATGGAATTTGTTCCGTTACATCCCGACCCCCTGAATCTTCACGCAGAGTATAATGCTAAGCTATAGACCGTAGTGAAGATTCACACTAACTTAAGATTATAACTAGCCTCCCTCTTCCCATATACGAAACAAAACTTAGCCAGTTCCAGTTATGATTCATCTTCTGCACATTATATGTGGTGTGTAATTTTCAACCAACGTCCAAATTAAATCCCTAATCAACATCGAAATCAAGCTTGATGGTTGCATCTCTGTACAACATTATCCCTGCGTCGGATTATGACAAGTTTCAGTGGGAGAAGTCTGGTTGTGAGTCAAACTCCAATGCTGTCATTTGAAAGTAATGTCCTGAGATGGAACCAACCTTACGTTCTTACTACAGTTCATCACAATCTTCCCCCAAAACGAGTCATTCCAATGACTGACAAACATAATGAGTACATACGACTTCACCCCACCTGATTCAATTCGACCAGCCATTCAAATTGAAGTTGGTGTATGTAAAGTGTGCTTAGTTATAGCCTAATCTGTTTAGTTGCGAATTCATGAAGGCCCTTTCAATGGTACGCTTGTTTTCTAACCTAACTTCTAAGCTTTACCTTCATGAACCCGATTTGTGATGCGTGCACATAAGTGAAGCATAACCTGCCCTCTCAATAATACATCTGATCAATTGTATTATAGATAAATAATGCTAATTGGGATGGTCCACCATACTGATTTTAGCTTCATTCATCTCATCATTCTTCACCGAACCTTCATACATCCCTTATCGTACTATTCCAAAGTTTTTTCCCAGATATTCTACCAGAACCTTCCTAGCATGGTCATTCAATACCAACCAATCAGCATTATAAAATTGTTGGGGTGACTAAATCCTTTAATTAGAATAAAATTTCATTCCCTACTCTATTTCCCTCAGACTAACCCCCCTTGACATCTATGGAAAGTAAATAAATAATTTAACTTTACAATCTTTTTTTTTGGTAAAGCCTCCCTGCTCCCCTCCATCTGACAGAAAAGGTCGTTACAATCTTTTTTCAAGTGTGAGATTATTAACTTAACTTTATCTTTATTTTGAATAATGAAAATAAATGAATGCAATTCCTTTCTTTATTTGGCACCCACCCAATCT
Source organism: Pelosia muscerda (assembly GCA_963691645.1). Classification (NCBI taxonomy): domain Eukaryota; kingdom Metazoa; phylum Arthropoda; class Insecta; order Lepidoptera; family Erebidae; genus Pelosia; species Pelosia muscerda. The sequence goes on from OY829118.1 coordinate 6,226,676, forward strand.
ATCAGATGGGTTTCACCCCTTTTCCACTAAATAAAATATTTATCTTCCATAAAAGTCCAATTCCAAACAAAATTTCTTACAATGCCAAAATCAATTTAAACATTTCTCCTCACTGAATAAAAATTTAAAAAATTCTTACAGTAACAAAATCAATTTAACCATTTCTACTCCACTAAACAAAAATTTATGTCCTCACTGAATAAAAATTAAGAAATTTCTAACAGTAACAAAATCAATTTAACCATTCCTACTCAATTAAACAAAATTATGAAAAATTCTATCTATGTATGTAATACAACTCCCACGTAATATATATGTACTTGTTTTAATTAAACAATATTTCCATCTGACAATTCCTCATGTCAACAATTAAATTTTGCTAAAAACACTTCCTTTATAGTTTTCTTGTTTTTTTTTTTTTCAAAACAACAAGCTTTTACTAAAAATCTTATTAATTTTAATGAATATAATGTCATACTCAACAACGTTTTATTTGTCATATAAAATAGCTGAATATTTGTTTTTTTTTTTCTCGAATAAAATTCAAAATCGTGCCCTAGTATTTCTCTCACTTTCATTCATTATATTTATTTTTATACCTAAGACATTTACTTTTACATTTAACAATGACTATATTTATCTATTCTATAACTTTATTGATTTCACAATAGTATTAATAAAACCTTTTCGAAAGGAACTGAATTAACATTTCTACCATGACTAATCACTAGTTCCCCGATCCAGCCTCCTCCACTAGGATTATACATAATACTTAGATAAATGTATAGCATTATATTTTCCCCGTATTTTATTAGTATGTGGATCCATTAAAATGTATACATTACGAAATGGACTCTCTGCTACAACATAAGGCCCTTCATACATTGGTTCAAATTTCTTTGTTAATTTTAGCGCAGTTAATTGTAAATTTCTTTGTTAATTTTTTTTTATTTAGTCTCCTAATCTTTACTAAATCACCTATCTGGTATTCTATTATTCTTTTACTACTATTAAATTTTCCCTCCAGTTGGTTAACTGCAATTTTTAAATTCTCCCTAGCCTGCTCTCTTAAACAAATCTATTATCTGCCTATCAATAAATAATTCTTTCGGTTTTAAATCTCTATAGCTTAATCCCTCTGTAATTCTACGTGCCATTTTTAAATATTTTCTAAAATCCTGAAGTAATAATATTCATTTTAATTTTAATTATCTAATCACATTCTCATCAAATATTAATATTAATAATAAATGGCAAGTTTAATGAATTATTTTAAGGATAGAATTAATCTTAAGGATAGTAAAATGCTATTTCTCATTCTCTTTCCCCCCCCCATAACTATTATACTTAAATAAATTATTGTACTTAATAATTACTTTACGACCCCCCTTCCTTTATAATATAATAGGTATATGTATTTGTAACTAAATTCGTATTCGAGCTTATTTTTTTATTATTATTATTATTTTTATTATTATTCTAGTCTAACGACCCCCACTCCATTATAATATAGTAGATATTATGTATTTGTGACTAAATTCGTACTCAAGTATATATTTTTTTTATTATTATTCTTTTTATTATTATTATTCTAATCTAACGACCCCCATTCCATTATAATTCTGAGTACTCAAATAACTAAGTTAAATTTAAAGATTCCTAACCAAAATCACATTCCCACCTTTTACCTATTTATTATACGGCAACAAATTGTACGGTATATATGTAAATATATACCGTCTATCAAATTATTATTACTAATATAATACCCTTATATATTATATTATTTCTAAATAAATAATATTTTTTATTATCTACCTAATAATATCTAATCTTAGTTCTTTTATGTATATAATTTACACTAACCAATTTATGAATTAATTACTTTATATTCATAATTTATTTATATTGATTTTATTTTTATTTACTAAATATAACTTGAAATTATTATTACTATACTATATAATTCATTATAGCTAAATTATTATAACAACGCATAACATCCTATACCTAATCATTAAAAGAGATACGGCATCTCATTTACTCTGTCGACTGTACCTATTACATGATTTTACCTTCCTAACTCAACATGAATAAAATAATTTAAACCTAAGGTTAGTTCGAATCCTGGTCACGGCAAACCATATTGTAGCGCTCCTACCTAACCTAACACCCCCCCCTCTAATTGCACCACTCCCCCTTTTTTTTTGTTTTTTTATTCTTTATACTTTTACCCTAGAACGATATATAAATTACCTATTCCTATTATAATATAACCTAAATAATATATATACTAATAATATATAATCTAAATAATATAACCCAAATAATATATAATTTAAACAATATATAATCTAAATAATATATAATCTAAATAATATATAATCTAAATAATATATAATCTAAATAATATATAACCTAATTAATATATGACCTAATATATATATATAACCCAACATAATCTAGGCTTCTATCCAATTTCATCTACTACTGTACCTACTTGTATCCGAAACACTAAATGATATGAACCTATCTAGAATCTATCTTAGTAGGTACTACACTATCACTATTATAACGTTCTAACTACTAGATTTGGCCAGTGATTTGTCTAGTAGCTTTATTAGGAACCCTTATCATGTTCCATAGTAATCCTAGTTCTATAAGGTGCGGAATGTGAAATCTACTATCAATCTCCTAAGTTTACCCCTGACAAACTGTGATGTATTATAACCTAAAGAACTCAATTGAATAATAATTAAATTAAATTCATTTGTTTACTATTTTGAATATGCGTCATCCTATCTAGTCACACCTGATGGTAAGTAATTATTTTGAGTTATTAAATTAAGTTGGACCTACTTAAATGACTGAACTATGAAAGGAACCTTACTTTTTTATTCCTAAGAATAATAATATCACACAAACGAATTCCACCTGATGGCAAGCGATTACCCTAAGGTGTAAAGCCAAGTTGTATTTATTCAATAATTAAATTGTGAAACCTAGTTGTACCTAAATATGTATTATACGTAATATTCTAACAATGCCCACCTGATGGTAAGTGATTATTTTTATATTATGAAATTAATTATTCCTATTCAATAATCAGATAGTGATACCTAGTTGTACCTAAATATGTATTATAAGTAATATTCTAACAATGGCCACCTGATGGTAAGTGATTATTTTTATATTATGAAATTAATTATTCCTATTCAATAATCAGATTGTGAAACCTAGTTGTACCTAAATATGTATTATACGTAATATTCTAACAATGCCCACCTGATGGCAAGTGATTATTTTTATATTATGAAATTAATTATTCCTATTCAATAATTAGATTGTGAAACCTAGTTATACCTAAATATGTATTATACGTAATATTCTAACAATGCCCACCACTCTAACAATGATGGTAAATGGTTATTTTTATATTATTGAGTTAAGTTATCCCTATTCAAAGATTAAGTTGTGGAAGGTTATATGTTCCTAAGTATGAATTGTACCTAATATCCTAACAGTGCCTACCTGATTGTAAGGTTATTTTTAACCCCCCCCCTTGGTTTTGATGAAAGGCCCCTCTCTCGCCTGTCATAGTGAAACCCAGCCTGTATACTGGTTCCTCCTGTGTCTTTATATAGGTATTGAAAGACCGTACAGGTTCTTCCGCCTATACCGAAGACACCTCGGTATCTAATCTTTGCCCCAAATCCTTATTAGGATAAACTATTAGAATCGTATATTTACTCCTAACAGTGCTATAAGTATTTTACTTTGAATGATATTTGTCTCTTATGGACTCATTCAATAGGTACTTATGTGCCAGATTTATATAATCTAATAAATGGTAATAATACTTTTATCAAGTCAGTTATAGGTTGTCTCGTAAGGACTTTATAATAATGCTATGCATCTATGATATTTGTCTCTTATGGACTCAATCAATAGGTACTCATGTGCCAGATTTATATAATCTAATAAATGGTAATAATACTTTTATTAAGTCAGTTATAGGTTGTCTCGTAAGGACTTTATAATAATGTTATGCATCTATAATACAAGTGCATGTACATAGTATTAACGCCTACATTTCATTTATGAAACAGCGTGTTAAGTTATACAAAGTTCAAATATTAATTCACTTTATACTTTGCGAAGTCTAATGTGCTACCAACCAGCTCACTCTAAAATATTCCATATAAGTATTAGGTTCTCGTCATGTAGAGGACATTCTCTCTGTTCACATTGTTACGAACCACTGCACTCATCCCATATCCAGGGACCTGGCAAAAGAGATAGTTCTCTCGGCTAAACAATTTTCGAGCAGTTCCATAGTTGGAAGGGTCTCATCTACCGTGAGGGCTCAAGCACTTAGCCTGGTTAGTTATGATCACAGACAGTAATGTTCCTACGTTCAATGTGTGCTAAGCTTGATTCTAATTGAGTGGATCATAGCAAATTAAACAAACATCAAACTCAAGAATGCATCTAAAAGCACTCACAGGTAATTCTATTGTTATATTAAATTTTACTTAACTTTGTACACAATAACACTTATCTCACAAATAATCACTGATTTTATTCACTTGCTTTATTAGTTAACACTGTTTCACTGCGTTATTACTGAATTTCGTCTGAACAACACGGTGATAATATCACATTAGTTCCTTCAAGATGGTACCTACTTACTTACTTCTTATAACGCTATACCTATTATGTGTAGTTCACAACATAGAAATTATTATTAGGAATTTACAACACCCTACACACATTAAATGCTTCGTCGCAAAGAACTCCTGACAGTAACACTATACCTACTTTGTTTCCCTACAACGCTGAACTAATAAATTAATCATCTACAATTCCCTACACATCCTAATGAATACCTGCCTAACCTAGCTATAGACAATTTCCCTGTATGAACAACCCATCCCCGATATTCTAATCGTGTGGTGTGTAATGTACCCTAATTCTAGCTGCGAGGGAGCGCGAGGTCGTTAAGCTCGACTCTGTGCTACCTAGAACGGGTGTGCGGACCAATTCTCAAACGACTGACGTCAAGGGATCTTGAGAATTGACCCTAGCGAGAGGAATAAATTTGTGTTTATATACATAAATACATAAGACGAGGCTGTCAAAGACACCCCGGGAGCTGATTCGGTCCCACTTGCATAGGGTAAAACCAAATTGCCGTCCGCTCCAGATACCGGCTGCCTAGCTCTTAGAGGATACGGACTTAGTTAACACCGCCAGGTTTCCATCCGTAACTAGCACATCGCTAGATTTTGCTACCTATACGGGACTCCTAGCTATCAACCTATGGCCACAGCCTTCCTAGCCCTACGTCTAACTACTTCCCAACTAACGACACCCTAACAATCGATAAATTACGTTAATCCCTTCAACAATCCACAAAATAAATTTAATAATTAATATTTTACGTATTAAAACTCTATTTCCCAATAAATATGTAAAATTTACGTTCATCCCTTCAACAACCCACAAAATAAATTTAATCATTAATATTTTACGTATTAAAACTCTATTTTCCAATAAATATGTAAAATTACCCCAAAGTATTTCAACAAACCGCGTAGAATTCTCAAAATGGCGTCCCGGCTTTATAAAATTAATAGATTGAATGCAAATTATAAAGCCCATAATTAATAACACTTAAAACAGAAGAAACAAAACAATTTACAAGAAATTCCCATTACTATTACTAGAATTAAACCCCAATAAAGATCTTATTTCACCATGTAATAAATAGCGTCTCACCAGTCTAAAGTCTTTCTATGATGTCTCTATGTCTAGTTCCCCAGCGCTCCAGAAGTCAAGTGAAGATCCCAAGCGACGCTTCCTTCTTCCCAATTCTTTGTTGACGACAACTTCACCCCTTTCAAATCCGGATGTTAATTACCCTATTACTTACATTATATTAGTTATTAAAAGTTTCAACGTAATATTATACCAATTGACTTATTTTAATGTTTTTCAAACAAATGTTAATGCTTTTCTAAATAAATACTAATATTAATATCTCACAGCGAACTGTTCTTAGATAATTAATACTTTTAAACTCTCAAATCCTTATGTGTACAACTTCACTCCATTGAATCTCGAATGTTGATTATTCATTACTTATATTATGACAATTATCAAATTTCAACGTCATATCGTACCAATCGACTTATTTAAATGTTTTCAAACAAATATCAATATTCTCTAATCAAATATTAATATTAATATCCCACAATGAACCATCCTCAGATAATTAATATAATAAATCCTTGCATAATCCTTGACTAGCTTCCGGCCACGCCCACAAGTTGCCAGGACAATTTCAATATTATTATTTTATTTTATTTTTTTATCCTTCGCTCAATTGAAGCAATATTTTGAACGATCTATTTATCCAGATTGTTACTAATTCCCCTCATATATTTGTTTTTCTTAATGTAATTTCAATTCAAAACTATAGAATATTTGGTCATTTCAAATTAATCAAACAAAACGCATCTATATCACGAAATGATAAATTATTGTCAATTCCCGAACGTGATTTTTTCCACGCGGCTACATCGTCTATGTTTTGATGTACCCAGTATTCATATAACAACTTTTATTAATTTAATTATCAAACAAATAGTCTCGATCACTACTGGAATAATGAATAATCTAATCTAAATTGTAAAACACATTTCCAATCAAAATCACATCTATATGACAATTCTCCAACCATTGTGCCCCCGACACTTCTACCAATCAAGCCATTGTTTACGTTTGATCAATCGTTGAAACTTATCAAACCTCCTGGTCTTGTGTATTTTATTACAGCGTACAGTATACACACAGATAATACACACAATAAAGAAATAACGAATAATCCGTAATAATCCGAACATAAGGAATACAACTGTATGACTTTCAAACTTTCAACTCAACTTAAACTCAAATCCCATCTGGTAAGTTAATATAATTAAGTACATAAGTATTTATTTATTGTTATGTTTCTTTATTATTGTATTTTATTTGCTTTCAGGATGGACAAGACGATAACGTATAACGTATATCGCACATTCACACCTTATTCAACCGGTAAACATAACCTATGAATCAGTGAAATAACAATTTTGGAATATATTGAACATATTACATGGGACAAATGAATATATATATACATATACATGTCCAATGCAGACTCAGAAACCAGTACAATTCCAATATAAGTTTACACCCATCATTAATTCGTTATAAGGTACAATTTTATCAATATCTAATTCTAGATCATTGTTTATTGTCATATAGTTTGTTTTAATATAATAATGTGTGATCAAAATAAGTTATTATACTCAAATTATCAGTAAAGATATAATTTTATATCCATATTTAATCATTGTAAGTATTTCAATAATTTAATAAACATTTTGAATTTTAATTTCTCCTATTTATTTCAACGCCATCTAACGGATTTTGATATACACTACTTGCTACTTTATTTCACCACCTTGAAATTCAATACAGGACTATTGACCTAATTAGATACTTCCCCTACTCACATACTAGGTGGCGCTCTATTAAAGAATTTAATTGGTTTATTAAATGTAATGGAATTTGTTCCGTTACAAACTATTGTTAGAAGCACTCCAAACTAGCGGGCTTGCACGAGAGGTTAAATTACAGTACGGGATGATGAGAAGCAGATGGAGGTCTTTGCTTACCTCTGAGGAAACTAGGCGTGAGCGTGGATGGGCGGCAGGTAAAAGTCTATAAAGACCTGTTTCTATGACGAAAAACTGTCAAACTCATAATGTGAAGGTATCGATCGCGATAGCGGAACTTCGCAGACACACACCCACGTTCACAGTAGGAAGGTTCCCTATCGTAACGCTCCGCTCTCTCGATACCTATACGTTACGAATTTGATATGCTTTCGTGCTAAAGGCACTGATTGTAGCCTGTGGCTCAGCCCGCGTGTATTTCTGATTCCATACCCATGGTCCTTTATATAAAATATAGCCTGTCTCTTATACCAGATTATAATTTATTTCTGTAGCCAATTTTCAGATTATTTTTAGTCAACTTCATGTATAATAGCTAATTACTTCAATTTCCGGCTACTAGATCATAAATTAGCTTTGTTTAATCTCCGGGCAAGCAATCTACATATACATAATAATATAGGTACCGGCACGAAATTGGCCAAAGTCAATTTCCCGCCTGTCCGGCAACAACAGCTTGTGTCCAAAAAGCTACGCAGTCTAATAATGTTTGCGATATTATCTATTGTATTACCGGAAATATGGATGTTTCGGTCAAATATGGACACAATATAGGTATAGGCTCGTGTTGTGGATCCAAAATATGCTCAAAATGCGCTCTACGTACAGTGATCTACAAAAGATCCTGGATAATATAAAGCTAAAATTCTACTCGTATGAAGTGCTGCCACTACACAACTACTAGTCTTAGAAGCTACTAGATTATAGATCTACTTATTAATGTAATTATGATTAGGCTACTACTTACATGAGTTTATTTATTTACTTACGAAGATTCAAGACATCGATCCATACTCCATTTGGTCAGGTAGGTATTTAAAAAAAGTAAACAATGTTGTGGCAACTTTTTATAAAAACACATGTTAAACAAATAAACTAAGCTAACTAACTGAATAACTGGTGGTTCGATACCGATATTTAGTCTTTATAACACGTTCCTAAGCAGAAAAATATTTTTATACTGAGTTTTTGAACAAAACTTATTTAAAAGACATACCAAGATTGTTTACGTTTCTTTACGTACCTAAACAAATGGATTTATAGTTTATTTTATGATCGCTATCTGTGTTACTTTTGATTAAATTAGAATTAGGCGGTCAAAGGACCATAGGTCTTAAGGTGTCCAGGAACTTTTGGTGCCTACTGTACATATAGTGCATTTTATATAAGTACATTAACATGTTTTCACAGTACATATCTTAGGCTGTCTTTTGAGACAAGTACGGGGTGCTATTCATAAATTATATTAATAATATCCGCGCATAGAGCCTCGCTTCTTTTGCGCCTTAAGTCCACTATCCGTGCCGATAGGTATACCTACTTGTATTGCTCGTTCAAATTGTAAGTTACGACAAGCGGTCGTTTATTGAAGAAATTATACTATTTACCTGATATTTTACTATTATTTTACCAGATGATTTTAAGTAACATAATATAACAATTATTTTTTAAATTATAGGGACTGAATGAGTAATGAATGAATATTCATTCATTCGTCGAGACAGATAGAAGGTAATCAACAAAGTAGTGCAATAATTATACATGGAACCAATCTTCAGTATTTAGTATTTGCGGTGCAGTTGCAGGGAAATAAAGTACAAACTACCCGTACAATGTAGCTTGTAATTAACCGAGAGGCAATACACTAGAGCTGGTATGTGTTCAGGTTTTACCTATTTTATTCATGTTAATATGGGAATAAAGGTATGAATGTGTAGTCGACTACATACGGCAACTGCAGACGCATGCATCAGATACAGCGTACGGTGATATAGGCTTGAATATTATTTATATTATTGTTTATTGTTTTAATTCCTTATGATTTCTAAATTAAGCCGTTTTCCACATCGTGGTTTAGCCAGTAATTTATGAGAAAAACTAAAAATGTGTAGATATATATCAATAAGCGCATTGTGCGACTGGCATTCTTTTATTTCTACGCGCAAAATATTTATTTATTGATTTATGTATTATTTTGCTATGTCTTGCCATATCAGGTGTTATATGCGTGTATGCTATGCGTGCACAAATTAAAGATAGCCTGGTTAGTTTTGTGTTTAAATAAAATGGTTAGTATAATGTACGGTCAGATGATGTGTCGAGCATTACTTGTTGAACTTTTCGATACGGATAATGGTACCGCCATTGAGAAGGCACCAATGAAAACACTAAACAATATGGCCGCGGTCTGCGGTCGTCTACGGAATCATAACTTTACTTTGAAATTGTTTTTAACCCCTGACTAAAAAGGAGAATAACACTCCTAAATTTACTTGTGTATATATAAATGTAATGTTATAAAATGAGAGTCCTGAATGCAACCGGGACTCAACTCAGCCTCAATAATGATGATGAGAACTATCATACTAAAAACGCTAAACTATCTAATGGGAAGGAGAAGTAGGAGAGATGATCCCATGGTTGGAAGTTTAAAGTTATAATCTGGAAGAGGTTTTTAACACTGAAATTATATCAACTGTCCTACCTATATGAATATTAAAACTCCATAAAGGAAGTTTATTAAATTGCACAAGTAAATAGTGCAGGTAAACGAGTATAACTCTCAATTACATTAATTATTTTTGTGTATCGTGCCAGGTATAAGCCGACAATATACAGAGACAATATTGCGGTTAAATTCTCTGGGAGTTAATGAATGCTTACGGGAGTTTTTATTAACTGCAGTATGGTACTATGTTTGCATTTTTAAAAATTAAATATAACCTCAATCGGCGAAATACTGTAACAGGTATTTTAGGGTTAATAAGTTGGGCACGTGGGGCAAGAACCCGCTTTTAAAAATTTAAAAAAAAACAACTATTCATTGACTCGGATCACCAATTCGACTTTTAAATAAATGTCAAAATTTGCAAAACGTCAAAATTAAAAATATATTGAGGTTAGATTAGCAAATAGTCCATCAGTTCGAAACACTAAAGGCTCCGGCAAGAAACTCAGAGGGCTTTTCTTATTTTTGATTTATTTATAAACATTCACTTGGCCTAGATACTTACAATAATGTATTACTATAGCAAATTTGTTTATGATTTAAACAATCTTGGATTTTAATAGCACTTTTATTGATTCACTTTTGCCCAACCTTGAGGGAAATTTATGTATTTTCGGATTTAATCAACCTTAGGTGACTTTCCATTCATCATTTTCATTATTTCGTGATGAGCATAGGTCTGTATGTTTAATATGAACTACCTTAATTTATACTTTTTAAATGAGGCGTTAAATGATTATTCAAAGAAGTTTGTTTTTAATCAATTTTATCATCATTATTACACGGCAATTTACAAAACAAAATAATCGCATCACAATTTTACAGTGAATTCAGTGAATTTAGTGAATGAAAAATAATGAGGTAATCACCGTGTTTACGAGCAGGGAAGGAACAAAACGTTCTGCTCGGACAAAGCTATTTGTTTTAACCACCAACCAACAACAAACCGGCTCTAATAAAAGCCACTGATTGCTCCAATATTTCTCATCTGATGCGCCTTCATCCGCAGGTTAGGGTTAAGCTTATTATTTTTTTAAATTTTGACAGCGAACGCGTCCGGGGCGCGGGTCAGTTTTCTTCGGATCTATTTGCATTAGGCATTATTATGGAATTGGTCTGCTCGTGTCTTCGAGCACGTTAAGTTTTCATACGATCTATGGCAGTCGTCACGGGTAGTTGAAGTCCTAAAACGTTCAACAATTGGTATAACTGCAAGCAAGACTTCGATATCACCAATGAGTAGTGGAGGTTATATGGCAGTCGCTTCACATAAACCCAAAAAAGCGAAAACCAAACCTGCAATTAGATTGGTAAAAACGGATGAAAGATTCGGATGCGACTGGGGTTGACACTAGGATAAATAAGATTTTTTAATTATTCAATAATGATAGTTAACATTGACGTCACTGCAATATACTGATATTTTTTATATTATACTTTACAATATATACTTTACTGACCCGCGCAACTTCGTCTGCGTCATCCCGTTTTTGAAACATTTTTCCCTTATGCTCCGCACCAGTTTGTTGTAGCATGATGTTATATACATATAAACCTTCCTCTTTAATCACCCTATCTATTAAAAAAGCCGCATCGAAATCCGTTGTGCAGTTTTATAGATTTAAGCATACAAAGGGACATAGGGACAGAGAACGCGACTTTATTTTATACTATGTAGTGATTTATAAAAAAAGTTTCACGTTTCATATACATATATTCTGTCATTTTCTCACACCTAGGCTTTGTTTACGTATATCAGAAACATCTACTTCAAAAAGTACCAAAGACAGTTCAGAAACTTCACTAAATCTCGAATCAAAATTACACAAGGAATTAAATCGCCGGGAAGCAATGTGGACTCAATTTTAATTATGTAGGGATGAGGGTCTTCGCAATTCCAGTCTCGTCCCAGTACAGACTGGTCAAAGGCGGTTGGTGTGGAATGTGAAATTCAGTGTTTCAAATAGCAGGGCTATAATTATTGTTGTATATTATGTATAGGTATATCTCTGTTTTCTGCGGACTGTACAACGATGAAGGTATGTTTAAAGATCATCAGAATAATTATTTCTCATTAGAGCTATGTTTTGTTTATATGTTTACTATGTACAAGAAGGTAGCCTCCGTGGCGTGGCGGTAGTGCACGCGACTGCTACACACGGGGCGCGGGTTCGATCCCCGCTCAGTGCAAAAAGTTGTATGCATGAATATGGCTGTTTGCACTGGTCTGGTCGTGCCTCGGAAAGCACGTTAAACCGTCGGTCCCGGTTGCCATACAAACATCTATGGCAGTCGTAACGGGTAGTTGGAGCCCTCAAAAGTAAAACCAGTCTAATTGGAACTTTGATATCGCCACTGGTCATTGGACCATTGGTTGTAGAGGTCAGATGGCAGTCGCTTCACGGAAAATATCGAAGTTCAACCGCATCACAGTTAGACTGGAAAGCCGACCCCAACTGGGTTGGGAAAAGGTTCAGAGAATGTACAAGAAGGTATCCGTACTCGGTAGTGCAGTGGCTAGTAGTGCGATTGTTATATTAAAGGTGTATTAATAGGTTTCTGTGTATCAATAAATAATACTGAGGTATTTCTGTAAAAAAAATAATAACGATAACAAAAACGAATAATTACTAATTTTCATAGAAAGGAATGTCAAACCGCACCTCTCAAAACAAGTAAAAAGACTTCTTACCCGCGGAGAGATGTTGTCGTATAGTATGTGCAATATTCCGCAAGTGCGAAGGACAAACCTCGACACGTGTTTCGCCTCTACACGAGGCATCTTCAGGGGCTTTGAAGAGTGCTCCTGAAGTAGCCTCGTGTTAAGGCGAAACCGTCCCCCTCCTTCCCCCAATATATAATTTCATAAACATTCACAATAAAAGGTTTTTCATATTTATAATAGCTCATGAAGTATGTAAGGATAGAGTAAAGTGACGAGCTGTTGTCTCTGCCTACCCTGTATAGAAACATACGTGAATATAATCTATGTAAGTTATAGTGTACGGACCACTACTCGGCAACTTTTTGAAAACAATCGAAGCGACTTTTTCCTCCCGGAGAAAAGAAAAAGTCAGCTAATTGTATAACGATGTAACAAATCATATAAGTCAAAGACAAACCTGACGACTCTTACTTGTGTTATTGACTATAATTTATGATAGGTACCGTACAGTGGTACAGTACACGGAGTTACGAAAAAATCTCAACTAGTGGACGTAATTTAAAACAATTACGATAAATAATAATGCTTTTAACACACTAAAAGTACCAAACATCCTTTTCAGTAGGAATAGAATAAATAGATAACGATAATTTACCTGAGTTTCTTGCTGGTCTCTTCTCAGTAGATTTAACTACCGAAACAGCGAAAGAATCATTTTCAAATGATTTATTTACTAAGTATTTTATTTATTAGAAACTAGCTGACCCGCGCAACTTCATCTGCGTCACCCCGTTTTTGCAACATTTTTCATTCCTGCTTCATCTGCGTCACCCCGTTTTTGCAACATTTTTCATTCCTGCTACGCACCTGTTGGTCGTAGCATGATGTTATATACATATAAACCTTCCTCTTTAACCATTCTATCTATTAAAACAAACCGCATCAAAATTCGTTGCATAGTTTTGAAGATTTAAGCATACTTTATTTTATACTATGTAGTGATAGTGATAGTGATGATGATTATAATATTTTTGACAAATGTAGGTACATAATTATTGTAAAACTTTGACATTAAGTGCTCTTTATGTATCTCAACTGAATAAACGAAATTGATTCTTTGAGCCCCCGTACAGGCAGTTTGTGGCGAGCTGTTGACACCACATCCTCTGATTCTCCAGAAGGCTCGGATTTCTCCAGGGGGACAATCAGGCCCTCACCTAATGGGCTTGCCTTGATAGCCTTTGCACCTAGCGGCTACCATCTTTGGGTGAACCATATTGTGTGCTCGAGGATAATATCCGCCATGAGTGTACCCCTAGCCTATTCAATTCTCTTAAAAGAAGGCCCTTTTAAAAGAATTTAATATGTACACGTTAATAATTGTATACGAGAAGCCTACGTCTTGGTTTCGAACCGACGCACGTCTACCAAAGACTCGACACTATTTAGTCCCAAAACTTTCGGATTAGGGATACAATAAATAAAGTTACAAAGTACCTATACTGCAAATAAAGATGTGATGCGAAAAGTAGATAGATATCTACAACATTCAGAAAAAAATATAATTGTGGTGGCAACACTTTCGTATCCTTTTGTTATTGAAGCCTTTATTCGTCAGATATTGAGGCAAAGGGAGCATGACGAAGAGTATTTGGAACTATTTGGTATTATGAAGTGTTCATGCCCAAGCGATTGCTATATTATTGGTGTGATGTAAAGAATATTATACACTTCGAATATAAAAGATACCCCTTGTCGCAAATTGGGAATGAAGTATAAATGGTTTGTATGAAAATAACTACTACTTATAATGAAACTACCATCATCATTACCCTTTCGGTGACTTTTTGGTTGCCTCCCGGGCGTGTTGGAACCCATGGACTATTTATTAGGTACTTTAGACTGCTTTGTTAACTTTACGAGAGTGACTGCAGTCGGACCTGCCAACCCCCAAGAGGAAAGCAGAGTTTGTAATGTTAATTTGAGTTCCAACATTATTTGTAATGCATTGTATTCTCCAGAAGTGAAGGGTGAACATTTTCAAAAGGTAAGCCGGTAGAAAAGAACACTTAACCTTAAACAAATCCAATTACCTTTATATGCACCGCGCAAACTATTGGTAAGTTGCAGGAATTGTGTTATAGAGACGCTCCACTCGTATATGGTATACTCGTAGTATGTATCTTATGCCGCGTCTACATTTACGTAACGTTTTGCCATGACCGTGTCAGAAGTGTGTGTCCGTGGCCTATTCAGCTGCGTGATAGCTGAGCTTAAATGAAACCATCGACAGACGATGGTGGCCGTGTCAGCACAACTCTAGTTTGTGTGCCCATGTGCCACAAGTTGTTACGTCCAAACTCAACATCAGGTCTTGATGACACACTGTCCGGTCCGCTGTTCATGTTATAAATCTGGACGCACCTTTACTGACCCAAAAGAAGGCTTTTGATTGGTCTACTCATGATCAAGATAGTGTTGAATTTCTTATCAATTTACTGCGATATATTTCCCATTTTCAAGTACACAAATATCTACAATAATTTAATTAATAACTACCTACTAACGCAGGCTAAAGGTAAGGTTGGGCATGACCCCAATTAAATACCTGTATTTATTTATGAATATTGAATTTCCATGATCTTGAATACATTACATTATAGAGGAACCCCCGAATCCAAGTACGTGGTAAACTAAGATATTTTATAACATGCCTTGTTGGCTTCTTGCCATTCAAGAACCCATAGGATAAGTATGTGATTATTTATAACATACTTACTCGTTTTATACTTTGAATTGAACAAGCTTGAATCATCATTCCCTGAACCTTTTTCCCAACTCAGTTGGGGTCGGTTTTCCAGTCTAACTGTGATGCGGCTGAACTTCGATCTTTTCCGTGAAGCGACTGCCATCTGACCTCCACAACCAATGGTCTAATGACCAATGGCGATATTGAAGTTCCAAGTTAGGCTGGTTGGACTTTTGAGGGCTCCAACTACCCGTAA
Organism: Pelosia muscerda; assembly: GCA_963691645.1. Taxonomy (NCBI): domain Eukaryota; kingdom Metazoa; phylum Arthropoda; class Insecta; order Lepidoptera; family Erebidae; genus Pelosia; species Pelosia muscerda. Next base: position 6,242,639 of record OY829118.1, read on the forward strand.
CGACTGTAATAGATGTTTGTATGGCAACCGGGACCGACGGCTTAACGTGCTCTCCGAGGCACTTATAAACCTGCGATAAATACACACATAACTTGAACAAGCTTGAATATTTACGAAAAAGTTTAGACGTATTGTTACAAAAATCGAAGAAGTCGAATTTATTCTTCGTTGCGTAAATACGCTTAGCAATGACACGCGTATACCTATACTTAGTAGATCACACTTCCATTTGTTTTTAATTTTCCATGATCCAAACTAATTGGTGCGCACCAAACCTACGTTTTTCATCGCATGGCGGGAACTGTTTATATCACTTCTATAAGTCAATTGCCATATCCAGAAGCCGTCTATGTTTCACTACCGACCATCACAATAGATTCATTTATTTATCGCACGCATAGACTGTCAAACAATATAGATTTATAGCACACAGTTGATACGCCCGCCCTGTTATTTGTTACCGGCCCGTGCTCCTTTTTGAGGCTGTAGGCATATATCATTGTAATATACGGTACAGACAGGTAATGTTGTGGATTCTATTGTACAGTAAAACAAATGTTTGTTTCAAAGTTTTGATACTTTATACTAGCTGTTAATTATTATATACTTTATTGTACGCCAAATTACAATCATTCATGTTACAGAAATTGAGTACACAAGAGCAGTACAAAGGGCGGCCTTATCGCTTTACGCAATTTCTTCCAGGCAGGTTAATCGCGGTTTCGATTGCGTGGCTATTGGTTAACGCGATTAAACATGACCTATATACTTCTCAAGGCTGTCTCAGCACCAAATTTTATCAAAATCATTTTAATGGCTTAGGCATAGAGAGAGAAAGCGACAACAATATGTGGTTCGTCAAGAAGTGCATTAGAAGATTTCTCTACGAGTGTTATGAACGTCCATAGGCCACGGGAACAACTTTCCATCAGGTGAGCCCGGGTGCTTGTCTGTTCGCAGTTACCTGTAGGAACTCCGAAGCTCATTCATCACAGAGAACACGAATACGGTGCTTCCTGCAGGTGATGCAGGTGAAGCTAGAAATCCAGTTTCACAGTCTAAGAGGCAGAGTAGGTTGGTAGCTTGGAAAGAAGTGATTTCTGCCAGAATCTATCGAATGCTTAGGCGATGTCAAGATTTATTACCATTATCTCTCCATGCTATATTGTATGCACTATATTGTAGCCTAAGTATCTTTGTATTCGCTTTGCATTTCATTTTTACAATATTCTGAAACGCTAAAACTTTTCTCTAGAATCTCTTTTGAATTCTGTGAACAAGAAAAATCGGTAACCCTTTTAGTTGTTAAGTGGTTTTAGTGCACATAAGTTTAGTGAATATGCATGTGTTCAGTGATTTCCATTGCTGACTATAAATGCAAGGAAAATGTATGAAAAGTGGTATTCTTGATAAAGGTTATGTCATTTCTATGAAAGGTTCGCAAACAAGTTGCTATAGATTTTGGAGACAGGATAAATTTTGAAAAAATGATGACGGTGAATGGAATTGAGTTTAAAACTAAAACCTTTCATAACACATGACCGAAGGATTAAAGACTTCTTTAATTTGGTTATAGTACTGTTTTAAAATAATATGAATAATCAGGGGTTTAAAACATAATGTGCGTCGTAACGGTAAACCTGTAACGTCTCATAATAATTATTTTTAAACTCATCTCTATTGGTTTGAAACTTAATGTCTTTCGAGTAGTTAGTGACAGTTTCTATAGCATGGTAGCGGACGCGACTGCCCAGGAGGCGTGGGTTCGATTCCTATCAACCTCTGAACCTTTTCCCACCTTAGTTGGGATCGGCTTTCCGCGACTACCATAGATGTTTGTAAGGCAACCGGGACGTGCTCTTCGAGGCACGCAAATTTTTAAGTCCCAATTTTTGTATGCATGATTAATTGCATTGATCTAAGTGTTTCTGTGTTTATTTCGAATATATTTGTCATTAACGTTACTTTTTGAAAGTAGGCACATATTTTTACTATAGTTGCAGTACGCTATGATGGCCGTTTTGACACGACTAGTTTAGCTTGTTTTTTCCTTTTTGTGTGTGAAATATATGTTCTTCTGTGCCAGTTACCATATTTTTCTTTAGTTATTCGTTTAACAGTGTTCGTTGTCCGAACCAAAAAAGAAAATAACGAGCAAAACCAGTCGCGTCAAAACGGCCATCATGCTTGCTGCAACTATAGTATACTTGTATAGTTTAGGTACTATTCTTAGTAATCGAGGTCTAGGCCAATATAGTACAGTTACCTGCAATAATAATATATACACTTTACGACCTTGTCACAATAATAAATGACAAGTCAACATTATGACATGAAACGGTAAACTTCGACAAGTTTAATTTGAAAACGTTCTAAAACGTATACATATTACTGTAGGTGACTGTACATGGATGAAGTATGTACAGTAACATTTGGCCAAAGACCTCCAATAAGTTTTCTGCAGAGAAACGACACTAAATAATTGCCAGTTGAAATTAAACAGTTACTTGACAAACGGCAATGTGAATAAATTGGATAAACTGTTGGACGTTTCCTTTATTGGTAAATACTTGAGCCTATTAGAACAGTAAGTATTTCAAGTTGGAATTTGAACTCTAAGCTGTAAAAGATAAGAACGGTGACTTCCTGTACTCTAAAAGAGTATCGCGCCGTTCAATTAATTACAGGACGCGCGTGTCGCTTGCGCGCTTTTCGCCGAGGGGAAGAAATTTGTCCTTATTTAAAAGAAAATTGTAACTAGGACTTCGGTTGGTAAGTTCTCCTTTCCAATAGCAAACCACTCCAATGAAAATGTGTTTTTATTCGATGTAACTAATTGTTTATGATGCATTAAGATATTAAAACGATGTCTTGTTATGTATAGGCAAAACGCGAAATTGACAGACTGCGTTTTAGGTACTCAGCGACTAAAGCAAATATTCATGGCCTGGTCGATCAAAAGTTCATAGCTCAGAAAAGATGTCAAAAAGTTTATTTTAAGATCGACACACTTAACCAAAAGTTTTGTGACAGTGGAGAAACCTCTTGACATAATGCATGTAATCACCAATGAAAGGCAGAAATAGGGGCGAAGAATATGGGGTTTCTCAAGAACGGCATTAAAAGGTTTCTACATGATCGGCAGCACGAGTGTAACGGTCCTGGTGTTGCAAACGTCTATAGGTCTCGGTGGCCATTTTCCATCAAGTCGGCTATGTGCTTGTCTGCCACATAAGTGGTTTATAAAAAATAAATCAATTAATGAAATATGATGACGGGTAAATTTTGCAATGCAACGTCTTCAAGGGGAAAGCTCTTTATGTAATCATTTGGTCTATGCTTAGGTCCTTAGAGCTATTTTTCTTTTTTTTTCTTTTTAACTAAACGTATGAGTTTTGTATCGAATACCTAAAACTATTCGTATATAGGTCACAAAGAGAAAAACGGTTTCCTTCTTGTGTAAGTGGATAGAGAAAAGAGCTTGTATGTAGGTATATTTAATTAGGTATATTAATATTGCAATTCAAAGATAACTGTAGAAATATTTTAATGGAACAGAATTAAATGAAAAGGTAAAGGTGACAAGTCCACGCGGCAGCTTTAATGATAAATGGTTTCGATTCAGACTACGTCGGTATGACAGATTAAAATCAGATGAGTTGGAGCTCTGGAACGAGCGGTTACCGTTGTCCAGAATTTTGAAACAAGAAAGGAGTCAAATGATAATTAGGTCACAAGTGAAGATGTATATACATTAACAGGTGAAGATATTGAAGAAGAACAACCAAATAATAATGCCAGATTGGAAAGAGGTGCAAAAGTCCGTGCTCTAGAGAAAATATCATGAAGTGTATAATATTATAGAGAATGTAATAGAGTTGGCACTAAAAATGTAGTTATCATCAGAGAGGAACGCTCATATTATATTTGTGATAGGAGTAGGCGAGACAGACATATTAATGTTTTGTCCAAACTCCGTATGCGTATTATTAATATAATTATCACGAGACTATTGACTCTCTAGTATGTATATATTAATCTATGCTGTTGACCAATCCTTAGTCTATGTTCGTGCCTAATGTGCAGATACAGAATAAATAAAAAAAAGTCCGGTATTAAAAAAAACAATAGTAATCCCTCTATTAATGACAAGAAGTCCATATTTCAGCTTTGAATTTCAGTAACATTTTTAAAATCTAAAAGGAGGTTGAAATCTAAAAACCGATGAGTAATTATCCTCTAAACGTATAGTACACGCAGGAATGCAAACTCCAATTATTAGTAAAACTCTTTTTAAACTTTTGAAGACAAAATTACATTCCTGTATCGCGTATTTAATGGCTCACGGATCACTGCCCACGTCAAAAACTGATTTCAACCCGATTACTCGCTTTGATCGGCGGCCAATATTTTATGCCGTTTCGCCCAATCATTTCATTTGCTGATTCAAATTAATCATAGAGCTTAAAAATTGGTGTTTTCATTTGGAAACTGTGTATTTGGCAGTTGTTTAAAAGTAAAATATCTTTTCTATATTGCTGTAAGAAAAGCTAAAAAATTACGAGCTTATTTTTTAGCTTTTCTCTTTTTCCTTTTATATTCATTCTCCATCGTGTTAGTAAAGTTTAATGCTACGATAATACATAAATTACGCCACGATAATTACGAAACGATGTTTTTTATGACATTATTGTATCAATACAGGAGCGTGAAGTTAACGGTGTGAAAAGAAAAAGAAATGAACAATGGCAAAGGGTATTTTTGTGCCAATATGTAGTGTATACCTATTGATACAGATCTTGAATCAAAGTCGCGAAAGAAACGAGCTCGTGAATTACCTTGATATAATCTATGATTGGTAGATTTGAGCTTTTCCATCATCATGGCAACCTGTGCTATCCTCAAAAGACATCCCAAACAACTCATGCCAATAGCAATACCGATTCGAACTACTTCCAGGAGCCTTCAACTTCGGGAACGCTTCAATAACACGTACAAGGCCCCATAAAATCTTTGGCAGAAGCCTAAATAACATTATGGAACTAACCGGAATATCAGTCGGAATAATGTCTCTAGTTATTGTTTTTCTTTGTTTTTTTTCCTTTTGTCCTTAGACCGAACAGTAAATTTTAACATATTTATTGCTAGGGAATACTTATTTACTAAGTATAAGGCTTGATTTTCTTCTAAGCTGACTTCGGTGACCGACGTTGGCGGCGCGTACGAAAAATAAATAAATAAATAAATATTCTAGGAAAATCTGCCCAACGTCACCTAGACCCATGGTAAGTACCTATAGTTTACCTAGTTTGTGTTACGGGTTCTAGAATGCGGATAAACATACATAGATACATTTCTTTTTGTAAATACATACATATCATATATAGAAACACCCAGACCAATGCGAATATTCATATTCAAGCACACAAATATTTACACTGAGCGGAAATCGAACCCGCGCCTCCTGAGTAGCAGTCGCGTTCACTACCGCCACGCTACGGAGGTCGTCAAGTATTATTATATATCGTCGAATATTCACTAGTTTTATGAAGCACCGCACTACAACGCCGGCGTCAGCGGCAGATGGTTTCGTACGCGCCGTACGCGCCACCGACGTCGTTCACCGATGTTAGCTTAGGAGGAAATCAAGGCTAAAGTCTAGTAAGTGTACTAGCACTGGAGTCAGCTAAAGTATTGTGTACGAATATTATTAGACTTCAGATTTAAAAGTGTTGTTACATTGTAAAACCTTAGTTGTAGTAATCTTATGTCTGTTTTTGTACCATGTATATAAAAAAATCTAAAAAAACCTCACCTGCACCTGCAGATTAACAGACGAGGCTTCTTTATCAGTTTTTATTTCTCATTTTGGTGTTTAATCTGATAATTGTCGCTTGCATAAAGAAGAATTCATATAGACGCATAGTTCGAGATTATATAAATCTCTGAGAAATTGAACGAATAATTTCGATTCAAGAGGTCCTCGGCTTGAAGAATATTCGTCGTACTAACTACTTCAATATTCAAAGTACAATATGCATTTAATAGTTTCCTATTAATAAGAGAATTTTTGAACAAAAATGAAAACTGCAGAAAAGTAATAATTCTAGTAATTAATAGAAAAGTAATAAATTATAAATTTACTAGGAGTTGGGATATGACGGTATCTATCTTACCAAATGAGCAGTCTGACTGGGAAAGTACCTCCGGCCTACAGAATACCGCGGCTAATACATAACCTTTTGTGGTGTTTCCGGTGAACAGGGTAGCTAGAGCTCACTGAAGAGGTGTTGTGTTGTTAGTGGGAAGACCAGAAATTCTTAATATTCACCCTTCTCTCCATCCCTCTACAGTTAAGCTACGTAAGAGAGTTTAAAAATCATGGGTACTGCCAAAAAATGGAATTGCGATCAAAAAAAGTTGCCCAATTTTTTAATGGTCTGTAATATCCTCTGTTTTTGTTTACGGCCCCCTTCGGTTCCTCTAGCACCATTTATCAGAAATAAGTAACAAAACACATTAACATTAAAATAAATTTATTAATTAACATTTCACCACTATGTATATTTCAAACAATAATTCACATTTTACCCTTGCTACGCTACGAACAATAAATTACTATCTACTTAAAAACAATTTGTTTGAATGCCTACCTATAAATAAGAACCCCCGTTTCAAATATTCCCCTCCGTTTTATCACTTAAGTTGTTTAATAAGTTAAGCCTATTTCTCCAATGATAAACCCTTTAAAGTTATACTTAATGAATATTTTGTTTGGTACTGGTGTCTTGTTGACAAACTTAAACCTACTTAATATATTAAAACTAAGTAAATTACATTAAAATACGGCCATTTATATAACAATAATTTATATTTTAGTACAAAGTTCTAAAAACTAGTTTCCCTGTGATCCCTATTAAAACCTTATACACGATAGGTACAAATACAAACTCTCAAATAACTCCTAACTCTAATAACAAAAGACATAAGAAAATTAAGATTGACTTCTTTGTAACTATACTATTCAAGTTGTTTAAAAAATAATGACATAGTGTGTGTGTTTGTGGCGGGAAAGAGTTTTAAATTTCAAATTCGAAACGGAATTCCGATGAAACATGAAACAGATAAATTTTGAACGTCGAATTCGAAACGGATCAGAAACAAAAAGAAATGACAATGAAACACGAAACAGGTAGATTTTGACATCTATCAGTATAGACATAGCGCATTTATTTGTATTAAATAGCGCATGAGTGTTTTTCGTCTTTTGAGATATTTTTTTATCCCATACAATCAGTCTAATGTCTATTAGAATACATCAAGTCTATTGGTATAAATCTATAGTATACATAAAAGTCAATGCTATAAATATTTAACTCTTCTTACTTCTTTTTTTTTCTTAAAATATTATAATTAACCGAAATTACTAGTATTCCCACTCCACTCTAGATAAGTTTAATTGCTTATATTAAAAAAGGGATCACGTCGGTAGTGACATGACCAGGATTCGAACACGTGATCTCCTGATCGTAAGGCCGACTGCTCAATCAGTAAACTACCGACGTTTCCACTAACTTATACTTCGACTTCCCTTTGCGTCTCCACAATCCTAGTGACAATATTTTCGGTAGTTTTCCCTGTTTGCCCTTCAAAATCTGCAAGAACCCTATTAATGATATTAGCACAATCCTTATTTTCAATGATACTAATATGATTACCTTCTAAGAAATGCATTGTAACTTCATTTGTAGTAAATTTATCAAGGCCATAGTTCTCCTCCACTACAACGTAAGGCGGATTCTCCTTTGGTCGTAAAAGAATGATAGGAGATTGAAGTTTCTTGAAAGCTTTAGGATCGAAGTTGAGAACTGTTTTAAGTCTGTCGAAAGTTACTGATGCTATATCAGCGATGAATTTGTTAGAATATTTGTTTTGGACTGGTGTCATTTTAAGTGTTAATGATACTCGGTCTTCATATGATTCTATTTCGCTGAGTTTTTCTAGAAGGCCTTTGGAGACGTCGTTGTTAGGTGCGACGATATCAACAACGTGGCATAATAAGTTGTTTTGTAGTTGGGTGTCGTTTTTGAAGCTGATTGTCATGGTCAGTAGAGAGTACAGGAAGTCTGGACCACCGTCTAAGCAGAATACTGTTCCCTTCATGCCTGTGGAAATATTTTTGATTTAGCAATAATAGATATTTCTTTATAATAGTGATACAGTTATTATGGTATTTCTAATATAGATTTTACAATAATTGATTATTCTCTGAGTTGATTTGTTTCACTGGATTCAAAAACTTAAACCCCTTCATTATTATGGCGCTACCAAATGTCAGTGGCAGTGATTTATGACTTTTAGTGTAGAAACATTGACGTTACGGCAACACCTATTTCTTCCAAAGTTGATAATGGTTTATAAAAATATTTTTCTGTTCGTATATTCTGTCACATTCTTCCAGGTTTTGTGTAAAGATGCGTATGTCACTCGCACACTTTGGCCCTCTAAGGATAATTTTGTGGTTTTGAGCGCCGAGACTATAGTCAACTTAATAAAATAATCTAATGACATGTTAATTAAGTCCTATAAACACTTATTTAAATACTACTTGTAGATAAAGTTTCACAATTAAAGTAATGAATGATGAACTGTTGATTTAATACTACTACAAAAAAAATTGCAACGCTATTGATTGCGTAAGTAAAAAAATCGTAATACAGGGCGACCATAAAAATAACATAGGATGTAACTCACCTTCGCTTTCAAGTTTTGATGCTAACTCTAATATGGGCAGAGTACCGAAACTGTATCCCAGCAACCAGAATGGAGCGCCAGGTGCCAACCTTGAGATCACCGTCTAGAATAAAAAAAGAATATGTAGGTATTTTTTTTTGTAACTATTTTTATACCACGCAATATTGGCTAGATCGTCAATAGAAAGGTCGAAAATGTATGGCAGTGACCTTAGTTGTCGGAATGTCATGTGATCCAAACTTTGTCTGACAATCGAATATCGCTAGTCAGTGCCTCTAGCACGAACCGCTATCGAATTCGTAATGTGAAGGTTTCGAGCCCTCGATACGATAATGGAGTAATACGCTAGACGGTGGCACGAAGTCAGTAATCCTAGCTTTCGAGAACTCGCAAGTAACTCCATAGTGACGTCATCTGAACGTAAATGAATAATTGCAATTGAATTCGATTCGAATACTTTCTTGCAAGTGGTTCGTGCTAGAGGCACAGAGCAGTGGCGAATGTATCTGTGGATTCGCTTCGGAGCGAATGCATTTTGTCTAGACTCCCTGGGCCCTCTTGTGGTTTCCATGGCAACGTGTACATGTACCTACCGCACCAGGGGAGCTGTACTCGTGTCTCCGAACCTGTAAGCACCTTTTAATGCCTTTCTTCAAGAACCCCATATTGTAGTTGCTTTAGATAACCAAAGCAGGTTAAACAGTTCTTTTTCATATTTAAGTCATCAAATTGACTGTAGCATGCATGAGCAGAAGCGCAGTCCAGAATATGGTGACCGCCGTTACAGGTACTGTCTCTGCAACGGCGGTCCCCATTCTGAAAGCCTCGACAGTTGTTTTTTCACGCTCCGCTTGAATGCTGGCAGTGCATTCCAGCTCTGGCTGGTAGAGCAGTTATTGCTAAATAGACATTTAAAACATTTCTTCATTCTCACCTGGTGCAGTCTATCCACCATCTGTTCCATATTCTGGTTCTTGTGCTCGATGCCGAGCTGCAGCACACAGACCTTAATCTTCAGCCTGCGACACAACGGTTCCAACACCGCCGCACATCCCTCCAGACCGGGCAGCATGAACATCACGCGTTCCATCACGTGGATGGCTTCATCACCCTGAAAATTAAAAACAAATTGATGAGTTGGTACTTGTGTACGATTGCACGTTTCGGTTACTAGACATACTGAAGTATATTTTATGGAAGGAATTATGGAAGCTTTATCAAGAGTACGAGGCTCTGACGCAGTTTTTTTTCCCAAGGGTCAGAGTTTCAGTCAGGTGAAAGAGAGAATCAGGGGCTCTACCACGACCTCTTATATTACAAGTCATGTTATTAAATGTAACTTTACTTTCATTGTGAGATTCAGACCATCAACTTCCGTCACGATACATAAATGATACAAGAGTTATCTGTATCTCTTACTGTAGTGGATACATTTTATTTGTTTAATTTAATATTAATAATTCAAGGCAATAATACCTGCCTACTCTTTCACTACACTATATACAGTCATAAAATTATATCTAAAGTATAATCTAAAGTTGAATATATAGCTATCGTGTTGCTTTTTATACTATCTGATTAAAAACCTTTAACATCCTACAGAACGTTGATGTTCTGTCCTCTCTCTCTCTCTCTTTCTCTCTCTCTCTAACATCAACAAGCAAGTTCAACTAGGAAAAAATATTTATTCTAAAAATTATAATATAAATATTGTTTTATGAAACTCACCTCAACTCCATCGCTAACCATAGATGGCATGTAGATGAGTGGTTCAGAGACTAGATGCTCTTCTCCGAAGTTCCTCATGAGGACCCTGAGACCCGCCGCTCCCTCGACATTGGCAGGACGAGATGCAACTGTGGAGGCCGCCGCTTCACGTTGCGCAGTCAGTTCTACTAATCTGGTAAAGTCAACAAAGAATTGCATAAGAATACATAAGTCTTTATCTTTTATCCATGTAGTGATGGAGAAAGATATCAGACCACTCCATCTCATTCGAAGGGTGTCGTAAGAGGCGACAAGCCCAAAAATATCAAAGAAGAAACTATGCAGTCGATATCACTGCTAGAGAAGGATAACTCGAAATCAAACCAACCCATCTGGCTAGGGTGGAAACAGTCAAAAGCCCTAACATTAGGAGAGGCCTATGTCCAGCAGTGAACAATAACCCATTTCATTGATTGACATACATTTTTATACTCTGAACCTATGCCCAGCTTTTTTAAGGGTTCAGGTTCATCCATGAAACCATTGAACTTATATGATATTTTCCATGAAACAACTGCTATCTGAGCTCCACAATCCACTAGCGATATCGAATTTTCTGCAGTTAGATCAGATTCATAATTTCCTGAGCATTTTCGACTCCGTTCGGCTCGGCTTTCTAATCTCACTGTGACGCAACTGAAAGTCGATATTTTCCGTAAAGCGACTGTCCTCTGAATTCCAGCTAGATCAGATTGTACGACATTTTGCGACTGACGAAAACCTTCTACAGTAAAATAACAAATTAACTGAGCAGATGCTAAACATTTTACAATTTGGGAATATACTTGGAATTAAAATGGACTCAATTATCACTGAGCTGGAAATATGAATGGTTCTTACGTTTATGACTGTAAATAAATTTTAAAATTACCTTCCTGTTATGTACAAGTTTACCATTTCGGGTTTAATGGACTAGGCCATAAAATAAAAAAAGAAGAAAGAAAGAAGGTTTCACTCATGCATGTTGTTTGTTCAAGCCGATTTGAACGTTGCGAAAACTTTTAGAATTGCGACCTCACGTGGCAAGTTAAGTTAAGTTAAGTTAAGTTGTTTTCGGGGCTGTCATGGTTTTAATTTTAATTTCTATTTTATTTTCACAAACATGGATACATTTCTATACCTCTTTTTTTGAAAAAGTAAATTTGAAACGAATTTTTTAGCCAGTCAAGGTTGTCAGTCCATAGGCTGTATATAAGTTTTAATTATTATTTTTTACGTTTGGTAAGTGCGATTTTAATGATTCGTTTATACAAAAGATGAAGGGGGTATCTAACATTTTCAATTTATTGAGACAGTGAATATATGTGAGTGTGCGTATGCATATAACTTTGATTTTTTCTGATTGTTTATGCAATAATATTATGGCATCAAGTTGGAATAATGAGAAATCATTGTTACTATCTGCAAATGAACTATTAATAAGAAGTTCACTATTTATATTTTTTCAAAATGTTAGCTACCCCCTTCATCCAATCACGTCACATCTTATAGTTATTTATGAGTTTGACTTAGTGTGTCTCAGCCAAACCTTCAACCGGCCAGCGAAGTCTTACCTCGCAAAGGTGAGGGTCCTAATGTCCTGCGCCGTGAGGAAGATCTCGAACTCTCTCTCCAGCGTCTGCTTAATCTCCACCGCCATCATACTGTCCATTCCCAATTCTGCCAGGGACACTTGTTGTGATACTGTCTTCAGGTCCTTGATGGCTGTTGGAAAACAATTGTATTAAGATAGCATCCCTAGGTAAAATTATGTTTTGGAGGTCATCAAACTTGACTATATTTCTATCTATCCTTTTATTCTATTATATCCTTAGTCCAGATAAAAGTACTACTAAGCAAGTTTGACCAGCATTAATAGTATAGGATAATTAATCCAAATAAGTTTCATTTGATGTATAACCTGAAATTTCGAAAAAAGAAATGTACGGTAAGGAACGGAGGATACGAAAAGAACATATTATAAAAGATACACTGCAACGATTATGTTCTCATTCTAATATTACTAGGTACAGTGGGATGAAAGGACATAGGGATATAGGGACAAAGAAAGCGACTTTGTTTTATACCCTGTAGTGATATATCGGGTACTATAAACGATAGTAAAATATATTTATAGCAAGTAAAACCACGAGTCATTATCTACATCTTAATGACATTTAATATACCACACAGTTACATCAGAAAGCAAGTCATCAGGGTAGGTACCGACCCCAGGTTAACTCAAATGTGGCTAACACAGTAATATATTTGACTTTAATGCTTCTGTTTTCATATCGGTGTGGTTGTTCGATGAACTAAGGGGTTTAGCCGACGATGTTTCTGTGTTATGTTTTGCTTTCATAACTTAGGTAACTTGCACAGTATAGTAAAAATGTTAGAAATGTGACCTACAGATTTAGTAGCGGAACCGATGTCGCCAAACTCACACATACAACCGACGTAGACTTATACTAAACAATTGTTTTAGTTAGTAATTTTTATATAATTAGGTACCTTTAATGTCAAATTAGCTCAAATCATACGTACTACAAAACGAAAACACGCTATAACTGTTCGTAATAGAGAATACTTTACTATATATAAAATAGTATTTATGACGTTTCATACTTTGAATAATTGAGCAACAGGCTTGAATATTTACGAAAAAGTTTAATAAACATAATAATATGTCAATGAATTCAAAGAATGTTATTTAAAACATTCAGTAATGATTTATTTAAATCCATACCTATAAGTGTCGTTTTATAGGTACCATTCATTGTCATTGAAATAATTATATAGATACTTGTTGGTTTTACTGTCAATTTGACAAACAGTTTGTAAAAAAATTTGTGTGAATGTTCCTGAATCAGTCAGAATCTGATGAAAAAAATGGTCTCACCCATGATCTGAGCCACAGCATCCACAATGTTACCACAGCCGGATCCACCAGCCTTCTTCTCAGCCACCACCATAGAGGAGACGACCGGTGCATTTTGCTTCATAAACTTGTCAAGAGAAAACAGGCAGGAGGAGATCCTCTGTTGGAGGGTGCCGCCAATCTCTAGCTGGACATCCTCATCCTGCATATCGGCTACTAGACCGACCTAGAAGGAATATAATATTCAATATTGATTGCTGTTTTTTGCAGCCTATGGCAGTACATTGCTGGACAAGAATCTCTTCCAATATGCGTTATATCATCTGATCCACCTTGCTAATCCATTTCATTCCCATCTCAGTTTGACGGTCTCATCAGATGCTTTCAAAGGATTTGGGAGTGCAGGAAGATAGAAGCTCTTCTTTATCCGATTGTCAATCTTGTCAAAAAAAGTCCAACCAGTCTAACTTGGAACTTCCCCTCAGAAGCAGTTCACCAGATTCGCAATTTACCAGATTCGTAATTTACCAGATTCTCGATTCACCAAATTCGCAACCGACCAGATTTTGTACTATCAAACAGAAATTGCATAGCGGTGTGTAAACCATATTTGTTAAAATGCATATTAATTTAAAAAAAAAAGAAGAAGTGCAGGATATAAACATTTTCAAAAATTCATTACATTATAAAGACAACAAAAGAAATAAATAAATTCTAGCAAAAAAAAAAAAAAAATGCTGGCCTGGCCGGCCTGGCTTCTTTAAAGTGTTAAATAGCCTTATATTATATAATTATTGTTCATGAATTATTTGTTAGATTTTTTTTTATACAACTTAGGTCGCAGACAAGCACGCGGCCCACCTGATGGTAAGTGGTTACCGTGGCCTATGGGCGAGTGTAACACCAGAGGAATAACACTCGTGCCACAACCCCTGTAAGAACAGAGACATTCTGTGTTGTCAACGCAAAAGATGTAGGATAAGCCTTTGGTTTTTCCACTGACAACACAAAACCTCTCTAGTGAGCTCTCGTGTCCTACCCCCTCTAATTTTTTTTTTCTAACTATTTTTTTTAAATTACTTAGTTGTAAATACAGTACCTACTATAAGCATAATGATTGTTGTTATTGGTTGTACTTCTGGTGAATTGAGAATCTGGTGAATCGAGAATCTGGTAAATTGCGAATCTGGTAAATTGCGAATCTGGTGAACTGCTTCTGAGCGGGAACTTCGATATCGTCATTGGTCATTTGACCATTGGTTGTGGAGGTCAGATGGTAATCGCTTCACGGAAATTATCGAAGGTCAGCCGGATCACAGTTAGACTGGAAAGCCGACCCCAACTGAGTTGGGAAAACGTTCAGATATTGATGAAAGTGAATGTTCAAGACTGGACTTCAGCCCGTCACTAGTCCCTACAGAGGTAAATAATGCTCTGATCAACTGACCTACATTATGAACTAATTGCTGCATGTAATACAGTTTAAAATAAGGTTTGTAAATATTATAGCGTAAATCAACATAAGTCATTGACTATACAAGCTGTTACTATCTTGCCTCTTTATAAAACAGATACCATCATCAACTTACATCACCAACAGCTCCCCACTGAATAGCGAGGGCGGGTAAACCGAGCTGATGTCTCCATTCGCAGATCCTCTCCATCACAGAGTTTGATAGACCGTAGTTCGTCTGACCAGCGTTACCACGACCACAGGATACTGATGAGAAGACCACGAAGTCCCTAAAATGGAAATTCATGGTTTTAAGTTATATTCTGAGAGCGTAAATGATTCAGTCTTGAGTAGTGGTTCAGTAGAAAGATGAAGGTTAATTCTATTAGTAAAAATATTGTCACAATTCAGTGCTGATCTAATTAGAAGTAGAAATAAGTGCACATTAAGATTAGAATAAAGACATTACAAAACGCTATTTTAATTTCCAAAAGCACATTATCTTCCTATTTTAGTCAATCCATAATTCAATCTTAATTCAATCACTTATCGTCATGATGATGGTTCAAGGTTACAAAAATATATCTAAATAAGACTTATAGGCAATGATTCTGAGTTCAAATTCCACCTAAAATAATCAACATACCTCAATGCCGGGCAAAGGGTCCTGGACAGTTTATCCAAGTGCATTGTCGCCAAAGCCTTAGGTCCGTACGAGCACTGGAACGTTTCAGGGGTCTGGTTCTGGAAGACTGAGTCTTTTAGGACTACAGCAAGATTGAATATGGCCTCAACTGGACCCATGGCCGCAGCCATTTTCAGCATTTGTTCGCAACCAGCTTCTGTCGTGACATCGTGGGTTGAGATTTGAACATCAGCTCCGTAAGAAGCCCAAGACCTAGTAGGAGAAGTAATAACAATTTTTAAATAGTAAGTACTTCGCGGTGGTTCACCTTTCTGGGGGCAAGATCAGTCACCGTGGTTCCCACACCAGACTGGTGTGAGGGATATTTTTTTTGTTTTAGTTGGTTCGTGGCTGACATGTTTGACAAATGTTTCCCAGGGTTTTATAATATAATCTTATATCTTGGCATCTGAAGGTACAAGAATGCATAAGGTTTTAGTTGATTTGAAGCCGATGTGTCCAAGGGGATATACTTTAGTCCATTTTAAACCTTGCTTTCTGAATACAAGCTGTCGTGCGGTGTTTTCTCATGAAAAAAGGTGGCATGTAGGCTAGTATAAAAGCTAGTATAAAACCTTAATAGAATAAATAGTCAAAGGGAATCAAGGCTAAACTCTGTAATAGTAATTTTAATAGCAATAAAAACAATTCCGTCCAGTATCATACCTAAGTCTGGAAGACTGGTAGCCGTTAGTGACTCCTCTGCGTGAAGTGAGGAGAATCTTCCGTCCTCCTCTCATGATCAACCAATCGGCCAACTCTAGACCAAATCCACCCAGGCCTCCTACGACAATGTACACTTTATCCTCGTCACAGTTGTACCTGTTGAAGATGAAATTGATAATAAGTACAGTTCCAAAAATAAGTCTGTAGTCCTACTTGTCTATCAGGATATTCACCATGTTTGTTGATTAATTTACTCAATTTGTTCAACGAAATCAACAAACATGGTAAATATCCCGCTAGATTTAACAGTGAATATATAGTCCTACTTCCTATTAACATAGGTAACTGTAAAAGTCTCTAAAGATGTTTGGAATTTTCTTATTTTATCACGCTATTACGACTGAATGAACCTGGCGGCAATTTGATACAGGGATGCAATGAAGTTAAACTAACCAATCTCAACGTCATCTTTTTGCCAAGTAAGCTTTTGCCGTTGGTTAGTGCCGAGTAGGGAGTCCTTCAGGGTACTATTGATTCCATCTAGCTAGGTTTCGCCTCTAAGGCTACATGAAACCGCTCAAATTTCCGTTCTGCAGTCACATCAACCTTCGCGTGGGAGACGCCAAGGCGGGCCTTAGTGACAGCCCTAGGGGTGGGAGTTGTCTCGCTCGCCACCTTGCTCACGGCGATGGTACGATGCGCGAGTGCTTGGGCAGCCGCCGCCTCCTTCTGCGAGCAAGTTATGCTCGAAAAGGAGGAGGCGGAGCGGGTCCGGAGAAGACTCAGGGCCCGCACTGCCCGCGATGAGCGGAGGCGACTCGGACGTCGGAGGTCGCAGAACGACCTCCGTCCCCCATGAGCGCGGGCCTGGGGGTGACGGGTGGAGCCGCCTGTCACCCTAGCAGAAGCAGGCCACGGCGATGGCACATAATGCCACACCATACCCAGGGTCTAGATGGGGACGCCATGGTCCCTACTTTTAGGGAAGAGGGTCATCTCAACAGAGATGTCCCCGGGTCTACCGGGGTGCGAGAGATATGTCTTGTATAATCTCACCTCCGGCAATCGAGGATCCATGGACGGCGTGCGTTTTGGTCGGTTCGAGTCCGACATAATCACCTCCATCGGTTTTGGTGGGGGTGGTATCCGTGGGGATTTTGCGCACGATAAAAAAAAAAAAAAAAAGTCACATCAACCTTTGTAAGCAAAGGGAAAACTTCAGGTGTTGCTTCCACGTGCCCCTACGCGTATGTTTATTGGACCGCGATCCACCATGTGTTACACATCATTCTTCCACACCAGTTAAGTAGTAAGTTTTTAAATATCGTCTATATGTAATTACAGTAATGATGTACAGCTTACCTCGGTACAGCATCGACTTCTAAATTCTTCGGCAACACGCGACGGTGGCTGCGTTCCTCGTCGCGGATCTTAACAATCACCTGCACCAATTCATATGAACATTGAGAGGTAACCCAAGAGCTGGTACTGTTTAAATTTTGGAATTTTTGCAATTGAAATGCCAAATATTACAAAAACTTTTTACAGCTTTTGTAATGAGGAAAATGAATTTATTATATTTTTTATTTTAAAGTCATAGTCAAAGTCTTTATTTGCACCCATGTGTCTACAGTTGTTACAGATGTTTTAATTTCCAACATGAAGCAACATGGGTAGGTACAGCAATCTCTTTTCCTCTGTTTTGGACGTGAGTTCTAAAACGTTTATAAACAAAACTTCCTGGGGGACTTCCCTCGAGAGTCATTTATCGGTATTCGTAGATGACGACTATTGATTCTGGTATTCAGTAATGGACACCATGTAATTTACTGATTGAGTTCTGCAAAATATCCCTCATTTATGATTCTCTAAAGGAAGGAGTCATAGAGCTTATTTCTTGAGACGTTACCTTGCCAATATGTTTGCCAGCGGCCATGTAACGGAAGGCTGCTTCAACCTCGTGCTTTTCAAACGTGCAGTAAGTAAGTGGACGTACGGCACCAGACTCGATACCAGACAGCAAGAGTTCTTGCAATCGCTGTAAACAACGGTCATAATGTAATTTAATGTAATTTATTATTGCACTTAGGTGGCAGATAGGAACACGACCACCTGCTAGAAAGTGGATACCGTGGACTATTGACGTGTGCAACACAAGGGGCGTCACATTACCATCCGACCAACTTTCTAAAGCCCTTTTTGAAAAACCACATCAGGAATTTTACTCCAAAGCTTGAATATGCGCGGGCTGAAGTTCTTTTACCACTTTCTTGTTCTCGATTTACTCGATTTTTATCTATCAATGCTGACTTATTAACTTATTCACGAAAATTGTGAAAGAACATTAATCAGATGTGGAAATTTCTCACAGTACATGTATGATACTCCACCATGACCGACGGTAAAAAGAACCTCACCTACAAGCTGGTATATCTGCTGATTGACGGACGAAACTTTGGTGCGGACTTTTCTTTCACATCTCCATTAGACGTATAAGCTAAATTTATTGAAAGAGTAGACGAGACGGAGTATTCATGTCTACGTATCAGTTCTGGATGCAACTAGGAGTATCGTTTTAATGGTAATGATGACGAATACAAAAGTATCTATTACTACAAACCGTTCTAAAGCTGAAACTTTGGTCGAAGATGTAATCCAACATAATGCCATGGAAGGAGGTCTCCTTCAAGAAGAAGTACATGCCAATGGGAGTGTTGTTGTTGATGTCGAATTTGCCGATCTCGAAGAAACGGCCTCTGTATGCGAGACAACGAACCGAAGCTTGCAGTTTCTCGTCTGATAGAGAGTTAAGTACCATGTCGACACCCCTACCATTGGTTTCACGTCTGATCATGTCCTCAAAGGAAGCGTCACGAGAGTTACCGATGTGGCTATCTGTAAAGAGTACAACAGCATCAGCTCAATGTTAGCAGCAAAATTAGAAACTGAGTTAATGATTATATTTTTAAAATCCATCAAACCTTTAAGTTGAGGGAACAACTTCTTGATAAATGCTCTCTTCTCAGCAGTACCAACAGTTGTGAAGACTTCACAGTTATAGTGTAAAGCTACGTTGATGGCGGCTTGTCCAACACCGCCTGATCCAGCGTGAATGAGGATGGACTCTCCGCGTTGCATCTGTCCTACCATTACCTGAGGAACATAACTTATTAAGTTCTGTCGGTCTATTCTTGCAGATTTGATGACTGTCTACTGTAGTCTGTTTTCTCTAAAGTGTATTTGATTTCTATAGTAAGGGTTTATAGTACATTTGAACTAGGTATATACTGGTTGAAAATTGGCAGTTTGAAAGTAGCTAGTACGACTGCAGTCAATGTACAGCTTCATAAACATTATATAGATGGTAAGCTAGCTGCTCAGCCGACATGCAGTCTAAAAGTATTCACACTGCAGTTGAAAAGACTACATAGGGTATTGCTGTGTAACAGTTCAACTATCTAGGTCCTGTGGAACCGAAAGCGTAGTAGACTCTGAAAGGTTTATACAATCATTATATCAGATAATATACAAAAATAACTCACCATAGCATAGTACACAGTTCCGTACGCCACAGGAACTGTGGCAGCCTCCTCGAAGGACCATTCATCAGGGATAGCCCACATAAGAGCTCTGTCTCCTTTGACTACGTTTGCCATACCAGCGTTGCGGACCATACCCATAATGCGAGAACCACTAAAAAGAAAATTCAGAATTTAGTGCACTAGAATCCTCTACCACCCGTCACCGGAGTAAACAGCGCATGAGGAAACACTGATGCGCAGCAATTTGAATTTGAATTTGCAACTATTTCAGGATCCGCCGGCCGTCTGTTCCACTAGTGAATCGAACAGTATTCAAAGAAGTTGGGAAAATCCACCACTGGTCCCAGTGGAGCCGATGTTACTTTAGATAGATATAAATAACTTTCTAATGTACACCAATAAAATTGCATCAAAGACTAGTAACTAGTGGGAGTTACAGTTATTTTAATGTGCAGTGGGAATAACGCAAATTCGAATACAGAAATTTTGCAATCGCTCAAGTTTCTCTAGTGCTCCTCTGCGAGGTCAGGATAGCTGACATCTGCGTAATCGAGAACTGGAGGAAAAAAAAACTGTGCGAGCGCAATTTTAATGGCAGTTGGAAGAAAATTTTAGAGACTACGTAGGGGACCCGCTGACGCGAAAAGTTTGCGACTTGTTTCTTTTAACTGGATAGCCCTAAAAAATGATTTATCCCTGTAGATGTTTTGATCAGCTTGGATAATGTTCGCTGTTAGAACCATGCTGAATGTGCTCTACCTGGACAGAATGTATTTTAAGGTCTTATGACGTTAGATGTGCGACGCGACAACCAAAACGCGCCAAATAACTAATCATAGACTCACTCAGGGGCTCGAAAAGTTCGCTTCATTGGTTTCCTTTTCATGGTTTTTGTGATCCCTATTAGGTACACGCGCCAACTATCCAACTGTTCTTCTAGACGTTTGTCGGTGCTTAACACGATTCAAAACATAGTAATAACTCACTTGGGCGTTTTGCCGACAATCTCGAATCCTTGTACACATTCTTGCGCAATACGACCGCGGGCGACAGCATCGACTGTAACACGACCTGTTGCCGTCATGACGTCGCGGAAGTTCAATGCAGCACAGTACACCTGGTTTATCACACATAAATTTTAGTTGTGGGAAGAAAATCACGATTAGTTTCAGGTTTCGATTTGCAGCACAATTTAGATGCATATACTTCTATAAATCAATTAAGCTATTATTGTTGAAACCTATACTCACCGCCAGAAACGCAACACAAGCTTATTATTAGCCGCGGTATTCTGTAGGGTGGAGGTACTTATCCAGTGGGACTGCTCAATTAGGACGGGGTATACCGTCATGCTCATGTCCTACCTCCTGTGCAACGACTATGGTGACAATATTATATATGTAAGTACTCACATGCACAAGTATATTTTCTGGATTCTTGAACACCTGGTCAGGTCTGATGGGACCTTCGAGCCAGCTCAGCGTAGAAAGATCTCCAATAGTGGTCGTATTGACGAATGCGTGATTGGCACGTACTGTGTTCAAGTCGCCCAGCAGAAGATGGCGATAGGTACCCCATTGGCCCTGTAAATAAATTCGGAAATGAAGAACCGTAATTTTTTACTTGTTCTCCATACTTATAACATAATTTATTTTTCTGAAGACAGCAAATTGCTGAATGACGACAAGTACCTACTTTATTTTTACTCAACTGAGGTGTCAAATCGACTTCACTTGTTACTTAGCTCCAATATACTTACTGAAGATACAGTAGGTCAGACGGTCTAAAGGAGGGGAAGAGTAAACGGACCTAGGGCTCCAACGTCAGATAGCCTGAGATGTAACTATGGAGTCCGCTAAGATGGTGATGAATATCCTTTATGTGTACAAAACATCAGTATTGAAATTACTAATACCAATGAACTTCTCTCGATAATATTAAACCTTGTGTCTACGATATTATTATATGTATAATATATCAGTCTTCGAAAAGTAAACTCGTATCCAATTTTCTTCGTACAATATTTTTCTCATAGAGAGTACATGTAAAATATGAGTGTACGACTAGATTTCAATATGAGATTACGAATATTTATGCAAATTTCCATCAACATAATATAAATAAGGCGTAGGTAGCTCAGTGGTTAAAAGGTCGTTCATTCACAAGTGTTTCATAGTCTGAACGAATTTATTAATATGTACAAATAGGTAACTTGTGATACATGTCCCTCCAACACAAAGGGAGGATCTTCCGAACAGGCCAGGTGATCACACCTTCACATTTTCGTTGGGTTGTTGTATGAATGCTGTACTAGTGCGAGAAATTCACTTTCGCGATGCAGGATTCGTAACGACATAGGTACTAGTTCGTCCTGCTATCGATAGATGGCGCTGGGTACATATGGTATCGTCACATGACATGAAACCAATTACCATCACACTACAATGCATATTTACACACCTAAAGCAATCTCATTTCAATTTTTTTCTAGTCGGCTTGCCGATCAAGAGCTTCAATGCCTAGCCATTACAACACCAACATGGCCTACTCCTAACACACGCCATTTAGATCGAAAGGGTTCAGAGAAAACAGTAATTTCTACCAATAATATAATGTACCCAAAAATATTACTCACATTCTGGTAAACGTTCAAAGCCAAATCCTTATCAAGTTGCTCTTCATAGAATTCCAAATCAGGATTAAATGGAGGAGCAGACGCATCAGCAATCAGAAGACCACAGACAACTTCACCGCCAGGTTCCCTCCTCAAGCAGTTAACTAACCCTAGAAGACCATTGAAAGGCTCATCTTGACTGTACAAAACCACTTTCTGGCCTTCTTTGAGTTCCTCCTTGACTTTGTCGATCCAGGTATAGCTCTGGTCTGCAGCTACGATCCTGACGAATTTGGCTGGTCTGGCTCCCACGCGTTTTCTGAAGAGTACTACGTATTCGAAGCCAGTGTCGTGGATACTGATGATGTCGTACTTTCCAGAATATTCCTTAGGATCTGGGCAAAGCTTTTCGCGGCTGATTATGAAGCATTTGTCTTTGAGTGTAGCGATTGCTTGTTGAAGAATCTATTGGATAAAGAAATAAAGTAAGTTAAACGTGGAATATAAGTTTTGATTGAGAAAATATAAATTGATACTTACAGATAAAATGGAATTTGTTAAATGTGATAGAAATGGTGTGAAGTTGGAAAAAAATAAGTGAAATTGAGTAAAATTGAGTAATTTGATTTAAAATTAGTAAAAATGAATAAAAGGAATAAAATAGAGGAAATTGAGTAAAACGTACTAGAATTCAATAAAATATGTGTACTTACTTCAGGTCTACCCAACAGATTAGCACCAATGCATACTGTAGCATTACTTTCGCCCTGCAATTTCTTGTTCTCCACAGTAATGTGAGAAGGCATTTCAATAGGGTCTTCAGATATTAACAATAACTCTGTCTGCACCAACGGTTGGTCTCCAAGAATATCGCCAACTATCTCTAAGAAAGGCGTATGATCATTCTTTTTGTATTCCTCGTCAGCTAGCTCGATACATTTGACTTTGTAGCTTTGAATGTTTTCACCAATCAGTTGGATGTCTGTACGAAGTATATCTTCAACCTTATTAGAAAGAACTTGTTTTTAATATCAAATAACTAAAGTATAATACAGAGCTTCGATACTGGCAGTGGATTGTGAAGATCAGATGGCAGTCGCTTCACAGAAAAACGGTCTCTTCTCAGTAGAACTAACTACCGAACCACCGAAAGAATAATTTTGAAATGATTAATTTACTATTTTGTTTACTATAAATTACAATATTTTAGATAAATATAATTGTGAAACTTTGACATTCATATGTGCTCAATAAGTGCTGAAACCGAATAAACAAATTGATTCTTTGATTGACTATTAAAGTGTAACAATTATATATTAATAACATTATAAGTAAATTATTAAGTATGTTTGTTCATATCATTATTACCTTCATCTTAGGCTTGGCAAAGTGGGGGACGAATACATTCTTCTCAAGCACAGGCACTCCTTGAGGCAGCCTCTTTGTGATAGGTGTGGCATGAAGACCGCGGATTTCTACACCTCCAGCCCTGAGTAAAATAGCAATATTCCATATTTTAGACGTATCAATAAAAACAATAATATCTAGTAATACGGAATCATCAACGTGTTGAAATTCAATTCACATGGTAGCATGATATATTTTTTAATCAGTTTGTGTAAATGCGTGTATGTGTGTATATGTATGTGTATACGTGTGTGTTAAACCTACAGAATTTAATGATGCTTTTTAAAATATTATCTCACTAAAAGCTACTTGAATTTTCTACCTCTACAAACTTTAAATTCAACACGTAAATGTAATAAATCGACTAGTAGGGTAGCGGTGCTCGTAAAGCTCAATATAAACTAAAATAAATACGTAACTGTCTAACGAGTGTATGTATGTGTGTGCTTGTGTAATCACGTAACTGCCTAAAAAGTGTATGTGTGTGTGCTTAGGTAATTACAATTCAATTCTGAAGTGAAATGATTAAAACCCGATGGTCACAATTTTATGCTTAAGATGTGGTCAGAATCAACATTTACATTTAGATGCTTTATATCGGTTATGGTAGCTTTGCTATGGTCTGTTAGAACATAAACATGTACAAAATTAAAAAAGCAAGTAATATCATTGTTTGAATAGAGTCATCTATAAAAGAAATGCATTTTAACGGCCATGGAAAAAATGGCTACGAATATTCTCCGTGAACATGGTTTTTGAAATGCAAATTATAACAATATCAAATATAACACGATAGAATTCGCTAAAATCATTTTAATGTCAATGAAACATTTTCGTAAATGTCTTATGGATTAGCGGAATCCAACCTATACAAGGAGAATAATTATTTTATGAATCAATATCAATATTACATTTTTTACTATAATAAAATATATTCAGAAATGCTAAGCAAAATCTTACCGGATAACATCAACATTTGGATAGACACGAATTTCAAACGAGTTCTTGGTAGAGTCAGGGTTCATCTTCGAAATCGCATTGTAATGCATATTGGCATCAATGGAGAGCTTCTCAATCCTGGTGGGTACGAAGAGACCTCTGGTGTCTTGTCCGATTATCTTCATCTGCAGCATGCAGTCCATGAAAGTGACCCAGTTGTTGACCCACGTCAGACGACCGCGGGTTCCATCGATGTTGCAACCTAGGATGCCTCGGAAGAGACCACTGTGAATGAATTAGGACTAGTTAAAGAAATAACAGTGAGGTTGTATATTGCTGTTCTCGAAAATAAAAATAAAAAAGGCAAAAGAAAGAAAAAGTATTCCCAAAGTGTGGAGAAGTGTAGAAATGAATTTTAAAAAAAGATTATGAACCAAGATATCCAATGAAAGTGAACATTATCATAAATCGTCCGTTCTGTAATACGGACCTTTACTTTTATTATCGATAAAAGTTTCAATCTTATATGAGGTTATTTCTATTTTTAAATTTTCGCTATTTTATAAACTTTCGGCTACCCGCCTTTGTAATGTAATTACTATAATTTGAAGTATCCATTTATTGTAGTGTGTTACTTGGAGCTACTATACCTATATTGATATCCTCTAAGACGAAGTTCTTTGTAGAAGTCCTTTGTAAGCAAGTGTTTGACATTAGGTCCGGTGGTTTCTGGTAAGTTCGGTAGCACTCGGTAGTCTTGGCTAACATTCTTCTTGGCGTAGATACGTCCGGTCACAATTGAGGTACCACTTTCTACAATCTATGGGAAGAAACAATGGTTTAGCAATACTGAAGACATGAGCCCTAGTAATCTCTTCTTCTCATCTTTGACATTTTTTTTAATAGAAATTGTTTTTTTATCTCATTGC
Source organism: Pelosia muscerda (assembly GCA_963691645.1). Taxonomy (NCBI): domain Eukaryota; kingdom Metazoa; phylum Arthropoda; class Insecta; order Lepidoptera; family Erebidae; genus Pelosia; species Pelosia muscerda. The sequence goes on from OY829118.1 coordinate 6,268,255, forward strand.
AGTAACGCATGTAAACCTAATCCAGGGATAATGAAGCAGAAGTGTGTTATTTCAGACTTTAATCACTGTACCAATTCAGTCAAATTCGTTCGTGTCTTCATACATTTTCATATTTCTATCATTAGTAAGAAGATTAGCAAGACATCATCATTATTAAGATAAGATAGAATTACATGTATTTTTAGTTTTGATAGGTTAGTTTTGCGACCACACGCCCTCATACCCTAAATAAAATTTGAAAAGAATGGGATTTATAAATTGATTCTAACCTCAAAGTTACCACTGCCTTTCTGGATCATAATAATGAACTCGAGATTTCCTTCTTTGGGAATGTTGGTGGCTCGTTGGAAGCGGATATTTTCGAATACGACTGATACCTCGGTGTATAGCTCTCCCATCATCATACCAAGTGTCTCCCAAACCAATACAAGGTAGCCAGTTGCAGGGTACAAGTTACGACCTGACAAAAGAAAACATTTTTATAAAGTAAGCACCATTAAGTCCTGGAATTCCTTGCCGGCGCACGTGTTTCCTTCTTCCTACAGTCCCGGGTCCTTTAAGCGGGGCGTGAAAAAGCATTTGATGAGGCCGTCAAGCTGAGCACTGAACGTGTTTGCAATGGTGACCCTCTTTCATGAGACTTTGCCTTCAGCTTAACATCAGGCGAGGTGAAGTCAAATTGATGTGCCATAAATAAAAAAAAAAATATAATTTAAGTTTCTAGGAAATTTAATCAAACGCTTTCATTGTTGTCATTATTTTTGTTATATATATTTTTGTTTGCAATTTAGGATAACCAACCAAATTTTTTATTTCTCTAAATGGCACTTTTTTACAATTTGGGAGCTTTCTAATAATTTTTGAAGTGCCCTATATCTTTTCTGTATATAACAATATTACTGCATTAGACTATTCATCAAAGAACTAATTATTTTTACATACAGCGGACCTTTTTTATTTGCAAAAATATGGATAAATATCCAAAAATAATCTTATTCATAAAGGATCGCTTGTAACTCGATGCAATAAGCACAGTTCTGACGAACTGTTCTGCGTTGATGAATCAATCAGGTAAGAGAAAGATTATGGACTTACCGTCAACAACGTGTCCAGCCAAGTATTCGCTGTCTTCGTCCACAATGGACATCCTGACGGTTCTTTCACCTGACTTCATTTTTTCTTGTGCCTTGTATGACGTCACATACCTAAAGGACAAAAGTTACATTTAGCATTTTTTCTTACGACGTACTAGCGTTGCTTGCGGTTTCGCCTTTTCGCATTCTGATCCGAACGTTTGGGATAAAAATAGCATATCTTTTTATTAAATTTAATTAGCTGTATTCAGCCGCTTTACCGTATTTCAGCAACAAACATCCAAATCTCTTTCTAAACTTTTACTTTTATAAATATTAACAGGATACGGTGACTTATTGGTACCGTATTATTCTGTCCAAAGTCCTGACTTATGATCAATATTTTCGTCCGATCCGAAGATCCATATTTTATGTCAGGTCATTTGACGTACATGCCATATTATATTTTCCTCAGAATATAAACCACAAAAGAATCCATATTAATTTCCCATATTTCGTCCCCGCAATGCACCAAACTAATCCATCACAGGAAAAATGAAACAGGTCACAGTTGTCTTTGAAAAATGCCTCCGCTAACGTCGCTATATTGAAGTCAATGTACAAAGTGGCCACGATAGATCACACCGAACGATTTGTTTGTGGTGACTTGAATGATGGCCTGCAATTAATATACCTACTACGCTCTTTATTGCAACCTAAGTTTAGGAGCGTTAAGTGCCTGGAATGCTAGTTTGTGCAGAAGTTCTGGTGAAGTGTTTTAGTGAATTTATCATAATGTACATTGTACTTATGCGTCAAAGTTTTGTAATAATTGAGCTTAAATTTCAACAAGATTCCTCAAAAAAGCTTCAAAGATGTACGTACATAATTATGATCACGCCTATTTCCCTATATGGTCGATAAAAGTCGGTTTTATCTGTTTTAACTTTTTTTTAGATGGTGATGCAATTAGGTTACATATTTTTTTCCGGGTTTATGCCGTATGCCGTATTAAGTAAATCCGTCAATACATACCGCTAGTTGTATATAAAAATGAGTTCTTACCAATCTTCACTATGCTCCCATTCAACTAAATGAGAGATCATTGGTGTACCCAGGGAGACCGGGAATGGAACAGTTGGGTAAATGTTGGCCAAATGTGGGTTTAGACCAACCTCGTACAACCTGTAGTGATAAAAAAATATTAATGTTTTTTACATAATATATTAAACTAAAATAACAGTACATAATATGTTTTAAATGTCATCAAAGTAACATAGAACCTAAAGAGCAAGATATTTGGAAATATCTCACTATTACAATTCAATAGCATTTTTATAAACTTAGATTTGAATAAAGAAAACAAAATTAAACTAAATTTTAATTACTATCCACTTGACAAAATTATTATTAAAGTCTTAGCACTTGCATAGTGTAATTTACGATAATTATTAATAACCAGTTACAGTGCGTGGTTACCTCTGATATCTATGGTGGTTACGAAAAGTGTAAGTACAAACTAAATATTGTCATTGATACTTACTTTCCGAAAGCAGTAAATAGCACTTGAACATTGTCCTTATGATTTCTTTGAGTGAGTGAGATGTTGATGACATCCTTGTTCAGAGAACGACGTAAAATGGCTTGGAGAAGACCGTGAGGTGCAATTTCAATGGTGATGGCATTTTGCTGAATCAGACGTGAGGTTTCTTCAAAGTATACTGGGCTCTGTTGAGAAATAACGAAATTACGTTTTAATGTACTTCTAAATTAGCTGCCGTTTCTTCCAAATTGGAAACAAAAGGACGCAAAGATTTGGGAGCGCTATCCAAACTCACCTGTAAATTAAATATACCGTTAATTAGGTGTATTTAGAGTCTCACCAAATTTTTTGGAGCCTAAATTAACTAACCTGCAAGCTGATACATTGATTGATTTGGGGTTGGGAAGTAAGACGGTGTCACATAAAAGCTCTATAAGTTCAACCAAAAGGTTGGAGGAAAAGATCGATTCGTGAAATCAGTTATCTTCGAAATGAAACTACTTTTTGGCTATTGTCAACAATTCATTATAGTTTGGGAACATTAAAATAACGTATACTTCAAACTATGTGACAACATGACTGCTGAAAAGTAACGCCGGGCTAAATAAATTTATCACAATAGAATCCATTTTAAAATGGTTTCATTTCAATGTGTGATATTCGCGTTATCTTCAGATAGTATCACACCGTGTTCCTACCTCCTTCCCAATGCCCTACCAACCATCTTGGTTATAACGGGCCGAATCTTGGGAGATGCGCACCCTACTGGCGTCTGCTCTCTTTCAGGCGATTTTTGACTTCCTACATATTATTTTTGGTGCCCTACCATTTTCGCTCTCTCCCCTTTCAGATAGTATCAGTGATAATCGTTTAATGACTTTCGGTTCATTTAAACGTTACTTACCAAAAGGTTATTGGTGTGATATTCAGCAGAAGATAGTTCAGCCTTTGCGTCTTTCCATTGGTGTTGTTGAACAGATGTAGATACCCAGCGTTCTGAGCGAGTTTTTGGTGACACGATCACTTGCTTCAGGTATTTCAATAGAGTTGGACCTATGGAAACATGGAATTTATAAGTATTATTGTGATTTCGCAGATAATAATGCTCTTGGACTATTTGTACTCATAATTTCAGAAACAAATAAAATTAGAAATACTAGTAGAAGTTAAACAGAACAAATTGATATTCGGTAAGGCATAATCAAAGAAAAAGGTAGGACATAACAGTATCTCCCGTCCTAATTGAGCAGTCCGATTGTGGAAGTACCTCCGCCCAACCGAATACTGTTACTAATAATAACCTTTTAGCCTTCACCCCTTTTCCCCTTCCCCCTCCTCTCTACAGAGTCGGTCTTTTTTCAATAATGTAGTGTGTTTCAGCAAACAAATAATATATGTGAATATTTGAATGAACTGTGGGCCATGAGGTACAGTATAAAGCGATCCTGTTTATACCGTGATCCAAGGAGAGCAGGACGGAGTTAGGTATGTACATCCACATACATACAGAAAATAAATTTTCCTAATAAAACAAACAACAAGACAAAATGACAGACTAAATCGGGGACTTACCAGCTTCAGCAATATAACGTGAATGATACGCAATGTTGGAGCAAGCGACCTCTTTGGCGAAGATGCCCTGCTCGGTCAACTTGTTAACGAAGTTCTTCATCACTTCAGCGGGACCTGAGATGGTGCTAGATTCAGGGCCGTTATGGCACGCCACTTCTATTTCCGGTGGGCACATTGGTTTGATCTGAATGGAAATAATAAGATTTGAAATAAACTTTTGTAAGAAGGAAATAACGATTATTAATTATATTGATAATCCATATTAATCAAAAATATTTTGTCTGTCTGTCTGTCTCCAGAGCAGCGAATATTACTACATAACACTAGTCTGTAAATAGATTCTACGTTGACCGATACATATATTACATAATTATGTAGACTAGGTCGTTATCACTTTTTTTGTATCATAGAAGTTTATGAAGACAAATACAAGATATTTACCTGACTGTAACCAAGACCGACGGCAGCCATAGATCCCTTAATGAAAGGTGTTTCAATGGATGCCAAACCTCTGCTGTAAGCGGACAGAATCGTCTCTTCAGCGGTGAAGCAGCCATCAGCATAAGCACAGCCGAGTTCGCCAACGCTGTGTCCTAGAAAATTGATTTTTCATTTAATATCATACATCCTAATACAGTGAGAATTCATTGCCAGCATAGTAAACTGTGTGGCAAACCGCGTGGTGGCGAAGAAAGAAAATCACCACCGCATCTCATCTAAAGGCTAAGCGGCAACATGCGGAAAATATGTTAAAAGTACAAGGTACAAGGAAAACTGGAAATAAAAATCTGAATCAACCGTAACTGTTTTAAGATTATAAACAGGTACAAGGTTTTATTTCGAATAGCGTGGAAACAAAGCCTGAAGAAAGTGTGAGTACTCTCTAGTAAATTTTGAAAACATTTTCCTAGTTCAATAATAAATAAATAAAATAGCCAATTGAAAAATTAATTTTCACAATATTCTGAAAGACTATGTATACTAAGCAGACTTACCAATGATGTAGTCTGGCTCAATTCCAACAGTCTTAAGCACATCAGTGAGACCGACCTGCACAGCCGCGATTCCAATGAAAGAGTTTAGGATATTGTCGTAGATAGCAGGATTAGGGTCCGTGATGATCTTTGTCAAGTTGATACCTTTGGGTACAAGGGCTTTATGGCACCTAGAGGAAAAAACACACACGTTATTTGAATTTCAATTGCTAGCATCTGAAAAGGAAATTCTTACAGTTGTCGAAATAAGTTCCAAAAATATAGCGATTTCAATTCCAAATTTGAGTTTTGACTTACTTTTCAATTGCAGCTGCAAATACTGGAATCCTCATAAGCTCCTTGCCCATACCAGCCCATTGGGATCCCATGCCGGAGTACACAAACCAAACAGGACGTTTTATCCCTGAGAAGTATTCAATCTCACGAGCTATAGATACAGCTTTGTTCTTCGTGGATTCTGGAACAGAAGCATTGAAGATTATATCGGGAACTACATTTATTCAGCAGCTTTTTTCCAAAGAATAATTGCAATTATTAGTATTCCATTTAGATTGGAAGAAATGAATGCTTTAGAACTATTAGTCCTTTCTATCTCTAAATTGTATTGATATCATACCAGTTGCTTTAAAATTTTATTACTTATATACTTTTAACCCCTTCAGATGAGTTAAATGATTTGTGTTAAGATTGGATGAACACCGGTTTAAGATGCGAAACCGTGACTTTTCGATCGCAAGGTTGACTCCTTAACTACTATGCTACTGACTGCTTTTTTCCTATGGCATAAATCGTCGATATTTTGATTCAATTAAAATTTCACAATTGCTTTGACATAAGTCTGCGCGCAACTTGTGAGGACTTTAGTTCAACTCCCAGTGAAAGTATTAAATTCAACTTTTCCGTTCTCAATAGCAGCGTGAAGTTTTGAATCGATTTCGTTATTGTATCTGGTTCTCATTTTATGAGATAATCTCATGTATGAGATGAAAAAAAAATAATGATGATGGAATTGTACATCTCCTACTTTTTCAGAGATATTCTATATTTAAATAATAATTATGAATGTAACAATTCTCAAGAGGACAAAGTGTGAGTGTTTGTATGCTGATATTAAAAATGTTCTCAGAGCCATGGTAACATAAAAAATGAATTTAGTGCGGTACTGAACATTTTTTATCCTTACAATATTTACCTAACAATGTATTTTAACCTAGTAAATATTATTGTAATAATTGTTGTTTGTTCGGTCTTCATATTACGGGAATGTATTTTTACTCTGGGTGCTTTCTTGGACTTAAAAATCCTATCCACATTCAATAACTAGTTGGACAATATCAGCAATTCAGCATTATTGGAGGTGTTAACAAGGATACTACTAATGTAAGGAGTTGACGTTAATAACTCTTATCCTTGGGAAAATCACTAGCAATAGCCATATGGTTAGACTCTAAAACCCTGACTCCAGGACCTCTGTCCTGCATGAGCGCAGGCCTGGGGATAAATGGTGGGGCCGCCTGTCGCCCTAGTAGGAGCAGGCCAAGGCGTCTCCGCGGACACGGAAGTCCCACACCCGAGTTGGCAAATATTTGGAAAGTAACGTATCCAGATGCATTAGGAATTCTAGAAGAATAAAAGTCTATACCTAACAGTGTATATCCTCTAACAACGTGTCCTTGGATGTCACTGTCATGAACAGAGTGCCACAATCTAATGAGTTCAACATCGACCGTCCTTGACTCCAAGTCATCCAAGATTCTGGCTACAGCTGATTCAGTACGTCCTGATGCGCAGACCAGGCGTGGAAGGTCATCGGACGGCATGCCATTGTTGACCTGCAGGATAATAGAGTTTTACATTTAATTTTCCACAACATAATATTCTACCTACTTATAATCAAAAGTTACATACCTAATTATCGATATTTTAATTCTGCACAACAAAAATTGCAACTAAGTTAAAACTATAGCGGATGTAGACACGATTTTCCTTGAAGCGATCTCCAATTTTAAAATAAAGCAAATACATTTGGATGACAGCTCATATTAAGTAGGTGTAATGTCCAATTTTGGATTTGTGATCCCGTACCCGCAACCCATGGCAATTTATTCCTGAGGTAAAAAGTATGTAGTAGCCTATGTTATTTCAGGTTTTAATCTATCCTGTTCCAAATTTCGACGAGATCCATTCAGCCGTTGGAACGTGATTGGTTAACAAACAGCATTACAAAATTATTAGGATTAAGAGTTTCTGTGATATTTGTCAAGTCCTAAACAAATCAAAAACAATTGGTCAGTTGGTTTCAAACCTTTGAGTCAAACAATTTGTTATCACTCTCTACAAAACTTCACTTCAAAATCTTAAAAGTAGAACCCACCTTCAAAATTGTACGAAAGTCGTCAATTGGATGCTTAAATTTGTGCATTGTTGAATTCGATTTTAAACTTTTACATGAATAGATTTGATTTGCATCAAATTGCTTTAAATTATGAGTTACAATCTATAGTATAATTGAATATTACGAAGCTAAATTTGAAGTTTCGTAAATACTGAACAAAACTTTCAGTGACGTAATCAATGAAGTGTAAACCAAATCTGTTGTAACTTTTGTAAAAGTTTAAGAAACTCAAAGATGAAACCGAGTCTCAAAATTGACGTACTTAGTTCTAGCTTCAAAGTGAAATTGCTTGAAATATTGTACCACATATCTGACTACATTTTTGACTAAATACAATGCATCATCATATTAATGTTTACAAATATTTGCATTGAGCGGGCATCGAACCCGTGCCTACTGCGTAGCAGGCGGTTCACTACCGCCATGCCATAGAAGCTGGCCAAATTAACATAACATAACATAACTTAAAACATAAACTCACGCCTTTATCCCCGAAGGGGTAGGCAAAGGCGTTAGCACCCACATTTCGCCAGTTTATGTTTAGGTCCCAATGTAATAGGTGGCGAGCCTATTGCCATTAACCGGGCACTTATAAACTTGCGATAAGTACACACATAACTTGGAAAAGCATCGAAAAGTCATTGGTGTGTGCCATGGTAAAACCTGGGATCGAACCCGAGCCCTCGTCTCAGCAGTCCATACCATGCATAGAAATTTACAAAAGAAAACAATGAAAGCAGTCAATGTTACTACAGACGAAACATTATTTGCTAAACCAACCGTGTTTTCGGTTTTTTATCTCTATTAGCTTTAGTTACAATAAAAATACCAGAAACACTAATTTAAATATTATTATTAATATTATAGCAAACAAACAGTATAATGTTGACACAAAACTTCCTTACCTTTTTCCTAGCAACATTCTTTAACAAGACGTGAGCATTAGCACCTCCGAAGCCAAAACTGTTAACTCCAGACATGCCTCTATTCCACGGCTGTTTCTCAGTGACGACCTGCAATCTACCTTCAGTTAAAGCTGCTACACCGTCACGAGGAACTTTGTAGTTAAGATTAGGGGGCAGGAAGCCGGTGGTGTAGGCAATGCAAAGCTGTAAAAGAATTATAAGAATTAGGAAGATATCTTTACAGAAATCCTGTTAATGTGTAATGTGTTTTGATCATGTACTTAATATCTCTGATTCCAGGATTGATATATAAATTAGGAGAGTTTTTAGTTTTTTTTTATTTAGGACACGTCATTTTGACTTCACCCCGCCTGATGGTAAGCTCAAGGCAAAGTCTCAGGAACGAGGGTCACCATTACAAACACGTGAAGTGTTACGATGGTGGCACTCAGCTTGTCATCAGAGACTTTTTCACGCCACGCTTAAAGACCCGGGACTGTAGGCAGAAGGAAACACGTGAGCTGGCAAAGAATTCCAGCAGATATTTATTTATGTTATGTTCAATAGGTAGGACCAAGTCTATGACATGTTAGGTTTATGGTGTTAGTGAAAACACTTCATACTAAAAATAAACGTAATATTTATTAATTGTTTGCAGTCAAGAGTAATTCTACTTATAAGTACAGTACTACCCTTCCCAAATTACAAACGTTCATTTCTCTCGGGAACTTTGGCGGAGGATTTCAATCTATCTAAGAAAATTGTCTCAACATAATTAATGTCTTCTGACATGCGCAAAGTTAGGTGATAATTCATGTTTCTTTTACTTTATGTCAGTTTGATATTATATGTAAGTATCTTATTTTAATGATTATAATGATGATTGTGTTACAGAATATTACTTCCTTCAAAACTTGAAATTGGATTTACATTTCAGAGCGTTCTTTGAAACTTGAATTTAACTGTGATATTGACATCATCTTATAAATGACTGATTTTTAACCGTGGTTTTTTTTCTTGGGGTTGTCAATATGACCGAAGTATAGTATAGCTATAGGTATAATATGTGATGTTGTATACATTTGTTATCCTGGATAGTTATCACTCACCTTGGCAATAGAGCATAGACCGGAGGCAGGTTCGCTGTGCCCCAAATTTGACTTGATGGAACCAATACTAAGAGGACCAGAGCGGCCGGTGCAGAAGATATCATCAATGGCCACCAACTCTTCAGGGTCTCCTACCTTCGTACCTAAACAATTAATCGGTTTTTTACTAATAGAACATTCGGACTCTTCTTCTTCTTCATGGATCTTCTTTTCGTCTGAGATCAGATCTCCCATCTAAGTTTAGTTTAGTAGTTACAATTTCTACTATTTCACTTTAGTATCAAACCGTATTAACTTAGGTATTTTTTAAAGCTAAGAACGACATTTTGTTACTAGATATCGAGCCTCAATCACGAAAAAGTAAAATAAAGTGAATTTTCACAATTCTATGACTACAAAGCAGTATAAAATCAGTTCTCAATTGTATGTGATTTCAAATAGAATTTCTTCTATGAAGTACTGGAATTCTTTGAATTGGATTTAAAGGTAAAGAAGCAAAGCTTTTAACAATATCTTAGAAATCTATAGTAATGGTAATTAATATTATATTCTACACTTTATGGCAATGTCTTTCAATAAAGGTAATTATTTTATTGAACTAATTAAGAGAATTATTTAGCTTCGGCTGAATATAAAAGCCATAAATGAAAAGTCGATTTCTCTTTGAAGAGCTCATAAAATTTTTAATTTTCATTCCGGGCATTAAAGGACGATAATGGGCTATTCGAATTTTGTACAATGTAGGTATTATACGTAATTTGTTATTTAGTGTCGTTTTTATTTAGTTACTAATACTGTTCCCGTCAGTATTTTCAATTTATATTTAAGTTGAGACCATGAACAATAATGGACAAGGAGTATAATGATTTAGTGACAGCTAATTTTGAGTTTCATATTAAACAATTAAAATAATCCAATGCTTCTCCTCTTTTTTTAAAGAGCAATGCGCTCTATGTCGCCCAAGAAAACTATTAAAACAAACCTATTTTCTGTATTCTGTATACTGACTGATAAGCGATCGTCAGTAATTTTAGATCACTGGGGATATGCATCTTCAACTAGCAAAAATAAACAATAATAAATAAAAAAATACCAGTATCTAATATTTTTCTTAATAAAAAAATAGCTATATCAAGCTTTACTCCAGCCTCGGGCAATTTTGGTAGCAATGGAAATTGTCTAAAAGCTTGTAAAACTTTGCTTTTATATTTTGGAATTATAACCGCGGGACACTTGTGTCGTGATTTTTTTTTATTTTTACACAGTGATGTTTTATGTAGATATATATATTAATATCTACTTCTTATGACGTGATGTTTAGAAGTTGAAGTATTTTTTATTACGTCGTACCTGTATTGAAGTATTTAATTAGTTAAGCATAATAATAAACGAATAAATGCGTATCTGTCTTCGTATAATTGCACGCTATTTATATGAGTGCGTAAATAGTTTTTTGAGGTTGTCAAAATTAGTACCGCCATTTAAGAAACACCATCTTCAGAAATAGTGATCTTTATGTTGATAACTTTATATTGATGACTCCACTAAAGCTTAACATTAGACGGGTTTAAATCAACTTAGTGATTACAATAAGAACGTAATTTACTTTCAGTTTATTTTGTAATCATCATCAATATTTCACAATAAATCCATCGTTATGAAATTGGAATTTAAGACAACAATTTCAAAAATTTCGCGGCCAGAATCCCTGACCAGGCAATTTGTCTTTGATTTTCGAGAAACTATAAAAATTATTAGGGCGTAGGCAGGGACTATTATAGTGGATAACCGAGTGATTTATGTTATTATGCTCCAAATATTCCATTGTTTGCCCAGCGGTACGTAGGGCTGGCTTTGTCGTGATGAAAGATGATGGAGCATCCATTGCAATGTTCTTTTAAGAATTTTGTAACAATTTTCTTGGCAAAATATGTTTTATATCAATCTGAATTAGCAACGTTATTGCCTCAAATGAAATTGAAGATGTTATTGGTGAACTTTATTGTGAACAAAATAATAATGCCTTGGTGTTGCAAATCTTGAGGAGTAAAATACCCCAAAATAGATATTAATTTTACAACAGACATTAGTTCTGTAACCTCTCCTCTCCATGTTTTGCGTAATCCAACGTATTAGTCTAAGCAGTATATAGCCTAGGAATTTATATACCATCGATAAAGGATATACATGATGTGTCATTCTTCAAGCAAAGTTTAATAGTAGTTAACATTATGTACTTTGCCTGCATTAAATCCTGTACACAAAGTGTACAATGAACAAGTAATGAAAACTTGGTTGACTATCTCTGTGAAAGAAGGAAATTAACCTATATTTTTATTTATGTTTCATATTTTGTGCCATAAATAAAAGTTCAAGTTACAGAGAAAAGAATCTTTTTAATTTTATGTTGGACTTTAACTACGCCAGGAAAGTTTTCCTATCTAGCATTTAATTTTCCTTTCGCAAGTTTTCACTTTGCACTTGCAGAGTTAATGCACCATTTGTTATTGAATGAAAGCTTTAAAGAAGTTGTGAGAATTTGTGCAAACGTAGATTTATGTTGATAAGTTTGATATGATCTAAAATTGAACATATTTATTTATGATCTTGATTAGCAATAGCTGACTGATTAAATACAGTTTCTGAGAATGTGAGTGAGGATAATTTTTTTAATCTTAAAGTTTACTTGAAGAAGATTAATTATATTATTTACAGGTGATTTATTGGCTAAAAAGAACAGATTGAGAACAAAGTTAAAATATCGATGATTTAAATGATTGAAAGTTGGTACGTTGACCGCACCAACACAATACATACTTTTTACTTTGTAGTGTCACGTTTAAAATATACGGTGAGACTTTTGAAGTGAATAATATTTCCCGTAAGAAATTTTTAGTAGTTATTAGAAATCAAATTCTATTTAAGAATTTAGCTTCCAAATGAAATTTGTACCTATTTGGATTTCTTCAAAACTCGTTTATAGAAATCGTTATTCGTGAAACCACATAACAAAAACAAATTAGCAACTTGGATCAGTAACTCAGAAAACTCATTTTACCTAATATGTGCCTCTAAATCGTGTATTAATAATTACATATCGAATTGAGATCCATTAGTAAATCATTATGTTTATATAGCCAAGATATTACGAAACATTAGTGCACTATTAGCGACGCTTAATTATAATTTTGCATATTGTTGTTGGTTTCATTTTAAATTGAAATAAATAATATTAATAAAAGTCGTAGGTACACACAATACTGGGCATTGAAGATACCAAAAATAGATGAACCCTTAATATTAAATTTTGAAGTGGACGTTACATAGCGGAAATCATTACAAGAAAATATATTGGGGGAGGAGGGAGGGGGATTCCTCTCTCTCTCCCAATATATTTTCTTGAACCCTTTAATATTTATTTTACATAATTAGACTTTCCTAAAAAGCAACAATTGAAAAATTCCTTACATTTTTGCTCAGTAACTGTTCTAAATAAAAATTGAAATTATTTTGATTGTGCTGATATTGGACCTAACGTGAATAGTTTCTAGAATAATTCTGTACCTGTGCCGTGAGCCTCGACGAATTCCAAACTGCTCGGTGGGATGGAGCACTCTTCGTAGAACTCACTGAGCAGAAGCTTCTGGATGTTTCCAGCTGGATATGTAATACCTTGTTCTTTGTACCCATCGCAGTTAGTTTTGGCGTGGAGTAGTTGTGCGTATACCCTAAGAAAAACCGTATGAAAGATTTGAAAAACAGACAAAAATATGTTTTTAAGAAGGTGTTCAAAAAGATCTCAATTTTTGGTAATGTCATCTTATCATACAATTTACTTGATTTCGTATAGCGTTGCATAGTGTGATAGAGTGTTTGATTTGAGTCTTTTTCTACGTATAATATTATGTAGATATGTATTTACAAAAAAAAAATCGAAATGTATCCATCCACATTCTAGAATCCATAATAGTCCTGTGTCGATCGATCAATCTTCGCGAACCGTGTCGATCGCGACCCGTCAACAAAATGATCGAATCAAAAGACTCGATCGTTTGGCGGGTCGCGAGTCTTCATTATCACGATTTCATTCCTCAATCAGGTTCCCGAGGTTTAAAATGCCAATTTATTGGAATCGTACCTATTAGGCTGGATTATGATAATGTTTGTCTATATTTGTCGATATTTACACGAAATTAGAATCTGTTTATGGTTGGAAACCCGCTCATAAAATTAAATAATGATGATCATTTTACAAATAATTATAATAATATGTAGATTTGATAGGAATATATTAAGATCTAAGGAATTCATAAAGTTACTAGTTTTTATCGCAATCGCTCAATGTTTCCTTTATAGACCTGCAAGCCTTTTATTTCTAGAAAATAATTTAGATATGGTATAATAGGTACTAAGGTAAACAATACGGCCTACGAATTCATTGTTATTATTCTACACGTCTCGTTCATCGATCGTGAACCGCGAAGACAGCAGCAACCAAACGATCGACGGGTCGTGAAACAATCGAATCTCTTCGATATCGATGATTGACTCACTCGTATATCGCTCGCGACCCGATCATTTTGATTCGATCAATCGCGATTGACACAGGACTAATCCATAACACAAGTTAGTTGAGCTTTGCTTAGGTAGGTACTTTAGGTATCTATAGATTGTGTTGTGTAGAATATCTTCGAGTGGTATGCAATAATTTATAATTTCTGAATACATTTATATTTCTATGTTTAATATACATGGATGTATTTATAAAAATAAAAATCATAATGTGTCTATCCGTTTTTAGAATCCGTGTCACAAGCTGGTGCCCTGGAGAATATTCTAGAATATTTATTTCTGATTGATTACCTTCTGCTGTCTTTGGCCTTTTGAAGGAAGACAACAACTATGGCTTCTGATCTCGCGTAACCATTAGCACTGTTATCAAAACTCTTACACCTGCCATCTGGTGATAGTACTCCCAACCTGCAAGAATATTGTTAATATTAATAGCAATGCACTACCAGGTTACACTACGAGTAATGTCAGGTTTACACTACTGGACTGGTAGTGACAGGCTACACTTCTGGTAGTACCAGGCTACACTACTGGTGTAATCACTCACTCCATAGTCTATTTACCTTTACTTTTAATTGGCACCACCTGGATATCAAATTATCACAGGCAGTTTCAAATATTTTTTTTTATATTTTGTCTTTCAAGCAGTTGGTAGACTGGTTTACATCCTCCATGAGTGCGGGCCTGAGGTTAACAGGTGGAGTCACCAGTTACCCTAGTAGAACCAAACCGGGCAATCATATCCGGAGCAATATGAGGACAGAGTGGTTCCCACATCAGATTTCCTCACCATAAATAGGTGTATTAGATTACAGATAAAGTTGACGTATCCTTTGAAGATCTTGATGGATCTTCTGTGTAGTATAAAAGAATTAGCTTACCTGGAGAACTGCAAAGATACGTAAGGATGAAGACACAGATTTGAACCTCCAACAATAGCAGCATCGCAGTGGCCATCACGGATAGCTCTGAAGGCATGTTCTAGAGCGTAAAGGGAGCTAGAACAAGCTGAATCCACGGTGTAGGAAGGCCCAGTAACTCCTAACCAGTAAGAGATACGGTTGGCCAACATAGCACGAGAGCATCTGTGGAATAATAATAATGACATTAATAGTTGGCCAAAATATGTAATCTTCTTTCATCATCATCATTCTCTCAACCTTTTTCCCAACTCAGTTGGGGTCGGCTTACTAGTCTAACAGTGTTGCGGCTGAACTTCGATATTTTCCGTGGAGCGACTGCCATATGACCTCCATAACCAATGATCCAATGACCAATGGTGATATCGAAGTTCCAAGTTAGACTGGTTGAACTTTTGAGGGCTCCAACTACCCGTAACGACTGCCATAGATGTTTGTATGGTAACCGGGACCGACGGCTTTACGTGCATAATCTTAATATTCTTTATTGAATAATATTTTTTATGCCACTTTCGTGGTAGGCATGCACCCGGCCCGCCTAATGAAAGGTGATCACCTTGGCCTATGGACGTTTGCAAAACCAGGGGCGTTACACTCGTGCTACCCTATAGAAAACTTCTAATGCCCTGAAGAACTCCTCACTGTAATCGCTTTTTGTATTTTGTATAGAACGTTTTCGGGTGGGTCAAGAAATTTAATTTTCTTAATCAAATATGTTTAAAACTATTAATTGCAAGAAAATTTTTCTTTAGCAGTACATTACATACAAACGAACAGTACCTACATACAAACGAGACGAGCTCAAGGCTCGCCTACCTGCGGCCATATATTGTAAGTACATCGGGGAGGGGAAGAGGGTGGGTTTTTTATAGTGCGAAAAATCCCCACGGATAAACCGTTTGGGGAGTTTAGGATAATACACGTCGATATTGAATATTCGCTCTCTATATTCAATACGTATATTTAGAACTCTACGCTGTGCTAGAGTTCTACTCTTTCCACGTACACTATTCTATTCATTTTCTGTTATGTTTTTATGACGTCATTAATCTTTGACATCGGTTATTAAATTATTTTTATGAATCAAACAGAAACTTCTTTTACAAGAGTTAGTATCAGCTGATTTTACAAGAACGATATTTCAGCAGTATTAAAACGTCTAATAAGGATAAAGTTCATTAATGATGACACACTAACAGACAGCCGCTCCAAAGCTTCAAATAATGACGCTTGGTTGCTAGTCTAGTACTGTCCGGATCGTTTTTACGATCCGGAGAGATGTGTGGCTTTGTACGCCCATTAAGTACTATGTTGTAATCTCTGTTATTGCCTATTTTAACTACAAGAGTTGAGGAATAAAGTTCTTTGATTGTGTGGTTACTCTATCACTCGTAAATAGGAGACCATAAGGTCGCGAATAGATTGATATTTTCTAGGAAAGTGGTCGTATATTCTAAACTGTAGCATTAATAGGTTGTAAGATACTGGTTGACTGTACATACTACGACTAAATACATATGGTTATCACTGGAAAAGTCTCAAGGAGTCTAGTGTCATTATCATCATTATCTTTCCGATATTATCAAAGGCATTCGAGTCCGGGGTCCAATTCTAGTTCCAACCACAATGATTAAGATTAAACGATATTCGAATAGCTGGTGTAAATACATACTTAAATAAATTACTAGAAAGAAAATTAATTGAAAATTGATGGATAACATTGAATGATGGAAGGATCAATTACTGTTCTTTTTTTAATTCATACTCATTTTTTGTGGATCTTAGTTCATTTTGAATTTAAACAACATTAATAATCACCTTAAAATATATTTCATACTTTCACAAATTTTACAATGCAACAATAACTAGGTACGGTAAGTTTTAAAAGCTTCGCTAGCATGGTGTGCAATTGTAAAATAATGGCCGCTAAATGCAGTAGAGGCGCGAACTCGCTTGTAATGACTTTAACTGCTATTGTAGTGAAATGAACTTAATAATAAATTACCATGTCGAAAATTTTAAGATATTCTGTTATGTACCACGTAATAAAGTACGTTGTAATTTGGATGTTTATTGTAATTTCTGTTTTAATGCTGTAAGTTTTTTCAGATAATATAGCAAAAATACTCTATGTCTGGGTCACAAGTTTTCTTTTAATCTAGGATACTCCGCGACCGTGTTGTCGTGACTTATCTGCTATATGAACGTGCTAACTTTCCTTTTATTTCGGACACGTCAAGTAGACTTCACCTTTCCTGATGGTAAGCAAAGTCTCAAGAAAGAGGGTCACCATTACAAAGTCTTTATCTTTTTTAACCGGCACATTACATGATTTTGAGCAACAAACATTTCCACAGACCTAGGTGACCTGTGTCTAGGTGTATTATATACCTAGACACATAATAGGTATCACTAATACCCAGATTATAGTCATTCTCAATAATAAGCTATAGTTGCGGCACACTATGATGGCCGTTTTGACACGAATGGTGTTGCTGCTCGTTTTTTTTGGTGCGCCTAATATTGGACTACGAACTGTTAGACGAGTAGGTAACTAAAGAATAATATGGCGAGACTGGTACAGAAGAAAATAAACTTCACACCTCAAAAACGTGTCAAAACGGCCATCTAAGCGTGCCGATAATAAAAAAATGGAGATTATCTTACCCGGTAATACCGAAACCGTTGACCTGCATCTTCTCGTAGAACCATGTTTTCTCAGACTCTGAGAAACAAGCTCCCACGAACACACCAGTCTTCGTGTCCCGAAGTTCTTTAGGGTTTACACCTGTAAATAAAATTTATTTTATGTACCTTGTCAGACGGCAATCGCTTTACAAAAAGTATCGAAGTTCAGCTGCTTTAGAGTTAAACTGGACCCTAAATGAGTCTGGTAAAGGGTATAAGAATTATGATGAGTAAGACTCTAAGAACTTATCGGTCGAAATTTTCTACGCTGTGATCATAATAAAATTATATGTGCTTAATGACGCAATGTTCACAGTATTATTGTGCCTTATATGACAAATTATCTATAATAGCCCACAACAAAAGAGTTTTGAATACAATTGGTTCAAGTGTTTTGCATTTTAACCTTTATTAAGCATTGAACTCACTCGATTTATTAATTTATCAGCGGAATCATTTAGGTATTTGTTGCAAATACCTTTGGGTATATTCCGATAATTAAATAGGTATATTGTATCATAGAACTTTTTAAATAACGAATCACTAGAAATACCAATCAGACATTCCATTCATATGCGCCTCCGGGGTTTAGATGGGAATACCGTGATCCCTAAATCCGAAAAGGGTCATCTGAAGTTGGTCCCGAGTCAGCCCTGGTGCGAGGGAATATGTTGGCTACTCAATCAATGTCTCACCTCCGGCAACTAAGGACCCAAAGACGGCGTGTGTTTTAGTCAGTTCAAATCCGACATAACCTCCCCATCCAGCAGAGGGTGGGGATTTTTCTCCCGATAAAATAGGACCCTTTCATAATAGTTATATTCAGTAGGTATACCTACTTACATACAAGTAAGTAGTAAGAGTTCGCCTGGCGACGAGAAAAGCCTGTGTCAGAACAATAGCTTTCCTCGAAGTTGTGGTCAGACGATAGTCGCACCCATTACAGCCAAGATAGATTTATCTCATGTTAGATTATTAATTACCGCGTTAGGTTATTAATAGAAATAGAATTACCGCGGTAGCCTAGTGGTATAGGTAATAGACTGCTGAGACGAGGTCTCGGGTTCGATCCCGAAATTTACCATGGCACACACCAATGGCTTTTCGACGCTTTTCGAAGTTATGTGTGTATTTATCGCTGGTTTATAAGTGCCCGGTTATGGCAATAGGCTCACCACCTATTACATTGGGACCTAAACATAAACTGACGAAATGTGGGTGCTAGCACCTCTGCCACAGATTACCTTTTAGTTCCTCTGCCTACCTCTTCGGGGATATAGGAGTGAGTTTATGTTATGTTAGGATAGATGTAAATGAAAGAGCAGTTAGACTTCTAGTACTTAAAACTGCTAACGTTGGATGCAAGCAACTGCTAAAATTGGTTCTTGGAAGATAAACAATGAAACACAATAAAACGTAAATTTGTGTTACAATTGATAAAGATTCGAAATATTATTAAAGCATTTCATATAAAATAAACATAAGATATCAATAAAATCAAGAAACAAAATAAATAAGAGACGGATATCATAATATTTGGATTGACAGTTAATCTTTTCAATTTGACGGCTCCCTGAGTCGACTATCGTTATTCCATAAAAGATAAAAAATCGAATTCATTATTATCCTATCTGGCTGTTGAATTATTCAACAGTACTTTCAGGTCATAAATCTTATATTAACCAATATAAAAAAGGAGTTAATATAATGTTGGATTAAATTAACGCCATTATACCTATGATTATGATTAATGAAGGAGGTTATGGAATCGGGATAGCCTCATACAATATTAAAATACCTCTTCCGATACATTCTTATTATATAAATGATCTATCTTATGTTAGATAGTTTGGGCACGTAATGAATGATTACATTACGAATGACCGATCAAATATGTAAGACTTTTTGTATACAACTTGGGTGGTAGAGAATCACACGGCCTATCTGATGGAAAGTGGTTACCGTGGCTATGGACGTTTGCAAAACCAGGGGGGTCTCACTCGTGCTGTCGATTTTGTAGAGGGGTGGGGGACGGGGTGAAATTTAAGAGATTCTCTGCTATCAGCGTAGAAGAAAAGGCAGGGTTTCATACCATCATATTTATCACATAGATGTTGAGTTCATGTTTATATGAAACATGCAGACAAACCAGATTAAATCCCACAGAACATTTTTTTTTATTTATGGCACGTCAATTTGACTTCACCTCGCCCGATGTTAAGCTGAAGGCTAAGTCTCATGAAAGAGGGTCACCATTGCAAACACGTTCAGTGCTACAATGGTGACGCACAGCTTGATGACCTCATCCGATACTTTTTCACGCTCCGCTTAAAGGACCCGGGACTGTAGGAAGAAGGATGCAGGAAACATGCATTTATCTCATAAAACTGAAAACTATTATTTTTGTTTTCTAGATTTATCTACTTATTATAAGAGTTGCCCTGAGCATAATAAAAGAAAAAAACACGTATTAAAATTATTAAAATGATTAAAATCCTGAATGTCTTCTTCAAAAGTTATATCAGTCAAGTTCTCCACAATCAGTAAAGCTCAAATACAAGTCGAATACTAAAGAAAGCTACGTGATCCAGTCCACTTCTCAACTTTTATTATCAAATGAACAAATTTGAATTCTGCGGCTTGTCGCAAAGGCAATATTGAGTTATAATTACTCTGTGGGATGAAACTTTTAATGGATCCAAAGATAACGTCTTTTCGCATCCGATTTGAAAATGTTAGTAAAGTGTTTCAATTGTAGATAGCACTTGGGGACAGCGGTAGAATCGTAATATAATTGTGTTGTTGTATTTACAACAACTAATCTATACTAATATTATAAAGAGGAAAGATTTGTTTGTTTGTAACGAATACTATTACTACGGTTCCGAAACTACTGGACCGATTTCCATCATTCGTTCACCTCTAAAAAGCTACAATATCTAGGAGTAATATAGGCTATATATCATCACGCTACCATCTAAGGGAGCGGAGTAATAATCATAAATCTCAATTGATCCGGTAAATTTCTAAACATTGGCGCTAATATCGACAGCAAGGAAAAGTAGTATAGAGAGGCAAGTAGAGAATCGAGTTGAGTCCTGCAACGCGATAATTGATATCCACGCGGGCAGAGCCGCGGGCAACAGCTAGTTCGAATATAAAATACGAATATGTAGCTCAAAAGTTCTTGGATAAATCAAAAGTAAAATTGTATGAAGTGATGCCACTACACAACTATTAGTCTTAGAAGCTACTGGATAATACATCTGCCTATTAATAAAGTTAAGTTAAGGATACTACTTGCATGAGTTTACTTATTTTCTTATAACGAAACAAGACATCGATCTAGTTTATTTTATTAACGATACCTTTGCTTAAATTGACTTAAATTGTCAAAGAATTATATATCTTGAGGTGTCTAGGAACTTTGAGTTCTACACAACGTCACCTAGACCCATGGTAAGCATAGCTTAACTAGCTTATGTTATGGGTTGTAGAATGCGGATAAACATACTTAGATACATTTTTTATTTGTAAATACATACATAGATGTTATACATAGAGACACCCAGACCACTGCAAATATTCATGCACACAAATATTTGCACTGAACCGAATTGAACCCGCGCCTCCTGCGTAGCACTCGGTTTCACTACCGCCACACTACAGAGTCTACAGATCAATAATAAGTACTAAATTATAAATTCCCCTACAATGAAACGTACCTAAGTACTTACTATATTTTACCAACGAATTTGAATATTTGAATAAGTAAACATGATTTTTCGTTGATGCCTTTCAAGAGCATCCATTTTGAAAGGAACATTAAAAGAACTCTTATCGTTCACAAACAATTCTGAATAAAGGAATGAAAAAAAGTGGATAACGATCTTGTTATTATGAACATTGAGATACTGAAGCATGAATTAAGACTAGGTCTGTTATGAAAAATCCCTTTGAATAATGCCCATGGTTCCTTGAGTGTCGACTGAACAAGCTATTCATTACTTGTCTAGTCAACGAAGACGTCAACTCATCAACCAGCCTAATTATGTGTAAATAAAAATGGGTGTACTATGCCAAATCGAATGCCAAATAATCGATCAATTGATCGACCACTTTAAATCGAAGATCCAAATACTCGAACGTCCATGAAATCAAATGTTTAATATATCGAACATTCATTTACGAAATATCAATATAGGTCGATCAATTGATATTCGATTATTTGGCATTTGATTTGGCATAGTCCACCCAGAATGAATCGCGAAATAAATTGCTAAGCGCAAAACTTTAAGATGACCGGACCAATTCAAGTAATTCTTTTTTTTTATTTGTTCCTTGAACTCTACTGAAGGTTTTTATGTAACAGCGAGTCCACGCGGAGGAACCCACGGGTAACTAGTCAAAAAAAATAATATAGTATTTAGATAGGAAAAGTGAATGCTTCGACGGGATTCGAACCCGCGATCTTTCCCTTACAATGCTCTGACCGCTAGGCCACGAAGCCTCGTCTGGCTTCATGCTTGTCTCTTCATGGCTAATAGCCTGTATACCATATTAACTACCACGGATTAAAGAATAAATTATAACTACCACGGAATAAAAAAATCATTGTAACTACCACGGAATATAAAAACAATGTAACTACTACCGAATAAAGAATATGAGTTACATATTCTTTATTCGGTAGTCATTCTCTGAACCTTTTCCCAACTCAGTTGAAATTCTATATTTTGCGTGAAGCGACTGCCATCTGACCTGCACAACCAATGGTCCAATGACCAATGGCGATATCGAAGTTTCAAGTCAGACTGGTTAAACTTTTGAAGGCTCCAACTACCCGTAACATCTGCCATAGGTGTATGTATAACAACCGGGATCGGAACTACTATGAGTTTAGAAATCGCTGTGTAGAATGTCCTAGGATATCATAAAATAAATATTAACAAGAACAGCTATAGTTTGATAATAGCTGACTAATTGTGATTAAAGCTCATATCGAAGTTATCTAGCTAATTGGAACTAACTTAGAGAACTTAAGATGAGTTGCAATCGACGTGTTTTGAAGTTTAGGAGGAAGCTAAAGATAAATTATACTTAAGTAGGTATAACTATTTCTATCTGTACTTACAATTAGGTATGTCTTGTTTTAGTAATTTCAGGAATAACGATCCTAATTATTATTAATATTCATACGAAGACTCAATCATGGAATTATATAAGTTAAACTATTTTGACACTCAGTTGACAGTGTATATGTGTGTGATAAATTGGGCAAAAAACCGCTTTTGCCAGATTAACCAGATTGTAATTCAATATAAAAAATAATACTATTCCTATAATATTTTTTCTGTTATGTTACATTACAATTTCAGAAGGCTGGTCTTGGTACAGAGAATAAGCATTGCCATACAACGTGGCAATGCTGCCAGACTTCTGGGAACATTACCACAAGAGACATGCGATGCGGAGGAATGCTACAACGCTTTTTAATTTAATAGTTTTTGTCGTCATCTTAGTTTTAATTTAGTTAAATAAATGACCGCGGTAGCCTAGTGGTAATGGACCACTGAGACGAGGTCTCGGGTTTGATCCTACGTTTACCATGGCACACACCAATAACTTTTCGAAGTTAAGAGTATCGCAGGTTTATAAGTGCCCGGTTATTGGCAATAGGCTCGCCACCTATACATAAACTGGCCAAATGAGGGTACTAGCACCTCTGTCTACCCCTTTGGGGATATATATTCGTGAGTTTATGTTAAGTTATGTTATATTTTACTTCAAATTGAATTCTACTTGCATTAATGAATTAAGTCGTTCCGCATTAAAGCCGGAACCAACGGTAAAATCCTATAAGCACCTCCTGAAACTTTTCAAACTCACACGATAATAGTGGGAACAGACTTAAACATCAAAGGAGCAAAATTCTTGTGTGACCCTCATTACTGGCAAATCTTTTCTCCTATATAAGACAAAACACCCTCTGAAGTCATTGTAAGCTTATTTTGAACGACGAAGATACTATCCAACTTCCCGTTTCATGTAATTTGGGCCTAATTAAAGGAAGATACGACATGTCACTTTGAGATAGGCTTATGTTCTGCTCACGTTGTATTTAACTAATGGCAGCATCAGTGGCGTGGTGGTTATGAATGCGACTGGTGGCGGGGTTGGATTCCCGCTCAATACAAATATTTATGTGCACGAATATGAATATTTGCATTCATATTTTGTGTACTGTCGTGCGTATTTACAAAAAAAAGAATATGTATATCTACATTCTAGAACCCATAACACAAGCTGGTTAATTTATGTTTATCATAAAACTAGATGGCGTAAATTATCCTAGAATATTTATTTTAACTTTTTTTCAATGAACTTATCTACATGTACTGTAATTTTAAAAAATGGCGTAGAATATTGAATACTTTTACGTAATAAGAAGCCCCTCTCTAATACATAGACAGTAATATAACTGCACTGAGTAAGTATTGCTGCATAAATAAATTCCTTAGAAACAGTGATTTCAAAAGTAAAGAAAATGGGAATTGAAATATGAAGAACACATGAACTACTATTATAGAATTAAAAAATGAACGACAAACAAATTATATTGACGCAAAAATGAAGAAAGGTAACTATCAAGGAAAAAGGAAATAGCCCCACTAATTGAGAAGGCAATCCCTCCTCAAACGCAGGGGCCAGGTTGGGGTGGACACAATGAATCCAACAAGGTTGAAATCTCCACGATAACCAGAGCACGCACTCCAAAACAAGATAAGAAGAAGACTCTTAAGACTGCAGCAATAAGAAGAACATTAAGTTCTCCTGTCAGAAAGAACGTGGCACTCTTTAACATACTACTCATTCCATTCGTCTTTAACTTAAAATAAAAAAATCCCTACCGAAAGAATTCTAATTAGAAGAAAAATTTGCAAGCTAATACCAATTCCAGAAAGGTAGAAATCGTAAAGTTCATGATCGATTATATCATTCATTTTCATTGTCTTTCGATCAAAATGCTGGCTCTAAAGCTCACAGTAGGTTTTATCTACAAAGACCCCAGCAATCAAAAGGTTGGAAATTGCTGCCGTTACGAATTTAATTCATCCAAGTGCTTTCGACACGCGGTATAGACAAATTGGCCTCATTACCCACAAAGAAAGGAAGCCTCATCGATTGAAATAGGTATTGTAGGTACTAAATAGTGGATAGTTTTACACCGATGCGAACATATCGAATTTTCGAATACTAAATATTCCCTTTTTGTTTCAATATTTAGTCGAAGAGTTCAAGAATAAATAGCTATATAGATAGTATGTATGTGTTCCATTATTGTTTTGGGTTTCTGTATAAATAATGTACGATTTGAAAATAGATAAATAAAATAAATCTTTTATTATATAGTTTAGTTTTTTTAGCTATTTAGAAAAGTACAATTAATTGTTCTTAAAACACCATAGGTATATTATCAATTTTATAAACATAAACTATAGTACAGTTACTAAGATAATACTATAGTAAGAAAACGTCTATGTTTTTTTTATTCATTTTTTTATTAAAATGTTCCCATATCGTACAGCAACTTATTTCCAAGATAATGGATGGATTTTTATTACTTTACTATCACTATTTTTAGATCAAGACCATTTCCCGCACAAAATTTTTATCTAAATGTGTTCAGCCATTTTGGTGTTATCGAGTAACAAACATCTACCCATTCGAATTTTTGCATTTATTTTGTAAAATTCCACTTATTGAAGTACTCCATGCTGATGCATACAACTTATAGTTGTTTGACAGACAATGACTCTCAATCATCCATAAAACAGAGAAGGTGATCAAAATATTTTTAAAAGAATAAAAAAAATACTAATAGTATTCAATACAAAAATAATGTTACGATACGGTGTCACAGGATGTACTCGAAAGTTAACAAGAATCAATGTTACTGATTGCAAACGAAGAGGGACCAAAATGTAAGGTATTCCGTACGAATGGTCACCCTCAAGATGCTGTCCCTTTAATTTACTGTTTATTGGATTTCATATCACTCTCTAACAGTGACGTACTTATACTCCATTTGTTTAGGTATATGATATACCTAGTACATAGTATAAAACAAAGTCGCTTTCTCTGTCCCTATATCCCTTTGTATGCTTAAATCTTTAGAACTACGCAACGGATGATGATGATGCGGTTTGTTTAAATAGATAGAGAGATTGAAGAGGAAGATTTATTATGTAGGTACGGAGTACTGGTGCGGAGTAGAAGTAAAAAATGATGCAAAAACGGGGTGACGCAGACGAAGTTGCGCGGGTCAGCTAGTACTTAAATAAAGGTAAACAATCTTGTGGCAACTTTTTATAAAAACACATGTTAAACAAATAAACTAGACTAACTAACTGACTAACTAGTGGTTCGACGCAGGTTTTTTGTCTTCAAGATGCGTTACTAAGTGTAAAAGTATTTTTATATTGAGTTTTTAAACAAATCATTTTATATATTATTTAAAACATTGTATATTAAAAACAACATAATTAATGTACAAGTTGTTTCCCGCGGCATATTCGTTTGAGGGCAATATAATTGTGATTCTAATATAATCTCATGACCCATAACGTATTCCAAGTTACCTATGAGCCATGTTTATCCAGATATATTCAATGTATTAATAGATTCTAAATTTGCATGAAAACATGAAATTTTAAGTTTAGTAGGTACTGCTACCACGTCTCTGATAAAATACATTATCAGTCATATCTATTTTAGGCTATTCACCGAAGGAGATAAATGCTTTTGATTAAATTTGAACTCCCTTACTGCCTAAAGATTTGAAAATAGCATTTTACTAGGAATTTTTAACCATCAAATAGCTACCTTTTCGCATAGGAGAAGTAGAAGCACCTTTTAAATTACAACTTACCAGCATCAATAACAGCTTCATAAGCCTTCTCAAGCAAGATCCTGCACATGGGATCCATCGTGTGTGCTTGTTTGTAATGCACACCGAAGAACGATGCATCGAATTTGTTGACATTGTTGATCTTGCCTGTTCGCTGAGGGATTTCAGGGTGGGCGAGTTTCCAACGACGAGCATCTCCGGAGATTAAGTCGATCTGTATCAATACGGAGGTTATAAGTCCAATACAAAAAATGGCCTCATTCGTGCCTCGGAGAGCACGTTAAGCCGCCAGTCCCGGTTGCCATACAAACATCTATGGTAGTCTATACGGGTAGTTGGAGCCCTCCAAAGTCCAACTAGTCCAACTTGGAACTTCGCCATTGGTCATAGACCATTGGTTGTAGAGGGCAGATGGCAGTCTCTTCACGGAAAATATTGAAGTTCAACCGCATCACAGTTGAACTGGAAAGCCGACCCCAACTGAGTTGGGAAAAGGTTCAGAGAATGAATGATATTTCACAAGCATTATTTTTTGTATTGCGTAATAGGGAGCTTACTTGACTTCAGTATCTTACTAGTTAATTTTAATTTATTTATAATACAATCTAGTATAATGCGTAATGTAATCTACAAGCAATCTTCAGCATATAAGCGCTTTAGTGTAGACTGTAAGCTCGTATTGCTAATAAATTATTACTGGAGAAATTATTAGTAATAATAAATGAATAAATATACCTCATTTCTTCAGTTCTATACTAGCCAGTGCTAAAGCTTTATATTTGTTCAACGTTTTATAGAATACTTTTAGAATTAAGTCTATTATTCTGTAACTGTATTTTAATTCAAATATTAAAAGTAGTCGATCTTACGATCGCGAGGTCCCAGATGCGAATCGTGGCCGTTATACTACCGATGTGAACCCACTACTAACACAAGTCGAGCTTAGCTGGAGGGGTTAGAGGGAATATTAGTAATTAAAAGTACGTATTTTATATACCACTCAGGTGGCAAACAAGCACACTGCCGACCTAGGAACGTTTACAATACCAGGGGCGTCGTATTCGTGCTGCCGACTATGTAGAAAAGAGTAGGGAGGGACAGGACAGATTTTGTGCTGTCAGTGCAGAAGACAAAGTAGGTTTCTCACTGACAGCACAAAATCTTTTGATAATATCTGAATACTGTATAATCTGGGTATAGAACCCCTTCAGATTTTACCAATTATTGCTTTCAATTCCACCATATATCTAACCCTGAATGGAGCCCTCGACGAAAAACACCCCCTTGGCTAACTCCAACAATCTTACCTTATTAAAAAGGTTTTCTTGGAGATGCACGACAGAGTCGGAATCTGGGAAGTATCCAGATATTCCGGAGATGAGAACCTCGTCTCCAGGTGCAGGATGAGAGAGGCGGTGTCCAGATGTCAGTCTATCCTCTGCTACTGTTGTCGGCGCCATCTTTAACAGAAGAATAAATAAATTTTAGTCCATCGGCTGAAAACTTTGAAGAATTGGGCAAATTTTGAACTATTTTCTGTTGTATGTCGATAGAAAACCGATAGAAAAGTTTAAATTTAACATAAACTCACGCCTGTACCTATTCCCGAAGGGGTAGGCAGAGGTGCTAGCACCTACATTTCGCCAGTTCATGTTTTCGTCCCAATGTAATAGGTGGCGAGCCTATTGCCATTAACCGGGCACTTAATATAAACCTGCGATAAATACACACATAACTTCGAAAAGCATCAAAAAGTTATTGGTGTGTGCCATGGTAAAACCCGGGATCAAAACCGAGACCTCGCCTCACCAGTTCTTTACCCATACCACTAGGCTACATTTGCCACTGGTAATTAACGTTTGTTACAAATATCATTTGAATCACAGCTCCAAAAGTAAAGCCTGCATCAGTCAGGTTTGTTACTTATACCGATTTTATACCTACTGATGATTGATGACACTTGGTGGAACTTATTGTTATACATTATTGATAAACACACTTGTACTTCTCCACTATTTTATTATAGAACTAAACCGGTTTTACCTTGCGGTATTCTCAAAGTTACTACTGTCCTAGAATATTTATTTATTTACTAGCTGTTGCCCGCGGCTCCGCCTGCGTGGACTTCTGATCCCGTTCCCGCTGCTCCATGAGCATTTAGGAGTATGAAAAATAGATGTTGGCCGATTCTCAGACCTACTCAATATGCTCACAAAATTTCATGAGAATCATGTCAAGCCGTTTCGGAGGAGTATGGCAACGAAAACTGTGACTCGAGAATTTTATATATTAGATTTATTAATACGTGTACTACAAAACTGATTAGGTACTACCATAATAAATATAGTGGAGAAGTACAAGTGTGTTACCAATATTATATTACCGATTTAAAAGTTCTAGTCAGGTTCATCAACGCCACGGTTAAGGCCTCGGAGCAATGATGATAATAATCAATTTGAAACTAAGATTGTCATAGGCCACTAAGATCTTAATGGAACCAAAAAAATTCAAACCTATCGAATTTTGTATTAACTTAAACGCTGAAAAAACATTTCGGTAATATTCGTAATACGATTCAGTTAACGCCTGTTATTGTATAACTATTATACATAATTTATATTCATGACCGTTGTTTTACCGCGACAATAGCAGCTAACCCCACCTGATCCTATATATCTGCATAATGAGTTACCTACTACTTGAATCAATGCATTTTAATGCTACAATAAATTTAAATGGGAATTTAGTAACGAGACTGTTAACTGGAATGAAAATTGGGTGTATAAAATTTGGCAAAAAATTTGGCGTGGGTATTATGAAAATTTGACATCCTCCACTGTCATTAAGCGTTTCAAGCAAGTCCGCCGGTTTCATGCGTCTATTCCCACCTGTTCTGTAGAGTAGTTCTGTTGGTAGAACTACTGGTTACGAAGGGTGAGGTAGCTTCTGACATAACCCTCACGCCAGTCCTAACACTAGCAATTTAGAAAATATACGGAAGAATAGTAATTCTAGTTAGTAGTACTTATTTTTTTTTCTATAAACTCACGCTTTTATCCCCGAAGGGGTAGGCAGAGGTGCTAGCACCCACATTTCGCCAGTTTATGTTTAGGTCCCAATGTAATAGGTGGCGAGCCTATTGCCATTAACCGGGTACTTATAAAGCTGCGATAAATACACACATAACTTCGAAAAGCATCGAAGTCATTGGTGTGTGCCATGGTAAACCTGGGATCGAACCCGGGACCTTGTCTCAGCAGTCTATTACCCATACCACTAGGCTACAGAAGCGAGTTACTTATTTTTAATTTTAATTAGTTACTTATTTCTAAAGTTTATAGGACCCGCCAATATATTATATCAAAACAAACCACGTCGCGAACGAAACGAGGCCCTGACAAAGCCTCGTTTCGTTCGAGACTTAGGTCTAAAATACATGCCGATAGGTACACTTATATTTGTTTTTCCTACCGGTGTATCAATGAATAAACATACTATTATTTAAAATACGGCTTAATCATAAAATACCAGACCAATTTTCAAAGTTTATGCAAATAGGAACGTATTGACCCTAAGGTCAATGTGCGCTGAATATGTTTACGTTTTAAATTAATTTAATATATTTTAATTCAATCAAAAACTTTTAGTTCATTACTAAGTATTCATTTGTTGTTTTGTTGGAAATTATATAGATAATCTATTATAACTCACCTACTGTGGGGTAGATGTTTTTTTGGGAATTGAAAAAAAACTAA
This sequence comes from Pelosia muscerda, assembly GCA_963691645.1. NCBI lineage: Eukaryota > Metazoa > Arthropoda > Insecta > Lepidoptera > Erebidae > Pelosia > Pelosia muscerda. The sequence continues at coordinate 6,298,693 of OY829118.1, forward strand.
ATGTGATACTCCATCCTAAGATTGCCTGTAAGAGATTGCCGCAGAGCGATAAGGCCGCCAATTGTATTTACCACGTGCAAACATCTCTATGTGCTGTATAATTTCATCCTTGGTGTACAATAAAGACATATATTATTATTATTATTATTATTACTCCGTTAATTTGGTAATGCAGCTACGTCAATCGCAATATTCGCAATGTACAAGCAACACGCGTTTGTACTACACTCTGATTTCATGTACTCGTAGTTGTCATCAATATGAATTCATTAGTGACAACCATGGAAAACAAAAAATTGACAAAACACGCGTGTCATTGGTTGGCGTATTTACGCAAAGAAGGTTAAATTCGACAATATGAATGATATGATAAAAATATTAAGAATATATCTAAACTTTTTGTAAATATTTAAGCTTGTTCAATACCGGTTATGTTTGTGAGTTTGGTGACAACCAATATTATATGAAATAACGATAATACTATACAGAAGCAAGGATTTATAAATAGTTTCTGCCAGCGTACTTCGTTCGTATAAAATTTACATTTGTTGTAAAGTCTGTTAGCCCAATATATTTGTGTCCTTTGAGAATATATTTCTATTTATATTCGTCTTTTACACGTTCTGCACAGATTAAGGTTGTTTGATAAATTGTTTTGAAGTTTCTGTTTGCCTGGTACTCCATGGAAAAATTACCACGCGTACTGAAATACCTACTCAATGTATTATTATAGCTTAGTAGCCAATGTATACACACAATATTCAACCTCTATGTCAAATTTCAGCCCGATTCATTGGGCGTTTTTCTATTAGCCGGTTCGGAACCGACACGTGTGGGTTGGCTTAGTTTTTCCACTATGTGGACGTCTTTCTACCCGCCCTACATCCTTCTGCCCGCGCACTCATTATTACAACGGTTAAGAATTATTGTAACCGTGTGTTGTACACGGTTACAATTCATATACAATACACGTGCAGATTTGTCGGGCCGGCCGACTGGGTAACTTGCTACCCAAGTGACGGCGATGGTTGGCGCTGGCAAGACTCAAAGCCGGTCCAGCCCTGGCGCCGATTTGTGCACAAGCAAACCACACATTTTCATACATTTCTGCTTCCCAGATAATATTGTTTAGTCTCTGACAAATTGGGGTTTCTCTCTATACGCCACTCTGCTGGCAAACAAGCACAATGCTCACCTGATGGAAAGTGGTTACCGTGGCCTATGAATGTTTGCTACACCGGAGGTGCCACACTCGTGTTGCTGGCCATATAGACGGGAGAGGGGGGAAGGTGAAGAGTGTTGGTAAAGGAAGATTCTGTGCTGTCAGTGCAAAATACAAAGCAAAGTTACTCGGTCTTCCCACTGACAACCCAAAACCTCTCCAGTGAGTCTTGGTTATTCTACTCACCGCCAGAAACACAACACAAGGTTATTATTAACGACGGAATTTTGTACGGCGGAGGTACTTCACTAGTCGGACTGCTCCTGCTTTAAAAATTGCAGACCAACAGCAAAATGACACAAAACTCGATGCTAGCGACATATCGATAGTCGACTTATTAATTTATTTATTTATAAATGTTTTTTGTAGCTATAATACGTACCTATGCCTATAATTAACCTTTTAATTTAAGTCTGTTATTATTACAAACACAATCAGTAGGTATTGGTTGGTATTGGTATTTCAAATGAAGATATGCGCATATCTTTGAATAAGTAGGCAGGTACGTCAAAGAAAATGTCACCTTTAAATTCAGGAATCCTAAAGACAGTCGTTAGGATTACTGAATATTAAATGCCGATGGTTTAATGACCATCGGCATAGTTACAGAGTTTGTCTGAGTTGCATTGTAAGCTCTCATTTTGGTCGGAGACTGCTGTTTTATTCTTTTCGTGGTTTTAGCTTATCTTCTTCTTCTTCTCTTGACTTTTACGGGAGTGATTACTGTCTGACTTCTCAACCCCAAAACAATGCGTCTGTGCGTCGTCTATAAACTTATTTTCTAATCTATCGAGTTATATTATCGACGACCTCCATGGCTTAGCGGCAGTGAACGTGACTGCTACACAGGAGGCGTCGGTTCGATTCCCGCTCAATGCAAATATTTGTGTGCATGAATATAATTATATCCATTAGTCTGGGTGTTTCTATGTAGGTATAATATGCATGTATGTATTTACAAAAAAAATGTATCTAAGTATATTTATCCGCATTCTAAACCCATAACACAAGCTAGTTAAACTATGCTTACCATGGGTCTAGGTGGCGTTGTGTAAATTGTCCTAGATTATTTCTGTGCCTCCTGTGATAAGTGATTTAAATTTAGTTGTACCCTTTTTGTGATTTTTACATACTATTTATCAGAAAAAAAATACGGTTTTTTGGGTCTAACTCACGTTCTTGTATCTGCTTTAGTTTCGGAGATAATTTTGTGCAAATGAATATAACTACTTGAACTTTGACAAATAAATTGTGAATATAGATATATTTAAAGTTGTAACCCCTTTATGTAATCACTTCACATATTTATTTTCGTGCTTTGTAGTGTAAGTGCGATTATATTAATATTCACATTAATTTTTTTTTTGATTGATCACGTGAATATTGATATGTTTAGAGTAGTATCATTTTGAACAATTTTTTCTCAATATTCATTGGGTACAATTCGACAAGTACCAAATAATCCGATTCTAAATATATGGCTTATTTGTGATAACTGATACATATCGTCTTAAATTAATCTACACAAATCAATTTGTATGTGTAAATGAATACAATTTGACTTATATCAAAACATCGAACCAAATCTTTAAAAAAATATGAAGCACAAAATGTAATAATTGATACAAGTGCGAACATGAGGAGAGTGGCGCACGGTGGACCGAAAATCGGCTCTCATAGACTTAGGGATAAAAAATTTTAAGTGTCGTTTTTTGGGCGGATATTGGTTTCATTAGTTATTACTGTATACAAAAATGACTTCTAGGTCAAATCAGTCCATAAACCAATTAATTAGAATTTTTTTACGAAAACTTTGTATGGAGAAAGTATGAAAAATTCAATTTTCTCTGAAACGGCAAAGAAAATCGTAATATCCTCATAGACGGTTTTAGGGCTAATTATTCATGATTTTTTGGTGTACAATATATTACGGTTGTAATTGCCGTTTTTTTTTTTGAAAATTCATTCAAATTTAAAATATTATTTTTAAGGATGAAACGGGGTTTTTGGGTTGAAAGGAGAAAAAACAACTTATTTTACTTTTAATAATAATAATACAGATTATTAAAAGTAAAATTGAAATTATTAAAAGTGAAAAGGTTTGCTGTTGATCAAAGGAAAAAATCCGTACTACTAACAATGTCGAAGGATGGCATAGTAGACTAAATCGGTACATTGGGCGAAAGAAGCCGACTATAGCTCATTTACTTGATGTATTATTGTGCAAAGAAACAAAAGTCATTGATATCTTTAAAAAGAAAACCAAAAAGTCCAAAAGTTATGAAGAAATCGACGATGAAATGAATCGCACAATAGCACAATTAAATGAAAATGATATAACGGTTGGTCACAGCATCGAAATTTTATCTCCGTTTTCTTTTAAGTTTTAACTAAATAAATATAAATATAAACTGGTGCATCCGGCAAACTTTGTTTATTGCGAGGGTTTATAATATATATATTTCATTGGGTATAGGGTTAAAATACAAAGTAAAGTTTTATTATTTGATATTTTTTTTTTTTTTTATCTATGGCACGTCAATTTGACTTCACCTCGCCTGATGCTAAGTTGAAGGCAAAGTCTCATGAAAGAGGGTCTCCATTGCAAACCCGTTCAGAGCTACAATGGTGGCGCTCAGCTTGACGGCCTCATCAGATGCTTTTTCACGCCCCGCTTAAAGGACCCGGGACTGTATAGAAAGAAGGAAACACGTGCGCCGGCAAGGAATTCCAGGACTTAATGGTACGGCAGAGAAAAGACTCACCGAAACGCTTGGTTCTTGATGGAATACTGTGTACCGTATGGGAGTGACACCTAAGCCCTGCACGCGTTGTCCTGTGTAGGAAAGGGGAGGGTGGGATTAATTGGAAGAGCTCATCAGAACATTCACCATGGTAGAGACGGTAAAATACTGCCAGGGACGCAACATCTCTACGCATCTGCAAAGGCTCGAGGGAATTTGTGACCTCAGGACTCCCAATAATGCGGACCGCACGTCGCTGCAACCTGTCGAGAGCATCTAATAAGTACTTTGCGGAGCCATCCCAGAGATGCGAGCAGTATTCCACGCAGGAGCGAATTTGTGTCTTATAAAGAAGACACCGCTGCTCCGGAGTGAAAAAACGTCTCACTCTGTTTAGGACTCCGAGTTTACGCGAAGCTGTTTTGATGATGCTCTCGATATAGATCTTGTTGTTCAGTTTGCAGCGCACGTCCATACCGAGTATATTGAGGTTATCCTGTAATGGCAGTGGTGTGCTCTGAAGAGTGGGAGGAGGAAGGAAAGGAGATGTCTTTGCTGAAAACGCGCATGCCTGCGTCTTCTTGGCATTGAACTCTACCAGGTTTTCAGATCCCCATTGGGAAACGTGATTGAGGGTCCGGTCAAGCCCAGTGACAAGAAGTCGCCTCTTTTCCGCTGTATCGGACTGCTTGGCCGCAGAATGTCCGTGGTAACTCCCGTGTACAGTGCTATCGTCTGCATAGCAGTGGATGCTGCCGGTGGACAGCATGTCATTGATATGCAGAAGAAAGAGAGTGGGTGATAAGACGGACCCCTGCGGCACACCAGCATTTACCTGCAGGAACTCCGATGCTCGTCCATCACAGAGAACGCGAATACGACGCCCCTGCAGGAAGCTAGCAACCCAATTGCACAGTCTAAGAGGCAGACCGAAGGCTGGTAGTTTGGAAAGAAGCTATTTGTGCCAGACTCTATCGAACGCTTTGGCGATGTCTAGGCTAATAGCCAGTGACTCACCATGCTTGTCCATAGCCTCACCCCAAAGATGGGTTACATACGCCAGAAGATCACCCGTTGACCGTTTCGGCCTGAAACCATATTGTCGGTCATTAATTAGGGAGTGATCCTCTAAGTGACGCATGAGCTGTGAATATTGTATTTATTTTCACAAATAATATGTATTTAGTGAGGGGTATAACTTGATAAGTATCGTTTATCACATATTTTTAAAAAGCTATATTTTAGAAAACTAATACAATTCAGTTTTATTTTGAACTCAGGGGAACGAAAAGTAAAAAAATATAATCTTTAGGTTAATATCAATAAGATTTGTTTAAGCAACATTGGGCTAGGGACATATTCTGATTAGTTATTCGATTGTTTTACTTGATGTATATCAGTTTTCACCAAGACGAACTTATAGGTGCAACATAATTTAACTGTAGTTGTATTTCTTATTACGTAATTTTTGAACGTTTTAAAAATAAAAAAGGTACAATTCGCAGGTTTTTAATGAATTCTTTAAAAAATATAATATTTACCTTAGAAAAAAATATGCACGATAAAAGTAAGTGTTTTTACCAACAAAATAAGGTACTACATTTAATGCTAGCTTACTTAGTTCCGAAACTAGATTTTTTTAAACATTCTTTTTCACTTCCTGTAAAATGATGATTTTAAACTTGTATCACTTATCACAGGAGGCACAGATTTATTTATTTCTTTATATTCTAATTTGATGAATATTGTAACACAGACATTGAAATACTTTTTACTTTATATTTTAATATAACTACTTATTTATATTCTTTTTTATTTATACATAACACTAGCTGACCCGCGCGACTTCGTCTGCGTCACCCCATTTTTGCAACATTTTTCATTCCTGCTCCGCACTTGTTAGTCGTAGCATGATGTTATATACATATAAACCTTCCTCTTTAACCATTCTATCTATTGAAACAAACCTCATCAAAATCTGTTGCGTAGTTCTAAAGATTTAAGCATACAAAGGGACAAGAAAAATAGGGACATAGAACGCGACTTTATTTTATACCATGTAGTGATAGTGATGATGATGCCTACATGATTCAAAACATTTCACGTTCACCACGTTCTCCATGAGCGCAGATCTAACAGAGACGGGTAACTACATCTGTAATCTCCAGGTTACAGGTGTAGTTACCTGTCTCCCTAGCAGGAGCAGGGTGCGACTGCAGCGTGAAGCGCGGTCCTCCCTATCCGGGGATAGATGTGGGCACTGTAGTCCCACACCGAAGAGGGTTTTCGTTGGCCTTGGGTCGGCCGGGGCGTGAGGAATATGCCGGAGGCTACATCACCCAACTAATGACCCAAGCGCGGTTCGCTATCGACAGGGCATTCAGACGAGGCTCAAAAATAGTCATATAATTGCTCCTTACAGCTTATTTATTCTTCTTCTGAATATGCTTTCATTGCTTAAACATTCATTTGCTTGCTTCTTTTTGTTCTTTCTTAGATTTTTAAGCCGAAGATTATTTACTTATATTAGATTTAGAAGATCACAATAACTCGAGATTTATAAGATAACGGACTAGTATAGACACAGTTAAAAATATTTTTTTGTCTGTGACAGACAGACTACTACTACTGTCTAATAGTGAATCAAGACCGTAATAAGACTAGGGTTAGGTTAACGATTTCTCTTTGTTCTGTTTTATTTTTCCATCGCTGCAGTGTTGCCAAATTAAAAACGAGTTACTACACTCAAAGTTAAAAGTCGTTATAAAAGAGCCAAAACCTAAAAAAACGCAGGATTTTGTCTTGGAGAGGTACAAAACGCCACAAACAGTATGAAAATTTCGGATAGGTGAAAAAAATATTAAAAGAAATCATAAATCATAAATTTATTATTACAGGCGTAAATAGAGATACATTACCACGTTATCGCATTTAAAAGTCAGTGAGTTTCTATTGCTAGGTACCTGAACTGCAAATCTTTAAAATTTTTAAATTAATAATAATTTATATTTACAGTTAACATGTATATTTAGTTTGAATACATTTTTATTCACTACACAATTTGAATAAGTATTATTATTTGCTATTGTATTCAAATATTTGCATCAGTTTATTTTTAGATATATAATAAACCTTACTCTTCTTGAATAATGAACCATGAACTAATTCATACCACTTTACCATGGCAATTATCGGATTTAGACTTATCACTTTAACATGAAATAAATAAAGAAAACTTACCTTTTTAATATCCTGTTAAGATATTTCGATAATCAAAAACACTTTTGGCTGGATCCTAGTTCGTGGACACAGGCAGCCGACAACCACTCGATTGAACTCTGTTTAGAAAGCAACGTTGTATATAAAACGAATAATTTAAAAATATTTTATTCACAGGGTGTTTGGGTATTGTTCATATAATTCATGCGCATACGTTTTCGTTGACAATATTCTAGTTAAACTCAAGTTCAAGTATTTGTACAAAGTTGTTATGTTCATAAAATTGGGTAGAACTGTCATATATACCTACGTAAATAGGTATAATATTTTTGAAGTAAAAACTTCTTTAAGAGCGTTGAGAAATTTTGGGTGAACAAAAATCAGTCACCTAACGTTTGGACCGAATGGGTGGAGTCTACACTCCAGTTCTAATATAACGGCAATACAACTAAACAAGCATTGCCGTCTTTACCTATCTTCATCATCATCATCGGCATCGTCATCGTTATCTTCGTCGTCATCATCATCATCGGCGTCGTCATTGTCGTCTTCGTCGTCATCATTATCATCATCATCATCTTCTTCATCATTATCATCATCATCATCATTATCCTGCCACTATCCCATAGTTATTTGGGGTCGTCGCAACATGTTTGCTTTTTCCATTCATTTCTGGTTGCGATCATTTATTTATTCACTCTTTTCCTGACTATACCATCTCTTACACAATCCATCCATCTCTTCTTAGGTCGTGCTCTTCCCTTGTAGCCATCTACTTCCATAGTTATGACCTTCCTTATGTCACCCTGGCCCCATAAGACTTTAGAGGCCCTTTTGGAAAGTTTTTAATATTAGATTTTTCTTAAGATGATGAGCGAGACATCTGCTTTCTTTTGTAGCGGTGGGCCTTGGGCCCTAGGCACGTGCTCCAAGTGCCTAGTAGTAAAGACTGCATTGCAAACAAGTTACTTAATTTCCACCTCTATTGGCAGCCCGGCAGCATGTTTTTGTCAAGATACAAATTTTGAGTTCACCCCGCCTGATAGTAAACTGAAGACAAAGTCTCAGGAAAGAGGGTCACCATTACAAACACGTAGAGTGTTACAATGGTCGCGCTCAGCTTGACAGCCTCATCAGATGATTTTTCACGCCCCGCTTAAAGGACTGTAGGAAGAAGGAAACACATAAGCTGGTAAGGAATTCCAAGACTTATTGGTGCGGCAAAGGAAAGACTCACTGAACCGCTTGGTTCTTGATGGATGATCTTTAAAACTACGAAATTAATTCTCATGCGGTTTTTGATTAGATAGAGTGATGCAAGGGGGTTTAAGTATGTTGTGTAATATCATGCTATAACCAAGAGGTGCGGAGCAGGAATGAAAAAGTAGGGTCCCAGATTAGTTTAATCCAAACGATTTACTAATCCAATACATATTTTGCAATATTTTCCTAAACTGTGAAACTCAAACAAGTATAAAGACCATCGATGTTCTAATCAACATATATTTTGAATGGGATACGTGACTTTTAGAATATTCAACAGGATTTGCGAAACTTTGTACAAACTTGAACGTTTATCAAAGTTTCTTGCATTTAATCCTTAGTCATTATGATAGGTAAGTTGGTAGTTACGTATCTACTTACTGTTAAACGGATAGAACAGATTATGTGCGTGAATTTTGTTCCAAAAGGGCTTTTACCTAATGTAGGTATCTTTTTTAGGACATTGTAGGGTACACGTCATTAACCGAACGTCTAATACCTAAAGCATATTTTTACACGAAACAAAATTCTCAAAATATTAAGTAAACAATTTGCTATTAGGCAAGGCGTTATGTAGTCGTATATAAGGTTAGTTTTATACTATCAAGTATGTTTATCCGCATTCTAGAACCCATAACACAAGCTAGTTAAACTATGCTTACCATAGGTCTAGGTGGCGTTGTGTAAATGGTCCTAGAGTATTTATTTATTATTATTTATTATTTAGATAAGCTGATAATGGAAAGTACAATTCCTCAATAAAATATTCCACAAAAGTTAGTTCAAAACCACCTTATTGCCAAATATTTATATGTAATTTACGAGAATACTTATGTTGCATTTCGCGGACAGATAAATAGGCTTCCCCCCAAAAATTCTAAATTCTTCTTCTGTCGAGACGACGTCATTTCCTCTCCTATCAGAGTGGCAGAATGGAGCTGCCTTTGTGGTGTAGTAATTACGTTCACGGCAGCCCTGCTACTCACGGAGAGGGCCCGAGGATAGGTTTCGCTTTTCAGGAAGGCTTACTATATCCCTCCCTAAGTCTAAATAAAATAGACAAAAATAGCAATAACAAATGACTTAGGTACTTATCTGAATCAACTCACAATTTCATGTAGATATTATTAATTTGTACAGACTGTCTTTGCCTTTCTAAAATAGTTTAATTTCGAATTTTCGTTTGTTTTTAAGATTATTTTTTAAATTAAATGTTGCGTTCGAAAAGTGCAACGTCATTTTTTGGATGAAATTGTTCTATTTTTAATATATTATGAAGTAATATTCGGTATACTCATCTTACACCTGTGTACTTGCAATTAATACACATTTTTAATCAATATCACACTACGCTCAAACGTCCTTTTACTTCTACGCAGTACTCTACAAAATTAATTACTAAATTTTGTGATAACCCGGCCTTTTTACCTAAATAATAATAAAATAAATAATAATAAAATTAAAAAATACTTAGTCCCTTTCTGTTTCGGGTTGAATTTACGTTTTAGTAGGTAAGTAAGGAAATTTTGTTCCGCTTGAGATCCTATAGTACCAATCTACTAAAAGCATTTTCACATTTACTAAAATTATTTTGTGAAAATCAATAGCGGTATTGAATTTTTTAGGGCATTCATTTTTGATACCGTATAGACTATAGACTACCAACCTATCAGTTTATTTAAACTTTGTCTTCTTGTACTTTTCTTCTCTGGTCTCAGGTGAATGACGCACCGAAAATTGCAATTTCATAATCTTTATTGATGATGATTTTAGGGTTTATAATTTTATTATCATTAAAATTATGATAAGTTTTAGGTGGTTAACCATTAAAATGATCATAAAATATAATGGAAGAGATTTCTTCTTACCACTTACCCTATTGCAATCTCCTGCTGAACATAGGCCACTCCCAACTTCAGGGATCGTTCTCATTCTTCTGGTCTACCCCATCTATCCCAGTCAGTGATTCCGGAGGGGTTCATGAATATTGATATAGCGCGAGGATAAGTATCATTTGTATAGCGCGCCCTTTTTTAATTTTATCTGTATGACAGCAATTGCTAATGACTGTCGGGTTAGCTTGGCTCTTGGATCTTTAACCGTATCGGTAGCAGGCTTGACAGAGGTATAAAGCTGTGCATAAAACCCCTCGATCTCCCTCAAAACATCTGCCTTAGTCGACGCGACACTGCCGTCATTCCTCTTCAACTTTGTCAACTGGCTCTGCCCAATAGACAAGTCTCTTGCGAACACTTTGGAGCCTTTATTTCGCTCAATCGTTTCCTTAATACATTGAGTATTAAAGGCACGGATGTCGTGTCGCAAGGACTGCTGGATACGTTTATTGAGCTGCCGATGTGCTTCAGTGTCATTGATAGACTGCTGCCAATTGCTGCAGCTCAACAGGTGGACCTCAAGATGAATATGGACCAGACCCAGGTTATGACGAATGCTCATATTATATATATTCACTACAGTAAGTGATACTGTTTGGCCCATTTTAACCATATAAATATTATACCACTAGTATCCTGACGGACGCTGACGGTGCGAATCTCACTATGGAAGTAAAATAAGATTGAAATAATATTACTTTTGAGATGCGGTAATGAGGCCCCAGATTGTTGTTTGTCGTGGTAAAATTTTCTCTCTCGATTTCCTACCTGTACACAGAAAGGATTGAACCCAGCTACCTGTCGTCTATCATATCTCTCATATCTCTCATTTGCTGAAATATTTTTTAGAAACGTTACTGTTGCATATAATTTTAATAAAAAATTAATATAAATAAAATCAAGTACATGGTGTTTAATATGATTTAAAATATTTAGAAACTATAATATAAATATTATCTTGCTTTTTGTTTTTAAACACTCTGTATACTTGTGGCGTAGTTAGACAAACATCACGTTGTAGTTCAATATGAAATAGAACGTTTTGTAAAACTTCAATTTTTCAAAGAATTGCTTGTTATCTAGTAAAGTTACACATATACAAAACATCATGTACTAGGAGATTTATGAGGTGTATATATTTGTAACTACAATCCAACGTGTACTTATACCAAACGGTTTGACGCAATGAAGAGATGGTCAGATGAGACCTTATAGATTTTTATGTGGAATAAGTAATAAGTAATTATGATCCCTTCCTATAACACATATTTCCTTGATTTTTGTTGACTTGCTGACGCTATTTGAAAGTCGCAAGTAATCAAACCTTCTTATAATCATTTGTCTACACATTGACAGGGGAATTCAAACATTCGTTATTCACTATACCGAGGCTATATTTCATTCCTTCTCTTCATTTTTATTTTCAAAGCTCAGAAAGAAGGGGTAACCGATGTGACACCGTGGTCAGTTCCATTTGGTTAAACAATATGATCACCCATATACAAAACCGTTCACATTTAAACAAAAAAAATCATTATCCTTGACATTTTGAATCTCTTAGACATGTTGTTTCATGACTTTAGTTGGAATATATTCACTAATGTCAGATTTCACACTCTGCCCGTGCACTTACGGCATATTATCATAGTGGCTTTGTTTGTTAATTAGACGTTTTCAGTTGGTATAGAAGCATCCCCTGACCCACGTCATTAGAATTATCATATGTTATGTTTTGTGTCGGCGCCCTGGTAAAGTAACATTGGAATAAAAATTAAGTTCGTTATACCATGTGAAACGAATTGTTTTTCAAATCAAATTCAGACACGACATTTACAGTTCAAATCAAATTTAAACGTGGCTTCGTGGCTCTTCTGTTCTAACTACTGAGTAAGGGGAAGACCACGGGTTTGAGTTCGGTCAAAGCATTCAATACTGCTCGCATCTCTGGGATGGCTCCGCAAAGTACTTATTAGATGCTCTCGACAGGTTGCAGCGACGTGCGGTCCGCATTATTGGGAGTCCTGAGGTCACAAATACCTTCGAACCTTTGCAGATGCGTAGAGATGTTGCGTCGCTGGCAGTATTTTACCATCTATACCATAGTGAATGTTCTGATGAGCTCTTCCAATTAATCCCACCCTCCCCTTTCCTACACAGGACAACGCGTGCAGGGCTTAGGTGTCACTCGCATACGGTACAGAGTATTCCATCAAGAACCAAGCGGTTCGGTGAGTCTTTTCTCTGCCGTACCATTAAGCCCTGGATTTCCTTGCCGGCGCACGTGTTTCCTTCTTCCTACAGTCCCGGGTCCTTTAAGCGGGGCGTGAAAAAGCATCTGATGAGGCCGTCAAGCTGAGCGCCACCATTGTAGCACTGAACGTGTTTGCAATGGTGACCCTCTTTCATGGGACTTTGCCTTCAGCTCAACATCAGGCGAGGTGAAGTCAAATTGACGTGCCATAGATAAAAAAAAAAAAAAGAAAGTACTTATTAAATGCTCTCGACAGGTTGCAGCGACGTGCGGTCCGCATTATTGGGAGTCCTGAGGTCACAAACACCTTCGAACCTTTGCAGATGCACAGAGATGTTGCATCCCTGGCAGTAGTACCGTGTCTACCATGGTGAAAGTTCTGATGAGCTCTTCCAATTAATCTCAACCTCCTCTTTCCTACACAGGACAACACGTGCAGGGCTTAGATGTCACCCGCATACGGTGCAGAATATTCTATCAAAAACCAAGCGGTTCGATGAGTCTTTTCTCTGCCGCACCATTAAGTCCTGGAATTCCTTGCCGGCGCACGTGTTTCCTTCTTCCTACAGGCCCGGGTCCTTTAAGTGGGGCGTGAAAAAGCGTCTGATAAGGCCGTCTAGCTGAGCGCCACATTATAGCACTGAACGTGTTTGCAATGGTGACCCTCTTTCATGAGCCTTGAGGTGAAATCAAATTGAGGTGCCATAAATAATAAAAAAAAACACTTTTTCCGATTTAAATTTGAAACAAATTTCTGTTTTGCAATTCGGCGTTTGGTCTAACTTAAAATTGTACGTTTATTTGATTACAATAGGTTAAGTAAAACCAGAGTTATGATTAGTAATATAGAATTTAGGGGTCCATATTGACTCACCAAAAGTTCTTTATCCGAAATTGTTCTTCCTAACGATTTGTAATCCGAATGATCACTCCTCCTAAAATTTTTCATCCTAAAGTTTTTATTCATACTATTTGTAGTGCTACCATCGATGTTCATAACACTCATCCGAAAATTGTTATCTATAAAATCGTTAACATACAATATTAAAGCTACTACTGTTTTTTTATCCTAACGTTTTTATCCCTAAACATAATTACCAAAATATTGTCACTCATCTTAGAAAGAAACATTTATCTACCAAATGTAATAAAAATATATGTCGGTAGAATTATTTTATTCATAGTTTTAATTATTTTTTGGTTATTTGTTGTTACATACTTATTACTATTAATTATTAGAAAACTGTTTACAATGATTAAAGGTTGTTTCACTGATTTTTTGGCTTAAATGAATAAAAATCATAAAATACGACTGATTTACGGTTATGTTTATGACCTTTTTCGTTTTCGATTCGTTTCTGGCACTTCGCCGGCCGCTGCCGCGGCACGCTCGCTTCGCTCGCTCGGCTCGTGCGTTGTGTGGTCACAATTCTAACCTAACCTAAACCTACAACTACAAATATGACCGATTCGTTTCTGGAACTTGGCTGAATGACCGCAGCGAGATTGTCCGTGTAAATAACTAAAACTGTAAAAGTTACGCAAAATTAATGTAAATAATACTGATTATTATTAATAATAATAAATCTAAACAAAAAAGGTATGACTTTCAATAATAGTGTAAAAGATGGGTATGTTGACAAAATATAGGAAAAGAAATAATAGTATAATAGATATTTATTGCTACCGACATTATGAAGTTGAATGATTCGGAATTAAAACATTAGAGACAGAGTAGTTAGGAATTGTGATTGTTAGGATGAAAAATGTTAGGAAGAACATTTTCGGAGTTCCAATTTTCGGAGTTGAAATTTTAGGTGAACTTTGGCGCACCCAGAATTTAGATTGCACAGATGACGCTTAGGACGCGAAAACCGACAGTCACGCAGGCGGAGCCGCGGGCATAAGCTAGTTTAGTATACAAACGTAAATAATGTCTGATGAAGATAACTGTTTATGAATTACAATGAATAATATTTTTAGATTATAATATAATACCGTATGTTTACTCTATGTTAATTAATCTATTTCGACACCGACCACAATATTTTTTTTCACTCGTAATTGTTTCTGAACTAACTTATTACAGTAAGACTTGTCAAACAGTAGACAACATCGATAAGATAATAATAATAATAAATAAATAGTCCAAGATAAAACCATGTAAGCATAGTGTAATTAGCTCATGTTCTGGGTTCTAGAATGTGAATAAAACTGTACAGAAAAATTTGAAAAGCGATTAATATGCTGACTGTTCAAATCAAATTTAGATAAAAGTGAATACTTCGACGTGATTCAAACTCACGATTTTTCGCTAACAGGGGAACGCTCTGACCACTAAACCACGAAGCCTCGCCTATATCCTCGTATAAACCATCCTTCCTATAAACCATCGCGGCCAGCTTCTGCTAGAATGACAGGCACCCATCACCCCCAGGCCCTCGCTCATGGCGGACGAAGGTTATAGTCAAAAGCCGTTGCTGTTACACTCCATGATGAAGTTCAAAAAGTATCTACATCTAAACAAACCCCAAAAAGTTGTATGCATGAATATGGCTGTTTGCACTGGTCTGGTTGTGCCTCGGAGAGTACGTTAAGCCGTCGGTCCCGGTTGCCATACAAACATCTATGGCAGTCGTTACGGGTAGTTGGAGCCTTGAAAAGTCTAACCAGTCTAACTTGGAACTTCGATATCGCCATTGGTCATTGGACCATTGGTTGTGGAGGTCAAATGGCAATCGCTTCACGGAAAATATCGAAGTTCAGCCGCATCACAGTTAGACTGGAAAGCCGACCCCAACTGAGTTGGGAAAAAGGTTCAGAGAATGATGACCGGAATCAAATAAAGCGGAGACGCACCGTATCCTGTCACGGGAAGTGATTACTAAAGGTACAAGGAAATACTCGTACATTTTTTATTACAATAACTCCTAAATCACATTTATTTATTGTGCCTTACAGATAATTCAATGTGACAATACACTTGGAATTATTATTGATCATAAATGACTTGTAGTTTCGGCGAAAGAATACAAGTATCACCACTTTATTTTATCCGAAGGATGTCGTAGGTGAGAAGTGATAACGAAAAATTAAGCATACGATATCACTGCAAGAAAAGGAAAACATTATATTTTATTTTACTCAGATACTTAAGTGAAGAAGAAATGCCTAAATACATTATTTATATTAATTTAGCTTCAAAAATAGAAACTCAACAATTAAATTAACAAGTTATTAATAAAGTGAAAAGTTTATCCAAAATTACCCGCTCAGACTTAATTTCATTAAAGTAATAAGGAGACTCTTCGCGCCAAATTTGTTAAAATAATCGTGCTAAGAGGTGTTTAATAATTAATCATATTTGAAAAGTCTTTCTATAAAGGACTAACAGCATTGAACTATTTATTTATAACGTAACATAACATAAACTCACGCCTATATACCCGAGTGGTGCAGAGGTGCTAGCACCCACATTTCGCCAGTTTATGTATAGGTCCCAATTTAATAGGTGACGAACCTATTGCCATTAACCGGGCACTTATAAACCTGCAATAAATACACACATAACTTCGAAAAGCATCGAAAAATCCTTGGTGTGTGCCATGGTATAACCTGAGATCGAACCCGAGACCTCGTCTCAGCAGTCCATTACCCATACCACTAGGCTACCGCGGCTCTCTATTTATGATAAATAATAAGAGTTTGGATACTAAAATGATTAAAAGGCAACCGTTTCCTACATGTTGTTCCAATTCCTTGCAAAATGCTGCGTTTCGACTCTGTGTTCCAGATTATTGTACTCGTATTGACGGTGTTTTTCGGTTGATTCCTCGTCTCAGGCGCCTCAGGTGTCGCAGGTCGCTGAATGACATACGTCCTCCATGAGCACGGGCCTGGGAGTGACAGGTGGAGCCGCCAGTTAGTCTATTAAAAGCAGGTCGCGCCTGAGATTGGACATGGACATGCTGTATGTTATGTCGAACTATTTAGTCTGGCTGCATCTTATTACAGCAGACCTGTGGCGATACCAGACGTACCCAGCGCCATCTAGCGACAGTAAGAGTAACTACTACGACACTCCAGATCCTGCATCGCGAAAGTGAAGTTTTCGCGCTGGTACAATATACATAGATACAACAACCCAACGACAACCGTTGGGCCGCGGCCCGCAAGGCGTGATCACCTTGCCTGGTCGGAGGATCCTCCCTTTGTGTTACACACAAACCTTTTTACTCCGTCATCAAATTTTCTTTATCCAACATCATCTGTGCGTTAATCCCGGTCATCCGAAGCTGTTCTTCCTCGCAGTCCAGGGTTCGCTTTTTTCAGTCTGACTGCGTTGCGGCTAAACCTCAATGTTTTCCGTGAAGCGAATGCCAGCTGGCCTCCACAACCTATATGTATAATAGACCAGTTGTTGAACTTTTTAGGGCTCCAACTACCCGTAACGACTGCTATAGATGTTTGTATGATAACTGGAACAGATGGCTTAACGTGCTCTCCGAGACACGATGAAACTAGTGGAAATAGCCAAATTCATGCATACAAATTGGATTGAGTTGGGAACCTCTGACTAAGTTGTACTCAGCAATCAAACTCTTATCCACTTCGTTAAAGTTTTACTATTACCTAAATTAAAACGAAAAAATGTTTCTAATACAACATACTCCAATTTTTAGATACAAAGGCCATGGAATAATAAACGTAGAACATTATTATTCAAGCTTTGAAACTTAGGTAATATATTCAGTTACAAGTATTTTGTTAGTCTAATCCATAATGAAAATATTCAGTACACGTGCATAATACATCATATACATTAACTATTTTGAATTACACAAAATAACACGGTATTGTGCAATATTACTGATTTTTTTAAAGAATAGGTACTACTAGTAACCGCAATTTATAATATCCCATTGAATATTTCCGAATAATTATTTGAATTCATATTTGTGTTCAAAAATTCGACTGTCATACTGAATTTCAAAGCTCAAAATAGCGATGAACTGTAGCCCTAAAGAACAGAAACGCGACTCACGGCAGTGCGAAAGTGCGCCACATCGATACCCATAATTTCGAATGTTTTCCACCGCGAAGCACGGTAGTGCGAAAGTATTCCACATCGATTCACACATTGTCGAATGTATTGCAGTGCGATGCACGTCTGTGCGAAAGTCTAGTAAAGGTAGTAGAAGGTAGGTAGAAGTAGAAGTAGGTAGTAAAATATTTCTTCTTTCTTCTTGCATTACACAGAAATGTTTGCTGTAAATCGATGATTGACGAATCGATGTTTTGTGTGAGTGTGTTAAGTTATTGATTTACTGGAACTTGAAGTAATATCAGAACAACGTTAGTTTTTATATGAGTGTCAAAAATGTAACAATAAAAAAAAGGATACAGTATACCATTTATTTATAAGTGACTAGTAATAAATAGGCAATAATTATATTATAAACAATCATACCGAAAATGTAATTATGAAATGACTACCTATTTGCCGTTAACTGCACCGCGAAAAAAATGCTAAGCGTAATGCATCAGTAGGCCTAGCATGGCGCGAAGACAAAAGTCCCCGGGGAGTGGAGAAAAATTTGTCTTTCCCTCCTTCTCTCTCCCTTTAGCTAGCATGGCGTCGAGGAGAGACTAGTTTGTCACCGGGGAGAACGTTTGTCCACTCAATGCTACCAATATACGAAAAAGTATTATTCGACCAAATTGATAAAACCTAGCAACGTGCATATTTTATAAGTGCAACATTGACTTTTTGAATTGTCGGTGTTATTTTAATTTCATATAATGTAGATATAGCTAAGTTAGTAAGTAGGTATTATTACTTTGTAATGGGATGTATTGTGTTACGTAATGTGTCGTAATAATATAGGATTATATGTTTGGATTTTTTATACAACTTAGGTGGCAGACGAGCACACGGCCCACCTGTTGGAAAATGGTTACTATAGCCTATCGATGTTTGTAATGCCTAGGGTGTCACACTCGTACTGCTGACCGCTGTAGGGGGGGGGGTCCCACTATGACCGGTTGTAGAGTCCATATATAAATACATATATACATATATACATATATACATACATATACATATTATATATATATATATATATACATACATATACATACATACCAGGGTTGATCAGTAAGTACCCGTTCTTGAGAATAGATGGCGTTGATAAATGAAATTGACATTACTATTATGTTTTATAGTCTGTTACATGACATCGCGCGTAATTTGAAGTTAATTCATCGGCTAGATTGTTTTTTAGAGCTGTTTGAATTCTTTGTGTCTTGTGTTTATAAGCAAAATGGAAAAAGAACAATACCGATCCGTAATTCGTTTCCTATTTTTGGATGGAAAAACTTGCGACCAAATAAAAATAAAGTTGGATGCTGTGTATGGGGACTCTTCGCCCTCTATGACCACTGTGAGATATTGGTACAATGAATTTAAACGTGGACGTACGTCTGTTTTCGACGATGAGCGGCCAGGACGGCCCTCAGACGTAGTTACTGAACAAATCGTCAAAAAAGTCCACGATATCATTGTTGCTGACCGTCGAACGAAAGTCCGAGAAGTAGCTGCAAAAGTAGGCGTATCGTACGGTACAACTATAAATATTTTAAGTGACAAAATTGGTGTTAAAAAGGTATCGGCGCGATGGGTGCCGCGATTGTTAACAGCGGACAACAAACAGGCACGAGTAACAATATCAAAGCAGTGTTTGGACCGTTTGCATCAAAATCCGCAGGAGTTTTTTCGTCGAGTTGTGACCGTAGATGAAACCTGGATTCATTACTACACTCCAGAGACCAAAAGACAATCTAAGCAATGGATCTTTCGGGGCGAACCTACTCCGAAGAAGGCAAAGACCGTTCCCTCAGCCGGAAAAGTTATGGCGACGGTATTTTGGGATTCCAAAGGAATAATTCTCATCGATTATTTAGAGAAAGGAAGAACAATTACAGGCCAATACTATAGTGACTTGCTAGATAGATTTGATAAGAAATTGAAGGAGACACGGCCACATTTGTCGAAAAAAAAGGTGCTCTTTCATCACGACAATGCACCGGCGCACACCTCTCACATTGTTGCGACTAAATTGCAAATCTTGAACTACGAATTGCTTCCTCATCCACCTTACTCACCTGACTTAGCTCCGTGCGACTTCTACCTGTTCCCCAACCTGAAAACCTGGCTCGGAGGAAAAAGATTCGAATCAAATGAAGAGGTTATATCTGGAACACAAGCGTATTTTGATGAGTTTGACAAATCTTACTTTTTGGAAGGATTAAAAAAATGGGAGAAACGTTGGGAAAAGTGCATAAGCCTCGCAGGAGACTACGTCAAAAAATAACATTTAAAAAAAATGTATAAAATTGTGCCTTAATTTCTAACACGGGTATTTATTGATCAACCCACGTACATATACATACATACATATACATACATACAAATATTAATACTTTATTACTGGATTTTAAATATTGAAGGTCAACATTATTTGAGAAAAATATTTAAATCTCCCCTTCCCCATATATATACATATATATATTATTAAAATTTTAATTCATTAATTAATTAATCAAATTCGATGTATTTATATTTCGGTTACGATTTTTGTCCCCACCTCAATAGTTCGGAGACTAATATCTCTCTATAATCTGTCAAAAAGAGACATATCTTGTCCACTTTACGGCCGCCGTGCTAAGCAAGTGGAGAAAAAGTCCCTTGTCTACGTCACAGCGAGGGACATAAGTTATCTCCTTCGACGCCATGCTAGCAATTAGGGACAAACGCGTTTGTCCCCGTCAATTTGACATAAGCGGTGGAGAGAGATATTTGTCCCGCGCCCGTGTTAGGCCAGCAGGTAGAGTTTTATTCTTTCCCAGAATTATTTCAAGTAAAAGTTACGAATTAGATTAGGTTATTTATAATTAAATGTAACAAAATGTATCTAACTGGGGTTAAAAAAAGAGTTTTTCATTATATTCTAAGTGTACGCACTAAATGAACTAAAATTTTATCTGGAGTTCACAATTGTAGCCTTCGAGCTAGCAGAAAATAGGATGTGGCATGCCTTCGCATTTAGTAGAATTTAGCACTGACGTGCATCGCGCTACAATACTTTCGGCAATGTGTGAATCGATGTGGAATACTTTCGCACTACCGTGCTTCGCGGTGGAAAACATTCGAAATTATGGGTATCGATGTGGCGCACTTTCGCACTACCGTGAGTCGCGTTTCTGTTCTTTAGGGCTACAGTTCATCGCTATTTTGAGCTTCGAAATTCAGTATGACAGTCCAAAAATTCGATTCAAATTCTTGTATCTAGAGATTTTCGTTTGTGTTTAAAAATCGAATTAAACTTCATTCGATTTTCAAACGTAAAATCTCCACGTTCAAAGTAAAAGCTACGAAAAGTTACGAGCATAAAAAATGTTGAACGGTAGTCAAATGTTACCATAAAGAATAATTTGATTAAGAATGAAATATACCATAAATAAAGTAATGTAACGAACGATAATGGTATAGCTACATAATTAGATATTTAACCAAATAAATATTTGCTTCGGGCGGAAATTGAACTTCGTAACCTTTAACTCAAATGGTAGTCGTTACCTCAGTGCTCGGTCGATGAACTTCCAATGGTTCATTTACAATTTTATTTATACATGGAGTCAATAGTAAATTGAAAATTCTTGGAAACATTTATATTTTATATATATATATATATTTTTAATATATAAAAATAAGTCGGGTTTTCCTTCCTGACGCTATAACTCCAGAACGCACGAACCGATTTCCACGCATTGCATTCGTTGAAAAGGTCTCGGGCTCCGTGAGGTTTATAGCAAAGAATCAGGAAAAATTGCAGCGGTAAAGCGGGGAAATCATTTTTCACATCTGGTGGCGAAACGGAGTTCGCCGGATTTGCTAGTTAATTATAAGAGAAAGTAAAGCCATTGCTTGCATCTTTTAACAAGTCAATTAACAAAAGTATCAGTTAACATAGCAGCTGTCAAATTTACCTGGAGATTCGTATGGCAACCGCTATTTATATTTCATAAATATAAAGAATAATAATAATAATATATACAATAATATATTATTTTATATATTTTTTTATTTATTTATATTTTGGCCTGATCATCGTTTCAGAAACCCAAATTGATTTGACATCATTTTTAAACTAATAGCAGTGTTTGGGGTTGATCAATGATTTGACGGGCCTTTCGGAAACCGGCGGTAAGTTTTCTAAAATATTCTTTACAAGAGTGTTGCTGATCCCCAAAACATAATGCTATCCTCAATTTGGACTCAACCAAGGTAAAATACACACCTCTAAGCTGCTCGATATGTACCTACAAACGCATCTTTTATGTATTCAAAACAATTTTAACATGTACTAGGTACCTAAATGTATTCAAAAACAGGACATACAGGACCTCTTTTTGGTCTTTTGTTATTCAATTTGGTTGTGGAGGTCCGATGGCTGTCGTTTCACAGAAAATATCCAAGTTCAGCCGCATCTTAATTAGATTAGAAGGAAGAAGCAAGCTGATATTTTATTCTTCGGCCCTTTTGTGCCTATATTCCCTATTCATATAATATATGTAGGTACTTTAAAATATATTATTACCTACTAGCTGACCCGCGCGCCTTCGTCTGCGTCACCCCGTTTTTGCAACATTTTTCATTCCTGCTCCGCATCTGTTAGTCGTAGCATGATGTTATATGCATATAAACCTTCCTCTTTAACCATTCTATCTATTGAAACGCATCAAAATCCGTTGCGTAGTTCTAAAGATTTAAGCATACAAAGGGACAAGAAAAATAGGGACAGAAAACGCGACTTTACTTTATACTATGTAGTGATACAAACCTATTAACAGACTTCGCCTCCGCGGTCCGCCCCTTCAATGTCAAGTTTAGATTCGGGCCATCCGGCGTCTGAAAGCGTTTAATTAAACGTGTTAAATGAAAAATAGGTGCGTACCGTATTTCGTGTATACCGACTTGGTGGGAAAACGCGGCGATTGACGGTTGGCGGTATACCTTATATATTACCTAGGGTGAAAATCAAAATTTATGAAGATAGTAATTTTTTCTCAAAAGAAACCGAAACAATATTACTTTTGAGAAAAATATGCTTTTACTTCTCTTCACTGTTTAAAATATATTAGTATACTAGCTGTTGCCCGCGGCTCCGCCCGCGTGGAAGTCGGATCGCGCGTGTCATCGCTTCAGGTCGAAAACGATCTACAGTATATTTTTATAGCATACGTTACTGTAAAAATATATTATACCTACATAGATTTGTGTACAATTTTAGCAGTAATGAAATAAAAGTCAAAATCATTTACCTGTTTTGTATTGACCATCAAAGCGACACTTAGAAAACGTAAAAAAAATATAAAATTTATGTTTAGCAAATTAGCATTACCAAATAGAAATTTAGCGGGCTGTTTTTGGTCCATTTACAAACATTTAGGTACTTATTCTAATTGAAATTTTTGTTTTGAGTAACATGGTTAGACAGTTCATGTTCAGCTCTTTCCTCTGTCGATTCTTGAGAACGCGAGTAATATCTCATTCTTTTAGAGTTTCTTGAATTTTGGGATAAAGAAGTTCTTTTTTTAGGTGGCATGTTAATATATATAAGCCTGCTATATATATATTAAATATAAAGAATTAAATATAAAGAAAATATAAAGAAGAAAATGAGTAAGTATGAATTAAAAGAATAATTAATAATCTATGAATGAATGATGCGATGTCGAGCTAAAAAGTACGTTTCGTAAGCAGTCGAAAAAATTATGTTATTGTAGTATTTATCAGAAGCCTGTTATTTAGATAGGTATTTATTTGGATTGGAAGTAAATAAGTAAGTAAAGTATAAGTCCTATAAGTATGGAATGGAAATACAATTATTTATAATTAGAGATACGATGAATGATCGCGCTGAAAAGCACGATTTCAAAGCAAGGCAAACGGATACTTCCGGATCTCTCTGAATTCCTATTCAACACATAAAAAAAAGTTTGCGATCAATGGCATAAGCTCCTAGAATTCTTTAAATTTAACTTTATCAAGAAAAGATTATGTTGTATGCCTGTACCTTGTTTGAAATTAAAATATAAAACTATTTTTTATTATTTATTTTAAAAAAATGAGCCATAAATCAAAATGCAATTGTGATAGAAATTTCATAGAAAGAAAAAGACTGTTTAATTAAACTTAAACTACAATTTTATTATTAAAAGGTGTAAATTCAATATAAAGTAACTCCTCCCCTGGCTCGAACACATGCGGAGATCCTCCTGGGCATGCTGAGGATCATGTTATCCAGCATTTCCTGGGGTAACATATCCCATTCTTCAATAGCGGTTTCCCTGAGCTCTGGAACTGTCTGGGGATGTAGCTCACGGTTCCATACAGCTCGTTTAAGAGCATCCCACGCGTGCTCTATTGGGTTTAAATCGGGTGAGCCGGCAGGCCAGTCTAATCGTGTGATATCATATTCTTGAAGAGCAGACTCGTTGAGCTCGATGTGCGGGCGCATTATCATCGACCAGTACAAATTGGTGCCCATGGTTTACTCGGAATGGTTTGACGATATCATCAATAGCAACTGCTTTGTACATGTCTGCTGTCATGAAGCCCCGATACGGGATCAAAGGCGTTCTAGCTCCAATCATAATGCCACCCCAAAAAGACACCGATTTTCCGCCTTGCTGAACTGTTCCAGTGGCAGTTCTTTGTCTTTCACGGTCGCCTGGTCTTCTCCAGACACGGACACGTCGGGTTATTTGGATGAGTGGAGATTCGGGATTCGTCAACGAAGAGTCAGTTTTGCCAAATGTTTTCTTCCTCACCTTCTTCATTTTGCCGAAGTCTAGCCCACTGCAATCTTCGTTGTTGACGTTGCCGGGAATTGAGCGGAGCTCGCCATGACCTCCGTGCTCGTAATCCAGCCTGGTGCAAGCAATTGCGAACGGTCTGCGTGCTAACTTCAAGCCCAGAGGCGGCCCTGACTTCTGCTTTTATTTTAGTGGCGTTGATTGTGGGATCACGGGCTGCCAGCAATCTAATATAGCGCTTTTGGGCAGCTGTTAAAACAGTTGGGCGACCGCTGCGGGGTCGATCAGCTAAATTCTCCATTCCGTGGTACCTCTGCAACGGAGCCACGACACAGGATTGGTGGGATATAGCAAGTCTGCGTGCTATTACTCTCGTGGTGTACTTCTTCCCTCAAAGTTACTATTTTAGCTCGTAAAACCTCTGATAATCCTCTTGGCATTTTTTCAATCACAACTTTACGCGAAAAATATCTTGAATCGGTTATAATTCACTAAATCAGATTTCTGAATGAGCGTAAGCTAGGACTGAAAGCCTTTTTGTAAGGAAAACCAATTGAACGGTGTCATTGTTTTGTGTTCTAATTCTTTATTTTGAAATAAAGAATCTAAAAAGAAGAATAAATCATAATATATAATCTACAGTAACAAAAAAGATTTCAGTTTTTCAAAGTGATCGCAAACTTTTTTTGATGTGTGTATTCTGTAGTGTTAATTGCGTTAACTGCTAAGCAAGAGAAACAAAGCATTTAATTATTAAAAAAATATTATATTAAGATATGAAAGAAAAGAAACTATTAAAACAACATCAACAATCAATGCTCAGAATAATCTGCAGTTCAGTAAGGGTGCAACTAACATATTCGCATTAATTATAAGATCGCATACGGCACGTATTATAACTGCAGGTAGTGACTATCTTACGGAGAATCTTAACACCGAGTGTTGTAAAATGACGTCACTTGAGGAGCGCCATCTATTGATAAATGTTGGAATTTCATTATAATAATGGTATAACGCTATTTGAGTTGGAACGTAATTTTTTACTGTAGTATTTGCACGCCTTGGTCGCAAAAACTACTGAACGGATTTTGATGCGGTTTTTTTTATAATGGTATAACGCTATTTGAGTTGGAACGTAATTTTTTACTGTAGTATTTGCACGACTTGGTCGCGAAAACTACTGAACGGATTTTGATGCGGTTTTTTTTATTACAAAGATCTTGCTTAGACTCAAAATTTGCAGTATATTTGGTTGTAATTGGTTAAGTAGAACCGGAGATACGACCAAAAACAACCTATAAACGAAGCGCAGGCAAAGCCACGGGTATCAGCTTGTATAAAAAGTAGCCTATATGTTGCCCAGAACTATGAACTATAATCGTACCTAGTTTGATCAAAATCCCTCCAGTAGTTTTTGATCCATGCGTGCACATACGGACAGACAGACAGACAGAAAGACAAAAAAAATTCTGATTGCATTTTTTGCATTAGTATCGATCACCAATCAACCCCCAATAATTATTTTGTAAATATATTCAATGTACAGAATTGACCTCTCTACAGTTTTATTATAAGTATAGTTATAGATATAGATTTGGGAATTTTAACCTCTCACATACAACATAAAAGATTAACGTTTGCATGGAAATCTGTCATTTTAAAAACGATAAGCCCGCATTATTATCAACGAAGGTAATTTACTCGTTTAACAAAAGCTTCATAGATATGTCAAAAATAAATAGGTATAGAGAAGTATGTGGAACGTTCTACACGTTTCACTTACAATCGTAATGGAGTAATTATTCACTTACCGTGACCTCTGTATACGAAAATATTTACCTAAAATTAGTGAACAGTCCTCGCTTCACTTTGGTTTGATTTGAAAAGCAATTAGTTTGCTAAATTTAATACAGGGTAACTTTACTAAATTGCTTTGCCGTAATTTTTTTCATGCCAATATGTTGTGTACCATGCGTACCTACTACTAGGGACCTTCCACTTCGGGAGTGTTTTCCTTACAACCTTTTTTTTATTTTTATGGCACGTCAATTTGACATCACCTCGCCTGAAGTTAAGCGGAAGGCAAAATCTCATGAAAGAGGGTCACCATTGCAAACACGTTCAGTGCTACAATGGTGGCGCTCAGCTTAACGGCCTCATCAGATACTTTTTCACGCCCCGCTTAAAGGACCCGGGACTGTAGGGAGAAAGGAAACACGTGCGCCGGTAAGGAATTCCAGGACTTAATGATGCCTTAATGGACCTTGTAGATTTAGATTGGAAAATGGCACATATCAAAAAGGGTACGTGAACCCGCGAATAACTCCTTAGAAGGACAGTGTCTATGAGCAACTTGGTTATGTGTTGATTGTTCGGAATTATCCTATACATCAATTTTCAACTTTCTCTCACCATACGCACGTCAACAATGTTTTTAATAAATTAGGAATAACCTAATGGCGGGTCCACATTTACGTAACATTTTACCGTAACCGTACCAGAAGCGCGTGTCAATCCGATGACGTAGACGTATTTAGCTGCGTGATAGCAAAGTTAAGTGAAACAATCGTGGTGTCAGCACAACTCTAGTTTGTATTGATACGGCCGGAGTTGTTCCGTCCACACTCAAAGTCATTTCCTGTACCGATGATCGCAGTCTGGTCCGTGGTTCGTGCCACAAATGTGGCCACAACTTAACGAGCCTTAAAACCAACTAAAAAACAAATCAAGTAAAAAAGCCGCATCTAACATGACCAGTGCGTAGTTTCCTTTAATGCCCATATAGCATTTTGCCTTCATCTTAACAACGTCCTGTATTTAGAAGGAATAAATGGTTCTTCATAAACGCTGACACCTCACATTCATACCTGAATTCTGAATGATAATGTCTTAATATGACTATGTAGTGAATAAACGCAATTTTGAATAGCCACTTTGCTAACCAGGTATTCATTTATGTTAGTAAACTTTTGGACAGAAAGAAAAGAAACAAGAATATCACAACCCATTCTATACGGAGGGTGTCGTAAGAGGCGATTAGCGGAAAAAAATACACAGAAGATATAACTGCGAGAGAAGGAAAACCCAAAATAAAAACAATATACCCGCCCATCCAAAGAAGAAAGAAAGATGAAAGGAAGAAGAAAGAAAGATGAAAGGAAGAAGAAAGAAAGAATAAATAACGAGAAAGAAAGAAAGAAAGCCTCTCAACATTGAGAGAGTCCTATGTCCAGCAGTGGATTGAAATAGGCTGATTGAGTGATTTGAAAATAGATAGTTCTGTCTGAAGCACAAATATGCAGTCATCTACTTTAAACACAGATGGTTTATTGAATGATGTATAGAAGGAGAATTAAAGCCCATAAGATTTTTACAACCCACCAGAATGACACTGCAGAATGTAAGCAATTATAGTGAACATTAATTACCAGTCATTAATTAGCCCTCAGCCACCGAATGGTGTAATGGAATTATCGGAAAAAGTCGAAAAGCGGCATCGCCGAACAAAACTAATGTCTGGCAACTGGTAATGAGGAGACGAGGAACGGAGCTACGAATTACGCGAAAAGCAACTGAAATACTTTTATAGTAGGACAGCGATTTCTCGCTGACCTTTGTAATTAAAATATATAGTCAACTTCAACTCCTTAAAATAGCTTCTACAGTGGAATTGCCTTAATTTGGCCAGTCTCAATAGAAAATTTAAGGCGAAACGCCAATGTCAAGTTTTACAAGAAAATCTACCAGATATGTGTCCCTTGCCCGCAAAAATGTAGTCGAAATTCAATTTAAATCTAATCCCCGATCTCATAAATGTCATAAAAAGTATTCTCGTAGCAAAGTTAAGATCAAATATTGACTGTGAAACTTTGCCAATACGTGTCTCTGTAACGAAATGATTGGAATATGGATCATATTCGATAATTTCGTGGCTTCTACCATATGTACAAGTACGTCCAGATTTGAGACATGAACAGCGGAGCAGACAGCGTGGCATCAAGACATGACGTTGAGTGTGGATGTAACAACTCATAGGCACACAATCTAAAGTTGTGCTAACACGGCCACCAGCGATCGGTGGTTACGTTTAAGTTCAGCTATCACGCAGCTGAATACGCGACGGACACACACTTCTGACACGGTCACTGTAAAATGTTACGTAAATGTAGACGCGGCATTATGCAACAACACATACTTTCTGTTCCACCTATGTGTAATACTGACTCACCTATATTCCTATCCTCTCTATAAGACTCCGATGCAAAGGGAATTTTTTGAATGGAAATTCTAAATTTATTCAGTGAGCAAAGCAGAGTTTACAATGAAATGCAGTTACGGTTGCAATGTCGGCCCCACAGTTGCAGGTTACGACACGGTATCACTTGTGCTATCAAACGGCTGCCAAAAGGAATTGCTTTCATAAAATAGATCGGAACCAATCGTACTGATATTTTGTTGCCTTATTTTAGTTTATTTTATTAAGGGCCCAGATCGTGAAAATCACCGAAAAGAGTGTTACGATTTTTCATATTTAACTTATTTAGATATGATTGATATCAATGATAATTTGTATATATTACAATCAAAGACCAAAATATATGTTAGTCTTATATTAAATCCTTAAAACCTAATAATTGCTATATAATAAACGTCAACAAACGCACAAAATTTGACAAAAATGCAAAAACATGCCTTCGTATTCTTCAAATATTACCCAATAAATCAACACAAATTGATAAAAAGAAACACTTTTTGAACACTGAAGAAACCAATACTTAAACCTATGTACTTTTTTTTGTACCTTTACAAACAAAGACTTCCTCTTTTAAAGCCCTAAAATCTAGATATGTTCTACGTAAATTCTCCATAGAAAAATGTATGAAAAATCACGCGCATCCCGATATTATGATTTAGTAACCCGCATCGCTACTGATCGGCAGTACGCTTTTATGGTTCAAGGTGACACCACGCGTGTCGGATGCGCCAGCAATATTACGTGTTGTGAATTTGTGTTTTTTGTGAAAAACTGTAAGTATAACATTTTTATAACTAATTCACTTTTAGTAAGTAGGAAGTACCGATATAATGAATGTCTGGAAGAAAACCATGATGGAACTAGATATAAATCGTAAATAAAGCAAAATTATTTAGATACCTATTTTGTTGAATAGGTTATTTTATGAACCTTGTAAAGTAGATATCAATTCAGGCTTGAAACAATCAAAGCCCTGCCCACTTTATTTTCTCGAGATAGGAACTGGCGGGGTATGCGTATGACTGGGTATGACTTTCAATCATCTTCTAGGTCTCTGCACGACATAGGTACATAGATTTTTCAACATGATACAGCCAATATCATAAGCGTAGTCGGTAATCGAGGGTTTTTTTCGCAGGACCTTGCTAGTTGCTACATAATACCTAGTAATCTGTGGACTGATAGATTTGAGTGCCATGCCAGGAAAAAGAAAATTTAGTACGCATTACAAAAATATGCAAGTCAAAAGATCTCGGAATAAAATGTAAGTTCCTCCCTACTTATTTATTTATTTGCCTACTTCACTAAGTCTTGTCCCAAATATCTAGAAAAAAATTACGAGATTTGTGAGTGTCCTGTAAAAATTCTAGTTTTATTTGTGTGATTATCATGTCTAAGTAGGTATTAATAATAATAAATTTTATTACATTACTATTCGTTTTCATGTACATCATAATATTGTCTAGATTGTGAAAGTAGGTATGTTTCCTATCTGAAATAGCACGGGCGCGCGGCTTTGTCGACATACTTACCGCCAAAGACGCGACGCGCCTGGGGTCTGGCTTAGGGTTGTACAAAAATTACGAAATAAATAAAAAGTGGATAATATTGATGAATAATATTTCCAGTGTGGAAAATAAAGAAAACATTCAGGCCGAGAGCAACACTGCTACGCGCTGTATAGAGGTAAGTTGTTATACGTAATTCTTGTAGACTTGTTACATAAATAAACAAACTACTTAGTGATGGGCGAAGACAAAATCTCGTATAGATTTTTTTCTTGCAATTTTTATTATTTTCATTAGGAGACAAACACCTTAGTACCTAAATAGTTCTCAATTACCTACTTCCTCAAAAAAAAATTCACGGTCAAATCCCGTAGTTTACCAGAATCAAGAATTTTTTTTTGTAAAATATTACCTTTCACGCGACTGCCTAAAAAAGAAGTATACCTATTACGTACAGGGTGAACGTATGTATGTACGTATAATAAGTAATATTTCTCTGTGGCACGATAAGTTCAAAATTATTGAACCGATTTTGATGATTTTAGTATCATTAGAATTGTCTTCTAAGTCCGAGTGACAGGACATAGGTGACGTCATAAAAAACCAATACCTATTGCGTAATTGTACGGATTCTTTTGCACTTTTATAATTTGTCTTCATCAGTTATGACATATAAATAAATAAACATAATAAAAATTTTAAAATCCGACAGAATAAAAAATGAATTGAACTACTCAAGTAACAAAAATATTTAATAAAAATAAACACCATTGTAATATTATAGCGTATTTCGTGGCCTATTTCCAAAGGAATATTTAGCTAGTCAGGAATATCTTCGAGCCTGTGACGATTTCAATGGGTCTCAACTGTGAATTCAATTTATTACAATGGTGAATTATGTTAGATAAAAATGATATGACGTTATCCCGTAAAATTATTGTCCTAAACCGACTTTACGAACAACCAGTTTTTTATTATGTTTATTTATATAAAACGTTCAAGATTTTGATCTAGTGTTGTGTTTCAAAGATTAGGGATTTCTTAACTATGTTTGAAGAAATTTGACCCATTCTTTTCATTTTTTTTTTGAACAATCAATCCATGATCTTTCTTTACAGGAACTTGTTATTGAACATGGTCAAGAGGGAAAGGTGGATGAACTGGAAGTTGGGCGTAGAGTAGCAGATGTTTCTTTTTTTTTTAAAGCTCTTCAGGCCATAGGGGAACACGGTCCAATGGATTGTAAGTTAAGTTACCTCAGTATAATAGGTGAAGTAAAAGTTGGTCTGGACTCAAAACTCACCATGAAATGTAGTATGTGTAATATGAAATTTACTGTATGTTTGGTTGAAAAGAAAGAAGATAGCATGGAAGTGAATCATCAAATAGTATCTGGTATAATATCATCTGGTGGGAGCTACTCTCAGTTAAAAACATTAACTGCCGCAGTAGCCCTACCAATCATGTCACCTTCATTATACAATGAAATTAATAATACGGTTTGCGATTGGTGGGAAAAGACAGCAGCACATTCCATGGCAGAAGCTGTCAAGGAAGAAGCAGAGTACGCAGTGTCTATAGGTAGTGTTGATAAAAATGGTACACCATTAATATCTGTTGCTGTTGACGGTTGTTGGAGCAAGAGATCTTATGGTAAGAATTTTTCCGCCTTATCCGGTGCAGCTGCGATAATTGGCATTAAAACTAATAAAGTATTGTTTTTTGGAGTTAAAAATAAATACTGCGTAGTCTGTGCACGAGCCGCAAAGAACAATAGTCAGCCCCCGGAACACCATTGTTTCAAGAATTATTCAGGATCATCTACCGCGATGGAATCGACCATAATAGTTGAGGGGTTTAAACGTTCCGTTGTTGATCACGGTGTAATTTATAATAAATTTGTAGCAGACGGCGATTCCAGTACTTATAAAAAAATATTAGATTCGCGTCCGTACGATAATTTAATAGTAGAGAAAATTGAATGCAAAAATCATCTTTTACGAAACTACTGCAATAGCTTGGAGAAACTGTCGAAAGACTCTAAGTATCCTTGCGAATTACGGAAATTCATAAAAGAAAGGTATTTGCGTTTAAGAACGGGTGTAAAATGCGCGATTAAATATTGGGGGGATCAAAATCAGTCACTCGAAGAAAAAATAAAAAATCTTAGTGAAGATATCCTAAATGGTCCACAACACGTATTTGGTAATCACCAACATTGCAAGGAGTATTTCTGTAGACCTGATACTCGTCGAATAGAACCTGTTGGGTTACTTCCAGCAATTGTTGGATGCGGATTAATGGACGCGGTAGAAATTTTAAGTAAAAGACTGTCATATCATTCTAGAAGTTTAATTCATAATTGCACAAGTAATATAGTTGAAAGTTTTAACGGAGTAATTGCCAAATTAGTTGGGGGTAAGCGTGTAAATTATTCTTCCCGTGGTTCTTATGCGGGCCGATGCGCAGCTGCTGTTGTGTCTTTTAATACGGGATCGATTCATACTAAAACTCATGAAGTCATATTTAAATCTAGTCCTAATCCTTTGATCGCGAAAGTGGAAAATTGTAATCGTAGAAACCGTTTAATTGCTAAACCTAAATTAAGATTGAAGAAAGGCCACAGCGCTGTATCGAAAGACGCTCACTATGGACCAAACTGCGAAAAACCTGATCTGAGTCCAGAATTATATGAGAAAGCCAAGATATCTTTTTTAGCCGATTTAAAGTTGTCTTGTGCTGAAAGAGAGGAGCTTGAAAGGTCGACCCATTTGCAAAGAAGTAGTGCGGAGTGGATGAGTACAAGGAGAAAATTACTAACCTCATCATCATTCGGGGAAGTTTGTAAAAAACGAGAGAGCACAAGTTGTGCTGCTCTCGTTGGTAAAATCGTTTATGGTAGTAATATCTCCAGTTTGCCTGCTGTACGGTACGGTATCGAAAACGAAGAAACCGCAATTAGACAGTTAGAAATTCAAGAGAATATTAGTATACAAGGTTGCGGTTTGTTCGTCGACGATCAATATGAATTTCTTGGTACTACACCAGATGGCATTTATGCAAACGGTTTAATTGAAATTAAGTGCCCACATTCTTTAGCTGGCATGACTCTTGATGAAGCAATGGTCAAACATACCTTTTGGGTTAAGGACAGGACTTCCAAGGGTTATGTCATAAATAAAAATCATAACTGGTATTTCCAAATTCAGGGACAAGTACATATTACTAAAAGAAACGTTTGCATGCTTGGCATCTGGTTTGGTGCTACTGTACCTATGAAAGTTTATATTATAGAAAAGGACGACAAATTTTGGAAGGAGAAAATGGAGATGAAATTAGTTAGGTTTTATTATGATTGCCTTCTTCCAGAATTAGTTGATCCTCGGCAGTCACGAAGCATGCCCATTCGTGACGCGCCCAGTATCATAGAGGCTATGAAAGAGAGGAAAGAAAGAGCTTTACGTGTTTTGAAAGAGAAGAACGCCTAATGATTTTGAAAGAGACTGAGGTAACTTAACTACCCAGCCGGTTGATTCACGTAAACACGCCAGTCCAAAAGTCGTTTTAACTTAGAAACTTAGTAAACACCTTTTGGTTTTCTGTTTAAACGCACTTACTTATCTAGTCTTGGATTGTCATAAATCTTCCAATAGCTCAATTATTACCACAATTCCTATGCGATTTTGAAGAGTTACCTGGTGTAAAGAATCATCAAAATCGTTTCAAAAATACAGCGAATTGAGAATCTTCTTTTTTTTAAGTCGGTTAAAAGGGCTTAATTTACAAAAAACGAAGTGACATTTTTAAGTCACTACGCTACAGTTTTTTTTACGTGAATCAGGCAGCTGGTAATATTTTCATTCTGATAGGTTTTGCAATAGCAATTAATTTTATATTCAACTAGCTGACCCACGCACCTTCGTCGGCGTCACCCCGTTTTTGCAACATTTTTCACTTCTGCTCCGCACCAGTTGGTTGTAGCATGATGTTATATACATATAAACCTTCTTCTTTAATCATTCTATCTATTAAAAGAAACCTCATCGAAATCTGTTGTGTAGTTTTAAAGATTTAAGCATACAAAGGGACATAGGGACAGAGAACGCGACTTTATTTTATACTATGTTTTGAATTAGCAGAAATCAGAATTTGATCAGTACCTAATCGTTAAAATGAAAAAACATTAGAATTTTAAACTCATATTTTGTTATTGTTTACTTACTTAGTATATTATTTTTAATTAGTATATTAATAATTTATAAAGTTGTGTTTCATTTATTAACTAATTTTTGTACAACCCTAGCACGCTTTTTAGATGGCGACTCATATTTGTTATTCTTTACTTACTTTTAATTATATGAATCATTTTATACTTTTGTTTCATTTATTGTCATTTTTTGTGAAACCCTAGGAGATTTTTTAGATATCGAGGTGATCGTGAACAAAAAGTAAGTATTGGATTTTACGCAATAAGCACATTTCCTTGCGTAGAGATAAACACTAGCGGGGAAAGGCTCGATGTTATTTCAACCGTACTTCCTACTGAATTTGCAATTATTTTATTGAATGAATATTTTACGAAATTTTTTTTTAATCAGTAATTATTTTTACGAAATAAGATTAAATTTTGGTAGTAAACTTACAAATAAATACATAGTTGGAATTTTAGGTATGTAGAATACAAAAAAGTTGTCCGGATCTGCTCTTGATTGTTTATTATAAATATAAAAACATAAAAATTGTGTCTCAACTACTCTTATCTAGTAATTAGTAATTAGGGTCATTTTATAACGAAAAACTACTCTTAGAAAATTTTACAAATAGGTAGTCGTTTATTTCCAATAATTCAACATTTATGTTATGCTGTAAATATTCAACTTCAATAACAATTTAATAATTACTCAACGTGCAACTTTTGTCGCAAAACATTTTGCAAATCGCGCTCCCTGGGTCATTCACCCACCCCGTGGGTTGTTTCAGTAAACAATGGCGCTGCAGTCGCGCGAAATCGACGTCGCGCCTGGGCAATCTAGGCCCTTAAGGTTCTGTACCTGTACATGCATGTATGATACTTATCGCAAGTGGTAAAATTTATGAAATTAGTTCTTTCAACTTGATTACCACTCGCGGCGTAGAGATAGAAGGTGAGTGTTTGGTGATATGTCAGCGATCGCAGATTCGATGTTCCATCAATTAGGAGAAGAAGAAGTAAGCGGACTTCTAGCTCTGAATGCATCCTCGGATCAAATCTGATGGATACGTGATTATTCGATATCTCAAACGAAAACTCGAAATAAAACCCTGTACCAACCCGTATGACCAGCGCTTCGTGGAAACAGTTAGCTAATGAAAATCCAACATTAGGATTGATCGTTGCTCGTTGAACCATTATCCACTTTGACAGAAATAGATAAAATAGAGTCTCTACTCTAAAAGCTGCATGTCACTGACATTTTAAATTCGGTAACGTGGTAATCATAGAGTCTGTGGGTCTATTTATGCTAGTAATACTATGGTTAAATCAAAAATTGACAACGAAAGAAATGAGTTTGTGATTTCAATTCAAAAATAGAACGTCCATTTTCTTCGTACTCCTCAGTTCCTCGGCTCTAAGTGGTGACGTAAAATATTAGTCAGTCGTTCACTTGGCTTCTCTATTGAACTAATTCAGTTTCTCGCCGCCAGTAAACACGCTCCGCGCTATCCGGCAAATTGTAATTGTAACACAGTACGTACTATGTCGTCTATAAGATAAGACTTGAGTAAAATGCTGACTGTATTTATATCGTTACATGAGAATATTCCGTGCAAAGCGTTTAAAATATTTGACGTTTATGTTTGTTTATTTTTATGTATTACAGGTTACAAAAATATACAAAATAATAGAACGATTAGCACAAAAAACCATAGCGGTTTGTCATGTTTTTTGTTTTGTGTGCTAGCTACCTACTGCTTACATAATTTCTTTTATCAAAAACATAGTCAATATAAGGTCACAGCGACATTCGATTTCACATGAACTGATTATGTCCAGAATATACATTTTCAAAGTAGTTTTCCTAAATAAGTTTGTTTGATATAAATAGTGCTACGTGCTGTGTAATGTAACTGAGTGTATGGGGATCCATAGATAACCTTACGTGCAACTATAGTTCGAAAATGTAAAGTTTCTCAACTAGTTCAAAACATAAATAATCAAACTGCTGAAATTTTTCTTAAGCAATTAGTTTTGTGTTGTGTGTTGCTGACTCTTCAAATCTATCGCCCCACAAATAGTGGTATTACAGGAGAATTTCGAATGATTTAGACGTGTCTTCGTGACTTAGCGATCGGAGCGTTCTAAAGAAAAGATCGCGGGTTCAAATACCGTCGAAGCATTCACTTTTTGCTATCTAAATTTGAACTAACCAAATTACGCCTAAATTTGAAACTTATTAGATTTCTTATTAAATTTCAAAATATTTTTCTTATTAACTATACCTACATGTGTAAACGCAATGCAGACTAATATAAATGCGATATTCTCTTACATTTGCAGTACGCGCCACGACCAACAATTTTCAATACTTTTCTACGGATTTTTAATCAACACAGACTTCTGCCCGGCAGCGGTAGAAACGCAGCCAGAATTAATGGAATGCTTTACACAGTAATGCTACCCATTCACCCGGGTATTGGTGGATTGGTGGATTAGTGAATTCTATTTGTCTCAATTCAAATTCTCTCTAGATCCATTTCATTGGGATCTTCTCAGGTTTCAAAACGTAGCTAAGGTGTTTGATTATGTGGGATAGATCACCTGTTCGGTCAATGGTAGCCAGAGCGACTTCTCATCATAACACTTTGAGCGCCTGCCTGGTATTGCGCCTGCCAGGCACCTGCGGTTAGGAATTTATTTTTGGCATACCCATTTTGTTACAAAGTGGCCCGATTGGCGACAATAGGCTCGCTCCCTATTACGTGAGACCGAAAATTATAGTTGGCAATGTAGGTGTTTAATACACCTCTGCCTATCCCTTCGGGAATTACGGGCGTGAGCTTCTCAGCAGCTAAGGTCGCGAGGTTACTAAACATCGTACGTTATGTGAATACTAAAATAAATACATATTGATACACACTAGTATTTCTCCACGATATGTATTATTGAACTTTAAACGATTTTGCCTTGCGGCGCTCTCAAAGGTTTACATTGACAGTTATGTATACAAGTGTGTTATATATATGTATAAGAATTATTTCCGCCAAGTGCCATCAATCAAAAGTATACAAAAATAGACAAAATAAATAGCAGACATTGTTATTTGTTTGTTTGCAAATTGTCTTTTTTGAAACATAAAATAAAAGTAATACATATTCAATAGTAAAACATTAAATAAATCTGTTAATACACAGGCCGTAGACGCCTTTAAAAAACTTAATACAAATCTAAGTACTTATCTATTATTTTATTACAATAGGAATAGTGAATTTAAACAAACTTAAAATGAGGCTATGTACTATTTATTTCAAGGTAACATTTAGTAGAATGAAGTGAGAAATTAGTTCAACTGCTTATTGATTGCTTAGATAGGTACGTACAAACTTTATAATCCAGGAATACACCAACGTTTTAACAAATTAATCCCATCGCACTAAAAATCATTACATAATGATTTTCTATCAATAAATTATTGCAATTTATTATCATGCAACACAAAGAGTATTTATTGTACGCACATTGCCATTACAAGTTCCTAAGGCGTTCTAGCGAGCCTTAAACTCTTGATTGATTGAACCCAACCAGCAGGTATATCAATTAGAGTTCTTTAATGATGGTGCTCACTACTTGTCGTCGTGTGTGCCTTTTACATGAGGGCATTCATGAAGTTTACCTTTCGAAATACAGACGGTACCTCAGGTTCTCGAAAGACAAAGTTCTAGACAATAGACGTACCTATAAAGGACTACCAGCATATACCACAATTACAGTGCCCCGTGAGTTTATTCGTTTTAAGAAACTTACTTGTGTGAGGCACAGCGAGATTTTCATTTTGATTTATGGGCTCCTGGGAAACCAAATTTTCAATTAAGTTTTTTATGGTTAGCGAAATCTGGGTATTAACGCGATCATCGTGTGTCCACGGCTAGTGCAACCTGGCCGTACCGTCAAGCAAATCAAATTATAAATACCCGGATTTCGTTAACCATAAAAAACCACTAATACTAATACTTAGGTACAACGCGAAAGTTTAAAACTGAATATTTATTAATTTACTAGTTTGCAGATGCCCGCAGCCATCCATGTTCGTGACATTGTAGACAAAATGCAGGAGAGTAGCCTTCGCTAGTGCGGCTATGTTCTGCGGCGACCACTTGGCTACGTGGGTAAAAAATGTTTGGCCATGCCGCCTAAGTGTAGGGCCCTGATAAGAGGGGTAGATCCAAAAAATGCTGGCTTGACGGTGTGTCGTGGAGGGTCATCCTCCACGACGCCAAGCCACA
Organism: Pelosia muscerda; assembly: GCA_963691645.1. Taxonomy (NCBI): domain Eukaryota; kingdom Metazoa; phylum Arthropoda; class Insecta; order Lepidoptera; family Erebidae; genus Pelosia; species Pelosia muscerda. The sequence goes on from OY829118.1 coordinate 6,337,411, forward strand.
TTTTTTTGGGTCTACTGGGCTTACCATCAGGGATGTGCAAGACCGTGCGAAGTGGAAGAATAAAGACGGCAAGTAGACCATGGACTCCGAGGTAAAAGTTTCAGATGCGACCGGGACTAACACAAACTGATGGTGATGATTTTTTTCAATTTCTTTAATGAACTAACTGTAGAATTAAACAGAAATCTGAATAGGAATTAAAGTTAAATTCCAGGATTCTATTTACATTGAGAATCATATTCAAATGCAAAGCTTAACTATAATTTTAGACGGAGTTCAGTGTTGTTAAGTAAACCCATGGCGAATTGAAGGAGAAATGGTTCTCCATAAATTTACTGTGGGCTTAAACATAATTAAGGCATAACTAACGGCTCGTCCCGACTTCGTACCGGAAAATTACGTACCTATTTTATTTCCTGGTGACGAAATTTACAAAAATTCTTCCTTTTTTAATTTGATTTTTTTTGCGAGATTTTTTTGAGATTTTTTTGATTTTGAGATTTTTTAATTAATTGTCTTTTTTGAAGTAGCAGTGGAAGCAAATAATCAATTTAATATCGCCAACGTTTTTAGCCTCTTATTTTTTTTATAGAGTACTCTGGGGAGTAATATTCTCGTTAATCTTAGCTAGAGAGATGGGATTAAAATAGGGCGGGTTTCACATTGGTAGTATAATAGCCCGATGAAGAGGTCCGATGTTGAACCTTGGAAGTCTCGATCGCAAGATTCCTAAGTACTGAGCTATCAACGTTTGCATTGACGATCACTGAGTCAGTACATGTGATATTAATTTCCTGTGTTTTTTTTAATGTATTGTATGTGTATCCTTATTATAGAAGCCATATCACAAGCTATTCGTAATTCAGTTGTAAACAACGCTGAGTAATAATAGATCTTTACGGGTTCATAATAATATGTAATTGCTGAAAATTTCTCATAGATTCTTGAGTTCGTTATTCCTGTATTTCAATAGCTATTCCCATTATTTACATTTTGTAAGAAAGTTGATTTCAAAATTTTACAACTCTGTCTTCTATTTTGGTTTTATTGGCCGCTTGATAAATTAAATTCGTTCTTCAAAAACAGCGCTTCATAAATACTATACATTTTGATGATAAATCTCCTATTACTTTTATACAGTTGTCACTTTTCAAAAATGTAATAAAAGTTGTTATTTCCTTAATGTTGTCTCATTCATACAAAAAAAAAATGACAAATTTGAAATGCAAAAATATTAGTACCCACCGAAAATTGGGTTTCCTCCAATTTCTTCAAACAAAACGGCAGTTTCATATGTAACGACATAATATATCCTAAAATATATATATATATATATATAATATATATTCTGTTTATAATTTAGTACAAACGAGAGAAAGTGCCAACTCTAGCAGGTAACTTTAAACCAATTTGTTAGTAGGGGCGCCGGCGAATGGCGGCGGTTAAATTACTTCAATCCATTTACGTAGACGGCACCGCGGTACAAGGCTTGCGACCGTGCCGCCGAGTTAACTAAACGCACCTTAAGGGTAGGTATAACTGTTACTGTAGAGCTGTATTTTGCCAAAAAACATAACATAAACTCACGCCTTTATCCCCGAAGGGTTAGGCAAAGGTGCTAGCACCCACATTTCGCCAGTTTATATTTAGGTCCCAATGTAATAGGTGGCGAGCCTATTGCCATTAACCGGGCACTTTAAACCTGCGATAAATACACACATAACTTCGAAAAACATCGCAGTCATTGGTGTGTGCCATGGTAAACCTGGGATCGAACCCGAGACCTCGTCTCAGCAATTCATTACCCATACCACTACGCTACAGCGGTCCAAAGTAATTAAAAGTAAGTGCCAAAGTAATCTCCTCAATATTTTTTTATAGCACTTATGTGGCGGACAAGCACGCGGCCCACCTGATGGAAACTGGTTACAGTGGCCTAAACACGTTTGCAACACCAGGGACGTCATATTCGTGCTGCCGTTTATATAGAGAAGAGTTGGGATATTTACAATGAACAGGAATCGAATACCTCTGACTTAAACAAACTCTCTATGGCTGAACTCATGTTGGTATAGCAATTTTGCCAGAGAGGAGCGCTGAGTTTCTTGCCGGAGTCTTCTCAGGTCGGGGCCGCGTTTCGAACCGGTGGTCCATTTGCATTTGATAAAATATTGTTGATATTGACGTTTTGTAAGTGCCGTTTACTGGTCTATGCAGAATAAATGATTTTTGATTTGATTTGATTTGAGTGGTTTATTCTATAAGCTTTTATGATTAATAGTAAAACTCACATCTCAAGGTGTCATTGAAGATTAGGGTCTTAACTAAGGGATGGACAGATGGACAAACTTTTTCAATTTGCCGCTGTTAGTCCGGTCATTTTAGACATAAAAATAGTAATCAAATAAAGAAAATTCCGACAGAGCCAAATTTTCGTAGAGACCTTAGGTTTACCACAAGGAATAAAGTGTCAAAAGTCCCCATCAATCCCATGTGAGCTTAGAGACTTATTCGAGGCCCAAGGTCAAAATTTTGGGTCTTTTGGATTTTTCTCGAAAACGGTAAGTTTTATTGAAAAAGTACCTTTGAGAAAGTTGTAGATCTTAAAATTCTCTATAAAAATGGTCCCTTTGATTTTTCTCTAGAACCCACTATTTCCCAGATATTGCGCTTGTAAGAATCACGTTCTACATAATATGCACACATTTCCACACCACCTGTGAGGTAGTGTACTCGGTGCGTTTTTTTTAACGTGATATACCCGGTAGGCCTAATTCATGAACTCTTATGACGTTATTTTCAGGAACAATAATTATTTAATAGTATGAAGATTATTGATATGGGTTACTGAGTTTAACTGTCGTTCTAACTTTTTTTCATTACTTTAATCTGACTCATACTCTTCATATTCAACTTCAACAATCATGTTTTCTTCGATTTCTTCTTGTTATTCTTCTTCTCCTTCCTGTTGATAAACGGTTAGAAATTGTTCAAATGAAGATGAATCAGTTGTCTCTTCATCAAAATCACACAAATCTTCCTCTCTTGTATTTAATTGAACATTTTAGCAAGAGACACCTTGGCAATTGGTACACGCTGGAGAACACTGCAACCCTACTTTTTTACAGCCACATTTGGCACTACAACCTTTCTTGCAATTGCAAAAAATAGTGTTAAGAAGTTTTTCTGGAGCAGGGGGCAGTAAAGTTTGAATCGTTTCCAAAGTATTATTTATCAATTTCCAACCCCAGTCTTCAGGGTTCAGTTCATTGCCTTGCCATGTCTGAACTTGATAGAATACTCGCAACAAATGTTGAGTAGCAGATGCCGATGTTGGAGGAAGACAAGATAGCTGTACTTGCTTTTTGTTTCGTGTATTTTTTACTAATGTTAAATATATGTACATATCTATGGAATCAATTTTTTTTTGATTGACTGCGCTGAAAAGTATTTACAGAAATTAATTCTTCACCTCAAATACTAATTACTAAAGGAATTCGGTTTCTTCTTGCGGTTTATGGAGCTTCAAAAAAAATTGATTCCATAGATACGTACATATATTTAACATTAGTAAAAAATACACGAAACAAACAGCAAGTACAGCTATCTTGTCTTCCTCCAACATCGGCATCTGCTACTCAACATTTGTTGCGAGTATTCTATCAAGTTCAGACATGGCAAGGCAATGAACTGAACCCTGAAGACTGGGGTTGGAAATTGATAAATAATACTTTGGAACCGATTCAAACTTTACTGCCCCCTGCTCCAGAAAAACTTCTTAACACTATTTTTTGCAATTGCAAGAAAGGTTGTAGTGCCAAATGTGGCTGTAAAAAAGTAGGGTTGCAGTGTTCTCCAGCGTGTACCAATTGCCAAGGTGTCTCTTGCTAAAATGTTCAATTAAATACAAGAGAGGAAGATTTGTGTGATTTTGATGAAGAGACAACTGATTCATCTTCATTTGAACAATTTCTAACCGTTTATCAACAGGAAGGAGAAGAAGAATAACAAGAAGAAATCGAAGAAAACATGATTGTTGAAGTTGAATATGAAGAGTATGAGTCAGATTAAAGTAATGAAAAAAAGTTAGAACGATAGTTAAACTCAGTAACCCATATCAATAATCTTCATACTATTAAATAATTATTGTTCCTGAAAATAACGTCATAAAGGTTCGTGGAATGGGCCTACCGGGGATACCACGTTAAAATAAACGCACCGAGTGCACTACCTCACAGGTGGTGTGGAAATGTGTGCATATTATGTAGAACGTGATTGTTACAAGCGCAATATCTGGGAAATAGTGGGTCTTAGAGAAAAATCAAAGAGAACATTTTTATAGAGAATTTTAAGATCTACAACTTTCTAGAAGGTACTTTTTCGATAAAACTTACCGTTCTCGAGAAAAATCCAAAAGACCCAAAATTTTGACCTTGAGCCCCGAATAAGTCTCTAAGCTCACATGGGATTGATGGGGACTTTTGACACTTTATTCCTTGTGGTAAACCTAAGGTCTCTACGAAAATTTGGCTCTGTCGGAATTTTCTTTATTTCAATTGTCTAAAATGACCGGACTATGTCACCAATCGTATGTTACTAGTGAACGTGGGCAACATAACTAATTAGGTATGAATTAGAGCCTTCAGACTGACATATTACAGCAGCCTTAGCGCGAAATACTATAGAATTCGTAATGTAAAGGTATCGACAGAACGGAGCATACGCACACAGGTTCACAAGAGGCAGACTGCCAATCACAATGCTCCGTTCTCTCGAAACCTTTACGTTACGAATTCGATAGGACTTATGTTAGTGCTACTGTTATTTTCTAGGTTCGACTTACCTAAACAAATTGATGTCATATTGAAAACCTGTCACGTGCGAACTGGACTTCTACATGAAAATCTCGGTACAATTGTATAAAGTATAACAGTTGTATATTTGACCTCCGTAGTGTGGCAGTAGTGAATGCGACTGCTACGCAGGATGCGCAGGTTCGATTCCCGCTCAGTGCAAATATTTGTGTGCTTGAATACGAATATCTGCATTGTTCTGGGTGATACTATGTATTTACAAAAAAAAAGATTCATGTATGTGTATCCGCATTCTAGAACCCGTAACACAAGCTAGTTAAGCTATGCGTCCCATGTGTCTAGGTGACGTTGTGTAGGTACATTGTTCTAAAATATTTATTTAACAATGAACGATGTTTAATCATTTGAAATCATTGTTTTAAATTGTATATACTTTGCTATATAAAAATAAGGGAGACATTATAACAATATGTAGTTTTTATCCCGTCCTCTCAACCCATGTGAAACTATTCCCGAGGTACTTCCACTTTGCCCTACCCAGCTCCCCAATGTTGGGACAAAGCGGAATTTTAAAAATATGTAAATCTACGTTTTTTCATTCCGATGGGGAAGATAATTCCCGTTTAAATTACTACATTTCACTTTTACTCACCAGCTGGAACACTAAGTGAGGCTAAGTGGAACTAGGGTAGTTTGCTTTCCCGGGCAGAAAGTGGAGTGTCTGTGTTGTTCCAGGGTATAATCTATTTCTGTACCAAATTTCAGCCAGATGCGTAAGTTTAGGTTCGTATTATTATAATTGGTTTGCTAACGAATAAAGTAAATTTACTTTGCAAAAGTATCTTCGAAGACAGAAGGAATCTTAAGATTAAAATTTTGACGACGGGCTTAAGTGGACTTAAAATGTTAACTTTGTCGCAATTGAGGTCATCAAAAAAGAATCGTTGAAAATTATTTTGGTTCAAACCTAGCTTGGGAGCGTTGATGTCATCTTATAAAGTTTGGTTCATTTTATACTATAATTAGTGAAAAAAATATGTTTATTTTTATGGCACGTTCACTTCGCCTGATGTCAAGCGAAAAGCAAAGTCTCAAAATAGAAGGTCACCATTGCAAACACGTACAGTCCTACAATGGTGGCGCTCAGCTTGACGGCCTCATCAGATGCTTTTTCACGCCCCGCTTAAAGGACCAGGGGCTGTAGGAAGAAGGAAACACGTGCGCCGGTAAGCAATTTCAAGACTTAATGGTGCTGCAGAGGAAAGACTCACCGAACCGCTTGGTTCTTGATGGAATATTCTGCACCGTATGCGGGTGACATCTAAGCCCTGCACGTGTTGTCAAGGAGAGGGTGGGATTAATTAGAAGAGCTCATCAGAACATACACTATGGTAGAGACCATTAATAAAAAAAAGTTTCCGATATAACCGCATTGGATGATCGGCTATCCTCATGCGTAAAATATGTCTTCATCATCATCAGATACACATTATTATAACGTATGTAATAGCATCATAAAGTTATCCAAAGAGGAACATAGTATGCGAGTGACATACGTATGTCTACATAAAACTTAGGAATGGGAAAGTGACAGAGTATATTAACCGTGAAACGCTTTTTTATAATCCAAGATAAACTTTGACAGTTAATATAATATGTTCTGACGTCAATTTCTCTAATACTGAAGGGCTCTGTGGGTCTACTTACGCTAGTAATATAATGTTTATGAGTAGCACGTTGCCTATGGTATTGATGGGAGTTACTACTGCAATAAGTTACAATACTCCTTTGAAATAAAAAATATCTTTGGATCATTCTAGGACCAATACGTTTATGACAATCATTTAAATGTCAAATCTATGTCATGCAGGTGTCATGTGAGCCGTAAATATCCAGATTATTATTATCCTCACAGGACTCTCTTCAAATTCCATTTTGGAATTGGCAGGTCTCCTGTATTCTAAATTCATTGGTAATTTCTAATAATCCAGAATACAATCATGCAAAATTTACCAGCAATTGAATTCAATAAGTTTATCCTCCAAAATATGCTTAAATATGTGCCAGATTATTTGGCAAATAAAGTCCCACAAGAGAGTACAACTAGCTCTCCAAGTATAAGTGCTTTATCAACATTATTTTGGAATACTCGTAAACCAGGCCTGGTGAAGAAGCTCTGGCCTGTGACTGTTCTCATCGGTTTGTGTGAAGTTGTAATTGGCCTTTGTCTGTTAATATATATTGGCCTTTACACACGTGACTATGATTCGTTATTCAATACTGAAAATTCTAAGTGTAAGTATAACGTAAATTTATATCGAGGTGGATATTTGGTGACTAAGAAGTACAAAATAAGAAATTAATGTTATGGATGAATTTTGTACAGGAAGATAGAAAGGACAGGAGTAACTGAGAGGATTTGAAAAAGCAGCGAAAAGTCATTGGTGTGTGCCATGGTAAAACCTGGGATTGAACCTGAGACCTCGTCTCAGCAGTCCATTACCCATACCACTAGGCTACCGCGATTCCTTGATGAATGATACTGTACTTATTCAGTTTTCTTTTATTTTCAGTAATAAGTAGTTTATCAATTTTCGGCAGTGTTTATCTGATTGTAACTGCTTTTGTATTGTTATTCGCTTTGTTGTTGGAGAGGCAAAAACCAATACGAGTAAGTATTATAACATAACATAACATAAACTCACGCCTATATCCCCGAAGGGGTAAGCAGAGGTGCTAGCACCCATATTTCGCCAGTTTATGCCTAGGTCCCAGTGTAATAGGTGGCGAGCCTATTACCATTAACCGGGCACTTATAAACCTGCGATAAATACACACATAACTTTGAAAAGCATCAAAAAGTCATTGGTGTGTACCATGGTAAAAACTGTGATCGTGGCACGTGGGGAGTAAGTATCAGTAATGATAAATATGTGTACAGTTCAATTTTCGTACAGTTGGCAACTTAAATGGTTCTAATGAAAATTAATGAAAATTGATGAAAATTAATGAAAATTAATGAAAATTAATGAAAATTAATGAAAATTAATGAAAATTAATGAAACTTTATGAATATTTTCAGGTTCATATTTTTATGTCAGTATTCATGTGTGTGTATATATTTGTGCTTGCATGTATCAAGATACACTTATCACTTCTGGTCGTGGAACGAGGTGGGATATTGAAATTATCTATTTATATACAGACTGTTAGACGGGGACACAGTGGTCTCTACACACGAAGCGGGTTATCTCGAATGAGAGAGCCCTTCTGACAGTGCGCGAGGGATATATTCGCTACTATCTCATCTTCGGGAACTAAAGACCCAAAGATGGCGTGCGTTTTAGTTGGTTTGATTCCGACATAACCTCTCTCACCGGCTCCGGTGAAATTGGTATCCGTGCTTAAAAATATATAGTCTTTAATAAAAAAAACGAATGGAGATCACGTACCGGTAGATGAGGAATAGGGCAGCCCCCTGCCCTGTGGACGGACGACATAGTCAAATGATAATAAATGTAACCGGGAATTAACGCGATCATGGTATAGGTATATACATACCTTTTGCCTGACGTTTCGACCAGGTTACACCGGCCGTGGTCACAGGCTGGCCATGATCGCGTTAATTCCCGGTTACATTTATTATCATAATCATGGAACGCGAAAGTTTAAAAGTTAATATAAGACATAGTCAAAGTCGCGGGTACCCGTTGGTTGCAGACCGCCTCCAACCGGTCGGATTGGAGGTCGATGGGGAAGGCCTATCTTCAGCAGTGGACGTCCTGTGGCTGAAATGATGATGATGAATTAAAATAAGATACGATACGATACGATAATATAAGATAAGATAGGATAAGAAGAAGATAAGTTAAGTCCACTTTATTTTTTTTTTCATTTCGTACTTTATAATTTACACAGATGCGTACAAAATAATTGATCAAGCCTCCAAACATAATGTACTTCTGAGTCTTGGATGTGTTATTGGCCTAACTACTCTATTAGGATCAGGTAAGCATTTTAGTAAATGTGTATTTGAACAATACTTACTAAAAATATATTTTTGATTAACTAAGGCTTCGGTCTCGTGTCTCCCCTGATGGCCCCCACAGGGGCGACATCAGGATTTTTTTCATTCCTGTTGTCTTCCCTAGACTAGGGAGACACCAGTATTACAGCTACTAACTACTAGAATATATATATAGGAGTAGAAACATAGAATAGAATACTAGATTATAATAGAATAACCTCCCAACAAGAGAATTAAAAAGTTGCCGGCTTGTCGTCGAAAAAGATGACAGGCGTGTCAAACATTTTGGTAGTAACTAAGAGTCGGTTCATATCTGACGGGACATGATGTGTCAGATATGAACGGACCCTAAGGATACTTACCAAGAGAAGTAGAAAAAGCATTAAAGTAGCCTCAAGAAATCATCGCCAACTTGATGAAGATGATGAGTGATGCATGTGCTGGATCAGCATTCCAAGGTCATGCTGATGGCTGGCTCCAGGTCTGCCGGGGGGCGAGGGATATGTTGACTACTACCTCACCTCCGGCAACTGAAGATCCAAAGACGGCGTGCGTTTTAGTTGGTTCGAGTCCGACATAACCTACCCCACCGACTCCAGTAGTATCCGTGGGGATTTTTCGTACGATAAAAAAGGGTCATGCTGATGACTACTCCAAAGAACAATTTTATTACTCAAAATAACGACAAACCTTTAATTTGCTATGCATAGGATAGAGCATGTATTGGGATGAGAATGATTATTGATTACTGGAGAAGTACAGATAAAATATTATTTTTCAGTGGTACATTTCATTGCTACTGTGACAGTATTTACTTACTACAATCTGAAATATCAACCAATTTCATAAAGGGCTCTCATACAAGCGGGTGATGAGCGTGGGCGGCGCTTTTATGAGTAACTACAAGTACCTACGTCTCATCAACGCGATTCAAGATTAGAGTTATTGAAAAGCTACTAATATTGGCACAAGTTTTGTAGTCTGGTTGAACTTTGCCCTTAGCCACAAGTTTTACCTGTGTGTAAGTGACTAAAAGGTATTTTTTTTGTGTCGTACATAATGTAGTGTTTTATAATCATGAATTAATGACGTATAGAAAATTAATAAGTTATTACTCGTATTTAGAAATTGGATACATGATGGCAACGTGAATTGTGTCCTAGTTCTCTTATTTGTTTGTTTAAAATCTAAACTGACTGAGGGAGTTCAGCAGCTATACTGTGAAAATAAATGGTACAAAAATTCTTTACTGTTTAATTTATTAACGGTACCATTTTTGATACACACCGTCAGAGAACATTTCCATTAAGAAAAATTATTTCAAGGAATCTTTGAAATAAATTTTCTCTCCATAAGCTCCCAAAATCTAAAATCAAAATAAAAATCATTTATTCTGTATAGACCATTAAACGGCACTTACGAAACGTCAACATCAACAATATTTTATAAATTAGTGAGCAAAGGGACAGCGCCTTCGCAGCCCCTGCCTGAGAAGACTCCGGCAGAAACTCAGCGGGCTTTTCTTTTTTTTTGGTCTATTTACAATCATTACCTTAGTCTAGATACAGAACTTTGCTTGAGTCAAGTTGAGTGAACAGCTCATTTCCAGGCTTGTTTATCATCCATATTCTGGTTTTCTATTTCCTCAATGGTTGCCTGTAAGAAATTGCTACATTGGAACAAGGCCACAATTGTATTTTATGTACATAATGTAGTAACTCATAAAACACTCGTGTTGTTCTTGGTGTACAATAAAGCGATATATCTAACTAGGTATCATACAAAGTACGGACACTTAAACAAAGTGTTTGGAACTTTTACACTTTTATTAGATAGATAAATACGAGTAGATAGATAACTCTTTATTGTACATAAAACATTAAGTTACAATTACAAAAGATATCAATATAAAGCGTACGTGAATAATTATTGTATGTACAATAATGGGGGCGGCCTTATCGCTAGAAGCGATCTCTTCCAGGCAACCTTAGGATGGGCAGTAAAGTGATAGAACAATAAATTTGGTGTAGTTATCATGATAGGCGTAATACATATATTATACAAATCTTGTATTATACATTAATATACATATAATATTATACAAATCTGGTATTATACATTAATATACATATAATATTATACATATTATATTTAAACTTAATTAGGTCGTTTTATGATGATAAATTTTAGTAAGCTTTTATTCGGCCAGAAAAGGTATACAACCTCTGTTTTTGCTGTACGTGTTGAAATTTATTTTGTATTGTTTTATTTATTTACACTGTTCCTTTTTTGTTTTTAAGTCAGAAGCCATATCCATCTACAGTTTATATAAATTTTCTATAATTTGTTTTCATTTCAAAAAGCCGAGTGTAGTTTCTCTAGTACAAAGTAATAGTTTGTATTCTATGCTCCTAGCAAAGGTACGTGGCATCAGACATAAAGTATTGCATCTCTCTGTGGGGACACGCCGTCAATATGAATAGGGAATTCATCTCACAAAAGCAATACATACGTGCTCTGTATAAAGTTAAACTCACAATATCGTGTAAACCTTTTGCACGTGAACTTGAGTTAGTAAGATGTACAGCTATCCATAATAATGTATATTTGTGTTATTGAAATAAAAATATAAATTTCTAACGGTAGCTGGGACTGGATAAGTCTATGCGGAAGGCAGAAAATTGGTTATGTTTTCGGCATATTGCGACAACTATGTCTAACAATGGATTATATATACCATACGGTATATAATACAAGAACTAAGCGTTCGTTGAGTCTTTCCTTTGCTGCAGCGTGATTACTGGAAAACGCAGATAATATTCCTGCAAAAGAATGCACTCTCGAAACAAAACTCTGTACGAGTACCAATCCAACTGACCAGTGTAGAAATTAGGGACACCGTGGTCCCTACAGGACCGAAGGGATGTCATCTCGAGAGAGAGGGCCTCGGGTCTGCCGGGGTGCGAGGGATATGTTGTCTACTACCTCACCTCCGGCAACTAAAGACCCAAGAACGGCGTGCGTCCGACGTAATCACCTCCACCGGTTTTGGCGGAGTGGGGATTTTGCGCACGACCAAAAAAAAATTTTTTTTAAAAAGTAGGCCAAAGCCTCCTGACACGCGGGGAGCTCTATGTCAAGCAATGAACTACGATAGACTTTTTTCCGCACTTAGATAGGTTTACAACAAGCCACGGTTACTTTCTTATCGTAAAGTCTGCCAAACCTCGTCTGTTTTATAGTTCAAAATATGACATAGGCGATATATCCACGATGCCCTATGGTTCCGTAGAATTATATTCCATTCGGTGAAGTTGCAAGCAACACAAATAAATGTATTATTCCCAACGGACCCCGAGTTAAATAAATATTACAGGACAATCTACATAACGGCTTATATACCCATGGTAAGCATAGATTAACTAGTTTGTGTTATGGGTTCTAAAATCTATAAGATTCTAGAATTCATATAAACAAAATACTTGGATAGGTACGTGTTTTTCGTAAATAAGTATATCTTATACATAGAATCATCCAGACCAATGCAAATATTCATATTCATTCACACACATTTTTGCACTGAGCGGGAATGGAACCCGCGCCTCCTGCGTAGCAGTCGAATTCACTACCGCCACGCTACAGAGGTCGTCGGACAAAGGAATGGAAAAATGGCCAGACAAAGGAACAATGCTACTTCTATTTCGTTTGTTTGATGCGAGATGGGAACAGGATTAGTATTCCACGCAGACCGAGCCCCGGGCAACAATTAGGCTTAGTTACACCACCTACCTGTTAAAGTTAAGGTTTCCGTCAAAATTAACAGTAATAGTAATATTGATTCTAATGGTTTTTGATGAATGGAATTTGATGTTTGAGCGTGACTGATTACAGTTAGCGTTAAGTTATGACGTCATTTTAACAATTGTCAAATGGTACAACCTGTTTTATACCTGACCGGTAATTTAACTGCACTGTTAATGTCAAAGTAAGATCGTGCAACCCAGGCTATGTATTACATATCTATAGTGTGTATGTAGTAGTCGCGAGGGGTTCCATAAACCGATTCCTGCCGGCTTGCTCTGCAAAGGAAAGCCGTGGTAAAGGTGCGTAAAGCGTTCCGGTGAGTCTTTTCTCTGCCGCACCATTAAGTCCTGGAACTCCTTGCCGGCGCACGTGTTTCCTTCTTCCTACAGTTCCGGGTCCTTTAAGCGGGGCGTGAAAACGCATTTGATGAGGCCGTCAAGCTGAGCGCCACCATTGTAGCACTGAACGTGTTTGCAATGGTGACCCTCTTTCATGAGACTTTGCCTTCAGCTTAAAATCAGGCGAGGTGAAGTCAAATTGACGTGCCATAAATAAAAAAAAAATTAAAATAAAGTCATTCTACAATATTCAAATTCACCTTTCAACACTGGTATGTTGTAAATAATTTCATGAAGCTTATAGGTACTAGAAATTTACGGCAATTGAGGTCATTTGGGGCCTAAGAATGAACTATGAATGAATATTTTAGATACACCGAATGGAATGTGTTTAGGAGCTATATAAATCAAGCCCTACCCTATGGCTAACGTGTATTTAGCTACATTAATGTTTAGTGGGCTGTTTTTGATAGTTTATGGACACTTATCATTTTAAACCATGCTAGAATGGAGGCAAATGTCCACTAACCCAAGGTACATTTTATATGAAACGTTCCTTATTCACACAATTTGACAAACTTTTGGAAAAGTAAGCAATTAAAAGGCAAAAAAAATATATACATATGTTGATAAGAAAATTCAAATAACTGCATACAAAGAATCGAATATAGAACTGGTGCAAAATGGGTGTTAATATACCACTGCAGGTAAGCAACAGTCCGTTCAGCGGCGCAAAATCCGGGGGCTAGATGGAGACGCGTGGTCCCCGTACCCGAAGGGGGCCATCTGGAAAGAGATGGCTCCGCGCCTGCCGGTGGCGAGGAATATGTTGGTTACTATCTCACCTCCGTCAACTAAGGACCCAAAGACGGCGTTTTAGTCGATTCGAGTACGACATACATAACCTCCCCAACCGACCCCCCGGATTGTGTCCGAGTGGATTTCTCGCTCAATAACAAAAATCCTGACCAAAGGACGAGCGCCGCGACTACTCCCACAAACGATAATGACCCCCTTCGGGTGTAGGGACCACGGTGTCCCCGTCTAGCCCCCGAGTTATGGGGAGGCGTATTCTGTTAGGGTGACAGGCGGCTCCACCCGTCACCCTCAGCCACGAGTCTGCACGGACTGTCTAATTTGAAAGCGCCCTTAGTTAATTATGTGCTATAATCTGGGATCATGTCTTATGTGTGTTTAAGGGACACATCTCAATTTATATAATACTATAAACTTCACATACCCAAATACGTAGTGTGGGGCATCTACAGAAGAGATAACAAGAAACATTTGAACGAAAATCCTTAAGGGTCTAAAATTAGTGATATGACGTCATGAATCCACATTGTGAACATTACTTTGACCCTCAAGTAACAATTCGAGCTATTTCAGATTACACAGAGGCGGGTTGAGTTACACGACCCTTCTTGATATGTCTACTAACTATACTGATATCTTTATTCGAGTATAGCGTTGGAATTAACGATTAATACTAACTTTTGTTTCATTTACATAAACACAAAAAAAAATAAACGGCTAGTCAATCGTGCAATTATTTTTGCTAAAGGTAAGTACGTAGTAACCTGCAAAAAATAATGACATAACTTACATTATTAATATAATGTAAAGGGCTGTGGGAACAGAATTCTATTACTACCGAGTAAAACAGGGTGATTAGATCCTTAAAATAGAAATAAAATGGTCAGCTAAATCCTGTAATTATTTTCTTTTAAGCGAATATTTGGACTAGTTCATTATAATACCAAAACCATCAAATATCTGGTAATGAGATTTATTAAAATTTTGTGAAAAATATTATTTCAATATTCCATTGACCATTTTATTTCTATCCACCCCTGAATATTCACCCCGTTTTACGGTACTTAAAATTGTCAAAGTTTGTGAAGATCTTAAATGAAGGAAAATTCTGTTTTGCTCCGCTCTTAAAATACTGTGGTCCCTGTATCCGAAGGGCATCTGGAAAGAGATGACCCCGGCTACCGGTGTACGAGGGAACTGTTTGTTAGTATCTCACCTCCTTCAACTAAAGATCCAAAAACGGCGTTTTAATCGTAGACATAACCTTTTCAACCACCCCTATGGATTGTATCCCTGCGGGTTTTTCGCTCGATAAATACAACCAAAGGACGAGCGCGACGCAACTTAGATGAATTAAAATTCATCTGATCTTAAGCAAATTAAATGTAATTAAAATTCATCTAGGGTGATGGTTTTTTCTAAATTCGAGTCTTTATTTTCCGAACAACATCGCATTGAAAATAATATTACTTAAATCTAATATATTCTAGACCTACAATGAGTAAAAGCTTTTTTTATAGTGCAAAATATCCTCACGGATACCCCCCGCTAGAACCAGTTGGGGAGGTTATATTGGACTCGAGCCGAAAACGCACGCCGTCTTTGGGTCCTTAGTTGCCGGAGGTGAGATGAGATAGTAACCAACGTATCCCTAGCACCGCGGTAAATGAGTAAAAGCTTGGAACATAGGTTAATTGGTAATTATTTCATTGCTATTGGCTTGAGGTAAACATCTTAGCTAATCAACAAATTGAAATAATGCCATTACAGAACGTTTTGTTTTATTAGGTACCTGGCTACCTGAAGATCGTTTTTTTACATCCAGTCAGTGACCGAACATTTGAGTCTTTTAATAAACATAATTAACTACCATCATTTAATTATTTATCAGTAAAAAAACTAATTAACCTTGTTCGTCTTTGAGGTTTTAAGTACATTTTGAATGTTAGTGGGTACTTTATACCTGAATGCTCGAAGGATGTAAAGGTACTGTGTATGTAAAAGTATTTAACATCTACATATTGTGAACAAAATACAAACATTTGACAGCCTCCGTGGCGTGGCGGTAGTGCACGCGACTGCTACGCGCGAGGGCGCGGGTTCGATCCCCGCTCAGTGGAAAAAGTTATATGCATGAGTATGGCTATTTGCACTGGTCTGGTAGTTCTTCGGAGACCACGTTAAGCCGTCGGTCCCAGTTGCCATACAAACATCTATGGCAGTAGTTACGGGTAGTTGGAGCCCTCAACAGTCCAACCAGTCAAACTTGGAACTTCGATATCGCCATTGGTCATTAGGCCATTGGTTGTGGAGGTCCGATGGCATTCGCTTCATGGAAAATATCGAGATTCAGCCGCATCACAGTTAGACTGGACAGCCGACCCCAACTGAGTTGGGGAAAGGTTCAGAGAATGATGATATTGTGAACAAAATAATTTGTCACCACTCTGCGCAAACAGAGCACTGTTTTCTGACTTCCTGCTGTTATTAGAAGGTAAGCCTGAGAGTCGCACACAAATAGAAAAGCAAATGTAAATAAATATGCCGTTATGAAATTGATCAAAGAAAAGATGGGTGGATAACTAGATGTCTAAGCTGCGCCCCAGAATAACGTTAACGATCCAATGACCCACAGTTTTCGAAAGAAATGACTGTGTAAATAAAAATCGTGTTGTGTTCCCGCCGGTAAGTAGGGTAGCCAGAGCTCACTATACCCCTTCTTCCCCTCCCCTTCCTAGCCTCCCCACCCCTTCCCAGCTCTCCCCCTTTCCCTTCAGGGTGGGCAGCGCGTGTGTGACACCCTTAGTGTTGCACACGTTCATAGGCCACGGTGGCCGCTTTCCATCAGGTGGGCCGTGTGCTTGTCTGCCACCTACGTAGTATAAAAAAAAATAATTAAAAATACCCCGGCACTAAAGATACCTCCAAAAAGTTAAAAATAAATAATTCATGCATTGTCGTGTCGGGGGATCTCTTACTGGTAAACACCCCCACAGATTTTCGAAACAATCCGAAGTCCCTCGGCAACGCAATTTTTTATTTTTATGCGCTCTACATCGTGTAGTAATGCTAAATGAAACAAAAATTTCATGAAAAAATTAAAAATTACCTTTCTGTATTTTTTTTAATGCCAATATGTTGTATACCAGGATTACTACCAGGGGCCTTCAGCTTAGGGAGTGTTTCCTCTACACCCTGTATAAGAGAGATAGGCGTACACCAGTGTAACCAATTAGTGTAACCATGGGTTAGAAGGGGCGTATTCATCGTGATCGAAAATGGATCATCATGATTGTATACACTCAGATAATAATGTAAGGATCGTACAATAACTGTGCAGTACGTTCAACTAATTTGCATAAATCTATATACAGTACAATAAACATCAGAACTATCGAGTCCCGCGTCGAAACTGCACAGAACTAACTCGAGTTAAGTTTCCAACTTACCGCTAGATACCTATAACTAATTATCTGCTGTTACCTGTTCAGTATAATAACTTTGGCTAGCGCAATTCAACAACTTTCTGATAGCACGACATTATGCAGAAGTAACTAAGAGTATAAAAGAATAAACCCTCTATCGATTTAGTATTAGTATTTCGTAGACGATCGCATACAATAATAGTAAGTAATGCTCGAGAAAGAGACGGCGGAACGGGTTCGAAGAAGACTTCGGGTACGCACAGTTCGCGATGAGTGGAGGGGACTTGGACGTCAGAGGTTGCAGAATAACTTCCGTCCCTGATGAACGCAGGCCGGGGAGTGAATGATGATTGAAGAGGAAAGTTTATATGTATAAAACATCATGCTACAACCAACTAGTACGGAGCAGAAATGAAAAATGTTGTAAAAACGGTGTGACGCAGATGAAGTTGCGCGAGTCAGCTAGTTAATAATATATTACTATTGCTACCTATCGTTGGGATTGTTAAATCGTGGGTGAGTGATGGGTACCCAATTTCAGTCACACGAGTATGGTTACTGTCGGATAAAAAAAGATAAAAAGATCAAAATTATACCTCGTATCACATAGCTTTTATTGGCTACGTACCTGCTGGACCCTTAAAATTCGACCTCACCTATAAATATAATTGGACCTCTGTGTTACAATTGAAACCTCAATCTTGGATTTCATTTTAATTTTAGTGCCCATTAGACCCTCTGTGAAACAACGAGTTATATTCGACTTCATTTGTGTCCATCTTTATTCGAAAAACTTAAAATACAATCACGCACAAAAGAGTTTGTGACAGGAAAAACGATCCCTCAAACTTCAAGGCCGTGCATTAAAACTGCGTGTATTGCTCCCGGCGTACGTAAACAAAGATATTATAACTGATAGCTTTGGGGCACGTTAAATTGAATACCCTTCGAGTTTCATAATCTATTTTTTTATGTATCACACATTGGTGTTGCGAAATTGAGTTGCGATTTTTATGGCTATATTTTAAATATGTACGCTCTTCGATAAATATACAAAAGTGTATTGGAGAAAATTAAGATTAATATTCGATCTAATATCTAAAAGACTAGTTTGTCCCCCTAGATATTGATGGTCGTGAGTTTGAGTTCTTTAAAACTGTAAACACAATGTAAGTATCCAAACAGTTTAGTCGTACAAAAACAATCCATAACGTGTCCAAATTACTCACTAACGGGATCCCATCCTCTTCTGTCGAGTCGACGGCATTTCCACTCCTATCAGATATTGGCAGAATGAAGTTGCTTTCGTGGTGTAGTAATTTGTTTCACGGCAGTACCGCTACTCACGGAGAGGGGCCAAGCAGCGAGGACGCTTTTCGATAAGAGTCACTACGTCCCCTCCCTTATATATCGGACGTATGAAATGGTCATAAGCTGAAGTAGATGAGTAATATATATATCTTAACATACAACCTGAATGTGATAAAGTGACAGAATATGTGAACCGTGAAACGTTTTTCTTATAAACCTATCAACTTGTTAGAAATAACCTGTTTTCATAAAAAGTGCATATTTTAATACATTAGATATTCTAAATTCAGTAAGTCGGTAATGAGGAGTTGAGACTGTTGCTCTATTTACGCTAGTAACGATAACTTTATGGGACGTTTACTTTTTACGATAAAATGTTATGATTGGTAACTTCTGCTTCGTGTCGTGCTCTAGTGCAATAAAGCATGCAAGATTAATTCAAGGCTTCATTTCATACTTACCAACTTGATCTACCTAGCACTAGCACGTCACAATGAAATATGACGTTGGGCTTTGGCATATTAAGTATCTCATTCTGTTTCCATGATGAGCTAGATATGGTCACCAATACGTACCTATTCGATTTGAAGCATAGTCTCAGGCATGGCACATAAATCTAATACTTAGACTTCTAATAAAAAAAGTCAAAACTCAAAAACGACGCTGAAAAGTATGAAATAAGATTTTCACATAAACAGACTCTAGGAAGATGCCTCTGATACATGTTGACCCAGGACTGATGTAGGAAGAAGGAACCACGTCACGTACCTTTTGCAGGTACTGCAGTCGGATTGCCTTCAGCTTAACATCAGGCGAGGTGCAGTCGTGTTGACGTGCCATAAATTTAAAAAAAAAATAAACCACAACCCTCCTCTAACTTTGCCATAGTCGGGTAAAAACAGATACAAAAAAAAAACAGACACAAAAATATACTAAGTTAAAACCTTACTGTTTATGTATCCCTTTCCCTCAACTATGAACATTTTAAACGGGAATTATTTGATTGCCTAAGTGTAAAATAATGAGTGAACACGTAGATAAGTAACTACGTGTGTGGGTAAGTAAAATATTAAGTGTATGGGTAAGTAAAAAATGGACTTTAGTATGCGTAACGTTTATTTCAACAAAAACAATGTATATTAATGCATAATTTAAGAGAAATATTAAGCTAATGCACTTCTCTTCCGTATAAACTATCATTATGGCAAATCTCAGCCGTCGTGACCACAATTTTTGTAAAAAGGATCCAAAATATTCCCTTCATGTAATTTATAACTAAATATGAGTAATACATAAAATGGCGAAGGCGAGAGTTAGTTTCCTTATGTAATAATTACAGACATGACATCTTAAAGACAACTTTAAATTTATATTTACTTGGAAAATTTATGTCATTATATTTCATCAGAACGAAAAAAAAAATAATACTGTCGAAAAACACCTAACATCAACGAATGTTTTACAATAATGTTATACCTACTTTTATTTTGCAGTCTACATTTCTGGTTCTAAACCTGTATTTTCTGTAATAATATTATGTTTTATGTTAATTACATACTTCCGAATATTCCAGTAATGTAGTATATTGTACGCATTCGCTCATGTTCTTTTCCTTTAAAATTATATTTCTATTTAACATCTATTTAACATTTTGTTTAAAAAATAAAACATTTGAGCGATTTTTGAGTCTCTTCAGACAGTACCTATTACTTATTTCACAGAGACAATTATATAATAACGACCTCGTACCAAGTTTTCATCATCTAGGAATTGATATTCATCCGGCTAAATACATTTGTCGTGGTTTCATATACCTTTTACAAGTACCGCAGTCGGATTTCTCAATTTGAACGGCAGACACGATCGTGTCTTAACTTCATATATACTGTGTAATATTTAGCTTTCTTAAGCTCAAGTTCAAGTTCAAGTGAGTTCAAAATTTTATACCTACGAGTATGTCTGCGGTAGGCAACTGGATAATTTCTGCACACCTATCAACAATGAATGTGCAGAACAGAGAACCAGCCTGTAGTTTAGTATGTTTACAGTGTACAAAAAGTATAACTTTCTTTTACACAGAGCACAGAACAAACTTGTGAAGTACGCTTTTTTTTATTAGGAAACATATGTAGGAAATATTGCACAACATCAAGATATATTTATTTATCCTCATATTACCTGCAATTGTCATAACTACCATAAAACGTACATCCAAAGTTTCGGGTACAAAACACACACAGCCAAAAAATATCGTATAGTTATACCACTAATTTACTTCATATTATATATAAATCTTATATTATTTAAAAATTTCAGTAGCTCGTAGTCAACCCGAATAATCTCTGTCACCAATAAAATTACCAGATAAATACTTTTTTAAACAGCCTATTATTCAAGACTTTGGTCCGAAACTTCGGATGTAAGTACGTCAAATCATAGGACCTATAATTTTTTTTATCGATATTAAGACACATATTAAATCAATCTTTCACATTTTCACAATAAAATAATCATAAATCTATATGGTCTGTGATCCAGGGCAGATGCTTGGCTACATCAGTGAAAATGATGTACTGATTTGAGTCACAATGATAATCTGTCTGGCTGGTTACAGAGACTGATACGACTCCTCGAAGATACCAAGTGTTGTCTTTCTTGAACACCATGCCACCACCGCTATCACCGTTGCAAAGTCCATTATCTAGACATAGAAATATAAAAAATAAATTGATGAATCCTGTATTTCATTTGCTTTTGAAACACCTCGAGTTTATCTCAAAAGCGTATTGGAGAATTTATTTGGAGCGCATTAGTAGATACTCTGTACGCCTGTACGCCTGTATCCCTGAAAGGGTAGGCAGAGGTGCTATCACCCACACTTCGCAAGTTTATGTTTAGGTCCCAATGTAATAGGTGGCGAGCCTATTACCATTAACCGGGCACTTATAAAACTGCGATAAATAAGAAGAAGAAGAAGTTGTATCATCAAATAAAATGAAAAAAAAAATATTCATAAAATTATTGGCGATTGACTAAGCGATTCATCTGGTCATTTGATAATAGATATCACTTTGCTCGGCACCCAGTTTGGTAGATTTCTAATTCAGTGATTATTGTTCTAGGAAGAACTACACTTCACCACCTAGACCCATGATAAGCATAGCTTACCTAACTTGTGTTTTGGGTTCTAGAATGCGGATAAATTTACTTAGATACATTTTTTTGTAAATACATATTACACATAGAAACATTCAGACTAATGCAAATATTTATATTCATGCACATAAAACTATATTTGCACCCAGCGGGAATCGACCCCATGCCTCCTGCGTAGCAGTCGCGTTCACTACCGCCACGCCACACATATTAAAATCTACGCAATACTGAGGCAATAAGACTTACCATCCTTATATCGTGCACAATATGTGTGGGCTGAAGAAAATCTCTCGTAGAAGTTGTAAGAGCTCATGCAGGTCTCTTGGTCTACTATCGGCATCTCCAGCAAGTTCAACTCTGTTTGTGTTATACCTGAAGACTCAACACCCCAGCTCACCACCTGTAATATAGTTATGAGTTCAAATAGGTAGAACATGACGGTATCTCCCGTACTAACTGAGCAGTTCGACTGGGGAAGTACCTCTACAGAATACCGCATCTAATAATGACCTTGTGTTGTGTTCCCGTCGGTGAGTAGGGTAACCAGGGCTTACTGAAAAGGTTTTGTGTAGTCAGTGGGAAGACCGAGGGCTTAAGTTATCACTGCTATGTAATGCTATCCCTGTTTTGTCATTGGCACTGACAGCACAGAAGCTTTGACCCTTCCCCTCCATTCCCATGTTTTTATACATGTACTACTGTTGCCAGTAGCTTCGTTCGCGTGGACTTTTGATCCGGTTCCCGCTGCTTGGACTTCTGATCCCGTTCCCACTGCTAACAATCTTCTGTAGATTTCAAGGAACAAATAAAAAAAGAATTACTCGAGTTAGTCAAGCCGTCTTCGAGTTATGCGCTTACCAACATATTTCGCGATTCATTTTATATATATAGATACGTACATACATATATATAAACATAGGTACACTCTCGATGTAAAAGTTTACGAAGATATTTCGATGATTGTTATTGAATATAATACAGTCCCGGGTCCTTTAAGCGGGGCGTGAAAAAGCATCTGATGAGGCCGTCAAGCTGAACACCACGATTGTAGCACTGAATGTGTTTGCAATGGTGACCCTCTTTCATGAGACTTTGCCTTCAGCTTAACATCAGGCTAGGTGAAGTCAAATTGACGTGCCATAAATAAATAAAAAACAACTATTGAATGAATCTGGCTGGAAGGTGTTACAGGTGTAGATTAGTCTGGAATAACACTGGCTTTTTATTGTTGGAATACGAGACCGTGGATTGCGGATTGGCGAATCAAAATTTTACGCGGGCTACGCGCTTAAGGCAATCTAATATTGGTGTGTATTAACATTACATATTTCGCGAAGACTACACGTACAAGTTTTCAAATATGGAAGAGTTCCAATCATCTATATATTTCATCCGAATCGCAAATCGAATAACACGAATAATTCATATTGAATATCCTTCGTATTTTCCCACAAAGTCATCTGCCTCTAAGGTCTCCAGCAATGTCAATTTTGTTAACTTACTGCCAGCCATTAGTTTGTGGTTAGTTCTATATTGGTTTAACTAATAATACTTTGAAAGGTATACTTAATACTAGTCGCCCAGAATTTAATAAACGTTCGCTTCTATTTACTTTTAGAAGAGTGCTCAACCAATTTTGAGTTTTAATAGAATAAATATTGCTATTAATAGGCCATGTTATATAAATTCTCAATTATTGACTGATTAAATTATAGTTGAAGGTATTATTTGCGGAACACTTCAAGTTGATAAAGGAAAACGGTGAGGAAGGAGAAATTTGGATGGAGGTATTCCGCTTTTGAAACCTCGTTAACTGCTAAATGTAAATATTAAGCTTTAAATAAAGGGCTCAGAGTCACAAGTTGCAAATTGTAAGCTTTCCTTCTTCTTCTGAGCTGTCTTCCGTAAAAAACGAACAAACCAAATTATGGAAAGAACAGGTTAGATCAAACCCAGGACAGAAAGTACAATCTGAGACCATAACGGTGATTGGCACTAAGAAGAAGAGCAAGAAAATTAGTAAGATTAACATGGATTAGTCAGCAGATTAATCTAACTTACCGATCCAGTCCTTCCAACAATGCTGTTCACACTTATTTCGTCCTCAGGCCATAGACAAGCTGGCCTCACCCACGGAGTGAACTTAGCATAATCCCGAAGCTCCAAAATAGCCAGATCTCGACTGTAAGTGGTTGAATTGTAGCTTGGATGAACTGATATTTGATTAACCTGAAAATAATACAAAACATGACTTAACATGTTGCCATAAAGTAATCAGTTATACTTAGAGGGAAAAAGTGTGCGAGTTACATACCTATATATCAATATAAAACCTAAGTGTAAGAAAGTGACGGATTATAAATCATGAAACGTTTATTTTCTAAACCTATCAAATGATCAGAAATAGTTAGCTACCATAAAAAGTGCATATTTAAATTCATTTGACGAATTACATTCGGTAATATGGAGGATTCGATAACAATTAGGAGACTGTTGCTCTACAATAGTAATTTTTAATATGTAACCTAACTTATTCGGTCATTATAATTGAAATAAAGAATAAGAAAGTTAACTAAATAAAATAAATATAAATCTTAAACTAAAATACCGAGTACAAATCCAAAAACTCTAAAACCAAATCAATAACCCATATAAATTGAGTGAGTACATTTTGTAATCACAATGAATTTCGGAATGTGTAAAGGCTCGACGAAGCGGTTTCAACTGAAATTAGCAATGTACACGGCCCAAGTTCTCACAATCAATTAAGCTTACCGCTTTTGAACCTGTTTTGAGAGTCAAACTCAAAGACAAAGGGTGCTAATCCAGTTTAGCGTGAATCTGATTGGCAATGATAGTCAGAACGATCTTTACTTACGGTAACCACATTACAAGTTTTGGTAAGGTATGTTGATTTATTGATCAGCCATGATAGAATTTTGTTACATTTCTATTTTCACAGGGGCGAGAGATATGTCTTGTAATATCTGGGCTATGGCAATCAGAGTTACATAGACGGCGTGCGTTTTAGTGGGTTCGAGTCTGTCATAATCGCCTCCACCGGCGGAGGTGGTATCCGTGGGGAATTTGAGCACGATAAAAAAGGGTGGTTCTGTTTAGGACCCACAATACCACCAGTGGTAAAGCCGGTGGTACGGTAGATCTGAAACGTTTGATGCGATGATTTTAGATTATTTTCTTATGGTGGCTTATAATGAAGCGACAAAACGACGACGAAACGAAATTTGTTAATGAATAAGGCCATTTTTTTAAACTTTGAAAGGTATACGGAGCTACACCATGGCTGACTGACATGATTTTTCAGAGTCAAGTCAATCTCATTTGTAGGTACACCACACGGGACTTTACCCTCGAGATAATGTAGTCATACGGTAATTTTTACTGCCAAAATAAGCCAGCAACCATTTGGATCTGTTCCAGCACGTGATACAAATCATACGAAATATACTTACAAACATAACCTGCACTCCTTCAACAGAGGTCCTGAGGTTAAACTTGCCCAGGTAGACGGTCAGCGTGAGCTGGTTAACAAGCCGCATAGATTTTCTCCTTGTGACGCAGTGCGCAGCCGTGATGACATGACGATGGGAGACAAGGGTTCCTCCACAAATGTATTTGAAGTGTACAGTCTGAAATACACACATCCGATCAAAATCATAACCCTTCTTTTTGTTACGCCGAAGTCGGGTAAAAACTTAATACTGGTGATCGTGAATCGGTAAAAGGTAGGTGGGACGGGACAACCCCCGGCCATATATGAGTTGACGACTCAAAGAAGATAGCTGGGATCGACTAGACCGAATGTTTTAGCATATATTGGGATTGGCAAAGTAGTTGAAATGAAACGAGATGGTTGAAACACTAAACCGAAATTGGGGTTCAAAACCGCATCGAAATCCGTTCTGTAGTTTTTGCTCCATCGCGGACAAACACAAACTTTTTACAATTATGATTATAATACTATAGATAGATGAATAAGGAAATATTGATCGTCTAGTCCAAATAGATACTAAAACCCCAGTTTCATTGAAATTAAACGTAATGCGACCTATATAAGCCGTAATTACCTGCTGCTGATATATAGCTGCCTGCCATGGCCACTGCCCCTCCGACGTTGACGAACCAAAGGGTAAAATCTGGGGTGGTTTCTTTATCACCTTGCCACAAGCCTCCTGAAACAAACATCGTCACATCAATATAAAATCAATGCCCCTAATAATAAAACTGCATTTTGTTTATTGTCACGTAATAATCTCTGTAACTACCAGTGGAATTAGAAAAAAAATATTTTTACATTTGATAATTCAATTTTGGGAAAAGTTATATTGCCAGTGACATTACAAAATTACGATAAATATTTATTTCATGTTTTTATGTTAGAGTAAGTTCTATGAAAACTTCTTAGGAATTATGACGGCATACTGCACTACTGTCCAACTATGTATATGATTAAAACTGGATATACTGGAATTGGAAACAAGAACGAATATTTTTGTACCGCTCTTTAGCCATTTTTTATTTTTAGCCAGCTACGTACAGGAAAAACCCAGATGTAATCTGTCACACCGGTTTATAATAAGATACTTGTTTTAAATTCTTAACCAGACAACTTTGTAGTTATGTATCTATGGCGGGTTCAATATATGTAGCTCCATCTAGTGCAGTTATGTTGAACTTCTATAGCATTGATGATCATGTATCGCGATATAATAGTTTTCACTTTTCTAATTTCTTATTCATCTATAAAGGCAGAATCAACAGCGTCTTTACAAAGACAAAGGGTCAATATATAAGCCTCTCATTTATTATTAGCATTGTTATTTTTTCCATCATTTATATTATCACCATCCATCATCAACTATTTAGCATCAGATCGCCAAGATGCTATGCCATCGCTAGCCTGGAGAAATAATATACCCCTTTTCTCCACAACCCCTGTACCTTAAACATTTTCAAGGTTGCTCTTATATTTCTGTTACGTCAGCATCGATGATATTAATCAAGCAAGTAATCTAAGTTCACTTTTATTTCATAGCACTTCCACTTTGTCCCTCATAATGTGAACACAGGTCAACACAACTCATCAAACTATCAAGTACGTTTAAGTACCAATCACGGACTAAACTCTAGAACGTAGCTACGTCTTTTATCCTCCATCTTCAATCTGCCCTACATGATTATCATTTGGTTTCTCTTTCTCTATCCTAATATCTGCCAAGAATATTTGAATACCCACCGATTTCAGCTGGAATTCCTGCACTAAAATCTCCAAAGTTGTTGATTGACATTCCGTGGCTTCTGTATGTCTGGTATATATGAAGGGTCTGAAGTAGAATCACGTGCAAAAATATAAACGTAATCTTCATTACTTACTGGGATATGGTATTTATCGCAGCTGACTAAAAATGTCATTAGTTTACTATGTTTTTAAAAATTTTAAGAAGAATATTGAGAATAATATTTTATCAAATCTAACAAATCAACTTTATTAAACTAGAGCGAAGTTGGATGAGTCATTTAGTAATATTGTTTACTAATCCGTACGACATTCTATTAATTTTCAATTCCATATGTAGGTACATAATATTTTGATAGCCTTGTCCGGTTGCGTTATAAGATTTTACATGGAAATTCCCATGTACCAGTGAATTTCCTCATATTGAAAAATCACTGGTACATATTAAACACATTGATCGACATTAGTTGCACCAACTACCTATTAAAGTTAAGGTTTCCAGGCTAAGCTTGAGTGAATTTAAAAAGAATCGGTTCTGTTTGATGAAATTTGTTAAGAAAAACTACTTATTTGACGTATTTTTGAGATCAAAAGCATCTTGCATGTAATTATTTGAATTGTGTTAACTACCTACTTACTATTTTTGTATTTTGTGAGAACTGGTATTGCAAGTTTTCATAACAGCCTAGTTACTTCTTATTAAATATGACTGTCACGCGGTGGGTCACTGAACCAAGTGGCTTTGCTTTTGATTCGAACCGAATCAAAATCAAAACCATATGTCAATCAAAATCAGAGTCAATCGAATAATAGCTTTAATTTCAA
This sequence comes from Pelosia muscerda, assembly GCA_963691645.1. Taxonomy (NCBI): domain Eukaryota; kingdom Metazoa; phylum Arthropoda; class Insecta; order Lepidoptera; family Erebidae; genus Pelosia; species Pelosia muscerda. The sequence goes on from OY829118.1 coordinate 6,365,184, forward strand.
AAATTATAATAATGAATCCATCTTTTGATTAAAAATTCATCAGACTTATTGTTATGTCAATTGAAGGCTTACGTACCTCTGGTTTGAGATTCGGTATATAGATCGGTAAACCGGTATAAGGATATTTTTCATCATCTTCTTGGTTTCTGTAATGAAATTAGTCTTTTTTAAGTTTTTCGTCACATTTTTTTTTTTCAATAAAAATATTAAAATCGTAGCTACACTGCTCCACCCGCGTGGATATCGGTTATAGCGCAGGGCAAAACTCTATGTTACTCAGGATGAATGTAACTTTCCAATGATGAAGAATGTTTGAAATCGGCTCATTAATTTTTGAGTTTATTCATTACAAACATACACCCACACAAAAATACATTTTTTTTCTCTATATAGCATTAGTGTAGGTGTAGATAGTTTCGATTTGATCAAAATAATCAATTAAAATTAAAAGCTTCACAACCAGTTAGACCTTGAATTAATTTATAGTTGTTATTTTTTTAGTTGCAAGCGTTCATAGGTTAGACTAACAAGTTTGATGATTACTCATATATCACTTTACTGATAATATATCCTATATGAATGAGAATCAGAAGATGGTTTAAAGATTTTCTTCCTATGAAATTCAATTAAAGATAGAGAAATTGTGAATCTTCTTCATCAACATACTCGTATACCTCTCATAGTCATCGAATAGTAAGTTTATTTGAATCCCAACCACTTTTTAACGGCGATTTATTTGGTATTTAATTACTTTTAGATTTTCGGCCCAAGAAGCGGTTTTAATTCAATATGCGACCATTCACGAAAACTGAAAGAGTCATAGTATGCATTTTAACTTCCAATTAAGATTTTATGACATCATAGTAACAAGAGTATTTTGCGTTAATCTAATCTACTAATCTAACTTTAATATATAAATTGAATATTACTTTAGTAGTGTTCAAATGCTTACTCTATTACGGCAGTTGGTTGTGGCAATGGCTTCGATTCATGTTCATGGAATGGCAATTGGATACGCACATTTAAATCCATACTTTCGTCGTTTGGATTAACCCTGAGGAAAGGCAATATTATCAAAATCCCATAATATTTACTCATTACATACAAATTTATCCTATCCCTATTTTTATTGTTTGTCCTAATTATATAGATACTTACAATTGTGGGCTAACTGATCCGTAGCTTAATTCAGATGGCACACTTGACCATGGAATAGCACTTGTGGGTTTAGATACAGGTTTCACCTGTTGCCTTACACCTTCTTCTCGTCTCTCATCACTAATCTGTTCAATATTAATGCCTTGATTTGAAACTGTTTCTACCGGTTTTCTTTGTTGATTGTTTGTAGGTACTTGTATGTTAACAGTTATCATTTTCTTCTGTGTTGAGTCAGGTACAGTATATTGTTTTACAGGCAAGTAAGCTTGTTGAATGTTACTGTCTCGAATACCTGAATTCTGTTCATTATTGCTTACATTAGCCTGACCATTATCTTCAGTAATACTAGGCCAATAATCTTGAAACCTGTCTTCAGGTTTGATTTGTATATTTGGACTTACTGTGGTACTATATTTTTCTGTCGTCGATGTAGTTGTAGTAGTTTGAAAAAAGTTTAATTGATTATTATTAGGTCGTAATTGTTGATAGTTACCTGAATTAATTGCTTGCAGTTTATTTACAGGTGTTACAGGTGAGTTATTATCTACTTTGGTGTGTACAGAACTTCCCTGTGTATACCTTTCAGTTGAAGACGATTTATCAATTGATGCCTGTTGATAATCTGTAGCCTTTATTTGAGACCATGTTTGAGATATATTCTGTGGTCGTCCAACAACTGGAGTTGATTGACCTTTGTATTCAACTTTAATGGGTGTATTAATTGTTTTTTGACTATTTTCTGGTTTATATTGATGCCGCCACTGATTTCCAGTAACAGATTGAGTTTGGTTCTTTATGTACCGATTCTGAGTTGAAGTATCATTTTTTACTATTCCTGGAGTTGTCTGTACATAGTAATTAGGTTTCGAAGTCGTCGTTTGTTTGTTTTGAAACTTTGTTTGTGAGTTATCGTAATATTTGTTTTTTGTAATTCCACTAACAGCTTGTATCATGGTAGTCAATATATCAGTCTTAACGGGTACTCCATTAATATTTTGATTATCAGGTTTCGAAATTGTATCATTAATAACGGATGTGGAATCCTGACATATTTCTCTACCATTAAATAATATAGATTGGAGTTCTGGTCTATTGTCTTCATTATATTGGATAAAAAATCGTACAATTTTAGGCTCTCCGGGGTATATTTTAAGTTCATCGTTTATTATTTTAAAATTAAGGTTGTCTTTAGTGCTTACGTCACCCATCCAGTTCTGAAAGAAAATATATTATGCAATTATTTTTAAACTGTATCATGTAGTAATGACATAGAATAGATTATGGTTGTTATGGGTATGCTTATTGCCGTCAACGAAGCATATGTTGTCAATATACATTCTGCTACGTATTAGTAAAGCTATATATATTATATATGTAATACATTGTCCTACCCCGGGGAATGTTCATCAGAATCTTAGAACGATATAGAGCTGCAATGCTTTACCCATTTTCTTCTTCTTACAGTGACTATGTTCTTTAAACTAAGTTTGATAAGGAATTCATCAAGGCCGTCAAGACTTCTATTGATATATAATGAACATTATGAACTATATAATATATATTATATCACGCCGGTTTTGCAACATTTTTCACTCTTGCTCCGCACCTGATTGTAGCATGATGTTATATACATGTAAACCTTCCTTTATCAATCACTCTATTAAAAAAACGCATCAAAATCCGTTGCGTAGTTTTAAAGATTTAAGCAAACAAAGGGACATAGGGATATAGGGACAGAGAACGCGACTTTGTTATATACTATGTAGTGATTGGACTTTAATCCAGACAGACAGAAATTACTTACCCCAAGTATATCAGCTTTGCGATTCAAAATAACGTTTAGCCATACCGCGTGGAGGGTCACGTCTGTGGAAAGTTTGATGACACCATACCACCGCTTTGACAACGGCTGGTCATTCATTCCAAGAGCTTCGTAGGTGAATACTTCAGGGCATGGTGAAACTGGCGTGTTATAGTCTGTAGTATGGCTAGATACTGTCAAAGCGATCGTTATCAATGAACATATAAGTCTGATCTGGAAAGGATGAAAAATTCATATGATTGACATGATTTATTAGTGAGTTGTGGCCTTTTTTGTCGTTTATAAATATTCTACGACAATCTACATAACATCACCTAGACCCATGGTAAGCATAGCGCAACTAGCTTGTGTTATGGGTTCTAGAATACGGATAAACATACTTAGATATTTTTTTGTAAATATATACATATTGTATTTAGAAACACCCAGACTTATTCAGATATTCATACTCATGCACACAAGTATTTGTACTGAGCGGGAATCGAACTCACTTCACGCCTCGCCTCTCCACGCCTCGGAGGTTGATTGTTGATTGATATCTATCTATATATAAAATTACTTGTCCAGACTGACTGGTTCATCAACGCATAGTTTAACCATTGAACCATTGGGACTCGCTAATTTTAGTTAATAATTAATTTTAAATCAATATTGTGGGTATGCTTATTACCATACCAGAATGACTAATTGAATCTTGATGAAATTCTAAACTTCACATCAACCCCCTAACCATCTCTAACTGTGATGCGGCTGAACTTCGATATTTTCCGTGAAGCGACTGCCATCTGACCTCCACAACCAATGGTCTAATGACCAATGGCGATATCGAAGTTCCAAGTTAGGCTGGTTGGACTTTTGAGGGCTCCAACTACCCGTAACGACTGCCATAGATGTTTGTATGGCAACCGGGACCGACGGCTTAACGTGCTCTACGAGGCACTTATAAACCTGCAATAAATACACACATAACTTCGAAAAGCATCGAAAAGTCATTGGTGTGTGCCATGGTAACCTGGGATCGAACTCGAGACCTCGTCTCAGCAGTCCATTACCCATACCACTAGGCTACCGCGTCGATATATTTATATTGAGATTTTAAAAACCAAAACCAGTACCGTATGACTAGTTTCAACAAATTGCGATCAAAACAATTTTAAATTTTTTTTTTATTATATCGTCGATTATTGCATTAAATTGATTACAAAATATCACATAACAAACCGGTTTATCACTGAATAACAACATTTTTAACACTTCACATCACTCTATCACATACATTATTTTCTATTAAATACAAATAATAATATTACTAAAGACTTACCATTTTATTTTGTTTAATTAACAATTATTATTTTAGCAACACAAAACATTTATTTTATAAGACGGACGTCGCCTGCGCACGGTTTTACCCAAATGCAAAGGAAAATTCTTGAGCTTAAGATGAGAGCAACATAACAGGTTAATACTAGTGAGTGAAAGAGATATATATATATATGTTGTGGTTTATGTTTAGCTTTAGCAAAACCAGTTACACGGTCCCTATAGTGTAGTTGTTATTGATGTAAAATAGTCTGATTGTTTTTTTTTATTATTTTATTGATGAGTTTGTCATGTTGTACCTACAACGTTTGATTCCAAAAAACACTATGAAGTCATTTTTGCCTATAGTCATTACTATTACCTATAAATAATATTATTACTAATCGAAGTTAGGCCCGGCCTGTATACTGAAAATAATGGTCCCTGGGTTGCGAGAAGGAGGAAGGAATAGGATGAATCGGTGAGTCTTTCCTCTGCCGCACCATTAAGTCTTGGAATTCCTTGCCAGCTCACGTGTTTCCTTCTTCCTACAGTCCCGGGTCCTTTAAGCGGGGCGTGAAAAAGCACCTGATGAGGCCGCCAAGCTGAGTGCCAGCATAGTAAAACTTTACGTGTTTGCAATGGTGACCCTCGTTCCTGAGACTTCGCCTTAAGCTTACCATCAGACGGGAAGAAGTCAAAATGACGTGTCCTAAATAAAAAAAAAAACACACATGACATTCGAAAATTTGTAATTGAAACTCGAGCCAGACTGCTTTTAGGGTCTACATTGGCTTCCAAGTGAACTTAGTCCGAGGTTTTCATCACAAAGCCCAGTTGGTTTATACATCTTCTATCAAAGAAACTGATGTTTATTTACTTCTATAAAAGAGACTGCCATTTGATTGCTTCTATGATAGTGTAAACCCCGAAAGAACAGTGTATTCCAGAACCTCATTCGTCTATAAACACCAGCTGTACCGGTTTGCAGGTGAGGTTGGCTTGGCAGTTGGCTCCAAAGTTCTTGGTGGGGTCTCCATTTATAATATTAATATTAACATGTCATAATTTTTATATATCAAAGTTCAAGGTTCATTGACGCAAAATTTATTTACGGTACCTACACGAAAAAACCAGCTCAATTTTTTTCAAATAAACCATGTAGGTATGGTTAAAAAATGGTAATCTATACTACTTTCGTGAGAAGGATTTATAAATGTATTAAGATACGGTTACAATGTACCGTACATTCACACAATGACCTCTGTGGCGTGGTGGCTTCAACCTACGTCTTAGACTCGGGTCGATTCTCGCTCAGTACAATCATTTTGTACGTAGCTACAAATATAGTATAAAAATATGCGAAATCAGTTCAGTTAGGTACAATAATAAAGAGCGTGGAGGAGTACAAGTGTGTTATCAATATTGTATTTTCTAGTAAGCCAATTTCTTTTAAGTTAGTTTATTGCATACAGTTTAAATTATACAGTTAAAATTTGCATTCTTCTTTAACCACTCTTCTTTAATGGTGTGATAACAAAGCAGTTTCTCTTGCTTGCTCGCTTGCTCTTTTCTTCTCTCTCATGAGCTTTGAATCAAATGAAGGCACGATAGAGTCACATTATCCTTACTAGATCATACCTCAAATTAATTGAAAATTATAAAATTGTTCCAGACTATACAAGAAACATCGTTATACACCATCGCTAAGTGCTTTGTTAAAGCAGTCAACCAACCTTGGCAAAACAAATACTACGGGGACCCTCATTTGCTTTTTTTACAGGAATGTTCCTTTAGTCAAACCAAATAATAAAAATGAAATTTGATCCTTATAATTTGGAAATGGAATAAATTAAAGAACATATCGCCTTATCAAGATCTTTGGTATTAGGTTCAGATGACAGACGAGGGAATCGAAGAACGTACTTCGACTCCGTATTGTAAGTTTTAAATACAATTGGCTCCCATTAAAAATACATTATCTCAGTTAATCATACCGACTGTAAACTTTAATATGGGCTAGGGACGGATAGGTGGAATTGCCTGTCACCCTAGGAAAAGTGGGGGCAAGATGGGGACACTATGGTTCCCATACCCGAGGAGGTTATCTCTTGTTTCGAAGGTCAACCATGGTGTGCGGAAAATGCCCCCGTATTTGAGATCCGAGACGGTGTGCTATACCATTCGATTTGAGTGAGATATAATCCAAATGAATGTTAAAAATATAACATCAATTCGAGTCAGATATAACGAATTTTAAAAATATAACTGCCGTCACAAACTTTAGACATTAAAATTAAACCTACATCAAAACATAACTGACAGTGCATCAAAAACATGTTATCCTAATTTAGACCGTACATCTCTTGATTAGAACCCCGGTTATACATATTTGACCTTTTAAATTTGTAATAAGCGAAGGGAGTAAAGACACTAATGTAGGTTTATTGCTTAAATTTGTTCTACCCTTTGTTTAATTTTAAAACTTGTTTGGGTACTATATTTAATTAAAATAATAAGGGTAAATAGTGTTTGGTAAACTGATTCAGAATAGTTTAAAAAGTTTCTTTGTATATGGTATTCAGTATAATATTACTACTAGCTGTTGCCCGTGGTTTCGTCTGTGAAAATTTGATTCATGCAATCTTTGGGATAAAAGTTACCAATTATAACCAGGTGTGGGCAGCCGTTAAAGCGTGATTGAATAACAAACACCCAAACATTATCTTAGGACACTTACACACAGACAAGCACACGGTCCACCTGTTGGAAAATTGTTACCGTGGCCTATGGGCGTTAATGGGTTCCGTCACACTGGTGCTGATGACCCTGTAGAGGGAAGGTAAAAGTGAGAGGATTAAAGGTTAAGAGAGTTTCATAAACTTACATGAGACGTAGATAATGGGAAGACTCATTCCCACCCGGGGTACGTATAAGTGGAAAATGTTTATGAACTGTAGGTACCTTAGTTAGAAAATTAGCAACTATCTAGATTATAGTCTAGAATAACACATAATATAATAATTTTCATCCCAACACGTAAGGTACCGGTGAATCATGGGAACGGGAATTCTATCAATACTTGGCCAGCAGTGGAGTGGCGAACATTAGTTTATTATTATTATTACGATAATGAATATGACTCATTCATTAATTATCACATCCTAGACAAACTCATTTAGCCTGATAAGAAACTTGACTTTGGAAAAGGTAAATAACCTATTTATGTTATTCTTAGCATTTTATGACAACCCCATTAATACAGTAAATCATTGTTAAGTCCACTACTAATGATTAGATTCATTAGTTGCGGTATAAAAATTGATTTCAAAATTTTGCCTCGAAAATATTAGTAATTATTAGTCTAGTATTTAATTATCATAGAAATTGTGGAAATTTAATTTGGAAATGCCCCCGCTTATTCCCATCGAATAAAATAATGACTTGGGAAACACGTCACATGAGTAAGTACATAGCAGACAATACAATACATTATCATTATTATGTTATTTTATTATTATAGTAAAAGTAGTTCAGTACATTCAATAATACTATTTAATAAAAAAAGTCTTGTTCATAAGGCATTGTATTTTGTGACTCATGAAAATTCTTTTGGAAACCGGTTTCATTATGATTTCATTAAGAATACCTATTAATGTTGACCTGTGGCGGGTCGGTAATGAACGCGACTGCTATTAAGGAGACACGGGTTCGATCCCCGCTTAGTTATATGACTATTTGCACTGATCTGGTCGTGCCGCGGAGAGCACCTTAACTGTTGGTCCCGGTTGCCATACGAACATCTATCGTTACGGGTAGCTAGAGCCCTCAAAAGTCTGACTAGCCTAACTACAGAACATCGATATCGCCAATTTATTGTGGAAGTCCGATGACTTCACGGAAAATATCGAAGTTCAGCCGCATCTTAGTAAGACTAGAAACCCGACCCCAACTGAGTTGGGAATACGCTCAGAGAATGATGACCTATTAAATGTTGAATATTTGTCTCGGTGTAATGTGGGGACAATTCTTGGGGACATTGGGATTTCTAATATCTTAAATGTTATTGTACTGGTCTATGTATACGGAATAAATTGCGATTTGGATTTTTTTTCATTTCTTTATACTAAGAAACTAGCGAGTGTTATTCTAAATTTAACAAAAATTCCGTGAAGAATCATAAACTCGCATTGAATGCATGTTTTTTTTGCGTGCCAATCTCCTCCCGATCTTCACCTCGTCGGAACTTATGATGAAGTGGGTATCTCAGACTTGAATTGATTAAAATCCCACGGAGTTTGATTACCTATCCTATGGGACCGTGAAGTCTAGTTGAACTTAGAAAGTCGTGATGTCGTGGTGGTATTTTACGTCATACGATATTTATATTTTCTATCGATTTACTGAAAATTTACTTTAATAGTAGTGCCTACCAGGTACCGACACAGAATAAGTAACAGATTCTCTCGTATTTTACGTCACTAACGCCATCTCGTAGAGTTATGAGGTACTAGTACCAAAAATACCAATAATAGAATTACATACTTCAAAGATAATATAATTATCTGAGATTGTGGTGGTACTGTATCATTTTTTTTTTTGTTTTTTTTTCTTCATCAGACATACAGTATAAGACTTTCATTAATTTCAAATTTATTGCAGTCCACTGATGAGCATAGGAGTCTCCCAATGTGTTCGAAAACCAACCTCCGTTTTCCGCATTTTTACTAAACGAGTCCAAATCCAAACAAATCCAAACCGTAATTACTTTTCACTGAATATCTACAGGTGCAATATTTGTACCATTCAGTTACATTGAATCGCTTTACCAATCACATTACGCTGCAATCAGGCACAATGCACTGCTGGGGAATTGGAATGATACTTAGGGTACCCACACATCATTAATTGATGGGACATTTCATTTGAAACATTTAAGTTAATACTATGAACAATATTATGATGATGAGTATTAATGATTTCTTTGGACGATACAATAACAAGATAACATTTTTTATGTAACTAATTTTAACATACGATATGGATGTTGGGGTTACCTGGTGGAATTCCATTACAAGACATTATATAGGTATTGGGGACGGGACTTCGCACTTGCGGAATATTGCACATACAACAACATCGCTCCTCGGGTAAGAAGTCTCTTTACTTGCTTTGAGGGGTGCAGTTTGACATTCCTTTCTATGAAAATTAGTAATAATTTGCTATTATTATCGTTGGAATTGTTGAACCGTTGGTGAGTGGGAATTCCCCTACTTCCCCCAATATATAATTTTCTCATAAAAATATAACTTAAACTGGTATGTAAACTTAACACACCGTATCAACTTCTCTTGTACTCTAATCTCACAAATAAATCGTTTGATTTGAAAGATATACTACATTTCTATTTTAATTGTAAGAGAATGTCTACCACATTCTCTTACAATTAAAAAAACACAAAAAGGGTGTATGCTGTTCTAGAGTTCGTGATCAAGTGCCACTAAATCATATTTAAATATTTATTCAAGACTCAGTGGACAATTATTAGGATTAGATTAATTATTATTTTATTAATTGGTTTTAAAAGATTAAATTGTTATAAGTTTAGACTAACTAATTAGCACAGTTTTATTTTTTATTTATTAACGGAAACAGTCCTTGTAATACAAAAATGATAGTCTCCCTACTTATCACAGGTAGAACAAAGGTTCAGCTCTTACCCACTGTTTACCTGCACACCGTTTTGCTGACGAAGATTACCAATGTTTGTTCCGCTCTATTGACATAGACAAGCACATTCTACCTTATAGAATTTCTAGGGTAATTTATTATTCTCCACCAATTTTTCTGGAAGTTGGTGGAGATTATTCTGCTTTATTATGCTTTGGGATAAGATAACGTAATTGATATGCAATTGATGAGCAATACATAGGTATTGCTACAGACAACAGAAGTCGCTGAACACCACACTGAACAACCGGGACCGAACTCGTGCTCTCCGAGGCACGAGCAGACCAATGCAAACAGCCATATTCATGCATACAACTTTTGCACTGAGCGGGGATCGAACCCGCGCCCCTTGCGTAGCAGTCGCGTGCACTACCGCCACGCCTCGGAGGCTGTCGGTCGTCAGGAAGGGTATCAGAAGGTTCTTACAGACAGTGTTGGCAGTGACAATAGTGTGAGGCGCCTGGCGTTGCATGCGTCTATTAGTCCGCGGTGACCACTTCCCATCAGAGGGCCGTGTGCTCGTCTACCACTTAAGTGGTATGAAGGACTGGGGTATGTACTCTTATCCGTGTGCTGACAGAAAAATCACCGCCCTATCTCAACCGAAAGGACGTATAGTAAGAGGCGACAAACTAAAAAATACGCAGATGATCACTACGAGAGCAGAAAAACTCGAAATAAAACCCTGTACCAAAACAATAGGCCAAAGTCTCAATATTGAGACACGGTTATGTTCAGCAGTGGACTGCAATGGGCTGATTGATGATTTAATTGACGTACTCTTGACAAGCCCTAAGGCTGGAGAGAACTTAATGCACTTGAACCTCCAATATATATGTGGACAATACCCAGACCTTGATTGACAATCACATGATTCTACGTATTACAGGGTTCTTAACCTTTGCTACTTAGTCAATATTACCTAGGTATCCTTGAATTATAAGAAATATATTATTTATAGGTGCCTACGTAAGTGTTTTAGTAAATACCCACTACTTGTTTTCGAAAATTCAACATATCTTGTATCCGCGGTATGTGGTTTGGATCCCTTCGGAGAGTGTGGCCTATCCTATTGTGTAAATAGCGGAAGCAACCACTAGGATGACGATGAGTCAGTCATCTGGTTCATGATTAGATATACACTACTAGTTTTTATCTACCAGAGAAACTTTAGGGGCTTATTATAAGGAACGTTTATACCTACCTATACAGGCTTCGAAAGTGTTACCCTTATACCCCGTATAAAATACATATACCCATATACCCCACCATATAAAAAACAAAGTTATAAACGCTCTTAAAATCTCAAAATATGCGAATAATTTCTTGACACATGTTATCTTACACACGATGAGTAAATATCATAAAACAATGAATAAAATACGATGACGTGTATTATTGAGAAGAAAAAATTTGAAACTTAGAATTTTGTAAGCACTGCGGTCAGATTAAAGCTTTGTCATGTTCTATACCCGAATTTAGGTAACATAAATAATTTACGGACTAATAGGAAATGTTCCGTTCTGATAAATCTGTAATGCGTAGTTCGATGTTATTTATTTGTTTACAGAGGGACAGAACCTGATACTCTTGCCGCTCAAGATTCAAAAGTAGCACATCGTCGGAATGGTCTGGACTATACCTACTGGGTCAATTGGTGACACATTTGTTGTTGTTGGAGCTCAGTGCGAACTTCTCATAAGTACCTAGAGTTCTTTGTAGAGTAGAATTTGGGCCACCCTGTCTCCTCCTCCCGTGCGGTGTCGTACAAGGCGACTAGGCATAGGGCTCGTCAACAGACAGATATATACAGGCCAGACTGCATCAGACGCATGACTAGAGTCAACAATAATAGTGTCCGGAATACGGCAATAAGCTCATCCTTTACGTGGAACCGAATAAAATGGTTGGTGAAATGTTGTGTGCTAATTCACCAGAAGGGAGATAGGCAAGAAATTATTAATGGCGATACGTCTGTGGAGGATCAGGATGTCCTTCCAACACAAAGGGAGAATCCTCCGACCAGACAAGGTTATCACGCCTGGCGGGCCGCGGCCCAACGGTTATCGTTAGGTTGTTGTATGTATGATGCAGGATCCGGAGTGACGTAGTTTTGCTGTCGCTAGATGGCGCTGGGTACATGTGGTATCGCTCACGCCAATATCAAGTTTTTCTAGAAATCATACCAGAGCCACGTTAGTCACGTCAGTAAATTATTTTCCGTGTATCCGCACCCCGCGAAATCGATCAAACATGTGGTTGGATTTTAGAGTTTTTCCTTCTGGCCAAACTGATTTGCCAAACTGGTTTGGCCACGAAGAACTAAGTTTCCTGGTGGCCATTGATTCAAAGGGAACGCTAATCAATAAATATACAAACTCTTTGAACATGGCAGATGACAAAAAGCACAAAAAGAGACAACGTCACTACCAATTTGATTTATTTATATTTATTTTGAATCATGACGAAAAGTACTTCAGAAGATTACGGCAAATCAAGCGATAGACCGAGAAGCAGTCGGAGTATCAAGAGTGCAAGAACTGGTAGCAGCGTTGGATTTCAAGTTTGTATATATTTATAATATTTTGGGAAGGAAAAGAGTGAGAGTCAGCTGTGTCAGAGACTGAGAACCAACCCCAATGGATTGGAAAAAAGACTCGGAGGATGATGATGGTTTTGAGAAGGAAAAAAGGCGTAGCATCTTGCTAAGAAACTCATCATCATCCAGAGTAGATGACCTGAAAAAGATGCTATGATGTCCTTTGGGAAAGGCCTATGTCCAACAGTCCAGAATTAATTAATATTACATTGCTAGGCATAATACACCAAGGCTAAATGTAACTAGGTATCGAACAAATGAAATGTTTTAAATCTCTCATTTTATAATTACTATAAATTGTGTTCTAATTCAACGTACTTACAAATCAGAAGTTTTATGCTATTATAGTGCAAACTTTTTTAATTCATTTAGGACTCAACGAAATAATACCGTCTGGTCTAAGCGTCTGGTGTACAATGCATAAATTGTAGCAGCAATAAGTTTGAAATATGAAATACTATTGAGCTTTTAAGGGTTTTAAATGTGAATACTTGGCTTTTAAGAATTTAAGAAAATATTACAGCAATTTTGTAAAGATTAGTGGCCTATTACCATAACCTCTTGAAAATAAAATTATTTCAATTTACTATGCTTTCATAGTATAATTCGGACCATCATCATCCGTCAGGATACACAGGGTCAGATGGTTCTAACGTATATATATATATAGAATACGTCAGTCTTCTGAGATTATTATAGTGTTATATGAATGCAATGGACCAAACAGTATATCTTAGACTGCCTTCCTACTAGCGTTTATCCAGTGTAGGCGTTCGATGAACGTATGCTCAGCGAAGACGCCGCGATAATGCGACGCGTACGTCGCGGCGTTTCTGCTAGAACATATGAACGTTTCCTCTGCAGTTAATTGAACGCCCGACGCTAGTGCAGCGTACTCATTGTTCCAGCAGAGACGCCGCGAGAACGTGGCAACGCGATGCGTCGACGAATACCTGGTATCTGCGCTGCACATACGTTTCTCGAGCGTTTATCCAGCGTAGGCATAAAAGCTAGTGTGAATTCAGCCTTATTGTATCGGATACGTTTATTTGTTTAATTTTAGAATTTACTATTCTCTCACTACTTATAGTACAAAATATCAATGGAAGACAACTGTCCGAGTCCGAATCACACTAAGAAAGTAAAGTAAGATTTAAATAGCATCACTTTTAAGAAGTTGTTGAAATAATTTATAGAATCAAAATTACTTATAGGTCCCTCTACACTTCGTGGTTCACAAGCCAGGATGTCACTTCGAGAGCTGCTGTGGCATCTGCAACCTGTTCCCGGGGGTGCTCCTGATAGCGTTCTGTCAAGTCCTGGTTGGGTCCATACTGTTAACATTGATCCTGTCGCATGGACAGGCGTATGATGAAATGCATAAGACACCAACCACACAGTGTAAGCATAATAATATTTACAGCGAATTATAAATTAATATCCAAAAGTGAGTTGACGTGGGGTGGCGGTAATGAAGTCGACTGCAACGCAGGGAGCGCAGGTTCAATTCTCTTTCAGTGTATATATTTGTATGTATAAATATGTCTATTTGCATTGGTCTGGATATTTCCGTGCCTCATAGAGCACGTTAAACCGACCCAGGTTGTCATACGAAGATTTAGAGCAGTCATTACGGGTATTTGGATCCTTAAATGTGTAACAATTGGTTTAACTGCAATATTTTGATATCGCGAATGGGTTTTCGATAGCGATGTTCAGCCACGTCGCAGTTGAACTGATTCTGACTGGGATTAACATTCAAGCAAATTAGGGCTTAGACCACACACTTAGACCACCGGCATACCTTGCAGTATATTCCATTCAGAACGGAGCAGTTCCATGCTGATTGACAGCTGATAACAACTGCAAAACCAGGCGGTTCGAAGTAGCATTTTGCCGCACCATTAGTTCTTGGAATTTCTTACCAGCTCACGTGTTTCCTTCATCCTACAGTCCCGGGTTCTTTAAGCAGAGAGTAAAAAGGCATCTGATGAGGCCGTCAAGCTATGTAGTGGTACCATTGTAAATGTTTGTAACGGTGACCCACTTTCCTAAGATTTTGCCATCTGATTACAGAATCAGGCGAGATGAAGTCAAATAGACGTGTCCTATATAAAAAACACATACCCAACCCAGTCTGGTTAGAGAATCATTTCATCAGTTTCGGTAATCCGCGAGATCAAAAAGTCGAGAGCTTTTTGTATCAAGTAATTGGTTTTTCAGTCATCAGTGCAGCCACAGGGATTGTGCTAAGCGGCATCACGGGTGCAGGTCTGCTGCTCATCCTAGTGGCTCTAACAGAGAACTGCAGAGCCATGTTGGTAGGTATTATAAAAAAAATATTTAACAATTTACTTAATATGTAATTTACAGATATATTTCCACTTCCAGTTTGAATTTGCAGGTATATTGACAGCCATTTTGGTTAAAACATTTGTAATATCTTCCACATTATACACATCGTCTGTATCATGGAATTTTTTCGCAAGATTTTTCGAACAGCAAGGTTATTCCTATAAGATATAGTTGTAGGCGTTACATGGCGAAAATCTATTACAATAAAATATTTATTGGGGGGAGGGAGCTCCGGTCATTTGCTTGATAGCAATCCTGGAGATGTCTTTTGTAGAGGCGAAACACGTGTCGAGGTGTGTTCTTCGTACTTGCGGAATATTTATAACGCCATACGACAACACATCTCTCTTCGGGTAAGAAGTCTTTTTACTTGCTTTGAAGAGTGTGGTTTGGCTTTCCTTTCTATGATAATTAGCAACTTTTTGCTGTTACCATCGTTGGGATTGTTAAACCGTGAGTGAGTGGTGGGATCCCCTCCCTCCCTCCCCTAATATATATTTAATTGTTATTCCTGTATTTAGTTTCCTTGCGATATACACCGCATAGAAAGGAATCAGGTCAATTTTTTTCCAAATTTATTTAGCTGCTATATTTTCGGTTAGGAATTTATTTTCATACTTACCCATTTTTTGTACAAAGTGCCCGATTGGCGGCAATGGGCTCGCTCCGAATGCACCGAAAATTATAGTTGACGAAATGTGGGTGTTAAATACACCTCTGCCTACCCCTTCGGTATCTGTATGTAATTACAAATTTACTATCATTTTTAGAACCATAGCTTATAAATATATTAGCAGCCGAAATTATTCCCTATAACTTCTTGAGCTAAGCTCGATGGCTTGTGTGAAGAGTGCATTCACGTCGGTAGTGTAATGATCAGAGTTCGAACTCGGAACTTCTCTATCGTAAGACCGACTCCTTAACGCAAGCTACCGACGTTTCGTTTTTAGAATACGGATTGTTTCAAGAATATAGATAAGTTAAGTAATAATAGTAAACCTTCCCGAAGAGCGAAACCAATGCTCGTGCCCTCTCCGATGGATAGCGGCGCTGTCGTCAAACAAATTACTACACCACGATGGTATTTTAAAAATACCACCAATTCGACAGAAGAAAAACCGTTTCAATTCGTCATTTTTATGCATATAAATGAGAATCGAAATCACGACCTACGACGTAGCAGTCATCGTAGCACGTATCGGTTTCACTTCTCGGAGTGCAATGAAATGAAATGAAATTTTATTTGCAGAAACATGGTAGGCACATGGTTGTAAACTTAGGTGTAAGAATCACATATTTCGTCAGTCAATGACACGCAAAAATACAGTGTACGAGTACATGCATAATTTATTTAAATTTGATAGATTTGGATAGAGTTATACAACCTGAACCTCCAAGCCCCTTCCACCTCCGAACTACCAGTAGCACTAGCATGAACTCCTATCGAATTCGTAATGTAAAGGTTTCGAGAGAACTTAGCATTGTGATTGGCAGTCTGCCTCTTGTGAACCTGTGTGCGTGTGTAGCCCGCCAATCGCAATGCTCCGTTCTGTCGATACCTTTACATTACGAATTCGATAGTATTTCGTGCTAAGGCTACTGATGACATCATGGACATTACACTCATACGTTCCAATTCGGTGATACGTTCCTTATGCGTACAGCTAAAGAGTGAAATACCCGAATCTGTGTTTCCGAGTGGTTATAACTTGGAAGTCTTATTTTCCGGACGGTGAGTAGGGCTGCCAGAGCTCTCTGAAGAAGGGTATTAGATTAGAAAAGTCATTGGCGTGTGCCATGGTAAAACCTGGGATTGAACCCGAGACCTCGTCTTAGCAGTCTATTACCCATACCACTAGGCTACCGCGCGATATTAGAAGGTTTTTATATGGGCGGCAGTACGATTGAGACGTGTTGCAAACGTCCATAAGCCACAGTAACCACTTTCCATCAGGTCAGCTGGTGTCCGCCACCACGTCGTATAAACAAAATAAAAGAAATTTACATAATTTTGTTTATTTTTACTTCACAGATCTACCTCCTAGTGGCTACAATAGTGTGGATAGGCCTCGTGTCATTAGCTATGACTAAAATCGGACGAGCTTGCATTCGATTTAAGGATGGTAAGCATAAAAACCTTTTTACTATCATAGCAGTCTAAAATAAAATCTAAACTACACAGTATTAAGAGTACCTCTGTGACTAAATTAAAAACAAATCCCCGTGATAAAAAATATGTCATCATCCGCCATTTTGTGGCTGCGGCCATCTTGAATCAAATTTCATCAAATAGAACTACAATCCTTCCATCAAAAAACCCTTAGCTTGGATAGGGGTTATAAAATGCATAAAACAATTGCGTTGTTTAATATTTATTTATTTATTAAGTTATTTGCACTGAACTGGAATCAAACCAACGACCTAGATGTAGCGTAGTAGCTACTCAAACGCAAGAACTGCAAATATATTATCCAAATATTTAGATCTTAAGTTATCTATTATTATCATTATAGACTGCATCCATAAGCTGTTATGTTATGTCACCATATTTTACAGACAATATAACAGAAATGTGCATTTTAATCTGTGATACATACATTTTAATTAAAAGCAATGTGTAATACAGTGCCATTAGAATATCCCGTAGGGTAGATGTAAATACTTTCCTAAACAATTTGGAACTCTTAAGGAGTAGTTTAACGTAAAATTAACTTAATTACACAAATAACTTACAAATTGGATCAAAGTTTTCTCTCAAGAATGAAAAGTTCTTCGACTGTTTCACTGCTACGCCTAATGGGGGAAAGAACTTTAAGAATCCATCTGTTTATCTGCACTACGCTTTCATATAACTGTACAGTGATCACGTCTGCTTTAACTCCTGGACAGCTTACATTAGCATACAAGAGATCCAGAAACTCCTGGAAACCTTAAGATCTATAAAATACAATCCTTTGACAACTAAGCCTTGGTTGCACGATCTTACTTTGACCGTAACAAAGCTGGTCAAAGTACCGGTTTGGTATAAAACGTCATAGCCTTGGTTGTAACTATAACCAGCCACACTCAAACGTCGCACTTCTACTAGTTTTTCTGTTCTGTGTACTAACCACAGATTTAACCAAACCATTACCATCAACTGTTAAATTTGACGGCAACCATAACTTTGACCATGACTTTAACAGATAGTTCGTGCAACTAAGCTTAAGTGTAATTTAACCAAAAGTAATTTGAATATTAGTTGTGTTTGCGTCTGTACATTGCGAAATGTCCTTATCGTATAATTATAAAATAAATAGTAAATTTCTATTGTTATTACTTACTAAATGTAGCCCGCGGTTCCGTCTGTCGGTTATCGCGCAGTATTGTGAAGTTTAGCGCTCTGACCAATTTGCTACTCGCCTCTCACACCAGACCATAGCAAACAGCCATATTCATGCATCCAACTTTTTACACTGAGTGGAGATAGAACCCGCGGCCCATGCGTAGCAGTCGCGTGCACTACCGCCACGCCACGGAGCATGCAACGAAAGATATTCTAGTCAAAATATCTTTCGCTGAAGATTAGGGAGTCTCACACTTTTTAAGCAATAAATAACTCTGGGTGAATGTAGTATTCCAATGAGGTAAGAATTTTTGAAATTGGCGCAGTAGGTTTTAATTCATAACAAACATAAACACACACAAAGATAAAAATGTTTCCTCTTTATAATATTAGTGTAGCTGTAGATGAAGATTGACATCCCCCCGAACTTCCTCGATTAACTCGAAGGTTCATAAAAATACCAATAAAATAAAATTGTACGAGTTCGAAAGGTTTCCTCATAAATTGATGTAGTATTATTGCTATAGCTATACAATATAAAAATCTTACAAAACGATACATTTCATTACACAAAAACCTTATGTTCCTACCTTTATTCATAAACATTGTTTCTTATCAGCACAATTGTGTATACCACATTTATATTTCCCTGGGCTCTTCAAAGAAACCTTCCATTTATAAGATAAAGGCAAACACACACGATACGTTGTACAAGTGATTGATAAATTTGAGTAAACTTTCTTCATCAGTTCGCTATTATACTGTACCTAACCTGAAGGCAAAATCTCAGAAAAGAGGGTCACCATTACAAACACTTACAGTAATAATAATGGTGGCGCTCAGCTTGGCTGCGTCATCAGATGCTTTTTCATGCCCGGGACTGTAGGAAGAAGAAAACACATGCGCTGGTAAGAAGTTCGAGACTTAATGGTGCGGTCTGTTCAATGAATCATTCCTCTAGGAAAGATTCATTGAACAGCTTGGTTCTTAATGGAATAGTCCCTACACGTATAAGAGGGTGTTCTAGTTTGATATATCTAGGTACATAGAAGATCTATCTAAATGACTTCTGCTAGAATGTTAGGGTTTGGTCGGTAATGACCAGTATTTATATTCGGAGCTCACTTTTCACAAACAACAGTCGGTTTTAGCTAAACCATTTTCGTTCTATTAATTACCAAATAGTCCATCAGTAAGAGGTATCAAGTATTCAAAGTGGTCCACTATCAATTAACACTCAGCACATCAATATTGAATCTCGTTTAGCAACACCCCAATCGACTAAATGGAATGTACCATATGCAACTACGTTCCAAAGTATTCCATTTACATAAACTCTGAATGTTTTAGGCATTACATTTATTCTTTCTGTATTGGTTTCCAATATATGTAACCGAGTGGGTTTGCTTGCGTGGAATGAATGTGTCGTTCTCTAGATGTAAATAGAACGACGTCGTACAAAACAGACACGGTGCTTCAAAAAATTGTATTTAGGAATGTGTATTTTATAAGTTGGAATATGAGCTATGTAGGTAATGTAAGAATCTAATAAAATGTTGCCCTTTATTATTATACACTAGCCTATGCCCACGGCTCCGCCCGCATAGCTGTCGGTTATCGCGACCTAAGCGCCATCTGTGCAACTTAAATTCTATATTACTAATCATAACTATGGTTTTACTTCACCGATTAGAATCAAACAAACATAAGATTTCAAGTTGAACCAAACCCCTTCAAACAAAAAAACCGTATAACATAACATTTTTACAATTATATAATAGTATAGATGTCACTTAGAATGTTCCGTCTACAATGTAGGTTAGTTTTAGTTACGTCGAGCTTTTATCTTTGCTAAATAATTCTTCAAAAGTATCTAGGTATAAAACATGTTTGGCTTTGCAGGGAGAGATACACGAGCAGTGAAGAAGTGCTTATGTATGTCGGAAAGGGGCACCCTAAACCTGTACTAGTTTTAGTGCCTCGATATGTGAACCTCGATTCTACCAAGTGTTAATCCACTGAGATTGGAAATAATGCCGTTGAATTTTTGATGTCACGGTCACGGGGCTATTACTCCTATTTATTATTTTTTCCTGTTGATTCTAATTTGTAAGAATCTACCATCTTCATGAGGGTAGCGGCGCTGTATACTTTTGCAGCCATCATCGAAACATTTCTTCTCTCTATGTTTGAATTGTTTTTGTGCTTATATTAATAATAGAGTTTATTTGTCAAAAACATGTTCTAAACCTTAATGGAAACGAGGGGCAAAGTCGCAACCCTACGCACATAATGCTATTTAACGGTATACACGTGTACCAAAAATCTTTTTTAAAATTGGTATAAATTTTGTTTCAGCACCAAAAATCAAAGATGAAAATCACAGGAGTGCTAACTTGGCTTGTGTAACCGGACTATTTACATTCCTTGGAGCTGGTACGTTGTTAGATATTGAAGTAGGTGTTACTTAGCGAAAATATATTAGGGGAGGGACGTGATTTTTTACTTGCTTGCTTGGCATTCCTTTTTATGACTATTAGCAATATATTGCTATGACTATCGTCGGGGTTAGTAGACCGTGAATCAGTGGTGGGTTCCCTTCCTCCCCTAATTTATTTTCTGCTACGTTGTACCTATTATATTTGTGTCTAAAAAATGTACATTTTTTCTCATTATTCAATCTGGACTGCATCTTCCACACATCAATTATCTTGAGGCATGACCTGTAGCCGACCGCAGACCGCAGTATCAGATACAACGTACCGTGATATAGATTTGAAAGTGATAATATTGTTTAATATTTTATTTCATTGCTTCCTCTCCATGATACGGTTTATTTGTTTCGATGTTTAACGTAATACACGACACGTCATCCGACCGTATATAATTTCCAGAGAAATTGAAGTATGGCAATCCCGCAATCCGTTCATTTGTCTATAACCACCCTTTTATATATACATTACTTGGCTTATTTTTCATTACTTGGATATATTCTACTTAGACCTTCCGATCAGGAAGCCTTTAAACTACACCCATTCTAATTTATCATAATTATTCACGAACCTTCCACCATAGTAAGTAGCCACTAAATTAGAAATCCCTGCCTGAACTACTGTCTCGAGAACTGTAATCCCAGTTTGTTTTAATCGTGTGTGAAATAGGATTTTGTTAACAAGGGTGCGCTTCGTAGACCGCAGCATCACTTCACAGCGTTTGTAGTGCTTGGTTTATGCTTAAGGATTACCGAATAAACTTATATATTTTACACGAAGACATAATACCTACTAAAATTTCTATTTCTACCGTTAAATAACGGCATTTCAAATTAAAACTGTGTAAGCACGTGAGGCATTTTTCATAAAAAAATGTTGTATGTATTCATATTATAGAACCATATAATATAATATAACCATTGAAACCATTGAAAAAACCGTGGTAGCCTAGTGGTATGGGTAATGGACTGCTGAGACGAGGTCTCGAGTTCGATCCCAGGTTTACCATGGCACACACCAATGACTTTTCGATGCTTTTCGAAATTATGTGTGTATTTATCGCAGGTTTATAAGTGCCCGGTTAATGGCAATAGGCTCGCCACCTATTACATTGGGACCTAAACATAAACTGGCGAAATGTGGGTGCTAGCACCTCTGCCTACCCCTTCCGGGATAAGGTGTGAGTTTATGTTATGTTATGTTAAGTATGAAATCTTGGCACCATTAACGTTTTGACAAATTGTGATAATTCACCGTATATGACAACACTAATCTACACAATGACCAGGATTTCAAGTCTGTCGAATGTTTTACCGCTTGTATAATAGTTTCTGTCCAGAAGAATTGTTCGAAATAATGCCCACGCCTACTTTCTATCAACACACCGCTCACCACAGGTAGTGAGTTCATCCTTATTCAATACGACCAATAATGGACACTAAATGAATGTAACTTCATTCCACACATGCTAAAGCTGTGGGATGAACTCCATGCTGCGGATTTCCCAAGCAACTACAATATATGGTCTCAAAAAGGGCATTAAAAGATAGAGTCGGTAGCACGAGTGTGACGCACCTGGTATTTCAAACGTACAGAGGCCACGGTGACAACTTTCCATCAGGTGGTCCGTGTGTTTGTCTGCCACCTAAGTAATATAAAAAATCACACGGAATCCCATCGGTTTCATTATAATAACTGCATATGAAAATGTGTTCCTGTGCACGAAATTTATAACAAGTAATCGATTTTGGAAGCCTGAAAAAAGATTTAAAAGACTCGTCTCAAGAAATATCAATTCTTTCATAACTACTTTTACAATCATCTTATTTTGTTTCAGTATTTTACTTTTTCTCCATTGTGGTGGTATTCAGCTTCTACCATTTTCGATACGTTCGGCGAGCCATATTACTGCATGAAAACGAATGTGGATAATTCGGCCTCGACGTTCAGACCCCGCCTCGGCATTCGGCCTTCAAAATTTATCACCAAACTCGAAGCTTCCCAAATTAATTTTATTAAAATGGGATTTTTATAATGCTCTTTCATTTTATGGCTATTATAAAACAAATTAAATTACTCTGTGTTATTTATTATTCGCTACGACCATAGACATTGATGGTATATTACTTTTTTATTACATTGTTTTACATTTACTCTTAAAGTTTTAACCGTAATACAATTTTCTTTATACTGTATTACCTAAAAAATTATTTCTAATAGCTAAGCTTATTTATTAATTCGCACCACATGATCTAAGTCAATAGAATAAAGCACAAAACACACCGCGCATGAATGGATCTGGTGTGGGTCGGTTTGCCAGTCATTGTCTTGTCCTGAAGAATACTAAAAAATACTAAGAAAACGGTGATTAATGGTAAATTGACTCACACCCGACCCACCACCGCGTTGTGCGTTTTGCGCTTAAAGGTTACTATTATAGACCAACGTTTGAGTATGGTATATTTAGATGTAGGAGTTCCAGGATCTTCAAGAATTAAGTCAACTTCATCTTCAAGCCAATGCACCTACCTATTGTTTTACTCTACTCGAAATACGATACTAATTCCCGTAGAAGTTAAAGAAGTTGAAGAATAGGATATTGAAGAGAATTAGATACTTCATGTTGAATACTGTAGTAGTAAACCTCTTAGGTAATCTGGTATGGACTATTCCGGGGTACAACCATCAAAAAACTAAAGCCGGCGTGCGATTTGAGTCGGTTCGAATCGAACATAGCCGCAACGCGACAGTGAGGGTCCAAGGGAATTTCCACACGAGAAAGAAAGCTTGCAGATAGCTTTTAAGTGAACGTTGATAAAATTGCCGTAGCATTAATCTGCGTAAGTACTAAGACGGACAATATGGCGTCGAATGTAGGCAAACATTAATCAGTAGGTACCTACCAATCAACTGTCTTCTTAATTTGGGCTGGACACGCAAGACTGGGATAAACAAGGATTCTTTGTTGATGTCCCTGAAATTAAGCTTTTTTATGTTTCTACAAATAAGGTCAGAGTACTCGAACTTTATGGGAACAATTCTAATTACGAGGACGTGACACTGGTTTAAAAATAGTGTTGAAGAGAAGAGTTTTTATTCCAAGGTTCTTTTCTCACAGAATATTCTTGCGAAACATTTCGGCAACATAGTGCTACTGTATAAGGCTCCAGATCCTAATTAAAACAGTATTTTCCGTGGTCCATTAACAGAAATCTTATATCGTATGTCGTTGGACGATCTTCATTCTAGTCGAATTGATATCGCAAGTTTCGAAAACATGGCATAACTGAATAGGGCTCCAGTTCCTAAATTAAAACGTATTTTCCGTGGTCCACTAACACAAATCTTATATCGTATGTCGTTCGCTATAAATCACAATAGGGTCTACCGACAAAGATTTGCGATCAGCCTACGGACTCCGACCCTTATAATCCGTTTTTCTTTTATTGATAAACGTTGCTATTATTATCCGATTTTTACTTCATTTTCTATATAAAAGGGTCTTTGAACATGATTTACAGGTGAGGGCGATTTCTGTTTAATAAATTTTGTGACGATAAATATTATTTGTTAGTTAATCTTCATAAGTATTAGATACTAGGCTATGCCCGCGGCTCCGCTCGCGAGTCTGATTAACAGACTCTGTAACAGACTTTACTTCGAGGTTGACGTGTTAGCGGCGGTCGCACCCCTAAAAAAATGATAAACCACGATTAAAAGAAGGACTTAGTGAACTCCGGACTCCAAAGCGAAAGTCTCCGATGTAACTGGAAACAACATTAAGTATTCAAAATATAATAAGTATATGGATAAGATATTTATATTTATTTTTTATCAGAAGCTATAAAATCAATGTAATATCATTCGCAACATTTCACCTAAAAATAATAAACATCACTATTACCTGTTAAACTATAAAAATATTATCGATATTATTCAATGGAAACTATTGCCATAAAAACTGGGTGACCGACAACATGTGTTCGTACCCTAATCTGGGCTTTATGACGTCATAAAGCGAAGCCTTCACACGATTCAAAAGTTTGAGTAGCAGATTGTTGTGACGGATTTATGTAGCCTACATTATTATTGTTACGAGTATTAGAAGTAGTTCTAGTCCCAAATGACGAATTAGGACTTAGGGTAAAGTCCCTTATGCCCAAACTTTTGTGGTCGTACAATTAGTAGAATACTAATTGTCAATCAAAAAAGAGTTTTGGCGGGAACGCTAAAAGTGGCATAACGCTGCTGGGTTTCATTTTCTATAATATTTGGTGTAAATTCGAGTTTTTATGTATAAAAATATATTTGTGATTTGTATCTATAATTGTGAGGCCGCATATCCAATCGTCTACGACGCCAAGCTAGTACTTTTTGGATGCACTCCTTAAGCCCTCCTACCGGAACTTACTGGAGCAGGTGGCATGGCCAAACATTTGTTACCCACGTAGCTTCGTAGTTGCTTTAAAACAGAGTCACTCCAATGAAGGAAATTCCCCTGCATTTGTCTATAAAGTTGCCGGCACGAAATCAGCTACGAATGCAGGAGTTCTTCATGCAATATTTACGTGTGGCCTCACTACATTTATGTAATGCCACGTATTCATCTCGGTTACAGGCAGTTTTTTTGTGTTGTCAAAAAAAATGTATTGCAAATCCAATTATAATGACGGAGTTATGTCAAAAGTACCAAAATTTTTACCACAATTCCCATTTGGAAACTTTTTTTTTAAATCGTGAAAAATCATTAGACATAATAAAACATTGTTTTGGTCAAGTTAATGACAACTGACTCAAACGAACGAAAACCCAATACTTTCATCAAGGGAAATACACCCTAATGAGCTTACAGCCATTACTATTAGCCTATCATCACACATTCCTATTAATAGTGACTTACGTTTTATTGTTGGCATGATTATTATGTTCATGACGTGTTCATGTATGATATCACTACGCAGCCTTATTAGTCTTTCGATTGGTGCAGTAGACAAAATTATTGGGACCATTTACTTTGTTTATTTTTGATCCTTTTTGGTTTCGCAACAGAGGCCAGATACGCACGCATGCATCGGTGTTTACCTACATTAAATATTTTATAGATAGATGCATGATTATAGCCTTAAACACGTCACTAAATGTACAGTGGGCTCCAAAATTTAATTTACCTTAAGATCTATAAATTCTTTGATAGCCGAAGTCTATTGTAGCCAAAAGTAACATAGATAGCGTTAAAAAATTAACTAAATCGACGTCTTGTTTCTCTGAGAGAAAATATGTAAACCTATGCAAGTAGTATCCTGAACTTAATAACATTAAAAAGTAGATCTATTATCTAGCAGCATCTAAGACTAGTAGTTGTATAGTGGCATCACTTCATACAATTTTAGTTTTAAATTATCCAGGACCAAGGTTTGGAGTTCACTGTACTATTTATACGCGTTACTCGTTTTTTGAATGTCTTTTGAGGATAGCACTGGTTACGACGCGGCGTAGAAGCTGAAATCTACCAATCATAGACTATTATTAATTAATTATCAAACCAATCCACATGCCTAAAGGCGTCGAATAAACAAGTCAGAATCTTACAAAGTGCACCGACTTGCAGAAATGTTCGCTTGACCTTTAAAGATGTTGGTAGAGTCTTATACAATCCATTATTATATCATTTCAGCCATAGGACGTCCACTGCTGAACATAGGACATCGACCTCCAATCCAACCGGTTAGAGGCGGTCTGCATCCAATGGGTAACCGTGACTTTGACTATGTCGTACGTCCACCACACCGGAGGCTGTCCCACGCTTCTCCATTCAAGAACCTTTCAGCTTATATCAATCAGCATTAAAATATATAAAGTAAGGACTGTAACATCTGGAATGTGGTCACTTAAAATAAGTTCCTCTAATTAACTCACGAAGGATACAAATGGAAAGTTAGGGATTTATTACAGATGCTAAACTTTTATGGTACGTGACCTAGGCCTAAATAAGTTTCACCCACACAAATGGAGCTAGGTACTGACATGTTGCCCTAACTGAGGTAACATGTTACAAACCTCTCATATTATACGAGTACTCGTGCGTCATAACTGCTATTACCTATTCCGTGTTGCGTGTTAATAAGTACAGAAATCCCTTGTCATAATTAAGTCTTAGGGACGATTCATGAAATATTTCGTATATAGAATTTTCAGCGTGTATTTTGTAGGAGGGTAGATATTCCCGCTAAAATATACCAACCGACATTCTGCAGTCCGCGCTTATAATGCATGATTTCAGTGAGATTACAAAGAATAACATAAAAAATTGTATATCCGCGGGGTGACGGAGAATGCTGTGTGTGTGCTATCACACGGATAGATATACCACCCTATTTCCTCCGAAAGATATCGTAAGCGGGGAAAAACGGAAAAATATACGATATCACTGCGAGAGAAGGAAAACTCGAAATAAAATCCGTCTAGCCAACGGTAAGATAGTAAGTCGAAAGCCAACATTGGGAGGGGACTATGTTCAACAGTGGACTACGATAGGCTTTTTGATGATTGATGAAAACCAGAACTACTCCTGAAAGTCAACTGTTAAAAGTAGTTGCTACTTTAATGGATTAAATTATTAATTTATTTTTCTCTTGTTTGTAAAAATCTAAAATATACATGTATAGGACAAAATGGTTGACAATTAGTACAATCGAGGCTAGATCACAATCTATATTCGCTTGTACTTTCAACAATATTACGACTTCATAATAAATCTAAACTGAAGTATGAATATTCCAAATATGTTCAAGTATTTTTATGCTGACTGTACGCATGATTATGCGAACACCATTAATATATTATGCCAAGGTGGATTTACCGGGCACCAAGCCTACTTTATTAACCATAATGGGTTAATTATCCATACAGAATAAACGTTTATATAATTTGAAATTTATAGAAGGGAAAACAAGTTGGGTTTCCACTTCTGTTAATTATTAAAAACATCCGCACCCTTTCCTTTTTTAATTAATTTACCAAAATATTTTAACTAAGTACTAACTGTTGCTCCCTAATCCGCCCGCGAGGAAGATTGTTTCTACACCCACGATCTTCAAGAGTTTTATTCTCGGGATAAAATGGAGCCTACATGGTTATTCCAGATTATAAATGTATACAGATACTAAATTTTAGCCCTATCCGTGCAGCTATTTTGGTGTAGTTGAGTAAGAAACATGTAAAGTTACCATGCCTTCATAACTTTTAGGCAATTGTTATCCCTGGATGAGATTTACTAATGATATTGCTAGGTATATAGGTACTTAAATATAATATTAGTAAAATGTTTTTCATTCTAAAAGTAAATATATACCTATGCACAGAATATGTGTATGAATGCGATGAATATCGACTGCTATGTAATAGGCGATTACCATTCAGTGCAATAAATTTGTATGAATGAATGCGACCATTTGTACTGTAGCCTTAGCACGAGATACTATCGAATTCGTAATGTAAAGGTTTCGACAGAACGGAGCATTGCGATTGGTGGGCTACACACGCACACAGGTTCACAAGAGGCAGACTGCCAATCACAATGCTCCGTTCTCTCGAAACCTTTACATTACGAATTCGATAGTTCATGCTAGTGCTACTGGTCTGAACGTACCTCACGTCATGCACGTTAAGCCGTCCACTTTGTCTAGGCCCCGTGGTCTAACTTCATTACTTCGATATCACAAATAGGCTGTGGAGGCCAGATGGTAGTCGTTTCACGGTAAATATCTAAGTTAAACTGCCGACCCAGTTACACTGAAAAAGGCGGACCGCGGACTCGGAGAGATGATGTCTTCAGATGCAACCGGGATTAACGGAGGATTAACGAAAAGGATGATAATGATATATGGATTTTTCGTCTTAGGCAAATAAAATTCAGTAAAATATTATACAAGGTGTAAGGGGAACAGTCCCGAAGCCGAAGGCATTAAAAAAATTGATTTGCTGTAACTTTTTTTCATGTCAATATGTTGTGTACCATGAGTACTACCAGGGGTCTTCGGCTTTGGGAGTGTTCCCCTTACACCCTGTATACGTACCTATCAAAAATATCTTCAGGAATATGCATTCACATTTTCCTCAATATAACCTTAACAAAATCCAAACCCTTATGTTCTTTAAAGCGAGTTACCCTTATGATAA
Source organism: Pelosia muscerda (assembly GCA_963691645.1). Classification (NCBI taxonomy): domain Eukaryota; kingdom Metazoa; phylum Arthropoda; class Insecta; order Lepidoptera; family Erebidae; genus Pelosia; species Pelosia muscerda. The sequence continues at coordinate 6,394,142 of OY829118.1, forward strand.
GTAGGTAAATATACTCTACATAGCAAGCAATAGAAGGTTACTAAGATCGATCACTACTTGTCAAGATATACCATTCAGAGGAACCCTGTTCACAAACGATAAGGTTTAGAAATGGCCGGAGACAAATTCATCAAATACGACAGCTAAAACGCACGACAAATTACTTCCAAATGTTACCAGTATAGTATCTATACATATAGTTACGTTATACAGTATGTTAGGGAAACGCTCCCGAAGCCGATAGTACCTAGTAGAACTGCGGGTATACTAAATAGTGGCATAAACAATTACGATTTGGCAGCTTTTGTTTTCTCTATATGTTTTATAGTCTTTAATTAGCATTATTCAGTACCATATGACTGTTCTGAAGGCGGTTATCTCGATAGAGATGGCCGGGGTCTGCCGGGGTGCGAGGGATATGTTGGTTACTATCTCACCTCCGGCAACTAAGGACCCAAAGACGGAGCGTTTTAGTCGGTTCGAGTCCGACATAACCTCCCCGAGCGGTTCTGGCGGGGGGTATCCGTGGGGATTCTTCGCACTATAAAGAGAAAAAAAAGTACCAGATGACTGGACAAAACCTCCATAGATTATTATTATGCCGCGAGTTTAAGACAGCAAAAATAGGTAAAATCGAAAGGTGCCAACCCGCGGAATTTAGCGAGTTGACGAATGACCCTTATTTATTCTCCATCGTTTTAGTAAAGCTTGATGAAACAATAATATCATAAAATACATAATCAACTTACGGCGCCATCCTTTTTTTGTGGTGATATTTTTTATGAAATCATCTATTAATTTAGCTTTGCTGATTCGAAGCAGAATGAATAATGTTAATTAATCGGTATAAAAAAAATACAATATCGTAATTTTTTCATGCCAATATGTAATGTACCCGGCGTACTGCTATGTGCCTTCGGCTTCGGGGGCCTTTATGGCTTGTTATTTATTGACTTGAAGCTTAAAGTTTAGATCTCATCTATAAATGGGTCCTAAAATGGTCGTATGGGTTTTTGTGACAGACTCAAAAGTACAAAAACCCATACAACCATTTTAGGACCCATTCGACCCAAGTCGTAAGGCTGCAGAGCCTCCCTAGAAGGATAAGGTCCGTTTCTTAATAGGGTCATCCGACAAAGAACTAAGTTTTGTAGCACGCGGCGTAGCTAATGTAATATGCGCATCGCGCAGTAGTTATTAATCAAATTGAGTTCGTATTTGAATGCAATTTTTTGCACGATAGCGTAAAAGTGGAACTTGAATCATTTAGAATCTTAATATAAGTATAATAAGGATCAGAAAATGGTAATAAATAACTCAACATCAAGTGTAATTATTAAATAAGATATATTGTGAAAATGTAGCTGATATAAGGTATGAATTATACAGACGAGGCAAGAGGCATAAGGTGGGCTTAAGACGAGGCACGGACACCTGCGGTTTAGACGGTATTTAAAATATACCGTACCGACGCTTCGTAAATAATACGGAAAATGCCTTTTCACCTCGTCTTCTGCATCGCTTACGAGACAAGAGTGATGATCGCTTACGAGACGAGACATGTGTTAGAGGCGCACAAGTTACCATTCCGTCTCCGTGCTTCATGTTCACCTAAACTTGCCTTTTCTGTACAATTCACTCCTAATATCTACTCCACGATAAGCTCTTTCGCCCTCTTTTGTGGTTGTTGGTTAAGTTGGTGAGTTCTCATTTTATAATCTTTATCCTCCTTGAAATATTGTTCTACTGCTTCTGACACCGAATTTGTCTTTGCCATATAATATTCACATCCTTCCAATTTTCCGTTGTAATAAAAGTTTCCTGAAAAATATTGCAAGTGATATTTTTAAAAGGGTACTTTAAACGGAGGAGGTAACGATAATCTACCTGAGCTTCTTGCTGGTCTCTTCAGTGAAAGAATCATTTTCAAATGATTTATTTACTATTTTATCTTATTTATGCAAAAATGAATCGCGTTATATGTTGGTAAGCGTATAACTCGAAAACGGCTGGACCAATTCAAGTAATTCTATTTTTTTTATTTATCTGCTTTTTTTAATTTGTACTTTGAACACTATGAAAGGTGTTTATGGAGCAGCAGGAACGGGATCAGAAGTCCAAGCAGCGGAAACGGGATCAGAAGTCCACGCGAGTGGAGAAGCTGGCAACAGCTAGTTTACTATAAAGTAAAACTTGACAAATATAGTTGTAAGACTTTGACATTCATATATGCTCTTGATGTGCTTAAACTGAATAATCGAAATTGTTGTATCTTTGATACTTCTTTGGTGAAATATTTCATGTCAGATGTGTGTCACGTTTTAATGATGAAAGTAATTGAACTCTCACTCTAATTCGCTCAAATGGCTTACATGACTAAAATTTGATACAGGGTTACATTATAGTTCAGAATATCACACCATTCCACGGTGAACGTTCTTTATATTACGTTGCTGCAACATAGTCTGCTACTGTCCACAAAATCACACACTGTGGAAAGCTACCCTTTTTTTTATCGGACGTAAAATCCCCACGGGTACCCCCTCCACCAAAACCGATGGAGGTGATTATGTCGGACTCGAACCGACCAAAACGCACGCCGTCCATGGGTCCTTGATTGCCGGAGGTAAGATTATACAAGACATATCTCTCGCACCCCGGCAGACCCGGGGAAATCTCTGTTGAGATGACCCTCTTTCCCCAATGTGGGACAACATAAAGAATGTCCTTATTCCACCCACAATAAGGAATGTCCTTATTCCATTCTGCAATTGAAATGCTACAAACTGTTAACCAAATAAAAAAACAAAGTAATATGAAAATAACTCTCACCATGTTTGTTCTTTCTTCCTGAACTTTCCTCACGAGATTTAATCAAACAATTTTGGAAACGAATTTCACATAAACTTGGAAAGTTTACCAGACCATATCTTCGATGTTGCGCACACACCAGGTCCGCAGAAGGCCTGTTATATGAAAATTGACATTTCGTAATGTTTTTTTTTTGTTTTTATTTATGGCACGTCAAATTGACTTCACCTCGCCTGATGTTAAGCTGAAGGCAAAGTCTCATGTAAGAGGGTCACCATTGCAAACACGTTCAGTGCTACAATGGTGGCGCTCAGCTAGACGGCCTCATTAGATACTTTTTCACGCCCTGCTTAAAGGACCCGGGACTGTAGGAAGTAGGAAACACGTGCGCCGGCAAGGAATTCCAGGACTTGATGGTGCGGCAGAGAATAGTCTCACCGAACCGCTTGGTTCTTGATGGATGGATGTGAAAATATTACAGTTCGATACGATACAAGTCTTTTTATTTATGATCGTGTTGTTTGGAAATATGTGCGCGACTTTAAATGAAGCAGCCCACAACTCGGCTACTTTTACCGCTGCCTCACATGCTGTATCGAGTGCCAGTGTAGGGGCACAGCAGGCATGACAGTAAGTGGTCCATTGTTTACACAGGCTCCATCGCCCACTTCCAGATGTCCCCGATCTCACTTGCTTATTGATAGACTGTAGACGGACAACGCTCTGGTAGATTTCCTCCACATTCAGAGGTCAGACGGCAGTGAGCACTTTTCACAATTTATTATACACTAGCTGACCCGCGCGACTTCGTCTGCGTCACCCCGTTTATGCAACATTTTTCATTCCTGCTCCGCACCTGTTAGTCGTAGCATGATGTTATTTACATATAAACCTTCCTCTTTAACCATTCTATCTATTAAAAAAACACACATCAAAATCCGTTGCGTAGTTTAAAAGATTTAAGCATACAAAGGGACAAGAAAAATAGGGACAGAAAACGCGACTTTATTTTATACTATGTAGTGATCCTTCATTTTACTACTACCCTTATAATATGAGGCAACTCAAACAAAACTCGCCTCGATCAGTCCTTACATTAGATAACTGCAAAGAAACTGGAGTTTTGTCAGCTGGAATTTCAATTAATATCACCCAGATTCCACCATTTCGCTGATAGTTTTTGTAAGCTGCTGATTAGTTGCTGAGTAATTAAACTTGAATTGTGGCAATTACTGCATCTCAACAACCAATCTGCAACTCCCAAAAATCTTCGGCAAGGTGATGGATTCCGCGGGATTGGTAAAATAGGAGTTGACGAAACAGCAGGTTTTATCTAGTTGCCTCAGACTGGAAAAAAAGTGGTTCCGGGAAGGTGCAGGCCTTTTTAAGGATTGTGATTATGAAAAGGTTAGAGAAGGTTAAAAAGCTTAGTTACATACACAACTCCGAGGCATTCGTCGTGGGCATTGTGACACACTTGCTCAGAGGGGGTTATCTTGGATTTCTTGCCGTTCCTCATTGAAACCATTTTTGAGTATGCAAATTTATGTTCGTCTAATTCTTCAATATAATAAATACCTGGTGGGGCTTCAGTAGCTAACATTAGCGATGAAGTTACAAAGTAACTCACTGTAAATAAAACGTGAATATAAATCCTCCTCCTCCAATCGCATCTCAGTCGCAGAGTGTATTCTCAGATAGGTGGGACTCCCACCTTATTCACAGGTGGGTATCCCTACATATTAGATAGTTATTAATAATGTAATACTAATACTAGGTTAAGACAATCTGTTACTAACACTATATGGATACAGTCCGAAATAAAAGTTATTTTTTTCTCATTTCTCATGAATTCTTGAATTGAAATGAATATATAGTATTTTGGTTCTGCAAAAATCTAACTCAGTGGTCATATCGGTCTGTTGTGCGTTTCCACGTGTATGGTTCATAATAAAAGTTGTTTAAAATTAAAATGTGTTTAACGCTAGGATGAAGGAAATACATTTGTAACGGTGACCCTCGTTCCTGAGACTTCACCTTGAGCTTACCATCAGGCGGAGTGAAGTCAAATTGACGTGTCATAAATAAAAAAAACGTAGCAACTCGTGATTTTTAATTTCATTCATAAATCGGACAGAGCCTCTAACAAAAAAAATGCACTTACATAATTGTAAATAAATAAACCATAGTTGTTTATAATAAAAATGAGTACTACCGTTTAACACGCCAAAGAATATCAATAGACAAACGTTCGCCATGGTCATACTCGTACTAACATACTATCTGATTAGTCTAGAGATCAACATCTAATTAGCAATTATTACCTTTGTACGATAATCGATGTCATTACATTCGATAATTGAAAAAGATTATTACTTACCATTGATTAGGTAAAGCCAAGGTGTTTGGAGACCCCAACAAGATCTATAGATTCAAAATAGGCTGAAAAAATAATCTCCTATCGTTATTGCATCAGAATGTAAACAGGATTGTAAAAGAGTAGTTGGGCCCCGAAAGTGTTTATGGACATTTTTTAATTTATATATCCTCCGTAATTTATGTATATCGAGTAGTCCGACTGGGGAAGTATCTTCACCCTACAGAATATCTTCCGTTTAATAACCTTGTGTCCTGTTTTCGTGGTGGTTTCGGTGGTGATTAGGGTAGCTAGAGCTCACTAGAGTGGTTTTGTGTTGTTAGTGGGAAAACCAAAAGCTAGGATAAGCATCTTTTGCGCTGACGACACAATGTCTCTGTTCTTACAGGGGTTGCGGCACGAGTGTTACTCCTTTGGTGTTACACTCGCCCATAGGCCACGGTAACCACTTACCATCAGGTGGGCCGCGTGCTTGTCTGCGACCTAAGTTGTATAAAAAAAATATAGAGAATACTAACAAGCTCCCTAAATTAGGTATTTACTTAACAATATGTAAATTTAAAAGTGTAATTAAAATTTATCTGTGACTGATAAAGAAGCTGTTCAGTCAACTTCAAGGTCTGTGAAAAAAACGTACGATTTGAAAGAAATACATACATATTATGCTCACGCCCGTAAACCCCGAAGGGGTGGGCAACACACAAGGTGTATTAAACACACACATTTTGCCTACTATGATTTTCGGTCCCACGTAATAGGGAGCGAGCCTATTGTAGCCAATTGGGCACTTGAACTAAAGAAAATTATAATTATTAAAGAAATACTAAAGAAATGGGTATGCCGAAAATAAATTCTAAACCGAAAATGTTGCAGCTAAATAAATTTGAAAAAAATAATTTGCCCCGATTCCTTGCTTGCGGTGTGAATCGCAAAGAAATTAATTACATGCTTAGTCGCACAAACACTACCAATTAACGTCTAATAACCCTATATAAATGGGTCAATATCAACAATACGTATTTTTTGTCAATTTTGGTGGCGGAATTTATTCTTTGGCTTTTGTAAAAAATAAGGACGCAGTTTAAAAATAGATAGTCAAAGTTAGAAGAATCTGTAAGAGGGCTGCAAATCTATCAATAACTTTATGAAATAATTCAGTTTTAAGTTCAGGTTGGCACCAAAATTGAGATTCGCCCACCAAACTTGAAAATCAGTGGAAGCAAAATTTAATTTCTTTTACAAACCTCAATCTCGTCAACTCAAACCCACAGATTCTTAGGAGTTTAGCAGTATGTAATTCAAAGGATAATAAAACTCCATTGTGAAAAAATATTTTTCATTTTATGTAATCATAAAAACCATAATTCTATTTATTGCAAACAAAATTAGGTAAAAACTAAGAAAACCAATATGATTAAATATAAAAATATTTTAAATATTGGATTTTAACCCTTTAACTGGTAGAGGAAACTAGTCATGCGATTGAGATGAAACTCAGTTATGGGATGTAGGTCTTTATGTTTATATTAATTATGCCATAAAAAAATAAAAATTAAGAAAAACTTGGAAAAATTATGATGAAAATTTTTAAAACAAGGAACAGCACACCAGGGCACTTCGCATTTGCCACATTGTATGTTGGACCTTTTGTTTGTGGTGGCGCTGCTACAAAGTCGGCAGCGCCTATAGGTGTCTTCACCTTCTGGTAAGTGCTCACTAATATTAGCAAATCGGATATCTTCAGGAATTCCAAAAAGTTTATTCTTGCGACTGACTGCCTCTACACTATAATTTTTTTGTCTTTGCCAACAATTTTGGAACAGATGAATATTTTCGTTTTCGAAATGTCAAGTTCTCTGGCAAGCCTGAACATCTTTTGGCTCATAGGATTAAGCACTCTTGAATTTTTTGAGCACAATATATTGGAATTTGTGATTGCCACATCAAACAAGAAATAAAACAATCATTCCACCATTTCCTGTTTTGATGAGCGACATGGATGGGTGGAGTCGATAGATTTGACCAGCAAAAAGCCATGTAGCTTTTTGCTGCTGTAATCTATCGACTCCACCCATTCGCTTTGAGTATTCTAAAACTGAGCGTGGACAGGAAAAGGATCTTTTACTACAATCCTTTTGTGTTCGGTGACAAATAGCCTCCTCTTTTAGGTGAAAGGCTGTACTCAAAATGGTCACTAATTTTGTGTCCTTCCAGATGGCAAACCCCACATTGTTCCGAACTCAACTCAAGACATCTGGGATTTTTTTGAAATCTCTGAAGTGTCATAGTCTCAGCAATCTCAGGGACACATAATGCTGGATTACTAGACCAGTAGTCTTCAATTGATGGTAATTTGTGTATCCCCATTTGTATTAGCATTCCAAGTTAATCCTTCAGTTCATTTTTAGTAATTTCGGTATAGTTTCTAATATTTGATTGTCTTGCAAACAAGTTCGTTTGAACTAGCAGGTTTTCAATAACTTCACTATCCAAAAATGATCCGAAAAAAGCAATTGGTCGTGATCTACTTGGAAAATGAATCTGCGATTGAAGTTAGTTTTCATCAAAGGACATTACATCATTTGTCCTTCTTTTTCCAGTCTATTTCATCTTCACCAGAATCGTGTTCCTCCAAAAACAAAAGGCCCTACTTTTGTTGGTGGTGGTGACACGAGATGTAGAATTAAGAGGTGCGGTAGTGACATGAGTTGTAGAATCAAGAGGTGGTGCGGTGGTGATACGAGATGTAGATGTTGCAGCACAAAGTACTCTGACACTTCTTTCTCCCTCTATTTCATTTTCTTGACAATCTGTTGTATTTTATCAATATCCATGGTCCTGTTGTTGCTCTCTGTATCGGTTTCGTCTTCACTATCATATTCAACATCTTCTTCCTATTCATCCGTTGCTTGTTCGAGCCCATGCTTTCCACGTCTTCTCCTTCTAGTATATTTACTAACCATTGGTTCCAAAATAACGACACGATCTCATCATCGTGCAAAGATACGACGTCGTTCATCGTCGGACGACACGATTGTGGTTGTTGGATAACACGCCTGTGTTTTCCAGCGATGAACGAGACGTTGCTTGTACCGTTGTACAATGATGAAGTCATGTCGTTATGTTGGAACCAGATCCTAACTGGTATATAATACAGTACATTTAAATATTTTGGTGGCAAGTTTTAAATTTTGGTGGCGAAAAACGCCACCAAAACCACCAAAATTGAGCCACCAACATTGAAACCAGGCGTAAAATAAATCTCTAAAAATAGAAGGTTTAAGTTACAATTAAAATAATAACAATGATGTATGTGTAACCTAAATCACTACCTATAATGTGTACTTAACTGGTAAAACACTTTGTATTCAAGAGCAAATCGTTCCACCAAATATTGAACTATTCTTGTCCCCCTTCCCGCGTAAAATGTAACTTACCTTTTTGGCAGGAAATTACAATACTAAATACACAACTGTCACACGCAAGTGCGGGCGCACGATTGAGGGATGAGCAGTAAATAGGTCGCATCGATCTCACACGCACGTAACTTTGATTTACAGTTAATTGAAAAAGTGATACTAAAATTCAGATTTTTGCTTGGACAAACTTTGATTCGGGTATCCTGCGCTTTTAAATAATATTTTCTGATATGTTTAAATTGTTTTAAGATAATGTGTTTTGTACATATAGATACGAAATATTTTTTTTTTTTAATCCTTTATGGTTTTGGTGTAGTGAATGCATTTATGTAAAAAAAGGGAAGTGGGACAAGCCACCAAACTTGAATTTTGAAGTGATTTTTTTTATTCCTTAATTACTATTATACATTTATAATAAAAAAATGTTGCCTCAAGTAGATCAAGTTACACAGTTCACATAAAAAAAATAAAAAGGTAAATTCTGTCATTTTACACCGCGATTCCCAGTGAAGACATATAATATTTGCCGTTGGGATATTCACCCAAATAGGGTTTGAAGCCGTTGCTTAATCTGCTAAACTAATCTGTACTAATTTGTATTATTTAATTTTTTTAATAAGCATGTTTATTTACCCGAAAATCCTTAAGAGTTAGGTAACCCATTTACTGAGGAAGGCTATAGGTTATATAATATTACGTTTCTACTCAAGAAAACGGAGCAGTAGGTAATCATAAATGTCAACAAGTCTGGTATATTTTCATACACTATTTAAAAATTAGTAGTTAAGTCGGGGCGGTTTTATTTCGATGGTTCATGAGTGCCTTTTAGTGGTCTAATATACCCAAATCTAATCGTCTTTCGCAGCCCACTGCTGGACATAGGTCTCTCACGATGTTAGGAGGCTTTGACCTACTGTTTCCACGTCGGTCAGACAGGTTATCTTTGACTTTGATCCCTATGCCTTTGAGAGTTACAATGATAAAACATAATTTGTATTCAGTATCTCGACAAGTTCATTGAGATTGCTTGGATAACAAGCAAGACTATATGAAACTAAAATGCTTCGTTGCTTGCAACTAACAAGAATTTTCATCTCAACAATATTGCCCGTTCAACTGAAGCAAAGAGCTTCAGCGTTATCTGTCTATAACAGTGATGTACTGGCCATTTATCGATATTCCAAACAGCGATGGAAGACAAAAGACGTGAAATATATTTTTGTTATCGATTTTTTATCAGGCCCGGTTACCATACGAACGTCTATGCAGTCGTTACGGGTAGTAGAAAAGTCCGACTAGCCTAACTACAGAACATCGATATCGCCAATTTAGTTGTGGTTGTCCGATGGCAGGCATATCAGGCTACATTTGCCGAAAGAACTACCAAAAGTACATCATTGTCTCTATGTAGTGTCGTGTGGTGTCGGAAAAGGAATAATTAACGGAAAAATACGCTGACGATATCACTACAAAGGAAGCTACCCATCTTAAACCCTGTACTTAGCTACCCATTTTTCCAGCCTGAGAAAAAGCATGCACCAGACCTTCATCTATCAACAGGGTCCTAGGTCCCAAAGCTGTTGATAGGGCCCTGCAAACACGTACAGGTTCCTATCAACTGTTAATTTTCATGGATTGGATTAGCAAATAATAAAAATGTAAATCTGAAGTCCGCGGTAGCCTAGTGGTATGGGTAATGGACTGCTGAGACGAATTCTCGAGTTCGATCCCAGGTTTACCATCGCACACAGCAATGACTTTTCGATGCTTTTCGAAGTTATGTATATATTTATCGCAGTTTTATAAGTGCCCGGCTAATGGTAATAGGCTCGCCACCTATTACATTGGGACCTAAACATAACTGGCGAAATGTGGGTGCTAGCACCTCTGCCTACCTCTTCGGAGATAAAGGCGTGAGTTTATGTTATGTTATGTTAAATCTGAAGTCAGTCAAATCAGTCATGGACATAGATAGCGCTAAGGTAATGTTATTAATTGTATAAAAATGCACAATTTTAATTTGCACAACATGTTACATGAATGTAGTCTACATACATAAAATCTTGGCATAACGTTGATATGTTGAATTCAACTCTGTGGGTTGAATTACAAATACTCGAAATACGAATTCCGTTGTGGAATTATTTCACATACGTTAAGAGTACGTAACAATTTTGATTGCCAGAAATAAAAACAAATTACTCCTTACATTAACATAAATTGTATATATAGGACTTAATAGGATTCCCTTTTAGAATTACTATATACCTTATGGCAATGTGAGAATTATCTTTTTGAGTTTAAGTGTCGCTCCGTTAGGATTGTAGTCCATTGAAATGTTTTGGACTTATATTATTACTATTACTTATACTTCTATCCGGTGCAATTCTTTTTATTAAAACTCCTTTTAATTTAAACCCCTTTTCCAAAGACGGCGGCTCTGTGACACAGGTTGCAACTCTACAAACTTAGATAATTTATACTAAATGCAATCCCAAATGCATGGTTTAAATGGCCGCTGACTCTTATATTAAAAGTGGTGAACTATGTACTTATGCGTAAATACTCATAACAATGATACGTGTACCCCACCTAATTCACACTTCCGTTATTTTTTATTTTCTTTTAAACTATTTTTACGACATTTGAGACGTCGAAAATTTCGATAATTTTTGATTCAGTCCCATCCCTAAACCAATGTAGCTAATCTTCCATCGACAGACTAAGATGGATAGAAAGTATCTGATCAGACCGATTAGTAGTCGAATAACACAACAATAGAGCAAAGAACAATATACCTTAATGCTATACTTTTAGAACCTATAATCCCTTGTACAGATAGTTCAAAAGTTCGTTACCAGAATTGCAGTAAATATATAAACGCCTGCTCTATCGTTTTAAGATAGAACTGAATTTTGCCTGTCACCAAGTCAATGAACAATCTCATTTTCTGATACAATTTTATAAAAACCCATCCAGTGTATAATGAACTAAGGGTCTTAAACAAAGTCTTGGCGGATCAGTTAATACTCTAGATCAAGATAGATGGTTCATCGGTATACACGTTCCCGGCTTTATAGGTTTAAGACCTAAGACCACAAAGTTAAAGCTCTTTTCATTTAAAGAAGAATTAAAACTGATACCGTTTTCGAATCTCATAATAACCATACATAAATTAGCTTTGATAACTTGTAGTCTTGTCTTGTTAGAGCAATGAAATAGAGGCAATCCAGCCAGCATGACAGGCACTTTCGCACTGGGTACAGGTTTGAACAGACATTTTTCTACAAAATGTCACATAAATGCATAGTGCCCATCACTCACGCTCCGCTGACCTAGGGTCAACGAAGACCCTCTCAGGTGTGGCACTCACGCTGGCGAGCAACCAGCCCCTGGAGCACCGAGATTGTTTTAAAGGCAGAGGTGCTAGCACCCACATTTCGCCAGTTTATGTTTAGGTCCCAATGTAATAGGTGGCGAGCCTATTGCCATTAACCGGTTGGTGTGTGCCATGGTAGCCTGAGATCGAACCCGAGACCTCGTTTCAGCAGTCCATTACCCATACCATTAGGCTACCGCGGTAAATAAAAATAAAAAAATTACCTAACTGCTTTGTTCCAAAAATGTGCCCTTAGTAGTTCTTGCCGTAAACTTGTTCGAGCCGTTTCCGTATCTGCAAGTAAGCAATAAAATAGTTTGCATAAATTACACCTATGTTTTATTTTTCATTGTTACCCTGCGGAAATTCCCCAACTGAGAGCATGACGAAACAGTTAAAAAACATACCGTCTCTGATACCAGACCAGGCGGCGACTCTAGGTGACTCAAAACGCGTTTACCATTTTAGGGAATATGTAGGACAACTTACCACTGGAGTTAAGTTTACTAACTACAACTTACCTACATTTTGAGTATTTGGAATAATGAAATATTTGAATTTGGAACTTTTGGATTTTATGCAGTAGATCTTCTTCCACATAAAATTCAAAAAAATCTGTAGTAAATTGTTTCATAAACATAGTACCACGGGCGAAGCATTTCATTTCGAAAATAATTTATTCTGTAATAACTGATATTACAGAATAAATTATTTTCGAAAAAAAATGGATTTTTGAACTACGAGAGAAGTGAAACTCGGCATGAAACCCTGTACATACCCGTCTGTCCAGCGTGGAAATAACAGGCAAAAGCTTAACAATATTGAGAGCGGCTTAAGTCTAGCAGTGGACTGGCAGTCCGAAACCTAATTTTAAATTGTACTAGCTGTTGCCCGCGGCTCCGCCCGCGTGGACTTCTGATCCCGTTACCGCTGCTCCATTCCGAGCATTTAGGGGTATGAAAAATAGATGTTGACCGATTCTCATACCTGAGTAGGTATGAGAATATACGCTCACGAAATTTCATAAGAATCGGTCAAGCCGTTTCGAAGGAGTATGGCAACGAAAACTGTGACACGAGAATTTTATATATTAGATATACTAAGTACCCACAAAATGATCACTTTGATACTTAGATAGGTAATAATTGTAGTAGATATTCATCCTATTGAGATACTAATATCATTATCAATGATTCATGCTCACAGAGTGCCAGACAGTACAATTTGCAGAATATAGCAAGCCCATTTCAGCTTTCAACTGCTAACTGCTGATTCCGAATCGGCGAAGCGTTCTCGCGTAATATAGGCTTAAGGCTGCCTGCAGACAAGGCGGCTTTTAATATTATATTTCAGTCCAAATGCGACTTAAATTTGAAACAGTGTCATATTTTGTAAGAGATTTTTGTTTCAAGATGTGACAGTTTCCTGGCAAGAGATTACTTTGCCTACTGGAGGCGCTTAAACACGAACTGGTTTTGATGACATTTTTGATTTTGTATAGGTACATTTACAACACAGACCTTTATTAGCTATGAAAGTGGACGACTACAAAGGTAGAGGAATATCTAAGAGGAGATGAATGGATTGTGTGAAAGATGATTATAGCTAAGAATGAGTGAATTTGAGGTGACTGCAATCAGAGATGAATGGAAAAAGCACACATGTTGATGAATAAGGAATGAATAAGGGATAGGGTAGGATTCAATTGAACGCTATCGCTGCGCAAGAAGCGCGGTTCGAGCCCCGTTCATTGCAAATATTTGTATCTCTGTCGAAAAGCACGTTAAGTTGTCGATCCCGGTTGTCATACGAACATCTATGGCAGGCTTTACGGGTAATACGAACCCTAAAAAGTCCAACAAGTTATCTAACTACAATGCCAATATCATCAATATGTTATGGAGGATCAATGGCAGTCACTTCACGAAAAAAATATCGAAGTTCAGCCATATCCGCAGATAGACTAGTAAACGTGAACCGCAGAATCTGAGGTTAAAACTTTGGATGTATATATGTGTATACTTATACCAATAGAAAACCATCAATAATAATATAATCGGAACAACTTAAATTTCCGCATGTGCGGAAGGCCTAATTTCTCAAAATGTATTTACAAATTAGCAATAATTTATTGGCATCAAAGCGAGTACAGCTCAAATGTTTGAAGTTAAGGACTATTGAGCCATTTAAATGGATATAAAATAGTAAAATATTGTCGAGAACTGAAAAGCAGCCAATTACTGAACCAGGGGAGTTTGAAGACTGAGCCGCAGTTGAGTACTACCTACTTGAGAAGTACGAGTCAGGTAATTACCGTATCCGTTGAGACCAATACACCTATAAGTACAGTCAGCTTCAAAAGGCTTTTGCCCGCCCGCCATTGCTGCTGTATTATTTTTTTAGTATGATTTAATAAATGGCAACCGCGGTAACTTAGTGGTATGGGTAATGGACTGCTGAGACGAGGTCTCGGGTTCGATCCCAGGTTTTGCCAAGGTACACACCAATGACTTTTCGATGCTTTTCGAAGTTATGTGTGTATTTATCGCAGGTTTATAAGCGCGATTAATGGTAATAAGCTCGCCACCTATTACATTGGGACCTAAACATAAAGTGGCGAAATGTGGGTGCTAGCACCTCTGCCTACCACTTCGGAGATATAGGCGTGGATTTATATATGTATGTATGTAAAAAATCAATCCGTACCGTTTACCAACTATGGTACCTATAGCATGTTTTTTTACAGAAACTAATTCTATTTAATTTGTTACACCCGAATACATCCTTACAAACTCACCCTACATTGCTAATAAATATCTAGCATATTGCAACACAAAGACTTATGACTTGACTTGTCATGTCAAAGTCTTATAATGCCCATTATGTCAAAGTCGTATAATATCCAGTGTCGAAATTAGGTCCACATCGTAAAAAGTATCTTATTATGCCTAAGACATCTAAGTCTCGGGCATCGGGACATTTTGCGACATAATAACACTCTGGATCGACTTACAGCGCTTATACATAATAACAAAATATTTGTTCAACCTGAATCAAAGTAATTCATCATACGCATATCTCAATCGACAATTCAATGTTCTATACATATATACATATAAAACACGCCAGTCCATACCAACCCTTCATTCAATCCTGCTAATGTGCTCCCACGGGCACATCACCTGTCCGCCTAATCACGGTCTTGTCACTCCCCAGTACCTTTCAACCTATTTTCATCCGTTGCCATGACGACCCGCATTCATTTACCCCGTTAGGTACCTCATAGCCCATGCTTTGTTTCAATATACCATTCAGCTGTATTCAGCCGTCGTTTCAATTTATGAAATGCATTTTACTGTAAAATATATTTGTCTGATACCTACTATCCAAGACGTTAATTAGTGCTTGTGCGATTAAGCACGTAATTAATTTCCTTGCGATGTACACTGCATAGCAAGGATTTGGGTCAAAAATTGTTTTCCAATTTTATTTAAATAAATAGTTTGTATTTGGGTGTAATAAATTAAATCTAATTAGTTTCTGTAAAAAGCAAAACTGTTTATCTACTGGAGGACTCTTCTAAAGTAAGTCAAGTTGGAATTGAATGGGTACCCATCAGAAATGATGATCGTCGCTATGACAAAGTCTTGAAGTATCCGACGGACGGTGGTTAAGTACTCACGTAAAAGATTTTTATAAGAATACTAGCTGTTGCTAGCGGCTCCCCTCGTGTGGACTTGTGATCCCGTTCCCGCTGATTGGACTTCTGATCCTGTTCCCGCTGCTCCATAAAAACCTTCCGTAGAGTTCAAGGAACAAATAAGAAAGAGAATTACTCGAATTGGTCCAACCGTCTTCGAGTTGTACGCTTACCAACATATTTCGTGATTCATTTTTATATATACACGGTGATTTTATAGTGGTTTCGGCAAAAGAATATTTTGTTTCACCCACAATTTCGGTAGCAAAATCGACTGGAAGTTTTAATTTTGAAAGAAAAATAAAATACTTTATGTATGGCAATAATGTACAGGTGAACAGAAAAATGTATGGGAAGTGTAAAAAAAATTTTTTTTTTTCGCCAAATTAGGACTTCCTTACGATTTTACTATCGATATTATGCCCAAAATCTTTTTTTCCAAAACCACTATAAAATCAACCGGTATAGACTCACATCGGTAGCGTAATTTAAAATTAGTTTTTGATTTTAGGAATATGTATGACTGTATGGTATGTCAGCCTATGGAGGTGTGGAACACCACAGGCATCATAGTCTTGCTGCCAACGCTGTAGAATCCGTCTAATACCCTTAATGAAGACTCCCCTTTTTTGAGTTTCATTTGAACTTCGACAATATTATATTAGCAATGAAATTCTAATTAGCTAATATATGTTTAATACATAGGTATATCCATTAGTATTTCCCATTACTATACTGGTTATCTAGGTATAATTAACCAACTTGCGTAATTGTACATTATACTTCAAGCCACATATCTTGAATCCAAGGTACAAGAGAAAGAGGCCCTTTTTTATCGTGCAAAATCCCCACGGATACCACCTACGCCAAATCCGGTGGAGATGATTATGTCGGACTCGACTGAGTAATACGCACGATGTCTATGGTCCTTGATTGCCGGAGATCAAACAGGACATATCTCTCGCACCCCGGTAGACCTGGGACATCTCTTTTGAGATAACCCCCTTCCCCTAGAGTGAAACCATGGTATGGGGAGACGCACTTTGCGCTGCCGCCGCGGCTTGCATCTGCTAGGGTGACAGGCAGTCCCACCTATCACCCCCAGAAAGGAGACCCTGGCGCGCGCGGATTGTTTTGATATGATCCCCCGTTTCATCATCAAAACGTGTCCGGTAGGAGAGGTTGATTTTGATTTGATATGATTTGAAAATCTTGTGAAGTGGAAGAGGAAAAGCAGAAAGGCGAACCCTGAGCTCCAAGTTCAGCTTGGCCTCGAATGCAATCAAGAAAATACGTCTCCATCATGATGATGATATAATCATGATGAGCAGACGACCTTAGGGCATATATTCTCGAGCTCAGGGTTCGCCTTTCTGCTTTTCTCTTCCACTTCCCAAGATCTTGGGGAACTAAGAAGAAAACCCGTTTGGAACCCGGGGTATGCTATCCCTTCTTTACGAATAAGCTTGTCTTGGCTTTCACGGGAGCAACTGCCGTGTGGCATTAATTGAAATATCGAAAGGAAAGCTTGTCTCTGTAGATATTCACCCTTTTCTTCAAATTTTTAGCTTTTCTTCTTTCAGGAAAAGGTGATCTATTGACGGAAATAGGTTAACCCACTTTTACATAACACTTGACATATCTTCAGCTAATTGTTAAGTGTTGAATGCTAATACATTTCTGTTTACCTACCTTTTCGGTTAGTTTAGTATAAAATATTTGAATAACATCTTCTATTTACGGAAATACTTTACGTTATCTCTATACATGTTCCGTAAGAAATCAGATGATCATTAATAACAAGTTTGCGTGTGCGCACCCTCACTTAAACTCATAAATACAGCGAATGAATCAACATACATTCATCTCTTTCACTCATTGAACATATACATGTTTGTGTCTCTTTCTGTGACCACAGGCTATCGTAAACTTGACCTCTAAAGATATAGTTGGTATGATTTTCTTTTGTCATTCTTATAGTCACCTTTGCGTGCGGCGCTCGTCGCCAATTTAAAAAAAAAAAACATTTTTTGTGTGTTAACATACATTAGACGTTTTAAATGACTAGGAAAGTTTCTTTAAAAATGGTAAGAATTGTGGAAAAATATATAGTGTTGTGTTAATTATAATTGTGCAATTATGTTGTTATGTGTAATTAATTGTTATAGGAAGTTTTTTAAGTGTTTGTGAGCGAATGTCAGTCGTATATTGTGAACAAAATGGTTGAAGACCGGTTCGTGATGCGATCGATGGTCGATGGCGACTTTTGATAATTTGCAAGTAGTCTTTGTTGCCAAGGGTATCTCAAAAGAATCTGTTGCTGAACAGCATTACAATCATCTTTTGAGATAGCCTTAGCTTTATTTACATTTTTTTTGCATTTTTCTTCATACTAAACCTATAACAAAAGGGGTACCTGAAAAAAATAACCAAACATAACAAAATTTTATTATTTATTATAGTATTTATTGTTGGATAATCACGCAGTATTTGTAATATAACCACGGTAGCCTAGTGCTATGGGTCTCGGGATCGATCCCAGGTTTTACCATGGCATACACCAATGACTTTCCGATGCTTTTCGAAGTTATATGTGTAGGTATTCATCGCAGGTTCATAAGTGCCCGGTTAATAGCAATAGGCTCGACACCTATTACATTGGGACCTGAACATAAACTGGCGAAATGTGGGTGCTAGCACCTCTGCCTACCCCTTTGGGGATATAGGCATGAGTTTATGTTATGTTATGTTATTTGTAATAAATGTGTAATAAATTGATTAGCAAATACTTAGTTTAGTACCTATATTAAGAATTCATGATCATTCATGGTGACCGAACAGGAAGTTTAACATAACAGGACAAATTAACCTAATATTTGTGGGAAAGTGAAACCCTAAAACTTAGTGATAATCGTTACGATCGAAAGGTCCTGGATTCGAGTCCTGGCCATTACACGACTTACTGACGTGAATTCACTTCAAACACAAGCAGTTTAGCTTAGCCGGATGGGTTAGGAAGAATATTAATATTTCTGTTATTAATATTTATACTATTATATTATATAATTGTAAAAAGTTTATGTTTGTTCGCGATGGATGCAAAACTACAGGGGTACTAGCCAAAATGCATTCGTTCCGAATCTACATTCGTCATCGCTCTCAATGTCATGTGATCCGATTCCAACAACAAATGTCACTCCCATACATTTCAGAGCGATGACGAATGTAGATTCGGAACGAATGCATTTTGGCTAGTACCCCTGAACGGATTTCAATGCGGCTTTTTTTGTTTGAAGGGGTTTGGTTCAACTTAAAATCTTACGTTTGTTTGATTGCAATCGGTTAAGTAGAACCAGAGTTATGATTTGTAATATAGAATTTAAGTTGCACAGATGGCGCTTAGGTCACGATAACCGATAGCCACGCGGGTGAGGCCGCGGGGATAGGGTAGATTTCAATTAAAAAAAATGGATACCTTAATATACTTGGTAAAACCACAGAGAACATAGTAATATCACAAAACTAAATTATAAATATTCCATTTATACAATTCAGACACACATTCTTTAAGCTTATGAATCATATGATCAAAGTTCGTTAATTTTTTAAACATTTCAATTTTTTAGGTTAAAATCTTATCCTTTTAGTGCATTAATTATCTTTTTTGTACATTGATGTGTTCTTCCATTATTAATTCTATTTTGGTATATTTTGCATTAATTGTATTGCCTATTATTATCAATGTCATCCTATATATTGATCAATTTATTCTAAGTATTGTCAATATCATTTGTATAGTGGGGCAGATATCCGTATAGATATAGTGCCCTTTTTTGTAACATCATCTTTAGACAACGAAAAATCTATCTATCTAGATCAATTTGATCTGCTGTACTTATTCTACGAACGAATTGCCTTGTCAAGTGGAGTAGATACATGAATTAATCAATATTGACATCTATCTGTATAGGCATAGTGCCCCCTTTTAGCATGTCATTCATACCTATACAGTAACGAAAAATGGTGCTTTTACTGGTCAAGTGATCGTCTTTGACATAAATCTTTAGAGGACAAGACCTGTAACAAACCTGTGTTCCACAAATAAATGATTATGATTATGATGATTAGAGAAATTAAGTGTTCGAGTGATATACGTATCTTTACACAAAACATAACATAAACTCACGCCTATATCCTCGAAGGGGTAGGCAGAGGTGCTAGCACCCACATTTCGCCAGTTTATATTTTAGGTTCCAATATACCTAATAGGTGGCGAGCCTATTGCCATTAACCGGGCATTTATAAGAATGCGATAAATACACACAACTGCGAAAAGCATCTAAAAGTCATTGGTGTGTGCCATGATAAAACCTGGGATCGAACCTGAGACCTCGTCTCAGCAATCCATTACCCATACCACTAGAAAAACGCAGCAGAATACACAAAACCATAGGCATAAGAAATTGACGGAATATATATGAACTGTGAAACACTTTTTATAAACCATTATCAACTTTAACAGAAATAGATATTGTAGTGACGTCAATGTGTCTATACTTAAAGCCACAAGCCACTGCCTCTAACATTTAAAATTCGGTAATGCGGTCTTTGGGTCTATTTAAGCTGGTTATATTAATATCTAAGTATATTCCTAGATGACATTTTTTTACAGTACGTCTAGTCGTAACACACAGAATTCACTGATTAGACATCATTATCATGTTTACATAATTTTTAAGTTTTATTACATTTTAAAACAAGATAACACTGTAAGTTACCATTCCAATGAATACTAAGAATATAATGGGTAGGTAATTCATTATATTTTCATGATTATAATACAAATACCAATGATATCTATACTATATATAATTAATACAGTGGTCGCGTCTGCAGATTACCAGGAAACAAAGTTAAATAGGGAAGGGAAATAAAGTTATGGGGAGGTACGAATAATTTCTAAAATACAAATAGACATAAAAAAAAATTTAGCTTTTAAAAATATCAAATGTATGTACCTACCTACATATTCAATTATTCCTTTAGATTCTGATTTAAGCAGAACGGGATAGGATCGGCCTATTCTACTTTTTTCTCATATTACGGAGTCAAAAACTACTGAAAATTGTCTTACATAACAAATGAATTATCATCCGCGCGGGTGAAACCACGAGCATGGGCTAGTTGAATATAATAATTGTCAAAAAGCTAGATATCGTACCGCACTGTAACTGATGAGGACGAATTCAGACAGCTATTATAGGTACATAATTTCTGTACCTCAAACGTAACTTAGTTCGTAACGTAACAGATCTTTTGCCGGAAATGTATTTTTATAAAAATTTAAGAATTTTTTGTGTAATCGGTTATTTAGATATACGATATAGATGCAGGCGTTACCTGGCGGCAATCCATTACAAAAAGATATTTATTGGGTGAGGGAGGGAAACCCATGGTTTAACAATTCCAACGATGACAATAACGAATTATTACTAATTGTCATAGAAAGAAATGGCAAACCGCACCCCTCCAAGCGAGTGAAAAGACTTCTTACCCGAGGAGAGATGTTGTCGTATGTGCAATTAAATATTCCGCAAGTGCGAAGGACAAGGAGATTAGAAGCTCATATTGTATTGTTTTAGGTATCAGCTGTTCTAGTGACAGATAAGGAGTGAAAAAAAAAATGTTTTCCTCGGAAAGTTAATTTAGTTAACTTTAAATATTAATTTATTATTATATAAATGAAAAAAAAAATCATAATAATAAAAAATCATTTATTTCAGGCAGTTTATACCAATAGAAAGATTGTCAATCATTACATTAAATTCTAATTCATTACATTAACAAAACTTTACTGATTACAACAATATTAATATAATTCAGTCACAATTTTGAGCCTTGACTCAAACTTGACTTGTATTTATTTAATACAAGAAAAAAAACTTTTGATCCGAAGGTCAAAGTCTAAAGTCAAAATATTAATTGCTATAAACAAATTTGACCAGTGGTTAATAGTCAGTGTGAAGAATCACATTAAATGTCGTGTAAACATTACTAATATCGTGTGGGTACAAACACGGTATTAGTAATCATTCCCTATTTAAGGTCCTGTTATTTACCTATTACACTACCTAATTGAAGTTTAAGCTTGGTAAGATTTTATTTGAGTTTAATTCTTACGATATTTAATACGTCATATCTTTTACACAGTACAGTGCACACATATACTTATGTAATGTAGAATTTGTTACTCTGTAGGTATAGATATTTAATGCTCCTCACCAAGTTCACACCGACAAAAACATTGTTTCGGTTCAAATGCTACGTAGTTGAATTCAGATAATATGGCTACCTTTGCGTCATTAATTAAATCTTAGAAAACATAAAAAACAGCTTTGGCCTTTTCAACCGTCACAATTACAGCTTGTATGTTTTTGTAATCATAAAGAATAAATAAAATGACGATGGCAGCCGCATCACAGTTAGACTGGAAAGCCGACCCCAACTGAGTTGGGAAAAGGTTCACAGAGTGATGATGATGGTGATGAAAGAGTAAATAAAATGATTTATGGTAAAGCACTTCAATATTGAAAAGTTCTGAATATTCTTTTGGTGACTGCTCTTGAAGTTAATTGTTTTTTTTCTCAGTATATCAAATAATAGCTATTGCCCGCGGCTCCGCCTATGTGGATGTCAGTTATCGCACATTGCTGTAAATTTTTTTATTGTAATGGATAGTGCTGTGACGTCAATATTTCTACACTTCCTTTCTTCTTAATTCTTCTTGTCTTTTAAGCGGGGCGTGAAAAAGCACCTGATGAGGCCGTCAAGCTGAGCGCCACCATTGTAGCACTGAACGTGTTTGCAATGTTGCCCCTTTTTCATGAGACTTTGCCTTCAGCTTAACGTCAGGCGAGGTGAAGTCAAGTTGACGTGCCATAAATAAAAAAACACTAAAAGTCACAAGTCACTGCCACTAACATTTTAAATTCGGAAACGCATAATGAAGGAGTGTATGGGTCTATTTACGTTAGTAATATTAATGTATTGAAGAGTTTTTGCTATTCTATTTCACAAAACAACGACTATTGAATTGTCATTTGTCTGGTCTACACAACAATCTTGTATGTTCATGCAGTCCGTGTCTTTCATTAAAATTCACGAACTTTTCAGTAAACGCCATTGATTTGATAAATCACTATCTACATTGTATCTAATTGGTTACATAGTACTTATCCTTTGTGTTCATACAATAATTAACAGGAAAACCATTATGTTGACATGAAACAGGATAAGACATCTATTCTTGTCCCCTTTACTGAGTTGTCTTACGCACTTATATTAATCAACTTCGCTTCAATTTACTCACTTATATACTATCTAGAATATAATCTACATGCGGTAGCTTTGAAAATGATTTGATTTAATTATTAATTTACCTATATAATAATAACTGTAAAACATGATTCTACATCATAAATTGAATGTAACATAACATAACATAGCTTAAACTCACGCCTATATCCCGGAAGGGGTAGGCAGAGGTGCTGGCACCCACATTTCGCCAGTTTTCTTATTCATATTCATGCATACAAATATTTGCACTGAACGGGGATCGAACCCGCGCCTCCTGCATTCACTACCGCCACGCCTCAGAGGTTGTCATTCCTGTAACAATAATATTTCTCGTAATCATGTAGCAAAGCTTTACATTAACCCTTAATTATTTTTTTATTCATCCAAATTCAAATTTATTAATAGTAATGAGAACCCTAAAATAGTAACAATTGTATCGAATATTCCTATATATTCCTACTTTATTTACAAGCCACTCATATCTACAAGTTCGGAATAGCAAAGACCTTTTTGTATCGGAACTTATTTTAGAAGATGGTAGCGAAAAAGGTTTAATTTGGTCCTCGGAGATGAAACAAGGATTTATGTTTGGTTGGGGTGTTTGCGAAATATAGTGCCACTGGCCAAGATTAGTGACATTTTGTCTCTTTCCGGAGAATTTGTGTGAAATATGTATTGCAAACGTCACCTACCTAAGTTACATTGTCGCCAATCTCTCAGTATTAACTTGGTCAACCGACTTAGTTGGCTGTAAAACTTTACATAAAATAAGAGACAAAAATTTTAAAATGTCAAGTTTGTCTTCTGAAAATTAGAAAAATAAATTATTTCTCAATCAATTTGCAGCAACTTTTGAAGACCTTCTCTTATACAATGTTGTTTCTAATAAGACACATGTTGTTTCTAATTAAATTATATTATACATACAAACCCTCTATAGGAATACAATTAATTATCAGTAAAACCGTGCAGTAAAACAGTACAGCCTCCGTGGCGTAGCGGTAGTGCACGCGACTGCTACGCACGGGGCGCGGGTTCGATCGCCGTTCAGTGCAAAAAGTTGTATGCATGAATATGGCTGTTTGTACTGGTCTGGTCGTGCCTCGGAGAGCACGTTAAGCCGTCGGTCCCGGTTGCCATACAAACATCTATGGCAGTCGTTACGGGTAGTTGGAGCCCTCAAAAGTCCAACTGGTCTAACTTGGAACTTCGATATCGCCATTGGTCAATGGACCATTGGTTGTGGAGGTCACATGGCAGTCGCTTCACGTAAAATGTCGAAATTCAGCCGCATCACAGTAAGACTGGAAAGCCGACCCCAACTGAGTTGGGAAAAGGTTCAGAGAATGATGATCAGTAAAACCGTAGTTCATAAAAGGTGGTTTAGTAAAAGCTACCACACAGAAACTGTAATTGCAGAGAGTTATTTCTGATCGAAGCGTTATCCCTGGAGCTCAGGTTTCACTTTCTAGTTTTCACATTACAACATTTAGCTATAATTTATTTTAGGCTTAAAGCGATGGCCAAATAAATATAATTTTTTCACGAGTTAATCGCGAGTCAACTCTCATAGGTCATGAATTCTTATACCTAAGTATTATCCTGTCCTGTTTTTTTTCGTGCGTGAAATCCCCACGGATATCAATCCCACTGGAACCGGTGAGAGAGATTATGTCCGACTCGAACCGACTAAAACGCTCGCCGTCTATGGGTCTTTAGTTGCCGGAGGTGACATGCTCTTTTACATTTGCATAAACCGATGAAACTAAAAAAATATGATGTTTTTATTTACATTACTAGCTGTTGCCAGCGGCTCCACCCACGTGGACTTCTGATCCCATTCCCGCTGCTTGGACTTCTAATCCCTTTCCCGCTGCTCCACAAAACCCTTCCGTAGAGTTCAAGGAGCAAATAAAAAAAGGAATTACTCGAATTGGTCTAGCCGTCTTCGAGTTATGCGCTTATCAACATATTTCCGCGATTCATTTTTACATACATAGATAATTCGTCCGTCGTCGTATGGATTCAGTCTTCGTATAACGGTTTCATCTTAACGAGTTCATATTTCTCTGTATATCTTTAAGGATAACGGTTTTGTGCGTCTTTAGAAATGCCAAAACGTATATTAAGAGAAATATGCGATATGGGACTTTTCTTAAACATATTTTGTTGTGATTGGAAAAACCATTGTACTCGCGCCACCTTTATCATTACCTCTTGTGACCATCCACTGATTGTGACACTTTTTATATAAGTGTCTACATAATATTGGCACTTCTGTCGGCACTTCCAAAGTACCACTGTTTTCCTAAACACCATTCATTCTTCTGATCTAACTGAGTGGACCTCAGCCAGTATTACAAAATTAGTATCCATTAGGCATGATTAAAATTAGTTATTATATCGGAATATTTGTATTTATATATAATGAAATAGTGCATTATAAATGTATAAATGGAAAATTTGTAATTAAATAGAAATTAACTCTCATTAAGACGAACAAGAAAGCAACTACTTTGAAAGTTATAACGGGTTTTATTGTTGAAGAATGATATCTGATGTGATAGCTATTTATTAATAAATCATCTTAGATTACAACTACAGCATTAGGCATACCTCAGGGTTCTATTTTAGGTCTACTAAAATGTGATTTCAATGTTCTCTATATGCGAAGTATGCGTTTTATGAGTGAGTTGGTGGATATCATGGTGTGCTACGGCAATGAACGAAGCCAAATCCACTAATCATATATATAGACACAGTCCACGCGTACAGGGCTTCGTTTGTCTCGTGAGTTAGGTCCAAGATATTCTGCTCAAAATATTACAGTTTCTTAGATAAAAAAAATAATCTCATTGAAAAACAACAATTACAAACTCAAAAATATGGTGTCATAAATAATAAATAATAAATAAATATTTTAGGACAATCTACACAACGTCACCTAGACCCATGGTAAGCATAGTTTAACTAGCTTGTGTTACGGGTTCTAGAATGCTGATAAACATACATAGATACATTTTTTTTTTTGTAAATACATACATATTATACATTTAAACACCCAGACTAATGCAGATATTCATATTTAAGCACACAAATATTTGCACTGAGCGGGAATCGAACACGCGCCTTCTGCATTCACTACCGCTACGCCACGGAGGTCGTCATGTTTCTTTAGTCGTCATAGTTAGTTGAGCCAGAGAAAACATTCGTTACATTTAATTGTATGACAAGTATTTTTGGAAAATACTACCGACTCCAAAAGTACCTATAGAAACCTCCAGAATCATGTTTTCCATCATGTAGTCTACTCTGAGATAGTGCCAAACATCGTCGACCTAAGTAGCCTTTTCCTAACGTAATTTATTAGCACTGACTTCGGAATAGCGTCTTCTAATTTTGGTATTTTCTGAAAAATGCAAGTTGATTACTGGCAAATCATCATCCGCCTTGATCCGTCGACTACTGCATACACCTGCAGTTATTTCTCAGATGGCAGTCACTTCACCTAAAAACAATGCGATCGGAAGTAATGCAAGTAGGATGATATAATTATCACCCTTATCATCCCCCATGCATTTTTAGAAGATATTTTAAGCAGACGCTCCGTCATTACGATAATGTCACGACTTAATTGTAGGCTACCTACTTAACCTACTATACTCTTAACCAATTATTCTTAAGTTGGTATTTTATACATTCGTAAACATAAATTATGTACATTACATTAATTTTAATTCCTTTGAATTATAACGATAATTGCTTTGATTACAAGAATTGGAATAACATATTTATCTACTGATTTTCCGTAAGACTCCTACAGTTTTGTTATTTGAGCTTTATTCATTTGAGGTTTTAAGGTACTATTATTATCCAGTAAACTTTATAGCGAATACAATTGATAACATGCCTGTACTTGTCCATCATATCGCGGAGATAGTGAATATTGTGGAAAAGTAAAAGTGTGAAATGAAATTCTCCTATACAACCATCTTAGGGCGATGGTGAATGACATTTTCCGATTTAAATTAATTTGAAACAGTTATCCT
The DNA here is from genome assembly GCA_963691645.1 of Pelosia muscerda. NCBI lineage: Eukaryota > Metazoa > Arthropoda > Insecta > Lepidoptera > Erebidae > Pelosia > Pelosia muscerda. Next base: position 6,421,233 of record OY829118.1, read on the forward strand.
ACTAATTGCTTTAAAACTTCATTAGAAGTTCAAGTTGTTCTTATAGTTGCAAATCAGGGTAACTCCATTTCAAAAACCACACTAACCAAATATATTCAAAGTCAAATCCTCGTTTCATTTAACCTCCACCAAGTGAACAGGTTCAATGTGTCACATAAATACCGGTTACTTTTCACCCATCTGCCGTGAAACGGAACTGCTTTATTTATGCCTGTAAGTCCCACTGTACGACACCTTATCATGACCTCCATATGTCTTATGTCACCCTCTAAATGGAATCAGGAGACAAACTGTAAGATCTTTCACGTGCATTACCTATTTACTTTATCTACGGAACTGTGCCCGAGAATACGTACTTTTGAATTTAATTTGTGGTTATTTTTACGAGGAACCCTAATTCTTTAAAAAAAATAAATGTAGTGTACATTACACCTTATAATATTATATAATCCAGTGGAAATAATGTCTAAATGGGTGCACCCGTTTCAGATATTGAGAAAATCAAACAGGCAGATATTTTTTTTAAACGGCATTCAACTTTACAGACTTATAATTATTATTAAAATTAAAAACATTCCGAGAACTTTATCGGTTAGTTTTACAGATTATACGAAATATCAAAGAGGTTACTACGTTTTTCTTTCTAAAAGAATTAACATCACGTATTTCGAATGATTTCGTATTTTGGTCGATTAGGAACGCTTAAAATATCGTTAGAAATTTATTTACAATTTGTTATCAAACCTCCCTGTATCCGTCTTTGTGTCTAACCCAACTTACACCAGCAGATAGAATTCTAAATTACCTCGTATGTACTTACTGTGGGTGTCAAATCCCTTTCACCCTTTCCTCAGCTGCGACACACATCTGCATAACACCGAGTATCAAGGAACGATTAAAATATGACGTAATCCTCCTCTTCCAACATAAACTCCGAGAAACGATTATCATAATGAATTCATAATAACTACCGGTAAAACAGTGAAGTACCGTTAACTGTATGAAAATAAAAGAAACAAAACAACAACATTTAAAAACATTTTGAGACGGGCAAGCCTTAACCATTACAGCAAACCGATCCCAAGAGATTATTCATAACTTTTTGAGATATTTTGAATTGCATTCATAGATATACACCTTGTATACAATTAACACACTTTAATAGATGACCAAACTTATCATCCTCGTAATGAATTTACATATAATCAGTGTTGCCCAATGTCAAATGTAGTACAAGATAGGTTAAAAATAACATTTTCGGGGGAAAACTTACCTGTAATTTTATTTCCCCAGGAGCTGAAAAAATAAAGGATAAAAACCGTCACTCAGAACCTATTTCTTGCAGTGAAACAAAATGTTTTAGTGAACCAAATAAGCAACTGTCAAAATGACCAGTAATAGAAAAACGAGAATAAATGATTGATTGAATTGATTTACCTCAGTCAAGCTAAAAAATTGAAATTGTTTTAGATAAATTGGTTGAATTAAGTTTATCATTTCTCTCTCTAATAATAACGAAAACTGTTTATAACTAAACAATACTCGTTTTCTTGAAATTTGTTTAGAGTTAATACTATTTATTATACTTTACCTACTCTTGAATAATTATTGAAACCAAAGTAAACTTTAAACTGTTTGGGGAGCTGGTGTCTCCAGAAATACCACCGCCGTTCAAACGAAGGTAATTTCTGAGAAAGAAAAGGTATTCTATTGACAAAAGTAACATTATGAAGTTTGCGTATAGTTTTCGTTCGAGATGTCGCTCATAAAAGTGTTCATGTAAACACCTCTCCACCCCCTCCCCCTCCCTCCTCCCACCTCCCTTCCCCTAAGATATAAATAACTCCGACAATAATCCACCAATAATAATCCTCTATATCTCCAACATAAGAATGGCAGATAAGTATTAGGTATGTAGGTTAAATGCCTTCGGTGTTATGTAGCTCGGGATTTCCCGATGCAAAAAAATTCAAATATTTTCCGTACAATGTACATCTATGAACTAGTTCTACTTGCTATTGTTAATAACTAAAGCAAATTAATAACAGGTACACAATATAGACAATAGTTACTGTTTAATTCAATCCAGTTAGTCGGACAAAGTACTATACGTCACATTAATTCGTAATCTGTTTATGAGACTGGTGTTTGACCTCCCGACTGGGAAAGAAAAGCTTGTACTAGACCCTTGTTTGTCATTTAGCAGGTGTACCGTTTCGCCGATGAGGTTGACTTGGATTCCCATTGATTGGGCTTTCGTATAGTATGTAAAAAATTGTATTTAAGTACGTTTATCCGTATTCGAGATCCTATAACACAACCTAGTTAAAATATGCTTACCATGAGTCTAGGCGTTGTGTAGATAGTCCTAATTGAACTTCTGCCATTTAATTACCTTGCAAATAATACACGTTACACGTCGAAGAAAAACCGTAACTAAACCTTTGTTTGTTTCACTCAAAAACTTGAAATACAAGTACCTTCTGCTGCGAGATATATTTAGAAAACTAGTTCGTGCAGATAGTTCTATGGGCGAAGTAATTATTGGATGATTGCGATTGTAATTGCACATTCTTTCTACATCGTGTATAATTGCATCAAATCCCAGCAATACCGTTAAATGATACTTTAAAAACGACGGGGTGTTATAAGTTTCACGCGTCTGTGTGTATGTGTGTGTGTGTGTGTGTGTGTGTGTGTGTGTGTGTGTGTGTGTATGTGTGTGTGTGTGTGTGTGTGTGTGTGTGTGTGTGAGTGTGTGTGTGTTGATGAAGGTTTTTTTAAAAAAAATATTACTAACATTACAAAATTCCCTGTATTTAATTAACACGTTCACTGCGTATTTTCCTACCCCGTACGCTGCTGTGATTCAGTGCGGGCAGATAAAATAGAGTTTACGCGCTGGTGCGGGAGATGTATATCTGACATTTATAAGTGTATGACAAAGATAAATATATATTTGTGATCTTGGACGTATTTAGAGACAGATATTATTTTTAAAATGTACGGGATCTTATAAGCCTCGTCCCGACCTGATAATAAAAATCGTTGTCCAGTGCGATACGGGGTTTATATAACCCCGAATCAAATATTGCACACCCGTACGGGGTCGCGAGCTCATTGACATTAGTGCTGTTATAAAAACAAGATGCGTCAATTACCTACTCGATAACGAAGCGATCGCAACACAAATTTGAGATGACTGACAAAAAAAAGTAAATTCACCAGTTACGCAAAATTACGACAGACTATGACCAGTCAATTTGCTGGTAACAACGTAAAAAAATCAAAATAGTTCGCAAAAAGTGTAATAAGGCATATTGTCTAGATAGCTACAATTTAAAACAAAGTAACTTGTAGCACTCCAGCATACCAACAAGTTTGCTCATGTTATATCATTTCTATTTTGTAAGCCCCTTAACCGAAATAAATGTCGTATTTTAGAAAATTATCGATCTTTTTATTTGTCATCACTATAATTTTATCGATAAAAAATAATTCTGTGCGTTACGGGGCAGTACAATCCCGTATTTTATAATTTGTAGTGCGGTACGGGGATCCAAAGACCCCGAATAATTTCAAAAGCTCCTAATTGCATCAATTTTTATCAAATCTGCTTGCGAAAAGACGGTAATATAGAACCTTTCATGATCTATAAGAGTAAAAAGAAAAAAAAGAAAAATTGTTAAATTTCAGACAGCTATAGGTTAATAAAGTAGTAGGTGTGTACGGGGTCCATTTTTCCCTGTACCGCACAATGTAGTAGTATATTAAAGGGTGCGCCGAGCCCCGTAACGCACTTCAAGTTAAAAACAGTTTTGAGTTCCCGCAGTGAAGGTGTTAACTCACAATTGGCACTGTTTCACTGAAACGGTAGGCTCTCAGTAACTCCTAACATTGGGAGAGGCCTAAGTCCAGCAATGGACTGCGATAGTTCGGCATCGCCATATATTTCTGACATGTTTGCAGTAAAAACTCACTCAAATAAAATGGACGCTCTGCACGAAGTAATTAAATTTCGACTTTATCTTCGTAAACTGCTCTCTGAAAAGCGAATGTTGCAAAAACCCAGTAAAAAGTTAGTTTACTGCTAGTAGTGTAACATCTATCAATGTATTCGAGTTTATTCCTGCACACAACTTTGTAAAATCGTACAACTAAATTATATTTCAACAAGAATATTCTCGTATTACATAATTGTTATACATACTAGAATTCTTAAATTAAAAATGATAGAATATGAAGTTATATATTTAAAGAATAGAATAATGAGCATTAGCGATGGAATAAAAAAAACCAGGATGACAAATCATTGCCCTCGAGTGCAACATGTTGTTAATCCCAGCTCAGCAATAAATTATTCTCTAAAACGTATTATTAATCTATGGAAATGACTAAATGCGGAAAGAAAAGTGCGCGCAAAGCAAATTGAAAAAGTGCACCAACGAGTTTCCGATTCTGAGTTTTAAACATATTAAAAAAGTTGTATGATAATTTGACACCACGGAGGTTTTATGGTATTTTGAATTCACAAGCTTAGTGCAGACGGTGTTCTAAATTCAATTTACTTTATCGTCTCGCGGATAAAAACAACTTTTGCACTTAGATATCGAACAGCAAAAATACTATTTCCGAGGTGTGAGGATGAAAAGAATTTTAATGTCTATCTATCTATCAAGTTTCAATAGGTATTCTTTCACCCTTTTCTTTTATCGTCCTTTCCCCCTGAATTCCAGGGTTCCCAAAAATATGATATGATTTAGTTTTGACGTGACAACGTCTTATAAATTGGCTTGCCGGGTGACACTTCAAGAAACTGCGTTACGCTCCGCTCACGTTATGCGCTCACAATGAGAGCGAGTGAGAGGCACGCGTCCCTTCCACTCGGGCATGGTTAGCCCGCCTAAGAGCGAGAGAGACAGACATAAAAAGTGAAAGGCACGCGTCCCTTCCACTCGAGCACAGTTAGCCCGCCTAAGAGCGAGAGAGACAGAGCGAGAGAGAGAGAGTGAGAGAGATAGGCATACACACCGGTTCATGTCTTACGCTTCTATTTCGCTTAGGCTCCTGCATACAAGTTTACACGTTGCCAGTTAATTGTAAAACGATTGTGTAGTGATAATGTGAAGGTAGTTTCGTCCATCGCAACAATTCAAACAGCAAAGGTAAATAATTTCAGACTGATAATATAACATGATGAAATAAAAAAATATTTTACCACTCAAAGTCGTTGTCACGTAAAACTTTCGCCCGTATACCGACTTTACAGGCAACCAATTTTTTTAAATATAATCTGATGTAATTTACTGATCGTTTACCGAACCTTTTATATTCCACTTTTAAAAAAATAGGTCATCCTCTTCATCTAAGTGATCCTTGCTAAGTGAGCTTAGTTGGTTGAGGTTATTACCTACTGTTGCTGTTATTACTGTATCTGTACCTACTTATACATTTACGTTTTATAAGTAAGTTAAAATGAAGAGAAAAACTACACAAAGGTCATATTTATCACTGGTAAAGTTCTTGTATGTGGAGACCGGACTTAAATTTTCACGTGGATAACACGGCGGTCTCCGTCTCCACCATTAGGTCGTCTATCAGTGTATATTTTTCATTATATACTTTTTTTTAAAATCGTGCGATAAATCCTTGCACTTTGCGCCGGGCGGCGGCTCCACTCATCATCCCCAGGTCCACGGTCGTGGAGGACAGAGGTCATACTGCGACCTCCGACGTCTAAGTCGCCATCGCTCGTAGTCACCTCCGCTCATGAAGTCGCCTCCGCTCATTATTATATGTATACCTGAAATGGGGCGGTCCCATTCTAGTCCACGGGGAAACAATCTTTCTTTATTATCTTTTCTAATAATAGTTTTTCTCCACAGATTGTAACCCTATTCATCGTAGCAGCGCTTTCGGTGCCGAGCTTCGAACAAAGCGCAGATTCTGTGCCAATATCGCCTTGTCCCAACGTGTTTCAATACGAAACACTTAACTCCGAGAATGCTGGACCAGCTAGCCGATGGTACGGTGTGGTGAATCTGTCCACAGATAGCACCCTCCATTCGTTGTGGCTGAACATAGTACTGGATAGGAAGGCGGATATACTTGGGGTAAGTTGGGGTTTTTGTATCACTCGTTTTGATCTACATGTTTGTAATATGAATTAAAATTACTACAGTAGTTTTGGTCGTTTTCTCTTTTTTTGATGCGCTTTATACATAAAATATTGGTAGTAAATTTTCTTAATGGATAGTTAACCATTTTTTTATTAATGACAAGGTTATGATGTTATGTTTTTTGATACAATACTTAATGTATTGTATCAAATAAACATAACTACTATGGTAGTAATATCTTACAAAGATCGTAATTTAGATATCACCTCAATAGTTTTGCCTCTTGAATTCATCCACGTGTGTCATATAAATTGTTAGGTACGATTTTCGGCTTCGGCCGCGTGGTCCGATCGCTTTGTCCGTCTGATCGGATGTCGTGGACTTTTTTCCTGTTGATCTGACCGCTTGTTCAACGCTGAATTATCTTTCCTATTGGACGATATGGACTGGCTATTCGACATTAAAATTATTGCAGCAGTTTTGTTAAGATGTTCGAAATACAAAACATACATGAACAGTTTTAAAAATAAATTTCTTTCGAATGTATGTTTTGTATTTCGAACATCTTAACAAAACTGCTGCAATAATTTTAACACATATTTTCACAGGTTTCAAACACATTCGTTCTTGCTTCTTTATTGTAGCGTTAACGTCGGTTTTATTATAAGCTTTTACCTCGGAGTTTGGGGTCCACTTTTTCCAGTTTTACAGGTGGTTTGACTAAATTTCGATATTTAAAATAAAGCTACTGTCACCCATCTAACTTCCACAACCACAACCCATTGGTGATATTGAAGTATTGCAGTTAGACAAATACCTTTGTGCTTTCTACTACATATAATACTACTACTAATACTACTATAACTTACTGAATTATTTATAGAACCTTATCTAAGCCTATTCATTCATTCTTTACTAATAGTATATCGTCTATATTTATAATAGTGAGTGAATACTTATTGTTTCTTTACAATCGTACCGCTTTATGATTCATGATTTCTGAGTCATGGTGCTACTAAGGGGTTTTCCAATAAACAGTGATCGATTTTGAATAGCATTTAGCAATAAAACAACCCGTAAAATATACATAAAATAAACAAATTCTTTTTTATAATTGGTTCGCGAAAGTTTCTTAGTAGTCATATTCTTCTTCTCTTGATGAATGGCTTCTGCAGCAAAACTGACGCAATTTCGCCAACATCAAGTATAACCTAATTCTGTAAATACAATAAAAACAAAAACGATGTCTTAAAATGATGGTAACATCGTTCATTGTTATGCCTTCCATTTTTTGAGATTTAGAACTACCATTTTTATAATAAGGTATTGCACTTACAAAAAATAATATTCAACCTACTTAGATTGATTATTGTTTTTTTATATTAACTTATATCTACATAAATATTATTCATAGTTCATTTATTCCTGTAAAAAATATTATTGCATGCCTAAATCGGTAGATCATGTATGTATTTATCTGATATCATATTTATAACACCTTTGATTTACCTAACTGATCGTTTCATGTTTAGCAATCACAAATTAATTGAATTGAATTGAATTGAATAGTTTCCGATAGTCTGTAAGAATATCGATAGATGGCTCTCGAAGACGAGTTTATTGAAGAAGTCGAAAATATTAGTTGGTCAGAACATTCTCCCTGTAAGGTTACTGGTCGCGGTTTTAAGACCCATTTTGGATGGTCACTTTTCCGATCTAAATCTATAGAGAATGATAGCATTGTAATTGCTTCAAGCAAAACACCTATGTGTAGTATAATCAAACTCATTTATATTTCCGTTTTTTTAGAACTGGATAGGCGACGTTACCACAACAGATAACATCGACTTCAAAATCGAGAATACAACGTTGAAAATTATCCCGGGGCCAGCAACGCCCATGCGTTTCTTCGTACAATACAGTGCCATCAACCCAACACCCAGGGTCCAGGCTATCCGACTGAACGGCAGAGAGATTTGCAACGCTAATAAACCACGGCCAACTGAAATTGACAGACCAGATTCGGAATCTAACAGACCGTCATTTGTCAAGCAACCTGATTCCAGTATATCGAGGCCTTCATTGGACCGAAGGCCTGAAGTTTTTGAGACAAGGCCTGTAGAAGGTAGGCCTACATATGAAACAGTAGGCCCGGTTTATGTGAGGCCAAATAATCCTCTACCTGTTGCTCCAAGCCTGTAAGTATACAGATTATTTTTAATTGGTCATTTTGTTTCGTGTGGTGATGGAGAAAAAATATCAACACACCATATCATCGGAAGGGTGACGTAAACGGGGCGTGTTCTTGTGTAGATGGCATCTAAGTGTATAAAAAATACATTTTGTCCTTTAGTACCTATAAATAAAAATCCATGTATAAGATCATTTTTAAAGACATCCTTGTTCAGATGTTCTACAAAAATGTATAAAAAACCAAACGGAATCTAGTCATAGTTCCGTCTGGTCTTTAATATTGAATTTAAAAAGTCAGAACTGAATCTCTGTATTTTTCAAGTAGTGAGCTATGAAAAAGGACAAGCTTAGTTTTATCCCCAAAGGATTTCCTTGGACATAGTATATTGTTTTTTTATGCTACTTAAATGTCAAGCTACTACCCGAACGTGGCGGTAATTTATGTAGGTACATTATGGTAATGTGAATGGACCACGGTCTATTTGATGGTGGCAGAATATTTTTCATATTGCTAATTTAAACTTCATGGATTTATTTAACAAATTTCTAAGGGATTTCACATCACGTCTGTTAGCTTAACACATAATCGCGTTACCGACCACCTTGGTTCTAAAACTTTACAAAATAATAAGGAACAAAAATTCATCATCTTCATCTTCTGAGCCTTTTTACAAGTCAATTGAGGTTGACTTTACAGTCTTACTGTGATGCAGCTGAACTTCAATATTTACCGTAAAGCGACTGCCGCTTAGACAAGTTGTTAGACTTTTTATGACTCTGACTGCCACCCGACAACCGACACCGACACATAGCGATGTGTTCTCCGAGGCACGAGCAACAATGAAAATATCTAGATCCTATTAACATCTACGCAATGAACACAATTGATCTTAAAGAAAATAAATAACAATTAATGAGTTTCAAACATGGGAAAATTCTACAGCCTATTATATTCGAGATACGATACCTAGTATACTATAGTATCTTCCTGAATGAACTGTGAATTTTTATTGTCATTAAAGGTTGTATAGGAGAATTGTAATCACAACCACAAACCACATCATGCCTACTAAAATTCCTTGCCTACATAATGAATGAGTAATGCACAATTGATTACTACATTCATTAACATTATCTGTGGTACAGAATATTCTGCTCTGTCTACGAATTAGATTGTTCCAACTGGATGATTAATATCTTTTGTCGTAAAGAAAGCAATTAGGTGTAGTCAGCGTTTCTTGTTATATATTATTTGGATGAAAGAAATCTAGTTATGGATTTTTTACGTATGGAGTAAAAAGTGATGATTTTGTAAGGAGTTTCAATATAAGTTGATTTAATATCGATATAGCCACTATGATAAGCCCCATTAAGGGGTTCCACATGCTAAAAAAATTAACACGCCATTCTTGCTGAGCTTTGAGTGGGCGTTAGGTGACGATGATGCGATTTCCATGATTTTTGTTCACCCAAAAAGTGCTCAGCAAAAGTTTTCAACGTCCAATATGTTTCATTTGTCCATGTATTTATTGTTTCAATAGTTCTGGCGGCGATCCTTCGCAGCAAGTTATCCCTGGACAGTCGAGGCCCAATAATGTATATCAAGTGACTCCAAGTCCAGGACGTGATTCTACAAGGAGGCCAACTCAGCAGGATGTAAGGTATAAGAGCGCCAATCTTGCTTATGCTTACGCAGTTTCGCAAAACGGAATTTTTTACGAATTCAAAATTTTGAAATGAGATTGATATTTGGTACTTAACATTTTGGAAACACAATATTTGGTATTCAACATTTTGGGAATCCAATATTTGATGTTCTACATTTTGGGTATTCAAAATTTTGGTAATTCAAAAAAGGGCTGAATCAGCAGTGCAACCGGTGGACTTACTTCTCTTGCAATTTGAATGATAGTAGAGAAAACTCGTGGAGTGCGTAAGGATAGACGCAAATGGCGGGCAGTTATCTCTGCCCATCCTGGAGGGAAAAATGGTGTAAGCATAATTATGTACGTATGTATTTTTGTTACAGTAACGACGATGACCAAGACTACTTCGAAGGGGGCCAACCTACTTTCATAATACCAAGTAATTCAGGGCCTACTAACCCTAATCGTTCTACCGGTGAGGTAAGTTCTATCCTGTTACTAATACTCTTTTCTTCTACCAAGAATGACTTCTTACAAATACTTAAAACTACGTTATTTCCGAATTAAAAGTGTTGACGTGATACTTCTCATTTGTGTCCCGATTCTACTAACTGCCAACCATTGTCAAACCACAAAGATTATAAAAAATGCCATTGAATTTTAAACTTTAGTGCTATGCTGTTAAAGTCTGAAATGAAATGGCACCGTATAGAGTGAATAAAACGATGTAATATCATTTAACTGGGACTCTTTGCTGATAATGTCGAAAATTGAATGGCAGTCTTTGTCATATCAGTGGTTTGACGACGATTAACAATTAATAGAAGAGAGTTCCTGGACTTCTAGCTTTTAGTGATATCGTATACTTCATAATTGTTACTGTGTGACAATGTTGGTCACTATTTTTTTTATTTTGATATACAAATATATTCATTTGACACCGTGTGACATCTTGGACAGCCTATGTGACGTAGTGGTATCATAAGGATGAAAAAGACGTCGATCAATTTACAAATCCTCATTCGATTTACATATTATAAAACGTTTTATAAGATAGGCATTGTGATTAATGTTTTATATAAAGTTTACAACTATCTATGTAGTTATTTTTTTTTATAAAAATTATTAAGTCGATTTCAAATTGGAAAAGGTGAATTTCTAGACGGGACTTGAACCCGCGATTAATGTTTAAAAAAAAGGGAGACGGCCGGAGTCCGGCTCTATTTGCTCACTAATTTGCAAAATATTGTTGATATTGACGTTTTGTAAGTGCCTTTAATGGTCTTTACAGAATAAATGATTTTGGAATTTTGAATTTAGAATTTTGCGACCAGTCTCTGACAGGGAGAGGTCGCGGAGAGAAAAAAAAATTAAAGATCGAAAATGTCATTATCCATAACGGAATGCCACCTCATGGTGAATCAACAATAACCAGTATTCTCTAATTAAGGTAAATATTGAAACAATAACCTTCAGGTCTCCAGTTTACGCTCATTGTAAAATGTAGACGTTTTAAACTGGTTTGTTCTAGAATCAGTAATAAACGAAAAAGAATACAAGTTACAGACGCACGTGCTTTATCTGAATTTATAATACCTACACAACAAAGCGAAAGGTACTAAGTTAACTTATAAAGTAAAACAGGTTTCAACATTGAGGACCTACTATAATATTTTGTGCCGTCTTTAATTGGAGATAAATTACTTAATAGTATAAAGAATTCTTTGTGAGAAGCTACCTCACCCTCAGCTGATGGCCCAAATCGGCCGTGCGGTTTTGTTCGGTTCGAGTTCGACATAACCACCCTCGCTGACTGCGGCAGAGAGTAACCGTGGGCTGTGGGGCTTTCTGCACGTGAAAAAAAATTAAAAAGTCTAGATTTATAAAAACTCTGTTTCTAAGTTCTAAGTTTAAATAATGTTAAGATCATTGCGTAATCTACTATGCATTTCAAATGAGTTGATAACTGTCAGAACGACATTTTGGTTCCCGTTGCTAACTTCAGTTTCATTTATTAATAAAGAAAAATATTATAATTAGTATTAAAAAAAATGTTATGTACTTAATGAAAAGAAAATAAACATTAAGTAGTTGTCACTCGTCGTTACTATACACGTATGAATCTATCCGACATGGAAATTTCGAAGTTAGCTGTACAATTTTGACGAGTACGGAGTGACGTTGCCGCGATCGCGATTATCTTCTCATTTGAAACGCATAGTAATTCATATTCTAAAATATCATTTCGAAATTTGAAATGTCATAATAGACTAGTTCGTAAATGAACTTTTGCCTTTGAAAAATATGTCCGAATCTATAATATAACGAACTAATTGATAGTCCAAAATTATTAATAATATTATACGTTTTCCTCCTTGGTGGCTTTACAATAATGTAACTATTATTAGAATTAAGAATAAATATAATAAATTAGCTTCCCAACTATCAGGTAATCTGTGGTGTTAGGTCGAAATCAACTTTAGCTTTTGTACACATTTTTACAACAAACATTACTTTGTTTTACCGGCTGAAAATAAAATATGGAAAACCTTGAAATCACTTTCACTGCCCATTAAAATGTCTTGTTTTCTCTAGAACAAAACAGGAAACGGATCTACAAAACGTGTTTTAGGCTTTGTGTGTGCCTGATTGCTTGAGCAAAAATATTATGTAGTTCCAAATAAGGAAAGGCATGCGGACATATTTGAAAGATAAAGTAATTAAGCATTTTGATTTTTTTACACAGTTATTATAGTTTGTGAAAAGGACAAATATGTTTAATGAAATATTATTATAAACTTTTAATTTGTAACTAAGTTCATAAGAACATAAGTTTACCGAAATCATTTTGTTAAAAAATTATTAATTCATTAAAAATTATTAAAAATTATTAATAATTCATTTTGCTCGTTTTTTTTGTTGTTATGATGTATGTATGTATAAACTTTTAATTTGTAACTAAGTTCATACGAACATAAGTTTACCGAAATCATTTTGTTGTTATAATAAATTCATTTTGCTCGTTTTTTTGTGCCTAAGACATGTAGGTACCCCATGGTATAACAAATAATGGGACATTTGCGTTCCTACCTAACTAGGGATACGTATTATACTTTGTAAAATATAGCTTGGGTCCTATGACAGATGTCAAAATCAGGTTCATAGGGATGTCCAAAATTCGATGAAAATATCGATACTACCAGCTATTATTGTTGCATGTTACTTATAATTAGGTTTAATTTAACTGTATGTATGTATTTAATTGTAATGAGAACGGAATATACGTAGCATACAAGGCGTCGGCACTCGTACTGATGAGAATGAGTGGAGTGGATCAGTGGAAGTTCATATCAAACAAGATGTTTGCACGTGTTTCTTATGTCTATATAGTGCCCAAGACCCAAACGCGGTCTTCTTACAAAATCCAAAAACAAGTTCAGGGCGTTGATGGATTGAATGTAGGATTTTATTTACTCAATATTATTTAGGATCAAGTATATTGAAATATAAATATTATTATGATATTAAAATACCTAAGCAATAAGATTAAATTCTAATTATTTTTTCTTATATTAATTTCAATTTTAAATGAAGCTTTATACAAAATATGAATAGTTCATACTATGTGGTCACGATGATTCATCGCCCATCACTAATTAGCTCGGTATGCCCATAAAGTATGACATTGACAGCTACTACATTCAATAATAGAAAATTCAAGACTTCATGTGCGCGATTTCACTGACAGCTGTCATAGGACCCAAGCTACATTTTACAAAGTATAGTAACTTTGATTAATGTTTCACTAACAATATTTTAGAACACTGTAAACTAATCAGTTCTAGATAAATAATTACATATTAAAGAATAGATATTATTGCTGCTTTAGCAAAATTCTCTACTTTTTATTGAATTATTGAATGTTCTAAGTACAAATGTAGATTGAGACCGCGATTGACTTACTAGTGGTATTGGGTATTGGCATGCTGAGGCGAGGTCTCGGGTTCGATCCCAGGTTTTACCATGGCACACACCAAGGACTTTTCGATGCTTTTAGAAGTTATGTGTGTATTTTATCGCAGGTTAAAAGGCTATATGGCAATAGGCTCACCCCCTATTACATTGTGACCCAAACATAAACTGGCGAAATGCTGTGCCAATGAAACCACACCTAATGGCTATACTTAGGTAGGTAGGTAGGTACCTCTATTCATGCATTGGTAGCTGATTGGGACAAGACAGCCAGTTTTTTAAACGTTCAAAATCGATATCCAAATGACTTAATAACGTACTAGCTGACCCGCGCGATTTCGTCTGCGTCACCCCGGTTTTGCAACACTTGTCATTCCTGCTCCGCACCTGTTAGTCGTAGCATGATGTTATATACATATAAACCTTCCTCTTTAACCATTCTATCTATTGAAACAAACCGCATCAAAATCCGTGGCGTAGTTCTAAAGATTTAAGCATACAAAGGGACAAGAAAAATAGGGACAGAAACCGCGACTTTATTTTATACTATGTAGTGATGTAAACAGTTAGAGATATTTTTATGATAGAACATAATTTGCTAAGTAATTCAGTAAACCTGTTTAGAAACGTCATGTAAAGTCCCGTCCGAATCTAAATCCGGTTCATAATCTTTGTTTTGTTATAAAATACTAAATATTACCCACGGCTTCGTAAACGTAACGTACCTTTCTCAAGCTCTAAGCTATCCCTGTGTCAGATTTCATCAAAATCGATTCAGTGATTAAAGAGGTAGTTACTTTCGTATTTATAATATTAGTATGGATACATCTCTCAACTTTTATAGAGATTTATGTTAGGTGGTACAACAATTTCCAAAATAAAATAAATGTGAATACTGTTATTTACTCCAAAATATTAAGATCCAAGCGGTTCGGTGAGTCAGTTCTGTCCTCCGTGGGTGAGACAATCCGTTGCCGCAACACTCCGTTTTGGAATTACTTCCTTACCAAGTCTTTCCTTCTTCCTACAGTCTCGGTTCCTTCAAGCGGGTCTTCAAAAAGCATCTAATGGCCGTCAAGCTAAGTGTTACAATGGTGGCCCATTGTAATACGGTACGTGTTTATAATAGTGACCACCACTCCTGAGACTTTGCCTTCAGCTCACCATCAGGCGAATTGGAGAGGGTCACCATTGCAAACACGTTCAGTGCTACAATGGTAACGCTCAGCTTGACGGCATCATCATAATGCTTTTTCACGGCCCGCTTAAAGGACCCGGGACTGTAGGAAGAAGGAAACTTTACTTATAACTTATTTTCAGGAAACCCTTGATGCTCAGCTATTTTGTGAGATAAGAATTTCTTGGTTTTAACCAACTATTTCAATAGTAGTTAGATACTAACTCTGCAATATAAAAGTGTAGATTGCTGTAGTATGGTACTTCATTCTGCAATTTAATATACGGTACATTGTAGTTATATTTCACTTTGTGTAAACTTCAGCAATATAATTTAAGGTGAGGATAAATTACTCTGTAACCAATTTTATCACGCACTGTAATTTATTAACTTCTTTCTCTATTTAAAAACGAAGATCTTTAAACGAGTCACTTACCTACCACAAACGACACTTAAAAATCTGTATATCTGACTGTAAAAAGTCGACCCCGGAGTCCCAAGTGATAGTTTTGGATACAACCGGGATTAACACAAGAATGATAATGAGGTTGCGTTACTTAAATCAATAGATGATGTTCCACACGGGCGAAATGGCCTGACAACAGCTAATAGAAAAATATATATGAAAAGACCTTAAGCTCTCAGGAGAAAGTCTCGGATGTAACCTAGGCCCTGATTCCACTAATTATCTACCAACTTCAAACCACAGACACTATAAAAAGGCATTAAATTTTAAAATTTATTCGTACAAGCTTAGTCTTAAATTAAATAAATATGATTTCATTACATTCCTTCACTCTCCCTACAAGCTACCATTTAATTTTAGCCTGTTATAGTATTATGGTAACGTCTAAAATTAAATGGCATTTATTGCGGTGTCTGTCTGCGGTTAGTGCTGAGATGATAATGAAGAATTGGTTCAAATATGGAATAAAAAAATATATGTCGAACGCCCAATATTTACTTTAATATAGTGATTAATCAATATCCTTTTTAATACTCGTAGCAATGACTAAACCCCATAGTTACTCATACTTCGCACTACACAAAGTCACTTAGCACTTAGTATTTACTTAAAAAAATTCTGAATTTCACTGGCCACAAAACATTGCACTTATAAACCACAAATGTATATGTCAATTATGTACAGTCAGAGCTCATAAGTGCAGTAGCACATCAAGGCTCAAAATGGTTTAGCGTGCCGGTGTCTCGAGCCATCGTGTTTATGTGTGCGTGCGTCTACACGACGCGACGTATCATAGCGTAAAGGACAGAACAACAAAATATGACGTGTTAGACGAAGATGACGATAGGTATAATAATATTATGTTCGTTTGCATAACTGTGTTATTCTTTACGACTGCTGTGAGTCATTAGATACTAATACAGTAATTCACGTAAATTGTTAAATTAACTGATAGCTAAGTGGCTTAAGACACTACAGTGATTACAGATGGCTGTGGTTCGAATCCAGCTTTTTAGAGTTTTTATATTTATGACATAAATATAATTTTTAATATTGATAAAGTAATTTTGCATGAAGTTTAATTATTATTTTTGTGATTAAGTAATTATGGTGTTATAATAAGAAATAATACAAAATGTTTGATTCGTAACTAAATATATTTCATTTTTACTTCTACCTGCCTACTCAATGTAAATTTTATTGAGGTAATATTGAATCGATTCACGAGAATAACAAGCACAAAAACAAGCAACTAAAAACCAACAAAGTCATTTTATTTCCTCTAAGTCTGTAATTATTCAATTTTATTTCAAATCTACCTTCATACTTTTTACATTCTATGTTGATCTTTGCTAAAGTTTAACAAATAATAAATTCTACTTAAGAAACATATTTTATTCATCAAACTGTTGTTAATTTATAAATGAAACACAAAAAGTTATGGTTGATCGCAGGATTTAATTGTCGATCATATTCCTACAGAAGAACAATTTACATGTGTGCGTAAATTGTCTTAAAAGAAAAAGGTCACAAGTAGCGCTAGAATGTTGACGCTATAGTTGCGTAGGATTGCTACTGCACTTTTGAGTTCTACTGTACTTTATGTTTTAGCTCATAGAGTACATTTTTATGTTAATGTTTCTGTAATTTCAGGCTCAATGCGGTAAGGTGGTACTTAATAATCCAGTACCTCTGGTGGTGAACGGTCGTCCCACTTTGGAGGGTCAGTGGCCGTGGCAGATTGCCCTCTACCAGACGCAGGTGAGAGTACGTTCTCTTAAAAATTATTCGGCTTCCTAAGGACAGAGGTATCATTTCTTCGCTATGCTTGGTATACATTTCTATTTAGTTTTTGTTTGTTACTTTTCAGCATTATGTAAGTTCATGTGGCTTTTTTACGCTTTGCACACGCACTTGGTTCAGTTAGTATCAACAGTTTTTCAGGTATATTAAGGTACCTAGATATTCGAGTGGTATTAAAAGATTGTCATCATCATTTGCTTGAAAATTTCATTACTATATGCGGCCACTACTTTTTTCTTCTTGCTTGGATAATGGTGTGAAATCTTTTACTCCTAATTATCAATTAAAGAATAAGTATTTAATCACTTATTCTTTTTTAAGATATAGTTGAATTACGAGATACCGGAATATACCTATCAGCACAGTACAACGCCCTTTTTTGTTTTTTCTTTGCGCGTAATCCCAACGGATATCAATCTCATCGGAGCTGGTGAGAGAGGTTATGTCGGACTCAAACCGACTAAAATGCACGCCGTCTTTGAAGTCTTTAGTTACCGAGATAGTAGCGAACATATCTTTCGCACCCCGGTAGACTCGGGTGCAGAACGAAGCCCTGGCTCACAGGGATATTTTTGATATAGTTAATCGATAATTGATAGATTTGAGGTCATCCACTACTGTAGCACCCCGTTCTATCTTTAAAAGATACCCCAAAAACGCTGCGTGTATAGAGCACATTTTAAGTCCACAACTCATGCATACTCATATACCCTGGACAGGCATACCATACCTATCCAGAAAATGATTAACTACGAGAACTACTGACTCGAAACCGTTATAAGTGTGACCTAGACTAATTGCGCGTTTGCTTTTATGGTTTCCAGCAAGTTTACCCAACACCGTACTTAGTAATTATGTTCTACAAACCTCAACTGTTACATAAAAGATGAGAATGTGGTATTCCAGAATATAAATCTTCAATTTCAGACGATAGACAACAAGTACCTGTGTGGTGGCACACTTGTGAGCCATCGCCACGTCATCACGGCAGCACACTGCGTAACCAGGAAGAAGTCCAGAAACAAGGTGGACCCGAACACGCTGACTGTCTACCTCGGGAAGCACAATCTAAGAACTTCTGTCGTCGGAGTGCAGATTAGATTTGTAAGTATTGCTATTAATTCTTTGAAACTTATACATTATTGATAACACACTTGTACTTCTCCACTGTATTTATTATTGTACCTAACCGGTTTTGCCTTGCGGCATTCTCAAAGGTTTACATTGACAGTTATGAGCATTCTAATTCCTAAACACTACACTGGTTAACAATTTCTCATATGTGGGTAGTACTTACTAAAATTAAGTATACCAGCCCAAACTTTTGCCCCAGATTTGAGAATGCCGCAAGGCGAAACCGGTTAAGTACAATAATAAATACAGTGGAGAAGTACAGGTGTGTTATCAATAATGTACTCGTATAAGAATGAGTTCGTAGTATTGTATTCTCTTTGAGGAGTTCCATCAAGTACCATCAATCAACGGTATAAATAATGTCTTTGTTACTTCGTAATATTTCCATTTTATCATCAATCAATTAGGGGTTCCTAATATCTGATACAGTCAATTTATAAAAAAAAAATCATAAACTACGCGACTCTGATCTTTAATATTTTCAATTTAGTCGTGTCAGGGGACCACCGAAGGCCCTTCAATCAAATCTGCGTTAAAATGGATCAGCGCCCTTTGTCAGGACGGACGCTGAATATCAGAATAGGATCACAAGCCGACAAGTTTAATTAACTGATTGTACCAAGTTTGCCTGAATTCGGGGCTATTCCTCAATTTACGAGAGTGATCGATTTTCGGATATTCCTTTGATAACCTATGTTGACGTTTTGGTATGTTTCGTTATTCTCATGCGATATGTGTTGTATGAGTTGTATGCGTTTTTATCGCAAATAAATGTTTAGAAACAGAAAAGTAAAACCTTTAATAAACGTAAGCGTCCCTAGTCTTCTGGGAACGCTGCCACAAGAGACTTGCAATGCGGAGGAATTCCATATTCCTTGGTGCATTTTCATTTTATTTATATATACCTAGTTGTTATAGTTTCTCTTTAATAAATTGTTCCTGTTAATGAAATCTGTATAAATAAACGCGAACCACGAAATATGTTGCTAAACGCAAAAATCGGTAGTCTTCGATTTTTGCGTTTAGACCAATTCAAGTTATTTTTTTATTATTTATTCCTTGAACTATAAGGAACTAATGGAACAGCGGGAACCGGATCAAAAGTCCACGCGGGTGGAACCGTGAACAACAGCTAGTACATTATTGATTGTAATAGCGACTGTTTTGGTTGCATATATGAATTGAATATTTGAGTAAAAAAATCAATAAACGTTTATATAATGTTAATTAACTCAAAATAAAAGTACAAATAACTAAATATAACTTAGAAAGGACGTAGTAAGCCTTCCCGAAGAGCGACAACTATGCTCGGGCCCTCTCCATAAGTAGCGCAGCCGTGAAACTACACCACGATGGCAACTATTCGACTGAAGAAGAAGTACTTAACTCAAAATATTTTAATCAGTATCTTTCTATTTTTTTTATAATAACAACTGTAATTACATTTCACTGTTAAATCGATCGGGATATTTACCATGTTTGTTAATTACCATGTCAATCTAAAATCATGCAAACCGTAATTACGATCCTATTGCTATTCACCAGGCACTTATAAACCTGCGATAAATACACACATAACTTCGAAAAGCATCAAAAAGTCATTGGTGTGTGCCATGGTAAAACCTGGGATTGAACACGACACCTCGTCTCAGCAGTCCATTACCCATACCAACCACTAGGCTTCCGCGGTTTTTTCGATTACTAATCAATCGTTAATCACTTTCAGGTAGAGGACATAATCGTGCATCCTTCATACAACGCGTCCACTTATAGCCGAGACGCCGCCATCTTAGTTCTCCGGGAACCAGTCACATACACCGACTGGGTGAGGCCCGCCTGCCTTTGGCCTGAAGACCAGATTGACGTTCAAAACATCATCGGACAGAAGGGTTCGGTATGTATCCATTTCTATTAGTAATACTATACATACTTAAATTCAATAGGTACCTGTAAATCCTTGAAGGACCTAGGTATCCCTTAGTCTCCTCGTATAAGAGCCACGGATAAAGATGGAGCAGTAACAATGTACTCCACTGGGAAACTACTATAAACCTACCATCAACGAAAAACAAAGCCCGCTGAGTTCCGCATTTTGAACCGGTGGTGGCCCATATGCTAACTGCCCTAAAATATATTATTATTTTGTAGTTTTGTATGTTCCGTTTGATGGTCTATACGAAATAAATGATTTTTAAATTTTTGAATATAGAACTAATTTTTAACTCCCAGAGAAACTTTAGGAGGTATTATGGAATACTTACCTATATAATAATAATACAAATATCCAGTCATACACAAAAATAGTTACTTATTAACTTTCTTAAATCTGATAATACGCGCACAAGTTCTTGACTCCATGTTATCTTACGAAAGATGAGAAAGAAAGAGTAGCCAATATAATTAATGATGACGAGTCAATTTTGCGATGCTTTCTTCTAGGTCAAAGCCCTTTAGTTAACCATCTGGTCGATACCGCTAAACTTTAAATTTAATGAATTAAACTTGAAACATTGCTGCTGAGTATATGTTCTGCGTTGTGAACAATACAAGTATTTCATTTTTCTATTTATTAAATATCGACTACCTCTTGAAAGTTTCTCTAGTAAGTAAAAAGTAACTACGTATTGTATTAATAGCAGTATTAACTGCTAAAACTGCAATGACAATTACTGATTGTAACGACCGTAACCAGTGCACTTACCAGTATAATGGTTCGCCAAATTAGTGAATTGTTAGCCAGCCAATTAAAGCTCGGACAGAAGTGCGGTCGTAGCACAAAGTTTAAAAAGTGCACAATTTGCACGTAAGTAGGTACATAAATAGACTACGATTTTGTCTAGACCGTAAGCCGATTCCGCTAGTGGCTCTTTTCATTGAAATTGTGTTTTAAGACATTTAATTTGGATTTGACAACAGATCGAACCAAAATGAAATCTTTATAAATTAGCCGAATTGGCCTTCTGGCCACGTGGAAATGTTGAAATAATATATACAATATATATGAAATAATATATACGATCGATGCAATAAAAGTACAGGGTGCAACTTTTACAGATTTTAGTCGGTTCGATTACTGGGTGCGGCAAGCGAATTTTTAAAAATCCTTGAATGCAGTTTTGTTCCTTTTCAAAAATAAAGGAATTTTTCCTTTGAGTAACATTTTCTATCTACAGTATTAAGAGTACTTCCCCTTCAGGTGGCATTTCAAAATTCCACCCTGTATAATTAATCATGACCGTAAATATACCTGTTCTCCATGAGACATGGGAAAATATGCGAGGGATATAAAGTAGGTTATATCTTATTCCAGAGTGCCATTTATCCCTGTATCCAAATTTAGCCAAATTGAGTGCCAAACATCCAAACATCTTCACAATCATTCACATTTGTAATATTAGTGGGATAGTGATATTTGACTTATTCACTACAATAAGACAATTTATGCAAAACTCGAGCTACCGCAACTCGAGTTTGACGTCTCTACAACCAATCAGCTGCTCTTAGTTAGTATCAACAAGATGGCGGATTCCGCGGATTGGTAATTCGAGTTTACAAAACTTCAGTTTCCTTCTAGTTGCCTAATGTATAAAGGTGCTTAGTCATTTTTTTCCTGAGAAATAATTTCAATTCCTTTTTCAGGTTGTCGGCTGGGGTTTCGACGCCACTGGCGTAGCGACAGAGGAGTTAGGCTTAGTTGAGATGCCAGTTGTCGACGAGGTCACTTGCCTACGTTCCTACAACGAATTCTTCATACGATTCACTTCTGAATACACCTACTGCGCTGGGTACCGAGATGGTAAGAACCTCTGCTATTTATTCTTCTCCTCCTTCTCCTCTGCTATTTTGTGAACCCAATTAAAAAAGAAAAAAAAGAAAAAAAGAAAATTATTTCAATCTGTCACCTGGTTAATAATTGGGGTCACAAATAACACAATCTATCATCACAGTTTTCAGAATAATTTTTTAAGATATTTTCTTCTTCGCTGCATTGTATATCCGAATGTGTATCAGAAGATCGGATGCGTTTATCTATAAATAGGTAGTATACCTAACTTAAAAAGTATACCACATAAGAAATTGATAACACCGCTATCTACCACATACGCCACTAGTAATTCTGGAACCCTCTATTAGGTTGCGCTATACCTACAATGAAGTTACCTAGTTCTACCTATTAAAGGTTTTTAGAACTACACAAGTGTCAAAAACGGTAACGGTAACAGTGTCGCGAGTTCTGTGGTTTTTTCGCGTCCAAAACAACGTAACTAAAAAAAAGTCAGTACCCAACGCGCCAAAAAAGGTTTCATTTCCAAAATGTGGCCAAACGTTTCTGATAATAAATACATAATTGATTCCAGGAGACGGCAAAGTACGAACCGGCACTAGGAAAAGTATGTTTAGATCATATTTGAAACAAATATTAGTAGTTTTTGGTTTAGAAAACAGCACATTTGCTTTGGTATAACTCGCTTGCACAACCACCAGGCTTTATAGCAAGTGGTAATACGTTTGTAGAATAGAATTGCATAGAAA
Organism: Pelosia muscerda; assembly: GCA_963691645.1. NCBI lineage: Eukaryota > Metazoa > Arthropoda > Insecta > Lepidoptera > Erebidae > Pelosia > Pelosia muscerda. Next base: position 6,444,276 of record OY829118.1, read on the forward strand.
TATGAATTTATGTAATTGACATACATTTGCGACTGTCTTACACAACAAAATACGTGTACATCCCATGAAGTTATGGGTGCGGGTCGGGCGCGGGTCGTTTTAGTATACATTGCCGTTTACAGATTATACTGAAAAAACACCTTATTACGAAAACGGCGATGGATGGCAAAAACACCCGCGCCCGTCCCGCACACGCGCTATGTGTGAAGCGCGTTTCAGAGTAACAAAGTGACATACGTATCTTTACACAAAACCTAGGCGTGAGAAAGTGACAGAATATACGAATCGTGAAACTTTTTTTTTATAACTCATTATAAACTTTGACAGAAACAGCCATTGCAGTGACGTCAATGTTTCTATACTTTTTTTTAACCGTGCGCAAAATCCCCGTGGATACCTTCTCCGCCAAAACCGGTGGAGATGATTATATCGAACTCGAACCGACTAAAACGCTCGCCGTCCATGGGTCCTTAATTGCCGGAGGTGAGATTATACAAGACATATCTCTTGCACCCCGGCAGACAATGTTTCTATACTAAAAGTCATAAGAAGACATTTTAAATTCGGTAACGTGGTAATGAAGGAGTCTGTGGTTCTATTTCCAAATATTGCACGTTCTATTCTACATAACGACTACTAACAAGTTGGCGCTTGTCTAGGGGGCAGGTTGATGCGCTTTGACAGTTGACAACATACTCCAAACATTCATATAACGTTTCCTTTGCCCAAACCGGCTGAATGAATATAGGTGCCTATCTATATTTTACAAAAACAAGATTGACACCATTATTGTTCTAAACAAGTAGGTACAAAGGAAATGTTTACACATGAGCACAATCATTACCTATTGCCTTTTTTTCATTACCAGTTCTAAGGAAAAGGATCACTGCGTAGCTTTTCATGAAGGATATAAATTGCCGCGAATAACCGGCTCCTTTGTTTTGGTTTTGGTTTTAATGTTTTGTATCATAATGGTGATCGTAAATGACAGTAGTTTTCATTTCAATTCATTTTAGATAAACTCAAACAAGTCCGTATTCAAGAACTATACTCAAACGTAAACCTCAATTTCAATTGACAGATTTGACAGATTTATTAATGACAATTTGTCCTCAGTAATGGTTAAAAATCTAGATTCAGGGGGCCTAGCCAAAATGCATTCGTTCCGAATCTACATTCGTCATCGCTCTGAAAATGTATGGGAGTGACATTTGTTGTCGGAATCGGATCACATGACATTCGACAACAAATGTCGCTGCCATACATTTTCATTTGTTTTAGCTAGACCCCCAGGACTGAGTATTGGTCTGGAATACGGCCCTAAAACCTCCCAAAACAGGAGCCCACGCACATAAATTTATTTTTACTTAAAATTACCTGCACCTCCTGCCAATATTAGATACAAGAGGCGCAGTAAACAAAACACAAAACGTGAAATTCGAATTTCAAATCCATCAATTAATATTGTCTTTACATTAAAGTAGGTGATGAATCATTTTCACAAATATTCAATTTATTTTTACAGTGATTTTATATTGTTATATAAAAAGTTGAACTTAAGAGAAGAAGTGACAGAATTTTTTCTTAAAATCTACTTACAGAATAATGATTTCTGAATAACCAATGAATTCAAAGTTGGATCTTTATTAAGTATACCTTTTTTCCGTGCGAAAATCCCCACGGATACACCCCATCGAAGTCAGAGACGGTGGTTATGTTGGACTCGAACCCACCAAAACCGCACGGCCTTCTTTAGCCATCAGTCGTTGGATCGTTTAATACCTCGAAATTTTTTCTCTATGCAGATATTTCAAACTCATTGATAAAATCTTTTATAGATAATTGAATAATTTCAAATGTATGCGTACAAACAAAGATGTATTCAAATATTACCACTACCTCAAGTTCGATAGCATAAGACTTATCCCTTGGAGTCTACCAAATGATAAAATAACTGAATTTATATTTTATAGGTACATCAGTATGCAATGGTGACAGCGGAGGCGGCATGGTGTTCAAGAATGGCGGAACCTGGTACCTTAGAGGTCTAGTCTCACTATCAGTGGCAAGACAGAACGAGTATAGATGTGATCCCTCACACTACGTCATCTTCACCGATTTAGCCAAATTCTTACCATGGATAAAGCAAAACGTCAACGATTTTTGATGTGGTGGTGATAAAAATTATTTAATGATTATAGAAATAACTGTAAATAGGTATCTGTTTTATTTCTATTCTGAGTACAGTTCGCGGCGTATATCTAGACCACAGGTCACGAAATAGGTTTTGCGCCTGGAATTGTTGGTAAGTTAATTTGAGTTACTCCGTATCCGTAGCATATCCAGAAATGATATCCCAAAAACGCAAAGAATACATTTTTTCACGTCACCGGGGTCAAGATATACGCCGATAACTGTGCCATTAGCACGAAATACTATCGTATTCGTAATGTAAAGGTTTCGAGAGAATGGAGCATTACAATAGGGCCTGCCCACTGTGAACACGTGCGTACGTGAATCCCGCCAATTGTAATACTCCGTTCTCTCGATACCTTTACATTATGAATTCGATAGTTTTTGGTGCTAAGGGCACTGTTCCCTGTTAGAGTTTAACCAATTGAGTAGGATTTTAGAAGAAATATCAACGAAATACATAATCTCAATGTTTGTGCCAATAATTCTGTATTACAACCTAGTTATGTGAAACTTTGTAAATAATACAGCGTAATAAAATTGCTCAACTACCTATTCCATTCATTTAATAAATTAATTAATTTGTTATATCAAAATGGCTGCCCTATTAAACTGTAGCCATTTTAATAGGGCAGCCATTTTGATAGAACACCCATTTTGTTTTATTATTCGAATTATAGTAAGTGAAATGAAATTAAATGATATTCAAAATGATACACATTAAGTATGAAATCTATTTTTTATACTCTTTATTATCTTCAAGCTATTTATTATAAGACTGTCTGCTATCATAAAATGTATTTCTTATTGTTTCTTATTGCTTATGTTTTATTTCAGCATTTAGCTGGCCATGACAGTTAGGTGATATTGTTAGATATAAGCTATTCTTGCCAGCGTGGGAAATATTTAAATGAATTTTTTCGTAGAAATTAGGTATCAACTTGATTTTTAATATTATTATGTATGGTTGTGAAGTGATATCTACTTACTGACAAAACTGTAAAATAAATAGTTCTTTTATATTGTTTTTTTAATATTTATGGACTGAAATGTTGTATACAATAAGACGATCGGAGAATTAGATTATTATACCTAATCGAGGTCATTTTATTTTACCTGCTCATCATCAATCGTCATCAAGGCGGGGACGTAGTAAGCCTTCCCGAAGAGCGAAACCTATGCTCGGAACCTCTCCATGAGTAGAGGCGCTGCTGTGAAATAAATTACTACACCACAATGGCAACTCCAAACCAATTTTACCACTCTGATACGAGTGGAAAAGGCGTTGACTCGACTGAAAAAGAAGAATCAAGCTCTAGCTGGGTCCAGTTCAAAACTTGAGTTTTGGGCCCGGTGCCTGCTCTCCTCCTTTCATTATAGAACCTTGGATTTAGCGAAACGACCACCATCTGACACTCATCCCCATCCCCTTACAACCTCAAGAGTGAAAATAAGATTATTTTTGTCAATCTCTATACTATTGGTAGAGATTATTTTGTTCGAAACATGAACTTACGTATTCCAGACGAAATCCTTCAAATTCAAAATTTAACATATGTTCAAGGTAACAGTCAGAGCTTCGGAGAAAAAAAATCTGGCAATGAAACCGAAACAGTTACTTTCAATTATCAATAATTTTAATACAGTAGATGCAATAGATGCTACACCTAATACTATATACGTCAGGTCACAAAAACTATTATCTATATTCCTAACTGATTTGATTAAATGCTGAGCTAAACGCTTGCAGAATGTATTTGCAAAGACTTCAGCTAAATCTGTTTAGTGGATTTCCTGTAATTTCAATATCGATTCTAGCCGACAAATTACATGAAATACTAAGCTAGCCGCTTGAAGAATGTTTTTGCAAAATTCCAGCAGTGTCTGTTTAGTAGATTTCCTGTAATTTCAATATCGATCCCGGCTAACAAATAAATTTAAATGTTACGGTAGACACTTGCAGAATTTAGAAATTTCAGCGGAATCTGTTTAGTGCATTTCCTGTGATTCCAGTATTGATTCTGGCTGAAAAATAAAACTATAAATACACATAAATTGCCCTTAGCAAGACCTTATATCCCTGTACACAGTGTCGATTGAAAGTCCAATATCGTAGCCATTAGGCTAGATAGATGGCTGGATGGAAGGCACAAAGAGAGAATGAATAGCTCATAGGCTCCTTTTTAAATCCTGCTATAGGTCCCTGTGGGTCACGGAAATGAGATCGGATACGAGCGGAGTATTATACAACAACTAGTAAGTAGTATATTTGTAAAATTACAATATTCTGAAGCTATTGAAAACGTTAATTCGCAGGATCTACTTTATGTAGTAATTGTTCTAATATCTGTAACACGTAATGAATACACTACACATTTATAAGACTATTAGAATAATGTGAGCAATAAAAAAGTAAATAATATTTCTTACGGTATGTATTTTCCTGTTTACGGTACAAAATTTACACACAAAATGAATCATAGGCCAGCGCGATCATAGAATGGATTGCAACGCTAGCATCTTTGATAAATTAAACAATGCGTATAAAAATTAATATTTTATAAATATGTTATGGTACTTCTTAATTTCCTGATTTCGTAGGTATACCATGAAGATAAAAAGTTAGTGTAAAGGTATGATTCTGTAGCTCACGACATCCGACAACCGCAGACGTGTGCAGCAAACGATGTGTCGTACAACACGCGAACTAAAAGAGCTACTATGGACACCTATCGGCTTTCTTTTGTAATTATTCGGCAATTTAATAACAAAATCTACTGCGCATCCAACCCTAAACTCTTCTGAAATCTTCTATTCTAGAAAAGAGTCACCCACTTATTTAAAATTACTAGATCTTTACCCTTCAAGTGTCTCTCCTTGACTTACCCTACCTACCTGCCTATACCTAGACATACTTCATTTGGTTATGCATACGTGTGTCAACGTGATGTTTTCAAAAGTAGTGGAAGAATGGGTTGAAAATGTCTAAGAATAAATGTCGTGACAGTAGTGAATGCGATTGCTACGTAGGAATACTACGCTCCTAATTTAATGCATGAATGTCTGTCCCTTGTCATATAAACTTCTATGGCAGTCATGACGGGTAGTTAGAGCCTTAAAAATCTGTCCAGACCAACTACAGAACTTCGATATGGCCAAATGGTTGTGAAGGTTAGTTGACAGTCGCTACAAGGAAAATATAGATGGCCGCTGTTCAACTGACTTGAGAGAAAGTCTCAATGAATGATGATCATGATATAGCTGAAGAAATCTCTTATAACATCCCCTGTACATGCGTTATGTCATGTAACATGATGATGTGTAATAGAAGCAATCGCAATTTATGATTTTCTAATGAACAATTACGTTATCATTCAGTGTTCGAAGTCTTACCACTAGATACTTAATATGTCATTAAAATAAGTACACGTTAATACATAAGTACAGGATATATTTGTCGTACATCCGCATCCCCATGTACGACGCAAGTCATGTCGTTTGCTGCATTCTGTATGCTGCATGCATCTGCAGTTATCATTTGTGTAGTCCGCTACGGAATCATACCTTAACGTTGCGTTGTTGCTATAATTTTTTGCCATTCTCGCGAACTACTTTGCGAGTGGCGCTCGTCATTATTTTCAAAACATTGTGTTTAAACATACCTTTAAATGTTTTTTATATAACAATATAGTTATTTGAAAATGGTGAGAATTGTGATAAATACAGTTAATGTGTTCGATATAATTGTGTAATTATGTGTTATTAATGAATGTAGTTTTCTGTGTCTGAAGTATGTTGTGAACAAAATAGTCAAGGACCGGTTTGTGATGTGATGGAGTCGGTTTTATACTATTTTTATAATTTAATACAAAATACCTTTGTTATAAGGATATTTCAAGAGTTTATTGCTCTTGAATTGGACTTAAAAAGTATGTTTTTAAGTTTTACTGTTATTTCATCTACAATTATAAATACGCTATGTTTATACTAAAACTTATTACCGACGATAAAGAAACAATTCTTAAAACAACAAAAGCACAATTCTTTATAAATGGCATAAATTCGTTGATATTATACCAATCCATTTTTATTTAAGTGCGGAATTTCCTGTCCAACTCACCATACCGGATTTTTTTTCTTTTTTATTTTAATCGTGCGAAAAGTCCCCACGGATACCCCCCAACGGAGCCGGTTGGGTAGATTATGTCGGACTCAAACCGACTAAAACTCACGCCGTCTTTGAGTCTTTGGTTGCCGAAGGTGAGGCAGTAGCCAACATATCCCTCGCACCCTTCGAGGTGACCCCCGTCGGGTGTAGGAAACATGGTGTCCCCGTCTAGCCCACGGGACCATACCGGACTCAAACTGACTAAAATCTCATATCGTTTTAGATCTATAGACTGGTGTGTGAGATTGCTTAAGGCATATCGATCGCATCCCGGTTTACTCAGGTTTTTCGATGGCCCCTCGAGTAATTGATAAATCGACCTTTATTAAATAAGCATTAGCTACTTCTAGCTTCTAGGGTTCATAGTTTTTTTTACTTGTAGTCAAAAGCACGTTAATTGCCATTCTTTACATAAGATATATTTTTCATTATATTTTTATTATTATAGATATTTTAAGTTAAAATATTTCTGTTTGAAACGTGGTATACCTATTTATCTTCTAAAAATGCAATCTTATTTATTATTCAGGTACCTGTATTATATTTTTATAGCTTCATAGCCTTGTAAAGTACACCTAAAACTACGAGATTCTTACCAAAAATACCCATAAACTTAATCACATTAATCACAAATAAATTGCATGATATACATTTGGTCATTAGCATAAGAATTAAGAATTATACTGGTTTCTTATACAGGATCCTGTCTGTATAATAGCGCAGCTGTCATAGTTTATTATACAGATGCAGCAAATGAATCATCAACGAAAAATAGATAAAAATTAGGTATAAAATAATGTACCGGTATACGTAAAATGATCTTCATGAGCGGCATCGTAATGATTCGGACCAACCAGGGGCTCTAGACAAAGTGATTTTTTTTTATTTGTGGCATGTCAATTTAACTTCACCTCGCGTGATGGTAAGCTGTAGGCAAAGTCTCAGAAAAGAGAGTCACCATTACAAACACGTTCAGTTCTAAACAGTCTAAAGTGGAATAGCTTAGTAAAGTACCGGATTGACATAACTCTTTAAGATGACAGCAAAAATTTTAATCTCATAGGTACCATTTTAGGTCTACAAAGCGGTGTGTGAGATTGCCTAAGGCATATCGATCGCACCCCGGTTTACTCGGGTTCTCCGATGCCCCTCGAATAGTTGATAAATCGACCTTTACTAAATAAGCATTAGCTACTTCTAGCTTCTAGGGTTCATAGTTCTTTTAACCGAAAAAAAATATTTCACATATTTTTATTATTAAAATCACTGCAGTGTTAAGTAATATATTGATAGCAAATTGGAAACGGTTCCATCGATTCCATCAATTGAATGTCTCATTGTCTAGATGCCCTCCCTGGACCACAATCGCGACGTGCTGTTCTGTGGAGTTAGAGGGACTTACAAAAAACGTCCATCAAAGTCACTAACATTAGGATACATTAGATTTCCTGACATATTTATCAAGAGGTACCATGGTATTTCAGTTATATCGAGTATCGAAAAGCTCACATCATCGTCATTTTGGGCCATGTAATAAAAATAGAGGCCCATGGCGTACTGAACACGTGAGCCCCTGTCAAGAACACAATCAAAATAATCACTTTCTTTCTCAACCTGTCACATACTAATTTTATAACTATACTAGCCTATGCCCGTGATAACGCCCGCGTGGTTATCGGTTATCGTGACATTCGCGACCTAAGCGCCAATTGTGCAACTCAAATTCTATTGAATTGAATGAGAAATTAGATGGAGTGCCTATACGAGATGATAAAAGAAAAATAAAATAAAAATTACTTAATGTAAATACAGAGATACCTTCTTCTCAAGTGGAAGTCCCCACGGAAATCCCTACGGAAATCTCCACGAATATCCCCTCGCCGAAGTCAGCGCGGGCGGTTATATCGGACTCGAACCGGTCTCGGGCCCACAATTGCCGAGGGTGAGGCAGCCGCTGGCATATACCTCACGCCCCTAGGGCCATAGGGTTGACCTAGAGCCATCGCAGGCCCTCTCAGGTATGAGACCACGGTGTCCACATCTTTCCCCGAATACCTAAATCGTTACGTTGTGTCTAGTGTGAATGAATTTACGAATATTTGGTGGGGTCTTTTCTGCAATGAAAATTTGAAGTTCAATTTTAAATAAGAGGTACCTACATGGATGCATGACAATGATTACAAAAATTTATGCATGTCGATATGGGAGTCAATACAATAAAATTAGTTAATACACATAACACGTCAATGAAAGACTGAATATAGGAGGTATATAGCATTTCGGTAAGGTGAGGTTAGCTTTTTTATACTTGCTCATGAAATTGTGATAGAAAAATGTGTTATGAATTCCGTCATTCATTAAACTCATTTTAAAAAATACTATCTGTTTAGGTACCTGATTACAGGTGATTAAGTTTGATGTTTCTAATTATAATCAGTAATGATAATAGACACATAAACAGGTAAAGAGGTTCATAAAGAGGTTAGGTCAAGGGGCGTTACACTTGGCTATTTCAGGTATTCTGTATAATTTATCATTCTATGAACTTTAATATACTGGATATGACGATTCAATTTAAATAATATAAAGATAATTATGTTAAACATATGACAGATGCAAAAAAAATTGTACGTTCGAACTTAAGGAACATTTCAAATGAACATAACTAGATATGAGTACTCGAATTTATAGCATTAGCTCCTTAATAACACTTTGAAATTATTGGTGTATAAACCACTATAATATATAAACATACATACCTATGCTCACGCCCGTAATCCCCGAAGGGGTAGGCAGAGGTGTATTAGACACTCACATTTCGCCAATAATGATTTTCGGTCCCACGTAATAGGGGTCAAGCCTATTGCACCCAATCGGGTACTTTGTAAAAAATGGGTATGTCGAAAATAAATTCCTACCAATATTGCCTTCTTTCCTCATGACCCCACCAAATTACTAACTAAACTTGAGTTACTAAATCAAATCACATATAGATCTTCGCTATAGAGACCAGCAGCTTTAGACACATGACAATTCAATTGTAGAACACATTAAAATACGTGACAATCCATTAAGTTATTATTACTAACGTTAATAGAGCAACAGACTAATCATTACCGCGTTATCGAATTTAAAATGTCCAATGATTTTTTTGTGACAGCCGGCTATTTCTGACAAGTTTTCTGGCCGGCTTTGTAAAAACGTTTCACGGTTCATATTACTTAGTCACATTCTCACATCGCACCACATTGCACACTGTTCCCACTTTTTTTTATCGTCTGCAAAATCCCTACGGATGCCACCTCGGCCAAAATCGATGGAGGTTATTGTCGGGCTCGAATCGAGCAAAACGCGGGTCCTTGTGGTCCATGGGTCCTTGATTGCCAGAGGTGAGATTATAAAAGACATATCTCTCGCACCCGGCAGACCCGGTATTACTAATAACTTTATGTGTTAATCCTATAACTCTACAAAACAATTGCCACTAGTCTAGAGGGTGTCTTCAATTAGCCGATTCAGCTAAGCTTCTCCTTTTTTCTCAACAGATTGCAAGTTTAATCATCTTAGTAGCGCTATCAGTGCCGAGCTTTGAACAAGACGCAGAGACTCCACCAATATCACCTTGTCCCGACGTGTTTAACTACGTTCCGTCTTCTGAAAACCAGAGTCCAACACAGAAGAGATGGTACGGTGTCATCAAGCTAGCAACTCGTATCACCATTCAGTCATTAACGCTGAATATTATTCTGGATAGTAAGGCTGACATAATCGGGGTAAGTTTGTTTCACTAAGAGAGGTCATACACCAAAGCAGAAAATATATAGCACATTTTTTTTTATTTAAGACACTATGTAGTGATATGCCTAACCGACCACCCAGGAAGACAAGGTGGTTGGTTACAACTAAATATTCCTAACTGACCACCCATGTGAACACTAGGTGGTTTGATAGGAATGAAATTACTAACTGACCACCTCGGTGGATGGATTGAGTGGTCCGTTGGGAACAATCGGTCAATTTGCCTTCGCCCTACCTGACAGTAAGCTCAAGATAAAGTCTCAGGAAAGAGGGTCACTATTACAAACACGTAAAGTGTTACAATGGTGGCACTCAGCTTGACGGCCTCATCATTGACAACATTGAGACGCAATGAAATAAGTCCCAGTCTATGGTTATTGCGATGAGCGGAGGCGACTCGGACGTCGGAGGTCGCAGAATGACCTCCGTCTCAAAGTGCCACAAAGTGCCACGCCATACCCAGGGGCTAGATAAGACACCATGGTCCCCACATTAGGGGAAGAGGTCATCTCAAAAGAGATGTCCTCGGGTCTGTCTCAGTGTACAACCTTGCGATGTAAATATAGGTAAATAGGTAGGATAAGGTTGCCTGTAAGAGATTGCCGCAGAGCGATAAGGCCGCCAATTGTATTTACCATGAGCAAACATCCATCTGTACTGTATAAATCCTTGATGTACAATAAGGACTTAAATTATTACTATTATCATTATTAAATGTGGTGTGTTCTGCTTTGGTGGAGGGCCCGTCACCCTTAAGGCATGATTCTGAAACCGATAGCATAAGATATCTGCAAACACAGGGCGTACCGTGAAATAGACTTGAATGTTATAATTTTGTTTATTGTTTTAATTGTTGATTAACAATTGAAAATTTGGTCAACACTGGCTAGTTCAATCTGGGGTCTTACCACCACCACTTAAAAGTAATATTACTTTTTTACTTTAATATTGAGATTCTAATTCAGACTGTAGTCTTCCATCGATATTTGTGAACGGTATCTTGTAAGACAAATACAAATTCTAACAAATTAAACAAATAAATGTATTCACGACAGTAAGAATTTGACCCATTTTAACCATAACACTAGTAGGGGTAATTTCACGGACCGCATTTTTAGAGTTTCTTCGCATGAAATCACTATGTAAACGTTTATCTATGACCACTCTATTTTTTTTCATGTAATACGAACACTAGCTTATATGAAGTCACTACTCAAAATACATTTCTCTTAAACATAAAATTAAAAAAAAATTAAAACATGCTAGATTGCAATAACGGTGGCGTGTCCGCGATGCACCTTTAAGCGCATTTACCTCTTTAAGTCCGCTATGATTGCAAATTTAGTACTTAAATTAAGATTATTATGTTAATTAATATATGAAGCAACCATATTTACTGCTTTCATTACTTCTATTATAACGCAGACATCGTGACAATGTCGATAAGGAACGTCCGCGCCTAAAGTGCAATTTCGGTGTGTTTTTTTTAAACCCTTATACAACGTATACACGTCAATTTAAACGATCTATCTTCTTACGCACGCGGAGTTCCAGTCATGCTCTTGCGTTTACGCAGTAATGGCATGTCCGATTCTGCCCAGTTTTCCCGCTAATACGTAAGTACCTTCTTATTTCTAAGAGGGAGTACGAAATTTTACAATCACGGTGGGTTACTGTATGAATGAATATTTGGTTTTAACATTACGATTTGCGAGTATGTTGTGTGTTGTTAGGTACCCTCAGCAATCATACATTTCACGTGACGAATGCATCACTGAGTTTTGTTTAATTTAATTTTTTCTTGATGTTTCTAACTTCGGTGGTGCAATATCGGTGGTTTCGGTGGTAGATTTATTGCCACCTATATTGCATCAATACTAAAATGGCTATGAGTTTCCATATCTTTGGTAAGATATTTACTCACAAGGTAATAAATAATAAAATTACTCATTTTTTTGTTATAATTAACGTATTTACTATTACTACTGAGAGTGGGGCAATATGGGTATGGGAGGCGTAACCGAAGGGGTTGGAGGCTGGCCGACTTTCTTGAGAAAGAGCGACTCTTTATGATGAACTCTTTCTTCAAAAACCACCCCACAGGAAATGGACCTGGATGGGCCCCGGTGGTCGTACCAAAAATGAGATTGACTTCATCATGACGACGCATAGACGGATATTCAATGATGTCTCAGTGATCCATGGGGTGAAAACCGGAAGTGATCACCTAATGGTTAGAGGCACATTGAATATTAATGTTAAACTGGAGAGATCCCGTCTGATGAGGTCTACGCTCCGACCTAGAGCTTCCCATATACAGTACCCCGAGAGCTTTCAACTCGAACTTTCGAATCGCTTCTCTTGCCTAGAAGAATGCAGTACAGTGGACGAGATAAATAACAGGTTGGTTGAAGCTGTCCATTCAGTGGGCTCCAAATTCTTCAGGCCCCGTCGAAGAGATAGACCACAGAAGCTCACCGATCACACCCTCAAACTCATGGCCGAACGACGCTCTATGAGGCTGCAGTCTACCAATGACGCTGAAGCACATCGGCAGCTCAATAGACGTATTCAGCAGTCTTTGCGACACGACATCCGTGCCTTTAATACTCAATGTATTAAAGAAACGATTGAGCGAAATAAAGGCTCCAAAGTGTTCGCAAGAGACTTGTCTATTGGGCAGAGCCAGTTGACAAAACTGAAGAGGAAGGACGGCAGTGTCGTGTCGACTAAGGGAGATGTTTTGAGGGGGATCGAGGGGTTTTATGGACAGCTTTATAGGTATAAAGCTGTCCATAAAACCCCTCGATCCCCCTCTATGCGTATAACCGTATCAGTAGCAGGCTTAGTGACTGAGGTCAGTCACTAAGCCTGCTACTGATACGGTTAAAGATCCAAGAGCCAAGCTAACCCGACACTACACCGAGGTTATCCCGGACATCAGCCTGTACGAGATTAGGGTGGCCCTCAAGCAGCTAAAAAATAACAAGGCACCAGGAGAAGACGGAATCACTTCGGAACTTCTGAAAGCGGGTGGAACACCGATACTTAAAGTCCTTCAGAAGCTCTTCAACTCCGTCTTATTCGAAGGTACTACGCCGGAAGCACGGAACAGAAGCGTAGAAGTCTTGTTCTTCAAGAAAGGTGACAAAGCCTCTCTTAAGAACTACAGACCCATCTCGCTTCTGAGCCATGTTTATAAGCTGTTTTCGAGGGTTATCACGAATCGTCTCGAACGCAGGTTTGATGACTTCCAGCCGCCCGAACAAGCCGGTTTCCGAAAAGGTTATAGTACCGTAGACCACATTCATACGCTGCGGCAAGTCATACAGAAGACTCAGGAGTATAACTTGCCACTATGTCTAGCGTTTGTGGACTACGAGAAAGCCTTTGATTCGATCGAGACATGGGCAGTGCTGCAATCTCTCCAGCGGTGTCATATAGACTACCGGTACATCGAAGTGCTGAAGTGTTTGTATAAAAACGCCACTATGTCAGTCCGAGTACAAGATCAGAGCACAGCGGCGATACTGTTGCAGAGGGGAGTGAGATAAGGAGATGTAATATCCCCGAAGCTCTTCACCAATGCAATGGAGGATGCCTTTAAGCTACTGGAATGGAAAGGTCTTGGCATTAATGTTAATGGCGAATACATCACTCACCTTCGTTTTGCCGACGATATCGTGCTCAGGGCAGGATCGCTGGAGGATCTTAACACAATGCTCGACGACCTCAACCGAGTCTCTCAACAGGTGGGCCTCAAGATGAATATGGACAAGACCCAGGTTATGGCAAATGATCATATTCTAAGGCCCTCCCCAGTGTCAGTTGAAGGCTCGACCCTCGAAGTTGTAAACAAGTACGTCTACCTTGGACAGATGGTCCGATTAGACGGATCAAACTTCGAGGCGGAGGTCAATCGTCGAATCCAACTCGGCTGGGCAGCGTTCGGGAAGTTACACAGCGTCTTCTCGTCCAAAATACCTCAGTGCTTAAAGACAAAAGTCTTTAATCAGTGCGTGTTGCCCGTGATGACCTATGGCGCCGAGACGTGGACCCTCACTATGGGCCTCATAAGAAAGCTCAAGGTCGCACAGCGAGCTATGGAAAGGGCTATAATCTAGGCTAGGCTCGGAATCTCTCTGCTGGATCGAATCAGAAATGAGGAGATCCGCAGACGAACGAAAGTGGTCGACATAGCCTACAGGGTTAGTAAGCTGAAGTGGCAGTGGGCGGGGCACGTAGCAAGAAGAACAGATGGCCATTGGAGCCGAAAGGTTCTTGAATGGAGACCGCGTACCGGTAGACGAAGCGTGGGACGGCCTCCTGCGAGATGGATGGACGACAAAAGCAAAATTTCCTTTGGCAGCATGATGTAGCATCTGCATCATGTATCCAAGCCGTTAGTACATATTGTTTAGATAAATAGGTATATCACAATTTATAATTTCGGTGTGATCTTGCAATTTCGGTGGGTTGACAATTTCGGTGGTTGTTCTATTTTTATAACAAATGCAGTTATTTGTTTCCTTCTAAATATCTAGAATACTAATGTGTTCTAAAAGAACACCATTAAATTTTTTCATCGGTAAACCTATGATTGAAAAATACCACCGAAATTAGCAAAAAATGAGGCATGCGTGAAATTACCCGTAGTATCCTGTGTATCCTCCCAGGAGGAGGGAACATCGACAGTTCGGAAGTAAAGTAAGAAGTAAGACGAAATAATATTACCTACTTTTAAAATGTGTTTGGGCCCCAGGCTAATGTTGTCTGAAAAGAAAATAACGCGTTAACCACAAATGTATTTTTATCACAAGATTTTTTTTTTCTAGAATTGGTTAGGTGAAACCACCAGCAATGACAATATTAACTTCAAAATCGACAATGCAAGTATCGTAATCAGACCAGGTGCTCCAGTCACCATTCCTTTCTTCATACAATACGGCCCTCTGGTCGCACCACCCAAGATTAAGATCATTCGGATGAACAATAAAGAGATATGCAACGCTAATAAGGCACAACCGGCTGTTGAAGGATTAGATGAACCTTTTATAACACAAGCGGAACCACCTTCTCCCCCAGCACCAAAGCCGTTGCCAACTGAAATGATGCAAAATTGGCAAATGCAGAATAATAGAGTACTTCCAATGCAATCAACAAATCTTCTATCTATTGATTCTAACCCGTAAGTATTACATCATCACTACATAGTATAAAATAAAGTCGCGTTCTCTGTCCCTATTTTTTTGTCCCTTTGTATACTTAAATCTTTAAAACTATGCAACGGATTTTGATGCGGTTTGTTTTAATAGATAGAATGGTTAAAGAGGAAGGTTTATATGTATTTAACATCATGCTACAACAAACAGGTCCGGAGCAGTAATGAAAAATGTTGCAAAAACGGAATGACGCAGACGAAGTTGCGCCGTTCAGCTAGTAACATTATAATTTATGTTGAATGCCTTTGTGGCTTAGCGATAGAGTATTCTACTACTACGTACGTGACGCTGGTTCGATTCTGGCTCAGCTTGCTTTAGTCTGTCAGGAAGCTTTTGGTCTATTAGGAATTTGTTGTGTTCATGCTGCATAATGCTTTGGTGTGTGGTCTCTTCTCCATTTCCACCTGCAAGATTTTGTAGATGTGAAAAAAGATGTCATTTAACTTCTTCTTTATAGTTCTTCACAGTCCAACACATACCCAGAACGGCCCATTAATAGCTATCCAGTGAATCAAAACCCATGCCAGAGTGGTTCAGAGACGCTTCATGTGCTCAGGTCAGTAAATAACTTTTTTTTTATTTATTTATGGCACGTCAATTTGACTTCACCTCGCTTGATGTTAAGCTGAAGGCAAAGTCTCTTGACAGAGGGTCACCATTGCAAACACGTTCGGTGCTACAATGGTGGCGCTCAGCTTGACGGCCCCATCAGATGCTTTTTCACGCCCGCTTAAAGGACCCGGGACTGTAGGAAGAAGGAAACACGTGCGCCGGTCGATTACTTTAACTATTAACTATTTTTACTACTTCTCCTAATTATCCTAAGCTCCTTATTACATTAGGCAACTCAAACAAAACTCGAGTAGTCAACTGGTGTGGTCAAGTTACTAAAGACTTAAAATTAGGCAATCAAATAATTAAAATATCTCAATAACCAATCAGCAACTCCCAAAAATCATCGACAAGATGGCGGATTCTGTGGATTGGTGAAATTACTAATAAACTCACGCCTGGGGTAGTCAGAGGTGCTAGCACCCACATTTCGCCAGTTTATGTTTTAGGTCTCAATGTTTTTTTATTGTATTTTATTGTTTTATATATATAAGAAGGTAATACTTTTCACAAGATCATAGTATTATTTTGTTACAGTCCTAACAATGACGATGATTACTTCGACGGTGGCCCCTCTGCTGTCAAGATACCATGTAATTCGGCACAGACAAATCCTTACCGCTATACCAGTCAAGCAAGTATTGTTATGTACTATAACGAATTGCGTCTACTAAGAATTACTGAAAAAAAAACTAGAACTAAATAGTAAGATGTTCGGAAATAACTATGTAGGTAAAACTAATTGATTTAAATATGTTCAGCGGCGACCAATAAGGATTTTCTGAAAAGGTCTACGTAAGATGGCAGCACTGTAGCGTCAGGTCGAATGAACTGTCAAATACATACGCGAAATGTAATTTTTATTCTTCTAGATTTTGGCGGGAACGCGAAAAGTGTCATAACGCTCCTGTGTTGCATTTTCTATATTTGGTGTACCTAAATTCGAGTTTTTTATGTGTAAAAATGGTGGAGTTTTAGACATAACAGCTTAGACAAACCGCACGAGTGTAGGAAAGTGGAATATTGTATATTCCACTTTCCTACACTATATTGTGTAACGTATAGTGAATTGTGATTTTTCGTGTTGGTGTCAAAATCTCCCTTAGAAAAGCTTCTAGTAAAGTCTCCACCGCTATACTGGGGCAACTATCATCCGTCATCGTCAACAATCATTCCAACTAGATAATTAATATGATATATCAAATTACTTGACACTGGCAAATACTCAAGGAATGAGCCGTATCGAAGAAAAATAAATTTTATTCTTAAAATCATTACGACTCTGTGCTATTTGACACAGGTGCTATTTGAACCTGACCTACGAAGCGACGCCTATAGGCAGAAAATTTATCGAAAACCCTCATTGGCTCATGGCAACAAATATCTGGCTATGCCGCCTCCGCCCAAAAAGGCATGGCGTCTGACATAAGTAGGTATATAAATGGGCTTACCATCATGGATGCGTTAGACCATGCGAAGTGGAAAAGAAAAAGCTGGCAAGCAGACCCCGTACTCCGAGGCAAAAGCTTCGGATGCGACCGGGACTAACGCAAGGATGATGATGATGATGATGATGAAGTTGATTTAAATATGATATGTAACCGATGTATGTATACATTGTAGAAAAATAGAACAGAAATCTTTATTCGCGTGTAGTGTGACGTACTTCCTCATTGCAATGTTGACAATTTGACCTTACATATTGCAGTTGACCTTGAATTATATATGCATGCCTGAGCTCTCCACACTCTTCGCAATATCTCAAAATCTCGCAAACTTCATTAAAAACTCTAGAAAACGAATTAATTAACTAGTTAGTTAATTAATTCGTTTTCTAGAGCTGACCCGCGCAACTTCGTCTGCGTCACCCCGTTTTTGCTACATTTTTCATTCCTGCTCCGTACCTATTGGTCGTAGCATGATGTTATATACATATAAACCTTCCTCTTTAACCATTCCATCTATTAAAACGATTGGCATCAAAATCCGTTGCTTAGTTTTAAAGATTTAAGCATAGGTACAAAGGAACAAGAAAAATAGGGACAGAGAACGCGACTTTATTTTATACTATGTGTAGTGATTTTATAGTCTACAACTGTTATTATAAATGTAAATAATTATGTATAATATTTATGAAGTATTACCTTACGTAAAACCTGTTCTCGTGACCTTTGACCCTGAATAACTTGTTGCACGGATACACATCTCTTTAAATTAAAAACGTAATTATAATTGTTGAAATAAATTAAAACGTTTTTGTCTTTAACTATTTAAACAGTGTACTAAGACTCATACATTTAGGGGGCATTAAGTTATTTATTAATTAAATTATCCAAACTTTAATAATAGCGCGATGTTGTTTACCTAAGACGTCACGATAATTTTAATGGCTCCTAAACGAATCTTGATCACAAATCAGGCTTGCAAACTTAGGGCTTGCGCGCACTAGTGACAAAGTCGCGGAAACAGTGCAAATTGGTTGGAAACGGGTTTGTGAAGGACTTTCGCGTACTAGTGATTATCATCCAATGCAAATCACATGCGCAGTGCGAGCCCTTATAAACCCAACAGACCCTTATGAATTGAAAATGGTTAAGTATTTTGCATTTAATCTGACCTGCTTATTTTACCTTTCTTACGAAACAAGCAAATTATTAATAGACCATAAAGTTTTTAGAGGATAAAAGTGTGCAAGTGACAAGTCTTCACGCGAAACTATACTTTGTAAAATGTAGCTTGGGTCCTATGACAGCTGTCAGTGAAATCCCGCACATGAAGTCTTGAATTTTCTAATAATGAATGTAGTAGCTGTCAATGTCATACTTTATGGGCATGCCGAGCTAATTAGTGATGGGCGATGAATCATCGTGACCACATACTATAAACTATCCATATTTTGAATAAAGTTTAATTTTAAATTGAAATTAATATAAGAAAAAAATAATTAGAATTTAATCTTACTGCTTAGGTATTTTAATAACATAATAATATTTATATTTCAATACACTTGATCCTAAATAATATTGAGTAAATAAAATCCTACATTCAATCCATCAACGCCCTGAACATGTTTTTGGATTTTGTGAGAAGACACGCCGCGTTTGGCTCTTGTGCCATGATATAGGCACAAGATACACGCGCCAACATCTTGTTTGATATGAACTCCCACTGATCCACTCCACTCATTCTCATCAGTACGAGTGCCGACGCCTTGTATGCTACGTATATTCCGTTCTCATTACAATTAAATACATAAGTACATACAATTAAATTAAACCTAATTATATGTAACATGCATCAATAATAGCTGGTAGTATCGATATTTTCATCGAATTTCGGACATCACTACGAACCTCATTTTGACATCTGTCATAGGACCCAAGCTATATTTTACAAAGTATAGGTGTGAGAAGTAACAGAGTATATAAACCGTAAAAGATTTTTATAAACCTATCAACTTATCAGAAATAGCCGTCATCTTTCATCGTCAATCATAAAAGTGCATATTTAAATTCATTTAACATTTTAAATTGGGTAATGCGGTAATGAGGAAACTGTCTTTTATTTACGCTAGTGACAATAACTTTATGATGTTCACTATCAAGTTCATGAAACAATTGAGATTTTCACACAGGTGATGGGTAAGAGGTGTGAGTGACGTCATTGCAGTTTAAACAAGGAGCTAGCTATACTTAATTGATTTTATGATTTCAGTATAAATGTGGCGTTGTGGCACTGAACAGTATTCCTCTAGTCATCAACGGTATTCCTGCCAAGGAGGGTCAGTGGCCTTGGCAGATCGCTCTCTATCACTCAAAGGTGAGAACTCGTTTACACGGACAGCCTTCGTGACGTTACCGTAGTGTACGGTATTGTACGGTATTGTACGGTAGTGTACGGTAGTGTACGGTAGTGTACGGTAGTGTACGGTAGTGTACGGTAGTGTACGGTAGTGTACGGTATTGTACGGTAGTGTACGGTAGTGTACGGTGGTGTACGGTATTGTACAACAGTGTACAATACCGTACACTCTATCATGGCATACAGATGCGACGATAGATCCCGTAAGTATTTTCTAAAATTTCATAAAAAATTGTCGTATCATTCGCTTGTCATATCTGTCGGACGCACATCGCTCCATATGTCCCTAAAGCTTCATGCGAGCGCGTATTTAACTAATTTAGGATTTCATGATGGAGCAGTTTGATGGAGCAAAGAAAGGAATAGCATGAACATAAATTTGATTTGTCCTAATTTAGAAATTACCTAATTACTAATTTTAATTTTCTCGAACCTTTAAGCAAAATATAAGCTACTTCACCGCCAAAGGTGATTATGTTATTACGTTTTATTATGATTATGTTATTATGTTATATATTATGTGATTACGGAGGTAGGACACGACGGTATCTCCCGTCCGAAATGAGCTGTCCAACTGGGGAAGTACCTCCGCCCTACAGAAGACCGCGGTCATAATAACCATCGTGTTGTGTTCCCGCCGGTAAGTAGGGTAGCCAGAGCTCACTATACCCCTCCTTCCCCTCCCCTTCCAAGCCCCCCCACCCCTTCCCAGCTCTCCCCCTTTCCCTTCAGGGTGGGCAGCGCGTGTGTGACACCCTTAGTGTTGCACACGTTCATAGGCTACGGTGGCCGCTTTCCGTCAGGTGGGCCGTGTGCTTGTCTGCCACCTACGTAGTATAAAAAAAAAAAAAAAAATGTTCTTTATAAAACTGTAGTTGTGCAAAAGCGAAATTTACGAAAATTGTTTAAATGACAATGGAATTTTAATTTCAGGGGATAAACAGTGTGTACCTATGTGGTGGTACACTTGTGAGCCTCCGAAATGTTATCACGGCAGCCCACTGCGTCTCTAGTATGAGCACTGGAATTGTTCAGCCAGACAGCCCGAACACGCTCTCCGTATTTCTTGGAAAGCACAATCTAAGAACCTCTGTCAATGGAGTCCAGTTTAGATTTGTAAGTATTTATTTAATTAACTGGATATCTATAATATAAACTAATCATTTAAAACATAACATAAACTCACGCCTTTATCCCCGAAAGGGTAGGCCGAGGTGCTAGCACCCATATTTCGCCAGTTTATGTTTAGGTCCCAATGTAATAGGTGGTGAGCCTATTGCCATTAACCGGGCACTTATTAACCTGCGATAAATACACACATAACTTCGAAAAGCATCGAAAAGTCATTGGTGTGTGCCATGGTAAACCTGGGATCGAACTCGATACCTCGTCTCAGCAGTCCATTACCCATACCACTAGGCTACCGCGGTTTTCCTCATTTAATAATAATAATAATTTGTCCATTCAACCCTTGGAGCGTGACCGAGAAACAAACATGCAAATAGTCAAATATCGAAACATTTTCACAAACTTTCACATTCGTAATATTACAGTAAAAAGTTGAATGAAAGTCTTCTTTTTGAGTTAAAAATAATTTAGTCTTTGTGATTGAATATCCGATATACAATATAATTAGGTATGTACCTTGTAAATCTTGATTTACAGAGATACATCTAAAGCCTGTGTTATAATCATAGGATTTTCTGAATCAATGGCAGTTACTTTGATCCGGCAAGCCAACTTTGAACTTAAACTCTAACGTTACAATTTCAGTACTTTCCATATTTGACTAGGTTCACAAACTCTTGTAAGCCGCGGTAGCCTAGTGGTATGGGTAATGGACTGCTGAGACGAGGTCTCGAGTTCGATCCCAGGTTTACCATGGCACACACCAATGACTTTTCGATGCTTTTCGAAGTTATGTGTGTATTTATCGCAGGTTTATAAGTGCCTCGGAGAGCACGTTAAGCCGTCGGTCCCGGTTGCCATACAAACATCTATGGCAGTCGTTACGGGTAGTTGGAGCCCTCAAAAGTTCAACCAGCCTAACTTAGAACTTCGATATCGCCATTGGTCATTAGACCATTGGTTGTGAAGGTCAGATGGCAGTCGCTTCACGGAAAATATCGATGTTCAGCCGCATCACAGTTAGCCTGGAAAGCCGACCCCAACTGAGTTGGGAAAAAGGTTCAGGGAATGATGACTAGGTTCACAAACTCATAACATCTCTCAAATCTGTTAGATGGACAACTAAATAACTCTTTATTATACTCAACAAGACGAAAAATTACAATATGGACTTAAACAAATAGAAGAATGTGTAATAAAAGGGCGGCCTTATCGCCAACAACATTTTCCTTCGGGCAACCTTCTTCTTCTTTCGTGTCAACGATCCACCAATGTTTAGACCACCCCAGAATAAAACCTGGCCATATCGACAGCACCGTTAGTGGCTCCATTCAGGTCGTCTTTAGTGCAGGAGGCAGGGCATAAGGGGCACGAAACTAAGTGCGCCATGGACTGCACAGGGGCACCGCAGTCGCATGCGGCTAGGCCCGGGTCTCGCATTCCCCATCTGCATAGATTTTGCCTCGACCGACTGACCAGTGTGCGGAGACGGTTCAGAGACCGCCATACCGGCCATGGAAGTTTGTGCCCAGGAGCCAGGCAACCTTTAGAAGGATGTTATTTATTTCAGTAATTTTCAGGTATCAAAAGTCACCGTACACCCGGACTACAACAGAGTACCGTCCAGCACAGGCCACACCACTTTCAGCAGAGACGTTGCCATTTTGGAACTGCAGGAACCAGTCACATACACTGACCAAGTGAGGCCTGCCTGCCTTTGGCCCGAAGAGTTTGTCGATATTCAACACGTCATAGGACGGAAGGGTTCGGTATGTGTAATGAAATAGATTGACAAACATTATTCCTGCGGTGAAGCAAAGGCACATCTATCTAATCAAAACCTTCAACCAGAATAAAAGGAGACTTATTGTAAATCAAACAGTTTTATAAACGAATAAATCATGACAAGATGATCTTGCTAATTGTATGTGAAATTGGGGGTTTCTTAATCAGCGAATAATAATTTACGGTCGCAACACTGCATTGTATTCAAAGTACAAATCTATCCAACTATGCAATCTGCGCTATATTGAGAATATAGAAGATATATATTTTCTGAGGTTTCTTCAAGGGATACGTAGCGCATGTTACACAGTCAGTTTAGTGATATTTGGTTGGAATATTAGTGATTTTGCGTGAATGCTTCATCCGAACTTAGACGTTGCCTTAAGGACAGTAGGTAGTTGTCACATACTTCGGTAACCATGTCTGCTGAAATGTAGCCAAAACGTCGGGTATAAAAAAATCTCCTTTCATTTTGATCTCAACCCTTCCAAAAAAGGAGTGCGACAAGGTTCTATTCTTGGCCCACTTTTATTTTCTTTTGTATCACGATATAATTATGCTATCATACCAACATAGGTGATGTATAGGTCATTTGAAGAAGTTTAATACTGGGAATAAAGACACTAAACATCTTAATAGACACTTATGGGAACAGTTATCAAGAAAACATTTACACATTACTGACAGGTCTAAATAATAACTACCTTTCTATCTCAGGTTGTCGGCTGGGGTCGCGATGCCTCAGGCCAAGGTACAGAAGAATTGAAGTTAGCTGAGATGCCGGTAGTCGATGAGTTAACATGTGTCAAGTCGCACGAATTCTTCCGAAGATTTGCATCTCCATACACCTACTGCGCGGGTGCTCGTGGAGGTAATAACATCTACCATTTGTTTATTTGTCAACATATCTCCCACTGAAGGTATCTTTTTTTTTTTTCGTGCGAAAAATCCCCTTCTCCGCCGAGGGCGGTTGGAGAGGTTATGGTATGTGGTATCTGCTAACTTATTGTGATGCCCATTCCCTAGATTTTCATAAATTCATAACATAACATAAAATCACGCCTTTATCCCCGAAGGGGTAGGCAGAGGTGCTAGCACCCACATTTCGCCAGTTTATGTTTAGGCCCAAATGTAATAGGTGGCGGGCCTATTGCCATTAACCGGGCACTTATGAACCTGCGATAAATACACACATAACTTCGAAAAGCATCGAAAAGTCATTGGTGTGTGCCATGGAAAAACCTGGGATCGAACCCGATACCTCGTCTCTGCAGTCCATTATGGTTTACGGAACATTTTTCAAGTATAATGAAACTTACAAATTTTATTTTATAGGTCCATTACCATGCTTGGGTGACAGCGGAGGCGGTATGGTATTCCAGAAAGCTGGAGTCTGGTACCTCAGGGGTTTAGTTTCGGTAGCAGTGTCAAACGAGCAAAGGAATGGATGCAATCCAAACCACTACACAGTATTCACGGATTTAGCCAAATTCTTGCCATGGATCAGGCAAAACATTAGAGATTTCTAATAAATACCGCCAATTATATCTAATGTAACTATTACGTAATCATTTAATTGAGATTGTAAATAATTATTACATCTATATTGTTTCTCTTGTTTTCTTTTATTCCATTCATATTTTATTTCATTTTTTTTGCACATGCATAAACTGCACACTCTACCTAAATCACTGATGTAATATACGTACATAAATTTATTTAAATACATAAGTACCTACTACAAGGTACGTAAATTTTTTAAAGTACATTAATTGCATTCCACCCGCACACACTGAGGCTGTGGAATGAACTCCGTGCTGTGGTTTTTCCAAGCGACTACAATATGGAGACCTTCAAAACATCATTATACTCTGTCTAATTTAGGATGATACCTTTGACAGTTCACGTCTATGAAAAGTAACGTATTTTTATAAACATATTAATACGTCTAAAATTATCGTAATTCATAGACAAGTACCGCCCACTTATCGTAGAGTAGTGCCTTGCAAGAATACAGCATAATTGACTGTAGACAAACGAATCGAACATAATCTATTAATTTATGAAAATAATTTTATGTTTAATTACTTATCTACTACAATTTTGGTAATAAAATTAACTAGATATAATATAAAACATAAATATTATACTATAAATGGCAGTAACTGTAGCAATTATCAATCTATATTTGCAGTACAGTGCGATTAGGTAATGACGCGCCGCACTAATGAAGTGTTACCTTAAGTAAACAAATATTTATAAAATTATAATACCCTAAGTACATAAAATAATAAGAAATAAATGTTTTACTATTTATGTAACATCGATACCATATTCTACGGGAACGATAATCGAATATCGAATAGATTCATTTACGATTGTACTGTATGGGGTACTCTACTTAGACCTGTCAAAATTATCATCCTATATTTGACAAAGTATAGGAGGTTTATGGGTCAGCAGTACGAGCGTGACGTCTCTGGTATTGCAAACGTCCATAGGGCACTCACTGTGGCTTGTTTGCCACCTAAGTGGTAAACAAATCAGATAAATTATATGTACTTTATGGATTTTTTTTTCGTTTTTTTATAACACTAAATGCAGACAAGCACTCTGCCCACCTGATGTAAAGTTATAACAGTGGCCTATGGACGTTCGCAACACCAGGGGCGTCACACTCGTACTGCCGACCATGTAGAAAACAGGCGGAAATTGGAAGGAGGGAGGGGAGAAGACTAAACCGCCGAAAACACAACACAAGGTTAATATTAGCTCCGGTATTCTGTAGGGTGGTGATACTTCCCCAGTCGGACTACTCAATTAGGACGGGATCCTACGTCCGTCACAATAGATAAACTTGTACTTTAATATTAATTTAACTTCACAATATCCAAATGTGTTAAATATCTGTTAAAGTGTAGTTTTATAACCATTAATAAGAAACATTCCACATTCTCACCACGCGTAACTTTTTCCTAGTATTAAACCGACTAGGTGGAATAAGTCTGATAAATTCCTATAACTATGCTGTTTACTTTGATGCTATAGAATAGACACAGATGTGTGCACTGTTATAGTCGCTATCATCCAATAATTACCTCGTCCAGAGAACTAGCTGCAAGAACTAGTTTTCTAAATATATATCTCGCTGCAGAAGGTACATGAACTTCAAGTCCTTGAGTTGAATAGAGTAAAGGTTTTTATAGCTTTCCTTACTCTAGAAACGACATCCACGCGGGTCGAGCCTCATCTACTCGTAAGTAGTTGGAAATAATAATATTCTAGGACAATCTACACAACGTCACCTAGACCCATGGTAAGCATAGTTTAACTAGCTTGTGTTACAGGTTCTAGAATGCGGATAAACATACATAGATAATTATTTTTTTTGTAAATACATACATTTATACATAGAAACACCCAGACCAAAGCAAATATTAATATTCAAGCACACAAATATTTGCACTGAGCGGGAATCAAACCCGCGCCTCCTGCATAGCAGTCGCGTTCTCTATATACCGCCACGCCACGGAGGTCGTCAAAAACGACCGACGAAGAAATAAAACTGTGAAATATATCCGCGCAAGAAATTAAAAGTCTCTGAAACTATGATTGAAGTTTCTTTGAAGGATTTAATGCACAATGAACTTCTCCGACAAAGAACTTAAGTCACGTCCCAGAATAATTCCGCTGAAGTAGCAGTGGACTTACCACATCTTTCAAAAGACTGATGGTCATTAAAGCAAACGTCCTAGAGTGGAGACTATGGAAGAGGAGAGGTCTATGGAGTTGGAGACTGCGAGAAGGTAAACGGAAGGTGACCCAGCCAAATGAACTGACGACTTGAAAAAGGTGAATGAGGATCGTGAGCAGTGGCGCATATTGAGAAGGCCCCGGGTCTGACGGGGGGCGAGGAATATATTCGCTACTATCTCACCTCCGGCAACTAAAGACCCAAAGACGGCGAGCGGTTTAGTCGGTTCCGCATGAAAAAAAAGGATAGGCCTATGTCCAGCAGTGGTCTGCGATAGGCTGATTGATTGCAAGAAATATAACTAACATTATTATTTATACATAACTAGCAAACCCGGCGAACTTCGTTTCGCCATGTAAAAAATGATTTTCCCGCTTTTCTGTAGAATTTTTTCCTGAATTTTCTTTGCTATAAACCTCACGGAGCCCGAGACCTTTCCAACGAATGCAAAACCGTGGAAATCGGTTCGTGCGTTCTGGAGTTATAGCGTCAGGAAGGAAAACCAGACTTATTTTATATAGTAGATACTATGTTATTTTACTTTACCAATTCTTTTTGTAATTCATACAATATCATTTTCTCGCCAAACTGTTACGTTTGATCTCTCCTTTTGCATACATCCTTAAGTAGCTTGTGTTCTGCATCATTCTTTCATATTTTGTGCTGATAAGGCAAAAGAACTGACTGTAAAAATGCCTTAAAAATTTGAAGCTATATTTAGGTACATTAATAAGATTCAAAATGAATGGAAAAGAAAATTCCCGCTACAAAATGCCATTCAATTAGCAAACTAATTAGTTACAAGTCTAAAACTAAATAATAATTTTGCGCGATGTGGTTGCGAAGCGTCAAAGCCAGATTAAAAAATGTATAAAATAATTCATTTAATTAAAAAAAAGAACATTTTTTACAGTGTAAGTAAGCAGAAGTCAGGACCCAGTTATATTCTAAACTTGTACCCAATACCCCGGAGTCTGATCTTTCACTCTTCAATTCCAAAATTTGTTACGTTTAGGTAGTTTTTCTCGAGTGGGGTATGCCAGTGGCTACCTCACTCTTATGGCCAGAGAGGGCCGTATGGTTTAAATCGGTTCGAGGCCGTTATAACACCACTGGCTTCAAAGGGGGGGGGGGGGGAGGGGGGGAATCTGTGGGGATTTCCGCATTGAAAAAAAGAAAGGTAGCTTGTCTGAACCCCGCCCTAACTCCGAAAGAAAAGTCTACACCAAAGCTTCGTGCATCAGTAAGTAGGTGAGTTCGGTTTAGGCACGCTTACTTTCTGTGTCTGATCCGGTTCCATTTATAGAACGCAAACTACTCTATCGAGTCTTATAGATACCGGCATATATCTTGAACCCAAACACGTCACAAAATGTACTATTAAATGACACCCAGTACGCGTGTTTTCGTGTCTTTTGAGGATAGCATGGGGAGCTACGGTGGCGGAAAAGCTTAAATGTATCAAACGTAGATTAGCACGCGAGTTCGCGCCAAGATCAGTGTGTCTCGCGATTTGGGGTTCAGAATTCAAGATATATGCCGAGAACTATATCAAGTTTTTTCCTCATTCTCAGAAACTACTTTGTTAGGAACGGTCGTCATTCTCGTAAGCTCATTTGTGGGGACCGCTTCCATAAATAAATCACTTACTATATTAAAAAAAAATTGTTATTAATCTATGTTAGGTACTAAAGTGTTAATAAAAAAATTGTGTTTAAATTCAATACCTACTTATAGATGCTCAAGAAAAGACTAGAAAAGTTATTTTAAAAATGGTGAGGAAAAGGTTTTAATATAATTTATTTATATGGGATTGTTATTGTGCGTGTGTTGTGTGTAATTAATTCATACAGGAAGTGCCTACCAACTGGGTGAATGTCAGTTGTAAGTAGCAGTGTTCTAATTTAATGAGAACCGGTTCATGATGCTATGGAATCGGTTTAATCCTACGTCATTTGCAAAAAGTCTTAGATGCCAAGGGCATTTCGAACGCTACTTTTTTTATTCACGATAAATATATGTCAGTAAAAATGCAATGAATAGCTAAAGCAAAATTTGATTACGACGAACTGTTTTAAAGATTTGTTTTTTTTTTTTAATTCAATTTGTTGAGTCGCAGGAAAACGGAAAACGAAACAAGAGACTTATAGTACCTACCACCACTTTACCATATAACCGCGTCAATAATAAGCATAGTTTGACTAGCTAATGCATATAAACCACTCATCTCATCTCCCTGCCCTTGTCCCAATTATTAGGGGTCGGCGCAACATGTCATTCTCCTACATACATTCCTTTCAGATATAATTTCCGCAGTCACTCCTTTCTTTGCCATGTCTTCTTTAACACAATCCATTCATCTTTTTTTGAGCCGACCTCTACTCTTAAAGCATTTATACTTTGGATGTCTTTTTACTTTTGAACCTCTTCTCATAGTATGCCATACCAAAACAAACGTTCACATCTCAATTTTTCTTTTACTGGTGCCACTTTCAAACTTTCTCTATACGTGTAATGAAGATAAAAAATAACCTAGATATCGATTTGAAATTGGAAAAAGCGTTCAGACAGGTCCTGAGCCAGCGACCACTCTCTTACAGGAAGAATGCTCTGACTACTTACGCGACTAGACCAGAGCCTCGATTCTACTAATTGTCAACCATTGTCAAGGAACGGAGATTACAAAAACTGTCATTTAATTTTGGACTTTTCTTTTACACTATTAAAGTTAATCAAAATCAAAGTAATCAAAAAAAAAGTAAATCAAAAATTTGCTTGACGTTTCACCTAAGTTGCACTAGACAATCAATCAAAAGATCACGTTAATACCCGGATTTTCGCTAACGATATATTCTAGATTCTAGGACAATTCTAGGACATGTAACGCAAAAATTCAAAAGTGGATATCGTATAGGTACATATATTTATATTATTTTTAGTAAACTACTTTCTCGCCACAGATTTCCAGTTTAATCATCCTAGTGGCGCTGTCAGTGCCGAGCCTTGAACAAGACACAGATTATGTACCAATATCACCTTGTCCTAACGTTTTTCAATACGAACCGCCTCCCACGGAAAATGTTGGACCAGAAATACGATGGTACGGTGTCATTAACCTACGAACAGATGTTACTATACACTCATTGGTCATGAATATCATTCTGGATCGAAAAGCTGATATAATTGGGGTAAGTTCAGTTTACCGCATATCATTCGATGAACCTTTTCCCAACTCAGTTAGGATCGGCTTTCCAGTCTAACTGTGTTGCGGCTGAACTTCGATATTTTCCGTAAAGCGACTGCCATCTGATCTCCACAACCAATGGTCCAATGACCAATGGCGATAGGTATCGAAGTTCCAAGTTGGACTGGTTGGACTTTTGAGGGCTCCAACTACCCGTAACGACTGCCATAGCTGTTTGTATGGCAACCGGGATCGACGGTTTAACGTGCTCTCCGAGGCACGACCAGACCAGTGCAAACAGCGTTATTCATGCATACAACTTTTTGCACTGAGCGGGGATGGAACCCGCGCCCCGTGCTTAGCAGTTGCGTGCACTACCAGCACGCCACGGAGACGGTTTACCGCATAAATATTTAATATTTCAAACCCACATGCAGTGACTCTTTTCTTTACCACACCTAAGCATACCTATTCTTCTTCCTTCAATCCCGAGTTCTTTAAACATGAAGCTAAGGGCCATCATCGTAACATTACAGGAGTCTGTAATAATGACTCTTTTCTGAGATCTGAGTCTGATACTCTCCAAGACGTTTATTGGTTGTGCTTGTGCGGCTAAACACGTACCTATCTAATTAATTTCCAGTTATACCGCATAGCAAGGAATTGGGTCAATTTTTTTTTCCAAATTTATTTAGCTGCTAACTCGTAACCGAAAATGGTTAGGAATTTATTTACTGCATATCCATTTTTTTACAAAGTGCCCGATTGGCGGCAATAGGCTAACCTCCTATTACGTGGAACCGAAAATCATAGTTGACGAAATGTGGGTGTATAATACCTATCCCTTCGGGAATTACGGACGTGAGCATATTTATGTATGTTTTCTGAGATTCTGCCTTCAGCCTATCATCAGGAAAATACAAAAATCAACCAATGCATGTTAGGTATCACTTGTCACTTAAAATATAATATTACAATAATGTTTCACCCGTAAGATTGCCCAGTATTATTATTTTTTTAGAACTGGTTAGGTGCCGTGACCAGCACAGATAATATGAACTTCAGAATTGAAAATACAACTCTCGAAATCAATCCGGGTGAGGCAGCCACCATACGTTTTTTCGTGCAACATAGCCCTCTAAGCACTGCACCCAGGATTCGCGCTATACGAGTGAACGGGAGAGAAATCTGCAACGTTAATAAGCCAAGGTAAATGTCCCATACAAGATATATATGAAAGTGTTTGAGGTGCATGGTCAGAAACCTTCACGTGGTGAACCAGAGTAAACAGTAACGCGACAGCGGTGATACAATCTCACTGGAAAATAGCTTTCCGGGGTAATATAGGGACACTGTGCTTCCCACAAACGGGGAGCGAGGGATTGTATTGATTGAAATGTTTAGATTGAGTGAAGTTGTTAATCTCGATATTTTATTTTTATTATTATTTTTATTACAGTTCTGTTGAGCAGTCCACTCAACAGCCACCTTCTTTAACAATACCAAGTAACCCAGAACCTACTTATCCAAGCAGATTTACCGATCAGGTAAGTTTAATAACCGGTAGTAACCGAAACTGTTCGCTTCTGCTAAGAAGAGGACAAATTGCACTTGTGTGCCTCAATCCATTTTATTTCAATTTCAGACGGAATGCGGTAAGGTGACTGTATCGATCCCAGTTCCTCTAATATTAAATGGCGTTCCTACTTCCGAGGGTCAGTGGCCGTGGCAAATTGCTCTCTACCACAGAAGGGTGAGAATACGCTGAATGTATGAAAACAGACTAGGTATATACAGGGTTTAAGGGGAACGCTCCCGAAGCCGAAGGCCCCTGGTAGTACTCATGGTACACAACATATTGGCATGAAAAAAAAAACGGCAAAGCAATTTTTTTTTTACTTTTTTTTCGCACTGTTTACGGAGAGTAAAGAATGCGAAAAAATATTAAAAAAAAAATAAAGCTAAATGAAACGAAAATTTCATAAAAGAACAAGTAGGGCGTCTTGCGAGTTCATGTTTTTTCATTAAAATTTTTGTTTCATTCAGCTATACTAACACGATCGAGAGTGAATAACGCAAGTTAAACGGTTTAAAAAAATGCGTTGCCGTAATTTTTTTAGTGCCAATATGTTGTGTACCATGAGTACCTACTACCAGGGGCCTTCGGGAGCGTTCCCCTTACACCCTGTATAGAAATAATCATTTGCGAAGGCTAGGTGTCCCTCCAAGCCACGTGTAGCTGTTAGCTAAAGCAGGACCAGGGTGGCGGTACATCAAATTTTCGCGTGCGTTTCATAAAGGCAAAGTGAGATTTGGATACCAACAACACGTAAAATCGCCAATGTTGTCTGAATTAGCCAGACAACATTGGCACTAGGATGTCTGTTCTAAGGCACACCAGTTTCCCCGGTAACACAGGTTGATGTGAGTCAGGGTTCACAATCGATTTGTTTAAAATATATAGACATAAATTACATTGGCATAACGACATTCAGCTTAATGATCATAACGCATAGGTAATATTATTAAGCACTAGCTGTTGCCAGCGGCTTCGCCCCAGTGGACTTCTAATCCCGCTCCCACTGCTTGGACTTCTGATCCCGTTCCCGCTGCTCCATAAAAACCTTCCGTAGAATTTAAGGAACAAGTAAAAAAAAGAATTACTGGAATCGGTCCAGCCGTCTTCGAGTTATGCGCTTACCAACACATTTCGCGATTCATTTTTATATATTAAGATAAATGTTTTGGCATAATGCTTGTTTGGAATAAATACTAATAGCATAATAATAATGAAGCATATTTTTATAAAGTATAATGTTAGAAACCCATAATGACATAAATATATAGTCTATAACTCTGGGTGGTTTGTAAAAAAGTCGGGGGCCGTCATAATTAATAGAGGAATAAACATTAGGTACCTATGCCTTTAATGCAACTCCTTGTTATGGCAAAACATGTTTTAGATACTAAATGATAGTCATGCTAACTTTTGCATTATGCCAAAGGATTATTATGCAGTAGTAGATATCGACGCCCCCGAGGAATAAACCTGTATTGTACTATTACTGGGTTATTACTGTTATTGCATTTTCGGTATCTATGGGTCGGCATGCACCTATGTAATTTTTTTCAAATTTTTCTAGCGATAATATCCATCTATTTACCCTATGACACCTTTGTTCTTCGGAAAAAGTGTTAATTTTTATGTACAAGAAGAATATCATAATACATTATTACAAATTCATTTGTGTGGCTACATTTCGGTGAAGTAATATTACTGCAAAATATTTTCTATTAATTACTGGTTAAACCGATTACAGGTTTATTCTCGTGATTTATGAGATTGACATTTTCGGTAATACTCAGTTACAGTAATCATTTGGGATCGTGATATAGGTATTGGCGTTAACTGCTTCGCATTTCGAGGAAACATTGCAACCTGAAAGCTCCTCCGTAACTAATAACACTTATTATAGGTACCACACTGACCAATAGTTGTCAAAATAAGCAACCTGATATTGGAACTAAATTAAATTGTTGTTAAAATGAGCAACCTGGTGTTAGAACTGAATTAATACAACATTCAATAGAGTTGAACCAAATAATTTGGAGGTACCTTCCACTTCCCTAAATGAAAATGAATACACCAGAAAACGTAAAACTAATGAAGGTCTATGGTCTAGCAAGAGAAACAAATTACTGAAATATCCACAAAAGACTATAGGACCTGTTGGGAATTGTAAATTGAACTGTGGTAGCCAATTTACCTCTTCAGATAGGCAAGATAATTATATTTGATAAATTTTATACACTAGCTGATCGAAAACTGCAATAGATAAACTTTGCTAAACATACTAAAACAGAAAACATAAAACGAATGACTCTACAACGAAAAAATAATCTCACACAGACTAATAAATATTTATTTTCTTCAAGAGATGTGGATGTTTTGGTTTATAAGAAGTTTTTTTCTAAATACTTACAAATTAATGAACAAATGGTATACACAGCAATAGTAAAATTTAAAACAGATGACCGCGTTACAGACTCAAGAGGTAAGCACAATAATAGACCTGTTGATTTGGATTCGACGATTGACCTCCACCTCGAAGTTTGATCCGTCTAATCGGACCATCTGTCCAAGGTAGACGTACTTGTCTACAACTTCAAAGGTCGAGCCTCCAACTGACACTGGGGAGGGCCTTAGAATATGAGCATTCGCCATAACCTGGGTCTTGTCCATATTCATCTTGAGGCCCACCTGTTGAGAGACTCGGTTGAAGTCGTCGAGCATTGTGTTAAGATCCTCCAGCGATCCTGCCATGAGCACGATATCGTCGGCAAAACGAAGGTGAGTGATGTATTCGCCATTAATATTAATGCCAAGACCTTTCCATTCCAGTAGCTTAAAAGCTGGAGGATCCATTGCATTGGTGAAGAGCTTCGGGGATATTACATCTCCTTGTCTCACTCCCCTCTGCAACAGTATCGCCGCTGTGCTCTGATCTTGTACTTGGACTGACATGGTGGCGTTTTTATACAAACACTTCAGCACTTTGATGAACCGGTAGTCTATATGACACCGCTGGGGAGATTGTAGCACTGTCCATGTCTCGATCGAATCAAAGGCTTTCTCGTAGTCCACAAACGCTAAACATAGTGGCTAGTTATACTCCTGAGTCTTCTGTATGACTTGCCGCAGCGTATGAATGTGGTCTACGGTCTACCTTTTCGGAAACCGGCTTGTTCGGGCGACTGAAAGTCATCAAACCTGTGTTCGAGACGATTCGTGATAACCCTCGAAAACAGCTGATAAACATGGCTCAGAAGTGAGATGGGTCTGTAGTTCTTAAGAGAGGCTTTGTCACCGACACTGCCGTCCTTCCTCTTCAGCTTTGTCAACTAGCTCTGCCCAATAGACAAGTCTCTTGCAAACACTTTGGAGCCTTTATTTCGCTCAATCGTTTCCTTAATACACTGAGTATTAAAGGCACGGATGTCGTGTCGCAAAGACTGCTGGATACGTTTATTGAGCTGCCGATGTGCTTCAGCGTCATTGGCAGACTGCAGCCTCATAGAGCGTCGTTCGGCCATGAGTTTAAGGGTGTGATCGGTGAGCTTATGTGGTCTATCTCTTCGACGGGGCCTGAAGAATTTGGAGCGCACTGAATGCTTCAACCAAACTGTTATTTATCTCGTCCACTTTACTGCATTCTTCTAGGCAAGAGAAGCGATTCGAAAGTTCGAGTTGAAAGCTCTCGGGGTACTGTATATGGGAAGCTTTAGGTCGGAGCGAAGAGAGAACAAGATAATAATGATGATAACAATGAACTTAGTGATTAAGTACTGCGTTTGATGTTTTTATTTTTTTATATTTTTTATATTACAATTGTGATCTCATTATGGACTTTTTGCCCATTTTAGACAATATTTTTTAAATTTTATGAATTTTCTTTAATTTTCCCTTAGAGATACCGATAACAAATTTATTTACGAAATCTGTTTACAACGATTACATTAAAATATAACTACCCGAAAGATCTATAATATTCCAGTTTCTATAATTTACCATTATAAGGTTATTAAAAAGTTTACCGTAATAAGTCGGTAACTGAACATTACATTTATTTACTAATGAACGTATACATCGTTGGAGAACTCCGTAAAGAAGTGTTATGTCTATGATTTTTAAGAAAATATTTTTATATTACAAGAATAATTCGGTAAGTAGACGTTGCTGGAATATTATTGATAGTTCATAGTGGTAATATATCAATACCCTAAAAACTGTTAGAAATTATTTTCGGTAATTTGAACTTTGGTGAATATCTAATTCTGTGTTTAATCAATAGTTACAAGGCTAACTGTGATCTATTTGGGCAAAAATTAGCTTTCCCGGCGTATTAAAATGTTATCCTAATTGTCTTTTATAGAAAAGTTAGAGCCGAAAAACACTAAATCTTTTCTCCTGTAAAATTTGATTTTTGCGATTACCGGTTTATTCCTCGGGGACGTCGATTATTATTATGCAAAATGAAAGTTATGCGAAAACGTTATGCTAAACTATATTCTGTCATAAAATTTTATGCCAAGAGAAGTGATCCCGTGACTCAGACATGCGCACCTCATCACTAAACTCTGGTGAGGTACCCGAATGAGTATCTCTACCTGTGCAATAAAGAAGGGAAAGGTATTCCAAATTTGCCACCAAACCCTAACCTGATCGGACTGTTAAGGTACAACGTATCCTTAATTTCAGGGGACAAACAATATGTACATATGTGGTGGTACGCTTGTAAGCCACCAACACGTTATCACGGCTGGACACTGCGTCACCAAGAGGAATTCTGCAACTAAAGTTAACCATCAAATGCTTTCAGTACATCTCGGAAAGCATAATCTAAGAACCTCTGTTGTCGGGACGCAGATAAAATATGTAAGTATTACTTGTTTGTAATCTCTAATATTATCTTCAAACGTACCGAAACGTAGAAGTTGTGGTAGCCTACTGGTATGGGTAATGGACTGCTGAGACGAGGTCTTTGGTTCGATGTTATGTGTGTATTTATCGCATGTATATAAGTGTCCAGTTAATGGCAATAGGCTTAGGTTTTATGTTATGTATATTTCACAATTTTTGATGTTTTTTTAGGTTCGACAGGCCCACCCTATTAACATCTTCCGAGAATGTTAGTATACTCTACGTAGCTTTAACTTTAGTCTAATAATTTTCAGGTATCGAACATCATCGTACATCCTGACTTCAACAAAGGTTCCATTTTCAGTCGAGACGTCGCCATTTTGGTTCTCCAGGAAGCAGTCACATACACCAACTGGGTGCGTCCAGCCTGCCTTTGGCCCGAAACCCATGTCGATATTCAAAACGTCGTCGGAAGAATAGGTTCGGTATGTGCCACAATTAGAAATGGATTTTCAAATAAGTAGGAAAACTCCGGGCAACACTTCAGGAAAATTATGAATAAAGTGTCATGATATTTTTGAGATAGGTACAGTTAATATGCATTTAGGTATTAGTCCTATTATCGTGCTTCAAACTTAACAAAAAATAATCATCTTGGAGTTTGAATCAAAACACCAATCGACCAGTTATACAGTAGATACCAGTTTCACAGTTATACAGGGCAGAGTGGGTGCCCACTTTGCACCTAGACCCCGTTATGCACCGGGTTCCCCTAAACGGGTGTTCCTAATCTCTAAGCCCAAATAATAACATAATATTATATCTGTTTTAGGTTGTCGGTTGGGGTATCGACGCCACAGGTGCAGAGACCGATAATTTAAACTTAGCTCTGATGCCGGTGGTGGACGAGTTAACTTGCGTGCGTTCAAACAAGCCATTCTTCATAGAATTTACATCTGAATACACCTACTGCGCTGGATATCGTAATGGTGAGAACTGTCATTCACTATCTACTTCTTCTTCTTTTCTTAAAATGGCGTCTGCAGCAGAAGAGCCGCAATTTTGCCAGTCTCTAGTAAATGTAAACGTCTTATAAAATTAATGGCGAGACGCCAATGTCAAGTTTCAAGTTTTAAAAAAGTCTACCAGAGGCACGTTAGCCGCGCCAGTAAAATTGTTTCCGTGTGTCCGCCCCCCATGAGATCAGGTAGTCGATCAGGACGCGTGGTTGGATTTTAGGGGACGTCATTCACTATCAATACCTGTCACTGAACGAAATGTCACACGCCGAATTCGTGTCCAATTATGTGAGGGTGCGGTATAGTTTGCCATCCATCGCCGTTTACAAAGTACACTAAAAAAATTACTATATTAAGAATATCGGAGATAGATAGCATTCTACAACCTCGCAATGTGAATTGCGCATAAATGTATTGTTTCAGGGTGCTGTAGGTTTACCAGAAACTTAAATAGGTCAAGAATTGTACGGGTGTCATACTACCACCTGCATGAATAATAATAATAATAATTTGTAAACGATATTTAGTATATACCTAATAATTAACTTTGTAATGCCATAAATATATAGCACTAGCAAACCCGGCGAACTCCGTTTCGCCATGTGAAAAATGATTTTTCCGCTTTTCTGTTGAAATATTTCCTGAATTTTCTTTGCTATAAACCTCACGGAGCCCGAGACCTTTCCAACGAATGCAAAACCGTGGCAATCGGTTCGTGCGTTCTGGAGTTATAGCGTCAGGAAGGAAAACCCGACTTATTTTTATATACTTAGTAGAAGATTACAACATTACTTTTTACAGTTGGCCGTATGGCATTTTAACCTGTTTTAAGATGTACGAGTAATTGAAGTAAACTTCAGTTTGCAACAGTGCGTATTGGTTTTACCCGCACGTCGTGCAATACTCATTTGTATTTTTGCACAACTTTTGTGCAAATTATTTGCACTAAATTTGCTCCATATTATTTGTGCGATACAGACATCCGCTAAATGCACCTTCTGCTTGCATGCTCCTTAATATCTAAAATGTAGGTAGGTATGATAAATAACTAATATTGTCCTAACTCCAAACAAAGTAAAATAGATAACTAAGGTCAAAAACTACATCTTGCAGGTACATCAGTATGCCTCGGAGACAGCGGAGGCGGCATGATGTTCCAGAATTCTGGAACCTGGTACCTAAGAGGTCTAGTCTCACTATCGGTGGCTGGTCATGAAAAGTACCGATGTGATCCTACAAACTACGCAGTGTTTACAGATTTAGCTAAATTCTTACCTTGGATCAAGCAAAACGTTAACATCTAATGTCACTTTAATCAGATAAATTGTGTTGCATACGACTATAACCACGGTTCCCATCAGGTGTACCGTGTGTTTGTCTGACACCTAAATGGTAGAAAAAATTACATAACTGTAATGTATAAGTAATAAAATATTGAAAATGGAAATTATTTAGGTACTTACCAACTTATAATAAAAAAACTCCCAAATTTGAATAGAGAAGCGGAGCAGCTTGAGTTATTAACTAACTTAAACTTAGACCTAATAAAATGCAAAATACAGCAAGACTCAACAACACAGTGAACTCATTCTACGTAAATAGTAGGGAGCACCGAGAATTCCTCATAGTTCGGGTACTCTAAGTAAGTACTTGACTGTATGACAACTTCCACGATTGATCATCCTGTGAATATGGCTGCTGTAAAGTAGCCGAACCCTCGGACTAAAAAGTAAATAATACCAAATATATCGAGATACAATCCGTAAACCGTGGTTTCATTTCAATGTGTGACATTCCTAAAACCTCAGAACGTATACTTGTAGTTCTCGAAAAATTCAAGACGTTGGCCTTTTCAAAATGGGGACCAAAAATGTTCACTTAACATCTTGTGAGGTACAGCACACAACAGTAGATTGTATATTCCTTCAGCTAGATAATGTAAGTAGTGTGTGGTTTTTATTACATTTTAATTATCAGAGACATCTCGCACACCTACGAAAATGTTGCCAAATGTAAAATAACAACTATGTATTGTACAATAAAATTACTAATACCTATAGGAATACCTATATCAAGCACTTTATAACATTTTAATTGGCTGAGACGAACACACCTACACACACGTACAAAATAAACAAGTTTAGAAGTCTAAAGAGGTAGGTGAAACTTTGAAATACGAATTAAATAAAACAAAACAAGTATTATAACATTTATAATGTTATACATAATCGAAGAAATGTGTAGAAATAAACAAACTCAATGTAACGTAATAGTAAAAGAATTCATAGTTACAAAAAAAATACACAAATTTACAAAAAAAAACTTACGTTACATTAGAGAAAATTATAAATACATAAGATAGTGCCCCCAATTATTCAATGCGACCCCACTATCTCAAAAGATAATTTGAAACCATTAGCGACAATATATCATTTTTACAAATAACTATTTTTACTTACATCATATTAAAAAATATTCACTTTAGACTATAGTCCTCATTCATATAGACATGCCCATATTGCCCATTATATTACTTCGGAATGACTTATTCTGCGAGGAGATAGAGGGGATGTAGGGTAAAGGGAATGAGTTTTGAAGGGAAATTCTGGGTTTATATAAAGGCATACCTCTTTTTTTTTATTGTGCAAATAATCCCCGCGGATTCCCCGCCAGAGTCGGTTGAGGAGGTCATGTCGGGCTCGAACCGACTAAAACGCACATCGTCTTTGGGTCCTTAGTTGCTGGAGGTGAGATAGTAACCAACATATCCCTCGCACCCCGGCAGACCCTGGCCATCTCTTTCGAGATAACCCCCTTCAAGTTTTCCCCCGAATGTGGGAAGGTGTATTTTTGTGCCGCCACCGCGGATATAAAGGCATATCTGAGACTACTCAATCTAGCATACACAAACTAGAGATCAGTACATCGTGTTAAGCCGCCTTTTCAAGGCTCGTGATTTCACGAATACGTTCGCGATTTCACTACGCAGCACCGCAGACACGTTTTTCTTAGTAAATGCTAAGTATTGCCCTTTTCAACTGGAGGGAACAATTCACTTGTATTCAGGACGACAATCATCGTTCGACATCTGCTTATGTAGAGGCAGTCAAGATGTGCACAGGTTCCCTCAGAAATCCTTGCTAAGTATATCTCCAACGTTTGGCAAATAATAACAAGTCGCATTGAATAATTTGAAAGAACAAAATATGACTAAGTGAAATTAAATTATGAATGTATTTATTATATTTATAACAAAATAAACCAAAAATTCAAACTAAAACCAAATGTTGTCACTCACCAAAAAATAGGAGAAAACTAAACAAATCTCTTCAAACAAATTCTTGAGAAGAGTTCTTAAAAAAATTCAATCTACTTTCTCATATTTATGTGGCAACATTTTGAGAAATAGTAATGATAAAAAACACTGACACAACATTGAGGCTTACATTTTTTTAAAAGAACATCATATTATTGTTTACTTACTAATGACATTGTTATATTGACTAAAAAATTGGACACCTGCATGTAGTTTTCTAAAATGTTGCCAAATAAAAAATAACAATTATGTATTGTACAATAAAATTGTACTAATACAACTGCTTGCAGTAAATATAGGAATACCTATAACAAGCACTTCATACGCCCTAGGATCCACCCTAATAGGACTAAAAAACTTCATTAGCTTTCATAAAATAAAATACACAACTATACTCTTTACATAATTATTTACAAATACATAGTCACTGTTTGCACAGTCCATACAATAATGGAAACATTCGTCATTCAAAATTAACTGTAATCTTATCATTACTGGCTAGGAGTGTAGAAGCTTTTCCAATAATATATCTCGTGTAAGCCGAAAAAGATAAATTAAATATTTCAATCTGGCTCAAGGGGTTGTGACGAGGGATGTTAATTCAACAATTTTTGAGCCAATAGTCGATGCAATCTCTCACCGACTACCATGTATCTGTAATCTCTGTAATTACCTGTAAACCCTCTGTTTATAGGTAATTAAACCCTCAATAAAAACATAAAAAATAACTTACCTAACTGATATCATCATCGAGCCACCTTTTTAATGTTACGTTGGTGGTTAGCGAGTTAAGCGAGTTATTAGCGTAATGGTGGGTAGTCATAACTACAGTAACATCATATATGTCTTTCTTTACTCCTTACTCATTCATTTCGAACTACAGAACATAAAATCTAGAAGGGAAATTCCTTTTGATCGCATGTTGCGCGGTCGGTAATAAACTTTGAATCTCTGAGTACAGTTTCATGTGTCTACAATAACAGAATGGAGAAATACTACTTGTGTGGCTGACTGTACTGTCAACTCACATAATATAATATCTTTAGAAGAATGTTCTGGAAGGATTTAATTAATTTTTTATAGTTATGTTGACATTTTGACGACATATTGTATGGACCATGCAAAAAATGTTGTTAATCTAACGTCACAGTTGCTTAAAAAAGCACACACTATATACAGAGCACTGAGATCAAAATCACAACTTGCACGCTTGATAAACATTCTTAACCACACGCTATTTCATTGTACTTGTGAGAGACTTTTAGCTACCTCTGTTACCTTAATTTACAGACAAACAAACCAAATTATTACTCCTCAAGGGAAAATGCTTGTCTGTTGGCGAGTATTACTCTATCTCTCACATCACATCATTTTAACCTATAAAACAATGCGCACAAAATATGGATCTCAATTGTGACACTACATGCCATTTGGTATAACATTACCAATATGGCGATGGCCCATTCCTGCACCGCTGGCCTTTATAACGTTCATCGTTGCCAAAGTTTGGAGCCCACGGGAGATTTCTACCCCTGTTTGAACGGGGATTTATCTTGGTAGGATAATTGGGGTAGACTCGGTTGTTGACACATACTCCAGGCCGACATCCGTTTCGAGGTGTAGTGGGGTGACTGCCAGGTAAAGGGGGTGAGGAGTACCTCTCCCACGGATCGGTGACCATACAATTACCGCAAGCCCACGTGTAATCGCCTGCGAATTCAATTTGAAATTATAGAAATAAAAATTAATGGTAGAAAATATTAAAAGAATGGCACTTCATGAATAATATTTTTATTTTATACATCACTATTTATCGTTTGGCCAGATATTGGAAGAATACTTTTGCATTTTTCGTCCGACCTAACCTTACTCTTTACGTACACTTCAATACAATCACAAAATACTATAATTATTACTTTTGTAGATTATAACCATTGCATGTATGCCTTTTCGTTTTGTCAAATATTAATAGGGAAGTGCTAGTAGTAATATTATAAGAAATTATTACATTTTATGTGTGTGTGTATGTGTACAATATATGCAAAGGTTAATGTAAAATATAAATATGTGTATTTATCTATTCTAAAAAGTATATCTAAATATTTAACATAAAGTGACACGTAGGTTTCGATAATTATTTAAAATTAATTAACCCTTACTGGATTTAGTTAAATCGAAAGTGTTATATACGCAATAACACTTTCAAACGTTTACCATTATAATGAAATTGACTCGACTAAAAAACTACAGGTACTAGTAATACATCTGCATTATTGACAACAAATTATTTACGGCATGATGATGGACTGAGTCTTTATAACGAATAGAAATAGTGCAAAGGCTCGCTTTACTCCAATACGATAAACTGAAACTATAAGTTGTCTATTTTTAGCTCATTCAAATATATAAATTTACTGGAATTTTCTTTTTTTCAGTTGTAGATTAACAGTTAATACTATGATAATAAAAGGTAACACTATGGTAATAAAAGGTAACAACTATGGTAATAAAAGATAACACTATGGTAATTAAAGTAAAAAATATTTACGAAATAATCAACATTAATTAAATTAAATTTAACAGAAGTCATTCACTTCAATTTAGGTCAAACGTTATTTAATATTATTCGGTGCTTAATTATAAAAATGTCGCCAATCATTATACACTTTCAGTT
Source organism: Pelosia muscerda (assembly GCA_963691645.1). Lineage (NCBI taxonomy): Eukaryota > Metazoa > Arthropoda > Insecta > Lepidoptera > Erebidae > Pelosia > Pelosia muscerda. The sequence goes on from OY829118.1 coordinate 6,487,411, forward strand.
TATTGTATACTAAATATGAAGGGAAACACTTAACTAGCATACCTACACCAACCAACTGTTTAATAACTTTTACAATTAGTTTAACAGTTATTATTGAATTATTAAAAAATAAGTTAATAGTTAGTAATTGAAGTCATTCACAAGTATCAAACCAAATAATTCCGCAATTATTAGAGACCAACGACTAAATTAAAAATACAGTCTGTTGTAAATTAGTAATAACATAACATAACTGCATAAAACTAACTCTAACTCTTTCTTAATACCAACAATTATTTGCACACACTTTAGGTAGACAACTTAAAGCTTAACTAATATAAACAACGGTCCTGAGTGACAATTGTTTAAACTACGATCTAAAAACATAAGCACGATAACAAGCTTTTATGCAAAACAACTTATTAAAACTATTATTAGCCTGCTTCAAAGCAGGCTTGACAAAAGAATACATTTCTAACTATATTTGACAGATATATACTCGTATTAAAAAACTGTTTTATAATAAGACATTTTAATATTCAGATTATCATCAGTCGCCTTTAACAACAGAAGCTAAATACAAAATCATCTTAAGAACATTATATTTAGCAGATATAAACAGAAATGTCAGATCAAAGTGTACTCTGTGTCAACTTTACAATCACATTCTTAATTTTTACACTTATCATAACTATTTATATCGGGTGCTATCCTTACGATAGGAATGTCCTAAGAAATTATAATTTTAAAAGCAATTTATTTTTATTCGAACCCATTCAATCTTTTTTTAACCCCGGCTTTCCACGGTGCGTAATCCGCGATTCGGCACACGCTCCGTAATTCCGCGGACCGAGAAAAGACTGTTTAAGAAGAGCACCCGACTTTACGAACGTTTTTAAATTTAACTTTTAACAAGTTTAATATTTTCAAACAGTAGATTTCGTAAACCCCGATAGTACTTACATCACTTAGAAATTACGCTTTTTTTAGGCACAATTCACATTTGGAAAACTATTTCTAGCATTCTAAACTACCCTTCACGTTCAGTGAGGAATTATGAAAAGTTTCAAGAGAAATCTGTTACATTTAATATTTTTGTAGTTATAAATTGTTAAAATATATAAATAACGATAAGTAGCTGCTAAATCTACGTTAATTATTATAGTAAAATTTAAAAAAATGCTAATTTTTCTCATCTCCTGTTCTTATAGCTAGATTTTTTTATGCTTCGATGATGATGGCTTCCCAATATTGTTCTTCTTCATTGTTCTTACTCGAAATTAGGAATGAATAATGCGCAAATTATTTTAAGCACTAAAGCAGATTTACCTTATATTAAAATTAATATTGCATATATTATATATGAGCTATATAAAGAAGATAAACAAAAATACCTAGACTTTAACTAAATTGTAAATTATAAACTAAGGTAACTTAACAGATTAATTATAGTTATAATGTACGATACATTATTATAGTCGTTATCCTAGAAAGGGTTGAGACACGATGTGATGGGTATCTAGGTGCGCCTACATATAGTATCTCTGGTTTAATTGACCAATAATATATTTTCACACACATAACCACTACTATATGGTTGACCTTTTAAAATAAAAACGACTAACCAAGGACCTTAAAATTGACAGGTGACGCCTTCTATGGTGTAAGCATTCACAAAGGAAGGATATTTGAAAATATCACTACTAAACGGGTAAAATAGAATGTTATGAACACTTCCTGTCAGCCGCTACTATAAAATTTAACAGTAGAGTATAGTTATGATACAAGTCCCGATATCCACCACATTATAGCATAGGAACGTTGATGTTACAGGATCGCGTACAACACTCGATAGACTCCGAAATATCTACTGAACATACGAATCACCGCTGCATATTGTCAATGTAATTATCTCAGTCGTAATGAACGCATATTAAATGGTATGGAAGAGAGCATTATAAGCAACCCAAGTTTAGAAACGGCAAACTGAAAATGAGACTCTCTAAAAGGAAGAATTTCCAGTAACATTTTTGTAAACACAATTATATACTTGTACATAGTTACTGACCCAGAAACAGAGTGTCTATTGATTCTCCTCATTAACTTTGTGAGGGTTCATCTAACTCGACATCGATAATCCTAAGAGTCCCATCAAAACATAATCTAGAAAAAAAACCAGTAGCATTTCGCTACGGACGTAGGAACAATAGTCAACGCCCAGTTTCACTTATAAGACCGAAGCATAAAAGAAAAAGTAATTACATACCAACGTTCCTTACGACTGGAGGCTTAAAACGAAACTAACATTAATGTGATTAAATAATTACTTTAAAAACTACTGCAACATATAAGCAGTATAATGGAAAACGAAAACAAATTAAGGCAATGACGTTAAAAGAAACACCTTTACGTAACAAGTAAATCGCATATAAATAAAATAAATAATTTAAATAACACGCTATTAAATACGATAAATGTTTTAAACTAAAAGATATATCATTATAACGTCATTTGAACTCGAAATAATAATAATTAAAACAATGTTATATATCTTGATAATTTTATAGCAAAAACAGACATACAATCTAACTTACAAACGCATATTCGATCTATAATACAATCACATGTTTTATCGGATGCTAATAAAAAAGCTTGCTTTTATATAAACCACTAGCTACAATGCTGTTTAACAGACAATAATTTTATTTCTATTGAGCACATTATATGTATTCATAAGCCAATAAATGGTAACACTGGTTTTACACAAAGTTTCGTTTTTAATTTAATGCAGCGTTTCCACGGTGTGTCGTTGCGCGGATGCAGACGCGGTCTTATACACGGACACATTTACTATGACACAAACGTGTAGCAGTATCACTGTTCATGTCCGTAAAATCGCGCACGCCTCTATAAAATCGCGGATCGTGAAAATCGGTCCTTAGAATGTATATTCTTCTTGTATGAAACACTTGAACTGTTGAATAATGGTTATATTTTCTACACAAATATTCTATTCTTTTATCATCTTCAGTTCAACAACGTCGTGTAAAACCAACATTACAATACATATCATACAGGTAAAAATTAATAAATTGACATTTGCACAACTTATGTTAAATGATTTCGTTTTATTTCAGACATTTAGTACATACATAAACATTCTGTAAATCTAATTCAACAATATATTTATTTATCATTAAAAAGGAAGAAAATTAGTAATATACCACTGGATAAAATGGCAACCCTATGGGCAATAAATAACTGCAATCATTTTGGTGTATGTGTTCTCCAGACATGGCTATAAACCATAACACGAATACGTTTTTCTAAATTAGCCAAGCAAATTAAAATATTGATATCAATTCTGTTGCATATTTTCACTAAACTAATCTAAAATTATTTGTTCATAACTTCAGAAATCTTTTGATTCCGTAGGAAATGGAACGTTACAACAAACATAACAATTTTCGTAGTAATCTGTGGTTGTTATTGAAGTCAAAGTTCAAACCGTTGGTCTAGACCTGGTTTAAACCATGCTTTAATCCGTTTTTTGTAATAAGACCGTAAAAGTTTAAATTAAAACTATTTAATTTTACCGCCCCATCTCATCCGAAGGGTATCGTAACGACTAACGGAAACATACGCAGATGATATTACTGGAAGAGAAGAAAAACTCGAAATATAAACTCACCTGGCCTAGTGAAAACAGTAGGCCAAAGCCTCCTAACATTGGGAGAGGCCCTCCAGCGGTGGACTGCAATAGGTGGTTTGATTGACAACGACATTACAACTGGCACTTGATAGTTTGTAAATAAAACGAAACTAAATTAGCTTTCGAGTCAATAATTAAAAAAAAATGGGTCCATTCTTTAGGTAAAATATGTTTATCGTACCTTGTTAAATCGGTAAAGGACCTGTAAAAGTTGTGTCTGTCATCAACCATCTTATTATATCGTTTAATATAGTAAACTGTTTGACCATTAAATTATGACGTCATACTCATATAAGTTTCGTAACTTAAATTTTAAAAGTAACAAATTAACGAATCTCTGACAGTCAAGTATCCAATTTAGATATTTTTGTTCAATGAAAATATACAACAGAATAGACAAAGATATCATTGCTTCCATTTATCAGACAACCTTGTTGTATATTAAACAAATATGTTAACGTTCCAAAATCTAATTTATATTACAATGCGTTGCTATTGGGTATTGGGTATACACTTGAGTCGTCTAATCTACAAATTTTGAGAGGACCTTTATGCTCTATAACATGATAATGTTCAGTGATTAATTCTATAGCAACCATATTGACTGGTTCTGCTCTATGGTGCCAAAATGTGGGCACTGACGGTGGGACTAATCCATGGATTGTCGCACAGCGGGCTATAGAGCGAGCTATGCTTGGAGTCTCTTTGAAGTATAGAAGTCGTAACGAGGTCATCTGGCCAAGAACTAGAGTTTCTGATATAGCTTGCACAATTCACAAGCTGTAGTGGCAGCCGGTTGGCCACTTCTATCCAAGGAACGATGACTGTTGGAGCAAACGAGTGCAAGAGTGGAGACCTCGCGAAGGCAAATGTAAGGTAGCCCCTCAGCCAGATGTACTGACGACCTGAAAAGGGTGGCTGGGATAGTGCGATTGGGAGAAATGGCGCACGTTGGTAGAGCCTATTTGACTACAATTAGCCTGAGAAGCATATTAAATTGGGTGGATATGTCATATTTGATAAGCATCGAATTGTACTGGGTGAATATGCGACCCATGTCTGGGAAGCATCGACTTTAACTGGGCGGATGTATCAACCCTATCTGTTTATTTACCATACCAATGTTGTTTGCAGTGACATAAAGTGCAGTCAGTAAAAGATAATAGTATCTTATCAATGTTATAGCGCATAAGGCCCCAAAGCATTTGTGCTGAGACAAGGTCCCACTGTTATATCAGTTTTTTTTTTATTTAATACCTTTTTACAATGTTAGGGTGAGTCCAGATTAAGTAACATGTTGTATAACTTATGCTATATAACATTTACATTATTTAACATTGTTGTGTAACATTTATATAACTTGCTTTTAACGCATACGTCCAATCTAATAAAACATGTTATACAATTTTGTTATATAACTATGTTTCATAACATGTTTTGTTATATAGTCTGGAAGACTTTTACTTTCAAATATAATTATTATTTTCAACAGTTTCAGATTGAGAAATATCTTAATATTGAAGTGACTAATTACAACAATTGACAATAGATCGTTAGATGTTAACATATACAGTGAAAGTAAGCAATTTCTTTTCAAATCAAAGACAAACTTTACTTAACCATATCTTTTTTATTCCACAGTTAACCTAATTTCGACTCAGTCATGGCCTGTTCTAAAGCGAACAACTCGTGTCCAATATTTCGATCTGGTAACAAACATCATTCTTTAACCACCAACATTACTCATCGCCAAACGTCATAGGAGAATATTTTTTTTCTATTTCTTAGAATAAATAAGAAGCATGGGATTTTAACAATGGAGGGGAAATTACACGCAAATAATTAAACCACACTTTACCATTTGTGTATTTGTGGGACTTTTGAATGTTAAGAAAAAACATTTGAGATTTGAAGTTAATTTGATAATTATTTTGTAATTCGGAATAAGAAATGCCTACCTCAGGATTATCGTAATCAATCCCCCAAATTTAAAAAACGATTATACTGTCAATTTTAGATTTTAAACATTGTGTTACGAGAATACTGGTTATAATATTAGAGAAATTGAGATCATCTGACCGAACTCGAGACTGAATTTTTCGTCTACTCCCAATTTTTTTCCCCATTAGTTCTGTGACTTATAAGACTATGCTTTATACCGGATTTGTCTCAACTTTTCCCACTAGTTCTGTGCGCGTGCGTGCGTGTTGTGTGTTATGTGTGTGTTTGTGTGTGCGTGTGTCTGTGTGTGTGTGGGTGTGTGTGTGCGCGCCGACGGTGGAACCGATTTTGATGTAGTTTTTTATTTGAAAACTGTATTAGTCGGGAGTGTTCTTAGTTATGTTTCATGAAAATCGATTCAAGCTGGCCGCCGGCCGCTACAAAATGGCGGACTACATATTTTTGCACAAGTGGCGCCACGACCAAATAATGAATTACTTTTTTTATTTACTAGTCCGTCAATATGGGTACCAAATGAAAGGGCTTAACAAGAAGGTCAATTTAAAAAGTATGAAATAAAATTTTAATTAGTAATTTAAAATTATTTTTGTGTGGAGGGTCCACACAAAAAATACCTCCAAAAAGTAAAAATAAATTATACATGCGTCAACATGTCAACAGAACTACTCAACAGAACAGGTGGGAATTGCTTTCCCATTTGTTCTGTGGACAAAACTAATGGGAAAAAAAATACCAGTAGTTCTGCCAACAGAACTACTCAACAGAACAGGTGGGAGTAGACGGAATTTTTAACATAGTTTTATTACGAGAGTTGATCTCAGGTTATAGGCAGATCTCCAAGACGTTTGGGAGATTAGGTATTCTATCTATATCGATTTACAGTTAGCATACCATTAAAAAATCACTCAAAAATGCCCACAAACACACAAAACGTAGGACAATCACTATATTACACTACCAAAATTAAAAGTCCGTCCGTATTTATATCCTCGTATCGGATAAACGGAACTTTTTACAGTAAAGCCCTTTTCAAAACGGACGATGGTGACTCATATAAGACGGCTGATTATAATAGTCGCGGCGAAGGTAGCGATTAGAGAAACCACTGAACATTCCATAGTTTGTCGTGTAATCCTGTCGGCTGTGCAGCATATCTAGTTGGTCGAGGCTGTGGTGACGTTGTGGCACCATTGGAACTGTTCCGTTAGCAGCGTGAATAGTACCAACATGGTTTAAATACAATAACACATTGTAACAAAATGTTTGGAATATATTGACAATTATTAATGTAACTGCCTTTTAGTTACATCAATGGAGGGGACGTTTTACGCCTTCCTAAAGAGCGAAATTAAGGTACGGGCCCTCTCCGTGAGTAGCGGCGCTGCCGTGAAACAAATTACTACACCACGATGGCAACTCAAAAATGCCCTCGATTCGACATAGATAGATAGTTACATCAATAATTGCCAATATAATCCGAAACCGTACCGTTAGTTACATATAAGGTGAGGTGACCATAATAATAATAACAAGATATAACATACCTACCCATCGATTTTGGGCTCATTTGACAACTAAAGTTTGAGACGGTAGGTTACTGAACGATCTTTTCAGTTTTAAAACAATATTGCGTACATATACATAGTTTTTATAAACGGACAATATTCCTGGGTCCTGATTCTAGTAATTGTGAACCATTGTGTAACCACTGATGTTACAAAAATGCCATTGAATTTAATACCTTACTGCTATGCTGTTAAAGACTTAAATGAAATGGCATCGTGTAAGTGCATGAAACGATATAATAAATTCTTTTTCATTTAATTTTGAACTTTAAGCGTATTAGATAAAGCCGAAAATTCAATGGCATTTTTCGTAATGTCATTAAACAACGATTATTAGCATCGGGGTCCTGCTTGATAAGGTTACCGTCTGATTGAAAGCACATACGTGATCAGCACATTGTGAGATTGGAAGGCTAACTTCACAAGCGTAACAATACATAGCAAAACCAACAATTCCATGAACTGAAAGAGGCCACCCCCGTGGCGACGACATCATCAAATACTACTAAATTTATATTTGATTTACAATACGATATAGATGTAGGCGTTACCTGGCGGAAATCCATTACAAAAGGTTTATATTGGGGGAGGGAGGAGGGCCCACCGCTCACCCGCGGTTCAACACTCCAACAATATATATTGGAATGTCAAACCACCCTCTTCAAAGTAAGAAAACAAAAAATCTTACCAGAGAGGAGATCAGGCATCTTCAGCAGCATCGCTCCTGAAGATGCCTCGTGTAGAGGCGAAACACGTGTTGAAGTTTAAGTCCTTTGCATTAGCGGAATACTGCATGGTAAACATCTCCTCTCTGGTAAGATTTTTGGTTTTCTTACTTTGAAGAGGGTGGTTTGACATTCCAATATATATTGTTGGAGTGTTGAACCGCGGGTGAGCGGTGGGCCCTCCTCCCTCCCCCAATATAAACCATTTGATTTACAATAAAACAGTACTACACATTTACAAGTGACAACCGTACTTCCTAGCCACTTTATAGAATCTATGGTTTTACCATATTACAGTAAGAAAATATATTGAGGATTGCCAACCATTCCTCCACGGTATATCAATCAACGGTTTTGTATGTAAAAAAAAATTCTTACCTCGAGGCTATTCTGTGTACAATATTCCGCAAGTGCGAAGTATCAACCTCGACACGTGTTTCGCCTTTATTGTTAAATCCCCTCAATATATTTCCTTTTGCCTACTTTAATATCTTATAATGCTATGACATGTTAAACTATTCTAAAGTAATAAAAATCTATTTCACTACTTACTTCTGGGGTCCTCACCTCGGTTATGGTGGAAGCCCGCTGCCCAACCTGCGTAGTATGCCGCTTTCTGCTTACCATGCTCTTCGGCCACCTACAACGTCAAAAGAATATATTATAAGTGTATATGTATAGAAAATACAAGTATCTACGCTAAATATACAACTCGTATAAAATGCAGTGAATGTTCACAGTCATCGTTATTATTATCTTATAAACTTATCCTCACTCATCTAGAGTGGGGATAAGTTTGTATGTATGTTTGTTTGTATATTTGTATGTATGTTTGTATGTTTGTTTATTTGTATGTTTGTATGTATGTTTGTATGTATGTTTGTATGTATGTTTGTATGTATGTTTGTATATATGTTTGTTTGTATGTTTGTTTGTATGTCTGTATGTATGTTTGTTTGTATGTTTGTATTATAAGTACGCTAGTATTTTATAACCTTCTTATTCTCATATCAATATGAAATACCATGATATGAAACAAGAAAACTTTAAATGAACGTTATATACAGAGTGTTAGGGTAACGCTCACGAAATCGAAAGCTAGTAGCATTTCTGGTACGGTACGAAATTGGAATAAAAAAAACAATTTGGTAAAAAAATATATACCGTTTAACTAGCGTTTTTCACTATCCATCATGTTAGTAAAACTAAATGAGACAATATTTAAAAAGAAAACAAATTATGGCATCATTCGCTTTTTTGTTGTGATGATTTTTTGAAATAAATTATCCTGTATCTTGTACTTTCGACTTCGGGAGCGTTTCCCTAACACCCTCATAAAATTGTTTAAAATCGAGCTTTCGTAATTTTCCTTTCATTTTAAATTTCGAGTAATACATAATATCATCACCAATACTTTACATACTGGCGTATTTTACACGTAATATAACAAGCCCATCAGTGTTTTCACGAAACAATATAACTGTGATATTCACAGACATTCACACGAGTTATATAAGCAACATAATTTCAATACATTCAGTCATATAAATAAATCACATTCCACTACCGAATTATTATTTTGTAAAACAATTAACGTGCTCCGCAGTCATAACTTGCTGTAAATTTATTGAATAGGGAAACATGGTTACGAGCTAATGAAATATTTAGGTACCAACAGATACTTGGTATGCCTCGAGGCACATATCTTGGACCTAATTCGTGAGTGAAAGGAGGCCCTCGCGCGTGCGATTTTAATAGTATTTAATCCATTAAGTTACACTTAGAGGAACTAAGTGTGCGAGTGACGTATTTGTACACAAAGAACAGGCGTTAGAAAGAGACAGAGCATATGAACCGAGTAACGTTTTTATAAACCAAGGTGATAAATTTAACAGAAATATATATTGCAGTGACGTCAATGTTTCTTTGCTGGCACAAGTCACTGCCACAATAACTATTTATTAATCTGTGATGCCACTGACATTTTGAATTTTTAAATTAGGTAACGCGGTAATGAAGGAGTTTAGGCTAATAATATTACTGTGTAATGTTAACTATGATATAATCAAAGATTGGTGCATTTGAGCTTGCCCATGTACTTTACTCCAAAGTCACCCAAAAAAAGGCATACTGCGCGTATAGAGCACAGTTAGAAAACATTTTAGGTTCAAGATATATGCCTTGCTGAGGTATACCGGTAAAAGGGCAACAGAAATTGGATCTTATTGGTAACTTAACTTCATATCTGCACGAACCATAATATCCAATAGGTACCTATTAGTATTAAATAAAAACAATTTACAAGCAAGTACTAGAGCCCGCCGTGTAATTATAAACGAATAAAAGCTTTTTAATTAAAATCTATTAAAAAATAATTCGGCACGTACACAGAACAAATTAAAAAAGAAATGCGTGTGACACAAAAATCCAACTAAATCATAGTGAGCCGAGACTTTTCGAGCTTTCCAACTAGAGACACAGGGTTGTCTTTCTAAAGGAACCGCGAATAATCGCGTGCACAGAAATGCGACACTGTGCCCCCAGCGGGAAGAGCCGTCGCACCATTGTGTCACTGTGGAGGCGTAGGCGACTGTTGGTTCGCGTCACGGACGTGCTCCGTCTGTATACCGCGTCGCTCCCGGTCCGCTGTCGAACAACATATTACAAGAATTTAGACCCGACCCCAGCCAATTGAACATGCATACCCCGACATGCGTGTCATTGAGAATAATCATGAATATCTATATACCTATCAAGGTACCTACTGTTTAGGAATTCAATAATAGAATTTAAAAATGTCAGAAATCTATTGGATACGTTACATAAATTGATAAGAGATGATAATTATTTAGGATATATAAAGTCTAGTATCCATTAAGCAACAATGTTGCGCAACATTATTGTATGACGTCGCACTACAAAGATTTGCAAGCAACGCCAAACAAGCGAAGGCTACTCGGGCGTCGGAGGTCGCAATATGACCTCCGTCCTCCAGGCGCGGGCTTGGTGGTGACAGGCGGAGCCACCTGTCACAAAGTGCGCCTCCCCATATCAGGGGTAGATAGCGACACCATGGTTCCCACATTAGGGGAAGGTGGTCATCTCAAATAGATGTCCCCGGGTCTGCCAGGGTATGAGAGATATGTCTTGTACAATCCCACCTATAATCGGCGAGCGTTTTGGTCTGTTCGAGTCCGACATAATCTCCACCGCCTTGACGGAGGTGGTATCCGTGGGGATTTTGCGCACAACAAAAAAAAGCAACGCCAACCAATGTTTTTTGCGCATGTATGATCAATTGTTGAACCACGTGTTATTATTAGAGTAAACAAATAAGTCGCGCGTCATGTTGCGTAACTTTGGCATACATGTTGTGCAACGCGTGTTGCGCGTCAAATATTGACTAGTGGATACTAGGCTTATAAATAATATTTAAAATGTAACTAAATTGGAAGGTAAGATCTGAAAAAGGCAGTTGAGACAGACTGAATACGGTGGACGGAAAATCGGAAGCAATGGCGCAATTGATAGAGATCTATATCAGTCAGTGGGACAGTAATAGACTGCAATAGAAATTGATTGTAAATGATAGGTATTATAGAATGCAGGCCTTAACTATAATAAGTTAAGTTAGGTCGGTTTTAAAGAATACATCCAGTCTAATTCTAAGAGAGAACAATCCTAATAGATTATCATTTTTCGCTAACAATACTATTATAAGCATCTCGGTTATAATCACTAACAGTGATAGTGAAGTGACAGTAGAATTCTACATCAGTAATTACAAACAAAATACAAATAACAATAGTATATCGGAGCCACTAAAGTACCAACCCGAAGACATAAATTAGTTTAGTCGAATTGGAACTTTCATAAAAGTGACACTATTGCACAAGTTGTGTATAAAAGTACCACATACCTTAACGCTTAGTGGCTCAGTGCCGCCCTCTGGTATCACATTGTTTAACGCCGCAATCGCCTCCTGGGCCTCCTCGCGCTTGTCAAACCTGTAAAAAAAACAATGTGATGAAAGATTTCTCATAAGATATGGAAGTAGGTGCTACATGATGGAAATGGATTATAAGAAAATATTTCATGGGAGGTCCTATCGCCTCGGTTAAGAAATCTTTTTATTTGCTTATTTGGTTGCAGTTCTATGACAATTAATACAATTGGCTATCGTTGCGATTGTTACTCGCCTCAATAATAATGTGTTCTCTTAGAAATTTATCTTAGCTGATAAATTCGTAAACGGAAAACTTTCGTTATCAACCAAAGAATAATTATTTTGCACAAAAAAGGTTGTAAAGCGCACTCCATTCATTTCGTACCTATTTATGTAGAAAACAGGTAATAAGACCACGCGGAACATAAAAGAAGAAAAAACTTGCCAAAAAGAAGGGACGGGAATCTTAAGATAATAAAAAAACTAAACTGTGCTTGGTTTATTTCATTTCAAAGAACAATGCTATCTCTAGCCGGTACCTGCTTTCGCCTATTGTTCATTTAAAAGAACCACTCGTTAATGAAACCCCACAGATCTTACCAATACTGCGAAGACCATCTGTGACTAAAATTCACAGATGTGCCGTTAAGACCATTCCTTTTTTTAATGAATATGTCGTCGTAAAACAGTACTACCAGTTTTAACTCTTGATGCAGCGACGACAATCTCGTGAGTGATGTGATGAATAAGGCGAGACTTATCGCAAGGAAACCCAGACTTAGGTGGTAAAAAAGGTCATGGCCGAAGAAAGCCAAAGTTAAACAGATTCGATGGCCATATCTCGAGGATGTCATCCAAAAATAGTAGTTTTTTTTAGTGCTCGGCTTCGGAATCTAGCGCGATGGTAACGTTCAGAAACGAGGACACTGAAGATAAGACTAGTCTACGAATTGAAAGTCACGCAGCCGATGGAGCGAGCTATACTTTGAAGTTTCTATGAAGAATAAAATTCATAACGATGTCATTCGACAAAGAACTAAAGTTACTGACAGCTCGCAGAACAAGTTAGCTGAAGTGGCAGTGGGCCGATGGAACAGACGAGTTCTAGAGTAGATACCGCGAAAAGGAATATGGAAGGCAGGGCGCCCTCCAGGTATAAAGACTGATGTCCTGAAAAAAGTGGAATAGACTCGATGTGGTAGGCGGAAGATCGCGAGAAATAGCGCACATTGGGAGAGGCCATGTCTAACCGGCTAATTAATTGACTGACGAGTCATTGCATGGTACCTAAGTCCAAAAAAGTATATGTTTGATTGCCCTGATTGAATAATTTATGTTATTTTAGGACTTGTTTTCCCCGTCGTTTCACCTGTATCTTCGTCAGGTATCAATCAGTTACCTGGGATAATCGCGAACACTGGGTACACCCAGTCGTTGATACACAACGACATACGTTATATGTTAATACATACTTCAATACATAAAACTTTATGTTTTTTGAATACTGACCTGACAAATGCGACTCCCCTTGGCGTTCCGTTACTTTTATCCCTCAGTATGTGCTTCTGCACTATTCTGCCGTATTTGCCGAATATGGTCTCCAACTGATCTTCCGTGATGGCGCGTGGGAGATTCGTCACATATAAGTTAGTTTCTTTTATGTCATCGCCTGACGGACGAGCGTATGATACCTGCAAATTGAATAAAATGATGCATTATATGTTTATCTACGTAATTGAAAACACCACAACGTCAATTCCACTAGAAAAGTCCAAAATCCAGTCTCGATCTAATTTCAAATTTTTTAATACGAGAATACCGTTATTGATTTGATTTTCGAGAGTGATGTTCATTTTTATTACGAAATTTGTTTTGTAAAAAATTGTTGTCATTTTAAATTATCTCACAAAATAATTAAATATTCTTTCATTCGACACATGTCCATTCAAACATTGTAGTGGATGTGTGAATGGACATGTGATCTCGGGTCCCACATAGGGGTTAGATAATGATTTTCGGTGTTATCTACTATTTTGTCGGCACCCTTTGTATTCCTTTAAAAGATCGTCTTCAAAATACAGGTCATTTGTTACTTGCACCTACTAAAATAATGCATATTTTTTCATTCAATACAGTAATAAAACATTCTTATCAGACCTCACACAAATTGAATAACATAAAAGTACAAGTCAAATTGGAAAGTACTCTATTGTGTAGGGACAACCTAAAACAAAATTATTTTAACAAAACAATACAAGACAATAACATTGGTCTACAACTTGTCAGGTAAAAATACCTTAATCCTCGTATGAAATAAGTTGTTTGTTTGATTTTTTTTTTTTTTGATAAGAAATATACCAAGAATAGAAAGAACTTATAGGATTATTTAAATAATAATAATGAGCCCATTCTATAGTCCATAACCAAGTCCCCTCCGCACTCCCACTGTAAATACATTATCTCTTCAATGACGGGGGGATAGTCATGTCGTGCCTACAGTGTGTAGGTATCCCTTACATATTAAATTTTCTCACGAAGCAATGACGTAGGGACCCTCTACGTCTTGGCTTCGTTCTGACGCATGCCTTCCAAAGACCCGGGACTCCATAGTCCCGAGAGTAAATAGAAATATGGTAGGTGCATGGTTGTAAACATAAGTGTTAGAATTACATACAACATACTTTGTCAGACATACAAAATTGAATGTATGTATGTATTTATTGCCACTAAAGTACATGGACTTTCTCATGTTCCTTACCTTTAATCGTTTGTTCCTTAGCTGGTATCCATTAAAAGTATCGATGGCTCTGGTAGCATCCTCCTCCCGCGTGAAGTTTACAAAACCGAACCCGTAGCTGTATCCAGTCTGTAATTATATGGACGTGAACTAGGTGGAGGATAGATGGCAGTCGCTTTATGAAATTATCGAAGTTAGACTGGCAAAAGTGGACCCCAGATTCCCGGTGTTTCGGATGCGACTTTTATCCAGTCTGTAATTATATGGACGTGAACTAGGTGGAGGATAGATGGCAGTCGCTTTTTGAAATCATCGAAGTTTAACCAAACACGCAGTTAGACTGGCAAAAGTGGACCCAGAATCCCGATGTTTCGGATGCGACTGGTATTAACGTTACCATAAAGAAGAGATATTGACATAAACTTTGAAATACGCAGAGGATTGCCAATAGGTGAACCTATGTGGCGATGGCGTGGCGGTAGTGAACGCAACTGCTATACAGCATCGTCGGTTCGATTCCTGCTCAGTGCAAATATTTGTGTGCATGAATATGAATATTTGCATTGGTGTTTTCACGTATATATTTACAAAAACAATGTGTCTACGTATGTATTATTCGCATTCTATATAGTACCAGCTAGTTAAGCTATCTTTACCATGGGTCTACGTGGCTCTTCTTATGCTGACGTTTTGAAGATTGTGCTAGAATATTTATTTATTGATATCAAAAAATATAAAAGAAATGTTGAAAGTGATTTACATTTAGCGCTAAACCCCACACAAATGAGTCTAGAGGGTCTAGAGATCTCAACCAAGATTTTCAAGGCCTAAGCCAACCTCATCTGCTAACCTCATCTGTTTATTTACGAGCGCTTCGTCTTGTCTTTGGAAGGTCAGACCATAAACGCTTTCACCAAAACAAAGATAAGTCAAGCCAAGTAGGAGATTGGAACCCAGGTTCCAAAGTAATCCAGCGCTCCAAAAATTCTTGAGAGAATGGCATAACAGAAAAGATAAAATATAAAAACTACACAAACCTTAAAGTCCTTCATAACCCGACAACTTTCGATCGGTCCGATGGTCATAAACATCGCGTACAGGTCCTTTTCAGTCATTGTCTGTGGTAGATAGTTGACTATGAGGTTGGTTTTGCAGGAGTCTCCTCCACCTGCGGAGGATATGCCGCCTCCCTCCGACATGCTGCCCCAGCACCGCGCGCCAGCTCCGGCGCGACCTCTATACTGTTGCTGAATTTGCTGAAATTTACAGAAATACACGATCAGACTCAAACGGCTGAACGAACTCGGCTAAAATTTGGTTAAGGGATATATTTATAGTCTGGGATAACCGTTACATTTTTTGTAGTAGAGAATATGCATACTTATTATTCAAAATGGAAAAAAATATGTTTTTGTGTACATTCGCTTACAGAATCATTTGTATTTTTGTTTTTAATTTAATTAAATTTACTAAAATAATATTTGACAAAATGCTCAAAAAATAAGCACACACTAATTACATCTAAAAATGATCTAATCGCTTGTTATTGGTCAGACAGAATGTGACGTATACATAATTTTTGGCTCACTCGTAGCAGTCGTAGCGTATCACAGTACGTGACGTCATAAAAGCGCGCCAAGATGGCGAGTATTTAAAGCTAACTACTATCTCCTATGGGTTATGTATGTTATAAAAAAATATTTTTGTACGAACTATCCTTTGTTTGGAACCATGTTTGGTGTGCAATAAAAGCATATTATCTATCCAGCTAGTACCTACTATTAACCTTTCTTAACAGGCTAACGCGTGTTCTATACGTAATCACAGAACAGTAAGTCACTTGTAAGTCACACTAAAAATTCAATGCGTAACCATTTAAAATTGAATTGATTCGTTTCGCTAGCTACAGCCCACTTGAAAGGCGACGAATTAAGTAGGTAGTATGCAAATTAAATACGCCTGTACACCTACAGTTAATAAAATTAAGTCAAGCCAACGCAATATAATACCGACGTACGCAAAATCTTGAGAAAAACTGCAAAATGTAAACTGCGGATGCAAAATAACAGAAAAATCGGTCATATAACAATACTAGGTATTGGTGTTCATTGGTCTAAGAGACTTAAAGAATGCCATAATAGGAAGCTACCTACCCTGACGTACTACAGGGGCAGGCTCCTAACAAGCTTTGATATAATAACCAAGCCTAGTACAGGCTATTGCAATATCACTGCACAAAAGGTACCCTAAGAGTTTCAGAAATGTAAGTTAGAAAGTAACTGAAGCCGAAAATTAAAGGTTGGTCCTACCTAATACAAATAATGATTCTAAAAATAGCAAAGGTTACGTAAATTGTTACATCGCCCCAGTCACCCGAAAACGCTTGGCCAGTATCGCACCGTAAATCTTATCGTGTACCACGGCACGCCAAGAAAGTAGTTATAAAATGCGCAAACGAAGTGTAGAACTAGTAAAAATTCAATACGACCAACATTAACGTGAAATTCGATAAATGCTGAAAGTTTGTTGTTGATGTAATGAAATACTAAAATGGTTACCATTATCATGAACATTCAGAAAGGCTATATCTCAAAAATGGTAGTAAAATATCAGAATTTCGAATCAGGATGCGCATTGGAAACTATGCATACAACATTAACGTTACAAGATTAGATAGATGGGTTCGCAAACATCTTAGTTATGTTTTCAATTCACACAAAATGACGTGATATGCAGTTCTTTTAAAAAACCTAGTAATGGACCCTGAATAAAATCAACAAAACGAGCATCCTTGCTTCCACCTATTTTTTTCAGAGGTGTTCTACGTTTTGGGTTACTTGGTTCCCCATGTCCCGAAAGCACAGTAGAGAAATGGTGTTTTTCCTTCATCTCTCTGGATTCTTTCGGAGCAGTGAACATAGACTGCCAACTGCCGAACAGAGGAGTAGGAGATATTTGCACCTGCGAAGAAGAAATGTTCTAAAAAATATCGCATAACCCGATTTGACGGATACTGATGAACCCGTAACG
Organism: Pelosia muscerda; assembly: GCA_963691645.1. NCBI lineage: Eukaryota > Metazoa > Arthropoda > Insecta > Lepidoptera > Erebidae > Pelosia > Pelosia muscerda. The sequence continues at coordinate 6,505,067 of OY829118.1, forward strand.
AAACCGCAATAGAGACACTTCGAGGTTGCGAGTAAGCAACACTTTAATAAAGATAGTAATGACCAGGAACTGTCGAGGTTGACTTTTGGTCAGATACGATACAAAAAAATCGTAAACAATAATATCACAAAAATTACGGTTCAAACTTGTAGTTCTCTAACGCGGGAGCGTGTTAGTCGAGCAATTTCCAGGATTTCCTTCGCCCACAGTCCTATTACATCAAAAAGTGTAATACAATGATTCAAAGAATGGTGCTTACGATCAGCGACAGATGCTCCAGTTGCCGACGTTATTATACGCTTCCCGTATCATAAGAAGCTGTTACAATATCATTGAATATTAAGTAATTTGTCGCCATAAACGACAGAATACGAGTATTAACGAACTTTTTTAAAGAAGCCTTGCAGTTGGTGTTTCGAAAAGATACAACCTACAAACAAGAACTCTCTAGAGCATAAAAATCCATGACGACGTCTCGACAGATTCGTCACATTTTAGAGAGAAGTTATAGAGTTATCAAATCTTCAATCCCACACCATCTTGATGTTCATCTGGGAATAGCACCCTCGAACAAACTTAGATCAATATAACAAAAGTACTAAAAGAAACGTTGGTCAAGGTTACAAAGTAAATTCAACTTCTACAATTGAAACCGCCCACGACAACCCGCCCACCAATAATAAAGTTTTATAAATCTCACGAAAAGCTGTTTAAACAAAGCCCGAAAATGAAATCGGTGGTGCCTTTCTGGCCAATGAAAAATAAAATGGAGTGCACAAACAACCTTCTGCCGCAGTCACCTTAAGGCGTGTTATGGCAAAAAATTGTGCGCTTTGTATAGAAGATACATATTCATCAGTCAACAGTTACTGGCCCGTATCAATTTAAAACAAACAAACAAGTGCCAGCAAAGTTCACAATCAAACGAAAAACCAAGCAGTACGTACGGCCATGACCCAAAAACCCGTATACAGCATCATACTACTAGGTTAACTCACTCGATTTACACCAGCAGTTCTGCAGTATGTCCATAAAATAGTCTATTATTACCAATTACAACGATAAAATTCTGGAAATAAATCTTTTTCAGCATTCATATAATTTGTTATCTGCATTTGTGTCAAAACTAATAAGTTGCGCTCGTAGAAAAACGGTTGTTACGTGTATTTTTCTGAACCCATATGCCTATAGACTTTTCTACACTCACCCAAAAAGATTTTCGTGACCCAAGCAAGTCTGTGAGTCGGTAGACATGCTCTACTACTCCCTTCCATCGCATGGTTCCACGGGTTTACGGGAACAAGTGCTATTTTTTACCTACGTACGGTTAATCATCGGAATAAGTATCTACTTATATTTAAAAATAAACAATCTTCTTTGCTAGACTCCGATGTTGATTATCGTATCATACATTCATAAAAAACATAATAAAATTATTCTGTCTTGAATGTTATACTTTAAAATGAGACCGTAATATGCCCCGTTTTTTCTTGTACAATTTAATCTTGTACAATGAATGTATGATACGATATAGCATACATTCATAACAAACATAATTATTCTGTCTTGAATGTTATGCTTTAAAATGAGACCGCAATGCCCCGCTTTTTCTTGTACAATTTTTTTAATGGTAAATAACGTGATGACGTCAGGCTTATAACGTCGTCATCAAAAATTTTAATTTGTGGATTTATACAATGTTCTTTTACAGACAGTTTATCTTTTTCTTTTTCTACCTAATAAACCAATTGGGTTGGTATTGCATCAATTTTATAAGAATACAAATTTTCTCTTGAATGCAACGCTTTAAAAATACACAGCGAATCACTCTCTCTCTCGTGCAGTTTCTAAAATGGGCTAACAACAATAATGTTCGTTTGTCATCAATAATTTTCATAAATTGTTTATAACATTACTATTTACAAACAATTTATCTTCTCATTTTCCTGAATAACCAATTGTTGAATTGTTGTCAAATTTTAACTCATTAAAATCTTTCGTTTTTAATGTTATAACGCTTTAGAAAGAGATAGCGCATATTTTTCTCTCTTTCTCGTGCAATCTCTACCGGCGTCGTGGAGCTGTGAACGTCAAGCCGTCTAGCGTCGCCGCGTCGCGTCGTTAGGTCAGTTACGATCTTACGTTCGATGATTGCGCACGTATGCGCATACGCTTCCTAATATCGGACTATTTGACGGAGCCCAACCCAAAAAACTATACCCTAGTGCTAATTGTTTTAGTTATATTTTCAAGTTTCTTAAGTGCATGTTATGTTAGTGGATCCTGCTTACGAAGCATGTTTTGGATTGTCTGCATTTGACAATTTTTTCTTGAACTTACAGTAAGTGAAAATTTACTATTCTTGTTATGAGCATACGTTTCGGTGGCATAGGCTTATTTCATCGTCACTACAATATCTCAACAATAATATTAATACAGAGTTAATATTTTTTCAGAATGTCGTTGTCGTTCACTCAATGTCGTTTCTCATAGTCTTGGTCGCCGCGTTTGCTAACATTTTTATATGTTTAGCAAAATCCAGGTATTAATGCGATCATGTCAGTAAATAGGTACTGTAATGTACCTTTTGATTTCCTTGACGTTTGGTTAATACCCGGGTTTCGCTAACTACATATATGTCATGCAACGCGGATGTTTAAAAGTGAACATTTTTTTAATATTTTGCACGAACTCCAAAAAATTGTCTCCAGCTTTTTGAAATCGGTTTTTACACAATGTGTTTAATCTTGAGTATGTAAACTACGAGTACCAGCTCTAGCTCCGTATTTTTTGTTTCAACAAAATGTCCACACAAATCTTCGTCGTGCCGTGTTAGACCAGCTTTTGTCTTGCCGCCATTTACGTCTCATTTCGGCACCATTTTGTCCAACAATTCCAACTGTGCATATCACGCTGGCAGACTTCTTTAAATCTCAGCACTGGACGTTCTCTTGGCGTTCGCAATCTGGCTTAGCAGTATTTGGTATTCTAGAAGGCTTCTGAGATGCTGTAAGGTAAGCGTGACCAAGCCAACAAAGTCATCGCTGTTTCAGTAAGGCTGAACGTATGTAACGTGCTTTTCAGAAAACGTCGTATTCTGGTTCGTTAATCTTTCCCTTCAGGTGTATATACAATCCACTATCAACGCATGTGGAATGTATTCAGTTTGCGCTTTTATTTTGTGCAAGAAGTTCAGGTTTCTGAAGCGTACAAAAATGTGCCTAGAACGCAGATCTGATCAAATCAAGCTAAAAGATTGCCAAATATCAACTATATTATATTATATTATAACTTATGCGATGCCATTTCAGTAATTATAATCTAAGTTATGCAAATCATGAACATGTATAACACATATCCAAAAATATTTTCTTCAACGCCATCTCGTACAGTTTAGAGGTACCAGTATGCTATAATCAATACCATCAAGACTACCTAATATTACATACATATTACACACTATACTTTGTCAAATATAGGATGATACTTTTGACAGGTCTAAGTAGGGTACCCCATTAAGTACAATCGTAAATGAATCTATTCGATATTCGATTATCGTTCCCTTAGAATATGGTATCGATGTTACATAAAAAGTAAAAAAAGTATTTCTTAATATTTTATGTACTTATGGTAATATAATTTTATAACTATTTGTTTACTTAAGGTGACACTTCATTAGAGCGGCGCGGCATTACCTAATCGCACTGTACTGCAAATATAGATTGATAATTGCTACAGTTACTGCCATTTATAGTATGATATTTTTGTTTTTTATTATACCTAGCTAATTATATTACCAAAATTGTAGTAGATAAGTACTTAAACATAAAATTATTTTCATAAATTAATAGATTATGTTCAATTTATTCGATTCGTTCGTCTACAGTCAAGTATGCTGTATTCTTGCAAGGCGCTTCTCTACGATAAGTGGGCGGTACTTGTCTATGAATTACGATAATTCTAGAGGTATTAATTTGTTTATAAAAATACGATACTTCATAAACGTAAACTGTCAAAATTATCATTCTAAATTAGACAGAGTATAATAAATACCAATTGCCGACCAAATCGTTAGTGATTTCCGAGATAGTCTGTTTGTAGCTTAAATAAAATATGATTAAGTATGTACCAGAGAGCAATTCTTCTCTTTATCAGCACTAGATTTTGTTTTTTTTTTTCAATTAACTTTTATCAGATCGTAGTACTGGTCACAAATATGATAAAAGGTCCCGCATTCGATGACATATTCAACCTACAAAAGTTACTTTTGATATGTAGGATGGCTATGGTTTAAAATTTTGCAGGACAAACGAACCACTCGCACCTACGAATAATATAAGGAAGATATGACACGAACATTAATCTTACTAATTCAAATATGTAGGCAATAATTATTTTTATACCTATATTATAAACCCGACCTTGATCGTAGATTACCGGCATTTTCGCTTTATACCTAACTAAATAGCATCGCGCCGCGATTTCACCTATACTATAGCCTATGCGACTCAGGGATAATGTAGCGATTCAATAGTGAAATATTTCTGCAATGGGTTTTAGTAATTATTCTATTACTAAAATTAATAAATATTTATTCATTGCATACAAATAAAAATTAAACCGACTTTTTCGGGAACCCTTTGATTCTTAATCTAGTTTCTTTTTTCCTTTTTTTGCTTGATTACAGTCTCAGGTTTGGTTACCCTACTTCTTGCAGTAGGGTTTGGTGTCGACAAGCGCGCTGGCATATTTCCAATGTAAAATGGAACTTGCCTCTTTGCTAAAGCGTTAGTTGCGGGGCTCATTAATAATGGATTGTTGAGAGCGTCATTACGTAGGTTTTTTTTGAATAAATATGAATATTGTAGACTATGAGTCGTAAAAATTTAATTATGAGAATATAACCATAAAACCTGTCAATTGCGAGTCGGGCTCGCGCACGAAGTATTAAATATGTTCTTGCCCCCACTGATCCTTAACCAATATTTTTTTAGATTTAAAATATAGGCAGTAGATGCTTTTCATCTTGTTAGTGTTCAGTAAGAAAGAATCTTTGTTACTGGGGGGTTATAGGGAGTGAACGTACACAATCTCCTACACAAACATTCATCTCTTATTTTACCCTTTTAGCAACAGTTTAGTACTTTTTGTCATAGCTGCAGCAAAAATACACCTTCTGCGAAAATTTGAACTGCCTGTCTACCACAGTTTATGAGATATAACCTGGTGACAAACAAACAGATCGACAGTGAAATTGCAGCAATAGAATTCCGATTTAACTCTTTGGATATGGAATTCTAAAATACAACTCTACTTCAATGCAATAATATAATTCATCATAAGATGTTTCAAATTCTTTGCATAAAATCCAAACCATCTTTCTAAAATAAAGCCTAAGTTATGCCTTACACCATCAACTATGTGCAGGAAAAAGCCTTCCAAAATTTACCTATCCACCGCCCCGAATGCTACCGCCTAGAATAAACAGATAGACAAACATTCTGAAAACTGTTGTCTTGACATATAGATTCAATGAGTTAGAATAAAATACTGACATAAATATAAAATTGACTATTGCTACCACTTACTCAGTTACAAACCGCTGCAGAATTATTACGTGCAAACTTATACTTATTTAAAAATAATTATATATACTTTTCTAATTACAAGAATAAGAAATGAAACAAGAGAAAAATTGAAATAAAGTGAACAATGAAAAATTGTAGTTTTCACACTTGAAACAAACAACAAAAACTGTTATTTTTCAAACTAGTAACCATCTAGATTGGTTTTGATATGTCAATCTATGTGGTTTTGATATTCCAAACACAATTTGGTTATTAACCTCTGTATGAGAAAAACTCCTCAGTTTTTAAATTAAAATAGTTTTAAGTGCACAGGCAGTTGAAAGTTGCCAATATTAATATTTTGATGACCTGAGCCGGGTAGACTAATAAGTCAAAAATCTGGGTTGAATATTTTTAGGGTCAAATATATTATGTAGGTATACACTCCAGAAAAAAAAGGTTGCCAGTGGGGATGCTACTGATTGGTCAATCATCCATTTTCATATGAACTACTTCCGGTGGGGAAATATAATTTAGTTTTAAAATAAAGTTTAAATTTTTTCTATAAGCCGTCATTTTGGCTCATTTGTTATGATAATACCTAACAACAAATAGCTACATGATTTGATTAACACCTGAAAATGTGTTTCAGGCTGTATCTATTCCATTAAGAATATGTTCTGAATTGGAACACTATTCGTAAAATTTCCAACCAATAATAGCATTACATCTTAATTTATTTGAATTTCACTCTCAACTTAACTTATCATTATTATTTTCTTAATTAAAACATATTTATAATAAAAAATTAAGTCATAAAAATCTAAATGAAAAGGCTACATATTTCAAATTATGAACATCTAGGCTACTCTTTTAATTTAATTTTAACGAGCTCTTTGAGGTATTATATGAAAAATCTTAATCAAACCAAAGTAAAATCAAATAATAATTCTTAATAATTGTAAAATTGGGCTTTCAAGAGTATTGTGAGTCACAATTTGCATTTTCAAAGCACCAACAAAAAATTTATGAGAAATCTGAGAACATGTACATATAAATATCATTTTTGTATAGCTATGCTTATGTGTGATATGGTACCCTGGACTAATTCTACTTTGGAAACTGTAATTGGATTTTTCGGTCGGGAAGTTCTTATTAGAATAATGATGACTTACAATGAGCCAGGTTAATGATGGAATATGTTTTATTCCAGACTATGATCTATCCCTGTACTAAATTTGAACCAGATACAATAAATCATTAGAACATAATTGGATAGCAATCGTTCAAACATCTCCAGAAACTTTCATGTTTATTATATTGGCAGACTCAGGCCGAATTAAAATAAAAAATAATAATAAAAAAGTACTCACATTTTCCAGAGAATTGAAACTCCTGTCCCAACTGCTGACAGGAGTCCCTCCAAATAAATAACCAGGATATCTGTCACACATTTATTACACTTACGAACCACTTTATTGCGACAAATAACACTAACTTTTTCTTATAATATTGAGCAATTTAATTTTATAACTTCATTTTTAACTTTAATTTATTACTACTCCTATATTTGGGTAAATATTAACTTGTACCTGAAAAGATATAACAAAAAATTGTTTTAATAAAATTTCTACTTCTTATATTATTCATTCTTAGTTTAGCATGTCAAAGGGTGTTGAACTTACTAAAGGTCAATATGATTCTAATAATGTCAAATTACATTTTTTTTTGGAAATGTTACTGAAATCATGGGCTATGCTAATGTTCATAATCACTTTTTTCTTAGTAAATATTTTGTTAGATGTTTTTGCTACCTAAGATCAATTAAAGAGCATTATCTACGCTTTATTATTAAAAAATAATCGTTTTTAAACTGTATGTTAAGAGTTCAAAATAATTTGGGAATCCTTACAATGATGATACTCATGATGCACTCTGTAAATAAATTACTGTTTAAAGGCAGTGGCTTATTATATACATACTCTAGGGTTCAATAAAATATAACTAAAATTATCGCAAAATTAAAGAAAAACAATAGAAAATAACAAATTATTTACTAATCCATTTTTGACAGCGTGGTAAGTTCTAATTAATATTTGAAAACACATCACGGTTCACATTAATTTTATAAATACTTACGTATATTTGATTGAATAACCTTTATCCTTTTCCTTTGAAACCTAAGTCTCTTTTTAGGTATTTTTTCTGAAATTTTTTATGAATACCGTGACAAACGCAACCAACGGATCTGTAATTAACTCCATTCATTCTATTTAGTCATTCAAATTCAAATCCATTCATTCGATCAAATCTGCAAGCACAGATAAAGATAATAGTAGAAAATATTGTGATTTTTCCTCAGTTTCCCCCAATGAGTATAGTAATATATAGGAGGTTTCCCCTCTAGAAGAAAATGAATGTGTTTGGAATTTTAACTTTTTTACGGGCTTCATTAATAGTCAGACGTTGCTAAAATATACAATAAAAAATCTTTCTTCGAGAGCTACGTTAGTACGTTAGCTACACCAGTAAATTGGTTTTCGTGTGTCCGCCCCCTACGAGATCAGGTAGTCAATCAGGACCTGACTTGGATGATTTTAGGGGGCAAATGTAAGTATGTATTGTCTTAGTAACTTAACTGCAAATCAAAGATAATACAATACTTGCTGCGAGTAACTGACATATGTGGGACGTTAGATTTATATCAATATTTTTAGGAGACGATAACATCGAAATTTTTATCACACTTGGATAGAAGTTTGATTTGGATAAAAGCACAGTAGCCATGCTATAGAAACTTAATAAAAAAAACAGCTAACAACATGCGCGCGCGTACCATCCACCATCGCGCTCGTTCCGAAGTGTTGCCAACTTAACGGATTTTCGGTCAGATCTAACGGATTAGGGTACAGCGTTGACGGGAAAAAAATGATTTAACGGCTTGTGGATTTGTTAACGGAAACTAGTTTTCACTGAGATTGTAACAATTGTTAACGTTTTGATGACAATATTTACCTTCGCTTTTAGATTTTTTATATACTTATTAGCATATTTCAGGTTTATAAAGAATGTTTTGTCATCCTTCGTCTCTACATAGTATAAAACAAAGTCACTTTTTGTGTCCCTATATCCCTATGTATGCTTCAATCTTTAAGGCTACGCAACGGAAACTGGCAATTACGCGCGGCTCCACCCAGATGGAGTTTTGAAGCAGTTCCCGCAGCCTATGGGAACGTATTCCCGGGCAGAAAAGTAGCTTAATGTGTTATTCCAGACAACAACGTATTCTGTTCTAAATTTGAGCCTGATCGGTTCAGCATTTAGAGCGTGTTTGAATAACAAGTGTCCAAACATTTGCACAAATTATTTGCTTCTGCTTAGCTTCTATTATTTGACGGAGCAAAAAATATATTTTACTGATTTTTAACGAAAAATATAATATGAACAGCGGATTTTGGAATTAAATGTTGGCAACACTCAAGCCGCCATCGCCATTTTGTTATTTAGGTTGTCTTTTCAGGCAAGTGGCGATATTTCATGGTAATTTCATAAAATATATAGAAAATAGCTACATATATGTGTTATTTCCCATATCGTGAACGATTTATGTGAAAAAATGTATTGTAATTAGGGGCTGTAAAACAGGTTTTAGCGATTTGTAGGTAAGTTCCGTGTAAATCTATGCTGACGGCCAGCATAATGTGGCGTCATAATTCGAGCGATACACTAATATTTCTGCTCTATAATGTTTGATTCTTACATTAAAAATGATTGAATAATAAATGTGCATAGTTATCATAAACAAACAGATAAATATGCCTTGAGGGCAGTGATACGTCTCAATATTTTCGCATTCTTGGCATTAGGCAATGGATGATAACGTGGTGTTTTAGCTTACGAATGAAAACATTGTGCCTAGTTGTTTGTGATTTTTCTGTGTCAGTGCTTCAATATCGCTAAGATATGCTCGAAGTTGTTGAGCAATCAAAATGAGGTCCGTTTTCATGAAACATTTAACATTTAGAACTACATGTTATTTTAATTCTACGTCTCCCAAGTGAGTACATAAACTTTCTTTCTGAGGCGTAGTTTAATTTCCAATTTCGATTTGTCTGGCTTGGTAAGTATTACCGAATTACAGACACTGCTTGCGCCAAATAAGTGCCTCAATGCATATGAATCTGAACACATAAGAACTTTGAAACCTTAGAACCAAATTATGTATTTACAACTTTGATAACTAACTTTTGACAACAATAAATTCAGGAGTAGCATACAGATATGAGTAAGGTATGATGTCGTAGCTGACCCTGCAGTTAACAGCCATTAACTGGCAGCACATACCTAAGACTTGACTGTGATAACATTATTCATTGCTGCTTTTCAATTGTACTGTTTAATCATCTAAATTTAACAAGTAGTGTATGTGAAGAGGTTGCACATTAGCTGTGCGTACATATTGATTGACATGCCATAAATAAAAATAAAATACATTGATCCATAGGAGTCCCATAACCTGTTCATTTGTTTATATTTTCACATTTTAATTATTTTCACATACATTACTCGGGATACACCATTATGGGTAAAAGACACCATCGAAAAGCCGCAATGAATTACAATAATAAACAATATCATCATATTCAAGTCAATTTCATGGTATGAGCAGTGTCTCCTGCAATCAGTGGAATGCTACAAAATCGTACCTGACATATCAAATAATTACCAAATAGCAAAATGTGCAAAACTGGATTTTGCACATTTTGAAGTTCAAAGTGTCTTTTAATAATTACGATTATAGTAAACAATTTTGATCTTATTCTAATTATTTCTATGGTTAAATTAGTGTTACTTAGGTTTAATATGCCTTTGTGAACTTTTAACATGTCAGTTATAACTTTTTACTAAAATAATTTTTAACTCGCAACTAAACTCAACTCGCAAACTGTGATAACAGTGAGCCAATTTAGCAAGTTGATAAACTTTAACTGACTTTTATTAATAAAAGATAGATAATTAAAAACTTAAATAAACATAGGTACTATAATAAAATCCTAACAAAAAAAGTGTAAAATATGTCTTGTTTAATTGAGAGATTAGAAAATAAAATAAATAACAATACATACTTTTCTATTTAAATCATAAATAGCAAATTGTTATTTTTTATTTTCAATATACTTTGGGATGCAACAACAATCCTTCGAGTATCTACCATTTTACCATTATTTTTTATTTTTAGTGTTTATTTTATTTTCTCAACTGTTGAATTATTTTTTATTTTTGAAATTATGTAAAGAGATAGAGTGAGTTATCAACATAGACTTTTATTTTTGTTCAAGGTACTAAGAACGTGAGCCACCATGAGTGTCATCATTAGACTGCAAAACCTGCCATGGTCAGCAAATGCCCTGGACATTAGGAATTTCTTTCGAGGCCTCTCTATCCCAGAGGGAGGTGTTCACATCGTAGGAGGAGAACTCGGAGATGCGTTCATTGCGTTCAGGTAGCTATATGCAACATTTAAATTTACACATTATCTGATAATATTTTCCTTGAACCTATTTCATTGAAAATATACCAAAACTTGATCTTATATAAGATATATTTTTAAGTGTTTAGTTTTAAGTATTGTTATTTAATTTATAGTTAATAAATGGATCACAGAGTTATGGTGTTAATACCCCATATAGATGTTTAACTAGCTGCTGAATAAGGCGTATGACTTATCAGCCACACCCACAATAAGCTAACATAAAAAACCTTATACATTTTTGATTTTATTAGATCTGAACAACAATTACAATATTTGTGTGATTCTATATTTGAAATTCTTTGCTTTTCTGTGTAATAATATTCTTCAGTTGTTAGTATCCAGTAGCAGTAGTTTTCTTATTTATTTTAAGTTCTATAACTATAACTCAGTAAAATAGGGCAGGCAGCATGGTAAGTTTTGCTAGTTTAAAATACCCTGCATATCCAAAAACACAATTTTTAGTCGGTATTATGCAAAAGCAAACAATTATTGTTTTTAATAAATATACAACATATTTTCGTTAACAACTCGAGGGCATGGGCACTCTTGCCTGGCAACAATGACGTAAAATGAATTAAGGTGAATTATATTTTTTTTCTTGCACAACTTAAGAAATCATTGAAGAACTGTACTTTTGCGAAGGAGTTATTTAAGGAACTTACAAAAGGTAATTTCTAGGTGTAAATAAGAAATAAAAGCCCTATAGTAGGCAGGATGGGAATATAACTCTAGAAGATGTAACATCAATTCAGTGTAAACAGCAACAATGAGTCAAAGGTCAAGTCTCACTGAAAAAGTAGAGCGGTCATTATGAGGAATGGTTACAAGCAGGCTCTCATAGCCTTTTTTTTGCCTACAAGTAACTGGAATTTTTCACTAGATAAGCTTGAAAATGTAATATTTATTCCCAAAATGCTGCTTTCGACAGCTGCTCTTTCAGTGAGAATTGACAATAATGATAAGGCGAGTCGAAAACTCATAACATAACATAGGGACATAAAAAATTATTCCTTTTTGTATCGTTTAAAAGGGTGGAGTTCACTTATCATAACTCTTCTACATATCACGTAAATTAGTGAGTACACTACCTGAATATTTGTTAGCTGTTTAGTTGCAGCACTCATACCTGGTCTGGCGCAGTATTACCAGCTTTCATTTATCCACGAATTATAGTACGTAAGGGTCACTTTGCAGCAGTATTCTTATACTTATTTTAAATTAACACATTATTTATAAAGTGAAGTGGTCATTTGAAGTCGGGACCCTTTACATCTATAGACGATACCGTAAATATAAAAATACCTATTTGAGTTAGGGAAAGTGACTAGATGGGTCTGGTAGAACAGTTAAAAAATCTGACTAGGACAGTTAAAAATCAGACACCTACTTTGAATTGAATGAAAAAGAATAACTATTATTCCTCGAAACTATATCCCGTCGACCGTAGTGAAATTCACAATAATACTAGATCAATAATACCTACTAGCATCTATGATGCTGGAGAAAGCTTACCAGAGTTCAAGCTGAATTCCAATGAATGATTCCACATCCACATTACTTCATGCTAGCAGTGTTAACAAATTTGTTATTCAAAGTTACCTGATGCTGTGAAAATGTTGCTATTTGCAATAAGGTGATTTGTGTCAACTGGCTGAAGAGACATGACGTGACATGCAATAAGGTGGCCACACACCAAAGCAGCTTGCAGCAAGCACATAACAAATTGCTCTACAGCAAATGCTTCTTGACATATATCTTGACAAAAAACATAATGTAGTGTAATTTACTGAGTGCTTGCTACATGCTGCTTTGGTGTGTGGCCTCCTTAGAAGACAATTGTAGTTATGCAAAACCTTCCATTCCTCGTTAACAATTTAATCAAACATGGCGCTCAGATTAACAACTAGAATTGTACAAACGCGATTGATAAGGGTTTTGGCTGGTTTGAATTTGAAGAAAATGTGGAAAACAGCACTATTACACATTTGGAGTTAACAATGAATGCCAAAAGTACATCGACAATACTCCTATAAGATCCCGATATTGCTCCCAACTTTCATCCGTTCTGCAAATCGCTGATTTGAAGGTGGTGTGGCTCTGCGAATCGTACGAAGTATCGAATGAGTTTTAGGATCAAACCTCAACATGGAAAATATTTCTTTTTTCAATTTACTGTGGAGACATGACATGCCATCTGATAGGAGTTAGGCTTAGGATTTTAGTCTTTAAGTATACCGACAAACTTATTTACGTAAGTGCAGTTTAAAAAATACAGAACTTCGCTCTTTGTGCAGTAAGTGTTATGCTGGAGTGATTGCGTGTCCGACAGTTTGAGCTTTTTTCAGGCGACTAGATCATCTTGTTAATGGTTTTGAAGCATGAGACGTAAGGCATAATCAAAGTAAAAAGTAAGATAAACCATCCTAACTAATAAGTAACATACTTTTATGATATTCGCGCCTGTAAATCCCCGAAGAGGTAGGCGAAGGTGTGAAAACCATGGTTTTCCGTCCTACGTAATAAGAACGAGCATATTCTGAGAAGGGGGCACTTTTTCATATGCTGTATGTTTGCTATCTGATGAACAGCCCTTAGCCTTAGCCCTTGGTCATCTTTACGATACCTATGGGGTTAGATTGATCTTACTAAGACGTTGTCTGTCGCAATCTGTTGTGATGGCTTTCTCTCTCTTTCTAGCTATACTTACCATGTATAAAACGGAACGACGACAAGAACGCCCCTCGACGCGACGTACTAGTGTATATTACTTTATACATTTTGATGTATATACGTAGGTACATACAATACAAAGTGCAAAACTCATCATTTAGTAAACATCACGCATGACCGAATTCGTAAATCTAAATCTCAACTATTTAAGAAAATTATTTGTAAACAAAATGACTGAATCTTAAAACGATATCGCAAAATTACTATTACAATAGGTACAATTTCCACAATCTTTAGTCGGTAAAAGGTACTTACATACCTACTTATTTTTAAACACTCGTTCATATCATTCTACTCAAAAACAGTAACAAGTTAGACATTACTCTGCTCAAATATAGACTAAGCGTATTTGATAAAAAATTATGTAATTTTTTTGGTCAATTGTTTGAAATCGCATTGGGCAGAGTAGATTAATGTCAAGGAAAGAGAAGTTTTAACAACAGAATTCTATGAACACTATTTTATTTCTTATCTTAGAAGAAATGTCGATATCTACCCATAAAACTTAATTCGTAAGACGAAGAAAGGAACTGAAAAATACCGAGCTATATTCCACCGGGCTTTAGCATACATATCTATTTATCTTAACTTATACCATCAAGATAAGCTGTACTTCTGCTATCTTTTCAAGACAGTCTTCTAGGGCGACCTATAGGCAAGAATGGGAATTAACGAAGTTTCTTTACTCACAGCACAGCATAATATTACTTAATGGCTGGTTTAAAATCTATTCTTCTCTTATCTTTCTTCAACACTAAGGCTATTCTTACCAGGTACTTCTGCTGAGCATCCTCCTGATATTGATTTAGACGCTATCGTTTAATTTTTCTTGTATTTGATCGATCAGTAAGTAAGATACAGGTAGATACCGAAAACATATTGATGACCTATCTTAATTTTGTAGTCAAATTACTTACTTTTATGTGGTAAAAACTACTAAACACTCGCTGATATTTGACAACAGGGTTATTACAAATTCTTTGGATGTGTTTTGTGGTTAGATGAGGTTGTAGACTTTCCAGCAAATCGAAGTCAAATGAAATGAATCAAACTCAATTGGAATCAGACCTGATGCTTTTGGACTGTTGGATTATTTCATATCTTGTTGATTCAGTATCTGTGCGTTTTTGATTTGTTTCCCGCATATTTAAATAAGCACAAATTATGGTTAAATATCTAGAACAAAGACATTTATTTTCTTGCCTAAAAGTTTACTCTATTCATGGATTCAGAATATGTTTATGAATAATGTTTTTGAACGTAATATAGGAACATATGTAAATCGATATCTCCATTGAAATGCTACATGTTTTATTCAATTGGGTTCATCTGAATCGCGCCTCACTCACATTCCCATACTTATTTCGAAGGTTTAGTGAGATATTTCTGTATCTAGTTAATTAACTATTCCTTGGTTGGTTTGGTTCAATTGAACCAAGCACCTAATTTATCTCTTTAAATATCTGCCGAAACATACGGATTAAGTAATAATATGGAAGTACTGGTACTTATGGATAAAGATAAACAAGTTGCCAACCTTGTATTGCATTTGCATTTGTAAATTATACCATACCAGCTGGCCCCAGCTTCGCCCGTGGTATGTTTAAACCGCTCGACCGATTTTCTGCAAATTTCACATAAACCATCTACTAAATAGTCCGAACAAAGCCTGAACATTTGGTTTGGATAAGTGAGCCCGATCTTGAGTTATAAAATTACAACGAAAAGTGGCTTTGAGTTTTATATATTAGATTTAAAAAGATACAATCCAGCTGGTAACTGTTTTTATTTTCGATATATTTGCGTGTGTAAGTACATAACTTATAATCGTGGAACATAAAATGAGTCATCGCTACAATTTTCAGCTTGCTGCAGGAAGCAGAGGTGTAACCGGAAAACTCATATAGGTACCTGTGTACCGTAAACGCACAAATACGTAATAATTCTTTTTTCCTGATCTAAAAAATGGTAATGCTATAACAGGATCTTAGATTTAATGTGAAAAATAGTCAATTTTTTTCGTTGCAGTTGAATCAGTTGGGCGTTAGTAGTCCCCCCGAGAGCAAGGGGGGGACTACAATATTAATTATTCCAAAACAACACTTAGAACATTATTTTGGATAGATTAGCGCCAATACAACGAAGCCGACATTGCATTGATTGCATTGTTTTTGATGGGCATATTATAAACGCATGATTGAATAGGTACTTAGTGCTTTACTAAAAACCAACTAAAAGTAACGTAGCCATAAATGTGCTTTTGACTTTAAGAATTTATACTGCTACATTATTGTGTTCAAAATCCTGTTGAATTGAGTAAAATAGTTAAATATCCAAATCTGTCATAGAACCCGCTCTCTTCACATCCGCTATTTGCTAAATATATAGATAGTGATCACGACACAATACGACACACATAGTCATCAAGTTTCCTAAATACTTATACGCTACTAAGTTCAGGAGAGCACTACCAAAGACGTGCTCATCACGCGCCAAAGAAAACGCCCGCATCAAGGAACTTCTATTTATTTATTACTCGTTTATATTTCACACTTCGGTTTTATTACACATTACACGTCTAGATATCACCTGTATGCTGCAGATTTTTTCGGACAAAATATGCTTTGTAGGATATTCTCGTATGGTTGCAGCCACCACCGGCTACACCGAACTGCAGATCGACAGGACCTCGGTGAAAAATCTGTTTAGGTTACGATAATGATTTTGTGGTAATGTGTTCGAAATAAATAATAGGCAAACGTAAGACACAATACTGAGTGTTTTACGACATTCCTTCGACGAATAGAATGTGTTGTCTACACCAAATGTGGTAGTTTTGGATATCTATTATTTGTCTTTACCACGTTGACCAGGATATTTCAGTCAGGTTTTATGTCTACGAAGAAGAGATAGCACCTGCTCTCCATATATTTCACTGTTTGTACCAGTTATTAATTATTATTAATTACATTATAGCCATTTAAAGAGTAATTATTGAATTACATTCAATGCAAATCATATGATCTCATTCTTTCCTGTCAGTGCACCTGTTTTAGTGAGGTTTTCTTTCGCCACTTTTTCTGTTCGTTCCTTTACCGTCTTTTCATGTCGTAAACCTTGGTAATTACTTAGTCAGGCAGATGTCTGTCATGCCATATTATCTGCTTGCGACTCAAATAATGCTGAGAAGATAAACCTACTCGCCTCTTCTTCATTTCTCCACTAAATTCTCTGTTAACGAGAAAGACTCGAAGAATACGTAAATTACTCTCGCCTCGAAAAAAGTTTCCTTAATCGAAAGCAACATTGCTTTCCCGCAGTGAATTAGTTAATTTTATTAATTATCAAAATATAACTATACTACTAATAACGTGTGTTTACGGCAGTTTCCCAACAATATCGTCGACGTATAATATGTCAAATAATTAACAAAGGCCACGAATACGCAGAAGCCAGATTTGCTTTGGGTATTGAAAATGAATTCTGTTAAGGTTTCTTTTGATAAAAAATAATAAAAAGTCTACCACATTCTACATAGTGCTATCTAGACCAAAGAAATATTTGTATTTTCCTATTTAGATGGTAAAAGGCATAATTTTATTGGAACGGACCAGAGTGACAACTAACTCAAGACCCAAAACAATTGGGTAACGGCCTCAGCTCTCAGGTTCCAGCGCTGCTTTATGCATGAAGTGATCATCACAGGTGAAACCAGTCAACGATCTCTGTGACACGTATCTATCAATGAATGTATTAGCCCTTTTGTAAGAAACATGCAATAGCACACGTTTAGTTTAAGTAAGAACAGAGATTTAGTTCTTCGCCACCCTCGTCGGTGATGAACGCCAAGGATACGGTGGAATGGGTGTGAGAACAGTCGATAAACTTCACCCAGTCTCTTTCTGCACCGAAAAGGTGATAGGACCAATTTACTTTCGTTATTTATGCCCTGGATTGGTAACAGCAAGTAGGACACCTAGACATCTTTATACACACCCGAGAAGTTCACAAGAACTTGTTCAAACGTCACGAATAGTGGAAACGTCAACGTACACGTTCGATTATTCGGGGATAGTATTTTCTTGCTGAACTGGTTTCGAAAATATGTAAAACGCGGCTACTCTTCTCCGCAAAGAGGGGCAGATTCGAAATCTTATGGAATAACCGTCCGTTTACCAGCCATTTATTTCCACGAGTTCTATGTGCGAATTATAGCAAACCGCCACGTCGAGTACCTCATGGAAGTAAGACCGGATTTGGCGAGCAATCAATTTTGCTTGCGTTGCCGCGTCGGAGCGCTCTGGATGCAATAATGTGCTTGTGGGCCCTGGTAAAATACGCAGTGGCTTCATGCGAGACGGTGTTGACGGTTTAAAAATATGACTCCTTGGGGTGTTGCACTAGAAAGAGCAGTGTGCAGGACAAAGGAAACTGCAATTTTTCCCAGGTTAAAAAAGGCAATGCTATCACTCCGAGACTGTTTCTTTTACTTTTCTGCTGTTGGTCGGAGATTTCATGTATTCGTGTATCATCATCATTTTTTCATATTATTTATGTGGATTAGGTATATCCCAGCAACTTTACTTTCGTGTCCATTGTCATTTGGCATTTTAATTCGTCAGATTTTGTTAAAACTAACTTTTCACGAGGCATACCTATGGTAAAAAAAAATTATGACAGTATAAATTGTAAAATAATAAATCCCTAAGTGTGCAGGCTGGCGGATAGGTAGGCAGAGGTAGGTACTTCATGTCATACAAACTGAACTCTAGATACCCTGATTTGTATAAGGGTTATGATAATAGAAATACCACACCACGGCATATTTTGATTTTAGTATTGCTTCATGAAAGGTCAATGCAGAGTGCTTAACAATCTTTGACCACAAACTCAGCCCCGGATATAGAATTTTTTTAGGCGGGCCAATATCTGTGATATACCACTCACGTCTCCGGTCACTCGTGGCACCTCCCGCCGTCGATGCCCTCAGTCGTCCGGCGCAACTACGGTTCTGACCAACATGAAGGGATCGGTCCCCTCATGTTGGTCAGAGCCGTAGTTGCGCCCTTCAATTTAGGGATTTAGGGGCTCACGCTCAAAGTCCTGGCCTGACCGTCGAGCATGAGCCTTAAATATTTTATTATAAGAGGCATTCCTCACGTGCATGATGCCATCCACGGTAGAGCTATCTGGCCTCTGGCCAGCTACCATAAGCGTCTGAGGCACAGTCATGTGCGGTGTTACCATTAGGTAAGACCGTGGAACCCGCCCACGTGGTAATAATTTCGTGTCAGGAAGATCAAATTTGGTTCATCACCTCAAATTCACCACCTCTAAAACACAAGCATTTGCATTCACCGCTGAAAAGACCTCATTTAATGCTACGCCACAATTTGAGAACGTATCGCCATTTTCCATTGGGGGTGATAGGTGAAAGCCGCCGAGGACGCTGGCAGAAGTAGACCGAGGCAGCGACGCAATGCGTGCCGTGTATTTGGGTCAAGAAGGGGAAACCGACATCCCAAACCCTGAGAGGGTCACCTCGATGACCCTGGGTCAGCCGGGGCGTGATCTGTGTGGTCCTGTACGACCATGACGACGGGTTTTGTTCGGTTGGTGTCGGGCATAACCACTCTCGCAGTATTCGGTGGAAGGGTATCCGTGAGGATTTCCGCACGCGAAAAAATTGTGATGTCTGCCAGTCGGTTCGAGTCCGATATAACCACCATGCTCCTACACTTACTGCTTCAGTTGACAGTTGACTGAGTAAGACCTCATCTGCAGAGATGCGGTATCATGTATAGCTGCACAGCTCTCACTGAATTCCATCCAACATACGACATTGTACGAGTGCATTTACGGAGAATTGATTTTATGCGCGTTTGCTTGAAATGTAGCGGTGTTTGGCGGAGTCGTCGACCTATCTCAAGCTGCATTTATCATTGCAGCGTCCGCTGCGGTGATTCTACATTCTCGCGTCTTTGTAATCTCTCTTTATAATCTTCACCGTACATTGTGATATACGTCTTAGTGTCTTCACATACTATCCCTAGGCAACCCCAGCCACCTCGTAAGCAGAAAAAATATCAAAGGCGCCGTGAGATGCCCCGCGTCTTAATAAACTAGGCCTTAGTACTTACTGGACGTAGGTAATCGTTATAAAATCCATCAAGAACCTAGCGGTTCGGTGAGTCTTTTCTCTGCCGTACCATTAAGTTCTGGAATTCCTTGCCGGCGCACGTGTTTCCTTCTTCCTACAGTCCCGGGTCCTTTCAGCGGGGCGTGAAAAAGTATCTGATGAGGCCGTCAAGCTGAGCGCCACCATTGTAGCACTGAACGGGTTTGCAATGGTGACCCTCTTTCATGAGACTTTGCCTTCAGCTTAACATCAGGCGAGGTGAAGTCAAATTGACGTGCCATAGATAAAAAAAAATTGACATAGTTAAAAACACTAAGTATGTAAGGTACTCGGGTGTTGCGTTTTACTGGTTTACAGGTGAGTGATTACATTGATTACGTAGGTACTTACGTTATTGCAAGGGATGTTAAACAGCTTGCTAGCAGGTGGAGCATAGTTACATAAGTAGGTATATGCTTATATTTTTTATGCCGCTTACACCTGATGGAAAATGGTTACCGTGGCCTATGGAAGTTTGCGACACCAGGGGCGTCACACTCGTGCTGCAGACCAGGCTGAGAGTGGGGAGGGGGAGGGGGTGAAGGTTAAGAGAGTTTCTGTGCTGTCAGTGCAGAAGACTAAATAGGTTTTCTCGGTCTTCCTACTGACAGTACAAAACCTCTCTTGTAATCTTTGGGGTAGCCAACATCCTCACCGCCGGAAACTCAACACTAAGTTATTATTGGCGGCGATGATCTGTGGGGCGGAGATATTTACTCAATTAGGCCGGGAAATACGGTTTTTTTCGCCACTTCCATCGAATAATACCTACCTAAATATATAGTGGACCTAATTTCGATATAAAATTTCACGCAATAGTCAGAAATATGGCTGCTACAGCGAATATACAACACGGCAAACACTTACTGCACACCGAGTCTGCAATTACAGGGTGTTTTGTAGGAAACAGTGGATTAGTTCTAAGTTCTAAACACATTTTAGCCGATAAGCTTGTTGCATACAGATGTAGAGAAGCGCATGCTTCTCTGAATAAATTATTATCACTATGTGTGGTATTTAAATTGTATCCGGGTTTGTAATGTCTTACCGGGTTTACATGGTGTCACAATTCTAAAACTCCGCAATAATTCATTAAAATAAATCTGATATTATAATTTACAAACAAAGAAGATACAATAATTTGGTGGAGGGTTTGGCTAGGTTCTGCTGCAGCCTTTCCTCTCTAGTCAGACGGCATTCTCTCCCATGAAAGTCAAAACAAACCAATCAAAGGAAAGCGGACACCAAGTTCTAAAATGCGATTGGAATTGGCGCTTGAATGAAGAAAACAGAATCACTGATTTAGTAGAAAATATTTTGAAAAGTCATTTTTACGTAGAGAGTTCCTACGGGTAGCGTTTCTGATGCTGAGACCTATTTGAAATCGAAACGAATTTGTTCCTTCATAGCGTATCATTGTGATCGGGACTAGATTGTAAAGTACGAAAGGAACCCTTCAAGAATCCAGATAGCTCTTTGATGCTTGTGAATAGTGCTACGTCACGATGTTCTTTTGAGACTTGGCACACTCCATCTTAGTGAGGGACGCGCAGAGCACGTCACGCAATAATGTGTACCTACGTTCGCTTATATAACTAAATCATTAAGGCTAATCAGCGTTTATTAAGTATCGAGAATTACGGAATTCTGATAAATTAGATAAACATGGTTTTGTCCACACTTAGGGGAAGAATTCGTACACTTTCCACTTCGAGCTCTATAGCGGAAAAACGCTATTTGAAAACAATTTGAGCATTGCTAGATGGATCATAATATTTGCCTACAATGGTTTGGACAACTAGTTCCTAAAAAAAATGTTTTCAAGCTATGACGATTTAAAAGAAAAAAGATATCGTCCGAATGTACCCCTTTCACGGGGTAGCTTCGTACATGTACCTACCTATGGTGCTGAAGTACCTACCTAATTATAAGTTAATTATACATGTACTTATTGTAAAATCTGACCACATTACTTATATTTCAAAATATTTAGTAATTTTTTACTGGGACTACAATAAAAACCCCGCCTGGAACTAGGACAAATCCGGATTTCTAAGTAGCCTCGAAAATACGGGTTGCATTCTTTACGTGAAGTACATTCGTATAGTACAAACCCACACCGTTCATACCTGTACGGAACTACCTAACCCAACCAAGAAATGTAACTAATATATTGAAAATAAAAATAACTGCTAAGGTTATGTTGAAAATGGTAGTAAGTGAAGTAAGTGGTTAGTGGCAGCAAAATTTATAGAAAATAAACACGTTCAATGTAATGTCCTGTCACATCGAAGCCAGCGGCAGCGGCTGCATTGGCGAGCCACCCCGTTGTTATAAGTAGGTATCTATAATGCGCGTGTGTGGGCACCACATACACAGATACGTAGACGCCTGTTGCGTATTCCAATTATGGCCGTTGTACGAATGCTCGCGATGTACGAATCCTCCCCCACTTTCCCCTACCTACTACATCAAGCTTACGATATCAAGGTTTCCTTTACTCTGAATACATTCAATATAGCACAGTAGATAATGTATCCACTTACCTGTATCGTATAGGTGTTGGGAACTAACGTCAGCTGTACCAGGAACTGTAACGAGAACATCACATTTCATCCAAAAGCACTGTGTAGGTGAAGTAAATAAATAAATAAACATTCTAGGACAATCTACACAACGTCACCTAGACCCATGGTAAGCATAGTTTAACTAGCTTGTGTTACGGGTTCTAGAATGCGGATAAACATACAATACATTTTTTTTTGTAAATACATACATAGAAACACCCAGACCAATGCAGATATTCATATTCAAGCACACATATATTTGCAATGAGCGGGAATCGAATCCGCGCCTCCTGCGTAGCAGCGTTCACTACCGCTACGCCACGGAGGTCATCAACGTTTCACGTACGTCGAGGTCGTAACGTCGTTCACGGAGGAAGTACCATTAGGATATCGCGGCAACAATCGTAACCACATCGGGGACTTTCACTGATTTTATCTATGGTCCAAAATGACTATAGTTACATAGAATTCAGTTAGGTATTCAATCAGGAGGCGATGCACGCTAAGGAAGGTTAAGGGGAGAGTACGAACAACGGCTGTCCCGCAGAAGGCGCAACGGGCGTCAGTATCGGCGAGCCCCATGAGTGTCAGGTAGATCCACCTAGCAGTTTCTCGCGTGCTCATCTGACTGTAGAAAGGCAAGCGTCGTGCCTTCCATGGGAGGATTGCCAGCTGAACAACAGCCTGTCGATGTCTTGTGCAATTCTTCAGTGATTTCTACGTTCATTCAGGTATTAAAAAAATCAAAGCTGTTGTGCAAAGCTTAACAAACGATGTGCAATTGTTTCCAAACCACTCTCTTCATGACTCGCTGCGCGAATTTTAATTTATGAACTATTCTCACTGTGTGTCCACGTTTCGGCACCGTTAGTTATAATAAGGCGGGCACAGTGGTGGTAGAAACCCCCTTTCCGAAGCAACCATCCTAACTGACTATGACCTACTTATATCAATGTTGGGGTGCACATAGTACATACTCAGGTATACACAGTTTTCCTGCACCATTAAATTTTGTTCTTTAATCTAGTTTAGTGCAGAACGCGAGTTTCCAAATGCATCTTTAGTCCAACACTTGACGGATACAGAGGGATGTGGGAGGGGGGAGCTGTATCATGGGGGTCATGACCCCCCTTGGACCAATTCCAGGTCGTTTGTTACAGGATGACAATTATACAGTGGTCTGGTTACCTCATTACGAAAAGGAAAATAATGGTCACAGCTAGCTAGTACCGGCGGCGGCCCAAGCGCGCCAGAGGTGTTATTTTTCAGACGATTTATTGCAGTATGTCATATGGTTTTTAGAAAGTAGGCTATACGATGTGTAAGAAAAGGCGGTGCCATATTTAAATCTTATTGTGCAGTCGTCATTTGATGACGTGTCGAATAAATAAGATTTTCTAGTATGGCACCACCTTTTTCCCCTAGTATGATAACGGTGTAGGCATGTATGGTAACGGTCACAGTGTATCACAAAAGTACTTCTACAAACCAACCATACCGATACCGCAAAGCGGACTCATTAACGGATTGTACTGTAGAGCCGGCACTAGTTTCACAAAATCCTAAAGACCAAAATCTTAACTTCGCCATGCCGGAGTTCCCAATCTGTGGACTCCTTACACACTAAACTAATTCATATTTCTGTGGCGCTTCTTACGAGACCTCTTTCAGCACTAATGTGCAATCTTGAGTTATAAAATTTATAAAAATACTAGCTGTTGCCCGCGGCTCCGCCCGCGTGGACTTCTGATCCCGTTCCCGCTGCTCCATTTAGGGGTACGAAAAATAGATGTTGGCCGATTCTCAGACCTACTCAATATGCTCACAAAATTTCATGAGAATCGGTCAAGCCGTTTCGGAGGAGTATGGCAACGAAAACTGAGACACGAGAATTTTATATATTAGATAGGTACTGACTAAAACACGAAATTATTAGGAAAGTTACTACTTGGCTACAACTGGATAAGGTACCAAATGACTGGAGACTTAGGTCGTCCGCTGCGTTCAGCTGGTGCCCGCAGAGGAACGTCCCAAGTGTTTCACGCCGCGCTGCGGTATGCGACAAGCCCGCCCACCGCGGTACCGCTCAACACAGAGGACGTTTTATAGGTACCCGTATTGTACCTAAGCCATGTATTATGCGAAAAAATCACAAATTGTTCATTATGTCACTTCACACAAACATACAGCCGTTCCTTACTTTACCATAGAAGTAGGTAGGTCACACATACTGCTCAGGATTCGTGGACTCGAATCCCGTTATTAATTGCAAATATTTATATGCATTAAAACATACCTATATTTGTATTGGTCTAGGTGGTAAGTAGCTAAATAGATATAATATTTATTTATTTATTTATTTGTGGATCACAGGTTTGTGTACAGTTCTTATTCTAAGTTACATGAAAGTGCGCTGTGTCCTACCATAAATTATGGTGTACAAATTAAATTAACATAATATATACAATACATATGTACCTATATATTTATAAAAAGTATAACATTTATTCCCGTTGTAGAACTTATAAATATAATCTCTCAAGTTACATTCATTTTGAGCCTATAGCGTTATGCAGGTTGCCTACAATATTAGTCACCTTCAATGAATGTAGCTTAACACAATTTTAAGTGTTAGATAATATAGGTACTCGTAATTTAGGTACATATCAACGCTGATACGACGCACCAACGGATAAACAAACGTGTAATCACACATTATTTTTCAGTCTAGGGTAGTGAACTTTGGCACTTTTGCATAAAGACGACCGCTGCGTCGTCGTGGCGTTCGTTCGATTGCTACGCAGGGGGAGCAGGTTCGATTCCCGTTCACTGCAAATACCTATGTGTAAATATGGATAAGTATAGGTGCGAGTTATGGTCTAAAAATGTGCCTCACTATGGTCTAAAAATAAAATCTATTCGCGTAGTAGGTATGTGTTTTTGGGCACGTATTTGAAGAATAGCATAGGGTTTCTCTCTCAATTTAGCTCCAAGATCCGTACTGATGGGTATATCCGTACATATGCATTGGTCTTGGTTTTTATATTTAGGTAATTACAAATAAATCGGTTAAGTATATTTATCCGCATTCCAGATCCCATAGCACAAGCTAGTACTACTTTAGGTCTTGATAGCGGTGTGTAGGATGTAGAATATTCAATGAGAAGAACCCATAACACATTGTGATTGTGCCATAGAGTATATTATTCACGTAAATAGAGGCACAATGTCCTCATCACCACGGGCCACGTTACCCAATTTATAGATGAATATTAGCAACGTGAATTACTAATATTTCCACTAACCCCTCCAACTAGGCTCAGTGGCTTATGTTAGGAGTGGGTTAATGTCGCTAGTGTACCGAATGGCCAGGATTCGAACTCGAGACCTTATGATCGTAAGACCGACTCCATAACCACTAAGCTACCGACGCTTCTTTGAAATGTCAGTGATTTGTGACTTAGTGTAGAGAGAGACACAAACGTCACAGTCACAGTTGATAACGGTTTATAACGGCCGGCGCCCAGTATGGGCACGGTACGAAATGGCAGCGGCATCCTGCAGCGCGTAGTGGTATCCCGTGGCATGCCGTGGCAGTCCGCTGAAATCCCAGTCACCGGATTTGCCGTGAAATGGCGGCCGCACAAGTTCTAACCTTATTTCAAGTAGATTAACAATCATAATTGAGTAACTCATACGTCTCGCAGGATGCAATGGCGCTCCACAATAACTCATAGAATGAAACTGTATGACAATCCATACCGCAGCACAATGCGTCACATCGCGGCATCGTGGTTGCGAAATAAAGTAATGAGCATTCTAAATTCATTGAAATAAGATTCAAAATCATTTGATTAGTAATAAAATCCTTAGCCATGACACGCGCGCCGTGTCGTCCCCATGCCGTCTCTGGGTACTGGCCCTAAAAAACGTTTCACGGTTCATATACTCTGTCACTTTATCATGTAGGTTTTGTGTAAAGATACGTATGTCAATCGCACACTTTGTTCCTGTAAGGATGAGTCGATATACGGTTCATACATAAAGTACGACTTCGGAACAATGAATTACCCAGCAGTCGCATTTTAATACTTAGATCTTTAGAGTCAAACCAACCTCACCTACTATCCGAAACATTTGCGGACTAACTGATGAGACTCTAGTGGGTTGGCAGGTTTGACGGTTACTATTATTAGTATTTCAAAGAGGGAAACACCGGAGGTCGAATGGATGATCCACTCGCAAAACTTGCGAGCCACACCACGCTTTCTCCAGGCAATTGGGATTATTCACCACTGCTTTTACTGTTAGGTGTCTGTTCAATCTGCTGTACCCTCTTATTATCTCAACTAGCTGACCCGCGCAACTTCGTCAGGGTCATCCCGTTTTTGCAACATTTTTCATTCCTGCTCTGCGCCTGTTGGTCGTAGCATGATGTTATATACATATAAACCTTCTTCTTTAACCGTTCTATCTATAAAACCGCATCGAAATCCGTTGCGTAGTTTTAAAGATTTAAGCATACAAAGGAACATAGGGACAGAGAACGCGACTTTATTTTATATTATGTAGTGATGACGAGCCTTATGTTTGTTCTTGATAGTTGGATCAGTTGGCTCCTTCTCAATGCCTTTGATAAAGATCTTCGACTGGACTTGGAACTTCAATATCGCCATCAGGTGGCAGTCGTTTCACGGAAAATATTTGAGTTCAGCCGCATCACAGTTAGACTGCAAAGCCGATCCCTACTGAATTGGGAAAAGGTTCGGAGAAAAGATCTTCGACTGTCTCATTCCAATCGAGGATTTCAATCTTCGGTTCGTTTCAACTGTGATGCTACAGCTGAACAACCTTGGTGATGACATGTGATATTGCAAGCCATGGTTGCGGCTCCACTCGTGGCTTCCTTCTGCTCCTTCTCTGACCAATTCATCGGGTTTCTCATTGACCGGGCACACAGGCTATCGTCAATACCTACGATAATATCATATTTTTGACTTATATACCTAATTGTAAAACTTTGAAATTCATATGGGTTCTTTAGTGAGTGCTTAAACTGATTAAAAGAAATTGATTCTTTAATTCTTGAATTGCTGCTAATTGCCAAAATCTAACGCTTTGATATCTAATGATAAAGTTTCAACTAATATTGCGGCTGTCCGTTTTCTACACGATTGAAAATGTACAGTGGACTAAAAAAGTTCCTGGACAATTTGAAAGAAAAATTGTATGAAGTGATACCACTAAGTACACAACGACTAGTCTTAGAAGCTTCTGGTTTACTTATTACTGTAATTAAGTTTAGGCCACTACTTGCACGAGTTTACTTTTTTTTTCTTATAAAGAAACAAGACATGGATAGTTTATTTTATTAACGCTATCTTTGTTACTTTGGTTAAATTACACTTAGGCTGTCAAAGGATTTTAGATCTTAAGGTGTCCGGTAACTTTTGGGGCTGAACCTACCTACCATTTGAAACAGTATGTTAACACTACCTACTGCTTGAGTTTGTAACCGAACAAAATGAGTTCCGTTAACATCGAGTAGGTAAGTAGGTACAGTCAACAACAAAAATAATCCTCGCTCACGCAGGTGCGTTTTTATTTTTGTTGATAATATCGGACGCGTTATTGCAGTAGTATCGAACGATAGTCAATAAACCGATAGGTTTTAGTGCGAAGCGACTATTTTTATACAACTTAGGTGGCAGACGAGCACACGGCCCAACTGATGGAAAGGGGTTACTGTGGCCTATTGACGATTGCAACAACAAGGGCGTCACATTCGTGCTGCCGACCCTGTAAAGAAAAGGAGGAGAGGGAGTAGGAAGGGAAAGGAGAGGAGAGGGGTGAGGGTAAGAGAATTTCTGTGCTGTCAGTGTAGGAGACAAAACAGGGTTTTATGCCATTATATAGTGGTGACAACTTAAGCCCTCGGTCTTCCCACTGACACCACAAAACGTGAGCTCTGGCTACCGTACTCAGCGCCGAAAACACAACACAAGGTTATTATTAGCCGCGGTATTCTGTAGGGCGGAGGTAGGTACTTCCCCAGTCGGACTGCTCAATTAAGACATGAGATACCATCATCTCCCACCTTCGTTAACTACTTTTGTCGTTAATATATAAGGCATCCAGAGTTTATTTTAGGAACGAACCCGAGTTCTTAAGCATTAAGCACAAGTATTAATATATGGTTTCTATTGTTACAGTACGGATGAAGACGCACGTCAAGCGATGATGCTCGATGGCGGCAAAGTCAAAGAGGTGCAAGTCAAGCTGCTACTCAGCTCTCGCTCGGAGATGCACAAGGTGATAGAAGCGGCGCGGCAGAGTGTACCGCTACTCAGCCTTGCCGCACCTGCACCTGTAGTCGTCACCACGGCACCAGTTCCCGTCACTCTGCCCACACCTGCTACCATCACCGGTCCACAACCACACATTCCGGCACTGACCCCCTTCTCAGCCGCCCTCGGCACCAATCCGCTCTCTAGTTTCGGCATACCCGGTATCGGTAATCCCCAGGAGATTCCACAGCCCGCGGTCATCGAACCCCCTGCACCATTAATTAGCCCATCAGCTAACAACTCTAACGCTGAAGACGATAAGGATGATGATAAGGAAAGAAAGCGCAGTAGAGAAAAAGATAGACGCCGCACCAGGTCGCGATCTAGATCCCGAGATCGAGAAAGGAAAGATCGCAAAAGACACGGCCGTGATAGATCTCGCTCTCGAGAAAGACGCCGCCGTGACCGCAGTCGCAGCAGAGATCGCCGGGACCGGAAACGAGATAGAAAAGACCGCAGTCGTTCTAGAGACCGATCACCGTCCAGGCGTTCACGAGACCGAAGACCCGACCGTATTTTATCTGGGTCGCATGAAAACAGTGTTGATATTCAAGAATTACCCAATGCGCCCGCGCCACCCAATTTCCCAAATATGAATCAAAATGCATTGCCCCAAATACAGCAATTGTTACAAAACAATGTCATGCAAAACGGTCCCATGGGTCGCAGTGACTCACCGATGAATCGTTTCAGTGATCCTTCTATGACCGAGGCTTTTAATAAATTGCAGGAACTAGGCAAAAAACGAAATCCCAATGCATTCCAAGGGGAACAGAATGGGAATGGTGGCCGGATGGCGAATTCTGGGCCACGCGGTGGCATGTCCCGAGGTGGAGGTAACTTCCGTCGAGAAGGGCGCGCCTCAAGGTTCGACAATATTGACCAACAGCGGGACTGCTGCGTTGCTATAAGGAATGCGCCGAACCACACGAGTTACGGCGATGTTCGTCGTTTCTTTCCTTTTCTAATAGATAAACATGGAATCAAAATGATCAATGACAATATGGGTCGTCGAACCGGCACCATTTACGTCCGATTCTGTGAAGCTCGCTCCAAACAAATTGCTTTACAACGGAAGAGTAACGAATTGAAAGGTGCAGAAGTACTCGTAGAATCTCTAGACGATGGTGTGTACGAGACAGCAATTGACTCTTTTCTTCCCTATCGCGAAGATAATGACGATGACGAACCAATCCTTGCCATCCCGGACCCGGTGCCTAGCCCTCAGATACCCCTTACTGTCATTAAAATGTCAGACTTGCCAAATTTTGTTAAAGAACATGACATTATAAAAACATTTAGTGATTTTTCGCTACTTTCTATCATGCTTAACGATTGTCGACTCACCAGAACCAAAACAGCCTATGTGCAATTCGTTAAACCTGAAGATGCAAGATTAGCGCTCGAGAGAAAAGAACGATACATGTTCGGAAGAAGAGCGGCAACTGTAACCAGTATATCTGTTGCAGAATATGAAAAAGACAAACTAGCTCAAAATGAGAAGTCGCAAGAACCAGAAAAGTTTACACCGCAGATAGAGACGCCGCCAGAAGTGGCGCCGCCCCGAGACCCTCGACAACGACGTCAGCAGATGGATAATGGACCCGCTAAAGGAGGTAATGGGTCTCATCAAGGGCAGCCTCAAGGACCACCTTTTTTCTCCCCTCCGTTCTCTCAGACACAAGGTTTCCCGGGTCCATTTCCCGGACCACAATTTGGAGGGTACCCTGGTCCAGGAAATACACCAATGGATCCTCGTACGGCTGCATCTAACTGGGCTAACAGGCCTCAGTTCCCAAATCAAATTGACGCGATGCCAAACACTAACGTTCTCTCCCCTGACTTGGACAATGAGCCCCTCGATTGTGTACTGATGAAAGGTCTGCCGCGAGACGCCACTGACAGAACTATCGTCACTTTCTTAACAGATACGGGTGCCGTACCTGCTCGCATACATTTAATGCTAGATACAAATGGAATGCCATCAGGTGACTGTTTCTGCGAATTTAGGTCAACTCAAGAAGCCAGAATGGCTCACACTAAACATGGAAAAAATCTCGAGGGCTGCCGAGTTACCATAGATTTGGTGCCGCGAACTGTGGTAGAGGAAGCTCTAGAAGGACCTAAACTGCCTCAAGATGGAATCCTCGGAAGCGGTCCTCTGATTCCACCTCAGGTGCAACAACAATTCTTTGATAACAACTCTATGCGCGGAGGATATCGAGGCGGTTTCAGAGGTCGAGGTGGTTTTGACAGAGGAGGCTTCGATCGAGGCGGTTTCAATCGCGGCGGTGGCTACGAAGGCCGTGGTGGAAGTTTCCGAGGTCGCGGCAATTTCAACGATAGAGGTCGCGGGTTCGATCGCGGACGTGGCCGCGGCCGTGGCTTCGCTCGCGGCGGTGGCGGAGGAGGGTATAACGATAACGGTCGCAATGACGATGAACAAGATCCAGCGCTCGACGATTTCGGAGCTCCAGGGTGCGTGGTATCGATGGAGAACGTGCCATTCCGCGCTACTATCGATGATATATTGAATTTCTTTGCCGAATTTGAGCTGACACAAGATGACGTGATCCGCCGATACAACGAACGCGGGCAGGCGACCGGCGACGCGCGAGTAGCATTCCGAACTCCCTTCGACGCACAGCGCGCGGTCAAAACGCGTCACATGGACATAATACACGACCGGCGGGTCAGTCTCTGTGTTCTATAACATACCACGGCGCCAGTCTGGGCCGCTTTTTTTGTAAATATTTCCGAACTTCATACTAGAATATAGTGCATAGTGCGAGGACACTACCTGTAATATACCAACCTTACTTATGTAATTGTGGTTGCATATGAATATCGACGTGTGTATTCTAAGCTTAGGGCGTAATTAAATAATAAAAGAGACATTTAATGAAATTCGTAGTTTTATTTCTCAAACACGACACTTTATTGAAGTATACAATATCATTTTTGTGTACAAAAGAGAGCTCTATACTATGAGTATCGTGTCCAAGCGGAGCGATCAAACAATAAATATAATATCCTTTAAAGATAAACGTAAGTAATATCCCCACAACGGTATCAGCATCCTTTTGACTAGAACTTTGTTTTAAAACTAAAGTTCGACCAAATATCGCTCTGCGTGGACACAAATTATAATTTATAATACCCATATATAACCACATACACTTCACATGTATTACAACATATACCTACTTACCATACATTATATAATTTATCCATAGAATATTCGAAAAACTAATGGTAAGTAAATTAAATCAATTTCGACTTATCTTCATATAATAATCAATAAAAGTTAATAATATGGAAAGTTAATAATAGAGTCCACCTATGTACTTGTGCATTAATAAATAAAAAAATATAACTAAAGGATATTATCTCTGTGGCTTGTGAAAATAGGGCAGTTTTTATGTAAGCAAATGTGGAATGCCACTTGCTTTCTAAGGTAGGCTATTCTAGGTAATCATTGTAATTCAAAATTATTAAGGTAGGCACTTAAATGAAAATAGTAAAGCCTGGTAGAATTTTAGAAGTGGCAGACAAATTAGAAATGCAGGTCAAGATATCGTTATATTGATTAATTTATATAATAACACCAAAATTATAATAAAATTTGAATAAACCTAATGTGTTCTAACAATTGAGATTCAGGATGATACAATTACTGACTGATGGTAACCCAAGGCCCGTCTCTGAAGTAGGTACGAGAGACTGAACTGTCTTCGGTACACATCCAGGGGTGACCATTCCATAGAGACAAATAGACATGCATACCTTTCCCAAATCAGAAAAGTATATATACTTTATGCAGAGTGTATAGTAGAGTAGATATAATTTATCTTATTTAGATGGAATGTAAATTATATGTAATTTAATTAGTTAAATTATTTTCTGAATTGGGTAGGGTATACACGTTGCATGTCCCCATCTCAAAGTAAACGAAATAATTTAAAATTACAGTTTCGGTTTCTATTGGAATATCATCCGTTCAACTGTTTCATATCTCTTTATGTGAAAGAATAAAATTTTAGAATTGCAGTAAGAACTTAGGTACATTAGGTAGGTATGTAAGTAAAGTTCCTTCACCTTCACGAACACATATGAAGGGTTTCTAAACAATAAAGAATACCGTTGTATTTCTACATATTTATTTACCAACACATACATACGTGACGACGTATATACAACTCTCGTTTTCAGTTTAAAACTAAACTTATTGTGATGAACTTTTGAAGGCGACTGTACCTGCCAATAGGTACTAAATTACATCATAAAGTTCCAACCCGCTATCTCCCGACTGTTACAATATTCTAAAAATATAGATTAATTTTACACCTCTTCAAAGTTCTTTTTTCTTACAAAATTAAATAAACCTAATAATAATAAGTAATAACACTCCTCTCGGTTTACCATACGTTTGTCAAACAGGATCCCGATTCTACTAATTGGCAATAATTTCAAATCACTAAGATTACAAAAACTGCCATTGAATTTTTAGCCTTATCAACATAGGCTTTAAATTCAAAATTGAATGAGAAAAAGTTCATTAGCACTAAACGATGCCATTGCATTTTAGACTTAACGTCATGACAGTAAAGTCTAATATTGAATGTCATTTTTGGAACCTCCGTGGTTTGATAACGGTTGACAATTAGTACAATTACGGCCCAGATGCCTTAAAATACTGTACGCTCATTGGCTGATGCTGATCGATGATCGACAGGTAACCAATGATCGTTTCTTCTTCTTATTTTAAATGAGTGGCTCTATCGTTCACCGATGATTTTGCCAATGCCAAAGTAGTGTTTGATAGTTCATCAGTTCTGAAACTATTGCTCGGTTTAACATCGAGAGAGCACAATGATCGTTTGGTATTCGGCGAGATGACGTGACACGAGGTTGACAAACATACGACATATCGCGGATTAGTGTTGCTATATTAATAATAATTAACCATAAGTTCAATAAGTGGAAATTAATAACATCAAAACACGACATATGGCTATAAGTAGGTAATCTATAGTCAATTTGTTTAGGTACTTAAATATTGTTGTCTTTGTAATAATGTTTTATTTGAAAACCCAGTAAAAAATATTTTTCTGCTTAGAGCGCTTCTAAGCAAAAAAATGTTTAAAATTTTAAAGTTTTTTTTTTTATACTACGTAGGTGGCAGACAAGCACACGGCCCACCTGATGTCTCGAACCACTAGTTAGTTATTTAGTTAGCCTAGTTTATTTAACATGTGTTTTAATAAAACGTTATCAGAAGATTATTTACCTTTAGATAAATACCAAAACGAATGGAGTATAGAAAATCTAATTCGATTAATCGTATGAAATATTTTAATCGAAAATTCTCAAAATGTCGAATTAAGATTATTATTAATTTTCACCATAAGTTCTTTGGCGTGAATAAAATAAAATAGTAAATTCCGTATTGTGTTAATACTGCTACGTTTTTACATTGCAGACAGCAGTATTAAATTATAAAACTACATCGTGCATTAGCCAAAGTGCATAATAATCTTAAACCCAAATATAACTAATATACTTAGAAATTAACTTAGTAATATAAAATAAGAAACGATTCGTATCATTTGTCCATATAAGTGACCCGCACGTCATACAGATTAGCTTGTTTTTGTAAGGTTTCGCATCTTTTACTGGGTAATTAGGTAAACCTTAGGCTATAGGCTCAGACTAGATTGACGCAACGTGTCGAATTAACATGTGAAGTCGTGACAGTTTTGCGCGTGACTGTACCGTCCACTAATGTGTGTTCGCAATGTTGCCAACAAATGAAAAAATCTTCCAACCAGTACTTGTGAAATAGTATCTGTTAAAGTAAATGTTATCTGCAATTCTTTTCTATCTATTTTATTTGTCTATGTGACTGTTATAAGTGTCTAAAAATAGGCAAGTGTTTGTCAGTGGTTGATCACGAACTAGAAATCATACCAATAGCCGCTCAGAAATATAGTCGAAATAAACTAAGCGACATAATATATGTTTAAGCTGACCCCGGACTCAAGGATTATTATTATGATGACATATAATTAGCTTTTCAACATTTATTTTTTTATTTAGCAAATTTTAAATTCCCATAAATACGGCAAAATATTTAAAGGAAAACATAAAAATATATAGCAACACTTTAAACATTTCGGGGATTTTGTGTTTCTAGTTTGTGTAACTAAAATATTTACACTAATGTTAAAATTAGTGTCT
This sequence comes from Pelosia muscerda, assembly GCA_963691645.1. NCBI lineage: Eukaryota > Metazoa > Arthropoda > Insecta > Lepidoptera > Erebidae > Pelosia > Pelosia muscerda. Next base: position 6,540,229 of record OY829118.1, read on the forward strand.
AAAATAATGGTAAAAAGTGTTCTTTTTAGGAATATGAATTGTTGTTACACATTTTCAGCACATAATATGGCATATTTTTACTATTTGATTCAGCAGTGATCAGTGCCGTTAGCACTAAAAGCTAACTAATTTGTAACGTAATGGTATCGAGAGCGTGGTGTATTGCGATTGGCGGTTTTCACACATACACAGGTTCTCAGTAGGCAGCAATTTGTACTTTGCTATTTAGTAACACTTAGGCGACTTCACGCGCTAACTCCAATACGTTGCGTCTAATCTTACTCTCGGTATGAGTCATTCAGTTACACGAAATGTTTTACAAATTAAATGCCTTGTGAAAATATATCTTTCACAAAAATGTTACGATATAACGAAAATAATTAACTTGTTCCATATACAGCAACGTAAATTATTGTATTAATTTCTTTAAAAAACATAGGCTTATCAACTTATCATAATTACACGAGGAGAAATTTTACTGGCGTACAACTTTATATTTAAAATTCTTTAAATAGTAGTTACATATAAATACTTAAATAACTAGTAAATAAATATTACTTATGCATAACATGAATATTTTATTATTGGAATTATTGAGGAAGCATTATTTTTATTGTTAATATTTATCGCATTCGTAATTAAAACTATTAACATCAATCAATCATCAATCAATTAGGTTATAGCAGACCCCTTTTGACCATAAGCTTCCAATATTAGGAGGAAATGTTGGGCATTGAGTATAAATCCAACCCAAGGACATTTAACCTAGCACCTCAGCCTTTGGCAGTATTTCTGATAAAACATGTACTGTAAAGCTAGTTCATGCTCCTGGTTTCGTTCACATGGAAACTTAATCCACGAATAAAAATGAGATCATATGTTATTTCAATTGCGGTTCGATCTGTTTCATATTTTTTTAATTGTCCGATATTCGTCCAAAAATCGTGTAATTTTAAACTTTAAATGATTCTACGTTTTTATATTATCAGAGTTATGATTCCAGAAAGATGCCAAGTTAGGTCATTGGGTGAATAGGGAAGATTATTAGATAAATGTCACATTTATAATTTTAAATTATACATAAAAATATATTATCAGTAATACAGGACGCAGGTCTCAACGAATGTAGTTAGTTACATTATCTTATATCTTATTAATAAACATATATTATGATGCTATGCTATATAGAAATAGGTACAGTAAAGTTTCAAAAATGTATTTCAGTATATATCTATATATTATAGGCAACCAACATCGTATGTTATAGTAGGAGTATAAAAAATAAAGATTTAAGCCCATATTACAACTATAAGTAAATTATATTTGGATTTTTAGACAAAACAATTGAAAAAAGCCTATTGGTACCGATTCTGTTGTTACTATTCGAATTTAGAACTTTAATTCTATTTCAAAACACGTTTCAAAATGGAATTTATTAGATGTCAAAATCATAAATAATTACTGGCTGGTATTTGAAAGAATAATCCGACTAACATCGGCTTGCTTCGATTTTATAGAGCGTTCCCTCAAGCAGAGCGCTCAGTTTACTGTATGACATCTTTTTAGAATAGTTAAAACCGAAGCTGTTGTTTTTTTTTAAGTTTGATTGGTTGAACGCTGTAATGTCAGGTGCCACTGGTTCGAATTGTTTTTTTTTATGAAATAGTCTATATAACATCATTACGAGTAATTATAAATATCAATAAATCCGGCGAATTTGCATGTTATTTGAAAAGTAATAAAATGCAACGGGGTTTCGAAGTATGGCACAAGCGAAGCCAGGGAGGATTATCAAGTACATAATACACAAATTGTTCAAACCTGTGCTTGGAGGATTCAAAATGTCAACACGCTCTTCAAAATGGAAGCAATCTGTTGCAAGCAGGACACTAGCTATTCTACCCGATATGCCATGACTGTAGGTACTAATATTTTTTTTACGCTGCCTCGTTTTGACAAGGCTAATATTTCTTTACCAATTTAAGGCCAGTGTAGTTTTGTGACAGCAGAATCGCCACCTATCTTTTATTAAAATATACATTTTGGAATGCTCTTATACAGTATGCTATAAAGATTCGGTAATACATGTTTTTTATATATAATCATAAAAATATTTTCATCTCCAGCCCATTTGCAACGGCTTGTGATTCTTTCGCTAAACTGTAATATCTATTAAATCGTTATTCCTTCACACATAAGTATAGAAAATATACATGTGAAAATGCCTATCCCAACTATGTGGTCCCCAATAGAAAATCTGGGTTAATTTTATAGTCTACACAATGAACATATAATATGTATTGCTGTAGTGTGATTGAAAATTGAAACCGCTGAACCGCGCCTTAGATATAGTTTTAGCCACGAGTTGTAGACCCAAAACGTGTTCAAAATGCTCTCTATACCCGCAGTACGCATTTTTGGGCTGTGTTTTGAGGTCAGCACGAAGGGCAACAGTGCTGGACGAGCTCAAATCTACCAATCATAGATTATATCAAAACGATCCGCGTGCCACGGCCTCGTTATTCTCGCCATTTAGTTCAAAGTTCAGTGCCGATAGCTATACGAAGAGGGGGAGGGGGAGGGGGAGGGGGGGGGGGGCACCGATCGTCAAATTTGGTCAGTTGGCCACCAACGCTCATGGCGGTATCTCACTCGCTCTCATTTCATGCTATATCTTTCTATCTCAACCCCCCCCCCCCCTCCCCTCCCCTCGCCACACCACAGGACGCTGTAGAGCAGTCACGGTTGGTCTATAGTCCAGAATTTGAATGAAATACGCATAGTATGTATGTTAGCATAACTTATTTCCTTTTATTCTAACCACAAAATGATTAGTTGGCCCACAACTAGCGTTATAATCTTGCTAAACATTGACTTAATAAACAAATTCAAAACGAACTTTGGTCCGTCTAACTGTAGTTTACAACACTTAACTACACATTGAGCTTAGTCTAATTTATAAACATTCTCATTAAAAATATATATAATTATACACTTTTATATAATATTATGAAAAGGTGTACACTTATATCCTTTGTCGACTGTAAATATTTGGATAGGTATAGCGTGTTTGAACTGAAACTACATAATCTGTGTAAAAACAGTAATAAAGTCAAAATTGTTTATTGAATTTGATCCTTAATATAATTTGCTTGCGTGGTGAGAGGTGGTGGAACGCGTCATTTGTCATTTTTAGACAAGCTATACAAAATACGGCTTTTGATTGGCTCGTTGCCGCATTGCGAAAAAGAGTGGAGACAGACTAAGATCGATTTTCTTCAATTTCGTAGAGCGTTCTCTCTTTCGCGCATCGGAATAAAAACGTGATACCTTTATAGAGTAGTTAAAACGTTGTTGTTAAAAAATATTAAAATTGTAACTTCGGTTTCAACTACTCTATTCAGATGTCAAGCTGTATACATACCCTGTGCGAGAGAGATAGAGAAATTATCTCATTTTTTTACGAGCCATATCAAAAGTTGGGTAGCGTAATATTAACTATTACTCATATCAGCATAACTAGCATGAACTCCTATCGAATTCGTAATGTAAAGGTTTCGACAGAACGGAGCATTGTGATTGGCAGTCTGCCTCTTGTGAACCTATGTGCGTGTGTAGCCCGCCAATCGGAATGCTCCGTTCTGTGGATACCTTTACATTACGAATTCGATAGTATTTCGTGCTGAGGCTACAGTAGCAAATATTTTCGTTCTAATCACTATACGACGAGTCCAAGTGCTTGATTATATTATATAGGTATATTCACGGCACTATTTGCTTATGTTAACAATATCTGCAGTTAACTATGTACCGTCAACCGGGCGTTTCCATTCTGAGATTTTTAACAAAACATTCCAATAATACTTCGCCCGAGAATCAGAGTCGGACCCATGCTTCACCTAGGTTCTCCATTTGGATGAAGAACGGATACTAATAGGGTCCCATGGTCCAACTGATGATGTTACTGTACTGTGGTGCAAGTAAATGGTCTTCTCTATATGATTATCCCGATACACAACTATTTAATAAGTGTGAATTTGTATGTAAGCACAATAATAATAAGTTAAAAAAAATATGTTCTATTTTTTTGAAAACACATGTTAAAATAAATTCTATTGTTTCTAATAAATGATGTATTTTTCATAATTACTTGACTGTACCTATTATTAATTGGAGCCCGGGATCCTATAAATACCCATGCTAAACCCATGTGGAGAGTCTAGGTAAATCACTAGTCCGACCCCCGGGAAACATAATCTGGCATAACAACAAGTATTTGCTAAGTTGATACCACTTTTATAATATAATCTCAAATTCTACTAATATTCTAACATTTTTTTAAATTAAGACAAAATCTCGTTAATAAGTAGTTCTAAACATAAATGTATATGCAAACATTGTGGGAATTTGCGATGGTTGAATGATCACTCCAGTTGGTATTACAAATAATTTATTATTTCTTAAAGGTGTGGTACCGTAGTCAACTGCAAACAACAACTGCAGAAACGGTCTGCAGTCGGATACGGAATTACACCTTAAGACGTTGCATTAAGGTTTAGTTTACTTTATCAAAACACACCACTAGTGCACCCTGTCCGGAAAGTAAAGCAAATCAAAAGGTAAAATATTGTATTTATCATATTATTATGATCGCGTTAATTTCCCATATAATTATCTTGCAACGTGAAATTTTAAAACTGACTATCGTATTGTAGAATGTAGAATATAATCATACAACACAGTACAACACACATACATCGGTGTAGTTATACTCGTGATGTAATATAATACTAATAATAGTTTGGTAACCTTGCCATTAACTGATATAAAACGCCAATAATATCATTTAAATAGAATAAATTTTATTATATATAATTATATTCAAGTGTATTACAAATGTATTACACTGCGCTATCTATATAAGAATATATGGGTTCTAGAATATGGAACGCATAAATGCACTCAGTGATAATGTCACTCCTCTTTATAGATTATGTTGGAAACAAAATTTGAAAATGAATTGTAGGTTTTGAAGTCTTCAGCAGTGAGTTCGAACATAATATTCAACATAAACTAGCACACTTTACTGCATAAAATAAATTCAGAAATTGAAATGAAATCAGTTTAGAAAAACGGTAAAATCTGTAATATAAGGTTCGTCGGCTGTAGCCTCTGATATAAACTTAAATACTTATTAAGAGCCTCAATTCTTATATTGCCCAATTTACAATAATAATGCCACTTAGTGCCTAGGGGTCCCTATAAGCCGATTCCCACCGGCTTCCCAATGAGTAGCTTGGTGTATAACAAACTAGACAGAGATTTGTATTTTTTCCACAGGCTTCCTTTTTGGAAATTTTCACCCTTCGCTACTGCATGACTTATATTTATACTTTAGACTGGCCGTCTTCAATTTGCTATTGGCAGATATTGATACAGTAGATTTGTGTAAGTACTGTGAGTAATGTATAACATGTAATTTGCGTTCTGAACATTTTGCATATTGAACATTTTGATTGTAGCTCATTTTGCTTTTTGGTCATTATGCTCTGAAGGGTAATATAGCACGACCGCGTATTGTAACAGTACCCCGAAGGGAGTAATTTCGAAAGAGAGGGCCCCAGGTCTGGAGGGGTGCGAGGGATATGTTCGCTATTATCTCACCTCTGGGAACTAAAGACCCAAAGACGGCGTGAGTTTTAGTCTGTTCGAGTCCGACCTTAACTCCCCAGGCAGCTCCGAAGGATAACTTGTTTGAGACAGTGACACAAATACATGTATACAACAATTAATAATTGTATTCTGACAGGTCTTATACAAGTACATTGTCAACTTGTCTTTTTCATCATTATCAGTTTTTTTTACTCTCGCACTCATTCTCTGAACCTTTTCCCAACTCAGTTGGGGTCGGCTTTCCAGTCTATCTGTGTTTAGGCTGAACCTCGATATTTTCCGTGAAGCGACTGCCTTGACCTCCACAACCAATGGTCCAATGACCAATGGCGATATCGAAGTTCCAAGTTAGACTGGTTGGACTTTTGAGGGCTCAAGTATCCGTAACGACTGCCATAGATGTTTGTATGGCATCCGGGTTTTTACTCTCGCACTATTAAGTTATAATACAGATCTATGATATTAATGGTACTGCAGTAAGCATAAATATCAGTGTGCTACCATGACGAACTATAAGCGTTCGTTTATTGGGCGAGAGAGATGGAGCTATACACAGCATCATCATCATCATCCTACAGTCGGTCCTTCAAGCGGCGCGTGAAAAAGCAACTGTCGGGGCCGTCAGGATGGCCGTCAAATTCGGTTACACTGTAATAAAGGAGTCTGTGGGTTTATTGATGCTAGTAATATTAGTGATATTAATGTATATGATAAACAACACCCTATATAGCGCCGTCTCTCTTTCTCACCCAGAAAATGAACATTTATAGCACGTCACGCAGACTAGTACTAAATATTGATTAAGACTAAAACAAAAAGTCAATACATTATAATGTAAATAGTATAATAATATAAATAGTCTACACATTATAATGTATTAAGTTATAAAAAAAAATCAATAATAACATTATTCAAGTCACACCAACACTAGCTACACACAATCTTGACGTCAATGCTTAGCTCACAGGGTTATGCAGAATATTATTATGAAGCAATATATAGTCTATCAATATTGGAGGTCGATTCCTATATTTATAAAAAATAATTCGAGACTGTCTTTGAAGACCCATATTAACCTTAAACATAGTTATACACAAAAGGTGAGCTCTTCACCGTAATGTCTGCCTTTTCAGTACAATTTATGTCTTACGTTCGCTGTGATGATGCAGTTTAGGGTTAAGTGTCAGCGGTGGGTGCTGGTTGTAGACTGTAGCAGCTTATCTGGTAACATTAGCTTTACTAGTGTTGAAGGAACTTCTCGAAGTTTAACCTCTTCGTGTACAAAATAGATGACAGCTGTTGTGAGATTGTTGCTAGAATGTCCTATGTGTCCCTGAAAATAAAAAAAAATATTGTGAAGATTTTTTTTTTGTGAAATATGACAGTATTTGAAAATATAAAATAAATAAAAATCATTTATTTCAAGCCAGTTAGACCCATATTCATTTTAGTGTCACAATTCATGAAAATACAGTACTAATTAATAAAATTCTAAAGCTAGGCAAACCAAGCGGGCTGGCCCGACTGCATCGCAATGCAAAATCCCCAAAATACCTGCCATATATCCCGCAAGTTTTTGCAAAAATAAATGAATCACTAAGGTTTGTGGGGGAATGACTTACTTTCGACTCTTTAGCCTGGTGGGAGAGCAGTGGTTGGAGTTATGTGGACTGTCGCTCAGCTCAGAACTCGAGCTCCTTATGTCACCATCCATCTGAAACACGTAATAAGTTGTTGTATATTTTTTTAAGCTTTAATTCTTAATTATTGCATACTACGGTTGTCGTTGGTACATAGGCATATATACAATTATGGCATACGAGCTCGAGAACTTCACAGATAAATAGATTATTCTTTATTGTACACCAAAAAACAACACGAAAAAAATAAATTACAAGAAAACACCATGGACAAGTAGTGAGAGTTACCGTTTGTTCTAATGTACAATGGGCGGCCTTATCGCTGGAAGCGATCTCTTTCAGGCAACCTTCACATTCGCGATGCAGGATAACTAATAATGTAGTACTCTCATAGGTGTGGGTCTATAGGGGGATGGGGGTATCCATAATCGATTTATAACATGATAAAAGGGTGAAAGTAAGGGAAGGGCTTCCCCGTTTCTTAAAATGCGGACTCGAAACGACTTAAATCTGGCTGCCGGAGATGAGATTGCCTATACATAGCACCCTGGCACCCATCATCTTAACCCTGGCTATGAGGACACGCGTTTACACCACCGCCTCAGCCTGCTTCTGCAAAGTGACAGGCATCTACACCTTTCACCCCCAAGCCATCATGGAGGAAGGAGGGCCTGGTAAAGATCCTGATGAATTCCTATCTTAGTATATACCAGGGGCCCCATAATATTCTAATATTCTAAATATTCTAGTATAATATTCTGGTACAATCTACACAACGCCATCTAGACCCATTGTAAGCATAGTTTAACTAGCTTGTATTATGGGTTCTAGAATGCGGATAAACATACTTAGACACTTTTTTTTTGTAAATACATACATATTATACATAGAAACACACAGACCAATGCAAATATTCATATTCATGATCACAAATATTTGCATTGAGTGGGAATCGAACCCACGCCTCCTGCGTAGCAGTCGCGTTCACTACCGCCTCGCCACGGAGGTCGTCATAGTACATGTGTACTGTAGTACCTGTCCGGCTTGCAGCGCAGTGCGTGCGATCTGCAGGATGAGCCACGTCCACACGATGTGCAGCACGAGCAGCAGGCACAGCAGCGAGTTGAAGATGTAGTACGCGGGGAACATCGGCACCAGCATCGGCGCGCGAATCGACGTGCTATGAGAACATCAAGTAATTATGATATGGAACAATAGAAGCCGGCAAACTTCGTGAACAGAAGTCAAAAGCAGGCACACGTATACAGCAGATTTTTTTTTTTTAATTTAGGACACGTCACTTTGACTTCACCCCGCCGCCAAGCTCAAGGCAAAGGAACGAGGGTCAATGAGAAAATCAATGATCAGATTCGTAACGTAAGAATGTGGAGCATTACGATATGCCCTCTTACTACCTGTGAACCTGAGTGTACCTGACGCTTGGAAATAGCAATGCTCCACTTCTTGATACTGTTATACTACGACTTCCATAGTTTTTCGTGTTTGGAGCATTGATCAACCAATGATACGAGATCGTACGGCCTTGATTACTTTAACTTAGACTAAGATTGGTTGATATACGCCTTGGTAGGTCGCACCCCGTGCTATCAAACAAAGAGACCCAAAAACGCGCTTCACGAAGTTTGCCGACCACTATACTAAACCATAAGATAGACAAAAAAAATAATCAGTCAGTCGAAGTTACTACATGAACTTCAGCTAACTTGTTAAACGGTTCACATAGCGACTCGGTTATTTGTTCTTCGACCATTTGATTGGACGCCATCATTTTTGATCGGATTAGGTGACTAACTAGCTGGCTGATTCAACAAGATGGCTGCAACTTAATCATACCTGTAATGAATCCGTACATTTTTTTACTAGAATAAAAAAAAGATAAACGTCTGCAGTGAATTACCTCCATATGAGGTAGAATGGGTATATGCCGACGCGCGTGGCGATCCACACCACGATGAGCATCAGGAACAACACGTCACACAGTTTCTGGTACTTAGCATACTTCGACGCCTTCACAGCCTGAAACATTCAAACAAACGCAGGTTAAGTACCATCATGGATATTGACTCTTTGCTATTTTCAGTTCAGTTCAGTTCAGTTTTTATACATATTACGAAGTGTATTCGTTTTGCGTCGGTTATCATTGAGTACAGGATCTGACCGAAGAGATATCATGTCTCCTGAGATACCAGAACCCAGACCAGAAATCCGTAAAATGATTTTGTGTGTCTCACCTTCAAAATTATTATTTTTATGTTAATGACCCCAAAGCGCAGTGCAAGGCTGTAGGTATACGCCTGTCATCCATAATGAAATCTGTAGCACTACCATGAACTCCTATCGAATTCGTAATGTAAAGGTTTCGAGAGAACGGAGCATTGTGATTATCAGTCTGCCTCTCTTGTGAACCTGTGTGCGTGTGTAGCCCGCCAATCGCAATGCTCCGTTCTGTCGATACCTTTACATTACGAATTCGATTGTATTTCGTGCTAAGGCTACTTTAGAATCACCAGTAGTTTATACAGCAAGTAAACTTACCTCAACAAATATGTCTGCGCAGTCGTGCAGTAGGAGCACAAGCGTACCAATCCGGTGCAGGTTGCACACCCAGCTGAAGGATAAAAGCGCGATCGTAGCGATGTGGTGCACGAACATCTGCCAAAAGTCTTTACGGCGCACGTCCGTGAACTGGGACAGCGTGAGCGACCAGTAGAATGCTGCTGATATCATGTAGTACCACCACACATCGTTTGTTAATCCCTGAAATGAATGAGAGGGTTATAACTTCGTTAGTATAGTAATGGAACAAGTGTCGCAAAGTTCTAAAATATTTTTATCCATTACGTAATTACACCCGCTCACCAAAGTAATTGCGAATGATTATGACGGACTCGAACCGACCAAAAGCGCACGAGCGTCTCTGGCCATCAGTTGACGACGGTGAGGTAGTCTCTGGCATGTCTCTCACGCCCCTGCTAATCCAGGGTCATCGAAGACCCTCGCGGGTGTCAGACTACGATATCCACATCTTTCCCCGGGTGGCGCCCATGAAGCTGCCGCCATGACCCGTACTCCTGTTAGGGTAATATGCGATTGCCACTACCAGGCCCGCGCTCATGGAGGACGGAGGTCATTCTTCGGAGTCTTCTCCGTATCCGCTCCGTTGTCTTATTCACAAGCATTACTTGTTCGCGAGAGGCCGCTACAGCCCACGCACTCGCGCATATTACCATTGCGATGAGTCAGGGAACTCTCATCCCTAGGGTCGCCACGAGAACCTGCGTTGGCGGTTCCCACGCCGCGGATACTCTTTCATTTCGTGCAACCCTGAGTCCTCGTTAGCATCCCAGTGATGACATTCGGGCGTTTGGTCCTTACAGATCCCCGAAGCACCCGTTAGCCGGTACAACAGGCCCATCATTATCAGCACACCATTCGTGTCGTGTCACAAGTAATAAGGACACGAAGTTTAATTTAAAGTACGATGATTTCGCAATTTAAAGTGCAATATTCTATTCGTCCATAAAGAGATTATTTTAATAGCAATAGTTAATTACGTCATTCGTTCTGTATTTCCGCTTTAAATTACTTTACGACATAGTAACATAGTCAAGGGAGACATTTCATAGGATACAAAAAAAATGAAATTACGTTTCAGTTAACTCGTTTTGATTACGTTTGGTACTTAACTACATATATACGTATGCCCATGTCTCCATGAGGGGTAGGCAGAGGTGAATTCACACCATGTATGCGATCCCACGTAATAGCGGCTCGATTCGATTAATTGTTGACTCGAGTTCGAGCCACGCATCTGAGGCTGAGTCTGGGCTGTATATATCTGTCTGATGTTAAACAGCCCTATCTCTTAGTTGCCTTGTACAGTAAGCTTCAGAGAAAAGGAACCCCCTTCTTATGATTGTTAACACCCCTTGGGTTCCTTTTCTCTGAAGTTAATAATAATAATAATATTTTTTTATATTTTTAAATATATTTAGATTTTTTTTTATAAATGTATTTAAAAATATAATCTATATGTGTTAAAAAATAAATAAAGGAAATAATAATAATAACATGTCTTTATTGTACACCAAGAATAGAATAGCGACACAGAGAAATGTTTGCACAAGGTAAATACAATTGGCGGCTTTATCGCTCTGCAGCAATCTCTTACAGGCAACCTTAGGATGGAGAGAAATAGCAGTGAAAATGCGTTTCTGGGCAGTTTGGTGTGCAACATCATTATTATCACAATACATGAAGAAAATAATAATAATACATAAGTCAAACAATATACAATAACACAAAGTTAACTGTACATCACTGCATGGGTGGTTCAATTTATACTCTGCCGGGAATCTTCATGTGTCTTTTTAATATTATTTCATGTAATAACTCAAGTTATTCTGTTTAGAAACTCAGTTTAAAGATTAAAAGCCAAAATGGAACCGGTCGCGGTAGTTTTAAGTCCCGTTTATTTGTTTAATGCGTTTTACCATTAGTTAAGTACCTAATGAAATAGAGTATAGTTTCGGATACTAGTATACCTTATCACCGATCGTTTCCGCCACAATACTTACTAGAGAATTAATCGACGTACATACTGAAACAATAGACCTGTTTTTGTTATCACGAATATCTTTATATTAGCATGAAATGGCAACGAACCTCCATTGAATAATGTTCGTACGTCCTTGCGTTTTATAATTATTCGATAGGCGATAATGAGAAGATTGTATGGTTTGGTACATTTTATAGGACGCTCAAATGCTGTAATTTTAGTGTGAAAGTAACACCCCGATGGTATAACTGAAACAGAAGCTATATACTTTCACTTGGTATGACGTCATCAGCCGAATACCTATTCATCATTGTCTGACTCTCACAAGACAGTTATACCTGCTTTAGAATAGAGTACTGCTTCAAATATAACAGCCTTACTAATACTAAATTACCCAGTTTATATATACAGCTTTTATATACAAAATATGTATACAAATTTCTGTTATTTCTATCCAGAGTAGGTAGAGGTGAATTCACACCCACATTTCATCAACCATTGTATTAGGTTCCACGTACTAGGAGGTGAGCCTATTGCCGTATGCCGGGCACTTTTGACTCGAGCCATGCATTTGGACTGTATATATATATCTGAGGTTAAACAGTCCCTTAGTCACCTTGTACGACATCGCATAGGAATAGATGGGGTGGCCCCAAATTCTACTCTACCGGCGGTTATTATAACAGCCTTGTAATTTTTATTAGTAAGACGGTCAAGGTATTGTACAATAGGCAGTCTTATCGCGATGCACTATCTTTTCCAGATAACCATTGGATGAAAAAAGATACAATGCGGCTGCTAAGAGTTGCTCCTGCAAAAGCTTACTGAACCAAAATATGGAAAGTAGAAAGTGAGTGTACTATTGGCCAGATACACGCTTTTAGTCATAGTGAACTTAGAATTCTCTTGCCAGTTTTGTACAGTCAACAAAAGATATACGATAACACATTTATTACCACACATGCAACGTTGTATGAAAAAGTGGTACCGTATCTCTTTTGTCGACTGTACATAACTATACTCCATTTGGTTAGGTAATTAAGAAAACGTTACAATCTTAGAGTGTCTTTTTAATATGTTTTGTTTAAAAACACTTTTCTGCTTAGTAATGTATTTTGAAGACTAAAAACATGTGTGGAACCACTAGTTAGTCAGTTCTCAGTCTAGTTTATTGGTTTAACATGTGTTTTTATAAAAAATTGCCACAAGATTGTTTACCTTCATATAAGTAAACAAATGAAAAAATCTATAGCGAATAAAAATAACGATTACTTACTGCCAAGAGCATCGATTATATGACTTGGAAATTTTCTATTGTATGAAATTATTTAACATTCATTTCAAAAAATGCAGTGATATATTTCAAGAGATATTTATCCTCTTTGACGATCATACTAGTACGACTATTCGCTAAATTTACATACGAATTTTGAACGTAGGTAATGAAATAGTAGTATTCTATTTCTAGTGTTCACGGTGTTTTGCCAGTAATCACTTGTATTCTTCAATGAATGGCTATTTCGTTTTCGCTTAGCATTGTGAATAACAATAGATGATATTGAGAAGTCTTATATCTGTTTGACTATTGTTTGTCCGCGTCCTTGTCTGATTAGATATGGAAGGGCGTTAGTGCACCAGATCAAGAGATTTCATCGCCATATTTATGGAGAGTCTAATTTGTGGTCACACAAAACGCATACGTTAAGCTCTTGGCCAGTTCGGATATCCTTCCCTTTATTTTTTATTTTATTTTATTTTATTTGGGATAACAACAGTCGTTTACAAAACTTTATATCAGCAAATAATTACTAAAACAATGACCAATTACAGCTATCCACATTGTATATAAGCAGACTGATTGCAAAAAGTAACAAGAACAAAATACCTAGACGCCAAAAATTTAACATTATTAAATTAAAAATGACGGTAGTGGCAGCAATTAAATAGCTTTATACGCATATAGAAAGGAACAATAAGCATCGGTTTAAGAACAAGTATGTTTACTATGCGTTATCAGTGCGAAGTCAGAACCGGTTTACTGGTTGCACTTAGGTAAGTTACTGTCACTACCAACATTCTCTAACATTTAGTTGAAGAATTTACACGTTGATATCATACGTAAATATACATTATATCACGCACTATAAAGTACATAACTTATTAAAATATATATTTTAATCTACTTTTCATTTGAATATAAATAACAAGCACAAATGTAAAAAGGAGGTGCAAACAGTGAGAAAAAAAAAGCAAATAAACCACGCATTATATTATAGCAGCCCAAATACGTCGGAAAAAGTGAGTCACTCGGGCGGGTTCCCTTGCTATTACCGTCAAGAATAGAGTCGTGTGAAAATTAAGGGCTTGCAATTTTAAAGTGATTGTGTTTATACTTTTGGGATATTTTAAATATATACCTACTTACGTTATATTAACTATACTGGGGTTCTACACAAGCAACGTTTTGTAGAATGAAAAAGAATAGATTGATCAATGTGTGGTTTTATTGTTTAAATAAAACCGGACATATGGGCAAATGTCATGAAAATCGACATTAACGCAGGCGGAGCTGTGTGCATAGGTTAGTAATGATATACATAAAACGGCAATTGGAGGAAGAAAAGCCCTAAGGCGGACCCTGAGTTTCGAGTTAACGCTTGCGTCGGACGCAATCCGGAAATGCGCCTCTCCACGTTCTGGGGTTAGACTGGGACACCGTGGTCCCTACACCTGAAGGCGCTTATCTCGAAAGAGATGGCCGGGGTCTGCCTGGGTGCGAGGTATATGTTGGTTACTATCTCCCACCGGCAACTAAGAACTCAAGGACGGCGTGTGTTTTAGTCGGTTCGAGTCCAACATAACCCAACCGGTTCTTTTGGGGGATATCCGTGGAGATTTTTAACCCGGAAAACAAACGTCTACATGATGATGATAACGTTGTAATGGCAAATTGACTTAATTTAATTAAAATAATCGGAGCAAAAATGACCTAATTACCTGATGAGGGTATCCAATGTAACACTGGTCGATATCCCACAGCCATTCCTTGTCCCACAGGGTGTACCAGCCGAAGGCGAAGTTGCATACGTAGAAGCACACCTTCCACGCGTTTTCGCTGAACTTCACCAACGTCGAGGGCTTGTCTTGTGCACGACGAAGGCGGAACCAGCGCTCTATCTCGCGCACAGACAAATCCAGTTTCTTGGCCAGGAGTTGTGGCTGAAAGAAAATATGACGATTTTAGGATAAAATTTCACTCAACAAGTGAATCTTCTTCTGTCGAGTCGATAGCATTTCCTTGATTTGCCATCATAGTCGGTAATTTGTTTCGCGGCTTAGACTTAAGTTGACACTGCTCTGTGGTGGTATGAAGCCCTGTCAGCACAGAAACTCTTAATCTTTTCTGAATCTCAAAAAAGATTAAAACTCACGTAAAATGTTCACATAATACGTTATTTTAAGGTCAATGTCAATTTAATATCTGACCTCTTTTAATGAACCCTCTGTAAATGAGACAGAGATTTATCTTTACCTGGATATCTGAGATAGTGGGTAAGTGGAATACCTCTATAAGTGAGATATATTTGCAGGTCCCTTGAGGTTTCATTTTAACACCCTCATTTCGCAAACTATGTCCAGTCTCACACAATGAAAATCCCCATTGCAGTCAACCTAGCTAACAACATCCTTCGATATTTCTAATACAATGTTATCGAGTATATTCTTATGATTGATTGATTGATTTTCGATTTATTTTTCGATTAGATTTCGATTTACATTCTTTATATAAACATTGATATCACGGCTCTTTTCAAAACAGTATACTCAACCCATTATCAAACCCGAAATAAGTTAAATACAACACTTGAATCAGTTCATTTTCTCGTTATCACAAAGTAGCGTCTACACAAGTTTATTTGATAACACTTGATAATGGTGTTTGCATGTCTCATAAGCCACTTGACTGCAATCACATTAATTGCTCCAAATATCGCTAAGTAAACAAGGAACTGTACCTTCTAATTTACATATCTAGACTACTTTTAACTTTTTTAATATGAATTATTTTGACTTCTAAAACCAAATTGGCGATATCGAAGTTCTGTAGTTGGAGTAGTTGAACTTTTGAACAACTACCCGTAACGACTGCCATAGATTTACGACGACGACTTAACGTGCTCTCCAAAGCACGACCAGATCAGTGCAAATAGCCATATTCATGCATACAAATTATATTAGCACTGAGCGGAGATCGAACCCGCGCCTCCAGCGTAGCAGTCGCGTTTCCTACCGCCACGCCACAGAGGCTAGTAGAGGTTAGTAATTCACACGGAGCTGCGAGAAATAGCTAAGATACCATGAATTACCTGTTTAATTTTCGGTTGCGCTCTATATATCCTCTCAAGTTTGGGATTATCGGGCGCTCGCCGGGGCTTTGTGTTAGTGATGCCTAAATATAACCCAAATGGTGCAATCACGAATCTGGAAATAAAAACATACGTTAAGTCAGTAGCAATAAAAACGTTCTTCAGTTATATCCCGCTGTAAACTACTCCTAAACTATGAAATGCGTCCCATCCGCTTAAAACGCCGCCGGAGCTTTATGAGAATCGCTTTGGCTCAGACAGTTCCCGACAGCGGATAAAATAGTAAAGCGCAATTCACACAGCGCAGCGCGGGTGCGGTTCGTTTGCTATCCATTGCAATTTTCTTAATATATTTTTTTAAATAAGAATATTAGCAACCGGAATTACTAATTTTCTTAACCTCTTCAACTGAGCTAAATTGCTTGTGTCTGGAGTCGGTTCACGTAGGTAGTGTAAAGGCCAGGATTCGAACCCGGGACCATTCGATAGCAAGGCCGATTTCTAAACCACTAAGCTACCGACGCTTCTACTAGTAGTAGTAGGATTTGATATACTTTTTGGAACCGACCCGCGTCCGAACCACACCTGAGCTATGTGTGAATCGCGCTTAAAAGTGGGAAGGTAAACACCCATTTTCGGTAGGTTTCATCAGATCAAAAGAAACCTGCTACCTGGACATCATCACCAGTGACCAGGAAGTCATTAAATCACTTGCAGACCTAAATTTATTGGGCACTGCCAGTCGCAAGTGCCCTGCGAATACGGGGCCCAATTCCAGTCCATATGCACAGTTCCACACTATGTTAACCCGAAAATTTGAGCAGGATTTCCATGGGTTCCGGAAACGTGATCAGAATTTTATTCCATGTAGGAAACGGCTGGAACAGCTCTGTACCCACAGCAAAAAAAACTGTTGAATACGTAATGCCATTACATTACGTATTCAACAGTTTTTTTTCTGTTTATTGAGAGAGCGGAGCCTTGCGATTTGCGGGCTTCATACACATACAGGTTAACAGTAGGCAGGCTGCTAATCGCAACGCTCCCTTCTGTCGATACCTAAGGTATTACGAATTCGATAAATTTTCGTGCTACGTGAAGTATTTTCGAAATTCGTCGATAATTTTATTAATTAAGAAAATTATCACGTTTAACCATTTGTTATTGAACTTTTTCTGTCAATATATTCTGCATAAATACAATAATAAGTACCTACATTGTAGCATTTTACCTTTTAAGTTTTGTTTCATTAAGTAAGTTGCGAGCGTGTACAAATTAAATAATATGATGTAGGTAATTTTATGTGTTTGACATTGGCAGTGCGAATGTAAACAATGAATGTTTCATTTATTTTAAGTAAATTTACCTAATGGATGTGTTACAGCATAGTCATTAAAATCTCTTATGTGCAGATAGTACGGAGAGCAAAAAACTGTCGTCTAATATATGAGTGTAAATCATCAATATATGGAAGTGTTAGAAAAAAGAAAATAGTAATGGAAGCCACACCCGAAAGGAGTGAAGTACCAAAGCAGCAAATTTACCTACATTTAAAGCAAATGGTGTGTGGCTTCCATAAGTGTATTGTGGTTGCGGTGCGGTTTCGTATAAAAGTTGCCAGTAGTCGCAAGTGAACACTGGCAGTTATAGCCGCAAATGAGTCGTGGGCTTTAAATGTTAAAGAGCCTGTGTTAACTACCATCCATTTCACATTATTGATTTGGAATTGTTCAATTCAAAACAGAAAAAATGTTTTATAATAAGTCAATATCAGATTTATAGTATGTAAGCTGTGCACGGTGGCAAATACAGTGGCGAACGCATTGAATCATCCTCCCGATGTTCAGCCACACATCACGAATGGCACAAACTCCGCACTACTCGTTCATCAACAGATGTTAGCCAACGTATTCCCCATTTTGTTTACGAACATGTAGTGGACATTATTTGAATTAGTTTTTGTCACTAATAATACACCCATTCTCAATACAATTATCTTTTAGAGATAATGACTATGTTGGAAACCATCCACGCACTTTACAATAGGAGTGACCAAACAAACCAATATGTAACTTACACAAGTGTGATTATTCGAAGTATTTATGTGTAACATAACAACTAATGTGCTCATTACCATAAACTGTACTATCTGTCCTGGGTGGTATAATCGTGAATCAGACCACAAAAAATGTATTTTTCCTTCACTATTCTGACATATTTTGTTTTTTTTTTCTATCTGGGTCCTTGGCCATCTGTTTATAACGTGATATTCAAATATTCCGTATCTCTAGTTCTCTAGGTAGATGGCCTCGGGGATGGGGTGCGAGAGATTTTTTTTATTTTTTTTATTCAATATTTAATTAGGGGTTTTTATTCTTGACAGAATATGTCAACCCCATTGTACCCTTAATTCTACTCTGCTCAGAGGGGAATGAGAGTCACTGCGGGGGCTCCTTGATCATCCGACATGGGTATGGGGTGCGAGAGATAATCTTGTATTATCTCACCTCCAGCAACTGACGATCCGAAGACTGCGTGCATTTTAATCGATTTGTATCCGACATAACCACCACCACCGGCGCCGGTGGGGATGGCAGCCATAGGGATTTTGCACAGGATAAAAGAAAGGAAAAAAAACATGGATGCTTTATCTTTTCCATCTAGCGAATGGTTGGAGACTTGCAGTCAGAAGGATATGTAGTTTTTATAGTGTCTACTGTCTAACATTATTTGAAATTTTCAGATACTCCTGTGCTCAGGTTAATGTCCAGGTTGGTATATGTACATAAAGTTGTGACTGCATTCTACATTGTTACATAGTTTCCGTATCAGACGCAAATAGTTCTATACTTATCTATAAGAAATATTTATCCTGAGACAAGTGTAAGAGATAAAGATACTTGGTTATATCTTTACAAAAAAAAAAGTTTGTGATAAGAAATTTAACGTTTTTGATACTCTCTATATGCTCTTTTTAGTAATTCGTATGAAAATGGTCTAGTACAATTTATTAATAGGTGTATGAAATGATTTAAGATTCGCGACTATAAAATGCTTACATAGTTATTTATTAAGAGCCTGTGTTGCTTGTAAATAAATAATTCATTTATTCATTCATTGTTGCATCGTGCTGCATGGTACACATCGTAAAAGATACAATGTAAGATAACTTTTAACATTCTTTAGTTATTGTTTTCAGTTAAATAATTTCAGATTCGGTAATAAATACGCGTGTTGCAAATTGCGCGTCCCCCAATATTACCGTAACGCATAAACAGTGAAAATTGCGATGGCTGGGGCATGTCCATTGTTCATGTCACGGACTACCAAGACGTATAGTGATGGTGGTTTTATGGTTGGCCAGTTAGTGCACATGCGCGAACTTTCTTAACTTGTTATGATGTTTGCTGATAACTATACGCTGTTGGCTTTCGTCAAAAGAAATATAATATAATAATAATAATATAAAAAAAATAATATAATATAATAATAATAATATAAAAAAATAATAAATTCGAAGTAGCAAATCTTTGGTGGCAAGAACTTTTAACCCAGCCGCAAATTAAAGAAAACGACACTGCGAAACTAATGTGGGAGATACCTATTCAGACGGATGTTACCATAGCACACAATAGACCGGATATAATATAAACTAAATGCAAACATAAATATACATATATTACAAAAACAAGCAGCTATTCATACCTCCACAATACTCAGCAAAGTTTTAGGTGACACAGTTTTTATAAATTCAGGGGGCTCCGAACCTCCTCTTCCCTGAGGGTCTCAGGGCGGGAGTTAGGAAAATACCAAGTGTATAAACTTGTGAAAAAATTTTTTTTTAAAACATATATATAATATAATAAGAAGCCCTGTATTGCCCTTTTAAATCATCCCCACAAAATGGGACATCCCGCTTAAAGATGGCATTGAGTGAAAAAAAAGGAGATATTGGTTCTAATTTTTGGCCGAGAACGTGAGGACGTATGAGCATGAGAGTCACCTGAAAACTGCTCATTCATGAAACGACTCTCAGATAGATACAAACACGTTAGTTATACAATGGACGTATAGTTTTATAATTACATGATAAATTCCGGAGAAATCAAAAACGCAGGATCAGCACTTCCGACATAATCACGGCGGAGGTGGTATCCGTGGGGTTTTAGCGCACGATAAATAAAAGGATCAGCACAAATCCACTGTGGATAAGGTATCGGACAGTCTAGTCATTCTAAAGTCTGTCACACGGATGATGTTTAACTCATCTAATTAAGATGCAAATTGTATGACCTTTGCATCTTAAATAGGTGAAACTATTAGTACTACATACAATTATCTTTTATGCAACGACGTTCGTTACTTATATACTTTTTCTAGAGAAAGATAAAATTGTGATACACTCGATTTATGTAAGCGTATTGATTTGATGTAACAAATCTAAATATCGTAAAGCCAGGATAACTGTAGACTGTAGCACAAAACACTTTGCGTATAATATCGAACCTGCATTTGACCAGGTTCGTGGGGTTCGTAGTTGATCAGAAGGGGACTTAGTAAGCCTTCCCAAAGAGCGAAACCTATGGTAGGGCCCTCTCCGTGAGTAGCGGCGCTGCCGTAAACAAATTACTACACCACGATGGCAAATCAAAAACTGAAGTTGGTGAAATGCAGTTACGATACTTTATTAGTATGCAGAATACAGATAAAAACACTACTTATTACTTAATACTTACAATATGATTTAGCTAATGCTTAAAAATTTGATAGGAAGACCCAATTGAAAAACGTTCATAAAGTTGGTCAAGTTACGATATTATAAATATGGAGTGTCGAAATGTCACAATGGAATGGAATCCGTCGCGCGAAGACAATAAAATTGTATGTGCATCGGAATTCCATGCAGCATATCATTTTAACAATCTAATATTATATTTGGCCTTGTTGACTTTGTCCTTACACTAACCTAACACTAAAGAATCTTTTTTGTGAGTTATCTCGTAAAACGGATCGCAAATTAAAGCTAAATACTTATTACGATCGTTTGTTTATTTAGGAGGTCAATGTCATTGGTATCAGGCCAATGCTGTACATTTGTGTCGTTATCTCATTGTAACAGGAGACATTTTTATCATTATATAATGAGTGGGACCACTCAACAATTATTTTTAACAGACACTCCATTATCTACGGGAGTAAAGACGTTTACAACGCGATTGGTTCTCTGGGCTCGACTTTATTTGTGGCCCCTTCGCTACCCAAGCACTAATCTCAGTTGTATCCAAGGTTTAGAGGTCGAGGTTCATCTTTATTCCTTATAATATCTTCAATTTAGTTTGTTTTGGTTTTTATCGAAGCGACTGCCCTCGAACCTCGAGAGGGAAGGCAGCATCAGCAATTTAATCCATTTATCAGGAAATGTGTAGTGGATTGCAGGTGAGCTTGGCTCTTGGAGAAGTCTTGGAATGGAACTAATAGTACACTAAACAGAACTATCCAGAACAATGCGTGCAAGGCTGACTTGACCTTTTTACAGTGCAAATAATTCCAAGTAGAGGGAGTAGGAATGTGGGTTTTGTGTTCCTATCAAGTTATAGATTTTGTGCACGTATGTGTATAACCGCTGCTGTTACTTCCTTCCATTGCTGCAGTGGAGATAAATCTTCCAACTATCAAACTTCACTATCATTAACAGCACACGTTTACTTTCTTTTACAATTCAGGATCCTTTATGGGCGTAAAAAGGGCTCTGAGGGCGCCATCAAATGTATCTCGTAGTTATAACGGTGATTTTCTCACCTTCGCCATTGACTTAACGTCATCAAGGCCGAGTCTAAAAAAAATGTAGACTTTGTGAATTGTTCAGAGGCAGTCAGCATAAATTACCGTTGTGGTCGAGAGTCGAAATATCTATTCAAACATCAGTTTCTTATGTGTATTCTAAGTATGTATATATAGGTTTATGTGTGTGTATTCTAACGGTGGATACATTGTACTTCGACGGTCCACTTCAGAAATATTCTGAATATAAAATTACCATTAATTCATGTGGGAACCTTGGCCGACTTTTGGTCATATAAAACAGTATAAAAATAGTCAATAGATATAATGAAAGTGATGTGGGCCGGTTTATATTGTTCTTAGACGAATGTAGGGCAAGCCTGTTACGACCGTAATTGTCTCTCTAGGATCCTAAGTGTAATAGTCTGATAATAATAGGTCTTTACATATGAAATTGCCGAAATTTTCTTACAGATTCATGAATTCGTTATTCCTGTAATATAATAGCCATTTCCCTTATTTATATTTTGTTTGAAAGTTGATTTCTAGATTTTACAACTATGTATTAAATTATTTTATTGGCCGCTTGATAAATTAAATTCGATCTTCAAAAACAGTACCTACTGCCTAAATGCTATCCATTTTTATGATAAATTTCGTATTACTTTTTTACAGCTCTCACTTTTCAAAAATGTAATAAAAGTTGCTATTTGCTTCATACACAAAAAAAATCATAAAATTTGGATTTGTAATTCCTAAAAAAATGGAAAAATGTTAGTACTGAAAATTCAGTTTCCTCCAATTTCTTCAAACAAAACGGCAATTTCATATGTAACGACCTAATATTTCGGACTATATGGGACGTGTAAGTGAAAAAATAGGTTAGTTTTTTATTTCTCTTATTCTAGGCAATTCATAGGACTGAGAATACCATTGAAATACTAATAAAAAAATGTAATGAAAATTCCTTAAGGCAATTAGCATGCTAACTGTTTCAAATTAAATAAAAAGATCGAAAAAGTGAATGTTGCGACAGGATTCAAACCGCGATCTTTCCCTTACAGGGGGAAGATCGGGGGTTCGGGTGGAAGATTGCGGGTCCCAATCCCGTCGAAGCATTTCCTTTTCCGATTTGAATTTGATTTCATAAAATATATTAAAATTCAGCACGTGATGAAAGGCAATAGATTTAAAAAAATATACTAGTACTAACCTTTTAGAATGCCGCAAAGCGAAATCGGTTAGGTACAATAATAAATACAGTGGAGAAGGATAGTGTGTTATAAATAATGTATAACAATAAGTTCCACCAAGTGCCATCAATCAACAGTAAAAATAATACTAAAACTAAAACAAAATATGCTACAATATTGAATTAAGGGAAGTGTGGTGAACTGAATAATTGTGGATTTGCTTCGTTTAAGGTATGATTCCGAAGCGACAGCAGACGCAGCACGTACAGTCACCTGCAATAATATGTATACACTTTGGAACCTTGTCGCAATAATAAATGACAAGTCTTTTCACATTTCACATTTGTTCTAAAACGTATACATATTACTGCAGGTGACTGTACCATGAAATAAACTATAACATGATAATACACTGACGGACTCATAAACTGCATCAAAGTTCAGGTTTACTCTAAAAGGATTTTTTATAATAAGTATGCAAACTTTTTAGATTTAATTATATAAATATGGAAAGATTGGTCTTAATCTTAAAAAAAAATTAAATTTAAAAATAGAACTGCAGTAAAACAAATGAATATAGCCGGGAAAAGAAAATTTACTTGTAGTATCAGATTTGCGTGTTATTTATAGCAAAGTTTTAAATTGATTCTCATTGATTTTTTTTGTTTTGTCAATTGAATTATTGTTACCAGCATAATTGTTGGGTTAGTTTTTTAACACATCGAGAGTTTTTGAACCATAATATGGATACTTCGTCCGAACAAGCGGCACAAATTGTAGCATTGGTGCGGGAGGGCTTGGATCAACGAACGATTGGTAGAAATTTAAATTTAAACCAGTCTACGGTTTCTAGAATATACAGAAGGTTTGTAGAGACAGGTTCTTACAGGAGGAGACGTGGTACAGGCAGAACTCGAGCAACCACAGGTCGTGATGACCGATTTATTGTTATAACTTCCCTGCGAAATCGTTTCCTCACGTCAGTTAACATCAAAACCGAGCTTAATGAAGTGCGTGGAGTAAACGTGTGTGCACGAACAATAAGAAGAAGGTTAAAGGAAGCGGATATCACCCCTTTTAGACCAGCAAATGGTCCAAAGTTGTCTACAGCTCACAGACAAGCTCGCTTAAGATTTGCGCGTCATCACCTGAATTGGACAGAAGAGCAGTGGGCCTCTGTATTGTTCACGGACGAGTGTAGGACATGTTTATATGGTGCAGATGGTCGCAGAAGAGTCTATCGTCGACGTGGGGAGCAATATGCTCAAAGTTGCATTGAGGAGCGTGTTCCTTTTGGAGGCGGTTCATGTATGGTCTGGGGTGGCATATCGATGAACGGGCGAACAGAACTTGTGTTCATAGACATGGTCCGTCAAAACGGTAATAGAGGGGGTTTGACAGCACATCGCTACATAACAGAGATATTAGAAGATCACGTGGTGCCTTACATGGGATTCATAGGCGAAAATTTTATTTTAATGCAGGATATTGCCCGGCCGCATGGAGCTGCACAAGTTCAACATTATTGCGAAGAGGTTGGGATACGTACAATGAATTGGCCAGCACGCAGCCCGGATCTTAATCCCATCGAGCATGTTTGGGACAATTTAAAAAGAGCTGTATATGCGAGAAACCCTTCGCCCACGACAGTGGCAGCACTAAGAACAGCACTTTCAGAAGAATGGGACAATATTCCGCAAGATCTTTTAAAAACCCTTATAAAATCTATGCGGAACCGATTAGAATCCGTAATAAGGGCACGTGGGGGTAATACACCTTATTAAAACACAAATAAACCCTTGCATAAAGTTTGTGTCTATTGTTAAAACCAATTTTTTAATTAAACCAATTTTACTTAAATTTCTGTTTTTTCTTCAAAAAAAGTCTTAAGGTCCTTTCCAGTACATAAACTTAAACTTAAAGATATGACCCTACGCTGTTTTAAAGTTCACGAACCAATCTAGAGGTTTCAATTTAAATCTGTATAGAAAGTATGCATACTTGGTTAAAATATTTATTTCAAAGTCGTCTATTACTTTGATGCAGTTTATGAGTCCGTCAGTGTATTATTTGTTGTGTTAATTCATTGCCTAATAGTGCTGTGTACCGCTAACGGATACTGCGGGGTAAACAAGTAAAGCTGATCTTTTGGAAATTGTTCTCTTTTGTACCACTACGGTAGGTAAGTAGCATACGGTTACGGTCGATCTAGTGGTTGTCGTTTAGAACTTAAATTTAGATAAGCTGGTAATTAATTTAAACATTTTAAGTTTAATCAGTCAGATTAGTAATCAACTTTCGTGTGTTTAATCCTTTGGCCTTGAACATTGACACAAACACCCTGAAATCACGCCGCTTCTGAACATTGTACTGTAGCACTAGCATGAACTCCTATCGAATACGTAATGTAAAGGTTTCGAGAGAACGGAGCATTGTTATTGGCAGTCTGCATCTTGTGAACCTGTGTGCGTGTGTAGCCCGCCAATCGCAATGCTCCGTTCTGTCGATACCTTTACATTACGAATACGATAGTATTTCGTGCTAAGGCTACTGAATAGTTTGATTATATACTATTTTTATAACAATAATAGTAATATACAACACAGAACCTGTAATACCAAAGAACAATGAATAATATAATAATTTATCTATTCAGTGAGTAATACGATATTTTTTTCTGCGGTGACGAAGAAAGAATATCACCACCTCATCTCATCCGAAGGGAGAAGGAGGAGGCGACAAACAACAAACTCGTAATAAAACCCTGTACCAACCCGACTATTACCGTGCGAGGGTGGAAACTGTAGACCAAAGACTTCTAACATTGGGAGAGTCCTATGTCCAACAGTGGACTGGCTGATTGATTAAAAACTATACAATATGGTCAACGTGCAAAATCTTACATCTATGTATGTCTCCGTTCAAGATTCATATCAACTTTTAATGTTATCCGTTTCGTACTATTGACTACTGATAATAAAAGTAGTTCTGATAAATTATCTTGGAGATAAGCACCCCTATCTATATCTACAGCATATCAAGCTGTTAATAACTGGTTTGACATCTAATATCTACATCATGGTACTTGAGTATTTAAGATAGTGAGGGAAAAAATATGTGCTAAAGCAATTTTTAAAACCTTATGGGGACCCGACTACTTGATTACTATAGCAAGGAATCAGTGATGAAAGCTTTAAGTAGGGTTTAATTTTAAGAATATGGCATATATTCTATAGAATGGCATTAGTTGGGGTCCGGGTATATAAAAAAATTGTACACAAACTATTCCTATCCTTTTTTATCGCCCTTCGGCCGTCTATAGAACCGGGGTTTCGGAACTGGTTCCGTACGAGGCTTTTAATTTACTTGTATGGAACTGGTTCCGTACGAGGCTTTTATTTTACTTGTATGGAACTGGTTCCGTACGAGGCTTTTAATTTACTTGTATGGAACTGCTGGATCTCGTTTACCGAAAAACGCTTAACATTGCGGCCGTGACTGTCCACGGTGTATTTTCTTTCTCCGTGAAAGAAAACTCTTTTATGATAACTGGCCTGTTAAATGAATAAATCAAAACATCATCCGTCAAATGATCTTATGACAACTATAATATTAATATAAAGTGCAATAGGTCAATGAATGTTTATTCTTAGAAAAGTGTTTATTTGCGTTGAGTTAATTTCCCCTTACGCTTTTAAATTTTAAGATCGTTTCTTAGGTAAAGAGGATATTTTAGTTAATTACAAACGGTATTGCCGGGGTAAATTTTACTCGGTAGGACCAAAAGTTAAAACAGAAGTAAAGATTTATGTTTACTTTATAGTTGTTTAATTTATTTCTAATATACAATACAATGAGGTTAAGTAGGTATTGGTTGTAATCGAGACACGCGGCAGCGTCAAAATCCGTTGCAAAAACGGACTTAAGTCTATTTTAGACCTATCTTTGTCTCTATTTCAGTTCCGTTCACGGCTGATGGAATACGATCATTACTTGATCGGAACCAGTTCCATACAAGTAAAATAAAAGCCTCGTACGGAACCAGTTCCATACAAGTAAATTAAAAGCCTCATACGGAACCAGTTCCGAAACCCCGGTTCTATAGACGGCCGAAGGGTTTTATCGTGTGCAAAATACCCACGTATACCACCTCTGCCAAAATCGGTGGAGGTGATTATGTCGGACTCGAAACGACTAAAACGCACGCCGCATGGGTGCCTGATTGCAGGTGAGGTTATACAAGATATATCTCTTGCACCTAGGCAGACCCTGGGACATCTCTTTTGAGATGACCCCCTTCCCCTAATGTGGGGACCATGGTGACCCCATCTAGTTCCTGGGTATGGGGAGACACAATTTGCGCTGCCGCCGCGGCCTGCCTCTACGGACGTATCCTGGACTCTAAACTAGGACAAATCCAGACGGAACAACTAAGGCTGCCTACACACTGGCCTATATCTAACGTAGGATGCGCTCAAGGTACGCTCCAGCTCTACTACTCCTCTTGTGAGATCTCTGTTCTAATGACGTATTTTTGGTTTTTTTACACCACTAAGGCAGACAAGCACACGGAAAGTGGTCACCGTGGCATATGGACGTTTGCAACACCAGAAGCATCGCACTCGTGCTGCCGACTCAGTAGAAACCTTCTAATGCCCTTCTTGGAGAATCCCACATTGTAGTCCCTTGGAAAAACCACAGTAAGGAGTTCATTCCACTGTTTCGGCGGTGCTGACTATGCAGTGCCAGAATTTCGCTATTGCAAAAAAGCAGATGTTCCAGTGTAATTCGATAAATTTGTTAGAATAAAAGACGTATTACTGCGACTATTATAACTATTCAATTAATTAAAACTATAATTGAAATTGCCTTCAAAGGTA
Organism: Pelosia muscerda; assembly: GCA_963691645.1. NCBI lineage: Eukaryota > Metazoa > Arthropoda > Insecta > Lepidoptera > Erebidae > Pelosia > Pelosia muscerda. The sequence continues at coordinate 6,568,342 of OY829118.1, forward strand.
GTCGGCGAGACTGCGAACTCCTGCCTTAGACTGCCTTCACACTGGCGTTAATATACGATTTTTCCCACCTAGAATTCTTCTCTTTCCAAATTAGAATCTTAGGTGGGAGAACTGATCTAAACTGTCAGATGAATGATGAGGCCTGTATTTGTACAGTAAAACAATTCATATTAATTATATTATGTTTTCCGTATATTAAGTATTATTTTGATTGATTGACATAGTTTATTTAAATTCTTATCTATTCTAAAGTTCACTAGTTAGTCCTGAATGGTATTTTTATCGCCTTTGAATAAATAATATTACCTATATGGCTTCACAGTGATGTGTAAAGCAAAAGCAGCATTTCAAATTAATCAGAGAAGCCATATATTATACTCCTAATGTATTTGCACAGAACCTTAGCTATTTTAGGCGGAAATGCCATTTTTACTGTTGAATTTTTTGCGAAACATTGTGCTTTTGATGCTAGAAAATCCATCTAGAACTCTTAAAAACTGAAAACAGGAACAGAATTACAAACGGGTGAAGTCGCGGAGATCGACCAGTATAAATTAAAAATAAATCTCACTTACAATATCCACCCACTAATAATTGTGGTACATTCACATCATATCAGTTGTTGACACAGGTTAACAAGGGCATAAGCAGTCAACTCAATTCGATTACCTCAATCGACTCACACCGATTACTCATGTAGACAGTCATAATAATAAACAATAATAGTTCATGAATGTCATTAAGATGTATCACGCTATCTAAAAATAATATTGTGGAAGGTTTAAATCGAACATGACGGTTGTTCACTCCACAATAAATATCAGAAATACCTACAAATTTTATTTGGAAAAGTCAGTCAGGACGAGGAGTTTCTTCGAAGGATCAAATTGGTAAATAAGGTTATCTAACAAAGAACTAAAAATAACCGACACAATAAGCAAGTTGAAGTAGCAGTGGGGTAGTGACATCTGACGAATCCTTGAGTGGAGACTGCGAGAAGGCAAACGGAAGGTAGGACCACGTAGGCTAGCCAGACGGTTCTTTAGAAAAAGGTGGCTGGGACATACTGGATGCAGTGGGTGGAGGATCGCGAGCAGTGGCACATTGGAAGAGGCCTATGTCCTGCTGTGAACCGCAATATGCTAATTGATTGATTGTCAGAACGAAGCTCTGGCCAAAGTAAAAGCTTCAGGAAGCTCTGCGCTGGAAGAGGACCACGGGTTCCATAATATAACTGTTTCGGTGATGCAGCCATAGTGAGTGCGAGGCGGTGCATGGAAAGCATGAGGTGCGAGATATATATCTTGCGTTACCTCACCTCCGGCAACCAGGGACCCAAAGACGACGTGCGTTTTTGTCGGTTCGAGTCCGTCATAACCACTTCTACCGACATTGTCGAGGTGGTAAACAGTGGGTATTTGGCGCACGATAAAAAAATTAAGAAGAGATGTGCGAGATCCGTGATTTCGATTCCCGCGCGGATAATATTATTTACTTGTTAGGAAAATAGCAGCTGCTTATAAATACGACTGTAGGCATATAGGATTGAAAACCGTTTACGTTCTTGCCCGATATAGAAATTAAATGAAATATTTCGATGGTTATAATGCAATTGCTCGTAACTGGCATTACTAAATACTATCGACAATTATCTAATTGTACTCATTGCAAAGCAGATAAGTATATACCTTTTATGACCCTTTTTATGTAAAGGTGTATACTTAGGTATATCCTTTTCCGTTGTGCTATCACACTACTACCAACAATCAACATTCAAAGGCGCACTTAGAAGCCCAACTGCAATCAATTTACCTCAAATGTGCTAATTTGTATATGATAAGGTTATTTTCCTCCCATAACATAATTAATAAAGGGATTTACCAGTAAAATACAGGAATGGACTAGTATATAATTTCTGGTTGCGTATACGGTAATCTTGGGATTTTCCGGTTTGGAATGCAGTCAAAAACAAATAATTTGAGGAAAACGTTGTCATGTAGGTATGCAAATATAACAATTAATAGCATAACTAAGTGTACATTTACACAGTAGCACGTATTGCAGGGGGTCTAGACAAGTGGTAATCATTTTGTAGAATGGAATAGAATAGATTGATCAATGTATGGGATTGACATTCGTTCACGCGTGTCATAAATGCCATAAATGTGAAAATACGTGTCAATCCCATACATTGAACATTATATTCTATTCCATGAAACAAAACGACTACCAACGAATTACCACTTGTATAGGCCCCCAGACCCTTTATCGTTTTATTCTGTGACGGAGGGTGTAACTGACTAAAATATTGCACACGGGAACGCTGGTGTTTGCCTTGTGCTGTTAGCTTTGACACGTATATATATGATATTGAAGAAGGCGTAGTAACATGGTGGGAATTCCTCACTTGAAAATATATTGGGGGCTTTTAGAAAGTAAGCATCACAGCTCAAAGAAGTAAAAGGCCGCAATATATTTCCTGTAGGTATAGATATTGTTGGTACAGAGCATCGCAAACTTCTTTATCTAATCTCTCAGAAGTCAGATATAGACATGTCTTGAAAACATGTAACGGTTAAGTTATCACCAGTGTGCTAAGAGCCTAATATAACACACGTGATGTCGTTATGTTGGCTCGAAGCTTGTAAAATGGACGCACAACAAGAAGCCAAACTTCAGCTAGACCATTCGGTCTAGGTGCTAGTAGAGCTTTCTTGGAAAAGTACGTACTCTTGGTTTATTATGTTCCTTCGTTCAACGTGCCTGGTGTTTTACAAAATGTACTGGTACGTACAAATGGTTTACAACCTTATTATGAGGTTGCGAGGCGAGTTTTATGGGTGATTCTACGATAAGAGGTAACTAAGGCGGCAATCACATTAAAAGTGTATTTTTGTTCTATGCGTTGCTATTTTTTACAATGAATCACATCACTTTAATGTCCTTTATTAAATAACATTAGAATTAAATGTCCAATTGAAGCATATTTTTGTAAAATTCGTTCTAAAGTCTTAAAACGTCTCTACCCTGGCCTGTCCCTTTACCGGTTTCAATTTAACTAGCATTCAATACATACATTTTTTGTATTATATGCTAAAGCAAACTACGTTTACTACAAATTTAAGTACATATACTTAAATATTATTAGAGAAAAATTCAACAATACTTGTTTATTTTCAATAATTTTTGAACTTAATTTTTGTCCTGCTTTTTTTGCGTATCTACCCTGGCATTGTTCTAATCGCTTCTACAATATAAAAAATATAAGACGGCCATAATCATGAACGTGCTCAAGGACATCTAACGACGTGAAATTAGCAATACTAAGCACAGGAGCGGTTAGATCGGCGCCATTTTGATAGTTATGGTGAAGAGTCCGTGCGGTGTAGTGGCTTCGCAAGGTCGCTGTGTCTCTCCACTGGTAAGTTATAAAAGTTATAATAATCATTAAATTCGTTTGCATTTCCGGTCCTAATTTAGTAATACTGTAATAGTCAAAGCTTAATCTATTATTAACCGAAAAATGTATATTTTAAATCAAAATAATTAAATAAGTCATGAAAACGTCTTTCCCCTGGCATATTTCCCCTGGTAATAATACTGCCAGGGGAGAGACATACTGACCAGGGGAGATAATATACATATAATGACTTCACCCCGTCTGATGGTAAGCTGAAGGCAAAGTCTCAGGAGGTCACCATTACAAACACGTTAAGTGTTACAATGGTGGCACTCAACTTGACGGTCTCATCACAAGCTTTTCACGCCCCGCTTAAAGGATCCGGGCCTGTAGGAAGAAGGAAACACGTGAGCTGATAAGGAATGCCAAGACTTAATGGTGCGGCAGAGGAAACACTCACCGAACCACTTGATTCTTAATGGAATATTCCGCACCGTATGCGGGTGGCATCTAAGCCCTGCGCGTGTTGTTCTGTGTAGGAAAGGAGAGGGTGGGATTAATTGGAAGAGCTCATCAGAGCATTCACCTTGGTACAGACGGTAAAATACTGCCAGTAATGCAACATCTCTGCGCATCTGCAAAGGCTCAAAGGTATTTGTGACCTCAGGACTCCCAATAATGTACACCGCATGTCGCTGCAACGCATCGAGAGCATCTAATAAGTACTTTGCGGAACCATCCCAGAAATGGAAGCAGTATTCCACGCAGGAGCGAATTTGTGTCTTGTAAAGAAGACCCCGCTGCTCCAGCGTGAAGAAACGTCTCATTCTGTTCAGGACTCCCGAGTTTATGTGATGCTGTCTTGATGATGCTCTCGATTTAGTTTTTGTTGTTTAGTTTGCAGCGAACATCCATGCCGAGGATACTGAGGCTGTACTGCAGTGACAGTGGCGTGCTCAGAAGAGTGGGAAGGGGAAGGAAGGAAGGTACCTTTGCTGTAAACGCACAAGCCTGTCTTTTTGGCAATGAACTCGACCAGATTCTCAGAGCCCTAATGAAGAAAAGTGCTTCAGGAGCTGGTCAAGTTCAGTGACAAGAAGCTGCCTTTTTTCTGCAATGTCAGTCTGCTTGACCGCAGGATGTCCATGAAAACTCCCATGTAAGGTGCTGTCGTCTGCATAACAATGGATGCAGTCATTGGACAGCATATCATTGAAAGAAAACTGCATTCAATATAACTAAATATTAAAAATAAAATTAATTCTCCTTTCCGCAAAATGTCCTATCTCCAAAATACAAGGTACTTTTTTAAGTATAGTAAGTGTATGTATAGTAGGATATGCATAGTCATCATTATTATTTTTGTCTCATTTTGTTATAGATTATGGCACCATAGAAAAAGTTAATACGTGAAGAAAAGTTGGAGAAGAAATAAAGGAAAAATATAATAAAAAGAAGGAGAGAAGAGAAGAGGAATTAAACAAACTGTCGATCAAATGGCCACAAAGAGAACATAAGGTGCAAAACATATGAAAGAAGAAAGCGAAAGAGCGTAGACAACGACGCGCTGAATATAACCAATGTTGTGAAGAAGAAATTTTGAAAAGACTGATAAACGGAACACTGTTGAAAAAATATGGCATAGTACAGAAAGAAAAAAAAAAGAAACCTTTGAGAAAAATTAGAAAAGTGGGATTAATAGGAAATAAATTATTGTTATTAATAATAAATGTGATAAAAAATGTTACCTGATTATAAAGTTTAAGTACAATGTTTAGTAAAAGTTGATTCTTTGAATTTTATTATTATTTTTATTGCTTCAAATTCCCTCCCCTGGTCAAATTCGTATCTACCCTGATCTTGATGTCTCTACCCTGCCCGATGTATTTACCCTGGCCTTCCAAAAAGTAACAAAATATGTATAAATTGACTTGCCCTTATGTGAAAAGGTACATAAACGGGTCAAAAGGCATAATACATATGTTTCATGGAAAAATTCAAATTTTTCTCCTTGGCCGTATCCTCCATACAAACGAAACCTCTTATCGTAGAACTACCCTTATACCAATCAGGGCAGGAAATCGTACGTTTAAATACTTCTGTCATATACAATATTTAAATTGAAATCAAATATAGCCTGTTTAGTGTATTAAGTTAGTGTCCGTGGTGTGTAATACTATGAATTCGTACAAAGTTGGCCTATTACGTTCGTTCCTTACGTTTTTTCCCTAGCTTGTTAATGAGTTTATTCAAAGCTCTATTTGCTTCAATAAATTTTGATGCGGGTTCTAAAACAATTAACTTGTCTCGGACTATTAAAAATTAACACACACTAATGAAAAGAAGAGCCATACGAAAAGATATTCTACATATCATCACCTTAGCGTCCTTATTCGTAGCACCTCTGCCTCTGAGGCCTTTTGTCGGATCCCGAGTCTTCTTTTAGGTTAAGCATAAAATGCTTTACGAATTTGGACTTGGCTAGGTACTATTGGGCTGGGTGCTTTCACTGGACTATACCGAGTGGAAAACCTGCGTCAGCGCCTATTTTACGATATAACAATGGATATGATCTACTAGTAAGTTAGTAATACCAACAGTTCGCTGCGATGGCACAGTAAGGACTGCGTATGAGTCGCTGTTGCTGAGTTCGTGGCCACGGCTTAAGTGATAGCCCGGCCATAGATGACCTCGAAGAATAAACACAAATCTGTCAGTCATCAATAATATAATCAGTTTAAAAAAAGTTAGTTTTAAAGTAACTGAAATAGAGAATAAGGCGATGTTTGAATGGCAGTAATTGGCAGGATATTGTCACCTTTCTACCCCGGAAGAAAAATGCGTAAGTGCGTAATCTATAGGTATTTTATCGGCTAATACTTAATGTTGTTATATTCTTAATAATAAAGATAGTACAGTTTTTGATCAATCTAAACATACCATATCACATAGTTATATTGTCAACTTATGTAATGAATGATAGTCATTTAAATAATGATAAGCTATATATTTTGTTATTAGGATAAGATAAGAGATAGGGACAGTCATTCGAGTAAGAGTGAAAGAAATATGTAGGTCGTGAGAATTTTGCAGATAAGTATATAAGATAAAACTTAAAATGCAAACCTTGGTATTTTATTTTTACAAAAAAAAAACTGTCATTGTGTTTCATTTGGCGTTCTCTGGAACTATAACAATTTGTATCCTAAAATTTATCTCAACCTCAGATCAAACTAGGAATTTTGAAAATAAAAACTTTTCATTTATATAAGCATGATTCCCACATAGTGCAGGTCCGGCGCGGTCAGTCGCGGGTCAGTTTGAAATCCACCACTGCTGTTTTTTATTGTGTATACAATAACCAATTTTTCAGTATTGTATAAAGGGCGATGGATGGCAAACCGACCCACGCCCGACTCACCCATGCGTGAATCGGGCTTTAATCATGAAGGACCAAGTGTTATTCAATTTCGGGACCAGGATTTGGCGTTAAGATTAAGGGGCGAGAACCGAATGGAATGCTGAGAATTTCGTCTAGATAGAAAGAATGAGGATGAAAGAAAATATTACTTTTAGTACCTAATTCATACATTTTCGAATAATGTTTATTAAGTACCAATGTAACCGCTAAGAGCAATAAAGGCTTGTATAATCAACATCTTAGGGTTCCCATTGCATCTAAACATATGACTCTGTAGCCCACCGCAGACTGCATATATACTATTATTATGGTTTAATGAATGGGCATTAACTTGCTGATATGTCCATATCAAAGAAAGAAAGAAAGAAAGAAAGAAAACCATTAATTTTGGTGCAAACAACGATTATTACACAAATGCTTATGTACTAATGCAAAAAAAAAATGAAGATTTTTTTATTAAGATTGTTCTTAGCGTTGCACCAAAAAAGGACCACTCAGTGTTCTAGTACATTGATGATTTGTTGCCAGACATTTGTCCAGACAAGACTTAAATTGGGACTACATCAGCCACTTCTCGTTAAAGTAATATTATTTCAATCTTACTTGACTTTCATAATACGATTTGGACCGTCAGTGTACATCAGGATACAAGTATTATTTGGTTAAAATGTATCAAACCGTATCTCCTACTGTAATAGAACCAAAAGCCGTCTAACATAATATATGTTTTGTTTACTTTGATGATCACAGTATGATGTTCCTATGATATAAATGAAGGAGTTTTGACTAATGGTGTGGATTTAATATTATTATGTTGTTTTAATTCATTACTTTAGTTTCAGGTTTCTCAATGGTGTTGGTATGGATAAACAGCCCCATTGAGAAGTTGCAGAAAATTAAAACAATATAATCACATTTTTTTGGAGGAACAGCTAAGAGTACAACATAATACACATATAAAAATTTGTGACAAACAACAAATTATAGGTCTCACGACAGTATATAAAAGTAAAAGTTAAGCCTATTTTACTGTATGTTGAATAAAGGTTTTAGGATTCATAGTCGCCACATATTGTTTTAATTTCTCAACCAACAACTGAGAACTATAGTCATCGCCTCATCAGAAGGTATTCCATTTTAATGTGAATAAATAGTCGAATCTCACTGGAAAAAAAAGATTAACTCTATACTCTGAAAGTCTGGGTTTGCCAATAAAAAAACTTAACTACAGTTTAAATTCAGTCAGTGTGAAATGCAGCCTTGATAAATTATTGCCACTTTAAAAAATGTAATTAATCTTATCTTACATTATTAAAAACTTAAATGGAGGATCATAATGTAGCTGGATAATAGACCCACTGAGTATTATGTAAATGTCTTTGATACCATGTTCTGCAATATACAATTGTTTCAAAGTTAACAGTTGGTATCTGAGTTTAAAAAAAATTTGATTGAATGATTACAATTTATGGAATTTATCATTGCAATCTTTTTTTTGTTGTGTACCTAAAAGAGGCATACATTTAGAGTCAAGTCATGTGGGAGCATAGTTTTTATAACTATTTAGGCTTGATGAGCTCATGCAGGAAGTCATATAGAATAAGTAGAAATTATATATCTACACCTACTTCAATTACAACAATAAAATTGTGACTCAACTGAGTCAGGTGTACACAACATTCCACAAAGAGGATTGGATGTTATCGGACAAATGTACAAATCTTTTTTTTTTAATCCAAGGTAATCAGATCGTTAGTATACCAGGCTGGAAAAACGGTACGATTTTGTTATATGAGGTATTCCGTATTCTACTTAAAAAGTAGATAACAAATAACAGCAAAATCGTATTGTTTGATTTGAATTAGGAACGCTGCAGATTTACCGATTTTTTTACTAACTACTTGGTAAATTGTTGTTATAACAAAATGCTGTATCAATACATAACAAAATTAAAAAATAAACGTCTCAACATAACTTTTGAGATAATTTCTAAATAGATAATATTCATGCTATGTACTTTCACGAATATTTCCCCGTTACACATTCAAACACTCACGCGATGTACCGACGGATAGGTTATCACCCTATGTTTTTACATCACCAATAATTGTTTTCACAATACAAATAAAGTTACTTACCTCTCCAATAAAAAGCGCAGCAACATAAACACCAATGCTAACGGTATAGGATAGAAAACGTGCGTGTAGTCCGTGTAAACCACCGCCTTATCGGGTCCAGGAGTGAGGTCTGCCCATGTTGTATTTGGAGGCAACCACACTTTCTCACTCCAAAATGTATCCAGAAAAGATCGCAACATTGTTAGCACTTAGATTTTCACGTACAAAAGTAACTCAATAATAATTATTTACAAAAGTGTATGAATAGTTGAATACGAGGAACCGAGCACCTCGCGGCTTCATTGACTAAATGTGACAGATTAATAAAATGTTGCCAGAACTAGTTTCAAAATACCAATGTATGTTACTTACTTACTTTTGATATTCAGAAAACATTTATAATATTACTCATAACTTGTATTCTATACTTCATTATTTACAAACATTCAGAGTACTTTACTCTTACACATATTATATTTGACTTAAAAAACTCATTGTTATAGCTAAATTGTACTAATTTACCCCGTGACGGATATGAGACAAAATTATTTTTGGTTCACGAACTTATGAAAATTCATAGACATATTTATGTGAAAAAATTACTATCATTAAATATCAAGAACCAAGCGATTTAATGAGTGTTTCCTTTGCCGCACCATTAAATCTTGGAATTTCCTTCTTCCTACAGACCCGGGTCCTTTAAGCGGAGCGCGGGCGTGAAAAAGCATCTGATAAGGCCGTTTAACGTTTTAAGTGTTTGTAATGGTGACCATCTTTCCTGAGACTTTGACTATCGTTTATCGTATGATAGTATTATCAACATGTAACAGAGGCATCTTGCTAGAGTCTATGTGGTGATTATCTTGCTTCTTCAGTAACGTTGTTTAATCCATTGACCTGAAAAACTTGTTTCATACTTTTTCAGCGTCGTTTTTTGTTTCATTATACAGTCATGTCACTGTCATTATACTGTAATTTTTTGTTGATTGCGTAATTCCATAGTTTCTATGCCAGAGTTTGTTTATGTGGAAATGAGAATCAGACTAGCGTAATTTTCCCAAATTATGGGTAAAATATGAACACTGGCAGCACTCATTTCTCAAGTTACCACAGAGATAAATAATTATATAGATACAAAGTGCCGAATAACATTACTTTTTTTAGGTTTAGTACTATTCTGTAGGTAAAGAATGTCTATGCCATCCTGTGATGCCAACGACCCGTAAGGCTGTAAAGCGCAACGACCATTTCAAATTTGATGATGCATGTATGCTGACCTAACATCATCCGTGCACTCTCTGTCTATCCTTGAACCAACCAGCTTTATGTTGTTAATATACCTATTATAATAGACATACTTAGGTGAGATGAACAGATCAATATGCTGCGATGGATGTATAGAGTTACACGTTAGGACTGCGTGAGGAACTCTCGCATCTGGAACAGTCTCCATGTCCATGACATCGCAGACCAAAATACAAAAAAGTCGCCTTCGCTGGTGCGGCCATGATCTGCAGCGAACTCCTAGCTAAGTGGGTAACAAAAACCGTAGACGGAGACGGAGTAGCCCCAAGACGTGTTGGCATGGCATCGTGGAGGATGACGTTGTGTTCTAATGGGTTATTTATATAATGCATGCGCAAGACCGTGCGAAGTGGAAAAGAAAAAGACGGAAAGCGGACTCTGGACTACGAGATGAAAAACTCGGATGCGACCGGAATTAAAGCAAGGACGATGATGATGATGAATACATAAGTAAACTCTACGAAAATTCTATTCTTTTATAACTATGAAAATTAATACTACGCAACGGTAATGGTTCAATAGATAAGTAGTACTAGGTATCCAATATTTATTATATTCAGTAGGTTATGCTCCAGTAACAAAAAATCACAAAAGAATCAGACAGTTTAGACACGACGGCGACGGTCGCCCAACGGTCCTTGACCAAGTCTGTAAACAGACAGATTATTATCATAATTGGTAACTTTTTGTTTTCATTCGTATGTATATTATGGTCTATAAAAAAAATAGGTATATGTATCTATGTCTCTTTGTTCCCTCTACAGGCATTACAGATTACTATACTCTTTGCATTAGGTACAGACAGACTTATTGGCCAGATGGATTTGACGAATGAGGCCTCAAATGAGAGGTATGTAGGTACCTACCTATCTGCCTCCCGAGTGTACACGTGGTGTACACGAAAAGAGAATAAAAATTATACCATGTTAGACAGAGATACTGTGTAGGGTGTTAGGGTAATTTTTTTTAACCACTTAATTATTTAACATTATGCACTCTCCGTTGTATAAATAAAGCTAAATGAAATGATATGTCCCTGAAAAAATGCCACTAAAAAAACAAATAGCGCCATAATGCGAGTTGATATTTCACGACAGCCGGCTATATCTGATAAATTAATAGGTTTAGGTATATAAAAACGTTTAAGGTTCATATATTCTGAACTTTCTCACACCTAGGTTTTGCTTAAGGCGAGGTTGCAGTGAGTCAAGTAGGTATTTTACGTCGCCTCAGTACCTCAGTCCCCGCAGCCGAATCGAGTGTAATCGACGCAACGAGCGGGCAGCGCGGGCGGCGCGCAGGCGCGCGCCGTCGTATAGTATAACCCGGTACGCGAAAACTCGAGACTCGCGTTTGTTACAAAAACTAAGAAACTGGGATGGAGTCCAAAAGCTGACAAAGGGTGACACCTAAGACCTGAACATATAGGTCATAGGCCACCGTGACCCTCTTTGCATCAGGTGGGCCGTATGCTTGTCTGCCACATAAGTGATATAAAAAAACATGTTGTTCTGGATGAAGGGAGGGTGGGATTGATTGTAAGAGTTCATCGGAATACTCACTATAGGCTATGTGTACCTTTTTCACTTATATGTGTAGGTATATACTGTGTAGCAACACTGTTTTTAATTATATAAAAAAAACACATGAAGTTGCGTGCGGGAGATTGTAGTGCTATTTTAGAGTACTCGTGTCTGTGACGTCACCAAACTAGGGTGTCACTACGCCACGGGCACGGTACGTATATCGTAAAAGCAGTAGGTTAGATTCGGGCACATAATGTTATAGTTTTTCATTGTATAGTTAGAGAAAAAAATCACTTAAATTTAACATACATATTTTTGTATTTTCATTTCATTGGAACATATGAACATACCTACAGAAAAAATAAAAGCGTCTTCAAAAAACAAAACCTATTGAAAAGTGAAACATAAATAAACACATTACCACTTCTTTACGTCGCGCAGTCGTCGGGTAAAAAAGACATTTTGTGCTGCCTACTGATCTGTTAGTAGATAGATAGTTAGTAGAAAATGCACGTCGTCACATGCAATCTTAAAATCAAGTCAAGTTTCTTTCAACTTAACTGGCATTTTAGGGTTTAGGTTTAGGGAGACGCCCAAGATCGTGTGAAGTGGAAGAGGAAGAGCCGGAAGGCGGACCCTGAGCTCCGAGTTCACCTTGGCCTTGGATGCAGACAGGAAAATAAGTCTCTATGAGGATGGTGATGATGAAAACGCACAATTCAAAAATTTTCAAATATGATATTATACTCTCTGTTTGTAGCACTAAAGCCAGTCTCAACTAGATTGGATTGATGCTGATGTGAAGTGATCGAAGGAACATGGTTTTCGTTATTTTCTTTCTCTTCGTTCAAGACGATGCTTCTAATAGGCATACCACGGATATGCCTTGAATCAACTAACTCCGGCAGCAGACTATTCATATAAAACTGAATTATAAACCAAAAAACAAAAAATAACCATAAACCAAAAATACACATTTTGCACCCCGTCACATGCAACTGACCTTGAATTTGGTAAAACCAATTACTATTTTTATTTATGGTAAATTGTTAAGTTGGATTTTATTATTTTCTAGAGATTTTTCTAAACCATTTTTTGACGACAATTTTGTCATTTCCAACAAGACCATCTGGAGTGGCTCCAATAAAAGGGTATTTGCGGTCAATAAAAAGTCCACACTGATCTATTTTTATGTTTTTCTGTTGTTCCATTTGCTGTATGGAATGTTTTTCGTTTTCGATGCCGTGAGCTACTGAAACCACTTGGTTTAGATTTTATTATATAGGATTATTTTTTACTAATGGTGCACTATCTATTGTAACTTTTCGTTTACAAATGGGACCGAAGTTTGAAGCTGTTGTTATTTTTTTTTTAGTTCGAGCCATTTACTTGAATCTCTTTGTAAAATTTTTGATCGTTCAATACGGTCCTGTCTGCTGTAAGTTTCATCAGGTTTATGAGATATTTTTTTTCACCAGTTTTATAATATTCAAATATGTCACAGATTTTAGTAAAAGTACTGATAGTTACTTGGCAATTTGCAAACTAGAATTAGACACGTCTACGGGCTGTTCAACACCAGCGGCTTTTCGCTTCTCATTGCAGCACTGTAACATAAAATATGTATAATTATACTCAGCTGCGGTAGCCTAGTGACTAAGGCAATCTATTCAATAAAAAATACTAACTTCGACCAACTACTGACGTGAACCCACTTGTAATTTAGCTAAGAGTTAGGGGCTAAGAAGACTAGAGCAGTCATCAAGCATACCAAAATTTTTAGAGCCATAGATATAGACTAGTTATTGTACACCAAATTCAAATTTTTATATACCTACTGTACATTTTTTGTACAGTGGCACAAAAGAAAAAAATAAATAGACATAAATTAAATTAAATTGACAGTACAATTGTGCGAGCGAGAGAAAGTGATAAGCTGCGCCATTTTAGAATTCTTCCTTTAATGAACCGAGTTATACCCATATTTTCAGCGAAACCGATTATACGTAATAAAGTGCGGGGGGGAAGCTCGCAGAAACAAACAACACACGTCCTACCTTGAACACGCCTCGGCGGGTACTGACTCAACTGACTGACCGCTGCGAGTGCTCAAATGCAAAGATTTTCAGGTTTTATAAGTTTTTGAAAAAAATAATAATTGCTTGATAAAAAATAATTTTACCAGTCGCTAGATATTTATATGCTCTTTATAATGATATCAATCTCGGCATTATTTGATGATGGCGTCTTAGTGTAAAACGTGTTTGAAATATCGATTTGGAGCGTTTTAGACCCATGTTTGACGCTAATTTCTATCGAGGCGATTAACATGAATCGTGTTTCTGTTTTCACAGGACCCTAGAAGGTATAGTCTATTTTATGAATGTGCTTTTTATTTAGCGCAATTTGCTATATTACTTGATATCCAGACGTTTAAAAATTTTAAAAATTACTGCAACCTGGCCTTAAGTTTGTCCCTCTAAGTATTACCAATAACTTTATGGCTTTTAACAACCCGGGATTGTAAGGAAAAGGAAACAGTGTGTTGGTAAATTTGTCAAAGAAAAGAGGTAATATAATGGAAATTAGAAAACGAAACATTTAACAGCAAAATATGGAGATTTATCGAATTACACATAAGTACCTACCTACCTACCTATGGTCGGCAGACCACACTCGAATAAGTACATCGTGTTACTAAAGCTAGTGATATAATTTAATAGGAAATTTTATGTCAGACGTTACGAAACTATTGCCATTACTTTTCTGATATAAGTAAGTAGGTAGGTACTACATACTATACTTAACTTTAGTAAAATATGAAATAAATTTAACTGCCCTGTTGATCCCGCGCACGCACTAGATATTTCGTTTGCGTGTGATTATGGGTTACCTTCTCGTTTTGTAGATTTTGTTGCAGTAGCGACGCAGACGAAACGATATTGGAATGTGGGCGTAAGTACCTATTACATGTGTGCCTTTTATGTATAGTGAATATGTACCTACTACATACATAAAATATTTTAGCGGCAAATAATAGGTTTTTCATGAAAGTTTCAGTTAACGTTTCGTGACGTGTAGTCGTTACGAAACGTTACCTAACTGAAACATACCTACTGCAGATACGTAAGTAAGATACCTAGTAAGTTTTGTTAAATTAGGTATTATGAAAAAAATATTATATCACTAAAAGCCGAATAACGACTGCAGTAGGTAGTACCTATATTTTCCGAGATTACTTACATAGATCCCAAAACATTATACCTAACCTACATACACATACATAAACTCACGCCTATATCCCCGAAGGGGTAGGCAGAGGTGCTAGCACCCATATTTCGCTAGTTTATGTTTAGATCTCAATGTAATAGGTGGCGAGCCTATTGCCATTAACCGGGCACTTATATACCTGCGATAAATACACACATAACTTCGAAAAGTCATTGGTGTGTGGCATGGTAAAACCTAGGATCGAATCCGAGACCTCGTTTCAGCAGTCCATTACCTATATCACTAGGCTACCGCGGTAATCCAAAACATTATGGTGAGTTTAAAGCGTGGCACGGAACCACGAACTAAAGAGACGTACAAGACGTGTAAGTAGGTATAATGTCATATCATACTGTTTCCTGGCTAAAACGCCTTGCCTTAAGACCAACGCACATTATCGGCATCGAGCAAGGCAATGAATCCTTCGGACTCATCTCTAAGGACGTTGCAGAAAACTGGAGCATAGATTCAGAATGTTTTATCTTCTGACTGATGTGGAAGGATCCTTTCCATTGCCGATAATATGCGCAGATCCTTATCGAAGTTCATCTTTTCTAATATATTGTATAATTCACATCTTTAATATTATGTTCCCTTTATTTAAGTTCGGCAGCCTCATCACGGTGCGAAAGATACGTTTTATAAGTAGAAGCTTCGACGTTCGACCCTTTATTCCCATTTGCGGGTTTTTGTCCGTGGTACGGTTAGGTTGTCCGGCAAACCGGACCATGGGGAATTCTATTTTTCCATGGTACGGTGACGCTACTTATTGACTGATTGTACATTTGGAAACCTGTACGTTGGTCCGGTTATTAAATTGCGCTTAAAGCTAACGTGATAAACCGTACCACGGACAAAGATCGATTGTCCGTGGTACGGTTAGGAACGCGGGCTGCACAGTACTGTTATCTCAGAACAGTGATGAGTAGTCCACTGTTTAACGGCGTATCTATCTATTTATATAATATGAAAAGAAAGTGGAGAAACAAGTTATAATTTTAAAAAAATGAGAGGATTTGTTTATTTTAATACATCATCGTTTAGTCCACTTTACAAAACTCAAACAAAAGCCCTTTGTCCGCTAAAATCCATTAAAATTAACAAATTAAAATTTACAATTAAGATTCTTAAAACACCTAGTCAGCCCTAAAGTTAAAATGATATGTCGAGATGACTATAACAAATTATTTCCTATTACGAAAATACTTCCAGTTAAAGCAAAGACCGAATAGGTACTTAATTATAATAGAAAATTATTACAATAATATAATAATAATAAATATTCTCAGACGTTTTTATTTTACACAGCGCCATCTAGCCCAAAGTAAGCTCACTAAGGCTTGTGTTGTGGGATCTAGACAACGGATAAACATACTTTTATACTTTTTTTTTTGTAAATATATACATAATATAGATAACTAACACCCAGACACAGAATAAACATTTGTGCTCATCACACAAAGTATATGCAGCGACCTTAATCTTAAAAATAAAATACTATTATTTCCTTTAGGTCAGATATTACAAATGGTTAATTAACGATTATAAAGGGAAAAACAAGAATTTCAACCTTATTGACCTTTATTAGAAATTTCACATTCAGAATTCTATTATTTAAAAAGTAAAAAAAATATTGTTATCTCATTCTTACTTGTAATGTTAAATATCCTTTGCATTTAAGTTTTTTAAACGATGCACATCGCCATAGTGTCTTCTCATTTTTATAGGTGGTATTTTTATAATATTGGTGACCATCGCGTCGTCAACATAAAACCTACAGTCTGTCTATAAAGTCGTGAAATGAATTTTTGAGGAACTAACATTAAACATGTGTGTGGCAACACCAAACATAAGTACATTAGCTGTCAATGCTATCGTCGAATTTCGTTTATGGAACAGTTTCTTCTCGTATTTTTACTATTTTCATTAAACTGCAATAAATTAAGACCAAACTGCGCATAAAAATGAGTAAAGTAATTCGAAGTGGTGCGCAGGAAGTGTTTTCTAAAGGTTTCCAGCGATGTTTCGCGGAGTATCAAGCTGAACAATTATTGTGGGATATGGAGGATGTTTATGGGCGAACAACGTCTTTGGTGGGTATGTAATCGTGTTATTGTATGTTTTGAATCTGTCTGAAGTTACAAATTGACTGAATTTACGATTTAAAGACAAAACAAGACATTGTTTATGTTGCATATTTATGGGTTATTTTATAGGTTATTTTATAGTTCGATCAAATTTCTTGATATGAGGGTACAACTCAGTGAGTTATATCATATCATATCTCACTCACTGAGTTGAACTCAGTTCAATATCGCTTCGTGACAATAATTGGTTTCCATTCGGTAATTAGGTACTAATTAAGTTCTTTTTATCTTTTTAGGAAAATCAGAGAGCGGATAGTTAACGAAGAAACGAACATCACATTCATCAAAACATAGATGAATTGATTAATATAATTATTCGCTTTGGCGATGATTGCAGCAGTGGTGACTTGATGACAGCGCTGCTGAAAATGGGGACGAAACTCACTTCAATATTGAATATTTGGAATCCAGAGAGAATGATTGAATTTAATTTAATAAATGATTAAGTTTGAGTTCGAACTAATTTTATTCTGGGTCTGGTTCAATACATAAAACAGAAATAAAATTGTGACTGTAATGTGTTTCATTTAACTCATTTCACTAAGAACGAACTATTAGTATGTATCAAAATCATTTTGGTCGTACTATATAGGGTTGCTACATGCATTCGGCAGCACCCTCATTTAATTTCACGACTTTATAGACAAACTGTATTTTCCGTAGTCTGGTGAACCGGACCACGGAAAATTCAATTTTCTCCATGGTCCGGCCATCCGTACCATGGAAAAAAAGAGCTTTCCGTGGTCCGGTTCACCGGACAAACAAACCGTACCACGGGCAAAAAGGGCCATTTGCCACCCCTAGCCTTACCAACCGGGGTGGTGGTTGGCACTAATAGGTGTCATTTACCAGTTACCACCCCCGTGGCCAATGGCACATAATAAGTTTCATCCGCAATCATAGGGTCTATTCTATTCTCATATCCTATTGTACGTTATTACTACAAATTGATAGTAAAACATCTTTCACTGGATGACAGAGAGTGAGATTCGTCTAAGAGTTTCTCGTTTCTTTTTTGTCGCAGACTGTGAAGTAGTGTTCTCTCTAGCACAGAGCGTGTACGCAGCTTGACGATATATTTTAAGAGTAGATGAAACCGAAATTACACATATTTTTACCTACCTTCATTTATAGTAGGTATTTGTAGGAACTATTCTACGAAGGTAAGGTACCAAATGTTCAGTCTGATGTGCGATAGAGGATGCTCTAAAAAGCCGAAACAAATCAATCTTAGCTGAACTCTGAACCCGTCTCACTCTTTTCAATACACCAAATTGAAAGTTGGGTAGGGTAAATAGTAAAAAAAAGAAATAAAAGTTGGTTTTATATAATTTTATTATTTTATCGCATACAAAACAGATTATTTTGCAAATTAACTCCTGTTAACGCACACTGGTCTCGCATCCATCCCTACTCTTATATTATCTGTACACGACTTTGGTGTCATTTACAATAATACACATTTTATAAATAAAATTAAACAACTCTATATAAATCTGTCACAGGTGCCGTATTTCAATCATAATAATTATATATATTATCTATTATAGAATTAAATCGATGTTATGTTAAAAAAATAATTCACCTATCTATAATTTGCAAAATATTAAATGCTTTGCAATGCAGAACAATGGCCCTCATTTTGAATTTCTTCCTTATTTGTGAACTATCAAAAGGTGTAAAAATCAAAAAGTTAGAATTCTGTTTGAAATGATTGATTTAGCAAAAATGCAATGATTAAGTTCTCTTTCAAAAACACAGATCAGAATCGAGTCCGAGTCGTTAGGTAATTCTTCACAGTTTCGGCATGAGTCATGAAACTCGTTTACGACCACTTAAAAAATTCACCCTCTATGTTTTTGGACCATAGAAAAAATATAAATGGTTTAAAATCCGGTAGGTTCAGTTAAATAACCACCCTTCATATTTATTTAAACTTTTTTGAAATACGACACCCATGACGACTTTGAGAACAAAACAAAACAAATATCTTAACAGTATAACAACAACTATAAAATACGCACATAATACAAAGAAAAGTGATTTAAAAATGAAAACTAATGTGAGAAATGCTAATGAACACAGATACCTACATACTTTTTTTTTCAACATACCTACATAATTTGTTCGTATTTATGCAGAAAGGAGCCACCCAGTATATAGAAGGCAACTATGTGGTTCCATTCTGCATAAATAAGAAAAAATATATTTCACCTACACTCACTTCGTTTCTAAACGTTATCTAGATAACAATAACTTTTAAAATATTGTGAAAGGCACCAAAATATCCTTATAATGAGTCATTTGTACATAGTTATGATTGTGAGAACGTTGGTTCTACATTACAGACCTAGAGACAGTAAGGAAAGGTGCATATTTGCGCAATGGGCAATGTTAATTTTAGATTCAGCGAACTTTTATAAAACAGTCGTTTAATCTCAATTCTAAAAATATATATAAATTACAGAGTAGTAATTGAAATATTTATAATTTGGATATTATTAAAAACAATAATTTCCTAATGTTTATTTAAACTGACAGGATTTTCACACATAATTACGACAGAATGGGACAGACGGATTTTAAGTCATCATCGTGGAATTCAGTCATCAATGTACGTCACATAAAAAGTACGTTCAGAATCCACGGATATTGTGAGTGTTGTGTGCCGGGCAAATGATGGTCACCCTAGTGAGCGAACAAAAAATGTAGAGCAAGTGCAGCGGGTAGTTACAAAATACTCGCGCGACACGAAGACGCTGATGTTTGATCTCATCAGTTCTCTTTAGGCATGGCCTAAAGAGAACTATGATGAGATGTAACATCACGTCCGAAACGTCGGGGTAAAAATACAAACATTTTACTCATAGATCACGAATAAGTCCTGTTCTGTCATAAATAATTTCCTTCTTTCGTAGATTTTATAATATTCAGTAAATCCTCAGATATACCTCTAAAATATCTGTTTTGTGCGTACTACTACTACTATTGTAAGTGGATTATTGGATTGGACACTTACAATAGTGGTCGGAACAAAATGTTCAATAAAATATCTTCAAAGTAAAATTATAAAAGAACAATGTTCGTAATGAATAGGTTACTATTAAGCAATTGCCATACCTAGCAAGCAAGAACATAGAAAGGAATGTTATAGAAGTATAAGTTATAGATAAGTATTATCATACTATTGATTGAAATGGCAGTTCGAGATTCCAAATGGAAAAACAGTTGATATAAACGCTAAAACTTGAACAGTGTTCTCAAAGAGAGAGCTTTAGCAAAGAGAATTATATATATATTATATAACTGAAGTACACAATTAAATCACAGCTTTATATACATGTTCATAAAGGGAAGTACTTAAGCCATCTAAGTCAACACGCTTTATACAATGCCAAATTTGAAATATTATACTCAACCGGATAATACGGGAAAAGAGTAGATTCATACATGTTCAATGTATTTAATAAAACAGCAGTCTTTTGACACACCATATTATGCTTCTCACAGCAAGCAAATTTTGGCCATATATGTAATTTTTTACTTATCTATGCATTGAAAAACTAAAGGTAAGATTAAAATCTCTTTCCAGTATAATCTTCGGTTGACTTAAGGGCTAGGTTATCATATATTTTTTTTATGTAATTTGAAATTAGAAAGAAACCAATTCCTGTTTTATATGGAAACAATATTGTTTAATTTAAGAATTATTATGATATTATTTATGAAATTTCAGGACAACTCAACTTGTACTTTAAATAAGTATAACAATACTTAAGACAAGATTACTATATAAAGGTTTTGAAATTTTAACTTCCTCGGGCTTAGATTGAGTTTTTTAAATAAATCCAATACGATTAAAACTTGTGAAATTTTTCAATTCTTTTTTGGTTTCATTTTATACAAATATTTCACAGTTGAATAATTTTTGTTGCTCTGTAGAGTGTGTAAGTGCCTTTGAAGATATTAAAACATATATTTACTGCGATATGTTTAATCTTATTTGTTGCTTCAGTTATTATTTTCTTCAGTCTGGAGATATTATTTTAAATTGTAAGTCACATCGGCAATATTTTCTCTCCGCACGTATAATTAAATCTATATATCACACAACTAAGTGCTCACCTATATAAATTATATTTTAAACACATAACAATAAAAAACTTTATAAATACAATTGGACATTTAAAAATACTGCCTGAAAATAAAATCAAACATATACTTTGTGATATTAAAATAAAAATTATCAAATGAATATTGAAATATTATTCTAATACTAAATTACAACATCGGGAGTTAAGAAAATAAGCTATTTTGTGTGTTTTTGCAGGCATCATAGTATCTACACTAAAAATTTAAAGTTTGTGAGTTGTGACGTTACAGGGGGTATTTTCTAGATGTTCTGATCCGATTTTGAAAAGGTTTTACTAATAAAAAGTCACATTACTTGGGTGTGTATATCACACATTTGAGGAGGGTCAGAAAACCGCGGGCAACAGCTAGTTTTTAATATGCCAACATAATAATAACAGGTATAATTTTATCTGTCAGCAGAAAAATAACAAACTTTAGTATAGGAAATAATTTAATTATAATTACATTCTAACATTATTAAAATGTATAATTATTTTTAAGCTTCGTAAAGCATCTTTGGGTTTCAATATTATCGCTTTTTGTGTTAATGACTTAACACCGAAAATCGACTATTACTGCTCGCGAAATAATGTCGAGGAGTAATACTCGATTATCGATTTATCGACTAAATAGTCTGTGTAAACTATTTAAGAAATATGTAATAAATAATTTACATTATATCAAATGATATGGACAATTTATTTGTTCGCCATTTTTATCATTAAAAATTAAAATACTAGCCAAACCAGTAGAGATGGCCGGAATAAAATGTATATTTGGTTTAAAATAGACTATTTACAGTCTTTTTTTTTGTTTTTAGTAGGACATTAAAATAATTATTCACGGAAATTATTGTTATCATTACTTAAGTCATCTTTACGCAAACAATACTTAAATAGCTTAAGGATATTTATGAAAAGTTAATCAGATGGAATTAGTGAATAGATTTTATATGTTCGTGGAATAGAATGTATTAATTTGGAATTACTAAATAAGCATATGAGCTTACCTACTGTAATATATGTACTAAATGTACAGTATGTGGAATAATTTCAATATATTATTCTTTTAATGTATTCATTATAGCATGAAAAGAATAATCATACCTTAGGCCTAATTCCGGTAACATTTAAGATGATTGCGAATCAATTGCAGTTGCAATGAAATCGCAAAAGAACTGACATCCTAGTCACGTGACCGACCGCGGTTTTATTTGTCGAAGAAGTATTCCATTAATAATGGGTGTTAAGGGAAGGCCCCCGAAAACGAAAACAGGGGATACCTACTACTGAACAGTTTAACAGAAATGGGGTACTTTTTTAATCGTGATAGTATTTTTTCGCAGGCACCATGATTTTTTAAATCCTTTAAATAGCATTATTGTGTGAATTATGTTAATAAAAGGGCTTAAAAACCATGGTAGCTACCAAAAAAAGCACGAGACCTAAAAAAGGTAAACCAATTTTGTTAAAATGGTCAGTATTATCCCGTTTTCCATTTTGGGAGTGTTCGCTTAACACACTGTATAAACTTAAGATTAAAGTTAACGGAATGAGGCCTCAGTTCCATTATACATTTTTTTTTATTTACTCTGACAATGGGCCAATAACTTGGTTCAGTCCTAGCCAGATTCACTAACAAGATTTCAAGTGTTTCCTACCTAATGTTTCTAAGTGATAAAAGAGTTAAAACTGTAAATTTTGTGAGTATGTTGTAGCATGTATGTGTAGTATGTGTAATTGGTCTGGTGATGAATTTATTAATATGATAATCATCTCTACGGCATATTCACTATATTAAAAATATAGTGATGATAAGAATTACTTACTATATAAGGAAAAATGTAAATGGGTTCTCCTTTCAAATATTTTAGTTTTTAATTTTAAATATATAATAGCGACCTGTTGCAGTAGATAATTTTAGTTTATGTTATGAGTAAACTAGAAATGAAGGCCCGCGAATAATCGCAAATTTTTGTTGCCATATTACGACAAAATATGACATGAATAAAGCCTGTCGGGAATTTTAACGTGTTGTGACATTGCTTTAGGCACTAACTATTATAACATTTCAAAGATTTAGCTACCGAATATTTATCCTATCTAAATAATGGAATAAAATATTCTTCAATAATGGAAATTTATGTAAATTCAATAAAGAAAAGTACAGCTGACACCCACATAGGAACAGTGATAAAACTATTCTACCAATGAATGATTTTTAGAGTAAAAATATAAGAACAATTACGATATCTCATTTATCTATGGATGCCCTTGTTTTAAATTAATGTTTGAAATGACTATAGAGTCTTTTACCCACAACCAAATCAATATTTTTTTTCATTTCTATGTTTTTTAAATGTTCGAAACTGAATGATTCATTGCATTTAGTCTTAGGTTACGTAAATAATAGTATTTAGACATTAAGTTTTGTGACATTTGTCAATATCATAGTTGACGAAAAATTATAGGGAGAATGTGCAAAGAATCAGACTTCAATGAATGATATAACATTTCCTACTCAAATACTTTTTACATAGAAAATGGACAATATCACAGGCACAACAGGCATTATCTATAATGGCGTACACGTTTTTATATTTATTTATTGACTCAGTATTTTCCTTGTTTATAATTTACAATCATTAAGACACATTTAGGCCATTTTGTGCCTTAAAAAAAAGTAGCAAACCGTGTGTAGAATATCACGGTCTTCCTTAGCCCAAATCTTATAGTTTCATAAGATACTGAACTGCTCTCGATGAAGTAAAATCAAGAATTTATTTGTGTTTATCACTTCACTCTCCCTATAATATTTGATCGGAAATTAAATCTATACATTAATTTATAGTTAAGTATTCATTTCCTATAAAAAGGAACTTGTAAATTAACACAATGCAACGTTGTGGTCCCCTAATTAATAATGATTTTACGAACAACCATGTCCTTATAGTAAGTTTACTTAAATTTGGTGATAATAATACTATACTGTGATATCTAGATGGCAATAACAACACATTAAAGCAAGCAATACAAGGAACGTATTCACGACCGAAAGTAGCATAAGAAATAATACACGAATTTAACACTTATAACATTATCACAATACACTATAATAATATTTAATAGAAATCAATCCAAAACAATTGGAATAGAACGTATTTATGCAGAAAGGAACCACCCAGTATGCAAAATGGAACTATGTGGTACGGTCACCTGCTATAATATGTATACACTTTGGAACCTTGTCACAATAATAAATGACAAGTCAACATTATGACATGAAACGGTAAAATTCGACAAGTTTAATGTGAAAAAGTTCTAAAACGTATATGTACATATTTGCAGGTGACTGTACCATTCTGCATAAATACGGAATTGTAGTCACTTTTTTGTTTGATTATACTATAATTTGCTCGTCACTAAGTACTAAATTTTTAAATACTTATATAAATACATAAATGCAAAAAGTAATATTTTACCTACAAACAGCAACAGTTGATTAAAATCCACAATCGAATTTCAACCTATTATTATTTTCCCTTCAACTTTACTGTGTAAAATATAAAATTATTTATTGTTGGTAGATAAAGTTTTCGGTAACACAAGAGATCTAGACGGTATGACGTCCTAACACTAAGCGCACATTGCTTACGGTTACCATGATTGCTTTTCATTAGGACAACGCCTAAAGCAGCATAGAAGACAGTTTGACATCAAAATAACGACGATCTTCTTAAAAAAGGTAAAACGGGGTGGATAGAGATTGAAGGGTGAATAGAAATAAAACGGTCAGCTAAATTATTAAGTTACTATCTTTCAAGCGAAAATTTGGACTTGTTCATTGTAATAACAGAATCACGAAATATCTGTTATTGGGCTAAGTTAAAATTTTGTAAAAGAATTTATTTAAAATATTCCAATGACCATTTTATTTCTATCCACCCCTGGATTCCTATTCACCCCGTTTTATGGTACCCATATTCTGTTCGAAATATGAAAATATTTTTTGGTATAGCCTCAAATGTTTTTGCAACTAGTACAAAACAATAAATACACATTAGTACCTAGTTCTAACAATTATAATTTCTTTTGTAATGTCAATGGGATGTGTGAGAAAATATGTTGGTAATTTAAAAAAAACAACAATTTCAACTTATGAATTAGATAATAAAAATAGTTTAAAACTAAATAGTGATAAGTCAATTCTTTTTACTTTTAAACAACGTCCTATAAATATATCGAAATCATGTATTATATGACTATATAATGAATATGTTACGATATGTTATGAAATAAGCATCTTTTCATAAATTATGTACTACATAATACAACCTTTCGCATAAAATCCAGTTTATGCTGTAGACAAGTCGAAAAAATACTGGGTCGAAATAAAGCTACACGCATAGGGGGCGCTTCGTTACTGATCAATACTAAATATTAATAGTAAAGAAAAGTTATGGGGTACTTTATAATTATTCGTCAGAATTGTAAACGTGATAATAATGTTGGAACCGTGATAATTAGATAGGCGTGGGATAAGCACAGACCATCTTAAAAAAGATATCTTACTACGTAAGTAACACCATTTATTTTTTAGTTTGTCTAGCACGCAACTGGGGAAGTACCTTTTCACTTTTGTGAGTGCAACTGACACACTCCTCTTTTGTGTTCCATTATCCTATTTTTCCCGCCATGCTATCCTCGCGAACGCCATCTCTAGTGTTGCCATCATTCATATATCCCACCGAAAGAAGGGTAGTATTAAAAATCGTCCGATTGCTACACAAAAAAACTTGTCAATAACAATGGTGATTTATCTAAGGCCACCATATCACGTATGCCATAGCATGCTAAGGCCAAAAAGTGCCAAGCCACGCGCTAGTATTTTTAAAATATTATTCGTAGTTTAGACAGTTTTTTTTTTATCTGCAGCCTCAGCCTCTTCGCTTCTCTTCGAATGAAATCATAGAAAAAGAGTGCTACGTGAATAAAAGGTTATGATGTAGACACAATAAATAACATGTCAACGACTGAACTCTGTTTACCTAAAATACCTAGGCAATAGCCTAGTTTAGGAAACAGTTTTCGTACTGAAATATACAGTGTAACAAACATAAGCCTACTTAAAATATATACCTACTGCCTGTAAGTTTTTGTGACCATAAACATTTTTATTTTTTATTTTTATTTTATGACATCGCTCTGACTTTAATCAAAGATAAACGAAGAGATATTTGTATGTCGCCATACTGAGGCAGCAGAAGTTTATAAAACCTGAACAAAACTGTACCATAATGTTGTCACATATCACAGATAATATCTGCACGCGATCTTTACATATAAATTGGGAAATAAAACTTAATTTAGTTACGTTGTACTTCAAATAATAGGAAATCAAATATTTTGATATTTTCATGCAGGTATGCAAATATCGTAACATTTGTGCAATGTATAAAAAATAGTAACTCAATTATGACACAAGTTTGTTCACGATTCAAGATTGAATTTATTTCATTAGCGTATGGTATATTTAATTATTGTGATTTCTCGTTGTGGAGTGAAGTTTGTGCGAGTGTGTGGCTCCTGGTGGACGTACGAAGGCTCAGCTGTCTCTCTGAAAATACCATTGAATATTTAAAATATTGAAGTATTTAAAGCGGTGCATAGTGTACACTTAACTTTAAATATATTCCGTAATTGTTCTTAATATATGGATGTCACAATTTACACAGTAATTTTTGGGAAAGGAAATTTTCAACAAGCTACCCTCGGGCATCAAAAGAATTAACTCGTTGGATGTATTTAAGAAACAATTAGCCAAACACATGATCTCAATGTACTGAACGTGTCTGTTTTAGTGTGACAACGAATATTATTCTATGAATCTGTAATTTATGTTCTCATGTAAGTGATGTAAAATATGTCTTTATGAGAATAAAATTCTTTAAACCTAAAGCTAAACCTAAGACGGTAAGGTCGTCCGATGCCTTATGTGTGTACGGGCGCCTCTTTGGTACAAAATAATTGCGTTCAAAAATACATGTTCGAAAGAGTAAACGTGTGCACCATACTTTATTCAGATTCAATTCGCAAGTCCGTTCTATGTGTTTTTGACTTATTGTTAGTAACTGTACTTTTTTACTTTCTGGAATTCCATTTCTGGAATTCATTTCTGGAATTCCAGTCCATTCATTTTCACAAGAAATTTGAGATAGCACTGTGTCTATTATTTGGTAAGTAGGATGTAAGTATTATATATTTATCAGATATATATATATAATAATGCCGCGATAGCCTAGTGGTATGGGTGGTGGACTGCTGAGACGAGGTCTCGGGTTCGATCCCAGGTTTACCATGGCACACACCAATGACTGCGATGCTTTTCGAAGTTATGTGTGTATTTATCGCAGGTTTATAAGTGCCCGGTTGATGGCAATAGGCTGGCCACCTATTACATTGGGACCTAAAATATAAAACTGGCGAAATGTGGGTGCTAGCACCTCTGCCTACCCCTTCGGGGATATAGGCGTGATATTATAAAAAAAAAAAAAAAAATTATCAGAAACCTGAAGTTTGGTGACCCGCGGTGAGATGGTCTCCTCGTCACATCAATGTTCTAAAGAGAAAGTTGATTGAATTTCTACAACACAGGCTATCTGAACAATCTGTGTTGCGTATTACAGTACAGAGAGAATAAGTACCTAATAAGAAAGATGATTATACACGGCATTTTATAGTTGTTTCGGAAAAAGAATATTTTGTACGACGACGAACGACGACTATAAAATCAGCCGGTATAGGTAGTCAATAAAATTACTGTGATGATAGCGCGAGGTAAAGAACAGACCAAACAACATTTTATGGCAGATCAGTTGAATTGACTAAAGTCATCGGAAATGGTTTACTAAAGAACCCCGTAGCTCATAATATTATGAAAATATTTAAAATAAACTTGTCTAGCTGTATTGACAATGTTAAATTTTTAATATTTGTGAATGGTCCAAGTATAGAACCTTGCGGAACGCCCATCGAATCCACGGATCTCACTAAATGTGTACAATTAGTAACGACCTTCTGAATTCCATTGTTCAAATATGAAGTCAAAAATGTCAGTAATTGATAAACATATCATTATAAACTCAATCCAAGGGCCTGGACGGATAGAAGAAATCGATAGAAGTATCGGACATAAAAAAATCTAGTTCAGGACCACGATTCTACTAACTCTTAACCATAGCCACACGACTGAGATCACAAAAACTGCAACAGCATTTTCGGCTTTACTCACGTTGTGTTAAAGTTCAAAATGAAATGAAAACGACTTTATTACATTATTTCATCCATTTTACACAATGCACAATTTTAAACTTTAACAGTCTAAAAGTAGAGTCCAAAATGAAATAGTAGATTTGGAATATCAGTTTCTTGACAATGGTCGACAATTAGTAGAATCGAGGCCCAGATACTTTTTCGGGTTGTAGTAAAATAGGTCATTTCATTACAAATTTTCGGTAAGATGTAAACTACACCGTTTTTGCGCAGGCCACTAGAACTGATAGCGATTATTCTTAAAAATGGAGGACTTAATGTACAGTTGAACTCCATTCATATAGATTTTATTTACTCAGGTTAAAAAGTTTATTCAAACTTACTTTAATTTTGTTATTATGATGTCTCGGTGTGCTGTTGTTGGACTGATGCGAACTATCACTAATTTCGGAACTTGAACTTCTAATGTCACCGTCCATCTGAAGAAAAAAAAACATTCTCAATAAATTTCAGAGTTGTTCTTGTATGCCTAATAATTATATGCAAAAACTGCACAGAAGAGTAACTTTCAATGTTAACAAGAAAGTATTTATAAATATATTCTCAAAAATGTTAAGTTTCCTTGGATTCAAGGCATTTTGTACCTTAAGATCAAGGTCTATAATGCATTGAGTTGATTAATCACTCACCCATATACTAATAATACGAAGGTTGACGAACTAAGTACAATATCACTGCTGTTAACGGTGTTGTAGCTCGCGGATGCGAATAATTATTTAACCCAACTAATTTATTAGTCGAACCGTTCTAAAATGCCACCTGACAAGTTTATAGTTCTACCTAATAAAAACACGGTAGGTGTCAAAATTTGAAATTGGTAGACATTTTTAGTGAAACCAAGATTCCCGTAAACTGAAGGAGGCCGCCACTATACCTATATTATAATGTCCAATCACGGGCGCACGCGGTAGAAGTAAAAAAAGTCGCATGTTACCTGTCCCGAACCGATGAATTTGTATGCAACCTGGATAATCAACCAGGTCCATACCAGGTGCAAAACCAACAACAGACATAACAGTGCGTTAAATAAGTAGTACGCGGGGAATATGGGTCCCAACATCGGAGCTCTGACTGATGTACTGAAAAAAAAAAGAAAATAAAACAATGTAGGAATAGAGTTAAAAATTTTGTTTAAAAAAATTGTGGATTTCATTCATAAATATTTCATCATCTTAGTTGAGAAAAATTTGAGAGAAACTTTATTATAATATGAATATGATCCCACCAGAACATAAATGTAATAAAGGAGAGCAAAGTTCAATACAAAAATATATGCTTGGCTGTGGGCTTAGCCGCAAAAAGAATGGAGATCTAAATGAGTGCCAAGTTCTATACAAAATCCAAACATGTGTTTATAGGAACAAAATAACATTATGAACAAGTATTAAAATCTATTTCATGTATTTTTACATGCTTTATTGAAAAACTATAATAATTTCTTTTATTTAAAAAAAAAGTCAGATTTGTAAGTAGGTTAGATGTGACTTCCATCTTCCTTTGCTTGAACTTGGCTTGACACGCTGCCACGTGTCTAGATGTAGTTCACATGTGATACTCGTAGTAGTAATGTGTTTTATTATTTGTGTATATTTAGTTTATATTCGGTGGAAATATTTGTATGCATGAATATGGATTTTTTGCATTGGTCATAACATGCCTCGGAGAGCTCCCCAAGAATATCATCCTGTTGTAGTAGGATTATTGCTAGGTACTTAATATGCACCTAGTAATTTTATATTCGGCCAAGTTATACGATAGAGTTTTTACTAACTACACACATACCTACTCGTAAAAGTGCATATATTCAACTTCTTTACGAGCAACTTCTTTATAACTGTAATAAAAATAAGTTACTAAGTACTTATTTTTATTGCAATTTTAAACAAGTTTGTCATTCGTAAAGAAGTGAAATTATGCAGTTTTAAGAGTATATGTATGTGTAAGTGAACTTAGGTAATTTTAATTTAATTTGAGGCGAAAGCCTGTCGCTTGCTTCTCGGTCACCCCATATTTTGCCATTCAGTAGTAGTGCCCAGAATACGGTGATAGGCACAGAACCTATTACGTGGGACCGAATGGTTGATGAAATGTGGGTGTCAGTTCACCTCTGCCTACTACGGAGGGAAAAAGACGTGAGCATAAGTATATACATTACTAGCGGCCCCGTACGTGCTTCGCTACGTATAAAGTGAAATAATAAAAAAAATAAAATAAATGAAGAACCGCTCGACCGTTTTTGTGCAAACTTCTCATAAACCATCTACTATACTATGTATACTCCGAACAGAGCCTAAACATTTGGTTTGGATAGGTGAGCCCGTTCTTGAGTTATAAAATTACAACGAAAAGTGGCATTGATTTAAAGTTTCCACCCGGAAGCATATCTATGTGATTGTTATTAAATCTATCTATCCACCAGGTGAGTAAGATGGAGGATTTACAGACAACTTATGATTCATAAAATATTTCCAATGGCTCATAATTCCTGAATATACCAACCGAAATATCTCAATTACGTATTACACAAAATTTGTCATCTATAGATAAGCATAATACGAAACTATATCGCTCAACACCTAAAAACTGATCTATTTGCATTACGATAACACGAAACGGTATGATTTCACACAACTAACGCCTTTATCAACCAATTTATTATTGATAATATCGTCAACTAGCTGTTGTACGGAGCTCCACCCGCGTGGACTTCAGATTAAACCATTCCTTAAACCTTCCGTAAAGTTTAAAGAACGAAGTATTACTCGAATTGGTCCAGCCGTCTTCGAGTTTGCGCTTAGCAACATATTTCGCGAATAATTTTTAGATATATATAGATACTATGATATAATTACCACCCTAAATCTGTCTCAAAATATACTGTGTACCTACAGTACATATTTTTAGGTTTTTAGAGGATAGAACGGAGTAGCTCAAATCCAAAAGTTATAGATTATATCAAACGTTTCGGGCCTCGTTCCTTTCACGATTAGGAGGTCAGTATACATATACATAGATAAGTAACTTAAAACTATTTCTGAACTACTAGTTGATGGGCACTGTAAATTAAGAACAACTAATCAAATTCTTACCTCCAAATAATGTAGAAAGGATAAATTCCAAGTCTTGTAACAACCCACACAAGAGTGAACACTCCGAAAAGGATGTCGCAGAAACGTTGGTAGTTGGCATATTTAGCTGCCTTCGCAGTATCAAGGAATATATCGGCACAGTCGTGCAGTAGGAGTACAAGCGTTCCGATCCGATGAAGGTTGCACACCCAGCTGAAAGACAGCAGCGCAATCGTAGCGATATGGTGCACGAACATCTGCCAGAAATCTTTACGACGCACGTCCGTGAACTGTGACATGGTTAGCGCCCAATAGAATGCTGCTGACACCATATAGTACCACCACACGTCTTCGGTTACTCCCTGTAAAGAGAAACACATCTTCCAAATCATAGAAAACCAAAAGCAAGTGGAAGGATGAAGTAGGCAGGGTACACATGTCATTGTTTTGCGTTTTTACGCAACGAAGGACAAATTTGACGATATGAACACTATTGTAAGAAGTTAAAGTTGTGGAACGAACTTCATGCTGTGGCTTTTCTAAGCGATTACATTATGGGGTTCTTCAAAAAGGGCATTTGAAGGTTTCTGTAGGGCAAGCAGCACAAGTGCTACAATCCTGATGTTGCAAACGCCCGTTTTCCATCAGGTCGGCTGTGACATTCAATGACATACGTGTTCGTAAATATTGAAGCATTTTCAATTCAAAATAATATGGAACATCATATATATACTTTTTATTTATAGCAAAGTAATCTCTATTTTGAACAGTTAAGGGATATTATCGTTACGTAGTACGTATGATTTGACCTAATTTGGATATTAATACGACCAATCCAAACGACTATTTATATCACTGATGCAACGTATAATTAACAGTTGTATTTATGAATTTGGCGACTTTGGTTCCGCTACTGAATCTTTAGTGTCACATTTCTAACATTTTTTACTGTTTTGCGCTCTAAATAAATAGTAAGTAATAAATTATACTTCTGATGTGGCGTTCATTTTCGCTTTCGAAATTCAAAATGGCGTAAACTGGATACTTAATATTTATGAACTACCTTCAATTAAAAGAAAAAAATTCACAATGTTATTTTTTTTGTAATTACACTGCCAGTAAAGTTTACAGAATAATTATCGTCGTATACCTATCGGCAAGGAAATTGGACCCAAGTCGTGAGATAAAAGAATTAATTATAAAAACTATACACGCTTGAATTATTTTGATTATAATCTATGAATGGTAGCTTTGAGCTGATATAATCTATGAATGGTAGCTTTGAGCGGTACGGGAACATTGGTACCTTCGGACCGCATACTCCTTCACCTTTTGGTTTGGTTTACACGACTTTCAAGAAGGGTTTTAGCAGGTTACTATAGTGGTCGCAACGCGAATGAGACGCCCCTGGTATTGACACGTGCATAGGCCATAACATCTTATGATCAGGTGGGTCGTGTGTAAATCTGTCACCTAAGTGACTAAAAATACAACCGTCAGGCCATTCGAAGGGGTACTCGAGGAGGCCTATGATGGCCTCGGATCAGCTGGGGCGAGAGAGTTATGGCAGAGGCCACTTCACCCTCGACTACTGAGGCCCCGAGACAGCCGTACGATTTAAAGCGGTTCGACATAACCACCTCCGCTGGTTCCGGATTATCCGAGGGGATTTATGCAGGAAAATACTGCTTTATGAGATATGCTCAACCTAAAAGAGGCAAGACTGTACCAGACCATTGTCCATCAATCAGCATTTGCACCGAATTGTAAGTGAGGTTTGGGAGCCGAATATTTTTGAGGCTCAATAACGTTTACTATATACTATCCTAAAACCACTGAGTACCAAGCAGTAGTAAACATTCGTAATAGCGTTAGAAGTTTCTGGTTACATGGAACTATTGTACAGTCAAGGAATTTGATTCGCGTACCGTTCTAAGTCTAAATTGCCGATGACAATCTATAATATTAAGGGTTATCTTTCTTCGACGACGCTTTTGTTTACAGACATAGACTAGAAAGAGATACTACGATGATACTAAACCGAGCCAAACCGAGCTCTTCCGAACTCACTGTTTGACATCTTTCGAGAATACTATATTTTTTTGACAAACGATAAAATGTTGACTTGACAAGGTATATAATTTTTCCAAATTCTTTGAGGTTGACCGTGACCATAGAGTTATTTTATATTTTACAAGTATAATAAGTTTTTATGGCTGGGGCGAACATAATTGGCTGTTGTCATCTATAACTTCGTGGTTGTCATAGGTGACTTCAAAATATTAGCTGTGGACGTTAAAGTTTTAACGTCGACAAGTTTTCCCGCCATTGAAAATTAAATGCTACGTTATAAAATAAACATCAGAAATTGTATTCTTAATACTTTTAATACTTAATAATAACTAATACTGTCAGACACAGCTTGGTGTCGGGCCGGCATTGAGTCTACTATCCGACTACACAAATGTCTGAACCACGCAACGATTCTAACACAACGTGACAATATTCCACTAAAGCTTGCTTCGTCCTCTCTTGACCATTTTGCCACTTCTGCACCATAATTCTCCAATTATCTTCTATTGGGTATAAATCGAGTGATTTTTCTTCTTCTCCAAATCGAGTAGGTAATCCATAGCCTCACAGTGTTGTTCTCGATATATCTATTTAGTAACGGAGCTATGTCGCAAATGCCGCGGGCCTGCTCATGCAATGTAATTATTTCACTTCTTCCTTCCACATTTTAAAATTTTACGTTTTTATCAAACACGTTCAATGTTTTAGTTGGCATTTGACTGTGTCACTAATTTGACATGGCCGAAGATTTTTTTTCCCATTTTAAATACGAAACTAAAAATAGGTTAGTATTCAGATTTAATTTCACTATGTCAAACTGTCTTCAGTTTGACATAGTGAAATTAATCTAAACGTACTTTGTCTAAGGTCTAAGTTTGCAGACCTATCAACCGAACATGTGTCATTTTAATTATGCAAAACTATTTTACCATAATTAAACGAATATAACCCTTATGATATTTTCATAGTTCGAGCAAAAAATCATCTGAACGGTACGCGAATCAAATTCCTTGTCTGTACGTACAACATGGCTAAAATTTAACCGTGCATATAGTTATAATAAATAAATAATGCATAAAGTTATTAGTAATACTAAGATGTGTAACACATCTTTACACTATATTATGTTAACACAAAACCTATTAAGCTGAAGGCAAAGTCTCATAAAAGAGGGTCACCATTGCAAACACGTTCAGTGCTACAATGGTGGCGTTCAGCTTGACGGTCTCATCATATGCTTTTTCACGCCCCGCTTAAAGGACCCGGGACTGTAGGAAGAAGGAAACACGAAATAAACCTATCAACTTGTAACTTTGACGATATGTCAGAAAAAGTGAATATGTTCATTTGATATTTTAAATTCGGTAACGCGGTAATAATGAGACCATTGCTCTATTGACGCTAGGCTAAATTTTAGGTTAGTTCGTGCTTCGTGCGGCCCCGAATTTCCGAATGTTTCATAGAAGCCCCAGATGTAGTATGTGTAGCATCTACATGTTAAATCTTACATAATTGGTATTGGTCATCCATTAGAGCTATTCACGCAACGATGTTTTTAAGACCTGACTTATGTTAAGTTTGAACTGTAAATACCAATGATATAGCGTTTTAACAAACTATTATACAAAGGAAATATTATAATATTTGTAAGGCATTTCAAAAATATATCACGATCGGAGCCCATGATCAGATTAGACTTTTTGATGGTTTACTTTTGCTTTTAAAGAACCGAAAGCTTTGTTCGTTGATGGACAGACGTACCAGCTAGCATTAGCACGTAAACCTAACTTTAGTCTTATCATCATATTAAGGAAGGGGTAATTCACAC
This sequence comes from Pelosia muscerda, assembly GCA_963691645.1. Taxonomy (NCBI): domain Eukaryota; kingdom Metazoa; phylum Arthropoda; class Insecta; order Lepidoptera; family Erebidae; genus Pelosia; species Pelosia muscerda. The sequence continues at coordinate 6,603,962 of OY829118.1, forward strand.
ATTGCAAGGAAATTATTGGTGGAGGAAATCGGGCGCAGAGTTAGGAAGACGCACGTGACCCCCTTGCAGGATCGTACCTGGTGCAAAGGCAAGCTATCGCCATCCAAAGAGGCAATGCAGCATCCGTGATGAGCACTTCTCAGATACAAGTTCGAACGCATAATTTCTTTTTTGTTGAATTTGAATTTGTTGAATGAAATGAATTGAAAAAAGGAAACTATTCTTAATTAATTCTAAAATGTAGAAAAACTAACCTGATGAGGATAACCGAGGTAACACTGATCGATGTCCCACAGCCAGTCCTTGTCCCACAAGATGAAAAGCCCGTAGGAGAAATTGTAAAAATAGAAGGTTGCTCTCCACATGTTTTCGCAGAACTTGACAAGTGTAGATGGTTTGTCCTGGCTTCGGCGCAGACGCCACCAGCGTTCTACCTGACGCTCCGTCATATCCAATTGCTTTGCTAAACCGCATATCTGGAATTGGTAAAACTAAAATTGTAGAAATTATAACGACATTAATTGTCAAAGAAGAAAATTATGATAAAATTTATAAGTAATTTAAGATGAATAATAAAATAAAAGTATGCAAATATCAAACAACATACAAATTACGAAGGTGCAAATATAAGCGTATAAATTCATGTAGCCAATTCAATACTTATACACACATAATATATTGTAATACTACAAAAGTACCAGTGTAACTTACATGAATATACTAAGTACATACTAAAACTACAGTGTCTCTAAAACTTTGGTGCTTAAGTTACTGTTGCAAATTATAATTGAATTTCTTTTTTACAGCCATTGTCACTAAAATATTTGCATGCACACAATGTATTATGAAGCTATTGTAAGTATTTATATATAACAATTTTAGCTGTAATTGCCATTCCGACATAGCATTTCCTGTTCCGGTATAGATAGATAGAGTGTATAGGCTTATTTGTAATAACAATTATGATCAATCACGAAAGTGCGCCCGCGTCTAGGATTCTAGTCAAATTAGACGGAATCTATATTATACTTAAGAGCACTGAAATCGAGTCATTATTAAAAAATGAACCCAAATTTATTTCATGCTATTCTTTAAGTTCATGGTTTAGTTTTTTAAACATACCCAATTACTGCAGTGTTATCTTTAAGACTGCCTAACAATAGAATAGAATTTAACAAATGTACCATTTTCCACTTTTTTACAGCAGTAAATATTTCATGACATTACGTAGTAGGTACAACAGATAACAACGATTACCAGTAACGTTACTTTGAACGATAAACGTGTAGTTATAGCTGTTCCGATGTAATCTCCATGCAAGAATATAAAAGTATTGCCCCTAAACTGAACATTAACCCTGAAGCAGCAGCTCGAAGAGGCACGTTATTGTAACAAGTCCTCGGTCGACATCAAGTTGCTCGTATACTTTATGTGAACCAGTGGTAAAATTCAAGACTTTACCGAAGGCACCTAGACACTACTAGTTTTAACAGCAGAAGATGTTCAGGCAGAAAAAGAGGCACTTCAGAAAGGGAGGATCGATTAATCGTTAGCAATTTGCTAAGACATCATTCCCTCACTGGAGTTCAACTCCAATAGGAGTTCAGAGAATCGTGTGATTTAGCTGACAGTTCTTGTACAGTGAGAAGACGACCCAAGGGAACAAAAGACTAGTACCTAATGTGCCTGATACTGGCCCCAGCCCATCTGTTCGATGGCCTAGAAATATGCATTTGCAATATGCAGTGACATAAATGAACATATTTTTAAATTTTAAAGTTACTGAACATATTAGGGCAATTCCTTTTACGGAAGGTACTGACCGCGCTATCAGAAATGCCTGCTAGAAACCTTATCTCAAAATTGAAAGAACTACAAATAATGTGCAACGTGCACATATTATGATTAAATGATAGCTATGAATCGCGGTGCACTGAGGTCAATGACATACGTGCATCGATCGCGATTACTACATATGGAAAAAATTGATTCAAATTAAATCAGCATTGTGTAAGTCCCGCCGTGACTTCGAAGCAAGTGTCATTGAGACTAGGCAAGTGGTGCATTTGGGGACCAAGGTGAAATAAATTAAATACTTGCTTCTTTGGCGTAACTAGCACACAGAGTGGAGATTTTTTAAATAGGTCATTCATTTGATCACGATGAATTTAACCTAGATTGTTATATTGACAATAAATACATACACATTGTGAGAAGAGTGTTTGAATTAAAAGAGTTAACACAAATGGGCACAAGACCACATCATGTATGTTTTGATAAATTTGTAGTCTTCAGTCAGTCTTATCAAGGGCCATTTTTGCAGACGAGACCCGGTATGGTATTATTACTGCATGATAATAATACCATTCCATGATCAGTCTGGGGCACTATAACAGACTTCAGTACAAATCTAATAAGAGCTTTGAAATTTTCAAGAAATAGGTACATTCTCAACACTAGCAGAACTTAGAAGAAGATTTGCCACCTGTGGCACTTTTCTAGAACTTTTCAAGGCCCAAACTTATACTGCCTCACCGAACGAAATGATTTTTGTTGGAGTCAGCCATATTCTTTTCAGTGACGAAAGAAAAATATTCATATAGGTAGATTTGTAACTTTGTTTTTACTGCAGATCAAAAATATTAAATTTTGTTTAGTTCATAATAATGATAACTGTATAAAAAATTAAGGTACCTATACACATGCACGCTTAAAGGCCACAAGTTGACAGTTAGTTCGGTAAATATAGTCCCATACTCCCATAAGATTTGCAACCTGATAAAATGTGCCTCCCTTATCCATTTAATATTAATTAGCCGTCGACTTTCACTACAGCGCAACTGTTTGCCGACATTTGTATTATTTATGGACACAATCAATTCTAAGGCATGTGGAAAATTTATATATTATTTAGATACTAACTGTTTAACATATAACTATATAAATAAAAGTTGGTAACAAAATTCAGTCAATAGGCAAGGTATATACCAACGCCATTGGCATTACTACTAAGTACTGGGTAAAACGGGATATACTGACCAACGCAATACTTTTCTTTTTTTAGGTACCATGATTTTTAACCCTTTCATCAGCATATTTCACGCAATAATGCTATTTGAAGGGCTTGGAATTCATGGCACCTACCAAAAAAAGTATGGCAATCAAAAAGAGTTGCTCAGTTTTGATAAACTTGTCAGTATTAAGTATCCCTGTTTTCGTTTTCGGGAGCATCTTTTGTTTGTTTGCTTTAAAAGGCAACTCTCGCCCTAGGGAACAAGCCCTAACCTTTCGTTTTTTATATACACACCTGTGGGAATTTAGTAAGGCCGGTACCTACCCATACTATTTGAAATAATAATTATTAATAATCGTTATCATTGATCGATCATTAGTTTATCAATGAAGCAACTAGGTATTTGATATCTTTCAATGCTTTTGATATCAATCCAGTATTGTACTAATTTCAGTAGTTTTATTACTAACCTTGACGTATAAATTGTATATGATCATTATGTTTTGTATATAGAATTCATTAAAATTAATCCACACCGCTATATGGTAAGAAGCACAGAATGGAGGCCACCATTAGCAATCGTATAGCATAGCTAATAATAGACACAATGAATTAGTAAGTTCTGACCAGGCCTGGTCAGAACTTACCTCCCACCCGCGAAGCCTAAGGTACCAGGAGTACTACCAGAAGAACCCAGTAAGGGAAACACCTTTCCTTACCTTCCCAGGGCCCGCGAAGCCTAAGGTACCAGGAGTACTACCAGAAGAACCCAGTAAAGGAAACACCTTTCCTTACCTTCCCAGGGCCCGCGAAGCCTAAGGTACCAGGAGTACTACCAGAAGAACCCAGTAAAGGAAACACCTTTCCTTACCTTCCCAGGGCCCGCGAAGCCTAAGGTACCAGGAGTACTACCAGAAGAACCCAGTAAAGGAAACACCTTTCCTTACCTTCCCAGGGCCCGCGAAGCCTAAGGTACCAGGAGTACTACCAGAAGAACCCAGTAAAGGAAACACCTTTCCTTACATTCCCAGGGCCCGCGAAGCCTAAGGTACCAGGAGTACTACCAGAAGAACCCAGTAAGGGAAACACCTTTCCTTCCCTTCCCAGGGCCCGCGAAGCCTAAGGTACCAGGAGTACTACCAGGAGCCTTCGGCTTCGGGTGTGTTTCCTTTACACCCTGTATAGGTTAGAGAAAAACCTCAATAGAGGATGACCCATTGACGATTATCGGACATTTTTTCTTGACTCACGCCGCCAAGGTGTAAGTTCTTACGTTCACCATAAATAGTTTATCTTATCTATCAAACAGATAATGTATGAAGTCATTGGTGCAACAAGGAATACGCAATGTTATGACTAATAAGTACTTAACCCAGGTAAATCGGGCAAGTTTTAATACTCGTAATATATATTTCGTACTTATTGCCGAAGGACATTTCTGCGAAGTCGATTTCTTCAATGACAAATCATAATAAAGTTATGGGTTATTTAATCGACGACGAGCTATTTAATGGAATAGTCACATGTAGAACAGTGAACAAACTGCTCTATCACCGATATATTAGGTTAGAAGGCCATTTTTTCAAGTCTTTATTGGATGAACTAACAATATCACAATAGTAAATGCCTAATATATTCGAGTTATAACATAGTAATGATTGCGACATCCGCGGAGTTTACCACAGGCAAGGCGGAGGTCTCGCAGAGACTCCCCGACTTATCCTATACCTGCACCTATCTCATTGTATCTCTGCATCACCTTAAGGTTTACTGTCAGATAATGTCTTTGGTATTAAGTCCGCCTTTGTACAATTACTGCGCAGTAAGTTTGAAAAAAAAATCCTTCGAGTTCGGTTACTTTACATTGCTGTACGAAGAATTTGAATTTAATATAGGTACTTAGCCCGACACTTAACCGCAGAAAAATTGACAACTTTTTATTTATTTATGGCACGTCAATTATACTTCACCTCGCCTGATGGTAAGCTGAAGGCAAAGTTTCAGGAAAGACCATTATTCAAATGCAAATAAACAATACACCCAAGTATGTGTTGAAAATTGTTAAGAGTAAATCTGATAAATAGTGATAGCTTTCTATAACCTTCACGGAGATCATTATTCATGCCATGGGTCTTTCATCTAAATGAGTGATGCTATTGGTAGCCGCACCCTAATAATGTATTGATGTAGATACAACCTGATAACGCCCGCCATTGGGACGTTTGGCACAGAATTCTGTAAAACGTTTATGTAAGGCGTGAATTATATAGAAAAGGCAGAAAATTGATGGAGAGTTAGAAGTAGGAGTCAATTATAAGAAGTTTCGGTGTAGTTTCATATGCATCATTGCAGAGCACCAACAATGGTGAAAATAAAACACCGTCTACACCGTCTACCGAAAATATGTACCGTCGACAAGTGACGTAGAAATTCATCGATACCGCTGAGCTAACACACATTGTTTTATAAAGAAACAAATGATTATATAATTTAGTTTTTAGTAAAACGATGCCCGAAGACAAAGACTTCGACTTTAATTATTACTATTCCAACATGTTACTATTGCATTAGGTACGTTTTATAACTCTTTGTTCTCCTTTCCATAACTTCATTTATATATTTTGGTTTTGACAGGAGCTACTGCCGTCTGACTCCTCATCTCGGAGAAGAACTCCGGCGCCATATACTGTCTGTACACATGACCCGTCTGCGCTTTGATTAACAGCTAATAAAAAGTTAAAAGGGGCTGTGAAATTGTGCCACTAAGGAACGCCGCAGATAATTAGGAGGCGTAAACCAAAATAGTAAACGTATCTATTTAGATAATAGGTATATTTAAAGTAAATTATTAGGAGAGTACCTAGCTGACTGGTCAGGATATGCCATTAGTGTAGTTCATGTTTTAGCAACGTATAATAATTATTATGACAACATTGACAACAGATAGGTTACGGTTTGGAAAATTGTGTACGTTTCCATAAATAAATACATATGCTCACAAATATTTTCCTGCTGGATATGCAGAGATAACAGTCCGCCATTTGTTTCTATTTATTACGGAATTAGTAAACAAACACATAGTGTTATTGAGCTATGGACACTAGGTGCCTAGGAATAAGAAAAGACAAGGAAAATAAACATTTCCATAACTACTAACGCATCGCAGCATATTCTTACTTTGTATATTTTATGCTAGAGGGTGGTAGTAGTACATGTCTGATTGAGTCAGCTCATTCGTGCCTTCATGGGGTTTCTACAAACAATACATACAAACACAAACACAGACATGCCAATAGTGGTGTTTGATCAGTAATTCGTGAATGGTCATGAACGATTTGAAATGGACATAGTCATTTACGTAACTATTATAACAGTCGTCGGAATATTTATTATGCTTTTTAGTTGTTTTGTTCAATCAATTTCAAGCAAACCAAATATCAAACTTATCAAGCCAATTGAACAAAAAATCAAACCAACTAAAACATGATAGACATCCACGACAAGTGTTATGAAAGAATCCAGTAGAGTTATGAAGACTATAATTTGTAAGCAACCTTTTTGGTTAATTAAGTTTTGAAAGGAAACTAAAAGCTATGATATGTCCAAGTATAAAGCTCTTCAGAATAATTAGAACAGGGCACGCACGGCTGCACGCACGTGCACGAGCGATGACCACCACAGACACAGAACAGATGGGAAAAGTTGAGACAAATCTGGTGTAAAGCATAGTCCTATAAGTCACAGAACTAATGGGAAAAAATTACCAGTAGTTCTGCCAACAGAACTACTCAACAGAACAGTCGGGACGGGAACGGGAGTAGACGAAAATTTCAAAACACTCAGGTCGACCAGAACCATTTAGAACTGATGAAGAAGACGACAGATATTGTTGGAAGTCGATTTTTCTCTTTTTACGAAAGCCAAAAAGCAGAGAGGAGATAATAAACTGTGAGATTACGAGGACGAGGCGTCTTCAGTTAATTCCTTTAATTCCGTAAACCGTTATCTTTTCGCTTATTCTAATCTGAATGGTGACGAAACAATAGACGCAGGCGTGTTTGATAAAAAACGCGTTTTATCGTAGGCTTAGAGGGCCAGATAAGTTATCGAAAGTAGTTTACTGAAACGATTTATAATATTATGTAGCTACGAATTTCAGGTAATTTTATGCAGCGTAAACTTATTTCCGATACCTAGTAAGATTGAATTTCGCGCTGTACAGAATTTCAGAATGTAAGCAGGGATTTCTTTTGAAATTTTATTAACCTATTAACAAATTTAATAGGTGTTTGAGTTTATTTAAGTCCAAATGATGCCTCTAACCACCTCCCTTGCGCACACAAACTAATTATCAATGATTGTTTTCAGAGGCTGTGCGAGTTCGCATTTTGCCAAATGAACTTCCCTGTTTTACTCCTAAATAATACCTCCAGAAAAATCTTTTCCCGCACTCTACGACTACTAAAAAATAATCGATATTTACGGCCGTGTTTGGAGGACTGCCAGACAAACACTAAATGTTTAGAAAAAAAAAACAAAAAAGGCAGAAACCTGGACACGGTATTTAAAAATAAAATGGCGTAAAAATATTTAAATCTGCCCAGTTTTCGCTAAGAAAACGGGGGACTACAAAACTTCTATTTTGCCAAAAAAATGTGGAAAAGTTATGAGCTGCGGCTATCCTTATCGCACTTTACTAACATAGCGCGTGGCCTGTATGACAGCAATAATTGAATTCGAATTTCATTTATCAAATCCTTACCCCTGTGTCCTCTTAAGTAGTCATAATTTGACAGCACGCGCTGCTAGGGATGTGCTGTTCTATGCAATAAATATGTCAATGATATTCCATACATAGAGCTTACTCGGATATATTACAGGATAAATCGACTGCATGGTTCGCATACCTACATGTCACGAAACAATGACCTACATAGAGGAAGTCAATATAGTGGAGCGCAACTTTACAGTTTAGACAAGTTATACTGAGAGTTTTGTTTACATCAATAGGAATAAAACAAGATAAGATATAGATGAGATAATACTCTTCAGTGCTCTTAAAAATTATGATCATGAGGCCTATAAGGACATATTATGTCGTGTATGTGAGAATGATCTTCCTCGAAGAAAAAACCCTGATAAAAAATAGTGCTACATGACAGGTCAGAAGTCAGGGTAGAGAAAAGGCAGTACAGGGCGTAAATAGTGGAATTCGTGGTATGTGCATCACGTTCTAGTGCCATCTTTAACCAGATCCTTAAAATAACCCTTCCTTGGTAATCGGGTAAAAACCTTGTACGATTATATGACAGTAGGTCTGTAAATCAGTATAAACGTAGGGTTGCTAATTTTCAAGACACGACACACCTAATATCTACTATGTTTATTTATTATATTTGCCGCCTCTATAAATAACTCAAAAACACCTATTTAACAACATCGATTTAAAAACGATACTTTCAATAAAGGATATCGATTATTAGGTATCTAATGACCTAATACGTATACGTAACCACCACTTTTTTTAATGCGTGATCCTGAAGTCATTAGATTGACGTATGTTAATGTATCTACTGAATTTAGTGGCAAACAACGAAATCCCTTATAATCATAAACAAATATGGCGACGGGGTCATGTCATGTCCCAAGAATTTTATCGATTGTTAGTCAGTCAGGATTAATTCGCCTCTATTATATGTGAAATGGAAAGTGGTTGAAAAACAATATCTAAAATGAATAAAATCATTTTTAAGGTTCAACCATTGATCGAAATCATCGAAGCGTTTATGAAAACAATAGCAACTCCATAAAAACGTTACCTACTGTTAAGCAAAGGAAACTAGGTCGTGCGGTCAGCTCAAGGCCTATTTTAGACCCGTAGGCGCTAATTGTGGACTCAATGAACGTACCCATATATTGTCTTAAATAATGTACACTGATTGCTGTGTATATGAGCATATATAGGCCATAGGGTTGCCGGCACTTTGGTTTATTTCGAACCATATAGTTTCGGCTTTTTTTTTCTTAGGGTAGGTACGCATCCAAAGGGTGAATATGGAACAATATTACTAAGATTCCGTATGTCTGTTACCAGGCTGTATCACACGAAACACGTTAGCTAGACTAGAGCTAGATTTTAGGAGATGATGCTTACCAAATTCTCAAACGAAAGCCTGCGTCAGAGCCTTTTATTTTTTTTTAAAGAAAAAAATAGACTCGTCGTTTAAAGAACAGGTGTATATCTAGCAGTTTAGGTTGATTCTGAGTGAGGCCACATATGCCCAGGAATAACAAGTACAGACCCTTAATACAGTTTATAATTGCATCAAAAACAGTAAAACGTCTATTATAAAGTCAGTAAACACAATTAAACGTAAACATCTTTAAAACTATAATGGTATACACTGTTCTATTAGAGAATGAAAATCAAAACGTACATAATACGATGGTCACGCGATGTAACAATTACTTCTATTTTCATAAGAGTCATTGACATTTATGTTCAGGCCTATGACAACAAGGTCAGAAGGGGGAGAGGGAGCTGTGATGTCATCAGAGATGTTAGATGTATTATATTCAACTTATTGACAACACAGTCTGATGTTATCGATTTTAGAATGTTACTTACAGTTTACGAGAGTCAATACAAAACGACCATTCTACCTGGATCCATGATTTTTGCATATTGAAGTAATGATTTGATAGATGCAGGATGCAAGGCTCAGACAACTGACACAACCTTTCTCCAATAGGACTATAGCTCTAAGGAAGTATAGAGTCTTTAAAAGTGACGAAAGAATTTTGTTAAATTTTGCTACTCCCATCACATCGCTTGCAACAAGCAGGAAACCAACCACACTTCAAATTTAATTAAGAATGCTCACTTATGGTCGATAAATAATTTTCCACAAGATTTATAAATTCTAATTCTAAATTTATAGCACATATTACTATTTTTTACTGGTGTCTGTACCTTGGTAGGAAGTACACACATAGATTCCTAATATTGAAATATTTTGGGTAGGCATCAAAAGTGAAATAGAAATGTTCAACCCTAGATAATGACTAATGAATGATCTTCATAAACCCACGCCATAACCGCTAACTGATGCGCAATTCTCAAAGATATCAACCATTCATAAAATGAAGTTTTGTAATGAACCATGCGAGTAATTCGCTTTGGCAGTAGAAAATGTTTATGTTATTAAGATTAATTAAAAAACAATTATAGACACCTCGGAAAAATAGGTGTAGCGCTGTCGATATCCACCAACCACATAGAACAGTAATATATACCGGACCGAATAACTATGTACCAACCACCAGAGGTAGCACTCGCCCATATCTGCAGAAAGAAGGAAGGGGAAAATAAGAGAAGAATAAAAGCGGGACAGGCAAGGAGGCGACAAAAATATTTAGCATCTCACGTGAAAGGTAAGCGGTGGGAAATATGTAGTGAGAGCATATTTTTTTTCAAAATCTCACAAATTATTCACAAGTTTCAAAGAACTAATTGTACGATTGCAAAAGCTAAATTATCACCAAGTCAAGATTTTTACGAAAACTTCATCTTTTAAAAAACAAATTCATGTGCACTAATATTAATGGTAAATATTCAGTCACGTCAACTCACCTGTAATACGTGTAATCGACGTTAAGGGCGAACACATATGTTACTTTTTTGGGCACGCAAGCCTCAGTCGTGTCGATCCAATCACTTTTTGCCTGACTGCCAAGTAAGGGTCATGTTTTTAATCTACGCGCTGATGCATCATAGATACGATCACAGAAACATCAAATATAGCATAGCATCAAAACGTGATGCAGAATTGATACAGTATCTCACGCGGTTAAGATTCAGATTGAAGTCGAATTAAACTTGAATTGCCAAATCAAGAAGATTGCAAATGTGAAGTGGTTTGAGTGGTCTTAGTCTAATCTAATGACAGGTATTTCATTTATACGATATCCTGATATAAGCGACGTGGGTTTTGGATGTTTTGGTGGCAGAATACAAAGACCATCCTATCTCTTTGCGTGAGTGTCTTAAAAGACGACAAGACGCTACATATTTTTGTTTTAGAGCACACACTCGCATAAGTAGTCAAAGATGGCGTGCCCGTATATTATCATCGATTTTAATTTGATCATTTTGATTTTTATATTAAGTAATCCATTTTGTCGGTAAATGAACCAATGGTCTATATTACAGGACTAATAAAAGTCAATTCAAACTAATCGTGGGGAGGGAGGGCGCGGTCTACGCCATCACATCAAAGTACATTAGGGTGGATAGTTACCGAGATATTGTATTACCTACGTTAATGTAGATGTTATTTACACCTAAAACGAGAATAGCGGTAATGGAATTTCTGGATATGTTGTAGGTATCTCAAGAAAATGTATACTTACGTATAGATTTAATGGAACTTAGAACACTTTAATCTATGTTATCTAATATCATATCATACATCATTATAAAATTACTTAACCTAACTGATTGCAAATTTTGGCAGTTGAATAAGGAAGCATTATTGGAAATTTCACATATTTAAACCCTCAGATTCTTGTGCTTTGCGAAGCATATTGAATCTGAAAAGGTCAAGGATGTGCCCTTATCAAGCTTGTCATCAAAAGATTTCTCCCAGATCGTGAGCCTAAAACTATACGCATAATTATGTTTGTCATGTGCAAAATAAATTCCTTGCAACAATCAAAGAATACTGATAGTACAATTTAAAGACAAGTTTATGAGTAAATGACGTCTTGATACAATGATTCAATTAATGATTATTTTGATTATTTTAAAGAGTGATAATAAAGATTATAATTAGGAACTTATAGAGTAATATCATAGCAGAACGAATTAATATGAAAGAATTTGTTCGACTGTGGTAATAAATACATTATATATTTTTATTTCGTCTGTTGAAAGAAGTACTACTACTAGTACTATATAAGAAGTAGAGCTGGGTCCATGCATCATTGATGCAGTTACGCAAACCGTTACGAAAATGCATACAAAGTTACACCTTGGAGTTAGATCGCTATCCAAATGTGAAGATGCTTTTCACCATCCAGCGGGGTGAATTCAATTGATGGACTACCTACATGTAAAAATGCAATTCATTTGAAAATAAGCCAGATATAATAATTATAATCGTGCTTAAATAGTGACGAAATAGGAAATTATGCAATTGCAATTCTTTTAAATGAGCTTTGATTAATATGCCAGTATCTAAACTCAATAAATTCCACGTACTTAGTAACCTCAAATCCACTTTATCCAAGCAGACTGATCGTGTCAACGTAACTTATAGAAAACGCAATAGATAAATTTTTCGACTAAAGTTATAAGCCCACGTTGAAAATTGAATTTGCAATCAAAAATATTCTTACAAATATTTGTGTGACGAATAGTTCACAAGGGTTACGTTACGTATCAATTCGCATAAGGTTGATTCAAGGACAATTCATATAATGGATGATACATAACGGTTGTTTCACACAAGTTCATGATAAATACATAATTCACGACTCATATAAGGTTGGCTGACATTACTTTAAGTCATATAGCAATTAAACTTATTTCAATCAAACTTATGCCAAACATTAGTCGAGTCGGCCATTACACGTAATAAACTTATTAGAATCATCCTTATACGAATTTGACCTTAGGCGAAATTGATATGTAACCGTTCACAACATATAGTACGAAACTCACTCTCTTCTTTACAAGATGGCAACGACGGTGGAAGAAGGGTTACGACCCCACAAACATGAAATTTCTTTGATTTTACACTACGATATTTTTTATATTACAAGCCCTAGAAATTTTTACTTCAATGGTCTATGACGGGTACACACAAAGTAAACAAAGGTGACCGATGGCTATCAACAAAACGTGAATGGAACAGAACAGAGGACGGCGAAAGCAAGTGGGATTTGCCATCATAACGGCACGCTCCACAGCGTGCGGTAATTATCGACAAACCTCATTCGCTGCGTTGGGTGCGAATTATTCTGTTATAGAGTAGACTATAACTCTTTGGAAATGAGTTTAGTCGGGCAATGTGTAAAACTGTAAACAAAATTGCTTTGCCTATTAGTCAGCTCATTCGGTAGCGGTGATGGTCGATTAGCACTCAAAAGATGCAAGATAATACTGCATGTCTATCGAGGCTGTTGTAGGAATGAAGTCATCGCATATAATTTTGTTATGTTATGCGTTTGAGTGAGACTAATTTCATATATAGGTAACCAATATATACATTGTTTCTATCTCAATTAAAAAATAAATATATAACAACTGACAGAAGTACAAATAAAGTTAACTAGATCTATAAATTAAAACCCATTCTGCCATCTGCCATTTGCCGAAGGATCGATGGCCGCCCTATGTCCAGCAATGGACTGCGATCGTCTCATTGATTGATTGATAACTAAAAAAATGTGATAATAGTGTCAAGAACGACGCGTATTCTTTTTCATATATTTTTGTATTAATTAATGTTTCAATAACCCAATTAGCCCAACTCATCATTCATCATTCTCAGAGCCTATTTCCAACTCAGTTGGGATCAGCTTTCTAGCCTAACTAAGATACGGCTGAACTTCGAATTTTTGCCGTGAAAATGTGAATCGGTACTCCACAACCAAATTGGAGATATTGAAGTTCTGTAGTTAGGCTAGTCGGACTTTTGAGGACACCCATCTACCCGTAATGACTGCCATAGATGTTTGTATGGCAACCGGGACCGACGGCTTAACATGCTCTTTGAGGCCAGACCAGAGCAGTGCAAATATATTCATGCATACAAATATTTGTACTGAGGGAGATGTAATGCGCCTACTGCGAAGCAGTCGAGTTCACTACCGCCATGCCACAGAGGCTGTCAATTAACCCAACATTAAAACGAAATTATTTGATAATTACACGAGACGTTGTTTGGAATGGTGCTTAAATACGCAACTAAATAAAAAGCTGGTTATGTACAATGGAGAAATTATTGATGTAACAAAAAACAATAGACGTCTATCTCATAAAAATTAATACATTTGCATATACTTACATAAAAACCATAAACATTCAAAAAATTATGTGCTTCAGCACAGACGTAATGCTTTGTTACCTGATACCGTTAGGACGTTAATCAAAACCAACGAAGTAGAACTACCCTATTCCTTTCCGTTGAATATCAAATGTCAAAGGCGACAGGAAAAATGTTTCCAAGATTCGGTACATGTTGCTTCGATAGCCCTGTTTTAGGGGGCGTTATTGTTAAATATAAAAGAAACACAGGAGCTGGTTTACAATTTTTGTTCTTAGCATGATGATATGTCCCGTTCGGTATAAAGTTTTTAGGGAAACACAAACAGCGCTTCCTTTTTGTGTTGCCATTACATAAGATGAAAATATAACAAAAATTTTAAAAGTTCAAAGTGTAGTAACACTCCGCATCATCAGTTTCAAATAAATTAGTCCATAAAAAGTATGTTTAAAACACGGCTCCTCCATACTCTTCTTCCACTAACTGTGTACAGTGTAATAGGTAATTGAATCCAAATTGGATAGATAAACTGATATTAAGTAGGCATAGCAGCGAAGTGATATCTGCAAGTTTAGTGTGCTTATCAATCCGTTGGAGATTAGCATTATTTGTGTGTGTAAGCAATGTAAATAGCGTCTTGTCAGTATCCTTGTACTGGTAACCCAGTAATAACGACGGAAATAAAGAATTTACACCCACAATTCGCCAAATATATTTTGGTCACTCTTTCTTTTGCCTAAAAGGACTATGTTCACGCCATAATTTTTAATTCCATCTGTCGAATGCGTTTTGTTAGTAGAGAATAATCGTTCGCTACTCATATTATCAACTCGATCATCTATTCAAATATACCAATAATATTTACGGAAAATATGATGAAACGGGAAATAATTGCTTTCTCTTTATTTACTCTCGCTAGTGTAGGTATATGCCCAAAGTGGTGAAGAGACCAAAACCCCTTGCTTGCTAGTCAAAACTATATCGATTACATCTACCAACACAGAGGGCTACATCTACCGGTACATGGGGATATCGCAAGATTTTTCTTTTCCAAAAGTAAGTACTGTCCAAATATTAGTTGGCGGTTTTAGGAGGGGACGTAGTTCCTTCCCGAAGAGCGAAACCTATGCTTGGGCCCTCTCCGTGAGTAGCGGCGCTGCCGTGAAACAAATTACTAAAAATGCCATCGATTCGACAGAAGAAGAAGTATTAGTAAATAGTTACTCTAAATAGTACTTCATTTGTTTTATTATCATGCTTGTCAGAGACAATCATGATACTTGGAATAAAACCAATGCCGTGCATAACCAATTAAATTTAATTGGTATTTCATTGAAAGGCACACAAATTGTAGACTAAACATTTTTAGTCAAGAAAATACAATATTTTTTCCAAGTACAAACGTCCTATACTTCCTTGCTTGAAGGTTATTGTACAAAATGGTAACAAAACATGTGTGGATCATGTTTATATCAATTTGTACAAAATCGGAATTGTACTAACTACCCAGATCCCTGTTAAGGAGGGTACAGTTCCGTCTTAGACGTTCCCTTTTTAATCTAAATCGACACCAAATTACATAATGTAAAAATCTGTTCTTTATTATCAATATTATTGTCTATACACCAGTCAGCTTTATTTAAGAACGAATTACACCACTTAAGAGCTGGTTTGACGCCACGAATTCTTGCCCCTATTAAAGCAATTAATGGGTTACCAGTTACTATACTTACTATGATATGGCCATACCCGTATAATAAAGATTTCATTCTTCCATTTTACCATTACCATTTACCATTATTAAATGGTCCGTTTATTAACGTGCCAATGCCACACACACTTTTTAAACTGAGCCAGTTGAATTATGGACGCATTGTTTGACTTGCTTAATTTATGTCAACACGGTGCAGTTAAAGGAAGAGATATACATGTATGTACTATTGGCTATCTGCCTTTATGTTCGCGCTATCGTAGATGAAATGCAGTAGAGTTCCTCTTACTAGTTAAGTCATGTTTTGAGGTGACCACCAGACTATGGTACTTATTGGCAATATCGCCTCCGTCAGGCCCCGGCAAAAGAGGTAGACTCGAGACTCTACCTGCAAGAGGTAGATTCGCACGCAGATAGCGCTGTCTACACTATAATATAGACTACAGTCTATATTCTGAAAAAACGTCACTTTAATTGCAGATGCTCAAGGAGTTTTCAGCGTAGTTCCAGCTGTTCCAGATTTTATACATGCTCTTTTGCTATTTAGAGATCTGTCACTGCATTATCCTAACATACATTTATTTACTAGCAACTGGTAATAAATCAATGACTACAAAAAACTACCATACCTAATTAATTATTTAGGCCTAGGTGTGAGGTCACCCCTCCTCCATTTGGATTCACGCTTTTTATATGAACCGTACATACGAGATATAATGTAGTGATTGAGGAAAATGAAAAGGCGGCCATATTTCATGTTTCCTATGTGAGTATCACTAAATGCTTAAGTTATTATCAAATGAGTCAAGTAACCTAGTGACAAGGTGATTATACTATACATGCTGTTTTGAACCTGTAGTTTCCATACATTAACGATGATAATATGATCGTATGTTTTGGTAAGACTAGTCAAAAGAACAGATACCTATATCTAGTTACTCTTTAGACAATGTCCAACCAGTTAACGTGTGCTGTATGCCCATAATTTACACCGGAGAAACTCATGTGCGTTTCCGAAAACGTCATTCAGGTAGCAAGCAGCATATATATTTTCTTCTACTTATTGCACCGAGGCTTCATATGTAAATCTTGCTAAGGGTGATAAATCGGGTAGAAAGCCTGTAGGTGGAGGGCAACAAATTACTCAGACACAACTACTATCTATGAATAGCACAAATAGGTAATTGACTATACCAGACGCAATGCGGTACATTCTGAGGAATATTAATCGTCAGTTAATAAAAAGTAGGCGGGGACACCTAACTGACATTCATTCATTCATCATTGAATCATCACATTGGTAATTATGCAATTGCAATACCTATGGGACATTTGATGATAGTCCATCTCTAGAAGATTACGTCCAAGGATTTAGTTTATCGATAAATACACATGTTTAATACAATTTAAGTTAGAACTATTTGATGAACTACGAAAAATTCAACCTAAAAAATGCAAATTAATGTTTTATTATAAATCTTCTTAATAAACACACGTGGCCGTAGGTACTACGTATTACTTTTTGTGACTCAAGGTTTAGTTGAACAATATCTGTAATTAAAGGTTTCAGTCCCAACTCAATTCAGCTCCGGTGGAACCGTAAACGTGAGACGAATAAGTTTACGGCGACTAAGGTCAGCTCGTTCAACCGTTCAGAGGTCAAACGACCTTAAGATGACTTGGTGAAAAAAGCATTGTAGCATTGCGTACTTCACTTTTCTATGATTGTATGTATGTATTGTCGCGATTTGCGGAGTTATGAAGATATTTATATTTGCCAGAGACTACTGACCCTAGGCAACTGATGGCCCAAGACAGCCGTGCGGTTTTGGCCGGTTCGAGTCCGACATGACCATCCTCGCTGACTTCGCCGAGGGGTATCCGTGGGTATTTCCGCACGGGGAAAAAAGATATATAGACATGTTTGTATTCGTGGTCATCATCTTAGCCCTAGATTCTCGATGGTTTGTAAAATTAGTATTACTCTTCACCAGGTGCATAAAATAAAGACAATTTTTTACAGTCTAGATGCTCATACCGTATTTGTAGTTATTAGGAAAAACAATCTTCATTTCTGTTGTCAATGTGCAGTTAGGTAGCAGTAGAAGAACAGTAGAAAATCAGTGCTAATGAACTCCTGTTGACATCCATGTGGTGACGGAGAAAGAATATTCACCAACCCAACTCATCCGAAGGACACCCGGATGAGTTGGGTTGATGAATATTTTAAGTAAGAGGCGACTAACGAAAAACAGCTGATTTCACTGCGGAAGAAGGATAATTCCGAATAAACCCCTGTACCATACCAACCCGTCTGATCAGCGGGAACGTAGGTCAAAGCCTCTTAAGTATTGGGAGAGGTCTATGTCTAGCAGTAGCCTCCGATAGTCTAATTGATACTGTTGGCCAAATTCATAGATTGATTTGAACTCATTTGAAAACGCTACGGCTAATTCGTAACGTTATAAATGAGAAGTTCCATTGACAAACCAAATTGACGAAGAGGTCGTTTCAATTGTTATTGATCGATTCCGCAACCTGTTATTATCAGGCAGCAGTGAAGAAATTGAATAGGTAATAAATAAGTAGGTACACGTCATCACATTACAATATTTTTTAAAAAGACGAGCTAGTACCAGGGTGCGTGGGAAGTCCCAGATGGACTGACGACCTGAAAAGGTAGTTGTGATAGGAATAGTCTAGGCAGCAAAGTAATCGGGTGCTATGACGCTCATTAGGAGAGCAATGGACTGCAGTTAGATCTGACCGTTCATGAATAAGAAAATCTAGTAATATTAACCTGATTTCAAAGAGTTTGTTCAAATGAGATATTTACGAACAAATTGAATGAATTGCGCATACAACGTCCCATCTAGACAAGCTGGAAGATTCGTACTTTGTACGCTTCTCATGCACACAAAACTAAATTAAACATACATACATACAATAGGAAAAATTTGTGTTATTATGTGTGTGTATGTTTGTTATGAATAAACTCAAAAACAACTGTGCCTATTTCGAAAATTCTTTCACCATTGGAAAGCTACATAATTTACAATCGCTTTGAGTATATTACACTGCGCGATAACCGACTTCCACGCGGGCGGAGCCGCTGGCATAAGCTAGATTGTATATAATATTCCTAATCTCAATATGTGCTTGTTAAATATGGTAAGTGGAAAAGCTGCTGCAAAAATACTAAAGGCTGTCAATGTAGGTATACTAATTGAGTAGGCGTAAACATAATAGTTAAAACAGCCCAGATGATCCTTACCGTATTTCAAAATCACTGTCAATAGGAACATCTGTTCAAGTGACTACTAACTACAAGTGGCTATCTACAAAGTACACTAGTGTATCTACATATGTGCATTGTTAAATAATGTGCAACATTTACCTCGTCCTTGTTATAAAAGAACTGAAAAGAAAGGAAGCACGATTATAGGGTTAACAAGCTTTGTTTAACATTGCATAATTTAACATAATATATCGATTTAAAATTTTCAATATTTATGCTATTAGTACAGGCGGCCCAGAGCGACTAAACAGCAAGTCTTTTTAAATACATATATGCGGCAATCGACCAAGCACCTAGGTAATTAGTGACGTAGATTGACAATCAATGTGATTGGTCGATTCCAGCATATCTATTCTCTGACATCGACTTCTGAGAAAATGAGCTTTACATAGAAGTTGATTCAACACTAATCTAACCAAAAACTGTTTTTTTTTATAATCTAAAATATCAAACGCTACCTATAAAATGCCCGTATCGTATGCGCTAGTAAAATGTATTTGATCGATTTGTAACAGAATTCCCCTGTCGAATGGGCGACACGCGGCTCTAAGGTAGGGACGAGGACGCGCCCCAAATTTTTTAAGGCACCATTACTAACGTGGATACATTAGTCTTTCTGAACGACTTTTACTAACACAATAGCATTATATGTTGTGTATATTCTGAATTTCAATTTTCACATAAATATTAGTTGCATGAAGCGTTTAATTTTAATGGACCGTAACGAAAAGAGAAGTCGCTTAACATTGCACTAAAAGTTTAAACTACTTCCAGATTTATACATTATTGCTTACACATTCAACTAGTGAGCAGCACTCAATGATTCTTTGCTGGATTACAAGTAGCTATGGCCGCCACTACTTTGAGTAGGTACTTGACAATTGACATTTTTGAATGTTCAGCACACACCATTAAACTAAAAAGAAACGCATTTGAAATAATCCAACGCAATTTATCATCAAAAATGTCAACTCTTGAGGTGTCTACAGCTGTATTCAAATTCTAAATTCACATTCGAATATCGTTGAAAAAATCCACACACTTTTACCTATTGAAGTACTTAATAATTCTTGAATAAAATCCAAAACAACTTATTCTTCGGCGCCCTTGGACCCATCGATAATTTTTTTATATTATTATGTAATACTTCGCACATTTCCCATGTCAGGACTGACATAACCACTAACTAAATCTTTAGATAACAAGAGAGAATACGAAAATTTGGTATTTTAAAAAATCAATAACTATGTAAAGTTTATTGGGTCGGCCTTAAAAGCTCCTGCTCTAGTTCTGGCGATTGGTGACAATCCCCGCAAACCTAATGATACAGGTATTGGCTTATGTGCTACAGCACACAGTTGAATTAACTGCACCTATAAATTTATATCGCTATATTTCTGATTGAATTTATACTGCACACACACACCTATTCAAATCAGGTAGGAATCTCTTTGAGATCTACAATTTACGTAAATATTGGCATTACATTGATGCTTTTCTTTCCGTATACCTATGGCATTCTCATGTTTCCTTCAAATATATTGTAAAAGACACCTACACAGCGTTTAAGCATTTCACGGACACCGATACAAACATGCAATAATAGTACCTATTACAAACACTTAGCTATATTCATTCTCTAGCAACTAAATATGGGACTTATGCTATAAATATTTTGTAATTAGGTTTTACAGTGAGCTATTGTATCCATAGCCTATATTATTGTATAACAACATAAATATCACACTCAGTCTATTCAGCTTAATTCTTAAACGGTGACATTCCACTGATATAGAGCTGTTCGACTTTTATAATCAAAAATTCAATAACTGATTAATAGATAACGTTACGTTACATAGGGTAGATATTAGCCTGTTATCAAAGTAGATAATAAGTACGTATATTTATATGTTGACCGCGTGTAACTACACCTGAATCCACGTTAAATATAGTGTAGAAACGGTTTCTATAAAGTTAAATAAATTAGAAATATAAATTTAGATTTTTTATTTAACAGCTCTTTTAGGTACAAAAGACCGAACTCTAAAATTATATTCAATCAATCAATAACGGGACATAGTTATAATCTTAATAGAACTTAGGACAAATGCGTGTGCGCTTCACGTTGGTTAGCTGCTTTTATGCGTGTGTATGCATGCGGACGACAGGATTGCATACTATTTCGTGCAAATCGTATGTATTTTTGCACGAAATTGCCACACTCATGTCCTTAGCAACCCAGGAAGCCCTAACTTCTTACCAGGCTGTTAAAACACAAGAATAGGGCGAGGCGGGCTAGGTCCTCGATTGCCTCACTGACCACAACTTGCGGACCAAGATAGCAGCCTTATTTACAACCAGCGCCACGCATTTGACCTTTGCCATGTTGGCAAGCGGAGAACTGGCGGCGACGGTACCATGAACGGTTGTTTACAATGGGTCCAGTGTTTAAACCTGATTTTAACTTTGCTAAACAGAGAACAGGGATCTCATACAGTTACAGTATCTTACTAATGAATGTTTAGGAATATTATATTCGGAATATTAATTAATGCTGCTTTTTGTGTGTACTAACCTGTTTATGTTTGATTTTTGATGAAGACTGGTACGCATTCTCTAGTTTCGGATTACTTGGTGCCTTCTTTGGTCTTGTGTTCTTAATACCTAATGACTTGCCAAATGGCGTGAACCAAAATCTGGAACAAAGATAAATAATTTTTACATTTATATACATATAACTATTCACGCCTGTAAATACCAGATGAGGTAGGCAGCTGTATCCTATTATTACACGAACTATAATTGTTGGTTGCCGAAACCCCGATTATTTTTTTTTATTCTTTTTAATTTTTTTTTGTTCTTTTTTGTTAATTATTTTTAATCGTGCGAAAAACCCCTCGGATACCCCTCTTTCCCACCGGAGCCGGTTGTAGAGGTTATGTCGGAGTCGAACCGACTAAAACGCACGCCGTCTTTGTGTAGTTGCCTAATTAAAAATAATGATTGGTACTAGAATACAGTTTCGTTCTGCATTGTAACATAATACATTATCACTACATAGTATAAAATAATGTCGCGTTCTCTGTCCCTATTTTTCTTGTACCTTTGTATGCTTAAATCTATAAAACTATGCAACGGATTTTGACGCGTTTTGTTTTAATAGATAGAATGGTTAAAGAGGAAGGTTTATATGTATATAACATCATGCTACAACAAACAAGTGCGGAGCAGGAATGAAAAATGTTGCAAAAACGGGGCGACGCAGACGAAGTTGCGCGGGTCAGCTAGTACATTATATACTTAAAACAATATATTATATAACAGGAAAAATTCTAAATTTTAGAATTATATAGTTAAAACAATATATTACATAACAGGAAAAATTCTAAATTTTAGAAGTATAATTATGAACTATGCATGTTTCAGAATGTTATTGAATCCGTTGAAATTGCAATCAAATATGTGTGTTTGATGCACATGTAGGGGAGATAACTAAACCCTGGATAGGTGGTACCTTCCAATAACTTGAAGAAATATTATCACAACATTATCTCTGATTTGGTTAATAACAGTTCCAGGCTAACAATTATTACAAATATTTATTAGCTCAGCTTTCAATATATTTATTCCTTTTTTAAACTCAAATAGCTTTTGCTTGACCCTCTGCTCGTGTAGATTGTGATCCCGTGCCCACTGCTACATAAAAACGTTCCTTAGAGTTCATGGAATATGTATTTAAAAAAAATACTTGAATTGGTGCAGCTGTCTTCGAGTTTTGCGCTTAGCAACATATTTCGCAATTCATTTTATTTATATAGATAGATATACTTTATAGAGAAATATGACAAGGTTACACTATTATATTGACAGTTATTCACAAGCTTAATTCTACAGATTAGAACAGATAATGGTATAATAGCACAAATTGTTTTGAAAAACAGTGACTCATTGACTTCCTTAATTACATTGAAAATTGTTAAGTTAGTGCTATTTCTTCTGACAGGAAGTAAATTTATTAATAGGTATTTTTATATCATATAATACATATAATACATAACATATAAAACTAATTACTGTTTACATTAAAATTGCTACTTTACTTCGTAAATTACAATAGTGCCAATCTATTTTAGACAGCATGTAAAATGCATGCATGGTTTCATGTGAGGAAGATATCTATAGCAATACAAAATTTACTTAAATGACTGACTTAGTAAATTTTGTAGTGCATTTAAATTTTAAAATGAGTATAGAATTGAATGGTCCCTTTTTTTAATGTAAAGGATAAAGGTATTAAAATCAGACTAAAATTGAACAGTAAAAATATAAAACAACAACTGATTGATTAACTCAGAAAGTGTGTAATTAAGTAATCTTGGAGGTTTTATATACCTGCCTGTTCACACAAATGGGGTTTTATAATATTACTCCTGCAACCAATGGGAACTAATTCCCAGTGTTAAATAGCTTATGTGTTACTCCATACTGTAATCTATCTATGTGGCAAATTTCAGCCAAATTTGTTCAGTCAGTAGTGAGTTTGAAATAACAAACATCTATACATCTTCACAAACTTTCCCATTTATAATATAAAGTAGGATTTAAACCTATATGCATATCATTTATTAAAAAAAGAAAGTGCTATACAAGTGTAGGGTGCAGCAGGTTCAAAACAAGCTTGTCGAGCTTGCATAAGAACTACCAATATAATATCTCATTTTAATGGTTATTGAAAAGATATTGAAAAATAATATTCACATATTTTCTACGGATACATTATAATAGTAAAATATTTGAAAAATGTTTACTATTACAACACACATTGAAGAATAAGTATTTATAGAACAGTTAAATATAATTATTAGTCGTTAAAAATATGTGTACCAACAAATAAAAATTATTTAGTGGTATTATATCTTTTTCATTTGTTTTTGCAAAATTATAGCACCACGCCTTGGAAACTGTCGAAAGAAATACTAATTGACTTGCAAAATATCTAGCATGTATTACTTTCTCTAATTAATCGGTTATTAGTTCATATATGCTTCAGAGGATAGTATTCATCTGTGCGATGCTCTGACACACATACTTTTTTCAGTCGTGATACAAAGTGGGTTAACTCACATTTCTAGCACACGTCGTAACACTAAAAGCACCAGTGCCAAGGGCAGGGGGTAAAGCAGATGTCTGTAATCGTTGTAAACAACATCTTTATCGGGTCCCGGTGTGAGATCTTCCCAGGTTGTATTCTGCGGCAACCATATCCTTTCATCCCAGAATGTGTCCAAAATCACCCGCAACATTATAATCACAAGTGATCAAAAAAATCACGATTGCGTTCAACCACTTCTGCTTCCACTCAGACTATCAATTATCACGCCATAAACACACCCTAAATTATTTATCGACACAACCGTCCGAGAGCCGACATGACATTACACAGACTTGACAGTTCAGTTTGACTTTGATTTGATTTGACAGGCACTGGAAATTGACAAATATTTTTTTGATAAGTTTTGATGAGTGATTATGATAAGTTCACGGAGCATGCTTTTAGTATTATGAGTAGTTATGTGAGTGTCCTTGTTCTGTGATAACTGGTAACATAACACCTCACATTTTATCTCTCACCTCACCATTTTGACTGGTTGTCTGCATGTCTAACGAGTGATTAACACTTAAATAACTGTAGAGAAATAATGAAGGATGGCGTACCAGTTACTTAATAGCCTCAAACTCTTTTACAAAACTATTTCCACTATAACAAACAGACTTTACAGAAACGTTTTAGTTCACTTTATATTCCTGCTTAAACTTAAGTACTACTTTGCATCTTCTTTTTTTAGGCTTATCTGCGGTTATAATTCTAACCTCAAGCTGACCCATCTGCATCATAAATTCACCAATTTACATTATAATAATTTCTACCATTTGATAATCCTCATTTCGTATATAGTAGAGTGAGATCCCAGAGGAATCAGACATTACTTATTTTCACACGGATGAAACCTGAAGTTTTCAGTAGCGTCTCGTGTGCCTTGAATACCTACGCGCTTTGTGGGACTTGCCGAGTGACACCTGGGCAGGCACCAAATGGGAAAGGTAACTAAAATAAGAATTATTTAACTTAAATTCACATGGCTGATTTTTATATATATCATGTAGAATATTATTTTAAAGTAATATCATAAGTGTCAGACACTTTTGATGGACCAGAGCTTTTGTCAGACGCTTTTAAGCTACCATCTATGCCATACGCATGCGCATAGTGCTCTCGCTCTCATACTTCTGGCTGAATAATTTTAATCTTAGGGGATGTTTGGTCACTCTAATTTGTCTGACTGATTAAATATAATTTTTAAATAATTCCTTCAATAACATATTAAAAAATCAGACATGTAAGAATAAGTACCTAAAGTTCATTTATTTTTTGGGTAGCTTAAAAGCTATTTGATTTCGCTGCCCTAACTGTGATTTCCCAGTTAGGGCAGCGAAGGGTTGGCGTAAAGAAATTACACAATCTGTGACCTAACCTTAAAATTTTAATGTCATACTCATATTGTCATTATTGTCTTGTCTTATCTTGTCTTGCCAAGAATTGTCAAGTGACTAGAGTTGTAAAAACAACAGTGTGAAGCATGTGTGAAGTGTGAGTGTTATGAGTTGGGACATGTGAAAAATTACACTACAAACATATTAAAGACGATACAAAGTTAAATATAAGACATTAACAAGACTTCCAGAAAGTAATTATTATACATCTCAAGGGAGGAAGCTTTCACACAATTTTCAATAAAAACAGGCGGTGAAGATCTTCTCCCGTATGAACAATGTTCTTTTGTCCAACGTGTGCCAATATTCTTATGGTCGAAGAAGGCCCGGAATCTGGATTGCGGTATGCTTGCAATACTTGCCCTTATGTGTACAACATTAAAAAGAAAGTGTCTTCACGCACATTCCCAAAATTAAAGGTTAGTTTCAGTGCATTGCATCATTAGTAGTAGCAGACGAATTCTAACTTCAGTTTTCAGATTAACCTCTTGGCCAATCCCATACTCTTTTTCGTACTCTATTCCGTTTGTAAATCTTACATTCATACTCATTTTCTTTTCAGGAACTTGATTATATTATGGGCGGTGCTGCTGCATGGGAGAACGTAGACTCCACAGATGCTGTTTGCCCCAAGTGTGGTCATGGAAGAGCCTTCTTTATGCAACTCCAAACTCGCTCAGCTGATGAACCTATGACTACATTTTATCGATGTTGTAATCACAAGTGTGCTCACAACTGGCGTGATTAAGACTTGGTATTGTTTACTTACACTGTGTGTATATAATAGTGTTTGTATTAGTGATTGAGTATGAATTTCTTCCTAAAGCTGAACTTATTTCCTAGTTTCTTAGTAAAAAGTAAAGGCTCATTGCCAATCATGAAGATAGAAAAGATGGCTCCAATTTTATCAAGCTCCCAAGAAGCATCCCCTGCAGCCGCTGCAGAATTTTTGACTAAAGGGGAAGTTATAGCAGTACCTACAGATACCATTTATGGATTAGCATGTAGTGCCAATTGCCCAGATGCTATAAAAAAGCTATACGCTATCAAAGGTAGAGAATCTGCCAAACCAGTAGCAATATGTGTATCCTATGTAACAGATATTCGAAAATGGGGTAAAGCAGACCATTTACCTGATGACTTACTTGAGAAATTGCTACCTGGACCTGTCACTATTGTTTTAGAAAAGACAACACTTCTGGACAATCCATATCTCAATCCTGCTACCTCTAAAATAGGAATCAGGATACCTAACCATAATTTTGTAAATCAAGTTACACAAATTTTCGACAAGCCGGTTGCGCTCACGAGTGCAAACTTTAGTAATGAACTTTCTACATTGTCCATTAAGGAGTTTGAACATCTTTTTGGACATTTAGGGGCTGTTTTTGATGGAGGAGTATTGAATCAAGGTTTAGATCAAAATAGAACGGGATCTACTGTTATTGATTTAGCTAATAAAGGATTCTATAAAGTTATAAGACGAGGCATTTCATATGAACGAGTTGTTCAAATTGTAAACAGTTATGGGCTTAAAAGTACTGTCTAAATTATATTATCATCTGTGATAGTATTAATAAATATTAATTATTAGTGTTGTGATAAATTGTTTCTGTTTTAATTTTGATCCTAAAACAACATGCGTACACTGTAGATGGAATCGACTTTCATAAACTGAGGTTGGCAAATAAAAACCTAATAACCGGCACACTCTTAAAAGAGGGGTGACCCGCCCCTTCCCCTAATCGAACATTAGAGTTATTTTCTTTTTTTCAGTTAAGAATGGAGGGTGAACAGGAGATGTAATTGATTGTCTGACCTGGCCAATGTACACCATACAAAGCCACTGACACAACGTACTTTATAGTACCTCGGCAATGTGGAACCTAGGGGGGCCTACATAAAAACAAAGATTCTAGTTAAAATCCAATCAAGGAAGTTGTATTTAGGTTTAGATAAGCAATTGAAACAAAATGTATATTAAAAATAAGTTTACATTATGAACAACAAGAACAAGCATTTTTATCTTCAAAAATAAAAATGGCCAATAACCATCAAAGAATTAAATTTACACTTTATATTCATCTATCTATGATGTAATTTACAATTTTTTTTTCATGTTTTCATGAAGAATAAGTATAGTGTCTCTGACTACTATATAAGGGTACAGTTTAGGAATTCTTAGCAGGTTAGGCCTAGGTCTTTTCGCTTGTCATTATTATTGCAATTGAATAATTATTATATAATTCAGGAATAAGGTATTAAAAATATTCATTTTTAAACATTGGATTTTTCATCACAGGTAGGTAGAAGCAGGTCCTATTTATAACTGCTTCTCATTTTATTATATTTTCCATTATAGATGATATTGTATGACCAAGATCTGATTCCTAGAAGAGTTTAGTTCAGTCTAATTGGACACATAATGTGCTACATAATTTTTTGAAATTTGTATCATAGATTATGATAAAAGAATAATCAAATAGAAAATTAAAATAATAATTTAAGAATCACAACATAACAGGTAGTTCGAGACATACATATACTCTATGAGATAGATAAATTGAGCTTTTCATCAAATAAATAACATATATTTACACAGTTTGCTAGGAATAAATACTTGAGACTAAGGTAGAAATTATATTAGGTACTAAATTCAGTTGAGAAGTTTTTAAGGTGCAGTCAAAATATTCACTAGTGTCCTACCACAATGTTCCTGAGATACTAATTAGTACTGCGATGTAATGCTGAGCTAACAGGTTTTCGGCTATTTGGCAGTTTTGCTTCTAGTCTTTGCCAACGGTTAGGAGGCCAGACTATGTAAGCTGCTTTAGCATTCACTAAACCTAAAGAAACAGGCCCAAAAGTATTGCTGTCCAGAGTGTGACCTGTATGATCCCCTTCTACCCAGCAGTGGCCTTCAGGAATCTTGACGTATTGGGACTTGTAGCCAAGGGTGTTCACAATATCGCCTTGTAATGCTACAATACGTTTGATTATCTTCTGATTCGGATCTTTCGGCGACACCAATGAAATCACGTCACCTCTTTGTAGATTAAAATCTTTGACTGCCCATCTCGACAGGAATACATAGTCGTTGTTATTGCTCTTGGAATCCGGATTCAGCACTGGTTGCATGGATATGCCTTCTACCCTGGCCACATATCCCACCGTGTCTAGAAAGGTTATACCGATAGGTACACCTAGAATGATGGACTTGCATAAGCTTCTGAACCACATGAATGCACTGGTACGTAATTTTGTAACAGAAATATGATAGGCATAGTCGGTCCAGAATACAGATTGTATTTTTTATGGTTTTAGTAACATTTTGAATATACTTTTTAAATTGAGGTAGTTATGAATTTTTCATAGATTCATGAAATCGTAACATTGACAATGACATATCACATAATAGTTGACATAACAAACTTAACTGTCAGATGAATTTGACAAATATTCAAAAACTATTCTTGTCTGTGCCTTTCGCGCGATGATTCTGTTGCAATAGTGTATGTCCGGCATTATTTAGTTACTAAAAAAACATAATATATCGAGAATATCTTCTCTGTCACGTCATGCTCATTCACTAGTGAATGACCATAAAGAATACTGTCGCTCTTTACAAATACTCAAAAAAGAAGTGTTGATGCTTTCTATAGTAAATTACAACCAACCAAACAGAATTTTTGGACATTTTATTTGTGTGTAACGAGTATAATATCAATTGAATTAACCTAAATAAACAAATGTTATTAACATTTGGGACTCGAGAAGTGATCTTATGATAATCCTTGTTGGATTCAAGTGTTTCGTGGTCGAGAAAAACTTACAATCTGCATAATCAGCTGTCAGTGAGATAGATCATCTGTCCCTGTAAATATAAAAGCTAAGACAATCACAACACGTTTTAGTTGGATATGTCTATATAATGAAGTAAACAAACGAGCTACAATGTGACCCTGGTTGCGCCCGCTACAGACAGCGATCTCGAAGCTGATATGGGGTAATAACCTATCAGTGGAGTGAGGCTGCTTACGGTATGGCTGGACTCCCGTAAGACGTAAGCACGAGTTTCAGGATTTAATGGTATCGGTAAACGCTGAAATATGTCCGGCGAATACCCGTTCGCGGCGAAGTTTGTGAGCCCCGTGAAGTGCAATGAGAAGCCTTGGGACCTGTGGGTCAGTGAAATAGGGCACTTGTCGCCGCGGCGGGATGACGATGCCACGTTCACTTCGCCCGCGGCGGTGGAGGCTAAAGGTGGTGCTTCCGTCCGCCGAGTTCACGATTCGCACCCCTATAAGCAGGCAGAGACCAGAAACGCACGGTATCGCCGTGCTGGTCTTAACCGCCTCAAGTATGAAAGCATGAGTCTCCATGGACTGTTCCCTCAGATGGACATGTTAAATGCAGCTGTGTGTCATATGTGTGGAGTGATAGTGAAGTGTAGTGCGGCTTACAGACATTTACTCGAGTCCCATAATGGTGCCGAACCTCTTCTCCCACCCCCACGGCCCGCTCCAGTTGTCAAAAGCCGCAGCCGGCATAAAAAGGAAGCACCACCACCTACCATCCCTGTAGATATACTCCCAGTGAAAATGGATCCTACCCCAGTACACACTGCCACTCCACCATTGTCAAGGATAGTTTTGCCGAAGCCTGAACTACAATATTTAGATGAGTCTAGCACATCCTCAACCGTAACACCTGAAGTTAAGGTATGTATGGAGCGTGGAGAGATACCAGTGGTCAGTATACAAGACACAGAGGATCTGCCCCTCGGTGAAAACTTGACGGATGATATTTTTGCTATAATGAACTCTGAGGGGATTCAGAGTGCAGACGATATCACAAATGCAGCTGATTGGAAAAATATTATCAGAGATATTGGAAATATGCAAGAGATTAATTTTTCCCAACCGACTGATAATGTACAAAATCAAGATTTATATACACCGCTACACACACCAT
The DNA here is from genome assembly GCA_963691645.1 of Pelosia muscerda. NCBI lineage: Eukaryota > Metazoa > Arthropoda > Insecta > Lepidoptera > Erebidae > Pelosia > Pelosia muscerda. The sequence goes on from OY829118.1 coordinate 6,634,561, forward strand.
CTTTATCAGCTTACACATTAACCGAAACAGACTTATCCAACCTACAATTTGCACAAAATGTCCCATCATCTCCCATGTTACCTACCGTAATAGAAACAAGTGTACACAATACCCAAGCTTTAAAACCAGTGACGACGCCGAGCACACCATCGTCGAAGTCGAGATCGAAACCAAGTAAAACGAAATTTAATTTACGAGAATACGATCCGAACAAACACTGTGGTGTGGCCACCGCCGAGAACCCGAAGCCGTGCACGAGATCACTAACGTGCAAAGCACACGCGCTGTCGCTCAGAAGAACCGTTGAGGGCCGCTCAAAGCCCTTCGACACATTGCTGGCGGAGCATCGAGCGTCGCGGGACGCTGGGGCGGCCGCGGCAGCAGCGGCGGCGGCCGCACCTATTCTCTCTTCGCCCGCACCCCCGCCCCCCGCGCCGCCTGCTGCCGTCCCCATCAATCTCCCACCGCTCCTAGTCAATAACACGATAGACCTGAGCTCGTTCAACGGCCTCACGGCTGAACAGCAGGTAAACGATATCTACGCGAGTCTGCTCAGCGTGGAGGATCCGAACTCAGTTTTGCCGGACACGTCGAGTATCACTTCACTATTGAGTCAACCGCTCGCTGCCGAACCATTTCTGATGCCGGACGACGCGGATATTCCACCGGACGTGCCCATTCTCAGTATAGCTTCGCCGTTAGAGCGACTACCGGCACGGACGGATGAGAAGGTTGACGAAGGGCCCGTGCCGCTGGTACCAACCGACGTGTGTTGGTACTCGTCGTGTCCGCGTCCGCTCGCGCTGTGCACCTTCAACGCGTCGCATGCCGGTGGCGCAATAACCCTAGGCAAAAAATTCGCGACAGTGCGGAGTAATATAAAATCATCCCTGTCGCGATCGCAGTGCAAATCGTCTGGTGTTGTGAACAATTATTATTATAATCAAAACGCGATGTCGTTATCAAAAAGTGTACATATAAACACTAGTAAAACTAATAAGCCCGAAGTGCGTAAACTTATAGTGACGTGTAGTAGCAGCGGAGTTAGCGGGGTTAGCGGTGTAAGCTCGGGGACCAAGGACATGCAGCAAACGCTGAGTGAACTGTTCGGTGGGACGGAAGTGCGGCACGCGCTCAACGGGCACGTCGAGCGGCGAGCGCGGGGCTCGGCGCTCAAGCTCACCCCGGGTAAGCGCCCGCCCCCGGCCGTGCTCGACCTCAACTTCTCGCTCGACCCGCTACTCGCCGACGAAAAGTGCTAAGCACGTTGTAAGCAATCACTGGTTGTGTAGTCACATAATAATGTATATTTATTTTTCTGTAAAAATCAAATCGGGTTCACAGTATGTAAATTAATCACGAATTGTCCCGAAAGGAATTCAATGTTATGATAATGTTAAATCTCATCTCTTTTTTTTTTCAAGAAGCGAACTAATGTTTGTATTATTTTGTATATTATTATTAAGATTTTTTTAAATCCTTCTCCGAAATGAGTTTCGGTAAGTGTCAATGAATAATTAAAAATAGATTATTGCCGAACGGTTGTATTTTTTCGAAATGACATATTACTCATTGTTGATACTGAATTGAATACTGATAAATGGCCTAGGATAAAAATAATGGTTTAATGTGATGAAAATTTCCATGTAAAAATATAAATACTATTAAAATAAGTATATCCATAATAGTAAATCGCCTCCTTTTGAAAATAAAGGCAAATACCTCAATAACTAAAAACGTAACTTGTTTTAATTCACCGATTTGTACCTAAAAAACGGCGTGTATGCATCTTCGAACTCGAGTAAGCCTTACCTGCAGTGCTATTCTCTAAAGCATACATCGTCAAACTCTGCATGAACTCGACGTCGCGAGCACAGCCTAGAACTGATGCTAGCAGCCTAAAAACCCAGCAATGCTATTCTCTAAGCATACAACATCGAGCTCGACGACGAATTCGCGTATAGCACAACCTAGACTTACTGTGTAATTCACTAGGCATCAGTATTAGGTTGTACTGTACATTGAGTTCGTCGACGAGCTGAACGTAGTATTCTCAGAATTGGACTACTGCAAGCCTGCGATACGAACCTTCCTCCCGGGGTTGAGGTGTCCGACGTCAGCCGTAAAACCAAATAAATGAACAGAAGAGTAGATCCCGGACTCCACAACTTTACAATCAGGAGGATTGGCTCTCGGGTGAGTAGACTACATGTGTATCACTATCACTATCATCACTACATAGTATAAAATAAAGTCGCGTTTTCTGTCCCTATTTTTCTTGTCCCTTTGTATGCTTAAATCTTTAGAACTACGCAACGGATTTTGATGCGGTTTGTTTCAATAGATAGAATGGTTAAAGAGGAAGGTTTATATGTATATAGCATCATGCTACGACCAACAGGTGCGGAGCAGGAATGAAAAATGTTGCAAAAACGGGGTGACGCAGATGAAGTTGCGCGGGTCAGCTAGTGCTCTATAAAATCTTCGTTATAATAATACACATAATATGAAATATATCAAAATTTAGTAATCCTCCATAAAATTATAGTCGCGGCACGCTATGATGGTTGATTTGACATGACTGGTTTTGTTCGTTTTATATGTTTTGGTGAGCTTAATATTGGACAACGAACTGTTAGACGAATAACTAAAGAAAAATATTTTTAATTTTGTAATAGTCCTCTGAAGATTGAAAATATCCCTTCCTACTAAGCAATTTTAGTGTAGCTGAAGGATTTAACGGTAATGGTAATAATAGTAAAAAAAAATATACAAAAATAGTTTATAATTAGGTGGCAGACAATTACACGGCCAAGTGGCACGCCTATGCACGTTTGTTACACCAGGTGCGTCACGCTCGTGCTGCCAAAGATGCTTATTAAAGATGGCAGAAGACAAAGCAGTAGATGCTCTTGATTCCATTCTACTCCATCGAGAATTAATACGGCAGTCATACCTAACTCTAATATTGTTTCCGGTGTATAAATATAAAAAAAACAAAAAAAGAAATTCACGAGTGAGCTGTGAATCCGCAAGGATCCTTAAGAAGGTAGGTATTACATAACATAACATAAACTCTCGCCTATATCCCCGAAGGGATACAGAGGTGCTAGCACCCACATTTCGCCAGTTTATGTTTAGGTCCCAATGCAATAGGTGGCGAGATATTGCCATTGACCGGGCACTTATAAACCTGCGATAAATACACACATATGACTTGGAAAAGCATCGAAAATTATTGGTGTGTGCCATGGTAAACCTGGGATCGAACCCGAGACCTCGTCTCAGCAGTCCATTACCCATACCACTTGGCTACCGCGGTAGGTAATAATCTGAGCAAGATTTCACCATACCCAACGACTGAGTTCTTGGTTGCTCTCACGGATGCCGTTTATGCGCGTGTTGACCTTCTTGTAAGTAACATTTAATTACAGTCACTATCTGTGTTAATTTGTAAGTGAAACGAGGACACACGAACAGAGGCGTATTTCCCATAAAGCCGGCAAGACATACCTAACTATACGAAGGTGGTAAGTAAGAATTGGGATGTCTAATTGTATTTTAGGCTCAATAAGAACATATCACTAAATATCTAATAAGCATAAATAACGATGGCTTGTAAAGGTTCATAATAAAATAACAATCTAAACTCTAAATCCATACTTCATCCCCAACACCTGTCGAAGTTATGATTCAAGAGTCGATATAAGTATAAAAATATTATACTACGATCCCATGGGATCCAAGTGGCCGGAGGGTATATTAGCGTCATCATATTCGCCTCTCATCTCATAAAATGGCAACCGCTCACAGAATGTCAACTTCTCGCAGAATGCCAACATCTTATAGGTACTGTCATCTTGATATCCAGGGCCTCCTATTTTTGCGAAGTGACTGTCCTCTTCAAGCCGTTGGCGATATCGAAGTACCTATTGCAATTAGACAGTTGTTGAACTTTAAGGGTTCCAACTACCCGAACGACGGCATCGACAGAACGGAGCATTGCGATTGGCGGGCTACACACGCACACAGGTTCACAAGAGGCAGACGGCTAATCACAATGCTCCGTTCTCTCGAAACCTTTATATTACGAATTCGATAGGCGTTCATGCTAGTGCTACTGAAACCGACACGCGACAGCTTAAGGTGCTCTCCGAGGCACGAAAATACCCTGACAAATGCAAATAGAAACATAAATGCATTAAAATATTTGCACTGAAAGGGAATCGAACACGCGCGTCGCGTGTAAGTTTTATCATGAAAATCACCGCTGTGTAAAGTTAGTCATTGGTAGCAAATTGAAAACAGTTCGCGTTGACGTGATTCCATCAATAAGATGTTAAAAACATGACATTGGTGTCTATGTAGGTATAGTAATTTTATATTACGTTTACTATATTTACTAGAGACTCACAAACTGTGGTGAGTCTTTAGCCGAAGTCATTTTCAGAAGAAAGAAGAACAATATTTGTCTATCTGTCTGTCAATACCTTAACCACAGAACTCAATACTTATTATTTTGAGTTTTATGCATATAACACTATCTAAGATACTCGAATCATGAGCCGGGGTTGTGTCTTCACCGGACGTTCCATTGCAATGCGTTTCGATCAACATTTCATTTAATATATATATTTAGCCCATTGCCCAATCACGAATGATTTTAGCCTCGACCGAATTCGGCAATAGCGAGTCCCCGGACATACCCGAAGTAAGCGCTTCAGTTTGGGTAATATGAGATTCGATATTCTCATCACTACATAGTATAAAACAAACTCGCTTTCTCTGTCCCTATATCCCTATGTACCTATGCTTAAATCTTTAAAACTACTCAACGGATTTTGATACGGTTTTTTAATAGAAAGAGTGATTGAAGAGCCATTGATAGCGATTGACAGCCTCCGTGGCGTGGCGGTAGTGCACGTGACTGCTACACACGGGGCGTGAGTTCGATGCCCGCTCTGTGCAAATAGTTGTATGCATGAATGATGCACTGGTCCGGTCGTGCCTCGGAGAGCACGTTAAGCTGTCGGTCCCGGTTGTCATACAAATATCTATGGTAGTCTTTACGGGTAGTTGGTGCATTCAAAAGTCCAACCAGTCTAACTTGGAACTTAGATATCGCCATTGGTCATTGGACCATTGGTTGTGAAGGTCAGATGTTAGTCACTTCACGGAAAATATGGAAGTCCACAATCTTGTAGTTGAACTTTTTGGGCTCCAACCCGTAACGACTGCCATAGAAGTTAGTATGACAACTGGGATCGACGGCAACGAACGTGCTCTCCGAGGCACAGCCAGACCAATGCAAATAGCCATATTCATGCATACAAACAAACATTTGCACTGAGTGGGTATTGAACCCGAGCCTCCTACGAACCGGTCGCATTCATTACGCCACGCCACAGAGGCCGTCAAAATATATCACGATACGAATGTTATCACGCTACGTCACGTCTATGTTATCAAGAGGACTGAAGATCCTCAAGAATCATGAGCGTCTTCGTATCGCGTGGGTATTTCTAACTACCCACACTTGGTGTTCATTTTTTGGTCGCTCACTAGGGTGACCATTATTTGATGGAACCACAACACTCACGATATCTGTAGGTAGATTTTAAATGGACTTCAGAAAATTGTCGAAGGTAGGTCATGACGACTGTATCGCCCGTCCTAATTGAGCAGTCGGACTGGAGAAGTACCTCCACTCTACAGAATACCGCAGGTATAATAACTCTACTATCAAAGCAAACGGAAAACGTTCTGTTTTGTCGGTAGGAAGACCGAGAAAAACTGTATTGTCTTCTGCACTGTCAGACGCTTGTCTGCCACCTAAGTAGTATAAAAAATATATATTTTATTACATTGCTACAGCTGCGTCGGCTTTCGGTTTAACTCTTGCTAGTAATCAAGTGAAAGACAGTGAATGCATTCAGTGTTAGTCTTAATAGGTAGGTACTAATGTTCCGTTATGAACCAAGATGCATTTTTCTAAGATTTATTTTATTGGCACCTATACTTTGGTACAAGTAGGTACACCAACGTACACACGCCTACCTACGCGAATTATACCATTCACGACAGAAAAATTGCATTTTGAGGAGTTTGAGTTGAAAATCTCAGATATAAAGAGCGCAGCGTTGTAAATCTTAACTTCCTGGGCCTCGATTCTACTAATTATCAACAATTGTCAAAGGAACTGAGATTGCAAAAACTGCCATTTAATTTTGAACTCTCCGACTACTTGGTTAAAGTTCAAAATTAAATGAATATGAAATGATGGAATAAACTTTTTTTCATTTCATTTTGAACTTTAACGCAACGAAAATTAAGCTGAAAATGCCATGACAGTATTTCTGATCTCAGTCGTGTGACTATGGTTAAGAATTAGTAGGATTGAGGTCCTGGCCAATTGCTGTATGTGAGCAAGAACGACTGTATTTTATGACTTGCCATCTACTTTAGTAACTACATACTTACACTCCGTAAAGGGAACGCTCCGGAAGCCGAAGGCCCTTGGTAGTACTCCTGGTACATATTGGAATGAAAACGATTTGGCATATTTTTTATTTTTCTTGTTAATTTTATTAGTAGGTATTATTATTTCTTAACGGGGACGCCGGAGACCGGACGGATGATCCGCCCGCTTCATATGCGAGCCACTTCATCCATTTCCCATTTCTCCCCTTGGGAAGAATTTATTAGTAACATAATACAACACTGTAATACAATGAACGAAAAAAATAGAACCGCGGTAGCCTAGTGGTATGGGTAATGGGCTGCTGAGACGAGGTCTCGGGTTCGATCCCACGTTTTATCATGGCACACACCAATGACTTTCCGATGCTTTTCGAAGTTATGTGTGTATTTATCGCAGGTTTATAAGTGCCCGGTTAATGGTAATAGGCTCGCCACCTATTACATTGGGACCTAAACATAAACTGGCGAAATGTGGGTGCTAGCACCTCTGCCTACCCCTTCGGGTATATGGGCGTGAGTTTATGTTATGTTATTTAATACAATAAAAAACAAATAAAAAATGATATTATATTTATTTTCTTTATAAATATAGTACACAGTACGCTAAGTCATTACTTAATATAATCATTTATTTTTCTTCTTGTTTTTCCCAAGCTTCGTTTTAGACTTGACGATCCCTTTGAATTGATTATTGTTAGATGCTTTTTTCCTGAAAAAAAAACTTAAAATGTAAAACAATTGCGATGGCTTTTTCCTCCTGGTCAAACTGATTTGCCAAAACAATATATCATTCAAATGACTGAAACAGATCTGGCAGCAATAGGGGATTGGACCGTTATAAGATGAAAATCTAAAATGTACTTAGATAAAATAAATAAAACATGAGGTAGGATAATATGATTTTTTTTTTGGGAGACAAGGCCACGGTAACCACTTTCCATCCCGATGGGCCGCGTGCTTATGTGCTACCTAAGCTGTATAAAGAACAAAAAATCTGAAAGGTTATACGATAAGTAAGATAAGATAATATGAATAAACAAAGTTCTATTTAAGTATGCAGATGACTATGAAGATTTACCCTTATTTGATATAGGAATAGACTATAGTCTGAAATAACACATGGGCTACTTTTATCCCGGGAATAGAAGACGAAGATTCCCGTGGGTTGCGGGAACGGGATCAAAATTCAATTATGGTAAAACCATCCACAGCTCAGATAGTTTATGGGTTCTTTTTTTTAAATTTCAAAACACAATTGAAGTCCTAAAGTCTCACCTCTTATTAAGATTGCTCCTAGACAGCGGCAGGTAGGCGTAAGGATCGTGCTTGCCCTTCTTCTTGATGTCACCCTTTGCCTTCTTAGATCTGAACTCTGTGCCCGCCCCAGATGCTACCGATGCCGCTGATCCGAGGGGCCTAAAATATAATTTAAACCTGAAGTATGTTTTTTCGATAGCGCGTTAAAGGATGTCTCATACTACATCGGCGTGTCCGAGCCGAACATTGCCGATGTGGTGTGAACAATGCCTGTTCCTGAGTGCCTCGGACAAGACTCGGTTGTACCTCGATTTAGTGTAAGTGTGTCCATACAAAATATACGTAATGTGTCTGTGCAACGGATGACGAAATGTCGACAAAATTAATCTAACTAGTTAGCCTTTTAAGGATGATTCGGCTATTCTGCTGCAGAAGCCAATTTAAGTAAAGAAGAAGAAGGATGATTAGCTGAATTTCTTATTATTTTCATTTATTTAAATGCACAAAACACATCACAATAATATACCTAGGTGTTATTTCCTAAATACAATGTTTAGATCGATCGTAATCTCCTAGAATCATTAATTTGTTCCCGTGCTGAATGCTGAATTAAAGCGGCATTAAATAAAATTTAAGTGACTCTTGTGTATTAAAAGGCTAGGCGTCCAATTAACTGGTTTCCAGTGTTGGTGACTGTAATATTTTTCGTAATTGGAAATCAATTGATTGGACGCCAAAACAAGCAATTGTCTTGCGATATATAATATTGCTGGGAGGGCATTCAATTGAACTGATTTGACTGCAATTGCACAAGGGTAAAATTTCTATTCTGATGATAGCTTCCTGTGGTAAAATTGTCAGACGTTGAACATGAAGTAATTTCATCACTTACCTATGAATACCCTTTCCTCCCGCCTTATACTTGGAGCCGACAGTGACAGTAGAAGCTCTACTCCTATTGGACTTGCCACTCTTCAGACTCAAGATATCATCGTATCGACGTTTTGTGCCTGCCTTCAGTAATTTCGAAGGTTTCTGTTCTTCATCTTCTTTATCTGTAACAACATGCCCACATAATATGTATAGTCTGCGGTTACTGATGCCCCGTTATTCCCAGGTACCACCAGTGGGGCCATAACCGGTGGGGGATAGTGGGAATAACCCTTACATAGTAACACATAATCAAATCAATCTATACGGCGGTTTCTGCTGCGTGGCGGTAGTGAACGTAACTGTCACACATGATCGATTCCCGCTCAGTGCAAATACTGCAAATATTTATATGCAGGAGCATGAATTTATATCCCCCTGGGGGGAGGAGGAGGGGGATGCAAGTCAGACTTTTTAAGTCAAATCGTTCGCCGCATCCGCTTACCTAGGATTTAGGTGTCGCCATCTAGTCCTTAGGTACCGGGTAGTGTGTATTGAGCGTTGCCGCCACTACCTGCTTCAACTTAAGTGACAGGCAACACCTGTCACCCCCAAGCCCGCAGTCATCAGGAGACCGTAGATCACTCTACGACTTGTTCAGTTACCTGTATCGTCCGTGTCAGAGTCGATATCTCCGCTAGGCTTTGGCTCGTCGTCGCCATCATCATCGAACGCGTCATCGGTGATGATCAATCTTCCATCTGGAGCCGTCTTGAATCCACCGTCCTTCTTCTTCTGAGCTGTTACTTCTGTTGCTCTCTTGCGAGAGGGATCCGTAGCTGTAGGAAAAAAGTATTTTATAATTATAGACGGATTAGGACTAATGGAAATTTGTAATGCATTCAGATGGAGACGTGGCTTCGTGGTTCAGCGGTCAGAGCGTTCCCCCTGACAGGGAAAGATCGCGTGTTCGAATCCCGTCGAAGCATTCACTTTTTCCTATCTATATTTGATTTGAATAGGCAGCATACTAATTGCTTCTTAAAACTTTCTGTACAAAGAAACGGAAATATCACCACGAAGGGCTTGGGGTTAATCAGTAGTAGAGTAGGTTAACACATTGCAAGGTTAAGCAACACAAAGTCGGATGGGAAGCCGTTCTTAACATAATGAGCCTTCCCAGGAGAACACGACAAACTAGTTGACAGTCCTAGTAGTGGTTTTGGAGTTGGGGCCCGAAAAATGCTAGAACCTGATCTAATTACAGAAAGTGTAATGCAATGTGGTTAAAATGGACCATTTTGATCTAGAATCTTTGTAATTTATATAATAACTAGCTGACTACTGACCACTTCGTTGGGCATCAACGGTCGTAAGGAACGCTTTCATTCGACCGTTTTTTCTCCGATTCACTTTGCAAAAAGGACTACCACGTAAAAGCCTTTTTATTTTTCGGTTTTTTATATAACCTATGACACTCAGCAATAATGTGGCTTTCTATTGGAGAAAGAATTTTTAAAATCGGTTCCATAGATCCCGAGATTACCCCTTACAATTTAACAAATATACAAACACACAAACTTTACTTCTTTATAATATTAGTAAAGATATAATGAAACTGTATAATTTATATTACCTGTGATCTTCCTAGAAGCGGATACGTCAGCCAAGTCCACAATATTCTCTGGATCATCTTGAATCCACGCCTGGTTTTTAGATTTTTTGTTACTCTTAGCTTTCGCTTTCGGTCTTTCTTCCTCATCATCCAGGAATTCCATTTCTGAGTCCGAGTCCTTCAGAATATCTTCCAGAGTTTTCGATGTGCCTTTGATAGCCATTTCGTCGTCAGAATCTTGTTCTGATTGGTCTCTGTGAAAGGTAATATTATGTTCAGAAAACTTATAACTATACCTCATTTATTTATGGTGCCAAATAGGGTGGCGATGTTTGTGGTGACAAAATAGAGTGGTGATGTTTGTTGCGATAAAAAAGGGTGGGCATGTTTGAGGTAACCCAATCGGGTGGAGATGTTTGTGGTGACAAAATAGGGTGGTGATGTTTGTGGTGACTAAATAGGGTGACGATGTTCGAGGTGACGAAATAGGGTGGTGATGTTTGTTGTGGCGAAATACGATGTTTATGTTTGTGGTGACAAAATAGGTTGGTTATGTTTTTGGTGACTAAATAGAGTGATGATGTTGGAGGTGACGAAATAGGGTGATGATGTTTGTTGTGATAAAAATGGGTAGGGATGTTTGAGGTGACAAAATCGTTTTTTTATGTTTGTGGTGACATATAGGGTGACGATGTCTATGGTGACAAAATGGGGTGGCAATGTTCGTGGTGATAAATATTCTACGATATTCTAAGCAGCGCTTTATAGACCCAAAGTAAGCATAGCTTAACAAGCTTGTGTTATGAGATCCTTTTTTTTTGTAAATACATACATGTTATACGTAAAACCATCGTGATTCATAGTAAGTTTATACTGTAACCTTTTCATTTTGGCTAATAGTAAGTTGTTTATATAACAAACTGAAAATACAACCAACCTCTGACCCTCCTTCTGCCTCTTCTTTCTATTATCCATCTTCCTAATATTCCTCAATCTCCTAAGCATGACATCGTCAGTTTGAGGTATAAGTTTCTCCACAGTGTCTGCGCCGAATTTCCTCAACATTTTAGTTAAAAAGTATCCTATCTCTAATCGCGAGTGGCGCTTGCAATCTTCTTCCATTGCCGACAAGGTTTTAAAGATCAACGGCAAACTACCAGCTAATACATCTGTTGGTAGAACCTTTGTATAAACCTGAAAGATAAAGATATAATATACATAATTAATGTTTTGTAGCCTCTTATCCCAGTCCTCTGCTTTCACTATACAAAAATAGTCCAGGCCAATCTAAACTGGATTGAAACGAATGGTTCTTTAATTGGTCCCCTTCCAAAAAAGGGTAAACTTAACTAAGGTATAAAAGAAAAGTTCAATTCCACGGGTTCCATAGACACGGGTTAAAGAAAATTCTTTAGTTTTCACAGGCTATTTTAAAAATAGAAGCATGAAGGTTTATTCCAAATAGGTTAATATATTGTTTTAGCTCACTGCAGAGGTTTTGTTGTCAGTGGGTGGACCAAGGAATAATGATTTGTCTTCTGTACCGACAGCACAAAAACTCTAAACCCCCCCCCCCCCGCCACCCCCACCCCTCCCACTCTGTATGTTCGGCAGTGCGAGTGACGGTCCCTTTTTTTTTTTTTTTTATCGTGCGCAAAATCCCCACGGATACCACCTCCACCAAAGCCGATGGAGGTGATTATGTCGGACTCGAACCGACCAAAACGCACGCCGTCCATGGGTCCTTGATTGCCGGAGGTGAGATTATACAAGACATAACTCTCGCACCCCGGCAGACCCGGGGACATCTCTGTTGAGATGCCCCTCTTCCCCCAATGTGGGGACCATGGTGTCCCCATTTAGCCCCTGGGTATGGGGTGGCATTTTGCGCCATCGCCGTGGCCTGCTTCTGCTAGGGTGACCGGCGGCTCCACCCGTCACCCCCAGGCCCGCGCTCATGGGGGACGGAGGTCATTCTGCGACCTCCGACGTCCGAGTCGCCTCCGCTCATCGCGGGCAGTGCGGGCCCGGAGTCTTCTCCGGACTCGCTCCGCCACCTCCTTTTCGAGCATTACTTGCTCGCAGAAGGAGGCGGCGGCTGCCCAAGCACTCGCGCATCGTACATCACCGTGAGCAAGGTGGCGAGCGAGATAACTCCCACCCCTAGGGCTGTCACTAGGACCCGCCTTGGCGTCTCCCACGCCGGGCACTCGGTCAACGTGTGCAGCCCCGAGTCCTCGCTCGCATCACAGTGATGCGAGTGACGTTCCCTAGTGTTACTGTTAACCATCCATAGGCTACGGTAACCACTTTCCATATAGTGGGCTGTGTGCTAGTCTACCACTGTTAGTACCTTGAACCTTAGTTATGTTATACATAAAAGTCCTCCCCAACTCACCTTCAAGAAACTCAATGCAGAAGCAACAATTTCTCTATTATTGTTCAACATTTGTGCCGCGACCGTCTCCAGTAAACCCTGAACAATCTCGAGGCCCATGTCCTCGGAGAAGTTGTACATTGAGGATGCCATCGCTCGTAGTGTTGCGCTCACGATGCGAGGTAAAGGCGCGGACAGACCGGACGTTAGCATGGTCACGAAAGTTTGCATACCTGGAAATAGTGTATTCTTTTTTATCTTTTTTTCATCATCATTCTCTGAACCTTTTCCCAACTCAGTTGGGGTCGGCTTTCCAGTCTAACTGTGATGCGGCTGAACTTTAATATTTTGCGTGAAGTGACTGCCATCTGACCTCCACAATCAATAGTCCAATGACCAATGGTGAAACGAAGTTCCAAGTTAGACTGGTTTGAAGGCTCCAACTATCCGTAACGACTGCCATAAGTGTTTGTATGGCAACCGGGACCGACGGCTTAACGTACTCTCCGAGGCACAACCAGACCAGTGCAAACAGCCATATTCATGCATACAACTTTTAGAACTGAGCGGGGATCGAACCCGCGCCCCGTGCGTAGCAGTCGCGTGCACTACCGCCACGCCACGGAGGCTTTTTATCTTTTTCATACCAGCGATAATTCGGGTTGCATACTAAAACTTACTTTGAGCCTGTGTCTGTTCAATCATTACTAACTAACGAATAGATAATATTATATTGTTATAAACAGTATTGGATTGTTGTGAGTACCCACGCCATTTATTATTAAAAAAAAATATTCTGTTTTTCACTCCATATTCTAATTTCAACCTTCATAATTCTCTGAGCCTATTCCCAACTCAGTTGGAGTCGGCTTTCTAGTCTAACTAAGATGCGGCTGAACTTAGATACATTTCGTGAAGCGACTGCCATCAAATTGGCGATATAAAAGTTCTGTAGTTAGGCTAGTCGGACTTTTGAGGGCTGCAACTACCCGTAACGACTGTCACAGATGTTCGCACGGCAACCGGGACCGAATGCTTAGCTTGCTCTCCGAAACAACCAAACCAGTGCAAATAGCTATATTCATGCATACAAATATTTGGACTGAGGGCGGATCGAACCCGCGCCTCCGTAGCAGTCCCGTTCACTACCGCCACGTCACTGGCGCTATCAGATTCTAATTTCAAACTTATTTACAATTATTTTTTTCCTTTTAATATCCTCTACGAGTATAAAGTATGTTTTTGCGTTTTTATATACTTTTGCTTATTAAAAACAACTTTGAGTTTCTAAATTTAAAAAGACCTAAAAATAAATATACCAAATTGGACATCAAATTGACTTTTTCAAGTACTTCAAAGAACCCGTTATTAATAAAGAAAAAACCCACAAACATACATTCGAAACTAAAGCGTGTAAAAAATGGTACTTCATTGCACTGACCTCCTTCACGTGACTTGAGCACATTGCCAACGTTGGCGATGAGCATGAACGCGCATTGCCGACACTTGGCGTTGATATCCTTTGTACATATCACTGACTCAGCCATCGCGCTCTTCAGCAGTTTGCTCTCAGCGGTCAAATTTGGGGTGATGTTGATCAACTGTTCCATACATCTGTAAATAACATACATATGCTTACGCCCGTAATCCCCGAAGTTAGGTAGAGGTGTATTCAACACCCACATTTCGCCAACATTAATTTTCAGTCCCACTTTGTAAAAAAATGGGTATGCCGAAAATTCATTCCTAACAGAAAATGTTGCAGCTAAAATTGGGAAAAAAATTGACTTGTTTCCTTACAATGCGGTGTAATTCGCAAGGAAATTAATTACGTGCTTAGCCGCACAAGCACTATCAAATAACGTCTTGGAGAGTATCAGACGTATTTGTAATCTGTGAATAAATACCCATATTATGCGAGACCAACAATTTCGAGTTTAATTGCCAATAAGGACGTTTCATTCTTAAACCTGTTATATTTGGCATGTAGTGGGTAACCATCAAGCGGTGGGTAGTCGACGTTATATAGGTAAATGTCTTGATTATTGCTAGACTTGATATCATCATTCATCATTTCAGCCATAAGACGCCCACAACTGAACGTAGACCACCAATCTGACTGATTGGAGGCGGTACGCCACATCAACATTTTAGGATTTGGACCGTGATATTTTACCTTTTATTTTCCGCATGAAAAAAGAGGGAAATCATCACGGAATATTTTTAGAACAGGCAAAACAGTAAAAAGAAATCCGCCAATTGATGCATAAAAAATTACAGTTTTGTATCCTTATCTTTTTTTTTATCGCGCGCAAAATCCCAACGGATACCACCTCCACCAAAACCGGTGGAGGTGATTATGTCGGACTCGAACCGACCAAAACGCACGCCGTCCATGGTTCCTTGATTGCTGGAGGTGAGATTATACAAGACATATCTCTCGCACCCCGGCAGACCCGGGGACATCTCTGTTGAGATGATTGCATCCTTACCTGAGTCTTGCAGCTTTGCTACTATTAGCAACCTTATTCAAAGAAGACATCAGCAACTTCTTTATCTTCTTATAACTATCTTTTATAAACTGTTCACAGCCATCATTATCACTATTAAATATCTCTTCTAATATCCTATATGCCTTCTTGTGTTCCATTTCAAGAAGTTTGACCTTCTCTTTATATTTTAATTCATTCTTCTTCTCCCCATTCTCTTCTGTTGAATTCTCTTTTTTAGCTTTTTTATGCTTTCTAGGATCTTCTAGAACCGTTTCGCATAATGGATAGACCCATTCATCGAACAATTTTGCTATGCGATTACTGTTTTGATATAAAACTAATAATCTAATTATGTCTAATATCGATTCCCGTTGAAAGTGATTGTCTTTCGATGTTTCTAATTGTTGCATTGCGTTCGTAAATAGCTCTTCTATTAATGTTTGATCACTTATCCTGAGGTATAACTAAAATAGATGCGAATAACAGATTATATTATGCATTTAGATATAAGTTTTTTGTACAGTCAACTAAAGTTATGTTACCACATTGACTCCATGCATCCTAAGGTTGCCTGTAAGAGATTGCCGCAGAGCGACAAGGCCACCAATTGTATTTATCATGTGCAAACATCTCTCTGTACTGTATAATTTTATCCTTGGTGTACAATAAAGACATATATCATTATATTATTATTATTATTGTTTCTCTGTTCCGTAACTGTTGGGCCTATGGAGTCCCGGGTCTTTGGAAGGCGTGCGTCGGGCCGAAGCCAAGACGTAAAGGCCCATTTAAAAGAATTTAATATGCTAGGGATACACACTTGGCGGATACCATCCCTGAGTGCACAATATGATGCATTCGGAGACTCGTCAACTCATTGCATGGTCCCCATAAAAATAGCCATGGAGCAACATCCTTTATGCGGCTAAGGTTGTTGAGATGTGAGACTGCGGGGCGCCAGATCACGGTTATTATTGACATACAAAGTTGTATGAAAAAGTGGTACCGTATATCTTTTGTCGACTGTACAAAAATGTAGGCTTCTTTAAAATATACTGATGAATAGCGACTCATTCTACTACGCTAGAAAGCCACGAAATCATTTTCTTTACATATTACTACTAATCAAAATTACTAGTATTCCAGTACTAACCACTAGTACTCAGGGGCTCTCGATCCTAAGGCCGATTCCAGGCCATAAACATACTTCTAAAAAAACACTACACTATCGACATAAACATACTTCTAAAAAAACACTACACTATCGACATAAACATACTTCTAAAAAAACACTAATTAAAAAAGAAATTCATACCTGTATAGTTTCTAAAGCGGCTAATCTCTGTCCTTCCGCATTGCTTCCCTTAGCAGGTGACATATAAATGTTCAACAAAATCGGCAAATAATTCTTTGCGAACCTGGCTATTTCATTTCTATCCTCCTCACTATCATTCGTACATATTATCAATTTCCTCAAAGCCTGCATCACAGACAACCTAAATTCCGGATTATCTTTCAATACACTACCTAACACACGAGCTAGAGACTTAAAATTGTCTCTGATATCTTTAGGGTTATTACAAAAGCTTGGTAATAACGCCCAGAATTGGTTGCAAAGTAAATCGTATGTATGTGATAGTGGCATATTCTTTTCTTGAGAAAATTCTTTTGACTTCTTTCGACAGAATGTTGCCATTTCTAAAATTTCTGTCGCAAAGAATTTTAAGTGTGAATTTTGTATCTTTTCTTTTAATACAGGGAGTAGCCATGTACGTTCGATGATTATATTCTCGGGTCCATCTCGTAGTGGTATTGTTTTTAGGACAAACTCGGGTCCTAGGGCTTTGATAGCGCATCCAGTAGCATATTCCACTTCCTTATTGTTGACAAAATTGTGGCTTTCACGGCGATCGTTCAGTTTTTTAAGGAGAGGTTGTAGAACATATGCTACTTTGTCGTTGCCGATCTGCAAAATTTGTATCATTATTACATAGTATAAAACAATAACTGTGGAAGCTTGTAATTGGCTTATACTAACCTAAATGTTGTGTATAGATGAATGTAGCTGTAAGCTCCCCAAATAAAATAAAATAAAATAAATAAAATAAAGTGGCTTTCTCTGTCCCTATGTATGCTTAAATATTTAAAACTACGCAACGGATTTCGATGCGGTTTTTTTTATAGATAGAGTGTTTGAAGAGGAAGGTTTATTTGTATATACGAGTTGCTCTGTCATCATAGAAATTCAACAATATAGAGTGTCTATACCCACCCTAAATTGTTGAAATTCTCATGCACATATATGTGTTATACATACCTCAAAACAAACAGCAATAGTCATTATGACATGTCTTATAGCTTGATTGAAAGGGTTATCGAGTCCAGTGCCAATACATTTGAATATAGCTTCTATATGCCCTTTGTATTTAGGGAACGATTCATCTGATTCCACAGCCAGTTTCACGCAGTCAAGGAGCACGGCCTATAAGAAAGTATACATTCTTATTTTAAGTTTCGTCACTAAACAGATGATGACCTAGGGCCGGGCCCACTTTGACCAACTGAAAAAGGGGGGCTTTTTCAGTTGGTCAAAGTGGGCTCGGCCCTAGGACCCCACTGCCACACACTGCATCACTATTAATTTATTATATTTTCGGCATACCCATTTTCAATGCAATTAATTCAGTCAAATGGACTCAATCCAATAAATTCCTAACCGAAAATGTTGCCGTTAAATAAATTTGGAATAAAATCCCGACCCGATTCCTTGCTATGCGGTGTAAATCGCAAGAAAATTAATTACGTGCATAGCCGCACAAACACTATCAATTAACATATTTGAGAATATCACACGGAATTAACATTTTAGGGTTGTGAAATAATCCCTAAAACATGATGAACTGGAGTTAGGTATTTCTAACCTATTACAGCTACTGGTTAATTTAGTTTTCTTGTACAGTAAAGTGCCCGATTGGCGGCAATAGGCTCTCCCCTTATTACTCGGGACCGAAAATCATACTTGGCGAAATATTGGTGTTTAAAACACCTTGCCTACCCTTATTTTGATTAAGGGTGTGAGCGTATGTATGTGTACAATGTTAATATCCATATTGCCAATGATGTTGTAAATTTGCAATTAACAATGAATTAACTGTAACCATTATTACCTTCAAGGCATTTGTAGACGCAGAATTAATATCAGCGATGTCTGAATGCCACAGCTCCGTGACGCAAATGTTAACAAACGCGGGCAGATTCGGTACACACAGATTCAGGTCCAACCTATTGATAGAAATGTAGATGAATATTAATTAAATAATTATATAAATATATATGCATTATGTATATATCGATGGTTGAAAAACCAAAGGCTATAAGCGACAGTGATAATTCACAAGATAATCGATTTTTAGTAAAATATTTATCATGTCGTTAATAAATCGATAATGGATATTTAAATATTTTTTCCTGTGAACATATGACGTCGCTTATACCCCTTTGCGTGTTTTAACCGTCAAAATTCAAATTAAGTAGTAAGATACAGAACACAATGTTGTTTAAATTCTTCTGCAATGGAAGCAAAAACTACCATTTGATGAGCTTATCCAGCGTTTTTTGATCGCAATCGGTTGTAGAACTCGAGACATGATCAAACATCGCGTTAACCGTCATTCGCGACTTTGGAGCTGCGGGCATCGGCCCTCAATAATAAATTTAATAACAGACACGAACTTACTTGGCCAAATATCCATATCCCTGTTGCAACACAGCGGCCCACGCAAGCACCTGTCCAGTATCATTGGCCGGAGGTCGTGCAGCCATCAGCGCCCTTGTCAACTGCACCGCCAAAGACGCAGTCATGTTGTTGGACTCTATTGGTGCGGAGAACAGAGCGTGCAGGGTGTGGAGACAGCATGTCTTTATGTACACATTGTTGTGTGTCATAAGGGAGAGGATGCCTTCACATACGGTCTGGAACAAAAAAATAAAATGTTAAAAATTGGAAAGACCTAAAGCAAAAAATTGTAAGAAGTGTAAAAATGAAGCCGCAGTAGCCTAGTGGTATGGGTAATGGACTGCTGAGACGATGTCTCGGGTTCGATCCCAGATTACCATGGCACACACCAATGACTCTTCGATGCTTTTCGAAGTTATGTGTGTATTTATCGTAGGCTTACAAGTGCCCGGTTAATGGCAATAGGCTCGCCACCTGTTACATTGGGACCTAAACATAAACTGGCGAAATGTGGGTGCTAGCACCTCTGCCTACCCCTTCGGGGATAAAGGCGTGAGTTTATGTTAAAAATGTTATGCTATGTAAAAATGGCAAAAAATTGTAAAAACTGGAAAGAAACATATATTATGTCTAGACGCGACTTGATTGATTGATGAAGAATTTCTCATTATTTCAGATTTTATCGGTAGATCGCTTCACTGTCGCCCCGACGTGAAGGAGAATTCTGTAACTATTGTCTAGACATGGTCTAGAAGCTCAAATGTTCAGAGCATTCTCCTTGTAAAGGTGCGTCCAGATTTGTAACATGAACAGTGGACCGGACAGCGTGACATCACATTGACAAGACAAAACATTGAGTGTGGACGTAACAACTTGTAGCACATGTGCACACGGCCACCAGTCGATCGATGGTTTCATTTAAACTCAGCTATCACGCAGCTGAATACGTGTCGGACACGCACTTCTGACACGGTCACGGTAAAATGTTACGTAAAACGCGGCATAAGACTGGTCGCGGGTTCAAGTTCCGTTTAGACATAGAAATCCATTACAAGAAACTTATTGAAGGAGAGAATATATTTACTTATGTGATCATTACATTTCGGCTATATGAGGAACACTACAGAACTTTCCTCCAAAGAATGACAACATAAGAAAAATCAGTTCATCTTGAAGAGCTTGGGCTGTTGTATTTAGAGACCTACCTTAATATGCTCCTTACTGAAGACAGGCAACACATCTCTGAGCATTGTCAGAGTATGTAACACTGTGCGGTGTCCAGATAACAGGGCCTCTGCCTTAATTTGGGACAGGCAGTACTCAGCTACGCGGTTCGAGCCCGGATGCAGTTTTGGTACCTATAATAAATATATATAGTTACGTTATATTAATCGTAGACCACAGATGTATTATACAACTAACATATTCCCGCGGCTCTATATTACTAATCATACTTAACCGATTGCAATCAAACAAATGTAAGATTTAAAGTTGACTAAACCCCTTCAACACAAAAAACCGCATCGAAATTTGTTCAGTCGTTTTTGCGTCCATTATGGACAAGCATAAACTTTTTAGAATAATATAATAGTATAGATTTCAAACCTCTTTCAGCCTTTTAGATTTTTTTTTTAAACTACACTTAGTTGGCAACCCACCTGAAGGGAAGTGGTTACCGTGGCCTATAAATGTATTCAATATATATATCTTACCTTGGCCTTCTGGTCTTCTGAAGGAATCATAAAGGAACTTCCTCGTAATATAGAAGTTACTGCATGTTGCGCGGCTTTCCGTACCTACGAAAATATAAGTTAAATAAAATTAAATAATACATTTTTAAACCAATAATAAATCTTTGTTAAAAAGTGTTATATTTATCGCACAGTGCATATCCACTGCTTGATATCTCCTTAGAGTAGTTAAAACTGACTGAAGACTGTTTAAACCACTCTCCAGAAATATCAAACTGTCATCATTGTTTTCAACATACATTTTGTTCATTTTCTGACCTTAACTGGAAGGGTGATCAGCCTTTCTGTTTGGGGTATTTTAACCAATTACCCTGTAACAATAATGTCATAGATGTTCTTATAACAACAGGACCTATGGCTTAATATGCTTTACGAGGCACAACCTGGCCAATGCAAATACCCATATTCATGCATACAATGCACTCAGCGAGGATCGAACCCGCGCCTCCTGCGTTCCAGTCACGTTCACTACAGCCACACCACAGAGACTGTGTGTATAGTAGTAAGATAAGATGGCTATTATAAACTTCTAAGAAACAAACCTTCGGCTTCGAATGAAGTGCAAATGCGAGAACTGATTCAAAAACTCTCATAGTTGACGAGTTACCCCACAATGCATATTCCTGAGCTCTCAAAAGCACTGACAAACATCCGATAGCACTTCTCAACAAAGCTCCATTTTCAGATCCTTCATTCCTCTCTAGAATATCTGTGAATATTTTTGCAGACTCAGAAAATTGTTTTCGTAATACTGCCTGAGATACAGACTTTATTCCCATTGAAAGCAGTGTCAATGTTGCTACGAGATTCTCATCAGTCTCTGAAGATTTTAGAGTCTCCATCTGGAAATTTGAATACAAAATATCTTAGGTCAAGGTGACCACTTTTCATCATGCGGGCCGTATACAAAAGTTTAGTAGGATAATATTAGAAAGTATCTTTCAATGAGTATGGAATTGGATTTTTAACTAAACTGTGTAAGGAGATGCCTATCCTCAGCCATGGCTAACTGTTACTGTACTGTACTCATAGGCTGATTGACTGATAGACAGGTGGTAACACTGTCTATCTATCCATATATCATATTACTATCCATTAATTTTTTTTTTTCTTTTATACCACTTAGGTGGCAGACAAGCACACGGCCCACCTGATGGGAAGCGGTCACCGTGGCCTATGGACGTTTGCAACACCAGAGGCATCACACACGTGCTGCCTACATGGCAGTTACTCTTACTCATGACATGTCACATAATTTTATTTTTAATTGTAACTATTACTTCATTTACGGGAAGTGTGTGGCTCTTCCAAAAATTGAGGGACACAATTGACTTGTCTTTCACAAATAATGACTTAATTTATATTTGTAGGATTTGGGGTGCTTTAGCGTAGGGTTTCATCTCATGTTGAGGAGGTTCAGATGAACGGATAGTTTAAATATAGACATAAATTTAAGAGAATTTCTAACTAACCAATGCCGCAAAGTACTCTGTAGTGGACTCCTTGCCCCCTTGCTCCTTGATAACTTCAGTCACAGCAGCCAACACAGCCAACATCTCTTTATGTAAGGCATTGTTGGAGTCAAATCTGTTAAGCAACCTGATGAAAAAACAAGATTTCTTTTTTAATTTGTCAATTATTCCAAGTATTTTCAAATTTAACACTTGTGATTTTAGTTTTCTATTAGAACCTTGTTAGTTGCAGTTATACTTACTTGCTAAAACTGACATTGGAACACTGACTCCAATCAGACGCAAAAGTTTGAAATGTTTTGTAAGTGCCTGATCTCATAGACGCAGTATATTCACTTTCTGATCCTTCATCTCCACTCTTCATGGACATGTTCTCCAAGTCCTTAGCAATCGTCAGCTCATCCTCTGCTTCAGATTTCTGTTTATTCGAGGCATGACCATACGTCATCATGGCATCATGTTTTGAGATGGCTTTTTGGGTTAGCCCTGTGTTTCCTGTAATTTGTAACCATGCTTGTAAATTGTAAATTTATTCTATAAATTAAAATTGCAACGGTACAGAATATATCAGAGATGTTTAATTTATATTTTAATAAAAAAAATAAAGGGGATATGATTTTGTTATTGCTTGTAGGTTATGAATTGAAAAACACACTATTTACATATTACAATGTGATGGAATTGTAAGATATAATAAAGCGGGGTTGTAATAGACAGGACTGTTCTGATAACATAAATCAAAAGGTTAACATAAATAAGGAAATACAAAATAATGTACCAAGATTTTCTTGAAAAAACCGGGACTTTGCCATCTCCCGATACTTCTGTATCTTCGGATTGGAGTTCGAGGACTGGCCCTTCTGCCATCGCTTCCCCTTTGATTTTCCTTTCAGTTTTGATCTAAATTTTCCCATTTCAATTATTTCATAGCACTATTGCAAGTACTTTTATCAAAATACACCGCACGTGGTAAAAAGAATGAAGTTAGTCGCAGACACCAACCAGCCAGACTTCTGTCAAAATTGACACTTAAATTAAAGTGTTGTCAAGAAAAAAAATTACAACACAGAACTTCTGTGACAGAAGACAATTTGAAGGGTTAAAAAATAATGGCGTTCCTTTTCATGCATACGCCTCTTATGAAATTCATATTTTCATACCCAAGTGTGAATCTGTAAAACGAAACGTAGTTCTAGTATTTTTTTTCTTCATTCACCTTCGCTTTACTTGTTTCATTGACGTTTTTCTTGTTTGTAAATAATAATTGCTGGAAATAGTACGCGATGTGAAATTGTACGCATTCCACGTTCAATCGCACATTACGTAAATCTCAAACATTATTTGTAACTGAATTAATTGTGTTAGTAACATCCTAACCTATTGTGTAGTTGGTAACTGATGAAGTGAATAAGCAATGATATGCTATAATGCCTCAATTTAGAAGAAAAAAGGCATCAAAATCATTCCCAGTTAAAGTATGTACGCTAGATGCCGAATTGGAATTTAACCTTGAGGTGAGATTTTGACTAATGTTATGTTACATGCATCTAACAATGTTATTGTTTATTGTGTGGAATTTAGTCTGTTAGCACGATAGGAAGCTCACACTGAGCCCGTTGTGAGTCACCATTACCCGTAACAGACGTAAATTACCCTAATAATACATGGTTGTGATAATTGTAGCCTTGTTTAGTCATCATTGTGTATGGTCAACTTGTTATGTGTACCTAGGTATTTGTGGTGGCGATTCGATACCCGCGCTAGTCTTATCAGTAGTTTGAATTATTGTCAATTTTGTTTAAAAAATTTAAAACAAGAAATTTTCAATGACAAACCAATTACAGAACTCCTCATTGAAAAAACCTTTTATAGTTATTTAATATTTTTTAAATCTGTTTAATATTGAATGTAACTACAGTATCAATATGTATGTATTATCTTAATTATAATTGTATATTGTTCTTTCATTATGTTGTAAACAAATTGTTTACAAATAAATTATTTCCTGAACTTGTTAGCAATAATAATTATTATCAGTGGAACAATTATGGTGTTGTTCTTACTTAAGAATCAATTTTATACAGCACCCATATCAAAGTTATTCACTAAAAGTCAAATAATTCTGTTTACTGGTTGGTAAAACAAAGAGCTGCGTCTACCGAGAGGTGTATACCTGCAACCAGGTGGTTATTTAGTATATCCTGTTGCAACCTTATTACTTTTAGAAATATTTGCATGCAACCAGTATCACCACAGATAATAATGATTTCTTTTAATTCTGTGTGAAATCCCTATAGATATGCGGTATTTTGTTGGACTCAAACCAACTAAACCGCACTCTGTCTTGGGACATTAGTTGCCAGGGTGAAGTAGATGCTGCATATCCATCATGCCCTGGCTAACCCAGGACCATTGATAGTTTATTATTTTATCATACACAAAATCCCCATGGGTACCACCTCTACCAAAATCGGTGAAAGGCAATATGTCGGACTCAAACTGACCAAAACGCATGCCGTCCATGGGTCCTTAATTGCCGGAGGTGAGATTATACAAGACATATCTCTCGCAAGGACCATTGATAGCCCTGGGGAAAATTATGATAACTAAATGTAAAGTTGTTCATAGTTGTACAAAACTTATAATATAGCTATGAAGACATATAAATTATTTTATATTAATACTATGTACTCTACGGGATGGTCAGTCAATAACTAGACTGTGGCATTTGATAAGAGTTGAACTCTCATTGATAATTTTGTACTTATATTCCTAGGTCAATATACAGTGCTATATGAGCCTGGGGATAGATCCGGCCTTTCACTTTTGAAGCTCTGTATCTGATATTAATTTGTATTTACTAACAGTAACTGCAGTAACAGTAATTTTGAATCTTGCTAAACTCTCCCATATATGTGTCAATCGTAACATTTCTTTGGTATCATCTCGACAAGAGCTCATAGTTCTGAATTTTATTATGTAGTTTGAGTACAGTAGGGTCCCCAGTCAGACTTTTGGGCTTGTGGATCAGGTGGCAGTCATTTACGTTAAATATTTGATAAGTCTATTAAGAGGGGTAAGTTCGTCTAAAGTGCAAAGTTACATGACAGCTTTAGTTATAACGGGTACATGTGTTTGTTGCAGTGGCGAGCAACTGGAAGAGATTTATTCGACTTAGTATGCAGAACTATTGGATTAAGAGAAACATGGTTTTTTGGTTTGCAATTCGAGGACACGAAACACTACATAAGTTGGCTGAAGTTGGATAAAAGAGGTAAATTTTTCAAACACTCTAGGCAATATTATACAAAAAAATAAACTCTGTAAGTATGATTGTTGTCTTTCTTAGAGTGCCATATATCCAGAGGAAAAAAAAACCTCATAGGATCAATTGTATGTCTGTCTGTCAAGATCCTTTTATCTTTTCACTAGTAGCTAAACCTTTAAAACCATACTATAACATAACATATCATAAACTGACGCTTTTAACCCCCAAGGGGTAGGCAGAGGTGCTAGCACCCAAATTTCGCCAGTTTATGTTTAGATCCCAATGTAATAGGTGGCGAGCCTATTGCCATTAACCGGGCACTTATAAATCTGCGATAAATACACACATAACTCCGAAGAGCATCGAAAAGTCATTGGTGTGTGCCATGGTAACCTGGGATCGAACCCAAGACCTCATCTCAGCATTCCATTACCCATATCACTAGGCTACCGCGGTTATACCATACTATACATATGAATATTTTCATGCTTGCAAATTAAGATTTGTATTTGCACCCACATTTCTCATCAACTAAAATTTTCAGCCCCACCCCGTGATAGGGAGTGAAACTATACTATCGAATGAAGAATACCGATATATCTTCATTGTACAATACCCAGGGAAGAGACAGGGTAACCCATCCCCTCCCTCCTCACACCATCCCTCCTTAATCCACCGGGTACTAACACTAATATCATTCTTATAATACATATTTTCATTACATGTATATTTTTAAAACATATACAGTAATGTGATTCGTGTTCCTCACGCCGTTGCGCGATGTCATAGGTTACAGCCAACAATAGACCTTCACTGCATATTACATTAGTTATTCACTAGTAAATTAATAGAATTTAGTTGTATCTACCAATAAATACAAGGTATGAACCAGTCTATTCTATTATTATTATAATGTCCGTTCATATATTATTTGAAGGTATGTCTCTTTTTCCGTGTTCGTATTTACAATTTTCACCTCCTCGAGTATCCTACGAATGGATTAATTTACCGTGGAACTGACTAAAACCACACGATGTTTTCGATATCAGACTTAGGGAAAGCTGATTTTGATTTACCCGCGGTGCAGCGCTCACCACTCTTCAGTGGTCTTGAGGCTTAACCGCATATGACTGTGTCCATGACGCACTTAATTTCGTGCCTACTGCACGAACTTAATAAAAACCACTGTGACGACATTGCAAAGTTTTATTCTAGAATAATCTAGGTTTAAGAAGAAGTGGTATAGTTCACCATTACTAGCAACTCCGCCACTTTAAAGGAATGCCGTCTTTTTATCGTGCGCAAAATCCCCACGGAACCACCACCGACGTAACCACCTACACCAAAACCGACGGAGGTGATTATATCGGACTCCAACCGACCAAAACGCATGCCGTCCATGGGTCCTTGATTGCCGGAGGTGAGATTATACAAGACATATCTCTCGCACCCCGGCAGACCCGGGGACATCTCTGTTGAGATGACCCTCTTCCCCTAATGTGGGGACCATGGTGTCCTCTAGCCCCTGGGTATGGGACTTTAAAGGAATGCTGGAGAAGCAGCGTTCGTTGCTGGTCAAGTTTACAGTTGGGTATGGTGACATCCATGCTCAAGGACCACTTTCTAACAAGGAATGTCGATAGAATCCTCCTCCCAGCCTTTCCGCCTAGTATCCCTTCATTCACATTGCGAGTTTATTGGTCAGAATAAGTTTCTTATTGCGTTACAGTTTGAACATTATTTGTTTCTACTCTACGCACAGCAAGACTAATTACTATCTATAACACAACAACTTCCCTGTAATTAATTAAAACAGTGTAAACTCTTGACTAATAGGAATACAATGGACGCCGATTAGTGACGAGGATTGAATATTTTTAGGTATTCCGCTGCTATAGCGCACGATGTGCGTAATTTACGGTAAAATTATTTACGTAATTTTTGTAAAACATAACAAGAATGTATTGTAAGTTATATTTGTAATTTGATTGGTTAGTAGAAAAAGAATTGAAATTCATGGGTATACCAAGTTTTACGAGGTACAAGTTCTACCTGCAAACTGGTACCTGCTGATTGACAGGGCTCTGGTGCAGGCTTTCTCCTTGAAGATGGCGTGTTAAACGCTATCCTAAAGCCCCCTTTTAAACCAATATATAAGCAGAAGAGGAGTAGGAAAGTGATCCCTGGGCTTTACAGAATTTGCTTTGGATGTTACTGGGATTGGCGTTTGAATTAAGGTAATTTAAATCCAGTCGTTCATTGTGTGAACAAGAATTACTAGTTATACAAATACGTACGATAAAGATCTGCTACAGACATGAGCAGCAGAGTGCCTCTTAAGGTAATAAATGCCTCTGGCACATCAGTTCTTATACGTTCTTAAAGGTAAAGCAATGGTATATATTGTACCTAGGAACGCAGTCAAACACTTACCGCCCCGGGCGGCTAAACACCACGCAGCTAATTCCGTCCATCATCTCCAAACAGTACAAGACCAATGCGTTTCCCAAATGCCGGGAACGCCCTTCATGTTACTCTGCAAGCTGTACCCTGAGGATGTAGCTGAGGAGTTGATCCAGGAGGTTACGCAACACCTGTTGTTCTTGCAAGTGAAGCAGGCGATACTCAGGATGGATATATACTGTCCGCCTGAGGCCTCCGTGCTTTTGGCGAGTTATGCTGTACAGGCGAAGGTAGGTTTTTGTAGTTTTATGTACAGTCGACAAAAGAGATACGGTAACACTTTTTCATACAGCGTTGTATGTAAAAGTGTGTTTATCTTTTGTTGACTGTACCTTCTTGGGTTGTATGTATAGTGGCTTTAAAAGTTTCTGGACACCTTAAGGTCTATAATCCTTTGAATGATATGTTGGCTCGACACTAAATAATTTTGAACATGAGCTGGCAGATGATGATTTGGTTGACAGCAGAAAATAGCGGTTTTAAATGTTTTTTGTCATCAGCATTGTTTATTCAGTGGGTGGTTATGAATCTTCCCTCTATTCCAATCTATTGTATGAATTAGGTAGGTTCACTTGAATGACCTGAAATATGGATAACATCGAGTATTTTTAGTCACTATCTCTTCACAGCTACAGTCACAGGAGGTAGGAAGAAAGAGATTGTATATAGATATAGAGCATGATGTCACAATTTAACAGTACCTAAACATTTTGCAGTATGGTGACTACGATGAAAGTGCATACAAGCCGGGCATGCTAGCGAGCGAGGATCTGCTACCACAGCGAGTCATTGACCAGTACCAGATGACCCCTGAAATGTGGGAGGATCGCATCAAGATATGGTATGTGTAAGAGTGCAGTAGTATCTGGACCCCGAATCTACTAATTAAACACTGTGAAACTACTGTTTACAAAAACTTTCATTGAATTTTCAGTTTTATGTCCATAGAGTTAAAGTACAAATTTGTTGTTCAAAAACAGTTCATCACATTGCATTGTTTCATTTCCTCTACACAATGCCATCTAATTTTAGACTTTAACCTCATAGCAGTAAAGTATAGAACGATAATATGATGATGCCGTTTCAGTTAATCATATATTTATTGTGGTCAGGTACGCCGATCACAAAGGCATGTCTCGAGACGAGGCCGAGATGGAGTATCTGAAGATAGCGCAAGATCTTGACATGTATGGTGTCAATTACTTCGCTATTAAAGTAAGTAATTAAAACAGAATAGGGTGCTGGGGGCCTAGCCAAAATGGATTCGATCCGAATCTACATTCGTCATCGCTCTGAAAATGTATGGGAATGACATTTGTTGTCGGAATGTGTGGAATGTATGGGAATGACATTCCGACAACAAATGTCATTGCCATACATTTTCAGAGCGATGACTATTTGGCTAGGCCCCCTGTTATGTCGTAGCGTAGACACGGCCTGTAACGAGTGGTGTAATTAAATGTTAGGTCTAGTATTCTACATCATAGAATCCTCCGATTTTCTTATCATCAAGTTGACTGGATTTATGAGCATATCCATAACAAAATAATTGACCGAACAAGTGGAGCGAGCGCAAAGGGGAAAGTTTGTCGCGTTATATTTTTTTTTCGTTTTGGTTTGGTCGCCATTTTTGACTGAATCATTCAGGGCCTCTAGACAAATTCTATTGATGGAATCGAGTCGGATGCGAACCGTTTGAAATTGCTATCAATGGATTACTATACTTTGCGGTGATTTTAGTAATAATATGTGAAATAAAATATTTCGAGTCATAAAGATACAAATATAATTAAATTTTATAGTCATATTACAGATTTATGTCGATCCTATACTTTACTAAGTGATTCCACTGGCGTTTTCGCCAATGAAATGTCACTTTGCCTAGAGCCCAAGAACATAAATCCTCACAATTTGATGTGAAAAAGATGCTCGAAGTATACTAATTTAGTACTTTGTATCATAAACACACACGGAAATCTAAATTTGCATAGTTACGTGGTCAATAGGTCAAGTATGTGTGAATAAGAATGTAAACAATTCATAAACATTTCAAGCCTTATTGAATAAACATTATTGTAATTGTTTTTGTTATTCAGAATAAAAAAGATACCGACCTCTACCTCGGCGTGACTGCACTGGGGCTCAACATATACGAAAAGGACAACAAACTTACTCCTAAAACCACTTTTCCGTGGTCCGAGATCAAACACATAAGTTTCGACGATAAGAAATTTGTTATCAAGTTCGTTGAGAAAACAACCAACAATTTTATATTCTTCTCTCCAAAGGGAATGAATAAACTGGTAAGAATTTTTATAATCAACTTTCCGTGTAAGTAAATTAAATACGGATTTGTAATTGTTACATAATTATGACCGAAAAGGACTTATTAGTAAACTATGAGTAAAGGCACCACTACTTTCAAGCAAATGATATGTTAACGGTAAAACGGGGTGGATAGAAATTGAAAGGTGAATAGAAATGAAATGGTCAACTAAATTCGTAGTTATTTTCTTTCTAAAATTTGGATTAGTTCATTGTAATAACAGAATCACGAAATATCTGTTATTGGATTTAGTTAAAATTTTGTAAAAGAATTTATTTAAAATATTTCAATGATCATTTTATTTCTATCCACCCCTGGAGTCCTATTCAGCCCGTTTTACGGTACTGATAGATTATATTAAATTAGCAAGTTCAATTGTTACTAATTTTTGAACTGTTGCTAATTTTTAGATTCTGGACTTATGCATCGGTAACCATGACTTGTATATGCGAAGACGCAAACCTGATACTATGGAAGTTCAACAGATGAAAGCCCAGGCCAAAGAGGAGAAACAGGTAAAGTAGCTTAATGTTCAGTAGTCAAGTAAAGAGAGAGAAGCATATAGCAAACACAGAGAGGAGGCGGCTTAAGTGAC
Organism: Pelosia muscerda; assembly: GCA_963691645.1. NCBI lineage: Eukaryota > Metazoa > Arthropoda > Insecta > Lepidoptera > Erebidae > Pelosia > Pelosia muscerda. The sequence goes on from OY829118.1 coordinate 6,665,263, forward strand.
TGAGTTCTGTTCTCCTGACGTCATTAAATAGTGCCATAGATAAGAAAAGGTAAAGTAGTTTTACCATACAATAGTCCAAGTAAAGAGAGAAGTTAATAGCAAACACAGAGAGGAGGTGACCTAAGAAAGTGGACTGTGATTGTCGCACAGAAATACAGAGAGGAGGTGCTACGAGTAACTGCACTGTGACTGTCACATGATAGTAGTAACTAAGAGGATAGATAGGTGAAGTCGCCTTTAATTTACAGTAGTCAAGGGAACAGACAGGGTGGAAGAAGGAGAGAGAAGCACATAGAAAACACAGAGAGGAGGCGGTCTAAGTAACTGTGCACTGTGATTCTCAACTAAGTTCTGACGTCATGACAGTAGGCGGTGCCATATTCAATTCATCGTGTACTTTTAGAAATGAAGAAATAGGCGATATCTAACACGCATTTGTTACACACGAAGTCCGCCCCCACAAAGACGTGACCACACTAGTGAAGGCTACTCTCTTACGTTTTATCTGCGAATCACGGAAATACGGGCTGTCATGGGTGCTGGCGTTCCTCACTCATGATCATATTATAAATACACTGACGGACTCATAAACTGCATCAAAGTAATAGACGACTTTGAAATAAATATTTTAACCAAGTATGCATACTTTCTATACAGATTTAAATTGAAACCTCTAGATTGGTTCGTGAACTTCAAAACAGCGTAGGGTCATATCTTTAAGTTTAAGTTTATGTACTGGAAAGGACCTTAAGACTTTTTTTGAAGAAAAAACAGAAATTTAAGAAAAATTGGTTTAATTAAAAAATTGGTTTTAACAATAGACACAAACTTTATGCAAGGGTTTATTTGTGTTTTAATAAGGTGTATTACCCCCACGTGCCCTTATTACGGATTCTAATCGGTTCCGCATAGATTTTATAAGGGTTTTTAAAAGATCTTGCGGAATATTGTCCCATTCTTCTGAAAGTGCTGTTCTTAGTGCTGCCACTGTCGTGGGCGAAGGGTTTCTCGCATATACAGCTCTTTTTAAATTGTCCCAAACATGCTCGATGGGATTAAGATCCGGGCTGCGTGCTGGCCAATTCATTGTACGTATCCCAACCTCTTCGCAATAATGTTGAACTTGTGCAGCTGCATGCGGCCGGGCATTATCCTGCATTAAAGTAAAATTTTCGCCTATGAATCCCATGTAAGGCACCACGTGATCTTCTAATATCTCTGTTATGTAGCGATGTGCTGTCAAACCCCCTCTATTACCGTTTTGACGGACCATGTCTATGAACACAAGTTCTGTTCGCCCGTTCATCGATATGCCACCCCAGACCATACATGAACCGCCTCCAAAAGGAACACGCTCCTCAATGCAACTTTGAGCATATCGCTCCCCACGTCGACGATAGACTCTTCTGCGACCATCTGCACCATATAAACATGTCCTACACTCGTCCGTGAACAATACAGAGGCCCACTGCTCTTCTGTCCAATTCAGGTGATGACGCGCAAATCTTAAGCGAGCTTGTCTGTGAGCTGTAGACAACTTTGGACCATTTGCTGGTCTAAAAGGGGTGATATCCGCTTCCTTTAACCTTCTTCTTATTGTTCGTGCACACACGTTTACTCCACGCACTTCATTAAGCTCGGTTTTGATGTTAACTGACGTGAGGAAACGATTTCGCAGGGAAGTTATAACAATAAATCGGTCATCACGACCTGTGGTTGCTCGAGTTCTGCCTGTACCACGTCTCCTCCTGTAAGAACCTGTCTCTACAAACCTTCTGTATATTCTAGAAACCGTAGACTGGTTTAAATTTAAATTTCTACCAATCGTTCGTTGATCCAAGCCCTCCCGCACCAATGCTACAATTTGTGCCGCTTGTTCGGACGAAGTATCCATATTATGGTTCAAAAACTCTCGATGTGTTAAAAAACTAACCCAACAATTATGCTGGTAACAATAATTCAATTGACAAAACAAAAAAAATCAATGAGAATCAATTTAAAACTTTGCTATAAATAACACGCAAATCTGATACTACAAGTAAATTTTCTTTTCCCGGCTATATTCATTTGTTTTACTGCAGTTATATTTTTAAATTTAATTTTTTTCAAGATTAAGAGCCAGTCTTTCCATATTTATATAATTTAATCTAAAAAGTTTGCATACTTATTATAAAAAATCCTTTTAGAGTAAACCTGAACTTTGATGCAGTTTATGAGTCCGTCAGTGTAAATGTCATAAAACCATTATATGTTTGACTAGCTGACCCGCGCGACTTCGTCTGCGTCACCCCGTTTTTGCAACATTTTTGCACCTGTTAGTCGTTGCATGATGTTATATACATATAAACCTTCCTCTTTAACCTTTCTATCTATTAAAACAAACCGCATCAAAATCCGTTACATAGTTTTGAAGATTTAAGCATACAAAGGGACAAGAAAAATAGGGACAGAGAACGCGACTTCATTTTATACTATGTATGATGATGAAGAATGTCATAAAACCATTATATGTTTGATAACGAGTGGAAGTTGATTACAGCGTCGTCAAATCGAACGCAACAAACTGGCGCGAGAGAAGCAGTTGCGGGAAGCGGCGGAGCGCGACCGACAGGCGATGGAGCAGAGGCTGCGGCAGTACCAGGAGGAAATACGACTTGCTAACGAGGCGCTGGTGAGTGGCACACCACTAATCCACCCATACTTATACCGGTTGATTTTATAGTGGTTTTGGAAAAAAAGATTTTGGCCACAATTTCGATAGTAAAATCGTAAGGAAGTCCTAATTGGGCAAAAAAAAATTTTTTTTTACACTTCCCATACATTTTTCTGTTCACCTGCACATTATTGCCATACATAAAGTATTTTTTTTTTCTTTCAAAATTAAAACTTCCAGTCGATTTTGCTACCGAAACTGTGTGAAACAAAATAATTTTTTTCCAAAACCACTATAAAATCACCGTGTATAATAGTAAGTGCCCGGTTAATGGCAATAGGCTCGCCACCTATTACATTGGGACTTAAACATACACTGGCGAAATGTGGGTGCTAGCACCTCTGCCTACCTCTTCGGGGATAAAGGCGTGAGTTTATGTTATATTATAAACTAGCCGGTACCGGTACCGGTAATGGAATCACAAGAAGCCTTTCTATAAAAGGGCCAATGATGGGGGATTTACGTTAACCTAGTCGCATATGCAGGGCGCTAACGTAAATTGAGTTGAAATGTTTTTAGGCTTTATCAAAATCGGGCCCGAGATTACTTTTAGTAGTTCTTATTAGGTCATTCACGGGAACTTAAACAGTTAAAGCTTTTATTTCAGCGTCGTTCAGAGGAAACGGCAGAACTGTTAGCGGAAAAAGGTCGGGTGGCTGAGGAGGAGGCGTCCCTCTTAGCGCAGAAGGCAGCAGATGCAGAGAGGGAGAACGCACGGCTCAGACTGTCTGCTATCAAGACTGAGGAGGAAAAGGTATGTGGGGAATATTCCAATATATAATCATCTATGTTTGTTGGTTTGTTACTACGTAGGTGGCAGACAAGCACACGGCCCACCTGATGGAAAGCGGCCACCGTGGCCTATGAACGTGTGCAACACTAAGGGTGTCACACACGCGCTGCCCACCCTGAAGGGAAAGGGGGAGAGCTGGGAAGGGGTGGGGAGGCTAGGAAGGGGAGGGGTTTGCTTGTTTGTTAGTATATTCTACGCTTAGCTTTTCCTTGTCGTTCATTATATTATTACGATAAAACTTGATCTTGCCACATCTAGATTGCTACTTGAAATTTTACCTTCAGAATGATGCAACCTGAAAAAATTTCGCATGGGTTATGGGAATATTAACAGCTCTTCAGTCGTTACCGCGGTAGCCTAGTGGTTTGGGTAATGGACTACTGAGACGGTCTCGGGTTCGACCCCAGGTTTACCATGGCACACACCAAACACTTTTCGATGCTTTTCGAAGTTATGTGTGTATTGATCGCAGGTTTATAAGTGCCCGTTTAATGGCAATAGGCTCGCCACCTATTACATTGGGACCTAAACATAAACTGGCGAAATGTGAGTGTTTAGCACCTCTGCCTACCCCTTCGGGGATGACTTCAGTAGTAATTTTTGAATAGGTTTGCACTTGTGGAGGAGCCATGATGTTCCTCCGACACAGGGAGTATCTAGAGATCAGGTAAGTTAGCGACCCATCGTTCGAATAGATTCAAGATTCATCGTGATGACTTTCATTGTGCGATACAGAATTAGTTATGCCGTTGTTATCTAGATGGCGCTGACTACATGTATTGCCACCACACACAAATTGGGCTAAAAGATAAAATAATTTCATATTAACAGGTACACTTAGAAAGGAAGACCCGCGAAGCAGAATATCTAACGGCCCGTTTAGTCGAGGAGTCGGAGAAGCGAGCTGCGGAAGCAGAACGACTGAAAGCGGAACTAGTCTCGGCGCGAGTGGCGGAGAAACAGGCTAAGGAGAAACTTCTCAATTTCCTCAGTAGAACGTCAACTGGGTCTCTGCCTCCTGTGAGTTGATGCGATAAGTAGAGATAGGGCAGTTTATGTAAATTTTAGTTCGTTTTTGTACACAATAAATCAAATACAAGATGCATGACTACAGAAAACCATCAAACTTCCTAACATTGGGTATATATAAAAATAAGTCGGGTTTTCCTTCCTGACGCTATAACTCCAGAACGCACGAACCGATTTCCAAGGTTTTGCATTCGTTGGAAAGGTCTTGGGCTCCGTGAGGTTTATAGCAAAGAAAATTCAGGAAAAATTTCAACAGAAAAGCGGGAAAATCATTTTTCACATGGCGAAACGAAGTTCGCCGGGTTTGCTAGTTGGGTATAAATTTGTTAATGTTATAGTACCGCGCGACCGTTAGCGTCTCAGTTATCTGGGTCCGAGTATAATATCAGAAAACACTTTATTGTTGCACTATTGTCCTTAAGAGCTTTTTTTATTGCTTTGTGTACAAATATCGATTTTCTTCAAGGGGTCTCAATATCGCGCATAACTATAACATACTAGCCTATGCCCGCGGCTCCGCCCACGTGGCTATTGGTTATCGCGACCTAAGCGCCATCTGTACAACTTAAATTCTATAATACCAATCATAACTCTGGTTTTTACCTAACCGATTGCAATCAAACAAACGTTAGATTTTAATTTGGACCAAACCCCATCAAACAAAAAATACCGCATCGAAATCCGTTCAGTAGTTTTTGCGTCCATCGCGGACAAACATAAACTTTTTACAATACTATAAAATGCATGAAATCTCTTTCGTCGTTCAAAGTGGTGCTGGGTCTTTCTATCTGTATACATTTTTGAGCACCATGTATATTTCTATACATACCTTTTTTCATCTTCCACAGTCATACAACTCATCATGCTCGCCGGTTGTGGGTACAACGGACCTGACGTTTTTGAAGGACATCAGTACTAAGGTCCGTGTATATCCTTACAGCCCGTATACAGAATGACAGTACGCAGCCTTCGTCGGTTTACTAACGGTTATTGGAAACGATCTGCGTGGATCAGTCACGCAGATCTCACCGATAAATATCGATGGGTTTTCGATGAACCCGGTCCTGGTCAGCATTAGTTTGGCATATAGAATGTTGGAACCGAATACCCTCGTATATCGGTTTCGGTAATGCCTACCCTACACTAGAAAAAAATTCTATCGATATGTCGGAATGCCATTGCATGGGCATTGTTTATAGATCAGTTATTCCGTCGCGAACCGACTTAAATGCAATATGTACATAAATCGGTTCTCAAAAGCGGAAATTTTATCAGCCACGATATTTCTATCGAGTGTGTTGTTATTTTCGAAGCCGGTTGCCTACTTCCTTTCTGAATATGGCCTTAGGACGTCTTTCTATACGACGTAAAGTTGTATGAGTAAGAAAAATCAACTTTTATATGTTTTCCAGTCATCGACAGTCCCTTCAAGTATGTTCCCATCGACGTGTTCGTTACCGGCGGAGCTCGGTGGCGAAGTCCTACAGAATGGTTCGTCGACGGTCACCGAAACTGAACTGAACTCGTATCAACTCGTGCCAGACGATTCTGATCCTCATATACATAGGCTATCATTAGAAATTGAGAAGGAACGGTAAGGATTGTACAACAAGTGAGCCAAGTTATTTACTTCGTTCTCAGAATATTATATTCTCATGTTTTTGTAATGTTATGCGAATGTAATATTTTGAGAATATAATATTCTAAGAACGAAGGGTTATTTTTGCTGTGATCACGATACTAGTCACGAGGTAGCGATTGCTTTCTGCCGTTTTACCTCACTATGTTCGCGTCCCACCATACCCAGGGGCTTGATGGTGACACCGTGGTCCCCACACCCGAAGGGGGCCGGGGTGCGAAGGATATGTTGCTTACCGAAGGCGTCGTGCGTTTTAGTCGGTTCGAGTCCGACATAACCAATCTCATGGGCTACGGCGAGATTGATATCCGTGGGGATTTTGGACACGAAAAAAAGCTATGTCCAATAAACATAGTGAGGTACACACACGACATGAAGAAATTAGCTATCGCGTGAAACTTTTGACGTTTTATCAGCGAGATATGCTATAGGGTGAGCAGTACCACTTAAGTAATAGTTGGTAAACCCTAGACTCCATCTTGGTATCCTCAAGCTAAGGGCCCCTAACATTTTGGACATATGGAGCACTTTCTGAGATTTTATAACCTATTTTAAAATCAAACTAATCTGTTACAGTGGCGCCCAACGTGGGGCCATTTTAACATTACCTTGGAGTTTATAAGCTTTAACATCTAAGGTAATTTTAATGCGTGTATAACAATATTTGCCAGGCCATCACAATGATCATATCCATGCATTATAATATTCTGAAATGTTTGTGTCCATTTTCAGAGTGGAATACCTGGCCAAATCGAAACACTTACAACAGCAACTTGATGAGCTACGTTGTGAGTTTTCTGTACTGCGAGTAGACCAGTCTACAGCCACATTGGACAGGCTACACGAGGAGCAGACCAGGGCCGGAGACAACAAGTACTCAACCCTCAGAAAACTCAAGCAAGGCTCTGCTAAAACCAGGGTCGCCTTCTACGAAGAGCTTTGAGTGAGTATTTTGGTATCTCTTGTGTATGTTCACTAATTTTTGCGTTGTCTTTTAAATCCATTGTTTAAATTATTATATTTCTCTTCGATTTTTTTTTTCACATTTAACTCTCACATTTATAATATCAGTAGGATAAACGATTATAGATCAATTGGTATATGTCTGTTTGTACAAATCTAATTTATATCGGAAAAAGTAATTGCTTCGACGGGAATATGTACACTGACGGACTCATAAACTGCATCAAAGTTCAGGTTTACTCTAAAAGGATTTTTTATAATAAGTATGCAAACTTTTTAGATTAAATTATATAAATATGGCAAGACTGGCTCTTAATCTTAAAAAAAAATTAAATTTAAAAATAGAACTGCAGTAAAACAAATGAATATAGCCGGGAAAAGAAAATTTACTTGTAGTATCAGATTTGCGTGTTATTTATAGCAAAGTTTTAAATTGATTCTCATTGATTTTTTTTGTTTTGTCAATTGAATTATTGTTACCAGCATAATTGTTGGGTTAGTTTTTTAACACATCGAGAGTTTTTGAACCATAATATGGATACTTCGTCCGAACAAGCGGCACAAATTGTAGCATTGGTGCGGGAGGGCTTGGATCAACGAACGATTGGTAGAAATTTAAATTTAAACCAGTCTACGGTTTCTAGAATATACAGAAGGTTTGTAGAGACAGGTTCTTACAGGAGGAGACGTGGTACAGGCAGAACTCGAGCAACCACAGGTCGTGATGACCGATTTATTGTTATAACTTCCCTGCGAAATCGTTTCCTCACGTCAGTTAACATCAAAACCGAGCTTAATGAAGTGCGTGGAGTAAACGTGTGTGCACGAACAATAAGAAGAAGGTTAAAGGAAGCGGATATCACCCCTTTTAGACCAGCAAATGGTCCAAAGTTGTCTACAGCTCACAGACAAGCTCGCTTAAGATTTGCGCGTCATCACCTGAATTGGACAGAAGAGCAGTGGGCCTCTGTATTGTGCACGGACGAGTGTAGGACATGTTTATATGGTGCAGATGGTCGCAGAAGAGTCTATCGTCGACGTGGGGAGCGATATGCTCAAAGTTGCATTGAGGAGCGTGTTCCTTTTGGAGGCGGTTCATGTATGGTCTGGGGTGGCATATCGATGAACGGGCGAACAGAACTTGTGTTCATAGACATGGTCCGTCAAAACGGTAATAGAGGGGGTTTGACAGCACATCGCTACATAACAGAGATATTAGAAGATCACGTGGTGCCTTACATGGGATTCATAGGCGAAAATTTTACTTTAATGCAGGATAATGCCCGGCCGCATGCAGCTGCACAAGTTCAACATTATTGCGAAGAGGTTGGGATACGTACAATGAATTGGCCAGCACGCAGCCCGGATCTTAATCCCATCGAGCATGTTTGGGACAATTTAAAAAGAGCTGTATATGCGAGAAACCCTTCGCCCACGACAGTGGCAGCACTAAGAACAGCACTTTCAGAAGAATGGGACAATATCCCGCAAGATCTTTTAAAAACCCTTATAAAATCTATGCGGAACCGATTAGAATCCGTAATAAGGGCACGTGGGGGTAATACACCTTATTAAAACACAAATAAACCCTTGCATAAAGTTTGTGTCTATTGTTAAAACCAATTTTTTAATTAAACCAATTTTTCTTAAATTTCTGTTTTTTCTTCAAAAAAAGTCTTAAGGTCCTTTCCAGTACATAAACTTAAACTTAAAGATATGACCCTACGCTGTTTTAAAGTTCACGAACCAATCTAGAGGTTTCAATTTAAATCTGTATAGAAAGTATGCATACTTGGTTAAAATATTTATTTCAAAGTCGTCTATTACTTTGATGCAGTTTATGAGTCCGTCAGTGTATTTATGTATGTACTAATTGCTTAAAAAATCATTATATTTAACAAATCCAATTAAAATTTAGTATAGATTTAGTAATGTAAGTTGTAGAAACTGAAACAGTATTTCATAACACTGGTTCTTGCACGGAGTTGTAAATTTTAAAATATTTTTTTTTATTTCAGGTACATAATAGTAATCTCAACTACACAATATGTGATCAAATGACAATAAGAAATAATAGATTAATTAATAATTCCGTACGGACGGAATCCGGCGATGAAGTTGTACAGCAACGAAAGTATGTATGTATATTATATTTACAAGTAATACAAGTTTGAAAGTGTATGGATGGTTTACGATACTCCTGAAGCCTCAACATGGGGAAGACTCGAGTCTCTATAAACAATGAAGAGCCGTTCTGGTCACGTAATATATTATTCTCGATTTCATTGCCCGAAGAGTCTCAACAGATGTGAGTCTTCCCCACCCCTTTTCTTGATGGGTAAGACTCGCGTCTTTCGAGACTCTGACTCGAATCTACAGTGACGTGTTGAGGTTATTGGAATGGCTAAAGTGAAGATGCTCAGTTATGTCAGCACGATCAGTTTGTACGACGATATTTTTAAGTCATATCTGTCAATAGTGTAAAGGGTAGGAGAATCTGTGAATTCATTTCGGTTATAGAATTGCACAAAACTTTTTTTATAGTCACCTGTCGTATTTTTCCTATATAGTGTTTGGCTAAAAGTAGAATAATTGGGAGTTCGTATTCACAACTAATTTTAATAAGTATCAACGGCTCAATAACTCGACGATGTCTCGAAATAGGTCTATAAGTAATGTATTTTGTGCCAATACGTATTATGCGAAGGATGTTTAAATAACATTTCCATCGAAAACTTGCACTGTGGAACCTAGGTTCCGTTCTCCTACACATTCATTATAGTTTTGTCAAAAAAAAATCTGTTTAGACCACTAAATGGAGCTTATAAAACGTCAATATCAATAATATACGATAAGTTAGTATAGGAGACGTAGTAAGCATTCCCGAAGAGCGAAATCGGGTCCTCTCTGTGAGTAGCGGCCCTTCCGTGAAACAAATTGCTTCACAAAGATAGCAACTCCAATATGCCATCGATTCGACAGAAGAAGAAGAATAAGTTAGTGAGTAAATCGACCACCAGTTCTAAACGCGGCCCCGTCTTGAGAAGATTCTCAGCCCCCCTCAATTATCTTCTTCCAATTCCTCTTTCATCAATCATAACCTCAGGGCTTCAAAGATATTGGCGTATCTCCATCAGACCACACACACCGAATATGTACGTTGATTATCCTAGCCTGTACGCTATATCGCCTTCCACATTGTACATAATCATTATGTAAAACGACCGTTTTTTTTTCTTTACTGATAGACAGACATACATAATACTAGACAAAGTGTTTGTATATATGTAACTGTTCAGTTAAAACGTTATATCAATCTTAGTTCCTAGAAAACATGTATATAGATATGTAACAGTGCCTTATAATAGTTATAATAATTATACGAAAAATTGGTTTGTCGTATCAAATTTGGTATAACGTGCTCAATGCGGATCATGTGTATCATTATCTATGGATCACGGATTGAGAAAATTATTGAAATAGACTTTTAAGTCCAAAATTAAATGAGAAAGTGTGCATTACATTTTCCATTCACTCTACAAGATGCCATTTAATTTGAGATTTTAATAGCATAGCAGTAATATCTAAAATTAAATGGCATTTTTTCCAATTTAATAATAATTTATCTTATAGTGTCTAACGGCACTGTGTCTAATATTTCAACTCATAACATATAGTGTATGTACTTGAATATAACTTAATTTATATTTCCTTGAGAAATTGTTTCATATAAAATATTTATAAATCAATTTTTATAGCTTTTTATATCATTATATTAGACTATATTAAGTATCAAAGATTGTTTTATATAAGTAATTATATTACACAAAAGAATACATCACGTTGGTGTTTTTAAAATTTAGCTTTTGAACCAAAAATTTAATTGATCTGTTGTACACTAACAATGATTAAAAACTTGTTCTTTTTTATTATTTAATTACTTAATATATGCTTATTCGGAAATAAATTTCACGTTTTATACTTGAGTGGCAATTATATTGCTTCTTGCGCACAATTTCAATGTGTTGTTAGGGAGGCCACACACCAAAGCTGCAAACTTTTTCGGTACTATATATTGAGGAGCACTTGCGGCTTAAATATAAAGCCTTTGGCCTATAAGGCCTTTGCAGTGTGCTTTTGCTGATTTGGTGTGTACCCCCCTTTAAGTGTAACACTAAACGCCTAACTACTGACGTGAATACCAAATTTTTTTATTTAAGTTCTTTTATCGGCCGTTGTCCACTAATAGCGTTTCTTCACTTGCTTCCCGAAACCAGAATTTCAGAACCAATCCCTACACAAACTGGAATCGGATTGCACTAGATGGCGGTGGTCACATTATTCACCAACCTACACAACTTTAGTGCAGTTATTTCATTACTATCAAGAATCAAAGAATCAAAGAGTATATATAGTGTGGCCGTAGCTATCAGGCAAATAGCCATCAACGTCAGAATATAAATAAGTATGACGTTCGTTAACAAAAAAGGAAGTGGGACAGTGAATGAAAATTAGCAGTATAAATAGTATTCTTGTTCCCCCCCTCCTATGGTTAAGCGTAGGGTAGCCACACACGTCCAAATATAATTGCACAAGCCTAGACTTGCACAAATACACGTTTTTGAAATTTTGCACAAGTATCTTTCGACACACGTTATATTTGTGCAAGTCTAAATTTGCGCAATTTTGCTTGAACGTGTATGTGATAAGCGGATTCACGTCAGTAGTGTACTTGGTTGGTGTTTAACGCCTTAATCTCGTGATTGCAAATCCGATATTAGTATAATGCTCGATTAGAATTTAGCAATTCGGCTAATAACGCTTTATAAAATATTCTTTAGACTATGTTATAATATGAATTGAATTATAAACTGTAGAAAGAATTTTGTAAGTGAATGAACTCGAAAATGCCAAGATTTGTATCTATTTACAGATATATTAGTGTAATAATGAATGCAGTGCAAATATTATACCAGACCATTCTATAACGTACCTTTTAGTTTAATTTATAATTTATATTATTTATGTTTATCGTAACATCCGTTAATCTACACTTTAACCTCTTTTTATTGCCTAATTCTTCTTCTCTCGTGTTATCAATCCACCAATGTTTTGACCACTCCAGAATAAAACCTTGCCATATCGAATGCGCCCTCAGTGGCACCATTCAGGTCGTCTTTAGTGCAGGAGGCGGGGCATAAAGAGCACGGAACGGAACGGGAAGTCCCGATACCGATACCGATAAAATTGCCTAATAACACTATTCAACCACTGATACTAAAAATATACTTTAGCCGTATATACTACTACTAGTACAGCCGTTTACATCTGAGTCTTACGGCTATAAACGGGATGACGCATATCGATAGTACGCTCCTTATGAGGCACGAGTGAAACAGAAAAAACATCAGTCAACTTGGATGATAACTACAGTACTATAGTAATAGTGTTCACAAATCAATTAAAAAACTTACTACTACTACTAATACTCTACGGCTCTAAGGCTACTAATACTCCGTAGTATATTATACTATAAATTACTACCACTACTTGACTTATTAATTTAAATATGTTATATAGTTTTCTGCAAAGATTGTCAATAGTATACTGGATGGATCTTCATTGGTTATATTTTGAGTGTATGCCATACCGAATATTCATGAAACTGTTTCTTACCGGGGCTAGAATCAGCAAAATATATTTCCATTATTGGTCTATTCGTATATAACCCACACTGTATTGCGTTTTAGAATATACTAAGAAGAAGGTTAAAGCGTCTAATAATAGTAGTAGTATTATTGAATAGTGGTTAAAGTGATAGACAAAACCCGTGATTAAATATGTATGAAGCCTTGTATGTACTAGTAAATATTTATTATCAACAACAATGATAGCGTGGCGTGGCGGTGCGGGTTCAATTCCCGCTCAGTGCAAATATTTGTGTGCAGGAATATGATTATCTGCATTGGTCTGGGTGTTTCTATGTATAATATGTATGTATTTACAATAAAAATCTAAGCATGTTTATCCACATTCAAGAACCCGTAACACAAGCTAGTTACGTTTTGCTTACCATGGGTCTAGGTGATGTTGTGTAGATTGTCCTAGAATATACTAACTAGACGCCACTTTAGTACATTATTTAAAAAAATATACAACCATTGTATAGTAAACGCAGTGCCTAATCGCGATACCTAATCGCCCTCTTATGTCAAACAAAATGTTTTCTAGTACTTACAAGGCGTACTCCAAACTTGACATCATTTTGTATACGCTTGTAGATGTTTTACATATGAATTAGTACCGCTGCCACCTGACTTAGATATTGGACGTAGTCATTGGACTATTAAAATAAAATGACTATGACTTGTCTTCAGTAAGAATAACGCTTCAGGCTGTACGATGCCTCACTGTTGTGCACGATTGCCTACTTCAATTGGATTGTAGCAATTGCCCACAAACGTACTTCATGCAAATTGAAACGGTTTTCGTGCAAATAATATTGAGTTAATTTCGTGCAGAGAATATAGAGCTGATTTTGTGCAAAACAACTATTTTCATAAAAGTCCACTAAAATCCACTTCACAATTTACGCATCGCATATCTTTATACGGATCTTAAAAGTAATAATTTCGCATTACACGTGTTAAATCACCACCATGGTTGTATTGGTTATTCAGTGCTACAGCTTATTATCAGTGAAACGGTTTATACATCGCCATTGGCAGCATTGGGCCTTATAAAGAGTGATGACCTGATAAAGAGTGTAAATAAATACCGAAACAGACTTACCTCATTCGCGTGTAAGAGAAAAAACGGGTATTAATATCATTCGCCGTTGGTATAGTAACACTATCCTTTACATATATCACAATTTCGCTGGTTTACCTAATTTTGAGACGAAAGCTTGTTTGGACGCGTTGAACATTTTTGTTTAATTTTTTACGGCCAGTACACAGTACACAGTTTTTTACAGTAGTAGGGTAGTTTAACAAATTGTGACAATCGACATGTGACACCTCTAGTATAGGCGCAATATTTGAGAAATAAATTTTTTTTTTTTATACAGACATGGGTTAAAGGACCGCGGTAGCCTAGGGGTATGGGTAATGGACTGCTGAGACGAGGTCTCGAGTTCGATCCCAGGTTTACCATGGCACACACCAATGACTTTTCGATGCTTTTCGAAGTTATGTGTGTATTTATCGCAGGTTTATAAGTGCCTCGGAGAGCACGTTAAGCCGTCGGTCCCGGTTGCCATACAAACATCTATGGCAGTCGTTACGGGTAGTTGGAGCCCTCAAAAGTCCAACCAGCCTAACTTGGAACTTCGATATCGCCATTGGTCATTAGACCATTGGTTGTGGAGGTCAGATGGCAGTCGCTTCACGGAAAATATCGAAGTTCAGCCGCATCACAGTTAGACTGGAAAGCCGACCCCAACTGAGTTGGGAAAAAGGTTCAGGGAATGAATGACATGGGTTAAAGGATAAGAATCAGGGGTTCTAGACAATGACAAAAGTGACATTCTATCGACGAAAACGCCAGTGGAATCGCTTAGTAAATTATGAAATTACTATAGATAAGTAATATGACTATAAGAAGTTAATGAAATATAAATCTTTGTGACTCTATTTCACACATTATTATTATTAAAATCACCGCAATGTCATGTAATTCATTGATAGCAAATTAAAAACAGTTCGCTTCGACGAGATTCCATCAATAAAAAGCCACTTTGTCTCGAGGCCCTGACCTCCACGCGGGCGGAGCCACGGTCTACGACTAGTTTTATATAAATTCGAATTACACATACCATGGTGCGACTTATCAACCGCTTATTATGTAGTGTTCATATAAGAAAAATAATTCTAACGCAGTTTTATAAGGAAAAAAAACAACAGTGTTAATCGTAATATCGAAGCTGTTTTAATTTAACTGTTGATTAAAGGTTGTATTACACATAAGTCGTATTCGCGTGATAAGCTGTCTGAAACATGAAAATGTTATCGTAGTAACTCAGTAGGTAATTAGAAAAACCTAATGAAAATATTTTGCGTCCTGACTTATCGATACTACAAAAATTATGAACTATTTTTGCATATTTTTTTTTACTATTATTACCATTACCGTTAAATCCTTCAGCTACACTAAAATTGCTTAGTACGAAGGGTTATTTTCAATCTTCAGAGGACTATTTCAAAATTCAAAAATATTTTTCTTTAGTTATTCGTCTAACAGTTCGTTGTCCAATATTAAGCTCACCAAAACAGATAAAACGAACAAAACCATTCATGACAAAACAACCATCATAGCGTGCCACGGCTATAATTTTATGGAGGATTAGTAAATTTTGATATATTTCGTATTACGTTTATTACTATAACGAAGATTTTACAGAATAAATGACCTCATTATACCACTAACTTGGTATGTGTAAAACTATTTCTGAGGGTGACAATACAAGATTTTCTCGTAAACTGCCTACAAATTCGTGACTGTATAGTTTGTAAACTAGAGCGTCATTTGTTTAACTAAACATTCTGCGACAATATTTTGTATAACAGTTAACCCACTTACTGTTTCTTTGATATTTAGCCTTGAAGAGTAAAAGTTATGTCTCGGCGGCACGGCATAGCGGTAATGACTGCTGTGTTTTTTGCCGTATGTACGGAATTCGATTCCCAAATTGGGTGAAAGCTGGGGAATATTTAAAAAAACTATTTTTATTGGCTTCAATAACCCGATCTTTGGTGGTATTTAATTAGGATTGACAGCAAAACTGTGATGTCTCTGGTGTTGGTCCCGGTTACCACATTCCATCAAATAACCTGTGCCACTTAAATGGTCAAAACATATTGCTATTAAACTGCAATCCTTACCAATGGGTTGTGAGGGTCAGATAACATAAACTCACGCCTGTATCTCCCAAGGGGTAGGCAGAGGTGCTAGCACCCACATGTCAGATGGCAGTCGCTAGTTAACCCGCAGTTGGTAAATCAGACTACAGACTCCGAGGTGAAGGTTTCGGCTGCGACTGGAATTAACGTTAGGATGATCAAAAAGAAAAATATTACTATTGAAGACAAGTCAAAAGTAGTAACGAAATATTACAGTACAGTGGTTGTTCATTGTTATTTGCTTAGCTGTATAACTTCACTACATATGATCATGTAAAAGTACATAACGGAAATAATAATTATTATTATACATTGTATTTATAGCCATATCAATGTCATAACATTGTTAGTTTAACTGTACAAAGGCCTGTAATGAAATAATTTGTTATCTGAAATGAGTAGGCATATGGTTTTCACACGATACGATGAAGGGAATATTATGTATTGGACTTTGTCTGTCTTTAAAGTCCATTTGTAACAAAATGCTCAAAATTATCTGGGCGATTCTTCAATTGTCAACCATTGTCATGCCACTCTTTTATAGTGCGAAATATCCCCACAGATACCCCCAGCCGGTTGGGGAGGTTATGTCGGACTCGAACCGACTTAAACGCATGCCGACTTTGGGTCCTTAATTGCAGTTGCCGTTGTCATTAGTTACCATCACGCAGTTAAAGTTCAAAATGAAATGGCACTGATGTATTACACAATTTTTCATATAATTTTGAACTGTATGACTATGTAGATAAAGCCGAAAATGTCATGGCAGTTTTTGCAACCTCAGTCGTGTGACTATGGTTGACAATTACAAGAATCGAGGTACCTAGTTTCTGCTTACCGAACCACAATAAAATTAATTCCCGAATCACCCAGAATAGCGTTGAGTCCCGGTTATTACTTCATCTATTGTTTAATACCAATTACCATTATTTATCATATAGGTACCTATTATAAAAGAAATCTTTACTACTCATTTCAGATGTAACTGTAGCACTAGCATGAACTCCTATCGAATTCGTAATGTAAAGGTTTCGAGAGAACGGAGCATTGTGATTGGCAGTCTGCCTCTTGTGAACCTGTGTGCGTGTGTAACCCGCCAATCGCAAAGCTCCGTTCTGTCGATACCTTTACATTATGAATTCGATAGTATTTCGTGCTAGGGGTAGGGCTGTAATCAGTCTTGCAAGACATAATAATGTTAAATGTATTATTGGTACCTACCTATTGTGTTGTTTTTAAGCAGACCTCATTTAAGTGTAGATACTTGTCTCTCTGAATAAACATTGTGATTATAATCAATAATCAAGTAAACGTAAGTCTTCAGTATGTGCCTTGTAATCGAAATTTTATATTTTGTAAATATATTTATAGTCAAATTTTATTCATTCGTTTCATTTGCATTATCATCATCATTAATGGTACCATGGCAAATAAGATTGCCAAAGTACCATCAATGGTACAATCTAATAGTACCTACCACGGCAAACAAAAATTAAAAGATACTCAGTATAAGAATGTACCTGAAGAGGATTTCTGTTTTGTTTGTTTGTTCGTACGAATAGGCTCCGAAATTATTAGACCGATTTCAATAATTATTTAACCTATAAAAAGTTACAAAACCTACCACCTAGGAGGAGTTACGTGGGCTATATATTATCACGCTACCGTCTAAAGGAGCGGAGCAATAATCATAAAGCTCAATAGATCCGGTAGATTTCTATACATTGGCTCTAATATCGATAACTATTTCTGTTGTCATGACAGCAAGAAGAAGTAGTTTATAGAGGCAAGTAGAGAATCGAGTAGAGTCGTACAGCGCGATTATCGACACTCACGCGGGCGCAGTCGCGGGCGACAGCTGGTGAGTCACATAATTAGACTTGTCCTTGAAGATAACAATGAAATGAAAAATAGCTTTTGAAAAGGAAATTGTTTGTGTTAAACCACTTTAGAAGGCGACTGTACTCCCGAAGGGGGTCGAGAGAGAGAGAGGGCCCCAGGTCTGCCGGGGTGCGAGGGATATGTAGCGAACATATCCCTCGCACCCCTCACCAATTATCTCACCTCCGGCAACTAAAGACCCAAAGACGGCGTGCGTTTTAGTCCGTGCATTCTAGTCTAGCACATTATGTGCTACTTGCAGTAACCATTATTTTTAATCTCGTTTGTTTATCAAACCAGATACACCTACCTATGGCTATAGAACAATTGGCCGCTAGTGGACATTTCATTCGCTAATAAAGTAGGTGCTATCAATTGCTTATCTAGAATGTAGGTATCTAATCTATTTGCATCTTTTTGGGTCGCGATACTTATATCGATATAATGCCGCGTCTACATTTACGTAACATTCTACCGTGAGCGGGTAAGATCAAAAGTTTGTGTCCGTCGCATTTTCAGCAGCGTGATAGCCGAGTTTAAATGAAAAGCAAGTTATGAATTCCGAATATCTTTAACGAGTTCTTTTAGGTATTGGATATTGGATACCGTGTGGTTTTAATATGTATACCTAACCCATTGCGATGATTCACGAAATATGGTTGAACTAATTAGGTAAACTTCGCTCAGTCTTTAAATACATTTTGTAACAAAAAAAAATCATAAGTCAACATCAACTTTCATTTAATTTCAAAAATATACACCACAATCTTATAACAATATAAACATACACAGTGTATTATGTACAGTCTATCGTTTTGAAGTTCTTTTCAAATAAATATTTCACAAATAATATAACAATGACTAAGTAATTATTAATTACACCAATACTTCAACATCTTTTCGAAATATAGAGAATAAAATAATATTGCTGGCTGAAGCTGACCTCTCCTTTTTGACCGCTTACGAAAAAGGAGGTTAGTATACTATAAAGTGGTTACCACAGGGTATAAATACGTTTTAATACAATTGGTGTATCTGTGGCTATGATTGGCCAGTGAATATATTATATTTGTTTGGCGGTTCCCTCTTCATCTACGCTTTGTATCTTTCATTGCTTTAAGGTCAACTAGGTTCAATTAAATCTATAGGTAGTTTTCACTTCATAGAATCTGGTCCAAGGTAATGAAGTGAATAAGTACTGGACTAATATTTATATCGTAGCCATAATAATCACTTAGGTGATGAAACTAATATGAAATAAATCTTTACAATTCTATATCAAACACTGAAGATTTGAATCAGACTTTCAAATTTATTTATGAGATAATAAATAAATGGATGCCTAGTATAAATATTGTGATAATTGTTTCAATCTCCCTTTAGGTTGTTTGCTACCAAATGCGTGTCATGCCAATTGGGGCCCACTCGTCGTCATCGTGCATTATACGACTTACAAACATTTGCACGAAATTCGCTCTATATTATTTGCACGAAATTAATTCATGAACATTATTTGCACGTAACAGGCGCCCGCATGCTGGCACCAGTCAGCAGATAGCCTTACACAAATTAATACTTTAAATAACATTATGTATACTAAAGTTTTAGTCTTTAAATTAGTAATTAATAACATTTTGTGCTATTAAATTAAGTTGTACCTAGGAACAAAAAAAATTAACTATTTCTCGAAATATAGTTGCGGCACGCTGATGGCCCTTTGGACACAACGGGTTTTGGACATTTTCTCTTTTTGGTGTGTGAAGTTTATTTTCTTCTGTGCCAGTCTCACTATATTTTTCTTTAGTTATTCGTCTAACAGTTTATTGTCCAATATTAAGCACACCAAAAAAGAAAAAACAAGCAAAACCAGTTGAGTCAAAACGGTCATTATAGCCTGCCACAACTATAGTATTTAACAGGCATTCATGGTTCTGTGCTTAGCATCTATTACTATTTAAGTCAAAAGCAAAATGTGTGTTTGTAATCCGTTCAATCAAACATTTGCATCATCAAAATAATAATTAGTCTGGTAAAATAGCTACAATGGGTAATACATAGCAACCTTATCAAGAAAATAAATAAGATTCAATGATTTTACTGCTGTCTTTTTGACAAACTAAATGTTTTGCCACAATTGCAGACTTCTAGGCACTTCAAATCAGTAGTACTTAGTCAGATAAGTCAGTAAATAATACAACCAAGTATCTTTAGTACTACTATAGGAAATACAAGTCTACAAGGCTATTCAGTACATTCTGAATTACATATTTTCATTGATTGTGCAAAAAGCATTTATATCAATCAAGCAATGGACTGAGCGGTGAAACCATCTTCCTAAGGCATGTGGACTCAAGGCTTGTTGTACAGCCTTCTATAACTAACACCACTATCACAAAACTCATTCATGATTATCCTGCACAAGAATAAATGGAATACAACAATTAAAACTATTATAGAGATCCAGAATAATGGGTTCAGACCTCCTAAGCTGTGCCCATGTTTGTGTAATGCTATTACATGGTTCTCATGGGCGGGAGCTTCTACAACTTCTTTCACATGTATAGCATGCCTTAGATCTTCCATGTGCTGTTTATCAGCTGTTATATACAATATAGCGGTGAGAGGTTCTGTTAGTTTCACTGGGAAGTACTTTCGGTAGGGCCCTAATTGTACAGGAGAGTCCAAACATCCTCCATCACAAGCATAGTATGTTTTGTCCGATCGATCTAAAGCTACAAAGATGGCTGCCTTGTTATCTTCCTGTAAAATTACACTAATGTTCACATGAGTCATATTGCCATAATTGACTCGTCGGAATAGAAAGTCTCTATGTAATTTCGAAGGATGTATATTATATTCTAAGTGCTGATTACTGAATCGCAAACTTCCAAAGCTCAAAATCATAGCCTGGTTGACCCCACTAGCGCCTGCTTTTAATAGATTATGACATCCTTGTTTTTCTAAAGTAAGTAACCATACACTGGCTACCATGTTCAAATTTGCTAATGAATTTAATGGTTTCCATAAATTAAATGCATCTAATGTTGAATGTCCTTCATAACAACCTTCAGAGTAAGTCAAACTTCTTAAAATATCTGACTTTGTATTTGGCTTAATATTTTCTTCGTGTTCATAACTTCTTACTTGAGAAAGAATTGCATATATAGTAGCATTGATCCTGTCACCATTGATAATCCCTTCTGCTTTTGAGTCAGATATGTAGAATCCAGTATACCATAGTCCTTGCCAGACTCGGGAATGGTTGTCTCTTAGTGCTCTCAAAGCCGTTGTATCACCCGTTAAAGCTATCACTTTTTCCATTTGATCAATAGCTCTTTTCTCAATGATGTCTTTTTGTATAGCATATTCAGTTTTTGTAATTGGTTTACTGTATTGAACTGTGGTTAGGATCAGTATATCCAGCCCGTCTCTAGCTTCCACTTGAACAGTATTACTCATTTTCCTACACACCACTGATGCAGCAATCACTTTATCACTGTCTGGTATTGCTATCATACCAGTAACCACTTCATATTCTTTCATATCAACACCCTGGTGCAATTTTATCACTTGTTTAACAGAAGTTGGCCAGTCAGAAACTCTTGGTGTTGACAGTTTCAATGTTTTTGCAGTGTTTGTAGGGTTGTTAACCAAAATCTCCTGCACAAACAATGACGGTATTGTTCTGTGTGCATAGTACTGATATGATATGTGTAATCCAGAATTTGAACATTGAAATCTACGGACAATACCTTTTTTATAATCAGCTACTGTAAATTCTTTCATATCATAGTCTTCTATGATGTATATAGGATGGTAAAACATTGGTAAAGACAAAGTTCTACCATGTTTAATGTTCAAATGACTGTCATGTTCTAATGCCAAGCCCAATAAGCCATTACCTACGTAAGGCACATAGTTATGACTGAGAGAAGTCAGTGACGCCGATGATTCTTGTCTTAGGTACACATCATACTCTTTGAGAGCAGACTCGAAAGGACTCATGAAATTGTTTTGACATATATTCTGGTGGCCTCCATCCGAGTCTGATCCCAATAGCCAACTCATTAGAGTGGGACCAATATAAAGACATAGGAATATAAAAACAAGCACTATTATCACCAATTTTTTCCTGGTCATGGGTCCGTCAGTGAATCTGTTGATACGCCTCAAAACATCTCCGGCGCGCCGACTCATATCTGCGAGAACGCTACCAAATCTTTCCATTACAATTTGCTTCAACAATTTAAGTATTTTCTGCACCTAATCACAATCAAGTAAGATCAGTTATTGTCATCGTAATGCAATTTATAGCTTATTTTTTATTCAAATCAAAAATGAACAGAACTAGAACAATCAAAGAGAATTTATTACCACAGACCAGACAGATGCATCAGCCATCAGCCAGCAGTCAGTCAGTCAGACCTGTCAGACATTTATCACAGATAAGATAAAAATAATGTTAGCACTCAGCGGCGCGGGGGCGCGGCAGCATTGTGGTTAGCAGGCAAGTGCTATGTCGGATAACCGAAAGGTAATTTTTATACTTAGTGACAACGATAGTAATATTTTGTACTTTATGTTCTATAAATAGTACATCCTTATGACATGTCGTTATGCCTAATTATTGTGACCACTGCACGACTGCACACATCGCTCCTTTGCCATTTTCACGCTTGAAATAAAACGGTGTAAAACGGAACGGAACGTAGATTTTATTGCATTAAGTATTGCCAACTCAAATTGAAACATCCCATATTACTCGTTAAGTGAAACGCAACTTCTAAAAATACCTACGTTTAGTGAATAATGCCTTCCATTTTAAGTATTTATGTTGTATCTTGCAATGCTACTTCCATACAGTCAACATTATTTGTTTGTGATAGTCTTTATTATAACTGGGTAATATATCACTTAAAGGCTAGCAAGACTACACTGTTTGCATTGACATTGAATTGAATGCAAAAATTGAATTGATATGCCTACGTCACCTCACTCGGCACGAAAACGTTGGGTTGGGTTTTCTGTAAACTTCTATGTTTTTGTTTATAATCTGTGGCTAAGGGTTATATAAATTATTACAAAATAAATGCTGTCTATCGGCTATCCAACATACAAATAGGCCAATAGGGTAAGCTTGGCATATATTTTCGAAACCGCATATATATTACGAAACGACGAATATGTTTGAAATGCAAGATTGCAGCTATATCTGTTTATAAACACCTATGTAAACATACCGCTTATAACGACATCAAAATAAGCTAAATATATCGTTTAAAGCGACGCATGTATATTGAATTTCATCGGGTATAACGAACAACCATCATATACTTTCGTCATTAAACAAAACCTTAATTAATACGAATGAGTTCCTTAAATTGTTTATTTTAGGCCGCAGTGCGTCTTACATCACCATTAAATTACCTATCAAACATCCGTGTATTAAGCTTTGTTCAGGTACTTACACTGATGCTTTAGACCCCATTTTTACGCTACAATGTCGGAAAAAAAGAGGAAAGTACTTAATATTGAAGAAAAATCAAACATCATACGGCGATTAGAGAACGGCGACTTAAATGCGGACATTGCAAAGGAATTTAAAGTCGGCCACTCAACAATATCTGGAATTTGGAAGAATAAGGACAAAATAAAAACTCTTTTTGATAATAATTCTTTGAAAATTAAACGATGGAGGAGATCTGACCATACAGTGATAGAGGAGTCTTTGTTAACTTGGGTTAAACATCAGAGGGCAAATAACGTGGCCCTAAGTGGTCCAATCCTTCAACAGAAAGCTAATGATTTCGCTCGTCTTATGGGGAACGAAAAATTTAAGTGCTCATCATCTTGGGTACAGCGTTTCCGGGTTCGTTATAATATTGTAGCTGACGGCGTTACAGAAGAATGGCTATCTCATAAATTGCCTGCGCTGTGCGAGGGTTACAAGCCAGAAGAAATCTTTAATGCGGATGAAACGGGGCTATTTTTTAATTTGACCCCTGATAAGATACTTAAATTCAAAGGTAAACACTGTAAAGATGGGCAATTATCTGAAATGAGAATGACAGTATTGGTTGCAGCAAATATGACTGGAACGCGTAAAGAAAAACTTTTAGTAATTGGAAATGTTAAAGAACCGTGTGACTTTAAGAATTACCGCTCTTTACCTGCAATGTATGAGTACAACACGAAGTCCTGGATGACTTCAACTATTTTTGAAAAATGGCTTCGTAATTGGGATGCACAATTGAAATCTAAAAGTGAAAAAATTCTTCTCCTAGTTGACAAATGCCCTGCTCATCCCGTAGTCTCTAAATTACAATGCATAAAACTTGTGTTTTTACCACCCGATGTCCCCTCTGTATTACAGCCAATGAACCAAGGGGTGATAAAATCTTTAAAAACACAGTATAGAAAATTGCAACTACTGCAAATCCTTCAGGATATTGAAAACGGCGAAAATACAAAAGGTCACATTAATATTCTAGATGCAATTTTAATGATATCAGAAGCTTGGGAAAATGTCACGCAATCCATTATAGCTAACTGCTATAGCCACGCGGGTTTTAAAGATCTCTCTATATCACTTGATGAGGATTATCATTATTTTATTCCGCTCTCGACGTTACAATCTTCAAGTAATCACGATGATACTGTACCTTTAGTTCAATTGGCTGCTCGATTATCGACAGAGTCAACTGAAATAGAAGAGCTATTCATAATTGATAACGACGTGGAAGTGTGCGCGCCAGTTACTGAAGAAGAAATTTTAGCGGATGTCTCAATTTCAAGCAATCGACGCAGTACTGCTGAAGAAAAAGAAGACCAAGACAAAAAAAAAGTATTTCAAGAAGATCGAAAACAGTTTCAACCATCAGTATGTCAAGCTATTAAAGCTGTTACAATCTTGCAAAAATTTATAACTTTTAACGAAGAATTTAACAGTGACGTTCATCAAGAAGTCTTAAGAGAAATGAAGCGTAAAATGCAAAATAAATTTACGATTGGGTTTAGAGAAAAAATCGACGAACCAAAATGATTTTTTAAAAAACAAGGATTCTATAAACTGTATATTATAAATATATATTTAACTGTATATAAATATAAAGGATATAAGGATAGTTGTGTAGATTTTTATTTCACTTAATGAACGTCCTTTTTACAGTAAAATGAATACATACATACATACATACATAAACTCATGCCTTTTTCCCCGAAGGGGTAGGCAGAGGTGCTAGCACCCACATTTCGCCAGTTTATGCTTAGGTCCCAATGTAATAGGTGGCGAGCCTATTGCCATTAACCGGGCACTTATAAACCTGCGATAAATACACACATAACTTCGAAAAGCATCGAAGTCATTGGTGTGTGCCATGGGATCGAACCCGAGACCTCGTCTCAGCAGTCCATTACCCATACCACTAGGCTACCGCGGCTTGTAAAATGAATGTAAAAGTAAAATAAATACCTATAGCGTATATTGCTTACAACATGTATTGGATATAGCGACCATAAAAAGTTGTGAGATCCACGTTATATCCGGTATAAGACATATTTCTTTCTGGATACTAGTCCAACAAACAGAAATATGTCAGCAATACAAAGATTTTGCGAGCGATTTACCATCAGGCGATGTGAAGACAAATTGATATGTTCTATATAAAAAAGGTTAGGTTACAACGTACCTTTACTATGATAGGAAACGAAATTGCTTTCTCAGTGACTCCTCCAGAGTTCGGTATGTAGTTCAGTGGCGGAGTTAATCTGCGAACTTTGAATCGCAAGTGCAACGCCTTAGTGAGGTTTACATTTAAAATGAGGTAAGGTAAATAAATCTACCAATATAATTAGCTAAATAATTTATTATATTTTATGGGATTCATCACATTCTGTAAAAATTTACAAAAATATGTATTTTATAAATATATATTATAAATAAAGTTTATTGTCAAATTCGTGTTGTTATTGCTTCGTTAGAGATTCACTGTATTTATCCTTATTACGGTAATACATACTTATATCACAAAATATATTTTCAATGTAATTTAATTTAAACACAACAATAATTCATAAAACACGGCTATCCATCTCCACTCCACACCAACTACTCTGCGTATATCGTTCTTACATAGTACCATTAAATTAACAATTCATTAGTGTAAATATTCTAGATAATACGTTTTGAAATACATTTTTTATGCGTGGTACGTATTGTTTATTATCATGCATAAGACCAAAACATACCTTCACTTATTGCGTTATGTATAAATATTTAAATGCAAATAGATTTCTGTTTTTAAGACCAATAATGGCAATGATGATTGCCAAGTGTTATGCAATTGTTGTCGATATTAAGACTACCTAAATTAGTTGTTCCCAGTGGAACTGGATAAAGTGGATTCTGTTATAATAATAATTATTATCTATCAATTAATTCATAAAAATGTTTAAATATTAATAACTTTCTCTAAACATTGTTTGTTATTTTGTAAATATCTATTTACTATTATATAAATTTAATTATAGTAGCAGCTCCTTAGAAATTTGTATAATATGTGTATAAAATAAAATTACAACAATTGTTTAGTGCCCGAAAATATATTGACGTAACAGAATTTCCTTAAGAAATTGTAGTTTATATATATTATTATGTAACATAAAAATATTCAAAATATAATCTACTTACTTAGAAAAAAAGAATGCTTATGATACAATATTAAAAAAGGAATGTACCTAAAAGTAAAATGATATCAAAAGTGGATAGTATATCCTAAAAAATTCTAACTCAAATCAAACAAAAACATGGAATATTCATAAAAATATTTCATAGTAAAATAATTAGAATAAGCATGTATTATGTTTAAAATTTGTTTCAGAGACAAAATATGCCTATCTTGGGATTGTCAACTAATAAGCATACATGAAAAACCAAATACATATATTATTAATACTGATATATTATCGAATGAATGTTTATTTAGAGATCTTTTTAATAATAATTCAGAATATTATGCGAATCTTGTGATATATAGAGCCAATGTAGACAAGGGAAAAACATTTCGCCGTTAGCTTTTACATTTATTTTCTTTATCTAAATTAGTACTACTATGCACTCGAGCCCAATCTTATATTTTAACAGCTGTTAGATTTATTGTAAATATGTACTTTATGGTACTTGTGAAGTTAAACAAAAAGAAGTATCGATTATTAAATAGTAATCGATTACAGATGTATACAAAAAGGGATAAAATAAGATGGTTAAGTACACAGAGTTAACTGCAAAATAGCAAGATAATTCAGATTAGTGTCTTTGTTGCTTTGATACTAGCAATATTGTGTTCTGATAAATCATTTTAGTT
The DNA here is from genome assembly GCA_963691645.1 of Pelosia muscerda. Lineage (NCBI taxonomy): Eukaryota > Metazoa > Arthropoda > Insecta > Lepidoptera > Erebidae > Pelosia > Pelosia muscerda. The sequence continues at coordinate 6,692,543 of OY829118.1, forward strand.
TAGAACGAATTACATATCCTGCTACTGTTATGAAAGCGAAGGGTTCGAATAGATGTTAGTTACTCAACAACGCCAGAACTACTGAAAGGATGAATGAATTTTGACAGATATAGACTATTATAGAATGGATATAGAATGATTCACATAGATCGCGGAAATGTAATCAGTATTGCAGCTGTAAGTAAGAGCCTGTAGCTTTAATTTCTTCGTTTTTTAAATGAAAAACGGGCTTTCTTACATTGATAGAGCTATAGCGATATCTTTCTTTCAATAAATTACCGTATAGGTAATATATTTCTTATCTAGGTTAGGCTCTAACACATATTTTAGCATCTAGGAGAATCGCGAGTGCGATAAAATTCAACAACCATAGTAATGGAGATCTTAGTTCATATAAAGGATGTTCTAGAAGCATATTTTTTTAAATAACGACACAAACATCAGTTACTCAATTATTTAGGACACTGCACACACGCAATATTGACAGTAAAATACATACAGGCAAACACACATTGTGTGTATGCCGCCCTTATTGTATTGAGTGATATAGACACAATATTTTTGACAGTAGGTTTGTATTTTGTTATCAACTTTATTGAATGTGTGCAGTTGACATCATCCTTCAATTGCTTCTTGTATGAGCCAAGTTCTCACACATTAACTAACCGTTTACGTGACTTGTAAACTCTTACTAAGGAATCAGAAATATCCCATTTAGTTACAACTATCAATAATTGAGACAACCGCAATTTAATTATAATTATCTTAAACTTTATAACAATAATTCAACATCAATATTAATATCTTGATTTTAGTATTCAAACTATTAATTATAAATTACTTATATTACTAAAAAATACATAAAATGGAGCACCAACTTATCTATTCAAATTACAATAGACAAAAATGTCGAACAGTGTAAACAAATCAAACTTATTCAAAAATACTAAGCTATTAATGCTGTATATCAAATGGAAAATATATCGAAAATTATTAATTAATAATTTCAATGCGTATTTCTCCTCTATGATTTATTTTTGAGGACATACATAATGATTATGCCATAATTATATTTTGTAAAGAATCCTTCTAACCTGTATGCCATTATCTCAAAATTAAAAAAAAATATTAGGAATGCGACTTTCGGTATGTCTTTGATAAGATGAATGTGAATAATATATTACTGAACCGACTGTTTTTTTACGTTATTTTCGTTTGTGTTGTGGCGTTACGTAATCTATAAACGTAAAATTATTGTTAGTCATGGTCCGTGTAGAAATGAATTATTTCATACAACAGAGTCATACTTCCATAGTTAGGATGTTTTAATTACTTACACCACAAGAGTACTCTTCTAGTTAAAATTAATCATTTACCTGAGCTTATTAAAATAATGATACAAGCGCAATAATAATTGCTTACGTTTACATTTTCTGTTTTTTATTCATTGTCAATTATCTAATATTTGACAGTAATGAAGAATGACGTCATCTTATTCAAGTTGTCATAGAACTGTCAATTTTGAAGATTAATAAAAAGGAACTGATTTGACTTGACAATCAATTACATACCTTATTATAATGTACGAGATGAGGTTCAAGTAGAACCTTTAGTAGTCAACCTTTTTATGAACTAACATTATAGCTAGCTCACGTGTCTTAGGTCCTATCTGATCTGAGTAGTACGATGTCTTCCTCAGAATCCGTCTCCGAAGGCGGTATTTCTTCTTCGTCATAATATGGTTTACGTATAACATCTGAAATATGATCAGTTATTTGAAAAAAAAAGACGACGCAATAATGCTACACGGGTTCTTAATTTGAAACTTAGAGCTTAAATAAGTCATTGAAAGCTAAAGCATTTGCGACATCTCTTTCTTAAAAAATAAAGGGACCCTTGTTGCACTTCTGGGTATACGGGAGGTCCCAATATCTTTGGGACCCAAGCCATCCTTCTCTAAGAGTCAGTACTTGCTGATAAACAGACGAGGATCTAGCGCAGATTTTCCTCTCAAAGTCTGCTGTCATTCTCGAAAAGTGTAGATAAGCGAGGCTCCTAAGCATTCTTTGGATGCAACCATGAATAACTGGGATGATGTCTACTGAGATCTCTATAATCATCTAAACCAATGGGAACCCTAAAATGATCATTGTTCTTACCATAGCCGGCAGCGTCTTCGCACAGAGGCCGCTTGTCCTCAGAGGGCAAGGGCGCGAATATGTACTGGCGCCGCGAGTCACGGGCCTTCTCGCGACAACTGAAGCACCACGCTGATACGGTCACCACCCCTACACCCACTACTCCTACAACAAAGGTTGTTTTTTTAAATTTAGTCCATGATAAAAATAGCTTAAAATGTCTATAATAATTTGATGATCACGTTAGCTCATAAAACATAAAGCTCATAAAATCAATGATTGGATATTATAAAACTATACTTAATAACATTGATTTTATTGAAACAGTAAAATCCGCTTATAATGACAATGAAGTTAAGTGACAATATGTCTTAATAACCGGATGTTATAAAAAGCAGTCGCCACATAATATAAACAATATCCTATAAATACCAACAAGAAAGTATTAGTAATTTATTTATCAATTAATAAAAAGAGAAACTGTGAAGGGCAGTGATAAGGGTGAAGGCAGAGAATCATGTCGGTCGCTATAACCGGATATAATTAACTAAAATGTTACGCGATAAGCGAAATACGTAATTTTATACTACTTTAATGTAAAGAATTTTTTATGAAAACCTAACATAATAACCGCGTCAAATAATATCATTTTTATTGATTGTTTGGCTGTTAAATATAAATTTTGTTATTCATTTTAGAAATGTAACTGCTTAAAATTACACATAAGATAAAAACTAAATAAAGGAAATTAATAATATAACGGCAAGAATTTTTATATTATTTTATTTCTACAATTATACCAATATATATAAATCCTTATCAGCTGAAGTGAATCCAGTTTCTTAATATCCAGCAAGGTATGTAGGCAAGATCGGACCAAAAATTAAAAAAAAATTGGACTGATATACTTTTTTTCTGATTAAATGTCATGATGTCATAGTAGTCATAATTCAGTTTATTCTTTCTTTACTTCAAAATTCTTTAATTAAAAGAAAAAAAATATACAAACCTGCTAGCATGACAAAAACGAGTCTTGGCAGGCCGAGGACGCGGTCATCGTCTTCCAAATGGAACAGCACATTAGGCGTCAATTTATCTTTGCCGTTTATCTGTAAAAAAAAACATTATTTCAAGCGAAACTATCTCAAGGGGGTCTAGACAAAATAGATTCGCTCCGAAGCGAATTCACAGCTACATACATTCGCTACCGCTCTACCCTCGTGCTCTCGCAAATCTTGCGAGAATCTTTTTCGTAAATTTAATTTGCGTAAATCCTCGAAGGGGTGTGCAGAGATGTATTAGGCATACCCACCATTTACCAATTGTTGACGTCACGAGCCTATTGCTTAGTTTTCAAGTTTTTCGTTATACATTCGTCATTCATCTTGCAATTCCAATGTCTTACATAAGTTAAGAATATATAAATATCCGTAGTCGGATTTGTATACGCGCCGGCTTTTCTGTTGAAATTTTCCTGAATTTTCTTTGCTATAAACCTTTCCAACAAATGCAAAACCGTAGAAATCAGTTCGTGCGTTCTGGAGTTATAGCGTTAGGAAGGAAAACCCGACTTATTTTTATATAGTAGAAAATAACGACATCACTAAAAAGTCTTAATGATAAATGCTTACCACGATTTGTTTCTTGTAGGAGATATACCCGCTAGCGGAGGCGGATACGACCACCTCCTTGGCTTGGTACTCGCGCGGGATGGCCACTATATAGCGCCCGCTGGCGTCACTCACGTTCTTGCCGATCACGATGTGTGAGCCTTTGGCGCGGATTGATACTTCCACGGACGGTAGGAGGTTACTGTTGTGATCTAATGTTAGACCTGCAATTAGAAAAAATATTAAGGTAAGGTTTCCATGAGCATGGCTCACGCGGTTATGGTTATTCTGACGTTAGTCTCAGTTGAACCCAAATTAGGAAAGGGAAATATATTCTTAGAAAATTACGGAGGTAGGATATGAAAGTATCTTCCGTCTCAATTGAGCAGTCCCACTAGTAAAGTAAGTGAATAAAAAAAAACATTCTAAAAAAAATTGACCTGCTGTAAGTTTTTTGTACACCATGTACAGACACCTGCAATAATAAATACTCGTATACGTTTTAGAACTTTTTCACATTAAACTTGTCGAATTTTACCGTTTCCTGTCATAATGTTGACTTGTCATTTATTATTGTAACAACCAAAGTGTATACATAATTATTGCAGATGACAGTACCATGAGTACTACCAGAAGCCATCGGTTTCGGGAGTATTTCCCTATACCCCTGTATACATATGGTAAAAAATGTTTCTTGAAAAGGGTTGCTAATCGTAGATTTAACTTAAACCAGGTGTGTTAATGATAAAAATCTTTGCAAACTAACCCATGGAGCAAATGGAACTACGTGCATTTATAACGTACCTGAGACGTAAACCATGAGAGGATCCTCATCTATCTTGATCTCCTCGAACTGGCCGCCGGTGATCGTGTCCGCGTTCACGCGCCGCATCACGATGTCCTTGCTCTTGAGCACGCCTTCTATCACGTTCCATGTTAACATCTGAAGGACAATTTTGTGACGTATAATAAGAATGAAATTTTATAATGTTATGTTTTTAAATGATCTATATAATCTATATACTATTATACATAAAAACACTCAGACCAATGCAAATATTCATATTCATACACACAAACATAGTGAATATGAATTGAAACCTTCTTCTTTTTAACGAATTCTTTCTTGTTTAGTGATCAGAGGCCAGTCGTATAGGTCAGAGTTCCAAAGTGCGATTGCGAACTGACTGAGCGGACGCAACTGGGAAATCGATGATGATGCTCTGGTCTGTGTGCTCGTGCCTACGAGAGGTTACAAACACCCTTGAACCTTTGCAGATATGTAGAGACGATACGTTCTTGGCAGTATTTTACTATATGGTGAATGTTCTGATTAGCTCCCAATTAGTCCCTCCATTTCCCACACAGGACAACACGTGCAGGGCTTAGATGTCACCCGCATTCAGTGCAGAATATGTCATCAAAAACCAAGCGATTAATAAACGTCATAAGCCTAAACGTAATAGCGGTCTTTCTTTTCCCCACCATCAAGCCTTGTTAAAAAAGCCTATTTAAAAAAACACATACAGCGCGTGCATGCGTGTGTGATCCTGTGGGAATGCGGGCGCGTGTGCGTGCATACGTACGTGAGTACGTGCGTGCGTGCGTACGTACGTGAGTGCGTGCGAGCGTACGTACGTCCGTGAGTGCGTGCGTGCGTGTGTACGTGCTCGCGTGCTTGCGTGCGAGCGCCTGTGTGTGTGACAATACTCACGATGTCCTGGTAGTTGTGACAGCGCACGATGACGCGGTACACGCCGGGCGGCAGCATGACCTTATAGTATGCCAGGTTGTGCGACACGCGGAACTGCCGCGACACGCCGGTCACCGCCACCACCGCCTCGCGCATCGGCAGGCCTTCCTCATTCTTCACGTAGCCGACCACACCTGTGACAACATGCTAGTTATGTTGACAGTATAGAGACGTGACGATCAAAATGACGTGCCATAAATTAAAAAAAGTATAGTATTAGTAATCAGATAGTGAGGTCACTAAGATTACAATAATTGCCATTGATGATTTTACTGCTATACATAATTTTTAAATTAAAGGGCATCGTCTAGAGTAAAGGAAACGATTATATGAAGTATTTTTCATTTAATTCTGAATTTTAAAACTAAGTGCATAAAGTCGAAAATTCAAAGGCAATTTTTGTAAACTCAGTGGTTTAGCACTGGCTAACAATTAGTAGAATAGGGATTCAGTTAACTACACTTAGTACTTAGGTTAACTGAGCTAAATGTCTGACTAAGCTAAATTGACGACCTAACTATAAAAAAAATTTCGACAGCAAACAATGAAAATGTCTACTTACCAGTATTAGCCAATTTCACGAAATCCTTTATCCCTTTAAGATTATTTCTCCACACATAACCTATATCTGATGCGAGGGGCATCTTGCAGCAACTGAGCCCAGCAGAAATGACTGGCGTATTATACCTCTCATACAACACATCGATAAGATCACCGTGTGTTGGAGCACGTTCCCCACACTTGTACCTATCAGACGGATCTCTGTTCACCTGGTACCTCTGAGAATACGATTCAAACATATTCTTGCATAATTCTGGATAAGACAAGTCCTCAGTTCCAGAAGATAGCTCAAGAATGAGATCAAACTTTTCAGATTCTAACATATTTATGAAGGATTTTTCTCTTGTGTAGTTCGTTAAGGGGTTTAAATCTTTTTTAGTAAGATAGCTGTAGAGACTATCACCGAATTCTTCTTCTAGAGACTCTAAGCTGCATTTTTCCGTGCCGTCGTATTGTTGAATCATTTTGTCTGCGTGTTCGTCAATGTTTGGTATGAAGTGCAGTACAGAGTTTTTCAATATAGGTTCGCCAACGCCGTACGCCGCAGCCATGTGTCGAGCAAAGTTAAGAAGCATCTCCTGTCCTATGGGTTGTGAACCGTAGAAACTGCTTGTGATAGCGATGTGGAACTTGGTTTCTTCGGGAGAACCAATCTGGAATAGGAATGTAGTTGTATTGTATGTAGAAAATTATATTTGTAACAACAACAAGAAATGGTAGGCGGAACCCGGACTCCCAGGTTCCGATGCAACCGAGACTAACGCAAGGATGATGATGATGACGAAATAGTTATATATCCAATAGAAAATGCAGTAATTGCAAAAATGTGAAAGTAATGCAAACTAAGTAAAGCAATTATTAACAGAGTTGTATTCTGTTTTTTTTAAAGAACGTCATCATCATTATTTCAGCTATAGGACGTCCTCTGCTGGACATAGGCCTCCCCATCGACCTCTAATTCGACCGAAAGGGTATCCGCGACTAAGTCTTCCATCTATCTCGCAGCAGGCCGTTCTACGCATTGTCCACTAGTGCGTAGTCTCGATTCGAGAACCTTTCGGCCCCAACGGCGACTTCTTCCACAAACAAAACCGATGGTTGTTAAGTATCGAATTGGTAACGAATTATGAATTAGTTGATGAAAAATTTAACTGAAAATATTTAAACGGTTGGGTAGTCTCATAAACTCTATAAGGGGTACAAACCTCGTTAGTCATCTTGAGTTGGTGGAAAACAGCGGTCCGCATGCTGTCACCGGACTCAAACTCAGCGATGCCTGAGTAACTGTTTTCTATCTCGGACAGTGCCGCGTACATCTCTAGGCGAGTGTGGTAACGCGTGTTTATCACGTTATCCAGGACTCTGTAATACAAAACATATATACTAACATTATAGTACAATAGTAATATCAAATTCAGATGTATACCCGACCAATGAGATACATAAGCATACTATAAATAAACATTATACACATTTCAACAAAGTCTAGGGATATTTTGCATAATAGGTATAATTTAAGAAAATCCATTTTTTGAATAACAACATTGAATACCCAATTGTAGATGGCATTTTACAATTTTTGCTTCAAAAATGTAATTTTAGATCAATGCCTAGGTTTGGTTTTATTTTGAGGTCCGATTCACAATACAAAGCTTTTGAAAAAAGTATGCGATTTAGTTACAAATGAAAAAAAAAAACGGGAAGTAGTACTTTTTATTACATGTCCTGATATAATATGAACTAACGGACATTTTATTACAAGTAAGTCATTACGAGTTCCTTGCATATTTTTAGTTATCTTTGAGGTATTAAAATATCCCTAGACAATTTTGAATTGTGTATATCTGCCGGTCTCTTCGGTCGTGTGCACTCTGTGCATATTAAACTTTTATTTCTTTTAAGAAATAAGTGCCATCTGTCGAACATATGATACGTAGCGATAGCGGCGTTAAGCATGAATGTGGGTGTGGACGGTTACAACAGATGATGAAGTTCTAAGAGAAGATGAATGACTGCAAGCAAAGATGAACAGAAGCAAGCATAAGCAACACCAATTGCAGTGATGATGTTGGAACACAGTTCATATCGGATCTTGTCTATATTATCTATACTATTGTCATTAAGAGGTAAATCCACCTATAAAATTTTAATAGTATTAGCAAAAAGATTGTGCGCGAAGAAGTGATTAAATACTACGTTGGATTTTTAAAAAGTGCAATCTAATAGTGCAATTAGTTTTAAGTATATATATAATATACATAGTAGGTACTCACATAGAAAGGTTCACTCTTTAAAAAATACACTTAAATTGGTATCGTGAATATGTATAAGTGATCGTACGTGCATAAACCGAAAGTGCGAAATAAGGTTCTTAAAGATCATATACTTCAAGTAATTACAATAAGTAATGCTTTTGTTACGTGGAAATCAAACAATAACCATGCGGTCAAAATTTCATGAGGAGTATGGTTGCAAAAAGAAAAAAAAAACACAATCGAGCGAAGGTCTGTTGGTCGATAAGTAATGCCAACATAATAAGATAACTATTGCGGCGCTTTGTACATCTACACTAATATTATAAAGAGGAAAAATTTGTTTGTTTGTTTGTAACGAATAGGCTCCGAAACTACTGAACCGATTTTAATAATTCTTGCTACAATATCTAGGAGTAGCATAGGCTATATATCATCACGCTACCATCCAAGGGAGCGGAGCAATAATCATAAATCTCAATAGATCCGGTAGATTTTTATACATTGGCGCTAATATCGCCTAACGATTTCCGTTGTCATGACAGCAAGGAGAAGTAGTATAGAGAGGCAAGTAGAGAATCGAGTAGAGACGAACAACGCAATAATCGATATCCACGCGGGCGGAGCCGCGGGCAACAGCTAGTATGTGATAATTCGGTTAGTATAATGAATAACACAGTTGCGTGCATGAAGATTTTATTGTTGTAAGCTTAAAATGATAGTGGTGATATTAATGATAGAAAACAATGATATATAAGTAAAATAGTAATACTAAAAACTAATATTCAGTAATAGTAAGTATCAAGCAATAGAAAGTAGTAACAAGTATAAAATTAAAGTTATTAAAAATACTGAGTATTGTTGTAAGATCATTTCAAAAATATTTGAAAGTAACTAGTACATATCACAGTCGCCAATATATTAAATATGACTCAATAAATATTCAAATATTCCGGCAATTGACAAACTAGTTACGTAAATGTTCAAATAAAAATATTTCAAAAATACAGGTAGAGACAATAATAGTGTACGAGTATATTGTTTATGGTCACAATCTTTCGTAAATTTAAAAAAGGCGCGTAAAATATACAAAATATTTCTGTTAACAAAATTCAATGAGTATGATCAAAAATAGACAAAATCGCAGTACAAAGTGAAAAACATAAAAGCATAGAAAAATATACCAACAAGGCCTTTATAAATTCATTCCGTTAAAATATTTTAAAAATTTGCATAAAGTTAGGTACTAAAAGTTTGCTATAAGATGCATGTGAAATAATTATCGACAAACTTGCTAGTTTTTCACAACCGAAATTAGTACGAATATATTGAACAAACATGCTTAAAGCGAATAAAAAATACAAATAACAATAAAAGTATTACATAACGACACTTAAGAAACAGGAAGGTGTACGTTTAGGGCATTTCAACTAGTTCTAAATGAACTGAATATTTAAAAAGAGTAGATGATTTTAGTTTGGTTAGATCACATCTATTGAAAACCATGTGATTGTGGTTTTTATTCGATTATCCATAAGGTTAAACTTTTCTAAGAGAACTTGGACACTAAACAAACGGCAATCGGTTTGTAGAATAGAATAAAATTTATCTATGTATGGCACTGACATTCGTTCACGCCTGTCATAAATGTCATAAACGTCAAAATATCTGTCAATCCCATACATTGAACTTTATATTCTATTCCATTATACAAAATGACTACGAACATATTGCCACTTGTCTAGGACCCCTTGACATTTCTAGTTTAAATGATCCCAACGTATATGTAGAATAATAAGAATATACAGTAAGTTGTCACCCCATAGAAACGTTCTAATGACCTTTTTGGAGAACACCACACTTGTCAAATACTTGTTTTAATCATTGGTGACAACGAAGGGTAAAAGTTGCTGATTGGTTGTTGCGACGCTGGAACTCACGTTGACAAAACTCGAGTTTCGTTTGAGTTGATTTATGTTAGAAGGAATGTACTCTTGGTGCGGTGACATTATGTGACAAAATAGATTAAATAATATGTTAAAACTCAAAAACACTAGAACAACTGTTTGTTGGCAATTACTGTACAGTCCTTATTCTACACAAACCTTTCAATACATTAAAAATACGAAAATAAAATATATATAAAATAAATATGCAGACAGACAATGCAGTATCAAGCCAGGTGAAGACGAGAAAGCAAACTCAACCGTGGTCCGTTGTAATAAAGTCGTGGATCGTTTGACTCACCGGTAATCATAGGCCGATGACCAGTGATGGTTGTCGCTGGGCATGAGAGTGAAGTTGAGGCTGATGGAACCTTCAGGCGGGATCGTCACTTGTTCTGTAATGGCTTCATAACTGGAAAATAAACATGCAATATAGTTTTTGAATGGTGTATTTATGTGCGTAAATTCTACAATCGTAACAAAGATTAATTATACTTTGAATATTAATAAAATAATATGTAATTAGCCTCTGTGGCGAGGCGGTAGTGAACGCGACTGCTACACGCTAATTGTATGCATGAATATGGCTATTTGCACTGGTCTGATTGTGTCTCGGAGAGCATGTTAAGCAATCGGTCCTGGTTGCCATACGAACATCTATGGCAATCGTTACGGGTAGTTTCACCCCTCAAAAAGACTAATTAGCCTAATTACAGAACTTTGTTATCGTCAATTTGGTTGTGGAGGTCCGATGGCAGTCGTCGTGTGATTATAATTCATAAATTGGGATAGAAATACATGTATAAAACAAGTAATAGTATTCTGACAGTTCTTCTAAAAGTTTTTGACAAATCTTCAACCAGTTTTGTATGAAACACATATGACGGTATATCCAGTCCTAATTGAGCAGTCGGACTGCAGAAGTACTTCCGTCCTACAGAATACCGTAGCTAATAATAACCTTGTGTTGTGTTCCGGCGGTCAGTAGGGTAGCCAGAGCTCACTGAAGAGGATTTGTGTTGTCAGTGGGAAGACCTAGAAACCCTTGCCTTCTGCACTGACAGCACAGAAACTCTCTTAAACTTTTCCCCTCCCCCTTTCCCTTTCGCCCTCTTCTCTATATGACAATACGAATGTGACGATGTACTCACCCATCCTTGCTTGCCGTGATGTTATAAGTACCGGGGACCAGTAGACGCCAGTAATCGCCATCCTTAGCTGTTCGTACCGTGTGACGAATGTCATTCACCGTAATGGTGGCGTTACTCAATCGGTGTCCAATATGGCTGCTCACAAAACCATGGACTCCTTTATGAACCTGCCAGGAATAAAAAAAATATTACGGTGTCTTATAAACGTCTTGGAGTGTATATTTATGCTGAGATGGTGGCCATATTTGGATTAGGAGGTAGGATATGATTGTATCTCCCGTCCTATTGAGCAGTTTCATTGGGGAAGTACCTTCAGGTTGAATAATACCGCGGCTAATAATAGCGTTGTGTTGTGTTTCCGGCGGTGAGTATAGGGTAGCCAGAGCTCACTGGAGAGGTTTTGTGTTGTCAGTGGGAAGACCGGCGAGGTCTTAAGTTGAAATCGCTATTTGATATGAAACCCTGCTTTGTCTTCCACATCGACATAGAAACTTTCTTACACTTGACCCCTTCGTTTTCAGGAAATTTATTTTCGGAATACCAATTTTTTTAAAGTGCCCGATTGGCGGCAATACTCTCGTCCCCTATTACGTGGGACTCAATATCATAGTTGGCTAAATCTGGGCGTTTAATACACGTCTGCATGGGGAGGATTTGAGGATTACGGGCATGAGCATAATGTATGTATTACCTCTTCAATATACTCCAGTAATGCTTCTCTATTGTCTGCCCAGTAAGTGGGCAGGTCTGATGCAGGGGGGAACTTGTAGCAGCCCAGTTCTAAGGTGATCTCCATGTCGTTTGTGTTCAAGTAGTTCCAATCTTGCATACCACCAGCTAGCACATACCTGGATGAATTACAAAAAAAATCTATACTATGAGAGAGGTTAAGTTTGTGACGTTGTAAGGGGAAATCTCTGGATTTACTGAATCGATTTTGACATTTTTTTCACTAGTAAAAAGCCACATTATTTGTGCGTGTCGTGAGTTATATATCATCATGATATTGGTGAGAATCAGCAGCAGGAACGGTATCAGAAGTACACGCGGGCGAAGCCGCAGGCAACAGCTAGTTAAATATGTCAATCATAATCATTTATTTGCGAAAATGGGTACATAAGGTAATTACATGGTGTATTATTTTTTGAATATTATATATATTATTTTAGAAATTGATATCAACCCCTAACAAATTAAATTATGTGAAGCAACGCATTTAACTGTTTAAGAATAAGATTAAGAATAGCTTTCATCTTGAGGTTGGGGACTCAGATGGTCGTCCCTTCCGTAAAAGATAGTAAACGAAACGCAGATCTAGTGTAATTAACGCATTTTGAAATAAATATTAATTCTTTACCATTTAGCGCCATTGGTGATTCCTTCAGGAAACTTTTCGCTAGGGATATGTTTGCATGGCTGGCCTAAATGCATTTTGTGGTGAGCCTGAAAAATAAAATTCAATTTAGTGGTTTTTTAATGAATTTACAACATAATAGGCGGAAAATAGTGCAACGTTAAAGTTTCTTGTATAGTTCAAATCGTTTAAGGATTTTTATAGAGCAGCGGGAACAGGATCGGAAGTTCACGCGGGCCGATTCGCGGGCGACAGCTAGTGGTATATTAAAAAAACGTTTCACGATTCTGTCTCTTTCTAACGTCTAGAGTTTTGTGTAAAGATATGTATGTTACTCGCACGCTATATTCCTCTAAGGATAACTCTATGATCCATATAGATCCCCTTTACTACACAGGACAACAAGTGCAGGGCTTAGATGTCACCCGCATACGGTACAGAAGATTCCATCAAGAACCAAGCGGTTCGGTGAGTCTTTTCTCTGCCGTACCATTAAGTCCTGGAATTCCTTGCCGGCGCACGTGTTTCCTTCTTCCTACAGTCCCGGGTCCTTTAAGCGGGGCGTGAAAAAGCATCTGATGAGGCCGTCAAGCTGAGCACTGCACGTGTTTGCAATGGTGACCCTCATTCATGAGACTTTGCCTTCAGCTTAACATCAGGTGAGGTGAAGTCAAATTGACGTGCCATTAATAAAAATATAAAAAGACTTTTATTGTGGCCTCCGTGGCGTGGCAGTAGCGCACGCGACTGCTACGCACGGGGGGCGGGTTCGATCCCCGCTCAGTGCAAAAAGTTATATGCATGAATATGGCTGTTTGCACTGGTCTGGTCGTGCCTCGGAGAGCACGATAAGCCGTCGGTCCCGGTTGCCATACAAACATCTATGGCAGTCGTAACGGGTAGTTGGAGCCCTCAAAATTCCAACCAGTCTAACTTGTAACTTCGATATCGCCATTGGTCACTGGACCATTGGTTGTGGAGGTCAGATGGCAGTCGCTTCACGGAAAATACCGAAGTTCAGCCGCATTACAGTTGGACTGGAAAGCCGACTCCAACTGAGTTGGGATAAGGTTCAGGGAATGATGATTGTCAACTTACTTGAGAGTAGACATGAGCCAGGTGTACAAAGACAGGGTTGTCAGGCGTGAGGAACTCCTGGCCGCTTCTCATCTCGGCGTTGGCGTCGTACGGGTAGTTGGCCACTAGGGCCCCGCCGTGAAGGTTCGCGGATAGCACGAAAGGCAGCGATTGCGACCAGTTCATTACCGCTGTAGTTTCTGGTTCAGGTGTCATATTGTCCTGGAAAATGGAGTTTATACAAGTTTTGTAGACTATGTAGCATGCTAGCTGTTTCGAATAGATTCAAATCGGAAGAAGTCGATGCTTCGACGGGCATTAAATACGCGACTTTTCTCTTACAGTGAGTTGGTTGGATCGCTTCACAAAAAAAATCGAAGTTAAGCTGCATCGCAGTTAGAGTGGAAGTCGACTCCAACCGATTTGCGAAAAGGTTTAAAGAATGATGACACGTCTTGCAGAGAATTCGAAAGATTCATTAACCGACTACAAAAATTTGATGTTCTGTAGGTACTTGGGCTTTCGATTCGATTGGTACCTTGTCATATCTGCAAGTCGGTACATTTGCCGATTGTTGGATAAGTCCCGACATGCAGTTGAAAATGGCCTTATATAATATGATATACCTAAATCCTCATCAAATCGGTAAAGCTTACCTTAGTCTCGCCAAACTGATCAGGAAAATTTCTGTTCAAATCTACGTTATGTGCATTAGCTCTTCCGTTAAGACTGCTCATATCACCTGTAAATATAATATGTAGTTTATTTCATAAAAACCATGAAAATATGTCTAGGTACTAATTTGATGTACGATTTAGATCTTAGACCCCTTATTTTCACGTACAGAAATCCCCAAGGACACAGCTGAAGCTAGCGGGAGTGGGTATATCAGACTCGAACCAATAAAACCGCACGGCGGTCTCGAGGCATCAGTTGCCGAGGGTGAAGTAGTCTCTGGCATATCTTTCTCTCCCTTGTTGATCCAGGGCCATCGAAGGCCCCTCGGGAGCGAAACTACGGTGTCCCCATCTTTCACGGATAAAGAGGGGTGCGCATCGTGACGTCGCTGAGGCCTGCATCCCTCATGATGATGATGATGATTAGGTAATTATACGACCTCAAACGCCCGAGTCACTTTCGCTTGTCTTGGACTGTAAAGGCCCTGATTCTACTATGGACCCGCTCTGCCGCGTCCTTCTCTAGCATTACTTAATCGCGGGATGCGGCGGCAGCCCACGCACTAGCATATTGCACCATCACCATGAGTAAGGCAGCGAGCGAGAGAACTCTCACTCGTAGAGCCACCACGACGACCTACTTCGACATTACCCACGCCAGGCTATCAGTCATCATGTGCAGCTTTGATTACCCGATTGCATCGCAAAGCTGGTGTTGGCTCCTTCTAGAACCGACACAGGTAATACTCGAAGTATGCGCGGCTTGAAATCACCTGCGTTAGCCGGTACAAGAGGCCCCCGTGAGGCCTCTCTAGCTAGTTCTTCATGATGGGCCTTACCGCCGCTATCACGGCGTGCCTTAGAAATCTTATTAGTTTAATTTTTTAATTTTTATGCATATCTAAGGACATTTTTATAGTTTTTTTAAGGTAATCTAAAAAGTAATACTTACCGACTTCTCCTCTCTCATAGCCATCAGGGTTCATGCTTGGCATCAGGTGAATGCGCGTAGTGTTAAGCATTTTTTGCACGCGCTCATCTCCAATATAGTACTGATCACACAAATATTTGGCTAACTGCAGTAGAAGCTCCCTGCCAACGACTTCGTTACCATGCATGTTGGCTACGTATTTGAATTCAGGTTTTCCTGTAAGTTATATATTAAGCTTAGAAAAATCAATAATACCAGATTTTAATCAATAATTGAACATTGATAGATTGTGATTATATTGATTAATGTTTGGTGATAGATAAATTTATTTGTATTTAAAAATAGGCAGATGGTCTGTTCTGAACATAGTAACATAATTTCAGAACGGAATCGTAACTGACATCTCAGAAAAAAAATAAAAATTAACAATTGGCGGTTAGGTAAACGTCATATCATATCGATTATATTGGTTGGTCATTCGATTATATTACTCGTAAAAATTAGATAACACATTTTCTTTTTTGTTACCAGCAAAGATAATTGCGCTCTTTGTACCTATATGTATAAGATAAATAATATCGCGGTAGCCGCGGTAGCCTAGTGGCATGGGTAATGGGCTGCTGAGACGAGGTCTCGGGTTCGATCCCAGGTTTACCATGGCACACACCAATGACTGCGATGCTTTTCGAAGTTATGTGTGTATTTATCGCAGGTTTATAAGTGCCCGGTTAATGGCAATAGGCTCGCTACCTATTACATTGGGACCTAAATATAAACTGGCGAAATGTGGGTGCTTGCACCTCTGCCTACCCCTTCGGGGATATAGGCGTGATATTATAAAAGAAAAAATATTATACAGGCTATTAATTAAACTCTCTTCTTCAGATCTCTCGCTTCTTATAAAAGAAAATCCACTTACCTGGTATATGTATACCAGGATCTTTAGTCACCTCTAGAACATAGAGGTCCCTCCCTTCCACTGACTTGCCGATGCTGGTCAACTTAGTGATAGCCGGGTACTGCTTATGAAGGTCTTTGAGGTAACTCTCCATCGCCACGAAGTTGTGATGAACAAAGTCCGCTGGGGAAATACCGTCGATGTCGTGACGCGGGCGCCTTATATGCTCTGAAGATTTGCCCGTTCCAATTTTAAATATGAACACGCCATTTTGGCGGTTTTGGTTTAACTTTTTTTTTGTATAGGGTGAGAAACATTTGAAATATTTTTTTATACTAACTTTCTTGTTGGACTTTTATTATAATTAATATTTATACTGAAAAGATTTATTATTGTATTACGAGTATTTTTAATGTCAAACTTAAATTGAAAAAAAAAATCAAACAAAAATATTTTTACAAATCAAAATGTAATGAAAAAAGATTTAGTGAAGTTTTTAAAGTCATGCAAAAAGAAAAGAAAAACGGTAAGCGTGTAAATGAAACCCCATTATCTGTACCACAGATCTACATGGGGGGTAAGGTGGCAAACTTGTCTTAGAATATCCTACAAAGAAGCATTTTGTCGAACATAAACGGGCAAATCAACAGTGCATAACAAACATAAAGTTTAAAAAGAACCATCACCAGAGATTATTAAAAAGAAGTAAAAAAACCACAGTACCCCACAATATTATTGCAATTGTTGAAGGGTAAAAGGGTACAAGCGACATCGAATATTCAAAGAAAAAAGATCTCAAATGACATCATAAAAACTTTGCTAAACATAGATTTTCTCGTAAACTCAAATGTCGCTTACGTCCTTAAATTTTCAGCCGTGTAATAAGATTCATTTACGAACATAATTTACTTTACATCTTCATTTTTTTAAAAGAAGTAATAGATTACACACTAAAGTAGGTGTCCTTGAGACACAATACATATTCATACTAAAGTATTCTACTGACTGTAACTCGTAAAAAATACAATAAATTATAAGCAAAAAAAGGAAAAAAAAATACTGCTGTCACTCCTATGTAACTACTAGAAAATCGGTCGAAGAAAAATAGGTCACGTTCCGATAAGCCGAGGCGAGAAGGTGAGATCCCAGTAGAGTAATATTGTATAGGTTCATTATGGAATTAATGGGAGCAAAGTTTCCATTAATGGTAGAAAAGATTCCACTAATGGTAGACTTTTTCCATGCGCGAAATCCCCACGCTTACCAATCTTACCGGAGCCGGTAAGAGTGGTTATGTCAGATTCGAACGTCTTCAGTTGCCGGAGATGAGATTGTAAGACATATGCATCCAAGTCATTCAAGACCATATTCCTCACATTTCGCCGACCAGGGCCATCTTTTTCGAGATGGCTCTTTTTGGGGACTACGGTGTCATCATCTAGACCCCGAGTATGGAAAGGCGCGCACACCTAGGCCCGCGGTTACAGAGAGCGGAGGTCATTCTGAGACCTCTATGTCGACCGAGTCGCTTCGCTCATAGCCAGTAGTTCCTTAACGGAACTAGATAATTCTGGATCTAGAACTGGCATCTCACCGGTGTGAATGGGAGAGGGGTGTAAGCGCCTTAATGCAATTTGACGCTTATATGTATAAACATAACGCACCTTTTTGTGTAGTCATCTGTATAGCGGCTACAAAAAGTTGCGCGTAATTAACAGTTGGTTGATGGTATTTGCGTTTCATTTTGTTACATACGGTTATCTAGTAGTGTACATAGAAGTATGTATAGACAAAAGCAAATAAATCAAAACTAACACCATTAACTAAATGAAGTGTTTCCAAAATGAATCAAACTACATGAAAGGTGTTAATTGAAAAGCCACAACTGTATACCTACGACCTTTATTTTGTTCTCATACAGCGCCAACGATGATCTAAGTAGATACAATATACTTTAGTTATACGTATATTCACAGTAAATATAAACACTCGAAATTATACCGAAATTTACAATTGTTAAAGCATACAACCAAATACTAATTCAAAATCACAACTCTAGTTTTCGTTTGTTATTAAATAATGTATTACAAATCACATTTTGCGAGATCCATTTTTACGAATAGCACTAATTTTAATATACTTATGTACCACTAGAAGTACTCTATCGGTCGTTAGGGTTGGGACATGTCGTCGGGAAGAAGAGTGTGTCGGCTGAGATTAAATTGTTTCGGTTGCATGCTGGTCTATTCTCAGTAGATTTAACTACCGAGCCAGCTAAAGAATCATTTTCAAATTATCTATTTACTATAAGAGTACAATATTTTTGAAAAATATAAAACGTTGACATTCATATGTGTTCTTCATGTGCCTAAACTGAATAAACGAAATTGATTCTTTGATTCTATTTCTTTCTCTTTAACGATCTCTTTATCGCACATCGGACTGACAGTCCAATACTTTTTTATACTAGCCAGCAGGTACTGTTATGTCGGATTCCAACCGACTAAAACCGAACGCCGTTTTGATCCCCGATACCAGGGTGTAAGTTGGCCCTATAAGGCATTTCTTTTGCACTCCGGCTGACCCAGGAATGGCCACCTCGGCTATAAGAACCATGTTGTCTTCATCTGCTCCGGAAAGGGGAAGGCAGAAGGAGGTAGTGGGGAGGCCGCACGCACGGCACCACCACCGTCCTAATTGAGCAGTTCGATTGGGGAAGCACTTGCGCCCTACAGAATACCGCGGCTAATAATTGTGTAAACCTTGTGAGTAGGGTAGCCAGAGCTCACTGGAGAGGTTTGTGTTGTTAGTGGGAAAACCAAGAAACCCTTAATTTTCTTCTGCACTGTCAGCACATAGACTCTCTTAACCTTCTCCCCTGCCACTTTCCCCTTCTCTGTATGGTCGGCAGAACGAATGTGACGCCTATGGTTGCAAACGTTCATAGTCCACGGTAACCACTTTCCATCAAGTGGGCCGCGTACTTGTCTGCCATCTAAGTGGCATAAAAAAATACCACCACATTCGCAGTCCGATAATCTCATATAAAATTGTCAGCCTATAATGTTTATAGAGGGAATGGGAAATCTACTAAAGTTCGACTCTTACTCTTCTCCCAGACGCGCCAACCGAAACGCCGAATACTATAAATTGTAATATTTTGGCACAGCAACATTTCTACAGTAGATTTCAACATATACTTTACCACTAAAAGTATCTAAACATTAAACAAATACAATTCAAATAAGTCAATAATATACCAAACAGTCTTGAAACATTTGTGTTTTTGCGATCCTACGCATCTACTCATAATACTTATTACTATACTCGAAAAAAGATTTAGACATAATTTTAATTGGCCTAATAATACCAAAATATTAATACCTAATTAGAAATTTTTGACAATTTAATTACATGGACTTTCAAAATTTTGAGTTTGTCCATGTCAAATTTTTAATAAATTAATAACATGTAAAGAAATGGATTATTAAGTGCACATTTATACAAAATAAGTGCCATTAAGTAGATAAAATTCCTAAATTACGTAATGGCCAAAAGACCAGAATCTTAATTTATACATAGGTACTATACAAGTTCATTATTAAGGCTAGAATAATTGTTTAGTTATTACAGACTTTATTGCTTTGGAATAGGAATCACAATTGCGAGTTGGAATCACCATAACTGTTATTCATACATTATTCATACAGATTAAATATAAATATGTATTAGGTTTTTAGAACTTGAACTATAATAAGCTACAGATAATGTTAGTAATTAATATAGTTTAAATTTTAGTACGCCATAAAGGTTTATGGCACTTCAATCTGTATAGGTATACAGGTTGAAGTTTTGAAAAGGGCTTGTATGTACAGTCACCTGCAATAATATGTATATACTTTGGAACCTTGTCACAATAATAAATGACAAGTCAACATTATTACATGAAACGGTAAACTTCGACAAGTTTAATGTGAAAAAGTTCTAATACGTATACATATTATTGCAGGTGACTGTACAAATCAGAAACTATAAGGAATAGCGAAAGACGCTCGAATGAGTCACGAGCCGAATTTGATGAAATTTAAAAACTCATCATTTGATTTCTGAGAATCTAATAATATTAGTTGGGAATCAAACCTTTTTTTGAAAATCCTCTTATAGTTTCGGATTCGGTCATCCAATCCCTTTTGAAAAATTCATCCTGTATATAAACTTTTCATAGACATATTATGATATATTATCTGTGCTTTGTAAATTCATTCCTCAAATTCAAATTCATTCTTAATAACAACTGGAATTTTAATAGCTATCACTGTCACATCAAAAAAAAAAGTAAAAGTTAAATCAATTGTAACCTACTACGAATTATTATGTATATCAGTAGTATTATCTCCTAAAATTATATCGATATTAATATTACTGCATGGTTATTGCATTAGTGTTTAATATTAAAAGTATTTTTACCCTCCAAGATAAGTGATGATATATAGGTATTGAATATTAGTGAATATTCTTAGCGAATGCCGTGAAATATTTGTGCCTGACAAGTATTACCATATCTTGTACTAGCGGCACGCTACGAATGACATTTCTTTGGTATTATAACTATACAATACACGCTGATTTAATACTCGTTTCGGCAATAAATATTTTAGGCACAGTTTTGATAGAAATATAATAATTAATAGTGAACAAAATAACAAAAAAAGCAATGCGTCAAGTCAAGACTTCCAGACGTTTATCTATTTTTAACTTTATTGAGTTTTTAGGAACATTTTTTATTTTTTGTTTATTGATATTTATATATACATGGTCACTCTAGCAGGTGATGTATATAGTTGACAAAATTCTTGACACATATACAGATAGAAATGCATGACATTTTTAAACAATTCATTTATTAACTTCTATTTTTATTTGTGTTCAGAATAAGTTCGATTTGATTGTAATTTCAACACAATGTTATTGTTAAGAAATAAATAAAAAAGAAAACAATTTGCTATTAAAGCTGTGCGAAAAACTATTTTTGCCGAAACGACTATATAATATCACCCGGTATAAATACATAATTAACTTTTTTATGTAATTACTGCCCATAAACGTGGTCTAACATTCTCTCAAATAAATGTTATATACTTGTGAACTGCCATTATACCATACCGCTAGTACGAGTATATTATCAACATCATACGAGTATATAGTACATAAAGCTGTGTTAATTAAGAAATAGGAGAGAGATAAAAATATGGCACATTTAGTATTGTTCCCCGACATATATCTTGACCTATCTTACAAGTTTACGTGTTTCTTGCTCCCTACAGCCCTGGGTCATTCAAGCAGGGAGTGAAAAGGCATCTGATGCCTCCATCAGACGCCAATGGTGGCGCTTGCTTGACGATGCCTTCATCGTCAAGCAAGCGCCACCATTATTAAACTGTACGTGTTTGTAATGGTGACCCTCTTTCCTGAGACTATGCTTTCAGCTTACCATCAGGCTAGGTGAAGTCAAACGTGACGCCTTTATAAAAAACAACCCAAATCGCACGAGAAATAATCTCTGGTGTGCGCGGATTATTTTAATAATAATCAATTTTTGGTGGATTTGCTGGACGTAGTAAGCTTTCCCGAAGAGCGAAACCTATGCTCGGGCCCTCTCCGTGAGTAGCGGCGCTGCCGTGAAACAAATTACTACACCACGATGGCAACTCAAAAATGCCATCGATTCGACAGAAGAAGAAGGTGGATTTGAGTTCCTCTACAGCCGCAGCAAAAGACACCCAAAAAGGTGTACTCCACAAATAAAGTAAGTACAATTTGGGTTCAAGATATATGCCGGTAACTATACAACATAGAGTTAGAAGTTAGTTATCAATGAGCGCTACAAGCAGTATGTTGAAGAGTATCACTGAACAGTGTGTGAGTGCGACGGCCGAGTTATCGTGGTACGCGGAATGCCACTTACCCGCTGTGAGGGAGCGAGACCGCCGGTGTAATGTCAGGTTCACGAGAACTGGGGACGTTTGGTTTTCAGGTACAGTTACCGTTGTGTATGGACTCGAGTAGCTGAAATAATAAAAGGTAATTTACATAACATAAACTCATGCCCATATCCCCGAAGGGGTAGGCAGAGGTGCTAGAACCAACATTTCGCCAGTCTATGTTTTTAGGTCCCAATGTGGTGGCGAGCCTATTGCCATTAACCGGGCACTTATAAACCTGCGATAAATACACACATAACTTCGAAAAGCATCGTAAAGTCATTGGTGTGGGCCATGGTAAAACCTGGGATCGAACCCGAGACTTCGTCTCAGCGGTCCATTACACATACCACTAGGCTAATAGGTAAATTCTGACTACTAGGTACTTAAATAAATAATAATAAAACAATCTACAATTTTTTATAAAACCACATACGAAAATTAACTGATTAACTAGTGGTTCGATACCGGTTTTTAGTCTTTAAAAAGCGTTTGTCTCTTGCGTCTATTTGTTGGCTTGTCGTAAAATGCGTAAAACGCGTAGAAAAGTATTTTTAAACTGAGTTTAAACATATTAAAAAGACACCAAGATCGTTTACTTTTATTTAAGTACCTAAATAAACAGACCATAGATAAAATAGACTAATAGAATGTTTATTTGGGGGAGGGAGGGGAACCCACAATTCTCCCACTGCTTAAAAATCCCAACGATAGCAACATATTACTAATTGTCATAGAAAGGAATTCCAAACCGTACTGCTCAAAGGAAGTAAAAAAAGAAAGGAAATTAAAAGTATGAAGCTTACTTGGGTAACGAAGCAGTGATGTTATACTGTCCAGGCAGCAGCATTCTCCAGAAATAACCCTGCTCCGTGGTACGTACAGGGTGCTCGATACCTTCTACATGGATTTCTGCATCCTGGAAGTTAAAAAACGTAAGTGTGAAGTCGTAGGTAACGAAAATAAATAAAAATGTGACTGGATCAGGATGTACGCTTAAATAATTAGTATAGTTACCGGCATATATTTTGACACAAATTCACGAGAGAAATGTGGTGCGCGTGGATTGGTTCGACATAAATCTATGATTAATGGATTTGGTGTCTTCCACCATCGTAGCACCTCGTGAAAAGGCGCTCAAAAACGCGTACGGTGCGCATATTTATACGTTTTGCATTTGTGACGTGTTTGGGGCCAAGATATATGCCGGTAATTTTACTATATACATATTTAATCTCAATTTACCTTAATCGGTTCCCCTTCATCATTCTTCACAGTACCCTGCACACCTATGTTGCTCTGTTCCATAAACGTAATAAGAGCATTTTTGTTCTTGTGCCAATAATTGGGCAATTCTTCGGCAGGTGGATACTTACAGCAAGATAACTCAAAGGTCACTTCGAAACAATTGGAGTGGAGGTAGTTGAAGTCCTGCATGCCTCCTGCAAAAACATTTTATTTTAACAATACTATAAAACTAAGTAACTAGATTGTTTATTGTCCTCGTCAAAAATGGCCAAGCGTCGACTCGAGAACGGCTCGATTGATTTCGCTATCATTTCATACGTTTTAAAAGAACCTGGAAGGCATAAAAAGAGAACGTGCACAGAATTCAGGCGAAGTCGCAGGCAATACAAAATCTCTCCAGTGAGCTTTGGCTACCCTACTCATCGCCGGAAACACAACACAAGGTCATCATTCATTCTCAAGGTCTGCTCAATTAGAACGGGAGATACCGTCATGTCCTATCCTACCTACATCCAGTAAAATTTTCCGGGATCAAAATGCATATAATAACCAATCATAAAATGGAAAGTGGACTCTGGGCTGCAAGGTCTTGGATGCATCCGATGATCACCAAGATGATGATGATGATGATGATGCTGTTTCATCAGAATTATAATGAAACTTACAAACCTTTGACAGAATACCAGTATGCACCATTAGTGAAACCGCCATCGAAATGCTCAGGCGGACAGGTGTCTCCCGTCGCCATATCAGCGTTCAGTGAAGCGTATGTCTTAGCGAAGTGCTTGAATAGCTTGTCGTCTGGTGTACGAGATTCCTCGCAACAATCATGACCATTGCTGGAAAGAAATGATATTATCGATTACGAAATTATTTTCCTATATAGGACACGTCAATAAGACTTCAGCTTGCCTAAGAGTAAGCTGAAGGCTAAATCTCAGGAAAGAGGGACGTCACCAATGTTAGAATAGTGACCCTTTTCTTATGTTTTTTTTTATCGTGCGCAAAATCCCCACGGATATCACCTCCGGCAAAACCGGTGGAGGTGATTATGTCGGACTCGAAAAACGCACGCCGTCCATTGACGTTGATTGTCGGACGTAAGGTTATACAAGAAATATCTCTCGCACCCCGGTAGACCCGGAGACATCTCTTTTGAGATGACCCTCTTCCCCCAATGTGGGGACCATGGTGTCCCCACTTAGCCCCTGGGTGGGGCTAGATGGGGAGGCACTTTGCGCCGCCGCCGTGGCCTGCTTATGGTATAAAAATGCATTCACGGAAAGTTTTATTATCAAGTAAAAATACGCACTCCTACGTAATGCGGGGCAGTGTGCCAATCGCCTTAATCAATATTTATTGGCTGCTTGTGAATCTCTAGATTTATATAAAGGGTATGTGGGGGTCAACAACAACAAATCGGCTTGAAATACATTGTCCTATTATGTTGTCAAACGCTCTGTAAGTTGCTCTTCAAACTAAAAATGGCCTAAAAGCGTTTGGGATTACACACAAAGTCAAGCGTGGGTACTGTATTATGCGCGTGAATTTGTGATAGTATTCTATAGTAGTAATAGTAGTATGGTAGTCTATAGTTTTATAACCCTTTGGCGCAAGTCATTAGTGCAGCGAATTTCAAATAAAGAATCTTCGTGTTGTACATATATGTAATATACACGCCACGGGCACTTTGTCATGTCATCTCATAGTCGCTTTCTACGAAACCCATGGGTAGTGATGGGATGAGGATTTCAATAATCTAATAAAGCGATAAAATGACAAATCAGATCTAACTAAATGCCAAACCGCAAAATATAATTCAATCTATTAATAAGTCTATTGCAGTTCATTTTGCACATAAGTCCTTCCGTACCCAGTATATAAAAATATAAGACTTACTTTAAATCATCAAAGGGGTAACTCGCTACAACAGCGCCACCGTGCAAGTTCCCTGACAACACGAACTGTTTGCTTGTCACCCATTTCATCAGAGCCACGGTCTCAGGCTGTCGACCGCCGTACAGATACTCTTCATCGTTCGACTTGTTGCTGTCATATTGATCAGGGAAGTCCCGGTTAAGGTCGACTCCTTTGGCGTTGTGACGACCTTTGTACTCTTTTAATGATTCACAGTTTCCTTCCTGGATTATGGAAAAAGAATAAATGTTGGTTGTTATTTGAAAACCAGTAGTAAAGCTAGTAACTAGTTCTTTCTATCTATATATCTAGTCTCCGTCTTTCTAGTCTATACATATATCTAGCCTCCGATTAGACTAACAGTTCGAAATCGTGCTCCTAAAAGACTGTGTAAAAACGGAAGATACAAGTAGAAACATCCCGAAGCAGACGTCATCACTTCTATAAAAAGTTGTATGAATCAAATTACTATAAATTAATTTTACGAGTATTATATACTTAACTACAGGACTCAGGTCTGAGGAGGTCAATAGCCTAAATATATTTTAAGACCACAGACCGAATTATCCCGTAGCACAGAAGCACATACACAAATGTCTAAGAATAGTCTGTCACCCTTTGCGAAGCAGGGTAATGGTAATGGTTCATTTTTCCCGTGCGGAATTCCCACGGATAAGCCCCGCTAAAGCCAGCGAGAGTGGTTATGTCAGACTCGAACCGACCAAAACCGCACGGCCAACTCGGGCCTTCAATTGCCGAAGGTGAGGTAGCCCTTTGCGATTTATTTCTTTCCTAGGCTACAATTGGTCTTCCTATTCCTATTGGAATCTTGGATCCCGCAGGATTTTTCACGACAGCCAATGTGGTTGTTCGGTTAAACGCTGCGGTTTTAGTCGGTGCCCACCTCACCGTTAGCTTTAAGTAGATTACCGTGTATAAATAAAAAATACAACCAAGTGTGACTATGTTATGTGCTGTATCTACAACACTTCTACGAAAGAGCATATTAGATAAGTATAATCCGTAGGTATGTCATTGAATTTCTTCATGTACTTAACATGTACCTAGTGATAATTTAACATTCACACTTAACAAAGGAAACAGTCGAGCTGTATTAGAATTATCACCTCTTTATGCAAATAATAAGTGGATTAACAAACATTCAGGTTAAGCGGAATCTATCGGAGTATTCGTGGCTACATTTTTTTATATTTTAGGTGGAAGACAACTGATGGAAAATGGTTACCGTGGCCTATGGACGTTTGCAACACCAGGGGCGTTACACTCGTGCTGCCAACCCTGTAAAGGGCAGTGGTCGAGGAAGGGTTGAAGGTTAAGAAAGTTTCTAAGCTGTTAGTGCAGAAGACAATGCAGGGTTTCTCGGTCTTCCTACTAACAACACAAAACCTCTCCAGAGAGCTCTGACTGCCCTTCTCACCGCCGGGAATACAACACAAGCGATTTTAGATAAAGTGACATTTTATTGAATGAATCGCGTTTAAGCGAACCGTTTTCAATTTGTTATCAATGGAATACTTGAAACTGCGATGATTTAAATAATAAAGTTATGAGAAAAAATATTTCGAATCACAAACATTAAAATCTCAAGAAATTTTTGTAGTCATATTACAGATTTATGTCAATCCCATACTAAGCGATAGAATTTGTCTAGAGCCCAAGGTTACTATCAAGTATTAGCCGCGGTATTCTTTGAGGTTTTCTTTTTTTAATGCGGAGGTACTTCCCCTTCGGACTGCTCAATTAAGACGGGGGATACCGCCATGTCCTACCTTCGTGAACCATACATATTGGTACATACCTAACTACAGAATAGATAATAATATAGATACTGACCTAGCTTACCTACATACCTATATCAGACACAAAGTACAGTGAAGCTTATCGCAAGAACCAATATTAACTATAAACATTGGTTCATACGGCAAGGTTCATTTGCACTAACACAGATAAAATAACTGTTTAATGCATTGGGCAGACAGAAAGGATAAATATGGAAAATATGAACGTTATTGAAATATCGGTTTGTTTATAACAAAATTGCAAGAGGAAATACTCTTTAATTGCAAAATTAAATAGTTGCCTACGGAACCCTCAATGAGCGAATCCGACGCGTACATGTTCAGTTATTTTTTAATATAATGAAGGATAACGATAATCTACCTGAGTTTCTTGGTGGTCTCTTCTCAGTAGATCTAACTGCCGAACCAGCAAAAGAATCATTTTCAAATGATTTGTTTACTATTTAATTTATTATAAATTATAATATTTTTGACAACTGTAAATGTAAAACTGTGACATTCATAAGAGCTCTTTATGTGTCTAAGCTGAATAAACGAAATTAATTCTTCTATGGAAGTAACTGTTGAATTAAAATAGTCATCTTCATCATCTGCGCTGATCTGCGGTGATCATCACTTGGCTATTACCGAAATGCAAGCTCTTAGGGAAGCTTGCACAGAGCCTCATCGGTTAGTTCTTTTAGTTAGCAGTTGAGGTTGACCTGGGCCACGAAGACCCTAGGACCCGTAACCTGTCGGACGTACGGGTCCTAGGTTAAATGGCAAGTTTTGATGATTTTTTTTTATGTTTTGTTGGTGAGTGAAGTTGTCGTCGCTGTAACACGGTCGCCTAGAAGTAAACTATTCACTCTAGTCTTGAAGACTTTCAAGCTATGTCCATAGAAGGCATTTAGCATATTTATCTTAGTAAGTCGATGACCTATAACGGACGCGATATTTGCAATTATTATTGCAATTTCTCTGTCAATAAATGATAAGCAAAACATTATGCACACCCATATTTCGTACCTATTTTACGCACAAGTGCGAGCGAAATGGTACTATCGTATTATTTTATATCTTCCACAGAACAATGAAGTACATACTTATTTCGTGATATCTTCCGTAATACTTATTCCGTGATATCTTCGGTAATACTTATTCCGTGATATCTTCACTCTATAGTTCTATGCGCTTCGTCTATTATATTAGTCTGAGGTATAACCATGGTATGAATTTCACTTCATTCACAATTTCAATGATTCATCATTGTATATGTGAATAATATCCATATTAATGATTCTTCAAAAAAGGTTGAACATAAAAATTCGTCAACGCTTAGTCATAATCACTGTAGTAAAACACACAAAATTCCATTCAATGAAGAAATTTTCTTAAAACACCCAAACGTTTATGAATCACTTATGTAATCAAGTACCCAGCATAATGTTACGTGTTTGAAATGTAACCACGGTGTACGAGTACTTGAAGTAATTGTTACCTCTGAGTCAATTTTTTCTTACTGATAACAAGGTTATCAAGGTCTACTCTGTAATCTTACTTGCATTAGGACATTTTTCAATTTGAAAAATGTCCACTGTTTAATATATACCTCTCCAACGAGTACCAGCGACATTGACTATGTCATGTCGTCCGTCCATTTCGCAGGCCGTCCTACGCCCCCTATAAAGGTACGTGGTCTTCATTAGAGACCCTATGGGCTCCAACGCCTTCTGATCTGATCTGATCCCCGCCCACTGTTACTTCAGCTTGCTTACAGGGTTAGCAAGCTGAAGTTCGCTATAAGCTATGTCGGCAACTTTCATTTGTCTACGGATCTCCTCATTTCTGATTCGATCTCGCAGTAAAACTCCGAGTATAGCCCTTTCCATAGCTCACTGTGTGCGCTAACATCAGCTTTGGTAAAATGACGTAATTGTCCACAGGCTCTGAGTAAATTACCTATTAATAACACCACATCGAATTTTAGGGTAGAGTAGGCACTAATCAGATTTTCCTTGTAAATTATTATGACGGCGACCGACATGATATAAGTCGTAAAAAATATTGTCCCTATGCCGAGTTTCTTGAATTTACTTTCACTGTTTGAATTGTGGTAGCAGTACACTACACTATCTACCATTCTAACGAACGCAAACCGCAATTTTACGGTCGGTCAGTCTGCCCACCTTATAAAGTGTAATATATATTATTCAGTATATTTTTTTACTTACGTAGAATATTATAAAAAGAGGATTCTTTTACATATTGCATGTTGGAATAAAAAAAAGTACAATAAAATATTTTGTTGTAATGAGATTTGCACAAGAGTGAACTTGTTTGATCTAGATATTGCACTTTCGTAAAGAGGGCAACAGTGCCTACTGCTGTATTTCGACTTGAATTCGTTAAAATATATGAAGAAAGACTGTGACTTTCAGAACTTTAATTGCGCGATGCAGGATGGGTAGATACTATGTTTCCAAAATTTCTGTACATCGCCGAGAGGGTAGAAAGAGCAGATGGTTTTTAATTAGCTACACTGCATTAAGATTTAAGTGTTAACTAACAAGACGTACCCTATTGCTGTTAACTGCGTACCGTGTGCTTGTTTGCAACCATATATATATAAATAGGAACAAAATGGTATGAAATGCAATGAATGAATACCACTCGTTCGCACTTTCACCCTATCGTTAAACCCAGTCGCTTCCGAAGCTTTCACCTCAGAGTTCAGGGTTGGTTTTCTCCAGCTAATTACGTGTTTGACTGAATTTCGATATTTTCCGTGGAGCGACTGCCATCTGACTCGATCCACTAGTTGTTGCTTTTTAGAGCTCTTACGACAAAATACCTTAACCAATGCAAATAGGCATATTTAAGCATTCAATAGGTATTTCTGAACCCGCGCCTGCTGAGTAGCGGTTGTATTCACTACCACCACGCCACTGAGGCTGTTAATGTATTGCGTGTCGCTCGCCAGTATTTAAAAAAAGATAACAAAAAAGTACAAAAGTAGGCCAATAAAAACGTAGGCAATTGTGAAGTATTACACAAAGTTGAACCAGTCGCACGATTTTTGAATTTGGACTTCCGACTACTTATTAAATCTCTCAATTTACTAAATGCTTGTTTTTTTACTTAGCATGCACTGCATTATATGTCCTATAATATTTTTATTTATAAATTAACAATGACTTAAGACCCTCCTCTTTTCTAAAGCAAACAAAACAATTTATGCTCATAATATAATTAAAGAGATAGTTGTTACCCTCATTTGTTGTTTGTTCTCTATACAAATGGTTACTGTTTTAATACAAGTAAATTCCCTTTATAATGACTTGATAATACTGTGGGGGCAAAACATAATTGATAACACATACCTACATAAGTTAACATTTAATAAAGAA
Source organism: Pelosia muscerda (assembly GCA_963691645.1). NCBI lineage: Eukaryota > Metazoa > Arthropoda > Insecta > Lepidoptera > Erebidae > Pelosia > Pelosia muscerda. Next base: position 6,723,246 of record OY829118.1, read on the forward strand.
AGAAAGACAGTTCTCAATTGATGTTGCTAGTTCTGACTATGGTTGTGGCAACAAATTCTGTAGAGAGAGACTGCATACCCTGCCCAAATATGGAATTATATATACTTTACACACTACATATGTAGTATATTTGATTTGGATGGGATGCAATTATATTAAGTGCTTCAATAAATTAAAGAATGTATATTATAGTATCTGATAAACTATAGATGATGATGTGGTTCTTATAGGGGTAGCTGAGAATACTGAGAACTGGGTTGCATAACATTGTATGCTCTGGTAGGGTTTACAAGGAGCCTGTGTTCAGCAGTGGACTATAACAGGTCTATTTTCAACATCATCATGCTCATGGTGATTTCAGTTTGAACACTACTGGTATTCAAAGTCTGAATATGTTATGTGTATTGGATATCAAACTATTCCTAATTTTCTTCTTATTCTTAAGAATTTTGATTCAAATGCATAATGAGTCATTCAGATATAAAAATAGAGTTATTCCCTTTATTAGTGCGCTTAAACAGTCCAATATAATGATTATTAAATAGTTCTTATAAGAATAACTATGTCACTGCTATAGGATTAATTAACTGGTGCCACAGCTACTTGAATACAGGTTAGAAAGTCATTATAACACTTTTATAAAAAAAAATTACAAAGTGCCTGATTGGCGGCAATAGGCTCACTTCCATTACGTGGGACCAAAAATCGTAGTTGGCAAAATGTGGGTGTTTAATACGGCTCTGCCTACCCCATCGAGGAATATAAGTGAGAGCATTTGTGTGTGTATGTATGTTAAAAAAATTGTCTCATTTTAAATTATGTACATAAAAAATATAGATAAGTGATTACAAAGTTGAGAAAGACCTTGTTGGTGACTACTTGTCATGAAAATTTGAAATATTATGTATTATTCAGCCTGTCATGCCCCTTGTGACTTATTCTTTATTCATTATGCAGTAGTAGTATAATATTTTAATAATAGATGTTACCAGATTCTAGCTAAATACATTTACATATGTAAAAAACCTGATTTACACAAGACATAAGGTGACATGAACTTGTTTTGAATCTTATATAAAAGTTCCTTACCTCGCTGCTCTCATATCCGTCAGGATTCAATGACGGCATCAAGTGTATATCTGTAGTATTCACAAGCTTCGTCAGTCTTTCATCTTTACCATAGTTATCCAACAAATACTCTGCCAAATATATCATCAATTGTCTACCAATACTCTCATCTCCATGCATATTGGCTACATATTTAAAGGATGGTCTTTCATAATGTGGGTTTTTAACATCCTGGGTGATTTGCAGAACTAGCAGTTCTCGACCTTGCACTGATTTTCCTATAGAGTACGAATTCACTAGATCCGGATATGTTTCCTTCAATTTGTCAGTTAGTTTCAGTAAATCTGCGTAATTGATGTACTTTGGGGGTTCCAGGAATCGTTCGGCATCATCCTCAATAGATCTCGACACACAATTTCCGATTAAAATTGAATATATCACAAGTAAACACGTGTGGAGGCAGTACATGTTTGGTTTTGTATCAGGAGACAGTCATGTGCACGGATTATTTATATAGTACCTACAACTTATAAAAAAACATAAACACTAGTTTATCACTATACACATGACGAGCAGCACAACATATATGTATAAAAATGATAAGAAAAGTAACAAACAAGATACTGCTCTGCTTGCTAACTTGCTATGTTGTAAATTGACAGCTGACGCTGACGCATATCAGTGACAAAATTGACAAGTACAAGACAAAAGCACAATACTGCCAGCCTTTATTATGATTTTACCTCAAATACATATCGTGAGTAATTATTAATACTAATCATGTATGATTGTATTGCGTTTGGTCTTGTTTAATTTGTTCATCATCACAACTAGTTCAGTCGATGGACGTTTTATAATGTATGTGCGTATTTTTTAACATTACTTTGGGATTTTCTCTCTTCCATTTTATCTCTTTGAATTTATAACTTATTTTTTCCTATGTTGGTCCTAACTAGGAGTGAGTAACACTTATCTATTGTTACAAGTACCTACCTATGCATAGAAATACTTTGCTACCTTAGTGAAAAAAGTCATTGTAAATTATAGCTACTCGTAAATTGCTGCAGTGTAATAGGCATATGTGCCTGATAATGCTTTAAAACATTATATCTTTTTAAAATTATTAGGCACTCCGCACTAGTACATTACGCCCAACAATTTACCATAATTGAGGAGTTACCATAATTGAGGAGTTACTAAGAATACACTTATAATTATAAATTACCCAATTTTGATGTTTTGTTTAGAGCCTGGTATCATTACATGGTAATTGTAAATGTCATTTGACGTGTCATTCTGGCACTTGCATTCCCTGTGGTGTTTCGTTCTACGCACAACACTCATTATTCTCGATTTTTTTTTATTTTAGATGTAGAAACTACGATAATTGTATATTGCACATCTTTCATGTTCGTTCATTTGGATTAAACTATTATTGGAATATAATAGCAATACAGGAACCAAAATATGATCAGAATGGTCTTAGTTTAGCAATCCAAGACCAAGACCATTCTATTAAGCACCTACCTACATACCTAACTACATTTAATTTTTATGAAGGCGAATAGTGCCAGGCAAAGAACGTAGTGACCCCATGGCTCTGTTGGATATACCTTTTCGAAATATCATTATGACATTCAATATAAATAAAAATGCGAATCAAATAATCATCGTTTCATTTATTAAACTTCTAGGCAATCAATCAGTACTAGATATTAAAGCTAGGTACCTAAACATAATACATTTAATTATTCGTTTACCATTCTTTACAATATTACCAGGAAGGATTTAGGGTCAAAGGGATGGGAATAATATCGGTAATAGAAAATGGAACAGATAATACAGATATTCATGCTTATTACCTACTAGGTAGGTATAAGTATTTATTAGATACCTAGGTACTGACCACACTGACCATGAGTTTAGACAGGGGCTTCAATCTCCTGTGTTGCAAGCATTCTTTCTTAGGCCAAACTTACTATGCATATTATGTTAGTAGGTATCAAAAACCTAGGTACCTAATACATACGTCTTTTCATCATCTTAAGCCTAGATTCTTATTAGAACACATTCATTCACACTCGTAACGTAGGTAAGTATTTATTCATTATTAAAGCTTAAAGGTGCAAATAATTACACTGTGGCGATACCACATGTACCCAGCGCCATCTAGCGACAGGACGAGTAACTACTACGATACGTAACTACGACGTCACAACGATCCTGCATCGCGAAAATGAAGTTCTCTCGCTAGTACAGTATATATACAACAACCCAACGACAACCGTTAAGGGCTGCGGCCCGCCAGGCGCGATCACCTTGCCTGGTCGGAGGATCCTCCCTTTGTGTTGGAGGGACATCACATCCCGTTCCTCCAAATTGGTGACCCCGACGTGATCCAAACACGTAACCTTCGCTGAGCAATAACAGCAGCATTCTCATCGCCACCATCCAATTCACTTCTTCCTCATGAGCGTCTTCGCCATCCAGCACTTCGGCCATTACAAGGCTACCATAGCATGCAGCGACCGCTGCAGCCTGGTTACCTTCGGCCACGCCTGCATCTAAGGCGCACAGTACACTGCACTTACGGTCCACGAAGAGAACACCTCTCCCGTCTACGCAGCATTCGCCCCGACACTGCCGAGGACTCGCCTCAACTCACCAAGGATTCGCCTCGCCTCAAGAGAGCTAAGACAGCTGACTCAACACAATCAACCTCCGATCTTGGAGGGGAGTGATGTGGCGATACCACATGTACCCAGCGCCATCTAGCGACAGGACGAGTAACTACTACGATACGTAACTACGACGTCACAACGATCCTGCATCGCGAAAATGAAGTTCTCTCGCTAGTACAGTATATATACAACAACCCAACGACAACCGTTAAGGGCTGCGGCCCGCCAGGCGCGATCACCTTGCCTGGTCGGAGGATCCTCCCTTTGTGTTGGAGGGACATCACATCCCGTTCCTCCAAAACACTATTCTTAAGTAATTTCTATAATTAGGTAGGCTTATTGATTGAGTGAAGGTTTCCGTTTCGATACGGGGGCGGATTTTGCTATCTATCACTTCCGGTATAGAGGGTGGGCGTATTTCTTAACCCATTTGTAATACATAGGTATTTGAAATCGGGGCAAAGTAAAAGGTGTACCTAAGTTTAAAAAAAAATTGCCATCAGTGTACTTAATTGCAAGCATCTACTTCAGATAATCATAGTCAGCACTACTTACTGAGATCTAAGAGTAGCTTATCAGTTTATTGAATTAAAAATATATTCATTAGTTACACATAAACCACGATCTGACCCAACCAACTAGACAACATTATAGGTATCTGTTTAAAATTTAAGAGGTGAAAATCGCCTTCAGCGTATTCATCCAGGTTTTCTTTTGAGCTTCAATGCATTTAAAATAAAATACCAAAAATATATATCTATAGGTGGGTCTTGTATTTCGAATTAGACTTACTTTCTAATTTGTGGCAAAATTTGATAGCCATTTTTAGACGGGACTTCGGTCTTCCTATGCACGCAGCATGGGAAGACTTACTAAATTAATATTTCCTGCCACTGCGGCAAATTGTATGCAACACGTTTTCACTGTTGAAATTATCTAAAAGGTGTATAAAATGATTATTTAGTATTATTTACTAAAAGTACTAAAAATCTATTCCAAGGTAATTTGTGTCTACACATGTGTGTTGGAAAACGAGTCCGGTCACACCAGGTTATCACACCAGTGTGACTATCAGGAATTTTTTTCTTGCTAGTCACACCGCCATTGAATGAGATGATACACGTGTTTATTGATTATCGTCCATGGCTGACAATGACGCCTCAGCGGTAATCAACAACATTACAATTACTTGTGCCATTACAATTACTTGTACCATAATGTACAATTATAGACTTACGACTTATGTACTATTATAGACTAGCCCAATGCTCTTGCGTCCCATACATAGTGCTGTCAAGTTCCGCATAGAGTAAATAGATACTTTCCCAGTCAGGCATACAACTGCATTTTGTTAGAGCATTTCTTCATGCCAGCGTTAATTCCAGTGGCATCTGAAGCTTTCACCTTGAAGTCAAGGGTTCGCTTATTCCAGTCTAACTGCGGGTGTGGCTGAACATTGATATTTTCCGAGAAGCGATTGTCATTTGATCTCCAATCCTCTGATATCGAAGAATTGCAGTTAGACTAATTGTTGGACTTTTTAGAGCTCCAACTACCTGTAACGACTAGCAAAGAGCTGACACCGAACTCGCAACCCCTGTGTAGCGGTCGCGTTCACTGACGATACGCCACAGAGGCTATTGTTCGAGCAGTTTGTCTCTTTTAAAAACAACTATTCTTCATCAGAAATTTCCCCTAAATTTCGTAAGAAGATGTGTGCGAGGATACCGGCCAACATAAGAATCATGTAGATTCCCACCATACACCACCAAAGTTGTTTTTCCCATTTTTTCTGTCTTAGATTTCGTAAAACACCAATTCCAACTAGCATGCCTGAAATAAATAAACATTTCTTTTAATAATATTCGTATTTCCTTTACTAAGTACTTCATGACACTATCACAGGACGTCCATATTCACACCAGTGTAAATACGGGTAAATAATACGAACCACTGTAAATTGCTACACTGGTTTGACTATCAAACCATATAATATTCCTAACTAAGTACGGATCGGTTAGTCAATTTAAAGTGATACGGATCGGCTAGTATACTACATCACAACCAATCCGATCGCAGTATACCTACTAAATATTTGAGGAATAGGACGTAGATGAAAGGATAAGAATGAATATGTGCCTGTAATCGAGAATCAAAGCCGGCAACCTACATTATTAATTAAATGATCACTTATTCCCATTTGATCTTCAAGACGTGACGGTTCTAATGGGTATATGGCTCGGCTTAGGTATTGGTTCATTAGGTTAAGATGAGTTTTATAATTATTAAAGTATAATTATTATACAACTGTATCTTTGTAGATTATTAGGTCAACCAATATGGCATCACTATCTGTGTGACGCCATTTCTAAATAAAAAAAATATTTTCGTAGACGCACAAGTGCCAATTGTGGAGATCTCGTTTACACTTTTCTGAGAGATCTAATTAGATTAATTTATCATAACTACTTTTTAAGACAGAATTTAGTAACGACTATATTTAGCTCTGTACGACAGCAGAGCTACAGTTATTAAGCCAATTTAATTAGTTACTAGATTTCAAATTTGTTATGTGTTCCACCGAATTATGTAAGTGTTATAAATATGTAGCTATCTTTTAAATTATGATTACAATGCCCGGTATCTATGTGTTGCCACACCTTTTTTATTTTGGGACCTGGAGTTTATGCTCAACATCTGAACAACATAAGCTAGTGTCATGGCAATCAGATGAATGGGGCAAAACCAGGGGTGTTACACTCGTGCTGACGACCCTGTAGAAAACTTCTAATACCCTTTTTGAAGAACCCCATATTGTAGTCGCTTGGGAAAACCATAGCAGGGAGTTCATTCCACAGCTTGAGCGTGTGTGGAATGAAGTTCCTTTCATACCGCACAGTGCGCACCGTTTCTGATCGTAATGTGTGAGGATAAACTCCCTACCTATGGCGAATGAACAAATCGACGGTCCCTACGTATATAAAGACATGTCAAAAACCGAGGTTTACAGGAGAGCGTAATTTATGTTCAAACCGATCTAGAAATAATTCTATGTACAATCATAAATACTTTTTTTCTACAATGTTTTATTAGCTTTAGGAACTATATAATGGCATTTATACATATTTCCTTTTCTTACATTTTCTTGGAAAAACTGATAGATGACTGTTTCTACGTTAAGATTAAAATCAAAGCATGTCAGACATGTCTATGATACCTTTTTATACGCAGGAAAGAAGAAAACAATGTCTAAAATAAAATTTAAATAAAATGTTTTATGAAAACGTAGAATTATGTTATTGTTTTCAAACGGATAGTTTAAAATCGTCAGATCGCCACCCATGGATATAAAAAATACATCAATGGAGACATATCGCTTTATACGCGGTTTCATTCATTGTGGGTAGGATAATAGTTCTTGAAATGTAAACGAAGACATGTTCTAAGATAAAGTTATCAGGATTGTTTTTTATTTACTAAATAAGGTTTATAATTGAACATTATTTATTGTTAAGTAAAAATCTTCTTATCATCTAAATAATAAGTACCTACTTGTAGCCTCATCGAGCTGTGTGTTGATAAGGTGCTCGAAAACCTTGTACCTACTGAGGTGACGGCTATGGGTCGATAGTTGGCTGGGTTTGAGCGATCTCCCTTCTTGGAAATCTACATTCCGTACATTCGCCTCTTTCCACGCCTACGACACTGTACCCGGGTGAATATTTCATTTCGAGCATATTTGATGTTTTGAAAAAAAAAATAAAAATTAGTTCCAAAATATGTTCTTTATATATTTTTTGTAAAGTATTTAAGCGTTATTTTTGAATTATGTTGAAGGGACAGCAATAACTCTTTTATCCTTTGAGATTTCGACGTTTCTATTTTTGTGAAAACGGTAATGAGATTTTACAAGTACGGTAATTAGATTTCAGGATATGGTAATGATGGTTCACTGCGCAGATGCGTGGGCAGAGCGCTGAGATGGCCCTGGGTTGGCCGGGGTGCGAGGGATATGCAAGCCAACCTCACCTCCGGCATCCAAACGACCCACACAGGCGACCGTGCAGTTTAGTCGGTTGGAGTCTGGTATAAAGCTTCATAGTAATCCAATTTCGGTTGGATTGCGTTCAGGGATCAGCAAGTGCATAGCCGGGCAGAGGTGATGGTGGTCGCAGTACTAGTGGGACCAGTGGGTCTTGGCGTAGTCTAGTGAGAGTGGTGCGGGGCGATCCGCGACCAGGGAGACCCGTAGAAACGGTGGTGCCGCCGGCCGCCCGCGGTACAGTACAGGGGCCCAACCGGGGCTAACCACCCTGAGAGGATGCCTCACCAGACCGGGCATGATCCCGATATGGTTCGTCGTGCCGGTTGGTGACCGGACGTGGGAACCCGGCGACCATATTCGGGGGAGGTACGGGGGCCCTTCCGATCGGCGCGTCGGCTCTCGCCACTCCTCACATTCATAGACAAAACCAATCTCCTGCGCTTTGTCACGCGGTACTGCGACGACCATCATCTCTTTTCACGCCTCCTCTTACCCCTCCATGGCAGTGCTCTTCGTTTTCCCACAAGTTCGCTATTTGAGGTGGAGTCAACGAACATCTGTGGGCTCCATGCAAACCTCAACGCCTTCCACCAACATCTAGAGACGGTGAAACCAGCCTTGCTCTTTCTCACGGTGACCCAAATATACCGCCCTGATGACACGACCTACCTGCTTTACCCCGGCTATGTTCTAGAAGAAAATTTCCGTCCCAAAGCCGGGGTATGCGTGTTTGTTAGGGCGGATGTTTGACCTTGAGGACCCATCCTTTTCTGTCCTGTGGGTACGCGTAGACCATGGCTGTACGAGTCAAATCTATGTGTGACTTTATCGTTCCCATACTGAAGATGCCGAGACAACTCGACTCTTCGAATATCTGAGTCAGGCGGCAGATGACGCGTAGGAGCGGTTTCCCAACGCTGAATTGTTATTTTTGGCGGACTTTAACGCCCACCACGAGATCTGGGTTGGGCTTCTCCAAAACAGACCATGCGGGAAGAGCCACCCACGCGTTTGCTCTGGCTCACGGTCTGACCCAACTGGTACACGAGGTCACTAGAATACCAAGAGGGTCGGGCCTAGCAACCTCTTTGCTAGACCTTCAGCTGACGAGCCACCCAGACCAGTACAATGTTTCGGTGCAAGCCGCTTTAGGCAACTCCGTCCATTGTCTGGTCTGTTCCAAGGTGCCTATCTTAGCGCCCCCACGACCAGTGCAGGGAAATCGGCGTCTCTGGCACTACTCGTCAGCGGACTGGGATGGACTGCGTGACTATTTTGCGTCCATCCCGTGGGTTGAGCGTTGCTTTGAACGAAAGGACCCATCGGATAGTGCAACTGCTGTCGTCGGTGAGATCAGTCTGGGTAAGGAGTAGCATATCCCATTCGCTCGCGCGTTTGCTGCCCCCCCCCCCCTGCGTAACCCTGATGGATCCCTGGCCCATGAGCCGCAAGAGAAAGCAAATTTGCTGGTTAATCTCTTTGCGGCCTAGAATGGTAAAAAATGGTAATTAGAAGAACAGTAATTAGATTTTGAAGTATTTTTATTTAAATACTCCAGTTTTTGATAGATAAAGACCTGATGACTTTACCAGCGTATAGAAGATCTATATTGGATACACCTGACAAATAATTATATAGAAATTATAATTTAATTACCTTTGAAAATGCGAATGGTATATAGAAATATTTTGAACCACTTCACTTTCCGAACAGGAGAACTTTAAATTACATAGTTTGACTCGCTGTTTGATGCGTGAGTTTGGGTTGGTAGTATAGCGGTGATTGCCGCCGAGTAATTTATGTTCAGTTTAGTGCATAGTGACGCTTGAATTCGAAAATATCCGATCTAGAATATCGTCGAATGGTAATTATGGGTGAGACTAGGGACATTTTTCAAAGTCGTATTAAACTAGTTAAATTTGTTCTTTCGTAAACAATATATCCTATGCAATATAGATTAGTTAATCTATTAACCAAAAACGTATATAAAAATTCGTTCTTCCAACAGATTTTTAACCAGGATGTACTAATTTATTAAAATCTGGAGAAAGGGACACCGATGGTAATTAGATTTTCGGTTTGGTTTTTTAAATTTCGAGTATTTCTAATAAAATACAAGATGTTTTCAGGGTTGCGCCTAATACACTGCTACGTTAACTAAATGAGAAAAATATCAGGTTAAGATTTCTTTAACGTTTAATGTATTCTTTATCGTCCGCCGCGTAATGTGCACGAAATGAAATAATCACCCACCCGAATTGTTGGAGAGTCGGTACAGTCGCGTGAGCATTGGAGACAACTCCATTGCACATTTTTTGAAGAACCACCGCTGGTAAACCATCAGGACCACTGGCTTTCCGGACATCGAGTGACTGCAGTACTGCTCGGACATCGCGTTGCCTGATACGGATATCAGGCATTGCGTGGTCACTGTTGGGTAGACTCGGTGACTGCATACCACAGTCGTCGATTCGGGAGTTGGTCGCAAAGAGATTAACCAGCAAAATTGCTTTCTCTTGCGGCTCATGGGCCAGAGATCCATCAGGGTTACGCAGGGGGGGGGGGGGGCAGCGAAGGCTGGCAGAAGTTAGCTTGCACGGCTTTGGCCAGTCGCCAGGAGGCACGGCTGCCCGTGCGATGCGCCACTAGTTTTTGACCAACCCGTGCTATGCGCTGAGCATCTGCTCTGACGTAAGCCCTCTTGCAGACCCTAGTGGCTTTGTTGTACGCTGCCTTAAAGTACCCTATGTTGGAATCGTGCGTAGCGCGCGCCCTTACCCAAGCACGATACGCAGACTGTTTATATGATGAACAGCCTCTGCGCATTCGCGCCCGAACCAAGGGCGCCCTCCACGGGCACCAGTCACATCAGTGTATGGGATATAGTACTTCATACTCAGGCTGATCTCACCGACGACTGCAGTTGCACTATCCGATGGGTCCTTACGTTCAAAGCAGCGCTCAACGCTGGACGCAAAATAGTTACGCAGTTCATCCCAGTCCGCTGACGAGTAGTACCAGAGACGCCGATTTCCCTGCACTGGTCGTGAGAGCGCTATGATAGGCACCTTGGAACAGACCAGACAATGGTCGGAGTTGCCCAAAGCGGCTCGCACCGAAACATTGTACTGGTCTGGGTGGCTCGTCAACTGAAGGTCTAGCAAAGAGGGTGTTGAATGCCCGACCCTCTTGGTATCCTAGTGACCTCGTGTACCAGTTGGATCAGGCCGTGAGCCAGAGCAAACGCGTAAGCAAACTCCTCCAAAACAGACCATGCGGGAAGAGCCGCCCGCTCTTCCCGCATGGTCTGTTTTGGAGGAGCTCAACCAGATCTCGTGGTGGGCGTTAAAGTCACCCAAAAATACCAATTCAGCGTTCGGAAACCGCTCCTGCGCATCATCTGCCGCCTGACTCAGATATTCGAAGAGTCGAGTTGTCTCGGCATCTCCAGTAGGTATGGGAACGGTAAAGGCACACATAGATTTGACTCATACAGCCATGGTTTACGTATAAGTAAAACACACACCAATAAATGTAAACTGCGTCAAAATATTTATTTATTTTACCACGCGATCGAACAAGACGTTAAGTCAAACATAACCGCGTGGTTCCGAGTGGCGCACATTTTAAAACACCGCGTACAAAACTATATGTATAGATATCCGCATCTACGACACTTATTCGTTGTAATTGTAATACTTGTTCCCTTATACGATTTGTAAATGAAGTGAAATACATCATATTTAGAAAAAAAAAATATGTAGATATGTGCATATGGACAATCTAAAGCGAATAAGCAATTAAAAAAAAATGCTGTTTTCGACATGTCTTTATGTACGTAGGGACCGTCGAAATCTAGGTGAAATTTGGCACAGACATACCTAGATTTTTTTTAAAATAAATAATAAGAAATGATTACTTAATTTAAACATCTCTTACCAGCAACCGCACCAGCCAAGTGTACCATCAAGGAAACTTTCACTATGAACATCAGCGCCGTTAGTAGGACGAACACCAACAGTTGTATCACTACGCTATAAATATTCATTTCTCTCCAGTTCTGGAAAATATTACAAGTATAATATAGTTTTTACGTCTTTAACTTCAAATATCTTATTTAGAAAAACAAAATAACTAGCGCGAGCGGCCAAATTATTTTTGACTATACCAGCGCTTCTTAACCTTATTTATTCTATGCCTCCTTAATAAAGACAATGCTGGTTTAGCGCTATATTTTTTTGTTTGTAAGAGATGACCGATCATACATCCTTATGAAAATAAATGTGTAATACGAAAACGACGATAGATAATAAATATAGGCATGAAATTCGATATTAACCCACAATTTGGACGCAAACACAACTTACTATTGAATTTCATCAAATATTCCCATGGACGAAAATTCATGAAAAACGACGAACGGATCTTAATTCAGATTACACTCGTGATCTGTTTTTATAAATGTCCCGGGGGTTCACGGACCACAGGTTATGAAACGGTGATGAAAACGGTAAAAAGAACTTACTATGATGATAGTAGCGGCATGAGCAGAACTTAGTGCAAATACTCCGCCGGACGCTCCAAAGATAACTGCTTGCGGTTCATAGAGGCTGGCTACAAGAGAACCGGCAGCCACACCAGCCAGGTAGATGAGAATCACGCGCCACCATCGGTGCACAACCTCGAGTGGGTACCCCACGAAGAGTTGGATTAGTAAGTTACCTAGTAAATGCATGAAACTGAAAAGAAAGAGAGTGAAGTGAAATGTAATTAATGATATTTTCGTCAAATTTGCAATGATTAACATGTTTTGAGGGTATAAGAAATCGTCACATGTCTTTGCTTCCTGTGTAGCCACAGTTTTATGCTCTGAGCATCAGCAAATTGCATCTGTAGTGGATGTGTTCACGCCCTAGGAGCTGAAGGGTCTATGATGATCTTGGTAGCCCAAAGTAACCAGAAATTATTTGACCAGCCACATTTTATGAGAGCCATAGGCTGTATGTCATCACGGTGCTATCCACAGGAGCGGAATAATCGATAGATTCCCATACATTATTTGAAAAATGGGGTAAAGGAAGTCAAGGGGCCAGAGTTACGTGCAGGTGGAGCCACAGGGAGCTAATATAATAATAAAATCGTTTACTTACCCACTATGTACTAACATATACGTTACAAATCGCCAGACTTCTTTTCTCTTAGAATTCTCGTAGATAAACCAGTTCGCTACAATACCATCGGCATAAAAGTGCCCAAAAGCAGCATCGCAGCAGAATAGAAAGATCTCCACAACGGATATGGTAATCATGACAACAGTTGGCGGCCAGAAGCTGTATTCTTCTTCGTAAGTCCTACCTGAAAATGAGCACATGCATTTTCAGTTTCAGTACAGGAAGACTGGAAAGCCAACCTCAACTGAGTTGACTCAGCGACTGATATCAATGGACAACCTTTTCATTTTAATGATATGGAACCTCTTGAAATCTGCACTTTGTATAATTGATAGTAGCATAGCTTGTCATAATGTTTGTTTTGTCATAATTGTCATAATAATGTGGATAAACATTCTTTTTCATAGATTTATTCAGATTCGTTTTTTGTAATTCCGTGGCGTGGCGGCAGTGCACGCGACTGCTACGCACGGGGCGCGGGTTCGATCCCCGCTCAGTGCAAAAAGTTGTATGCATGAATAAGGCTGTTTACACTGGTCTGGTCGTACCGGAGAGCACGTTAAGCCGTCGGTCCCGATTGCCATACAAACATCTATGGCAGTCGTTACGGGTAGTTGAAGTCCTCAAAAGTCCAACCAGTCTAACTTGGAACTTCGATATCGCCCTTGGTCATTGAACTATTGGTTGTGGAGGTCAAATGGCAGTCGCTTCACGGAAAATATCGAAATTCAGCCGCATCACAGTTAGACTGGAAAGCCTCAGAAAAGGGTTCAGAGAATGATGACGGCTTAATATACATAGAAACACTCAATGCAAATATTATTGAAAAATGAAAATGCTCTATAAAGAGAGGAATTGGACAACAGTGGCAGGATAATAGATGGATTTTGTTTTGTCTCAAAAATAATTATCTGCAACTACGTAAGTACGCAATTTAAAAGAGTTAACAAATGTTAGCAATTACCTGAAATCTCAACATGTCTTCCTGGCGGTATCATTATGCGTATATATCTCTCTACAAAGTGTCCAAACACCGACTTCAAGTCAGGATTCAGAATCATGTTGACGAATTCATCGAACTCCAAGTACCCAGACTTGTCGGTATCGGAATGTTTCATGATATCTTCCACCATGTTTTCGGGCAAGTCATGCTGGTAGCCGTTTGATTTAATGATTTCTTTGAGCTCCCAATACGAAATGCGGCCATCGTGGTCTGTGTCGTACTAGAAAGAGAAAAAACAAGATTTATAAATTACTGAAAATTAACTACTAGCTTTGATAAAGCCCGCATGTCTACTTATGCATGAAAACGAACCGAATACGAGAGCCATGCTGGCCGCCGCGGCCGCGGCGTCTGCTCATTATATAGCCACATGGTACTCACAAGTAATGCGGGTACCCGCAAATGCATTGTGTCTTAGAGTGCGCATAATTTCAAGTCAATTTTACGTTTTGAAGTGATCTAAAATATACATTTTATATATTACAAATTACTAGAGAAACACTAGATAGGCAGGGGTCTTCAAACACCCACTTTAAGCCATTTAAGTACATATGAGTTTCGGTCCTACGTAATAGGGGGCCGACTCTATTGCCCTCAATCTGGCACTTTGTCGCTTGGAGTCTGTAATGACGATAAAATATATAGTCATTTTCACGACATAGCAGGTGCACTGGGTTTCTTTACAACGATTGGGAAACTGGCAATATGTAATTATAGGAAATATAATGAAATAGCGTAATAACCTCTAAATCTCATTTAAAGTAACCGCAGAACGATGATGACGTTTTTCATGTAGCCATAGAACAAGGATAAATGAAAATGCTATGGCACAGAATACTTAATCATAATAATTAATATAGGCCCCTTATAGGTCATTGACTGAAAAATATCCCGAGAGGAAAACCAACTTCAATACTTACTGTCTTCTATCACTGTCTAATGAACTATTTCATTAAAGAATATAACTAAATCGGGGTCCACACGGCAGCAGCAAATCAGCATGTGTGAACATGAATTTTAGCTGCGATTAACGAAGCAGCTGATTTTAAGGTCGCCCTGGGTCGCTACCGTGTGAAGAGAGCATAAGCTAATCAGTGGTTGGTCCGCTTACACCTAATCTTCTTTTTGGTTTGGCATCTACAGTTTTAATATGAGAGACACAACAGTCTGAATTCCTAAGCCCGAGTGGAAATTATGCCTGCACCAAAATTTCACCCATCTAGCAGATGTACCAACTTTCAAGTGAGCTGAAGTTGAGAAGGCATTTGCTGGCCCTGGGTCAGGCGGGGGTGGGGGTATGCCAGAGGCTACCTCACTCTTGGCAACTGATGACCCAAGACGGTCATGCGGTTTTAGTCGGTGCGAGTCCGACATAACGATCCTCGATGATTTCGGCGGGGGGTATTTGTGGGGCTTTCCGTTCGGGGGAAAAAGGTAAGCTGAAATTGCTTCATTCCCATTGGATGATATTATTATTGACTGGGGAATTCAACTTATTTTGACTTTAATAAAACGTTTATGTGGGGGGTTAAACTTTAGAAGCTGATTGTGGATATGGGCTACGACAGGATTGATAAACATTAGGTTAAAGGGGTCAGAGTTTTAGTTTGGAGGCCGCTGGCTTAGCTCATTAAGTAACCACAAAAGTATCGTTTTGTGATTCAAAACTTTTAAACATGTCTTACAAGTTAGAGTAATTGTCACAACGACGGTCATAACTCATAATACGTAATGGTGACAAACACTGAAATATGTGTGATTTTAAAATGAACAAGGTATAGCTTTTGAACAGGAAAACCAAATCGTCAATGGTTGATTCATTTGGACACAGCAAACATTGTATAAAAACGAAACATACCCATTGATATAACAAATAATGTCTCTGCCGTATGCGATTCATTAATTTATTAAGTTATGAAAAGGTTTTCAAAGGAATGGACCAAATAACAGTATTTTGACCAAAGACTCTAGTCGACATCTACGAGTACAAACTTTAGTTTTCACATGCGTCACGTCTTAGACAGTTGACGAGAAGCTCTGTTGGTATGTGCATTGCCTCTATAGTTTTTCGAACTTGTTAAAAACAAATCTTGAAGTGGGAATTACTGGTTCCGAACAATGTCTTGCGGGCACCGGTTTTAGTTAGGGTTACACCTAACTCAAAAGGTATCGCGAATCGACTAGCAATTACCTACGGGTTTTTTGATTAAGTATTCTGTTTCTCTGTTATTATCATCAAAGTAGAGACAATCGATCGGATAACAACATACGTTGCCTTACTCGTATGGGGACACCCCGTTGCGTGCAAATGGTACGTATATTTGCAGAAAATTATTTGCACGTAAAAGCGCTCGCGCGCGTGCTTATACATGAGGCTGCGCATAGCCTAACACAATCGCCGAGACTCAGGAAATTCCCAAGGTGAAGTGACACGATTGTACAATTAAAACAGTCGTCGTCGTGAAATTCTGGGACAATCTTCAGCCGTTTACAGAGGTGTGTGATTCACCTCTATATGCTTAAGCGACGAACTGTTGAACCCCAGTCCCTCATGCCTGCGGTTATGGAGGCCAGCTAGCGCTCCGTGCATGCTCTTCATTATAGGAAAGGGCCAGTTCCAACCCATTCTCTTTCCACCGCCTTTTTGGGTACATCGTCGTATCTAAGTATATTCCTAAAGGTCAAATATATCAGACAGCGCGTGGCGCCGCCATGCTACGATCTGCGACGTGTACCTAATTAATAACTGGAACTTGATTATGATTACACAACATGTAATAAATACCCGTAGAACATACTGTGCGACTTTGTCTTGTTGTTGTATCTAACTCTGGTGCTTCTACAAGGTAAAGACGGTAGATTGTCAGAACCACTAACAACACACATTAACCGGGCACTTATAAACCCGCGATAAATACACACAACTTCAAAAAGCATCGAAATGTCATTGGTGTGTGCCAAGGTAAAACGGGTTTTGCTCCGCTATACCCCTGGTTTATGCCACCGGTGGTAGAACGGATAAAATTGGTATGCTCCATGGTTCCCTCAGGGGTAGAGTGGAGAAAATGTATATGATCCAACATTCCCCTCCTGACTTCTTTTATTAAGGTGTATATACACATATTTGGATCGACAAGTCCATCGATAGGTGGAGAGAAAAGAAATTGAAAAAAAATAGAGGGAAAAGAAAATGAATTTACTTAAAATCTAATTTAAATTAATAATAAAATATTTTTTTTTATACACTACTATATACATTACCGCAGTTTTTCCAATGCATGACCGACAGTAATTAAACCATTAATTAGTTGGCATTGTACGTGTTGTATGAAATCATCATTGGAAATTAAATTTTTATGCCGTTTTTTATTTTCTATAAGTAAAGAGTCATTTTTTAAGGACATTCAATAGGCGTATATATTGTTTCTATGCTTAACTATTTGACTATTGATTTTGGCATTCCAGGATTCAATACCATTATTTGTTCTATGGCGATGTTCAAACAAGGAAATTATGTAACGGTATTTGGTCTTAAACAGTATTTTTGCCATATACCGGTACTTTATAAATTTTGGCATTGGCTTAATATTTGAACACTCTTCTTTTATATATTTCCAGCCCGTTGCAAATTTATGCTCTGGCAATAATGGCAATCTTGAACACAGGGATATTATTCTCCTTTCAAACAATAACAAATAACTTCAAGTTTTTGTGAATAAAGTGTGAATAAAGGTGGGCCGTGCGCTTGTCTGCCACCTAAGTGGTATATAAAAAAAAAAAAAAACTAATGATTATAAATTATATGATTAAAAATACTTTTGATTTTTATTTTGACATGTATAGTTCTGACATTGTCGGATTATTCCCGGTGTCCACCACCAATTTGGCCACCGCTGGTGGACAGAGAGACAAATTATATCCCTTACAAAATTACAAGTAAAAGAGGTTTTATCATGCATAATGTACACCTTTGTTGAAGTGGTGCTCGCGATAGTAGAAAGTGGCAATCATGTACATGCATCATAATATCTGCAGTAGAACACTCGAATACATTATTAAAATTTGTGAACATATGCTCCACTCTACCCCTGAGGGGAACCATGGAGCATTATCAATTTTACCCGTTCTACCACTGGTGGCATAAACCAGGGTTACAGCGGCGGAGCAAAACCCGGTAAAACCTAGGATCGAACCCGAGACCCATACCACTAACTAGGCTATCGCAGCTTTTTGTAGCTTTCTAATAATATCTCTGGATATAATTTTAAGCGGCTTCTGTAGTTACTATAGTATTGAATAGTTGCCAATGTCGCTCAACCGAAATAGAATAGGAGAAAGTACGAAACAATTGAAATGGGAATTGAATGATGTTTATTCGTTTCACACCACGTTCCACAGATCGAATCACTCTAGAACACTTTTTACCCCTAGAGAGGAAGTTGATTGATATGGTCATTATTCTGTGAGCTTTTCATCAACGAAATTGGCGTCGACTTTCGTGTCTAACTGTGATGCGACTGAACTTCAATAGTTTCCTTGAAACCACTGCCATCTGACTTCCACAACCAATACTCTATATCGAAGTTCTGTAGTTGGATTATTCAGACTTTACGTTACAGACGCCACAGAGGAGCAACAATTAAAAAGCAATATATTTCTATTGCATTGAATGGACAAAATAATAAGTGCAATTTATGTTGTTGAAGGACATTGTTTTATGAATGTTTGTTAATTAATATTATTATCCTCGTCTACATACGTACGTCGTTCCGTACATAGGTAGTAGGAATCGTCTACCGAATTTGAATATATTATGTATCTAGTTATACATAGGTATAAATGGTTATTGGAGTGGCCAGCGAGATCGCCGGATATGAACCCAATAGAGCACGTTTGGCACGTTTGTTTGAAAAGAAAAGTTAGTTAAGTCCAGAATTCCAGCTACTGCCAACGTGGGTGAACTGCGAATCGCCGTAGTTGAGGAATGGTGACTATCCCAGGAGACCATCGATAACATCATATTCTCAGTATGCTTAGTCGGGTAGAAACTTTAATAAGAGCACGTGCAGCACCATTTTCTAATTTAATTAATCGTTATTTTAATATTAATTTTCACTTTTCCCGGTTACATGAAAAGTTAAAAAATGTACCATTTTCACAAATAGCCTTTACTCGCAAAATCTGTTCTTATTGTGATCTCATTTAACAAAAATTAAACTTTTAATAACAAAAGGAGTGTAGTAAGTACATTTTAAAATAAAACCATATTTTTAAATATATGACCTATTTTTGTGTTCCGCTATATATGCCGGTGTGTGTATTAATAATAGTAAAGAGATAGCGTGTCGAAATATTAACAATTATGTCTATCTATATCTTGTTAGTCATTGCGCAGGTCAGTGACCACACAGATGTGATCGTTGAACTACGTCATGGGTAAAGCCGCCGACATTAGGACAGTGTGACAGAGGTTATCTTCAAGCCTTATGTAATATAGGTATATTAAAAACTGCTAACTATCACAGTTAATTAGTATTTTTAGGTTGCTTCTTCAAAAAGGAGGTAGGTCTTAATTCGATTAAAGCATGGTGGACTCCGTTACAGCACAAATTAATAAATATAGTGTTCATAAGTTTTGGGACTTCACGCGATATATTTTCGAACACTACTTTTGTCGACGTTTCGGGTGCGTTGCAGCACCCGTGGTCACGACTCGACTGGCCTGCGAGCGTCGCGCGGTGTGCAGGAAACATTTTTGTGTGCCTACCCTCCATTACTTTCACATTGAATGTAAGGCTGGCGACACACCACACTCACTATGTCAGTTTTAGACGGCATCGGCGGCACTGTGTTTTTAGGTTTCACTATTTTAATCACTGGATTCCAGGTCCCGGATAATTTGAATCCATCGTCCCGAAACTTATAAATACTATGAGTAAACGCCGCGATAGTTTAAAAGTTAGATTCATAAATAGTTACTACGGTTACAGGCTGTTTATGGAACGGCAGTCTCCACCCTGAGGGCTTATTTGGCTTGAAGAACCCCATATTGTAGTCGCTTGGGAAAACCACGGCAGGGAGTTCATTCCACAGCTTGAGCGTGTACGGGATGAAGATGACGGGGTAAAGAATTCCAGGACGAAATGGCCCCGTTTGTTCCCAATTAGGAATGAATTTTTCTTATTGCTTTTTGTTGGAGTGGGGATACTTTGAGGACCACCCTTAAAGTATCTCCACTTCATGTCTTGGGAGTATAGATGCGATGATGAGACCCTGAGGAAATTGAGGATAATCCTCAAAATTTAGGCAAAATTACTTTCTATAAATATTCTGGAGTATATTCCGTGATAGAACTTACCATAAACGAGTATACCTACGTGTCATAAACATTATTCAACTATTTACAATAATTATCATTATATTTCGTCGCTTCATTCTTCAGATATAAATATATTAACTAGGTAGTCCTTTTAACTTACTGGCAACATCGCACGTTCTTTAGAGATTCTCGATTATCGAAAAACTATTCGATTTTATTCATCGAATGGCAACCCTACTACTCTAGGTCAATCACTCGTCATTCTTTTATCGTGCGGCAACAGGCACACACGCTTCTCCAAAATGCCGAAACGAAGTGCATTAGAAAAATTACAACGTTATAAACGCAAAATTAAGAAAATAGAAGAACAGGAGAATAGACGGCGTCGAGTACGACGCCCATTGGATTCATCTGAGGACGAAAATTTTGAAGGTAAGAGAGTGTATACAATCGGGATTGACTGCGGGTCAATTGCGATTACGTAGATAACTGCAAATTACCTACGAACATTACAATATGAAGTGTACTCATCGGGATTGACTGCGGGTCAATTGCGATTACGTAGATAACTGCGAGTTACCTACGAACATTACAATACGAAGTGTACTCATCGGGATTGACTGCGGGTCAATTGCGATTACGTAGATAACTGCGAGTTACCTACGAACATTACAATACGAAGTGTACTCATCGGAATTGACTGCGGGTCAATTACGATTACGTAGATAACTGCGAGTTACCTACGAACATTACAATACGAAGTGTAGGTACTCATCGGGATTGACTGCGGGTCAATTGCGATTACGTAGATAACCGTGAGTTACCTACGAACATTACATCATGTAGTGTTATACTCAATCGGGATCGAACGTGCATTATGATAATTGTCATTGTTACTGTATTCATAATAATGAGCCAATCAATCAATCAATCAGCCCACCGTAGCACTACTAGACATACTGAGCCATTAGTGCTGACGAAATTATTAAATTATAGTTTCGAAATACCCACAAGATTTTTATTAATTCTTATAATTCAAATTATGCTCATAGCGGCTTTCCTTTCTAGGAACGGTTCGTGCTGAACCAGATATGAATATATTCGATGGATCACCAGCACCATCGATAGCTGTGCTCGATAACCAACCAGATGAGGTATTTACTCAGACGCCGTTAGCGGAACCACCGCTGTTAGGCACCACGTCTTCAGAGCACGTAGAACCATTGGAAAATGTGCAAATCACGAACGTTCCTACTACGGAGTGCCAACTGGAACCAGAACCAGAACTAGACCCTGATCTACTCATGGCTCTTGGCGCGTCTACTTCGGACACGCCGGATTTCGGTGAACGTATTCACGATAGCCTAGCCAGTTTATGGACCCCACTTTTGAAAAAAGGATTACCAAAGATTGATAAAGATAATCTTACTAAAGAGTACATCATTCCAGTGAACTGTACTCTATTACAAGCGCCGAAACTGAATGCGGAGATGTCAGCCGCCGTCTCGGAGACTGTCAGAGGCCGCGACAAAAAATTCGCTGGCTTTCAACAAACACTCGGCGCAGGTACAACAGCAATAAACAGAGGTATGGACATTTTGTTGAAATCCGATAATAAGACTCAAGCGCTGAAGTGCTTGAGTGACGGCTGTCGTTTATTATCTGACTTACACCACTCTTTTACAAAAGATAGAGTTAAACTCATTATACCAAGCATAGAGAAAAACATTCTCCATGCCGTTCAGAATATTGAACGAGACGACACCCTATTTGGCATTTCGCTGGGCGAAAAAATGAAAGCTTGTAAAGCTATTCAAAGACAGGGCTTACAAATACGGAAAGCGACCACTCAAAAACCCCAGCCATCCACCAGCCGCTCCACACACCAGGGAAACTGGACGGGACCTCCTCGATACCCGTCGAACAGGGGGGGGCGAGGAGGTCAGAGGAGGCCAACGTCAACAGTAACTCGCCGAACATATCAAGCTCCAATAGCTCAAAGGTCCTCCAGGAGCTCCAACCAGTCCAAGAACCTTGCCAACACTCAGCAATAGTGCAGGTACATGCCGGCAAGCTAACTTATTTTTATAATGTTTGGCAGAATATAACTAATAATAGTGTCGTTTTGTTATGGATCAGACAAGGTTTTACAATTCCTTTTCGTGACCAAGTATCTCAAGCGATAGTACCAAGCTCGAAATTAAATGACGAAGACAGTCGCGAAATGTCCACTGCTATCAAAAATCTTGTACAGTTAGGAGCGGTAAAACCTTGTACTCCAAGTAATGACCAATTCGTATCCAAGATATTTTTGGCCCCTAAATCAAATGGTGGAAAAAGATTCATATTGAACCTTAAATCTTTAAATAGGTTTATTTCAGTCACTCATTTTAAAATGGAAGATTATAGGACGGCTACTAAATTAATTCCTCAGGGTGGTTTTTTGGCCACCATTGATTTGAAGGAAGCCTACCTATCAGTACCAATTGCCCCAACAGACCGAAAATATCTAAGGTTCGAATTTCATGGTAAAAATTCACAGACTCCAATTACCTATGAATTTACTGCAATGCCTTATGGCCTATCCGTAGCGCCTAGAGTTTTTACCAAAATTATGAAGGAAGTTCTAACTTACCTCAGAAGTCAGGGACACAAATCAGTCGTATTCCTCGATGATATATTGTGTGTAGGAAATGATCTTGATGAATGCATAAATAATGTAAACGTAACACTTAACTTATTAAACAGACTAGGGTTTGTCGTAAATTATGACAAAAGTTCATTGCAACCTGAACAAACTAAGAAATTTTTAGGTTTTGTTTATAATACAAAAGAACTAACCATGTCTCTACCTTTAGAAAAACGCAACAATATTGCACAGTTAGTAGGAAAATTTAAAAATATACCGCGGTGTACCATTCGCGAACTCGCAAAATTAATTGGTGTCCTCATCGCGGCATGCCCTGCATCTAAATATGGATTCTTGTATACCAAAATTCTGGAAAGAGAAAAATTTCTCGCCTTACAAGAACATAACAATAACTATAACGCTAAAATTTACTTATCTAAGGTTATTTTGAACGACCTTAATTGGTGGAGTGAAAACATTTTTGTGACTTCTCGTTGCCTAAAGAAGGTTGTTTACACACATGAAATATTTACAGATGCTTCTCTAACAGGTTGGGGCGCCGTCTGTGGTGATAGGAAAATTAACGGTCAATGGAAGTTAGAAGAAAAAAAGTACCATATCAATTATCTAGAGTTGCAAGCCGCATTTCTTGGACTAAAAAGTTTTGCAAACGATGAATCTAACTGTGCAATATTGCTACGCATTGATAACACCACAGCTCTAAGCTATATAAATAGAATGGGAGGAATTCAATTCCCACATTTAAATAATTTAGCGAGAAACATTTGGCAGTGGTGCGAGAGGCGCAATATTTGGTTATTCGCCTCATATGTCAATACCAAAGAAAATCGCGCGGATATAGAATCTAGGAAAGTAAACCCAGATACCGAATGGGAACTCTCAAATGAAGTTTTTTTGGAAATAGTACAATATTTCGGAATTCCAGAAATAGACCTCTTCGCCTCTCGTAGCAATACCAAATGTGACGTATACATGTCCTGGGAAACAAGACCCAGACGCTCTTGCCGTAGATGCGTTTACAATTAATTGGAGTGCTTATTATTTTTACGCTTTCCCACCATTTTGTATGATTTTAAAATGCTTACGAAAAATCATCGAGGACGAAGCATCAGGTATTTTTGTTTTCCCCTATTGGCCATCTCAACCATGGTTTCCGTTGCTACAAGATATACTAGCATCTAGTATACATTTTTTCAATCCCAGTAAGTCTCTGCTACAATCTAATTTCAGGGAACATCACCCCCTGCACACCAATCTTACCCTGGGTGCCGCGAAGCTCTGCGGGCGGCGTTCATGCGCCGAGGCGTCCCACACACATCATTGCATTTAATGCTGGCGTCTTTATCCGATAACACCATTAAGCAGTACAGTGTAACACTAAATCTGTGGTGGCTATTCTGTTCAGCCCATAAAGTGGATGTATTCCATGATAATATTTCGTTAGTATTATCTTTTCTAACCGAGCAGTTTAACAAAGGGTGCTCATATGGAACTCTCAATAGTCACCGCTCGGCATTGTGCCTCTTTCTAGGCCATACAATCAGCTCTGATATCTCTGTCAAGCGTCTGCTGAAAGGCGCATATAAAATAAAACCAAATTACCCTAAATATATTTCCACTTGGGACCCTCAAGTAGTACTTAACTATATATCTAATTGGCAACCAAACTTAAATTTAACTCTGGATAAAATTACTAAAAAGTTAGTCATTCTTCTAGCTCTGTGTACTGCACAAAGAGTTCAAACTATTTCGCTAATAAAACTCGAAAATATTTCATTAGAACAAACTTGTATTAAGATTTCCATAACAGACACGATTAAAACATCTGCAATCAATCGCAATCAACCGGTATTATCTTTACCGTATTTCTGGGAAAATCGTAACATTTGCCCAGCTTCAGTCCTGAGTGATTATATTACCGTAACAAAAGATTTAAGAACTGAAAATACCGGCAATCTCTTATTAACAATCAGAAAACCTCACCGACCGGCTGTAGCTCAGTCAATTAGCAGGTGGATCAAAACGGTATTGTCAGAAAGCGGCGTAAATACCCGCATTTTTAGCGCACATAGCACAAGACACGCGGCCACGTCCGCCGCAAGCTCCGCAGGACTTAGCGTAGATGTGATCATGAAAACAGCTGGCTGGACCACCACGTCCACAGCATTTGCCCGTTTTTATAACAGGCCCATTAATAATACAAATGATTGTCAATTTGCCAGATCCGTATTCTTTAATGAGACTGATTAATTTATCTATCCATTTAAAATTAATTGTAAGGAAAGTTATGTGAATAAAAGAGAAACACAATTATGTTCTCTATACATTAAGTTACATAATTAAGTTATTTAGATAAATAGAAAGAAAGAAAGAAAAGAAAATATCTACCTAGTTAATATATTTATATCTGAAGAATGAAGCGACGAAATATAATATATGATCAAACGAACTTCTAAGTGAAGTTCGATCATTATTATATGAGTCGCTTCATTCGAAGATATGATTACCCAAAACCCACCCATAGATAACTACTATGTTACTACCCTTATGAAGTATTGTTTTGGAAAGGTCTCTAAAAATAATGACGAGTGATTGACCTAGAGTAGTAGGGTTGCCATTCGATGAATAAAATCGAATAGTTTTTCGATAATCGAGAATCTCTAAAGAACGTGCGATGTTGCCAGTAAGTTAAAAGGACTACCTAGTTAATATATTTATATCTTCGAATGAAGCGACTCATATAATAATGATCGAACTTCACTTAGAAGTTCGTTTGATCATATATTATTGTTTAACTGTTATTAAAAATTGTAACGATATCACTGATACATTATTATTTATGTAGGCAGTGGTAAAGCTGGGGTTTTCCCCTCATGACTCACGATAAGCTAATATCAAACCGTAGAAGACTGTTTTATAGATGTGAAACTTATACCCACATAGTATCATTATTATAAATAAAAAAGTTGGTATTCTTTTTAGAATTTTAAATTTTGGCCATTGTTTTCAATATATTGTAAGTACATACTAAATCATTACGTAAGTAAACAACAAAATTGCATCAAAACGATCAACTTGCACCAAGTTACTAAATGTGTAAGGTTTAGGTCCTCATCAGGCCAGGGTGTAGGTAATGATATAGACGTACCTTACATGAGAAAATATATAAGGGGCGAAAGTATGTGGTAAGTATATAAGAAAGTGAGGCGTTTAAACTATTGATGCAACCACAAAATGCAAAAACACAGGAAAAATATGATTACGTATGTTAAATATATGGGGTATTGAGAAAAGAAGATAACTATTTAAAATTTAAATCTAGCATTGAATATTAATCAACCACGATTGAATTAGAATATTGATTACGGAAATTTACATACCAATGAATATTATTGTATTTAATTGTAAGTACATTTTGCGATTTCTGTCTGCTGTGCGTCGACGCGATGAAATACCGGCTTATGTAGGGAAATACCTAAATAGTAGTGATTAATAATGCGTAAGAGGTTTGTACTTTTGTACGTGAGTACACAACTGGTACCTATACCTACCTATAGGTACCAGTTGTGTACCCAAAATGTGATCAAAATGCGCTCTCTACAAACTGTGCTGTGTATTTGTACGGTGTGTAACGATGATAGACGAGCTCAAATCTACTAAACAAAGATTATATGAGAACAATCCGCGTGCCCCAAGGCCCCGTCTCCCTCGCGATTTAGGTCCAACCTAGTTGCTGATAAACTATACACTATTAAGTTCCTAATTGTAATGCAGCGGTAGACTGTGTGCAGTCGCGCGTGAATAAGGACCGCGTGAGGGATTCCCACAAACGAGGCGACCTTCATATCCGCGACATCGCAGTTAAATGCAAGAGAGTCGCAGTCACTGGTGCGGCCACGTATTATGTCTAGGTCTTGCTATGTAACTTTCACCGACTTCCGGTCAGAGGGGTGTCTCAAGGCCGATGTGCTAAGGGGCAAAGGAATAGGTCAGTCTTGCAAGGTGAACCAATATTAACCTGGGCAATATTATAATGAGTGCATTATTTTATAACATCGTGACCCCTCCATCCTACGTGCCTCGGAGAGTCATTATCGGTCCTGATTTATCGGAGCCCTAAAAATTCAAGAACTTGCATAGTTACAAACCTTAGATATCGCCAGTAAGAAATGCTTAAAACGTGAGAAATTATTTTAACGTTACGTTAAACACACAAATTTGCATTAACGACTTGGTCTAGCCAAAAAGAATGCGTTAGTAGTTAGGTAATACATTAATAATAATTAAAAAAAGGTACATTACTTCTCTTTGTTTCCTTATTTTGGTATAATTTGAACTGGTGACCCAGATTAGCAACAACGATCAATCAAACTAACTCTTTAGTTGTAAGTTTTAAGTAAGTACCTACGAGTACCTATATCTAGAGTCTAGATAGAAGTAGGTACCTAGTGTAGGTTCTATACTAGAAATAGCTTGAGAATCAATCATTAGCATTGTAAATGCATTGAATCGAAATCGGACGTGTATTAGAGACTGACATAGGTTCAAGTTTGGATCTAGCCTATTTAGAGGAAGCTTGTAGACGTGACTATAGGCATGTGTGCGTGAGGTAGACGTAGATTTACTCCTATGGAGGTACCTATTCAATTTCACTCTGATCAAATCCCACCTACATCCTACATCTTGTAACACCTGCCTGCTACTGGAGAACCGTATGGACAGAAGTGAAAGTCTTTGTGGTAGATACTTATACCACAGTAACTTATACGTAGAAATAGAATGGGTTTGATCTATCTCGATAGATGCCGGAGTCGTAAGTTCAATGACTTTTTCCATGGAACACAATAAACAAGTGGAAGTGTGATTTAGTCAGTGCACGCGTGTCATTGCTGTGCGTATTTACGCAACGAAGGATTGAGTCGACAATAGTTACTTACCACTACCTAAGGGTAATGTGTTTTTGTTTTGTACTAGGTCTGATTTGAGCTAATATGCCATTAAAGGTAGTATGTAAATAGGCACGACAGCAATCAAAGCAAGTATGTATTAGTAATGCACGTTATTATTATCAAGTATGTGTGAGTTTGGCGACATCGGTTCCGCTACTAAAACTATCGTCTCGCATTTCTACTAGATTTTTTTTCTGTTTTTTTCCATATCAAAAAATGTTCTAAGAAAAAAGACATGTAGAGATTTTCTTTACAATAAAATTAACACGATCTAGTTGTAATCGAAGCCGCGAATCTGAATTAGCAGTCGAAAGCTCTACTGCAATACTACTGAGGTCGTATCAGGTCGTAGAACCATTATTTATTCTGTGGTCGTAAAATCATAATTATTATGATGATTTCACACTGATTCATACCTGCTTGTTTTTACCTTCATTTCATCTGGTGTTTATCATACGAAGAATTAGATAATATCTCATATATTTCGTGAACAATTAAAACTTAGAATGTTCATTTTGTAAAAATTAAAACATACACAGGTAGGTACTTATTTATAAATATTGACAAAAAGCGTCTGTATATCTATAAATATATCAGGTAAAACCGGATTTGTAAACTGTTCACATTAACTACTTATGCAGATATGCAGGAAAATCCGTAGGTACAATTTTTACAATGTTGTCCAGATATTTAGATTTATTGCTTTCCATAAACGTAATATTGGTGATCGAAATTACTAATAAGTATTCCCAATTATTCCTCTAACTGAATTACTTATGTTGGGAGTGTGCATCGGTAGTACAATGGCCAAGATTCGAATCTGGGAACTCTCGAAAAAGTCTCACGAACGTATAGCCGGTTGGTCCACTAAGCTACCGACGTTAATATTTTATACTAGGTAAGTACATAGCTGCTGACAACTGAGGTGCGAGGGTTTGATCCCTCCGAGTCGATACCTCATCCACACGAATAGCACCCTCCACGGAGACGAGGATGCTATTTGTGTGGATGTCCGCACGAAAAATATATATCTAAGTAATATACCTATAGGCACGGATCGTGGACTACAATATGGAATTCTTCAAGAAGGCAGTATAAGGTTTCTATAGGTCAGGTAGCACGAGTGTAACGCACATGGTGTTGCAAATGTCCCTAGGCCACGGTGACCACTTTCTATCAGGTAAGTAGGCCGTATGCTTGTCTGCCACTTAAGTGATAAAAAAGCAACCTAAGTCAAGAGAGAAGCAAAGCACTAGTATATAGTAGTGCATCGTAATTGGTCCTAACTTTTTACTTTACCTATTTACTTAGGTCGAAGTATAGGTATAGCAACGAAAATGCTACAAAACATCTGAACATTTGAATGAACAATGGATAGCGTGTGTACCTATTAATTATAAATAAACATGTACCAAATTGTCTCCATTGTCTCCTGTTTGCTACGGAGGGAACTGGATTAACTATTCCTATGTCTAACCCCGCCAGTAACCTACCTAATTCTGATGATGATTATTTCAGGGTTTATTTCAATGTGGCTTCCAAACAAGTTTAACTTCTAACCCACCCAGTCCCTGGAATTCCCCAGAGTCATTACTTTACTGGGTGTATTCGTGGGTCAAAACTGACTGTAGATTCCTTAGAGGAGATATAGTAATGTGAATATGGGCGGGATTAGTCGAAAATACTTATAGGTTAGGTGTACCAAATTCTTACATTTAAAAAAATATAGACTAACCTTATCGAAGATTTCCCGCCAATACGTTTCTGACTTTGTAGAGACGGTCATCAAAACCCTCATTTCTCTTTGTTCCGCGGACATTTTCACTCAATAACATCACACGAAAATAGAAAAATATAATCAGTTATCACAGATCATAATACACACATAAATTAAAAAAAAAATGCACTAAACAAAAAACACACTCTGTGGTAGAATATTATTTTATATTAATGTTTTGTTTGTAGGTTTAAGTTAGGTTCATAGTTACTTAATATCTTTGATTAAAAAATAATGTTTATAAAGATTGAGCTATCAAAAACGCGGCGAGCACTAATGTGTTGCCGTGGCATGCGATCTGACTCACAAACCACACTGAGCATTCTGATTCTGAGCAACTCATTGGAGACGCTACAAGTGCTACAACATAGCGGTTTTGTAATTATGTCTACGGGTTTGTATCTTGTGTCCCACATGTTTTTTTCCTCATATTGTAGACAATGACGTATTTTATGATAATGTGTAGGTATTCTGAATACCATTCTCTTTTACTTATTTAACATAACATAAACTCACGCCTATATCCCCGAACGAGTAGGCAGAGGTGCTAGCACCCACATTTCGCCAGTTAATGTTTAAGTCCTATTGTAGTAGATGGCGAGCCTATTGCCATTAACCGGGCACTTATAAACCTGCGATAAATACACACATAACTTCGAAAAGCATCGAAAAGTCATTGGTGTGTGCCATGGTAAAACCTGGGCTCGAACCCGAGACCTCGTCTCAGCAGTCCCTTACCCATACCACTAGACGACCGCGGTTTTTGTTTTTATTTTACACTGATGGTAAGCTGAAGGCAGTCTCAGGAAAGAGGGTCACTAAATATTACAAACCCGTAGAGTGTTACAATGGTGGCACTCAGCTTGACGGCCTCATTAGATGCTTTTTCACGCCTCGCTTAAAGGACCCGGGACTGTAGGAAGAAGGATACACGTGAGCTGGCAAGAAATTCCATGACTTAATGGTGCGGCAGAGGAAAGACTCGCCGAATCGCTTGGTTCTTGATGGACTATTCCGCACCGTATGTGGGTGATATTTAAGCCCTGCCTGTGTTGTCCTGTGTAGGAAAGGAGAAGGTGGGATTAATTGGAAGAGCTCATCAGAACATTCACCATGGTAGAGACGGTAAAATACTGCCACGGGCGCAATATCTCGACGCATCTGCAAAGGCATTCGTGACTTCAGGACTCCCAATAATGCGGACCACACGTCGCTACAACTTATCAAGAGCATCTAGTAAGTACTTTGCGGAGCCATCTCAGAGATGCGAGCAGTATTGCAAGTTATTTGTGTCTTGTAATGCCCCATTTGGCACCCTTTGGCAAAGAGACTCACCTCCTCGAAGGAAATTGTGCTATGCCTCCTAATGACCCTATAGGCCCGCCATTATCCACTGCGATTATCCCAACGGTTTTCCGCTGCTGGCCTTCAGGGTATCCGTCCAAAATGGGCACCCCTATCGAGCCATAAACCGCACGATTCACGGGGGAGTCTCCTGTAAGAGTCATCTGGCCCCCTCGATATATGTATAAATGTATTTATATGCATGTAGGTATGCTTTGGATGCAATCGGGATTGGTACATAGGTACTTGGAAGAAGAGAGTTCATTAACCCTTCCTTTGTATCGAGTAGTCATTTAAGTGAAATGTATATAAAGTCTCACAGGCTTGGTTGAGTATGTGGACTTTCGATGGAGTATGGTTGGTCATGCACTCCAGATAAAAACTATTTATATGTCTTTATCAATATGGGCTTGTAAGGCTGTTGCAAGTCAACGTCCGTTAATATTTTAACCGAACACAAAAAGAAAATCATATCAAATTACAGCTGGTATGTACACGGCATATTGTTGTATTTTTATATTGTAAGTAAATAAAAAATACGACACTATGCAATTGTACCTACCGGAGCTTAATTTCTGTGTAAAGGTGGGAACAAATTATCGGACGCGTCCGTAAGCCGCGGCTGACGGACGCGGCTTAATAATGTGCACGACAGAGACAACACACAGACGCTCCCCGTTCACACCGTCCGCCGCGGAAGCAAAAATGGCTGGATATTTTCGGCCAGATTCTTTTCGGACGTCCGTGCGCTCAAGGACGGCTCAAGGTCACGTCCGCTACTTATGACCGATAGTTTGCACAGTTTCGTTTATTTGTACTACCCAGATAGCTTGTATCAGCCGCGGCTTACGGACGCGTCCGATAATTTGTTCCCACCTTTAGAATGCTGCCATAATCTATAGTTATATATAAAAATGAATCGCGAAATATGTTGGTAAGCGCATAACTTGAAGACGGCTGAACCAATTCGAGTCATTCTTTTTTTAATTTGTTCCTTGAACTCTATGGAAGATTTTTATGGAGCAGCGGTAACGGGATCAGAAGTCTACGCGGGCGATGCCGCTGGCAACAGCTAGTTGGTCATAATTATGAGAGAATAGCGTAACAGAAGGACATTTGAATGTTGTTTATTCCATGGTTGGATAGCTCAAGACGAGACTTGAACCCGCGACCAGAACCCTGATTCTACTAGGTAATTGTTAACCATATTCACGACTAAAATCACAAAAATTGCCTTGAAATGTTCGGCTTTATTTATATTTCGGTAAAGTTCAAAATTAATAGAAAAAAGGTTTATTATTACATCGTTGCATTCACTCTATACAACTCATTTAATTTTGGACTTTAATCGTGTAATGGTAGAGTCTAAAATTAAATGGCACTTCTTGAATCGAGCTCCAGTTCCTTAGGGAGGAAGACTCTATCTGAGTTTGTCGGTCTTTTATTTCTTAGTTCACAGGTACTTACCCCAACCTATTTTTTGAACACAGGCACTCGTAACGGAATATAGTGTGTGGTTCAACAAGTTTTTACGTGAAACTTCAATTCCATGGTCTGCGGAGAACGGGAGAAGTAAGGTAGTGGGGATGGGTGCGTCAGTCTGTCGACTCGGCTGCTGTAACGGTTTACGAAGATGAATCCGTTCATACAAAGAAATATTAGATACCAAGTCAAACAAAAGCTCCCGAGTCGCTGCTGAGTCTTACCGATATATATGATATATATACCAATAATGCCTATGACACACAAATAATCGCGACATCATCGGTTCCGCTACTGAAACTATCGTGTCGCATTTCTACAAGTTTTTTCTGTATTGTGGGTCTAACCTCCGGTGAAGTTTAACTGTGGGAGTTGCCAGATACGAAAACAAAACAGTTGACACATAAAACTAACACTAGGTTAGGTGAAATACTCAAAATAAATACAACAGAATTAATGTATCGCAGTTTATTATCTGCATTCCATTTTGCCATTTATAAACATAATAAAATTACAACAAGATTGTTTGTGCGAATAGAGCAATAGCTATACAGCCACACAGACATAGCACAGGAACTTATTCTACGGAATTGACTTAAACGTAAACTCTTCGAATAATGACAAATAATAATACTTATGATCTGAAGCTACTAATTTTATTTACATATCGACGGTCGAAAGATCAAAGGAAGTTTTCAGGATAATAACTGTCATGTACAATATTTATATTGATGTTTAAGTTCGTTTTCCTTTAAAACTTACATGTCGCTTACAACCTTTTACCTTTTAACCGTCGACTTTATACATTCAATTTCATTACAGGGTGGTTTCTGTCTTATACCATGTAATCTGCGACGACGTGGTGATTATTTCTACTTTTTTTTCAACAATCTTAAAAAGCAGATCTGATCAGCTGATATGGTTTTGGAGGGATCACAAATTGACATTTATACATATAACTATATAGGGTTGAAGAATAAACTACAGATATAACAACAAAGAAAATAATTGCGTCAAATAAGATCGCGTGTTGTCACGCAATTTGTATGGTTTTGCCATAATTATGCGTCATGTAACATAATACCATACTTACTGACGCGATGACGGTCAAAATATTCACACAACATAAACCATATATTCTGTATATCAAGGTGTTAAAAAAAAGTGAACCGCTCGTGAAAAAAGTGACTGAAAAAAATCATTCTGTATACATACTGCTGCTATCATTCCATGCATCGGCAAGGGTTATACAGACTGATTTTTTTAAGATATGAAACAAATTTTTCAACACATCAATACAACACCATTAAGTGAATATATAATATAATATATTTTTGAAGAATTCAGCCTGTATTTCAAGGTTGAAATAAAAAACAATGAGAAATTAATGAATTCCACCTATAAAAAGGGTATAAAAATTGGTAGATATTTATTGTAAAATACACTATGTACTATGTATCTATAGGTTTGATCGGAAAGTATCGATCGAGTACAAAATGCGATTCATTGGTGTAAATATTGATTTTATAGCAACTATAAGATTTTCAGTAGGTATATTAAAGCTAATATGATATTTTCTCCTAAATATAACAATAATTGTTTTACTTTAAAAATATTGTGTTTCTTTTAAAATATTCATATCTACTAACACTATTTTTTACTTATAAAATAATAATTAGAAAATAAAAAAATATACTGAACACAACAAGAACTCTTTGCTTATAAAGCTTACATTTTCTTATCATTAGGCATTTTTTATAATGGCAAGTAGTGAGGAATAATAGCAAAAATATTATAATGTACAATATGTAAAAATAAAATTCTCATATTTACAATATTTTATATTTATTAATATACCGGTATAAAAATGTTTGCATACAGTGGTCATCACAGGAGATATACTATTACTTATTGTTTTTTCTCGATTAAGTAGAACTATTTGTCAATTTGTTATCTTTTAAACTTTAAAACTATCGCCCCGTCCCATAGACACCCCACATCACCCCACACACATCCCATAAACACTATGAATTTGTTATATGTGTAAGTAGTCGGTGTACAACTAAATTGAGTTCAAGTTTGTGAAGTTACAACCATTTAAAGAAATCAGTGCCATACGTGCATAAAAATTAAAAATCTTCGGAATGAAGTTCCGTAACACCGCGCCGCTTACGAGAATGCCACAGGGATGCGAATTTGTAGATATTATCACGTAACGAAATGCCGTAGGTGTGATTTATGCGTGTGACTCTCACTCTCTTTCTGTCTAAGAAATATAGCTTATATTTAGAAATAAAAAAAAATATTGCCTTTCCCATTTGCATTCATTTATAATTGCAAGTATTTTGATAGTTAAGTGAAAACAATATAATTAACCAATGATCGGCATTACAAGATTTATCTGCTTTGTTAATTTGATTTCAAAGAAAGAAAAATAAGATGAGAATATTTAAATTTTATATTTTATTGCTTTTTATGAAATACCGAACTGACGTAACCTCTGTTTTATGACACAATATGATCACTCAATTATTACTAATTATAAAATAAATTCATACAATG
This sequence comes from Pelosia muscerda, assembly GCA_963691645.1. NCBI lineage: Eukaryota > Metazoa > Arthropoda > Insecta > Lepidoptera > Erebidae > Pelosia > Pelosia muscerda. Next base: position 6,758,297 of record OY829118.1, read on the forward strand.
TCATACTTACATATCTTATACACACGCGCCATGTTCTTATAGTTAATTAATTTAATTATTTATCAAAGCTCATAGAAAAATATTATAATGAAATGTCTTTAATACTAATAGGCTTCCTAATCCACTCAAGAGGAACCCACCACTCACCCATTTAACAATCCCAATGATGCAAAAGCAATTGACAATTAACGACAATTGCCGATAATGATATGGATTACGGATACATTTCATTTGTGCTACATCAGACTATTGTAATAATAAAAATGAATTTTATTCCTTCAACATTAAAGTTCAAAATTCAACACACTGTAATTGATGGTGAAGGAAGACTCCGAAGAAACCAAATGGAGCTTGTAAAGAATAGAGGCGCAATTCTACACCAATAACTTAAAAAAAAGAACCATTTTTTTTTAATTTTACTAAGTTTCAACATAGAATCACATAGATTTTCATATTTCTGTTCTTTTTTTCAAATTTGAAAGTCTTTAAAAACAACAAAGTGACAATTTGTGAACGTACTAATTTGAAGGCAGGTAAATGCGATTTAACAGTAATAAAGTGACTAATATAAATATAGGCATAGGCACGAGATGTGGACGCAAAAAGTGTACAAATGAGCTGTATATAGTAGTAGTAGTAAGCATTTTAGGCTCTCTTTTGAGGATGTAATGCATTGGTGGTGTACAACCTCAAATCTACCAATCGTAATTGACGACCTCCGTGGCGTGGCAGTAGTGAACGCGACTGCTACGCAGGAGACCTGGTTCGATTCCCGATCAGTGCAAGTATTTGTGTACATGAATATGAATATTTGCATTGATCTGGATGTTTCTATATATACTATGTACGTAAGTATTTACAAAAAAAAATGTATCTAAGTATCCGCATTCTAGAACCCATAACACAAGCTAGTTAATCTATGCTTACCATGGGTCTAGGTGGCGTCAAGGTCTAGCTTTTCTCGTGACTTAGGTCCAAGATTCGTGCCGATAGGTATACATATGTTAATTAATGATGTAGCCGGGATGCGAGATACTCTATGGACCACCTATCATCCCGCCATATGCGACCCGTATGGCGAAAGCAATAATTAATTTTTCTTCTTTTTTACTTAGTATATTTTCAACAATAACAACATAAATAATATGAAAGTAATACATATGAGAATATTATAATTATACTAGCTTAAAATAATATTTAGGAAAGTCTAGTCTAAAGCTTCCTCTTAAATAAAACGTTCTTACAATTACATACATTTAATATGCAATCTTAGCTAGGCGTTTTATGGCAACATTCGTGAAGGCACGCCTACTATACTGCTCACTTAACAATACTGAAAAGTACAAAAATACTTAGCGATTTTCAAGCTACCTGTAATATAATTTATTTTTAATTTCATAAAGGATATTAGCAACCGAAAAAACATGTTTTATATATTCTCACCCTCGGCAATCAAGGACCCATGGACGGCGTGCGATTTAGTCGGTTCAAGTCCGCCATAATCACCTCCACCGGTTTTGGCGGGAGGTATCCGTTGGGATTTTGTGCACGATAAAAAATAGGCAATAATTTTGAAATAATTTGGAAAAAAAACAAGCGAATTCGTTCTTCCAGCAGCTTTATAGTTAGCAAGTTTGGGGCAAGCCAAATACATTGTTGTTACCATATTTTTGAAAAAGGGCAAAATAAAATAAAGTTTCAGTTATAGTGGCTTCACTTACTCTTGACAACAGGAGTGCCCTAAAGAGACACTCCATTTGATGCTTTCATGGGTCATCATATCTTTGCTCATATCCAAAGCTGTCACTTCGGAGTCCGTGGTTCGTTTTTTTTCAGTCCAAGTTCCGTGATTCTTTAATTCTATAATTGATTGAGGCGATATCGAAGTAGTTAGACCACTTGTTGAACTTTTAGGACTAACTACCCGTAACGACTGTTATAGTAATTGTATGACAACCGTGAACGACGGCTTAACGTGGTCTTCGAGAGCCGATCAGACTAATGCAGATAGCCATATTCATGAGTACAAATATTTGAACTGAGCGGAGATCGAACCCGCGCTTCCTTCGTTTATGGGTGAATATATTAATCCTAAAACATCAGCGATTATGGATATTAGTTAAGCGATAGGCGGACACAATCACATAGGCAATACTTTACTGGCATTATTTATTTACATGGAAAAAAAGTCGTGGTGTGATGTAGTCCGGGCAAGCGTGTCATTGGTGTGCGCAACGAAGGATGAAGTCATTCTATATGAACTTCAATATGGCAAGTAAATTCCACAACTCAAAGCAATTATTTACTAGTAATGCACGGTATTATTAACGGTTGTAAGTGTGAGTTAGGCGACCTCGGTTCCGCTATTGAAACTATCGTGTCGCATTTCTACTAGTTTTTTCTGTTCTGTGTTTATTTTATTTATTTACTTACGTAACTTGTAAAAGATTATTGCGTCTAGAATTTTAATAGGTACTATTTCTTTTGTCTCAATTTGTAAAACTTGAAACCACGTAAATCAGTTACAATTCAATTATATCGATTATAGCAGTAAAGGCACAATGCAGGTACTTTAATTATGTTTTTATTGGCTAAGAATATTTTTAAAATCACCTATTACATTTTAAAAATATGTTTTTGTAAATACTAAATACTAGTATATTTGACATTATATTTTATTATATTTAATAATTTAATAGGAATATATTTCGGTTAACTGGCGATATGGGTGCTAGCACCTCAGCCTACCCATTCGGGGATATAGGCGTGAGTTTATGTTATGTTATACATTTCGGTTGGTGTCCGATTGAGATTTGAAATAATCTGTAAATTTACCTATCTATGAAACAAGAAATTACCGAGAGCTGTAATGCAGAGGCCGAATGACGTTATTTGTATGATACGTTGTACTTACTAGCGGTGTCTAGTAAATACAACGTACAAATAAAGTAGTCAAAGTCGTAGTAAATTGATCAGTCTAGTATTTTGATTTACTTATTACTGGAAATGCGTAAATAATTACAGAAACTACTATTTTTTCACAATCATATTACCCATTGAATTGTCAGTCAGTGTTTAAAAAAAGACTCTAATCCATTACAACACGGCTCATTGCACTTAACAACTAGCTCTTAAGTAATAGAATTTGTAAATTTCACTTACATTGTAGATGTTGAGTACATTTATCCAAAAATATGTCATTAAAATGGTATTATGCGAAGTTTTAACAATAGAAGTAAACGTAAAAGTTACGTTTCATAGTAACTGAATTGTTCCAAACAGGCCTAAGCGAAGTATTACATATATAAACACAAAATCAATCACATCAGGTACCCTAGTTATGTTTCAAGAATACTAGATACTTACATAGTTGCCGCATCGCGTGATTCAGCTTTTAATATACAAAAATATATATCAACGCGATGGTTGAAATGCAAAAAGGTACATGCGACATATATTATTCAAACAGAAAAGATCCCAAAAGGCATCATAAAGACATCACTAAAAAGTCATTTTCTTATGAACGTATTATCGCTTACTCGCTTTCAATCGTAAGCGATATTTTAAACAGCAAAACATTCTTCTTATTCATATGACTAAAGTAAGAACAACAGCGAAACCATTCGAATATACCCTTCAACCACAACAGAATCAGCGATTGGCAAGTAACCAGCATTACTTGAACTCTTCAAGAAGAGATTAAGATAAGTTTAACCTAAAACTATTGCTGCTTGAATCGTTCAGTCCAAAATATGTTGGCGAGAATACCGCCAATCATGAGCGAAAAATATATAACTACCGCCGCCCACCAGAGACGTTTCTCCCATTTTCTTTTTTCCAAATTTCTTAAAACACCAATTCCCACTAGCAAGCCTGGAAAAAAATGTCGTCAAATATAATTATATATTTTTTATATAACTAGCTGTTCCATGCTGTGTGGAATTGTCGCTCAGTGCAATATAGTCTATGTTACTAAGGGTGAAAGTAGCTTTTTAATTGGCCCCGTAATTTTTGAGTTTATCATTATAAACATATAATTTTTTCGTCTTTTTAGTACTAGTATAGAAGGACACGTCAATCTGACTTTAATTCTTCACTATTTCAATAGAATTTAACTTTTATTTTTATTTTATTTTTTTATTTTATTCTTCATGTACACATACATTATATTTATATACAATAGTGAGACGAGATGTACAAAGGCGAGCTTAACTCAAAGTTGAGTTTTCTTCCAGCAAACCTGGGAGTGCACAGAGGAATTGAACTTTTCTGCTTCTATAAGAGGAGAAATCCATCGACCGTGTAAAAATCCCGGTAGCATCCAAAGCTTGCAATTTGGAGCCCGGAGTCAATCTAATTGACTACAATTTACGGGGGTAAGGCATGACGATATCTCCCGTCTCACCTGAGCAGTCCCACTGGAGAAGTACCTCTGCCCTACAGAATACCGCCTCTAATAATAACCATATGTTTTTTTCGCCGCGGTTTGTGTTCGAGTTTTTGTGCTGTCATTCGGAACACCAAATTGTCTCCTGCACTAGTAGCATATTCTCTCTCTTAGACAATAAACATACGAAAAACTGAGCCTTACCAGCAATAGCGCCGGCCAGATGCGCTACATATCCAATATTCTGCGCCGCGTGTACCCAGTACCGGTCATATACTGCAGTGCCGATGTCGACTGCAGCGAGCAGCAAAAATACCAACAGTTGTATAATTGCAAATTCCATCTCAGCCCAGTTCTGGAATCAGTAAAATATGAATTAGATAGAGTCCAAGCTGAAAGTAGTATCTCAGATGAAGCACACGCGGTGTGAGAATGTGGAGGAACTTACAAACGCCTCTAAGATCCTAATTGAAGTAGCAGACTGGGCAATGGGCACATACAATTTGGACGAATAATATGCCGTTGACACGAAACTTGACGAAGCAGTACTTGGGATCTAGGCCAGTTTTAGAGAAGGCTAAGTAAGTTATTTTCAAAGAGAGAGTAGTCAGCAAGTAGTAAGCCAACAATAGCAGGAGTCTGTTCGTTGTGTAGAGTGGATATACGTGCATACTTTATCAAAGTCTATCCTTCAAAACTATGGCAATATATCAAACTAGGTAATTAGTTTAGAACGAAGCTACTCACCATAATAATAGTGGCAATATGAGCGGCAATTAACGCGTAAACTCCTCCAGAAGCACCCGCTAAGTAAACTCTGGGATCAGTGAGACTGGTGGCAAGAGAACCAGCGGCGACTCCGGCTAAATAGACGAGTACAACACGCCACCATCGATGTACCATCTCCAGAGGGACCCCCAGGAAGATTTGGACTAGTAGATTCACTACTAAATGTACCACTCTGAAATAAATATTGCGTATTTAAATTACTATGACGACACGAAGAACTTTCGAGAGTTATTCAACATCAAGAAAAAGGTTTATGATAGTGATATCGTTAAAAATGTATATCCATGGATACGTATCCGAATAAGGATAATTTTGTTGTCTAGATGGAGGTGAAAATGGTATTTGGAAAGCCTCTGAGGCAGGGCGGTAGTGAACGCGATTGCCATGCAGGAGACGCGGGTTCGATCCCCTCTGAGTGCAAATATTTGTATGCAAGATGGCTATTTGCAATGGGCTAGTCGTGTCCCGGAGAGCACGTTAATGCAGCGTATGGCACCGGGACCGACCCGGTTGCCATACGAACATCTAGTTTTGGGTAGAAGGTGCCCTCAAAATGCCGACTAGTCTAACAATAGAACTTCGATATCCCAAATTTGGGTGTGGAGGTCCGATGGCGGTCGCTTCACGGAAAATATCGAAGTTCACTCGCATCTTAGTTAGACTAGAATACCGGCCCAAACTGAGTTGGAAATAGGCACAGAGAATGATGATAATTGTTATGATAAAAGCTCAGTGAAAGAGCCACCAAAAAAGGTTACGGCTACAATTTTTTCTTATCGCTCGGATATCCGCGGAAGTTCACGATAATTTGGTCTTCGACTTACCCGACATGTACCAGCATATACGTAATAAACCGCCACGCTTCATGCCTTTTGTGAGGATTGTAGATAAACAGCTTCGCGATCGTTCCATTGGCATCCGTGTGTCCTTTCGCGGCATCGTAGCAGAACAGGACAATCTCCACCAGTGAAATGAGGATCATGCAGACAGCCGGTGGCCAACAGCTGTATTCTTCTTCGTAGGTACCGTCTACATAGGTGAACATAGAATGGCTATGGTCTGGGTAACATAACATACAAAGGCGAAAGGGTTTTTGGGATCCGGAAGAAAAAAGGTATACGGATAAATTGGATATAGGAGGTTTGTTGCAGTTAATACAGTTGGAGATCCATTCAAGATTGTTTGGTATTTTTTTATATGTAATGAACCAGTCAAAAGGTCAGGTTAGTTTTGTTGTTATAATAGAATTGGATTATGTGGCAACAATTCACCAGAAATAGAACACGCAACAGCCGAGTGATAGCCATTAAGTATTACGACAGTAGTTGCGGAGTGTATTAACCAATTAAGGATATGTGTAGCGGTAAAAGATTTAAAGTGTATTTAATTGAAAGAACAAGATTTTCATGATTTTTGTAGGAATTTGGAGGATAGACAAACAAAACAAAGGGAGGAAAGCAAAGAAAAAAAATTGTGTTAGTAAATTAGGTCAATCCTTATTTCTAGTATTAATGATAATAACATTATACTAAAAGCAAGCAGTGAGCAAGTTACATTGCAATATTTATCGTAATCTTACTGTGATTAAAAGTATTATTACGTATTGTGATACAACTTCAGTAATTTACAATTACAATTACATAATATAACTTTAATACCAGTATGATCACTCTGATCTAGATTAACTTCGCAAACATTAGTAAACAATTCATCCGCATCAATACTTGGCCAACTTACTTAGACCTATCAATTGATGAACACATACATAGCAACCACTTCATTAAGCTTTAGCAGCTTCAGGAAGCAGTTGTTACTTGCTAGGTATTTTTTCATTATTTTTGCAATATACGGGTGTTAAGGGAACGCTTCCGAAAACGAAAATAGGGGACATTTTACAAAATTGGGCGTTTTTGCTCGATTGCAATACTTTTTTTTGGTAGGTATCATGATTTTTAAACTTTTTAATTAGTGTTATTGTATGAATTATACTAATAAATGGGTTTTAAATCATACCAAAACAAGTATTACGATAAAAAGTAGCTGAATTTTGTTAAAATGATCATTAGTATCCCCAGATTTCGTTATCGGGAGCGTTATTCTAACACACTGTATACAGTGTTCGCTGCACTGTTCGTATTGCTGATATTTGGAATGTGTATGTTTCCAGAAAGCTATAACCTTCAAGTGCTTCAAATCTGGAGCAAATACGTTGCTCCTAGACAAAACGTGTTCCATCATTGACCATATCATCATTTACCTAATTGAGATAGTGATAAAAAAGTGAATCAATAATAAATAAAATAATACATAACGGATAAAATGTTTACCAGTGTTTACGAGTTAATATTAAAGTAATAAACATACAATGAGCCATCGCCTTGAATTTCCACGTGTGATAGTGATCGTGCACGCATTCAAAAGCTAATATTTATAATGATATTAGGACCAAGGTGACTGCACATGCAAAGCCCTTGTATTGTTCTAGTATTATGGTTAGTATTATGCATGAGGTTTAATACAGTACTTCCACCACCGAGTTTCTGGTTATGAGATGGTGAATGGTAGACTATGAAATAAATTTATTTACTATCATAGTACATATCCCTGCCACTGTCGCGTGGTAATGGTAATCTATTAGGTACGTATTAGGTTTGAATTGCATTTTGATTTGTGCTTTTATTAATTTGTAAACATACCAAGATAATCGGCGAGCTGTTTTATATAACTCAGAGCTTTTTTCGTATAGTGATTCGACACAATACAGTTGTCAATGTTTTCACGCAGTACACCATAGTTACAATTTTTCACGCGTTTACACATTTTTTTACCACATTATTATCACACAGTAGATCAACTAATACAGGTTTAAATGTTACTGTCATTAAGAATACATTTTAGGAGCGAAACATAAACAAAAACAAATTACTATTTCACTTTATTTGAAAACTTTCGAATTTTTTCGATTTCCTTATTTAACTGCGACAAATATGAAAGTTCTTTACTCTTTAATAATAATATAATATTTTTAATTTAAAAAAAAGAACAGTACGAGTGCCCGAATGCAAAACGTGCACCTGACTGCGACGTACAGACACATACTACGTCAAATCCTTTCATTAGCTGACGGCTTTGGACCATGTTATGGACGGATGATTCGTGACGTCACATTTGAATGGGTCGACTGGTCCTAGTGCTTACAAGTGGTCAGTTGATATGGAATTTTTTATATGATCATTCGCGGGATGAATGTTGATTGCCAATTCACAGCTTGGCTATAAGGAATGTTTCTGTAATAGGTGTTTTGAGGGATTTATAATGACGACATTAGTAGTAAGCGTCGCCATTAGTTCAGTGGAGGTTCGGCCTTATGATCAATAGGTTTAGTATTCTTTACCTTAATCAAAGCATTTACTTTTGGGGCTTGGATTTTCATCGTTCGACGCTTCATCGTAACCTCATAGTCTAAGATGGAAGGTCTAACTAACCCACACCTTCAGTAGCAATGCCTCTGCCAGATCCTCGTTCTTTAGGACGTATTAAGACTATTAGTTTACGTTGATTCGATCCCCATAGTTCTTGGTAGAGCTCCATAAATTTCCAAACAACTCAGTACCCTTTGGTATTCCTTTATTAAGTTTGGTGGATTTATAAGTGGTTTAAAAAGAAGTACGTACTGATCACACGATTCAGAATGATGAAAACAATTCTAGCAAAATATGGCTGTGGTAATTAAATAGTTGTTGATATTGTAACCGCAAGATGTATCTTACGCACACAATAAAATTTGATTCATCGGAATAGTTAGGTACTTAGGAACATCATAACGTTAATCCCCGTTTAATCTGAAGTTTATAAGTAGTGTGAAGCCCTAGTGGGTCTAAAGTATATTAGCAATGACGAGAGAGATTGTCGCCAGACCCCACTACCCTGACAGTAAAACCTACGTCAAGGCTCTTGAACAGATGAGGTTGGCATGCGCACTGAAGATAAATTGCACAGACGATACATGGTACGATTGCGCAATGAATGAAATTGTATTATTTATTTTTATCTAGGTCGGAATAATGTGAAGAAAATCATAAAAAAGTTTTAGTTTCGGAATTGTAGTTAATGATATAAAGGGCTATATTCGAGGCGAGGGAACCGAGGGCAACAGTGCCAGTAGTTAATAAAATATATACTTGAGCGCCTACATTAAATCTACGACAGCAGTAAAACGACGCGTATAGACGTATCTGAGTGTGTGAGTATCAAAATACGAAGGAACTTAATACTTTATACATCTACATACATCTAAATCTGCAATAGCAGATTCATACTAGACTTGACTAGGCAGGGAAAGAAACATGAGTAGTGAAGGTGAGTGTTGATGGACTTCGGAAAGGGTCTAAACCAGGTCTAAGGGTTTAAACCTACAACCCGAGTCCTAAGTCTTAGGACCTGCTTCGGTTTTTCTCTCTTCAAATGATGTCTTACGAGCTCATGCAGATGTTACTATATATTCATACCCACATATATATATATAGAAGCTCAGGCCTGTATTTCCCCGAAGGGAAAGGCAGACATGTATTACGACAACGATAATAGTCGTGAATCATCGGAAACTGACCGACTGTTATGTAGTTTTTCAAGGTTAATTAAAACAGTAGGTTGATGATTTTTTTGCGTAATAAATACTTTTGGATATCAATTTAATTCGCCACTGCAATAGAACATCGCTGTATAATCAGGGTGAGTCAGAATCAGAGAGAGATATAGGGAGGATCAATGTTAGAGGAACATTATATGACGTATCTCAACAGCTTCATAAACAAATGGAAATTCGTTGGTCCTCGTTTTGTAAAATGGAATACAACAAAATGTTCAGTGTATGGGATCGACACGTATTTTAATGTGTGGGACATTTGTGCTCTGAAATATAACGAGATTGGTCCAGAAACGGAATAATCATAATTTATGTTTATGGGGTTTAACACACCCTGGGACCCTGAACTCTTTAGAGAGTGTAGAGACTACTAGTATTTCTGTTTTACTTGACTATTTCTTCACCATTTCTTTCTTGAGTAATTTTTATTATATTGTGACCAATAGATGTGCCCTCAATAATAAATAGTTCCTATTTCGTAACAACTGATTCTGTATAGTAGTAGGAATTATTACAACCGATAGGCCGCAGTACGTCAAGACGAAAGGCCCGAGTGTCTTGACTAAAACAGTTCAAGCTATCACCTCTACTGGATCCCGATTCTACAAATTGTTAACCATTGTGAAACTTTTGGATTACAAAAACTGCCATTGAATTTTCGGCTTCATTCGTATAAACTTGAAGCTCAAAATAAAATGAATAAACGTTCATTACATAGTTGTTACCGATAGTTTGTAAGAATATCGGTGGATGGCTCCACCATCGCCTCAAGGCGGCTGTGTAGGAGAGACGTATCTTGTAAGAGACTGATAGAGGGTTCAAGTCACATCGCAGACGTTCACTTTTACCGATCGAAATCCTCCTATTAACGAAGAAAGTACATAGTTAGATAAAGCGCACTTTATCATTTTTTGATGGTGATTAAAAGATTACAGATTTTCAAAGTAAACAATATCTATTCATACTTATATATCTAATGACACATACGTAAGACACACATACGTCCTACCGTGGAATTTAGCTCACGGTAGCCGAACAATAAAAATGGCCAAATTCGAGAATTACATACAATTATTACAGACGAAAAATCCAGTCCACGTAGACTCGTTTTGAAAATATGTTAATTGTTATTAACAATTAAGGAAATTAAAGAAGAGTTTAAATCTATATCAATATTTTTTTTTGGAGACTCACGGAAGAAGTAGAGTTATCTGTGGGAAGACCGAGAGCATAAGTTGTCACCATGTGATGGTATGAAACCCTGTCTTCCACACTGACAGCACAAAAAATCTTTTACACGTGCTGCCGATTTTGTAGAGCTGAGGGGGAGAGGCAGTATGTGTGATGTCCTTAGTGTTGCAAACGTCCATAGGCCACGGTAACCACTATCCATTAAGTTGGCTGTGTGCTTTTCTGCTACTTAAGTTAAATAAAAAAAAAAAAAAAATTTAATTTGATTTTAAAAATCGATTGAAACTATGAGTAATTCTGAAGGTTTTATTAACCTCACGAAAAACGTAGGAACTGTATATTGGTTTTGTTTTGAGAGATAGTGCTAATATCAAAGTTTTTTTCACGTTTTTATTCCGCTGTCGACATCGAACTCATCGAAATGTGTGTTTCAACACGTGCTGTGGATTTCCGAGAAGAGGTTAGTAGGATAGGTAATATAAAACAATACCTAATTAAGTAGCTGTTACGGAAACGACTTCGCAATCCGTAGATTACGAGCAAGCATCTAATTAGAAGATAAAACTTAGGCAAGTAGCTATCGCTTTACTATAAAGGTTGACAAAGATGCTTGTTTGACATGATGCCCATACCTACGTTTTATCATCGCACCGCTCGCCATAGAAAGGGAGTTCATCCTCACACACTACGACCGGAAACGGTGCGCACTGTGCGGTATGAAAGGAGTTTCATCCCGCGCACGCTTAAGCTGTGAAATGAACTCCCTGTCATGGTTTTCCCAAGCGACTACAATATGGGGTTCTTCAAGAATTAGAAGGTTTCTACAGGGTAGGCAGCACGTGTGTGACGCCTCTGGTGTTGCAAACTTCCATAGGCCATGGTGACCGCTTCCCATCAGGTGAGCCGTGTGCTTGTCTGCCACCAAAGTGGTATAAAAAAAAACTGCTGTTTGTAACTTTGTCCGCGTGGAAAGCGTACTTCGCATGATAATGACTATATTTCTAATATACATATTTTATTATTGTATAGTGTTCATCTTGTAGCGTCTCATGATGTTGTTATTGTCTACACCACCTATAAGGTAGACTGGTAGAGAAAGCTTGAGGCATTTAAGTCCGCCTGTGTGGTCAAAACCGTATGATATGTGGTCTCCATAATTTCCTGGACAATTTGAAATGAAAATTGTATGAAGTGATGCCTCTACACAACTACTAGTCTTTGAAGCTACTGAATAATGGGAAAAGTCTACTACTTGTACGAGTTTATTTATGTTTTTATAAAGTAACAAGCATTGATCTAGTTTATGTTATTAACGCTATCTATGTTACTTTTGGTTAAATTAGATTTAGGCTGTCAAAGGATTATAAATCTAAAGTTGTCTAGGAAGTTTTGGAGCCCACCGTACATAATGTGCATTAAGTTTTTAATGAATAATAAATACAGATGGAGAAATGGGTAATTGGTTCCTGACCACACAAATTTTTTATAAAACTTCTGTGATAAAATACTACTGGCATTAATTAAAATCTATAGAATTACCACAACGGTTTACATTTTAAACTATAAGGAAAACGTTATTCCACAATGCAAAAGATAACAATTGTGAGGTAACACTTCTAAAAAACCAGTCCAAAGTACTTCGTAAATAGTTTTATTTTTCATCGGCAAATGTTATACGTCTAATAGCGGTATTACTCATTGACATTGATACTGCGTGTCCTACAAATTCTATATTATGGACGATTTAACATATCAGATAAGAAATTATATTATCAGATTATATACTTTCGCTGTATACTTTATAAGATATGATAAATGGGATAATAACTTATGTCTCCAACTGACCGTCAGAAAAATCCAGGTCAATTTTAGAACACCTATATCTCTCTCTCGATAGCAAGCACTGAAACAGAACGTGTCCATGTGTCACGGCCCATTTTGTATTGCATAATGCATATTTATATATTTTTTTAAATAATATTTTTCCAAGGAGTTAGGACGCGACGGTGTCTCCCGACCTAATTGAGCAGTTCGACTGGGGAAGTACCTCCGCCCTACAGAATACCGCGATTAATAATAACCATGTGTTGTGTTCTCGGCGGTGAGTAGGGTAGCCAGCGCTCACTGTGAGTCACTCCAGTATTTGTATTGTCTGTGAAAAGACCAATTATTTTTCTTCTGCGCCAGGGGCACAGAAGCCTTTTTAAACTCACGTACTTATTTAAGAAGGGCATTGGAAGGTTTCTAAAATAAAAAAGGTGGGTCGTGTGCTTGTCAGACTGCTGGTTAAAAGATCGAAACTAGTTTGATAGAGGCGGTTACCCACTTATTTTCTTTCAGTTTATGATTGGTAAATGAGTACCGCATGCTATAAAACTTGCCTCGATTTTCTCAACAGCAATCGGGTTTTTATTTTTCAATAATATATCTTTCTCCCAAGCATGTTTCCTTTTTCTTTTCAATAACAACCTTCCATGGAACAATAGGAGTCAAATAGGTCGAACCGTTCTCTAGTTTTGAGCTTAACAATACATTTGGATTAATTTTTATTATGAAGATATTACTACCCGTTTTCCTTCATTCGATAATGTGTTATACCTACATAGAAACACCATATTATGTATACCTTCCATTGTAAAAAAAAAATCTATATGATAGCTTTAACAAAAAATAGGCAAACAAATTGTACATCCATTACTTGCGAAATTTTTATGAGGGGGTATAGCTATCAGCGATAACCAATACGACAAGATAATAATTTATGTATGTAGTGTAAATACGATATCAACACTATAAGGAATGGAGTCAAGGCCATCTCTCTCTCTCTAGGTGTTATACAAGCAAGTACTTCCTGATATTTGGGCTTCTAGAGTACATCACAATGCTGGTCTAAAGATTGTGTATGATTACCTAATTTACATAATACTGGCTGAAGCAAATATTTAAAAGTAGGTACGAGTAATATGTCTTCATCATCGTTTTAGCCATAGGACATCTACAAAAAGCAAACTGTAATATTACTCAAAATAAATTAAATATTCCATGAGATTACTCATAGTAGTGTATGAAACTGCACATAATTTGCCCTTGTAACACACTCATATTTTTTAAAAACCCTTATTACGCAATAGTTTCAACTACTATAATTAAAAAAAGACATGACATTATTGTGCTTTAGGTACCTACCCATCATTTTCCTATCTCAAAACTGAGGTGCACCAAGTCAAGGTTTAGCTAATAAGATATCAATGTATTTTATGCAGTATGTCACGTACTGTAATGACAGTAATAAATAATAATGAAGCAAGCCTATTGTTTTGGTAAAATAACAAGAAGCCATTATCCTTGCGTCGTGTTCGTCTGTCGCGTGCAAGACAGTTGTGCAATCTCTGATTCACATTTTTTAATACCACTTAAGTAGCAAACTAGCACACAGCCCACCTGATAGAAAGTACCTACCGAGGCCCTCTAATGCCATTATTGATGAATCCCATATTGTAGACGCTTGGGAATACTAAGTCTGCTACTATAGGCTGACTAAAATGAGGCATTGCCAGTGGGGTACGGGCGGCAGTCAAGCTACGAGCCCCTGCCACCCGCACCTCACGCGGTCTCCGTTTTCGCCCTATGCCTCAATAGAGCGGTCGGCCTATGAGCCAGGAAGAACTACATAACATAACATAAACTCACGCCTTTATCCCCGAAGGGGTAGGCAGAGGTGCTAGCACCCACATTTCACCAATTTATGTTTAGGTCCCAATGTAATAGGTGGCGAGCCTATTGCCATTAACCGGGCTCTTATAAGCCTGCGATAAATACACGCTTAACTTCGAAAAGCATCGAAAAGTCATTGGTGTGTGCCATGGGAAAACCTGGTATCGAACCCGAGACCTCGTCTCAGCAGTCCATTACCCATACCACTAGGCTACCGCGGCTACATACGGTCAGGAAGACCTGGTCATGAGTAAAAACAAATGCGACGATGAGTATATCAATGCACTGAATTCACCTTACTATATAGGAGTGTTGGAGTGTTCTAAAGGTGAGGTCTATTCGTAGTTCTGGACATGGTGACACATACAGGATGTCAGTTTAATCAACTGCAATATTTCTGTGTACTTTCATGCCCAGTTATATTTTGACAATCATATCTATAGGTAAACATTAGATAATGTTGGATAATGTCATGAGTAACTTTGTCATATGGGTGTAGTGCGCTTGCGAAACCTTTGCCTATATTTATTTGACATTTTTACGTACGGATACGGCAAAGTATTTGCGATATCAGTAAGCCTGCCAAGAAATATCAGCAAATGCGGATTTTGGACAAACAATTCCATGGAAAGCATGAATTCAATTCTTTTCCACTATTTTCTCAGAAACGTATTTTTTTTAAATAGTAGACACTTGCAAATGTCATACCATTTTAATTTTAAAACGCTCCGAGTATGATGAAACACATCGTAAGGTCTTCTTTTTTTAGGCAAGCTTAGTATTTAGTAGATACTCAATTTATAAGAAATTTTTGCCAGTGCGTAAATCTCTACGGATACCTATAAGTTAACTTATTGCCTATACCTATATAAGACTTACGACTTTCCTTCTGTACGAGCCGAGTTTATGAACTCCTTTTGAGTCACTAGTAACAAGATAGATAATACCTTGATTACGGGATAAATAATGTAAGTAAATATACTTAATACCTACATGAATGAACCCCATGAATTTTGGAATGAATTTTGATAACCTATGATGTTTGACAGGACGTTTACTGTTTAAAAAACAGTTTAAACACACATGTGCTTCAATATTCACAAATATACAGCAGCAAAATATTCGCAAAAATAATATTTATTATTGTTATTAATGCTATAGTGCAACCGTTTGCTCAGTCGCTCTATTAGAATAAGAGCGAATGAGAGTTAATGAAAATCCACCAAATGATAACGGCAGTACTATAGTTCGCAACTCGTCAGACACTAGTGTGTTTAAAGTGTTTAAACGTCACAAAACAAGACTGAACAGAGAATGACAGTAACATTAAGAAAAAAATAAACGAAAATACCACGATCAGTTCTCGACACAGACCGGAAACCTGTCCACCTGTCTGGAGTAAAAATTAGTTGTTAACAAGAATATAATACAGTTCAGTTAACATGGTTAGTTTGCTGAAAGAGATGCACAGAATTTTATATAGACACATCTTAAGATTGTACCATTGGAAAACCGTACAAATTTGCCGTTATTGTAACCGTACAAATCTCTTTTAATTGTAACCGTACGAATCTGCCCTTATTGTAACCGTACAAATCTGCTTTAATTGTAACCGTACTGCCCTTATTGTAATCGTACAAATCTGCTTTAATTGTAACCGTACTGCCCTTATTGTAACCGTACAAATCTGCATTTATTGTAACCGTTGTCTCTTGAAAATGTAAAAAGAAACTGAGACATTGGTTTCTGGCCAAGAATAATTTTATAAAACATTTCTATTTTACTTGATATTGGTGTAATTGCGTCGAAACTTCTGCGGAGGCCATTACTAAATAGACGAAAATTGAACTGTCAAACTTGACATTATATTTGACATCTAGTTGTCATTCTGAATTTACTAGTGGAGCCATATTAACGCAGCATTAATTTCTAATATTTAATATTTTATTTAACAAATTAGAATTTCATTCACGAAATACGAATGATGCTATTTGTTGAAGCAACTTTCGTGCTATTTCACTCATTCAATCATGCTGCCTTTAGTGGTTCAGTGTATTATTAGTGCATGGCAATTATGTTGGCGACAGTACAAGACCGGTACAAAGAAGTACAGTTATATAGACAAGTGCTAACAAGTGAAATCTAGGTCAAAAATTTTGTTTGTGTGCACATGTGATATACCCATGAAGGTAGTAGCTGTGTTATGCGAATTATCCACAGTCTACAGTGTTTTAAAACTGATAAGTTCATACTAATTTTATTATAAAATACTGTCCATGCAATAGAAAAAGAGTGAGTTGAAAAAGACTATTATTTACTAGAGCTAATATTGTATCAGGATTCAAGCAAATGGTTTGTGATACTTTTTCCACAATCAAATTTTATTTAAAAATGTATTATTATTGTATATCATTTCAAGTGTTTAAACTTTTTAAACATGCAAAAACTATGAATACCTACTTATTAAAAATAAAAAGGTATACTTAGTACTCCTTAATATCGGCAGCAGAAATACGAACACGAAAAGCATTACAACTCAGTATTAATAACATAACAATCTCACACCTACATCCGTCTTACAACGAGTATAATCAATGCATCAATATTTACACAGCCTTATTTACATAATACCTATATACTAATAAACCCTAGTTTAGAACTGCGGCATGCTTATACAATATATAGTCTATATTCTGGCAAGCTCGTTCGTGACACTCCCATGGTCTGCGGGCGCGGGGGACGAAAGACAGCGGGGGGAGTAAGAGACGAGCGCGGGGTGGAGGCTCATTCAGTTGCGCGTCGTCGCGTCGCTGTTGACGTCTAAGTCATCGATAATTACGTCCCCCACCACCCGCGCGGACCATGGGAGTGTCACCAACGAATTTGTCAGGCTATAGGAGCTAGAATGTATAGTAGCTTACCTGTTGTGTCCACAGGCCTTCTCTGAGGTATGATAGAGTGTACATATCTGGCTACAAAATGTCCAAACACCGCCTTCAAGTCCGGGTTTTGCATCATATCGACAAACTCCTTGAAGTCTAAATATCCGGAATTGTCTCTATCCGCTAGCACCATGATCTTGTCCACTAAGTTGTCGGGTAGGTCGTGGTCGTATTCCCTTGATTCGATGATGGCTTTGAGTTCCACGTAAGAGATACGTCCATCGTTGTCTTTGTCGTACTGGAAAGATCAGAAAATTAACGATTAAGATAGATAAGTGTAGGCAATACTAATCTACAGTTTTCTTAAAGACTAGTAGTACCTAATCATCATTTCTCATTTGTAGGGGTCGGTTTTCAATCTACTACGAAACGGTTGAATTACGATATTTCCCATGAAGCGACAGTCATCTGCCCTCCACAATGCACAGGCGATATCGAAGTTCTGATGTTAGACCAGTGGGCATTCGTTGGTAGTCGATTTGTACAATGGAATAGACTATAATGTTCAATGTAAGTATTTACACGTGTTTTGACTTTTAGGACAAGCGTGAATGAATGTCAATCCCATACATTGATCAATAATTCTATTCTATGCTACAAAACGGTTACCACATGTCTAGACATGCAGCACCTCTACACAAGTCGCAATTCATTTGAAGAATAGAATCTGTCACAACTGTTATAAACCGTCCGAAATGAGCTGTCCAACTGGGGAAGTACCTCCGCCCTACAGAAGACCGCGGTCATAATAACCATCGTGTTGTGTTCCCGCCGGTAAGTAGGGTAGCCAGAGCTCACTGTACCCCTCCTTCCCGTCCCCTTCCTAGCCTCCCCACCCCTTCCCAGCTCTCCCCCTTTCCCTTCAGGGTGGGCAGCGCGTGTGTAACACCCTTAGTGTTGCACACGTTCATAGGCCACGGTGGCCGCTTTCCATCAGGTGGGCCGTGTGCTTGTCTGCCACCTACGTAGTATAAAAAAAAACGTCTAAATACCCGACGTGCGTTTTAGTCGGTTCAAATCGGACATAACCACCATCCAGCGTTAGCGGGGATGGTATAGGTTCGTGGGGATTCTTATCACGATAAAAAGGTCAATTGCATACATTGATTGTGGAACTTTATAGGGATCGATTTTTACATTTTTCTATATAATTTTATACTCACAATAACCAAAATGATAACTGTACTTGTATAAGAACAAACATCTATTTGTAGAAATAGGTCTAAATAACTGTATACACATATACTACTAAAGAGTGCAGTAGGTAATCGAAACAAATGTTGTTACAATTATTGAGGCCATGTGTAAAATATGGAACTAAAAATAATACTTGTTTCTAAGTAGGTATTATAATAGTTCGTATGTTTTTAAAACACGCACGAGAATTTTCTTAACAAAACTGGCGGAGACGAATTAGGATGCAGTTCGGCTTGTTAACCATAACAGGAGAGCAGGGTATATTGAAGATGAATATGGTTAAATTAGCGACACATAACTAATTTAACAACAAACTCTAGATAAGGCATTGTGGTACAGGTGTACCACTTTAATAAGTCGCATCGGTAAAATTCGTCTGCGCAGAAGAGAGCAAGCTTACGCCGATTAGTTACGATTGCTAACGCTGTTGAAACGCCGACTTTATTGCATTACGTTAAGATTAAAAATGCAATAAATTCAGAGAGTAGTGCTATCTCGCTCATTGTAGGTGTACACTTGTTAGCAAATAAAGTGTACCAATGATTTTATTTTATATTTTTTATATTATGTAACATTTTTTATAAAACATCAGTTTATAAAATGAATATCGTATAATGTAACGAAAAAATTGCCGTGTTTAATAACGAAATGTTAATTATGATCAACCTATTAATGAACCAATTCATCCAGTGAGTGTTTATAGAACAGCAATTGCTTTTTATGATGAATGGCACTACCATTTGATTTAGTATCTACCGAATCGAACTTTTTTCTTGCATTGATGAACATTTTTTCTCGTCAAAGCAAATTCTCACACGAATTAGAGCCGCCACCAAGGTATTTCTTTCTTTGGGATTCTGAAAGTCGGTCTGGCACTAGTTTATAGCTCCGTTGCGAACGATTATTTTTCGTTAATTATTGTCGAAACTGTTTTTCTTGAGACTCCTGTGTAGCGCGTGCTGTAAGTACGGTCCATCACTGCTTGAAAATGATCCATAGTAGGTAAATACTTTGTCTTTTGATTTAATTAATTCATTTTGCATTAATTGATGCACATTATATACAATTCCCCTACTCTGGCCTTTTAAAGATCTATCTCTTTTAAGTAAAGATATAATATGTAAAAATGTTCACATTTTTTGTCTCAAAGTGTACGTTGCGGTGAAAAGACGTATATTCCACTAGCAGTACAATTCGCGACTGACGCGGTACCGCGATGCTGCGGGCATCGAACTTGGCGCGCAGGCGGCAACCAATTACAGACGGCCACGTTCCCGCGTCAATGATGAGCGTTGTGATTGGTTAATATTGTTTCGCGCGTTTCGAAAATGAGACTTCTGCGCAGGTACATCGGTGTAACTTATAAACGTGGTACTACTGTACCTATATGATTCAAGCTAGGTATGCAATAGTTTACATATACCTATCAGCACGTATCTTGATTTGAACTTCTTTTCTTGTTTTTTTTTCTAGCGTATTGATTTTTATAACACTTAGGTGGCAGACAAGCACGCGGCGGATAGTAGTAAACGTGGCCTATGGACGTTTGCAACACATTCGTGCTGCCGACCATAATATAGAGAAGAGTGGGGAAGGGGGGAGGGTAAAAGGAGGGTTTTTGCATTAAGTAAAAGGCAGTCCAAAAACGCGTACTGCGCGTTCAGTGCGCTCTTTTTTTTTAAATCGGTCCACAGACTACGGAGTTAGGAGAGTACAAGTTCGAAAAAAAGAAATGAACATTCGAATTGAGAACGTCCCGTTTTAAGAGTTTTAGAAGTTGATTAAAACAGGACACCGGGTATTTGAAAGGATCGGATACAAACGAGATTCTACTCTTGGACTATGATGATGACTTTATAGTTTTTACAATATTTTTATTATTAAAATGTACTCCGTGTTCATGATCGAGAGTAAACCCCAAATCTAGGTAGCTGCGTTGGTCTATTTTTATTGACACTACGTTGAATTAGCGACATCAGGAAATGTGTTAGTGCCAATTTGTGGCATTGGCAATGCCACAAATTGCGCGAAACGATGCGATCCTTTCGATACATCGATATCTCCAGAAAATGTAGTGGCAAATGATTAAATTATGAAATAAAAAAAGGTTTGGTAACGCTAACACCTGTACAATATAACAGTAACCAAACGAGGCTGTTGCATTAAAACAAACATATTTTGTTAACCATCCATTTTTATTCTAATATCAGAAGCGTATTTACAGTCGGCAAAAGAGATATGGTACCACTTTATAAATATAATGATGTAAGTATAGAAATGTGATAGTTTCTCTTTTGTTGACTGTACTTATAAACCAATATTCCTATAAGCTAAAGGAGGCTGCCACCATTATTTCAATAATGTCAAATCATGCTGTGGATTTGTCAGTAATAACCGTTGTTATTATTTTCGCTAATTCACGGAATCGTTGATTTCCTAGGTTCACTCATAAAGTTATTATTAACGGAGGTAGGATACGACCGTATCTCCCGTCCGAAATGAGCTGTCCAACTGGGGAAGTACCTCCGCCCTACAGAAGACCGCGGTCATAATAACCATCGTGTTGTGTTCCCGTCGGTAAGTAGGGTAGCCAGAGTTCCCTGTACCCCTCCTTCCCCTCCCCTTCCTAGCCTCCCCACCCCTTTCCAGCTCTGCTCAGCCCTTCAGGGTGGGCAGCGCGTGTGTGACACCCTTAGTGTTGCACACGTTCATAGGCCACGGTGGCCGCTTTCCATCAGGTGGGCCGTGTGCTTGTTTGCAACCTACGTAGTATAAAAAAAAAACCCGTAAATAGAACAACAGTATTACCTCGTTACCGCGATTTCGAATTTTAGGTGTCAAATGAATTAAATATTACAGTATTTATAACAAACTATAAGTACGTACAGTGTCAAGTTAAGAGGTTTAAATAAAAAAAACGATTCACCGTTCATATATTTTTTTACACCTATATTTCGAGTAAAGATATGTGTCACTCGCAAATCTTGTTCCTCCTAACTTTTACTAATAACTTTATGGTTTTACTATGAATCAAAGTTCGAAAATTGTGCCTCAAATGCAAAGTCTCAAAACAGATGATCTAAAGTTTTATTCCCCGCCAAGGTAATGTCGAGGTCGCTCAAATTGTGTTCGTTTAGTTTTCAGCACGCGTAGATCAGATTTCCGTCGTTATTGAATAAGTTCATGACCTCCTTACTCAGATGTTCTAAACAACAATTCGGTTTTAGAAAGCGACAACCACGACTAAAGATTAGTGTCATATCTATTGCCTACAGCATAGACAGAATTTTTTTTTTGTACTTAGGTTGTCAAATTGACTGCACTTCGCCTGATGGTAAGCAGAGGTGCAGTCCAAAACATGCTGGCCGCCGTTACAGGTGCTGTCTCTGTAACGGCGGTCAACCCCCTGACGGCCCCGACAGTTGTTTTTTGGCCGCTTGAAAGACCCAAGACTGTAGGATGAAGGAAACACGTGTGCTGGCAGATGATTCCAGGACTTAATGTCGCGAAATTCTGTATGTACTGTCCCTATACTATACTCAATTCATCATACTTTTTAACTGATTGCGGTGAAGTCAAAAAAGAAAGGTTTACAAAATAGTAGATACTATTGGCCTTCTTCTGTAATTTAAAAAAATTGGATATAAGCCTATTCCATCCTATCCCACCAGTACTTCAATGATCAAACAGTTTGGGCACATATTTTTCAAACTGAGTCAGATAATCGAACTCTACTCGAGGATATCCTAGTAGTGTGTCGTAGATCCTGAGTGTGAAACAATAATATAATAACGATCTAGCTAATAAACGCATGCGTCACAAGCTAAGCTACAAATCTGTTATTAGACTTCAAGGGAACAATAGGGGATATACCGTGACTCACTCAACGGGAATATTTCTCAGATGTTAGGCTATAAGTGGTACCCATACTCATTGCCTAGATACAATTGGCGATAAAACAGAAATAGAAGATGACTAATATGTCTAGACATATTCCATGTAACTTTGATTAAGCAGTCACGTTATATTCTGAAAAATAATTTTTTAAACATTAAGAATTCTCTATTAATTCATTAGGCTATGATAATACTGACGGGAGTTTTGTTTAGATAAATGTGACATAATCAAATAAAACTAGATATTATTTTTCCGAAATCATAAAAGATAAAATAACACCAAATAACCCGCAATAGAATGCGTTAAAAATGTTTTATTTCAATTAATGTAATATAATACACAATATAAAAACTCGTTCTGACTAACTGATTTACCAAAGAAGTGTCTAAAGGCACAGATTATTAAGTAAGGAACGAGAGTAACTGTGTTAAAGGAACGAGATCGGAACTCCAAGTATGTGGAGCGGCGGGCTACAGCTAGTAATTCATAATAACAATTCAGAACATCCTTAATATCGTAGATCTGTTATATCGTCTTCCTCTATTTGCTCATAGATGGCTAAAAAGAGGACATGATCAAATTGTCTGCTCAACAATGATTCTACTCAGTAATGGGGTCATATTCGTTCACGCTACAATGTGTGAACGTTGAATTGATTCAATGGAATGAGTGATGGTTAATTATCTTGATTATATGTCTGACTTTGACACTGAAGGGACACGGTAGACACGGGTTAACGCTTGTTGACCGAGTGAGTGAAGCTAACAAGATTCTCCGTTTCGACTAGGTACCCGATTATCGTACCTTTAGGTAGTAATTGCTCCAGAGATAGAATAGAGTATCGACTATCGCGGTGCCTATAAATATTAGTAACATAAATTACTACTATTCCTTCTAAGGCCCTTCTTGCATCAGTTGCCAGTTGTCAGTCAGTTGTCAACTGGTGTTTCGTATGTTTGTATGGCGACTTGTACAGTAAGGTTCAGAGAAAAGGAACCTCCCTTCTTATGATTATTGACAAGAAGGGGGGTTCCTTTTTCCCTGAAGCTAACTGTACACTAGGCAAGGTTCCACACACAGAATGGACACACACGTGACTAGTTTGAAACTGTAGTTGCCCGCAACTCAAGTTTTCCGGCTCAACAACCAATCAGCAGCTCTCAAAAAGTATTCGAATGAGGGCGAATTTCGCTTATTGATCGAAATTCAATTAGGACAAGAAAGACAATCTTTAGCCGCGTAATGTATGAGCTTCGTCAATTTTACTCCAATTGCGTTTAGATAAAAAACAACTGAAGTTGACGAAACTAGTTTGTTCCCAGGTATCTTATATAAGAAGGGCTCTTCCAGCTTAAATGGTCAGGGTTCGTACTCGGAACTTCTCAAACGTGAAGCCGACTCCTTAGCCACTAAGCTACCCTTATTTAGGCGTTATATCATATAAGGGCCTCAAATAATCGTGTGTGCAATGCTTCAGATCAATCAAAGTGACTAATGATGAGGTGTCAATTGACCTAGCCCTGATTTATTATTAGGTTTTGACATTTGACACTTGACCTTTAGTAATTGGTAGTAAAATAGGGCTAGTAAATGCACATATCGATACCTCTGGGCTCAAAGGTCGTAAAGGACATTTGGGCGAAAATGACTTTTTGATGCAGTTTTACTCAGTTTTTAATTCTCTATCGATCTGTATATTCAGTTCTACGAAATTCGCAAAAAATATGCCTTTACGACCCACATAATCTGAGACTTTAGGCAAAGTTTACCTTGAAAATATGGACGTAAATAACACTTACCTACTAGAGCGAAATTATTTTGGTAGTAAAGGAAAGTATAAACAAACTTTTGGGTGTAAAATACATTAAAAATTTCAATTGTCTTATACTCCATATAAGTCACCTCAAAAATTTGGATATAAAGGACACCATATTTACAAATTGTCCTATACACCCTTACAATTTAAAATGAAAAAACACAAATGTCCTTTACTACCTAGTTTCGTTCTATTTACATGTTTCCACTAAGGGCGTAAATAAACATGAATGAAGAATTGGCCCATAATTCTAGAATATTCAATAAACAACAAGTTTAATCTAACCTTAATACCTAACTCAAAATTAAACACGAAACTATTACTTAACTCACAATTTCGGGGAATCTATCCAAATTATCCATAAAATGTCTAACCTAAACTAAGTTATTAAAATGATTCTAATAGGTACTCGTTATTCATACTTATATTCAAATAGCCTCATAAACAAGACCTATTTATAACATTTACGTGCAATCCGAATTGGCAGGAAATTTTAGATAATTTACAAGGCACTAAAATTTATTTTCTTTTTTTTTTATCTTAAACCCGTCAATTTGACTTCACCTCGCCTGATGTTAAGCTGAAGGCAAAGTCTTATGAAAGAGGGTCACCATTGCAAACCCTTTCAGTGCTATAATGGTGGCGCTCAGCTTGACGGCCTCATCAGATGCTTTTTCACGCCCCGCTTAAAGGACCCGGGACTGTAGGAAGAAGGAAACACGTGCGCCGGCAAGGAATTCCAGGACTTAATGGAACGGCAGAGAAAAGACTCACCGAACCGCTTGGTTCTTGATGGAATATTCTGTACCGTATGCGAGTGACACCTAAGCCCTGCATATGTTATCCTGTGTAGGAAAGGGGAGGGTGGGATTAATTGGAAGAGCTCATCAGAACATTCACCATGGTAGAGACGGTAAAATACTGCCAGGGACGCAACATTTCTACGCATCTGCAAAGGCTCGAGGGAATTTGTGACCTCAGGACTCCCAATAATGCGGACCGCACGTCGCTGCAACCTGTCGAGAACATCTAATAAGTACTTTGCGGAGCCATCCCAGAGATGCGAGCAGTATTCCAAGCAGGAGCGAATTTGTGTCTTATAAAGAAGACACCGCTGCTCCGGCGTGAAAAAACATCTCACTCTGTTCAGGACTCCGTGTTTACGCGAAGCTGTTTTGATGATGCTCTCGATATAGTTCTTGTTGTTCATTCAATTGTTCATTCAAAAGAACATAGACCCGATTTAATTGAACTTGAACTTTTAGATGACCTTACAAGGAAACATATTTTTGGAATACCGAATTTCAGAAACGTGGGCTTCCACATGCGCATATGCTTATTATTTCAAAAAATGAAGATGAATCAAGGTCATCAATAGATTATGATAAATTTGTGTGTGCAGAAATACCTGACTCAAAAAAAGACCACGAACTTTTTCAGACTGTGTCAAAAAACATGATCCATAGGCCATGTGGCCCTGGGTATATAAATTCACCTTGCATGAAAAATGAAGGAACTGCCTCTAAATGTTCTAAAAACTACCTAAAGACATTTTGCGAAGAAACTAGAGATGGTACCCAAAATGGAGGTGATGCTATAATAAGAAGAAGAGACGATGGAAGAACAATAAAAAAGAAGGACTTCGAGTGTGATAACAGATGGGTGGTAACCCTACAATCCCTATCTATGTAAAAAATTTAATGCTCACATAAATGTTGAAATTTGTTCAAGTGTCAAAAGTGTGAAATATATAAATAAATATATTTATAAAGGTCATGACCGAGCAAAGATACAAATCACAGTAGCGCCACAAGAGTCCAGTGATCAATCGACATTAAGCAATGAACACCATGATGAAATTAAGGCTTATATTGATACCAGGTATGTTTCAGCCCCTGAAGCAGTTTGGCGAATATTTGAATTTTCAATGCACAAAATGAGTCACACAATTATACAGTTAGGTGTTGATTTGGAAAATCAACAAACTGTCGTAATAACAGATCAGAATGTTCATGAAGCAGCAGCTAGATCAGCTGAAAAATCAACATTATTAGCATTTTTTGAACTAAACAGAGCAGAAGAACTTGCTCGACAATATCCTTACAGTGAAATTCCGACACATTTCAGATTTATCCATGGACAGTGGGACCCACGAATATCTCAGTCAGCGGCTGATAAAGTAATTGCAAGAATGTATAATTATTCCTTTTCTGATCGGGAACGATATTATCTCCGGCTATTACTTCTTTACGTCAGAGGGCAGACTTGCTTCAGTGATGTTAGAACTTATGAAAATATTATTTACAAATCATTCCGAGAAGCTGCTCAAGCAAGGGGGCTCCTTTTTGACGATCAAGAATGGGAAAGGTGTTTGGATGAAGCAATTGGTTTCAAACTGCCTCGGCAATTACGACAGCTGTTTGCGTTGATATGCCTATTTTGTGAAGTAACTGATCCTAATGCTCTTTGGGAAAAGTATGCATCAAATTTTATCGAAGACTTTAAAAGATCACGTCCTGAAATATTATCCAAACAGTTGGCTTTACAAGCAATTGAAGAAACATTAAAACTCCACGGAAAGAAACTAACAGATTTCGGACTTCCGCAGCCAGATATTGATGAAAATATTTTTTTCTTATCTGATCCCGTTTATGACTGTGACCTTGAAAAAGCAAATGGCTATGAAAAATACCAAAAATTGAACTCTGAAAAAAAAATACCAAAAAGCTGTTTTACCTTGACGGCCCTAGACTGGTAAAACTTTTGTATTCACAACTATTTTACATATTTTAAGATCTGAAAACAAATTATGCCTACCCATAGCGTTTTCTGGTATTGCAGCAACTTTGTTAGATGGTGGTAGAACAGCCCACTCGCGATTTAAAATTCCAATTAATTCAGATGCAGATTCTACGTCTCATATATGTCGTTAGGGTCACCAGTAGCTATGTTATTGAAGGAAACTCATTTAATCATTTGGGATGAAGCACCCATGACTAAATGTCATGGTATTGTTGTAGTTGATCGACTCTTTCAAGACATAATGAAAAATAAATTACCTTTTGGAGGCAAAACTTTGTTATTTGCAGGAGATTTTCGTCAGATTTTATCAGTTGTAGTTAATGGGTCACGAAATGATATTATAAAAGCTTCAATTAAGCACTTTTCAATGTGGTCAAACTTTACTCAACTCCAGTTGACTCATAATATGAGAGCTCACGATGATATAGAGTTTGCTCAATGGGTATTAAAGGTAGGCGATGGATCAGCTAATGAAGATAATAATGACAACATTGAACTGCCTCAGCGATGCATTGTAGATAATTCAATTGTAGACCATATTTTTGGTGTTTCTCTTAACACTAATGATTATAAAAGTTATTCAATGAAATCTATCCTTACTCCCAAAATCATCGTTTTGTTTTCAATTGAACGACCAAGTTGTCGAGAAAATTCCCGGCCCGCTTAAAATTTATGAAAGTTCTGACGCTGTGGTTGAGGACGATCATAATGATGTTTTAAACTATCCTGTAGAATTTTTAAATTCTATAACGCCTGCAGGATTACCACCACACATTCTAAAATTAAAAGTTGGTTGTATAGTAATGCTTTTGAGAAATTTGAACCCGACTGTTGGGTTGTGCAACGGAACCCGTCTTATTGTTAGAGCGTTAGCTTCACGTGTCATTGATGCCGAAATTATTTGTGGTAGCCATGTGGGAATCAGAGTTTTCATTCCTCGAATTCGGCTCCAGCCATCTAACAGTCTTTTAAATTTAGTCGGCTTCAGTTTCCCATTCGCATAGCATTCGCTATGACAATAAACAAAAGCCAGGGACAAACTTTCGACAAAATCGGTATATTTTAGCTAATCCTGTGTTCACCCATGGACAGCTCTATGTTGCCTTCTCTCGAGTACGAAGATTCGATGAGGTAAAAATTCAAATTATCAATACCACTGAACAAGGCTCGAAAGCTGATAAATATTTATCGAAAAATGGACAGTGGTAGTGGTGGCGCGCGTAGTAAACGAGTGAGAAAGAGGGTAGACCGATACGGTTGGCCTCAATATGAACTAGCTCGGCGGTCGTCAGTACACCACCGTGATCATGGCGCTTGCAACAGCGCCGAAATATCGGTTACGAAATGAAACCAACAAACATGGTAAATATCCCGATCGTTTTAATAGTGAATATACAGAAATATCTACCTATATTTTGCACCTAGATGTGTATTATGAGTCAAATTTACCCGAGCGAAGCCGGGTTTTCATCTAGTTATAATTATTTCATGATTATTTGTAAATAAAATACAGTAGTATATCATAATCCTGTGACCCTTATGACCTAAAAATTATTACACTAGTCGATTATTACCTTATTTTCTTCAGTATTGTGCAGTGAAGTAGATTTACACCCTTCGGTAAAATCTTAGGATGGAAATTTGACGGGTGTAAAGGACTATTATTTTCAAATTTTAGGTCGTAAAGGAAATCTATCTCGGTAAATACAGCACTAGGGTAGTTTTTTTAAACTGCTTTAGAAAATACTATAAATTCTAAGCACTTTTTGCCTTGGTTTTATTAAAATAGCTCAAGAAACAAAAAAGTTAGAGTAAAAAATATATTATTTTTTTTGTTTTTTGCTTCTCCTGAAAAGTCGCATTTTGTCCTTTACGACCTTTGAGCCCAGAGGTATCGATATACCGTACAATGAAAAAGAAAATGTTTCAATCTATTATAGAAAACATCATGGTCATACAATCGCGGTAGCCTAGTGGTATGGGTAATGGACTGCTGAGACGAGGTCTCGGGTTCGATCCCAGGTTTACCATGGCACACACCAATGATGTTTCGATGTTTTTCGAAGTTATGTGTGTATATTTTTATATGTGCGCGCGTTTATTAGTGCCTGGTTAATGGCAATAGGCTCGCCACCTATACATTGGGACCTAAACATAAACTGGCGAAATGTGGGTGCTAGCACCTCTGCCTACCCCTTTTGGGATACAGGTGTGACTTCATGTTATGATATGTAATGTAATACAATTTTGAGATGGCAACAAACTATTGAACTCCCCGAGAGGCCTCAAAGTTTGAAAACGCCGCGTTACAAAGTTAATTTACTGATCGTTAGACATTACGCGGCTAGAAAAAAAGCTTTGATATATTATGAACATTACACTTGGAAATGCATTCATTCTATTTGAATGCTATTTCACAGATGTTAAAAAAGCGCCCGTGTATGTGATACCTTACCGACATCTCGAGACAATCAATGCGCACGTGACCATCTCTGTAAAGTATTTCATATTAAGTTATTACTTCAGGACTCAGGAGTGTCACTGTTTTGTAGCTTCCTCATCCGAATGCCAATTTCGGTGGCATCCAAGGTAAGCTTCTGGAAGCATAGGGCTGGAGTCATCAATAGTGTCATTGCAATATGCTCACCCCTATTACGTGTAATGTTGGTGTTAATGGTGTTAATTCCCCTCCGGCCTCCAGGTTCGATCGCACAGTTCAATTAATCGAACTGTGAGGAATTGTATATCCTTATGGTTCGATTGAAAAGTCGAACTGTGCGGAGTTTGCTATTTTAAGTAAACCGTGGTTCGATTAATCGAACTATGAGGAATTGTATGTCCTTATGGTTCGATTGAAAAGTCGAACAGCACTTCTGCTTACCCCGGAGGGAAATAGGCGTGAGCGTATATATGTAAGTACATTCTAACAAACATTTTAGTGTTAAGGCAAATTGCTGTCTCTTACAAGTGAGCACTGAATGCAAAGTCAGTTACACAACATAAAGGTATGGTAATTTTAAGTAAATAAATATAATTATAGTAATTAAAAACACATGCATACAGAACATGCATTCAATAAACTCCAACAGCAAATGGAAACATGTGGTCTTTGCCTACTTAACTGGGAAAGATGGCGTTAGATGAGTGTGTCTATGCATATGCATATAGCATAACATTAGTGTCACACATTGTAGTAAAATATAGACTATACAACCATAGAGGCGGTGTAGTAGGAAATACCCGAATATGTTGGTTTTACCGAGGTCACCGAAGTTTCACCGTCACATCACAACGCGTCGCCTTTACTCCAAGTATCGATCGCTGTGTTTTTGAAATAATCGCGTTGACATGATCGTATAATCGAAATATATTTTATAAATCGCCAAGCTATGCCTAACTTTCATAAGAAGTGATCTGTATGAATAATGAATGTGTTAGAGACAATAACGGACCAATAAAATGCGGAGACGATAAAACCCGTATTCTTTTTATTTTTTTTTCCTATTTATGGCACGTCAATTTGACTTCACCTCGCCTGATGTTAAGCTGAAGGCAAAGTCTCATGAAAGAGGGTCACCATTGCAAACACGTTCAGTGCTACAATGGTGGCGCTCAGCTTGTCGGCCTCATCAGATGCTTTTTCACGCCCCGCTTAAGGGACCCGGGACTGTAGGAAGAATTCGCATTATATAGACCTTTATATTTATCCATATAAAGAATATTAGCAACCGAAATATTTCCTCTAACCCCTCCAACTAAGCTCAATGGCTTGTACTAGGAGTGGGTTCAAATCAGTATTCGAACCCGGGAGCTCTAGATCGTAACGCCGAATCCTTAACCACTAAGCTACCGACTAAGTGACGTTTAATGAGGAATCAAATCTCTAATAAGTATTTAGTGCAAATAAAAGTTCACAATAAAGTTTAAAACAATTGATTGCATAAATTTCACACGCATGCATATCATGAATTGCATTTAGAATAAGATTACTTAATAATATTTTGAACCGACACAGTATCCTAATTCTGTGTCAAAATCAAAACAAGATTACAATAGGTAACGTCACAATAGTATATTTATGCTGGGTACAAAAAGTCGTCGAAAATTACTCGGTAAAATTACGAGTCGGGTAATGAAGAATGCCACTCGCTTGCTTTCGATATGACGTCCAAGACACTGGCTTATTCATT
Organism: Pelosia muscerda; assembly: GCA_963691645.1. NCBI lineage: Eukaryota > Metazoa > Arthropoda > Insecta > Lepidoptera > Erebidae > Pelosia > Pelosia muscerda. The sequence continues at coordinate 6,789,867 of OY829118.1, forward strand.
TCATCCTTTGTTTGGAATCCATTCGTTCGTTGGTTTAGTATAGTATGTACCCGGTACACGGCGTAAGACAGAATTACTTAGTCATTGTACCAAATTGAAATTTTCACAGCTCTGAGTCGCAAAAAATATTTTTTTAGTGTCGATGAAAACGTTACAAATTACAACATTAATGTAAAAAACAAAAATCAGAATGACTGCAATGGCTGACATGGTATATTATTCTGCCGCTTATCAGTCAGTAGTTAACATACACTGTCCGGCCGCTTGGGTTAGACTGAAGACTAGACTTTGTGGCCTTCTTGTGTACTGGCAAAGAGCATTTTCGAGTAACTCTGGAAGTAGGTTTCTAATAAAATACTGACATTCATTTGCTATCAACATTAAGTTGTTTTCTGAGAAGATTCATCTCGATATTTTGATTTCTAAGGAGTAAGCTAAGCTCTGCGGCAGGCGTTACAGTAATACTATACTATACATATTGGCGAATCTGGTGGGATTCTCGGTAATTTTGCCTTATGTGTGGCTTTCTGATTTATTAGTATAATAAACGTACCTTAAAATAGTATCCAGGAATAAGAGTACTATAGGGATGGCATATGTTGTGTGGAATACAATCTCCGAAATAAATTTTGGATAAAATGCAATTGCACCTTTTTGTTTCTGTTTTTTTTTATAGTGCGAGAGGACCCCACGGATACCCCCCGGTTGAAGCTGGAGATAATATATTGAAGTAGACGTTGCATGACGGAAATAGATTTCAACAAAATTTATTATTTGGAGGTACCTATTCACCATCATCCGCGGTTTAATAATCCCAAAGTTAAGAATAGTTAAATATTACTATGTAATGGTCATAGAAAGGAATTCCAAACCGCACTCCTCATAGCAAGTAAACAGATTTTTTACCTGAGGAGATACGAATTCTTATTTGCAATATTCCTTAAGTGCGAAGAACAAACTTTGACACGTGTGTGCCTCTACACGAGGGATCTTCAGGAACGCTACAGAGCAACAGAGAGAATGCACTGAAAATCTACTTAGGTTGGCATAATAATATAATGGTTAGTTTCTTGTACATCTATTTATTGCATCAGACGTGTATTTCAGACTTAGATTTCAAGTGGTTCATGCTAGCTCATCATTTAATAAATATCTAGGCAGGGAATAATATCGTTGTTTTAAAGGTCTCTTTTCTCTTATTCATTTTTTTTTTATATTATCACGCCTATATCCCCGAAGGGGTACGCAGAGGTGCTAGCACCCACATTCCCCAGTTTTTATTTAGGTCCCAATGTGGCGAGCCTATTGCCATTAACCGGGCACTTATAAACCTGCGATAAATACACATATAACTTCGAAAAGCATCGCAGTCATTGGTGTGTGCCATGGTAAACCTGGGATCGTACCCGAGACCTCGTCTCAGTAGTCCATTACCCATACCACTAGGCTTATCTATATCTATTACTATATCATTAGTCTTCTTATTTCGATAGTTTCGTACTTTATCCTCGCCGAAGACACAGGGAAGCGGTTTCATGAGTCAGTGCGCCTATGTGTTAAGAAATATTTACTTGATATATTGTGTACTTTTATATAGAGAAAATTATTTTTATCAATTGGTACGCGTAGTTCCCGTTTCATATGCCAAGGTTAGCTCCATCCCTATATTGATTTATTAATACAGTTGAGATAAGCTATCTTCGCCGAATATTCCAATGTGAGCGGTATTCGGTATTTTTATTGATCGAAATTGATCTTGCCTCAATGAAGTTTCGATGGAGGAAGTGTAGGCTATTATTAGTTTCTTTATTGTTGACTAGCTGTTGCCCGCGGCTCCACCCGCGTGAATATCGATTATCGCGGTGTACGACTCTACTTGATTCTCTTATGGCCTCTCTATACTACTTCTCCCTCTACTTTCCATTTTTCCCTATTTTTCATTTCTCAATCTCCCCACTTTTCAAATTCCTTTAATTCCCCATTTTCCATATCGTAGTTATAGGTTAGTGGAAAAATTATTGAATTGGTCCAGTAGATTTGGAGCCTATTCGTTACAAACAAACAAACAAAAAATCTAATCTTTCCTCTTTATTGTGAGGAGTTCGTTTTTTTTCAATTTGTATTGTTTGAGTTTACGTCGAGTTACGGACAGGCGTGGACATGGACACATTTACCATGAAAATAATGTCTCCAGTATCACGAATGAGTTTCTTTCTACGATGCATGGTCTGCGCGGCTTTTGCATGCCCGTTCTTCTTAAGGGCCATACACCAATGCAGTATTGCTGCGTACAGTGAACACCCAGCAAATTGCCAAGAGAAACACCCAGAAGCATTTGCTGCTTGAATGTAGGTTAATTTGCTGCCCCCTCCTACAAAAATGTAGGCAGCTTCATGTGGGTATCCGCAAATAAGTTGCAGACCATATTGGTTTTATTTTCAACAAACGCATTACCTAAGTAGAGATATTTACTAGTAAAACAACTACTCAAACGGTACTTCATCAGTGTGCGGTGTAAATATTAGCTTCAACATGTTCGCGGCAAGTCATCTGTGTTTGATCTATGATCTAATACATTCCACGCCAATTAGGAGTTTATAACCGCAAAAGGCGATTTATAATCCATTTGGTTTAGTGAAAGTGATAAGAGATAAGCTCTATTTCTATTATAAAAGTCAACTACAGAGTTCTGTGCTGTAAAATAGTTTCGACAAATGGTTTGTGATGCTGAAGCATAACTGAAGTGATGTGGCCCCTGAAAGCTTTAAATTGTAGGTAGAAATCTCTTGTCATATGAAATATAAGCGTTCTTATCAGTTGGTTTGGAGTGCCATCGATACTTCAGTACTGTTACAAGCGTCATGATCATGCTAGTTCTGATTGGGCCAACCGTATCGGTCTACCCTCTTTCTCGCTCGGTTATTACGGCACCACCACTACCACTGTCTACGTTCTCACTCTGTACTCGATCATGACCGTGTCAATTCAAAATCAGATAAAATGTAGTCAGTCGATAGTCAATTAACTTGGAGCCTGAATTCACTGCTCAACTCTGCTGCTTGACCCCCCAATCCAATATTTATAATGTAAGCTCCAAATACGCATACCCCAATAATGTAAACATAACATGATAAATTAGAACTAGTGAAACAGAAAATAAAAAACTAAATAAACTGCTAAAATGAGTCAGTCTTCTAGTCTTTTATCTGAAACAACCGAGGTTAACTCCCGACAGAATTTACATAATTATTACACCATGTATCACAGTGACGTTCAGCAATACAATGTTGATTAAAAAATGTAAGGGAAATGTTTGATTGTATATCGTAAACACATCATCGGGTGAAACGGATGATTCAGTCGATCAAAATGCTTAGAAAACAATGAATAATGAATGTCTATCACTTATTTAATTTATTGGCATAATAATAATTCTTGAGTCATTCCATAAAATGCATCTACAATACGTATACAGAATCATCATCGCAGCGTTAGTTCTGGTTGCATCCAAATCTTGTACTTTGAAGTACGAGGATTTTCTAAAATATTCATTTTGAAGGGTTTATTCACACATTGGATATGACTCCCTCATCGGTTCTATAATCTACGATTTAGGTCTCACGTCACACATCTTATAATCTACGTTTTACACCTAAACACACTAATCTGTATAGTTTTCTTGCTTCCTGGCTGGCCGGGAAGGTAAACATACTACTATATTCCCCTAAAACGTACACATAGATCTCAGCTTCAAGCCACAGAGATTCCACAAAAATATGGTACGCATACGCAGCGAAGGCACTTTACTCATTAAGTATGCGAAATTCATCATCGTTATCATTATCATCATTTCAGTCATAGGACGTCCACTGCTGAGCATAGGCGTCCTCCATCGAACTTATTACCGACCTGGAGGCGGTCTGCATCCCCCCCTCCACCCAACTTGGACTACGTCGTCCATCCATCTCACCTCGGGTGTTGCATCCCTTTCCATTATGTGTGCGGTGTGCTAGTATGTCACCTAAGTGGTATAAAAAATCTGCATACAGCCACTAATGTTTTTTGAAAACTGTTCATAAAATTAACATACAGTTTTCCCTACGTAAGTATAAATAACTAGCTGCAAATCTTCAAATGTATATTTAAAATGTAATAACATTATGTAAATATATACAAGTGTTCAGTTGTAATGGCACTTCATGTTATATTACACGAGTACTTCACTTACATTACATATTTGGTCGTACTCGTAAACTCGTTACAGTGTTCATTACACAAGCAATAAAGTCTGTTGCGAGCGTAAACGCAACTATTATGTACAATTACATAATATTGAGCTGATGTAAAACAATATCTGATGATATATTACTAGCAGTTTGCAAATTTAAATGTAGATGTTAACTCTAACAAGGGTTTTATTAACTATTTGTATAATAATCCGTCTGATACTCTTCAAGACGTTAATTGATAGTGCTGGTACGGCTAAGCACGTAATTAATTTCGTTGCGATTTACACCGCATAGCAAAGAATCGGATTAATTTTGTTTCCAATTTTATTGAGCTGCTACATTTAGGGCGTATACGTAGGGCGAGATACCGTTATGCCCTACCTCCGTGTTGACGATTGACGTTGTGTTTCCGTTGATAAATCTTAGAATTTTGGGATAGAATCGAAACAATATGTGCAGATGGTAACAAGAAAAATATATGACAGGAATACGACGAGATCGATTGCCACCGTAGTAGTATAAAATAAATCTTGGCAAATGAATATCAACACCAACCAACGCAATAATGATTTTTTTGTCTTTGTGATAGTCAATGAGGTGATCCAAAAGCGGAGGAATTTTAAATAATACGTCATAAATAAAAAAAAGTCCGCGATGACACATTCCTCAAATCAGATCAGCAATTTGTTAGGGGATTCCGCTGCATTTTCAAAAACATCGTTGACATGTTATAAGTATAGTAGGGTATGATTGCTACTTGCCAGCATATATTTTGACAACTCAGGCACTAAATAGGAATACCATGGTTCCCACATTAGGAGAATGGACACCATGTCAAAAGAGATGTCCCTGGGTGCGAAAGATGTGTCTTGTATTATCTCACCTCCGGCAATCGAAGACCCAATAGACGACGTGCGTTTTATTCGGTTCCAGTCTTACATAATCACCTCCATCGATTTTGGTGGTGGTGGTACCCGTGGGGATTTTGCGCAAGATAAATAAAAAATTTGGGTGTCTTTTGAGTTGAGGACAGCAAGGGGAGCTACGGCGAGGCGGCAGTGCTATGAAAAAAATCCGCGCGTGCCTAGAAAGCGACGGAGTTGAGGGCCTGTGTTTGTGAGCGATAAGTTACGAGAATAACGAGATCTAGGGCCTAGAGCTCAACACCGTCGCTTTAATAAAACTAGTTTATTGAACCTTACACCTAACGTCCCGCATTCAAAATGCATACAGATGTACGATGGCCTTTTATAAGAAATACTAAATGTTAAATTTAGAACATGCGATTTAGTAAGTCGAGTTGACTCGTGATGGGAACTGGGCTATCAGATTCTTACCTACAAACCTATTTTTTTAAATCGCAGTCATGTATTCCATTTATCATCTACTCAGAAGTTTCATTATCAGGCTGTTAGTAAAACAGAACTTCATAGATACAGGAAGAATTATATATATTTCGAATGCTTTACAGGGAATTCCCCGGCGGCTGTTGGTAATTAAAATGCAAATTATTTTAAATTACATTTTGTATTCAGTTGTGCAATCTACAAAGAACATATCGCTTCTAAAGAAGTTAACAATGTTATTTACGAGAAACGTCAGCAGCAACAGCTAAAACAAAGTGACCCCTAGAGGGGACAGCCCGAGAGACAAACCCTGGCGTATTGCGATTACCGATTTGCAGGTGATGTAGGCTTGGGTAACTTAACTTTTTTCATACTTCTACACAATATGGGACTTATCATTACAAAAATAAATGAGGTGATAAACTATCCTAATAGTCACACCATGCGGTGACATCATGGTGTAGTTATGTAGTATGTGGCCCAATGATTTAGTTCATTAACCTTTCTAGCTATCTATTCAATTAAAGTGTTTGCTAGGAGACACATTGAGGGCGGGGGTGACTCAATGTGAACTAAAATAGATATTTTGAAAATAAATAATAAGGGAAAGTAGAAGGTAAAACAACACTACGACAATTCTTAAAACGAAAGAATAATTGAAACTATTTACACCCTGGTGGAAAGTGGTTACCGTGATCTATGGACGTTTGCAACATCAAGGGTGCCTCACTCGTGCTGCGTACCCTTTAGACGGGAGGGAGAGAAAAGTAAAGGGTTGAAGGTTAAGAGAGTTTCTATGCTCTCAGTGCAGCAGACAAAGCAGGGTTTCATATCATCACATAACAGCCTTCGGTACTCCCAATGACATCACAAACAGTTTTTGAATGTATTGTTATTTTTCTCTTTGCATTTACGTGCGTTTTTTAAATCAGCACCTATCTGTCATTTTTTTGGGACGACTTGTAGGCGCGTTCGCACTTTTTGGGTAAATAAAAATCATGGAACTCGCGACAACGTTACCTAAGGCTAGGGCCCTCACCGTCACGTTACGATAGTAAAATTCATATCCATACAATTTTTTTTTTTAATTTTTTTTTTATATATTGTATAAGGAATATTAGCAACAGAAGTTACTAATATTCCCTTTAACCCCTCCAGCTAAGCTCAATGGCTTGTGGTAGGAGTGGGTTCACGTCGGTAGTGTAATAGCCAGGATTCGAACCCGGGACCTCTCGACCTTAACCACTAAGCTACCGCCGCTTTTCACAAGTTAACGTCGTAGTTTATTTAGTTTTCGGGTTTTCTATGTGCCGTGCTTGAAAAAGCACATCCTAATATTTGGAACTATAAATATTTATTTTTAAGCATATGGCCTACGTTCATATCGTTTATAATACCTACTTTCGATAAATGAATAATTTATTATGATAATCCCATAAATTTATGTACATATGTTTCGTATTACTGTTTCACCCTAACATTAATTTACAATTTAAATAAGAGATCATATTTAAAGAAATCATATCAACATTAATAAACAGTACTAAGTACTTTGAATCGTTGCCAATCGTATTTAATCGACTGAAATAGAATAATGAAAGTAAGTATCTCTAATCATTTTTTATTAGTAAAAGAAATATTTTGTGTCAGTCGTAGATATTCGAAATTCGATTTACGAAAAAAAAGAGTCTTGGAAAAATTGGCGCATCTTTAGATAAAGAGGACCAAAAACATAAATACAGTCAATAGGTCTACATTTGACCAGTTTTTTATACCACTTAGGTGGCAAACAAGCACATGGCCCGCCTGTAGGGAAAGTGGTCACTGTGGCCAACTGTGCCATTGGATGATGCTTCACTTGTATTGCATATCCTGTAGAAACCTTCTAATGCCTTCCTTGAAGAACCCCACATTGTAGTCCCTTGGAAAAACCACAGCACCTACGGCTATATTAGGTGAAATGGCCATTACAAAATGGGCAGATCACCCATCTGGCCAACAGCTTCTCCAGCTAGATGTTGATATTTCCAAGTGACTATGATATGGGATTCTTCAAGAAGGGCATTAGAGGGTTTCCACAGGGTTGACAGCATGCACAAGTGTAATAACCCCGGGTGTTGCAAACATCCATAGGCCACAGGTAAACATTTATTAAAGGTTAATTTAGCAAATGGAGCATCAATTCAAAATGTGGCCCCGGCCTTTGAAGACTCCAACAAAATACCCAAAGGGCTTTTCTTTTTTGGTATGAAAAGACCAACAAATATTATTGAGGCAATAATTTATAATATGAGTAGCAAGTTGAGTGAACAGCTCATTTCCAAACTTGTTTATCATCTAAATATAGATTTATAGAAAGAAAAAGAATAAATTAAAATGATAATAACAGTTTAACTACTCAGTCTAGTTGCACACATAATATCAGATGCATCATAATGTATGGCATAAGTAGGTGCTAACAACTTGACTTGAAAATACATGTTTAGAGTTATCAGTGATTATGAAACTCATAAAATTTTTACTATAAACCTGATGGAATATCAACTTAGATAATTTTTTTTAATCAAACATACGATACATACCTACTTATTAAAAAAAACAAAATATATGAGTAAAAATACGTAATTTATTCATCAGTTGTACTTCGAAATTGTTAATATAGGCATAAAATGGAATATTAAAATTGAATCTTTTAGCAAAAATTTCCTTTATACATAAAAATGCGTCATGTTTATACGAAAAAAGTAATATAAAAGAAACCTGTTACTCATAAACCGGATGTTTACTTACCTGTGCAAGTAATACGTAAACTATTTCGATCATTTCACACATGGATTCATCAGGTTTTATAATTTCGGCAATGAAAATATGTTATTGACAAAAATCTTTTAACATTATGTATGTAGTTAAGATTATTTCCAATAAATAAATACGTAATCAGTAGAGTAAGGAGCAAAAATTCTGCTTTCGTGTACTTGCAATTATTATAGAAACATACCTTATCAAAAATTCTCCGCCAGTACAAATCTGACCGCGACGGAGTCAGCGGCATTGAAACCGTGGTTTCTCTCTGTCCTAAAGGCATTTTCACTCAAAAATATCACACGTAACTTGTAAAAACGCGAAAATTATTGTGCTAAGTGGAACATCATAACAAAACAGCATTAAAGGCACAATAGCTTAATTGCATGATCGATTCGTGCTCAACAATATGAGATAAGATAAAATCTCCAAGGATTTTAGATATCACACGATAATCTTTAATACAATTGTGTTTATTTTGCTATTCAGAGACGACAAACAGTTTTGTAGTACCGTTAGCGACTGACTCGAACTGACAATAGCAAATAGCAAAAAAGTGAAATGACACTTGACACTGACACCATTGACAACAAAGCATTGACGTTTAAATTACGTTTGTGCACAGATTACCAATGGTTACGGTATTATTATTTCTCTACGAGAGCGAAGTTTAATAGCTGTGTTTAATAGTTTAAGCCATAGATTAATATATACATAGTTTAAGCATTCACACTACAGCCATTCTTGTAATTCACACATTTTTTCATAATTCACAAAATGATACAAAACTCAACTGCATAACCATAATAACCATTTTTACTTACGTGTCCATAGTTTCATCTTTGATACCTACTTTCTTTGTTCTCTATGGTGAAACCGTTTCCATGGTTACCGATATACAAATAGAAAGCAAACAATCACTTCTCAGTTTAGTCAGTTTCTCAATATCACAGAACACTTATATCCTACGGCCTCAATATTCTCCAGTTAACCAAAACCCAGCATTAACACATTTCAAAATGAATGATTATAATCGTTGTAATAAAATCTCTGGAATATATTGGATAAAGCAGGGTTTAAGTGATCTGAAAATAACGTGAGTTACAGTTTTCATAAAGGTCACTTCAGTCTTTAGAATCCCTTTAATAATTACAGTTCTTTTTATAGGATCAAACTCAAATCTCAAGACGGAATCATGTTATTGCCTAAATTTAAAGACTACTCAAAAGGATCTAACGCCCTTAAATTGGACAGCATTGCCGAAGAATATGTTTTCAAATGGCAAGAGAAAATCTTTAGTTGTTGGGAAGTGCAGCGCTACACTGACCATCACAATTGCATCACAGATAACGAACTAAACTATCATGAAGATATAAAGAATATAGATTACACACCTGGAAAAATTTTCACTTACATTCAGGAAGATGGTTACCTACCTTTGCCACATGATAGTGACAAAAAAAGTAACGGTATTTTGAAATTGGATTCATGTTTGGAAAAATTAAATTTGAATGATCCCGTTAGTAAAGTATTTGGAGGTGATATGGTTTCAACAACTCAACTGTTCAAGAGTGAAGAAAATGTAAATTTAGAGGAAGCAGAATGGATGGCAATGCATGTTGTGTTTGATAAATCTGATTACAATGAGTAAGTAATTTTTTGTGCTTAGTGGACAAAGTGGTTGACACTCAGGTAGCTTTCATCCCAGGTGGCAACCTATGCCACGGGTTGTGAAAACTGTATAAAACTTTATAGAGACAGCTCATAAATCTTAACTTCAAAAATAATTCATAAATAATTTCAGAGACTCACAGTTCATCTACAAACAAGAAGTAACTCTGCTATCACTGTATCACAATCTATCACAAAATTATTTGATCATCTCGCCAGACGTTAATAACTTGGAGCTGAACCCATACTCCGTGGAGACTCTTTCAGGAGTACAGTGGGGGTACCAATATGCGGTTGAAGTGGAGTTTGATAATGTGGAGAATGGAGATGAATTAGTAATGTTGGTATGTCAATTTTCAATAAATTTTCTAAACCCTGATTCGTATGTTAAGAATAATGTCTCCTGATTCCCCATTTCGAAATCGGAAATGGCCCTGGGTCAGCCTGGACCAGATCTTGAGGGTATATCTTGGAAATCTCACACCCTCGCATTTAAATGCCCCAGATGCGGTGTGTGGTTTTAATTTGTCTGAGCCCGACATACCCAACACTTGAAAAAATGGTTTAAAAATGTCTAAAGTTGCAAAAACTGCAGCACATTATAGAACCAGCATCACAGCATTACTATCTATTATTTTCATAGTGTATGCTGGAATCTGGATAGATGATCCACAGGATATTAACCAACGTTCCCCATAGGGAGAGAGTGGTTGGATCCAAACCCCTTCCGACATCCTTTCAAAATGTGTCTCTTTGCAGAATCTTATGATTTGTTCTACATTCAAATTTCTCAACTCCTTTGTATATGTCAGACTTTACAAGCTCCCATCCTATTAGTTAGTAGGTAATAATCAGGTGGAATTATTATAACATTATTCTTTTGCATTTATGCATACCCAAACAGAGAGTTGATTTGGACAGTTAATTCTTAGGTGTGGTTACTATGTTTTGAATTTCTATTAAGGTACTTATTTCTCTTGGCTTTCAGTTGAAGAAACTACACAACCGATGGGAAAGGAAACACAAACATTTGGTGAACTTCCACAAGCCACCTCTCGGTAAGAAACAGTATTATGTCACTCTGGAGATTTTAACTGCAAGTGGATTTGATATGGACAACCTCTACATTCAGTTTGATATTAAGGTATGTCTCTAATATTTTTCTATGCAGGGAACATAGATTTCTGTTCAGTTCAAATACTTATGTCTATATGCTTTGCTCTGGGTATTTCTGTGCCTCGGTGAACATGTTAAGCTGTTAATCCCTGTAGTCATAAGAACAGCTGTTAAGTTAAGGGAAATGGGTGAAATGGATGATCATCTGTCCGGCACTTGATTGATGGTACTTCGTGTAACTTATAAAGGTTTCTATTAACAGTCAACGTAAACTTTTAAGAATGCTGCAAAGCAAAACCGGTTAGGTTCAATAATAAATACAACTAGGTGTTATCAATATGTAGAGCAAAATATGCCATTCTCAAAAATTTAAAATAATCATCAAAACATGGGATGCTCTGGTGCACTTTCTCCCCTCAGGATTGGAAGATTTGACAGTAGTTAAAAGCCATAACAAAATAAACAATAAATAACTGCGGGCAATTTTCTTATTTAACTGTGAAATTGAACAAGTGATGAGGACCTTGTGCCAACTCCCCTGTCAGGATTTTACATTTTACTGCTTTGCTACCATCTGCTATTCTAATCCTGAAGGGAGAGTCTGCACCAGAACCTCATCTCTTGTCGAACGGGGGTACCGCCTACGAGAATCTCCCGAGAGGCTCTCTGAAGTCGCTACGAGAATGATGATATTTATAAGTATATTGCTCTTATGAAGGGTTTTGTTGGGTTTCAGGTACCAGAAGACCTTCAGTGCGAGGATACCCTTCACGGGCGTACACACACAAGTATAGCAGACTCTGATGAGTGGAACTTTGGACATATCCTAGAGTTTACTATAGAAACTGATTCTGGAATAGGTATTTTTATCACATATATCGTTAAGCAGAGCGAAATTTCATTTTTATTTCTATTTAAGAATGAGTTCCCAAGTACCTAAATCCTTGGGATAGTTTCCCATAGGTTGCGGGAACGGGGTCAAACTTCCACACGGGCAGACTCGTGGGCAAATTTCATTGGTAAAGCATTTGTATGCATGAATATGGCTATTTACACTGGTCTGGTTGGCCTCGGAGAGCACGTTAAGCTGTCGGTCCCGGTTGCCATACGCTATGGCAGTGGATACGGGTAGCCTAACTACAGACATTCGATATCGCCAATTTGGTTATAGAGGTCTAATGGCAGTCGCTTCACGGAAAATATCGAAGTTCAGCCGCATCTCAGTTAAATAAGAAAGCCAACCCCAACTGAGTTGGAAATAGGCTCAAAGAATGATGATAACTCACAATGCTAATGGCCGTAATATTGTTGAACAAACTTATTCCAGTTGCATATAGAAAAATATGGTTTTAGATCCACCACCTCTCAAATTGTTCTTCGAAGTAATATCGACGGACTGGTGGAATCGCCACAGGACCGAAGGTTACGCTTACCTTCCCCTGACCCTGAATCCTGGTTACTTTTCCAAGGAATTGTACTGCCAAAGACCTGAGGAATTGGACTCAGTGACAGCCAAAAGCAGGCGGTTCTTTTTAGGAGGATGCCATCTTATTAAGGATTTAAACACCCTAGTTGAGCCTCAAACTAAGGTACGTACATGACCTATTTGCTAAATATCTTTTTGAATAAGCAAATCTGTGAGGAATTCTGCACAGAGAGAAAAAGATTAGGTTAGATCCTTTCGGGGAGAAATGACCATGGTGCTATAAAGACCATAGTGCTATAAAGAACATGGTGCTATAATATTGAGCCCTGAAGATCTTGGTAGGGCCCCATATACGTTAAGTCAGCGTAAAAAATCTCTGCCGGGCATATTAAAAACCGGCTATTGTTCATAGTTCACCTCGTCAGTTCACCTGGGTGGACCACGAACATATTTTTTTGTTAGTGGACCAACTAACTTTTTCAAAAAAAAAAACTCTAATAATATGGTTCGTGGTTCACCTGCGAAAATTCTGGTAATAAATAAATAAATAAATATTTTTCAACATATCACACAGCGCCATCTAGTCTAAATTACAATAGGTCTTTTATTTTTAATTGTAATTGATTAATTTAATAAGGTTGGTCTATCTACGTGTCACTATGGTTACCCATAAAGAGATGTTTTTAAATGCACAATATCTTTATTTTTTTCCAACTTAAAACTTAAACTTCAGTAAATAAAAAAGTAATGTAAAACCGGCTAACTTAATAAACAAGTGCATAGTACCTAAACTTAAAAGTGCACAGTACAATCTGTTGTCAACATTATCTGACCCACCCTAAAAACAAACGAATTTGGACCGTCTTCAACTAATATTAAGGTTTCTTCAACTTATATGAGCTTATCAGACAAATTACGCTTGTTTAAGAAATAGAATAATAAACACGCAAATTTGATCTCTAATACTTTACGATTAGGATGTTATAACTATTTGTGATAATTAGTGTCATTGCTACGTAGTAATACATTATTTCAATAAACTATTTCATGTAGTTCTGGTCTCGTGGCGTATGTATGGGACTGAGACGAAAAAGTAGCCAGATCTAATCCTGCGACAAAGATTTGTTTCGCTTTCAATTAATATTTGTAGCAAATTTTTAACTCAACTTTTTTGAATTTTTTACTAGCAAATGATCCATATTTGTTTCTTTTTAAAGTAGGTCAGATAATATTGACAACAGACTGTACAATCAAATATGTAACTATAGGTCAACGCAATTTTTCTAACGCCAAACCGACGGAAATATCATTAGTAATTAATTGTAGCTGTATATGACGTATATCGTCATCGTTGGCTATGTAAATATTTTGTCTTTTATGACAGAATGTTTTTTTTTCTATATCTTTTAAAACCATACATAAGCGTAGTATATTAGTATTTTTTTTGTTTACTATTTTCTTTAATTTAGCATGATATGACTCAGCAACATTGTTTGTTCTGTGCCTTTCGCCGAATACGCTTAGCATATTAGGGAAGTTTTTCGTCATCCAATAATTATCAACGTATTTAAAAAAGGCAATAAACTTCTTCTTCTCATTACTTTCATCTTTTATATATTGCAAACCATACTGAATGTATTCTCTGGGTAAAAGTGGAAGCGCTGCTGTCAATCCAACTAATCTCTGTTCTGTTTTGCTTTTAAGACACAACTTTTTGGATTTTTTCCATACAGCTCGTTTCCAATGGTAAAAACAGCCACGCAGTTCGGCATCTGGGAATGTTTCTTGTACAGCATTAATTGCCCCTATTTCGAAATCAGAATGAAATTTTACAGGTCTGAATCCTGGCAGTTGACACACGATCAACTGGAAAACGATATGATATGTCTCCTGTCTTTTATCTGGCATTAAAACGTATATTAACGGCGTTGTTTTTGTTGTAGTAGCTGTGCTTTCATCATCGCCATGGATAAAATGGTGGGGGACACGCATCAAATGTTGCATCGGCAAAAAATTCTGTGATCTTATTTTCTTCAATTTTTGTTCGGTTTACATGTGAACAAAAAATAATAATACGTAAACCGTTGTTATAATAATCTGCCAGAACAAAATCTGTATATCTAGTTGGCACACTTACTTCCTCGAAATTTGTATATACCATTTTATGTAGTCCAAAGTGTTGGTTACGTATTTTATACAAGTTCTGTTGTATATTCATTAGTGGTGGTACTTCTGTGATTAAATCTAAGCCCATGTCCTGAAGTTTTGCTTTTGTTTTATTATATAGAGTTGGCACAGGATCATAGCTGTTTTTTACTGTCTCTCTTAACTCCGCTAACTCTTTTGTGACCAAGTTTTTAGCCAAATTCGGAGTGCACAAATGATCTCTACTTTTTATGACACAATTGTCCTGAAGTACAAAAAATTATAAATAAATCGTAGGAAAGACAGTTAAACTTTTACCAGATGTACGGAAAATTAAGAATTTAAAAGATATTATAATTTGAACTATTATATCACTTTATAAAAATAATTTAAAAAAATATACCTTAATAATCACATTTCCACGGCATTTGAGTTTTTTGTACGCATTACATCGCCATAATAAACTGCCATTCTTGAAATTTTTCACTTTGTAGTATTGATAACTACCGTGTAATAAAACTTTGCCTCTTTTACGAGATATGTAATTTAACTCCTCCATTTTAGTTAAACAACAATTAATATTATACAATTAACAATTTGTATTGTATGTACAACAATTAATATTATTAAGTTTGACATATTATTGACAACATAATAATTTAATCATAAATAAGTACACTACAGAGATCATAATACGTATGCAATTCATTAAGGAAAGACGTCACATACACAATGAAGTGGACCACGAACACAAAATTGTGTTTGTGGTTCACCCAGGTGGACTAAGGTGATCCACTAACAAAAAATTATGTTCGTGGTCCACCCAGGTGAACGGACGAGGTGAACTATGAACAATAACCCTTAAAAACATTTTTATTGCCTACTTCAAAATATACTACAAAAGGTACCCTGCTATAGATTACCTAATAGTTGGCTATAGTGTGTAGTTGTAGGTACAATGACCACATCCCCAAATAAGAAAAACAGAAATTCAAATACTGTGAACTACTACTGAATTTTTATAAAACTCAATTTCAGGATGCAAACTTTACTTACACAACAACTAGCACTATCACCATCCGTTGGAACATCGTCTCTCAGTCCCAAATCGGCAACACCACCAATACAATGTTAGTTCCCGTTTGTGGTGGAACCAGTACAGCATCAGCACTCCTGCGAGGAGCTGAAGCCGCGTTACATAAGTACAAGCGTGCACGGGCCAGGCTGGCTGCTGCTACTAAACAACTTGGTGATCCTACTGGTGATGGTTAGCGTTTACCTTGATCTTATTGATGCGTGATATCATATAAACTAGCGCCATCTAGCGCAATGAGGCTGAACTACTACAGAACTAACGATCCTGCATCGCGCCATTAAAATTCACTCGCAATGGACCGCTGCGGCGCGGTCCGATGAATACGATGAATGTGTCGATTAAAAAGTTTATAATAAAGCAAGCTTGCGAAAATAAAATGAAAGATTATGACCGATTTGATTGTCTTTCATTTACCTAATACGTTACCAAATCGACAGTAGGTTTTCTATACACGGTGATTTTATAGTGGTTTTGGAAAAGGAATATTTTGTTTCACACGCAGTTTCGGTAGCGACTGGAAGTTTTAATTTTGAAAGAAAAAAAAAATACTTTATGTATGGCAATAATGTACAGGTGAACAGAAAAATGTATGGGAAGTGTAAAAAAAAAACATTTTTTTTCGCCAAATTGGGACTTCCTTACGATTTTGCTATCGAAATTGTGGCCAAGATAAGATCTTCTTTACCAAAACCACTATAAAATCAACCGGTATACCTACACTATAAAAAAAAACAATTTTCGTACTTAAAATTTTAATTAATAAGTTAACATCTGTATTAGACGAGAACACCAGTTTTTTAAAGTTACAGGTAGACAATCAACAAGTTTTAAATCATAGAGGCACAAATTTATAATAGTGGGTACACTGAACAAAGTACATAAGATTCTTAAGTAACGCATATTCTATATTTTTTGTTATTATAAGGTACTAGTCGATACAAATAATATAGGTACTCTTATATCCGGTGTGATTCATTCATTCTCTACACCAGCACACAAAATATCATAAATAATTTACATTTAAACTATCGCGGCGTTTACTCATAGTGTTTATAATGTTCGGGACTTCACGCGATATATCGTCACCCTTTCCACGTGCTGCAACGCACCCGATACGTCAAGTAAGTGTTCAAAAATATTTCGCGTGAAGTCCCGAACATTATCACTACATAGTATAAAATAAAGTCGCGTTTTCTGTCCCTTTGTATGCTTAAATCTTTAGAACTACGCAACGGATTTTGATGCGGTTTATTTCAATAGATAGAATGGTTAAAAAGGAAGGTTTATATGTAGGTATATAACATCATGCTACGTCTAACAGTTGCGGAGCAGGAATGAAAAATGTTGCAAAAACGGGGTGACGCAGACGAAGTCGCGCGGGTCAGCTAGTAAATCATAAATAATTATTAATAAGTCCTACGAGTTAGATCTTCGTCCGGACCCACAGCGTATAGCTTCTCGTAGTTGTTCAGTGAGCGCGGCAAGTTGCCTCGCGCGGCGCCTGCGTACATCCCGCGCTCGACGCAGCGAGGCACTGCGCGCGTCCGTCATGGCCGCGTGCGCCGCGTGCTGGGCACGGCGCGCTGCCTCGAACGCGGACACCTCCTGCCGCACCAGGGTAGACTCCCACGTCGATAGGGCGTTTGATATAGCTAGGCGCTGGAATGTAACAGTAGGTATCATCAACAGTTGTGACTCAGAATATCAACTTCCCAAAATGTCCCCTGGTACCAAAATGTTAACTTCCCATAATATCCCTTTCCCAAAATGTCGCTTTTTTAGTATTTTTAATTAGTTTCATGAAACTGGATTCAATTGGGACTTTGTGTATGTGTGGACTGAGAGCCCATTTTTATTTTTGCATATTTTTGCAGTTAAACTAACAATATTCCTTAGTAAAAGATGAGGAAATATTTGTAAAATGAATATTAGAGTTTGTAAAGACCTCATTCAAAAGATATATCCCTTTAAGTTGGTCCCTCAGTTCACACACGTAAGCACTCAAATCTAGATATATAATGAGTTCACCAACAAATTTTGGTTATAGACTCTTAGTAAAACATGAATAAACATCTATACAACATTAAAAAACTTAAATGTGAATAGATAATAAAAAATTACAAACGTTTACATGTGGTCCCTGAGGGACCACATGTATTTACTCAAAATAATAGAATATAACACGAACGTTAAACATAATTCATAAGCCAATCGTTAGTAAAAAATGAAAGGAAACTTATAAAACTAAAGAAAGATCACAAATAGTGGTAAAAACTGTAAATTTCACGTTTTTGTTGGTGGTCCCTCAGTTCACACATTATGCAAATGCTAATTGCTAAAATATAATTAAATACAACGATTACAAACATGTGGAGCCTTTCAGTGCTTAGTAAAAATCTTATATTATCGATCTGTATTTATTTTGTCACTGGTTTCTTATTGCTATAGTCACTATAAGCATTTTTATTCATTTTCATACTAAGCCTGGTATGGGGTGTCCACACTTTAGGAAAAGTACTGTTCATTTATTGACACCCATGACGTGACGCTCCGGTAAGATCCACCCGATCTCTGTAATGTTCGGATCAAGGTACAGATGCAATAATTGGATCTAGAAATTGCCTCCAGGTGGTACGGTTCACTTCGCAGGCCATCAGTGCTAAATCCATCTTCTCAGTTTTTGCTGAACCTAAGAAGACCCAGTATTACTTGTGCTTTTTCAGTACACCGATATGATAACATATCCAGCGAAATGATAATCTATCCATCTCTGAACATCAAAAAGAATATAGTTAGTAGGTACCTTATTTTTACAAAGTGAACCTTATTTTTATTGAAGACCTGACCTGAAGAAGGTCATATCCAACGAGAACTGAGTTCTTGGAAATCCAATTAAAATACAGGATGTAGGTAATTATATTGATATTGTATTCTTTTTTTATTATAGATAAATAATTTAAAAAAGGAACGTTTATTTATATTATCATCATTTATTAAAATGAAATGGGCACTTTTAAAAAAAAACTAAAATCTCTTATAGATTAAAATTTCACAGTACCGAGTAAAACGGGGTGAATATAGATCAATGGGTGAATAGAAACAAAATGGTGAACCAAATTCTGAACTTATATTCATTCTAATAAAATCAATGTAATAATAATAAGAACTATCAAACATCTAGGTAGATCCAGAAATATTGTCACTCAACTTATGAAACAAAATCTAACGACCATTTTCTCTATTCACCTATTGATCCCTATTGTTAGTAACTGGTGCAATGTTTCTATTGAGTCTGAAAGCATTACTAAAACTTATTTGCCATATATAAAAAAACATCTGTTTAAATCCTATCATATAACATCCTAAATACATCATTCTGTATACATCTGACACAGAACAGTTGAGCACGAAAAAATAAAACAGTAATTTTATTCTATTTTAAGTCCACATTTTTAATTATATCTGTGCACATTCGTTCTATCTCCAACTAATATTCCTCAGGAAAATACAAATAAATTAAAATTAATACGCGTAACTGGGCAATATCACGACTAGCAACAAACTCCAAGTGCACCGTAATTAATTTTTTAAATATATTATTTTATTAAGAGCGCCACTGTAGACACAGGTAATGGATTTACACCATAGTTGCTTAGGCTTAACGAACCAATACCCATGGCGGTTAAATTAGTTTTAAAAACAGTCGCTGAAAGTTATGCTACCAAATTACGAAGTTAATAAATATAACAAATAATGCAATATTAGAATGTCGGTTTAAAATTGTCATGTTTCTGAATGTCAGAGTTTAGACCATAAACATATAAATAATGTTTTAGACAAAGACAATCAAAACTGGGACCAAATTTCCGAATTTTTAAAATAGAATCGCGATTTCACCTCATACTCGGAAATTGTTAAAAAACTGTTATTCTCTGCCAACGTTTGGAAATTAAAATTGTATTACGGGAATACTGTTTAACCATATCCGAGTATGAGGTGAAATGGCAATTTTAATTTGACTATCTCAAAATTTAGGAGAATTAGCTTAAGAATTGGCGGCAACTTGTAGTAAAATTTTGTTCTCGTTCGTTTCGATAACTTGTTTAGTCATTCGGTTTATGATTTACAAATGGACACCACCTGCTATATGGTTGTTTGGATCTTTTTAACCGCAGTCGCGTATTTTGATTGTAACAGTTGGAGACACTGGTATTCACATACAAAACAAAATCTTTACTCCGCATATAAATAAAAATTCTGAACTACTCACATACTACAACAACTGTTCATCTTTATCTCACACTTTACTACTATGCAAGTACTTTGAAACCTAATATGTATAATAGTTCTTGAAACAATATTATCTCTTGACTGCATGGACACCCTATTAGTATGGGAAACCTAATTTGTACATTTTTGTTAAAATAACAATAAAACCAGTGACAAAATAAATACAGATCGATAATATAAGATTTTTACTAAGCACTGAAAGGCTCCACATGTTTGTAGTCGTTGTATTTAATTATATTTTAGCAATTAGCATTTGCATAATGTGTGAACTGAGGGACCACCAACAAAAACGTGAAATTTATAGTTTTTACCACTATTTGTGATCTTTCTTTAGTTTTATAAGTTTCCTTCCATTTTTTACTAACGATTGGCTTATGAATTATGTTTAATGTTCGTGTTATATTCTATTATTTTGAGTAAATACATGTGGTCCCTCAGGGACCACATGTAAACGTTTGTAATTTTTTATTATCTATTCACATTAAGTTTTTGAATGTTGTATAGATGTTTATTCATGTTTTACTAAGAGTCTATAACCAAAATTTGTTGGTGAACTCATTATATATCTAGATTTGAGAGCTTACGTGTGTGAACTGAGGGACCAACTTAAAGCGATATATCTTTTGAATGAGGTCTTTACAAACTCTAATATTCATTTTACAAATATTTCCACATCTTTTACTAATAGCCCAGTCATATTAGGGCTTTCACCTCGGAATGAAAGATAATAAGCTGCAAATTGGCATGAACCTTTGTTTTGTCATTCTAAATGTTGTCTCAAAAGTCACAATCGTTATCGTGTCCGCGTCTCAAGATATTCAAGGTCAAAGGTCACAAAAATCGGTTTTTCGCGAATATCTGGCTTCCTATCGGTTAAATAAGATTTGCATTTATTATAAAAGTTGTAGGCTATAAAATTCCCTACAACTTTTGTTTAAACTTTTTTTTCATACGACCAACCGTTTTGAAGGTAGAGCGCGAAGAGTGCACATCGTACAGTCATATACGGCCTAATGCAAGATCAAGCGTGAGTTATGGTTATCAGTACGTTATAAAGTCAATTATTTACTTGGAAATTATAATTATTAAACAATGCCTATTATTTATGTACTAACTATTAATTATTTATATTTAATTAAAGTAAGTAACTTGATTATTTATATATAATTATTCATATTTAACTATTTAAGTATAAAATATTATTAATTCTGGATTATATATTTTAGTTTTATTTTAAGTTAAAATGATAGTAAGAGTATATATTTTACACATATTTTTATTTATTATTAAATACGGCATAATATACATTTATCAAAATGTGAGTTCAAATATCAAAAGTATCTTTGTTGATTTTAATTGTAATGAAATTGGAAATGGAAGCTAATTATCTTCTTCTTCTTCGTAAATACATATATATAAAAATAAAAAAAAATAAATACATGCGACAACGAAAAATGTAACTTGTGGTTTAGGTTTTACGGCATATTTTTGGAGCGAGTGTCAAATTAAAAAATGTCGTAACGACATTTTTCATTTTATAAAATTTTTGGTTGACAGTCCTAAGCCTGAAAAGTATGAAGGTAAATCAACTGACTCTGGTTATAATATAACTTATATTTAGCGTTCTACCTAATTATCGCGCTTCGACAAACGCGTGATAGGTAAATACTATAAGTAGGTACATAAATTATTTTCATTAGGCATTTACGTTTACGACCCCACAGATGGAAAGATATATGAAATGTACCTATTACTGTATTCTACTACTCCTCTCTCAACCAAGAACCTATGAAAGTGTGAACCAATAGTGAACATGGCGGATTGCCGGAACTAGATAGTTCCTTGGACATGTTTACGGAATATAGTTCCAAAAGGGGAAGGAGTCGGTCCGGGTTCAATCCGCTTCAGAACATGATTTGAGCATGACTAGTTGCAACGGTACAATTTCAAACTAACGAATAATCTTGACTCATACAAAGTGGAGAGAGTGGCCTTGAATACTATAGAACATCTGTCCCGGCAATGAATAGAAAAGGGCATAGGGTAGGGACAAGTATTTCCAGGTATATAAGTATTGAGAAATTTACGCGTTTTATAGAAAAGATATATAATGTCGTGTTAACTTAAAATAAAACTAAAATATATAATCCAGAATTAATAATATTTTATACTTAAATAGTTAAATATGAATAATTATATATAAATAATCAAGTTACTTACTTTAATTAAATATAAATAATTAATAGTTAGTACATAAATAATAGGCATTGTTTAATAATTATAATTTCCAAGTAAATAATTGACTGATAACCATAACTCACGCTTGACCTTGCATTAGGCCGTATGTGACTGTACGATGTGCACTCTTCGCGCTCTACCTTCAAAACGGTTGGTCGTATGAAAAAAAAGTTTAAACAAAAGTTGTAGGGAATTTTATAGCCTACAACTTTTATAATAAATGCAAATCTCATTTAACCGATAGGAAGCCAGATATTCGCGAAAAACCGATTTTTGTGACCTTTGACCTTGAATATCTTGAGACGCGGACACGATAACGATTGTGACTTTTGAGACAACATTTAGAATGACAAAACAAAGGTTCATACCAATTTGCAGCTTATTATCTTTCATTCCGAGGTTGACCCCTTTTTTTACCTAATATGACTGGGCTATAAGGGATATTGTTAGTTTAACTGCAAAAATATGCAAAAATAAAAATGGGCTCTCAGTCCACACATACACGGGACTTTAGGGCACCCCGACTCGGACAGGTTAGGTTAGAAGGCGGGAAAATGGCGGGGTAGTTTGAGCGAGCGAATAGGCTGCGCCATCCCTTTCGTGGTTATTTTTTTTACACCACCCATTTTTATAAAGTGATATTTTGGAAAAGGGACATGTAAGTTGACATTTTGGTACCAGGAGACATTTTGGGAAGTTGACATTCTGAGCCACAACGTCATCAACATCTAAGGCGTAAATATGGCATAGGGCGTGGCGGTAGGTTTCTCCACTAACTCTATTGGGGTCCGTATTCGGTGTAACAGCTGTTTTACCTCGCGCGTAAGTAGTAAGAATCAGTTAACCACTGTCAAAAGATTATAAAAAGTGCTATTGAATTTTCAGCTTTATTACTAATGTGTTAAAGTTCAAAATTAAATGAAAAAGAGTCTTAGGTCCACTTAGGTGGCAGACAAGCACATGGCCCACCTGATGGAAAGCAATCACCGTGGCCTATGGAGATTTGCAACACCAGGGGTATTACACTCGTGCTACCTACCATGTAGAAAACTTCTAATACCGTTCTTGAACAACAACAACATTTTAATTTTAGGCTGTAACGGCACAGCTGTAAGGTCTAAAATTCAGTGGCAGCTTTTGTAACCTCAGTGGTTTGACAATGGTTGACAATTAGTAGAATCAGTGCGCACTGCCTATTTCAACAAGCTGTCTAATGATAAAAACCACACCTGTGAAGCGTTTCTTAAAATAGCTTTCCGCCTCTTGCCAGCATCATCAGCTTTCTTCTGTGTGGCTATGAGTTGAATATTCCGCCGGAACTGCTCTGCCTCGCCGAGGCGACTGCGCCGGTCAGCCGCTAGCAGGCAACGAGCTTCGTCTTCTATAGCCCGGTCTACTATGTTGGTTGCCTGAAATAGTTTAATCAATCAATTTCGCCTATCGCAGTCTATTGCTGGATGGCCTTTTCCAATGTTGCGAGACTTTGGTCTAGGTACTGTACCCACGCTGGCCAGACGGGTTGGTACAGGGTTTTATTTGTAACTAGCTGACCCGCGCAACTTCGCCTGCGTCACCCCATTTTTGCAACATTTTTCATTCCTGCTCCGTACCTGTTGGTCGTAGCAGGATGTCATATACATATAAACCTTCCTCTTTAACCATTATATGTATTAAAACAAACCGAATCAAAATCCGTTGCGTAGTTTTAAAGATTTAAGCATACAAATTGACATAGGGACAGAGAACGCGACTTTATTTTATACTATGTAGTGATTTCCTTATTTCGCAGAGATTTCGGCTGCATATTTCGCCTCCTACAACACTGTTTGGATGAGATGGGGTGGTGTTATTAGTAGGTATGGTAACTTTTACTACAGATTGAAACATTAAAATCCAGGACAGAACTTTATCGTGGTATGGTCTTAATATGAGAAGAGATGAAAGTAATATTGTGAAAAAGGTTCCAAATATGAATGTAGGGGTCTTTAGTAGCAGCCTAAGAAAATATCCTTAAAATGACTAATATCTATTTTTGTAGTCAATTTGTCTTTTACTCAAACTTACCACTTATTTTCCAAATGATACGTTCTTATTTTGATAATATGATTCGTCTTTTTTATTTATGGCACGTCAATTTGGTTTCACCTCGCCTGATGTTAAGCTAAAAGCAGTCTCATAAAAGAGGGACACAATTGCAAACACGTTCAGTGCTACAATGGTGGCGCTCAGCTTGACGGCCACATCAGAAGCTTTTTACGCCCCGCTTAAAGTACCCGGGACTGTAGGAAGAAGAAAACACATGTGCCGGTAAAGAATTCCAGGACTTAATGGTGCGACAGAGGAAAGACTCACCAAACCACTTGGTTCTTGATGGAATATGTTCGTACTCATTGCCATAATGTCAACTTCCCAATATGTTCTGTTCCTAGAACGTCCATATTACATCAATATGGCAAGGAGGCAAGTAACTGAGGAAATGACTTCTGACAGGTATGCATAAAGGAGAATGGTATATTATTTTCCAAATAATCCCTTCGGTTCATAAAGCACAAATACCAAAACACCCGAATCTCCGATTGGTCTTTTTTTCAGAATGACTAATTCCCAAAATGACTGACATTGGGTCAAGGGCAGGCAGATGATTATGGTATTACCTTATGATCATCAAGCCAAGCCAGCAGCTCCGCACTCCTCTGCTCCTTATCTTTGATGCAGTCGAGGAGTTGTCGCCGCTTCAGCTGCAACTCTAAAGACTTCTGGTATTGCCTGTAGTCGTGCCAGGACTGCTCGTCCCGTCGCTTTTTTGTAATGTAGTGTCTGTATTGCTGATTAGTTTCTGTTTCCACCTAGGAATTAGTAAAATTAATGATCTAGGTATATCTTCTGAAGTGGGCGATCTCAACCGAGATGGTCACGAGTCTACCGGGGTGCAAGGAATATGGTTGGTTACTATCCCCGGCGACTAAGGACTTTTCGGACCCTTGGCGTGGATTTTTTAGGACTCCCCAACCAGCTCCAGGATGGTGGAGAGTGCTGGGTGTTCCATGGGGAATCTCCGCATTTTAAATAAAAGGTGCCTTAGGTCTACGAGTCACAACTTTGCGTGGTTGTGGGTAGTAATTTCTGGATCTACTGTAGGTCTAGGTACTCTACAGCATCAGCCAGCTGGCATATTTCAGAGCCATGATCTACTACGGTTCGATTACCGAATACTAGGTAGGTACACATTTCAAACTTTACAAATCAAAAAATAGATTAAGAATCTTACGATTGCCCTTTCCTCCTTCTCCTTCTGCCACATCCGTCGGAACTGATCAGCGAGCTGCTCCCGCTGGTCATCTTCTTCTCTTTTCCTTGCTAATGCTGCCAGTAGTTTCCATTCCCTCTCAGGTATAGAATCGAGAATATCTGTACTATTTGACTCCAAGTCTAAGGAACCGAGTAACAGCGACAGTGAATTCGGTACTGAAACAAAGGAATTAGAGATCCTTGTATGAATACTTTTTATGATTTAGGTAGGAATAGGTAGGTACAGTGGGTTCCAAAAGCTCCTTGGACACCTGTAGGTCTATAATCCTTTGACAACTTAATTCAAAATCCAGTAGCTTCCATTGTTTCAAATTTTACGCACATTTTCGAATCGGACTAAAAGTCTCAGTTGTCTACAGTTGTGGACTACTGAGTTGAAAAAGTCTCAGTAGTTCGATCATCGAAATATTTAATCGGACTACTGATACAACGGGCATTCCTCATATTGCTAGAACATTGCTTTCGTGTGTATGGCTATGGAATCAAAGTTTATTGACGTACACCCGTCATCCTGATGTACTGTACACGCTTCTAAGACTAGTAGGCAGTTCTGTAGTGGTATCAACTTCATACAATTTTAGTAGCAGATTGTCCGGGAACTGTTGGAGGCGTTGGAGCCCACTGTAAGTCACGCCCTATTTTCTAAAGAATTGGTATATTTAGGTATAATTATGTACTAAATGAAATGCTATTCCATAAAACGCCTAAAAGAAAAGATGATTCGTTTACCTGTGCATCATTTTGATATTCAATTGTATCAGGGGTTATCACTAACGGATTCAGTTTTCTTTCTTTCCGAACTCTAAGTAACCTAATCTGTGATAAGTGCTCGATTGTTGATGATATGGGCGCCCTCCATTATTACCTAAGTACCTACTTTTATTCTATAGAGACAAATAAACACTGCACACCCTAGCCAAATCAGAAATTATACCTACCTATTCATTACTTTAAGGCGAGGTTGCAGTGAGACAAGTAGGTATTTTACGTCGCCTCAGTACCTCAGTCCCCGCAGCCGAATCGAGTGTATAGACGCTACGAGCGGGCAGCGCGGGCGGCGCGCAGGCGCGCGCGATCCCATAGTAAGTATAACCCGGTACGCGAAAACTTGAGACTCGCGTTTGTTACAAAAACTAAGTATAGCCGTATCGTAATCGTTTAGTATCGTAATCGTATAGACAAGTGTATATGGTATATATATGTGTATATAGACAATACCTAAGACCTGAACATATAGGTCATAGGCCACCGTGACCCGATTCGCATCAGTAGGGCCGTGTGCTTGTCTGCCACATAAGTGATATAAAAAACATGTTGTTCTGGATAAAGGGAGGGTAGGATTGATTGTAAGAGTTCATCGAAATACTCACCATATATGTGTGCCTTTTTCGCTTATATGTGTATATGTATACTGTGTAGCAACACTGTTTTAAATTATGAAAAAAACCTACATGAAATCGCGTGCGGGAGATTGTAGTGCTATTTTAGAGTAGGTACTCGTCATAGAAACATGTCTGTGATGTCACCAAGCTAGGGTGTTACTACGCCACGGTACCTATATCGTAAAAGCAGTATGTTAGATTCGGGCACATAATGTTATAGTTTTTTATTGTATAGGTAGAGAAAAAAATATCACTTAAATTTAATCAAAGAGCACTTGACTTCGACAACTTTGTCATTTCCAACAAGACCATCTGGAGTGGCTCCAATGAAAGGGTATTTGCGGTCAATAAAAAGTCCACACTGGTCTATTTTTATGTTTTCATGTTGTTCCATTTGCTGTATGGCTTGTTTCTCGTTTTCGATGCCGTGAGCTACTGAAACCACTTGGTTTAGATTTTTTATACAGGATTATTTTTTACTAATGGTGTTATATCTGTTTTTTTTCTTAGTTCGAGCCATTCATTTCAATCTCTTTGTAAAATCGTTGATCGTTCAATACGATTCCTGTCTGCTGTAAGTTTCATCAGGTTTATGAGATAATTTTCTTGTGCAAGTTTTATAACATTCAAATATGTCACAGATTTTAGTAAAAGTACTTATAGTTACGTGGCAATTTGCAAACTAGAATTAGAAACGTCTTCGGGGTATGTAACATAAACTATGTATAATTATACTCAGCTGCGGTAGCCTAGTGACTAAGGCAATCTAGTCTTCTTCTTCTTTTCCTTAGCCATCTTCCCATTATCTGGGGTCGGCTCTCCTTGTCTGCCTTCTCCATCTCTCCCTATCCTTCGCTGTTTCAGCGTGCATGTTGGATTCCTCCAGGTCCCCCTGCACTGTCGTCAACCAAGTGGCGGAAGGCCTTCCACGGCGTCACTTCGTCGTCGGTAGGTTTAGGGCTACTCGTACCATATGGTCCTACGTACGGCGGAGCACATGTCCATACCATCGTAGGCGTCGTTCTTTGACCTTGTCTGTAATCGGGGCAATTTTATAGCTTCCTCTGATGTGGACATTGCGTACTTTGTCCAGCAGTGTGACACCCGCTGACCAGCGTAACATGCGCATTTCTGTAGTGTGAAGCTTTGACAGGTGTTGTTTGGTAGATGCCCAACATTCTGTACCGTAGAGTATGGCAGGTCGTATGGCCGTTTTGTACAGTTTGCCTTTAAGCTTAAGGGGCATCTTCTTGTCACACATTACGCCTGTGAGTTGTCTCCACTTCATCCATCCCGTTGCTGTTCTGTGGATTACATTTTGCCGTCGTTGCTGATTATTGATCCTTGAATTGAACTGTTGGTATAGGTGCTCCATCTCCGTCAACGTCGAGAAAGGAGGCAATAAGGCAATCTATTCAATAAAAAATAATAACTCAAACCAACTACTGACGTGAACCCCCTTGTAATTTAGCTAAGAGTTATGGGCTAAGAAGACTAGAGCAGTCATCAATAAAAGCCTACCAAAAATTTTAGAGCCATAGATATAGACTAGTTATTGTAAACCAAATTCAAATTTTTATATACCTACTGGACATTTTTTGTACAGTGGCACAAAAGAAAAAAAAATGACATAAATAAAAAATAAATTAAATTAAATTGACAGCACAATTGTGCGAGCGAGAGAAAATGATAAGGTCCGCCATTTTAGAATTCTTCCTTTAATGAACCGAGTTATACCCATTTTTTCAGCGAAACCGATTGTACGTAATGACGTGCGGGGGTGAAGCTCGCAGAAAAAAACAGCACACGTCCTACCTTGAACACGCCTCGGCGGGTACTGACTCAACTGACTGACCGCTGCGAGCGCTCAAATGCAAAGATTTTGAGGATTTATAAGTTTTTGAAAAAAATAATAATTACTTGATAAAATATAATTTTACCAGTCGCTAGATATTTTTATGCTCTTTATAATGATATTAATCTCGGCATTATTTGATGATGGCGTCTTAGTGTAAAACGTGTTTGAAATATCGATTTGGAGCGTTTTAGACCCATGTTTGACGCCAATTTCTATCGAGGCAATTATCATGAATCGTGTTTCTGTTTTCACAGGACCCTAGAAGGTATAGTCTATTTTATGAATATGCTTTTTATTTAGCGCTATTTGCTATATTACTTGTTATCCAGACGTTTAAAAATTGTAAAAACTACTGCAACCTGGCCTTAAGTATTGTATAGGTATAATTGTATGTAGTACATAATTTATCTAATTTGGGTAGGATGCAATTATATGTACTTTCATAAATTAAATAACATTATGATACCTATGTATTTTGATAAATTAAATTAGGTAGGTACACAATTATTTGATTTGGGTACGGTATCCAGTATTTGCTGTGCACGCGCCTGGTATTTATTACAATCATAGTTGTCGAATACGTGTGTTTAATATCTACCTATACCCAATTTTAATGGACAGTTTAGTTATATAAAAAAAATATATCCAAAAATTTCGTCGTGGTCCAATAAATATTTTACGACAACTACGAAGCGTTATCTAAGTACTTAGACCCAAAGCACAGATAACTTATTACTTCTAAAGTAAGCATACCATAGCTTAACTAAGAATTTTGCGTTATGAATTCTTAATTAAGGATACTTATTGAATTCTTACTTTTTTTGTAAATTATTTACATAATCATTAATAAAAACATCTAGACCAATGCAAATTAAACTCGCGACCTCTGATTCAGCAACCGAATGCTCTACCTCTAATCCATAGAGGTGCAATTTCAATGCAATTAAGAAAGGACATCCTGTAATGATTCTGAAAGAAACTCACGTACCGTTCTGAATGCTGCTGGTGGCCGGAGACTTTTTCCTCGGCGACACATACTCTCGTCGCGGCGATTCTGTTATTATTTTATAACAAAACACCATTATTGTCACTTCCTCTTATTTAAAGTGTGAGAAATGGTTTATAGGCAACTGTCAACAAATTAAACTGTTCATAATTGTATTATTATTTATGTACGTATTGTCCTACTAATATAATGTATGTGAAAGTTTGTGACGATGTTTGAATGTTTGTTATTCAATCACTCTCTTAATGGTTGAACGGAGTGCACGGATATGGATAAAATTTGCTGCAGGAATAGATTACAGTCTGGAAATGGAAGAGCACATTCGCTACTCTTTCTCCTACTTATTTATATAGCCATGAGTAACTGGAATGGATCACAAAATTAAAAAAAAATAGTCGGATTTAAAATTAGGTTTTTTTTTCTTAAAAACACAACTCCCGCACTTGGGAACAAGCACTGTTTCGCGAGGGACTTTACAACATACAACTAACGGACACAAAGTACACCCAGAGTCAGAACAACTATTTGTGGATCACACAAATTTTTGTCCTATATGGGGATCGAGCCCATAACTTCGTGCACAGCTGGCGCATATTACGCCCACTGAGCCACGGATGCAGTTTTCACGTTGTGCTGTTTTAAGTATATAAAAAAAAAATTAGGGGAATTGCGACTAAAAGTATGATTCCATAGTCTACGACATATGACAACTGCAGACGCATGAAGCAGGGGGCCCAGCCAAATTGCATCCGTTCCGAATCTACATTCGTGATCGCTCTGAAAATGTATGGGAGTGACATTTGTTGTCGGAATCGGATCACATGACATTCGACAACAAATGTTCCTCCCATACATTTTCAGAGCGATGACGAATGTAGATTCGGAACAATCGGAACGAATGCATTTTGGCTAGCGCCCCAGATGATGTATCGTTGCGTCGTATCGACACACACAACAACATACGACAACTGCAGACGTGTGCATCGTTTCGATGCAGTTGTCGTATGCCGTCGTATATTTCGGAGACTCGCGACTTTACCAAAATTTCAGGCGGCAAGAGTCACGTTCATGAGCTAATAGGTAATAAAAGTTACATAATTTTAAGGAAAACTTAATGGATGTTTTATGGTGTCTGTTTGTGTCGTAAAGAGAGTTAAGTATGTGTGGTAAGAGTACTGTGTTTTGTGACTAAATAGTGCCACTTTTCATATAAACCTGTGTTTCATGATGTTGTACCCACTTAGACATGTGTTGGTTTCGCGGTTCATCGTTTGATTTAGAGCGAATTTTACCAGATTATTGATACTGTTGATTGATGGCACTTGGTGGATCTTATTCTTAACACTTGTACTTCTCCACTGTATTTATTATTGTACCTAACTGGTGTCAATGTAAACCTTTGAGAATGCCGCAAGGCGAAACCGTTAAGGCACAATAATATACAGAACAGAAGTACAAGTGTTATCAATAATGTGTAAAACGAATTTTAAAAATTTATTATTGCAATAAAATTTAAAGTAAATTGGGTCATCACGTTGTATCTAATGAATGTTTATACATAAAAAATATGACTGGTGGTAACCGATTCGGTGTAATTTAAGTTCAATTCAAATTACATTACGATTACCTAGTTAGTACTATACTTACTAGGAAGCTAACATCATTAAATATTGCACTCTGTTACTTTACCTATGTATCATACTAATAAACTCATGTATATCTGTATCATAGACTTTAGTACTACTAGCCAGACTAGCGTAAATAACCCCACAGTCTCCTTCGTGACCGCGAACTCGAATTTTAAAAAATCCGAATCAGTGATTTGTCACTTTAGTGTAGAAACATTTACGTCACAGCAATATATATTTCTGTCAAAGTTATCAACTTGGTTTATGAAAAAATGTTGCACATGCCACTAAAAGATTTGAACACAAAACTAAGTTAAACCAAAATGATGTCCAATAACTTGAAAACCAGTTAGGCTTCAAGCTACATGGGTAGGCACAGAATCACTAATCACTTTGCCAAGAAACTCACAACTTAAGTATTATTAAGACACTATTAACATCTTTTTTCTGAAGTCGTGGTAGCCATGTTACACTAACTTGAATAAGGTTCTTCGGTCGCTATGGACGTATTGATTTAACATGAATGTCAAGGTTATGTGGAACTTAAATACATCATTAATGTATTGTACCTACCTCGCAACTATTAAATTCTATATTTATCTTTAAAGGAACTAAGTGTGAGTGAAATACCTACGTTTCTTTACACAAAATTTTGAAGGTTAAGAGTTAGTTAGAAGGGTTTCTCTGTCTTTTAATTTCAATCCATGTGGGGACGATTGGGGATATTCCCGAGCTAGTCCTTAAACTTGCTGAGTGTAGCTTTTAGAGTATGGATGGGATTAGTCCTCAAAATGTAATTTTAGTAGTTCCAATATCATAGTATCTAGGTGCTGATTCTCACATAGGTGACTATGTATGTAGGCATGTATGTATTTACGAAACTGTACGTGCCAGATAGGGAAACATTTTATTCAGTGTAATCTTTGGTTACATGTCCTCTCTACAGACGTAGGTACATTAATAATGAAAAGGTTAATAAACTTATTATCATATTCAGGTACATACATACAAAATTCATCCTTGTTTGTCTTGGTCACGTTAATTGGCCGATTTCATTATCATCTGCTGTTTATTATTTCCGATTTGTAGAATCTTATTACGACAAAAAAGAATTTGCCCAGTAAGTTGGAACCAGGACTTGATTCTACTAATTGTGCATTGTTAAACCATTGAAATTATAAAAACTCTGATTGAATTTGAGCTTTATCAATATGTCTTAAAGTTCAAAACTAATCCCCACTCTTCTTGATATGGTCGGCATCACGAATATGACTGCCCTCGCTTAGTTATAGACTTCAACGGTATAGGAAGAACAACTAAAAATCAATGGTGTTGTAATCTCAGTGGTTTGACTATGGTTGTCAATTAGTAGACTCGGGGTCCAGGATGTATACCTACACTCATGGTTACCGTTAGAATATCCTTAAAACCAGCATTGCAAAACCCATGTTAATATGTTACAAACATGAATTTGTTGCTGCAATAACTGCGTTAAGATAGCGATTCTACCCTTGGGCAAATAACGCAATGCAACGCAATACATTAAAGCTCATATATACTTAAATACACGATTCATGATTTGTAATTCAATTTCTGTAAATTTGGGTTACGTAAATTCAAAAAAAAGATATAGTAACTAGGTACTTATAAAAATTCGGTAGGTACAGTTCGAAAATATTAAGGGACTTTTATCTATATACTACAGGAGTAGGATTGCATACTGCAAGTTGAAGGAGTAGCAGTACCAAGTACTAATATTCATTTAGCACTTGTAACACGAAAAGCTATCAAATTCGTAATGTAGAGGTATTGAGAGCAGTACACAGTAAGTAGGATGTCAATCTTAATGCTCCGCTCTCTCGGTCCCTTTACGTTACGAATTCGATAGTACTTCGTGCTAAGAGCATTGTGGGTAATACTAGCTAGGTCAGTATCCCATAGATGACTATTCTTAATACAAGGCCTCTATCCCTATGAGAGGAAGTCCTAAGGCTACCTTCACTCTTCAGCAACCAAGTTCTTTTAAAAATCACGATCGGCCGCACGAGCCTGTGTGAATGGTTTATTCTTTAGAACCCTATGGTGGGCATAGGGTTCTAAAGAACTTGCGCCAGTCGTAGGCGCATGCGACCAATGTGATGCCAAAACGTAAAAATATCTATATGTCCATGTGCTGATTGTTGTAAATATCTGTGGCATTAATTACGAATAATTAGCACCCCAAAAAGTCTAGAAGCCAAGGGCAGTCCTAAAATCTCGTCTGCAAGTCAGTAAGTACGCTAGCATAGGACCGTTCATTAACTAAAGATTTCTAGGTTGCTGATGCCCATGGCTGTTGAAAAACATCTGTAATTTTCGGAATTAGTGTAGATATCAAAATAACACAAAAATCCAGATAGAATTCCTAAAAATCACACATTACTCGACATTATTAGAAATAAGAAATAATAAATATTATGATAGGTAAGATTACGTGGAATATATGTTTTGAACACACGTGTACCTACTTCCGCAGTAGGTAGGTAATTATGCTTGGTAAAACTAACGATAAGCCAGACAACGATATTATTAGATAAGGCTAAGTGTGTTTTGAAGTGAGTGCCATGTTGAACGATTTCCACCTTTGTCAATATCGTATCTAAGGAAATGTGGATGTAATTCGGACGTCGACGTCTTCGCCAATTGAGGTTCAAAATTTTATTACTATAGAAATATCGCTTCACGGAAAATATCGAAGTTCAGCCGCATCACAGTTAGACTGGAAAGGAGAGTCGACCCCAATTGAGTTGGGAATAGGCTCAGAGAATGATGATGTGAAATATCAGAATGCACCATGATCGTGGAGGAATTGACGAAACGCTTGCAACAGTGGCGAAATATCTGAAATTTAAAACAATTCGACCTGAATATTCCGATATCTCTAACAGTATGTAAGTTAGTGAAACCAATGACTTTAGCAACTACAGCATTTACAGCGATATCATCCTTTAGTTTTAAAAAAATTGTTATTGATATTATATAAAATCTTTCAGTATCTTCACAACTGATGCATGTACAGATACTTATGTAAGTACATGGTACACATCACAAAACCTTTTGTTACGAACAATGAAAGAAAATTGATAAGATAAGAAACAGAATTTTCGATATTGCACGTTATTAAACACGGTAACCTAGTTGTTAGAATATCTTTTTCTAATAAACCAATACAGTAGTTACATCCTATCACTAGAAACTGCATTACATTGCAATAATTTTGATAATTCTATGCAGGTTATACACAAATATTATTAGTCAAGCACACAAGACACAGGATAATACCTATCAGTTCTTATCTGTGTTTAAGATATCGGTGGCACTGATAACCGTCAGTCGTAAACATACCGCGGACCGGTGATGACGTCCTAGATATGGACACCAATAAGAGACCGACTATGAGAAAAAATGTTTTGCGGAAACTCAATGCAGATAACTTGTTAATGATTGAACGAGGTTTACTCGGTGACCTCCCGAATAAACTTAAACCACAGCCTTTGATACCAACTAGAGATCAATGTACGGAACTTGAAGTAGCGAGACCTTCAGGAATCTTATCAGCGTGTATCGGAGTATACCCAGAATCACCCATATCTGAAAAGATATTCGTATCATCGTCGGATGAGGAAAGTGTCTCTCCGTTAAAGAAATCTTTCAGTTTTCGAGACAGACTGTCTAGAATCAGTATCTTTGGCAAAGACAAAGATAAAACAAAATGGAAAACGGAAAACCAAGAAGGTGTGAAAGGGATTCAAGATGTAAAACCGGAACAACTATTTAATAGTAAGATGGAACCAAAGAAAACCAATAAACGATTATGGATATTCAGATCGAAAGATTTGGGAAAACTTAAGGTGAATTCACCGATTTACAAAAGAAGTAAAAGTTTTGAGTTTCTTCCAAGAGCCATAACGGAAGAAGATGAAGAACTGTCACCGGGGCTTAAGAAAAATTCGTCATTTCACGGTAGCAGTGATACAATGGGTGATGCGTGGACGTCCAATGAGAGTCTCGAATATATATCAAATGTGTACCGTAATACCGAGGGCGGTGTTTTCTTGAAGAGTTTTAAGGAGCTAGCATGCGATGATTCGCACAAATCCTCTCAAGTGTCAACTGGATCTACATGGACATCTGCTTCGAGTAGCAACTGTAACGCAGAAAATTTGCTCAAGACGGCATCAGTCGAGCATGTGTTTGAAGAATTTCACAAAGCAGTTGAGTTGTTCAGTGAGAATTATTTAAGTGACTTCGAGACGTATACCAAATCGAAGCAGTTGACGGTCAAGCAGAAGCGAAAGAGTTCTTCATTCTCGATTTTGCCGTCACCAAAAGTAGTGCAAGCGTCGAAAGTTAGTGAGATTAGTGAAGATTTTAAAGCAGAGTTGTCTAAAATTTTAAGTGTTAAACGTGAAGTGCGGACATCGAGGCGAGGCTCGGTGACGGATTGGTTCGTTTTGGAGGACCATAAGGAGTTAAAGGAGCATAAAAGTGAAGTGAACCCGTACAAGAGACGTCAGAAGAAGGCCGTTAACAGAGTAAGACGAATGAGCTCCACCAAATATGTAAGTCCAAGTTTAGATATTATCACTTATTTATTTATTTAACACACACCGACAACTACCTGTACAGGTGACTCCTAACGCGATAGTGCTGTAACCTAAAATAAACCCTACATATTACATAATATTTATGATAATTAAGAATAAGCGGCACTTGCGATTGCGGTATGTTCTTAGATATACTTAAATGCACGAAGGGGGACATGTTGAAAGAGAGGGCTCCGGGTCTGACAGGGTTATGTCCTCTACTATCTCACCTCCGGCAACTAAAGACCCAAAGATGGCGTTTGTTTTAATCAGTTCGAGTCCAACAACACCTTCCATCATCACCGGTGAGATTGTTATCCGTAGGAATTCCACGCAAGGAAAAAAATACACGGTGTTATTGATAAAGCGGAAGGATATTTGGTTAGAGATAGATAAAATAATGTTTAGGGAAGGAAGAATTGACTTAAATATTAGGTAAAGGATAAAATTTAAGAAAAAGGTTAAAAAGTTTTAGAGGTAGTTTATGTTTCTGATGCAGTCCGACAAAGCAGAAAAGCAATAAAGACGTGTCCTTGATGTTCTTGAATTCTCAATGGATCCTTGGTGTACCCGTAATATCGTGGTATAAACAGTTAGTTGTATGAAGTAGGTTCAATCTCATTTCTCCGTTCTTAATAAAAACATACAATGTTAATTGGGGCGTGAACCGCGCCCTACTTCATCAATTAGATTAATTCTCGTGTTATCAGTGCGTTTAGTCGATAACAAGACTGGCGTGAGTAGGGCGACACTGCGACAGCTAATCGTTCACAAGTTAGTACTGACGTATGGACACGCTGTCGGTGAAGTTTGGTCTGCGTCTGATTAATACTAATGGCATGTGGTAATTCAGAGTGACGTGTACAAACATTTATTTCATGCTATCAATGAACGTTTACAAGGAATGAGTTGATAATTATTTCAGTTATTTACAGTTGAAGTTTTATTTACTTTTATAGATGACTAGCTTTTTTGACGGGTTCGACTACTCCAATATTTATTTGTCTTCTAAATTCAGGGTGTAAGGGAAACACTCCTGAAGTCGAAGGTCCCTGGTAGTACCTACCAGTACACAACATCATTCTCTGAACCTTTTTCCCAACTCAGTTGGGGTCGGCTTTCCAGTCTAACTGTGATGCGACTGAACTTCGATATTTTCCGTGAAGCGACTGCTATCTGACCTCCACAACCAATGGTCCAATGACCAATGTCGATATCGAAGTTCCAAGTGAGACTGGTTGGACTTTTGAGGGCTCCAACTACCCTAACGACTGCCATAGATGTTTGTATGGCAACCGGGACCGACGGCTTAACGTGCTCTCCAAGGCACGACCAGTGCAAACAGCCACATTCATGCATACAACTTTTTGCACTAAGCTGGCATGAAAAAAGTTTACGGCGTAGCAATTTTTTTTAATTTTTTTTTTCACATTATGTATCGTATCAGTAAAGCTAAATGAAATGAAAATTTCATAAAAAAATGTCACCGCCAAAAAGAAAAAGGAGCGCCATCTTGTGAGTTCATGTTTATCATGAATTCAATTATTCAACTTTATTAACTCGATGGAGAGTGAATAACGCAAGTTAAACGGTATAAAAATATAAGAAAAAAAATCCAAAAGCAAGCCTTAACACGAAAATGTGCCTAATCTCGTTCAAAATTCTCCTATACTTTGAAATTTCATGGAACTTTTTGCAGAGTCTATGGTATGACAGTGGTTTTCTTATGACATAATAGTAACAGAGTTGGGATCTAGGGGGCATACTGAATTATAGGTGACGTTGACTTGCAATGGGTCCAGAGAACTTGGTGGGGCCAACATACCCAACTCTACAAGTATTCATACTTATCTCAATATTCTCGATATAAAGAAATATTACAATAGAGATTTTCCTGCGAGATGTTGACATCGTTTGTGTCAAATAGATATAGAAAGATATCAGTAGATAGAGAGATATGAGATACCGTATCTATACGTATGGTTCCATAGATTGATTGCGTGGAGAACAGATGATAGTACATAGGTACTGTGTATGTAATAAGAATATTCTGGGAGATGTTACATGGCGCTATCTAGACCATAAAGTTATAAGTAATACTTAGAGAGACAAAGTGGGCAAGTGACATCACTAAATAGTATAAAACAAAGTCGCGTTCTCTGTCCCTATTTTTCATGGCCTAATGTCCCTTTGTATGCTTAAATCTTTTAAATTACGCAACGGATTTGGATGCGGTTTTTTTAATAGATATAATGATTAAAGAGGAAGGTTTACGTGTATTTAACATCATGCTCTACGACCAACAGGTGCGGAGCAGGAATGAAAAATGTTGCAAAAACGGGGTGACGCAGACGAAGTTGCGCGGGTCAGCTAGTACATTATACATAAGTATATCTTTACACAAAATCGATGTCCGTCCGAACTCTGTATCACACTGACGGAGTATATGAAACGTGTAAATGTAATTTTATAAACCTCTCAACCTGTCAGATATAGCCGGCTGTCATTTGACGGAGGTAGGACACGACGGTATCTCCCGTCCGAAATGAGCTGTCCAACTGGGGAAGTACCTCCGCCCTACAGAAGACCGCAGTCATAATAACCATCGTGTTGTGTTCCCGCCGGTAAGTAGGGTAGCCAGAGCTCACTATACCCCTCCTTCCCCTCCCCTTCCTAGCCTCCCCACCCCTTC
Source organism: Pelosia muscerda (assembly GCA_963691645.1). Taxonomy (NCBI): domain Eukaryota; kingdom Metazoa; phylum Arthropoda; class Insecta; order Lepidoptera; family Erebidae; genus Pelosia; species Pelosia muscerda. Next base: position 6,828,726 of record OY829118.1, read on the forward strand.
CCAACTCTCCCCCTTTCCCTTCAGGGTGGGCAGCGCGTGTGTGACACCCTTAGTGTTGCACACGTTCATAGGCCACGGTGGCCGCTTTCCATCAGGTGGGCCGTGTGCTTGTCTGCCACCTACGTAGTATAAAAAAAAAAAAAAAAAAAAAAAAAAAAAAAAAAAAAAAAAAAAAAAAAAAGTGCACGAGATTATTTTTATATCACTTAGGTGGCAGACAAGTACACGGCCCACCTGATAAAGTGGCCTATGGACGTTTGCAGCACCAGAGGCGTCACGCTCGTGCTGCCGATCCTTCTAATGCCCTTGTTGAAGAGCCCCATAGTGTAGTCGCTTTATTTCATTATTGAACTCATTATTAAATTTAATATTTTAAATTCCGTAACTATTTACGCTATTAATAATAACTTTATTATCTAGACAGTTTTCCTCGACCTAGATGTATCTGAATGAGAATTTTAATTATCTAAGACGGTTGATCTCTAACTTTTTGACATTATAAAAGCCGCGCTGTATACACTGACGGACTCATAAACTGCATCAAAGTTCAGGTTTACTCTAAAAGGATTTTTTATAATAAGTATGCAAACTTTTTAGATTAAATTATATAAATATGGAAAGACTGGCTCTTAATCTTAAAAAAAAATTAAATTTAAAAATAGAACTGCAGTAAAACAAATGAATATAGCCGGGAAAAGAAAATTTACTTGTAGTATTAGATTTGCGTGTTATTTATAGCAAAGTTTTAAATTGATTCTCATTGATTTTTTTTGTTTTGTCAATTGAATTATTGTTACCAGCATAATTGTTGGGTTAGTTTTTGAACACATCGAGAGTTTTTGAACCATAATATGGATACTTCGTCCGAACAAGCGGCACAAATTGTAGCATTGGTGCGGGAGGGCTTGGATCAACGAACGATTGGTAGAAATTTAAATTTAAACCAGTCTACGGTTTCTAGAATATACAGAAGGTTTGTAGAGACAGGTTCTTACAGGAGGAGACGTGGTACAGGCAGAACTCGAGCAACCACAGGTCGTGATGACCGATTTATTGTTATAACTTCCCTGCGAAATCGTTTCCTCACGTCAGTTAACATCAAAACCGAGCTTAATGAAGTGCGTGGAGTAAACGTGTGTGCACGAACAATAAGAAGAAGGTTAAAGAAAGCGGATATCACCCCTTTTAGACCAGCAAATGGTCCAAAGTTGTCTACAGCTCACAGACAAGCTCGCTTAAGATTTGCGCGTCATCACCTGAATTGGACAGAAGAGCAGTGGGCCTCTGTATTGTTCACGGACGAGTGTAGGACATGTTTATATGGCGTAGATGGTCGCAGAAGAGTCTATCGTCGACGTGGGGAGCGATATGCTCAAAGTTGCATTGAGGAGCGTGTTCCTTTTGGAGGCGGTTCATGTATGGTCTGGGGTGGCATATCGATGAACGGGCGAACAGAACTTGTGTTCATATACATGGTCCGTCAAAACGGTAATAGAGGGGGTTTGACAGCACATCGCTACATAACAGAGATATTAGAAGATCACGTGGTGCCTTACATGGGATTTATAGGCGAAAATTTTACTTTAATGCAGGATAATGCCCGGCCGCATGCAGCTGCACAAGTTCAACATTATTGCGAAGAGGTTGGGATACGTACAATAAATTGGCCAGCACGCAGCCCGGATCTTAATCCCATCGAGCATGTTTGGGACAATTTAAAAAGAGCTGTATATACGAGAAACCCTTCGCCCACGACAGTGGCAGCACTAAGAACAGCACTTTCAGAAGAATGGGACAATATTCCGCAAGATCTTTTAAAAACCCTTATAAAATTTATGCGGAACCGATTAGAATCCGTAATAAGGGCACGTGGGGGTAATAAACCTTATTAAAACACAAATAAACCCTTGCATAAAGTTTGTGTCTATTGTTAAAACCAATTTTTTAATTAAACCAATTTTTCTTAAATTTCTGATTTTTCTTCAAAAATAATCTTAAGGTCCTTTCCAGTACATAAACTTAAACTTAAAGATATGACCCTACGCTGTTTTAAAGTTCACGAACCAATCTAGAGGTTTCAATTTAAATCTGTATAGAAAGTATGCATACTTGGTAAAAAAATTTTTTCAAAGTCGTCTATTACTTTGATGCAGTTTATGAGTCCGTCAGTGTATAAAGCGTGTCAAAATTCATTAACTGATATTTCTAGGTTTTGCGACATGTTTTAAATTCTAAATTTATTTTCACCTCTCCCAGGAACCGTGACACCATTTTAGTTCTAGTTTGTCTAGTAGCGACTCGGGTGTAGGAGGTCACAGAATTACCTCCGTCCTCCATAAGCGCAGGCCTGGAGATGACAGGTGTAGCCGCCAAGGGGTATCCGTGGAGATTTCCACACGGGGAAAAAAAAGAAAAAAAGAACTTGACTTAGCAGTACCTACGTGCAAATGGTTAAAACCTGTACAATTCGAACTAGTGCAGTCTTGTTAATAGATATACCTACTTCACTACGCAGACAACGCCGGGCACCTGAGGTGAAATTTACCTAAAAATCAAAACAAGGTAACAAAGTAACATAAGGTTCATTTATACTTTATACTTTCACAACTGAGCCGAAAGTGCGTCCAATCTGTTCGCAATCGTCACCTATATAAACTGGCATTTATTGGCACTGCCAGAAGTGGCAATTGCCGCGGGTCGTGGGATCAAACGGTGGCATTTGACTCCGCTCGAGTCCAGTTAGAATAGGGTTACCATGATGCACTATTGAAAGATAGGATAACTGTCTAAAATTGCCCACCAAAACTATTTTAAAGTAATATAACGCCAAGAGCTCATGTTAACAAAAGTAAGTTTTTTTTTCGCGTGCGGAAATCCCCAAGGATCTATCACCTCCCGGCCCAGTGGGAACTGCCCCAGAGCAGTTAAGGAAGTTGAAGTTGGCGCTCACAGGTGTGAGACTACGGTGTTCACATATTTCCCCAAACAGAGAGGGGCACGCTCCTTGTCGCGACCTGTTTATGTAAAGATGACCACCTGTCACCGTAGGCCAGCGCTTATCAAGGACAGAGGTCGTTCCGACACCTCTGGGGCTCTGCAGGTCCGGATTCTCCGCACACTCTGTCGCCTCTTTCTCGTGCATTATTTGGCAAAAGTAATCACATCTTATGTAGAGCCCAGCTTCTAACTTTACATAATCTAACTTCCTAGTTAAATCTTATCGTAACGCATTTTGTATGAACCCTTGGTCTTTTATTCTCTACTTTAGCTAAAATGTGTGGTGGTAAGATAAGACTTAACATACCTATATGAGCTTAAGAACAGATATTTTGCAAATAAGCGATAATTTTGTTAATATTGCCATTTTGCCTTGACCAACAAAACTCGTAATTTATTTATCCTGGTTGACCACAAAGTTCGATCAGTGTCCTGGAAAACTCTAAAAGATGGTAACCTTACTAACCACGCCTTGTTTAGTGTTGAAATACTGATCGTCTATATAAGCTAATGTTTTGTATTGTTTGTAGATTTTAACGTAGCTAATGTTGTAAAGTTTATCCGAATCTGTTTAGAAACTAAGGTTAACTTCGTACTTTAAGGTGGTTCGTACGTTAAGGTTATTTCGTCGCCTTTGGTAATTTATGTTGTTACAATCACCACCCATCTAGACACTTTGCTCAATTTTGGACATAAATTTATGTTCCTTATGAAAGTGAGATCTGTAGGAACAGAGATGAGTAGCAGTTAAAATGTAGGAGTCATCTTAGCTGGTGCAGCCAAATTACGTGCAGACTACCTGACTACGTACGTAGGTAACAAATTTTCTGATAGTAGGAGTAGCAGATCCAAGAAGCGATAGATTAAAGTCGTTATATCATCAACCGAAAGCAATTAGTGGAGCATGGGCTCCTAAGTACAAACTTTGCAGTCAAGTGGGAAATTGCTAGGAGAGTGGTGATGACAAAATTTAAAGTCAATATCACCATCATCACCAACATGTAGACTGTAGGGTCTTGATTGCATTTGAGGCCAATGTTTCTCGCATCTATCTACTCGACACGATCTTGGACGTCTACGGTAGTGAGACCAATGGCACGCTTGTCACCCTCTACGACGTGAAGCCAAGACTCTTGGGCCTATCCCTCCATCTGGTACCCGTCGGGGCGGGGGCCTAGCAGTTTTCGCAAAACGTAACTGCATCAACAAAGGTCATTATTTTGCATTTTATCTGTTTATATAAACCCAATATAACGGCACGGCCAAATTATAACCAATACAACCTACACAATATCTAAACAAAAACCATGCACTAGTTAGAATCGTAGGTACTCAACATGCTGCGCATACGACGTGCGATGTTCTAAGAGCCCGCCATCGCATATCGTCGGCGCCGGCGCATCTTATAGTGAAAGGCGACATTGCGTTCCGCCCTGAATATGAGCTCTGCGCCTATGTGATGCGACCAACGGTTTCGCTTTTACTACTGTATCTACAACTTGCATCTAAACACATCTTACGTCGATTATTTTACGTAGTCTCGCATTGCGTCAACGATTTAGTTGATGTCTGCACATTATAAAGTATTATGACGTTTTGAACGGCTGTCATAAGTTTATATTTATTAATAAAGGTATGACCGCGGTAACTTAGTGGTATGAGTAATGGACTGCTGAGACGAGGTCTCGAGACGATTCCAGGTTTTACCATGACACACACCAATGACTTTTTGATGCTTTTCGAAGTTATGTGTGTATTTATCGCAGGTTTATAAGTACCCGGTTAATGGCAATAGGCTCGCCACCTATTACATTATGTTGTTATGTTTAGGTCCAAACATAAACTGGCGAAATGTGGGTGCGAGCACGTCTGCCTACCTCTTAGGGGATATAGGCGTGAGTTTATGTTATGTTATGTTAATAAAGGTGCTTTACAATCTCTTCTTCAAGGTGTTAAACTGAACTCTAACTGGTTTTTGTATGGGCGTAAAACCAAAAGGCGGAGATGGGTAGGAGACGAGGTTGGGAAGTTTATGAATTATTGATGTAATCGGGAACAACGCTGATGACAATTGTATTGCATGGGACATATCCTCACCTGGAAGAATTGATGGACCAGACTCTGATGTAGATTTTTTGTTATTATTTTTTATAAAAAAAAGAATATAGGCAACCGTTATTACTTACTCACTTAACTTATTAATGAAATTATCAATTCGGTCGGATTTTTAGTCTTAAGATGCGGCTGAAGTTCGATATTTCCCGTGAAGCGACTGCCATTGGACCTCCACAACCAAATGGGCAATATCGAAGTTCTTCTTCTTTCTCCGCCAATAAGTGATGATTTAACAAAGGTTGTTTTCACTTCTATATAAAGTAACGGAACGTGAGCTGTAGGTACACCGTTACGGTGTTATAATGAGTGAATGCATGATTTGTAGGTTAATCGTATGTCATTTGGTACAAGTGCTATCCGTAAAATATGGATCACTTGCGGGGTAATCTTCCGTTCAGTGTGTTTGTTTTGTACGCTATTATATTTATTTTGTACTAGCTGATACCCGCGAGTACCCACCGCTAGCTCGCGTGGAATTATCGTATCCCATAGAAACGTATTCCAGGGATAAAAATGCTGATGAGTTTTTCAGATTATATTCTGTCCGTGAGCCAAATTCCACCCGGACCTGATTCACGATTCTACTAATATTTATTTTATACCACTTAAGTGGCAGGCAGAAAAACACGCAGCCTACCTGATGGAAAGTGGTTTCCGTGGCTTATGGACGTTAGCAACACCAGGGGCGTCACATTCGTGCTGCCGACCAATGAGAGATGAGGGGGAAGAGGAAGGGGGAGGGGAAAAGGTTAAGAAAGTCTCTGTGCTGTCCGTGCAGAAGACAAAGAAGGGTTTCTCGGTTTACCCACTGATAACACAAAACCTCTCCAGTGAGCTCTGGCTACCCTACTCACCACCGGAAACACAACACAAGGTTATTATTCTCAATATTTTATTTGATGGTCTCCCATACTAGACTCAGGTCTTTAAATGGAGCATGGTAATTAAGGCATCAGTCAAGGTCGTCAAGGTAAAGACCATATCCTACGGACAGCATCTAGAATCGTGATCACTACTTTAGACTTCACCTCAGCTTACCTACTATCAGACGAATACTATAGAAAAAAAAATCAACATTAGTTCTGAAATTCTTTACCAGCACACGTATTTCCTTTTTCCTACAGTCTCGGGTCCTTAAAGCGGTGCGTGAAAAAATAACTGTCGAGGCCGTCAGGGTGGCAACACCATATTTTAGACTACACATCTACTTATCAAAGACTGCTTAAATATTCTAAAAAGACGGAATACAGTCTAATTGACTGGTCGAACAAAAAAGCATAATATTTCTTTAGTTACTTAAGAGTACCCGACCATTTCTATTATTCTAGTCTAGTTCCATCTAATCCTGTTAGGCCATGAATAAGTGTTCTCAGATAATGTGATATATTACCCTCATTCTTCAGTGAGACAATAAAGGTAGGCACACAATAGCTTTCTAGCCTAGATACTGTGGGCACTAAGTGCGACGGCCGGTCACGGCTCTCGGTACGAATAGGCCTGAATGTCACATTAATTGACAATTTTCTATTAAATTAACGGGTTTTAAGCGACAATGACTTGATTACTGGTAACTACCTCGTACAATCAGGTGGCAATTTCTAGTTTTTTATACCATTTAAGTGGCAGAACCGTGTTCTATGGCAGAATATTCCATCAAGAACCTAGTGGTTCGGTGAGTCTTCTCTGACACACAATTAAGTCTTACCAATTCATGTGTTTCATTCTTCCTACAGTCCCAGATCCTTTAAACGGGGCGTGACAAAGCATCTGATGAGGCCGACAAGTTGAGTGCCTCTGTGGGAAGACTGAGGGCTTAGATTGACACTGCTATGTTGTGGTATGAAGCCCACAGAGCAGGTCGTACGGTACGTCCACCTAAAGTGGTACCTATGCTTTGTCTTCTGCCTTCACAGTACAGAAAGTCTCATAACCTACACTCGTTCCCCTCCCTACAGACACGGTAGTATGATTGTGTGACACCTCTGTAGTGTTTTGTGATAAAAATACGAAATATTCTGTGATCACCACGATATAATCAAAATAATTTTGGTTTTAAAGACACGGTAAATATCGGCTAAATGCCTCACTATCGGGACTATCCATCTAGACGGCGCTTTTACATTGAATCTCATCATCATAATTATGGGCCAACATACTTTTTACAATTTATAAAACGTGCGGTATCTGCTTTCTGCTTAGTACCTACCTAATCAGGCAGGCCGCAAACTTGTTTTCGCCACATTTTACTGACGAAAAGTCCTTCACTGCTGCCTCATTAAGTGGATGAGATGATGTCGGGAAAGAGCGCCTTAAGAATTCCAGATTTGGAACAAATGTGAAAACTTTATTCGTGAGTGCGACAAAGAAAGAAATTACTGAACCATTTGACTGTACCTTAAGAGGGTGACAAATTAAACACGAGAGTGACTTCGGCCAGGGCTCAAAGTGTGGGAAGGGATGCGACTGGGCGCGATTGGCTTGGCAATCGGATTGGACTTAAGAATAGTTGAAACGTGTGGTTGTTAATATCTCTAGCTAGGTCCCGCAGGAATGGACCGATTAGTGCTTGTCGTTGTTGAAAATGTTGCCAGTCTCATTGCCAGGGATGCCCAGGACCTTGTCAGGAGAAGGGATGAGGATCACGGCATCCGTGGCTACAGGACATAAAGCTGTAATTATAATGATGACCAAGATGACACTAGATGGAAATGATGTTTTCGTCCGGCTGGATATTAATTTTCACGTAACTAATTTCCGTCGAAAGCGTAGGCTTTACGGGTTAGGTTTTAAGTTAGACTGTGTGAAAAAATGGCGTAGAGAAAGATAATAATTCATTTGATATTGTGAACAAGTGAGTATTACAAGAATGTACGAGCGACCGTGAAAATAATAGCAAATTTATTTAGATTGCTTAAGTACCGTGTCAAACTTCACATTCAAGTCTTGTAACTTGCATTTTTAGACGAATGTGGCGGATGTAATTATGTACTATGTACCTATTTTGTTAAGTAGAAATAAGATTTGTATTAAATACTAGCTGGAGCAAACAAACGACTCCGCGAGAAGACAAACGGAAGATGGGACGCCTCGTTACCAGATATTTTCTACAGGGCAGCACGAGTGTGACGTACTTGGTAATGCAAATGTCCATAGGCCAAGGTGACCGCTTTCCATCAGGTGGGCAGTGTGCTTATCTGCCACCTTACAGCCAAACCTACAAAAAGAAACTCATTTGTCTAATTTTTGCATCCCCCCCTTCCCTCTCCTATATTTTCGTTTGGCGTCCTGGAACCGTGACACGTTTTACATATTCTAAATCATTGAGTTCAACTATCTAATAACGTTTTACGATAGTTCAGAAACAAAGAATACTTTCGTTGTTATAATTTGAATGTTATGATGGCGAGATGCGCGAGCGCCGCGAATGAAGGTGAAAGTCGCAATCAATGCGGATGAGATGAGCTAAGATCGGATTGCATGCCGACATCTGTTGAACACTGCATGCATTAGATTCAGTGCGAATTTTAATACCATGTTTGCAAGTCACTGAAACCATAATATTTTTCGAAAGCTGAGCCTCGAGCAAAAAAAAAATCGAATTCATAACGTAAACGTATCGAGAGAAGTGAAGTACTAACCCCTTAGCACGAAATACTAACGAATTCGTAATGTGAAGGTATCGACAGAACCACCATGTCCACTAAGATCTATTACAAAAATCCATTGATGGATCTTTTTACACTTTTATGTCCACTTTAATCCTCGATCCTAGAATATTTACAAAATGGATTTTTTAGAACCAACGCGACAACGTGTGTATTAAAATCTATTATAAAGCCACATGTACAGTAGCCATTTTCAATAAATGAACAAATAATATAAATAATAAAGTTTATATTCAACAAATTTGAACTAAGTATCTATAACCTCTAAACTTATAACAAAACAAAAAATAATCCTTGTCTCAGATGAACGGACTATTGCGATTGGCTTGCTACACACGCACACAGGTTCACAAGAGGCAGACTGCCAATCATAATGCTCCGTTCTATCGAAACCTTTACATTACGAATTCGATAGGAGTTCATGCTAGTGCTACTGAAGTGTGTATGTGTGCCTACTAAACTTCGCTCTCTCGGTACCATTACGTTACAGTCATTTTTCAAGCCTAGGAAAATGTTCTCACACAAAATTATGTTGTGCTCTTGTGTTTTAGAGATGGTAGAGTACAATCGTACATTGTGCTAAATACAGTCGCCTACGACAGGAGGGAACATAGTAAGCCTTCCTGTAGAGCGAAAGCTATACTCGGGTCCTCTCCGTGAGTAGCGGCGCTGCCGTGAAACAAATTACTACACCACAATGGCAACTAAAACATGCCGTCGATTCGACAGAAGAAAGTCGCCTACAGCAACGAATTCTCTGTAAACCCTCAGCGAATGTTCATCAGATCTTTAGTTTCTTCAGTGACAAAGCTAGACGTCTTTATCACCAGTCATTCTGTCAGCAATATGCGAGTCATATTCGATTGATACACTATCTAATATAATCATTCAGCTACTATCTTAACATTACATTATTATGAAAGTATTTGTGGAACCAAAAAACTGTTTGGCGTTGTACATGATGCCATGCGTGTCAATAGTCTATCATGAATATCTATGAACATGCGAATTAGAGAAGTAAAAGGCATAAATCAGACTCTAGATTCCGAGGTGGAAGCCTAGCCAGCTAGCACTAACGCAAAGGTGATGATAAAAATGCTTAGGATGGATAGGAAGTTATGTCTTTTTTTATATAACATAACATAAACTCACGCCTGTATCCGCGCAAGGGTAGGCAGAGGTGCTAGCACCCACATTTCGCCAGTTTATGTTTAGGTCCCAATGTAATATGGCGAGCCTATTGCCATTAACCGGGCATCTTATAAATCTGCGATAAATACACACAACTTCGAAAAGCATCGAAAAGTCATTGGTGTGTGAACCCAAAACCTCGTCTCAGCAGTCCATTGTCTATACCATTAGGCTACCGCGATATCTTTTTTACCCTCAGAAGTTAAATAACCTGCGAGGTAAGTCGCGTCCTTGGCAAACGGCTATGTAAGAGCCAAGATACCAGTTAACATCATGGAAACTACTTAGTATTAGGAAAGCAGACACATGGGACTAAAGTGCAAGGATTCGGGTGCAATCAAATGGCATTTGTTAAATCATTTTCACAAACATTCAGATTTTTAGGGATATAATATACAATCAATCAAATAGCCTATTGCGGTTCACTGCTGGACGCAAACCTCTCTCAATATGCGCCATTGCTCCCCATCTTCCGCCCTTCGCATTCATTCTGTCCAAACCACCTTTTCAGGTTGTCGGGCCATCTGGCTAGTGGATCTAATATTTCAATACCTTTCTTTTCGTACTACCGCCCGGCCACTGGTGGTAATTGTGCAATCAGTTGTTAATATTACTCATTGTTAACAAAAACAAAATATACACAATGAACCGTAAATATAGTTTTGTTCTCAGATTCGATTATTAGGTAGGTTTTTTATCATCTTATCGAAAAGTCGTACACAACACCTCATAGATATCTCCTGGCGCCTAACATTCGTACAGTCAGCGTCAAAAATAGTTGACCATTTTTCATATTTTAACGATACTCTTATTATCGTGAAACAGGGTGAACAGGGGTGAATAGAGATAAAATTTCCAATGGAATATTTTGAATAATTCCTTTTACAAAATTTTAAAAAAGGCCATTTGATTATTCTGTTATTACAATGAATTACTCCAAAGTGCAGATCGAACTACAGAATTTAGATTTGATTGACTATTTTTATTTCTATTCACCCCCTGGATCCCTATTCACCCGTTGTACCGGTCGCGGTAGTCATTAAGGAAGGTATACAAGGTTGCTTGGAAGAGATCGCCGTTGGTGGTAAGACCGCGACCGCCCATTATACATTCTACTATTTGTTTATGTCCACATAGTAAAGTTTATTCTTATTGTGTAGATACCAATAAAGAGTTATATACTCGTATCTATCTATCTCTCCAGTGAAAATACTATTTAGCTGTGTTTAGCTGTGTCTATTATAATTTATTTGAAGATTAATGAATAATTCTGGTTTGAATAATCGAGTAGGTATTTGTACAATGATTCAGGTGACTAAAACTTTTAATGTAGGTACGTTCACACGGCCAAGGAGATAAGGACTAGCTGTTGCCCGCGGCTCCACCCGCGTGGACTTCTTACCTCGTTCCCGTTCCTCCATTACGAGCATTTTCATATTTATTCCCCTTTTAAACCTTCTCTGGACTCCCACAAATAATTCAAGACCAAAATTAGCCAAATAAATCGGTTCAGCCGTTCTCGAGTTTTAGCGAGACTAACGAACAGCAATTCATTTTTATATAAGTAATAAAGATGTACACTTCTCTCATTGGCTGTCTGTACTATAGATAAAATATTCCGGCTATAACTTAACAACCATATTATTTAATAAGTATTAGAACCAAAATAATATATGTTTTATCAGCAAACTGCTGCTAGTACAATAATATCTGAAAATACTATTTTTGTATACCTAGTAAAGTTCTTTTTTGTTATGCGATTAGAGGTAAAACATTGATAAGTAAATTTATTTACTGACCAACTTGTTTGCTAGTGGAGATTTTTAGGACTGATAAAAACATATTGTACAGTCAAAATAGCTTTTAAGATGATTTATCTTGCTGAAAAAATATATAAAAAAATAAAATTCAGTTATTTTTAAACAGTCATCATTCTCTGAACCTTTTCCCAACTCAGTTGGGGTCGGCTTTCCAGTTTAACAGTGATGCGGCTGAACTTCGATATTTTCCGTGAAGCGATTGCCATCTGAACTCCACAAACAATAGTCCAATGACCATTTTTTTTTGTTTTTAAATTTTTTTTAGAGTTATTTTTAAACAGTGTCAGTCATAATGTACCTACCTACCTAGTGGATGCAAAAATCGTTATATTTTTGTAAATCTATCATGACCAGCCTCTGGCTCAAAGTTGGACGTCTCTGGCCTATAGTTTCCACGCTGGCTAGATTCTGGCTGGGTTCGTACAGTTTTATCTCGAGTTTTCCTTCTCTCGCAGTGATATCTTCGAATGAGATAGGTTGGTGGGTATTCTTTCTCAGTCACCACACAGATATGTTATAAGATTCCCGTATACCGGGTAAAACGGGGTGAATAGAGATCGAAGGGTGAATAGAAATAAAATGGCCATCTAAATTATGTAGTTACTTTCTTTCAAGCGATAATTTTAACTAGTTTATTGTAATAAGAGAATCACGAAATATCTGATATTGAGCTTAGTTAAAATTTTGTACAAGAAATTATTTAAAATATTCGAATGACCATTTTATTTCTATCCACCTGTGGATTCCTATTCATCCCGTTTTACGGTATAGAATATGTAACTCTATCCCTCTTTCTTGGCCAGAATATGAACGCTTGTTAGCACGTCATGGTAGGCCAACAGCTGCCTAAGCAAAGTGACTTTCTATTGGCTTCTAGATAGAGCCACCAGCAAGCGCTACGTAGCGAACATCTTCTACGTATTGTATCGTAACTGCATTATACGAATGTTTACCCAATAATTTTGTCGTATAGTTTCGATATTTTACTTAGGGAGTGTCGTTTTAATGTGTAACTAAATATATTGTGAAATAAAAATTACTTTGACTGCACCACTAACACACATAGATAACGAAAAAAGAAATATGCAAAAGAATTTGTAACGAAACTTCAAATAATTATAAACTAAATTGTGTAATAATTTTAACCATTGTGATACAAAAGCTGCCATATATGATTTGTTTTATTCAATTTTTTTTGTTGTAGCACATGACTAACTATTTTATAGTGACCATGACTTTTGATGAACTACAGGAACGATGTAAAAATATATATAGAGGCCAGATGGCAGTCGCTTCACGGAAAATATCTAAGTACAGGCGTAACGTAATTAGACTGAAAAAGAAACGGACCTCGGAAGGTGATGATGATAATTGTATGATTGTGTACCTATATTTTAACAGTAATAATTATCTATATTTTAACAGTATTAACGAAATTTCTAGTATTTTTAACGCCTCCAGCTAAAAAGAAGAATAGAAAATGCTTGAAAGAAGTAGGAGGAGAGTCATGTCCAGGATTTGAACCTGGGACATCTCGATCGGAAGGCCGACTGTTTAACAACAACGCTACCGACGACGCTACGCGGCTAATGGCATATTCACTATGTTTATCGAATTGTTTCAGTGAGTTGATTTGTTACAAGCGTTTCTAGTAGGCACACCGAATCACTATTTACCCTCTTCCCCACACCAATTAAGGCTAGTTTCCACTGCGAGCGGAGAGCCCTCCTTACGAACACAGATTACACGCTATTGAACTCTAAAGAGTTTAGCTAATTTATCATATTACTTAAAGCTTATCGTATGTAAATGGAGTTCGCACGCACGGAGTGCTCTCAACTTGCAGTGGAAACTAGGCTTAAGTGGCGTGAGGAGAGGAAGAGGAAGAGGCTTTGCCAGGTTTTAGGTCAAATTCTCACTAAAAGAACAGTAACCGGCAGCGGCCCGAATATATTCCTAGAAGTCATTACTAAAAGGTTCACGCAGTTCTGCTACTTCACAGCGTTACAGCTGTTCTTTCTTTGCCTTAAAATAGTTAGCTACAAACTTTTTCTCCCGTTGATAAGATCAAAATATATCATATTATAAAAACAACATAAAACAGTGCATTCCGAATCCACGATTATCGTGTGTTGTGTGTGCGTCAAATGATGGTCAAATGGTGGACGGGGAAAAGTGAGCGATCAAAAAACGAAGGCCAAGTGCGGGTAGTTAGAAATTTCCACGTGAACAAGACGCTTATTTTTAGCCCAGTGTTAGTCTTCTCGAGACCATGAATGTAACAGTGACGTCATGTCCGAAACGCCGCCGGTGTGAAGTGTGTATATAAAGATTTGCCTACTTAAAGTTTACGAATAAGTTGTGTTCTGTTATATTTATGTGTGAAATCGTGTAATTTTAAATCATCCTATGTTCAAAATTGTTTCTAATATTTCGCTTTGAAATCCTACCGCTGACCGCTGCTCCTTCAGTGAGGGTCGACCCTTATGCGTGTCACCACTACCACTGTCCGCGTTCTCGTTTCGCACTCGATCACGTTTTCGACACAACACTTTCGGTATCGACTCGCGCGGTTTACAGTTTCAGTTTGGGCCTTGTGAACTGTGAACATTCGTAACACTGGATTTATTCATCATTAAACAAATGAACATGGTAAGTAATTATCCCATTTATTATTATAATAGTAATTTGACCTCGACAGTTAAAAATTCTTGCTTGTTTTAAATAAACTGTTATTTTTTATCATTTAATTAGTTGCAATAAGGCGTTGCCTCATAGTTTTGTATTTAAGTTTTGTATTTATGGAATTAAAATGGAATTTTAAACCGTGAGACCTAAGAAAGAGTCGACTCTTTCTTAGGTCAAAATCTATCATGTGAAACTATTTGTGAAACTATGAGCTCGTGTTTTAAGGATCAATTACATTGTACCATAAAAATCAGTGAATATTAGTAAATTATTTTTTCATACAATACACAAATTCAAACCATACCTCTCCTCTGAGAGTGAGTGAGTACTTACTGAGGTTTAAGTATTGCTACGCTCTTATAAGCAGTGTAATTGATGTAATTATCTTCAAGAGTTTGGAAGATTTTAAACGTGTAATTCCCTTCATAGAAACCAAGGACTCTTGATGGGCTATTTATGATATAATTCTCATGTTCTGATTAACATTAAGATAACTATCGAATAGTATCGAAAATGATAGGTATATAAGTTATTATTTCATCAACCAATTGTACAAAATGTATAAAGTTGGTGCATCAAATGTATCAATTGAATACATGCAATCAAATAATAAATCAAATTCTTAACGACGCAAATAAAACCTCTCTATTCTCTAATCAATTCAATCGATAATCAAATGGCAACACTAGAAACTGTTCATAAATGGAAGACAATACGATAGAAAGGCGGGAAACGTTACGCGTTAAATGAAAGTGACAGTAACAGGTGAATAGCTGTTATGACATATTTACTGTCATAATCGTTCTGTAATTCAGAGTATATGAAGTCAGTGTAGGTCTTAGTCCTTTGGCCCACCAGTGGAGACGCTTAGTGGGGCGGGTAAAGTTAGGTGCTGCCTCTAGTCTACCATTTAGGTAGCAGATCAGCACGCGGCCCAGTACGACGATAGTTATAACTCCCATCTTATTTTTTTTACTGCTGATTGATGGCACTTGGTGGAACTTATTGCTATACATACATCATTGATAACACACTTGTACTTCTCCACGATATTCATTATTTATTATTGTATAAAAGTTTACATTACAGTTATCTTTTAACTTCGAGAATGCCGCAAGGCGAAACCAGTTAGGTACAATAACACTATCCTTCTTTCTGACCCGTATATACCTGCATATATTGCATTCATTATGAAGAAAAGTCGCAATATTTACAGAGGTTCTGTAGAAAAGTTTCATAATAATTCACAGATAATGTAACATCTGTCAAATCAAAATGGCGGCCGAGTGCATAAGTGCTTCAATAAAGTGCCATATCGGCGACAAGTATTGAACTATCGTGATATTGTTTCATTATTTATCCGTGACTGGTTCACACGACTTATGGCGACTTTTACTTTCACTCGCGTAGTGTAGCATTGTTATATTGCGCACTGATTGTCTCACCACCATCATTTTCAATTTTATTGTAATGGTGTTTTTATCTGATTTTATTTGAATGCATATCTGTCATTGAATTACATGTATAAATGTTTGGGTAAGAGGCTCAAAACCTGGCATCATTTAGAAATATGTATTAATAATGCAATTTACTCGCAAACAAATATGGAGGTATTTTCATTCATGAAATTTCATCAGTTTTAATAATTGAAATTCGTGTCTCGCTATAACAATATTAGTCCATCAAAAGTTACATTTGGGAAAAACAAATATTGCGGAAAGAGGGTTGAACAATTCCATCGTTAGAAATAGTAAAATATCCACTAATTATCATAAAAAATAATGTCAAGCTGCACCCAAAGCAAGTATGTGCAACATTCCGTAAGTACGAAGAGCAAACCTCGACACGTATCTCACCTCTACACGAGGCATCTTCAGGAATCCCGAGCCCTTTCCATAGCTCGCTCTGTGACCACAGATTAATAGAAAGTTTCTGCTGTGACCAAGAGCTTTCTTATGAGGCCCATAGTGAGGATCTAAGTCCCGGTGCCATAAGTCATCAGTCATCACATCACTGACAACATGTACTGATTAAAGACTTTTGTCTTTTGAGGTATTTTGGACGAGAAGACGCTCTTTAACTTTCCGAATGCTGCCCAGCCGAGTTGGATTTGACGATAGTCTATAGAATTACTACGTCACCTTCTAAAATCTCTTTGTGCTTAAGTAGATAGCAAAGCATCTCATTGCTCAGGTTATGCAATCTTAATGGTACCGGCATACTTTTTGTCCTTGACTTACAATTGTTAGTGCTTCTACACTTCGGCTAATTACTTTGCGTGCTCAACATTTTCCACTAATGACGAGAAGTCGTTATTCAAATTAGCACGATCACGACACACTTCTGTCATAGTTTTTTTTTGGGTTTGAAAGCAAAACGTTAGAGAATACAGATTTATTACCTATTTGTTTATACACACGACAATTGCTTTGTATTTTAAGTGGGTACATTTTTTTTTGTAATAATGTGTTTATTCATTGTGCATTCGTGCGTTAACTGGATATATATTTATGTTTGGCAGGAAGTACTCCTTACGTAACTCTTTTCACACCTGTAAATTTTAATATAAATATGATAGAGTGATACTGTAGAATTTCAAAAAGGATTTAAAGTTACATGCGCAGGCGATTCGGGCGTCGGAGGTCGCAAAATGACCTCCGTCGTCCATGAATGCGGGCCTGGGGGTGACAGGTGAAGCCGCCTGTCACCCTAGCAGAAGCAGGCCCCGGCGGTGACGCAGAGCGAGCCTCCCGGGGCTAGATAGGGACAACGTGATTCCCACATCAGGGAAAGGGGGTCATCTCAGGAGAAATGATCCCGGAACTGCTAGGGTGCGTGAGATATGTCTTATATTATCTCACCTTCGGCAATCAAAATCTAAAGACGGCGTTTTAGTAGAATTTAATCCGACATAATCACCCTCACCGGTGAAGGTGGTATCCGTGGGGATTTTGCGCAAGGATAAAAAAGTATAAGTTCGCTAGTGAAGTTGGTTTGTATCTCAACGGGAGACCGTTGTAAAACGGGAGACCGAGAGGTAGGACCTCAAAATACCACGTTCTCACCATTATTGTATGTGTGTTTGTAAATTCATACTTAGTTTGATTAATCTCGGTCGTAACATTGTAAATGTCATTTGAATGATAAAATCACATTCGCTTTTGTGTGGTACAGAAACATTCGTAATAGTTTCTCATAGTGAGTGATATTTGCGTAACTGAACATCGCAGCCGACACTTTGTCCCCACAGAGAGCGGCTATAATCATCTCTTTGTTAACAAATATATGTAAACTCGGCTCTAAATATAAACGTAACTCTTGTAATGGTAAGGACACTTTTGTTAACTATTGAGGTAGAAATTTGTGTGACACGAGGAAATGTGAGTAGTGGGTTATTTAATAAAATGAATGCACAGGCTGTTCATAGTATTAAATAACCTACTACTGTGTCCTACTACCCAATAGAGGTACAGTGTCATCCATCACCCTATTATTAGGATTATTATGAAATTGGGGTCCAACAGAACACGATGTTTGATAGACGATGACGAAAGGTTAGACAATATCCAAGTTTGTAGGTCTAAAGTCTAAAAAGAAGACTAAAAGTTTATATATATTTATAGACAAGGTCCGAGGTCATACGGGTACGAATTTTGTTTTACAGAACTTTTAAATTTAAAATAGCTGTTTATTAATATTCAATTGCATATAACAAAAAATATAAAATATGTAGAAAAAAATTACCGCTAACTGGTAAAGCACATATTTTCGAACCGATCCGAAATCCCTGACAATGTTTGAAAGGTTTATTTTTACTTAACTACATCTAAATCAGTTCATTCGTTCGGGAGCTACGATGCACACACACACACACACACACACACACACACACACATACAGACATGTCGAACTTATAACACACCGTCCGTCTTCGGGTTAAAAATGAAGAACGTTGCGTGTGTTTAGGTTTCGTTAATGACTGCATACTTTAAATTTCAAAGAAAATTCCGCTGTGTCTTCTTCCATATTATTGTCTCGAAATTTTCAATTAAATTTGCTATAGGAAGATGGTACAAGGTAATGCCTATATTAAGATAATATTTGACTAGATACTATGTGTAACGTCGTGTGTGTTATATACCTGGAGCTGCACGTGCGTCCGGGAAGCGAGGGTGCACACGTGTACGACATCGTGCTCCATGACTCGATTACGGAGGCACCACAGTAACAAGCGACGCGGGTAAACGCTTTACTTTTTAAACATACCACAATTTGTAATACTAAAAAGAACGATTATATGGAATAAAATCTTGTTGGGTTGCCCCAAAAACAAAATGAAGTCTGGATAATAAATAGCTCTCAAATCCGAGTCTGATTCACGCGTTGAAGGTTCCGTACTTAACTGATAGCTGATAGGGTATAATCGCGAAAGTTTCATAATGGCTACTTAATCCTTACTGTCTGCAAGCATGTGTATGATAAAATGTAACATCTATCTGAATAATGTATCATACTTATTCACATAATTAGGAGCAGAGATAAAACAGTATAGGACGTTTTAGATAAAGTCAAAATAAATATTGATACTGAAAATGACTAGTATTGCTAACTTGCTTGTATAGTTTACGTTGGTGTATTGAATTATATCGTGTCACGTTATTTGCAGTGTTTAGCGCATAACTAAAAAAATATGCGGCTCTATAATGAAAGAAGGTAATCGCACAAAACCGACCAAGTGCAAGTAGGACTCGCGCACGAACCGTTCTGAACCTTTATATTTTTATAGATTTTTTGCTGCTATAGTGGCAACAGATATACAAATACTATAATTCTACTAAATACCTACCTAACTATCACGGTTCATAAGATACAGCCTGGTGACTGACAGACAGATTGACAGTGACGTCTTAGTAATAGGGTTCCGTTTTCTTCCTATGTGTACGGAACCATAAACTACATAAAATTGTTATTATTATCTTTACTTAATTAATGTACAGTCGAAAAGAGATACGGTACCACTTTTTTATAGTGTTGTATGTAAATATGGTACCGTATATCTTTTGTTGACTGTACATTATTTATTTGAAACTGATCAAGCATAATTGAAAATAGTAATCGTCATTTCTTTTCGCTACGCTTATCACAGTGTAACGTGCCATAACCGGTAGTACAATTTATTCAGAGCCACCATAAGCGTGACATGCATAGAAATTAGACACCTCGTTAAATGCCCTTTATTCATGTTTAACGAGCTGCTTTTTAATCTGGTCTGCTTAATAGACTAGTCTAGTTCATGTTTTAGTGGTTGATTAATTTGTCTTTACATTTTATGTGACGTGAATAAGAAGTGGGTTCTATTACAAGATCTCGATCTCGTGTTGATGGCGTTTCGACTCTCAAATTGTTTTTTTTTATTTATGGCACGTCAATTTGACTTCACCTCGTCTGATATTAAGCTGAAGGCAAAGTCTCATGAAAGAGGGTCACCATTGCAAACACATTCAGTGCTACAACGGTGGCGCTCAGCTTGACGGCCTCATCTGATGCTTTTTCATGCCCCGCTTAAAGGACCCGGGACTGTAGGAAGAGAGAAACACGTGCTCCGGTAAGGAATTCCAGGACTTCATGGTGCGGCAGAGGGAAGACTCACAGAACCGCTTGGTTCTTGATGGAATATTCTGCACCGTATGCGGGTGACATCTAAACCCTGCACGTGTTGTCCTGTGTAGGAAAGTGGAGGGTGAGAAGTGTAGGAAAGAGATATCGAAGTTCAGCTGCACCATAATTAGACTAGACAGTCGACCTCAAATGATTTGGGAACAGGCTCAGAGAATGATGATTTTATCTAAAGTTTTGAGTCAATGTGATCAGTAACGTGAGATCATTATGGTGACTAGAACCTTAAAAGAGTCGTAAAAGCTTCATTAAAAACACGAATGCCGCACACGAAATCCCCGTTGCTATGAGAGTATCGCTATGGAAATAGGAAATGCCACCACCCTCTGACTTCCTTCCTCCCTAGGAGAAACTAGCTGCCGAACACAACCTCCCATGGCCGGTATGGTAGTCTCTAAACTGTCTTCGCACACTGGTCGGTCGGTCGAGGCAAAATCAATGCAGGTGGGGAATGCGAGACACGGGCATCCACATGTGACTGCGGTGCCCTTGCGGTCCATGATGCACTTAGTTTCGTGCCTCTCATGCCCTGCCTCCTGCACTAAAGACGACCTGAATGGAGCCACTAACGGTGCAGTCGATATGGCAAGGTTTTATTCTGGAGTGGTCTAAACATTGGTGGATTGTTGACACGAAAGAAGAAACGAACAGACACTCGCAGCTCAGCTCATTCGCTTGAGAGCGCTCCTGAAGATGCCTCGTGTAGAGGCGAAACACGTGTCGAGGTTTGTTCTTCGCACTTGCGGAATATTGCTCAACATACCACAATATCTCCTCTCTGGTAAGATTTCTTTGACTTGCTTTGAAGAGGGCGGTTTGACATTCCAATATACATATTGTTATCGTTGGAGTGTTGAAACGCGGGTGAGTGGTGGGCCCTCCTCCCTGCCCCAATATATATTTTTTACGAAAGAGGAAGATTATGGTGACTGTACTGAGTACATATAGCACTGGTTACGAACAAGAACAGTTAGCAGTATAAATTGCTAGACATCAGAATAATGATAGTCTGACGATCTTTTATAAAAACTATACCAATTGCGTATGTTCTTAGAAAACCTGTTGAGATTGTACGGAAGTGTACAAATGATTGCGATGAGTTATTACTTTTTTTTATATGTATTTATCTTCTATCTTCTATATTATTATATAATTGTACAGCGGTCGGGTCTTAGAAAATATACTTGGTCTATGTTATGTTAACGATACTGAAAACAAAAATATTTTTTTTTTAAATTCTTGTCTGTTTGTCGATGTACGCAAAAATACTGAACAAATTTCGATGTAGTTTTTTGTTTTGTTTTAAAGGTCTTGGGACATATTTAAAAGCTTATGTTGAGTAGAACCGGCGATATGAGCTTAATTCGTGTGAACCCATTTATTTAATGTGAATTATTGATGGATCGGAAAACGTATTTGCTATTGCCAATCATAAAAGCGAATAATTTTATGATTAATTTTTTTCATTTTTACTTTTATGGTTGATCATAAGTTTTTTTTTTGTTCGAGTTATTTTACATGCAATATGTTTCTATTTTTATTTTCACGTAGATGTTAGATAAGTTTTATGTATACAAATGATTTACTGTTTAATCATTGTATTGGATTCAATACGGCTATTGAATAAACTAAGTTACAGTTACTACAGCTAGAATAACGGCTCGCAATTGAATCAGTGTTGCCAGAGTCGGAGGCACAATTTGCATTTTGCGTTAGGATTAAAAATCCTTTGATAACCCATATTTATTTATCCGTGAGATTGTGGAGAAAGAATATCACCACCTTAACTTATTTCAAGGATGTGGTAAGAGGCGACAATCCAAACAATACGCGGTATCACTGCGTGAGACAGAATATTCGAAAGAAAAGTTGGTTGGTATAGTAAAATTGGTATGGTAGGTTGGTACAAGACCAACCTGTCTTGCCAGCGTAAAACAGTGGGACAATGGGAAACCAACATTGGGAGACGCCTATGTCCAATTGTGAACTGCGATAGGTTAATCGATTGTATGGGACTGTTTTATAGAAAGAAGAAATATTGGTTTGTAATAGTGTCATATACTGTCAGATGCATGCTTACGGTTGCACCGAAATAATCATCATCCGTGCATAATATTCGGTTGCATTCATGGCTTACATTTCGGAGCCAGGGTCATCTATAATTTGACTTATTATTGCTTTGAAGGGAACGACACTTTCTGGTCACCAACTTATAACTTCTAAAGTAAAGCCTGCACCAGAGTGCGCGAGTGTGATTATTATTTATTTATATTAGTATTTGTCATGTTAAAGAATAAAAAATTGAATATATAGATAATATTTTAAACCTTTAAATTACCTATACTCGCGGGAGTTTTCTATAAAGGCCAACACTAAACTGAATAAAAAAAACAATCAAAACAGTTTGACTAAGTGAGCAATTTATTACAGAGACAAAATTACATCGTGGCTTCTAAAATGCAGTTTTTGTCAATCTCAAATACATTTTGCCGTTACTGGAATACGTCATAAAGAAAGATGGCCGCCAACTAACCGGGTTACTTGATTACACGACACAGAAAATCTTTGATAATTTGAATACATGTGACAAATGTTTTTTCTTTGTATGTATAGCCTTTTTAAGTGATGGATGTATGAAAGATGAGACGCCATTGAAATGGAAAATCAGTTAGATAAAGAACTGCTGTTCTAAGAAAAGGCAAATGCTTCTCGACTGTAATGAATCAACACAGTAAGAACTCTTAGAAAAATAGTAAATTATAAATAGGAACATAGAAGGTGTGAATGAAGAGTGAATGTCCATAATACGAGTCAATCAATCAGTCGATTGTCACTGACAGGTTAGCATCGTTCGACGATGGTAGACTGGATTAATCGACAATATCCTATACCTATATCTAACTATCTAGGGATAGTTCCCAATCATTTACCACTACCAGTCAACAATTATCAGCAATACCTAAATATCCCCCGCGGATTTCTCGAATGTCTTCATAAAATAAAGTCGGCAGAAAAACGTAATGTGTTAAAATAGTAATTTAATGTCAGGGTGATTGATTGAAGATTTTTTGAAAGATCGAAGGGATTCATAACTGACCGATGGTCAAGAAGTATTTAGTGACACCAATTCAGTTGTGAATTTTCGCCAAACTAAAATAAAATCTCAAAATTTTACGTTGTTGAAACGACATTTAGATAAATTTAAATAACAGGTTTTAGCTTAGTGTACCTAAATGTACAGCAATATTGGTACAACGTAACTTCCATGCAATGTTTTTATGTAAAAAAATATTCACGCGGGCAAACCCGCTGCACCAGCTAGTAGTATTAATCACGATGTGAGCTGATCTCATATTGTGTTATCCAAACTTAATTCAGCTGAAGGAAATCCAAACCAAAACGGGGTACGCCCAATGAATCAGTCGCCATTGTGGCAATTTTTAAAGTGTACCGGCTAACGGTAAGTGAACTCAGTCAACCATAAACCCTGTTACGGTCAACTTCATTATATAATCTAAATAAACATGGATTTATCTACACGTGAACCCCGTGCTGCAAACATCCATAATGTTCTTTAGTACATTACTTAGGCTGGATTGCACGGTCGTACTTTAACATTAACAGTGCAGTTAAAGTCCCGGTCAGGTATAAAACATGTTGCACCATTTGATTAAAATAACGTCATAGCTTGAAGCTTATTGTAACCAGCCACGCTTCAACGTCAAATTCTTTTAAAAAGATAACTATAACAGAGCTACTAAATACACTAGTGCAACTCATTTAGCCAAACCATTAGAATCAATGTTACTGTTAAATATGACGGTGACCTCAACTTTACTTGGTAGTTGGAGCAACTAACTAAGCCTTACTGTAGATACATTAACATTGATATATTTCTGTCAAAGTTATCATTTTCTTTCGTAAATCGTTTCACGGTTTATTAACTTCTTCATCCCTAGCTAGTCCCGGGTCCTATAAGCGGAGCGTAAAAAAACATCTGATCAGGCCGTCAAGCTGAGCGCTACCATTGTAACACTGAACGTGTTTATACCCTCTTTTCTGAGAATTTGCTTTCAGCTTAACATCAGGATGGTAAAATCAAATTGACGTGCCGTAAATAAAAAAAAAACTTGGAAATATCCATAGAGAAATGAAGTAAGTATCTTTATTCGGTGGATATAGCAGCCAAAATAAATATCGCATCTAAAAAGAAAACAGACCAAACCAATATACCGTAAGGCTTCCAAGTTCCAAGCAATGGCTCTTTAAATCACTAGTAAATCACAATGGACAGTATCACAACGATATTCGATATTCTCGATGTACCTCATATTAATCCCTCCGTCAGCACTTAAATAGTCGCGAGCAAAAAACTTCATTTGATGTACCATTTTGGACTTTATTGCTTTCGTAATAAGTGACTAGACAGTGTACAATGAAATGTAAATTGATAGAGGAATATCAACAAAGCAACGGATGTGGGCAATAAGCGGTCTGGTTACCAGTAGCACTAGCATGAACTCCTATCAAATTCGTAGTGTAAAGATTTCAAGAGATCGGAGCATTGTGATTGGCAGTGTGCCTATTGTGAACCTGTGTGCGTGTGTAGCCCGCCAATCGCAATGCTCCGTTCTGTTGATACCTTTACATTACGAATTCGATAGTATCTCGTGCTAAGGCTACTGATATACGGGTGTAACTACTACGTGTGTATGGTTAGTTGGTAGTTGAAAGCCTTTGTGACGTGGCGGTAACACGACTGCTACGCAGGTTGGATTCCTGCTCAATGCAAATATTAAAACTCCAGAAAGTCAAATAGACGCTATATCATAACATAAACTCACGCTTATATCTCCGAAGGGATAGGCAAGAGGTGCTGGCACCCACGTTTCGCCAGTTTTAGGTCCCAATGTAATAGGTGGTGAGCCTATATCATGAACCGGGCACTTATAAACCTGCGATAAATACACACATAACTTCGAAAAGTATCGAAAAGTCATAGGTGTGTGCCATGATAAAACCTATAATCGAACCCGAGACCTCGTCTCAGCAGTCCATTACCCATACCACTAAGTTACCGCGGTTTCGGACCGTTTCGGTCTAAGAGATATGCTTTCATATACTTATGCAATATTCCGCAAGTGGGAAGAACAAACCCGACACGTATTTCTCCTCTACAGAGAGAGCGCTACAGAGTGACATATTTTATTATTGCTGTCCTTGAGATTGTTAAAATAAGGTGAAGTAGGCATTACATAGCGGAAATAAATTATAAGTTTTTTTTCACTTCCAACTATGCTTCCAACTAAAGAATTGAAGTTACAAAATACGTTTAATATTTGTACAGACCATCGTTACACAAGTGACCGATATATTTGTTGTATTACACCAATATTATTGCACATAATACGATGAGTTGAGTAGCCATTATAATATTACTACATACAATACACAATTTATGAGGCATTTGATACACTGAATTGAAAAGCAATTTCTTATTTATGTCCGACATTGTTGTGTTATAGAATTGTGTTCATCATCTGATATTGTTCCCAGTTACATCTGAGACTTTCACCTGGAAGCCTGGAGTCCATTGTTATTTTGAAGTGTTCGTAGCTTAGTGGTGAAGCAGTCGGCCTTACAATCGAAAGGTCCCGGATTCGAATCCTGGCCATTATACAACCAACGGGAGGGGTTCACGTGGGTTCCTAACACAAGCCATTGGTCTTAGCGTCTGGCTCTGAATGCTAACTCCGCAAAATGTCCCCTGGTACCAAAATGTCAACTTCTCATAATGTCCCTTTCCCAAAATATCGCTTTACAAAAATGGGTGGTTTATAAAAAAAATAACTGCATAAAAGATGGCGGGGTCTAACCTAACCTATCCGAGTTGCCGTGCTTGGGAGAAGTCCATGGAACTTTTTGATATTCTCTAATTCTCAAGAGTACAATAGAAATACCTAGTCCAGTAGTATTTCAGAACTAAGATAGATAAATACTACAATGGAGAATAATCTGAAGGATATCAACCTATACCATCTCAGTAGTTCCTACCTCCTTTTTTCATCGAAAAATGCCGATCATTGAACTCCAGACTTCAATGATAAATCCAGTTTTTGGACAATAAAACGTCCTTAAAACCAAGATTTTGTGAGCAATGTAGCGTGAAATGAATCGTTTTTATACTTTATGCCAGTTGAACGGATGCGAAGGACAGTTAATTGAAAGTAGTCTTAAATTGACATTTTATAAGAAAACTGGTCCATTGCGGAAGTACTTGATAATAATAAATGGTCTGTAGTTATAATCTGTAAGGCACGAATTCATAACCGACCGCAGATTGCAGCATCATATATACATGAAGAAGGTTATGTGGAAGGACTGCCGTGGTGCGAGGGATTGGTGGATTGATTTGGGACTCTTATGTCCGCACCTAGCCTCCCTTTTTGGGCCATTGTGCGTGCAGAGTCACCGGCTAAAGCAGTCAGCCTAGCTCCGCCCAGAAACGCAGAATCTTACTGGGGACTCTCGCTCCGGATCGTACCTGGTGCAAAAGCTAGCCATTGCAATCCAGCGCGGAAATGCAGGCACTGTTCTGGTCTCCTTTGCACCAGACACGACCCGAGGCGGGTTATTTACATGACAAAGTCAGTCTTGGCTGGCCGATTGACATTTATGCGATTATTACGCACTGTGCGGTATGAAAGGAGTTTCATCCCGCGCACGCTCAAGCTGTGGAATGAACTCCCTGCCGTGGTTTTCCGAAGCGACTACAATATGGGGTTCTTCAATAAGGGCATTAGAAGGTTTCTAAATGGAAGGCAGCACGTGTGTGACGCCCCTGGTGTTGCAAACGTCCATAGGCCACGGTGACCGCTTCCCATCAGGTGGGCCGTGTGCTTGTCTTGCGCCTAAGTGGATTAAAAAAAACGTATTAGATGAAATTTTAACGTGTATTTAAATAAAGAAAGTAATATGTTATAAAAATATGTAGAATGAATAATTATGTGTAATTTCCAATTTATCGTAAATAGAAATTAAATTCTTATATTGATACCTACTAGTATACCTACTTACTAATCCCTTCAGATCCACGGTACCCCTGACTACACCCCTTGTGGTACCGTGGGTTTTTAAAAGTTTAACGGTACCACCGAAATCTCTACAGAAAATTGCTGACAAATCAAGCGAGTTAATCTATCATGTTCACGCCACTAAACAACAGCCTTGGAACTGACAACTGACGTCAAAGTAAGAACTGATGACGTCATGCATACCGTCATAACCTTCCTCACTATTGGATAGACAGTCTAAATTTAGACCAGGCAAACGCAAATGGGGCCAGGAAATTTTGAGGCGTATTATTAGGTTTATGCACGAGAAATTGTTACGGAATATGGGACATTGCATGCAATGCATTCTATTATAAATCATTCAAAACAATAACAAACAATACAAATGCCGTTAGCTTTGTGGTTAAGTCGTCACCCTTACAGCTAGTGGTCTCGGGTTACACACACGCACACACACACACAAATATGCACGCACACACACGAATACGCACGCACGCATGCACGATCGCTTGCACGCACGGACACACGCACGCACGCACGCATGCACACACGCACACACACACGCGCGCGCGTGAACACATGCACACGCACATACACACTACTCCATTTATATCATACACATGAGTACAGTGTCATAATTGATATTCATGTGAACATCACTATTGATCGCATCACTCGCACGATTATCGCGTAGTCGCGTTCTACTCGTATTAGGACAGTGTCTTAGTGCTTACAATAATATGTAGTATTAAATTTATGCATCCATCCAAATCTTATCTATGCATCCATTAACTGAAAGTGAACTCTACACACTACAAGGATGTCTGCAAGAAATCGCGTCCAGCGATAAGACCGCCAATTGTATTTTAACTGTTATTTTATGGTGTGCAGCAAAATATGTAGATGTTATATAAGGCGTGCAGTTCCGATAATCCTATGATATAATACCGTCGTACACATGTGTATCATGTTTTAATTGCTCTACGGCATCGGCGCGGGCGCAGTGAAAGCGACCGGAAACGCAAAACAGGGCGTACGGAATAAACAATGGCTTATTTGAATCTTTCGTTATGATTATGAAAGATTAATTTGAGGACTAATGGATCGGTTACCAAATCCTTTGTCTTAGTAGACTATGTGGGTGGTTGCAGGATATTGATGGACGAGTGCCGTTATCGAGGAGAAAAAGCGATGACTTATCTCTCTAAAGCCGTATTTCACCAGCGACAGTGTGTTCAACTAAACTGGGTGCCCAAATTCTCTTCGATAACGCGATTGACTTTTAGCCTGGGTTGCACGAGAGTGCCGTTAAAGTACCGGTCAGGTATAAAAAAGGTTGCTCCATTTGATAATTGTTAAAATGACGTCACAACTTGACGCTAACTGGTGCATCACATTTAGACAAACTATTAGAATCAATGTTACTGTTACTGTTAAATTTGACGGAAACCCTAACTTTAACAGGTAGTTGGTACAACTAAGCCTTAATATTTACATATTGTACCACGGGTTCAAAAAGTATATGTATAATCGTGGGACGATTTAGGTTGATCTCTGAGTCACGAGTACCTCGTATTAGGATGTTCTAATCATTACTGAATGCAGATGAGGATATAGCGGTCCTCTTTTCCTGCTTCCAATTCCATAGTCACATAACCAATTCTTTGACCCTTTGGTTTTTATGGCGCTTAAGTGGCAGACAAACACACGACCCACCAAATGGCAAATAGTTTCCATGGCCTTTAGATCTTTGTAATAGGGGCCTTTGCACACCAGCATCCTGACAGCACAGGAACTGTCCAGTGAGCTTTTATGGCGCTTAAGTGGCAGACAAACACACGACCCACCTAATGGCAAATAGTTTCCAAGGCCTTTAGAACTTTGTAACCAGTACCCTGACAGCACAGAAACTGTCCAGTGAGCTTTTATGGCGCTTAAGTGGCAGACAAACACACGACCCACCTAATGGCAAATAGTTTCCATGGCCTTTAGATCTTTGTAATAGGGGCCTTTGCACACCAGCATCCTGACAGCACAGGAACTGTCCAGTGAGCTTTTATGGCGCTTAAGTGGCCGACAAACACACGACCCACCTAATGGCAAATAGTTTCCAAGGCCTTTAGAACTTTGTAACCAGCACCCTGACAGCACAGAAACTGTCCAGTGAGCTCTGGCGATAATACTTACAGACCGCGCCGGGAACACAACACATGGTTATTATCCCGGCCTCGGGAGTGTTCCCCTTATATCATTCGTATATAAGTCAATACAAGTTACATACATAAATATATTTCAACAAACAATTTGGTAACGAAATTGCAACGTACTGCAACATCACAAAATCGTCATATTATGATATCTTTATAATTACTTCTCTGCAACAACCATTATTATGTACAGTGGACTCCAAAAGTTCCTGAATACCTTAAGATCTACAATCTTTTGACAGTCTAAGTCTTTTTTTTTTTTTTTATACTACGTAGGTGGCAGACAAGCACACGGCCCACCTGATGGAAAGCGGCCACCGTGGCCTATGAACGTGTGCAACACTAAGGGTGTCACACACGCGCTGCCCACCCTGAAGGGAAAGGGGGAGAGCTGGGAAGGGGTGGGGAGGCTAGGAAGGGGAGGGGAAGGAGGGGTATAGTGAGCTCTGGCTACCCTACTTACCGGTGGGAACACAACACTCTAATTTAACCAAAAGCCAAACATAAATAGCGTCCATAAAATAAACTTGAACGATGTCTTGTTTTCTTGACTCGCGCAACTTCGTTTGCTTTCTGCAACATTTTTCACTTCTGCTCCTCACCAGTTGGTAGCCTGATGTTATATACATACGAGTATAAACCATCCTCTTCAATCATTCTATCTATTAAAAAATACCGCATCAAAATCTATTGCGTACTTTTAAAGATTTAAGCATACAAAGGGACATAAGGATATAGGTACAGAGAACGCGACTTTGTTTTATACTATACTAGCTGACCCGCGCAACTTCGTCTGCGTCACCCCGTTTTTGCAACATTTTTCACTTCTGCTCCGCACCAGTTGGTTGTAGCATGATGTTATATACATATAAACCATTCTCTTCAATCATTCTATCTATTAAAAAATACCGCATCAAAATCTGTTGCGTACTTTTAAAGATTTCAGCATACAAAGGGGCATAGGGATATAGGGTCAGAGAACGCGAATTTGTTTTATACTATGTAGTGATAAATAAACACATGTAAGTAGTTTCTTAAACTAGTAGATCTATAATTATCCAGTAGTTTCTATGTAGTGGCATCATTTCATACAATTTGAGCTTCAAATTCTTCAGGAACATTTGGAGCTCACTGTACACATCTCTAACATTTACGCGGAAATTGACTCAATAGAATGCAGTTACATCATTTTCCATTACACGCCATAAAACATTCTCGGCCTCGATAGAAAGAGGATTTCAGTTACAACAAGCGTTTGTTAATAACGGAATAGCTAATTAATAAATAGCGTATATGGTACAATTATAAGATGCAACAATTGTTCAGTGATAGCCATCAGTAACGGTGATAATTTTGCACTAACGGTAGTTGAGGATGAGGCTACGAGAACAGCGAGAGTGTTAAATCGATCGGGATATTTACCATGTTTGTTAATTTCGTCGTGTAACAGTGACTTTGTAAATGACCATGTCAATCTAAAATCATACAGCGAGAGTGTTGTAAATGTTCAAAGAAATAAATATTGAGACAATATTAGGTATAGAAAATTTACGGAACAGTAATTTTGTCAACCGATTGAAAATCGCGGTAGCCTAGTGGCATGGGTAATGGACTGCTGAGACGAGGTCTCGAGTTCGATCCCAGGTTTTACCATGGCACACACCAATGACTTTTCGATACTTTTCGAAGTTATGTGTGTATTTATCACAGGTTTATAAGTGCCCGGTTAATGGCAATAGGCTCGCCACCTATTACATTGGGACCTAAACAAACTGGCGAAATGTGGGTGCTAGCACCTCTGCCTACCCCTTCAAGGATAAAGGCGTGAGTTTATGTTATGTTATGTTAATTTTGTCAGAACGAAATATGGCAATAGGCTCTCAGCCCCTATTACGCGGGACCATATATTCATAATGATTCGTGAAATGTGAGTGTAAATTCATCTCTCGCTTACCCCTGAGGGAAATAGACGTGAGCGTATGCGTGTATGTATATATGTATGTATGTGTGTAATGTTTTCTGTCAACTATCTTTGTCGTTGCACCCTTTGGTCCATCACCTAGTTGGTATACCTTCCACGGTAGTCAGAGAGCTACACACATAAGCTGCATGCAGTAACCTCACAACAAACTTCCCTACGTTGTGTTTTTGACAAGAGATGTCATGCAGCATTTAGCTGTTCGCTGCATAAATATAGGACAGTTTGTTGTATGCTTGCTGTATGCTGTTTTGGTGTGTGGTCTACCTAATCAGTGAATCGATCGGTGCAAGTTTGTTAACCATGCTAGATAGATATCAGAAACTTGTAGTCTTAGGTATCAGAAACTTATAGGTTTAAGAGTGTGTTTGGGTTGTGTTGTTTGGGTTATTCGGGTGCATGTCAGATGTGTTTGGTATACATGGATTTTTGGTTATTCGGTTCTAAACTTTTCTTATGTTTCATAACAGACGATTTCGGACGTACTGATCGTGTTTTAAGTAGCTAAAATATGAGAATGGCATATCATATCCTAATGTACGCTTCACAAAAAGAGTTCAATAATATTCATATCCCACTCCTAAATCAAATTGCGATTTTCCTACTTTCCACTGTTTTCGTGGCCTCAGTTACGAAACAATATTGTCGGCCATCACGTATCTCTGTTGTCATCGTTGTACGTAACAGTTGCAGTGCAGAACCAGGTAATCGTCGACACGTAGAGTTAAACAAAACTATTTACCGTAAACAATTAATATTTGCCATTTAGTAGTCTGCATTCCCGATTCATTTTCTGACTTTTGACCGTTTTTTAATAACTTTAAAGTCTATAGCAAAAATAAAAACTACGTTTGCTACCTATTCTTCATGCGTACATCCCCACGGGTACCCCCTCGCCGAAGTCAGCGCGGGTCACCAGTTATGTCGGATTCGAGCCGACCAAAACCGCACGGTTGCCTCTGGCATATACCTCATACCCGACTGACCGAGGGCCGTCGAAGGATCTCTCGGGTGTAGGACTACGGTGTCCATATCTTTCCCAGGATAGGGAGGAATGCAAATCACGCGGCCGCAGTCGTCTATTCCTGCTAGAGCGTTGGTTGAAGTGAAATAAACGACATCTGCTATTTTCTATGCATTCAGACTGGCTAATTTCATAATCGTTTTTTTACCAAATTAATACTTCCAGACAATTTTGTTACCGAAACTGTGACCAAAATTCTTTCGCTGCAGAATGACTATAAAATCAGCCAATATAAGCAATCAGTCTACAGCTGGATTAGTCCAATGTGCCAGGCTGCATGCATGATTTCCACCCGCGTTCAGAATGATAAAGTAGGATCTGGTAATATTATATTAAAAGGAAAGTTTTTTTTTATATCGTCCAATGTATTTATGAGACGAATAGGTACTTGTGCGAATCTATTCATCCTTCAGGATGTTATGTTATAATTGCGTACACTATACGTGAACTACACGACAGCAGCAATTACAGTTGTTTTACTGGTGTTTATCGAAGACAACCGTTACGGCTATGTTTCCGAATTCAGAATTCTG
The DNA here is from genome assembly GCA_963691645.1 of Pelosia muscerda. Lineage (NCBI taxonomy): Eukaryota > Metazoa > Arthropoda > Insecta > Lepidoptera > Erebidae > Pelosia > Pelosia muscerda. The sequence continues at coordinate 6,861,693 of OY829118.1, forward strand.
TTGCAGTCATTCGAATTTTACTAGATTCAAATGGGTTCATTTCGGATATCAATGTCTTTAGAACAAAGGGAAGAACGTCAAAAATACATAAATAATTCAACTGAATTTAAACCCTTCTCTTTTATAGAATATACCGATACCGCGAAATGAATGGCGATGAAATCCATTGCGATTAGGTAGTTTTATTAGAAAAAAATAATAGAATTTGAATATTTCGACTGTTAAGTGACATAGCTTTCAAAATAGCGATTGTATGGTTGTTGCCAAAAGTGAAAGGATTGAAGGGTCATGGGCTCATGGCATAAACTACGATAATTTCGAGAGCGCCCTGAATGTGAGGCAAGATCTCTATATAATGTGCGCTGCACTAAACTTCGCTCGGCGATCGTGGCAACTGCGTGACCTGGGTAAAACTAGGTGTGCGAAACTTCGATTTTCACGAAAGGGAGTGGCTGTAGATAAGAACTTCTATCCTACTCCTACTAATCCTACTATCGCACTACTACAAGTAAGTAGTAGTAGTAGTAGTAGTAAGTTAACGATCAAATCATAGTTTTTTTTTCTCTTGAATTTTTAGCTTATTAACGTGGATACCTACTATTTTACTTTGAGAATACCACTACAACTACCTACCCACCTACTATCTCGTTCTTCTTCACTATACTATCGTATTTTCGAGATACTTTTGGCACTACGACTCATTTTTAGTAATTTTCAAGGATACGCAAAATTTTTAGACAAGACTGGAAAGCCGACCCTAACTGAGTTGTAAAAAGGTTCAGAGAATGATGACGTAAAATTTTTTGACAATTTATATGACAGAACAATGTCCGCAGTGTCAGCTCGTCGTCGTCATACAAATCGAAGCGCAACGGAGTGACGTAGCGTCGTATTACACCACTCGCACAAAAGTCGGTTAAAAATAGATTTGTAAAGTAATTATGAATTTACGATTTAGCCGTGCGACATGCGGCCTACTACATTGTTCACGTTTACGTAACACGCAACAAATGGTTCCGCCGCGAAGAAACGACTACATAATAGTTACAAGAATTGCAATGTTATGTGGAATTGAACGAGTTTATCATCAATTTTCTACGGAGGTAGGACATGATGGTATCTCCCGTCCTAATTGAGCAGTCCGACTGGGGAAGTATCTCCGCCCTACAGAATACTAGCCTGTTGTGTGCTAATAAACCTTGTGTTGTGTTTTCGGCGGTGAGTAGGGTAGCCAAATCTTTGTTTGCGTAGCGTTGTCAGTGGGAAGACCAAGAAACTGTATGTTGTATTTGTATGCATGAATATGGCTATTTGCACTGGTCATATTTTCGTTATGCAGAATTGATTTATTCCTTGGACAGAGTCTAGCGTACTCAACGAAGTACGCAAATAGATTGTTACTTTAATTATATCAGATTTGAGCTGCTTGACTGATTCAAAACAGGTTTTAGACCTTCAAATAGATTATTGACTGCAATGACGGTTGAAGTTTGTCTACTGGCTGTCTGTTTTCCAGTTCAAGGTTAAGAGAAAAATAAATCTTATATATTATAAAATTCTCGTGTCACAATGTTCGTTCCCGTACTCCTCCGAAACGGCTTGACTGATTCTCATGAAATTTTGTGAGCATATTGAATAGGTCTGAGAATCGGAAATTTTTATCAATTATGGAGAGTCCTGTAAGTATGCTCGGTTAAATAAAACTAGAAGAAGTGTAAACCACTTTTAATGAATAGAACGAGAGTTTATTTTGGCAAGACAGCAATACGCGAGCAACTTTATTTTGGCAAGACAGCAATACGCGAGTATATAACTTATTATCCGAAATTTGTATACATACTGTGGTTAAACATGTTGTGCTTTTATATAATTTTAAGATCTATCTATTTTACCATGTTTCCGAGCAAAATAAATTCTTTCTTTCTTCTTTACTAGCGTTCTTAGACCCCGCGCTGATAAACACTGTTGCAAATATTCCGTTAAACCTTGACCAACACACTTTCCTTCATTAAGACTTACAGCGTGAGTCAACAACACCTCAGACTAGACATTAACAGTGTTTAATGTTTACCTAAAATTGTAATAAGGCCGTACCCGATTAACTTTCTACGTCTGTTTATATTCTGTGACCGAAGAGCGCAGCCGTGGCCCGCAGGCTGCCGCCATTGCTTACTGCCGACTGACGACACAACTCAGTTGCGACTCTGATATGGCGCTGTGCGGACGTCGAGTTCACAAACCATTTTCCGTTACGTTTACGTGAATAACCCTGTTTCCTACTTCATTGTTAGTTCTGTTGTTACTGCGAAGTATTATAGTGTTTGTGACGGTAAATGATCAAATTGTAGTGTGTGTGTTGTGTGTAAAATGGCCAACTTGACGCTACGATACCTGGATGAGTTGTCCTATGTTTTGAATAACAGAAGACATCTGGCGAGTCAGGCGAAAGCATCTTCTGTTGGTGATCTTCTGAGTGCTGATGAGGAGAGATTCACACCGGTACGTTTAGTAAATGCACTTGAATTTTGGTTTGAAACTAGAAATTTTAATGTTGTGGACACGAATGAACTATGAACAGTTGACGTTTACATTTTACTCTGTCATTTAAACTTTTTTTTCAGTCGTGAACGGAATGGACAGTCGTGTACAAACCTCTGTAGTTTAAAACTCTATTTCAGAACGTATAAGTGAAGGTCTGAGAAACTGTAGTGTTAAAACGTTTGCTACAATCTCTAAAAGTTAATTTCTTGGCAATATTCAATGCTGAATCAATAACCACACGATTACCAACTACGTAGTTAGAAAAACGATAATACATGTACAGTTAGCATCAAAATAGTTAAACACTAAACATATAATTGCCTAATCTTTTTATTTTGATGACCTATGTGGCGTGATGGTAGAGTCGTAGCCGTAGAGCGTTGAACTGCTACGTTAGAAGTTCGATTCCCGCTCAGTATACGTTTTTTTATACCACGTGGACAAGCACACGGCCCACCGGATGGAATGTGTTATGTCTATTTGCATTAGTCTGGGTGTCTTTCATATGTACTCACATCCAAAGACATAGCTTTGCAGGTTTACATGTCTATTTCTATGTAAGTGCCAGAAATAACTCTTTCATCGTATTATACCTATTTACGAGTATGAGAAATTGTAATTAGGTATGATGCATCATAATATATTCACGCCTGTAAATCCCTTAAAGGAGTAGGCAGAGGGATATTAACACCACATTTCACCAACTATGTATTCTTAAGCTGGACCCCAAGAGGGACTTTGATGGCCCTAGCTGGGTCACTCGCAGCGTGAGGGATATGCCAGAGGCTACCCTCGGCAACTGAAAGCCCGAGATGGACGTGCGGTTCGGGTCGGTTTGAACCCGACATAACCACCCTCGCTTTTTTCGGCAAGGAGATATCCGTGAGGATTTCCGCCTATATGTACTTGAATGTCAAATGAGAGGTTCCAGTGCTAAAGTGCTATGTAATACAGCATTTGGGAAAGTGATGCTGACTGTACTTTATACATAATCATAATTACTAATCACGTATTCTGACATTTACAAACCTTTACAAGTAACATTTCACATCAACATCCCCACTCATATTTGTATTCATAATCATAATCATATTTATTCTGTGGATCATAGGTTAGGTATAAAGGTCTTATAAGCTATGTTATGTACGCTACGTCCTACCACATGTGGTTCACAGATTATTGTAATAACTGACACACAAACTCACGCCTATATCCCCGAAGGGGTAGGCAGAGGTGTTAGCACCCATCGCCAGTTTATGTTTAGACCCTAATGTAATAGGTGGTGGCCTATTGCCTTTAACCAGGCACTTATAAACCTACGATAAATACACACCTAACTTCGAAAAACATCGAAAAGTCATTGGTGTGTGCCATGGTAAAACCTGGGATCGAACCCGAGATCACGTCTCAGCAGTCCATTACCCATACCACTAGGCTACTGCGGCCTTGTATTCATATTGTTGAAAATGTTACGCCATCGCATCTTCTTGAACGATTGTTGCCAACTGTGAAAATCTGTTCATAATTCAGTGTGGATCTAATCTCAAATCTCTCGAATGATATTAAGTTCGTTCCATATGAAATTGCCGTTTTGTTTGAAGAAATTGGAGGAAAACCAATTTTCAGTACTAACATTTCCCATTTTTTTAGGAATTACAAATCCAAATTTTGGTAAGTGAACAGCAACTTTTATTAGATTCTTGAAAAGTGACAGCTGTAAAAAAGTCATACGAAATTTATCATCAAAATGGATAGCATTTATGAAATAGGTACTGTTTTTGAAAATCGAATTTTATTTATCAAGCGGCCAATGAAAACAAAATTTAATACAGAGTAATGTTAAAAACAACTTTCAAACAAAATATAAATAATGGAAATAGCTATTAAATTACAGGTATTACTAACTCATGAATCTGTAAGAAAATTTCGCCAATTTCATATTAAAGACCTATTCATCAATGAAAATTGTCTTACGAGCATAAAGTTATCTTAGAGGAAAGAAATGTGCGAGTGACACACGTATCATAATACAAATATATGCACTGAGCGGACATCGAACCTGTCACCTATAACTGTCATCTGTCAAAGTTCATAATGGTTTATAAAAAAACGTTTTGACGGTTCGTATACTCTGTCACTTGTTACACCTAGGTTTTGTGTTAAGATAAATAATGTCACTCGCACAATTTTTTCCTGTAAGGATAACTTCATTGTTCTAATATATAGTATATATATATATATATATATATATACTAGGTATTCTAGAACCGATAACCCAAGTTAGTAAAGCTATGCATATTTTGAGTCTGAGAGCTGGGTTATTTTCGTAGAATATTTAATTATTTATCATCGTAATATTATTCACTCACATTTTTTGTACTTATATTAAACTATCGCATATTTCTACGATCACGTAAGCATTAATCTTTTTTTAAACTAGGTAGATTAACGTTATCTTAATATTTATCACTGTGTCAAAAACGTCGTTCGCATTGAATGTTTGGTTGCACTTGCATTCTTGCAGTCGAAGACGATTTTTAAGTACCAGAGCACTAGCATGAACTCCTATCTAATTCGTAATGTAAAGGTTTCGAGAGAACGGAGCATTGTGATTGGCTGTCTGCCTCTTTGAATTTGTGTGCGTGTGTAGCCCGCCAATCGCAATGCTCCGTTCTGTCGATACTTTTACATTATGAATTCGATAGTATTTCGAGTTAAAGCTACAGGGGGCCTAGACAAAATGCATTCGCTCCAAAGCTACATTGTACTAAATGTATGGGAGTGACATTTGTTGTCGGAATGTTATGTGATCCGATTCCGACAACAAATGTCACTCCCATAAATTTTCAGAGCGATGGCGAATGTAGCTTCGGAGCGAATGTATTTTGTCTAGGCCCCCAGCGCTCTATCTTTTTCATCATTATCACACAGATAGCTACAGTTGCTTCTCCTTTTAGGGTTCCGTATCTCAAAAGAAAAAAGAAACTTAGAAATATGATCATTCGTTGTCCGTCAAGATCTTTTTCTAGAGAATACATCGAGGTATGAAGTTGAAATTTCTTTGTTGAATTTTGAAACTGTGTAAAAATTAAAATTCTAAGTCAACGCAATCAAAATCTATTATGGATTTTATATAGCATAAGTACATCCTTGGACCCACTTTAAAAAAAAAAATGTATTTAAGTATGTTTATCCGCATTCTAGAACCCGTAACACAAGCTAGTTAAACTATGCTTACCATGGGTCTAGGTGACGTTGTGTAGATTGTCCTAGAATATTTATTTATTTATTATTTATTACTTTTGTACAGAACCCTCCGAACACAAGTCCGACTCGCCTTTGACCGGCTACTGTTTGTTTTTGATTAGTGTGTCGACTTTTCCTGAAGCGACTGCCGCTTGCGATCCCAACATCATTAGTTCAGCAGGTACACCGACTTTTTAGTTTTTCTTAAGGACAAATCAATTTGACTTCACCTCGTCTGATGGTAAGCTAAAGGTAACTAAGGGACTTCATTACAGATATCTTGACACAATGCTGGCACTCAGCTGGTCGGCCTCTGATCCTTTTTCACATCCCAAGGTATGATTAAATTGGGCTATTAAAATTAATCTAAATATGTTCTTATATTTCCTTTTTGCAAATAAATACATCAATACTTTTTAAATAACTGTAAAACTTCTTTCACGTCCGTCCATAAAATGGATCGATTCGACCGCAAATGGGTTCTAGAATGCGTATAAACATGCATAAACAGGTGTCCTGTTACGTCTGTATGTGAGATTTATGTGGCCTCGACATCCGGCACCCAACGATCGAAAGCGGTTAATTAAACTGAAACATTTGTTTTATTCATAGCCATACCAATATTATAAATGCCAAAGTAACTCTTGTCTGTTTGTCAGGCTTTCTCGCCTATACTTTGTAAAATATAGCATGGGTCCTATGACAGATGTCAAAATGAAGTTCATAGGGATGTCCGAAATTCGATGAAAATATCGATACTACCAGCTATTATTGATGCATGTTACATATAATTAGGTTTAGTTTAATTGTATGTATGTATTTAATTGTAATGAGAAAAGAATATACTTAGCATACAAGGAGTCTTCACTCGTACTGATGAGAATGAGTGGAGTGGATCAGTGGAAGTTCATATCAAACAAGATGTTGGCGCGTGTATATTATGCCTATATCATGGCCCAAGAGCCAAACGCGGCGTGTCTTCTTAAAAAATCCAAAAACAGGTTCAGGGCGTTGATGGATTGAATGTAGAATTTTATTTACTCAATATTATTTAGGATCAAGTATATTGAAATATTAAACATTATTATGATATTAAAATACCTAAGCAATAAGATTAAATTCTAATTATTTTTTTCTTACATTAATTTCAATTTTAAATTAAGCTTTATTCAAAATATGGATAGTTCATACTATGTGGTCACGATGATTCATCGCCCATCACTAATTAGCTCGGTATGCCCATAAAGTATAACATTGACAGCTACTACATTCAATAATAGAAAATTCAAGACTTCATGTGCGGGATTTCACTGACAGCTGTCATAGGACCCAAGCTACATTTTACAAAGTATAAACCACTGAACCGATTTTGATGAAATTTGGTAAAGAGATGAATACCTAGGAAAAGAATATACTCAATAATCTGTTATCGTGAAAATTGTGATTAAGGGGTTCAAATAGGGGATAAAAGTTTGTATGATACTAGATTATACTTATACTTGTACGTTTTTGAAGATAACCTGTTGAAAGAAATAGAATAGAGCTTGGGAAAGGACTGCGTGAGGAAGTCTCGCATCCGGGGCAACCTCCATGTCCATGATATTGCAGACAAAATGTAGTGAATACCTGGCTACGTGGGTAACAAATGTCTGGCCATGCCGCCTCCGTCGGGCCCCGGTAGGAGAGGTAGACCTAAGAAATGCTGGCTTCATGGATGCGCAAGACCGTACAAAGTGGAAGAGAAACAGATGGATAGCGGACCCCGGGAATAATGCAAGGATGAGGATGAGATCTTGAAAAAGGACATAGCCTATGTATAGTTGCCATAACCGACATCCATGCGGGCGGAGCCGTGGGCAATAGTAGCTCATATATTATGCGAAAAATAAAACTCTCCTATATAGAAAGGGCTTGAAATCGGAATCTGATATTCGATACAATGGGAAACCGGTCACTCTGCGGTTCAACGCTTCGTCGAACCATTCATGAGAACCGTCGCGGTGTTGGTTTTGTTACGTTTATTCATAAAATTCAAAGCATTGCAAGAATAATTTACATAAATTGTGGGTAGGTACTGCATTTACGGAAAATTCGAAGGTCGTTTTTCTTTTGAAATAGTAAGTAGGTACTTATTTATTTGTTACTAAATGAATTAACTAAATTATTACTAAATAAGGTAAGTAAATTATTATGAAATAAGGTAAGCAAATTATTACTAAATAAGATAATAAAATTATTCCTAAATTAAGTAACTGAATTATTAGTGTTTACTTACGATATTATATAGGTATAGGTATAGGTATAGGTATAGGTACCTCTATATCTTAAGTAAAACAAAAAACATAAACATAAACTCACGCCTATATCCCCGAAGAGGTAGGCAGAATCGTTAGTATAAATATCGTAAGTAAACACTAATATATTAATATCTATTTCATTTAAATCTTTAGAAGGAGATTTAAATCTTTAGAGGTTCTATTTACATCTTTTAAATTTTAAATAAACTAAACGGTGTGCTTGTCTGCCATACTTATAAGTGACATAAAAAACCTCAACAGCAAATCAGTGCACCTGCCATATGCACCAGAAAAGGGGCCTAATTTATGGTGCGTTCTCATCTTTCTCCGGTATATTCTCTCAGCGTATGGTAAAGACTGCAATTACTTCCTTAATCTCCAAAATCCAAATCTAAACCCTACCCGTGTTATCCTTTTTAGGAAAGGAAAGGGTGGGACTAATTGGACGATAAAATCGGAACATTCACCTTAGTGATTTTAATTTGACAATTTATTTATATTGTTCTTAGTGTTTTGGTGACATCTCAGCAGACGTCGGTATAATGTATCGGTTAAGTCTCGATTCCTCGCGACTTTGTTTCCTTGTAAAACCGCCATTTATAATCGAAATTTGAAAAAGGTCGAGAATTCGGGGAATGGTGATTAAACCAAATTTTTTATATCTTTTTTGAATATTGAACCATTAATTGATTACTCTATAGTTATATTTATTAAAAAATCCTAAAAGTGTTTCATAACTTTTACGAGTATGTTTGTGTAAGTACCTAATAGGTAGGTGGGTACTGAGCAATTTATAAATTTTTAACCCTTCACCCAACCACTGTATTAATTACTGTAATAATTATTTGAGAAATAATGAGATAGAATGACTTACAAAAACAATTTTAGATTTAGAAACTTGTATGAAATAACAAAATATGACGTCGTACTTCGTTATTTCGTACATTTTTCCATACCTACCCATTTTGTCTAACTTTTCCTTTCGTATAGATGGATCTGTTATTACAGGCTTTACGTAAGTAATTAAAAAATCTCAAAAGTGCCTATAATAATAGCTTACAAAGTTAACTTTAGTCGGCTCGAAATTCGTTACTTCACACTAATTCCAAAACAATTTCAACTATGTTTCAAGGTTACTAATGTGGCAACACTGCTTACCAACTGTGAACTGCATCATGCTCTATTTATCTTTAACGCTAAAACAAATAAAGACATCTTAATGATGTCGAAAATTATACAAACAGGTCTATGAAAATAAGATAAGGACTGATTATTGCATAGTAATGATATCATTGATTATATTTATTACTATGTAATTATGTGGAAATCAACAGGAATGAATTGGTTCAACTAATTACTGTGGTATAGGGTTGGACTGTAGTATACCTATAAGTATTTCAGTGTAGTCCCTTTTGTATATTAGTTTTCAAAATATTTTTTAAGCAAATTTGAAAATTGAATCGGAATTATATTAAAAGTTGCATTAGAATTCGACTATGTACCTAGCTTGTAACTAAACTAATGTGTATATTAACTAAATTATCAGATTATGAAGCTGACAGTATTTTTAACAGCTTTTAGCTGTAGGTACTTGTAATTAATTATAGGTGAGTTAACAAATACAAAAAAAATCTTTATAAATAGTCGCGGTACAACCAGTAAATACGGTTTTAATTTTTAAACTTTTAAACTTTTAATTAATGTTTAAACTTAAAAAACGTATCTATTGAAGAGGTGATGTCCGTAAACTACTTGTAGACAAAGAAATAATAGTAAATACAAAAAAAAATATTAGTATTTATTATTATATTAATACTTTTGGTATTATATAAAATGTAAAAAATTGCATGTAATGCGATTGTTATTATTATAATATATTGTAAAAACACAATGTTAATATGGTTCATGAATAAATATATACTGAAATACTAATAAATAAAATAAAAAGAAAATTGAAGCACCAACGGGTTATATTATAACGACAACGTTCCAATTTCAAAATGCCCCACACATTCTGCGAGCTATAATTAAAATAGAGAGTCTAAATTTAAAAATAGATCTGCATCAAGACTAGTTTCGCGAGACTTTTAATTTCAAACAACGCCTTGAACCGGACATTTGTTAAATAAACTGATACCGCTTTTTTAATAACGAATAACGTTGTAATACCTGTATAGTATACGTTGTAATAACTAATATTATTGCAGACAGGGACGCGAATCTGATAATCCAAGTTATTGCTTTTCGCTCTACCAAATCCTTCAGCAAATATCTATGTTTTAAACATAGGGATATAAAGCAATGCTAATATTTATCTTTCACATGCAATAAATCAATACTAAATTAAATAATGCAATGTGAATTCGAATCTATTTATAGTTTGTGTGCGGACGGTGTGGGCATTGCTTTAAAAAAATGTTGTGATTTTTAGTTATTCAGTGTTGTAATAGCGAAGTCGGTACCAACGATGATATTTATAACTTTTTTTTTAAATCAGAGCGAATCTTCGCTTATTAATGAATGGAAATATACTAAAGTACATAAGTAATGAATTAAAAATGAGTACATTTGTATTAAACACACGCAGAGTATAAACACGCACAATGCAATGTAGTCATTTTGCTGATTTTGCCAAAGTATTGTTATGTAACTTACCTCCTGAAAAAAGGTCGAAAACAGTTTTGTCCAATATTTTTTTAATCTTTATTTTTTATAGATAATATGAACTAGCACACACTTAGCACGTAAAACTATCGAATTCATAATGTAAAGATATCGAAAGAATGCTCCCCCATTGCGATTGGCGGGCTTTAAAAGCACACAGGTTCACAGTAGGTAGAATGCCAATCGCAATGCTCCGTTCTGTCGATACCTTTACATTACGAATTCGATTGTATATCGTGCAAAGGCAGCTGATATAATAATCTAGGATTGGTAGAGTTAAGCTCGTCCATCACCGGTCCTCCCCGTGCTGCCCTCAAAATACAGACCAAAAAGCACAACAAATATAAGATTGTCTAGTGGTTGACATTATTATATAATATAGAAAGAAGATATAAACATTACTTCGATCATATCGCTTTAGATCTCCAAATACCTATTGAATCAGTCTCGATTCCCCCTTCCCTCCGATAATGATCGGTTCAAAAAGAACGTTTTTTTTTTACTTGGTCATCGCATCCAAAGTTTAGCTGTCTTCTTCGTAATGGATTTTGCATTTGCGTGTATAATTTGATAGCCGACTTTTATTACAATAGCTGACTTCCTGATCATCTCCCATATTCTTATATAACGTTATTTCGTCATGTAATATTTATTTCGGTTTACGTAGGGTTGTTCTATTCACTTTATTTTGAATTATGAATGGCCATAAACAATCCGGAAACGTTTGTTTCGATTGTCTATGAATTATTGTCTGTTTTTGATATTTTGGCGGTGTCAAAATATAAAGATGAAAATAAAATATTGAACGGTCATGACATGCGTGCCAATGATCTCACTAACCCCCTCATTTTCACCAAGAAATAAGTTGTTAACATGTTTGATACAAAAATCGTTGAAGACTTGTCAAAAAAATTTCAAAGACTAGTTAAATAATAGACACAACTATTAGTGTTATACATGTATTGAGACTGTCTCAAACACTTTTTCGTTCAAATTGTATAATTATGTCGCCAATATTCTATACTAAAATATATGTTTTATACTTTGGTGCAAATGAGGGGTTAGATGTAGCATTTCTAGATGGTGATCATGTGCAGTGGAGAAGTAAAAATTGGACCCCTGATTCCGAGATCGCGAAAGCCTCGGTTATGATTAGCAGGCCAACCATAAAAAGTACATCCGCAATAGGTTCAATTCATGGTAGCTCATCAGAATTCAGCTCTGAGATGAAGTTGATGAAGGAAAGAAGGAAAGGGGACTCTGGGCTTCAAAGAACAATTTTATTTCTTTGGAGTAAACTTGCCGGAAAATATATTGGGGGAGGGAGGGGAACCTTTCGCTTACACACGTTTTAACAATTCCAACGATAGGAATAGCAAAAAATCACTAATTGTCATAGACAGGAATGCAAAATCGAACCCCTCAATTAGTGACAATTAGTGATTTTTTGCTATTGCTATCGTTGGGATTATTCAACCGTGGTTGAATGGTAGGCTCTCCGTCCCCCAATATGTTTTCTGATAATGGATTTCCGCTATGTAACGGCTACTGCAATATGCTATCCTAACTTGCCTCATAAAGTACTGTATCATCATTCTATTAATAGAATTAGATTTCGTTTTCATCACATTTCTTAATTATTACATACCGTTAGATTTTTTTTGAATAATAAGTGTTTACTTAATTAATTTTTCGACGTATAATGTCAGTTTGTGAAGGTCATATCATATCTTGCAAGCTGAAATAGAAACATTCTTTTTTTCCTAAATTTTTGGAGTTGATTCTTATTCGTTCAGTTCCGATTACAATGCTTTTTATTTAATGGTTTTGTTTTAACACATCATAACATAACATAAACTCACACCTATGTCCACGAAGGGGTAGGCAGAGGTGCTAGCACCCACATTTGGCCAGTTTATGTTTAGGTCCGAATGTAATAGTGGCGAGCCTATTGCCATTAACCTTATCAAACCTGCGATAAATACACACATAACTTCGAAAAGCATCGAAAAGTCATTGATGTGTGTCATGGTAAAACCTGGGATCGAACCCGAGATCATACTGAATATCATAGTGTGTTTTACGTTTTTCATTATACTTGAAATGAAATAATTTGTTTGAAAAACGCGAAGTTACGGAATTAGATCAAAGCAGAAATTAGAATTAGATAAACAACCTCCCCTCTAGATCATGGAGCTCTTCACCTGAAGAGTTCTACTGTCTCTTAATTTCATCAATATGATGCCCTAGCTACCAAAATGGTCAAAAAAATGTTCCATGTGTTGTTGATATTACATGTTCGTCATCAGGTCCTCCTGACTTCATCATCAGGTCAATTTCATAGCATACAACTATTGTACTGTCGTCCAAATAGCTTATAATAGCTTAATACTGTGGGATAATTTTTTGCTGTGGATTTTCAAGCGACTACAGTAATATGGGGCTCTTCAAGAAGGGCATCAGAAGGCTTTCTACAGGGTCGGTAGCATAAGTATGACTCCTTTAGTTTTGCACACGTCCATAGACTACAATAACTACTTGTGTGCCACCTAAGTAGTTTAAAAAATGTCACTACTTTCAAAATTTCAAATCGTAAAGATAATTTCACCCTGAGACTTTGAAAGAAAGGTATAGGGTGCTAATATTTAAGGTCGCCCTATCCTATAGTACAGTAAAAACCCAGTACCAGATCTACTTATCATTTATTTCTAAAATTAAAAATATAAATAGTAAATAGAACAGTACATTTTATTTAATAAAGCATCAACGTCTATATTGTAGTTGGCAATTTATAAATAAATGCGGTTAACCACATACATAGATTATATTCTTCTATATCTAATGTACTTGTATGACTTATTGTACTTCGTTCGAGTACCTAAGTACAAGTTTTTGTATAAAAATTGTATAATTTTTCGTGTCCTTTTTACCCAATTTTTTTTTGTGTGCATACTATAATTCTCTCTCTCTCTCTCCTCTCTCCCTTGAAGGTAATCTGTGATTGTTGTTGTAACGTTTCGAAATTCAAAAATCAATCGAAATTTCGATTCTACCAATAGTCATCCACTGCTAAGCCATTGAGATAACAAAACATGCCACTGTAGGTACTTTAGACTTTATTATATAAAATTAAGTGACTTCATTCTACAAGATGCCATTCTTTAGACTTTAATAGCATCGCAGTAAAGTCTAAAATACGTTGAATTTTTTAATGTCAAGGGCTTTACAATGGTTGAAAACTTCTTCAACCTTTCTCACTTTCCGTGTTCAGTCCATTTCAACTATCTTTATGTACTTTTTATTCGCCGATTCGTAGTCTACGAATCAAAACCATCCATAGGCCCTTCGTCCAGTTTACTTATTCTACAAGCTTTCTTTGTCGGATATCCTCATTTGAATCAAATCATTAGTGTGATCTATAATCTCCTACGGTATATCATGCTGAATTTAATCTCAACTTGGATTACAAACAAGTGCAATCGCTCCAAATACGACGCTTATAACAATTACGACTCTACCAGTTGAGATTATGACGTTATACTGCCGTAAAGTTAACTTTGATGAAGATTGAAATGTGGAACAAACCTTCACCTAAAACTGAACAAATATAAACGCACTCTGTATCAAACCAATGCGACGGCATCCGTATATACAGATTTATTCATAAACCCACTATTGCTATTCGAAATTGAACCTTATATTTATCACGGTAAGGTTTGTATATGTTATTTGATAGCAGGAAACGGTGGGGAAGTACAGGATGGAGACAATTGACGGTTGCCCTTGCGGGAGGATCATCCTGCGCATGATTGCGACTCAGTTCATTGGTTACGCTGGCCGTGACTGATGTTGGTTCGAATTGTATTATTAGCCGACTGTGGCGAATCTTATAAAGGAGGATTATGTGTTTAACTTGTACCTGTACATTTTCCTGTTCGTTGTGTATGGGGCCCACCAAGTTTTTTGACGTTCAAGCGAACCCCATATCTACAAGCCAAAACTCCTACTGAATGATAGCCGTGACTCTGGTTCGTCCAAAAATTTTAAACTCGTATTATAACCCAACTTTACATCACGCTCTGACGTCTATCAAATACCACACGACACGACGATTACCAGATAAATCCAGTCATTAAATTCTATATAGCCAGTAGATGTTTGACAAATTAAATTGTGAAAATTCACATAAATGACAATAATATGACATCTCCTTGAAGTGAAATCCATATAAACCAAATCAAAAGACAAAAAAACATGTTTTGAAAGTAATTATATTTTATGTGATGAAAATTTTTTTGTGATGAAGACAAACGAAGTCAAAAAGACTGAATAAAGATTCATTTTGGAAGGCTATACATTTCGAATATTTAATAAAATTCAAATTAGCTGAATTCCTGCAGATTACGACAGACGTAACGTTTGTCTTTCAAAATAATCTGCATTCATTTCAAAATAATTCAAAATAAATAAATAAATTATATTTACTTGACATTGACAAAAATGCTCCCGGGTACAGAAGCCTCTTAACAAATTGAATTGATATAGTTTTTGTAAGTTTAGATTTTTAAAATCTTAAAATGTCACTAGTTTGGTGGTCGACCTTTTAGCACTGGACTTATCATCGCTTCACTACATAGTATAAAACAAAGTAGCTTTCTCTGTCTCTATGACTATTGCCAATGAAATTGTATTAAATTGTATAGACATATAATAGAGTTGAATATATAGTTTCGTAGACTGTAGACAGGTGCCATTTCGTTTTAGACATTCACAGCAGTGAAGTTTAAAATTCAACGGTATTTGTGCAAATGCAATTGTTGAACATTAGTAGAATTTCGGCCTAGGTTATAGAACTATTTAGGGCCCACTCCGGCTACCCATAACCCCATAATAAAAAATGTCACAGATGTTCTTATAGTAACTTTTTTCTTTTATCGTGCGCAATATCCTCACGGATACCACCTCCACCAAAACCGGTGGAGGTGATTATGCCGGACTCGAACCGACCAAAACGCACGCCGTCCATGGGTCCTTGATTGCCGGAGGTGAGATTATACAAGACATACTCGCACCCCGGCAGACCCGGGTGTTCTTATAGTAAATGGGAATTTACATGCTCAGAAAGAAATGACGTGTCTCAGTGTGTTAAGAATACCTTAACCCAAGACTAATGTGGTTACAATGAGATAACCAGTCCCGAGCTTAGAAGTAACCTATGTATGTCATCTTAACATTGCCATGCAAACTATCCAATGGTATTTACGGCCCCCTTCAGTGACTGTGGCATTTGAAAGCGCAAATAATCGATGTTTATGCAGTTATTCGAGTCTCTGTTAAGTGAAATGTGGAAGAGACGGATTCTTTCACGTGCACTGTTCACTGGACGTATTTCTGAAGCATTAAATACATAATAACTTCCTAAACGAATAGCAGGAAACGCGACGGTGTATATATATGACCGATTTAATCACATAGAAGGGGGTAACAAAAAGTGCGTTTGTTTTTTTTGCTATTGTTTTCATCCATTGGCTGATAATAATAGTTGTATAATTGAGTATGTGTCAATCAATCAGCCTATAATGGCAGTCTAGTGCTGGATATACGCTAGTCCGAATTAAACTGTACTTTCCTGTAATTTGAATATTAAATGAGTTTATTAAATAAAGAGCGGTGAAAATTACATCCGTCATTTATTTTATAGTTTTTCTTTATTTTTAATCATCGACTTAAATCACTATAGTAAATTACTTAATGTTGACAACTGTCTAATAAGTGTAACTTTATTGTCAGAGCATCCTTGACAGGTATTCCTTCTAAAAGCTTGGGTCTTAAGAGCCCCCGAAGGGTTTCCTCAAAATGACAGCATTGCGGCAGTCGTTATGAACTAAAACTATATACAAACTTACAAGGTATATAAACTGAACTTTTGTAAGTACTTACTGCATGGTTCACTGTTTGTGTTTCTAAAAATATTTGTTTTTTATAACCTAAAAATAACTGAAACACTTTGATTCAAATTTATTTTAAGCTATATTTTTTATAGGTTTTTTTTTATATTTGCTCATTGGCATAAACCGGGCACTTATAAACCTGCGATATATACACACATAACTTCGAAAAGCATCGAAAAGTCATTGGTATGTACCATGGTAAAACCTGGGGTCGAACCCGAGACCTCGTCTCAGCAGTCCATTACCCATAGGTACCACTAGGCTACCGGAGTAGGCGATCACGATGTTCTTTCTTATAAATTGTGTTATGCAAAAAAATACTGTCGACCTATTTAGATTTTGTTTTTTTAGGAGAATATTTGATATCGATAGAAAAAGAAGGCGAAGGCTTCAGAAGAGAGAATTATAGACAGTTTGACATGCGTTTTAAGCGACTACCATTGGCTTGCTCGGTTCAAGTCAATTAAATTAGTCTATCGCTGTCCACTGGTCATAAGCCTCTCTCAATGTGCACCATTTCTCCCGATCTTCCGTCTTCCGCATCCAGTCTTTCCCAACCACCCTTTTTAGGCCTTCAGTCGATATAGCTAGGGGCCTCCTGCCTTCTGTTTGCCTACTTGCCTCCACTCAAGAACTCGTTTGTTCCAACGGCCATAGGTTCTTCGACAGACGTGGCCTGCCTGTTACTTCAGCTTGTTCTGCGAGCTATGTCAGTAACTTCAGTTCTTTGTCGATTTGTTGGTCAATCTTTAGTTGCTTGCTTGTTTAACAAGAAATAATTCCATAATGCTTATAAAATACCAACTATTTCTACTTCAGTTTTATCACTTCAGCACACTCAACCATCAATAAACCGATGTTGCGTATGCTGAATTCTATTTATAAATATCTACTATAATAATAATTGGTAAGTAGTCGTGTCTGTACAGTGTACAGTGAGCTCCAAATGTTAAATTGTATGAAGAATAACACACAACTACTAGTCTTAGAAACTACTGGATAACTTATTAATGTAATAAAGTTTAGAACACTACTTGCATGAATTTACTTATTTTATTAGAAAGAAACGAGAGGTCGATCTAGTTTATTTTATTAACGGTACCTATGTTACTTTTGGTTGTTGTATACTGAGGCTGTCAAAGGGACTTTTGAAGCCCAAATTACTTATTGGTATAAACGCTATTTGACGGGTTCTAGCGCGATTTACATTTAGACTGACGCGTGAACTTCTAATATTGTTAGTGTATGTGGAAATTACTTAGGTTAGGTTAGGTTGAATGACTATCTACCTACCTACTATTTCTTTTTCTCGATAAATAATCCATTTATAAGAATATTATGAACTGCTAAAGTGAAATTACCTTACAAAAAATAGATTATTGAAAATTCAAATTCTTGAGCCGAAGGAAAACGCTCAAAATGGTTAGAAAGGGATCATGGCGTCTTAGCGCGTAGTGCAAATGCATGGAGCGCAAGAGAACATACTCGATGCATTTATCCCATTCATGTAAAATTAAAATTATTTGAAATTTAATAACACATGTAAACGTTATAAATTTGAACTTGATTGAATATTTGTATTTTGACCTACTTTGGAAACTAAAATGAGACACTAATTTATTTTGCGATGTATATTTTTATAAGAAAGACTAAGATATTAAGGATCGGACGATCCTGTCTCTATCCCTATTCTGAATCCAAATATTATGTTTTTAAAATTCTTGTAAATTTGTACGTGATGGACTATACCTACTTATAAAACTACTGGACGAATTTTGATGCGGTTTTTATTAGTCTTAGGTGAGAATTAAAATCTATGAAAAAGTTGTGATATTCAGAATATCTTCGAACACGGTGCCGCGTGCATAAGTTAGTGCGTTTTAAGATCTTCATAGATTTATTGCATAACTGGATATAACCGTTTGAACGCGCGCATGAGCAAGCTCGATAAAAATATACAACTGCGTGCAAAACGGTCTAATATTAATATTTCCTCATTTAAGTACTTTTGTAATAGATATAATAAAAAGCAATTCCTTATTTGAATTTACAATGAATGGCCTCCAGTGATATATAACTTTGACTATATACAACTATATAGATACGGTATTGCTAACAAACCGCATGTTATAAAACGGCTAAAATACGCGTTATGTGTGAGTAAGTTATTGCTAATTTCGTTCTATAAATTTTCAATGTGTGCATGTAATGGGAATCCCATTATGGGATATATGTATATATCAACTTGTATCAAAGTAGTAACTATTTATTAGGCCGTTTTGCCCATCACTGCGTCTAATACATATTTTATATCTACACTGACGGACTCATAAACTGCATCAAAGTTCAGGTTTACTCTAAAAGGATTTTTTATAATAAGTATGCAAACTTTTTAGATTAAATTATATAAATATGGAAAGACTGGCTCTTAATCTTAAAAAAAAATTAAATTTAAAAATAGAACTGCAGTAAAACAAATGAATATAGCCGGGAAAAGAAAATTTACTTGTAGTATCAGATTTGCGTGTTATTTGTAGCAAAGTTTTAAATTGATTCTCATTGATTTTTTTGTTTTGTCAATTGAATTATTGTTACCAGTATAATTGTTGGGTTAGTTTTTTAACACATCGAGAGTTTTTGAACCATAATATGGATACTTCGTCCGAACAAGCGGCACAAATTGTAGCATTGGTGCGGGAGGGCTTGGATCAACGAACGATTGGTAGAAATTTAAATTTAAACCAGTCTCCGGTTTCTAGAATATACAGAAGGTTTGTAGAGACAGGTTCTTACAGGAGGAGACGTGGTACAGGCAGAACTCGAGCAACCACAGGTCGTGATGACCGATTTATTGTTATAACTTCCCTGCGAAATCGTTTCCTCACGTCAGTTAACATCAAAACCGAGCTTAATGAAGTGCGTGGAGTAAACGTGTGTGCACGAACAATAAGAAGAAGGTTAAAGGAAGCGGATATCACCCCTTTTAGACCAGCAAATGGTCCAAAGTTGTCTACAGCTCACAGACAAGCTCGCTTAAGATTTGCGCGTCATCACCTGAATTGGACAGAAGAGCAGTGGGCCTCTGTATTGTTCACGGACGAGTGTAGGACATGTTTATATGGTGCAGATGGTCGCAGAAGAGTCTATCGTCGACGTGGGGAGCGATATGCTCAAAGTTGCATTGAGGAGCGTGTTCCTTTTGGAGGCGGTTCATGTATGGTCTGGGGTGGCATATCGATGAACGGGCGAACATAACTTGTGTTCATAGACATGGTCCGTCAAAACGGTAATAGAGGGGGTTTGACAGCACATCGCTACATAACAGAGATATTAGAAGATCACGTGGTGCCTTACATGGGATTCATAGGCCGAAATTTTACTTTAATGCAGGATAATGCCCGGCCGCATGCAGCTGCACAAGTTCAACATTATTGCGAAGAGGTTGGGATACGTACAATGAATTGGCCAGCACGCAGCCCGGATCTTAATCCCATCGAGCATGTTTGGGACAATTTAAAAAAAGCTGTATATGCGAGAAACCCTTCGCCCACGACAGTGGCAGCACTAAGAACAGCACTTTCAGAAGAATGGGACAATATTCCGCAAGATCTTTTAAAAACCCTTATAAAATCTATGCGGAACCGATTAGAATCCGTAATAAGGGCACGTGGGGGTAATACACCTTATTAAAACACAAATAAACCCTTGCATAAAGTTTGTGTCTATTGTTAAAACCAATTTTTTAATTAAACCAATTTTTCTTAAATTTCTGTTTTTTTTTCAAAAAAAGTCTTAAGGTCCTTTCCAGTACATAAACTTAAACTTAAAGATATGACCCTACGCTGTTTTAAAGTTCACGAACCAATCTAGAGGTTTCAATTTAAATCTGTATAGAAAGTATGCATACTTGGTTAAAATATTTATTTCAAAGTCGTCTATTACTTTGATGCAGTTTATGAGTCCGTCAGTGTATATAATATACCTATAGTTACATAACATAGTTATAGAGCGTATTTTTACTTCATGTTAAAATATTGCGAGAAGATGGGATTTGGGCCGCAACGAGATCTACAGGGCCAGGCCAATTTCATCTACAAGCGATACACTTGCTCATTGGCGGACGAGGTTTTAGCGCGCGCGATTTTTTAGAAATGTCTGCTGTCTGACCTTCCAACCCCATAGAAAAGGGGTTTTTTAAAAATCGTACAGTAAATGGAGAGCGGATTTCGGGTTCGACCCACTTGAACGTCTTGGGTGCAACTGGGAACAACGCTGACCGCAACCGGGATCTCTAATGTTATGATTGCAAAAATAACTCTTTCACACCTAAATAACTGAACCGATTTTGATGAACCTTGGAAAAGGCTAAAGAGGTTATTATTGGTCGCGATAATCGAAATTCGCTGGACGGGGCTGGGGTCAATAGTTACTTACAATAGTAAACATAATAAATCGTGTAGCTAATGTTCCTATTATGTCATCATTGATGAGACGTTAATTGGCCTGAAAATTCAGCTTTCAGTTATTTCAAGTAAATAGCAATGCAACAACGTGTTGTAAATCCCTGTCAGAACACGTGTGTAATAACCACAAAATAGTTGAACAACATTCATTCTGCGATTAGCAATCTTAATGCCTCATTATTGCCGATTATTTAGTAAGTACCTAAATAAAAAAGTAGGTATCTCTCGAGCATCAGCCTATGCTTGTATGTATGTATGTCTCATTAGGCAGGTGGCCATTCGGTAGTAGAAAATGTATGGGATTGACATTATTATGTTAATGACAGTCGTAAACCTAATGTTGTCAATCTCATACTTGATGATTCCATTCTATATAAGTCCTTACTTAGATGATCGGTGCACCACATTACTCGGAAGACTAAATACTTACCTCTGAATCTTGATTTTTCTAAGGAAAGTTGTATAGGTAGACTGCCAGATTTGACAACTATTTTCAGATAAATCGTGATTCAGAACTAAGGACCATTTTAGAATACCGGCCTTGGTATTCCTATCTTGAACTCTCAGAACAAATACTAAATGTGTTTCTTATATATTCAACGCTGAAACGTAATATAAAATTTAGTTTAAAATATTTAAATAAGAATCACCCACTGGGCTCTTAATGTAGAGCAGTCATTTCTCTGACGAGTAAATAAGTATGGCGTAATGAATAATATATTTATCTAGCGACCTTCTTACTTTAATAAGTAGTTGATATCATCAATGTACTACCATAGTACTACTTTCACTGATAACATATGCGTATTGTTACACTTCTTAGGAGTTGAACGCCTTGTGCGTTGGTTTGGCGCGCGGGCGCGAGAAAGTATTTACTAAAGTGAAAGAGTGTGATTGATGATGACCTATATTATGAGACGCTCCAGTAGGCTCGGATTATATGCATTAATTAGGGAAACAGTATAGTTACTGCCACATATTATGACCCCAAGACGCGAGGGAAACGGGACCTGGGTGCGTGTAGATTGCTGGATTTGCGCGTTCAAAAGATACCCAATAAAGTTTAGTTCGACTAAGAACATATGCACACTAAACGTAACAGGGTTCATCATATACGCCACTAACTATACTTTGAGTAGCTTACGATGATATGAATTAACGAAATGAGCGAGGTTCGTTTCGTAGGTATTACGGGGACTTTTTTCTCCAATTTGATCTTAGTGTCTTTGCAAGATTTGTTTCCAGAATGCTGACGCCTTGACAGAAGCAACTGTTTGGAAGGTTTGAATGCATTGAATTTTGAGTTAAATTTTATGGCGTAGACCAAAATGGTTACCGTAATTCAAGATCCATAAAAAGCCACGTGGCCACGTGGCCTCTGAGTTCTGTTTTTTGCAAGAGTGTTAGAAAAATTCTCAGATGCAGAAGATTTTTATTTAATTTAAAAGATAGCTCTTGAATTTACAAATATCTTTCACACCTACAACGAATTTAATCGAAGTGAATCGAAGTTTTATTATGTCTATGTCGCCATGCTGAGACTGTTGATAACTCAATTCTTTGGAAGTTTAGGGTTAATAGGTATACATTATCTTCTAAATTAAAAGGCGGACAATCTCGTTGTCAACTTGAATTTCGATCGATTCAGAGATCTCGCTGACGGGTTGCCTAATAGAATTTCTATACAACCTGTCTTCAAATAAATTGAGATTCGGTTGAGTGGCATTCTAGATTACATGCTTTAGTCGTGGAAAGGTTAGGGAGACGGAGTCGGAGTACGTTTATTAGTGAAGAATATGTGAAATTACATTACTGGAGGGAACTGGTTCATAATAAGTAATAATAACTGTAGGTATTTAATATGGATAATAATTATTTGTGCCAAATACGTGCAGAGAAACGTGGATTGCAATAAGATTGTTTTACGAACTATAAAACTCGTCAGCATGTATTATCGTCTTACATGCTGACGAGACGACTATTTTAAGCTAAAGCTGTTTTTTCTTCTGGCGCATTATTATAATTGACGATGAGTTGGTTATTATTGGCCGCTGTTTTCTGCTGATTGGAGATACTTCCGTAGTCGTACTGCTCAATTGGGTCGGCAGATACCGTCATGTCCTACCTTCAGCCCTTTATGTCTTGAAGTATAAAGTGTCTCAAGGAACTTCTGCTACTGAGAAGTTATATCTATAATAAGATTTTGCCCGCCCCGAGAGTTGTATCCCTCAAATTTTGTTCTAAACTGCATAGCGATAACCTGTGCAAGGGGCTGAAAATGATAGATAGATAGATAGATATTTCTTTATAGTACCTACACCTTAGAACAAAGTTAGCAGTACAGAAAAAAGCGCAAAGTTGCATGTACAATCACCAAAAGCGATTGGTTGACATGATGCCCACACCTACTTTCTATCATTGCACCGCTCGCCATAGAGAGGGAGTTCATCCTCACACACTACGACCGGAAACGGTGCGCACTGTGCAGTATGAAAGGAGTTTCTTCATCCCGCGCACGCTCAAGCTGTGGAATGAGCTCCCTGCCGTGGTTTCCCCAGCGACTACAATATGGGGTTCTCAAGAAGGGCATTAGAAGGTTTCTACAGGGTAGGCAGCACGTGTGTGACGCCTCTGGTGTTGCAAACGTCCATAGGCCACGGTGACCACTTTCCATCAGGTGGGCTGTGTGCTTGTCTGCCACCTAAGTGGTATAAAAAAAATAAAGCGAACTCTTCCAGGCAACCTTAGGATGAACAGGAAAGTACAGAACAATCATGATACCAACGATAAAAAAAACTCACATTGTATTACAATTTTGGCTTATTCTCTGGTTCTATTATAATTTTCTTTTACTCCTACCCCTACTACGAGTTCCACTTCGTTAAAACGAATACACGTCACGTGAATTTAAAGTTTCAAATTATAATTTTAAATTCTTCGCATATCTATTATGATGGCACGGAATAACTATGAGTGTTATCAGTGGCAACGTAAGACGACTTTACGTGCTACTTGTACGGTTTTTTGCAGTCGCTTGTCATTATATTGTATTTTTGTATTTTTGAAGTAACCTATAATAGGATTGCATAACTGCGCTGTCCAGTGAGTATCCGGCAATTTTGAGATAATGTTTCACTGATTTTTTACCCGACTGCGCGACGCAAAGGAGGGTATTGTGTTCATCAGTCTATGTATGTATGTATGTATGTATGTATGTATGTATGTATGTATGTTTGTTTCTATGTGGCGTTCTAGAGACCAAACGCGTGGGCCGATTTTGATCATTCTTACGTCAATCGATTCGTCTTAACCTTGCGAGTGTCACTAAAGACATGACAGTAATCAAAATTCACCACAGCGACAACCAGACGCCATATTGTCAAAATGAAAAAAAAAAATTTCGATGAACTATGTCAAGTGGGGTGTCGTTGAATAGGTAATTTTAAATCATATTTATTTAGGTTTCTTTTACCATTTTTCATTTTAAATAATAGTTTAGGATATATAACGATTTAAAGTTGCTTAACAAAACATTCATTCTTGCTAATTTTCTTACTTATTGATTTAAGTTTATATTTTAAGTATAAACGATATACAAATAAAAATATTTTTGGTAAAAAAAATAACTTTTCAATGAATCGTAACTAAAAAGTATAAAATAAAAAAAATATTTAAAGAAAAACAAAAAACCCGACTGCGTAAACTGAAAAGAATGAAACAAGCCCAGTAGTTTGATATTCATACAATACTCACAGTCGGGGCCCATTCAAATTTTACCAATTAAATCTTCCAAGGGGCCCCGACTGTGAGTATTGTATGAATATCAAACTACTGGGCTTGTTTCATTCTTTTCAGTTTACGCAGTCGGGTTTTTTGTTTTTCTTTAAATATTTTTTTTATAGAATTCCGTACCTCAAAAAGAAAACTTGGAACCCTTATAGGATTATTTTGTTGTCCGTCTGTATGTCAAAACGTATTTCTTGGGAATGCGTGGAGTTATCCAGCAATTTATAAAACATACCTGAGCATGTTTCACAGCCTTAGCGATTTGAAACAGTTCTAAAATCAAACTATTTAGTCAAGATTAGTTACTGAATTCAATTTTATACGGAACCTTCGGTGCGAGACTCCGAGACGCACTTGATCTGGTTTTTTAATTAATCATCATGTCATGTTAATATTAATTCCGGTTGCATTCAGAGCATTCTCTTTTGCAATTCAGGATCCGCTCTCCTGATAGTGCGCCCCACGCTTACCACTCTTACCACCAAAAAAACCTAAGATATGTTTTAAGTTAAGAATTGTCAAGAACTTTGCCGGTCATTGTAATATTATACAATATCTATTTTATTTAATACCGTTATTTAAAACCGTTCTGACACGAACAATGGTAGGGGTTTGTTATACAAAACGGACCATCTTACATTCTTACCGTTCATCATTGTATTGTGTTCGGTTCTCATGTGACGTATCATTTTACAATTAATTTGTACCAGGTACGATAATACTAAAAATGTTTGTAATTCGAACATGTTTGTAGCGGAAATGTTGCAACGTAAAAATAATTGTGAAAATAATGGTAAAAATGACATCCGTTTTTATTTACTAGGATTTATTAATTTTTTAAACATACTACAATAGAAAATTTTTTGATTGTAAAAAATAAAGAGCTTACTTTAATTACTTCTATGTAAAAAACCACGTACATGACTGTTAAATACATAACCCTCCGTTTTGCTACGACGTAGTTGGGTAAAAATAGAGCTACTCGTAATAGGTCTCCGAGATAAATATTATACAAATCTATATAAATAAAAATGAATCGTGAAATACCTATGCTGTAGCGTCTAACTCGAAAACGGCTGGACCAAGTCTAGTATTTTTTTTGTTATAATCTTCCTTGAACTCTAAGGAAGGTTTTTATGCAGCAGCGAGAACGGGATCAGAAGTCCACGCGGGCAACAGCTGGTACAGCATAAATTACAATTTTAATATAAAAATTAATGCAGTGATAACATTTATTTAATAACAAACATGTTGAAACATTTTTAAGCAGTTTGAAATGTATGAATTCAGGTTGTAGTCTTTATCGATAATGTACCATTTTTTTTTTGCTTTCATAAAGTCTGTCTAGTAGTATACAAAGTCATTGTCTGGAATAGCATAAATGTCTCATACGTCATCACGTCACTGAATTGTGTGACGTTGCCGGTCGTAATATATTTCTTTTATTTAGAATGTGAGAATTTGGTGACACTCGTTCCCATACTAACAAAGTTTAGTAGTACTTCCTGATGCAATTACATTCTTTATTCAAAATTAGAGACCGCTACCTATAACGGTAATTTATTACTGACTGAATCTAACAAAAAAATTAGTATCGACTAAAGAATACTATTTTCTTCTTCTTCTTTTTTTCTTAGATGGCAACATATCAACCCAATTTGGGACAATCTTGCCAGTGTCGAGTTGGGAATTTCCTTTTATTTTGTGATAAGTATAGTTGGAATGATTGTCGATGATGATGATGATGATGGTGATGGTGATGATGATGATGATGATGATGATGACGATGACGGATGATAGTTGCCCTAGTAAAGTAGTGGAGACTTTACTAGGGCACCGACCACTTTACTAACCGAGTAGATAGTTTTGACAGAAATATGTATTGTAGTGACGACATTTTAAATTCAGTTACGCGGTAGTGAAGGAGTATGTTGGTCTATTTACGCTAGTAATATTGATGTCTAAGACTTAAACACTGTACAGATAAACTTTTAAAAAACTTTTTTCCATTAAACATCTTTTCACTTCTATTTTAAACTTATTAAGTGGCAGGTCAGCCAAATCCTGAGGAATTGTATTATGTATTTTTATACATTTGCCCATAAACGAATTACTGACTTAATGAAGCCTTAATTAGCTACCAGATTTACCCGAGTAATTTTATTGACTTAAAGAAGAAGATGGGGCCTAATTTTTTGCTAATGGAAAAACCGCTTGGTGGTTGCGAATGAAGAAATTAGCAATCATTGATAGCTTCCAATACCTTATATATTGTACGTAGAGGTATCAGAGGCTCATTGTCCATTGTTCTGTCTTGATTGGCCAACAATTTATGCAATCTGATCATGTAGCTAAATAAAAACTGTATATTAACACATTTAATATTTTCGTCTCGTATTTTCGACAAGTTGGTAGGTCACGTGTAAAGATATGTGCATGTTACTCGCATACTTTGTCCCTCTAAGTAGGTATTACTAATAACTTCATAGTTTATAACATGACATAACATAACATAAGCTGACGCCTTTATCCCCAAAGGGGTAGGCAGAGGTGCTAGCACCCACATTTTGCCAGCTTATGTTAAGGTCCTAATGTAATATGGTGGCGAGCCTAACCGGGCACACTTATAAACCTGCGATAAATACACACATAACTTCGAAAAGCATCGAATAGTCATTGATGTGTGCCATGGTAAACCTGGGATCGAACCCGAGACCTCGTCTCAGCAGTCCATTACCCATACCACTAGGCTATCACGGTTTTTAGTTTAGTTTATACTTTATAGATTTTTGGTGTGTGACAAACATTTTATTAACAAAACAACTCATTTAGTTTTATCAATTTCCGTCCATTCTAAATTCGCCCGAGTGAGGCGGAATAGAATTTAGAATCCTTAAATCTCTTAATTCTCGAAATAGAACTGTGACACAATTTTTATTACAATATCGTCGTAAAATGTACAATATTAATGTATTGTATTTTATCTAATACATATTATTCACGTATTCACTGATTTCACAATACAAACCCGTATGAAAATAATAAAAGACATTATCTAAGCGACCTATTACCACGTATCGGTAAGTGCGTGCAGCTATAGACTTACAGTAATGTAATGGAACAGATTTCATTTCATTACTTAGAATCGGGCAATATCGGCACAGAATATTTATACCTAATACTAGCGTATATTGGTCTGTACTCTACTCACGAGTTGTAGACGCGAAATGTTCTCAAAACACCACGTATCGGTAAATGTGTGCTGAAATAATATTATAGTAATGTACCTAATGGAACAGATTTCATTTCAATCGGCACCGATAGAATCGGGCAATATCGGCACAGAATACGTATATATTAGCTATACTCTACACGATAGAGTTATAGGGCCAAGTTGTAGATGCGAAATGTTCTCTAGCTGAGCTTCTATAAGCATAAAGGTAGCACGGGATAAATCAGTGGTAGACGATAATCTACCAATTACAGATTATATCTAAACACTCCGAGTACAATAGGTCCTGACTTCGCGATTTAGCCCTAATATACGTGCAGATACGTATACGACTAGCTATATTATTTAATATAAGGCCGTGGTTCCTGGTGTAATTTTGATATCCGGCACGTATAATTTGAAATTAGAACGTACCTACTGGATACCATAAAGTATTTCATGTTCTAAACAACAGTAACATAACTTGAAAAATATAATCTCAGGCAATCATTTCGATGTCTATGTAGGTTTTATAGGACACAGACAAGGTGGAAAGGAAAATGAATAATTATGAATTCCTTTTTTTTTGGAATTCTAGTCTGTTTGTTTTCGTATAAAGCAAAAACGATTGAACATAATTCGATGCGATAACCGAGGTCTACGCGGGCAGAGTCGTGGGCATTAGCCAGTAATACATATATGAGTATTAGGTGCCAGTTCCCACATAAAAAGCTTTGATAGCACTTCCTCAGATTTTATGTTTCGTAGCTATAAAATAAAGCAACGAAGTTAGATCTTTGAACTCTCTTAACTACAAGAAGTCCATTAAAAGGCTATAGAACTTCATATAACAATATCTATAAAACAGTTTTCACAAATAAAATTCTGTTTGCGTAAATGCAAAATATGTAACTCTTGTACCAAAAAGAATCATCTACATATCTGTCTCTATCTTACAGTTTTAAACAAAAGGGTGTGAGAGAGACATAACATATGCCCAGCAGCTGGAAAAATATTGTGGAAGTAGTTTGTGGTGTGAAAGTAAACACGTTGTTTAGTTTTAAAGCGACAGAGGCGAAGGCGCCGATGCAGACATCCACACCACAGACAACCTTTGTTTGACGTAAATTACCTGACGCGTAACTTTTTTTAAATTAGTTTACATTTCATGGTGAAGATACCACATGTGGTTTATGTTTTAATAATATGTGGATATTATGATGCTGGTTACTGTCAGAATTAAAATAGAACTCCATCTTTCTATGTTTACAAATTAAAGTAAATTGGTTACTTACCTACTGGATTAAAAAAAGAATAGCTGTCATATTCATAGCGGTATTAGTTCCGGTTACATTCAATGTTTATGCTTTGGAGCCTGGAGTCCGTTCTCCATTCCATTGATTTGAACGACCAGCGACTGAACCCCCAATCTGGAAGGTGAGGTTACTTTGAAACTTTGAACCACGAAGATTTGATTGCAATTTTACATAACTACATTATTTCTAAATGTTCATGGTACGTGCGCTCACGTTTATTTCCTTCCAGGGTAGGCAAAGACCACTGCAAGCCCGCCTGTTTCCAGTACCTCCTGACCTGCCCTTCTTTTCAAATCAATGTGTGTACCGCGAGGTCAACCCTGACTAGCCAGTCCATTCATCTGAGCCTTACATACCGTGTTTCATTCTCTCCGTATTTAGCATACCCTGTTAAATCTTCGTTGCTACATTCTCTTCAGACAACACCTTTCCAGATTCTCTGTATTTCTCTTTCTATCAGTGAGGCTTATTTAAGCGTAAAAGATCATAAATTAACTGTCCTGTATTTAGCATTGACACAAATAAACAAATAAATAATGGTACCCAAAAAAAGTAGTTTGAATTAAACAAAATAAAAATAAGTTTAATAATAAATGATATCATAAGATTATGAATATAATGATAAGTTATGACACTATTGAATAAGTACTTGGTTCATATTCATACATTTAGATAAAATTGTGCATAAAATAAGTTAAATTTAAATAATTAAAAATATTTTATTAAATGTAAACTGAACAAGATTGAAGGTAGACAGGGGTAAAATGATTCTTAGGTTTCAACTGGGATGTCGATTTTTATAGTTCGATCGATATTTTCCACTGTCAATTAATAGATAAGTATTAATTAATAATTAATTACAATATTAAGATTAATGTAGTTAAATCTAATTGAGCAGTCTGACTGGGGAAGTACTTCCGCCCTACAGAATACTGAGGCTAATAATAACCTTGTGTTGCGTTTCCGGCTGTGAGTAGAGTAGCCAGAGCTCATTGGAAAGGTTTTGTGTTGTCAGTAGGAAGACTGAGAAAACCTATTTAGTCTTCTGCACTGACAGCACATGAGCACAGTAACTCTCTTAACCTTCACCCTTCCCCTCCTCCCCACTCGTCTCTACATGGTCGGCAGCACGAGTGCGTCGTCCCTGGTATCAGAAATGTCCATAGGCCAAGGTAACTACTTTCCATCAAATCCAATAAGTTTTATTATTGACGTGACAACGTCTTATAAATTGGCTTGCCGGGTGACACTTCAAGAAACTGCGTTACGCTCCGCTCACGTTATGCGCTCACAATGAGAGCGAGTGAGAGGCACGCGTCCCTTCCACTCGGGCATGGTTAGCCCGCCTAAGAGCGAGAGAGCGAGAGAGCTTCTTCCTAGTATACGAATGAATATTCACATTAAAATTATTTTACCACTCAAAGTCGTTGTCACGTAAAACTTTCGCCCGTATACCGACTTTACAGGCAACCAATTTTTTGAAAATGAAAGTCGTATCGTTATCTAAGGGTCAAACACAGCCATAATAAGAGTAAGGTAGTGTTTAGCATGGTCAGAAAAGATTTTATTTCAATTTTATATCAAATGCCATTAATAGATACCTATGTCAAAGGTCACAGTGAATAAAGTTGCAATTTACTCGTATGTATGTCAGTAAGCAAATCAACAAGCAATATAATGGAACAGTAAGACAAACACTAAAAGAAGACAATTGAATTTTATTTCATTGAATGTGAATATAAAATGAATATAAAAAATCTATCCACAGATTTTTATATTCGTAATAAAATTATGAATTCAAATTAATGGAACACTATGGTTAGTTGACTTATGTAACAAATTCTTGATTCAAAAATATGCATAAGTATACCTAGTAAAGAAATATAATCATTAACTTCGTAGTGCGTTGGCTTCTCGTAAAATGTGTCCGAAATGTTCTGAGTACCTACCTTAATGCACAGTTGTTACCACTAGTTTTGTGCAATTAACATATTATTATAGTTATGTTCTTACATTTTGTATAAGTATCTACAAACGTAGATAGGTACGGCTAGAATAGTTTATTTAGCATTATTATAAGATATAAACACAATATTTTTGTTATTCAAAAACGGGCTGTGCGAGCCATTTTTCATTATTTGAGCCTCCTAGACTACTACTAGCTGCTGAGTTTCTTACCGGACTATTCTCATGTCGGGGTCGCGTTTCAAACTGGTGGTACATTTGCTGAACTAACCTATAATAAACTATTAATTTTGGCGTTTTGTAAGTGCTATACAGAATAAAAGATTTTTGAATATTGAACCGTTTTCACAAATTAACTGCCTTCACACTGGCGTTTATTCAGCGTAGGCGTTCGATGATCGTATACGCAGTGTCTCTGCTGGAATATATGAGTACGGTGCAGTAGCGTCGAGCGTTCCATCCGACGTCACTACAGCGTACTTATATGTTCTAGCACGCTTAATAAACGCCAGTGTGAAGGCAGTCTAAATGTGATTTTAACAAAAAAAAAAGGTTCCAATTTAAATAACTGTCAATTATGACGTTGACATAACGCGCCATTTTGTAATGTCATCTGTGTGACAGCTACAAAGAGTCACGAATTGTTACTGGTCAAGCACAGTGGTCTTTTGCGATACGAAGTCCATACAGCCGAGTTGTGCATAGTAAAAGTCATTGAATTTTTTTAACATAAGTTAGTTACATATTTCTAACAATTATAGTGTAACATAACGCTTGTTCTTTTATTTATAATATAAGCCTTCATATTTATCTTTTACCATCTTGTTTCCTGTATTAACGTGTCTAACGGACACGGTTCTAATTATTTTAATATACTGATACCGATATAATGTACAGTATGTGAGTATATGACGCATTAATTACCTTGATGTTTTATTAGATACAGATACAGATAAAGTCAATGATCTTTGTATAATAGAGAGTCAGATACGTATATACGTACGACTTAAGGACAAGCCTCTAACGGTGTGCTCTAAATCCTGTCAATCTCAATGCTCCGCTCTCTCGATACCTACCTCGATATGAATTCGATAGTTTTTGTGCTATGAGTACTTGTATGATACTGAGCGAGCCTCTAAAGGTGTGCTCTAAAGCCTGTCAATCTCAATGCTCCGCTCTCTCGATACCTACCTCGATATGAATTCGATAGTCTTTGTGCTATGGGCACTGATAGAAAACGGAATCGAGGTTAAGGAATTTCTTGGATAAGGATAATTTTTATTGTACCTTGTTAGGTTTATTCAGTTAGGAGGTAGTAGTTAGTTTTATTATACCTACTATGTTTTATGAAATAGAACCACTGCTATTTGTAAATCGAACCTGTGCTGCAGCTTATTCTATTTTGTTGCATATTTAAAATATTTACAGAAAAATCTACGCAGTTCTTTTATCTGTGGACCTATTTCAAAATGGCGTTCTTATACTGTCGTAAATTGACTGATTCACAAGAGGAAGTGAATTACTTTTATTTCTCAGGGGCACCTTTGTACTTACGGTTTCTTTTATATACCTAAGCGTAAAAAGACGCGTACTTTGATGCTTTTATTAAATCTCTTACCTTGAATATCTCCCAGGGGCTTTTAGTTTTATTCCATCGTGCCTATTGAAATTTTTGTGTCGCGTCATATTGTATTACGATGATGGTAGTGTGTGCGATAATTATACCTGATGAGTTTGGTCCCAGTCGATTTTTGACGAAAAAAAATGTATTTTTTTATTTTGTTTAGTTAAGAGAATATTTCCCGTGTTTAACTGAGACGAGCTAGTTAATCTAATTGTTGTTAACAATACAGATTATTCGTCGTTATTGTAAACAACAATTAGGTTAGCTAGTATCTTCCAACAACAAGTATTCGGCAGGCTTTACTTTCACAGTAGGTAGGCTGCCAATCGCAATGTACCGTAGCCTTAGCACGAAATTCTATCGAATTCGTAATGTAAAGGTATCGACAGAACGGAGCATTGCGATTGGCGAGCTACAGGCGCACACAGGTTCACAAGAGGCAGACTGCCAATCACAATGCTCCGTTCTCTCGAAACCTTTACATTACGAATTCGATAGGAGTTCATGCTAGTGCTACTGTTCTGTCGATACTTTTACATCACGAATTCGTTAGTATT
The DNA here is from genome assembly GCA_963691645.1 of Pelosia muscerda. Taxonomy (NCBI): domain Eukaryota; kingdom Metazoa; phylum Arthropoda; class Insecta; order Lepidoptera; family Erebidae; genus Pelosia; species Pelosia muscerda. Next base: position 6,895,314 of record OY829118.1, read on the forward strand.
TCGTGCTATGGGCACTGTTATCGATCCAACAGCCTATGATAAAGTGCCTGCTTGACTATGGCGCGAGACAAATATCTGGCGAACATATGAGTATTAATACACCTTCAAGGATTTACAAATGTGTATATACATATGTAATAATACCAGAGCAGTACATAATTCATAGTAGTGCATTGCAATACGCTACTTGGGTTCGCAAAGAGCAAGTGAATGTGAGCGAACGGACGACCTCTAAATCTCGGATACTCGTGAATGTTGTAGAACTAGGTTGAATCTACACAAAATGTTATATTAAATAACAGACTTCTCATCATTACCACCACAAAATAAATGTGCAATGAACTTTTTTTTATCGTGCGCAAAATACAGATACCAATCTGTGGGGATTTTCCGCCGATTTTGGTGGAGGTCCTCTACCAAAATCGGCGGAGGTGATTATGTCGGACACGAACCGACCAAAATACACGCTGTCCATGAGTCCTTGATTGCCGGAGGTGAGATTATACAAGACATCTCTCGCACCCCGGCAGACCCGGGGACATCTCTTTTGAGATGACTCTCTTCCCCTAATGTAGGAACCTTGGTGTCACCATCTATCCCCTGGGCATGGGGTGGCACTTTGTGCCTTCGGCTTTGCCGCGGCCTGCTTCTGCTAGGGTGACAGGCGGCACCAACCGCCGGGAAGTCATTCTGCGACCTCCGACGACGTCCGAGTTTCAAATAAAAACACATTTATATAAGGTTGCCATAGTTTTCCGGAATTTCCGAAATTTTCTTTTCTCATTAGTCGTCAGCACGAATGTGACGCCCCTGGTGTGGCAAACTTTCCATCAGGTGGGCTACGTGCTCGTCTGCCCCCTAAGTGGAATAAAAAAAACAGTTTCTCTACATAGAAGTCTTTGGAACTGTTAAAAGCATTATCTCGTAACATTATTTCCGATATAGCAATAAAGGATCCGGGCATTGAACCCGTCTCCTCACGATCAGTTACATTATCTGATCGCATCACTAGCTTCAACACAGTAAATACTAACAATACATAATCTACTTACATAATATTATGCAAATAGGAGTGTAAATGAATGTACCAACGTGTAACGAGATCTTGCCGTAGTGCGCACAAGAACATGCGTAAGCGCATAGGATCAAGATAATTGTCTAGCACGCGTGACGAACATTAAATTTTATTACTATAAAGCCGCTGACAGACTAGTGCGTTTACTTCTAAAGAACGTCGAACATTGGTGTTCGTTGGCGATTTTATTGATCGAATATTTTTCACTCTCAATTAAATAAAATAATTTAAAATCATGTGGAATTTGATCACCCAGGTGAATTGTCAGCAGGTGATTTAAGGACACAAAAGTTGTGGAATTTGATCACCCAGGTCATATCACCCAGTTGATCATAGTGGAATAATCCATTTTACCGTGTAGTCAGGTGGGTGGAGGGCTTAAGAGCTCTAACATATATCCTAGAGGCCCAAGTTAAGCTCACCTGAAAGTCCATGCACCTGCTAAAAACGTCCGATGTTCTAGCACAGGTTTTTTTTCTCATGGTTGGGTCTCATGGCTGACCTAAAAGTCCAAAGCGTAAACTATGGATACAACTAGAATATCCTAAGAGTTTTAACTTTCATTTCACACGAACGAAAGCTCGCTAGAATACTCGTTGAAATCTCGCTAGAATTCTCGTTGAAAACTCGCTAGAATACTCGTTGAAAATTCGCTAGAATACTCGTTGAAAACTCGCTAAAATGTTCATTCAAACGCTCTATTTGTGAGCTTACATTCGCTGCTAGACTGTCCGCACCATAACATTATTTCTCAACTACCTTCGCAGTGTTAATGTGCCATAACGAGCTTCGTAACTACTCGTGATTTTGATATTTGTGTCACGGTAACAAAAACCATAATCGCGTGTCAATGTCTTGTAATGAATAATCATTTTTATTTTATTTTAGATAACAATATAATGTTGACCATTACTACCACAGAATACTTATAGACTATTACGTCAATGGTTGTGGTTGAATTTCTCCGAAAATTTCGCGTACTTATAATGATTTGTTATTTATTAAAATAGAAAAGTAGCTGATAGTAGTGTGTTGGTTTTTATATGATTCTTACATTATATAATATACATGAAACTTTTACATTTTAAAAATAGAAGTAAGATAAAATATTAACATTTTAACTAAAGGTACTTATTCATTTCATACCTATCAAAATGTTCAGGACCATGTTTCTAGTTTTTGTTAACCAATGGCAAGCCACAAAAATTACAAAATATCATAGAATTAATTAAACTCTACGGTTTTGCATTTAAAGTCTGAAAATAAAATAAATATTCAAAGACTGTCTAAACAAGGCACCCATACCCATGGCAAGCATACCTTAATTAGCTTGTGTTATGGGTTCTAGAATGTGGATAAACATATTTAGATACATTTTTTGTAAATACATATATATTATACATAGAAACACCCAGATCAATGCAAATATTCATATTTATTCACACAATTATTTGCACTGGGTGGGCACTGAAGCCGAGACTTTTGCGTAGTAATCGCGTACACTACCGCCACACCACAGAAGCACCTTTTAGCGCTATTTCATTTAACTTTAAACTTTAGGTCTATTCTAATACAGTTCAAAAGTCATGCTTATGACTTACGTATTTTACTAACTTATGTTACTGTTTTTGTAATCTAAGTAGCGTGCCAATGGTTGAGAAAAAAGTCTACTAAGACTCAGGGTACTGATAGCTACATTTATTTACAAGACAGTAACATAGAATAGTCTCAGAGCAACTCGCCACGGTTTAGTGCATATAACTGTACAGAATCGGTTGCTAATAGCAAAAAGCACCGTCCAAGTATTGAATATTGAAACCTTGGCGGTAATGGCGTCGAACAAGCAACCGGTTCCTTATATAACGTATGCGGTGATCTTGAAAGTGTACGATAACAGTTATGTCACTACTAAGCTCTGTTATATACCTTCTACATTGATATAAATAACTAACTTCTTCTTAATATGGCTTCTACAGCCGAATCGCCGCAATTTCGCCAAAGTAAGGGAAAGTCGCGGATTCGAGTCCCGTCGAAGGATTTATTTATTCCGTAGCACTAGAATTAACTCCTATCGAATTCGTAATGAAAAAGTTTCGAGAGAACGAAGAATTGTGATTGGCAGTCTGCCTCTTGTGAACCTGTGTGCGTGTGTAGCCCGCCAATAGCAATGCTCCGTTCTGTCGATACCTTTACATTACGAATTCGGTAGTATTTCGTTCTATTATATTTGATTTTAAGTAGTTCATTTTATTGTTATAAACTGGTTATTTAGTTTCCAACAATTTAATTGCTTGAGTGAAATTTACGTCCAATTAATAATAAAAAATGATTTGGAAAATTCAATTTCTTGAGTTCAAAAAAATTTTGAAATGAAAAATTTCAAAAATGTACAAAAGTGTTAGGAAAGCGCGACGTCATGCCTCCTTAGCGCATAGTGCAAATGCATGGAGAGACGCAACTCAACTGAATATCGGATTTATCTCGGTCTAAGTTGCGTTTATGTCATTTTTATTACTTACTAGCTGTAGCCCGCGACTCCGACCGCGTGGACTTCTTACCCCGCTCCCGTTCCTCCATTTCGAGCATTTTCATATTTATTCACCTTTTAAACCTTCTCTGGACTCCCACAAATAGTTCAAGACCAAAATTAGCCAAATCGGTTCAGCCGTTCTCGAGTTTTAGCGAGACTAACGAACAGCAATTCATTTTTATATATAAAGATATTTTGACGTATTTTGGGAACCAAAAATAATAAAGAATCATACTTTCAGTTTAGTTTAGACAACAATTTATTTTACAATATACCTATATTTTATAGCAAAGACTAAGATGGTAAGCAATATTGGATAGAATCGGATAGCCTTGTCATCATACCTATCAAGGGATATTAAAAGGGCGTTTCTGTAAAATTTTAGACAAATTATGCTTAGAATGACACGTAGCAAGATGAACAGAGAACCGTTGGAGCCGAAAGGTTCTCGAATGGAGACCGCGTACCGGTAAAACGAAGCGTGAGATGGCCTCCTGCGAGGTTGACGGACGACATAGTCATCATGCAGACCGCCACCAACCGGTCGGATTGGAGGTCGATGGGGAGGCCTATGTTCAGCAGTGGACTGGACGTCCTATGGTTGAAATGATGACGATGATGATGATTTAGAACTAACCTATAGAGAATATTTTAAATATGTAACGAATCTCTTAGTGAATGGTGCATATTGTTTGGCAAGGTCTTCATCAGATATACAGGTATTCAAAGCATCAAAATAATGCTTCATATTTAAATGGCACTAGGCCAAGATTGAATTTCATAATTGAAAAATTAATGTAAAATCACTTTTTAACAGATTTATAATAGAGGACGCACGTGGTCTCTGCCTTTCTTTTCATATAGGACACGTTGATTTGAATTCACCCCGCTTGATGGTAAGCTGAAGACAAAGTCTCAGGAAAAAGGGTCACCATACCAAACACGTACAGTGTTACAATGGTGGGGGTTAGCTCAGCTTGACGGCCTCTTCACATGCTTTTTCACGTCTGCTGTACTGTAGGAATAAGCAAACACGTGAGCTGGAATAAGGAATTCCAAGACTTAACGCCTATCTCATCAGGCAAGAGGCCTGGAAAGTCCAAAAAAATTATAGTAAATGTAGGTATGTATGCTGAAAACATTTCCAAAATGTTAGAATAAATTAACTTAATTTTGCCAGAGTTACTAGGTAGATTGTTATCGCGGGTTACCTAGTTACACATACATAAGGATGTATATAATATGCATAACAAATATACATTCGTATATATAATAATAATGTAATAGTATCAGCTAAACAAGGCTATAATATGAAGGTATATTTCTTTAAACAAGGCGCTCCAGTCAGATCGTTTTAAAAATATCTGATATCTGTGTTTTCAGGGTCTGACTGAATTATTAGAATGGGTAATTAAGTATTATAGGTAAACAAGAACATTTATGACCAACAAAATTAAGTTTTTATGAGTTTCCCGAGTATAAACCTTTTAATAGATGATGTACAATAATAATGGCTGATAGCACGATGAGATTCGCGGAAATAATTTGATTGGATCGTCGGTTTCATTAATGATGACTACAATTACATCTAAACTAACAGGATAATTAGTCTAATCTAATCCTGTTAGTTTCATTATTCAAGCGACAATATTATAACATTCAACCGTATAACGTATGTACTGAAATTTTTGAAAAGCAATTAGTCTACTGACTGTTCAATCCAAAATTAAATAAAAAAAGGAGAATGCTGTGGTTTCGAACCCGCAGTCTTTCCATTATATTACATTCCATTACATTCCACGAAGCCTTGTCTGAATCATTCGAAATTATTCTCCTATACATTCCCATCTTTGGGACGATGTTTGGAGCCATCTACCTACAATCATACGAACTATCGGTCACAATTAATGACGTTACAGTCATTTTTTAACATTATGTTTTTGATAATTCCTCCCAATCAAGCCCATCCCGTCGAAGCATTCACTTTTTCCTATATAAGTAAATTTGATTTGAACGTATAACGTATTCCTAAAATATCACTTAATATATTTCCTACAGTTGAACAGCTCTATATGTATACTTATACATAACATAACATAACATAACATAATATAACATGAACTCACGCCTATATCCCCGAAGGAGTAGGCAGGCAGAGGTGCTAGCACCCACATTTCACCAGTTTATCTTTAGGTCCCAATGTAAGGTGGCGAGCCGATTGCCATTAACCGGGAACTTATATACTTGCGATAAATGCACACATAACTTCAAAAAGTATCGAAAAGTCATTGGTGTGTGCCAAGGTGAAATCTGGGATCGAACCCGATACTTCGCCTCAACAGTCCATTACCCATGCCGCTGGGCTACCACAGCTTTATACTTCTAATCACTACATAGTATAAAATAAAGTCGCGTTCTCTGTCCCTATTTTTCTTGTCCCTTTGTATGCTTAAATCTTTAGAACTACGCAACGGATTTTGATGCGGTTTGTTTCAATAGATATAATGTTTAAAGAGGAAGGTTTATATGTATATAACATCATGCTACGACTAACAGGTGCGGAGCAGGAATAAAAAATGTTGCAAAAACGGGGTGACGCAGACGAAGTCGCGTGGGTCAGCTAGTAAAAAATTAATCGATCGAAGCCTCTCTGCATTGTCTGTTCGAACCGGCCGGTACTCTGACTGATCGTCAGGTGCACACGTTTCCACGCACACAAACGCAAGTTGGATACAAGTTTACACTGTATGTATGTGTGGGTGTGTTTACTACGTCACTACATCGCGATTAGAATGACCTTGACCAAGGACAGAATGTAGCCATTTGGTTTCTGCAATCAGTTTAGTTGTATTGTATCAGCCCTGTCATTATGTCGTTTTACCTGAAAAGATTTCCGGGGGGCGTGGGGGCGGGGGGCTTGAAAATGGTTTATTGCATAGATTTTGATGTGCCCTTTAAGAATTTCGACTTTTCCACCTCGTATGTTAGCCGCTCGTCCCGCCATATCGAAAATATGCCATCCTTTGCTTCAGGAACGAGTCGGAGCGGAAGTTACCACCTTGGTCTCTTGGTCTTGGTTTCTTGGCACTTTCAATCAATACTACAATATAATTTCTATAATAATAAATTCAATACACGATCTGTCTGCGTCAAAAACCATGAAAATTAAACAAAATAATATTTAACAGCTGCGTGAATTGGGACAGTTGCGAGTGCAGAATGACACAAAGAAATTGTCATAAATAATGTGATTATTAATATAATTTTATTGTTTCCCTAGCACCTGTTCTGTAATAAGGTGAAAAATAATGAAAATTACAGTCTAATCAGACCCAGATCTCTGCACAAACTATAAATAAATAAGTTGAAGAACATGAATAAACAAATAAGAAAAAAATTGTTGAATAAGAAACACTTGCACCAATGCAAAAAATAATATGATTCATACGTACAAATAAACTGATCAAACGGTGCTGACTTCAAGTAGAGTAGATAACACTTTTTCACACGTAGGTATTATGTATTTGAAACACACTTTCGTATTTAAATTGTATTTATTTATTACTCTTTTAAATTATTGAAATAATAGGCACAGTTTAGCGAAAGTTCGAGCAGTTTAGCGCTATTGTTGTTTGTGTCAATGAGATCGATACTGTCTGAATATGCGGGCGTAAGATAACAAGATAATTCGTTTTTGTAGTTAATGTACTTACCATTTTTAAAGCAACCAAGCAAGCTCTTTCCTCACCTGGAGATCCATACATCTGCTAAACAACCAACTTGGACCATCAGTTGCCGAAAGGGAGGCAGCCTCTGACATATCCCTCACTCCCCGGCGAGACTCTAGTGTCTATTTGTCTATGTACCTATCTATTTTCTCGATTAAGAGGTTAAAACGCAGTCATTACTAAAACAGTCGGCGTACAAAACTAAAGTAATAAGGACTTGGACTCCGCAGTGCTAACTGTGAACGCTACAGAGAAATCACTAGGAATTTGATGAAACATTCCACTGCGATCCATATCTGGAAATGTATAATTACCACCATATTTATTGATCCCAAAATGTTCTCCATATACGCAGTACACAATTTTTGGGCGTCTATTGAGGATAGCACATCGTAATACGTACGGCGGTGTAAGAGCAAATCCACCAATCATAGATTTATCAAGCAAATCCGCGCGTGCTGGCGCCTACGCCCGTAAAATAACTTTATCACGATGTATGTTAGGATCAGCCGTGTATACACGGTGTTGTAGATGAGTAATGTGTCGATAATCAGCTAAATGAGTATGTTGACCTTACGGTAGCTTCCTAGTGAGTCAATGACTGCGCACGCACACCGGGGGAACACAAAACATTGCACTTTTAGTTTACAATGGCCTTCTTGTGGAGTTTTTGTTGTTATGTTAATTTGTAAGTGTAAAATGTTGTTAGATTAAATTTTAAGTGGATAGTAAATTAAATATTTAACATAACATAACATAAACTCACGCCTATACCCCCGAAGGGGTAGTCAAAGGGGCTAGCACCCACATTTCGTCAGTTTATATTTTAGATCCCAATGTAATAGGCGGCGAGCCTATTGCCATTACCTGGGCACTTATAAACCTGCGATAAATACACACATAACTTCGAAAAGCATCGAAAAGTCATTGGTGTGTGCCATGGTAAAACCTGGGATCGAACCCGATACATCGTCTCAGTAGTCCATACCCATATCACTAGGCTATCGCGGTAGTTAAATTAAATATTTATCATATAAATATAAGATTTTATCTTATGTTATTCGGGTACGTGCTCTGGAGCTATCGCGGACCCTGTGGTTGACCCTTTTGTCGAAATCCTTTGTCTCGACACCATCCTAGCCCCTACGTTTGAGGAGGGATAACCTTCTCCATTAAGTTCAGTTTTGTCATATCTACTATATAAAAATAAGTCATGTTTTCCTTCCTGACGCTATAACTCCAGAACGCACGAAACGATTTCCACGGTTTTGCATTCGTTGGAAAGGTCTCGGGCTCCGTGAGGTTTATAGCAAAGAAAATTCAGAAAAAAGTTCAACAGAAAAGTGTGAAAAAAAATTTTCACATGGCGAAACGGAGTTCGCGGGGTTTGCTAGTTGTATATATCTTTCATATTATCACCTCCTCTTAATTCTCTTTGCATCTAATATTTTTTCACAAAATACTTTATGTCTACCGCTCTAAGTTCATATTCACTGCTTTGTACAATAAATACGACAAATTTACAAATGCAGTCTATAAAATTAAGGTTGAAAGAGTTCGTCAATGACTAGAGGAGATGTGGCCAGAGAAGGATCCATATCAAACATGGTCCGCTTAGAACAGCTTCTTCTGTCGAATCGATGGCATTTTTGAGTTGCCATCGTGGTGTAGTAATTTGTTCCACGGCAGCGCCGCTAATCACACAGAGGGCCCGAGCATAGGTTTCGCTCTTCGGGAAGGCTTACTACGTCCCCTCCTAGACCAGTAGCACTAGCATGAACTCCTATCGAATTCGTAATGGAAAGGTTTCGAGAGAACGGAGCATTGTGATTGGCAGTCTGCCTCTTGTGAACCTGTGTGCGTGTGTAGCCCGCAATGCTCCGTTCCGTCGATACATTTACATTACGAATTCGATAGTTCATGCGAAGGCTACAGCTGAATGTTAGTTATAGAACTTCCTCAATCAACTATTGACATCTACAACAGCCCCTCACCACTTCAAACAGGTCATCGTACCTTCTATTAGGGGGTCATCCACCGTCGCTAAGCGAATATTAATTTAAAACAATTATTTTTGCCATTATAAACTGTGACGAATTTCTTAACTTTCTATTACATAATATTATTATATGACGAAATCGCATCGTGGTCATTTATTTGTCCACGGCTAGTGCACTTAGAATTGCGATTACAACTCAGAAATGTGGGACACGAAAAGGCCAATGCATAAAAATTTCAAAATTTAAATAAACGGTGTCTAATACAGTAATATTACAGTGCATTACAAATTATAATTATATACGTACCTACTTTTGTAGTGTGATACTTTTTTTAATTTTAAATTAATATTTATGTAAACTTTATTCTAACAATAACAAACATAAATATATTTAAGACTAGCTGTTGTCTGCGGCTCTGTCCGCGAGGACTTCTGATCCCGTTCCCGCTGCTCCATAATAACCTTCCGTACAGTTCAAGGAACGAATGAAAAAAAGAATTACTCGAATTTGTTCAGCCGTCTTCGAGTTTTGCGCTTAGCAGAATATTTTGCGATTCATTATTATTTATATTGAAGTGCGAGTTAGGTACGCGGAAATTCATTATGAGAAAATATATTTGAAGAGGACCCGTCCCTCTCCAAATACATCCCTCCACTCACCCACGGTTGAACAATTCCAAGGATAGCAATATATCGCTAAGTCATTTATTATTCATTCAAATAGGTATTCAGTCAAAGAAAGTTTCAGTCAAATATATATTAATTATTTTTTAGACTTTAGTAGTAGAGAAAGGAATCAAATTACTTTCAATAAAATCAATTTTCAGAGATTGATATCTACTGAAAACGCTGATTGATACAACATGATGTTATAAACAGAATACATACCGTTATTAACACTAACGATCCGCCTGTATTCACTCAAGTGCAAGATTTCCCGTTATTCATAAGTTTATTTAAGTTTTTAACCCTAAATAACTGAGAAATTCGATCAGAATGCCATAAGTATTATTAAAACCCCTCTGTTCTGTTGCCTTGTTCTCTATACAAAGTGACATTCTATCGATGGATTTGCGTCGAAGCGACCCGTTTTCAATTTGCTATCAATAGAGTACGTACTTGATCATACAGTGATTTTAATTATAAATACGTGTGATATAAAATATCTCGAGACACAATTCTAAATATTACAGATTTATGTCAATCCTTTACAGAGTGGTTCAACTATCGCTTACGACAATAGAATGTCCCTTATGTTGACCCTTGTATAGTTTCTTCCATCTTCAGATAATAGTAATTTTATTTCATAGTAACGAACTCCTTCACTACACTACACTGTACTATTACTAATTGAATAAGTCTGTAACTCTACCAGTAGTATTATAATATCAAATTCAGTATTATCAGAATCTAGGAACAGCAGAGCATCGGCGGAGGGATTTCCCCTGACCCTCGCTAAATGTCAAGGTCGAGGTAACCTTGGAACATACTGCAGCATCCCCCTCACGCCTCGGGAGGGTGGGGGTTTTTCGAGCCTCCCTCGCATGGCTGTGTTGACGAATATAGACTTTAGGTGTTATGTGCAGTTATTGTGGTAATTTGATGTTCAGTGATGTAAATGATTTGATGTTATGTTCGGTATCGTTTTTTAGGGATACATAATTATAATTAAGCTATAATGATCACGTTACTATTAGATATATCGGGATATTTATGTGATGTTTGAAGTTTTCAATTTCGATATCCGTTTATTTATATATAAATACAGAAATTGTCCACATATTATCAGAACAGAAACTCATATGCACTCACAATCAGCATCGAAAATTACTACTTTTATTAAGAGAAGCAGAAAAGACAGTAGAAGTTTCTGTTACATTACCAACATAACACAGACTCACGCCCCAAAGAGGTAGGCAGAGGTGCTAGCACCCACATTTCGCCAGTGTATGTTTAGGTCCCAATGTAATAGGTGGCGAGCCTATTGCCATTAACCGGGCACTTATGAACCTGCGATAAATACATACATAACTTCGAAAAGCATCGAAAAGTCATTGGTGTGTGCCATGGTAAAACCTAGGATCGAATTGGGATCGAAGGGCAGTCCATTACTCATACCACTAGGCTACCGTAGTTTTATATTATACTTACAATTAATTACATTACCTTTCTGATCTTTATTTGGTTATCCTCATGGCTTCTCCCTTTTTAAGAACTGTAAGATGACTGTACATGTTTACTTGTTGACTGTATCTGTACTGTCGTAAAATTTAGTTTCTGACGAAATTTTGTGTTTTAAAAATGTTTATTTATTCGTTTTTTTGTGTAAATTATGTAAATTAATTTTGCTCTGTTTCTTTACAGGTAAGTAGTACACCAGTTTCGTGTCCATTCTTTGATCGCATTAATTTGCCTGGGTCACCTGTTGGTAAGCATGTGTATAAAATTTTAGTGTTAAACTGAATTCAGCGTGTATCTGTATTTCTCGTTATCCTCGGCAACTGATGGCCTTTTTTCGCAAAATTCCCATGAAAACCAATCCCACCGGAGCTGGTGAGAGAGGTTATATTGGACTCGAAACGACTAATGCGCACGCCGTCTTTGGGTCTTCAGTTGCTGGAGGTGAGATAGTAGCGAACATATCCTCGCACCCCGGTAGACTCGGCTCGGAAGCGGCGGTAGCTTAGTGGTTAAGGAGTCGACCTTACGATCGAGAGGTCCCGGGTTCGACTCCTGGCCGCTTAGCTGGAGACGTTAAAGGGAATATTAGTTACTTCGGTTGCTAATATTCTTTTTTTGTTTAAAAAAAAAAGGACTCGGGGTCCTCTCTTTCAAGATGGCCCCTTTCGGGGTAGCCTGAGATGGTTTTGTTTGGTCAGTTTCAGTCCGACATAATTACTCTAACTGACTCCCCCAGGGGAGGGAGAGCGCCTACAATTAAGAGGAATAACCACCTTTATAGAGAGTTCTATCTATCGCTCGCAAAGAATCCAAGAGAGTCGAAGTGTCCGCGATACGTACCCCAATAATGTAAGAATAGATAACATAAAAGAAAGTTATGTCAAAAGGTTATTATAAAATCCTAGATTTGTTAAATGATAAACAAGTTTAGAAATGAGATGTTCACTCAACTTGCTTCTTAAAGTAAACTATTGGTATCTAGACTAAAAAAATGTTTGTAAATAGACCAAAGAAAAGAAATAGACCAAAAATATTTCTTGCTGGAGTCTACTCAGGTCCGGGTCATGTTTTGAACCTGTGATACTTTTGCTCATTAACTTATTCTTCTTCTTCTTCTGTCAAATCAATGGCATATTGGAGTAGCTATTGTTGTGATATATTATATTTTGTGATGTGATATAATATTTATAATTTTGACGTTAAGGTAGGTAGTAAGGTAGAGTAAGGTAAGACCGCGGTAGCCTAGTGGTATGGGTAATGGACTGCTGAGACGAGGTCTCGGGTTCGATCCCAGGTTTTACCATGGCACACACCAATGACTCGATACTTTTCGAAGTTATGTGTGTATTTATCGCAGGTTTATAAGTGCCCGGTTAATGGCAATAGGCTCGCCACCTATTACATTGGGACCTAAATATAAAATGGCGAAATGTGGGTGCTAGCACCTCTGCCTACCCCTTCGGGGATATAGGCGTGATACTATAAAAAAAAAAAAAAAAAAAAAAAAAAATTTTGACGTTTTGTAAGTTTCGTTTAATGGTCTATAAAAAAATGATTTTTGATTTTTAAATTTAGATAAACATCTAAAAAGAAAATCGAATCTATATTAGCTAAACGGTAATGGCACATAATTTAATTTCTTATCTACTGCCCTTCAGAGACTACAAGTATATCATGTGCATATTTTGGTCCGAGCTAAATTCATTTCTGTCACTGGTAACCCAGTATTTTCATTTGGGTAGCGAAGGGTATGATAAATTACCCTCCCTATTCAGTACCTCCGATATATTTTCATATCTAACTGTAGGTTGTGAGTTCACCCTTCATACTTATCATGACGAAAAGCATTTTATTTTCATATTGTACGCAAACATTCTCTTTACGCGAGTGCTTGTTGTGTTTCCCGCGGTGAGTAGGATAGCCGGAGCTTACTGTAGCACTAGCATGAACTCCTATCGAATTCGTAATGTAAAGGTTTCGAGAGATTGTGATTGGCAGTCTGAACTTGTGTGCGTGTGTAGCCCACCAATCGCAATGCTCCGTTCTTTCGATACCTTTACATTTCGAATTCGATAGTATTTCGTGCTAAGGCTACTGGAGACGTGTCGTGTTGTCAGTGCGAAGACTGTGTGTCACCTAAGTTGTATGAAAAGAGAAGATGAAACGCTGCAAAATGGTTTTTCAAACCATTTTACGATGAACAATTAAACAAGATTAGGTCAGCTCCAGCCAGTCGGCGGCCATTAATCTGATTAGTTGTTAATTCAATTGATATTAACAAGGCCAAGGAACCGTTATTGCTTTCACACAGACGCAATTGTAGACTAAAGGTCGTTCAAACTCGCGCTAATAAAATACAGTCTGCTGTAAATTATAATCTTCTGAACACAAGTCTATATGAAAAGTTATACACTCATCTTCTCTACTGAATATACTTCATAGTATAGATTTGAAGCCGTGGTAGCCTAGTGGTATGGGTAATGGACTGCTGAGACGAGGTTTAGGGTTCGATCTCAGGTTTTCCCATGGCACACACCAATGACTTTTCTATGCTTTTCGAAGCTAGGTGTGTATTTATCGCAGGTTTATAAGTACCCGGTTAATGGCAATAGGCTCGCCACCTATTAATTGTGACCTAAACATAAACTTGCGAAATGTGGGCGCTTGCACCTCTGCCTAACCCTTCGGGGATATAGGCGGGAGTTTATGTTGTACAATTATGTATTGTATATTTGAATTACTACTGTCTGAAAATATCTGAGAAAAGCATCTAATAATAATAAGAGATAAACAAACTGGGCATTGTTGGTGTCCGTCTAAAATGGTGACCCTCTTACTTCATCTTTAGCCTGGTAAAGTTATTCATTTATTGTTATTCATTTATTCATTATCGACGGGTCTGATTTCAGTTCATATTTACTCATATAACTTTAATCTATGCATAAGTTCGTGTTATTAATGAGTGAACATGACGTAGACTAAGCGAAATATCTTGAAAGTTTTAATGGAATTTCTCTCTCTATCTTGAAAACTTGGAGCGATGTGTTCTGGTTCAATGCACACGACTACTAGTAGATCATAATGCCGGTGATTTTAATAAGTTTTTTGACATCTACTATATAAAAATAAGTTGGGTTTTCCTTCCTGATCGACGCTATAACTCCAGAACGCACGAACCGATTTCTATGGTTTTGCATTCGTTGGAAAGGTCTCGGGCTCCGTGAGGTTTATAGCAAAGAAAATTCAGGAAAATTTTTAACAGAAAAGCGGGAAAATCATTTTTCACATCTGGTGGCGAAACGGAGTTCGCCGGGTTTGCTAGTAACTTATAATTGTTTAGCGTATTCAACGAGAAGAATCAAGAAAAACGTTCCTTCTTGGATCTAATGGGAGTTCCACGTGTATAAGGTTCTCCACAGTTGCGACCTTGTATTTGTGAACTCTAAGCATAAGTTATAAGTTGTGGAACCTCTGAATCTCAGGAGGGACGTCGCCTCACTGTGTGTGTTCTAACGCCTGTATAATGGCTTGCGTTCAGGATAATTGTTGGCATGATGCCCACACCTACTTTCTATCATCGCACCGCTCGCCATAGACAGGGAGTTCATTCTCACATATTACGATCAGAAACGTTGCGCACTGTGCCTTATTTTCAATGAAAGGAGTTTCATCCCGCGCACGCAGACTTCCTATAGTTAGGTAAACAACATAAAACCTTATGCCTTAACATAATTCAGTCACGACAACTGCAACATTTATCTCGAGTATTGCATTGAAAACGAAAGCGAACCGTTTAGCTCAATAAAACGCTAGAAAACAATGGATGGCGAACAATTATTGTGCGATCACGAATAATTATATAATTAGGCCACGGTTGTTAACTACTTGCATGCGATACTTCGGAAGAAGTTACTAGACTATCTAGGTCTTCATGGATTGTGTATTTATGTGTCATTCATAGGAACTTGCATTGAAATGTTAGCACATTTCAATGCAAGTTCCGTATGAACTACTAAACCGGTCACGGTAATCGATCGTTCTGAAAATATATATGTTTCTGTGTGAATGTGTCTTCGTGTCAGAGTATGTACAGCCGACAAAAGAGATAGTACCACTTTTTCATATAATGTTGTAATGTGAAAAAAATGTAAATGTGGTACCGTATATCTTTTGTTGACTGTACTGTGAGCTTGAAAAATTTCTAGACAATTCGAAACTATAATAATTGTATGAAGTGATGCCACTACACAATTTTTCTTAGAAGCTCCTGGATAATAGATCTACTTATTAATGTTATGTTTAGGATACTATTTCTTATGAATGAACTTATTTTATCATAAAGTAGTTAGTAGTATTATGTTACTTTTGGTTAAATTAGATTTAGGCTGTTAAAGGATTATGAATCTTACGGTGTCCAGAAACTTTTGGAGCTCTCTGTACGTGCCCAGTATGCCTTTCTATTACAATTCGTTGAGGGTTTAGCCACTACTACGTGGAGACTCAGGAATTTTGGGTGTGAGGTGGATTCTCTCCTCAATTAGGTAGATTTTAGTGTCTGTTTATGTAGCTGGTGCATGCGGAGAAAGAAAATTACCACCGTATCTCGTCTGAAGGAGAGGAAGGAGAAGAAGAGAAGGAGGATAAGAGGAACCGAGAGGAAACGGGAAAATATACTGACGATATCAATGCAAGAGAAGGAAAACTCGGCATAAAACTTTATACCGATCCGTTTGACCAGCGCAGCGTGGAAACAGTAGACCAAACCCTCACAATATTGGGCGCGACCTATGTCTAGCATTTGTCCTTGTGATAATTAAGATAACATTCACAGGGTCGAATTTATGTACGTAAACTGATTCATAATACTAAAATCCAGCTAACGTGACATCCCTAAATGACATTGATTAATGTTTACCTTACCTACTGCTTGAGTTTCCATATTATGGCAAAATGTAATTAAAATCGGGTTCGCGCTTGAGTGTGTATAGTGGTAAACAAATATATGTATAATCTTTAACCATATAGATATAGTATTGCTAATAAACTGCTACGCAAAAGCGCTAGGAATAAGCAAATATTTGTGAATAAGCTAATGTCAATTTTATTCGATAAAGTGTGCTTGACCATCACTGCGTCTATAGAGTTTGTGTGTAGTCTAAGTGTATAGGTAGTAATTACCTCTATACTTTATATTATAATACTACTTTACTATACAAATAAGTAACTCTGTCAGTCCGTCCAACAGCCAGTTTACATAATACTTAATACCATCATTCAAACAGCTAGTTCTGGTTGAGTAGATACCAGGATAGCTTAATAATGAATAGGAATAGTTTTCCATGGGAAGCAGAATCAGAAATCCGTGTTTGCGAAGGCACAAAGCAAAAAAAGAAAAAATAACAACAGCAAAAATCTCGTGTCGGAGTGTATGTTTACAAACGTCTCCGAAACAGCTTGACCGATTTGCCTATTGGATAGGTCTGAGAATCGGTCGTAAACTATTTTTTAACTGGGAATAGTATGTTGATGAAACTATTTCTTTGTCGTCGAAACGAAATACAACTGCTAAACAGAAAAAGACACCTTTCGGACCGTATAACTTCTGTAGCATTCCCCTTTATTGTATAACATTAAGGCTAGTTTACACGGACTTAGTAGCTAAATGCTTTATACTTGTCACACACTAAACACCAAAAATGACAAGTGAGAAATCCCGGTTTACACATTGGAGCTTGCAGAATATAATAATGAACAGACATTTGAAATGCAACTTGTCACAATCTATCTTGTAAAGCTGTTTGTACAACAACACGCGGTCAATTAAGTACTTAATAAATAGGATTAATTTTTATTCACATGCATCTTCTCTACTATATTTTTATACATTTCATGGTTGCCTGCAAGACATTGCGATAAAGTCGCCATTTTATGTACCACATTGAACTGTACCTCTGATTTTTTATAATACTTATCCTAGATGTGCAATAAAGAGATGTTTATTATTATTATTGTATCTCTATTCCGTATCTCTCGGGTCAATGAAGTCCTAGGTACACACGAACTTATTACTATTATTTACAAACACAAAGCACTAATCTCACAGTTTACACTTTGGAATTTTGTATTAGTATTAGAGGCAGTACTAAGTATTTAGCTACTAAGTCCGTGTAAACCAGCCATTAGACATGTGTACTTATTCAAGTAGACATACCCGTCTAGCGTTGCACCTTGCTCAAACCTGTCCGCCTGGTGCACCCGCCGACCCCCCGTTATCATGGCCAATGCCATTACCGTTATGGTCATGTAACTAAATACACACACACACACACACGCACACATACAAAATACTGGTTTTAATTGATATCCGACTGCGGACGACTTTCTCCATCGTTTTGTGCGCTGCGGTTGTGATGGTACAGCCGGCGTTTAGGAATTTAATTAATTAGCTTGTACCCAGGTGTCGACAAAGGGGTAGGGTTCTTCTCCATCCGATGTAAAGTATGTAAACATACAGTCATGATCAAGTGACTGCGGTCCATGACGCACTTAGTTTCGTGCCCCTTATGATGGCATAAGAGATGGCATATTTGAAGAGGTGCTATCGGGGAAGGGAGGGGCACAAGCCTTTGAAGCTCGGGATCCTGTCTCATATTCCCTTTTTCTTATGGATTATGTATTTATGTTAACTTTCATGGGATTGGCTATCGTATGACCATTCATCGTTCATCATTTTGCAGGTAAGATTGACTGACTGATTGATTGGATCATGCATTACTGATAAAGCTGAAAAACTAGTATTTAACATTCAACAATACGTGAACAGCATGTTTCCTCCGCTAGAAACTGTACTAAATATGTTGTTCACGTACTTAGATACGACATCAATAAAATTGTGTTGGTACGCTATGCGCTAGCTCGTACCTACTTGACGCGTAAAGGTCAGTGGATCGAATGAACTATATCGGTCACATCGGGCGGGATACGGATTTAAAAATTCGAAATTTGAAAATCATTTATTCTGTATTAACCATTAAACGGCACTTACGTCAAAATTAATACAAAGTATCTTATAAGTTTGTTTAGCAAATAGACCACCGGATTGAATCGTGGCCCCGGCCGGAGGTGACTCCGGCAAGTAACTCAGCGGATTTTGGCCTATTCACGAACATTTAGGTACTTAGTTTGGATTCAATAAATTAATTGAGTAGCAAGTTGGGTGAACAGCTCATTTCCAGACTTGTTTATTATCCAAATAATCTTAGATTTTGTTATAGCCTTTATGGCATAACTTTCTTTTGATTAAACTTTTAAATTTATGTAGCTATAGAGGGACTACAACATTATTTACTACATGACTACAAAACTTAAATTTTGGACGCATTGCTTTGTTAGTAATGGCAAATCAATAAAAAAATAGAGAACTACCTAGTTCAATCAATTGCTTTATATTTTTCTCAAGAGAACATACTTATCATGATGTATTTTACAGACAAACCGATTTGTTCCGATTTACATTCAAATATCATTGGTATTTCTTTGTAACAATATTCATTCTTCTATCAATTCATATTTGAACACAAAATAGTAATTGGATATAAAAAAATACCAATATGGTATAGGCATGTGTGGTATTCTATTAGAATAGGTTGGAGCCTAACCGAAAATAGTGTCTGAACTTTAAGACTTCTTATGGATTTAGTCGATTTAACTGAAATTACGAATTCTATATATCATTGCAATCCAATTAACTAATCAATTTAATACGGAGGAAAGGTTTTAAATAGAAAAAGAAACCAACCAACTGTTCATAGCTGCTATACATTTAAGTAATAACTTAATTTGTCTTGACTTGACTTTGTATGGAGACAAAGTCCGCAAAGTGACTGTGTGTTATAAAATGCGTGAACGTGGATGTAATTTTTATTAATCAATCACGCCATAATGGTGAAAAAGTTCTGAATAAAATTCGGCACAGAAATTAAATATAGTCTGGAGCAAATCTATGCTGAGACGAGGTCTCGGGTTCGATCCCAGGTTTTACCATGGCACACACCAATGACTTTTCGATGTTTTTCGAAGTCATGTTTGTATTTATCGCAGGTTTATAATTGCTCGGTTAATGGCAATAGGCTCGCCACTTGTTACATTGGGACCTAAACATAAACTGGCGAAATGTGGGTGCTAGCACCTCTGCCAAACCCATCGGGGCTAAAGGCGTGAGTTTATGTTATGTTTATGTTCTATGTAGGTTAGACTTTTTGCCCTGGGTAAAGTTGCTTTAGGAATTTCATTATATTGCCAGCTTAGATACTTATCACTTTTAGGATCTGTTACACTCCAAACTGTACTTTATTTTCGTAGTACTAAGGCATATTGTCGCATCTGATAGTTAACTAATGCTACACTTACCAATCCGTAAGGCGGAAGCTTATGAACATTTGCAGTGGCGATCTATTTCAGAGCAGAAATAGTGAATGTTAGAATAGACTCGCAGATATACTGGCTCTTTAAGAACTCAATCTGAGTTTTCACAATAAACGCTAGGTTTTAATGCCGCTAAAAGTCTGCTAGGGTCGACAGAAGTTGTTCGTTAGGACACAGAAAAAAGAATAGTAGGTAGATACGTTTTGATTTTATGTAATTCATTAAATTGCACCTTCGTAATCACAACACAGATATGTCTGAGTATAAATAATTCTACCAAAACTTTTATTCACAGAGATTTGGATGAAAAATATTTTGTATTTTATCATGTTTTAGAATCATTTTTTTAAAAGGTATATTGATTAATTTAAAGGGTATGAAGGGTCTGAACAATACTACAAAATATGTTTAAACGCTTAGAATCACTCAAGGATCAACTTCTAGTGGATAGAAATACATGAAGTTTTGTCTGTTCTCGTCGTATTCGGTCTTAAATATCTACGTTAAGAATAAAACTGCGTAGGAAGACGAGGCATTAACCGATTTCTTTGTGAAGTTCTCTAAAAAATAGTATATTGAATAAAACATCAACAACAACGACATTCCATAGCTAGGTATAATAGACAGATAACCCTTATACCAAGAAATGCGAAAAAGAGAAGTAGGAGTTACAGTGAGATTACAAAAACTGGCGTTGAATTTTCGGCAATTACTATTAAAGTTCAAAATTAAATAAAAAAAGAGTTGATTACATAGTTTCCTTCACTCTACACGATACTATTTCATTTTAGACTTCAATTGCATATGAATAAAGTTTAAATTTCAATAGCGTTTTTTGTAACCTTTCAACAAACTAATAATTCACTCAACAAACTGAAATCGATTCTTTACTCATTGCCTGATCTTGATTAGTCGGGCTATTCTTCTTATTCTTCTTCATTAGTCTACTAATAATATTAATATTATAAATAAATTGCACGTGTACGAGATAGTGTAGATTCAACTGATCATCACTATTACATTACATACTCATCTATCAGTCACCACTCCACTACGGAGCGAATAAATTGTTGTTACTTAGGTATATATGTATAAAGTTTGTACATGTTGTGTCCATTTGTAAGTGGTTATTGCATTGCACTGTGTTTTCATTATCATTGCATGTTTTAGTTATAGTTTAAATGTAAATAACTGTAAGTGGACCTGATTATATAAATAAATAAAATAACCACAATGGTTTGACAATAGTTGACAATTAGTAGAATCAGGGACCGTGACGAAACATACACTATATCCTTTCTCAAGCTCTAGTCTATCTCTGCACCAAATTTAATACAAATCGGTTGAGCGGTTTTGCATGTAAGCATAACATACAGACAAAGTTACTTTCACATTGCCTATAAGAGTAATAATAGAACGAATGATCTCCTCAAAAGGAAAATTTGTACTTCATAAGATGTTTTGAATTATTCAGTATATTTAATTTGAATGAGAAATAAGATTAATTTATAAACAGAATATTGCTAACTATATACAAAATATTCACACATCTATACTAATTATAATATAAATATAGAAATAAAATACAAAAGGTAGAGAGACTGCAACTTTAGGCATCAAAATATTCCTCCCCATCGATCTCTACCGGAACCGTGCCCAGAAGGCTGGCGGCATTACCACGCTGAATGACCGATGCCAATAATTCTTTGAGCGAGGTATAGGCCAGCCCTATGGTCACGGGAAGCGTCGATAAGTCGCTTCGCTATTTCTTTGAATAGCGCGCGCACTTGGACCCTACGGACCCAGCGTTTCGACACCAAACGGCTCAAATATATAATTACTATTTAAATTGTAAATTGCAATATCGTAATAAAAATAAGTACTATATTACAAAGCGCCATAACGGGAAATGTAACATGCAAATCCGATAACATTAATTATAACTAATCACGTGCAGTGCCAGCCATTTCGTTAATCTGCATTGAATGGCGCATGCGCACGGCGGTGAAACAAATCAATGCAAAGTTATCTGCGTCCCAGTTCCCAGCGCCTGCATATATGTATGTTTCTGTCTGCGTGGGCGCAGATAAACTTGAATGTCATTATCTGCTGGTTTATTTATATATAACTAGCTGACCCGCGCGACTTCGTCTGCGTCACCCCGTTTTTGCAACATTTTTCATTCCTGCTCCGCACCTGTTAGTCGTAGCATGGTGTTATATACATATAAACCTTCCTCTTTAACCATTCTATCTATTGAAACAAACCGCATCAAAATGCGTTGCGTAGTTCTAAAGATTTAAGCATACAAAGGGACAATAAAAATAGGGACAGAAAACGCGACTTCATTTTATACTATGTAGTGATAGTGGTGATAGTGATAGTCACTAGCTGGCCCGCGCAACTTCGTCTGCGCCACTCCGTTTTTCATTCCTGCTCCGCACCTGTTGATCGTAGCATGATGTTATATGTATATAAACCTTCCTCTTTAACCATTATATCTATTAAAACAATCCGCATCAAAATCCGTTGCGTAGTTTTAAAGATTTAAGCATACAAAGGGACATAGGGACAGAGAACGCGACTTTATTTTATACTATGTAGTGATGTTTATGTTTTTATTATGTTTGGATGTAATCCAATATCTGTATGTCGAAATGTGATTAAAGTTCAATTAAATTATAAAATGTTTAATATTTAATAAGGGTGATTGATTTACTAAAATTTTGAGGCACTAATATGCTCACGTTCTGAAAATTGTCTAATTTTTCTAGTCCAACTAAAATGCGGTTGAACTTCGATATTATCCGTGAAGTGTCTGCCATCGGACATCCACAAACAAATTGGCGATATCGAAGTTCTGTACCTAGTTAGTTTCTGAATTATTTTTTCACTTAGGCAAGCACACGGCCCTCCTGATGGAAAGTGGTTTCCGTGATCTATGGACGTTTGCAACACCAGAGCAGAGGCATCACACTCGTACTGCCGACTACCCCACGTAGAAGTGAAGAGGGAGGGGTAGAGGTGAAGGTTAAGAGATTTTCTGTGCTATATTGCAGAAGACAAACAGAATTTCTCGGTCATCCCACACCGACAACTGGAAACCTCTGAAGGTTTTCCCCCAGTCGGACACTCAATTAGGACGAAGAATACCGTTGTTTCAATATCGATTGAATCCACTTCTCTTCTTCTTTTTTCTTAGATGGCAACATATCAACCCAATTTAGGGGACAGTTTTGCCAGTGTCGAGTTGGGTATTTCTGCCAAGTCTTCAGTTAATTTAGTTGGAATGATTGTTGATGATGACGATGACGAATGACGATGACGGATGATAGTTGCCTCAGTAAAGTAGTGGAGACTTTACTAGAAGCTTTTCTTAGGGAGATTTTGACACCAACATGAAAAATCACAATTCACTACAATATTCCACTCTCCTATACTTGTGTACTTTGTCCAAGCCGTTATGTCTAGAACTCCACCATTTTTACACATAAAAACTCGGATGAACACCAAATTTAGAAAAAGAAATACTGCAGCGCTATGACACTTTTCGCGTTCCCGCCCAAAGTCCCACTTCTCTAATAAATGGGTAATACCACTGGCATTTCCGAACGAATGAATTTATCTACTATTCAATTTATCTAACTACCTCCATAGATATTTTGAGATGCACCTTGTGCGTCACGAGTTTTGAAATGTCAAAACCTATTTTAACTTTAGCATAGACTGCAATTGGGTTTGAATCATATTTCATGTGTCATAAAAGTCATTTCAGTTTGTCGTATTATTTTAACTTCGATTACATACATTACAATTGCAACGTTATGCCTCATAGCACAAAGTTCATTTTCGTATGTTTCAAGAATATTATAATTTGTTAGATACTGCCAGACGTTTTTCGTGTCAATTTACTTGACAATAGAGGTTACTTTTGATTGGTTTGGTCGTTTGTAGCAAGGGTAGAAATAAAACGGCAAGTATTTGGGACAGACGGCTTGGCGCCTTACCAAATAGAAGGACACTAGAATTTTTAGTTATAAATAAAATCAGTTAAGTGTGACTGTAATATTATTTTTAGAACTAGAAACGTGTCAGGAGTAAAATGAACAATACAATTGCTTCGATCATGGTTTGATTCTCGCTGAACTGTCGCTATAGCACCACGTCTTAAAACTAATATTATTTCAATCTTACTATACTTTCTCAATAGTGTGATTCGGACTCGAATCGTTGTCGTACATTGATATTTTTGTACTGTATTTTAAAAGACAAGTGTAAATTCAAATAAAATGTGTCCATACAGTACCTAAGAGAAACCGTTTGACCGTTTTTAACCATACAAGTAGTAACCTGACGGACGCTGACGGTCCAAATCTCACTGTGGATGGAAGTAAAGTCAGTTTGGAATAATGTTACAGGTAGTGGTTGAGCTCCAGTTAAGCAGGTATCTTTTCGTTTATACGGCCATGTTTTTTTCAGGGGGTTACCTGGAAATAAGCAGATAAATGGACGGTTTTGTTCAAACTGCATAATTAATTGTAGCCAGGTACTAAGATTATTATAAACTTACGGTTGCCATTGTATGGGATTGACGACATGACGTTAATCACTCTTCTATTCTATTCCACAAATTTCTTTTATATTCTATTCCACAAAATGATGCCAATGTAACTCATTTTTTTTCAAATATATAGAAAATAGCTGCTGAATACTTTAACATATTTTTAAATTATTAGACCTTTTTCTTCATATAATATTCAGTAACAGACCCGTGCAAACTTTTCTCGAACAGCGGAGTACAAAAAAGCTTTAAAATTATTTTTGAATCATTAATATTTATGGTTATTATTATTACTTATATTAACAGTTGCGTAGGAACGCAACAGGAGGTGACGAAAGGCCTCTAATTTATTTAGTTCCTGAGTTACAACATGGGAATGTATTTACCTTATTCAGGAACCGTGACATATTTTATGTGTTGTTATTGGTTGTACCTACTTCTGGTGAATTGAGAATCTGGTAAATTACGAATCTGGTAAATTGCGAATCTGGTGAACTGCTTCTGAGCGGTAATAAACACCTGTTCTAGTTGTCTATTGCAGTTGTTTTACAATAAAACTATAGCAGCACAATTTATGGTGTCTAATTATACTAAATACAATTGTTTATTACTACCGGGTGTAAACACCCTACCAAACTTCGCGATACCCGCTCAGTAAATTACCCATATAATTAATTAGCATAGATAATTATAAAGGCTTGTCTACATACAAATAGGCCTTCAAAATAATTAATTGACTACAACACTATTCTAACAAAAATCGATTCGATATCTTCCAAATAATTAATTACCCACACATGACCATCTGACACGCAGGTCTGGGGAACATTATCGGAACGACCTTGTGACATCCTTGTGATGCGATGCGGCCAATTGGAAAGCGATCCCAAGGATAACTGGTTTTGGTCAGTAGCACAAGCATGAACTTCTATCAAATGTAAAGGTTTTGAGAGAAGCATTGTGATTGGGGGCCTGCCTCTTGTGAACCTGTGTGCGTGAGTAGCCCGCCAATCGCAATGCTCCGTTCTGTCGATACCTTTACATTACGAATTCGATAGCATTTCGTGCTAAGGCTACAGAAGGAAGGTCGTTACTCTCTAAAAGATATCGAATTGAATATATTTTTAATCGATACTTTTCTATTTTAGTGAGAAAGGTCATCGCATCTTCTTTTTAAAGCATAAGTACCTCAACTTTGAGCTTTAGATGTTTGTGCACTTTGACTATTTGTATTATGCAATTTGTTATTTTGCTATTTTGACGATAAGCTCCATAACTAGGAGCATATTAACGTTCGGCATATATTTACTACTAGTTATAGTCTGGAGAAAATTGAACATAACACACCCAAACTTTCCTCATATTTCAACACACTTCTGGAAGTGTGATACTTTTTAACTAACATAGTACACATAACTCATAGAATCTTCTAGCACAACGGAGCCAATCAAATTACAAAATGTAATTTAATATAATAAACTCCAGGTGGAAGAAAATCCACCTTGAGGGGAAGCAAAAAAAAAAATCGGTATACCTATAATATATAGGTATATATTCCTTGGTGGAAAGTGTGAATAAAAATTCGCACCGACTTAGGCTCCCTCTTGAGTAGGAGCGATTTTTTATGATAGCTAAAATATAGTTTCGTTTCTCCACACACGACTGAATGTAAAAAACAATATTTTCAAAGACATGGTGATCGATTTTAACATTAGATTCGAGCAAAATGCTTTTCCAAAATGTTTAGTAGGAGATTTGCCCCTTTTCATTAAATCGTGACCGTGTTTGACATTCTAGTTTATTTTGACAGGCAATCGAATCTTTATAAATTAGCAGAATAAAGGCCCCAAAAATAGATTTAGCCTTATGCCACAATTATCGAATTATGTTTATATTTTAACTATTCATTGTTCGCTGGTAACCCGGTAAACACTGTTTATAAAACATAGGTGAACTCCCAAAAGAGTTTCAATTATTTTGAATAATCAACTATGGCCTAATATAGCAAATAATTGCCAAGCTTTTAGCACGCATTACTGTGCTCGAAATTCGCCAAATACTCGTAGTTACAATTCCGTCTAAATACTTTTGATACCGCCAATAAATTTTAATGCCGTGGGAAGCCGAACTCACGTATATGGACCTAAATACAGGAGCGCCCACATTAATATGTACAGTTACAATGACTAGTACGTCTAACGGCCACTAAACTAGTATTTTAATGTACTTCCAAAAAGAGCTAAGTAGTTTTAAATTCGTAGCAAAATATTTCTAATGTATCATGATCTATCCTTATTCAAATGGATGAAAGAGCAGAAAAAATATATGGAGGAGAATGACAGATTGGACTGTCAACGTTTCATTTTCGTCGATAAATTCCTATCAGACATGAATTCTTGCCATTATTATCAAAATATATTCTTTTCTTGGGTATAACAGGTTCTGATTACCTTGTTACTATCTTCTTTCTACATTTGAAACCTTTCTTCATATATTACTAGGTGTTGCCCGCCGCTCCGCCCGCGTGGACTTCTGATCCCGTTCCCGCTGCTCCATTCCGAGCATTTTGGGGGATGAAAAATAGATGTTGGCCGATTCTCATAGATACCGGATAAGCACAAATTTCATCAAAATCGGTCAAGCCGTTTTGGAGGAGTATGGCAACGAAAACTGTGACACGAGAATTTTATATATTAGATATTCTTTGACCTTTAAAGCAGGCACTTTAGCATGGGTTGTGTGTTTACTGTCGGTTTGAGGACATCCCTATCGCCTTCTACCCTCCACGATATACCTACACGAGAAGAGATGAGATGTCCCTATTCTTTTTAACCGCAAAACAGCGCGGCAATTGTTCCAAGCTTGCACTTAGTTCGAGTGATAACCTCTACACGCATCAGCTGCTGAATAAATCAACGTTGATAGATCAATTACGAGTGACTCTTGCGCAACATAGTGGATAGTAGTTTCATAAATCATTAGTGGGATGCGCGTGCGCCGGAACGACTGGCCTGTTAACTAGTGAGTGCTAATAACGTAGCGGATCCTAATTTTAACCTGTGGAATACTTAACGTTGTCGACATAAATCTTTTAATTAATAGAATTCGTTGCTCCGGGAAAAATAATGTAGCTAAGATCGCTTTGCTTCAGTTTTGTAAAACGTTCTCTTATCTCTTATTGGACTGACAGTTTTATATGTTTATAGAGTATTTAAAATTGTGATCAAATCATTATCACCATATAGTATAAAACAAAGTCGCTTTCTATGTCCCTATATCCCTATGCTAAAATGCTAAAATCTTTAAAACTACGCAACGGATTTTGATGCGGTTTTTTTATAGATAGAGTTATTAAAAAGGAAGTTTTATATGTATATAACGTCATGCGATAACCGCTGCAGAGCAGAACTAAAAAATGTTGCAAAAACGGGGTGAGGCAGATGAAGTTGCGCGGGTCAACTAGTAAACATTAAAACTAAGGGTTTGGTAATAAAAAAGGGTAGGATATCAAGCTGTAAATGCCCTGAACGATAGAGACATCAAAGTACGCTCTTCAGACTAATATCAACTGTATTCTCACTCTTCTTCCCATTGCAAGATCAACGTTAAACCTAAAACATTTTTATCGAGGTTTTCACAAAATTTACCTGTAATTAGTGCAAGGTGATAAGCTTATTCATTGTCACATTTACATACGGCCTCTCGTAAACTGTAACACAATTATTCTGATAAACAACTATTACAGAAGTCCTTACCTCGCGTATATTTCCTGATGAGGCTTCTTAAGTGACGTCATGCCAGGAAAATACTTAAACAAAAAGACAAGAACTTGACGCCCCTGGTGTTGCAAACGTCCATTGGCCACGGTAACCACTTTCCATCGCCTGGGCCGCGTGCTTGTATGCCACCTAAGTGGTATAATATTTCGATGTAATGAAAATTTTCTAAAGTATGCTAACTGTTCAAATCAAATTTAGTTTAGAAAAAGTGGATTGATTTAAACAAGTAATTACACACACAGCTAAAGTTATCAAAAAATATTTAAAGTTCGTATGATTATCGGTAGATGGGTCCCACCATCGTCACCCCAAACATGGCTTCACTTTTTCCGATTTAAATTTGATACTCCGATGAAGAAGAGATTGATTGACAAATATAATCGCAGTACATAATCTATTGATGATTTTTCTTGTACTTTTTCTACTGCTACTGCTCAAAGGTTTAATAGCAGAAACTCATAGAAATAACTCTTCATATAACTTCTCATATAAACTTTTATAAAACGGATCGTCATGTTTAAAGTGTGTAAAGTGACGCATGAAAAACTGTATGAAGCGGAGATAGGAATATGAAAATGAATGTGCGCTGTGCCAAGAATGAGTATATTAGAGACAGTTTGAAAGTGTTACCAGTAAATGAAAAATTGAGAATTGAACGACTGTCGTAGTATGGACATACTATGAAAAGAAATGCTAGTAATATTGCAAAAAGGCCCAAAGTATGAGTGTAGAGAAAACATGGATGAATTGTGTGAAGCAAGATAATGGCAAACAAGGGAGTGACTTAGCAAAATAACATCTGACAAGAATGTATGGAGGAGAATGACATGTTGCGCGCACCCCGATTAATTGAGACTAGGGCAGGAAAACGATGAAAATAAACTTTCATGATAAAGCTTATCTCCTTTGCTGACTGTAAAAATTCATTTCACGGTTTCATTTTCCATAAGATATATATTTTTCTATAAAGATTCATGGTATTAGTCATTTACAAGTATGCACTCTTTGACCTCACAACTTACAAGGCTGGTGATTTATTTCTTAGAAAGGATAGCTGGGGGCAGAGAAAGTACGGAACAGCATCCAAAGTCATAGGTGGGCGAAATTTATCCGTGTAAAAGTCAATTACATGAGTGTTACTGGGTCAAATATATTGTTTAGATAAATTTCGTGGTAACGTCTTTGCTTTGCTTTGGTGATGCAATAGTGGCAAAGTTACATAAACTAAAATAAATGAGTTCGATAGCTAAATACTTATGGATCTGACGCAGGTAATCATCAGCCAGTCCAGCTAGTACAAGAGGTCGCCATGTGGCCTCCATCATGGGTTTTACCGCTGCTAGTACGGCGTGCCCTACGCATGGTCGCCCAAATCATCTTACGGTCCGCTATTAATGCTATCATGTCCCTGTGAAACTGGGACTTCACAGCTCGGATATCTCCAGGCTCAGGTCTACTACCACACTTCCTTTTAGTACTAATATAGCACCGAAAGGGCTTTCGTATCCAAGGATTCGGATTGCTGGGTCAGACAAACATTATAAGTGATAGAGATTTTGATTTTACTGAATTGGTCGCCTAATGTGAGTTTTTTAAATTAACACATGCAGCTCAAAGTCAAAGCCTTTATGTGTACTGTTTTATTTTACTGTAATAATTATTAGGATGATTCAGTCAGGGTTTAATTTAGGAATACTTACATTTTTTTGAACAATACAGCAAACTATTTAGGTTTAAATACACAGTGAATTTAAAGTTAAATCTAAATCTGTAGGAAAATCTGTACATAATATTCATGTCGGATACTCGTATAACATAATTATCTTAAACCTAATTCACTTCCGAGCTAACGTCAACCTCGGTATGACGTCGCTGAAGTGTAACATACAAAATGTGGGCAACGGAATTAGTTCAATTAATTTTCTACCTCATTGTAGTAAGTGCTTAGATAATAAAATGAAGGTTGAAGTAGTTTCCTTTTATTAAGTTTGTTATTATTAGATCTATCTATTCTTATTATGTGCAGTCTGCGTCAAAAGTAGATGATCATTTTTTTTGAGTCTATTTATTAATAATTTTTAATGAAAATGGTATTTAACTAGGTATTTAGTCATCATTATTCTCCTGGTGATGGGGAAAGAATATCACCACACTAACTCATCAATAGGTGTAAGAACGCAGAGAAGAAAACTCGAAATAGATCCAACCAGAGTGTACCAATCCGTCTGGCCCGCGTTAATATAGTAGGGCAAAGCCCGACATTTGTAATTGATGAAGATGATTCGCCTGGCGGCTTACCGTTGATTTTATCAGGGTATTTTTGGTTTATCAGCCTTTCGTAGGGCCGTGACCTGTTTATCCTGAATGTAAAGCCTATACCAGAGTTTCGTCCGTTGTTAAGACTTGGGTCCCGAAAGTATTGAGAGAGAGCTTCATTTACTTACTGGGTTTTATTGGATTTCTAAAAAATGGAAACTAAACTACATCTACTTTTTTAATCTAAATTTAATCCGAAAAGCTCCTATAGGTATCAATTTAGATTTCAAAAAATACCCACTTTATAAGTCTCATTAGAAAATTAAGTTAGTAATCTAACTGCGCAATGATTGTCTACTTTTGACACTGACTGTACCTACCTACCTAGTCGTGCCATTGCATTGTTCAGTTTGAAACTCATGCGGTTTGCATTGTATTGTAATGTTTGCTGAATAATTTCTCTACAAGGATTCCAAAACAGTCTCAATCAATAAAATATTATCATAGAGTAAGTCAAGTAGGAAATACGATTTGGAATAGAATGGAGGTGGAGACCACCCTGACAGTTTTAATTACAAGCGATCGGGTGACTGCGCGCGCCGTCTTTAGGTCTTACTCGTAAGTTGCCAGAGGTGAGTCAGTATTTAGCATATCCCCGCACCCTGGCAGACCCTTTTTTATAATAAAAAAAATAGTACAACACATAGAAATGTCTGCACATGCTTATTTACTGTTTCCGTGCGGAAACCTCCACGGATAGGTACCCCTCGCCGAAGTCAGCGCGAGTGATGATGTCGGAATGGAATCGACTAAAACCGCACAGTCATCTCGGGCCATCAGTTGCCGAGGTTTGAGGTAGCCTCTGGCGTAGCCCCAGATGACCCAAGGCCATCGAAGATCTCGAATGTGGGACTAAGATGTTCAGATCTTTCCCCGGTCTGCTCGTGCTTGAGTGACAGGCCCCTCCACCTATACACGATTGTACCTACTACGACCTAAGAGATGCAATAGGATCTGAAGTTAATCCTCGTAATCGATGTTCAAAATATAGTTTAAATTTGTCCTCAACCTTCCAAAACGGTGTTTCGAGACGGATTCTCGACAACAGGCGAGGTGAAGTCTAAGAATAAAAATACATGACATACATACATACATATACCGTAATCCTCTAGGCAGAGGTGTATTAAATACCCACATTTTGCTAACTACGATTTTCGTTCCCACGTAATAGGAGGCGAGCCTATGGCCGCCAATCGGGCACTTGTAAAAAAGTGGATATACCTACCGAAAATAAATTTTTAAGCATAAAAGTTGCAAAAATAAAATATACAATTTTACTACTTATTATTTCACCGTTTTTATGATTTACTCTACTACAGCGAAGCTAAAGGAGGGTTATGATTTAGGCAGGCTTTTTATGTATGTCTGTAGCTATTTAACTACCTATGTAGATTCATCTGAACCCTCATAGTTCCTCAACTAATTAGAACTGTATCAAACTTATTCTAACAAAGCAATTTATTCCAGGGAAAAGTGGCATCCTTGATATTTCTTGTTCAATACTTTTTGGAGCAAAGTGTGATAGAGAATGATTTTTACTAAGCTGCTCCTGAAAAATACATCCATTCTTTATAAAATCAAATCAAATAATTTTTCGTCTATTACAATTGGATTAATTTCAAAATAGTTTAACTAATAGTACTGACATCTAGTGGTACAGATGTAAACTATAAACGCGTCAACTTCAGTCAGTGGATGTACGACTGAGCTTCTTCGTAGTTCGTAATATAGACGCTAGATGTCGCTAAAATGCTGATTTAAGTAAGTGTGATGAAAATTAAATTGTTATTACTATTATTCATGCATGTTAATGTAATTTTAATTTATTTTTCCCTATTTACCCAAGCATTGACTGTTCTCATTATGGTCCTGACCTAATATTCAATTGAATTAGGTAGGCGTACATCTTAATAGGTAAATTATTTCTAGATAATTAATAACAAGCTTCACTTTGCACATTGTTAGAGGCATTTGTCCAGTAGTGGGCTACAATAGTTTAATTGATTGAGTTGGTGTAAGTGTTTACGATATCTTGGAATTAGTTTTTTATATGACCTACGAACATCCGTGAAATCCTTGACAGTAAGTTTATAGTCCTGTCCTAAAATCTGACAGCTAGGTCTAACTTTAGAACTAATATTTATAGAATTATGGAACTTTAATATAGTCAGTGTGCAGTTGAGGTCAGGTGACAGTCGCTTCAACTACAATAGGTATCAAACTTTTTTATACCGATTAGATGGCAGACAAGCATTCCGCATTCTATAACCCATAAAACAAGCTAGTAAAGCTATACCTACCAGTGGTCTAGATGGCGTTGTGTAGATTGTCCTAGAATATCTATTTATAATTCTATTCTAGGAAGATCTCCGTCAAAACTACGCCGAAGTTTTTTTCTTCCAATTAAAGGATGTGTGAAGTGCTGACCACCCATAAAGATGACCATCACCACTTCCTCAGTGGGAATGGCGTTCGATTCCCATATTGGACGGGCGATAAACGCCATAAATTATATTAACACGTGCCCTAGAGCGGACGTCGACTATTAATAGACGTATTATGGGAACACAAATAGATCCTTCTGATAGATTCATTGGTTTTATACATTGATGCTTTGATGGCACTGAGAAACGGAAGATGAGTTTTAAGAATAAGTATTTATTAGAATATATTTATACTATCATCTTTTTTTCTTTTTGTTTAGGGCAGGGATTTTCATACCAATCTACTTGAAGGCATATCGCACCCCCAGAATGAGACGTAAGATGAAAACACTTAACTTTACAGAAGTGCAAAAATCTATTCAACCTGGTATATCTATTTGGTTTTTGATCCTATAATATTATGTTATACTATTATAGCTGTTGCCCGCGGCTCCGCCCGCGTGGATGTCGATTATCGCGGTGTAGACTCTACTCGATTCACTACTTGCCTCTCTTACTACTTTTCCTTGCTGTCATGACAACGGAAATTGTTAGCGATATTAGCGCCAATGTAAAGAAATTTACCGGATCAATTGAGATTTATGATTATTACTCCGCTCCCTTGTATGGTAGCGTGATGTTATATAGCCTATGTTACTCCTAGATATTGTAGCCTTTTAGAGGTGAAAGAATTGTTTAAATTGGCCCAGTACTTTTTGAGCCTATTCATTACAAATATACAAACATACAAAAATAGGTACAAATCTTTCCTCTTTATAATATTAGTATAGATAATATAAATCACTATATAACAAAAAAATCAACCTTTTTTTTAACACACTTAAAATTTCTCCAATAAGTAGGGTGGGTAATTAATATTTAATTATTAAATTCTTACAAAAAATCTTACAACCGTTTTCCTTACTTATTTTCGACAACTCCTCGAATGTTATAATGATTAATCCAATTACCGGTTTCCAATTTTTACTCATACCGTTACTATTTACGGTTAAGTCTTTCATAAAGTTGTGAAGATGTTAAAATACGGAGATTAACAACTGTTTACACCTGTTTTCGTTGAATTGTGTTTTAGGTAACTATCATAAAGTATATACCTTTAACTGAATTTTTCTTTAGATGAAGTTAGGTAGGCGCGTTGCTCTTCATTGGGCTATACTCTCATACACCCAAACTACTTCTTTAGATAGGTTAGCTATACTAATATTACTGTACCTCAGGACACATTATGGGTGTTTTGATTTATTCTATTTATTTTATTGATCGGTATGCCTCATCCAGTCGACCACCGAAACACCCGCGGCGTGTTATCCTCAAAACACTCTCAAAAAGCTTTTTACTTTTTACTGACATTTTGAGCACATTTAGGGTCCAAGATAATATGCATTGAGGTAGAAATATTCACATTTATTTTAATTATATCCCAATAATGGATAACACCTACACCATTTTTTTTTTCTTTGCAGTTAATGACATCTATCGATATGCTAATATACCTAGATATTTGCATACAATGTTGTCTACTACTAGGGAAATAGTGTCAATGGCCGTATAGCTGCTTGACAATGTATTTTTTTGATTAGATACTTATTATACAGAAGTGTATAGTGAACGTTAACTAACGTTAATTACTTAAATATTCCCGCTCGTTTCTCCCTCCTGGGTACATAGAGACAACAACCCGTTATCTGCAACCCCCTAACTAACAAACTTATCCTTAAAGGAACAAAGTGAGCGAGTGACATACATATTGTCATATAAACCCCAGGCGTGAGAAAGTGAGTGCGAGAGATATGTCTTGTATAATCTCACCTTCGGCAATCAAAGACCCATAGACGGCGAGCTTTTTAGTCGGTTCGAGTGCGACATAATCACATCCACCAGTTTTGGCGGAGGTGGAATCTGTGGGGATATTGCGCACGATAAAAAGGCGTGGGAAAGTGACAGAATATTATGAAATAAAACACCGTTCTTTTATAAACTTAGTTGATAACATTATTATTATGTTTTCTTGTCTATGGCGATCCAAATGATTCCGTCAATGTACAGTAAGTAGTAAATGTAATTTAAAATTATTAATGGCGCGACGCCAATGTCAGGTTTTACAAGAAAATCTACCAGGGCCACGTTACCCACGGCAATAAATTGGCCTGCCGCGAGATCAGATAGTCGATGGATTAGAACAAGCACTCTGTATTTTTTTATGCTGAAGTCGTCAAATTGACTGCACCACGCCTGATGGTAAGCATTGGCGCAGCCCAGAACATGGTGGCGGCTATTACAGGTGCCGTCCCTGTAACGGCAGTCCCCTCCCAGACGGCCTCTACAGTTGTTTTTTCGCGCCCCGCTTGAAGGACCCGAGACAGGGGTGAATCTTTCCTCTGGCGCACCATTAAGTCCTGGAATTCCTTACCGGCACGTGTTTCCTTCTTCCTACAGTCCCGGGTCCTTTAAGCGGGGCGTGAAAAAGCATCTGATGAGGCCGTCAAGCTGAGCGCCACCATTGTAGCACTGTACGTGTTTGCAATGGTGACCCTCTTTCATGAGACCTGAGCTGAAGGCATTCAGCTTAACATCAGGCGAGGTGAAGTCAAATTGACGTGTCATCAATAAAAAAAAATCGATCGTCCTGTACTGTTACTAAAGCTAATATACACGCCCACCTGTTTCGAGTTCTTTTGACTTGTTCTTATTTCAAAACATCATAAATTTTTTTTCAAATAGAACTATCAAAGTGTGTCCTATCGCCTTGAACCGAGTATGGAAGTTAAACGCGATTAACTTTTATAATGTCCGGTCATAGGTTTATCGCTTCGCATTTCGCAGTACCAAAGTATCGGGTAGGTACTTAATGTTATAAATATGTAAATCTGAGTTTGTGATAATATCTATTGTACGTGTATAGATTTCAGAATTAAGCAAGTGTAACTTAAAATATAGCTTTAAAATACAAAGAAGGCTAAAATATAATACCTACACTCAATAAGTGGATCCTAGTATTCCTTGGAAGATCCAGGGTATCTTACTGAATGAAAAGAGTCGTTATAATCATACATTATTGATAACACACTTACCTATACTTCTCCACGATATTTATTAATACCTATTGTTGAAAGATTTATTATCTCTGCTTACCCTATATATAACATACATTAGTATATAACATACATATATATTATGAGTTTATATAATATGTATGTTATATGCAAATTATGTCCTATTATTAAATATCGTTATTTACGATTTGTTTTTATTTTCAGGTAAGTCCTCTTCATTATTAACTTCAGCTCTCGTCGCGCCACTATATATACCGGTAATGTAGGTACACATATATAAGCACAATTATAAAAAATGTATGTAATATATCATCATCATCATCATTATCATCATTATCATTATCAACATCATCATCATCATTATCATCATCATTATCATTATCATCATCATCATCATCATCATCACCATCATCAGCCTTGCCTTAGTTGCGGACGCTTCCGAAGCTCTCACCTCGAGTTCCGGGGTCCACTTTTCGGCTTTTCCCCTTCCACTTTTGCCTACCTGATGGTAAGCCAATTGACATACATGTTATCCTCCACGACGACGTCAAGCCAGCACTCCTACCGGGGTCAGGCGGAGGCGGTATGGCCAGACATTTGTTACCCACGTAGCCGCAACATATTGAAATATTGAATTTTTTTAAATATGCAGCTGACCTCATAATCTCTTTAGTATAAAAAAATTCTATCACTCTGGTATGATGTATTAGGTATGTTATTTACATTGTTATTTTTTTCCATTTACGTGTAGATTATTGATGACGTAATTGTACAGAGACGTACAATTACGTCATCAGTTGGAGCACGAGATCCTATAGTACCCGTGCTTTACCCAGCTGCAGGGTCTAGGTGAACCACGTGTCCGACCCCTTATCTTCCCAGGGTAAAATAACCCAAATTTAAAAGTAAACTTTCTTAGTAGTCGTCGATATTCGATAGTGTGTGGAATTGTACACAGGGTAATTGTATACGCTTTTTTAATAAGCTCCACTATGAAATTAGAGATTTGCGTATCTAGACTAAGTAAACTATTGTAAATAAATCAAAAAAAAAAAAGAAAAGCCCGCTGAGTTTCTTGCCGTAGTCTTCTCAGGTCGGGGCCGCGTTTCGAACCGGTGGTCCATTTGGATTTGATAAAATATTGTTGATATTGACGTTTTGTAAGTGCCGTTTACTGGTCTATGCAAATTTGATTTGATTCACTGTTAAATCTATCGGGATATTTACCATGTTTGTTGATTTCGTAGAGTAGGTACCTGATATTTCGGCGCTGTTGCAAGCGCCATGATCACGGTGTACTGGCGACCGCCGAGTTAGTTAGTTGCATCTTAGTTAGACTAGAATGGCGACCCCAACTGAGTTGGGAATAGACTCAGAGAATGATGAGAAATAAATAAATAAAATTATTTGTATGCTGTGATATCAGGTAGGTATATATACAATCGATTTATAAATGACTTATGCATATTCGCACCCCTATAATAAATCTTCAATCGTTAGGTATGTGTATTTTATTGTCATCAATGCGGGTGTTACTAAATTCATATGAAGCAATTAAAAAACAGCTCCCCCTCCTATTTAAATAAGAACATTATTATACGTATAACCCTTTTATTAAATACACACACATTTTGTCGATATTATAGAATGAGGGACAATATAATCCCGACTGGGAATTTTGCTTGCTATTAAATATCGCAGCTGTTTCGGGCTCCACCGAGATCTTCGGTACCCAGGTTGCCTTTCACTTGTAGAGTGCACCTTCTTGACAGACGAGATTACAAGGGATTGCCCTATTTTAGGATGATATGCCAAAATGTAGATAATCACTCTACAAATCGGTAAGTAATATGAAACAATTCTAGATAATGTAGAGACCTTTAATTTGCCATTTAAGAACACGTAACATTTTCTTAGATTTGCCGGCAGTAGGTACCTACGCAATTCATAATTTTTTTGATTGGACGTCTAGTAAAGTAAGTGCACCCTACTGGATTGCAAATATAACTAAGGCAGTAAGAAAGGATTTGTTTGAAACTATCAGGAAACTTAAAAAAGAAAACAAAACAAACAAAGCTATCATGAAGTGTTAATATTTGACTTTGACATAGACCCACGAGCGTACGATTTTTTTTTGTGATTTTTCAGAGAACTATTTAATTGAGGTCCGCTTGAGTTAATTCAATGGTACATACAATAATATACCTTTTGATTTGCTTACAATTCGGTCAGGTTGCACTAGCTATGGTCACACACTTACTGGAGTACCCATGCGCTGTCACCACTCTGATGACTGTGGGCAGGGTAAAGTTCGTCTTCGACCTCATGCTATCTATATACTATCTTAACATAGTATAAAATATAGTCGCGTTTTCTGTCCCTATGTCCCTTTGTATGCTTAAATTTTTAATACTACGTAACGAATTTTGATTCGGTTTTTAAATAGCTAGAGTGGTTAAAGAGGAAGGTTTATATGTATACAACGTCATGCTACGACCAACAGGTGCGGAGCAGGAATGAAAAATATTGCAAATACGGGATGACGCAGACGAAGTTGCGCGGGTCATCTAGTCCAATATAATTACGGTAATACCCAGGTTTCGCTAACCATTTAATCAAACCTCTTTATATATTATGCTAACAAAAAGTTCCTATCATACATTCATCAAATACAAGGTTTCAAGTAAGTAATAACGGCGCATGTAAAAATTAATACACATGTAAGTAGTTCCTAGTTTTACATGCATATTGATAACAGCATAATGCGTTTATTTATCACATGTATGCACTGTTTACTAAACAGTGCATATGATTTCAAACGTATCACTTTCTTATTGCATCTATTTGAATATCTCAATTACTGAAGCAGATAGAAAGAAAGAAAGAAATAAAATAGGTACATTTATTGCAAAACACAACGCACATTACATATTTATACACAACTAGCTGTTGCCCGCCAGCCAAATCCGCCCAGCCCTTCTCGAGTTTTAGCGAGACTAACGAACTGCAATTCATTTTTATATAACTATATAGATTTATAATAAAAATAAAAATAAACTAGAAATAATAACACAACAATAACAAAAACTCAAAAAACCTCATACCCGCCACAATTAGTAGTTATCTATGGTAGCGTGATGTCACCCATTCTCCATGCACGTGCATCTTCTTTACGAACGACGAAAGATTTATCATTTAGCTACCGTAAAAGTTGCTTCGACGACTTCAGTGGCGATGCGGTAAATCGTTCAACTGCTGAATGAGAGGTCGCGAGTTACATACCCGCTGAGTGCAAATATTTCGCACATTACGGAGATAAAACAACTGTAATTGCGGCCACCATTCGCTTACTGCATTGGGGTGCAGTCAATTTGACGACTTAAATATATATTTAACGTTAATAATAAGGTTGTGTTGTGTTCCCGGCGGTAAAAAAGCCAGAGCTCACTGGAGATGTTTTGTGTTGTTAGTGAGAAAGTATGAGATATCGTGCTTCATCTTCTGCACTGATACCGCCCCTCTACATAACCACTTTCCATAATGTTGGCCGTGTGCTTGCCTACCTAACATAAAAAAAGGATTATTAGATTTAAAACTTAACTGTGCTACGAGCTGTCGGTATCACCTATTGAGTCCGTATGCAGTCCAAACGCATAAAAATCAAAATAGCACTATAAATTTATAAGCCCTCGCTCGTACACGGAACCAATAAAATATTTACGACCTATCGAATTGATTCTTAATGGGCCGCTATAAAAAAGTATCCCTCTATGTACTCTTTGATTACTTCATAATCCTTATGCACTACACGATATTATGTGAACTGGGGGTGTTGTAGCTTTTTAAATTTAACCGTTATACTTATCTATGTGTAACATGTATGTGGATGTATGTATGTGAATGCTATGGTTAAACCAAAAAGAAAAAGAAAAGCCCGCTGAGTTTCTTGCCAGAGTCTTCTCAGGCCGGGGCCGCGTCTCGTCCATTTGCTCACTAATTTATAAAATATTGTTGGTATTGCCGTTTTGTAAGTTCTATTAAGTGGTTTATACAAAATAAATGACTTTAGAATTTTGAATATGTATGTTGTATTATTAAGAATATTATATAACGTGTGGTATCACGTATTTTTCGCTCTAGAACTTTTTAAATGATTTTAAAAATGGTAGTAGGAAACGTAGAAGTACAGGTAGCACTAAAGCGTAGCTCGTAGTCCGTAGGCTACGCTTCTGTAAACCAAAATATGGCAAGATAAACCAGAATATGACAATTAGGTAAAAGTAGGTGAAAGGGCACCGTGATTGAATCACGAAACTGATGGACCCTTTGCGCCGTGCTAGACATAATAATAGCGACGAGCCCCCTCGTCTCCTAAAGTTCATCCCCCCAAAAAAGTAGTAGATTCGTTACCTTCGTAGGTGTCCATTGGTCTTCTGGTAGACCAGTTAAAATTTATTATTTCCTCCGGGCTAGGTAAATTAACAACCCGCCGTTTGACTCTATTCTTAATCCTTAAATACAAGTACTTCACGGTTCCTCTGTTTCTGTCCCCTCTTTTAAAAACACCATTCATCATCATTTAATAGCTTATTTGTTACCTCAGTATTATAAATAATAAAGTTGCAAACCGTAGTACATTGACCGCGCTCTGTTCGATGTCCGATTGTGTTATCTCTCGTCGTAATGTATGCGGGTTCGCGGTCAGCGGTCTAGAGTCTCACGTTTACCTTTATTTATTTTTTATTTATTTATTTCATAGTAGGAAAACTAACAGCTAACAATTAGTGTTACAATGGTATTTAAAGATAGGAGACGGCCAATGAAAAGTTTTCACTCATAAACATTGAAAATATTTAGTACGCGGTAGACAATTTTTAAAAGCACGAAAATGAAAGCAGAGAAAAAATAACAATAATAATAATGATATAAGAATAACACAGGAACACTGCCAAAATATTAAATACACTCTGTTTACACATTGTCAAAGAAACAAGAACTAAGATCCTTTTTCATTTTAGGGATACTCGATGCAAACAAGTCAAGATCGACCTTACGACACTCTAAATTAAATGAGCGAGAGGCTCTAATGAGACACGAGTTCTGTCTATAGGTAGTTTTAACAACAGGCACATTTAAAAGGTTTGTTCTTCGTAGGAAGGCCAAAGGTACACGCAAATCAATTTTGCTTACCAATTCAGGGACGTCAATACGACCATTCATCACATCAAATAATAGTGTTATATCTGCAATTTTTCTCCTCTCATACAGCGGAAGTATATGAAATCTTCTACATCTTGCTAAGTAGTTAGATAAGTTTATTTGAGAACGATATTGAATGTACCTCAGAAAGTACCTTTTAAGGACCAAGCTGTCCCTATCCACACGGACATATGGTTTAAGGTTTATCAGATATGGGTAGGTTATGTAGCGTATTTTCTAGTCTATAGAATGCACGCCCATGCTTAGTAGATAGACAGATAGATTAGAAAATGGTTAAATTAAAATACTTTTTAAAGGTTCAAATATTCAAGTATTTTGTTTTACGCTGTGGTGTTTCTGTGGCCACTTCTTGGGTAACAAATGTCTGGCCATGTCGCCTCCTACCGGGGTCCGACCCTAGAAATGCTCGTTTGGCGTCGTAGAGAAAAATATGCGTGCCATGCGACCGTGTGAAGTGGAAAAGAGAAAGCCGAAAAGCGGACTCCGGACTCCAAGGAGGAAGTTTTGGATGCGACCGGGCCTAACGCAAGGATTTTTGTATTTAACTTTATCTAAACTTCCTGTGTAGAGTTGGACGAGTAGATTACAAATAAACCATGGTGAATGATCTGATGAGCTTTCCCAATTTGTCCCACCCTCTCCTTTCCTACACAGGACAACACGTTCAGGAATAAACCGCATACGGTGCAGAACATTCCAACAAGAACCAAGCGGTTCGACGACCCGCACCATTAAGACTTGGAATTTCTTACCAGCTCACTTCCTACAGTCTCGGATCCTTGAAACAGGGCGTAAAAAAGCATGTGACGAGGCCGTCAAGCTGAGCACTACCAAAGTAACACTGTACGTGTTTGTTAGGGAGATCTGTATCTTAACTTTTAAAAAAATTTAAAAAAATATTTTACATAATTTGCTCTAATGCTTTATGCTACAAAAAATGTACAACTTACCAAAGTTACTAATGTGAAATAGGTAAAACCTTCGCACGCCACTAGCTGGCTATTGGTAATAAAGTATTCCATCCGATAACGTGTAGACGAGTTCCGACAGCTGTTGGACTTAGTCATGAGGCACCAATTCAGACAATTTAAGTTCCTACAATTACTAATTGCACCCAATATAGCCCAATTAACACCGCTTTTTGAGCGTCGCCTGTGCATATAAAAAATATGGACTTCGACTGATATTTTTGTCATCGCGGCACATATAATTTTACCGTTTTAAGAG
Organism: Pelosia muscerda; assembly: GCA_963691645.1. Lineage (NCBI taxonomy): Eukaryota > Metazoa > Arthropoda > Insecta > Lepidoptera > Erebidae > Pelosia > Pelosia muscerda. The sequence continues at coordinate 6,937,851 of OY829118.1, forward strand.
AATATCTGAATACGAGTACGTGCAAGTTGATATGGCCAGGAAAAGAATAACTGAGTAGGTATGAGTTTAATTCTGCGTGTAATGTTTTACGATACGTTTTTATTATGTTTTTGTTGATTTAATTGTGTTAAATTTTTGCTTATTGAGTTAAAATAAAACAGGCATGTAAGTACTCGTTCATACTCTCAAATAATCACACCCAAGATAAACCAATACGTATTTAATGGGGTTGATATATATTTTATGTTATGTTATTTTCTTATGTAATAAAAAATGAGTACACATTTTAAAATTCAAAAATTAATCTTTTATTCTGTATAGACTACTCAACCGCACTTATAAAATGGGAAAATTTATGATATATTATGGGTTAGCTTAGTAAATCGGTTCGAAACGCAGCCCCGGCCAGAAGACCCCGTCAAGAAACTCAGCGGAATTTTCTTTTTCTTTTTGATCTATTTACAAACAATTTATTTAGTCTAGAAACAACAATTTATTCGAATTCTAAGTTGGATGAAGCTCATTTCTAGGTTTGTTTATCATCCAAATATTCTTGAATTTTATAATAGCCTCTTTGGCATAACTTTTTTAATTATATTTCCAAATTTATAGGTAGTGTTGAAATAATTTTTAATTTGGAGCCTTATAAAAGTCTATGGTGCCTTGTCTCTCTCTACTCCGTAGCATCCATTGCATTGTTATTTTTCAGTATGTTTATTAATTAATATAAAGTATAACTGTGGTGTTATTCATAAAATCTAATAAGTATGTATATATTGCCCTTTCCCAGTTATACAGGCGTATTATACAAAGCTCAATAACCATACCAAATAAAAAGTGGGGTGTCTGACGCAGCTGATATTCTTAGCTTTTGTTTGTTTTAAAATCAGAATGTTTACATTTTGACCTCGCTCTTCATGAAAGTCAGGGCCACCGCCAGATATAATAACAGCCAGGTAGCTCTGACATTTTAATGTTGGAAGAAATAACCATGAACCCACCCGGTTCCGGTTTTTATTTCATAGCAACGCGACGTAAGGGTCATTAACCAGTAATAGTCAAGTGTAGACTCACTTGAAGTGAGTACAGCCTCGGAATAATACTGTATGTCTCTACTCAGTCTACTCTATACTATAATACTTTAGTATGTCTGGTACATAGTCGATTTCCACCATTACCACGCAATTCATACCACACATACGATTCATATCACACCAACCGAAATGAAAAAATACAGAAATATCATAGTTTTTGAATCTTGTTAGATTGAGATTAGATTGAGATAGAAACTTGATTTTTGTTACGAGAATCGATTAGGGTGTTATTATGTACAGTGCGCTGCTCCATACATGGGGGCTAGACGGGGACACCGTGGTCCCTACACCCGACAGTGGTCATCTAGAAAGAGACGGCCCCGTGTCTGTTGGGGTGCGAGGGATATGTTGGCTTATATCTCACCACCGGCAACCAAAGACTGAAAGACGGCGTGCGTTTTAGTCGAGTCGAGTCCGACATAACCTTTCCAGCCGACTCCGGCGGGGAAGGGGGCTAATCGTGGGGACTTTTCGCACGATTAAAAAAAGAGGGTGTTAGAATGTCAATGTGAAAAATCTTCTTTCTTGCTCTAGAACAGGCACGCTTCAACTCACCTCATTATAAGGCCTCTTTTGTGCTTCTACTCATTTCTACAGAAAAGTACCTACAAGTTTTACATTACGTTGTGTTTCTGTCAATAACTATTGCGGTCGACACTGATAACCACTTACATCTGGCAAGCCATGTGTTTATTTGTCATCAAAACGTTCTAATATTATATGAAATCTATGTTTGTTCGTCTCTGCACTGGTTTACGTCATTCGATACAGATAAGACATTGTCAACTAATAACTATCATTTGCATAGTGGTTGAAGAGTAAGTACAATTCGTTATAGATATAGTGTACGTACCTGGCTGACGTTGCAACAATGAGGTTAAAGGACATTAGGAAACTTGAGTCAAAAAATTACGTTATGTTCACAAAAAATAAAATCTCTTTGTTATCAAGTGAGTGAATCTCAAACCGTTAAAAAGAGAAAACCATGTTCTATTTTTGAAAAGCAAACTGTTCAATGTATCTACATCTTAACATGTATGTGCGACCTCCAGAAAACACTGGCCATTCACACTCATAACGTACTTTTGCGGATATAAAACCTTATGCAACATTGATAAGGTTTGTATTCGTGTGCCTAATCTGAAATTGATATTCCACATGAATGGGCTTTGTAATCTGCAGTTAACTTTGTTCATTCAATGTTAGTGTCACCATACAACAGTATATTTCGGGATAAAGTCTTACAATCATTGCTTGATATTTTTAAATAGCATATTTCACTGCAGTGGATTGAGCAAACGTTTTAATAAATTATAAATGCGTTTGCAGCTTAAAAAAGTTCTTTCATTTATAGATAGTATTTGACTGGCATAGCATTTTTATCTTATTTTCTTTAAACTATTGAAATAATAATTTTACAACTATTGGAGTATTACCACTGACTGCTGTAGTATACGGTATGTGGGCTCCAAAAGTTCCTAGACAATTTGAAACTAAAATGTATGAAGTGACGCCACTACAAAACTACTATTCGATTCTTGAAAGTTACTGGATAATAGACTTCTAATTAAGCTTAGCCTAATACTTGCATGAGTTTACTTATTTACTAAAAAAAAAACAAGATATCGATCTAGTTTATTTTATCAATGCTATCTATGTTACTTTTGTTTTAATTAGACTTAAACTATCAAAGTATTATAGATCTTAAGGTGGCCAGGAACTTTTGGAGCCCAATGTACGCCACGTACGTATTAAACGATAAATTTGGGATTTCTTACAAGTTCCAAAAAAATATGTCCAACATAGTACTGTTCCCGATTACAATCTTGAATACCTATTATCTTAGGAGAGTGCTTACCATTTCAATCCTACTTATTCTACGATATAGATGTAGGCGTTACCTGGCGGAAATCCATTAAAAAATATCCCCCTCCCTCCCCCAATATATTTTTTTTTCCTACTTATTCTATTTCTATGAGCGCGACGATTGTCTGATCATCAAATAGTGGGTGAGGTTCGCTTGGCCAGAATGTCTTAATAGGACCCCAAGTTTCTTAATTCCTCATATAATTGGTATGATAAACAAATATATGTTGTAGGATATTATACACAGAGCTGTCTACACAAAGTAAGCATAGCTCAAATAGTTTAAATTGTAAGTTCTATTACTCCCAGTATAAGATACATACCTACTTACATTTTTTTGAATAAATACGTGCATAATAATACCTTGTAAGTATACCTATAGAAACACCCAGGCGTAAAATAGGATGACCTTTGTGCTCAAGATCGTCATTGCCGCAATAAGAATTTGTCATATCATTGGTATACTATTGTTTGCCTATACGAAGTATGTGGGAACTTTGAGAACAAACGCAGTATCACCACAAAAAGAATTTACATATTATTCATTATTAACCTTTTGCGGAAAACAAAAATGTTTATTCTTTTTATATTAAACCCATCTATTAATAACCTCGCTGAATAGTCAAAAGCTAAGGTGAAGTCCAGATGATGGGCTTTACATTAGAACCCCAAAATTTCTGTAATGTATTCTGTTTTATGTTTGTATTATGTTTCTAGTTTGGTAAAGCTAAGTTAGACAAGGCTAGGCTAAGCTAGGCTTGTATTACTCGTTGTAAAAATATTTAAAAACAAATAGTTAATAACTGCTATGTATATTGCTATAGTAGATGTAGTAAATAAAAAAATGGGTATGACGCGGTAGCCTAGTGGTATGGGTAATGGACTGCTGAGACGATGTCTCGAGTTCGATCCCAGGTTACCATGGCACACACCAATGATTTTTCGATGCTTTTCGAAGTTATGTGTGTATTTATCGCAGGTTTATAAGTGCCCGGTTAATGGCAATATGCTCGCCACCTATTACATTGGGACCTAAACATAAACTGGCGAAATGTGGTTGCTAGCACCTCTACCTACCCCTTCGGAGATAAAGGTGTGAGTTTATGTATGTATGTATATTTAAAATGACTACTTCACCAGCAGCAAGGTGTCTTTTTGTTGTTCTAGAACGTTACAAAAAGGTGCGCTACCTACTTTAGTAATAATCGAAACTAATTAACTGTTTTACTGAACATATGGGCAGATGTTTAATAGACTGCAAGTGGCAATCAAGCATACGGCCTGCAAACTACGCATCGGATATTAATTACATTTATTATCGAAATGATGTCCCAACTGATATTACAGCCTGTAACTCGATATAAGATCTGGCAAGTTAAAATATTTGGTAGAGATTATTTTAAAAATGTTACGAAAAACACGGTGATGAAAATTATCAGGGATACCTAAGTTAGGTAATATGGCCAATATATTATTTATACCGTTGATTGATGGTATTTGGTGGAACTTATTGTTAACACATTGACCTTTTACATTGGCATATTAACCTTTGAGAATGCCGCAAGGTGAAACAAGCTATTTTCAATAATGAATATCGTGGAGAAGTACAAGTGTGTTATCGATATATATGGCTAATATAATTAAGTATGAGTTATTTATGATAGTCTAATTTTATCAGATTACACATCTAAGACATCTCTTGTCCTGGTATCATACAGGAAAAGAGTGCCTATAATATTTTCTGGATTTATTATTATCCACATAAACAGTCGGTAAAATGTCCCAATTTTTTCAATGAATTGTGGTAATCCTTCTTAGCACAACCACATTAGAAGTAGAATTTGATGCAATCCAACATCGTTAAGAACGTTTGATGTAGTGATATACCTATTGTAAAACAATGTATTCTTTTTTTTTTAAACACAATAAAAACGTTACTAGCAATTAATAATAATATATTACTATTCAGAATTCAATATTCATTTTGAATATAATCGTAATGGAATATAAAACATTCCCTAAAATACAGTCGATGTGAGAAAGCTTCGAAGAAATATCATTACACTAATATTATAAAAAGGAAAATTTGTATTTTTGTGTGTGTTTGTGATGTGTAACATGGGCTATATTGCACTGCGCGATACCGACATCCACGCAGGCGGCACCGCGTGCAACAGCTAGTATTCTATAAAATACGATTGGATTATACAATGGATTAATGGTAAGATAGGTACCTACTCTATTTTTTACTAACAACGTAGGTAATGTTATTTTACCTTTTATGGGTATAGCAGTGTATAAAACGGAAAAGTCCATTGTTTTATACATATTACATACAGGAAAATATTTAACTAATTGCGTAAACTCGCGTTGATGTTTACGGACTGAACAATCTTGTTTTAGTTGTGAGCGGAAGTATATCGGCCCATTGTCAATATGAGTTGAAGATACAACAATAAAGATGTACATACGTCGGCGGGCGCCTGATCTGTCTTATCTAATGCACATTGCATTTAGTTTTAGTGCGGTTGCGCCACATGCGCGCCCGCCACAGAAATAACATAGAATATCGGTCACACAGACTCAGGCGCAGAATGAACGCATCGAATTAATTGCTGGACGCGCGCACCACTATCGGTGTGGACGTGCCGCGCGCGGACGCTTCCGCCACCATTTTTAAAAATAAAATTTAAAAGCGCGCGAATATTTCGAACTGTCAAATTCTATTTCAAAATTTATTTGTTTCTTTTTGGTGCGATTGTTTATCAAGAACAGGTTATAAATATTTTAATGAAAATATAAATATAATATAATTTGTTAAATATGAGCAAAAATAGTCAATTATCGTAGAGGTCAAATATGCCGTCGTCGAGTTTAATTAGGGAAATAACGATAAGCGATCGCGGTCGAGTGCAAATGTCGTCTATATCTTGCGGGCGCTCCACAATACTTCTGTGGAGACGTCAAAGCATGGTTTCGCGGAATCCCGCGTGTTGATTCATACACCGGTTATCGTGAACGGCGGACAAAATGTGTGAAGTAGCAAGTTGGATTCCGAACGCAGTCGCAGTTACGCTGCGCGCTGAGACAGCGCAGCCGGTAATCGAATGGCTCACGACGATCAGGCAGGCGATCGAAGAATACGACCCTCTGATCACAGTCGCACCACCTGAAGACGAACCAGACACGCCTGACAAGTTCGACGAAATACTGTCACAACTTGGTAAAGAGATCTACCAACTCGATGAGTACCAACGTAATTTGGCGCCATCAGAAAAGGAGGTGTCTCTGAGCATTCTTAACATATTTGACGAGTGTTTAGAACGAATGGCAGAAGAAAAAACAAATATAAACAGTGATAGTGAATGTGAATCTACCCAAACTGAAATATCATTTCTTACTAGTACTCCAATAAGTGTCAAAGTGAATAGCGTAAACGGTTTGTCAGACCCAGGGGATGGAACACCGCACCCACGGAGACGGGCTCGTTTAAAATCGATTTGCAGCAATTCAACATCAGAAATGGAACCGAATAATCTGGACAATGTATCCGAAACTGATTCAGCAAGCACATGCTGGAGTTACAAGGAGTGTAGCGCTGACGATAACGAAACCAACCCTTACGCTTCAGTATGGTCTCACTCAACCGGATTTCACAACTCCGACGAAATATTAAGGCGCGTTTTATCATTGCACCACGCAACGATATCGCGTCTTTCGTTCGACACGGCTAGCGACTTTATACCTGATTCGTATTCTGTGTACTCACTACACGAGGAGGGAGAGTGTAAGGACAGGTGTGTTGACAGTGGTTCAGTAGCAATGACGCCCGACAAGCCGACGGACGACGGCTACGAGCCGGTGCGTGACGCGATAACTGACGAAAATATCTACGAAGAAATCGACTACGGTTATAGTTATACTGATGAAGGATGTTCTTGTGGTGGTAGTGTTGAAGTGGAAAGCTGTTCTATAAGTGCTAGTTCTGAAGGTGTGGGGAGAGAGAGCCCGTTGTACGCGAATTTGAGGGATCATGACGCTTACGCGATACCAGCTGACGTGATCTACTGGAAGAATATGCTTCAGGATCCCTTCTACAATGACGATGAGGAAGATGAAGTAAGTGCTAATCCTTTAATCGCTGTATAAACTGTATATAGCTGTATGTACTTAGAAAGGCTATGTTTAAGTATGAGTATGAGTGTCCTATGCTGTTCGGTGAACTTAAATTAAAATATAAATAAACCGTATTTCTATGTATACCTAATTGTAGTCATTGTGTTCTGGGTATTTTGCGGGAATACTGCATCTGTGGTTGATTGATTGCTTTCAATGTTATTTGTATGTAAACAAATATTTATATTGATTACATACAGTTTGAAATATAGTGTACAATGTATGCAAGATGGCATGTGATGATTAACGGAATCCCATGAAGAAATTAAAAGGAAGTAATGACAATGACGTCACTATTTCGTATCTAAGCCCTTTTTGTCGCTAGTCTTTATGAAAAGGCGATGATTTTTAAAAGTATTTTTTTAAGATAGTACCTAATAGTTTCTAATACGATATAATAAGCATTTCTGTGTACCTAATAAATTTATTATAAGGGTATCATTAAAGGGTAATTCTTAAGTTAATTAATGAATTTTGCAAATGACCTCTTTAAATGATATTTTAATAAGGAATCTATCGCGATTTTTTAAGTATTAGGTATTTACATTTAGCCCGACGTTTCGGATATTTTTCAGCAGCAATTTCGATGCTCTTTAAATCTTCAATCTTCCAACTACTTAGCAAAATATTTTGCCAGTAGAACACTCATTAATCTTTTAATTCATTTAAGTGTTACGGAAATTAATCACGAAAATAACGTCATTGCCGTGATTAAATCTTAAGAATAGGTGCTTAATATGTAAATTTTTATCCACAAAATTGTCAAAGAATGTCAAAGAATATAATTTAATGATAATAATTATTATATTTTGCGCTAAAACTACTACAACAATAATAAAATACACATTATAAGACAACCATTTTACAAATTAAATAAGAATTAAAAGTTGAGTGTAAACGTTAACATTGCTTTGTACATTGACTGGACATTTGCAATGCAATAACTAGGCCCTTAACCCTTACTTGATACTCTTGATAGCATTACAGACATTTTGCATTTATATACTGCAAAAAGAAGTTTAGAAGGGATTCAATCATCGGTTGATAGACATAGAATTTTCAGTCTAAGAACATTTCTTTCATTATCATTCTTGAATTAATCCCTATCGCTTCAGAAGCTGTCTCCTCGGAATCCGGGGACAACTTTTTCCGCGGCTGAACTTCGATATTCGTATGGCAATCGGGATGACGGCTTAACGTGCTCTCCGAGGCACAACCAGATAAAAGCAAATACTCATATATGAATATGACTAATTTGCATTGCTCTGGTCGTGCATGCGTTATATGCCTACAAATATTTGTACTGGGATCGAATCCGCGCCTCCTATATAGCAGTCGCGTTCACTGCCAAAACACAACAGAGGTCAGTCTCGAAGAAGAAGAGCCTAGGTAGCGTCCAAGTAAGTAGGATTGTAAATTTTAAAATTGGACCATTAGGAAATTTCTGCAGAAATTAACATTCTAGGACAATATTCTAGGACAAGATAATATAAGTAATAAAATATATTATTTTTCAAAGTCTACATTTAAAGCATAATACGAGTTATATTATAAAATTATAATTCACATATTATGATATTGTGAGTTTTAAAACATTCAGAACACAAATTGAAACAGAGTGGATTCAAATCAGAGTGAATTCAAATTGAAATAGAGTGGATATAACCAGAATTGACTGTTATAAGAAGACTTATTTAAACTTGAACGTCATGATTTATTGAAAAATCTGACCTAGATAAGGTCGGAAGTTCTAATTAAGTATGTTCTCTTGATAGTACAACACTACGAAACTATGTAAACAATGTGTCATACGTTATACCGATTAACTTATTACTATTTTAACGTTATGAATAATGATTTAATGACTTATTCATCATAATATATTGTCTAATACGTTGCTCATTAAGTTAATGACTAAAAACGCGTTACTACACATTCTTGATTCTCGCAATAATATTTTTATCAAAATATGCCTACCTTGCCTGTAACATTAATACATACTTTGTATTATTCATAATCAGTAGTATTACATAATGTACGAAAATGTATGTAGGTATATTACATTCATAATGATATGTTTAAATATGTTGAACTATTATTCGGTATCATTGGTAGGCAGCCTCTAGGATATGGGGTTCATCAAGAAGGGCATTAGAAGGTTTCTAAAGGATTGGCAACAGGAGTGTGTCGCCTCTGGTGTTGGTTTCCATCAGTTGGGCCCTGTGCTGGTCTCTCACCTAAGTAGTATAAAAAGCGCATAATTTTAAATAGAAACAGCACTACAATTTTATTTTACGAAAATATTAGCGGACATGAAAAAAACCATTCTAAGACATTTTATATAACATTTTATCGAGTGCCAAAGTGATTAAATATGCCTTATAAGTATTCCTTGTAAATTCACACATACATTATTTATTATACATACAATTGAGTCAATATATATATTTACACTGAGCTGATAACGAACCAACAACTACCACTGCACGTAATTCGTGACCTGATGTAGGTATTCTGGACTTTATGGAACACATAAGAAAAGTACTCGTATCTATCTTTTTTATCCTACTCAAAATCCCCACAGATACCACCTTCGCCAAAGCCGGTAGAGGTGTATGTTGGATTCGAATTGACTAAAACGCCGTCTTTGTGTCTTTGATTGCCTGAGGTGAATAATACAAGATATATCTCTCGCACCCGGGCAGACACGTGGCTCATCTCTCTGACCCCTTTCCCCTGATGGTGGGAATCACGGTTTGTCCATCTAGCTCCCGGAGATGATTAGGTGCTCCGCCGCTGTCACCTGCTGCTAGGGTGACAGGCGGCTCCACCCGTCGTTCACCCGACGCTCGAGTCGCCTCCGAGTCTGAAACAACACCTGTGCTATGTTGTACTTAGGATTATTTATCCCGGTAATAGGCTCCTATAATTTTCAAGAACGAGATTAGTAAAGCACGCAGACAAATCGCGAGCAACAACCAATATTTATACCTATATTAAAATATGTCGCTATATTATGTCCCTTATGCGATACTTATACCCTTCACTGGCACGCAATGTAACTTTAGTAAATTGTTGTTCACATGCCCGTGAAGGTCTTCACAAAACAATAGTGAAATTAAAAAAAATTGAAGCGCTGTTGCAATTTTTTAAGTACATAGGCCCATTATTTCAACGATTACCGTTCTGAACTCGTGAGTTAAAAAAAAGGATGATTATTTCGTTTTCTGTCACCTGCAAAAATTCTTTCCGTTCCATAATATTTTAATGTACTATTATGAGTGTTGATGGTCTCACTACGATCTCATGACGCAAGCTAACCTCATCTGTAAACTTGAAAATATTAAGAGTAGGACTGCGGTTCTAATCTTCAAAGTAAAAGCTCTGAGTGCAACTACGGTTATGCAACTCGAACAAAGACGTGCGTAATGCGGTACAGTTATTCTTCAGTAATGCGTGGACTAAGGAGTATTTCGTTTTAATTAATAAAGATTTTGTATGTGGTCATACACAGACATACAGATTCAAAATCACTGTAACATAAAGAATCGCCGCCATTAAAAAAATTACAAAAGACATTTTGCAAAAAATGTTGCAGCTAAATAAATTTGGGAAAATAATTTTTGACCCGATTCCTTACTATGCGCTATAAATATAATAATGAGTTATTTAAACTGAACATAAAACATTTAAAAATGTGTAAACGTGAAGGTACACAAACGTCATTGTGAAAATAAGTCCCGGGTTCCGCGTAGTCTGTGGTTCTGTTGGTATTCTGATATCTTATCTTATATTTGTAAACGGCATAACTCAGGCAAGGGATGTGGTTAAGTACGGTTAAAGAGGTTTTAAGTGGGACGTCGGGATGTGACGTGCTACTATGAGTGTAACGATATTGCAAAAAAAAAACAATCTTTGTAGTTATACGAGGTGCATTACACGTCTAAAAAGATTTTATTTAAAAGATCAAATACTCTTCTAATGAGGGACCAGTAACCGAAATTACTAGTATTTTCATTAAACACTCAAACTAAGCTAAATAGCTTGTGTTAGAAGTGGTTTCACATCGGTAGTGTAATGGCCAGAATTCGAAACTCAGACCTTCCGATGCCAACGCCGACTCCTTAACCACTTAGTTAACCGCTTTTTTGTTATGCAATAACATCATCATCATCTTAACGTATTCCTGGTTGCCCCTATGGCTTTCATGTCAGAGTATGTAGTCCGTTTACGCATTGGTTTATAATGTTCTTTATGGAAACGACTGTTATCTGACATCCCAATCTTGAGCGGAATGCTTAAACCAGAGCCGCGTCCTGCAATCAGCAGGTGTAGGTACTCGGCTAGGTGAGGTTGGTTTGACCAAGTACGGCATAATCCTTGGTGACGAGGCACCACCAAAGCCTGGTGTGACAGATGGATGACGTAGACTATAAATACCTACGAATGTGACGGCTAATACGAGGTAAAAAAAAATATCTGTAGTGATGTGCAAACATTTAATAAGTACGACACTTTTCTGAATGGTCTGCAACAGTTATCATGAGCTAGTAAGAATTCTAAGTATTACATTGCTTGAATTTATAATTTTTATCTATATTGATATTTGCTTTACTAATATTAGCAAAGGCAAAGGACTACACATGTGCAGTCGTACATCAGAGGTCAATATCACCAATATTATAGCAATAAATTCAAGCTACAATGCTCTATCACGTATTGCTAAATGTTATTTTTTAACTTTTTGGATAAGCAGTAGTTAGTGATAAACTCACTAACTACTGCTTATCCAAAAAGTAGTAGTTTTCTGAGAACTCATTTTTTTTTTTTTTAGCCCAATAGGGCTGAATACATCTGATACGCTCCAAGACGTTAATTGATAGTGCTTGTGCAGTTAAGCACGTAAATAATTTCCTTACGATTTACACTGTATATAGCAAGGAATCGAGTTTTTTTTTTTTCCAAATTTTATTTCAGTTAGGAATTTATTTTCGAAATACCCATTTTTTTACAAACTTCCCGATTGGTGTCAATACTCTCGCACCCTATTACGTAGGACCGAATATCTTTGTTGGCAAAATGTGGGTGTTTAATACACCTCTGCCTACCCCCTTCTTTCATATCTTTCCATGCGGTGTTGTACAAGGTGACTAAGGGCTGTTTAGTATCAGACAGATAAATACAGCCAAAACTCAGCTTCAGATACATGGCTTGAGTTCACAGTGTACCCAGAATACAGCAATAGCAATAGCTCACCCCTTATTACGTCAATTTGACTTCACCCCGCCTGATGATAAGCTGAATTCAAAGTCTCAGGAAAGATGGTCACCATTACAAACACGTTGAGTGTTACAAAGGTGGCGCTCAGCTTGACGGCCTCATCAGTGTTATTTTACGGGTGTTAGGTATGTGACTCTAAAACAAAATTATGTCTTTCTTACAGCGCTAGATTGGTTTCATGTCTCTTTAAAAAGCCAAGGCGTCATTCCTCTAGCTTCAATATTGGTCTTGAATAGATTAATAGACTAGACGATTGAAGCAAGGTCATAACAACTAGCTTTAACTGGAGTATATCGACACAAGCACTTATGTGCCTAATAAATGTTTTAGATATTTCGTCTACTAATAAACTGGTGAATAGTAACATCATTGTATCTAAAGTCTTACTTCCCCGGAGGAGACCTTCTTTTTTTATTTATGATACGTCAATTTGACTTCACCCCGCCTGCCGCCGTATTGAAGGTGGGCAGAAGTTGGCTAGCACGACCTTAACCAGTCAGCCAGAAAGGTTCGACTTTGAACCGACTAAAACCGCACGAATTTTCTTCACGTCGACCTAATTGCGGCACATTATTAATAAACGGCGAGTAAGCAATATGGAAAAGTGAAATGAATAGCTCATCTTGTTAACAAAATTGGTCTTATTATGGATAAAATATTTTATACTAAAACTTAAACTGGTATGCACATTCTTCAGATCGTGCGAAATGGAGGAGAAAAAGTCGGAAGGCGGACCCTGAACTCTTTGTTCCTTCTTAGAGTTGAACAATGTTTTCTTAAAATATAATCTTTCATAAATTCCCGAAACACATTTACTTCGTTGCGGTAACGAACACAGATGTTGTTGTAGTAGCTTTTAATTAAACGGCGGCGCGGGCGCATGTCTCGTTTAGTGATGTCATACCTCATCGCGTCATACGTTATCATGGTTGACTGGTACTGGCGCTTCTGTTGTTTTAACCGACTTGAAAAAAAAGGAAGTTATATTATAATATTCGATGAAGTAGACCGTCCATACGTATAGGTATGTACCTATAGGTAATCATCGATTTCTGCAGATGTGTGAACCGATTTTAAACAAGTCGAAATTTGATGGTATATAATTATGCTCAGACCTTATTTATTTATGTAAGCTGTGGAATGAACTCTCTGTCGTGGTTTTCCCAAGCGACTACAATATGGGGTACTTCAAGAACGGCATTAGAAGGTTTCTACAGGGTAGGCAGCACGTATTCTGTTCTCGCTCGGGTGTTGCAAACTTCCACAGGCCACGGTGACCGCTTTCCCGGGGTGGGCCGTGTGCTTGTCTGCCACATAAGTGGTATAAAAAAAACTTCTAATCTTGTTTACCACACGCTTATGTAGCGTGTGGTGAACAAGATTAGAAGTCTTTTTTAGTTGTAATTTAACAAAAAAAGCTATATTATGATATAGCTTTTTTTGTTAAATTACAACGCCGAGGTCAGTATACCGTGCGATTGCCTCTCATATACCTCAAACTAATTAACAAAAAGCTAAAATAGGTCACAAACAACGCGTTCCAACTATCTCTATTCTGGTTAGTGCATCGTTGCTATCAAACAAACAAACACTGGTCTGTTGCACGTGTATTTAATTAGTAGTCTGTACGTATTGGCCCAGTTTGTTTACATCCCGAACATACCTACGGCTGCGTATTATTTCGAATTTATCATTAGGGTCTTTAGAGCTGCTAGTTGGTAGTGGCAAATTGTGAAAATTCTCAGAAAGAAAGTCAGTGGAAAATACCTTTACCCATTATAGAACGGTTATAGCAAATTTGTATGGAATTATGGGCATTCTGATGTGATTTAGGTATAGCAAATCAGCAGGAGTCTAACCACATGGAAAAATGGGCTACTCGCCATTGGTACCTACTCCATAAGGTTTTGATTCCTACAGCATTTCTTCTCGGGGTTGGATAGTTTTAATAAGAGCTGTACAAGCCAAAAAAAAAAGGGCAGGAGTAAGAAGACTCCAAAGTGAAGATCGATGTTTCGCAAGATACCTAAATAAAAAAGACTTGCGTTCACTACCGCCTCGCCATGGTGGTGAATCGTGTTAAATTAAACAAATATACCCACTATAATAGTAAGAGATAGGTACTGTTCGACCTCTGTATATAACACGATCCGGAGCATCCTGACAGACACTGATGATGCGAATTCCCGCTATGAAAGTCACAAAGTAAGATGAAAATGTCCCCTCTGAACATTACGGCTTCTGATCTGTGATTGAAAACAAACAATAATTCAGAACACGACATCCTTAAAACCTGGAACAAATGACAAACAATGGTTCAGTCGATCGTGAAGACGTTGTTTGCGATCATTCAAGCAGCAATATTCCAATGAGCACTCATCCGATGATCGCGGATGCGTATTAATCAACCAACGATCTACAAATTGCGTTATAGCATTAGAAAATTTGATTTCAAGATTATAAATTGTTGTACAGGAGCCCAATTCAGATAAATTGCTTATCATCAATCTCCTTGTGTTAATCTCAGGCTAAAGCTGTCTCCTCGAAGTCTGGGGTACGCCTTTATTCCAGTCTAACTGCGTCGCCGCTTATTTTTGTTATTTTCCGTGAAGCGACTACCATCTGACCATCCATCCACAACCTATAGGTAGATATTGAAATACTGCAGACTTGTTGTTGGACTTTTTAGGGCGCCAACGACCCGTAACGACTGCCAAAGATGGTCATAAATATGGTAACTGGTAACGACGGGTTAACGGGCTCTCCGAGGTACGACCAGACCGATGCAAATAGTTATTCATGCATAGCGTTATTGAAATATGCCACAAGTAGATATGAAACAAAAACTGATCAGATGCGAGCCGGACCGAGGTCGACGGCGCGTAAAGTTGATTTCGGGGACGAGGACTTATAAGGTTTCCCTCTTTTTCTTTTTGAGATGCGGAACTCTAAAAACCCAAGTCTAAGTCTTCGGTTTTCATTTTTTAAATTGTAGTACCTACTTAATTTTAAAGGTTCGGGTGATGTGTTAGGCTTGTAAATGAGAGGTTAGGTACCTACAGATAGGATTACATCTACGAGTACCTGCATATAGTACAATTCCATGGATACCCATTCTAGTTGCATCCAAACTTACACTTTGGAGATTCACCTAGTTGCTTCCAAATTTGAACTTTGGAATCTGAGTCCCCCTTCCCATTCTGTCATTATCATTGAGTTTAGTTCACTCCTATCATAAGTATTTTACTTCGTGGAAACCTTAACAAAAGTCAATGAGCGGCCACTATATTATTATCTTAAGCCGTACAATTACTACTAATATTTCTCATAAAAAGTGATTACTGCCATGGCCAGTAATTTAAAATTCAAAGAAAGTATACAATTAAAGCAGTTTGAAGAGGTTTAATCACCAATAATACATAGAACCGTAATTAGAAATCAATTAACTAATACAAATTTACATAGTTCCCACTTATAAGTATACTAATTTACTTGAAACTTTCTTAGAACTATCTTGAAAGTGTTCAATGAAATTATAGAATTGTTTCGAGGAATATCACCAAAAAATTAATACTTACATTAATGTATCTGCTCAAACATAATATCTCATTATATCCTATTAACAATTAACTAAACTATTTATAATTGTTTCGATTAGTTCATAACAAATATTAAAATATATGTATTTTTGTGAATGTGGCCTTCTAACATACTTTACTTACGTATATTTATACAGCAAAGAAGATTTAGATTTAGAATTGTTGTCGACATTTCAATAGCGTATGTAGTTACCGATAACAAATGAACTGTCCACAGAAATGATCTCAGTTGTCATATCAGCCAATGGTTTATTCTTAAGGAGCCTCTCATCCTATCGTGAGAGGCTTGAGATTAGTGGGCAGTCGGTAACCGAGATACACAAAGCTGTCTTCTTTGTCTATGCCCTTACAGTCCGGTAATTCCTCTATCATTTCTGAGAGAAATATAATGCATGCTATTTATTTAATTATAGTGTCATTTCCTTAAATTTGGTAACGTCATATTGAGGAGAATGTTATTTTACGAGTATTTACACAAGTAATATTAACCTTATATATTTACTGAATTTATTGACAGTTTATAAACTAGAGAAATAGTAGGGAAAAAATCGGTACGACCCTCATTAGAAGACCCATTTACAGATTAGGTCCAAACATTGAGGTCGTACGCGTACCAACAGGTAAATACCCAATGTTGTTAACCCTATGTACTAGCAGGCATATCTGTATTTAATAATTCACAGTATTATTGATTATTACACTGATTGTAACTAAACAAAATCATTTTATCCAGGTTCGTGTTGTTTTATTAGTAATCTGTGATACTGTTGTCATATTCCTATTATTGTGAACGGGTGTGTCATCCATTGTTTACAGTTTAACTGAAACGTAATTGCGTAACGCTATTGTTATGTTTTAGTCTTCATTTTTGATGGTATAGTATTGATAGTAGGTATTTCGAATATTATTTAATAAGTAGTATTACTAATTAATAAGTAATTGGTAGGTAATAAATATCAACGGCTCTATCACCATCGCACAAAACTGTACGTAATATTAAAGGTGGAATTTGGCGAGTTTTTTCTTAGCGAGTTGACGAATGACCCGATTGATGGCACTTGGTGGAACTAACTGTTATACATAATTGATAATACACTTGTACTTCTCCAGTGTATTTATTAAATACAGTGAAGTAAAGTGCAACTATATTATCGATTAAGAGTACGTATTATTTTAATAATACTTCTTGTTTTCTTACCTAAAGCTAGTGGTCTACAAAACAGGAGACTCGACTTGAGAAGGTAACACCGTATTTCGCACCCAAACCCATTCACCGTACATTTACATGTTTGGAAGGTAATCAAATCAGGGCTTGAAACCGGTTTAGAAAATACCGGTTAATAAAGGTTAAACCCGGTTTTCAGTAAAGGTTTCATTCGGAGCGAAACCAGAATGGGAACCATACTAAAACCTTAATAAACCGGTTTAATCCAGAGCGACACGCGCCCGCGTCGGCATCGCTCGAAGTTTGTTTTGTATGAACGTCACAACTTGTTAGTAGGTATTGTTCAGAGATTGATGCATTTATTTACACGATTGCGAACTGTGGGCAAAGTTATTGGTAATTTCGCAGCTTTGCCCCTACTTATTTTACGTTTTTTCAAGTGAAGCATGGGTCGTAAGAGAAAATTTATAGTAATTTTGATTACGAGGAAGAAAGAAATGTCTATGGTCTTGGCGTAGTCTGGTGGGGTGGGGTGACCCGCCGAGCAGGGAGACCCGTAGAAACTGTGGTGCCGCGGGCGGCTCGCGGCATATTACAGGAGCCCAACTGGGCTAACCACCCTGGGAGGCTGCCAGGCCGCGCTTAATCGTGGTTCGTCGTGCCAGTTGGTGACCGGACGTGGGAACCCGGCGACCATATTCGGGGGAGGGGGGGGGGGGGGGGCTTCGGTTGGGCGTGTCGGGTCTACCTACCTACCTACCAAGAGGGTCGGGCCTAGCACCCTCTTTGTTAGACATTCAGCTGACGAGCCACCCAGACCAGTACAATGTTTCGGTGCGAGCCGCCTTAGAAGGTAAAGACCCAGAACGGATGCTCAGCTCATAGCACAGGTTGGTCAAGAACTAGTGGCCCATCGAACGGGCAGCCGTAGCTACTGGCTACTAGCCAAAGCCGTGCAAGCTAACTTCTGCCAGCCTTCGCTATTATAATATTCGTATCAGGCAAAGCAACGTCCGTGCAGTACTGGAATCACTCGATGTCCGGAAAGCCAGTGTTCCGGATGGTATACCAGCGGTGGTTCTTCAAAAATGTGCTGTACCGACTCTCCTACATTTCAAGTACAGTGCCGACTGCGTGGAAAGAGGCGAATGTACAGCCGATTCCCAAGAAGGGAGATCGCTCAGACCCAGCCAACTATCACTCATAGCCGTCAGTCTAGAGGATCACTCCCTAATTAATGACCGGCAATAAGGTTTCAGGCCGAAACGGTCAACGGGTGATCTTCTGGCGTATATAACCTATCTTTGGGGTGACGCTATAAATAAGCATGGTGAGTCACTGGCTATTAGCCTGGACATCGCCAAAGCTTTCGATAGACTCTGGCACAAATCGCTTCTTTGCAAACTACCAGCCTTCGGTCTGCCTCCAAGATTGTGCAATTGAGTTGCTAGCTTCCTGCATGGGCGCCGTATACGCGTTCTTTGTGATGGACGAGCTTCGGAGTTACTGCAGGTAAATGCTGGCGTGCCGCAGGGGTCCGTCTTATCACCCACTCTCTTTCTTCTGCATATGAATGACATGCTGTCCACCGGCAGCATCCATTGCTATGCAGACGATAGTGCTGTACACGAGAGTTACCACGGACATACTGCGACCAAGCAGTCTGATATAGCCGAAAAAAGACAGCTTCTTGTCACTGGGCCTGACCGGATCCTCAATCACATTTCTCAATGGGGATCTGAGAACCTGGTCGAGTTCAATGTCAAGAAGACGCAGGCATGTGCGTATACAGCAAAGACGTCTCCTTTCCTTCCTCATCCCACTCTTCAGAGCACGCCACTGCCATTACAGGATAACCTCAATATTCTCGGAATGGATGTTCGCTGCAAACTGAATAACAAGAACTATTTCAAGAGCATCATCAAAATAGCTTCGCGTAAACTCAGAGTCCTGAACAGAGTGAGACGTTTTTTCACGCCGGAGCAACGGTGTCTTCTTTACAAGACACAAATTCGCTCCTGCGTGGAATACCTACTGCTCGCATCTCTGGAATGGCTCCGCAAAGTACTTATTAGATGCTCTCGACAGGTTGCAGCTACGCGCGCATTGCTCACGGCGATGATACGATGCGCAAACACTTAGGCTACCCGCGCCTCCTTCTGCGAGCAGGTAATGCTCGAGAAGGAGACGGCGGAACGAGTTTGGAGAAGACTCCGGACCCGCAAAGCACGCGATGAGCGGAGGCGACTCGGACGTCGGAGGTCGCAGAATGACCTCCGTCCTCCATGAGCGCGGGCCTGGGGGTGACGAGTGGAGCCGCCTGTCACTCTAGCAGAAGCGCGCAAAGTGCGCCCCCCCATACCCGGGGGCTAGTTGGGGACACCGTGGTCCCTACACCCGGCGGGTGTCATATCGAAAAGAAGGCCCCGGGTCTGCCGGAGTGCGAGGGATATGTTGGCTACTACCTCACCTCCGGCAACTGTAGACCCAAAGACGGCGTGCGTTTTAGTCGGTTCGAGTCCGACATAACTTACTCAACCGGCTCCGGTGGGGGGGGTATCCGTGGGGATTTTTCGCACGATAAAAAAAATGGTTGCAGCGACGCGCGATCTGCATTATTGGGAGTTTTTATTTAATAATTACAGAAGTTGTGATTTAGTTATGATCATTATATTTATTTGATCGATAAAACTGTTCTTATTATATTTTTATAATTAAAATTAAGAAAAATTATTAAAAAAAAATAGTATTCAATTGAAAATGGGCTAGGCATTAAGTCCACGCGACCGAAGCACGCACAACACTTCTTGACTTCCTTCAGTACTCCTTTAAAAGTATCTCGAAGAACATTAGCCCTGCGCTTGCAAATTGAAATTTTGTACTAGTAGGTTACACATGTAGTCCGCGCGAATTGAATACGAATGGTGACGACGATGTTGTCGGTAAGAGTGAAATCAAAACCTTTATTAACCGGTAAATTGAGCCAAACCTATATAATTTCGCTCTTTAAGAATACAGGTTTTTTAGCGGTTAAGGTAGAGTCAAACCTAAATGAAACGCTCCTATGTACTTGCACTGAAACCGGTTTGATACATTAACCGGTAAACAAGCCCTGAATCAAATATTTTTCTCTATCACCATTGGGTATAGAAAAGTTCCTTTACCCAAAAGTAGTATCCTATACCCAATTAATAAGGTTATTAAGATATTATTTAATACTTACCTATGGCAGTTAGTCTTATATTTGTTTTTAATTGAAATATATCATCATTACATTGGTTATTACGTTGTTAATTGAGTGTTAAGTGCATCTAACGTGTAGCATAGACTTAGTATAACTAACTATAGCACTCTCAATTTGATTTCTATCAAACGTTTCAAACATAGGTTACACAATAACCATTACCAATTTCGTAACAAATAGATTATCGAATTATCATAAGCCTCGTTGTCTACTAGAGCGGTTACATATCGCAACGCACGCAAGTCATGTTTCTTAAGTAAAACATGAACGGCCGAATTTTAATGCCCCGTTGAAATTAAAAGATTTTGACACACATAACCATAATCCACTCATGTCTAGACTGTGGTTATTTCTGTGTCTTTCAACATGCACACACATATTGTAAATGCGGAAGTTATATCTGTCTGTTTGTTATCTTTTTACTTTTAAACATCTGAACTGGGACCACATCACCGTCTTCTCTTAAAAGTAATATTATTTCAATCTTACTTTACTTCCATAATGTGACTCGGGGCGTTGCCTTGGAAATTTGTGTACTGCATGTCTTGTAAAACAAGTATAAAATCTAATAAATCAATTAAATAATTGTATCTATTTGTTTGATCATACAGCACTAATATCCTGAGCATCCCCACAAACGCTAACGTGCCGGTTCTCACTATGAAAGTCACTAAGTAAGATGAATAAAATTGCTCTACTGCTGAATAATAAAAACTAAACACAAAAAGACACCTCACTGATATTTTTTTGTTTTGTTTCGTTGATGGAGTGGTCACAATAGGATATTGGTTTATCATGAACTAAGATTGTCTTTTAATAGGAAGGGTAGCTTCTCAGTTCGAGCCAGCGTTTCCTATATTTTTTTCAATTTGCTTTTCCCTCAATACGAAGAAAGTTGTTTGTACCTATGTATATTGCGTCAGGGACCGCATTCTCGCATTCTCATTCTCCTGATATTATTATATTGCCTATTGATCTATACAATTGTGTTTCTTAATGATTCATATTATTGTTAACCTATGTTTTATAACTAGCAATTAAAATAAATTGTAAAGTTACACATTTTCCTACGACCTCGATAAGTATTCGTGACCGAATCATTACTTAGATGAAGCTCAGAAAGTGTGTAGGATAGCAACAAAAAGAACCAAGTCGAAGGAAGCCAGATGTATTGTATACATACCTATGAGTACCTTCATTACGCCATTTTATAATATGATGCGGCAAACTCGTTTTAACATCATTACCTACCAAGATATTAATAAAACTCATAGTATAAGCGACGTGATGTATCTTCATTGAATAAAACAATAAAAATTACGTTCGTATGCCTTATCTGTTGTTCAAATCATGCGGGTATTACCGTCAGTGTCATTAGGAGTTGACATATAGCTCATTAATACGACCTTTAATTTACAATGTTGATCACGGGCATTTTTCTGAGTGACAACGAGTATAAACAAACTTGTTAGCGAGAAGGTGTTGAATTGCCATTGGTCAATATTGAAAAGAGAACTGGCGTAAAACTAGACCGACATAAATCTGTCGGTTTTTTTTGAACGAGCGAACAGATTGTCACTGAGAATAAGGGACCAGATGGAAAACGCTCAGTCGAATGAACACAACGCAAAAAACGATGAAAGAGACGAAAAAAAAAACGAGTACGGTGTATACGAGTCGATGGTCGATAAATAGACACTATGTTGCAACTTCTTGTAGAAAATTAACATAAATTATATGTTTGTTTATGTATGTATCGTGTTAGCTATATGGGTTTAACAATAAAAAAGTTTTGTTTACGTTGTTTAGGCAAAACGCATCGTTGTTGTACGGTCGGTAGGCGTTAAGGAAAATTCAAAAACACCACAGCACCGGGTATTTGATATCATTTATTTAGCAGAGCCAAGATTCGTCTATTTTTTTATTTAAGTGTTAGAATAGCAAAATATGTAGGTATACCACAGCTAAATGATAAACAGCTTTTGTTCATTATTATTTTTTTATTTAGGGCACGTTGCAAAATCAAGTCTCAGCAAAGAGGGTCACCATTACAAACACGTAGAGTGTTACAATGATGGCGCTCAGCTTGACGGCCTCATCAGATGCTTTTTCACGTCCCGCTTAAAGGAACCGGGTCTGTAGAAAGAAGGAAACACGTGAGGAATTGCGAACGCTGGTAATGGAATTCCCAGATTTAATGGTGCGGCAGAGGAAAGACTAACCGAACCGTTTGTTTCCTGATGGAATGTTCCGCACCGAATACGGGTGACATCTAAGCACTGCACCTGTTGTTCTGTGTAGGAAAGGATGGGTAGATTAATTCGACGGCAGCTATTTTAACTGTTACATAGTTGAACAGTTTGTAAAAAATATCCAAACATTTTCACAATCTTTCATGATTTTAGTCAATAAAAACGCCAATCCTGGTCTTCCCCGTGTCACAAGCGTATTGCAGTACCGTAAATTTGCCAAGCAATAATTGGTAGGTATACGCCGCACCGTTCCGGACGATTAGTCATGTATGCCCAAGGACAGGAAGTCTTTGGACATCTATCGACTACTAATGTGTAATTATATGCACTGCTTTGTACGTAAGTGTTGCAAAGTAATAATGTGTTCACCCAGGAGACTTGAACAGAAGTAAACCTAATGAATGTGATAGTTTTATTAGGCATATTGATAATGTATTGATAAAGGGTACCTCCAAAGCACTAAACTGACGGGGTCGCATGGCAAAAGATACACTAACCTTCACCTAAGATTTTGTATTATGTAGCGTGTGTCCCGTCACAGTCTACCGACTGCAGACAATCAAAAATGGCCATGCCATCGGTAAACAAACGATACCTAAACTAATCCTAAACTTAGACAAAATAAGTCTAAAAACTGTTATGAGGACAATAACGGGCCACTGCCCTCTCAACAAACATCTATAATAATGCTATCGGTCTAACAGACAGCCCCCTCTGCAGGGGTTGCTTCGTAGCCGAGAAACGGCACGTAATACTGGAATGCAAGGCAGTAGCCCCACAACGATCACAAACTCTCGGCACAGTGGGTCGCTACGCGAAGTCTGGGAAGTCGCTAGTAAGCTTCTGCGTTTCTTGGCGGAGCTAGGCTGGCTGCTCTAGCCAATAACTCTGCACGCACAATGTCATAAAGGGAGGCAAGGTGCGGACAAAGGAGTACGATACCAATACGGTACGATACGTTACGCGTGTGTCCAGTTTAGTATACTTCATCATTATTCTTGCGTAAATCCCGGTCACATCTGAAGCTGTCACTTCGGAGTCCGGGCCTACTTTTCTCCAGTATAACTGCGTTACGGTTAAAGTCCGATATTTTCGGTGAAGCGACTGCCATCTGGCTTTCACAGCTATGGAATACGCGATATTGAAGTACTGCAGATAGATTGTTGTTGGATTTTGAGGGCTCCAACTACCCGTAACGGCCATAGATATTCGTATAACAACCGGGTCCGACGGTTAACGTAATCTCCGGAGCACGACCAGACCAGTGCAAATAGCCATATTCATGCATACATATTTTTGCACTGAGTGGGGATCGAACTCGCACCAACTGCGTAACAGTCGCCTTCACTACCGCCACGCTATAGACGCTTAGACTAATTCAATTAACCTATAAATAAAGATGTCATAAAGAGCTATGGCAGTTCTCCTATCTCCATTACGAGTATATGAGTGTTAAGTCAGGCCCTCAGTTAATAAACTATTCACGGCACATGCATACATAGTTATCTAGCAATTAGGTCGCACTGGCATCTGACAGGACTGTACGCTATGCTCATAATTAATACTATCTAGTGTACATTCGGTTGCACAAGCCACTGACCTTCTGTCAGAAACTGGATTGTCAATTGTTATCCATATTAAAATGTAAAACTTTAGCTTATTTTAACCCATTTGAATAGCTCCTTGATCCTTGATGATGATGATTATTTAGTAATTATTTACGTATACCTTATCACTTGTATAGTTTGGTACTATGAAATATAGTGTACTAACTGCCCATTGGTAAAATTTTAGCATCTAACTCGTGGTCTGCTTTCCAACAAAAATCTTTGTTCTCACAATTAAAATTTAAAAAAAGATTCTGTCAATCAGCTGTGAATTTATGTACGTAAATCTCTGCTTTTTAACTGTAGGGTCATTAGATTCACCCACGGTCTAACAATCCCAACTATAGTTATATATTATACCGCTAATTGTCATAGAAAGGAATGTCAAACGCCACCTTTTTTTATCGCGCGGGGGGTATCCGCGGATACCCCCCGACCGGAGCCGGTTGAGTAGGTTATGTCGGACTCGAACCGACCAAAACGCGCGCCGTTTTTGGGTCTTCAGTTGCCGGAGGTGAGGTTGTAGCCAACATATCCCTCGCACCCCGGCGAAAACGACTCTTCTCAAAGCGTGGTGTTGTTTAATGCAATATTCCGCAAGTCCGGATTACAAACCTCATTCGTGTTTCGTGTCTACTTTTTTTTTATTTTATTTGCTCTTGATACGAGGAATTTTCAGGAGCGCCAAGCATTCGATTGCTGGCGCTCCTGAAGATGCCTCGTATCTCTTCCACGCCTTCAATATTTTACGTAGAGATGTAGAGTCATAGCTGTGCTTGTAAATTAAAACCCATAGAATACTTCTTTTTTCTTTTTATTATGACGTCATATCTTAACAGTTGTATTCTTGGTACCTGAATCGTAGTACGTAGGTACTATATAAACTTTGTACCAGATAAAATGTTGAATGGATGTTGTTTGTACTCGTTATCATGACCACAACGCTGTGTCATAATTTCATAAAATATGACACATGAATCAAAGACTACTTACTGTCTTTTAATAATAACAATATTCTAGTTTTGTTGGGCAATCATGAATTAATCACAGCTCTTGTTTACTATTCCTATTTCTTTGTTTTAATTGCATTTATATTTGTTTTAACCATTAAAATATTACGTAGCAATTTTATAAAATACTATTGTTCTGTGATTAATTTAAAATATATTATGTTGAAGAAGAAGATAAAAGGTATTTTTCCCTTTTCCTTCTGACCTCTCCACCTCCACAGGAAAGCCAGACTGCGCCATAGATTCGCCCGTTTATGTATTATCGAAGTATCATCACAGTAGTTTTATGCATTTTTTTCTTTTTCATTGGCAGGGGACCTATCAAGTGTATCGGTACCCCCATATGAAGATATATCCACACAATAAATACAAAAATCACTATCACTACATAGTATAAAATAAAGTCGCGTTTTCTGTCCCTATTTTTCTAGTCCCTTTGTATGCTTAAATCTTTAGAACTACGCAATGGATTTTGATGCGATTTGTTTCAATAGATAGAATGGTTAAAGAGAAAGGCTTATATGTATATAACATCATGCTACGACTAACAGGTGCGGAGCAGGAATGAAAAATGTTGCAAAAACGGGGTGACGCAGACGAAGTCGCGCGGGTCAGCTATTATTCTATAATTTGATCACTGTCAACTGCGCATCTTAAAATGACATTTGTTCTGCACATGCGCACTGTGATCTCTCCAACTGATTACTGATTTCCAGAATTCAGTTTTTATTTGCTTCCATTGCACAAGAGTCCGTCGGTTGTGCTCCCTTCTGAGAATGCATTTTATTTTTATTTATTACGTTCGAATTGTCTTGAATGCTAAATAATCTTATGCTTATAATGATTTATATATAAGACTGTGGAGTGCTGAGTTCAATTCAAGCGAAATGAGCAACCTCTGTGACGTAGCAGGAGCAGCGTTAGACTTCTGAATTAAAGGTCTTAGGTTCGATACCCACTCAATACAAAATTTCGAGTTCATTCGCATTGGGCTGGGTGTTTCCATAGATATATACATTTACGTACCTTCCACTGTCGAAATAATATATTTATCGGTATCTGGGATATCCAACCAATACAACCTATGTCTTATTATGAGTCAAGATAGCGTTACACTGTGTAGAATGTCTTGCACTATTCAGTAACTACTTAAAATAAATAAGTACCTTAGCTCTTAACGAAGGCCGAAATACTTTTTAAATGTGCTAAAACGCCTTCAGGATCGTATTTTTATATTTAGGTCGTCAAATTGACTGCACCACGCCTGATGGTAAACAGAGGCGCACTATAGAACATGTTGACTGCCGTTACAGGTGCTGTCTCTCTCGGTATACTTATTGTTTATTAAGGCTGGCCTCAAATCTATTGGCCTCACTTCCAACCATACAATCGACTACAGAAATACAATGTGTGCTGCAAAAGCCTGCCGACAATCACGTAGACCGTCACGTAGACTGACGGACGCCATGCAAGGAGCTAAGAACTAATGTATCCTATATATGGAAAAGGTGCGAAGTATGATTTGCATTTCTATAACGTAAGGGTGCGTTCGTATAGCAAGCGGTTTTGCGAAATATGGGATACTGTAACTAATATTATGTTTACTGGTCAATCTTGCAAAGAACGCCGCATTCGACAGACAATTTGTTATTTGCAGATATAGTGATTTGGATATTGCGTAATTAAATAATATATACTAAATGCTATAATTCTTCTTCTGTCGGATCGACGGCATTTTGGAGTTGCCACCGTTGTGTAGTAATTTGCTTCACGACAGCGCCGCTACTCTCGGAGTGGGCCCGATAATGCTAAAATTAAATAATTTAGTATATATAAACCATTAAAACAAAATTTATAATACATTTCAAAAAGTAGACCAATATTTAATAAAAAAATTAATCAGTCAGACAGCTTTTTTGTGCAATTTGTCTACGAATTTCGATTGTGATTGAATTTTCAAACTGCGTTTAGAACACTGTTTTGAGCGATATTTTTTAAACGCTTAAAGTCCGACATACATTTCTTTTACAATGCTATACATTTTTCAAATACTTTAAAGTACTAGTTTAAAACACAGCATTTAAATACGCTAACTGCTTACCGCTTACGGTATTACCCCTGCCTTACATTAGTTAAGCACTCACCTAGACTTTACAATTGCATTTGAATACTAAGTATCAGTCGTAAGCAGTATGTAAATGTTTCTTTGTGCGTTTAAATACAGTGTTAGTAATGTAGCTTCCTTGTTAGCCATAGGTTCCCCTTTACGATGTAAGTAGGTACTAATGAGTTATAGCGATATGTCGTAGAATTGTTTTGTTAAGAATGCAGCTGCTGTTATAACAGTTACTTTGGTTTGGGACGTTGCAAAAGGGCCAATATTAATTTAGAGGTAATTTTCCGTGGAAATTGGGAAAAATTTAGTAGGTTTTTGCTATAATATTGTACATTTATATTTTAGGAATACGTTTTAGTTTAGTTCTTCTACATCCATAGGATATTTTTCAAGTAAAACCCTAAATAACATTAATAATTTGACGTTCAAATGGTTTTTGGCTTCTCCTGAACATTTAGCAAAACTGAGAGCAGTGTCAGCGACGAACTTTAAAGATTTAAACGGATGAATGGGTAGTTAACTGCCTTATGATCTATTCTGAAACCTATAAATATGAAAGGATGTCTTATTTAGCTCAAACACGCCAGCCACTCTAGACAAGTGGTAATACGTTTGTAGAATAGTGTAGGATAGAATAGATTAATCAATCAATCAATTAGCCTATCGGAATCCGCTCATCATAGCCGCTCCCAATGTTGGGACGCTTTGGTCAACTGTCACACTGACCAGACGGGTTAGTTCAGGATTTTATTTCCAGTTTTCCTTCCCTCGCAGTAAGAAAGTATGCCGTATACCGGAAAAAAAATCATATTGTGTAGTATGAAATAAACTTAATCCCTCGCGCGCTTAAGCTGTGGAATGAATCCCTACTGTGGTTTTTCCAAACGACTATAATATGGGATTCTTCAAGAAGGGCATCAGGATGTTTCATCTGAGTCGTCAGCGCGAGTGTGATGACCCTAGTATTGTACACTTCCATAGGCTACGGTAACCACTTTCCATCTAGTGGTCCGTGTGCTTATCTATAAGTTAAATCGAGCGTTCATATTTTCTTTCGAGTGGTATAACCCAAATTATGTAAATTATATTCTAAATAATTTTAAGTAGGTAGGTACTCAGTAGGTACCATACTGTCAGTAGATACCTAAGTCAGAAGCAGGGTGACCGAAAAACCGAATACAGTTTAAAAAGTTGTAGTTATATATGTGTTGTTTGTAATAGATAGTTCTAATAAAAAAGTTACATCGAAAATGATGCATTTTTTACATCGACACGATAATATCACTTTCATAGCATATAAATACGCACTTAAACAATTAATTTCTCACTATTTACATCACAATAGGCTGCCACAGAAACGCGTATGAATCAGCTACTTATAGTTACGTACTCATGCAGTGAAACAATGAATGAAGATTTGGTTTGAGAAATAAAAGAATTTCTATTTCATTTCTGGGCAATCAGAGGCCATCGTTTTTTATGGAAACATTCTATGATTGTCTATTAATTTTCTAAGAAGGTTATGTTTTATTTTCGCCCTGTAGGTATATAAGTTCACCTAAACTTACCGGCAACCTCAATACGGCGCCATACAGAGTCATCATCTGTAGTTATTTTCTTTCAAGTAAAACTTAGAACTAGTTCATTGTAATAACAGAATCATCAAATGTCTGATAACAGGCTTATTTGAAATTTAGTAAAATAAATTATAAAAAGAAATTATATAAAATATTCAATTGACCATATTGTATCCTTTTTCACCCCTAGATCTCTTATTCACCCCGTTTTACTATATCTCGCGCGCCAACCGAAAAGGTTCTGGCTCAGCATATATCTTGACAGCTATATAGACAGCTATTAGGATCTGGTTTTCAGCCAGACCTAAGGTGATACATAGATGAAAATCAGTTGCACTTATGTATCCCCAAACAAACAAAAACTTAATCTAAGAAGTAAACTCAATATTTGAAACTAGAACATGATGGATATGCTAAATAAATGTTATAAATACACTAATAGTATAAAATGAAAAAAATAAACAACTCACACCTATACCTATTCAAATACTGGCAAAAGTTCAGCTATTGCAGTTTAGAACTGAGATCCAACCCTGACTGACAAACAACATAGGTATTCTTATAGGGTTCAGTGACCTATTCTTCAGGTATGGAACCCTAAAACCGGTTCTCATACAACAGATATTTATCCAACCATTGTGTGTAATCACTGCCACGCACGGACAGTACAGTTTCTGTTGTCTAATGAAAGAGTATGACTATTTAATTATATCCTAGCTCACGAGCTCAGTGATGCTTCAAAGACGTTTGAGAAGTTATTAGCAAATCAGTAAACAATTTAGTTCTATTGTAATAAGGTACTTTCCACACGCAGCACGCTCTCTACATTGCATTTTTTTTTCTTACCATACCCTTCAAATATTTACTAGAAATCTGTACCTACATGGTGTTAAGGAAACGCTACTGAAGGCGAAGACACTCTAACTTAACACCCTGTATTATTACATATTAGCTATTGTCCGCGGTTTCGCCTGTGTTTATTTTTGACCCATGTCACCCATGGGAAGCTATATCTTGAAATAAAAATGGTAGCCTAATGATTTTTCAAATCAAATCTCATAGTTTTAGGCATTCAATTTGTTCAGTACTTTATGCACATCTTTACTAAGTCCAATTGAAACAAAGAGCCCTTGATATATTCCTTATATTCTTGGCACAAGTTCGTCTACTTGCGGACAGTTACGCCTGTAAACAGCCCACGTCACTCCCATACCGTCTAACAACGCCCTAACTTCCTGTATTGTTTGAGTAAACAAAGTAACTTCAAGTAATACTTCGGTAACTCGAATGGAAATCGATTTTAAGTCGATTTTTATATTATTGCATATGAACACGCGTATTTACAGCCCTATCCCTTAGACGCCTTGTACGAAACCGCATATAAAGAGATTCGGTGGCCCAAATTCTACTCTGTCAGGAATCATCTTAATTTATCCGTCTTGATGTATAGAACCTACCCACCCTTACCTTTCCTACACAGGACAACGCGTGCAGGGCTTAAATTTAATGTCACGGTGCAAAATTTTCCATCAAGAACCAAGCGGTTCGGTGAGTCTTTTCTTTGCCGCACCATTGAGATTGACATTCCTCACCGGCAGTGTTTCCTTCTTCCTATCGTCCCGGATCCTTTAAGCGGGGCGTGAAAAAGCATCCGATGAGGCCGTCAAGCTGAGTGCCACCATTTGATTGTAATACTACGTGTTTGTAATGGTAACCCTCTTTCCTGAGAGTTTGCCTTCAGCTTAACATCGGGCGATCCTCATATACAACCTCAAGATACAATCAGAAACCTCAGATACAATCAGAAATACCTCTGAGGTGATAATGATGACTAAATATAGGTATTTATTTATCGGCAAAATAACAAAAAATGTTAAAATACTTCTTGTATATCAATCAATCTTATTTTAGACGTTTCAATTTCTTATCTAATACGTAAATAGATACCTATTTTTAGATGTTTCATATTTTACCTGCTATGAAATATCCAAAAATAGGAGATTGTTTATTTTTTATGATTATAACTAAAACTCTAAATGTAAAACACACGCAAAAAAACAATTAGTTAATCGTTTTAAATCGTCAAAATGTCCTAAGGGTTTGTACAATATATGGTAGCACCAGAACCCTTCATTTAAAATTTCAAAACTACACTGAGTGACAGCTGGTCTAGAGCAGTTATATTTGAGTGAATTAATCACTCGAAGAGCAACTACGAGTACTCATATACAAAATATATCCTCATAAATCTATTCGAGTTACACACGAGTATGACACGGAGTAGCAAGAGTATCTGAGGTCAGTAATATGGGTTATTGCTCTTTTGGTACCGTAGTGTAAACAATCTAAGTTGATGAGGTGATGCTATGCCTACGCAAAGTCCGTGAATTATATTCACACTTGAATTCATGAGTTTTTAAAGTACCTTGTAGCTAGTAATTCCGTTCCGTAATAATTGAAATAACATCTGTTTGAAGCTTGTTGAAGCTTTTCGTGTCAGTATCGCGGTAGCCTAGTGGTATGGGTAATGGACTGCTGAAACGAGGTCTCGGGTTCGATCCCAGGTTTTACCACGGCACACCCAATGGCTTTTCGATGCTTTTCGAAGTTATGTGTGTATTTATCGCAGGTTTATCAGTGCCCGGTTAATGGCAATAGGCTCTGGGACCTAAACATAAACTGGCGAAATGTGGGTGCTAGCACCTCTGCATACCCCTTCGGCGATATAGGCGTGAGTTTGTGTTATGTTATGTTGTTGCGCAAAAAATAAATATCTCACTGACTTTGGTATATACCTACAAGTCTTTTAGGGATACAAGTTTACTTTGAGGTTTTCCTCTACAGTTGAAGTAGGTGATAAATATACATTTGTGAATTTGAAGGCAGGTTTTGAAACTAAATTCTTCAGTAATCTATTTTGTAAATAGTATAACTAAAATGATGACGTTTATATTGTTACAAAATCTAAGTTATTTCATTGAAAAAATGTATTTAGTCCACAACTTCGTCTGCGTCACCCCCTTTTTTCATTCCTGCTCCGCACCAGTTGGTCATAGCACAATGTCCATACATATATATATATATATATATATATATATATATAAATATGTATGTATATATAAACCTTCCTCATTAACCATTCTATCTATTAAAAAAACCGCATCAAAATCCGTTGCGTAGTTTAAAAGATTTAAGCATACAAAGGGACATAAGGACATGAAAAATAGGGACAAAGAACGCGTTTTCTCCTTCGACCATGTCAATGTGACTGGACGCTCTTGCATATGCTTTTCATTAAAACGTATTGCTAAAATTCGTCATAAAAGTTCTTACAACTACTATTTTGGTTATAACAGGAAACAGCTCCTATTCTCAGTCTCAAGTTAATTATGCTTTAAAATACGCATCTTTATGGTGAACCAGTATGTAATATAATATGTTCATAAGCATCGTAACATTTTCTTAAACAATAGGTAGTTATGCAACCAGTTTTAATCATGGGAGTTTTGTTTATTATCTCACGTGTTGTGAAAGATGGCTGCCAGAATAGATGGCGATGACAATGTGATGAAAATATGTTCCAGAGATTAACTATTAATAATTGGGTTATAGTCTTACAGTAGCTAATTTTTGGAACTGATATCAACTATATACTGAAGATTTTCTAAAGCTATTAATTCTGCAAGTAATAAATATTCAAATCAAATTTAGATCTAATAGAGTGATAGGTTGGATCGAGTTATCAAAAAGTCAATTTTTAAAAATGACTGTAGGTACTTTCATTCATTGTAACCCATCGATAGTTCGTATGAGTATCGGTAGATGGCTTCCACCATCGCCCCAAAGATAGTTACATAGGAGAATTTCGAATGCTTCAGACGTAGTCTCGTTGCTTAGCAGTCAGAGGGAAAGATCTCAGGTTCAAATCCCGTCGAATCATTCACTTTTTCCGATCTAAATTTGAGATATATGTAAGTTTTATGGGGGTCTTCTCTTGCAAGGAGTCCCCTAGTCTTGGTTGTTACACAGAACAATTACGAAATGTTACCATACGGAAATCTCAGTTATTGACATCATTATTATTTTCTATCATTCTTAAAGCAAATAGTAATATCTACTTAATTAGTTATTCTTTACACACTTTTATAATACCTAGTAGAATAATAAGCAAAGATATACATACATCCATTTAACACGAAGCAGCACCTCACCACACCACAAATGAAGTGGCAGACACCTAATTTCTGGTGCGGTGAACCCTGTAGAACTCTTCTAATGTCCTTTTCAAAGAACCCTATAGGTATTAGTCGCTGAGAAAAACCCCAAGAAAATAAGTAAACAATTAACTCTGAGAATTATAATAGCTAATCAACATCATCATCATCATCATTTCAGCCACAAGACGTCCACTGCTGAACATAGGCCTCCCCCATCGACCTCCAATCCGACCGGTTGGAGGCGGTCTGCATCCAATGGGTACCCGCGACTTTGACTATGTCGTCCAACAATCATCATAACTTCATGATATTCATGATATGCCACCGGTTCCAACGGAAACATCAGAAAGCGCCAAGTGATCCAAGTGCCGAATGACATCATTATTTAACTGTAAAATAGATAAATTTATACCGTCGTTGAAACACTCCTTTTTGAGTCACGTGATTCTTTAATTAATTTAGTAAACAACCGTGTATTAAGCCAACTAGCAAACCCGGCGAACTCCGTTTCGCCATGTGAAAAATGATTTTCCCGCTTTTCTGTTGAAATTTTTCCTGAATTTTCTTTGCTATAAACCTCACGGAGCCCGAGACCTTTCCAACGAATGCAAAACCATGAAGAAGTTCGGACTGTACAATTTTAAGTTGATAATTAACGGATATTGGTAGATGCGATAAAGGAGTATTAGGAGTATTTCAGGGGCCTTGCCTTGGACCCTCTATGGTCAAGCAATCCTCAATACTTGAAAATAATCACGGACGAGACTTTGATGCGATTTTCGTGTTAAGGTGTTGGGGACAAATACCAAAACAGCAAGACTTGGTAACCAAATTTCTAATAATACAACGCCTCCTTAACTGAAGTAATAACTTAAGATTAAGTTAACAAACAAACATGAAGACAATAGAACGGAAAACCAACATTCAAATACTGTATTTATAGCAATATTAATTAATGAATACCTACCTAAAGGGAAAAGGTTAACTGAAACTATGTAGATAAATGTATAACTGACATACTTCATAGTAATTCTGTTGGTATGTGGATGCTGAATTATTGCTCAACAACGGAATAAAATTATAGTTACATTAAAAATAATAACCTAGCTCGTCTTCCTCTGAATTATTTCCTAGCAAAGCTGAGATTGTATTGATTTATTTATTTATTTAATCATTAACTATTACAAATTGTGTTTGAGGAACACTGTCATTATGATTAATATGTATTATGTAATAATTTGTAGGTAATGTAATGACTAATGTCTAATTTCTGCTACATGCAGCAACTAAAAAAGGTAGGCAAGAAATTAAATCTAATAACGTAATTCAAAAGTAAAATATACCATGTCGAAAATAATACAGATATAATCAGGGACATAGAGAAAAGTACAGTCGGACATCTAATCTAACGTCACGCTCGCTCCTATGGCCGTCGATCGGATGCAGCACGGCGACAAAAATATATACTTAATCACCTTAGTCATTAAATTATATACGAGTATGGCCTAAGGTATTTGAATTTGAAAATTGAGATAATTCATGTCACCACTTTGAAGTGTAACCTTTTTTTAGTCTCCTAGAATATTTTTTTTACTGTTTTGAATATAGGTTGGCATTACCGGCGTGTCATATTTTATTATATAGTTAGTCAGTAAATTGACTACACCCCGCTAGACTGTAAAAAGCTAAGGTGCAGTTCAAAATGGTGGTCCTTAACTTGACGGCCTCAACAGTTGCTTCTTCTGAAGAGGGACAGTGGGCTCCAAAAGTTCTTGGATACGTTAAAAGCTTAAGTCTAACTTAACCAAAAAGTAACGATAACGTTAATAAAATAAACTAGATAGATATCTTGTTTATAAGAAAATAAGTAAACTCGTGCTTAACTATCTTAACTTAATTACAGTAATAAGTAGATTTATTATCCAGTAGCTTCTAAGACTAAGCTGTATAGTAGCATCACTTCATACAATTTTAGTTTCAAACTGTCCAGGCACTTTTAGAGCCCACTGCACGTGGGCAAAGTATTCCAGAATCATCTTTCTCGTTTCAAACCCCATATATAACGAAACACGTTACAATTTCTAAATAGCCAACAAAGTATTCTTCATTATCGCGTCTACAATAGCGACAAATTCAGCTCAAAGTGATACATTGATTGCAAACAATCCGTCATTGTAAAGCATAAAGTGATACGAGGAAGAAATAACTGTATCACCAAGTAGTAACCCTGTCATCAGCCCGTCGTTGTCTACCTCGAATATGGTTTTAGTATCCGTTTGACAGCCACTGTGTTTGTTTTGGTGGGTTACGAATGATTACCAATGTATATTATTCAGTAAATGTTAATGTTGGTTTGTTTTTTCTATATAGTTTCACTTATCACCTGACATTCATGGCGATCCGTGGCTCCACACGCGTTGAATTCTGTTCAAATTTAACTCCGTTCCTGATGCCTATGGGGACATATTTTAGGGATAAGTAGATACCTATCTGTTATTTCAGACTATTACCTATCTATCTCTGTGCCAAATTACAGCCAAATTTATTTAGTTGTTTGAGCGTGATTGAGTAAAAAATATCCAAAAATCTCCACTAAACTGCACGTTTTATTATAGGTACCTTCTAGGATAAGATAGGATTTGTTGCGTTTTAAATACGTACAAATATACGTAGTTAGAGCTAAAGATTGCAGGGCAGAAAGTGCATTAATCAAAGTAATTATAATACCGGACATTACGCTGCTTTTTATTGCAATGTACTGCGCTACGAATATGGTCTTGACGTATAAAGAAGTATGAACAATAAATCAAGTGTCTTCAGCAAATACCATGTAGGTTTTATTAGGTACTCGGGGGAAAAACCTGAATGAATATTTTATTCATAATATACAATATTCTTTTTTGTACACCTTAGGCGTCAATTTACCAAAAAATAGGGTTTACACGCACTAGTGACTTTTTGTCACCCGTATTGTGTGAATTGGATGAAAACGACTGGGGACACGTGGCAACCAAAACGTTTTTATCCAATTTGCACTGTCACGGTGATAAAAAGTCGCTAGCGCGCGAAAGGCTTTACTTATTCTTCTTAAGATGGCTTCTTCTGCAAGCGAATTCGCCGCAATTTCGCCAGTGTCAAAGTAAATGTAATACAAAATTATTAATGGCGAGACGCCAATGTCAAGGTTTTCAAGAAAATCTTCCAGAGCCACGTTAGCCACGCCAGTAAATTTGTTTCCGTGTGTTCGCCCCCCACGAGATCAGGTAGTCGATCAGGACGTGTGGTTGGATTTTAGGGGGCAAAGGCTTTAATAATGTATACTGTCCACAGTGTATAACAGCTGTCAAAAATACGACAATCAATTTCATGTATTGACAGCGCTTCAAAAGAATTATATAAAAAGTTTTTTATCTGTCGATGTTAAACAGTCAATTAAAATTTGAAACGCTTGTGTATTAACCCTTATAGTATATAGTAGACTAGCTGTTGCCCGCGACTCCACCCGCGTGGATGTCGATTATCGCGTACAACTCTATTTGATTCGCTATTAGCCTCTCTATACTACTCCTCCTTGTTGTCATGACAATGGAAGCTAACGATATCAGCGCCAATGTATAGAAATTTACCGGATCTATTGAGATTTATTATTACTATTGCTCCGCTCCCCTGATATCGGCCCAGTAGTTTCGGAGCCTATTTGTTACAAACAAACAAACAAAAAATCAAATCTTTCCTCTTTATAATATTAGTGTAGAAGACACACAATAACAACACAACCAATCTGACAAGTAGGTACCTATTTAAAAAAACTGATCAACTTTTTCCGAACCACACCACCATATTAGTAAGTACCGCGAATCCAATTAAGTATTATGGTTTAATTGACTCTCGTTGACATAACTTGTCTCTTTTTGGTGCTATAATCGAGCATGTGTGAGAAAGAGAGGGCGAATTCATTGAGTGCCCCATTCGCGTTGACTTGTAAGGTCAATAAGGTGATTCAACTCGTGATATCGTGCTTTAAGGGGCATTATAAGAGTGGAAAGTGTACTGAGAGTGAAAGGTAATAACTACCTAGGAAATTACTGTAAAAGTGCCAGTTATACGGTGTTATTTACTTTTGTGTTGTGTATTTGTTACATTTTATGTTTTGGTAACTTTTACTAGATACGTTAAGATTTTCTTGATATCCATTATAAAAAAAAACTAAATTAAAATGATGTTTATGGATTTAAGGTGTGAAAAAAGAAAAAACGATGTCATTGTGAATATTTTTTTAATTTTTCGACGCTCGTATTTGACCAACTTTTTTTATAATGCGAATAATGCCCCATAAATACTCCAATCAGAAATGGTTGG
Source organism: Pelosia muscerda (assembly GCA_963691645.1). Lineage (NCBI taxonomy): Eukaryota > Metazoa > Arthropoda > Insecta > Lepidoptera > Erebidae > Pelosia > Pelosia muscerda. The sequence goes on from OY829118.1 coordinate 6,975,413, forward strand.
GAGAGGTTATGTCAGACTCGAACCAACTAAAACGAACGCCGTATTTGGGTCTTTAATTTGCCACAGGTCCCTCGCATCCTGGCAGATCCGGTGTCATCTCTTTCGAGATGGCCACTTTTGTGTGTGGGCACCAAAGTATCACCACTGGACCAACTGATGATCTTAAAATTTAAAATAAATATTCTAGGACAATCTAATATTCTAGGAAAATCTACACAACGCCACCTAGACCCATGGTAAGCATAGTTTAACTTGCTTGTGTTATGGGTTCTAGAATGCGGGTAAACATACTTAGATACTTTTTGTTTTTGTAAATACATACATATTACACATAGAAACACCCAGACCAATGCAGATATTCCTATTCAAGCACACAAATATTTGCACTAGCGGGAATCGAACCCACGCCTCCTACGTAGTAGTCGCGTTCACTACCGCCACGCCACGGAGGTTCGAAATATTTCTAAAATGGCATTAAAATCGCATATACATACTTAGCAGTTAGTTTTCTCAAAGTCAACATTCTACAGCTCCAGATTGGTGTGCCCCAAATAAAATATTTGTGTGTCATCCTTCCGCTTGTATTTTAATGTATCCTGTCCTGTCATTCGTTCATAAAAATATTATACATCAACATATAAAAAAGTAGTGAAGTATGAGGTCCTGTTGACAGATTAAGTAAAGCACGAGTTTGCTTTTAAGGAACTGTTATTAACCGCTCGGAGTCAAAATAAGTGCCTGGTCATCTTTTCATAATAAATACGAGTAACCGAAAACATAGTTATATTTATCCATTTGGTTCATATACCCGTGTGTATCAGAGTAGCCTAGTGGTATGGGTAATGGACTGCTAAAACGATGTCTCGGGTTCCATCCCAGGTTTTACCATAGCACACACCAATGATTTTTCGATGCTTTTCGAAGTTATGTATGTATTTATCGCAGGTTTATAAGTGCCCGGTTGATGGCTGTAGGCTCGCCACCTATGACATTGGGACCTAAACATAAACTGGCGAAATGTGGGTACTACACCTCTGCCTACCCGTTCGGCGATATAGGTGTGAGTTTATGTTATCCGTGTGGTATGGAGAAAGAATATTACCACCTCATCTCATCCAAAGAGCGTTGTAAGAGACGAAAAACTAAAAAACACGCAGACGATGTCACTGCTAGAGAAGGAATGCTCGAAATTTTTTATTTTTTATTTTTGGCACGTCAATTTGTCTCCACCTTGCCTGATGATAAGCTGAAGGCAAAGTCTCAGGAACGAGGGTCACCATTACAAACACGTACAGTATTACAATGTTGGCGCTCAGCTTGACGGCCTCATCAGATGCTTTTTCACGCCCCGCTTAAATGACCAAACCTTGTACAAATCCATCTGGCCAGCGTGGAAACAGTAAGACAAAGGCTCTGAACACTGGGAGAGAGGCCTATGTCCAGCAGTGGGCTGTTATGGGTTAATATATCACTCTATCGGTCCTATTGAGGTAGGCACATGATTCCATTTGTTAAGAATTCCTTGAATAGGTACACTTTTTGTTCCGTGAGTATAAACATACAAAGATAGTATCTACTAATTTAACAGTGGGTGATCGTCATGAGAACTGAGTAAAAATAACACGGAGGTCATTCCTTATTTGTTTGTGTTAATTATTGAAGTTAATTCATTCCTGTAACAATCATTAACACTCTTGAAGAACGCTATATGTAAGTACATATATTTCTGGCTGTGGTCCGCGACCGGCCTGCCTGAAGTTATGATCCCTTCCCGCAACCTATGGAAACCGATGTATCATTCGAAACTATAATCTATCCCTGTGTCAAATTTCATCTAGATTTATTCAGCTGTTTAAGCACACTTAAGTAACAAACTTTCACCTAGTAAAATGGTTGTATCAGCAAAGAATTTCATCATAGAAACATCGTAATGTGCCTTCATTATGTTTATTTTTACAATGAAATTTTTTTGCTCAGTGATCATCATACTCGTACACAGCTTACGTAATAGTTCATAACCCATACAAAAGTAGTGAACACCATTAAAATGTTTGTTGAAGTGTGTGATTATGTGTACTTTATCTACTGTCGTTTTTAATGTACTTTTTACATTAGGCAAATAGAAAAGAAACTGAAGATACCCAACATCACTGTACATTATGCAACTGTAGTTTTTTCAATTTATTGATAACAACACGAACTTCGTTTGAGTTGCCTAACGTAAGAAGATATAATATAATATAAATAGCACATAGGCACTAGCCGCGGTAACCTATTGGTATGGGTAATGGACTGCTGAGACGAGGTCTCGGGTTCGATCCCAGGTTTTACCATGGCAAACACCAATGACTTTTCGATGCTTTTCGAAGTTATTTGTGTATTTATCGCAGGATTAAAAGTGCCCGGTTAATGACAATAGGCTCGTCACCTACAAATTGGGACCTAAACATAAACTGGTGAAATGTGAGTGCTCGCACCTCTGCCTACCTTCAGGTAAATAGGTTTATGTTTATGTTATGTTACATAGGCTACATTTATTCCGGGTATAGGTTACCATGGTTTGCAAAAATGGGATACCCGCTGGCGACGCCACGAGCTACAGCTAGCTAGAATAATATATTTAGTAAAATATTCAGTCCTCAATGTTGCTAATATGAAATTGAACGCACGATAATAGGTATATCTACGGTTAATAAACAAAATGATAACAATAATTTATGCTATCATATGTAACTAATGTTTTCCTACTCATAAAGTAGTACCCGGTTGACATTGTTGGTTTAACGATGAGAGCACTAGTGAGTGACTATCTATTGGAGTCAGGGTCTGTTATTGGAAACGGAAACTTGTGGATATAACTTTTGATAGATAGTATGATGACCTCTTACTGTCGGAAGTTTGCACGAATGTTGCATATTGCAATCATAGTCTAGTCAATCTCACCTGCAAGCCGGTACACCTGCACCGCAAGCCGGCACATCTACACTACAGGTAAAACTGCAAGGTGTTACACCTGCAAGCCCCTGAACCTGTAAGACAGTAGTTAGCTCTTGAACCCTTGACTCCAAAGTGCAAGCTTTGATGCAACCGGAATTAACATTAAGATTCGTCAGCAATATATTATGTTTCGTGATTCAAGTGAATTAGATTCGATTTTAAATGTACTAATTACTTATAACCCTTGGTAGATAAATCTAAATTGCCTGTACATGCGCATGGCGGAGAATCGGATGCTATGTGGTATGTGGTACATCTATAGAGGCCTATGATTAGCAGTGGATTGTAACTGGCTAATTGATATACCAACCCTGTACCACAAAGAAATGTAGGTAAAGCATAGAACTAATGAGAGGTAAATAAGAAAAATTGAACCACAAAAAAAATATAACATCGCTCTTCGAGTATATCCATCAGGTTGAGTTGTATGTTACTTTTATCTTAACATTGCATCTATCAAATGCACTGCTACTAGCAGTATGTAAGTACGTGAGGACCACTGAATATGTTATTGGATTATTTGTAAATACTGTAAAGGTCAAGGCAGACTTGCAACGTTTAGTAAGGTGACTTTTCGTATCCCACTTTCGTTGGGCTGTAGTATCGAATACTTAACTATACAAATCTGAATTCCGGCACTCAACGCGTTTTAATTTAGGGCGTTTCTTGGTGGTCATACTAGCATGTCATACTGATAATGACCAGTGAGAATAAGAACACTGAGCCCACCTCATTCCTTATTCTATCCTAATCTATCGTACTTCCTATCCTACTCTACGTCCAATTCTAATAATGATAAATATGAAAATTGGTAAACATGTTTCATATTTAATCATGTCCAAACGGCTGCACGGATCTAACTGTAATTTGGTACAGGGAAAGATTATTAAAGTTTGAAACAGCTAGGTTTTATCTCGGCAATAGGTTCCAATGGGTAGTAAGAATGATTATTAAATATCCCGCCGGTGGAGCCGCAGTCATCAGCTAGTAGATAAAAATTATGATGAAGCTTTCTGTTGTATGTCTGTATATAAAAGTGTTACCTACGTTCAAGAATACAGTCGCGTTGTGACTTCCCACGCTCTACACCTCTACACGCATCGATGCATTATGGAAGCAGTCGCGGAAACGTTGTCCAAACTAAAATTAAATGAAATACGAGGAGTAAAATATAGATAGGCAGACAGAACTCATTTCATTTCACATTTTATTACTGGTATTTCTTACAATTCTGCGTATCTCTCTTATCAGAATACAGCGAAACAAGCGTTATAATATACAGGATGGGTATTTGATTCCTACTGTAGGCAAACTACCTTAAATACTAGATGCAGTAATTTTTACTCAAAGAAAACATTACAGCAAAAATTGCTAGCGTATTTAGGGTACCTATTTTTCGCAAAATTTCACTATACTATAATATATTTTAAGTATATTATGAATATTTCAACACTAAATAATGCATTATGTCCGTGAGTGCGTAATGTCGGCATATTAAAAAGTAATTTATGTGTGGCGAAGTTTTGAAGCAGAAACAATTGCCATAACGTGATGCTGTAACCTGATAGCAATGAAAGATGCAATTTTAATGTGGCGGTCTAGCGCAGAAGATATTAATAAAGTATCGGGTACCGGCACCCAATTGTGTATCGTATCGATATCGTTTCAAAATCGACGGTAGCCGATACTAAATTTACGTGTGTGTCTGTGCTTTAAATGATTTAAATGGTATCAAATCAACGTTTTATTCAGTTCAAAGAACACGCGTTCAAAACGATAACAACGCGTGACTTGAATATGCATTAAGAGATTAATTCCCTTACGTGTATACCGATGTTATCACTGCGCAGACGCAGACATACGACTTAAATCTTTTATTGTAGTAATATTCTTCATAATAATATATTATGTATACTAGCATATAAATAACAATACTAGAATAACCAAGCTAAAGTGGCAATGTCGCTTATCGCGTTGTACTAATCTACTCGATTCTCTACTTGCCTCTCTATACTACTTCTGTCCACGATATTACCGCCAATGTATAGAAGTCTACTGGATCTATTGAGATTTATGATAATTGCTTCACTCTCTTGGATGGTAGCGTGATGATGTATAACCTATGCTACTCCTAGATAGTTTCGCTTTTTATAGGTGAAAGAATTATTGAAATCGGACCAGTATTTTTATAGCAAACAAATCTTTAATCTGTGTAATATTAGTGTAGATTAAACGCTATGTAGATGAGGTACTAAGTTGTGGGCATTTACTAAGCTGGGCTTAAGGCATGATCCTTAAAAACTTTGTCTAATGGTATAAACTAAGAAATCTTCCCGTGTGAATCCGAGAATAGCCAGCTAATTAAGTAAATTAAAACTTGATGAAGGAAATCAACGGATATTGTTCGACATAATCACCTCCATCGGCTTTGGTGGAGGTCGTAGCCGAGGGAATTTTGCGCACGATAAAAAAAAAAAAAAAAAAAAGGTTGTATACGAACATCAGCCATATTAGGAAGTATGAGATCTATTCATAAACTAAAACCCTGCTTTACTGGACTGCGCTTATCTTGATCTTATGGTGTTGCTAATAAGCTTAATATTTTTTAATGATTATTTTAGATTGCTATTATGGTTTTCATCTTCGCACTTTGTGCGAAAGTGACAGAAAACAATTATTTTATTTTTTGCAAATTATAAACCTAATACTTTGTAAAACTAAAATATGACACCACATTTAGTGCAAATATTTGTATTCAAGAATATGGCTATTTCACGGAGGACCGAACTATATAGATGGGCTATTTGTACTGGTCTAGTCGTGCTTCGGAGAGCACGTTAAGCCGTCGTCGGTCCCGGTAGTCATACTAACATCTATGGCAGTCGTTACAGGTAGTTGGAGCCCTTAAAAGTCTGACTAGCCTAACTACAGAACAGTTGTGGAGGTCCGATGGCAGTCGCTTCACGGAAAGTATCGAAGTTCAGCCGCATCTTGGTTAGATGCCGACCCCAACTGAGTGAATGATGATATCCTTTTTACGTATAATATTAACGACTTATTTTAGTGCAAAATGAAGACGACGTATCTACGAGTATCTAACCTAAAATGCACATAACATTTTCGAGAAGTCAATCATTTTTACTTCGACACAGCAACAGTTGTTTTAGATACAATCTTTAGCTTTAGGAGTTCAGAAGAGTAAACATAAACACACACCTACACACAGTTTGAGGTCAAGGAGACTACAACCGGTTAGAAGACATCATCTCATTCATGATTCTATTCACCCACCGTTAGTGACTCACCCATTGACGGTGGGTGTCAACATTCTTATTTTGAAACGTAAGGTTCTAATTGGCGGAAATACCCTGTGATTTCATTTGTGGCCGGATGCAAGTAATCATCTTTTTGTTTGTGGTATGGTTCTTTTTATAAAAAGAGATTGTCGCTTCTTTTTTTATTTTGAGTGCTGGGACTATACAGGTTTCCTTTATCATTTTTGTTTTTAAATTATCCCAAGTTTTGGGTGTAAAAGTAGATAATGTGTTACTTCCAGTTTAGCTATGCAGGTTTTACAGAAATACTAATTCATCATACAATGCATTTCAAAAATGTTGAGCTATTTGCATTTTATTCCTAACTATACATACTCCACCTGTTTAGTTGATCAGGCCTTTACGTTTTATATTATCTGATACCTAATTCCCATCTTAAAGAGATGACGTTAACCAGAAATTCTGATAGATCTGAGTGACGAGTAACCTATGTATTTTATGAGTGACCTCTGAGAAACTTTTTTATGACAAAGGTATTATGATTGCATTTCAATGACTAACTTGTGATTCATTAAATACTTAGTAGGTCAACACCACTAAATTAGTATCCGGCTTCCTATTTAGATCACAACATAACATGTTTCTACTTAACAATCGTTTGACGTCCATTTTACGATCACTCTTGACGTATTTATTAGCGTAGCGTGATTAAGCACCAAAGCACGTCCTGAACCTAGATTTCGTTCAAAGATATTGTAATTTTGTCTTGGACTAAATATTTCTAAGGACCTTATAATATTTTGGATTTGTCTAAAGAGATACCAATCTTAATTTTTAAGACCGGCAATAAATATTAAACATTTAAAAGCGATATAACGATACGATATATATAAACATTTATATCCATTTTTCGACCCATAGTCAAATAGTAGTCAAATTTAGTTTTAATTTGACTATGAGTCTAACTTCTTTATATTAAAAAGCAAAAAGGTATAATATAAGTAGGACCCACAATAATTACTCAATACTCTTCGTATTATAGAGATCGCACTGTCATAGACGGAAGCATTAGCAGTCACTAATAATGAAAGATTCTTGTTCTCAACTTTTACTCTTGTAACACAATTAATAACTTGTGACTTGTACTTTTCATTATTTAATTATGTTGTAGAATGATCACATTGCATTACAATAAATATACTTATATAAGTCGGTAGCAGTACACCCATGTACATCGTAAAGGTCAAAACCACTGAGATACGAAATACGAAAAATACCATAAAATTTCCGGCCTTATCTCTATGGGCTTAAAGTTCAAAATCAAATTAAAAAGAGTTCATTACATAGTACAACCACTCTACACGCATGTATTGTTTAGAATTAAATGGCACTCTTTATAATCTCAGTGGTTTGATAATGGTTAACAATTAATAGAATTAGGGTTTAGGTGACTGACTAACAGGGGAGATTAACTCAGGCCCTGAGTCAATTTACCCTGTGTTCCCTGTGGAAGTCTCCTTCTTCTTTAGCGGGACATGAGTAGTTATGCTGACGGCTTCTAATGTAACATCCTAGGTAGACACCTAGGAGAGAAATCAAAGCCTTGGGAAAGAGCGACCCATTACAGACGTAATGGGTCGCTCTTTCCTAAGACTTTGATTTCAGCTTACTATCAGGCATGAAGTCAAATTGACATATCCTGTATAAAAAAATCTTCATTTATACTTGAAATAGCCAATAATAACTAAGCTGATGAAGCAGTGAACAATGACTATATCTATCTGCAATAGTACAACATGTTATGCAACTCATTTCCTGATGCCTTTTTGAGAGTCGTAAATGTCAGTACTGTTACGTACGTTAAGTATATAAACGTATATGACCGGTAATGACTGCCATGATCTTTTGTAATTGTACCGTATTCTGCTGAAGATATTCATGTCATGATGATTAGAATGAATGCGAAGTGTGACGTAACCCAAGAAATGGCCGACCTATACGAGCTTAATGCTGATTACTGATTCAAGAAGCTTTATGCAAGTCATCAAATTATGTTGATTAAGCTTTGATATATATTGCGAATAGTACAGCGGCTAAAATAGAGTTATCGATTTTAAAAGTGGCGTAACCATAAAACATATTCATTGTTAGACGGGGTATTCCTTTAATGAAAAATAAAGTTTAATCCACGCTAAAATAATGATAATTTTGGACAGGTAGGACTACCTTTGTGGCGTGGCGGCAGTAAACAGGACTGATACGTAAAAGGTGTAGGTTCGGTTCCCGTTCAACGCAAATCTGGGTCATTCTATATATATTTATTTATTTATTTATTTATAATATGGATGTATATAAAACAAATGTATCTGAGTATGTTAATCCGCATTCTAGAGCCCATAATACAAGCTAGTTGAGCTATGATTACCATAGTTCAGTATAGATTGTCCTAGAGTATTTATTTATTTATGTGTGTACCCCTCAGATAGAGAAGTTCAGACCAGGTAATGTATAAGAGTGATGTCAAGTGAGACTTACCCCCTTCGATTACACGAAACAAAAAGTTCATGGTAATAATGTACTGAATAATATGACGATAAAGATCTGATAATTTATCGACTACAAATCCGATGCAATTGCTGTACAATACTGTCACTAACGTTTCAACATCTGTAACTGAATATGACTTTTTCTACGAAACTATTAGGAGCCGGTCACCACAAAAAGAGTTGTAAAACACGTCGCAAAAACTTTGATCTAATATTAGCATATAACAGTGTAAGTATAACATGTTTGTCGGCATATAACAACATCTGGAAACTATTAAATAAATAGTTGCTTAATCTATTCGCTTTAGCATACTGAAAATAAACTTGTTCAACCAGCTGAATGTGCAGTAACCCAACCAGTACAGTAATTGTTTTATACTTATGCATAGCTCGCCTTTGTACATTATTCTTGCAATTTTTTATAGGCATGAACTATGTTATTTGTGTGTTCAATAAAGAATTAAGAAACAATTAATTATATCTTAATGAACCGAAAAGATTCGTTGTAGTACACTTAATTCATTTTGAACTAAATTAGATAAAGTGAATCGAATTTGAGCCTATAATAAGTTCTAAGGTTTAGACAGACGGACTGCTTTTCAATTCTGCACTTTTTACTGAGTTTCACTACATAGTATAAAATAAAGTCGCGTTCTCTGTCCCTATTTTTCTTGTCCCTTTGTATGCTTAAATCTCTAGAACTACGCAACGAATTTTGATGCGGTTTGTTTCAATAGATAGAATGGTTAAAGAGGAAGGTTTATATGTATATAACATCATGCTACGACTAACAGGTGCGGAGCAGGAATGAAAAATGTTGCAAAAACGGGGTGACGCAGACGAAGTCGCGCGGGTCATCTAGTTTTCTTATAAATAAACAAGACATCGATCTAGTTTATTTTATTAAAGTTATTTATTACTTTTATTTAGGCTGTCAAAGAATTATAAATCTTAAGGTGTCCAGGAACTCATTGTATAATATGTACATTTCTAGTTAGGCAATTAGAATTTCAGATTAATGGGCTTACCAAGTGTAGAACTATCTAATAGCAAATATGTGTTTTGCATTGCGAACGGCCATGACTACATTAAGTTATTTATATACAGAGTGTAAGGGGAACGCTCCCGAAGCCGAAGGTCCTTGGTAGTACGCATGGTACACAACATATTGACACTAAAAGAAATTACGGCCACGTAATGTTTTTTTTTATTTTTCAATTCTTTTTTTAAACCGTTTAAGTTGCGTTATTCACTCTCGATCGTGTTAGTATAGCTAAATGAAGAGTTATGTGTAAACTCGCCAAACTGAAAACTCGACTATCGGCGAGTTTACACCTTTAAATTTCTTTGATAATTTTATGAAAACACATGAACTCGCAAGCGCCATCTTGCGAGTCCATGTGTTTTGATGAAATTTTACTTGTTCTTTTTTGCAGTGAGGTTTTTTCATAAAATTTTCGTTTCATTTAGCTTTACTGATATAATGAAGGGTAAACAATGCGAATTTTTTTTTTTTTTAAATTGTATTGCCGTAATTTTTTTTCTTGCCAATATGTTGTGTACCATGAGTACTATCAAGGGCCTTCGGCTTCGGGAGCGTTCCCTTTACACCCTGTATGAAGCTCAATGTGGCGCCTAACAGGATGTGCCACAAGGAACACTGTATCACTGTAACATGATCGTGAAAGGAAATCTTTGTGTTTCAGTTCAATTATGTATTCAAGTATGTTGCAAATTCTAAAAGGAAGTAGCTAATACTATGTGCGAACTCAGATATTTTATTCATTTATAACATGAAGTAACTATAAAATCTTGTATCAGCATTCTTGGAAGCCCTGGGTTCTGGCACTGTTTTAAGCAAGAATGACATTTTAATATTAAAACAATTGTATAAGGGACATTTTTTAACGTACACAAAATCCTCACAGATACTACCTCCCCCCAAAACCGAGGCTGGAAGCATTCACTATTTTCAAAATCTTACGCTGTGTATGGGTCCTATCAAGAACCTTTAGAGTCATGTTTATCTCCTCTGCTGGCCAGCACACCTGCTAATTTACGGACTAGGTTCAGGTGCAATACCTTCATTTATGTCTGACTAAAAACCAGCGCCTGGCAGCTGTCTAGATAGCTATCAGGCTGTATGCTGAAGTTCTACTATTACGTATTCCATCGTACATTATAGACAACATATTATTTATTATCTAGATATTACCTACATTTAAATGGAATTTGTTTTCTTATTATTTCACGAAAGACAGATAGCCATTGATAACTATACAACTCACTCAGTTCCTCTTTCCTATTTCCCCTTTTTCCTATTCCATTCTCCTTTTTAAAAAAGATGAATACCTCGCCTGTAACTGCTCAGCTACTGCAAGTTTTTAGTCTACGGTAACCACCCCTAACTTTAAATAAACACTCAATAATGTAGATACTTTTAAATAATTTCGAATTAGTTCAGCATTTATTCACTAGATGACGTCAGTTGTTTATCGTTTTCATTACGCATACTCATAATAAGGTAAAATGAATATGTTTTCAGAACTATGATACTAATATGCAAACTTTCTCATTAACCCACATTATGACAACCCATTGTCTGTATTATGAAATTTTCAAATGATTGGGTGGTTCCCCACACTCATTATGTATTTTATTTTATATAATGGATTTCCACCACTATATCTTATCTGAAAAGCATTTAATATGCTAACTATTGTAAATCAATTTAGATCGGAAAGCCTTGGGGCGTAGCCAAGATGTTTGTATAGGAGAATTTCGAGTGAATATAAGAGAAAGATCGTGTGTTCAAACCCCGTCGCAGCATTCACTTTTTTCGATCTAAATTGAATTCCGTGTCTGAATAGTTTACTAACGTTTGTCTGAATAGTTTATCTATAAAATATATTGATCACAAAATGTACTCTGCACATAGCCGACCCCAAAATCGCGTACCTACTGTATATTGACGCAATACGCGGTTTTGGGGAGTCTTTTGAAGATAGCTTGATTAAACTCAAATCGGATTAAACTCAAATCGCGCGACGGACCATTTCTCTCTCAAATTGAGAATTGGATATGTCAGAAGCTATACCGCAGTGGTCACATTTCTTTAATATCATTTTTCTCTTGTTAACAGTGGATCACGCCGGAAGAATGTGCGGTGTACTCCAGGGACCAGCGGCCTCCACTCGTCATCCCTCGCATCACGCAGTACAGGCCTCCACGGCCACGACAACAAGCCTATACTGAGGTAACACATTATATACATGTATATTATTCTCAGCTACATCAATCTAGAAAATATAATATGATAATACTTTACAAATTTCGACTTTTGGGTACCTAATTGGAGAAGAGAGATAATCGGTGATTCGTGTAATAAACATAGAGTACGATATGATACCGCAGTTATTAATAGATAAATTACTAGTAGCCTCTGTGGTGGTGGTAGTGAACGGGATTGCTATGCAAGAGGCGCGGGTTCGATACATTGATCTGGTCATGCCTTGGTGATCACGTCAAGCCATCGGTCCCGGTTGTCATACGATCATTTATGACAGTCGTTACGTCGGTAGTTTGAACCCTAAAAAGTTCAAAAACTGGTCTAAGTAATTGCATAACATAACATAACATAAACTTACGCCTATATCCCCGAAGGGGTAGGCAGAGGTGCTAGCACCCACATTTCGGCGGTGAGTAGGGTGGCCAGAGCTCACTGGAGAGGTTTTGTATTGTAAGTCGGTAGACTGAGAAACCCTTCTTTGTCTTCTGCACTGACAGCACAGAAACTCTCTTAACCTTTCCCATCCCCTTCTTCTCTATATGGTTGGCAGCACGAATGTGACGCCCCTGGTGTTGACGTCCATAAGCCATAACCACTGGTCAGGTGGGCCGCGTGCTTGTCTGCCACCTAAGTGGTATAAAAAAAGATAAGAATTGGTGAATTAAATACAAAAAAAAACAAATGCCTAATTTAATATCTAGCTATTTGTAGAGGCAGAATTAGCTTTCATTGTGTCACACTTTAAACAATATTGAATAATCACTTCTTCATGGAAGTGAACAAATACATCTCTCTAGTTTCGAGAAGAATAAAGCAGAGGGCGTTAACTTTGGTCATACATAAGGATACTGAGGTTAAATTTATTAACAATATGTATTTTCCTCAATGAAGCAAATTAAACCTGACGGACTGAAATCCGTGAGTGTGTGTGTGTGAGTGAGTCAGGATAAGCGGACGTCAGGCCCATAGCGATGTGTTAATTTGTCCGATTACTGCTTGTTGTAACGTTAAATTATGCGCGTGCGCACACAATGTGTTGTTCACCCATTCTAATATGGCGGTGCAGGCGTAGGCATGTAAATAACAGAAAGACAAGTTTGTTTAGACAGTTAGACGCCTGAGACCAACTGTACATCGAAATTTAATATATCTCAAAACAAAGAGTATGCTAGGGGGTAGGTATGGGGGTACTGATACCGTCATGATTAATTTATTTAATATCGGCGGAGTACTGAACTATAAGTAATTTAATTAAAAATGGGAAAAATAACCCCTATAAATAGTGTCTGCAGAATAAATAAACGCTGGAAGCAAACCCTTTTTTTTCCGTGCGCAAAATCTCCGGAGTCGAACCGACCAAAACCCACGCTGTCCATGAGTCTTTGATTGCCGGAGGTGAGATTATACAAGACATATCTCTCGTACCCCGGCGGACCCGGGGACATCTCTTTGAGATGACCCCCTTCCCCTAATGTGGGAACCATGGTGTCCCCCATCTAGCCCCCGAATATGAGGAAGCCACTTTGCGCCGCCGTCGCGGCCTGCTTCTGCTAGGGTGACAGACTCTCTGGCTCCACCTGTCACCCTAGTGAACCCTGGACTGTGAAGGAGAACCTCCCCCGCTGGCTCGTTATATTCCTAATTTCCTAATTCCTAATTTTAGTACAAACCTGTAACAGTTTTGTAACTCTACATACTTTTTGTACAGTAAATGCCTCTCCATATTTATTTACTTAGTTTAAAGAAACACTGGCCTCAGGGTAATGATGTCTGCAGAGAAAAGTCGAATGTAATTTGAATTCATTGACTACTACACTATATTTATTTAGATAGCTATTGTATATATGTGCATAAATTGCCATGCCAATTAGAATAGTAATCAATAATTTATTAGTTAACAGTTTCTAGATAGTTTCGTGTCATTTACGCCGCGGTTTAGTCTGTCTTGAATTATATAAAGTGGCTTACCGATAGTTATACTTATACTAGAGGATACGCCATGACTTCCCTTCGCGCAACTTTCAATGAACCTCCCTTTTGAAAGGTTCAGTAATTTGAAAGATCTAAGCAAACGGGCTTCATTTTATAAGTAAATATTTTGGAGGAGGGATTGTAACCCTCCACGCGCCACGCACCGGTTTAGCAATCTTAACGCAATAGCAAAATATACTAATTGTCATAGAAAGGAATGACAAACTGCACCCCTCAAAGCAAGTAAAAAGATTTCTATCCTTAGGAGATATGCTGTCGTAAATGCAATATTCCATCAGTGCGAAGAATGAACCTCGACACGTGTTTCTCCTCTACACGAAGCATCTTCAGGAGCGGTACCGAGTGAATCTGCTATTGGTTGCTATTGGTAGAGCAGACTTAATAATAAAATAAACTTATTGCGAATTTTATCCTTTCAAGAAACTAAAAGCATAGTGCGCTCCATGCCCCGTTGCGTAATTTTTAATTGTATAGTTAATCATAAGTAGTTGGTAGTCATGTGTGTACATTGAAGTAATTTAAAAAAGAACTTGCGTTATGCTATATTAACGGTACTTAACACAATCATTTATTTCTGTGATATCTTGTGCTTGTTCACGATGAACGAAAATTATTGGTTAGACATAAGAACTTACGTTACGCCATTGGTTCAGTAGTACCGGACATGTGACCAAAAGTCGTAGGCATAGTTGTAACATTTATTTAGAAAGATTTAACAGAGTTGCTGCTCTGTATGTATCTGTATAGTGTATTCGTCGAACATGGCGTCGTGTTCTTGGTCCAATAGCGTGCATCCGGCGCGCCCTTCGTGTCAATGTATAGATTGAATGGCAACGATTCATTCGCTAAATTCAAATCAACATTAGTTGATTTGAATTTAGCGAATGAATCGTTCATGTTCAATGCAATGAAAACGAACCTTACATACTCATTTATTTCACTCAGACATGCAAAACAGTTGGTACTTTATCTCATTTGCTATTTATAAAAGATGCCTAGATGAAAAGTCTATTACCAATTTAGTTGGGATCGGCTTTCAGATCTAACTAAAATGCGGCTAAACTACGATATTTTCTGTGAAGAGACTGCAATCGAATCACTAGAACTATATTGGCAATATCGAAGTTACTTTACTTATTTTAGTCGGACTTTTGAGAGCTTTGACTACCCGTAACGGCTGCCATAGATGTTCGTATGGTCCTATGACTTGCCTACCTAATTATTTGTTAAAATAGAATACAATATCCACATAATAATAATTTCAATTTAGTTCAGTCGAATAGAGTTGTATCATTATCATGTAAATTAAAATTGATTGTGTGATGTA
The DNA here is from genome assembly GCA_963691645.1 of Pelosia muscerda. NCBI lineage: Eukaryota > Metazoa > Arthropoda > Insecta > Lepidoptera > Erebidae > Pelosia > Pelosia muscerda. Next base: position 6,990,839 of record OY829118.1, read on the forward strand.
ATCGTATCAATAATTTATCATTATAATGTTTAATTATTATCGTAATTATGACCATATAAGTACTTTTGTTTACCTGCACTATTTTCGTATACCTATATACTAATAAGGGATGATAACCTGTGGCGGGGCGGAACAGTTTTGACTGCTGCATGAGATTGGGTTGTTACTCAGGATGAATGTAGCTTTCCAATGGTGAAAGAATTTTTGAAATCGGGATGGTAGATTTTGAGTTTAATCATTACAAACATACACACACACAGACGTCTGTCTGTGTATTGAATATCATCTGTAACGTGGCGATACTGAACGCAACTACTATAAATATTTGCGCTGAACAGGAATCAAACCCACGCCCTTTGCGTAGCAGTCACCTTATTAAATACAAAGTAGGAAACGGAGGTAGAACATTTCCTCTATTCCCACATATATGGGATGCACTCCGAGAGTATCAAATTTCATTCATACTAGTAGTCAGAGTGCCGACTACACTTGTAATCAGTGTAGTGCAATAAAGCGAGATAACTATATACTTCCTAACATCGAATCGACGACCGCACACTGATAAGGAACTAGTGATGGGACAATGTTTGTTCCGTTCACCGGAACTTGATGTCAAATTAGAATATAACTTTTCTAAAGTGACACACACATTCACATCATTTGTGTAAAAGTCCGTCTATGAAATAAAAATGACATCAATATGCAGTTACATGATAAACCCAATTAGATTAAAAAATATTAAGTTTTGTGATGAGTTGTCTCTATCGCACAACACATACTTTAATATTTTAGGAATATAACATTGTTAAACATATAAACCTATAAACACTTGAAAATTCATAATATGTCTCGTTCAATACACTCAATTAACTGCAATGTTACCACAAATTTATGACTGTAATACTTACATTATACACATAACAAATACGAAGAATTATGACGAATTTCTCATTAACTATACTGTTATTTTCCTCGAGTATATGACTACACACAGTCTGTCAAAAAGTTACGATTTGCGTGAAACTTAGTACCTATCACATGAATTTCCCGCGGTTCCAACCGTGTGAAATACTCATTCAATTTCTTCGTTCTATAGAATGCTATAACCAGGATAAAAATCTTGTCAAGGTACATACATTAATTCGTATGTATTAATTAGGCTATCATAGTCCACTGCTAGACATATGCCTCTCCCAATACTAGGAGGCTTTGGCCTACTGTTTCCACGCTTTTCAGACGGCTTTGTACAGAGTTTCATTCCAAGGTTTCTTTCTCTCTCTTTCTTTCTCTTTATTTTTCCGTTTGTCGCTTCTTATGACTCTTAGAATAAGATGAAGTGGTGATATTCTTTCTCTGCCAAGACACGGATAGCTTGTATACTTTGCATATATAATAAAGTTTATTATAATTTCGTTTCATATTAATATAAAAAGTCAGTGTTAAATACTTACGCGAACATAATCTAATAGGTAATTTATATGCTACACTGTTCCATTTCAAAACAATTTATATTGATGATTGAACTCTAAATCAATTTTATCAAGTCAGTAGTACACAGTTAGTCATTATATATCGGACTTATGTTCAACAAACGAAGGCACGAAACTCCTCTTTCCCGTCAGGGTAAACAAAGAACTCATAATTGTTTTCGTACCTATATCAAGCTCGCCTGTTGCGGAAACTCATCACACCTGACCTTTCACTATAATGACCTCGTTTCATTTAATTGCTGATAGAACTTACTTGTACTATGGTTTCTTTGCATAGAAACACCAGGACCAATGCAATTTATAGACATATAGAGGTACCTACATATTTACACTGAGCAGGAAACGAACCCAAGATTTCCGACGTAGCAGTCAAACGCTACGGAGAGGACGTAGTAAGCCTTCCCGTAGAGCGAAACCTATCCTCGGGCCCTCTCCGAGAGTAGCGGCGCTGCCTGCCGTGAAACAAATTTCTACACCGCGATAAGTACTCCAAAATGACGTCGATTCGACAGAAGAAGTCAAACGCTCTACTGCGAAATATTAGTTTACAAAGTATTTTTTAAATATTTTGTACGTAGATCCGCAGTAGTGACAAATAATTAACAAAATGTCGATAAAATAAAATCGACTGACGCCCCTCACTACGCAATATCACTACAAAATGACACAACTTCAGTCAGTGTGTCACCCGTTATGAATACAACACGATTTATACATATTTTCCCTATAAATAATAAATTAATTAACTTATTTGTGTATAATATTCAACATATACAATACTTTAAATATGTAGAATATAGTGAAAAGTGTATAATTTATTAAAAAAAAAGTTTGTGATAAGTTTGAAATATGAATGTATTTCGATTGAAACGAGGCAAGACCTGGGTGCGAGAGGTAATGAATTTATATGTAGGAAATATAATTATTATCATTAGGAAAACACAGTATTTTGAATAATTTTAATGATAGTGTATAAGTAGGTACGTATGCTTGTCTATGATAGTGTATGCTCAAAGTTGCATATGGTGTTAGGCGTTTCCACGACTTTTAAAGAAGTAATATGAATATCTGTGACAATTTTACGTACTCGTTATTAAATAGAAATGTTTTTTTTTATAATTTAGGACACGTCAATTTGTCTTCACCCGCCTGATGGTAAGCTCAAGGCAAATCCTCAGGAACGAGGGTCACCATTACAAATACGTAAAGTGTTACAATGGTGGCGCTCAGCTTGACGGCCTCATTAGATGCTTTTTCACGCCCCGCTTAAAGGACCCGGTACTGTAGTGAAAAAGTCAAAGAGTTAAGGGTTCATGCGAATGCACATACATAGATATACCTACATTAATTATGTTCTAAACATAATATGATATGTATAAATACTTCAGAAAGCAACTTTGGAATATGATTGTCTCCATCCGCCAGTAAACACACAGCACTCGATAAAGCGACTGTTTGACGGCAAAAAGCTCATCACCTATTCAAGGGTTTACAGATGTAAATACGTATTTATGTATCTTCAGAAGACTACAAAAATAGTAAATGAATGACCCTGGGTCCAATGTATAACTTTTGTAAAAGCGACCATTCGAAAAAAAATTAAAATCATTTTAAATTTCAATAAATATTTTACCTACGCCTCTATTTAAAACACTGTTATGAAGTTATAAACAATTGAATAGTTTGAATATAGGCGAACAGGAAACTTAAATGAAATAACAACTCGGGCCATTTATGGAACACCTACTGTTTTAGTATACCTACTAGTTTTCCGACCGCGACTGCACCCTATGGGTATCAGTTATAGCTACTAAATATTTTCAAATCGATATAAAATTGGAAAAAAGTGAAGTAACATAACATAACATAAACTTATGCCTATATCCCCGAATGGGTAGGCAGAGGTGCTAGCACTCACATTTCGTCAGTTTTTGTTTAGGTCCCAATGTAACAGTTGGCGAGGCTATTGCCAATAACCGGGCACTTAAAAACGTGCGATAAATACACACATAACTTCCAAAAACATCGAAAAGTAATTGGTATGTGCCATGGTAAAAATGAAATCGAACCCGAGACCTCGTCTCAGCAGTCCATTACCCATACCACTAGGCTATCGCGATTTTTCGCGCGGCAAAAGTGAAGTCTAGACGGGATACGGAAACATTAAAAAAATTGTTCATAATTTCCGATAGTAGGTACGTAGGATTATCAGTAGGTACGTGGTTCTAACGTCGTCCCTTAAGACGTAAACGAGAATTTCGAATGCTTTATGCCTGGTCTAGTAGCTTAAGTACTTGGAACATTATCCCTGTAAGAGTCTGGTCGTGGGTTCGTAATGGATTATTTGAAAGAATAAGTTTGCATTAATGCCTCAAAATTTCACTAAAATAAAATGTATATCAAGTCTTTTTCAAACTGACGAACGTATCTTTATAAACATCCAACTTTATATCACACTCTTATTACTGACTGAATTTTGCCCCAAACCCATATAGAAGTCCGTCACAGTTAAAGTTACATTTCAAACCCGGTTACAATCCTAGGTGTGGTTCCTGTACACCCAAATTTTATAACTATATTATCAGCGCATAAGAAATTTTCGAAAATAATTATACTAATTATACAAATATCAATGCGGGTATCAAACCACCTACCGGGTATCAATGCGGCCCGGCCTGAGAAGACGGGTAACTTAGTAGGGTTTTGCGAAGCAGGAAGGACACGAAAGGATTTTGTACTCCGTATTATCTTATCCATAGTTCATTATCTGTCTACGTAACTACGTATTTATCACACATGTAGTTATAATCTATGTGCACACTTTCAATATACCTACGTCATATACACAACAAAAACTGAACACCGCTCATCTTACAGCTTGTTCATACACTGATTCTGTTGTTACAAAATGCCATTGAAATTTAGACTTTTTTCCTTATGCTTTTAAGGTCTTAAATCAAATGACTCCTTGTAAAGTCTAGATTTTTATTAGATAGAATGGTTAAAGAGGAAGGTTTATATGTATATAACATCATGCTACGACCAACCCCAACCCCCCACTGAGCTGGAAAGCCGACCCCAACTGAGTTGGGAAAAAGGTTCAGGGAATGATGATGATCATGCTACGAACAACAGGTACGGAGCAGGAATGAAAAATGTTGCAAAAACGGGGTGACCCAGACGAAGTTGCGCGGGTCAGCTAGTATAAAATAAAAATAATTAAGCAGACCTCGAGTTACAATGTGCAAACTTTCCAAAGAATTCGCTAAGAAGATGATCATGACTGTTACCTTATAAATGAATAAAGATATTTAATTTTTGTGTGAACTTACTCAATGAAGAATTTTTTCCTATATTCCAGGAGAGCATACCCGAGCAAGGTTCGCTGAAAAGCCGCGGCTACGATCCACTGAACAATTGGAGCCCCACATCGGAGCGATGTCGCGTGGACTTCGATATCAGTTACAACAAATCGAGCTCCGACAGCCCGCCATTCGTAAGGCTCAACAAACGGCTGGGTTAGTACTTATCATTTCTACTCTTCATTAATAGGATGGTTAGCATAGCTGGTATGTAGGGAAGCAGTTCACGGGCTGTGGACATCACGTATTTTAGGCGCCTAATTGAATTGATCGATAAAAACGATGAAAAAGATGAATATGATGGAGATTACATACATCTTCCTACAAATACAAGATTATATCACTAAATATTATGTAAATTACAATAATTGACCAGCCTCAGTTCATCCTAGTTACACAAAGAATATATGAAAATTACGTCACAGTACTAAGGGTTCACTTCAAGGTGCGAAATAGTGGATGCTAACATCCTGAATTTGGTTTCAAACTACCAGCGCCTGACCCGCCGCCGCAAGACCTAAACTAAGTTGTCACATTTTACGAAAGTAAAATGTAATAACAGATTTAATGGTTTCTATCATCATAGAAATCTGCTCTTATTTGTCTCTCTCATTCTCCATCCCTCACCCTCTCTCCAACTCGCACGCTGGATACGTTCTGGGTACTATAAATGTTTTTATTCGGATTTCAGAAAATATAAACCCACAATAAATTGAAAACATTTCTTTTCTCCATCTATTTTCAGGCGGTTCATCAGAAGAGCTGCTCATCGAACCCAGGAGACCGTCTCTCCTTCCACTACCAGCGTCCTCGTCAGGTGATAGCCTCGACGTGGAGTTACGAGACCGGGAGCAAGGATATTACCGGAACAGGAAGTCGAGATCCATGGTGGCGCCCAAGCATCGGGTCAGATCGCCAGTTCCTGCACCGAGGTTGACCTTGCAGCATCCTAGTGAGGTTAGAGTCCTAATTGTACCCTACTCGTACTTTAATTACAAATGTGAAGATGTTTGGATGTTTTGTTATTTCTTATTTCAATCACGCTCTAGCAGCTGAACGAATCTGGCTGGATGGTTCAGTTACTGAAGGTGAGGTAGCCACTAGCATATCCCTTATGCCTCGGTTGGCCCAAGACCGTCAAAGACCCCCTCGGATGTGGGACCACGGTGTTCCCATCTATCCTCAGAGTGGTTTATAACTCAAGATAACTGTCTAAAGAGCCCAGTGTACCATTTAGTATTTATCATCATAGTATAGACACCGTATGGTCTAAGAAAACAAATGTAGAAAAATTACATGAAATAACATTATTATTCAAATGAAATATAACAATTTAGATTCATATCATCCGTAAAATAGATTTCAGGGATACTTGAAACTTTCTGAACACCTCACATATTTACGTCCATAGCTTGAAATATTCAACAACTCTATTAATATATTTACAGTTCCCGCAGGTGATCCAAGAAGGTCCCATCAAACGTACCAAGTACCTGGAAGGCGCAAAGAAGACCAAAAAGAACTGGAATGAGTGCTACATGATTCTCACACCGACTGCCCTGCTGTTTTACAAAGACCAAAGAACCTATTACACTCCAGTAAGTATCCCAAACCTAAGATATTTTTTATTTTTGGTATACCGTTTCTCAATCATTGCAATCAAATTTCCTTTCGTAATGTTCACTATTAAATATGACGGGATATTTACCATGTTGGTTGGTTTTCTGGAGTTGGTTTTTAAAAAGGTAGGTATTCGGTAATATTACCGGTTACCTACTTATTCAAAACCTACTGCAAAAAAGAACAAGTAGCGCCATCTTACGAGTTCAGGTTTTTTCATGAAATTCCCTTACACCTTCGTTCCCCTTACACCCTGTATATGGTTAGTATAACAGGATAGTATAGTTCATATCTAGGCAAGTATACTACTCAGCTCTATACATGAGTCAACACACATCACTTCATCCCATGGGAGATAGCACTGCACTTCACTGCAGTGATTCATGTACCTACAGTCTAGCCTGCCTGTTATCATTCTTAGAATGCTGTTAGCGCTCCCCCGCACTTTTTAACACCCCGACGTAAAAACGACGGGGTGTTATATGTTTCACGTGTCTGTATGTATGTGCGTATGTATTTTTGCGTGTGTGCGTGCATGCGCGCGCGCGCGCGTGTGTGTGTGTGTGTGTGTGTGTGTGTGTGTGTGTATGAGTGTGTGTCTGTGGCATCAATAGCTCCCGAATGGGTGAACTGCTTTCGATGTAGTTTTTTTGTTTGAAAGGTGAATTATTCTCATTGTGGTATGCAAACAATCAACACGAGCATCGGCGAACATCCCAGACGCACTACAGAACAGCATCCTAAACGTATTATTAATAATGAATATGTAAATGACCATGTCAATCGAATATCACACCTATGAGTTTCATAGTTTCAATAAGAAATCGCTCGTTTGGTGATAAATAGTAATGTTTGACTTGATTTTTCCCATACAAAATATACGAGAAACGTTTTAAGCGACTTCCGTCTTTACTAGTAACAATACTTTACCTATGGTCCCCCAGGTTCTTGGATGTCTACGTGAAATATGATAGTTTTTTTTGGTATTTTAGTATTTTACCTTTATAACTGAATGTAGAATTTTTCCAAAATCTATTAATGCAGTTAAGATATACCTCTGCACGGATGAACCTAAGTCGCGATAGAAACAAAGCTCTAGCGCGCGAAGATTGTTCTGTTATAATCTATGAATGGTAGGTTTAGCACGTCCACCACCTTTACACCCCGTGCTATCCACAAAAGACAGCCCAAATACGAGCACTACGCATGTATACCGCATTTTGAATACAATTTAGGTATACAACTCTTATGCAACCCAAAGTATTTGAAATAATTAATCAAAAATCCACCCAAAACTGCGTACTACGCGTACAGAGTACGTTTGGAGCACATTTTGGGTCCACAACTCGTGCCTATATCTATATACATTGTTGTTTTTCATTGCAGAAAGTATCAAAACCGCCTGGCACTCCTCCGTCCCCTTCTGCTCCTTTACCGGAACTAGTGTTGCCCTTACGCAACGCACATGCTGATGAGTGTCCACAGAAATACACTAAGAGGTAAGTACTGCTTTTTTACCAGTAAAGATGCCTGTCTATTTAGCTAGGTACTATCTTTAATAAAATTGTTTGATTTTGAACCTAAAAATATATGAGACTGTTGAAAGGCGAATATCGCTCCTGAAAATAAAACAATTCATATATCGAAGTACACCAAACTGCCCTGAAACATTTTTCTCCTTTTTGTTTTGTTTCTATGCTTAGGTTTTTTTATGTTCAGTAGGCTCGCGTTTGACCAGTATCTCACCTGTTGGTTAGTGATGATGTGGTCGATGATGGAACACGCTTGCCTAGAAGTAACCTATTCACTCTAGTCTTGAAGACTTCCAAGTTATAGCTATCGGGAAACACCGATTCGAGCAGGGTGTTCAACTCTTTGGCTGTACACACATCAATGAACGTAGATTCATTGGATGATTTTCGGTCCCACGTAATAGAGGCGAGCATATTTCGGGCACTTTGAAAAGAAAATGGGTATGCCGAAAATAAATTACTAACCGAAAAGTTGCAGCTAAATTATTTCAGAAAAAAAACTCGATTTCTTGCTATGCGGTGTACCTAAATCGCAAGGAAATTAATTACGTTCTTAGCCGCACAAGCACTACCAATAACGTCTTGGAGAGTATCAGACGACACATACATAATTATATTATATTGTACTCAGGTACCAACGTTCGATCTTATTGTTCGTGGGAGGCGATCAGTACCTGATACAAGACGACACGGAGCAAGGTGCCAAGAGGTGGTTCGAGAAAATCAAGAAAGTCATTTACAACTTGGTGAGAGACTTCAGTTTTTCTTACTTCATCTTTAAATTAGTAAACGCTCATCAAGTCGAATCCTAAATAAATTAAAATCATTATTAAGTAGCCACTTAAATTAATGAAAGGATCTATTATTCAGTATCCAGGGGCACACATAGATGGCCGTTGGAGCCGAAAGGTTCTCGAATGGAGACCGCTTACCGGTAGACGAAGCGTGGGACGGCCTCCTGTGAAGTGGACGGACGACATAATCAAAGTTCCGTGTACCAATTGGATGCAGACCGCCTCCAACCGTTAGGATTGGAGGTGGATGGGGAAGGCCTATGTTCAGCAGTGGACGTGCTATGGCTGAAATGATGATGATTATTCAGTAGCTTCCAAAAATCGCTCTTATTGGATATGCAACTGGAGTTCACCTAACAGAAGGGCCTAAGCATCTGTCGATTCTGGACTGCACCACAGCTTATGACCAAGCGAGGTGCGGTCAATATGACGATTTAACTAGAACCGAGCAAAACCACACGGCTATTTCGAGCCATCAGCAGCCTAGGGTATGGCGTATCCCTCACGAGTTCTATAAGTGCTACTATTAATATTTTTTTCTCTATTGTACCAGTACCCACGACCTCTGAAGGGTGACTCTCCCCCCCTGGCGTATCAGAGTAGCAACACCGATATTGATAGCCTGGGCCGCACACCGCCGGCTACCCGACACGCCAACAGGAATAAACAAAAAGGTAATATCACTGCTTTTGAACGGTACCCGTCGGATTTCACTAGTGAAAATAATGGCGATCAACTTAACTGGACACCAATTTTACTAATTGTCAACCATTGTTAAAATACAGTCACTATGAAAAATGCCATTGCAGTTTAGACTTTATTTTTATGAGGTTAGAGTTCAAAATTAAATGAATAAGAGTTCATTACATTATTTTATTCACATAAAGCGCCATTTCATTTAAACTTGAAGTTTTGTATGTAAATTTTCATTGATTCTCATTGGGATTGATGAAGTAAAAAATGATTATATGATCGCAGTTATTTTCACTAGTGAATGCTGATCAAAATATTTTTTTTAACTATCAATTGTGTATATGATTTGCACATTTCTTTGTATCCCCCTCCAAAAAGTTGAACACTATTAAATTTACATAGAGTAGATATTATAACTAACAACATCTTCAACGAGGATTATAAATTACCATTTTAAAAGAATACCTGTTAAATAAAAATAGACATCGCTACCTAAACCTTACGCCCAAATTCGCATGGCCGCTGAAAACGTCGCTTTAAAATAATTTATCGAAACTTATGCCTTATGCCCAACGCCTAAGGATCAAAATGCAAACTGCTCGAAAAAAACGTCACGTTTCAAAAACGCAGACCTACGTTTCGAGCAATAAAGTAAACTTTTTTAATGCGATGTTTTCAGTGCTCAGGTGATTAAGGCGTAAGTAAACACAACTTAACTAGCTTATGTTATGGGTTCCAGAATGCGGATAATCGAAAGATACATTTTTTTTTATTGAAGACCTGTGTAACTTACAATAATCACAGTTCACAAGAAAATCGCATTTCATTAAAATGTTTAGCGATCTTTTCCTTTGAACATTCGATGTGCCTTTTAACTATCGATATTTATACATCGAAACAATTATTAACAATGAGCTAGGCTTTATTTATTAGAGCTAATTGAAAGAGGATTGAATGTGAGAAATCGGAAGCATTAAACTCTATATTTCTTGATTGGTCATGGCTTATGATATCTAAATGGCGTGCAAATCCGACCTTTTGATAGCGATAGTTGGATAAGTAGAAAATAATGAAATTAGAGAGGATGTAATTTAGACAAGGTCACTATACTCCATTTGGTAAGATACTTAATAAGGTAGTTGTACTTAGGTAAATTACTACTTTAAATAAAACCTACTGAAAAGATATACCAAGATTCACGTTTTATTTAAAAACCTAAACAAATGGTCTTTTAATGTGACTTATATGTGAAGTAAGAGGAATATAAAATATACGAGAGCAGTTTGGCTTTATAGTACAAAAAAGTAATAAGTAATAGAACGTAACTTGACTTGTAACGTAATATGATGTAACGTATACCATAACGTTACATGTTACTTAACTGTTCGTACGTACAGTTGAAAAGTAGGTACACTGACGAGGATGGGCACATAGAGTACGTAAATGAATGACAAAACAAGCATTGTAACGCTAAATTCGGGGTCGATGTCATATAAAAATTTGTACTATTCAAACCACTCGATATTAGTGAGCATGCATAAATGATTTAATAACAGTAAAGGTGGCATGGTATCAGACAAAGTCCATTGGGGATAGGTGCTTATAATGTGGAGCAGGAAAAAAACAACTGAAAATATAACTTCTGACGTAACTACTTCCAATGTCATCATGCGATAGGGTACTTAAAAATTTATATATTCAATTAAATATTTCAAAAGTTATTAATTTGATCCTAGCTCTGAATTCTGGCTGAACAGTCGCAAACAGAATAAAAAAAGATCTTTTTTTTTAACAAATTTTCGCTCAAATTAATAATAGCTTGCATAATCATTATTATCATTACGTCAATCCTGGTTGCATCCGTCTTCACCACCTTAAAACACGAGGTCCGCTCTCCAACTTTTACTTCTCCACTTCACACGGTCTTCGTACGGGCATCCCTATTACTGAAACCAATTACACCCATAAATTGTATAGGTACCCGTTTAATACTTTATCTGCGATTTCTTTGATAAAATAAGTGAATGGCGGACATTAGTAAATAAAATTATTTATTATCATAACGACTGAATGTGACTTCGAACCCCCAAGGGCTGGGACTTTACCTATAGGCGATGATAGACCTGAGCCCCAACTCTACTAATTGTCAACCATTGTCAAACCACTGAGATCGCAAAAAATGCCATAGAGTTTTGAACTTTACTGCAATACCATTAAAATCTATAATTAAACGGTATCGTGTAGAGTGAAGGAAACGATGTATTGAACTCTATTTCAATGGAATGGAATGCTCGCTAAGCGCTGTCGATTTCTTATCTATAATTTAATATATCTCATTAACCACGGCATCTTAAAAGATGATTGCACAGTCGCGGTCACCCTAATCAGCGCAATTGTCAGTATAGGCCAATTTGAGCGCGGCATTTCTTGCCGCATCTATGGCAGATGTGACGCGAGTCTGTTGGAGGTGGAAGATGGCGACGAAGTCTCCTCTGTTTCAGCAACTCACACAAATTATCGTCGTGCCGAGTCATTTTGGCCTTCGTTTTGCCTTTTGTTTTGATGCCATTCCTGTTTCAACTCGGCACGCTCCTTTCTTTATCTTCATGATAAAACCGCGCATAATTATCACGTTTGCCTGTAACATTATAAAGAATACCTAAATAATAGTTAAATAAACCATACGTAGGTGCTACTTAATTAAATAAACAACTTTTTTATTCTCTTTATTTTCTAATTTCAAACTCAGTAATATTTCTTATGGTTTTCTTTCATAACGTATTATTTTAAATAATGGAAGGTTATTATTTATTGTTTTATCTAACACAATAAATAAAAACTGACAATAGATTCAAACCATTAATTACAATACATGTGTTTGTATAGTCAGTACAGATGACGCCATAGTTCACAACACGGCTCACACTTCGCTGTAAATCCTAAATCTATTCGTTATATTCATTTTCCTCATTCAGTTGCGTTCTGCTAACATGGAGGTAGTGTGAGGCAAATATTTACTGTTGATAGAGAATAATTATTTTCCGCATAACAGACACACAGGCAGACATATTAACCTTCCATTCAGTGAGTTGTGAGTTCTATAATTGTACCTCTATCGACAGTGTATGTGAAAATAGAAAAATATAGTGTTTTTTTAATAAAATGACTATATTATGTAGCTGTATTTCAAACGATTATCAAAGTTTATGTAAGATATCCGTTTTTATTATTTTATTGTTTGTCCTACGCTTTCCCCTTCTAATGTGGCTTGAATCTTAATTTTAAATCTTTTTTCCTCTAATGTAGTTACTTCTATCTGATATGAAACCTACAATGTTTGAGATTATAATAACAATAATTTGATATATCTTGTTTCATGAGAGCCTAAAACAGAAGTTTAATTTAAAATATACCATTAAATACAATACCTAATATTTGAAAAGGTACTGTTTATTTCAATGGTATGAATAACAATATAACTTATCTGCGGTCTATAACACGTAGCACAATATTTTAAACATGGTAATATAATCATTAATAAATTATATACCAATTCTGCAAAAGGATCATATTATCTGTAAAATATAGGTCTACTCTTGAAGAGATTGTCTTAATGTCAATTTAGAAAATGTCCTTGGAATAGTCCTTGAAGAAAATGCACCAATTAATAATGTAGTATTCTGAGAAAAAGATAAAGTAAAAGCACTTGAAATTAACGAACTTTTTTAAAAGTTGAATGGTAGTAAAGGAAACTTATATTATTTCTGCTTACTGAAGATAGTTTATGTGTGAATTCTCATGAATGTAGAGTTCGAAATGAAGATCCCGATTGCGACTGGGGTTTCTGCAAATATGTGTTTTGTAAATAGTTTAAACCGAATAAATTAAATAAAAATTATCTTAGGCAAAATAATCTCATTGCAATAAGAATTTGAGAGTTCAATTTTGCCCTTTGAGAAAATACGAATTATTTAAAATTATAAATACAACAGTCATGTCAGTAGTAGTATATTTCGAAATAAACAAATGCTTGTATCAAAATACCAGGAATTTACTCTGCGGTCTTATAAACTTATTCAGATATAATTAGATTTGTTTGGACAAACCGCTGCTATGAATAAAACGTTTACGCGAAATTTATCTAGCGGTATTCCCACTGAATTTGTTCTAACACCTTATTCTTTGAATATTTGTAACACAGGTTTAATGTCCACTTGTTTCTTTAATGCTGTCGAAGTAAACCTTGTCGTAGAAGGATTTGTCGGAATTCAGTTTGGGAGTCTTTCAATACCCCTCGCTTACACCAAGGTTTAAAACATGTATTTGACAAATTGCAATATGTCGCAAACTTCTGTGTGAACGCAAAATGTGTTTTAAACTTGTTTACAACTTGTTTGAGACATTCTCAATACATGTATAAAACAAGTGATTGTGTTCTGACATTGTCTTCTAATTGTTTTTGACAAATCTTCAACCAGTTTTGAATCAAACATGTTTACAGCTGATTTCTTGGTGTAAACGCGGGGTTAAACTACCCTTCCTCGTCAAATGTTTTAAATGAACTCAATACAGTGGAAACAAACGTATCGATAGATATACTTCCTTTCTCTGTGTGTTAGATATAGTCCTTTATCATACGTGTGTTCAGGCACGTGTTTCATTCTTCTATTCGTCGCGGGTTCTTTAAAGACGCTTTAAAAACCATCTAGGTAGAGACCACTATTTTATAGAATTGATAGCATCTAGAATAGTAGGTATATATTTATATAACATCTTCTGGATATCACCCTAGGTTCTAAACATTGATCAAGTGCAGTCAATTTATAGACTGTATAAAAACCCTTATTTATGTTGTCAAGAACTTGTATAAAATAAACAGGTATGTATTGACAATATAAAGCATTTAAATAGTTAATTTCCGCTTGCAATTTTGCTTGCCTTCCAAGTATGTTTGATGATGTCAATTGTGATACATGGGAAAACAACGATCATGTATGTATTTGTAATGGTATCTGTCGATAAGGCTAAAAAATTGAGCACTTATGCTTCTAGCTATGCGTTAACTACCAGGGTTTTCGGGTTCTCACAATACTAAATCATTTACCAATGGAAATCTGCTTTGCCCTAACTCTTTTTCTGACCAGAATATAACGCCAGCTCTTGTTTTTTCTGCTAGATTGAGTCCCTCTCTCGTTACAGAAGATTGATGGGGACGTAGCAGGGCCTGTAAATTACGGTCTTAGATAGTATCATATAGCATTCATTAGTTACAAAGTGAACCTGACTGATGCGCTAAAAAAATTGTATTTCATCGTAACGTAAACAATAATAAACTGCATATTAAATAAAATATAACCTTTAACTGTATATACTTCCTTATACGCACATAGACACTGATTATAGCCACTACCTATAAATATACATTTCGTTCAAATTATCATTCAATTAGTATTTATATCAACACACATTCATAACTAGTCGCATCCTAACTCATTACCTGATATCAGCCATAAATGATAACAGCCAATCATTGATACACCAACCGTTCAGTATTCAACAACGTTAAAACATTATTGTTGATATAAGAACATTAAAAAGTAAAAGTTTTGATTACGTGTGTGATAAAGTGCACTTCAAAAGGAGTTTTAATGATACAAAAGTGGTTAATAACAAATGGAATAGTGATAGACGCTATAGTGACAATATAACAGTTAAAATCTATCGAACATGAACGAACGTGATTTGAAATGGAATATCAAATAATAGACGCCGTGTCTACACATTGGGCACCGGGTGACCCGATTAAGGGTCCAAAGAAAAGCCCAATAGAGAAAACACCCAAACTCAAAAGGAGTCTCCTGGGATCACTTCATGATCTACTTCATAAACGTAATTTTTTTATGGATTGTTTCAAAAAATTGTTCCAGATGTCGGTAAAAAAGTTATAGGACTTTTGTCAAGCAATTTATCTTACTGTTATTACTGTCATAATATCTTTACTTTTATCAGATTGTCTTATCAACTTCTAACATTTAAAATTTTGAATATTGGCTTCATAGTCATATTGTTAGTTCGATGATAGCCTGTTGTGACATCACATGATGATCTATTGTCATCTGTCGAGCTATATTTAATTGTTTTGATATATCGTATCGGCTAACAATAACGCAGTTGATATTGCCCCGCGGGTGTGGTCAGAAGTTACTAAAAGACAACAGGACAATGGGTACTACATCAATCAGTATTTTGATAAGAGTGCGTTCATCTTTTTGCCAAGTGTCGAGAAGACAATATTTATTCAAAATTATTAATACTTTGTTAAGATCTTTTCTTGAGTTATAAAATATTACTGTGATTTTATTTTCATTGAGTTTCAAAACCATTAAACAAGTTTGAGGCCATTTTGAGTTTTAAACTTTTACATAGTTCTTAGTAGCAATTAACCGAAATATACATTAGAGCGTGTAATACACAGGTCTGTACCTACAGGCTAATCGCCAGTCACTTAACAAAGTGCAGATACCATCTTATCTCATATCTTCGACTCGGATAACGTATCTTATATTTGTGTTCAGTGACGAATTTCAGTGTTTGTTTTATCTACTACTAGCCTACATATTATTAACATTTTTTATCTCTGCAATATTTTTTAGAAAATAATAATCTGATAGTTGAATTAGTGTAGTATGGTGCAAAACTTGGAATCGGGCGAGGAAGGTAAATAAATACACCTTATTTTTTATCCCGAATCAAAATTGTGTACGCCCGTATTAATTGTTTCTTTAACGTGTTACCTGTCCTATTTGTTATAAAGATTGAAAAAATCTTTGTGTTCTTAACCATAACTGTTCAATACGTTTCATGTGATCGTTTTTGGCTCGGAACTATTTTTAATCATTGAATCATATTCTTCAACTGTGTATACTGGCTTCTCGTCACAACATAGTACAAAATATCTAACATTATTATCATTATATTTGTTCGCTCAAAACTCCATTACTTTTCTAAACGATGTCAATACATTTGAAAACATTTAGGTAGGTAAATTGGCATCTATTTCAACTATATATTGTGTAACATTATAAATAGTTTATTAATCTGTCTAAAATACATTTCGCCTATTCTGGTTGTGGCTTTGGATCGAACTATCTTGCTATGGTACAGGTTTCTATCAGAATTATTTTCCTTCTAACCCTTTGTATTCACGGCGAAAAATATGTACAGACAAACTCCCTTTATTATTAACATCTTAGATCTCTAGCGGTATATTTTTGGTCTATTCCTGTAGAATACTTAGCTATGAAAAAGTATCTATCTATATATTTTTATTATTCAGTAGTTTGTCTGTTTTTATTTTATTGTGAATTATTGTAATAAGTGACACTTTATAGACATCTGCTCTTAGATTACCTAATAACTGTATCACAATTTGACAACGTGAAAAAACTTAATGGAAATATCGAATTGAAAGATTGTAATTGTACCTATAAATGTGAAAAATTATTTAAATCATCATTCAAATCACGGCTAAGAGCAGATCGTGTCAAAGTTGCCATTTCTTTCCTGCTTCTCCATTTTAGTTTCTTCTTTTCGTATCTATTTTTCTGTCATATTCTATTCTTAATGTTGTGTATTCCAGCAGCAGACAGCAGCAATGAAGATCTGAGTGACTCGACTGATGCTATACAGAAATCGCATGTGAGGAGTAGGTTAAGGAAGTTCTTCGCGAAACGACCCGCCAAGGAGCATCTGATCTTTAAAGGGATTTACAAAGGTTCGGAATTTGATCTTTGATGGTGTGTGTAGCACAATAGTGGAGTAGAATTGAACATAGATGTAACTTTAGTGTAGTTTTAGTTGGTTTGGTGAATTTGTTGGATAATAACTAACTGAGGATTTTTTGGAATGACTTTCATACTGATAGTACTAAAACAACATGTGCCGACCGAAATACATTGAGCAGGAGCGTGCAGATCTCGT
The DNA here is from genome assembly GCA_963691645.1 of Pelosia muscerda. Lineage (NCBI taxonomy): Eukaryota > Metazoa > Arthropoda > Insecta > Lepidoptera > Erebidae > Pelosia > Pelosia muscerda. The sequence continues at coordinate 7,008,310 of OY829118.1, forward strand.
GGTTGGTTAAACTTTACTTTGGTAGTCAATGGAAACAATAATACATAATGGAAACTATAAAAAGTGGACCCGTTAACATATTTTAAAAGAAATAGCTAACGTTTGTTCATATATAATCATTTAAAATCATGATAGATGTAAATATGTTTTCAATATTAAACCATAGGTGCTTTTAAAAAAGGTAAGTATGTGTTTTTGGAGTTTTGCTTAACATGTATATATTTTTGTAAATTAGATATTATAATATGTTGCTATGTAAATAGTATTGGTGTTTTATTTTTATACCTACATTTGTGTTTGAACAATCTCCAGTTTCGCCAGACATTTTTTGTGTAATATTGAGTGATGTATATATTCTAATAGCGTTTTGTGTAAGCACGGTTTATATTAATTGCTTATAGCACAAATGTACTTTAATCTTTTTCTGTAATTAAATATGATATATGTAAATAAAATAATATTATGTTTTTATGACGCATAGCTTCTTTATATATGCTGCATATTGCGGTTTCGTAGAGTTTTCACTGTGTTCCCTTGTAGAAACCGGATATCATTCGCCGAGGGCATGATGAAACGTTTATGTTGGATTCTAGTCGATTAATAAATGCCACCTTCAAATCCTCAGGGTGAGTTCATGATTTGTAAATGTTTCCTTTCTCTTAACCCTGAGGAGGTAATGTTGAGCGCACTATTGTTACCTCTGCAGATTTTTTTAACGAAATGCAGCAACAATCCTATTAAGTAGGTAAGGGTTGCTCTTTTGCACGGGGTTTTATAAGCCAGCTCCCCGTAGTTTTTTAATTCAGTGCCCCGCGTTCCTGTCGAACTGTAAATAAAAACTATTTTTATCAGTTCTACAGTTTACTTACTTCAACGTTGTAACCAATGGTCCATATTTTTTTGGAATCAATATCTGCGTAAGCAAAATGTATGAACAACCTGTTGTAAATCTTAATTAATAATAGTGGCAGGTAGGTAAGACAAATTAAATATAAAAAAGAGATATATATAGTCTGTAAGCAGGTCAACGAAAGAGAGGTTAGAGGCATTCGATTACTTCTGATCACTCTTTAATTTTACTTAATCAGCAATTTTGTATTAAAGGTTTAACCAATAATAGAGTACGAACCTTGTAAGGTATTGAAAAAGCGTTTAGTAATATGTAATTGTATTGTTATTTAACCAAAATTTGCGAAATCATGGCTCATAGTTCATCAATACGTTTATATATAAAAGTAGCAATTCAAACAGTAGTAAATCCAACTGAAAACAAAATTAAAGTGGCAAAGTAGGTATCATTAGGATATGGAAATTTCTTAGAAGACCCATAGATTTTAACTGTTAATAATATATTCCAGATGAGCCAGTATTCGGCAGGAACCTCGAAGAAGTATGCCCACCGGCATACCCCAATACTCCCCGCGTGCCGGAGTTTGTAGTGGCGTGCATCAAAGAAATTGAAAGCAGTGCAGAGAATATGTCAACTGATGGACTGTATCGAGCCAGTGGCAACCTTAGTCAAGTACAGAAAATTAGGCTAGAGGTGAGAGTAGTCGTAATATTAAACAAACATGATAGTACAGCAACAATCATAAAAAAAACAAAAACAATGATGAAAAACAATAAAAGGAAATGTGTTTCGCCAGAAAAAAAAAACAAAATTAGTATAATGTGTAAACTATTCCAATCAAATCAATAAAACCCATTGCAATCCACATCAGGCCAAGTTTTTGATAGGTTTTGTAATTGTGAATTTTGAAAAGCATTCGTGATAATTCATGATAAAGCTTAGCCCATGGCCAATTATTGTTTAGTCAGTTATGAACAGAGAAATTCCAGATTTTATAAATTTCAAAACATTGATTACAGGTGGATCAGAACAAGATGACAGTGATAGAGAACAACCCCGACATCCATGTCCTGACAGGCTCATTGAAGCTGTTCTTCCGCGAGCTGAAAGAACCTCTCATACCCTTCTCGATGTTTGATAGGATCCTTGCGGCTTGCTGTAAGTAGTACCTGTTGATAATAATCTGTGCAGTTTAGAATACACTAGCTGACCCGCGCGACTTCGTCTGCGTCACCCCGTTTTTGCAACATTTTTCATTCCTGCTCCGCACCTGTTAGTCGTAGCATGATGTTATGTACATATAAACCTTACCCTTTAACCATTCTATCTATTGAAACAAACCGCATCAAAATCCGTTGCGTAGTTCTAAAGATAAGATAAGAAGATAAGCATACAAAGGGACAAGAAAAATAGGGACACAAAACGCGATTTTATTTTATACTATGTAGTGATGGTGATGATTCTGAAGCAATATTGCTTATTATTATAGTTATCACAAAATAAAAGGCCCGTTTTGACAGTTCGCGGCCATGAAGTTCTCAATTTTTTACCAATAGAAATGTTATGAAGGTAATTATACTTATTTTTCATTGACAGGTACCGCCCACTCGGCTTAGTGCTGTGCATAACGATTTTTATTATGTTGTCCACAGACTATTAATAATCTATTGAGGAAAAAAATATCGAGTAAGATATGTTTTTCAAGCCTGATTTTTATTTATTTAAACTCACTGTGTAGTGATCTTTTATTGAAAAGATTTCCATAGAATGACGTGTCTCTGACCTAGAGGCATACGCGTATGTTAGCCCATCTTTTGAAGTTGACTGTGCGCCCGTTACGTTTGGTTTGTTGATTTTTCCTTACTCGGCTATGTTCTACCGAATTCAAATTCGAATACTGCCGAGGCTCCGGTAAAGGCACACATAGATTTGACTTGTACAGCCACCGCTGAACCGTTTCTACGGGTCTCCCTGTTTGGCGGATCGCCTCGCGCTGTCTCCACTGGTCGCATTTGTACTGCGATTACCACCACCTCTGCCCGGCTATGCACTTGCTAACCCCTGAACGCAATGCAACCGAGGTTGGTTTACTATGAAGGCTTTTCCGCATATGTGCAAGGTGTACCCACCCGGTCGAAATTTTTGACAAATTCGTGCCATCAAATTTCTACCACCAGATTCTTGTTGTTCTTGATATTCCTGTTGTTTTTGTGATATAATCTAAATATTAAATAAAAGCAAATTGACCTTTCATAATACTGTATCATTTTATAATACCTACAATATAAAAGATTAAGCAATGTTTTCTAATCAGAACTTTAAACCAATGTACTTTATATAAATATTCAAATCGATCAAATCCCCATGCAGACTGGATTCGATTAATCGTGAGTATCGAGTACCGAGTCGTTTTGTTACATCACTAGTTATGCCAAAAAGGCAAATGCCAAAACGGGCCTTTTATTTTGTGATTAGTATAATATCAACAGTTTGTACTTTGTAATCATGTGACAACCACTGAAATTGAAGGAAATTTAAACAATCAAGTTATTTTTTATACCCGTTTAACTCGTCTTAATCTCAGAGCACCGTTCCTAGAAGTAATACTTTGAATTTTTGATACTTATTTACTACCTATGCCTAAAAAATTACAGCAATTCAGTTTCACTTTTAAACTTTCGCGTTGCAAGATACTGGTTAGCGAAACTCAGGTATTGACGCAATCATATGGTAAATAAAATAATTTACGTTTTATTTTCCTTGACGCGGTCACAAGCTGACTGTATTATGGCGTTTCTTTTTCTACCCCCACATTGCACATGTTACGACGCACTACCCTTGTTCCTTGTTTTCCAACACTACTGGCCACGAAACAAAACTATGCCACGTTTTTTAATCACTAGTGTTGAAGATAGCTTAAAGCACTCTTCTCGATTGAAATTGCGAAGTTGTACAGAATTTTATTTTTGATATCCACACTAAAATTTTAGTGATCTGTGCTTCTGCGATCTGTTCTTAAGCGTTCGTTTTCTAGATGTGAAAGAGGAATGGAGAACAAGAGAACACTTCTAGCACGTCTACCATGAAGTGACGTCTACTATAATAGTAGACGTGCTAGAAAATAAATATATGCCACCTAATAAATGTATTATCTAGTTTATTTATATTTTAATTTAATGTGCTAGTACCTACTGTTAAAGATGATAATTTTATCTTGGTTACGATTTTCATTCAATTAAAACTTTATATTTAAGAAACTTATCATAGTGTTATTGTGATTGCAGCAATAAAGCCGAAGGAGGCCAGAATCAAAGAATTCCAAAGCATAATTCAGGCGCTACCTCAGTGTAACAGGGATACACTGAAATACGTAGCCGAACACTTACTCAGGTATGAACCTTCTTAATACTAATTGTTGTACTAATATGGCAGAGATGATGCGTTTTAAAAGTACCGTTAAGTTGTATATACAGAATAAATTACTTTTGAATTTTGAGTTTTGATGGTTCGATCCATCACAATTGATCGTGATAAAGTAAAAACCACAAATTAGAACAACATATTAACAAGAATATGTATATTTCCCACTTCTGTCGACGACAGCCTCTGTAGTGAACGCGAATGTTACGCAGGAGGTCCTGATGATGATTATGTATATTTTCAACTTGCATCCTAAGATTCCGGGGTCCACTATTTTATTTTACAATTCTATTTTATACTATCTTTCGCATCTTCCCTCCTCTTTTTCCTCATTCAAGAGATAAACCACGTCGCATCCAAAGCTTGCATCCCAGAATCGGAGGTTCGCTTTTTCTTGCATGTTTGGCTGAACTTTGATATTCTCCGTGCAGCAATATTAGGTACCTCCACAACGCATTATCGATATTCAAGTAATGCAATTAGATCAGTTGTTAGACTTTTTAGATCCTCCTCCATGTCTTCGATATTTTAGACTTGAGATTATAACCTGTTTCAGTGACATTTTTTTTCTAAATCCGGTCGGTAAGGTTGTACATTTCACACATAAATCTAAATCATTTAATTTCTCTTACTTCAGAGTGACACAGCACAGCGAGCGGAACAGAATGCACATCGCAAATCTAGCGATCGTTTTTGGTCCCACGCTGCTATGGGCCCCAATAGAACAAGCACACAACATCGCAGTCGACTGCATACAACAAAACCATGTGGTTGAAATACTACTTACAGATTTCAATGAAATATTCGTAGATAACGGGAAGGGAAAAAAGAAAGCGTGACTTTAAATGAACAAGATGCGGGTAGTGGTCTGAGCCCCAATATTGGTTATTGTTTTAAAGATGCCAAAATAGTCAGTCATATAAGTACTGTAGTGTCCAGTCAGTGAAAAAAATGATGTCGAAGAAATTTCAGATGTGTAAATATTCAGGTTTTAAGTAGTTGAAGTACTTGACTAAATATGTTTAGACTTTCACATAGACTTGGTCACAGGATATCATCAGATGACGGTAGATGTAAAAAATGTTCGACTGAACAATATATTTATTATACAGTAACCAATCATTCCAAAAGGTCATTATATTATAAAAAACAAACTGGATAGTTTGTTACAAACAGGTACGAAAAGTGCTATACTACATATTGTAGAGAATGTTCTATTTTGTATATATAGACGATGGTATGATATCGAATTGAAGCGATTAAATATTTGGTGTAATATGGAAATTTATTTAAGGTGTACAGTGTAGCGTGACTGTCAGTGTAATTTATAAACAGATTATAGATGTAACGTCCATTTAATTATGTCTTAGGTAACTGCAAGGCCATATTTCTTTGCTATTTTTTCATAAATACCTGCATTTTGGTGAAACTTTTGCAAACAATTTCAGAAATTTGTATCGACATTATTATTTATTTATCAACCATACTCACTGGCAGTCTCGCTACGTGAGAAACTAAGTGACATTATTTGATATTCATCGCTGAATGAGAGTTGTGATTGTGAAGCAATATTGTACGGAAAGACTGTCCGAGGCTTGAAATAAAATAATATATTCAAATATTATTAAAAATTAAAATATATAGAATAAAATATTATATAAAAGATAGATTCTATTTGTATATTTTTGCGGCCAACTGCACGAAATGTAATACCAAACTGTAATAAAAACCAGTACTGTTTATAAGTGTGACATATCTGTCAGATAAAACTACCTTACATATTTAAAAAAACATTTCAGTGTGATGTAGAAAGTAGATTTAAATCATTAACATCAGCATTATTTTCGGGGCCAATTTATGTGTACACGTATCCTAGGGTAATGGAAATGAGCGACGAGTCCTCATATTGTACGTACAAAGTATCCATTAATAGATTTACCAGATTTCGGTGACCGTCATTGATAACTCACAATATTTTTCTTTACGTTAACTGAAGCTTCACTTAGTGATGCTTAATTTCAAATATGAACGTAAAACTCAGTTTTAGAACTAGCAGTCCGATTGCTAGTCCGACAGCTTTTTTATTACTCAGAACCGTCATTCACTAGAGTGAGAAAAAGAGTGTACGAGACTCTCGACGCCCGCTCTCTTCGCATTAGTAAATGACAGCTTTAAGTGACAGAAAAAGATGAGAGGAATGTAAAATCCACCAATTAGTTATACCTACATATTTCGTTAATATTATCTGTGTTATTATTTAATAACTATAGTCTGATCACGAGCGCTGTATTCTTCACATGGTAAGAGTGGCGTGGCGCAGAGAGCATCGACCGTCAGATTTGGTCAGTTCGACCACATAGATTCACCACCAACGCTCACGGCGTTATCTCACTCGCTCTTGATTCATACTCATTCTTTCTCTTTCTTAAACCTCGTCTCCCGCAATGCCACGAGCGCCATAGCAGCGGTACAGTGCTAGTGATCGAACTACATTGGATGTGTCCATTTTTGGACTAATGATTATTTGTATTTCTTTTTAGAGCTTCCACCATCTCGGCGCTCATTTTCACTATCCATACATTGTATCGGCTTAAAGCCATCTTATAATTTGTGCCTTAAGCAATGTAAATATTCATCATGGATGATTTTCTTTGTAATGTGATAATCATTAAGTTGTTGTATCTTAGTATAATTTCGTTGTATTAACTATTTAAGTATAAATAGATGCTTGCAAAACGTGACAGTCTAGTCCCTACCGTTTAAAATGGACTCCGTTAAGAACTTTGCTTACGTTTGAACAACTTCATGTAAAATACATTTGTTTTTATTTAAGAAAACTGTTACATTTTAACTTACATTTTACTGTTTTGAAGATTTTCAGAAACGTGACGTCTATTTTTGATACGATTCAGCAAATACCTTTGCGTTATGAAATAGCCCTCACAAACTTAGTACAAGATATCTTGGTCATTTATGGGACACACTCAAGTATAACTGCGCAAGCTTAGGCAAGTTTATGAAATTTACACAAGTATCCAACACGTTTCAATATTTTTGTGCAAGACTAAATTTGCGCAAGCATATTGTAAGGTGTGTGGTTACCATTAGATTTGATTTTGTAAGATTATTCATGTTCAAAAGATTTTTGCTTATCTGTGTAATATACCAAATTGACTTAAATCAAATTTATAATGTAATACTCTAAATTCGCCATTTAAAACACTTCCAAGAAAATTCAAACCTTTCTTTTGGAATCCCACGTTGGGCGCCAATATTTTTCTCATCCCGCTGCATTTTAAGTCGGAAAAAAATAACAAAATGTTAATAAAAGGGCTATTTTGAACAGAAGGTATTGTTGACTATCATTGATCACTATATTCAATGGTTCAGCAAATAAGATATAAATAAAAAATACTCAAGGTAGAAAACACCAATTGTAATGTAAATTTTCTAATAAGCTAATAACCAAAGGTTTTGTATTTGGATGATAGAGTAAAAAATATTATATTGTTGTGTAGGTATTATATGTATATGTTTACGCCAATAAATGCTTGGACATAGTTAATGATGTTACGTCAAATAAAATCAGATTATTTTAAAAAATATCTTTTATTTATCCCTCTCATAAAATATATCATAACCGACGTATACCTCAAGCCCATATTTTGGACCTGGAGCGAAACGATATAATCTATGGTTGGTGGATATCAGCTCGTCCACTATTGTAGCACTCCGTGCTACTCACAGAAGAGTACATTTAGGTCCAAGATACATGCTTCAAGGTATATCAACATCGATATTAGGACAGCGCATATTACCAAGTAAGTAGAAAGAAAGATGCTGAACAGCTTCAAATGTCGACCCTCTAATGGCAATTGGTCTCAGGGTGACACGTTCGTTGAACATAACCTTGATTTCGAAAAGATTATGACTTAAAACCGACGACTCCATATATTCTGTGCAGTTTATCATCCAACAGCTACAGGCTCTAGAGTCTAGTGTCTTCTCAACTATGGCGATGTCGTCGACGAACCAATGATGCGAAATATGCTCACCTTTTATATTACGTAATCTAATATCGAGCCTTTAAGACATTTTCAGTGCGTTAGTCAATAGTATAGGGGATATATATGTGTTCACTTTACGCAGTATGCTTATGGGGCTCATACTCTGGTCTTGGAACATTTATATGTAATAGCAGACACGACACATTCGCAGATTATCTAGAACTGACTAGGTCTCGTTGGAATATAAGGCTTTTTCGTAGTCCCACTTGGCTTATTTGTAGTAGGTTTGTACTCATCTATCTGGTCTGCTCAAACCGGAATTTGCAAATTTGTTTATACTTACCAAGATTTTCATGACTAACCTAAAAAAATTACCCCATATCGTGCCCCTTTTTTACTCGTGTGAATTCCCACAGATACTCGTAGCCCCCTGCATGCTCCTGCCGATGCCATCAGAAGGTAGTTAATGTCGAACCGCCAAAAATCACACGGTCGAAAGTGTCTTGAAGGCCTCCTCGGGCACATATCCATAGTTTAAAAGAATATACTACAAAAAGTTTTTATTTGTAAAGGCATAATAAGTACCTACAATCAGAATAATTTTTCATTGATAAATAGTCTAAAACTGTAAGGATAAATTATTCCTACTTAAAAGGAAGAAGTAAATAAGCATAGTTGTTCCCGAAGGATTAATAACAGGTAATAAAATTTAATTTTCATACTTACTATGGCTACCTTGGCTACCATTGTACTACTGTATTTAATTCGTTTTCCTTCTAAACGATTATTATTGCTCATAAAGTAAGTAAGCACGTGCTATAAATGTCCTTAAATAATTATAAATACTTAATATAAAATCGTCCCCTTTATTAATTTAACACAATCCAAGTTATTATCCGACGTAGTCACAAAAAAATTCATAAAGAACCTCGTACCTAGTCCTCTAAAAAGTACAAAAATTCTTCGTCATCCCTTTGTTCATTGGTGTATTTTGATGCAATATCGTTTGCAGGTAGGTATTGAGAGGTTACCTCACCCTCGACAACTGGAGGCCCAAGACGACCGAGCGGTTTTGATCGGTTCGAGTACGACATAACCACCCTCGCTAACATCGCCGGGGTTTTCTGCACTGGAAAAAAAGTTTTTTTTGTGTTACGATAGTAATAAACAATGATTTTCTATCGAAGTTGAGTGGAGTGAAGAAGATACAGCGGTGTAATATCGACAGCTTTTAGTATCCAATCTCATCTCAATCAAAAATAAAATAGTACTTATAGGGGTATAAGTACTATAAGTCCATTTGTGTGGGTACTTGAAAAAACGTAAACAATCTTAGCGTTTTTTTTAATATGTTTTATTTAAAAACTCAAAATACTTTTCTGCTTAGTAACACATTTTGAAGACTAAAAACCTGTTTCGACCCATTAGTTAGTCAGTTAGTTAGCCTAATTTATTTGTTTAACATGGTATTTTTATAAAAAATTGCCACAAGATTGTTTACCTACCTAAACAAATGAAGTATAGGTAGGTAGTTACAAGAAAAATCCATTTAAAATTAGGAAAAGTGAATGTGTAGGCGGAACTTGCTACCAATCTCTTACAGGAAGAATGCTCTGACAGAAATAATCCACCCACCACCCACGTGTACCATATTACTGACACACACACCTAGTACCGTACAGATAGGTGCATTAGTAGACAACAAAGTAATTATATTGTGTTGGTACAGGGCAGGGCGCTCCTATCCATTATATAAGCTATGTTCACAATACTAATGGAATTCTATTACTATTGAAAGCGGTTGTTTGTAGACTATAGTTACCTAGGTGTGGTTGTAATCATGTCTACTTACTGTGCGATGAGAATTCAAAGTCATTTATTAAATACTTCAATAAATACAGGTTTTGACTGATATTAGTCATTGTAATATTAGGTATTAATGGTGATTTGCATAGATTTTTTGATTAAGGTATGCGGTCCAAAACTCATAGTGTTTATTCTATCTGATATGGGTAGGGTATGTAGCGTCTTTTGCACGTAATTGAGCAATGGAATGCTGACCCATGGGCATTTGGGGCTAATATTTATTTAGATACAAACAAAAAAGAAAACAAAGCTAGAATAGGGATTAATCAACGTACAAGCGTACAGGTGACTGGCAGATTTGGAAGAAGAGTGGGTCTCCATTTGAGATCTACAGTTTGGTAGGCATCTTTCCAAAATAGTTACTACTTATATCCAGCTGACTATGAATTTCTATATCTGATTATAACAAGTTAAATGTTTTAATATTGACTTCTTCTTCTGTCGAATCGACGGCATTTGTGAGTTGCCATCGTGGTGTACCTAGTACCTAATTTGTTTCACGACAGTGCCTCTATTACATTCACTTAGGTATTTCATTACATTCAAAATATAGCTCTACAATCAAGTTAAACAAAAAACAGCAGTAGTTTTTTCTGTTCTATACCTTTATACAATAATTAAATTATAAACTTCAAAACAGAACTAACTAAGTATATACTTTGCAAAAATCAAATAAAAAAATGAGAGAGTAAACTTTAAACATTAATTTGTTACTTACACATATACTTACGATATTTAACTCTGGCCCTTGAACATCAGGATACTCTATCTGAGCCTAATATAACAGTGTATAAGGCGGTATAGAAGCCTGACCCGATTTATTGCTCTGAAGCACTTGTAAAACATTTCATTGAATACTATACCGTAGAGAAGCCTTTGAATTTACGGTTTATCGGATAATACATTACTAAAACATTTATCCTTTGAAATTTGATTTAGTTACTACAGAAGAGTAGGCACACTTGCGACGTGCCTGAAAACGTCAAATCAAGAGGAAAAAGTAGATATGAAGAGCTACCCTCTGGCGTCTAAGGGTACCTCTTCATATATGCTATGGATGCAACCGGACCGGATTCTATGGATGCATATGCTATGGATGCAACCGGAACTCTAAGAATAAGAATGATGAATATGTAACGTAAGGACACGTTAATCTCGGCCCCGAGACATATCATAAGTTTGCCTTTGTGAATTTCTAGGTTTCATTTTCACATTGGGAATTATCTGTTAGAATATTCTTAGTTGTCAGACACGATTTCAGAGACAGTTCTGCACACATGGAGTATGGAAACTGAAAATAAATGACTCAAAATGACAAATGAGCAGAAGACCTGGCAGGGATTCGAGTTACCCCCTATGTGGATGCTACGATTGTTGAAACTTGGATCAAATATATAATCATAATATAACAAATATATAACATAATAATAATAAATATATAATAATACATGGTCATCCTAGCGTTAAGCTCATACTTCAAGAGTCTCCCTCTCTAAGTTTTGCTCCTCAATACACACAGTTCCTACAATGTGTCCCTCAAAGGACCCGATTCAAACTACGTTCATACCTGAATTTTTCAACAAACGTAGGTGTTATTTTGATGGATACCAAAGTTTCTTTCACGTTTGTCTTTCTATACGAATAGAAATCACGTTTTTCGAAAACGTATCTATTACCCAGATCGATCACTTTTTTAACAGTCGTCTTTAAGGATATTTCTATGCCCTTGTCATTTTAACCTTACCAGTCTCTCCTCAAAAATAAAATGTAAAAATTAATTAGAAAAATTTAAATTTATATAGTTAGATACCAATTTATTAGCAGTAACATGACCAGTTTATTACCTTGTCGAACATAACTATCCCCGTTAGATTATACTCACCTAATTGTTTCCACTTAGGGTTATTGCAGCCACTCCTTCGGGAGATTAAAAAACAATAACTATAATATATATATAATACCAGTACTGTAATTACATAATTAAAAAAAGTTACAGAAGACAACTTAAACTTTATTGGCTATCATTTTTTTTTCATAATTTTTACGCAGTCTTATTTATTTACTGTACTTGTTACGGACAGATTAACGTTTACGTTTTATATCTTCTTTTACAATAAAAACTGCATTGCGGAATGTAAATCTAAAACAATTAAGTTTAAAGTTACAAATTAAAAGTTAAAATTACAAACTAAAATGTAACATCATTAGTTAAATCCTAACTAACTTATTTACAATTTCAACAAATAATGTAACAGACAAAATTATCGTATTACAATTATTGTAACGATTATAATTTATCTGCAAAAATATAATTTAATCATAATCCAATATATAATAATACATATGTAATATACAGATTCATATGTATTTTTAATTCATGGTTAGATTATTTTTTATAAATCAGTATACTTAATTTGACTTAATATTAAATTATACTTTTACGGACAAAAACTTACAAACAATTTCATTAACATAGTTGTCATGAATATGTACAATGCAAATAAACATAACCTAAAAATAAAATTATATAAAAATATACAAAGGATGTTAATTATGATATTTTAAATTAAATTTAATTGAGTAGCCTAGTTTCTTTAAAAAATAGGGGCTAAATAAAACTTGACCGGTCCTAGCTATGCAAAAGAGAATAAAAACTGATAGAATTCTCACATACAGGACCTATAATTAGTAGGTAATATGTTTACAGCTGGCGCAAAAATTAGATATATTAGCTTAAAATGATACAGTATTAAAATTAAACTAAATGTATAATGTAAAAAAGCTATTTATTGTAATTAAATTACAAAGCTCGTGTTTTATGTAATTACTTTTCATCGATGGCACGTAAGCGTGATTGCAGTGTTTTTTCTTCAAGTTACGGCTACAAAAAAAGCGCTAGTTTTATTGTTTCTCGATCAATAAAACTAGCGCTTTATTTCTTTTTATAGTGTTTTCATGGTTTAATATTTTACCTAATTCAACCCAGTTGATTAAACAAGCATTGTGGTTACTGTTCACCAAATTAATACTAAAATTATTTCAAGAATTATGTGTATGAAACTATATCAAAATGCTATGTTATCGAGGATCAAACACAACCAAACCATGCCTTATCTAGACAAAGTAACTTAGTAACCTTTAAACATTACGATAGAGTTTGACAAATTGAAATACTATTACGCTTTAATAAGAAAGTCATTGATACAAATCAAAGCCCAATAGTAAAATAATTACTGAGTTAATTTTGACTATGATAGCATTTTAATGGATTTCTTGCGTGTATCTGATAATGATCTGCTTGAAAGATTATTTATTATTTAAGGACCTTAGAGCAATATAATTTTCTGTCTAATATCTACTGCAAATTATAAACAATTTCACAAAACTGTGAACATTTTCAAACCAGGTGACAAAACAGTTTCAACCTGTAGATACTCGTTGGCATATTCAAAATAAAAGTTATTGTTAATTGATTATTCCTGTCGATAATTTTAGTCATTTCGATGCAGGGAGAACTGAATTAAGATAATATAATATCATCTAATTTGTGTACGAAACTGATATAAGATCATATAATCATATTATTCGGTCCTCCGTGTTTTGATCCCAGTCATACCTAAAAATTTCCCCTGGCACCCGTAAGTGAAACTAGACCAACGAATGTTTAATCATGTAATGGATGTAACTTGTGTAGTTTCTCTAAATATTCTGTGGATTTAACTGACTCCTCTGCTCGTAAGAGGTAACAGTAAATGAATATGTACGGTCAGTATTTAAACGTCCATAAAAAGAGGTTATAACACTTAAAATCTATTGGAACCATTTAAAATGGAAGTGTTGAACATTCATCCACCAATATCGGTTAAGATAGAAACAGGATGAGTACGGACAAGTAGGGATTAGAGAACAATTCTCGCAAGTGGACGCCATTCTATTCCAAAGTGATCTCTGGGGAACAAAGGTTTGAGAACTACTTTAGATAGATATGGAAAGCCGTTTCACAATCTCTTCAGTAATGTTCGATATTTGTATATTAAAAATCTTTTCTTATTATTTACAATTCTTTTAAAACGGAAAACTATGACTGATTTGTAATGTTCATTTAACAATTAAGGACATACAAATTTCAAACTACATTACCGTTACATGAAATTGACATTTTATTCTGAATTTAAAAAAATGCTAGTGTAAAATAGGAAATAGTTGGATTAATTTTCAATTCGATTTTCAATTATTTTTTGCTTCACATCAAATTCATCGTGATTTTAGAATTTTACCGCTAAGCTACGACTTGGTGTGGTTACATTATTTTAGAATTATTAGTTTTCGGTAGCACTATATAAGTTTACACTATACTCAATAGTGGGAAACACAACGTCTTTTACATTCTCTGTTAAACTTACATGATGTGTTCTTATGGTTAGCAGGACTAATAAAATGAAATAATTATTAACGTATTTTTATAGTAATTCGGAAAAACTTTCGAAATCAATATTAGACAAACAAGTATATTATGGCCAAGGTGTACAATATTTTCATCACGTAGAATTGTGTAAACAGTAGCAGGATTAAAACGCCTCGTGCCATCGATAGACGTATACATTTTAATAAATTTTCTACATTTCACAACAACATGTTGTACAAAATTTTCGGATGTACAAATATATAAAAAAGTGCATAAAATGTTCCAAAAATGTGTATTCAACAATTTCATTTTTCCGTCACTAACTACTACGTATTAATATCACTAACAACCATTGCAAAACAAGACATGATATTTAAATAATAGATATTTTATAGTTACGGGATTCTACTTTTAAGCTCTCTATTCGTTTAAAAGCACATTTTTATTTTAAGGAAATATTTGCCATTATTGGAACAGACGTGATGATTATTTGTTTGCACTAGTCCTAATTTATTTGTCAAATTTATGGAACAAAGAATTTCAAGTCGCCTGTTCCATTTGGAACAGACAAAATAAAGAATGAAGTACCTACTTATTCGCCGAAAAATGGCGGCTTCTTTATTGTTTATTGTATATTGTAATAAATACAATTCATCATGTCAGCGTATATACACAACTACACATCATGTCACGAAGAACAAATACCTCGTAAGTGAGTGAAAGGCTGACTGAAGCAACCATCGTTTGTTGGCAAACAAATATTGAATTACAACAATTACGGTACTCTTCTAGGGGGTTTCTGTACAACAACCATTGCCATTAAAAACCATCATGATTTATTATATTTTCCAGACCAGCGTTTCCCAAAAAGTGGGATGGAACCCTGCACTAAACCACAAAAATAAAACTCAGCTACAACATTGTGTTACTATTTACATTCAATCCTACTCTTTCACGTTCATGAACCGTAGGTGTTGCTTTTGTGGTAACAGCACTATGATCGCTCCCCCGTTACACGAACGAGGTTAATTTTCACTTTTTAATAAAATTGTTTATATGCCTGCTTTTTAACAATCCCTTACGTTCTCTAAGAGGGTTAATAAATATGATGGGTCAGTACAAAGTTTGGGAAACGCTGTCCTAGACATTCATGGAAATTATTATGTAAATTAAATCTAAATAATATAGTTCGAAAACAAGCCATCAAAATCTTTTAGAACACTAAAAGATCTTGAATCTATGTATTTAAATTTTAACACATAATCTTTTATCTGTCCGAATATCAAATAGTTCATTAAAATGCACATTACTTATATCTTATAACAATTCGACCGTGAAATAACATTGGTTTCATTGTTTCAAATTGAATTTTAATGATTGTCGATATATTTTATCGATGATAAAAATACAAAGTGTTTTTAAACTCAGACATTTTTTCTTCACCAATAAGTGGTCACTTTGCTAATTGTTATACCGTGTGTGGTGGCCCCTATTTGTATAAGGATGAGTCACATGTAATAGATGTTTCAAGTCTAGTTGTTCGTTAATTGTATATTCCATCGCTGACTCGTGGCACTGAAATTATGACCTTGTTTAAATCGTGAATAAATATTTTATTTATTTATTTATTCTCCGGAACTTTATCAGCGGTAAGATATATACCTAACCGAAGGAGGCTGAATTGTTACGATATTTACTTATTACCTTACGAATCTGGCTGTGAATGTAGAAATAATTATTTAGTCGCTCATAAGTGGTACTTCGGAAACAGAATTTTGATCTTTCGTTCGAATTTAGCGCACAAATACCTTTTAGGCAAATACCTTCATCCTACACGAAATTAAATCTAAACGACACTGAAATGTTTTTCCGACATCGCAAAGTACATTGGAATCGATTTTAACAACTATTGAATTTACACAAAATAAAACAGTACAAAAAATATAAATCCAATTAAGAATAGAATAGAATAATCATTTATTTGGTGACCAAATATATACAAAATGTTACAAATAAACACCGAGTTTTCGCCCTTTTTGTTACAGTAGATACTTTTTTCAGAGGCACCTTTTACAGAAAACCAAGAAAAATTTACACCTAAAAATCAGGCCAAGCCATTAACAAAAGCTCTGTAAACTCTTATCAGTTGGCTTTTACAGTGCCGTAAAATACATTTCAGTCTTACTACAGTCGGCGAACTTTAACAACATATCGCATTTTTATGAAAATGGATATTCATACAATTTATGAGGGTAAAAAAGTCAAGGTGATCAGATGGCGAACGCCCTTGAACGTGCTCACGCGATATGATAATCCTATGTCAAGTTGTCAACTATTTATTAACATTTATTTGGACGGTACGTTCTGATTTTTGTTTATTTATTGAAGTACCGTCTAGTTATTTCATGGCTCTTGATATTTCTATTGCCTATAAATTCAATTTGTATTTTTTTGTTATTTGTATGGAAACCTTATTATGTTTCGTTAGTTACTTTGGGAGAAAGATCACTGTCATGATAAGGTAAGTTATGGCTATAACGAATTTAAAACTTGGAACATATTTTCTTAAATGCAAGTCTAACAAATGAGATTTAGTTTTAAATGAAGACTTATTTATCATGATGGTGTAAACGAAAATATTTTTATACCGTGAAATAAAATTCTCCAAACAGTCAAATCGAATATTAACGGAATACTTTCATTTATTTTAGTTTAATATTATATTATTTGTGATTGCGTGTAAATTTTTTTCTAGATTTTCATGATACAAGTTTTTACTGCTTATTCAATTCTAACTTTATTTTATTACATAAAGTTAGCTTAAACACAACTTTAAGTACATCAACATTTTCGTATATTATATTTTTGTATACCTACTTTAGCGAAAATATGTCGACCAACGAAAAACCTATAAATATACCTTTTCATACAAATTTGTATGAAAAGTTTTATACTTATTTCATTTGCCAACTGTACCTAGTATATATCACGTTTACTACAAACACTACATTTTCTATTTATTTATATGGAATGTCAAAGCTGCCATCACACGACGTCGATTGTATAACTTTTAGGGCGTTGAAAACTAGAAATAGATTTGTAAAGACTTATCCACCATTTACGTTGACGATCGCTTGGCAAGTACTA
Source organism: Pelosia muscerda (assembly GCA_963691645.1). NCBI lineage: Eukaryota > Metazoa > Arthropoda > Insecta > Lepidoptera > Erebidae > Pelosia > Pelosia muscerda. Next base: position 7,026,005 of record OY829118.1, read on the forward strand.
GCAATCTGCTTACTATTACTAAATAATGACGACCTGGGCCCACAATAACAACACCCAACAATAACTAACATTTGAATGACGTATTGAATAATGAAACCAATATTACTCCAGCCAAACGCGTTTCAAACACGCAATAACAACCATTATATACGTATACTACTGCTTCTCCAATAAGCGGGGTCAACAAAAAACTCAGTCATAACTAATTAGGAACATTTTAATACAAACACAATGTTCTTAAACACTATTCATAACATTTCTCTCCTTACAAAGCACAATCAGTCTGTGGCACCATTATTTTTTATTAAAAAATACATTTAGACGATCTATGGGTGCTATATTTCGTCGGAGTCGGACCTTATGGAATCATAGTTGGACGTTTTGCTTCTCAGCATTCTTAGGAACGAACCCACTGCAAATATCGTCCTCCTGTGCCTGTGGAAGATACCCTGGTACAACGCCTCCCTTAGTGCTTTCCTGTCGTCTGACATGGATGGCTGAGTGCTTAAAGTTATGTCAGAGTGTGCCCCTACGACAGCTTTCTGATGTCTTAATCCACCATGTTTTTTCTCCAAAGATTTCTGATTCGGTAAGCTCATTGTAGATTCTATTGAAGAGTTTTTAGTTTTTCTCAAATTTAACGTCTTTTTACCAGAAGATTGAGTCTCTGAGGTCGACCTTGAAGGTGCCAGCTTCGATCTATGTAATGGGTTGTTGGAACCCTCCGGGTGAACCATTATTTCTACAGATTTTTGACTAACCGCACTTGAACGTGTTAATGTTCTCTGAGGATGAGATGTGGCAGGTACAGGCTCTGGTTTAGGCATGTGCTCTTCTGCAGAAATGGACTGTTCCGTTTCTAAAGCGATCATTTTGATTGATTATTTTTTTGTGTAGTTGTCAATTGACATGAACGTTATCACATCATCGGCGGGCGCGCCTCATCAATGCTATCAATGGCAGGTACGGCCAAATGTTCGTCGTTATTGTTCGGTAGATCGCCCTTCGCAAATCCGTCACAACAATTGCTAAATGTTATCGTTGGTACTTTTGCATCGCTATCAATTTTAACTGAATCCAAACTTTGTGCCAAGCAGTCCACTTTGTTATCGCTCTGAGAAGGGTCATTGGAGTTTGCGCTCATAATCGGTTCGAGCCATTCCTCCTCGTGTTCTACGTCAACTTTATCTAAGTCGGATGATAGCTCGTGTTCACGGCTCAAAGATATTCCTTCCCCGGTAAGGTGTAAACCTATCAAACCAGCCAAATTCACATTAAAATTCCTATTGTTTCGATTAGCCTGTTGAGATTCCTCTTCAGACTTAATTTCTTCAGAGATTAAACGATCTGCTATACTTTCAACTTCTTTTTTTAGAATCTGATCATCTTCATAAAATTCGGATAAGTTTCGAAGGTTCTCGTACCAGTTGTTTTCTAAAATACTAGGTTGGGTTTTGTTCTCTTCGTTGTTGGCCTGGCGATATTGTTCTATCAGCGGTTCAAGAGACTCTTCGTGCTGGCGAAACAGGTAATGGTAGGCTTGGCTTACGGCATAAAGGGAGTAGGCAGAACGTGGCCTCGGCAACACAGACGCTGATCGTTTTTGCGAGGCAACACAGCCATGCCACACGTGTCCGCGCACTCGCTCACTCAGTATTGCATTAGAATTAAGAATCCTTTCAAAGTCAGACACTTGTTCGGCTTCGCTGATCTGCACCAACAGTTTGTTCTGTGTCTCTTTCTCGCAGTCGGCGGTGTGACACAGCCTCTTGTTGACGCTGGCCTGTTTAGGAGGATTATAACGTTTAGTCTTGTTAACATCGATCCATCGATTGCTTTTGTTTTGAGATGGTTTGGAGGTTGAACGACTAGAATTCGGTTCGTCTGCGTATTTCATAGGTATAGATAAAGTTTGTACGGAAACAGCAAAAGGGACTTTTTCTACAATTTTCCTATTTTGTTGCTTAACTACTACTTTAATTCCATTGTTTTGTCTGCGTTTGATATCGATAGCGGATGGTGGCCGACTACGGTACGGCTGTTTGTCTTTAAAACGTGAACGGTTAGCATCAGCACTATGAATTGGGCGAACATACTTAGAATGTGGTCTTTCCGCTAGACAAACACTTTTAGCCCGCAAGGGGATATCGCGAGCTTCCCTTGGGACACCTGCCAGCTTTACGAGCGCGGGAAAATATCGCGAATCGATTATGTCGAAAGCACGTGCTAGTGTGGCTCAAGACGAGCGGCGACCGCGTGCAAACACGAGTGACTGCTAACCATGCAACTTCTTCGAGACTCTAACAAAAAGTGAGTTAAATCGCGTTGGCGTGCCCTAGCGATCGATCCAATTGTCCCGAATCACCGTTTAAATAAAGATGCGCATAAAATTTGCCGAATGTACGATGTACGATTACCTTCAAACGACGTTTTTATAATACTTTCGTGATTCTTTTTCGTAGAATTGTGCTTAGTATTTATTGCAACCCTCCGTCCTAACTAAGTTAATGTTGTTTTGGTCGCGATTCCCAATAACCCAGTGGTACACTCAGCAGTTTGCGTGCTTTATTTGCACTCGTGCTGTGTGTTGACATATCGCGTGTAGAAATGCGTGCATGCATGTCAAATTTATACACCGGTCGATGCAGAATATTTAATAGGATTGAACTTTGATATAATGTAAAATGTCATTTGTGAATTCAAACACGAAATGTAACGTAAAGGGGTCGTAGAACTTCTTTTGTATTCACGTGTGTGAACTATATTTATAAAACCAGGGTTTGACCTAAAAATGGGCGATGAATTGAGTAACTTTGTGTCGGTTCCTATTATTACAAAATTGAGGGTTAGGGATGAATATAAAAACCCTGATCATATTAAGATTAGATTACATTAAGTTATAACATTTACCTACATTTATTATTTTGGTGTCGTTGTAACTTAGATTTACTTAACTAGAACTTATACTGACAAAGTTTTATGTCAAAACTACGCTAATGTCGAAATTACATTTACAAAATCACCCTAAAACATGAGCCTTTGTTTATATGCCATATTTTATATCAGCTGAGTTTAGACTATGGCGACTAGCAGGTAAGGTTGAGTCGGAACGGTATCTGAACATTTTGATAGGGTCGATATTCCAGATTCCTATTATGTACATTGTACATATATACATATGCTCACACCCCTAGTCCCCAAAGGGGTAGGCAGAGGCACTTTATAAAAATGGGTATGCCGAAAACTCCTAACCGAAAATGTTGCAGCTGAATAAACTTGGAAATAAATTTGACCCCGATTCCTTGCTATGCGGTGTAAATCGCAAGATAATTAATTACGTGCTTAGCCGCACAAACACTACAAATTAGCGTCTTGGAGAGTATCTATACCACAATAGCATTAATTCCTGTAAATAATTTATATTTATAAGTAGTTTACGGATTTTTTCTAATTCAAATTCATCCTGTGCCTAACTGTAGGTAGTTGGAAAACCGACACCTCACGTTTTTATTGACCGATCTGCTAATGACCTAGCCAGTCATAAGGTGCGGCAATATTCGCCGGGTCGTTAAAAATAATGATCGTGTAGACCTACATTCCAATTCCAAATATGCTTCACTTAAAACAGGCCAAGTTTATTAATAAACTATAGACAATATAATTCGCATTACTTAGCTTACGGGCTTTACATGACGGAAGCAAGACGCTGAGCCAGATCTTGGCTGGACTGTCAATCTTCTCCAAACTCGTTACAAAGCAAAGTTCTGTTACTAGTATATGATGTAAGCGTCCGTTGATATTTTCATAAATATACTAATTGATGCATATGACTCTGCCCGTATGAAAATCTGAATCCATTCCCGCATCTCATGATAAGTACCCTAATATATTATTCCATGCCAACCTTTCAACGTACTAAAAATCACTCAGAATCATTCAGCTGTTAGATCATAATTCAATAACAAACATACAAAATTCTGCACAAACTTTCACATTTGACAATTTTGTAAAAGGAGGCCTCATCTAAATTAAAAAATATATCACTTTTAATTGTGTATATTGTACGATATCTTCGCCAATTGTGAACCAGTTATAATGATTATTCGTTTAATGAAAAACCAAGGTTATCGTTAATGATCTGACAATTAAAGTATTACGTCGTTCTTATGAGTTGAACTAAAGTCCTAACAGCGCAGCACTACCAATTAACGTCTTGTAGAGTATCAGACGAATATTAATTAATTTTGATTAAAATGTGTAGTTTCACCAAGTTTCACATTGTTTTAAACTAAAATTTATGTTTCTTAGCTTTGTAAGCTTATAAACCGCTGCTATGTAGAGCAACAGTAACGCACTAAAGAATACACCATGCCATGATCATCATTCTCGTGTACACAAAAACAACAAACAATTTTATAAAGATGTTCTATTTTTGTCTTCGACGAGTCTTAGGTGTTATTAAACTTTATTTCTTTTGTCCGTGTTCGAAGTCAGGGAAGGCGAGCGGCGTCAAGAAAAGGCGCGTCCAGATTTGTGACATGAACAGAGAACCGGATAACGTGACATGACATAACGTTGAGTGTGGACGTAACAATTTGTGGCACATGAGCACACAAACTAGTTGTGCTGACACGGCCACCAGTCGATCGATGGTTTCATTTAAGCTCAGCTGAAAACGCGACGGACACACACTTCTGACACGGTCACGGTAAAATGTTACGTGAATGTAGATGCGTCATAAGAGGACGGTACGGTGTTGTGTTGAATGATTCAAAATAGGTACAGACTGACTTTATATTACATCGGATAGTACATCGTATCCCAATAGTGGACGTGAACACTGACAGTGGAACTAATCCACGAATTGTTAGTCTTTGAAGGATAGAATCCATGATGAGGTCATCCGATGAAGAACTAGAGTTGCAGACATAGCTTGCAGAATAGGTAAACTAAAGTGGCAGTGAGCTGGCCACATCTGTCGAAGAACTAATGACCGTTGAAACATAGGAGACATAAAACATAGACTGGATACGAAAGGCGGTCGGGAGAAATGGCGTACATTGTGAAATGCTTATGTCCAGCAGTAGATTGCCGTAGGTTAATTGATGGATCCATAATTACAGACTGTCATCATTCTCTGAGCCTATTCCCAACTCAAATGGGGTCGGTTGTCTAGTCTAACTAAGATACGGCTGAACTTCGACTGCCATCGGACCTCCACAACCGAATAAGCGATATCGGAATTCTGTACTTAAACTAGTTGCACTCTTGAGGGCTCCAACTACCCATAACGACTGCCATAGATGTTCGTATAGCAACCGACGGCTTAACGTGCTCTCCGAAGCACTACCAGACCAGTGCCAACAGCCATATTTATACATATGGTAAATACATGGCCCAATTCTACTCCACTATTTTGCGTTTCTAATTCGCCTCTAGCACCTCTCTTGCACGTCACTCCAGTCTCGCCTGCAAGCGACGTGGAAAAGGCGAGTAAGAGTCACTCGTCTGCACACCCTTTGTGTGTAATTTACGAACCATCTCTTTGTTGCATTTTGTACTAAAACGTCACACTCACGTTCCACGTTCTAAGTCAAAGTCGGAATAAAAATACTTATCTATACTAATATTATAAAGAGGAAAGATTTGTTTGTTTGTTTGTAACGAATAGGCTCCAAAACTACTTGACTGATTTCAATAATTCTTTCAACTCTAAAAAGCTACAATATCTAGGAGTAAGATAGGCTATATATCATCACACTACCATCCAAGGGAGCGGGTAATAATCATAAATCTCGATCGATCTGGGTTAATTTCTATACATTGGCGCTAATATCGACAGCAAGGAAAAGTGCAACGCGATAATCCGACATCCACGCGGGCGGAGCCGCGGGCAACAGCTAATATTCTATATAAACTATTAAAACTATTAAAACTGAGAAGACCGTCAGCAAGAAAGTCAGAGAGCTTTTTTGGTCTATTCACAAACATTTTTATTATGTCAGCTACTAAAACTAATGTAAGCACCGTTCACCCAAAGGACAGTGACACAGACAGGCGTTATTTATTCAGTACAATTGATTCTTCCAATAAGTAAGGGATACTTTATAGTTTGTTTAAAGGTTAACCTACGTTGTTCAAACACCTTGAAACTTACCGACCTTCGGCTGGCATCAATTAATCTGATAAACTAATAGTGAATATCATCCATGATACTGTTCCTATTCTAATTCAATAAACTCAATTTAGTTCCACAGTGTTCAGCTAAATAATTATTATGTAGGTACCAGTTTTCGAAGAAATACAAGGTATTAGCCACAAAACCTTACCCTTAAACTCCTATTCATTTAACAGAAAAATCTCTGTGTAATCATTTTGTACTGGACATCTTTTAACAATTAACACCACAATGTTTTAGTTTCCTATATCTATATACTAGCTGACCCGCGCAACTTTGTCTGCGTCACTCTGTTTTTGCAATCATTCCTGCTGTTTTATCATAGGATGATGTTATATACATATAAATCTTCCTCTTTAACCATTCTATCTATTAAAAAAACCGCATTAAAATCCGTTGTTTAGTTTTAAAGATGACCCGCGCAACTTCGGCGTCACCCCGTTTTTCCAACATTTTTCATTCCTGCTCCGCACCTGTTGGTCGCAGCATGATGTTATATACATATAAACCTTCCTCTTTAACCATTATATCTATTCAAAAACCTCATCAAAATCCGTTGCGTAGTGTAAAAGATTTAAGCATACAAAGGGACATAAGGACATGAAAAATAGGGACAGAGAACGCGACTTTGTTTTATACTATGTAGTGAAGCATGAATATGAACAACACACATTTTGTTTATAAATATGTCCATGCTATTATCGTGTATATTACGCAGTAGTTTTGAGAACCTCATATTTAGTATCTACTGTTTTAGCATCGTAATATTTTGATAGTGACCACATCTGTTCGAGTCAGCCGAGATGACCTTTGCGTATGAATTGAGATGTGGTTTTATATTTGTAAGCTTTTATTATCAAGGTTACTGGAGCTGGAAGTGTACAAATCTGTGGTAGGTATTTCAAGGTTAGCATTTATATAGCTTGAAACGTCCGAACTGTATCTGTAACGGAACTTCATATTTCATGTGTGTGAAAAACATCAACTATTTTGAGTATCAAAATTAAAATTTAATTTAAAGAATTGTGACAACTAAGAAGTATATTATTTAAAAGATTTGATTTCGATCACGTATCGTTAAAAAACTAGAAATGTTTTATCAAACCACAGAATAGAAATGGTACTGACAATCAGCTGATCGTGATCAATCCTTTTATTATTATTTCTTTACATACATAATATGTATTTACATACATAATATGTATATGCTAGGACCCGTAAGGGGTAGGCAGAGGTGTTTCAAACATCTACATTTCACCAACTTTTCGGTCCCATGTAATATGGGGCGCGCCTATTACCGCCAAACGGGTACTTTGTCAAAAAAACAGGTATGCCGAAAAAAATTTCTTACCAAAAATTTTGTAAGTAAATGAATTTGTAAAAAAGAAATTCGGTGTAAATCGCAAGGAAATTAATTACGTGTTTAGCCGCACAAACACTATCAATTAACGTCTTGGAGACGTTATTTCGATTGTCAATAGTGGATATGAACCCCAGTCCACAACGACACGATCAACCAATGAGGCAAACAGCAATTTGTGGTTCACTTTAATCCACTTTAGGTTTGTCTTGCCATTAAGATCCACCGTAGAGAAAACCATAAGCATCCACGGGCTCCAATGTGATAATCTCAGATACAATCTATACTAATATTATAAAGAAGTAAAGTTTGTGTGTTTGTATATTGAACTATTGAACCAATATTGATTTTAAATAAATCTTTTACCAATAGAAAGCCACATTATTGGTCATAAGCTATATTGCACTGCGCGCTAACCGACTTCCACGCGGGCGAAGCTGCGGGCAACAGCTAGTCAGTAATAAAGCTATGATGATGACTAAGAATACTGTACTATGTAACAAGACATAGTGTTGTATCAAACTAATCCTTTATACTGATTATATTATAGATAAGCACCGGTAGTGCGGATTAGAAGCCCAACCAATACAGGGTCGAGGTGAATCTGTCACACAAGGCTTTAGTTATATCACTCAAACGAAATTGAATAAGATTAGTACAGACACACATATACTCACGCTAGAAATCGCCGAAGGGATAGGTAGAGGTGTATTGAACACCCACACTTCGCCAACTATGATTTTCGGTTCAATGAATAGAGGGCGAGCCTAAAAAAATGAGTCTGTCGGAAATAAATTCCTAACCGAAAATTTTGCAGCTAAATAAATTTGGAAAAAATCCCCACGGATAACCACTTCGAGCAAAGTCGGTAGAGGTGATTATGTCGGACTCGAACGACTAACTCGCACGCCGTCCATGGAACCTTAATTGCCGGAGGTGAAATAATACAAAACATATCTCTCTCATCCCGGCAGACCCGAGGACATCTCTTCGAGATGACCGCCTTTTTGATCTGGCCCCCGGATATGGGAAGACGCACTTTATTACAATTTACGTTTTGACTTTTTGTAAATCCAGATAATACCATGTTCTATACAAAATAAACAATTTACGACATTGACTTTGACTTAAGTATAAACACCGTGACCAGCTAACGTAACCTCGTTTAATAAAACTACAATACACGTAATCAAGGTTAAGGCCAGTTCGATCGGTTGGTTAATTAATCGCGACAAATGAGGTGAGCTGTGTAGGTGCTAATATCGCACGCGACTGCAATTATATTTTGTAATAGCCTACAGTAATTTTGAACGGCTGGTAACTGTTGGCTCATTTGTTAAATGCTTCACATGGAACAACTTTTACTCGCGGTTTCGCTCTTGTTATTTAGATTTGTACCCCATTCATTATCTTTATTTTTTTATGAGTAGACCGAGTTATTATGAGAAGACGGGTACCCACGACCACATGATATACTGGTCCTTTGCCCACAACCGACAGAAAAATAAACTCGGAGTTAGAATATAGCATATAGGTATGCATATACTAATTTAGATTATAATCTATCTCTGTGCCGAATTTCATCAAGATCCGTTCAGTCGTTCTGGCATGATTGAGTAACAAACATTCGCATAATATGAAATACATTAGTATGGAAATTAGGATGGTGTAAGTATAAGTTTCTGGACTTTAGACAGATGAACTTCATTGTACTTCAATGTAGAACAACCAATTGTAGTTAGTATGCAGATGGCGTGCAGTCCCAACGACTGCATCATGCATTGGTTGTATAAGTAATAATAATAATAACGTTTATTTCTCACAAAAATACAATAGAATGTAACTTTAGAATTAGTTCTAGATTCAATCAGAATTATGGCGGGTTGGTACCTGAACTAGGAGAATCCTGTCAGTCGACTTCATACTAAAAATAAGTAACAAAGAGTTCTAATTCATACAAGAAACATTCTTCCTCATTAATTCACACTAAAATACGTTTGCTTACGAGCATATTCTTTTAATAAAAAACGTCTGTCAGTCACTCATCTTGTAAACAGTATAAATTATAATATTTAATGCCAGTTTACTTGTAAGTTCAAGATGAATAATTTGGAAGTCGACAGGAAGCCACAAGTACGAGTGTTATTTATAATTCAAATACACACGTAGATACGGAATTAAAGAATAATATTGCTCGTTCATTTCCCGAGAGAATCAGATAAAGATTGACTCTGTATTGGATTAATTTTTGTCTGGATTACATTGGGTTTTACGTACTGGCAAAGATTGCCATTACTTAGCACTGTTCCCGGTTACAATCAAGGCTTTTCACTTCACGGGTCCGTTTATTAAGTACTTCTCTCTCTCTCTTTTGATCACTATCATACTACCTACCATCCCCGTGAGGAATTAGCTGGAGGAATCACTGTCATCAATTAGCGGGAGTATCGTCTTCCAGAAGAGATTGGCATGGCCCCGAAGCACACCCGAAGGTCTTGCTCGGACCCCGAAGGCCACTCCCTTCAGCGTCATTCCTTGCCATGCATTATGCTATCAAAGAGTTAAATGTAGGTACTTAGAGGGCCCCAAGATCTAAGTTCGATGTACTTGGTACTTAGTACATATATATTACACAAGATATACATCTACTGATTTTCTCACAATGGCTTCCACCGCCTCTTCTGCGAGCAAGTAATACTCGAGAAGGAGGCGGCGAAGTGAATCCAGAGAAAACTCCAGGCCAGCAGAGCCAGTGGTGAGTGTAGGTAATTCGGGTGTAGAAATAGGCAGAATGAGCTCTATCTTTCATGAACACGGGCCTGTACAAAACACGGCACTGTACCTTTCACGAATCGTATACAAGATCCCCGCCAGTATCCTCAACCACGAGGATTTTGTTTCATTCAGTTTCTGTAATAGTCAACCCACCAAAAAAATGAAAAGCAACTGGTACGATAGACTGAGCAAGAATTTCGTTCTAATTTCAGCAAGTGTGAATATCCGCTTGTGAAACAGATCAATTACCCTTCCTTTTAGAGGTTGATATTTACGTCAGTCCGCGATTGATAAAATAATAAAACTTTTTTAGATCTTTGTTCATGGCGTATATTTGCGCATGTAACATTTTATTGCATGTATAACATGCACTTGTTTAAGTGCCAAAGTAAATGTTTGTCCGTGTGGAATGGTCTGTTATCATATAACAATAGTAAATAGATAAATATAAGTATGTTTGTCCCTTTGTCTTTGTGTCAGTCACCTGTAACTCGTTAAGGTTATTCCTACTTAGATAAAATGTGGATTGTTTTGTTTTGGTTATTTGGACTTGCATGAAAGGTTTCACAGCAGTAGACGAAAATCGTGAAGTATATAATCGCAGCCAGCGAATCTCAGTGTGAGCGTTATAGCCCATATGTTCCTTTGTATTTCCTTAGATTTAGTTTTAACATGTATTAGCTTTAATTACATCCCAAAGCGGTAAAATAATTTGAACCACTCCGGGTCTATTACGAAACATCCAAACATCACATCATCCAAATTAGGTCTTAATGGTCTGTCAAACAGCCGCTTTGGTTTGTCTTGCATCTTATCTACATAAATAAAATCTGAAAATTATGTTGCTAAGCGCAAAAGTCAAATCGGCTAGATCAATGAATTCTGAACTCTAAGGAAAGTTTTTATGGAGCGAGCGGAGCCGTGAGCAACTGTTAGTATTATAATAAAATACCTATTATTTTCATGAAAACTCTAATTCACATTTGGAATTACATGGTTTATTTTTTTTTTACTTCCAAATAAGCATATTTGAAATAGAAACATATACTTCGTAAGGTAGACGAGTAAACTAAATTCTATTGAATAGTCTGAGTCTAAATCGGTTTAAAGTTAGAATGGGAGGCGGCAGCCATCTTGTTCAGGTTTATTAACTTATGTAATGGATGTAGGAAAGCACTACTAACAGTTTGCAGAACTTGCGATAAAATCTTATGAAAACCAACTAGTTTACTGAAACTACCACATTATTCTTCAAGCACTTTGAGTAACAGATGCATTGATAAAGACCTACTTTTCAACAACTTTTGTCGCCCTTCCAATTTATTAAAGTACAAGACTCTGGTTCACACTTTTGTCTCCGGATTATACTGGCTTCACTAATGTAAGAGCTAAGACCAGCTAAAGCAAACAGAGGCAAAAGAGTAAAAAACCTTTGGCTTCAAAATGCAAGACTGTGATATAAACGAGAACATGTAGTGAGAATCATCACTGAGTTTTAACTTTTATCTTATACCACTTAGGGGACAGACAAGCTCACGGTCCACCTGATGGAAACTGGTTACTGAGGTCTATGGACGTTTGCAATACTATGGCGTCATACTCTTGCTGCCCACTATGTAGAGAAGAAGAGAAAGAGGTGCGAAATAAGTCTAGGAGGGTTTCTCGATCTTGTTGATAATACAAAAATCTCTCCAGTTACCCTCACGCATAATATCCCCGTCTGAGGTGTATTATATGTACAATTTTTTTTTAATTGTCTACAGTGTATAAAGACCTACAAGCAAGATAATTACATACTAGAGTAAATATAAATCTGTAAGGGCCACTCCGAAAGCTATCCATCCTTCGCATGAATAATTTAACGTCGGTTCAACTATTTCTCACGGAAGTCAAGGGCATTTTCGTTCCAATCCATTACAATGAATCAGCTGTAGTATATTAGATTCACTGAAAGATATTAGTTACTTGATCTATACTGACAGATAGGGAGCCTGACGACCTAAAGATTCAGCGCATTTAGGAATAATCACTATCACAGAAAAACAAATAGTACTTTAGCGTACACCATGCTAGTTAATCTTAATATATATAAATCTCGTGTCACAATGTTTGTCCTCAATGGACTCCTAAACCACTTAACCGATTATAATAAAATTCGCACACCACGTGCAGTTCGATCCAACTTGAGAGATAGGATAGTTTAAATCTCAAATTATAGTCGCAATTTTAATTTATTGCTAATTATTTGTCTGTTATTATTTGACAGTCACAATTATCTGTTAACTCCAAATGATTCTAACAGATGTCGATACCTTTCGACTGGGTTGAGTAAGTAATCAATAGATGGCGCTGCTATGGTAAATCTACGAACTTGTCATATAAGCTACATTTCAACAGCATAATTACCACGTGTTGTTGACGCTATAAAACGCAGACGAAGTTGCGCGGGTCAGCTAGTGTACTTATAATAATATTCAATTAGATTATAACTCTAACTGCCGGACCTAGATCTTTCTCAATGTTGGAAGGTTTCCACATTAACCAGGTGGGTTCGTACAGCGTTTTAATTCGAGTTTTTCTTCTCTCGCAGTGATATCGTCTACGTATTATTTATGATGATGCGTTAGGCAATAATATTTTTTTTCGTCACCACACAGATCCGATCACATAAAAAAAAATTCTTCTACTTTCCGTAACTTTTAGCGGTAGAACTAAACATAATTAAGTTATAAACGGAAAGAAATCAATATACCAATATAAGAACACAACCAGATCATCTATAGTTACATTTTATTTCTTTAATAGGCATTTACCGTATTAAGGTTGTATAATATGTATCTTTAAGTATATCTTAATATCTAATTTAAATTCAATTATCTGAATTTTACAACCGCAAAACGTATCTTTTCCATGGACTTTATACCATATTGCTGAAATTCTAATATAACACACTCGATTTCAAATCAATCGTTTTACACATTTTCAATGCACGTTTGACCTTTGTTAGGTATATTATCATAGATATGTGCGCACGATTTTACGGTAATGTAAACATACCGAACAGTTAATTTGTCCTGTAATTCGGCTATGAGAACGGTGAAACTATAATAAATTTCTGAATTTAGGAATCCATATGTTGTAAACTCTTCACAGCTGAAGTTGAACTACTCCTCCTCTTACCATGGCCAGACATGAACAGAGCATGGCCAGATACCTATTTCTAACATCAAGTAATCATTCCACAAAGGTACCTAGTGTATACTTAATTTTGATTAGAACTAATAATGAAGGTCAAAGAATCTTCAATTACAGACCAAAATAAATCTCAACGAAATATATAAATATACTTTTCTTTCCCCTGACGTCATTGTACTACATAACTCATGAGGAAAACCAAGAATAGGCTCTACGTGCTCTGATACCGATTCAATTAACGATTGAGTGTTACTATATTTATCGAAATTACAATAATAGACCATGAATTAAAATTAGACATGTGGGTTAGCTTCCTATAGCTGCGAAGTCAAAATTAACTCATCAACATCGTCGCGGTTATTTCGGTTGCATTATAAGTTTGCGCACTAAATTTGCAGACTCATGCGTAAAAACCACGTGAGGAACTTCCGCATCAGTGACAGTCTTCGTTTCCGTGACATATCAGATCAAATGCAGGAGTTTTCCTGACTGAATAGAGTCAGGAGAACCTTCACTGGTGTGGTCCTGTTTTGCCGCCAGGCACGCGGGTAACTAATATCTGGGCACGCATAACGTCGGAAATGGGAACCCAAGAAATTCTGTTTTATTGGGTTAGTAGCAGAAGGACAGATACGCAAAATCTCAGATTCGCAAAAGGACAGACTTGCATAAAGGCAGAAAATGTACCATCGCGTTCGTAACAAATTGTCGTCCCAATGGTCTCACTACCAAGAATGTCCAAGATCATGGAAAGTGAATGAGGGCAAACCGGGAAACTAAACCCGCTGACTGTACAGTGAGGACCTCAGATGTAATTGGGACACTACACTAAGACGCTATTCAGGCGGCCCAACTGTAAAGGTAAAATTGATTCATTTATCATAGCAAGGCGATTTCCAGTAGCATCTGAATTCTAAAGCAGTACGAAGCCCAGGGTCTGCTCTTTCTTCTGCTGATATGGCTTACAATTGGCTGTTCCTCATCAGATCAGAGTGTTATCACAGGTGAAGTTGGCGTGGACCCAAGAGATTTTGGTGTGGAATTATAACTCACACAATGAAGCTTGCAAACTGAGCTGTACAACTAGGTATCATTCTGGTTTCAAAATTTATCAATTCATTCAGAGGTCAATTAGTATGTGCCCTCTTGAGATTATTTTTTCAATGTGATGTAACTGGTTGATTTGTAACAATAACAATCTAGCCTTGAGTTTAATAAATTCACAATTCAGAATATTCTAGTTCATTTGACAAACATGTTTTTGTTCCGATTTCTGTAATCGACCATTCTAACTAATCTATATTGACTTTTGTCATCATTCATCATTCTCTGAACCTTTTCCCAATTCAGTTGGGGTCAGCTTTTCAGTCAAACTGTGATGTGGCTGAACTTCGATATTTTACGTGAAGCAACTGCCATCTGACCTCCACAACCAATGATCCAATTATCAATAGCGATATCTATGTTCCTAGTTAGACTGGTTGGTCTTTTGAGGGATCCAACTACCCGTAACGACTGCCGGGACCGACGGCTTAACGTGCTCTCCGAGTCACGACCAGACTAGTGCAAACGTCATATTTCATGCATAAAACTTTTTGCACTGAGTGGGGATCGAACCCGCGCCCCGTGCGTAGCAGTCGCGTGCACTACCACCACGCCACGGAGCTGTCTTTGTTGGACGGAGTTGATGGATGGAGTTGACTTTTGTCGTTGATATATATTTATTCATATTAAGAGTATGAGGTTAGTCGACAACTAATCCACCTATAGCGCTTGTGAGTCAGCCACGTTTGCCTTGTTGGTCATCACTCTGTCACTGCCTGATCACTCATCACTAACTACAAGTCCACTTAAGACTCATGATTGCAAATTCAACACACGATAAGATATGTCTGACAAATTAAACATGATATCCAATATTTGCAATCACTAATAATCTGTTGTTTAGACAGCTTTGATTTTCTAAACTGTTTATGTACTTATATGTTCATTCCATACGTACAATTTAGTCTAGTAATGTGACCTTAGTTCTTCGTGATCATGACACTTTTAATCGGGCACTTATAAACCTGCGATAAATACCCACATAACTACGAAAAGGATCGAAATAGTCATTGGTGTGTGCCATGGGAAAACCTGGGATCGAACCCGAGACCTTGTCTCAGCAGCCCATTGCCCATACCACTAGGCTACCGCGGTTAAAATTGAATAGTGAATATATAAATGACTATGTCAATCTAAAGTCACAAATAACTAATTTATTTTCAAAGTAGTTCATCCTACAAAGAGACTCCGAGTAAAGAATTTTTAGTATATATCATTATGATCCTTGCATTAAGTTCTCTGATGAAGACATTCCCACCCAATGTTGAGAGGCTTTGGTCTACTGTATCCACGCTGAATAGAACCTTTTACCACCGACAGGTTGGTAAAAGGTTTTATATCGTGTTTTCCTTTTCTCGCAGTGATTTTTTTGATATTTTTCCGTCTGTCGCCTCTTATGTCATCCTTCATTTCCCACAGGACAAAAATATGGACTAAATATAGTTTTTGCCCTTTCTATAAATGTATACCGTCAAATACAGGATTTAATATAACTATTACTCACGTGCTATCTCGTAAAAACACCCACATATATATTTTCTATAGCATGAGAACTCATTATAATAAATGTTGGAAACGTGCTAATCACTACATCAATACTTATGAAGTTATGACCTATTCCTTGTTAATTAGAATCGAGGGAAGCGTGACACAGACATCAAATTGAATGTCGGTAAATAAATTAGGTGAAGTTACCGATACCAAGTATGAATTTAACCTGACATGTTCATTACAATCTATCTATATAAAAATGAATTGCTGTTCGTTAGTTTCGCTAAAACTCGAGAACGGCTGAACCGATTTGGCTAATTTTCGTCTTGAATTATTCGTGGAAGTCCAAACAAGGTTTAAAAGGTTAACAAATATGAAAACGCTCGGAATGGAGCAGCGGAAACGAGATCAGAAGTCCACGCGGGTGGAGCCGCGGGCAACAGCTAGTAAACTTTATGAGAATCAACGGAATATTTGTTAGTTCCTACTCAATTTTGTTGCAAATTATTACTCACACGGAAACAAATATATGTTAACCCTTAAATTCTTTCAAGTTTATTATCCTGAACACCTCACAAAATGTAGTCTTAATGCGTACGTGTTTTTTGGTTGTCTTTTATATCACGGGAAGCTTCTGCGGTAGATGAGAAACTTAATATCAGATTAATCTGCGAGCCTTGGGCCTCATTACTTTCGTGACTTAAGGTCAAAATAATATTCTGGTGACTATACCAGCATCGCTAGCGCGCTAGCGTCACGTTCGATTACGCTGAGATATTGATTATGTAACTCTCATATTAATATCCATAATAATACCTACGAAAGAATATGCAGAGGCGTATTGATACATCTCCATTTTCAGCTCAGGAGTGACTAACGAAATGACGTTTGACAAGAAATTATAGAAGCGAATGTGAAAGTGTTATAAGACGTTTACATTTACTAGAGACTGGCAAAATTGCGGCTATTCTGCTGCAGAAGCCATTTTAAGAAAAGAAGGAGAAGAATGTGAAAGTATATGAAGAAGTTTAAAAGACATATCCCGTGCATAGGTTCATAGGTATTGTGGGAACAGAATCAAAAATCAATCAGGTGGAGCCACGGGCTGCAGCCAGAGAACTGATATTTACGAAGTAATTGAAATGCAGCCATTTTATTTAATTTCACTTTTAATTAACTTCAACATAAAATTGAAAAGATATTCCAGGTACCGTTATCAAGCAATATTAATTAGTATTGCACCAAGTAATTAAAGAATTTTATTTTTCCCAGTGAAATGAAAATATAAAATTAAGTTCAGTTTCGTGTAAAGAGTAATATAATGGTTGAGTTGTAATAAAAAACGAGGTTCACGGCAAAATTATGTTTTTATGATTAACCGTAAACCGTGGATCTATGGGACCCCACAAAGATGTACGAGGCCCAAACTGGTAGGTACCTCTGCTTTTATAAAGGTAGTCGCTCAAGAGAGAATGTAGCACAGCGAACCTCAGACTTCAAAATACTTCAAAAACTTTAGATGCAATGGGACTAGTCATAATAGGAAGGGGGGGGGGGATACTAGAGGGCATTGCACTTACAGTAGTAAAATGCGCCTTCGTGTCGGTCACCTACTTTTCAATGTGGGAAAATTTCGCGAATCCCATATCATTACTATCACTACATAGTATAATAATTTAAAGAAAAACAAAAAACCCGACTGCCTAACTAACCTAACCTAACTAAAAAGAAAGAAACAAGCCCAGTAGTTAAAATTTCATACAATACTCACAGTCGGGGCCCCTTAGGAAGATGTGATTGGTAAAATTTAAATGGGCCCCGACTGTGAGTATTGTATGAAATTTTAACTACTGGGCTTGTTTCTTTCTTTTTAGTTAGGTTAGGTTAGTTAGGCAGTCGGGATTTTTGTTTTTCTTTAAATTATTTTTTTTATTTTATACTTTTTAGTTACGATTCATTTAAAATTTATTTTTTTAACAAAATATTATTTTTGTTTGTATATCGTTTATCCTTGAAGTAAGAAAATTAGCGAGAATTAATGTTTTGTTAAACAACTTTAAATCGTTATATATCCTAAACTATTAGTTAAAATGAAAAATGGTAAAAGAAACCTAAATATGATTTTAAAATACCTATTCAACGACACCCCACTTGACATAGTTCATCGAAAATTTTTTTTTTCATTTTGACAATATGGCGTCTGGTGGTCGCTGTGGTGAATTTTGATTACTGTCATGTCTTTAGTGACACTCGCAAGGTTAAAACGAATCGATTGAGGTAAGAATCATCAAAATCGGTCGATGCGTTTAGGCTCTAGAACGCCACATAGAAACAAACATACATACATACATACATACATACATACATAGACTGATGAACACAATACCCTCCTTTGCGTCGCGCAGTCGGGTAAAAACAAAGTAGCGTTTTCTGTCCCTATGTCAATTTGTATGGTTAAATCTTTAAAACTACGCAACGGATTTTGATGCGGTTTTTTTAATAGATAGAGTGATTAAAGAGGAATGTTTATATGTATGAAACATCATGCTACGGCTAACAAGTGCGGAGCAGGAATGAGAAATGTTGCAAAAACGGGTTGACGCATACGAAGTTGCGCGGGTCAGCTAGTCTACAATAAATAGAACTTATTAGAATTTCTGATTGTCAAGAATTTCCTTATGGCAATTTAACAATAACCCACTAGAGTTTAATAGATATGGATCCCTATGCTCAGACGAAAAATATCACTATTTGTAGATAACTGACTTGAAACCATTTATTAATATATTATACAACTTACGTATATATTTTGAGTAACTATATTATCAAGACAATGTTTCACAATGTATTAAAGCGAACAAATCCATTGAACAACAAATCGCACAATACACTTAACATTGCCGAAGCGTTGAGTAACAGAGAACACGACACAAAGAAAGATTGATTGATTCTTACTGAAGACCAGTGTACCCAAAGTCTTAGCCCCTTTTTACCCGACTACGGTAAAGGAGGGTTATGATTTTGAAAGACTATGTATGTATGTATGTTTGTACGATAATCCCTCATAGCTCTTCAACTGCTAATTAGAATTGGAGAAATGAGACATCGTTTGAAGCTACTTGATCGTCCGCTGATTATAGGTATATGTAACTGAGTCTAATGTGGCACCCTCTAACTGCCATAAATTACTGATAAAAATAAATTAGAGTTAAATATGTCGTGTTTGGTATTATTGGAAAGAGCGTTACTTATATATTTCAAATATATACCTATGTATATATTACTAGAATTTTCTCGTGACTTTTTCTGTATTTATTTGACAATCGTGATATTTGTAAGGCCATGGGTCTTCCCTTTTAATTTTCGCAAAATGCGCATGCCAGAATCGGTGGAAATGATTATGTAAGACTCAAACCGACTTAAACACACGCCGTCTATGGGTCCTAGATGGCCGGAGGTGAGATTATACAAGGCATATCTGTCGCACATAAAGACATCCCCGGGTCGGCCGGGATGCGAGAGATATGTTCCTTCACGGCCACCGAAGACCCAAAGACGGCGTGCATTTCAGTTGGTTCGAGTTCGATATAACCACTCTCACCGGCTCCGTTGGGGGTGATTTCTGTGGGGTTTTTTAATTTACTATCTGAGGTAACTGATAGCAGGCTAGGCCGTTGTTTCCGCCTACCCTAAAAGGAAAAAATGTTACAGTACCTCAGAATTACTTTTAAGGACCGGTCTACGCCGTAGGCGAGCCAAAGGGCGTAGCGCTCTATCGTAGGCCGTTGAAAAATTTAATTGAACTCACCATGAAGATGTAGGTATCTTACATTGTGCTTACTTTATCAAACATGATTTGTGCTGACTAGTTAAAAAGTTAAATTCTTTTGGTCGGAGTTTTGCTCTTATCCCTGGCTTAGATTATGGAGTAGAACTCCGGTTACGATTGTCTTATTGATTTTTCATTAAAATGGAACTTACAAAACGTCAATAATAAAAGAAAATGTTTAACTAACGGAGAACTACCAGTTTGAATATGACCGCGACCTGAGACCTTTCCAGCAAGAAACTCAGCGGGCTTTTGAATTCAAAATAGGAGAATCTACTACAACTTGTTCTGTAGATATTGCTCCACTTATTAAACTTTTTTTTTCACCCTGACGGAAAGTGGTCACCTTTACCTATGGGAATCTCATCCCCAAGAACTATACTTAAACCTGTATTGAAGTTCTCTTGTAGAAACGTTTTAGGAAGACAATTCCAGATCGCTCAATTATGATTCTTCTTAGCTTTCTAAGTGTGATATTCTAGTGATATTCTATTGAGATATAGTATATCAGTAGAGACACAAAGTCTAGAAAAACCTATTACGTGGCACATTAGGCTACTATGGGTTCAAAAAAACCGTTATTTTGAACAGTGGGCATATTTTTACACCAAGGGATCCAGAGTAACATTTTTATTTTAAAACAATAGCACAGCAATTCACAAAGAAATATCTAATAATTATTAAGTTAAAGCCACGTTCAAACAAATGAAAGTGGCTGACCTCAATATTAGCAAGGCCAGAGGGACGAAGAAAACCTCCGTACCTGGAAATAAATCACTTCACGTCCCCAAAGGAATACCTATATAGATGCCTAGGTATAGGTACCTATATCTAGAGTTTTCGTTGATTAATCTATAACGTAGAAGTTATGTGTGAAATAAATGTAATGTGTTAATAATAAACGATACTTACTTATTTATTACAGAACAATATAATATTATATGACTAAAAACCTAAGACAAATTATTATTTATGAACACATGACTCAGGAAAATATATATTGTTAAGAAATAATTAACCTAAAGTTTATTTATATTATTAACGTATTTATTCAACAAACATTATTAATAAGGATTTTTTTAATTGCTTCTGATTACTATCTTATTTATGAAATGTAATCGTACATCGTAGTTACATTACAATATTTAATCAAAATGACCTCACATTGAATTACGTATTTCAAAACATGTTTTGATTCTTGCAACGTTGTTGAAAGTACACAATAACCGTCGTTATCATTATTTATTATTAAGTATAGGTCATTCAATATATTCCTTGGTACTATAGATCACAAACGGCAAGTTAAATACCGAAGTGTGCCGTTATAGACACCGCGACATGATTGATAGACTACACCTACGACGCAGACGAAACGAACTCGCAAATACCGTAAAGTTCGCGTAAAACCATGTACCAGGTACCACACAATCGATACCGGAATTCCTTCCGTAAACAATAATACATTGAACCTCCAAACCCTTCTCCAAACCATCATTAACCCTACCATTTCAGAATACAAAAAAATAACACAAAAACATCTCGAGTGTCTTTTAATTCTGTCGAATAATCGATAATGACCTACTTTACTTACCCGAGTTATATAGCAATGAGCAACACTCACGGAAGGCACTGTGCTTATTCCTAGATTACAAAATCACTGCCACATGTTTATTTTATTTAAATTTTACACTAGATCGATAAGTGTAGCATTCTGTTTAGTCCGCCCGTCT
The DNA here is from genome assembly GCA_963691645.1 of Pelosia muscerda. Lineage (NCBI taxonomy): Eukaryota > Metazoa > Arthropoda > Insecta > Lepidoptera > Erebidae > Pelosia > Pelosia muscerda. The sequence goes on from OY829118.1 coordinate 7,047,667, forward strand.
GTGATGCGAGCGTGTCCATTCAATACTGGGAGAGGCGGAGAGGCATGCGTAGAGGGACGCGCGACGCCTCACCGAGCGCGGGAAAAGTGACGTTTCTATTTTTTTTTTCAGATGAGGACCAAAGAGCCCGAACACATTCATGAATCTGCCAGTTAAATGTGACATTTGATGACCATAATTCTTCGTCCTTACCAAACAGCCTCTATTTGTTTAGGCACCTAGTAATGTAAAGACCTCTTCGTACATTGTGGAGAATGTAAATTTACTTAGTATTTACTGCTTGTTTGTTTATATCGCTGTTGTTATACTGTCTAATAAACGAAATAAACACACATGCTTTCGGAGTGTGTCATTAAAACTGTGGCATGTTTAGAAACATGAAAATCACCAAGGCTGACTCTCGCTTTTACAAGTAAAAATGAAACGAAGTAGGTATTACATAGAGGCATTTATTTATGTAAGTATTATATATTATGTATATTTGAACCTCCGGGCTTAATCAGGGATACAATAATATGAATAAATGAGATCGTTATTGGCTATTACAATTGTGTATCTAATTCAACCTCACCTGGTACTAACCGATCAATGGACAAAACTCTGTTTCCATTTTTCCTCTTTTAAGAGGGCCGTTAGTTGTCACTTTAAATAGCTAAACATAGCATAACAGTGAAAGCAGTCCCTTGAATGTAAAAATCTCGATTGGAACTAAGGTCACCATAAAATCAAAAAGACCATAACTCACATTACCTACTTAAATAGCTAAGTATTAGGAGCAAAATGATTCACTACTAAATTTGGATGAGTGAAAGGGCGGTCACCTAACCGCACCCTACCCTAACCACTGAAGTATAATGCAAATGCCTCACGATATTGCTCCAGAAGATATATTCTGTAAGGAATTCGAACTTATTTATGAGAACAAAGTACTTATGCAACTGACGAGTAGGAACACAAGCAGAGAACGGACTGTTGTCTCTGCCTACCCTGTAAAAGGCGTAAGTATAATAAGTATATAAGACGCGAAAGAAATGGGCGAATAATCTATAATTACCAGATTTGAGACAGCCCAAGATCGCTTACTATCCGTATAGAGCGCATTTTGAGGACATTTTGGATTGACTACTCGTGCCTCTTACTGGTACATATTATATATTTTTTTTTACTATCACGCCTATATCCCCGAAGGGGTAGGCAGAGGTGCTAGCAACCACATTTCGCCAGTGTATATTTAGGTCCCAATGTAATAGGTGGCGAGCCTATTGCCATCTACCGGGCACTTATAAACCTGCGATAAATACACACATAACTTCGAAAAGCATCGCAGTCATTGGTGTGTGCCATGGTAAACCTAGGATCGAACCCGAGACCTTGTCTCAGCAGTCCACCACCCATACCACTAGGCTACCGCGGTACCGCGCTACATATTATATAAAAAGAATATAGTCATTCAGGCGCCATTTTTCAGTTAGTAAATTCTTGCCAATCCAATGATGAATAATTACCTGAATTCCTTTCTTCCTTTCCTAATATTTCTAGCAATTGAAATAAACTGAAATGTCAGAGAAATACCGGCGGATACATATTATAAGCCATTCAGAATTAATGCGAAACGTATTCAGAAAACGAGAATTCTTGGCACCGTAGGTCAGTACGTATGGCGTCATTGTAACGGCCGCTAAACCAACCGCCAACCTAGTGAAAATAAATACTATTAGGCTGTTTACAAGATTCTTGAAGTTTTTTTTTTCATTCTCCAACCTTACATATATTAATGAGTTATGGTTTTGTATTTCATGTGATTCGAAGCCGTAACATATATTTTTATATTTGTAGAGATTACTACAACTGAAATTGTCTAATATATATTTATTATTATTACTTGGTCCCCGCCAAACTGCAGGCTTACCTAGTTTGGGGAACTCAGAAAATTTAAAAAGGGTTTATATTGGGGGAGGGAGGATTTGGCCCACCGCTCACCCGCGGTTCAACACTCCACCAATATATATTGGAATGTCAAACCACCCACTTCAAAGTAAGAAAAACAAAATCTTACCAGAGAGTGATGTTTTACCATTGCAGTATTCCGCTAATGCGAAGGACTTAAACTTCGACACGTGTTTCGCCTCTACACGAGGCATCTTCAGGAGCGCAGGAGCAAATGAGCCGAACTGCGAGTGTCTGGCGCTTTTATGTTATTTCGTCGCTACCCCCACCGTTCGATGAAACATCAGATGTTGTGTGTTGCCGGTATGAAAATAATTTTAGTAATGGGGACGAATGAAATTGCGTTTGTTCATTCAGCAGTATATCGGTATTATTTTTTATTATTTCTAAATTTTCTAACACTGTTAATTTAATACTTTTATCGCAACATATCGGGACATAGTTTAAATGATGGCCACACGTTCGAGATACTACATTGTTGCGATAAAAGTATTAAATTAACAGTGTTAGAAAATTTAGAAATAATAAAAAATAATACCGATATACTGCTGAATGAACAAACGCAATTTCATTCGTCCCCATTGCTAAAATTATTTTCATACCGGCAACACACAACATCTGATGTTTCATCGAACGGTGGGGGTAGCGACGAAATAACATAAAAGCGCCAGACACTCGCAGTTCGGCTCATTTGCTCCTGCGCTCCTGAAGATGCCTCGTGTAGAGGCGAAACACGTGTCGAAGTTTAAGTCCTTCGCATTAGCGGAATACTGCAATGGTAAAACATCACTCTCTGGTAAGATTTTGTTTTTCTTACTTTGAAGTGGGTGGTTTGACATTCCAATATATATTGTTGGAGTGTTGAACCGCGGGTGAGCGGTGGGCCAAATCCTCCCTCCCCCAATATAAACCCTTTGTAATGGATTTCCGCCAGGTAACGCCTGCATCTATATCGTATCAGAAAATTTATATGTAAATCAAGTAACCATGCGATGGCTACAATCGTGCTATTTGAGATTATCCTCAACCTACCTGTAACATAGTTATTTTACTAGGACGAGAGAGGGAGGTGTTAGCCTTGATGGGTTTATGGATATGTTAAGTTTGAAGTGATTAAAGTGTTGCTGGATGAATACAGCTGGATGAATAAAATTGTTTCCTATTATTCTTCAATATAGTCATCTTATATAATCTGTGCCGAAATTATTACGAGTAGTTTTTCTCTTAACCCTTCTGCTAAGTTAACTTACTTATGTAAGGAGAGGGCTCACATCGGTGAAGTAGGAAATCAGGATTCGAACAGTGACACTTTTGATCATAAGGCCGACTACATAACCTTATAGGCAACACACATATTAATAATTTAATTTAATAAGGTCCCCAAAACTATGCTACCCGACTGTGCGCTGCAAGCTGTTACATCTGTTCATTGATAGACGAGAATATGGCGCAGGTTTTCTTCGCGGATTGAGGGGTCAGTGGCCCGTCGCTCCCGTAAAATCCGATTCCCAAAAGACCCAAACAATAAAAAGAAACGTCAGAGACTTATGTTCTTAAGTAATTAACACACACTTAGGCCTAGGACATACTTAGGCCTCTCCGAATATTGAGAGGATTACTGTTTACACGCTGGCCGGTATGGAGGTTGGTACAGGGTTTTATTTCGAGTTTTCCTTCTCTTGTCAATGCACACGGTTTTATTTCGAGTTTTCCTTCTCCTGTCAACGTATTTTTCCGTTCGTAACCTCACGGCATACTTCAGATGAGATGTTATGTTGATATTCTTTCTTCGTCACCACACTAATTATTAGTTAATTTAAAAAGAGTTTTAAGTTTAAGTGCATAAAGTAGGAAGCTACTTGAGCATCCTTGCGCGTCATAGTTTGGTCACAACATAACATATAAGTATATAAATTTAATTGTCTTATTATCTGTAATAACAATAGAACAATAACAAATATAACTCATCAGTATTACATAATGTTTATTAAATTCATATTATACTTTCTAACTACCTATTGGTTTCCCCTTTAACTTATTCAACCCTGCTCTCTGTAGAAGAGCCTAAATATATAACATATGTATAAATAAAATGAAATAAGTAATAATATATAGTAAAAATAATGATCGTGAGTGCCTCGGAGAGCACGTTAAGCCGACGGTCCCGGTTGCCATACAAACATCTATGGCAGTCGTTGCGGGTAGTTGGAGCCCTCAAAAGTCCAACCAGTCTAATAACATGGAACTTCGATATCGCCATTGGTCATTGGACTATTGGTTGTGGAGGTCAGATGGCAGTCGCTTCACGGAAAATATCGAAGTTCAGCCGCATCTCAGTTAGACTCTAAAGCCGACCCCAACCGGGTTGGGAAAAAGTTCAGAGAATGATAAATAAAAATAATGATGCGGGCAGCGAATGTTGGACGAAAACGGATATTCAGTGAGGTGCGGGCGGTAAGAAAACTACGGTCATCTGCAGCCGCACCTCACGTATTCCCCATTCATCCTATCTCACCACCCGTGCACCTCACAGGCGAAACCCAGTCTAGTCAGCGTGCCGCGGCGGCGGCGCAAAGTGCGCCTCCCCATACCCGGGGGCTAGACGGGAACACTGTGGGTCCCTACACCCGACGGGGGTCTTCTCGAAAGAGACGGCCCCGGGTCTGCCTGGGTGCGAGGGATATGTTGACTACTATCTCACCTCCGGCAACCAGAGACCCAAGGCGTGCGTTTTTTTCGGTTCGAGTCCAACATAACCTCTCCAACCGGCTCCGGCGGAGAAGGGGGGTATCCGTGGGGATTTTCGCACGAAAAACAAAAGTCTAGTCAGCGTAAAGAATCAAACCCCATAGAGCGATCAGAATCGTCATTCAAAATTCGTTACATCATCATTCCCTGAACCTTTTTCCCAACTCAGTTGGGGTCGGCTTTCCAGTCTAACTGTGATGCGGCTGAACTTCGATATTTTCCGTGAAGCGACTGCCATCTGACCTCCACAACCAATGGTCTAATGACCAATGGCGATATCGAAGTTCCAAGTTAGGCTGGTTGGACTTTTGAGGGCTCCAACTACCCGTAACGACTGCCATAGATGTTTGTATGGCAACCGGGACCGACGGCTTAACGTGCTCTCCGAGGCACTTATAAACCTGCGATAAATACACACATAACTTCGAAAAGCATCGAAAAGTCATTGGTGTGTGCCATGGTAAACCTGGGATCGAACTCGAGACCTCGTCTCAGCAGTCCATTACCGATACCACTAGGCTACCGCGGCTAAATTCGTTACATAACATACTTATATCTCAACAGCGGATCGCTAAACAGCCATGGGAAATATATAGCGGTTGTTACTCTCAGTTATTATGACCCGGCCGGTCGACAACCCCGCTATACAGGTCAGTGGGGGTGACTTTACTTGTTAAATATTCAAACTGCTATCCTGTATGATGTAAGCAATGGCGGAATATATAATAAGCGGTTTCGAATGCGGGTTTTAAAATGTTGACTACAATCTTTTATTAAAAATGAAGTAACTCGCTGAAGGGGTAGACAGAGTTGAATTAACACCTACATTACGCCAACCACAACCGTACGACGGAATAAGAGACGAGCCTATTTTCGTCAAGCTTACTTCCGGTAGCCTAGTGGTATGGGATAATGGACTGCTGAGACGAGGTCTCGGGTTCGATCCCAGATTTAACTTTTCGATGCTTTTCAAAGTTCTGTGTGTATTTATCGCATGTTTATAAGTGCCCGGTTATTGGCAATAGGCTAACCACCTATTACATTGGATTTATCCATCTATAACCGCATTTAAAAGTTGTATTTCTATCAAGAACGCACATATAGTACCAGCAAATCTGAGGAATTGGGTTTGCGCCACATCCCCTTCAATTTTGTCAAATCTTGCTAAATGAATCAAGGTGCAATGGTAATTTGGCGGTGACCATCGTAGTCCCAATTTTTAACCATTTCATATACCTATTAGGAACAAAACACACACTTATAGAAAAAAATTGAAACTGTCAATAAATTTGAAAATTTATAAAAAATAAGTTATCCCTAAAAGCTTATTATAAAATCCAGGATTATTTGGATGATAAACTAGCCTGAAAATGAGCTATTCACTTAACTACTTAAGCAAATTTCTGTATCTAGACTAAGTAAATGTTTGTAAACGGACCAAAAAAAAAGAAAAGCCAGCTGAGATTCCCGCCGGGGTCTCTTCAGGCCGGGGCCACGTTTCGAACCAGTTTTTCAATCGCACACTAACTTATAAAATATTTTGTAAGCGCCGTTTAGTGGTCTATCATTCACTACATAGTATAAAACAAAGTAGCGTTCTCTGTCCCTATTTTTTACGTTAATAGATAGGTAGGATGGTTAAATAGGAACGTTTATATGTATATAACATCATGCTACGACCAACAGGTGCGGAGCATGAATGAACAATCTGGCAAACACGGGGGGACAGACGATGTTTCGCGGGTCATCTTTAAAACTACACAACGGATTTTGATGTGGTTTTTTTAATAGATAGAATGGTTAAAGAGGAAGGTTAATATGTATATAACGTCATGCCACGACCAGCAGGTGCGGAGCAGGAATGAAAAATGTGGCAAGAACGGGGTGACGCAGACGAAGTTGCGCGGGTCAGCTAGTACAGAATAAATGTTTATTGAATTTTGAATTTTTTGTATTGTGATAATTCTACCTACTCATTGCGAACCCACAGGACTAATATTAATATTAGAAGCTTCTGTAGAAGATGAACCTCTTAAACTAGACCTACAGAATCAGTAAATACCACGAGCGGCAAACTTGATTCCTTGATACCTATTTCAAAATGTCGCAATAATGTCGGTGTCTTTGACTCTATAATCCTTAACGCTACTAATTGATAGGTTAAATGCCAAGTAATCATCTCGTAATTCAAATATGTACGTGACATTGCACACGAACATCATGTAGGTAAATAATGAAAAAACTGTTAACCTTTAAGTCACGAAATAAATATAATGTCGTTTCGTCGGTTTATCTCATTTTGATGGTGATACGCATAAATATGCAAACGTATAAGGAGCAAACAGGAGCAAACAATGAAACAAGAGGTTTTCGCTTCTTGGGTTGCAACACCATAAAATAAATAAATAAATATTCTAGGACAATTTACTCAACTACACCTAGACCCGTTTTAAGCGTAGCTTAACTAGCTTGTGTTATAGATTCCAGATTATCGATAATCATACTAAGTTATTTTTTTTTTTGGAAATACATACTGCATAGTATAAACACTCCGACCAATGCAAACACAAATAATTTGCACTGAGTGGGAATCGAACCTGCGCCTCCTGCGTAACAGTCGCCAGAGTCACGTTAACAACCGCCATGCCACAGAAGTCCTCAACATCAAGAATTCTTTATCAACACCCATGGATGTTTACTTCTGCCTACAGTTCTTTAAGCGGGGCGTGAAAATGTATCTAATGAGACTGGAAACTGAGCTGATGACGTTATTGACATCCATAATGGGGACGTTCATTCTAGATGTCATATTCATTCTAAAACGATATTAAGAACTCTTTCTCATTAAATTTTGAACTTTGAAGCTATGCACATAAAGGCGAAAATTCAGGGGTAGTTTTTGTAATCCCTGTAGATTGATAATTAGAAGAATCGAAGTCCAGGTCATTTCCATTGACATTGCCCGGCTATCCTTCATATTTCTGTTGACATTGCCACAGCAATATTTTGGAGAAATTTGTATGGCAAGGTAAGCGCGAATATTAATTGCGACTGAATATCAACACGGTTAAATACATCGCGAGTATATAATACGCTTCCTGCCTAACTTATAACGAACTAAACTTCTTAATAAGTAATGCAATATTTTTCCCCTTTCGTGATCACAATAAAATATTTGTATAGTTGATTGGACCGGACCACAGTACACTGTGTGCACGTCAAATAGAGTCACCTAGGTAATTACTATTTACGCTCGTCGTACGAATAGTACGTATAATATATAGAAACAGTATAGAGGCTTTTATTTTGGTGGATTACGTCATCAAAGAGCTATAAATAGGATATTATATAAATAAGTATTATGGCCATCTATATGGCGTAGCGGTAGTGTTTGACTGCTACGCAGGGGACGCGGGTTCGTGAGTGATATGGCAGAGGTTATCTCACCCTCAGAAGCTACATAACCATCCGCGCTGACGTCGGCGGCCGAGGGGGGGGGGGGCGTGGTGATTTCCGCATGGCAAAAAAGGGGGTACGGGTTCGATTACGGCTCAGTACAAATATTTACGTACGGAAATATGTGTATTTGCATTGATATATTTATATGTATATATTTGCAATAAAAATGAATCTAAGAAAGTTTATCCGCCCGCCTTCTAGATTGCACATTAGAAAAGTGGGGGGAATTCGTACACCGGGAGTATTCATACAACGGCAATAATTGGAATACGCATCATGGTGGCGCCTTCGTATTAGTGTAGGTATGTGGTGCCCACACACACGTATTCGGACGTTTTACTTTTTTTTTAATCGTCATAGCTTGACCACGGTTCTTTCTATGAACAAGTCGTCTAAGGGAACATTGTAAGCAAATAATATAAGCAATCTAGCAATGCTCAATTTTTTATCAAATAGCGTTTAGTTTTTCTGCTATAGAGCTCGAAGTGAAAAGTGTACGAATCCACCCCACTTTCGCCTACAGTCAACAAAAGATATACAATTTACAATAACAATAGTTAAAATAGGTACGACAAATCAAAGCAATTATTTACTAGTAATGCACGGTATTATTAACGGTTGTATGTGTGAGTTTGGCGACATCGGTTTCGCTCCTGAAACTATAGCATCGCACTTTTAAGTACTAGTTTTTTCTATTCTGTGGTAGCCTCTGATTTTAGTAGTAAGACAATACCGAAGTAGCCAATTATAATCTCAGCAATCTTTATTCCCTAGCAAACAAGTGATGATTGTAACAAGAACTCTTCCATATTTGTGTCAAAGGTCGCCGTATCAATTGCACAAGTGTTTAGATGAATCTAATGTCAATAATATTTCATTGAGCATATCAGATTTTTATTGGGGTGTCGTTAAAATACATTACGTCGTGTAAATTTCGAGGACGCTAGCTTTTAGTGCGTGAAATAAAATATTGTGCAATAAATACAATAAATTACACGTGTTGCATTAAGTATTTTATATGTTTATTTACTCGTAGGTACCTACTTTTATTTCGTAACTAGCTAACCCGCGCAACTTCGTCTGCGTCACCCCGTTTTTGCAACATTTTTCATTCCTGCTCCGCACCTGTTTGTTGTAGCATGATGTTATATACATATAAACCTTCCTCTTTAACCATTCTATTTATTAAAAACCGCATCAAAATCCGTTGCATAGTTTTGAAGATTTAAGCATATAAAGGGACAAGAAAAATAGGGACAGAGAACGCGACTTTATTTTATACTATGTAGTGATTTAAGTGAAGGTAACCTTAATGTTAATCCTAATTACTCTTCGTAGTCAATTATTACCATACATATCTACAACCTCTGTATAAATAAATACAAAACGTGCGGTATATAATACGACTGCTACGCAGGAGGCGCGCGTTCGATCCCCACTCAGTGCAAATGTTTATATGCATGAATATCGCTATTTGCACTGGTATGTTCATACCTCAAAGAGCATGTTAAGCCATCCCCGTTGGTTCCGGTTGTCATTTATATTTCAGTCGTTACGGATAGTTGGAGTCCTAAAAACTTTAACGACTGGTCTAGCTACAATTCTTCGATAACGCCTATAGGTACCTAGTTTGTGGAGGACAGACGGCAATCGATTCACGAAAAACATTGAGGTTCAGCTGCTACGCAGTTAGACTGGAAAAAAGGCGGACCTTGGACTCCAAGATAACAGCTTTTTTATTTTTTTATTTATATTTATAGCACGTCAATTTGCTCGCCTGATGTAAAGCTGAAGGCAAATTCTCATAAAAGAGGGTCACCATTGCAAACACGTACAGGGTGAAACAGTGCTACAATGGTGGCGCTCAGCTTGACGGCCTCATCAGATGCTTTTTCATCAGTAGCACTAGCAAGAACTCCTATCGCATTCGTAATGTAAAGGTTTGAAGAGAACGGAGCATTGTATTGGCAGTCTGCCTCTTGTGAACCTGTGTGCGTGTGTAGCCCACTAATCGCAATACTCCGTTCTGTCGATACCTTTACATTACGAATTCGATAGTATTTCGTGCTAAGACTACTGATGGATGATGTTGACGATAGCTAATCAAAGTCAAAGAAATATGTCGTCAATTGGATATCCTGAGAACGTCTACTGACATGAACTAGTGAAAGACAATATTGTTCGTGTGTAATCAACTGGTGAGGTTGCCCGCCATTAATATCCATAGGTAGATATATAAACTAAAACAGAAAATGAAACAAGAGACAGCGTTCTCATTGATGTTCAGTAGACCGTAAATTGGGTTCTGAAATATATTTTGCGGAAACGAATTGATTAAGCATAGGTACCTACTATGTTTACTATGGAAAGGGCTATGCTCAGAATTTCTCTGCGAGTACGAACTACCCGTAACGACTACCATAGATGTTCGTATAGCAATCGTCGGTGCTCTCTGAGTGCCTTATCGGCGTTTTTATTATGAGTAAAACTCATAAGGTCGACGACGACGGGGAACGACTAACTTACCAACTCCAAGAGGGAAACCTGCGTCAAGGCCTCGTCCATCAATCACCTGATATAAATGGCTTGCAGGTAAGATTGGCCTGACCCCTGAAGATCACGCCCGTTTTTTCCTGTGTTAAAATCCCCACGGAAATTTCTTATTCCTTTTTTCTGGCATCAGTTGCCAAGGTTGATGTAGAGTCTGGCATATCCTTTACACCTCGGCTGACCCAGGGCTAAGGCCCCCTTGGGTAGGCAGAACAGAGGTCGTTCTGCTCAAAGGTCACAAGATTTGAATAAATTAAATTTTTCTTCGTATTGAAACTGAGTGTAAATTCAGTTTATTTTTGCTCTGGTAACAGTTGATACCTACCTTAATAGTCCCATTACTTCATTAGAGGGGCACATATGTCGGGCACGTGGACCTATTATCCAATGAAATGCCGTTGCACGTTGCACCAAGGTTCCGTGTACATTAGCTACCTACCTGCTGCGTGAGAAAGTGCCAGAGTACCTAAGTATATGAATCTTGAAACGTTTTCTTATAAACCAAGTTCAACGTTGACAGAAATATATTTCTGTTAAATGTTAAATGATGAGGCCGTTAAGCTGAGCGCCACCATTGTAGCACTGAGCGTGTTTGTAATGGTGAGCCTCTTTCATGAGACTCAGATTAACATCAGGCGAGGTGAAGTCAAAATGACGTGCCATATATAAAAAATAATATATTTATATTTATATATAGGTATATATTGTATATCCGTATGTCCGTGGTTCAGCTAGCTGGTAGGTAGGTACGAGTGTGTGGTAAGCGCGTTCCCCCAAAAAGGAATTAATGTATTTATAGGAAACGAATTTTCGAACATTTATACCTATACATATAAATATTAGATGGGATAAATCTACTAGAATAAAAATTCTGAATTTAAGGCAAGATATTAGATCAACTTTATTTGGTCAAATTTTGGTTTGTCTTATAGTAATAAATATAAATTACAGACTAGTTTTAAAAATAAATAATTATTACTTATAGTGTACGTTTGCTTATTATTTAAACAAGGGTATATAGTCTAATATAGAGATACCTACAAAAATAGGTATTTTATGGCTGCTTATCGACAGTAGCTCTCCAAACACCGGCTTTCCACGGTGTGAGGTTGGACGAACACGGACGCCTATACTATAACAAACGTGCCATCACCGCACTATTACAGACAAACCTATTCTATGGTGGTGGGACAAGCATAGTTTGCGTTGCCGCTGCCGTGCATGCGACCGTGAAATCAAGGGCCGTGGAAGGCGGCGTTTGTTAAAGTGACATTTGTTGTAGGAATGTCATGTGAATCGGATCGGATCGGGTAAGTGGAAGATTTCTAAGTACGTTATTCATAACGAGTACGTTCGTAACAAACTGAAAATGTCTGTATGTGGAAAAGCAGTTCAATGTGGCCACACCATTACAATTGTTTTCCTTCTCATCTCCTGTACCAACGATTGACGCGTTGGATTTTGTGGGTTGTAGGCCTAATCTCTGTGATACACTCTCCTTTATCACGGAGACTTGTGACTCTGAATCTATTAGGGCTCTTAAAGTATGAACGGAACCATCTGCCGCTGCTACCTTAACTAAAACGGTGGCTAATAAGACTTCGTTAGTAATAAAACTTTCGCAATTATCGTTTGACTTTGGATTTTGATGGGAATAGGTACTCGATGATGGCTGATTATTAAATGTTCCCTGTTCCCTGTGGGACACACTTGAGAGCTTTTTGTTGATTGTTAGCTTCAACCTGGTATATTTTCGCCCATGCTGAGTATACTGCACTGCTTCATACTCGTTGTCTTCTCCACTGATTTCGCCGTCTAACTCCCAGTGAAGAGAGTCGATTTTTGACCAGTGTGTTTCGAGCGTTTTTAAAGCGTCTACCATTTCAAATCAAATCAAATCAAATGTATTTATTTGCGAAAATGGGTATGTAAAATAGATGTTAACAAAAAATATATAAAATTTGAGCCAGATTCCGCCCCAAGGCATGCAAATATAGGATGAATTAATTTTATTGGAGATAAGGTCTAACTAAAATAATGAGATGTCATGATAATTAATTTACAATTTATAAAAAGACAATGTCAGTACGTGGATTAAGTAATAATTAACACAATGTCACAGTAGGTGCGATTAAAATTTAGGTAGCAATCTTAGGAATTACATAGACACACATTTCTCATCTAAATATTCTTGTACGTTATAATATGCCTTTTCTATCAAAAAATTTTTCAACTTATATTTAAATTCGTGCAAATTAGTTGTGCCGCATAAATCTTTTGGCAGTTTGTTGAAAACCCTTGATGTCATACACAAAATACTTTTGTTCATTAAAGCAGTTTTATTTGGAATGGTTTTTATTTTATGCTGATGCCTAGGGCCACAAAGGTGTTCAAATAGCTGCATGTTTAGTTTCACAAATAGAGCTACCTCCATAATATATAAGCTAGGAAAAGGTAATAATTATAAATTAATAAAATGAGGTTTGCAACTATCTGTTTTTGAGATTCGACATAAATGGATGTGATGCATCTTTTTTGGGCTTTGAAGGCCATATCCCAGTTAGTGGAGTTACCCCAAAATATTATGCCATAGCGAATCACTGATTCTGCATAGGCATGGTATGCGGTCACTACAGTAGATATGTCTACGGTTTTCGTTAGCATGTACAGAGCATAAGAAATTTGATACAGTTTGTTATTTGATAATATATTTTTTATTTGATACTTTTGTATATTTTCTATGACTTTGAATTTATAGCTATTACGTACAAGGATGCAAGAACCTCCATACCTTGTATTTCTTACACATGTAGATGCTACAGTAAAGGATGGCATATTTACTAGTGGTATGTCTGGTCTAATCATATTGTGTTCAGTGATGCATATGATTTCAATATATATATTTTTATCTGACAAATTATCAAGATATGTGTGATTAGCAGATTCAACTTACTAAGGAGCCCATCAATATTTTGGTGTACAATATTAATATATTTATTGGCGAAAAAATGTATTGTCAATGACTGGGGTAGTCACTGACACGTAGGGGTAGATTTGTCTCATTAGGGTGTTTTATTTCGAATGATTTCTGATTCGATGTCTGGGTAGATTTATCAACCAATAATTTGTTTGTGCTGAGGCTTGAGTAAAAGTTTTTGTATTGATGATGATAATTGATACGTAATATCTCCTTTAACAATATTTGACAAGTATGCCCAGCAAAGATACCATTATGAGGCAGTCTAGAGCTGAAACCCATATCTATAAAAGTCACATTAATAAATTTGGAACATAATAACTTTTCCAATTTTTTCAATTTCCCATTTTTCTGACATGGACTCTACATTGATAAGTGTGACAGTTCTATTAAAGGCCTTAAAATTCGCCGCTTGCTTGCGAATCATATTATTGTGTGGGTAGTTTAACACAAAAGCTAACTTTAAAAGTGCTCTATTTAAAATAATAATTAAAAATAGTAATTAATAACATCTGGACATTTTGATGAACAAATTAAGGGAATAACAAGAAATACCTGCTTGTCTAGGGTTTCTCCGTAAACTGAATACAATTTTTGCAACAAACAGAATGAGCTCTTCAATAGTCGATATGCAGAATTACTTTGAAGAACGGATGTCGAGATTCGAGGCAGAGCTGCATACAAAGTCATCGTCTAATACAGGTAGCTTGGCAGAGGAGTATGCTGTTTTCAAGGCTTTCGTTATCCAGACACTTAAGTCCTTCTCACAGCAGATCAATGGTCTTGCACAAGATGTGGATAAATTGGAGATGCGCAGTCGCCGCAAAATTCTACTCCTTCACGGCATTAAAGAGCATCGGGATGAAGATCTGACCAAAGTTGTCACTGATGTAGTGAAGCAGCATCTGAATATTATCTCCTTCTCGGCCGCGGACGTCCGTCGCTGCCATAGAATGGGACTGCAAGCAAGCACCGTTAAGCCCCGGCCCGTACTTGTAAAACTTCAGAGCCAGACAGTCAAGGATAGTATATGGTCCGCCAAGTCCAAGCTGAAGGGTACAGGTGCCACAGTATCTGAATTTCTCACAAGGTCGCGGCATAAAGTATTTATGACAGTCCGTGACAAATTCGGGGTAAATAAGTGCTGGACCAGGGAGGGCATGGTTTACGTCCTTGCCTCGAATGGCAGTCGGGATCGGATTGCCTCGGCTAGCGACCTGGACAAGATACAGTGCTCTGGTGACGAAAATACGGCGGCCGCAACACCCATAAGCATTACGACTAGATCTAAGCGCACTGCATCAAGGAAGTAGATACAGGGAAAATGTAAACTCGCTTGCTGGGTAACATACGTATGTATATACTTTGGAGTCACTTTAGTTTCATGTAACCTTTTACACAATACGTAAATTCTTTATACCTTCTTTCTGAAAATTATTTCCTTTGACATATAAATTTATAATATAACTATTAATCTGTGTTTTTATATATTCTCTTTCTTCTTCTTTTCTTAAAATGGCTTCTGCTGCAGGATTGAGGATAGCCGCAATTTTGCCAGTCTCTAGTAAATGTAAACGTTACGTTTTATAAAATTAATGGCGAGACGCCATATTTTCTCTTTGGTTTGACTTTGACAATCAAAACATATTGCGTTCCATTATCTCACACGAATTTAATGAAGTTAAGCATAAATACCAGTTTGGATATCAGCATTTTGATCTCACTAGTCTAATTTTTTGTTTTATTTTTTTTATTTTTAGTTTTTTTATTTTTATTTTGTTTGACTATGTGTCACACGGTGTTACCCGGCATTATTTAAATTATTCTACTATTTACCTACTTTTAATGTGCATTATCGCATTTGTTTGTTCGTCTGTTGTTGTAAAATACTCCCTATATTCAAAAATTGTAACACAGGACTGGTGGGTGGACAGCAAGTGGATTTAAAGATATAATTTGTTTATCGAATTACATATTTGCATTCACATACTTACATCGGTACAACCACACTAATCTGGTCTATGAACAATTTAGACAGCGATGATAGCTTTTTCTCCGCTAGCAGCCTCAACGACTCGCAGATACACTACGGTCTCAGTTTTCGGATGTTCCTGGGAATATTAATGTAGTCCATATAAATGCTCAGAGTATTCCTCCTCATTTCCCTGGCTAACCTTCCTCTTAAAAATATTTATGCTATTCTAATTTCCGAATCCTGGCTAAAACCTTGTCTACCATCTATTTCTTACTCTCTCCCGGGTTTCCAGCTTAGTAGGAATGATCGAGTGCTTGTTGGAGGAGGCGGTGTGGCAATATACCTACGCTCTCAAATTCCTTACACAGTT
Source organism: Pelosia muscerda (assembly GCA_963691645.1). Classification (NCBI taxonomy): domain Eukaryota; kingdom Metazoa; phylum Arthropoda; class Insecta; order Lepidoptera; family Erebidae; genus Pelosia; species Pelosia muscerda. The sequence goes on from OY829118.1 coordinate 7,063,693, forward strand.
ATCAGTGTGTCGCCACAACCGCCTCCATCCAATGCTGGCGAGCATCTTTTCCTTGAGCGGGAACTCAATCACTCAAAATTCTGCTCGGTGTTTTCTATGCTTCATCATCAAAAATAAATTATTTTCCATCGTTTGAACATTTATTAGATACCTTTCTAGCATCATACAGACATGTAATAATAATGGGAGATTTTAACACTTGTCTGGTAAAACAAGATCCTCAGTAGGTATACGGCGCGTGCTAGATCTCTCCGCAGCGTTGTTCAGTCATATAATCTATCTATCCTTCCTCTCAACTCTACTCATCATTTTCCTAACTGTGCCCCTGGTCTTCTTGACCTTATTATCGTCTCTTCCCCTACTCATGTCGCAAAACATGGTCAATTCTCTGCTGATATGTTCTCCTACCATGATCTCATTCATGTTTCTTACAAAATACGACCACCCAAAGAAAAAGCGAAGATTATAATGCAGCGCAGTTTTGGTGGTATTAAAGTTGACAGGCTTCGTGAACATGCTCTGAAGATTGACTGCGACCCTCTCTTATCCTCTAATTGCGTAGACACTAAAGTAAATATCCTAACCGATAAAATAACGCAATTATATGACGTGCACGCACCGATCCGTGCCATCAAAATCAAACACCTGCCAGCACCTTGGCTAACAGAAGACATTAAAGAGCTGATGTCGAGGAAGGCTGCAGCGAAATCGAGGTACAAGATCCGAGCTACGCCAGCTAACTTAGAGAAGTATGTGGCCCTCCGAAACAAATGCAACAAGGTGTGTAAGAAAGCGCAACCCAGCAAAAGTCTGGAAATTTCTGAATACATTAGGAGTTGGTAAGTCACGTCATGACGCAATTCCCACAAATGTAAACCTAGATTCGCTAAACCAACACTTCTCTGCGTCTTCCAACTTGAATGGAACTACTAAATCTAGTACACTACAATATCTTTCTTCTATTCCAACTCCTAATCACCCTCCTTTTGACTTCAACCAGTTGTGATGTTAAGAAGAGCATTTTGTCGATTTCATCCAATGCTGTCGGTAATGATGCCGTTAGTCGAAATATGATTATACCAATCCTCGATCAAATTCTTCCTGTCCTATGTCATGTCTGGAAGAGAGGTCACCTTAATTGTTATGTCTGTTATACTCTAGCCATTATGATGTTCCTGGTTTATCGTTTATCTTCTCATCAATATAATTATAATAGTGTAAGTATTATATGTAAGTGTATCTTTTTTTCTTTTTTATGTATATGCAATCTACACCACATAATCACACTACTGATTGTTGTGTACTTTCCTGTCCATCCTAAGGTTGCCTGGAAGAGATCGAGTTTGGCGATAAGGCCGCCCATTGTACATGTAACTTTATGATTATTACTTTACTGCAGCTAACATTGTTCTATCTATCTATATTTCTATCTATCATATCGTTCATCGTCCCGAGGCCCCCTGATCCTGCATCGCGAAAGCGCAGTTCTTGCGACAACAACAGAAAACGAAAACCGTTGGGCCGCGCCGCGGCCCGCCAGGCGTGATCACATTGCATTGCCTGGTCGGAGAATCCTTCCATTGTGTTGAAGGGACATAACATCCCATTCCTCCACAACATATATACTGCGTAAAGTACATATATATCTAGGGTATGCTATGCAGTGTCTATTTTTATGAAATTATGTAACAAATACCATTGAATTAATGAAAATAAATTATTATTATTATTATTTGTCTTTATTGAATGCACCCTGTCACTTATGATATAAAATATAACTTTGGGATTCATTATGCTTTGGATATCATTAAAATTATACGAAACTTAACTTGATTGATTAACACAAAGAAAAGATTAGATACGCAAATTAAATCCTACTATCCTACTAATATTATAAAGGCGAAAGTTTGTTTGGATGGATGGATGGATGTTTGTTCCTCTTTCACGCATAAACGGCTGGACTGATTTGGTTGAAATTTGGTACAGGGGTAGATTAGAACCTGGAATAACACATAGGCTACTTTTTATCCCGGGAAAAGGTTCCCAAGGGTTGCGGGAACGGGAACAAAATTCCACGCGGGCGAAGCCGTGGGCATCAGCTAGTACTTAATATAATAGGTGCATAGCCTCGTACTAAAACAAGCAAATAGTCGCTATATACATAGGTATACAGACAAAGTAATATTGAAATCAAAAGTACCACGGTAAAAAAAAACTAAATTAAAGAAATAAAATAAGAACAAGAAAAATATACTTCCAATAGTTTCAATTCATTAATCTGTCACTGATCGAACCCAGTACAAAAGGTGCCCAGAACACTTGCCACATTGAACATCATAATTTCAGCTATAGGTCTCATCCAATGCTTAACATACGTCTCCCCCATCGACCTCCATTTCGACCGGTTGGAGGCAGTCTGCAATGTCTGCATCCTACGGGTACCCGCGACTTTGACTATGTCGCCCGTCCATCGCGGGGAGCCGTCCTACGCCTCGCCTACCAGTATGTGGTCTCCATTCGAGTCTCCACCCGACCTATGTGACCATTGAATAGCAATGGTCAGCAGTATTGCGACAAATATGCTGGGCACACTGCGACACACCTAGGGCGAAATTGGCATAGAACAGGTTAAGGGGCTAAAAGTTTCCTGAATGTTTATTTTCATTATCAAATTGCAACCTGAGATCAAATTATTAAGTAACAGAAAAAATATTTAAACTGATATTAACTTTAGGAACCTATTGCAATATTTTTAACTCAGTCATGAAGTCATAATATTTTTATAGCAATTTTAGTCAATATGTACAGGGGGTATCTGTATAATATATTCACTAAAATTGATTGATGTATGGAATTGACATTCGTTTACGTTTGTCACAAATGTCATAAACGTCAAAATATGTGTCAATTCCATACATTGAACATAATATTATATTCTATTGTACAAAATTACTATACTTTGTAAAATATAGCTTGGGTCCTATGACAGATGTCAAAATGAGGTTCATAGTAATGTCCGAAATTCGATGAAAATATCGACACTATCAGCTATTATTGGTGGATGTTACATATAATTAGGTTTAATTTAATTGTATGTATGTATTTATTTGTAATGAGAACGGAATATACGTTGCATACAAGGGCGTCGGCACTCGTACTGATAAGAATGAGTGGAGTGGATCAGTGGAAGTTCATATCAAACAAGATGTTGGCGCGTGTATCTTATGCCTATATCATGGCCAAACGCGGCGTGTCTTCTTACAATATCCAAAAACAGGTTCTGGGGGCCTAAAAAGGCCACTAACGACGAATCGTATCCGTATTGAAATACGAAGCGGATTTAATTTCGTAAAATGGTCACACACAGCGCAATTCGCCGTGCAATTCGTTTTATGGCAATTCGTTTCTTGAAATATTTCATTTCCATTTCAAGCCATTTCTAGAAACGAATCGGATTGCAGTGCGTCTTTTCGTTCATTCGTTTCTTGAAATGGCCTTTTTAGAAAAGGCGAATTGTCAAAAACGAATCGCGCGGCGAATTGCGCTGTGTGTGACCATTTTACGAAATTAAATCCGCTTCGTATTTCAATGCGGATACGATTCGTCGTTAGTGGCCTTTTTAGGCCCCCAGGGCTTTGATGGATTGAATGTAGGATTTTATTCACTCAATATTATTTAGGATCAAGTATATTGAAATATAAATATTATTATGGTATTAAAATACCTAAGGAATAAGATTAAATTCTAATAATTTTTTTCTTATATTAATTTCATTTTCAAATTAAGCTTTATTCAAAATATCGATAGTTCATAGTATGTGGTCACGATGATTCATCGCCCATCACTAATTAGCTCGGTATGCCCATAAAGTATGACATTGACAGCTACTATATTCAATAATAGAAAATTCAAGACTTCATGTGCGGGATTTCACTGACAGCTGTCATAGGACCCAAGCTACATTTTACAAAGTATACCAACGAATCTAGGCTTCCTGTTCTACAGTAGGCAGAGGCAATAGCGTTTGTAAATACAAGTACAACAAAACTACCTAGCAATAAATACCAATACATTACACTGTACTTAACTGCTAACCACATAACTACATTATTATTCATATAATACAATTGTAATATCAAGTTTCACATATTTTGCTGCAAAAACTTCCTTTCATTAATACAGTTTTCCAACTCATCATGGTACTTCTCTAACTTAACATCAAAACCAGGACTTTGTATGTCATAATCAAAGCTGTTCCCTGTAATAACTTTTTCTTTGTTCAATGTAGAATCAAACCGCACCTTTTTGCCTGGAGTATTTGTTTTATTGTGAGATGTGTCAGCATTATCACTGCGTTCCTTCAATGGAGTAATATTCATATTTAAATGTGTATTCCTTAAAGTTTTGACTGTTTCATACTGATGTTCATCGTCAATTTCTTCTATTTCAATCTCATCCGAATTGTCTAATTTTAATGCTGGATTTTCTATACCCGATTCTTTGGGAGCAGTTTTTGGTTTAGGTTGTTTTCTTGGCACCTCATAGGGGTTCATACTAACATTGTTTTCAGATTTGTCCGCTTTGAAAGTCTTCTTCAATGTCTTAAAAACTCTTTTAGATAATTTATTACCAACCTTTAAAAATGAACTTTTCGATTTAGCATTTTTGCTGTCATCAGATTCGTTAGAGCAGTCTTGATGCGAGATTTTGTTTAAATTCATGATGTCTACTGCACTAAAATGTGAAACATCATGTCCTAAAATCCGACTTTGTTTATTAAAATCATTGGCTTCATCAATATTTTCATACAATGGACTTTCAGATCGATAATGATCTATATTCTCATATTCATGTTGACCATCCAGAGATTCATTAACAGTTGATATAGTGCTATTTGTGTCTCCGAATAGTCTGCGGGGCTCTAGGACCTTGTCAGAAGGTACAGGAACTGTTGGAGGTCTATTCAGAACCTCTTCATTGTATTCTAACTCTGGTTTTGTTACATCGTTATTCAAAAATGGATTCTGGCTAGTATTATTTGAGGCAACATTGATAAAATTGGGATCTAAGAATGGATTTGTATTTTTATTAGTACAAATTCTTTTCTTTTTAGTAATAATTGTGATAGTTTTGATCTCCATAATATTGCTTTCATTCAAATCATCATCATAAAACAATGATTGATTTGATAAGTTTGGCGAGTCCAAAGCTAGTCTATCTATAAAACTGAGATTTAAATTGCTGGAATTATTGATATTATTAATAAATACTTGGTTCGTGACATTTGTCTGTACATTTGTTATTGGGGATAACACATTCAAATTGTCATTCATAGATTTTTGTTCTAAAATTGATATACCTGAGTCCATTTCACCATTAACAGTAGAAATGTCTATTGTGTTATATGGTACCACAGCTGCACTACTAGTCATATCTGGTACATCTTGTGTTAGACTCAGCAGTTTATCTTTATGTGAAACATCCAATGTCAAATTTACATCGGTTAAATTTGCATAAATAGGTTCACTACACTCTGTATTAGCACTAGTTTCTACTTTGTTATCAAGTCTGACATTCTTTTTTACGTTTTCTATCTCTCTGACAAGGAATTCATTGGCAGGGACTTTATTTACACCTAAATCTAGTGCGGTATTCTCAAATGATACAATGTCACTGCAGCTTCTTGTACGTTTTCGTTTCTTAATTGGTACTATTTCCATGGCTGTGTTGCACATCGGATCTTCATTCACTAGCAGGTCCAGTGCTGGATTCAGATAAGCATTTGGGCAAGGTGCAGCAACTTTGCGTTTGTTCTTTTCAGGTTTTAACTCAAACTGGTTGTTGTCTATTGATTCCATTACTATCTGAAATTGATCGGTAGAGTGATTTTAATGGTCTATGAATTTAAAATACATTTTTTATACCACTGTACACAAGCATACAAGCATAACACCTGATGGAAAGTGGTTCATCCCCATGTTAAAAGTGTGCCACATTGTATAATAAAAGTCATACTTTTTTCTTGTTCACACTCACTGATTAGTGTAGAACTTGATGAACTCGTGCTTGAATTGAAACAATTTTTAATTTCATTTTAGGTGACCGTTTTCAAGCGGTAGTGCTATATCTACCTCTTTTTAATATATAATTGGGTTATTATGGGATATACAAACAAAAGTGCAGAGTTTTATGAAAGGACCAGTTTTCATTAAATTCAAAATAGTAAATTCGTCCTACACTGCCATTAATGCACGCACTTAATAGAAACCTGCACATACACATTATTTTAAGATTTAATTGATGTGTAATAAGAAATAAAACTATACCTTAACAACTCCGAAGTTTTACCTCGAGCATTAGGAAAACTTAAAGAGAAACACCAAAAACATTATAAATATTCATTTGAAACCAGTTTAAACACACAAAACAATATTTTTCATTCATAACTTTCCGTTTGAAATTGTAAACAAAAAAAACGGCAGGTGCAGAGTTACCGTTAATAATGACAGCTGTTAGTGAGTGTTGCCACCCAGTATAAAACATAACATCTAAAAAAAACGTATTTCGTAAATAAAATTATACGACAGTTTCTGTTATCATATTGGTTCAGTTTTTATTTGTTGGTTTCTACTAAAACCAACATATTCCTCATATTGCAAATTCAAATGGAATCAACGCAACCTCCCTTATACATCAATGAACACAACATACAATGACAGACACACAACAATGACATGAATTTACAACACTATGGGAGTATTTGAGAGTTGCCCTAACTGAAGACCGTTTCTACTATTTTCTTGTTTTCTACCAATACGAAATGTCACGTCCGCGTTCCACATCATAGATGTCGTTAGTGCATGTTAATAAAATATAAAAAATTTAAATACCGGTACCTATTATTTTTATCGATAAGTACTTAACCTTTCAAACGCCGAAGCGCTGATCAGCGCTCGAATATTAAGTACTTAATTCTTCCGTAGCTCGTCAAGCCCATATTTTCCAGTCGAGGTAAATTGAATAAACGTGACTATTATTATAGATTTACAACATAAAGATAGTTTTGTGAAAGACATCTTTCGAGTCGAGTCGATATTGTTTGTCATTATTTTATCAATTGAGTTAACAATAATAATAAGCACATTGGAGCGTAGGCTCCGTTCCCATACTCTTTCTCCACTTTTTGATTTGGCTTATTATGACTTTTACGGAAGCAACTGTTATATGATCTCGCGCCAGAACTTCGACCGTTAACCAGCAGTTATACCTATCAATTAACTGGTAAATGATGACCGTAGGATATAAGTGTTCTGTGATGATGACTTGACTTGACTTGCTAAACAGGGTTCAATGACCGTATACTTATAGAAGCAAAGAGCGGGCTGTTGTACCTACTTATGTATGAAATAAAACAGTATATTGTTGCATAAAATATATTTCTAATCTAAATCACAATTTTTGACTCTTTGAATCAGTAAAACAAATACCATTTTCCTAAAACACCCATATCACAAAAGTTTAAAAGGAAATAAAATTTTATTTAAAGTAAATTCTGACTACCGTGCACGTAAATACAACATTAAGTACCTACGTTACCGTCACCCTTAGGACAAACGTTAGTGACGAATAATTTACAACATTAAAATAGTAAAGTGCTTACTCAGCTACGAAAGTAGCATCAACTCCTTAAACCTCATAAGAGAGACAATATTTAAACAAAAATAATTATAATTATAGTGCAAACATTTAGGAGGGCACACACCAAAGCAGCGCATATATGCCTATATTATATCTCCCTACATTTGTCCCAATTAATTGGGATTATCCTTACTTAATAGGGATTACATTTTTCTTAGTAAATTCATGTGAGTGCACTAAATGCTACTGTGTTATATGACCTCCTTACGCAGCAAATAAATAATAAATTATAAATTAATATTCTAGGACAATCCACACAATGCCATCTAAGCTTGTCTATATGTAACCCATTGTAAGCTTAACTAGCTTGTGTTACGGGTTCTAGAATGCTGATAAACATACTTAAATACATTTTTTTTTGTAAATATATACATATTATACATAGAAACACGCAGACCAATGAAGATATTCATATTAATGCTCACAAAAATTTGCACTGAGCGGGAATCGAACTGCATAGCAGTCGCGTGCACTTCCGCCACACTACGGAGGTTAACAGCTGTTGTCAAGAAGCATTTTTTTTAGTAATCTGAGGTGTGATTGCTGCATACTGCTTTGGTATATGTCCGCCCTTACAAATATTGCATACTCGGATTACTCGTATATTAATTGGCATCTAACCGAGAGCCCGAGACTCTTTGATTACTTTTCACTATACCTCATAGTTTCGGATTTCAATATCCAAGACCACTTGAAAAATTTTTCATCACATAAAATTCTTCAAATATTTTTATTACTCTGCTACATTTTGTACGAATATTTCAAAGCCTTTTATACATATTTTAGATACGTATTATGGAACACATTTACAAAATAAGTCCCGAAATATTTGAAGTCTTTTGGGTAAGCTTTTACGAACTATATTATAAGCTGTCTCATATATCAAACTACATTTTCGTTAAATAATCAATAATAATTTGGGTGTGATTTATCTGTCGTCACAATAATATGCAGCCCAAAATGCAATGTACCCTATTTTTTCATACAAAAGTAACCGCAGAATAATCATCATCAATCCCTGAACCTTTTTCCCAACTCAGTAGGGGTCGGCTTTCCAGTCTAACTGTGATGCGGCTGAACTTCGATATTTTCCGTGAAGCGACTTCTGCGGATTCTGCGGATAATAGTCGATATATTTAGCATTTTATTACCGCATTGAGTATCAAAACATTTTCTGCCGAAAAAAAACCCTTGATAATTTTCTCATTTTACATGTTTACAAAAATAAGTCGTACGTCATAACACACTGCCTCATATCTACAAAACAACAGAACAACATTTTTTTAACATAATACCTACAGGATATTTTTTAAGCGGGCCTAGAAGACCATCTCCAAAATTATGAGCAATAGCGAAAATTACTCAAAGGTGTGTCAGACCCAATGTTACTGAAAACTGAAACTTGATAAACTTGATAAATTAATATTGCTAGCCGGGAATCGAACCCATTGATTTGGACTTAGAAAAAAAAAACATACCTGTCTTATTACACAATCGATATTGTCGCTAATAAGGAAGGAATTCCGAGACTCCTTTGAGTACTTTTCACTATTCTTCATAGTTACGGAGATGGCCTTTTTGAAAATCCACCTGTATAGGTACTTGTCATGGAACATATTCTCAAATGACTTTGATAAAATTTATGACTTTGTTAGATCAATTCGTTTGGTCTATAAACCATCCCAAATTCACATTTCAAACTATATATTCCCAATAATATTACATACAGGAATAATAATAGTTTTCATGGAACTTATTCACTAAATAAATCACGAAATACTTTGAATCGATTAAGTTTTAGTACATATTTCAATATAATCAATAAATAATAAATAGTCTGGGACTATCTACAAAACGCCACCTGGGCCCATAGTAAGCATGGCTTAACTAATTTGTTTTATAGGTACTAGAATGCAGATAAACATACTTAAGTATGCATGCGTAACAGTCGCGTTCACTATCGTCACGCCACAGAGGTCGTCAAAATACATGTTTACATATGACATAGTAATATTTATTATGTTGTGTTGTATTTTTATGCTTCCTTAAGTCTCTGTTGTCAAGTGTTCTATTCTATTCGAATTTACAATTACAACGAAGTATTAATCTATTTAACAACAAATTGAATTTTCAATGGTCATGACCTATACATACATGCATAATGTTTAGACAATGACTTGCGGGATTCGTGCTTTCAAATTAGTATTGACTTGGAAAACCACATAACTAAACAGTTTACAGTTTTTTCGTCATAACTGAGATTAGACGATTGGAATAGTGCATCGTCATCACGCAGTGTAATGCGGGAATGCGTGGTCCTACGTCACTTCTAACCTCACGTTTACAACAAGATTTAAAACATGTATTTGACAAATTGCAATATGTCGCAAACTCAAGTGTGTACGCAAATGTGTTTTAAACTTGTTTACAACATGTTTGAGACAATCTCTATACATGTATAAAACAAGTAATTGTGTTCTGACAGGTATTCTACAAGTTTTTGACTAATTGTCAAGCAGTTTTGTTACAAACATGTATACAACTTGTTTTTGATGTAAACGAGAGGTAAGTAGCTCTATTTATATTGAAAACAGGCGTAGAGCAACACACTGAAGATGAATTCAAAGGCAGATTTTTTAGTAAAACACGCACTCTTGCGCTACATTATGTTATGCGGGGCTGTGGGCCAACAATCTTATGTCAAGTAATCAGGTACTTAGAGTACCATAAATTATCTAATAGCTAATAATATAATGAATTATTTATTCGCGCTAAGCACACTATACTAGTATTTTTTTTTATTTATATCACCATGGACAAATGAACCTCAGGATTAAATCAAATATCTACATAATGATGTGGTACCTATATTTTGTGAACGGCTTTGACAGGATTTGAAATACCTATATCTCCAAATTGGCTTATCTGGTAGGTAAAATAGGGATACAGGTAATCGGACTACTCATATCCCTTTGTTATCTACTAAAGAAGTGCTTAAAAGTCCTAATTTCGACAGCTGACTGGACAATTTTTATACTCTTTTGCTTTCATTTTTTTGACAGAATTAGAATATATTTTTTTAATAAATAGATTATATAATGTAGCTAAATGTAACAACAGATACAAATATTATGCATACAATAAAATATTTTATATGTAACAGATTATGCAAGCGTGAGCTTTAGGAGTTCTAAGCAAGGTCTCGATGGACCGAATATCTGGCAGGAAAGCATTTACAGCATCACCGTCATGATTATGATACCAATAATATCTAAGAGTTCGGGTTTTATAGCTTTTTAATCTAGATATATTATATTTCACTCACGAAAAATAAACACCGTCGATAAGGTCGTGGCCGCGAACTTAGCGTCTTTTTTTCCCGTGTGGAAACCCGCATGGATACCCCCGCCGAAGTCAGCGAAGGCGGTTATGTCGGACTCGAATTGACCAAACGTCACGGCCGTTTTGGGCCACAAGTTGCGGAGGATGAGGTTGCCTCTGGCTTATTCCTCAAGCCTCGGCAGGCGGCCTATTAAGTACATAAGTGGGCACGTCAGTATCTTAAGTCTAATTAAAAAGATTTTAAAATATTTTATCTATAAAATTGGTAAATAAAATTTTCACTTCTTGTTCGGTCGAATCGATGGCATTTTGAAGCTGCCATCGTTGCGTAGTAGGTAATTGGTTTCACGGCAGCGCCGCTACTCACGGAGAGGGCCCGAGCATGGGTTTCACTCTTCGGGATGGTTTACTATGTCCACTAATATTATTACAATTACAATAAGAAAAACAAATTATTTTGCATAAAGACTAACTTTTAAAATCAGACAACTATAGTCTACTTTTGAGTTGGCAGTACATACAAATTTTAAAATGTCTTTAAATCTGGAATGTCAAAACATTCAAAATATTTCAATTTAGTCTTTAAATAAGGTAAGTGCTAAAAAATTTTACAGGTGCATTGGGAAGCACCCATCCTCATGTCAAGCACTTATATTACCACATTCTACTACATTACAATATATGGCGGTTATATAATTACATAATTTTTACAACATACATTTTGAATATATTAGAAACTTGTTGCCTCACAAGTAAAGGATTTACATAACAAAAATATGTACTTATATGTTTTTTACATAACTTTCAACATTTTTTGTTATATTTACATTAGAATAGGTACATTATTATTTTAACCAAAATTAGTAGCAGAACGTTGCAGTCAATTATAATAATAAAAACTATACTTTCTACTGTAGACGATATCACTACGAGAGAAGGAACACTCGAAATAAAACCCTGTTCCAACTTGTTTGGCCAGTTTGGAAAGAGTAGACCAAACCCTTCCAACATTGAAATGTCCAGCAGTGGACTGCGATTAACCCTCATGTTCCAAATCACTTTTTTTACTTCTCTGAGAAACGTTATCAATTTGTTCTTCGCTCTCAGAATCACAGGAGCTTGTACAGTATTCTAATATTTCTTGAAGCGGTCGTTGATCTTGAAAAATCTAAAAATGAATCATAACATATTATAAATCAAAAACTAACTGTCAATATAAAAATATAACTATACTAATCACAAAATAAAAGGCCCGTTTTGGCATATGCCTACTTGGCATAACTAGTGATGTAACAAAACGACTCGGTACTCGATACTCACGATTAATCGAATCCAGTTTGCATGGGGATTTGATCGATTTGAATATGTATATAAAGTACCTATATTGGTTTAAAGTTCTGATTAGAAAATTAGCTTAATCTTTGATATTGTAGGTATTATAAAATGATACAGTATTATGAAAGGTCAATTTGCTATTATTTCATATTTTTGTTATAATAACATTCACTCAATCACAAAAACAACAGGAATATCAAGATCAACAAAAATCTGGTTGTAGAAATTTGATGGCACGAATTTGTCAACAATTTCGACCGGGTGGATGACCATCATGCACATATGCGGAAAAGCCTTCATAGTAATCCAACCTCGGTTGCATTGCGTTCAGGGGTTTGCAAGGGGGTGTTCCACACACAAATGGTACCAGTGGGGATGGCGCGAGGCGACCCGCCAAACAGGGAGACCCGTAGAAACGGTGGTGCCATGGCTGTACAGTGTACAAGTCAAATCTATGTGTGCCTTTACCGGAGCATTGGCAGTTTTCGAATTCGGTAGATATTCGAAGAGTCGAGTTGTCTCGGCATCTCCGGTATGGGAGATACCGAGACAACTCGAATATCTAAGTCAAAAATAATCCAAAAATCAACAAAACCAAACGTAACGGACGCACAGTCAACAAGACGGGCGAACACACGCGTATAGGCTTAGCACGCACTGCGATTAAACGCGCGCGGTTTAGGAAAAGCTGAAAACGCAAAAACGGGTATCAACACGCACTGCGGCTAGCGTTTTACTTAAATTTATTTCATTTCTCCATGGATTTCTGGCGAGCAGCATGTGTTGTAGCTTTGATATTGAAATTAAAAAATAGAAAGCATAAACAACGCCGCCGCCATAGGTACTGGGTACATCCACTAACTGATCAAAGACATTTGAAAGGATACTTTTGCAAAATGTACAACAACGTGCGTCAACATCCCGATAAGTTTTTTAATTACTACAGAATGTCGATTGGCACTTTTGATAAATTATTACATGACGTGGGCCAGTATCTAATATAATGTAATAATGTTTTTAAATTGTCGTAGTCTACATTCGATATTTCTGAGTCGGACGACATGACTTAACCTCTGCAAAAACGTCTATCCTCCGCACTCGCACGGTCGAGACTGAATAAAAACCGAATGCGATTAACCGCCGTGCGTGCGCCACAATACTGTTCTTATGGGACACAAAAAAACAGCGCGTTTTCGAACCGCGGTTAAAACGTAACAAGTTGCGTTTTTAAAATCAGTCACTGAAAAAAGTCACTAATGCGTGCGCTTGTATAGAAAGCTATGTGTTACATTTTTTTGCGATTTCAGACCTGCGGTTAAACGCGGGCGTTTAATCGTAGTTCGTGCTAAGCCTTACCTCTTGGTCAAAGACACGTCATTCTATAAAAATCTTTGCTGCCATTATTTACTGCTTTAAGCTCCAAGCTCATAATTTTCAGTAAATGATCACTAGTTACACAGTGAAGTTCAGTAATTAATTTCGGTCTAAGCACTAGTTTAAATAAATAAAAATCGGGCTTATCTTACTCGATATTTTTTTCCTTAATTGATTATTAATAGTCTGTGGACAACGTAATAAAAATCGTTATGCACAGCACTAAGCCGAGTGGGCGGTACCTGTCTATGAAAAATGTAATAACCTTCATAACATTTTGATTGGTAAAAAACTGAGAACTTCATGGGCGCGAACTGTCAAAACGGGCCTTTTATTTTGTGATAACTATAACACCGACTACGAGGTCGGGTGTAATGTACCCCAGCCACGTGTGAATATATTTTTATGTACTTAGTACGTTATTTCATATTTTATTTATTTTTTACAATATTCATCTGGTTGTTAATATTATCGAATTATAATTGACTCTTTGTGGTCACAGATTTAAATAGTTATAGTCATTAATAAGTCAATTAAGGGCAGTAATACTACGCAATATATGGACGTAATCAAATCTTTTGTGTGTAAGTACATGAAACAAAAAATAAACAAGCAATACCTATAATGGAAAAGAAAATATGGAATATTATAATTATATTATTACCTTAATAATACCTAAATACGGTAAACCGAAACAAACAGGACATGCCATTTAACCCCTCCTCATCACCAAGATTTAAAACATGTATTTGACAAGTTGCAATATGTCGCAAACTTCAGTGTGAACGCAAATGTGTTTAAAACTTGTTTACAACTTGTTTGAGACAGTCTCAATACATGTATAAAACAAGTAAGTAGTTGTGTTCTGACAAGTCTTCTACAAGGTTTTGACAAATCTGCATCCAGTTCTGTATCAAACATGTTTACAACTTGTTTCTTGGTGATAACGATGGATAACGCACCAATCTTGAATCGCACCAAAATTATTTCGTACAGCTATAGAATAATTTGGTGCGATATAAAATAGCGCGTCAATGACCCCACCAAACGCCAATAGACATAAAATAAACTTATCCTTATAAACAAGTTTACTAGCCATCAATTACTAACAACAATTAAGTACAATTTAAAATACATTTCCATCTTTATGGAGCAATGTACACGTCATACTAATCTATGTCCAAATTCTTGAATGCCCTCTCCATGGCTTTCTCACGCTTCTTGTCGGGTAAAGCCGCGACCCTCTGGTCTTCTTCGGCTTTGAAGTAAGGCTCTAAAGCCTGGAGTTGCTGCATGCATTTCTTGTGGAGAGTTTGAGTGTCTGGGAGTGTGCCACCATAGTCGGGAGGTAACGACGATCGCGGCACTACCGTTTCGTAAAACTTCTCTAGGTCCTCGTTTTTATTGTGAAATTTGAGCTAGAAATAATAAAAAGAAATATTTATATTTATAATTTCATAAAACTAATATTAGGTACTGTTTGAAATATTAAATCTAGATCATAGATATACTGGGGCATCTTTTCCAGCTTATATTCCTCAACTTCGAACAGTGTTAGACGTTCAAGGTAGTGATCTCACTGGCAACCAAATTCTCTTGTAGTGATGTCGTCCGTGTATTTCTCCGTTATGCGATTGCTTCGGATGCGATTGGGTGGTAATATTCTTTCTACAATATTACTTACTAGCGTAAATAGACCCGCAGACTCCTACACTATCGCGTAACCGAATTTAAAATGTCAGTGGCAGTGACTTGTGACTTTCGTGTAGAAACAGTGACGTCAGTGCATATGTAATAGGTCTTTACATATGAAATTGCCGAAACTTTCTTACAGATTCATGAGTTCGTTATCCCTGTAATTTAATAGCTATTTCCATTATTTATTTTTTGTTTGTAAGTTGATTTCAAGATTTTACAACTTTGTATTGAATTTCGTTTTTATTGGGCCCTTGCAGGCCTTGATAAATTGAATTCGATCTTCAAAAACAGTACTTCCTAAGTGCTACCTATCCATTTTGATGATAAATTTCGTATTACTTTTTTAAAGCTGTAACTTTTCGTAAATGTAATAAAAATTGCAGTTTGCTTAACGGTGTCTCATTCATACACAAAAAATAATCATAAAATTTGTCATTCATATTAAAAATGCAAAAATTTTATTACCGAAAATTGGGTTTCTTCCAATTTCTTCGAACAAAACGGCAATGTCATATGTAACGACCTAATATTTGTCAAAGTTACGATATAGGTACTCGTACACTTAGCTTACACTATCAAGGTGATTTCTCAAATGCTTGCATGATCTATACGTGTACACAAACTAGTAACTAATATTATATGACATTATTCATATGATGGACGTACGCACGCGATAGCTCTGGCCACTTCCTCACGAAATTATATATTCTGAGCTGTACACGTTAATCAACTTAAAGGTATTACCTTATAATTTTGAAGAGGTTTTTGTACAAGATCACACATCGTTAATAACGCAATCACCCTTGACACAGACACACAGAGCCCAAATATGTATTTATAAGGCTTTTATTATGCAATCAACTCGTTTTCCACCGCGGATTATGGCAAGGTTAAAAAAAATCAATGTCATGAACTACCTATTATTAAGGCGAGGTTGCAGTGAGACAAGTAGGTATTTTACGTCGCCTCAGTACCTCAGTCCCCGCAGCCGAATCGAGTGTATAGACGCTACGAGCGGGCAGCGCGGGCGGCGCGCAGGCGCGCGCGATCCCATAGTAAGTATAACCCGGTACGCGAAAACTTGAGACTCGCGTTTGTTACAAAAACTAAGTATAGCCGTATCGTAATCGTTTAGTATCGTAATCGTATAGACAAGTGTATATGGTTTATATATGTGTATATAGACAATACCTAAGACCTGAACATATAGGTCATAGGCCACCGTGACCCGATTCGCATCAGTAGGGCCGTGTGCTTGTCTGCCACATAAGTGATATAAAAAAAAATGTTGTTCTGGATAAAGGGAGGGTAGGATTGATTGTAAGAGTTCATCGGAATACTCACCATAGGCTTTGTGTGCCTTTTCCACTTATATGTGTATATACTGTGTAGCAACACTGTTTTAAATTATAAAAAAAACATACATGAAATTGCGTGCGGGAGATTGTAGTGCTATTTTAGAGTAGGTACTCGTCATAGAAACATGTCTGTGATGTCACCAAGCTAGGGTGTTACTACGCCACGGTACGTATATCGTAAAAGCAGTAAGTTAGATTCGGGCACATAATGTTATAGTTTTTCATTGTATAGGTAGAGAAAAAAATTCACTTAAATTTAACATACATATTTTTGTATTTTCATTTCATTGGACCATATGAACATACAGAAAAAATATAAGCGTCTTCAAAAAACAAAACCTATTGAAAAGTGAAACATAAATATACACATTCCCACTTCTTTGCGTCGCGCAGTCGGGTAAAAAAGACATTTATTATTTTGGACAGTTGGATTCTATTATTTTCTAATGATTTTTCTAAATCATTTTTTGACGCAATCAAAGAGCACTTGACTTCGACAACTTTGTCATTTCCAACAAGACCATCTGGAGTGGCTTCAATAAAAAGGTATTTGCGGTCAATAAAAAGTCCACACTGATCTATTTTTATGTTTTCATGTTGTTCCATTTGCTGTATGGCTTGTTTCTCGTTTTCGATGCCGTGAGCTACTGAAACCACTTGGTTTAGATTTTTTTATACAGGATTATTTTTTACTAATGGTGTTATATCTGTTTTTTTTCTTAGTTCGAGCCATTCATTTCAATCTCTTTGTAAAATCGTTGATCGTTCAATACGATTCCTGTCTGCTGTAAGTTTCATCAGGTTTATGAGATAATTTTCTTGTGCAAGTTTTATAACATTCAAATATGTCACAGATTTTAGTAAAAGTACTTATAGTTACGTGGCAATTTGCAAACTAGAATTAGAAACGTCTTCGGGGTCTCTAACATAAACTATGTATAATTATACTCAGCTGCGGTAGGTTTAGGGCTACTCGTACCATATGGTCCTACGTACGGCGGAGCACATGTCCATACCATCGTAGGCGCCGTTCTTTGACCTTGTCTGTAATCGGGGCAATTTTATAGCTTCCTCTGATGTGAGCATTGCGTACTTTGTCCAGCAGTGTGTGACACCCGCTGACCAGCGTAACATGCGCATTTCTGTAGTGTGAAGCTTTGACAGGTGTTGTTTGGTAGATGCCCAACATTCTGTACCGTAGAGTATGGCAGGTCTTATGGCCGTTTTGTACAGTTTGCCTTTAAGCTTAAGGGGCATCTTCTTGTCACACATTACGCCTGTGAGTTGTCTCCACTTCATCCATCCTGTTGCTGTTCTGTGGATTACATTTTGCCGTCGTTGCTGATTATTGATCCCAAATATTTGAAATGGTCAACTGTTGGTATAGGTGCTCCGTCTCCGTCAACGTCGAGAAAGGAGGCAATATCTATTCAATAAAAAATAATAACTCAGACCAACTACTGACGTGAACACCCTTGTAATTTAGCTAAGAGTTATGGGCTAAGAAGATTAGAGCAGTCATCAATAAAAGCCTACCAAAAATTTTAGAGCCATAGATATAGACTAGTTATTGTATACCAAATTCAAATTTTTATATACCTACTGTACATTTTTTGTACAGTGGCACAAAAGAAAAAAAATTGACATAAATAAAAAATAAATTAAATTAAATTGACAGCACAATTGTGCGAGCGAGAAAAAATGATAAGGTCCGCCATTTTAGAATTCTTCCTTTAATGAACCGAGTTATACCCATTTTTTCAGCGAAACCGATTGTACGTAATGACGTGCGGGGGGGGGGGGGGGGGGAAGCTCGCAGAAACAAACAGCACACGTCCTACCTTGAACACGCCTCGGCGGGTACTGACTCAACTGACTGACCGCTGCGAGCGCTCAAATGCAAAGATTTTGAGGATTTATAATTTTTTGAAAAAAATAATAATTGCTTGATAAAATATAATTTTACCAGTCGCTAGATATTTTTATGCTCTTTATAATGATATTAATCTCGGCATTATTTGATGATGGCGTCTTAGTGTAAAACGTGTTTGAAATATCGATTTGGAGCGTTTTAGACCCATGTTTGACGCCAATTTCTATCGAGACAATTATCATGAATCGTGTTTCTGTTTTCACAGGACCCTAGAAGGTATAGTTTATTTTATGAATGTGCTTTTTATTTAGCGCTATTTGCTATATTACTTGTTATCCAGACGTTTAAAAATTATAAAATCTACTGCAACCTGGCCTTAACTGAGTGATAAAAAATGTATCTTCTGAATCGAAATACCTATTTTGACGTTTCCTATATACCTACAATAATGGTAAACATGTTTTTGTGTAGGCCTCTTACTACTTATATACAGTAGATAAATTATTAATTACGCGAGGCAATGTTAGCTATTTTTCACCCATATTCCCTTTAGTGAATTATATCCACCTACTAATCTCATTTTTTTTTATACTACGTAGGTACGTAGGTGACACCCTTAGTGTTGCACACGTTCATAGGCCACGGTGGCCGCTTTCCATCAGGTGGGCCGTGTGCTTGTCTGCCACCTACGTAGTATAAAAAAAAAAATGCCGCGCTGCCCACCCTGAAGGGAAAGGGGGAGAGCTGGGAAGGGGTGGGGAGGCTAGGAAGGGGAGGGGAGGAGGGGTATTGTGAGCTCTGGCTACCCTACTTACCGGCGGGAACACAACACGATGGTTATTATGACCGCGGTCTTCTGTAGGGTGGAGGTACTTCCCGAGTTGGACAGCTCATTTCGGACGGGAGATACCATCGTGTCCTACCTCCGTCATATTTCAGAGATTTAACATTCTCTAACTTTTTGGATAATATTTGACAGGATCTCCTTTTACGTGTCATTAATAGACGCTCCATTTATCCATCCATCCAGTTTAAGTTTGGACTTTCTACCATCATCATTATCATCAATGTTCTGTGAAACTTGAATTCCGTACTATTTTTCTTATATTATAATAGTTTACGAGGTCGCTTTTACGAGATCATGTTTGGCCTTGAAAGCGACGGATGAAAGAAAACTGCATGTAGCGGAAATACGAATGTTAAGATGGATGTGTGGTGTGACGAGAATGGATAGAATAAGTATAGTATATTTGAGGAAGTTTAAAAGTAGCACTAGTAAAAGAAAAATTGAGAAGTGAACGTCTGGCATGGTAAGGATATAGGTACTTGAGAAGAAGAGCTGATAGCAATATTGTAAAAACGGTTCAACGTATGAATGTGGAGTGCTTTATCAGCAGAAGTCAGTCCAAAAAAAGATGGATGGATTGTGTGAAAGAAGATATGGCAAAGAAGGGAGTGACTGAGGAAATGACATTCGATAGGAATGTATGGAAGAGAATGACATGTTGCGCAGACCCCAAATAATTGGACAAGGGCTGGAAGATGATGATGATGTCCTTCACCCTCCACCTTAGGAGCAAAGCCTTCAGATCCTATTCTATCAATTGAAGACCTGAATAGCCATAACATAAACTCATAAAATCACGCCTATATCCCCGAAGGGGTAGGCAGAGGTGCTAACACCCACATTTCGCTAGTTTATATTTTAGGTCCCAATGTAATTTGGCGAGCCTATTGCCATTAACCGAACACTTATAAACCTGCGATAAATACACACATAACTTCGAAAAGCATCGAAAAGTCATTGGTATGTGCCATGGTAAAATCTAAGATCAAACCCAAGACCTCGTCTCAGCAGACCATTACCCATAGGTAGGTACCACTAGGCTAACTGAACTTACCATATCGTAGAACTTCTTATCCATGAACGGTTTGATCAGCATCATTAGTTTATCTAACACTGGCTCTGTGTTCAGTACATGGATGGCTCTCATGCGCACTGGCATCGCTTCCTGAACATATGTGAAGAATTTACGAAGCGTCCTGTAATACATATTAGTTCATTTTTTATATGTTATGTAACTATAGAAATCTACTATATAGTGATGTTGGTGATTTTCTGAATATATGATTAATTTTAGGCGATTTTAGGAGAACAATTATTCAAAATGACTAGCCAAAAATACAGTGATATGCTCCATTTATACATTTTTTTTCTTTTACCTTTGTCTGTCCTTTTGGAAGCTATGGAAATATAAACATTTGTACTGATAGTTCTAGAATATATTACACATGTTAAATTATGTTTATGCTAATAGTA
Organism: Pelosia muscerda; assembly: GCA_963691645.1. NCBI lineage: Eukaryota > Metazoa > Arthropoda > Insecta > Lepidoptera > Erebidae > Pelosia > Pelosia muscerda. The sequence continues at coordinate 7,084,691 of OY829118.1, forward strand.
ATTTCACACGTTTTACTAATAAAAACGTGTAAAAAAACACACGAAAGAACATAAATAGGTTATAATAGATTGCATAAAAAGTATATTATAATCACTTACGATAAGCTAACCCGTGTAAGATGGCCAAGTCTGACGCCGCGCATGTCGAATAGGAACATGTAACCTGGTTGAGGGCCTCTCTTCGTCAAACATAAATCTGTAAACAATAAAAAAATATATAAATAAATATACTAGGACAATTTACACTACGCCACCTAGACCCATGGTAAGCATAGTTTAATTATCTCGAGTTGTGGGTTCTAGAATGCGGATAAACATACTTAGATATTTTTTGTTGTGAATACATACATATTATACATAGGAACACCAAGACAAATGCAAATATTCATAATATTAATGCATACAAACATTTGCACTGAACGGGAAACGAAACCACGCCTCCTGCGTAGCAGTCGAATTACTACCGCCACGCCACAAAAGTCTAAAATAATATGCAGGTAAGTATTGTACATAGTCAAAGTCGCGGGTACTCATTGTATGCAAGACCGCCTCCAACCGGTCGGATTGGAGGTCGATGGGGGAGGCCTATGTTCAGCAGTGGACGTCTTGTGGCTGAAATGATGATGATGATGAATTTTTTATGGCACGGCAATTTGACTTCACCTCGCCTGATGTTAAGCTGAAGGCAAAGTCTCATGAAAGAGGGTCACCATTGCAAACACGTGCTATAATGGTGGCGCTCAGCTTGACGGCCTTAACAGATGCATTTTTACACCCCGCTTAAAGGACGGATGATGAAGTATTGTACGTAGCAGCGACTGCCGTCTGACTCCCGAGAGTAAAGTGTGTGTCGACCGTCAATCAGCAAGAGAATCCCGGCTTGCAATGTGAGGGTTTGTGGATTAATTTCTATTGTAAATATCCAATATATTATTATCTACGTCAGACAAAATAATCTAGGCGTCTTCCTTTCCCAAAACATTGACCTTTCGCGTAACAAGGCAGCTATTTAGGTTCACCCGATGCGGTGATGTGACGCAATATTTCGCTGCCAATCAATACATTGCCGGTCATGGCAGCAGTTCACAGTCATTACACAGATTCTATAATTACACAGTAACCTTTTAGCTTTGCACTCTTGCTTGACACTTTATAACATAATAGGGGATCGGACAATTTTCAAAAGGTGTTTCAAATTCATCTTTAGCTTTTAATTTACGCAAAATCATGTTTTAATCAATTTCAAATTCTCCTTATCAGCAGAATTACCGTAATTTTGCCAATGTCAAGTAAGTGGTAAACATAATATAAAATTGTTAATAATCCCTCCAAAACGCCAACTTACGTCATATGAGAGCGCGTGACGTCCATTTTGTTTATCCGCGTCTCCTGCGTACATTTTTCTTATTATTTCACAAATGCCTGCACCAATGCAACCCGCATGATTGATCAAATGATTGATCAATGATTGATCAAATGATCACGTATGACGTCACGTGTTTTAGTACATAGTAAAAATATTTTAAATAACAGAATTTTATTTCTTAATTTAATAATAGGTCTTTGCATAAATATGAAATTGCCGAAAGTTTCTTACAGATTCCTGAGTTCGTTATTCCTGTAATTTAATTCTATTCTATTTTCATATTGTTGTTTGAAAGTCAATTTCACGATTTTACAACTCTGTATTAAATTTTGTTTTTATTGGCCGCTTGATAAATTAAATTCGATCTTCAAAAGCAGTACCTACCTAAGTGCTTCCAGGCGCAAGCAATGCAATTCAATGCTATCCGTTTTGATGATAAATTTCGTATTACATTTTTACAGCTGTCACTTTCCAAAAATATAATAAAAGTTGTTGTTTGCTTATTGTTTTCTCATTCATACACAAAAAAAATCACAAAATTTGGGTTTGTCATTCCTAAAAAATGCAAAAATGGTAGTACTGAAAATTGGGTTTCCTTCAATTTCTTCAAACAAAACGGCAATTTCATATGCATCGTATTTCATATGTATGTAGGTAAGTATTATGCAAAGTTTAAATAGCAAAATATAGAAATGATTTATGTGAGCCTCAAAAGGTGGTCATCTCAGTAGGAATGCAATATGCAAATTGCTTTAAGATCACGTGGCACGTGCACAAGTGTACTATTTTAGTCTAATCGCAATATAATTTCAGCCCTCGTAAGTGAGACGAGACTACCTATATAATATGTGAAATGTTAGTGACTAGTGACTGCGGTATGTCATCGTAAACCAGTCCTATGTCCTCGCCGTAGCCGGAATTGAACCGGTTCAGAGTTCTGATACTCACAATAGTCACAATAATTAAGAAATATTTTAATTTATTCTGTTCTATAGGTGCTTGACATTAATTACAGTAGGTTTTATTTTGGGACGTGTCCTTAATGCCTTGTTGTATTCTTTTTTATAGTTTATATTTATACAGAGCAGTTAAAACCGTATGTTGCGATATGCGTTACATGGTGGAAATCCAGAGTAAATATGTATTGAGGGAGGGAGGAGAACTCACCATTCACACATGGTTTAACAATTCCAACGATAACAATAGCAAATTATTACTATTTGTCATAGAAAGGAATGACAAACCGCACCCCTCAAAGCCAGTAAAAAGAACAATCCTCGACAAGTGTTTCGTCTCTACACGAGGTATTTTCAGGAGAGCTATCAAGCGAATATGTTTTATAAAATATTAGAATAATAGCTTCGGTTTTAACTACTCCATTAAGATATCAAACTATAAAGATACACTATGCGATAGACAAAACACTACAAAAGAGAGCCATCTGAATAAATACACTTTAATCAACTTTTATTTATTCCATTTACCTAACATTTACCTCGTTCAAGAAATAAGCTTCAATTACAGTAAAGAAATATTGCTTTTCGTGTCAACGATTAATCAAAATATTGAAAGGCAATTTATTTTGGCAAGGCAGTTTGGTTATCTCATCGAATTAATGAACCATTTTCGTAGGTTGATATTTTATAATAGATGTAGTTGTAACAGTTGGCCATGGCGTTTCTGGGGACTTTTAGCCGCCTCATGGTCATGATCTTTATACTTTATAATATTATGATATCACAAAACTGAAAAAAATAGTAGAAATGTGACACGTCGGGTTCGGTAAAGGAACCGTTGTCGTCAAATTCACACTTACAATTATCGTTAACAATACGTTGCATTATTAGTAGACAATTGTTTTGATTGGTCGTATGTATAGTCAACAAAAGATATACGGTACCACATTTACATACAACGTTGTATGAAAAAGTGGTACCGTATTTCTTTTGTCGACTGTATCATACATAGTATACATCTTACGAAACGAAAACACACTTACCAGTTCAAAATAGTGATTACTTCACTACATAGTATAAAACAAAGTCGCTTTCTCTGTCCCTATGTCCCTATGTATACTTAAATCTTTAAATGTACGTAACGGATTTTGATGCTGTTTCTTAATAGATAGAGTGATTGAAGAGGAAGGTTTTTATGTATATAAAATCATGCTACAACCAACTGGTGCGGAGCAGAACTGAAAAATGTTGCAAAAACGGGGTGACGCAGACGAAGTTGCGCGGGTCAGCTAGTGATCTATGAATGAAAGATGCGATGTCGAGCGAAAAAAGTAGCTAATAAAAAAGTATTTATGACGTTTTATACTTTGAATCGAACAAGTTCGAATGTTTACGAAAAAGTATATGTACGTGTATGTCAGTGAATTCTAAGAAAGTTATTTAAAACTTTAACCTCTTACAATAAGGTTTATATTGTAGAATTTGTCCTTCGTTGTTTAAAAACACAGCAATGACACGAGTACCTACTTCGCCTACTTCACAATTCCACTTGTTTTTTGTTATCTATGTTTGATTCGATCTCCAATACAACCAAGTATCTGGTGGCTGGCATGGAAAGTTATCAAGTAGAAAAAAGAATTGTCCTGAAAAAAGTCCGTTTTAACGGAGGTAGGACACGACGGTATCTCCCGTCCGAAATGAGCTGTCCAACTGGGGAAGTACCTCCGCCCTACAGAAGACCGCGGTCATAATAACCATCGTGTTGTGTTCCCGCCGGTAAGTAGGGTAGCCAGAGCTCACTATACCCCTCCTTCCCCTCCCCTTCCTAGCCTACCCACCCCTTCCCAGCTCTCCCCCTTTCCCTTCAGGGTGAGCAGCGCGTGTGTGACACCCTTAGTGTTGCACACGTTCATAGGCCACGGTGGCCGCTTTTCATCAGGTGGGCCGTGTGCTTGCCTGCCACCTACGTAGTATAAAAAAAAAGTCCTTGACCTCATTATCCCTGAATAAGGTCACACGGCTTACGTTAATGGGATCAGAACACCCGGCAGCGGGCTAAGCCACGGTGGTCAGCTAGTATAACATACTTAGTTGATAAAGAGGAAGTGTTGTGTTCAAAGTTATTATTAGAAATCAATCTGATAACCCAAGTGTTGCAAGCCGCGAAATTTGATGGCATAACACACTTATAAGCGTCCAGTCTATAAGAACTTAATCCCAAAATGTCCAAATGTAATCCCCAAATGTCCCAAAATAAGTTTTGTAACCATCTATTGCCCCTAGTACGGTTAAGGGCCCAGATCGTGAAAATCACCGAAAAGAGTGTTACGATATTTCATATTTAACTTATTTAGATATGATTGATATCAATGATAATTTGTATATATTACAATCAAAGACCAAAATATATGTTAGTCTTATATTAAATCCTTAAAACCTAATAATTGCTATATAATAAACGTCAACAAACGCACAAAATTTGACAAAAATGCAAAAACATGCCTTCGTATTCTTCAAATATTACCCAATAAATCAACACAAATTGATAAAAAGAAACACTTTTTGAACACTGAAGAAACCAATACTTAAACCTATGTACTTTTTTTTGTACCTTTACAAACAAAGACTTCCTCTTTTAAAGCCCTAAAATCTAGATATGTTCTACGTAAATTCTCCATAGAAAAATGTATAAAAAATCACGCGCATCCCGATATTATGATTTAGTAACCCGCATCGCTACTGATCGGCAGTATGTTTTTATACTTCAAGGTGACACCACGCGTGTCGGATGCGCCAGCAATATTACGTGTTGTGAATTTGTGTTTTTTGTGAAAAACTGTAAGTATAACATTTTTATAACTAATTCACTTTTAGTTAGTAGGAAGTACCGATATAATGAATGTCTGGAAGAAAACCATGATGGAACTAGATATTTTTTTTTTTTTTTTTTTTTTTTTTTTATAGTATCACGCCTATATCCCCGAAGGGGTAGGCAGAGGTGCTAGCACCCACATTTCGCCAGTTTATATTTAGGTCCCAATGTAATAGGTGGCGAGCCTATTGCCATTAACCGGGCACTTATAGACCTGCGATAAATACACACATAACTTCGAAAAGCATCGTAGTCATTGGTGTGTGCCATGGTAAACCTGGGATCGAACCCGAGACCTCGTCTCAGCAGTCCATTACCCATACCACTAGGCTACCGCGGTCTTATATGCGCGGAACTAGATATAAATCGTAAAAATACAAAATTATTTTGATAGGTACGTAGTTTGTTGAGGAGGTTATTTTATGAACCTTGTAAAGTAGGTATAAATACCGAGGAAAAAAATTACGAGATTTGTGTGAAAGTGTCATGTAAAAATTCTAGTTTTATTTGAGTGCTTTATCATGTCTACGTACTAATAATAATATATTCGCATTTGTTGTTGTTGTTGCATGTAAATATTGGTTTGTATTATAAGTAATAAAGTCGATTTCTATAGGAATATTCTCATAATAATTAATTTTATTACATAATATAGTTAAATATTCGTTTTCATGTTCATCATATTGTCTAAATATCAGATTGTGGAAGTAGGTATGTTTCCTATCTGAAATAGCATGGGCGTACATACTTCGCTGCCGTCAAAGACGCGACGCGCCTAGAGTCTGGTTTAGGGTTGTACAAAAATTACAAAATAAATAAAAGTGGATACTATTGATGATTAATATTTCCAGTATTGAAAATAAAGAAAACCTTCAGGCCGAGACTCCGAGCAACACTGCTACGCGCTGTATAGAGGTAAGTTGTTATACTTACGTAATTAGACTTGTTACATAAACAAACGAACTACCTAGTTAGTGATGGGCGAAGACAAAATCTCAGTACCTATAGATTTTTTTCTTGCAATATTTATTATTTTCATTGGGAGACACAAACGAACTACCTAGTTAGTGATGGGCGAAGACAAAATCTCAGTACCTATAGATTTTTTCTTGCAATATTTATTATTTTCATTGGGAGACACAAACGAACTACCTAGTTAGTGATGGGCGAAGACAAAATCTCAGTACCTATAGATTTTTTTCTTGCAATATTTATTATTTTCATTGGGAGACACAAACGAACTACCTAGTTAGTGATGGGCGAAGAAAAAATCTCAGTACCTATAGATTTTTTTCTTGCAATATTTATTATTTTCATTGGGAGACACAAACGAACTACCTAGTTAGTGATGGGCGAAGACAAAAACTCAGTACCTATAGATTATTTTCTTGCAATATTTATTATTTTCATTGGGAGACACAAACGAACTACCTAGTTAGTGATGGGCGAAGACAAAATCTCAGTACCTATAGATTTTTTTCTTGCAATATTTATTATTTTCATTGGGAGACACAAACGAACTACCTAGTTAGTGATGTGTGAAGACAAAATCTCAGTACCTATAGATTTTTTTCTTGCAATATTTATTATTTTCATTGGGAGACACAAACGAACTACCTAGTTAGTGATGGGCGAAGACAAAATCTCAGTACCTATAGATTTTTTTCTTGCAATATTTATTATTTTCATTGGGAGACACAAACGAACTACCTAGTTAGTGATGGGCGAAGACAAAATCTCAGTACCTATAGATTTTTTTCTTGCAATATTTATTATTTTCATTGGGAGACACAAACGAACTACCTAGTTAGTGATGGGCGAAGACAAAATCTCAGTACCTATAGATTTTTTTCTTGCAATATTTATTATTTTCATTGGGAGACACAAACGAACTACCTAGTTAGTGATGGGCGAAGACAAAATCTCAGTACCTATAGATTTTTTTCTTGCAATATTTATTATTTTCATTGGGAGACACAAACGAACTACCTAGTTAGTGATGGGCGAAGACAAAATCTCAGTACCTATAGATTTTTTTCTTGCAATATTTATTATTTTCATTGGGAGACACAAACGAACTACCTAGTTAGTGATGGGCGAAGACAAAATCTCAGTACCTATAGATTTTTTTCTTGCAATATTTATTATTTTCATTGGGAGACACAAACGAACTACCTAGTTAGTGATGTGTGAAGACAAAATCTCAGTACCTATAGATTTTTTTCTTGCAATATTTATTATTTTCATTGGGAGACACAAACGAACTACCTAGTTAGTGATGGGCGAAGACAAAATCTCAGTACCTATAGATTTTTTTCTTGCAATATTTATTATTTTCATTGGGAGACACAAACGAACTACCTAGTTAGTGATGGGCGAAGACAAAATCTCAGTACCTATAGATTTTTTTCTTGCAATATTTATTATTTTCATTGGGAGACACAAACGAACTACCTAGTTAGTGATGGGCGAAGACAAAATCTCAGTACCTATAGATTTTTTTCTTGCAATATTTATTATTTTCATTGGGAGACACAAACGAACTACCTAGTTAGTGATGGGCGAAGACAAAATCTCAGTACCTATAGATTTTTTTCTTGCAATATTTATTATTTTCATTGGGAGACACAAACGAACTACCTAGTTAGTGATGGGCGAAGACAAAATCTCAGTACCTATAGATTTTTTTCTTGCAATATTTATTATTTTCATTGGGAGACACAAACGAACTACCTAGTTAGTGATGGGCGAAGACAAAATCTCAGTACCTATAGATTTTTTTCTTGCAATATTTATTATTTTCATTGGGTGACAAACACATTAGTACCTAAATAGTTCTCAATTGCTTTCTCAAAAGAAAATTCTCGTTAAAATCCCATATTTTATGTATGTAGGTATAATAAATAATATTTATTTAACCGATTTTGATGATTTTAGAATCATTAGAATTGTCTTCTAAGCCCGAGTGACATAGAGTAGGTGACGTCATAAAAAACCAACACCTATAGCGTAAAGGAAATTTATAATATATGTAGTCAGATTTATTTATTTTTTGACGTGATAACGTCTTATAAATCGATGAACAAAGGCAACATGCACGAAAAAGTGTCACATTATGTCACGTTAGGGTCAAGCAAGAGCATGGAACAAGCGATGGAGAATAATATTATAATGTTATCCCGTAAAATTATTATCCTAAACCGACTTTTCATTTTATATAAAACGTTTATGTTTTTGATCTATGTGTTTCAAAGATGTATTCTAAGGGACTTCTTAGCTATGTTTGAAGAAATTTGGCCCATTCTTTATTTATTATTTTTTATAAAAAAACAATCAAGCCATTATCTTTCTTTACAGGAACTAGTAATTGAAAACCGTCAAGAAGGAAAGGTGGTTGAAGTGGAAGTTGGGCGTAGAGTAGCAGATATTTCTTTTTTTTTTAAAGCTGTTCAGGCCATAGGGGACCGCGGTCCAATGGATTGTATCCTCAGTATAATAGGTGAAGTAAAAGTTGGTCGGGACTCAAAACTCATCATGAAATGTATGTGTAATTAGTATGTGTAATATGAAATTTACTGTGTGTTTGGTTGAAAGGAAGAAGATAGCATGGAAGTGAATCATCAAATTGTATCTGGTATCATATCATCTGGTGGGAGCTACTTTCAGTTAAAAACATTAACTGCCCTACCAATTATGTCACCTTCATTATATAATGAAATTTATAATACGGTTTGCGATTGATGGGAAAAGACAGGAGCACAATCCATGGCAGAAGCTGTCAAGGAAGAAGCAGAGTAAGCAGTGTCAGTGTCAAATTTTGGAAGGAGTAAATGGAGATGAAATTAGTTTGGTTTTATTACGATTGACTACTTCCAGAATTAGTTGATCCTCGGCAGTCACGAAGCGAATTCGTGACGCGCCCAGTTCCAGCATCATAGAGGCTACGAAAGAGAGGAAAGAAAGAACTTTACGTGTTTTGAAAGAGAAGGACGCCTAAGGATTTTGAAATAGACTGAGGTAACTTAACTACCCAGCCGGTCGATTCACGTGCATCCAAAAGTTGTTTTAACTTAGAAATCGCCTTATGGTTTTCTGTTTTAAACGCACTTACTTATCTAGTCTTGGATTGTCATAAATCAATTACTGTACAATTCTTATACAATTTTGAAGAGTTACCTGGTGTAAAGAATCATCAAAATCGGTTTAAAAATACAGCGAATTGAGAATCTTCCTCTTTTTTAAGTCGGTTAAAAGGGTTTGTTTGCAAAAAAACAAAGTGACATTTTGAAGTCACCACGCTACGGTTTTTATTACGTGAATCGGGCATCTGGTAACATTTTCATTCTGATAGGTTTTGCAATAGCAATTGATTTTATAATCAAATTAGCAGAAATCAGAATTTATTCAGTAATTTATTTAAACAACTTTAAACATTAGAATTTTGAACTCATATTTTGTTATTGTTTACTTACTTTTAATTTGTATATTAATAATTTATAAACTTGTTTTACAAATTTTTGCACAACCCTAGCACGCTTGGCGACTCATATTTGTTATTGTTTACCTACTTTTAAATTATATGAATCATTTTTATACTTGTGTTTCATTTATTGATATTTTTTGTAAAACCCTAGGAGATTTTTAAGATATCAAGGTGATCGTAAACAAATAGTAAGTAATTATTTGAGTTTATCCAATAGGCACATATCCTTGCGTATAGATAAACAGTAGCGAGGAAAGGCTCGATGTTATTTCGACCGTACTTGCTACTGAATTTGCAATTATGTTATTGAATGAATATTTTACGAAATAAGAATAAACTGTGGTAGTAAAATTACAAATAAATACATAGTTGGAATTTTAGGTAAGTAGAATACAAAAAGGTGGCTCTCTCTGGGTCATTCACCCGCCCCGGTCGGTTGTTTCAGTAAACAGTAGCGCTGCGGTCGCGCGAAATCGATGTTGCGTTTGGGCAATCTGGGCCCTTAAGTTGTCCGGTCAACCGGACTACGGAAAAAAAAATATTTTCCGTAGTTACACGATTAAAAAAACTCTCATTCAGTGTGGACACCGAAAAAATGAGCGGTCCGGTTGACTTGTCAATGGGAATGTTCATAATTTTACAATAACAACTGAAGTTCATTATGTCTTTTCCTCAAAGCGTTCTAGGTCCAAAATACCTGAATCCCGTAATGTCTAAATGTATGTCAACCTGTAGCTTTCATTTATTTTATTATAATATCTTATTCCTCTTATGGGATATATACCTACTAACTATAACAAATAGATATATTGTAATGAGACACAGACGGTACGTAGACATAAGACAAAAATAAATAGGCACCACGTATTCTTGCGAGTGTGAGATGAGGACGTCGTCGCGTGTGCTAAATTTCTTGACGTTAAAATACGACCCTGTATGAAATATTCATCTTTTCATCTCTATAAACCAAGCAGACATTGTACATGAGCAAACGAAGATTTTATTACTTTACAGAGCTACTCGCTGCAGCGAACATTTTCAGCTATTCAAAACAGACACCCTGTTCACATCCAGAGAGGTATTTGGAAATGAGCTATACTCAGTGTGTCGTAATATAAGAAGTTGGTGGATTAACATACTCGTATTAAGAAATGTAGCAGCAACAGAACAGACATCGGAATCTAATATATCAAACGGTTCACTTTTTCACTTTCTCTCATTTTTCTTTTAAAATCTATGTTTAGGCGATCGAGATGACTTGAAATAGAATTGAATATTTTATTTTGTCTCAATCCATCGTCCGAATACACTAAAATACCCAATGTGGATCGATCACAAATGAATCTTTTCATTCACGAGTTCAATCGGCATAATACTCGTATGACACTGACAATGCATTAAAACATGTTTTTCTGCTTTTGTATGGAAATCTATACGAGATCATCACCCTTGTCCCGTTAATCGCGTTGTCATCGTTAATCCCGGTCGCGCTGAACTTCAATATTTTCCGAGAAGCGTTTGCCATCTGGCCTCCACAACCTATAGGTATAGGCGATATCGAAATACTGCAGTTAGACCAGTTATTGCACTTTTAGAGCTCCGAATACGTTTCAGTAAGTATATCATTGAAAACATGTATGATACAGATTCCACGATACATGAATTCTATGATACATCTGTATACCTACTGAAATAAAATGTTGGCAACCCTAATTCTACACTAGCGTTTTTGGTTAGTGTATAACTATAATATTTAACAAAGCATTTATGCAATATTATAATTGCAATAGTTTAATTGTTATATCCAAAAAAAAATATAAATACATAAAAACAGACACTAATGTTCCATAAAATGAATAATTACCAATAGCCATAAACACGTGGATCGCCTTGTAATATGTGTTTACCTATGCCATAAGGTGTTATACACAAGTTATTTCCGAACGCGTACTAGGGATCGACAAGTGGCCATTCATTGGTAGTCGTTTTGTAGCATGTGTGTAAAACCTTGCAGCACAGGTAAGCACAGCAATCAATCTATTCTATACATACATACAAATGCTCATGTTATGTATGTATGGATAGGCAGAGGTGTATTAAACATCCACATTTCGCCAATTATGATTTTCGGTCCCAAGTAATAGGGGGCGAGCCAATTGGCGTAAGTGCTCGACTTTGTAAAAATATGTCGATAAATAAATTAATAACCAAAAATGTTTTAGGTAAATTAATTTGGTAAAAAAAATTACCATATTCCTTGCTATGCGGTTGTATATCGCAAGGAAATTAATTACGTGCTTAGCCGCCAATCACTACCAGTTAACGTCTTTGAGAGTATCAGACGATCTATTCTATTTCATTCTACAAAACGATTGCCACTTGTCTAGACCTAGCGATCCGGTAGCATTCAAAAATTATTAGAGCTGGCAATCCACTAATATAGTGCCTACCTACCTAGCCTACCCTATAACCTAGGCTCATATATGGATTAGGTATTCACAAATGACGGAACTCCCGTCCCGATTGAGCACAAAAACTTTTTTAACCTTCGTCTGCCACCTAAGCGGTATAAATAAAATTACTTATCTTTATTACTATTTGCCATCATTTGCGTCATTTGAATCACAAATCTTTGACCACTAAGGTTCAATTATATTCAAAATGGCCACTACATTGTTACGTTAGGTATACTTTACCCTTATTATTAATGTAGGTATATTGTATATTCATATTATACACAACATTGTCTATAATTAAGTCAAAGATTATTGCGACGTATGCGTACACTCAATATTATCTCCAAAGTTTCCTTGTTTTTTGTTACCAGGCATCATGTCAAATGTACAAAATTAATAATTATATTCAAAATATTGATCTCAACCTTGAGCCTATGAACGATCAAAGTTTAATTTGAGCATTTTAAGTTCGTTATATTTGAGCAATTTAATTTTGAAACTGTTAATGCAATAACTGGGTAAATAGCTGTTAAAATAATCGCCATCATCCTGCCATAAGTAAATCTTAAATGCACAATGCAGCAATGACATGCAATTTTCAGTTTTAATTTCAGAACCTAAATTCTTTAAACCGAGACAGAATAAAGACGATCTCACCTCCGGCAACTCCCAAAGTCGGCGTTTTAATTGGTTCGAGTCCGACATAACCTCCCCAACCGGCTCTGACAGGGGGGTATGCGTGGGGATTTTTAGTTTACGATATCCGAGTATAATTCGTCCATAACTTTATTTTTAACCGACTTCTTAAATTGGAGAAGGTTCTCATTTCAGATGTTTGGACGTGGACGAATTTACAGGAGACTTTTTTGTTCGAAAGGGGTATATTATCCTTCGATTTCACCAGGAACAAGTAGTAAACATGTTTGATAAACTGGTTGAAGATATGTCAAAACTTGTAGAAAACCTATCAGAACACAATCAAGTACATACTTGTTTTATACATACATGTATTGAGACTGTTTAAACAAGTTGTAAACAATTTTAAAACACTTTTGCGTTCAGAATGAAGGTTCCGACATATTACAATTTGTCAAATACGTGTTTTAAACCCTGGTGAAAATAAGGGGTAAGACAAACATGGCTACCTTTTATTATTTGGTTCGGCACCGACTTCAAAGAAAAGATTTACTTGATTTAGTTAAGGTCACCGTTTTAAGCATTGGTTTATATCGATACTAACGTCAATGGTTTTAAGAAATACAACTTCATAATCATAAACAATGATATTTTATACTCTACATATTTTTTATATAGGTATAATATCATTGATCATAAAGCGATTATTATACATAATTGTATAACAGAGGGCATTTTGCAAAACAATATAAATGTTGCAATAGCAAGAGTAGAAGAGAGAAGGTCACACCGCGTATGTTTAATCGATAAAACGTAATGCTCTCAGATAATTCAATAACCTTGTTATCGTTCAAGTTTAACTCTATGCATGCCATGTCATTTAAAACGGTATGCACACTAGACAGTCAGTTGCAAAAATTAATCTTCAATATTTAAATTTTATTTATGTATATTTATACAAATATAAATTAATCGTGTCTGTACATAGGAGTTATTTACAAAAAATGTGCCATTGCGGCAGTGTCGATAGATCGAAGAAGGATTTTTAACACGATTAAAAAAAGTGTCAATTGAAGTTAAAACAGTCTGAAATAGTAAAAAGTACCTACCTATTTCCTTCACCAAAACTGTTTTATTTTTATTCAATTCATAATTAATCAATCTATGTGTGCAACATAGATATCACAAAAATTATGAGATGTTATGACAAAGACGAGCTTTACTCAAAGTAACTCGTCGTTCAGGAATAACTTTAGATAAACTTGAGTTCGAAATCTTTTCCTAGCCCAAAATTTTCTATGAAAAATGCACAATGCGCTCAAATAAAACTTCGAAAATGTACTATATTAACTATACTGAACCTTTAGAAAGGTTCTCAGAATACCATACCAAATTCCTTTTTAAATACTAACTTAATACATATTTATAGTTAGTTAACGTAAATTAGAGTTATAATAAATTAGAGTTCTAATGTAAATAAATATACATTCATTTATACTAATATATGCACTGGTTGGGTATCAAACATATGACCTCTAGTGTAGGTATCTGTGACACGTTTACCTCTAAGTCACAGAGGTCGTTAACACATCAAAATCCGTGCAGTAGTTTTTGACAGAAAGACCAAAGGTTTAACTTTGAACCGTTTATTTAATATAACCCGAAGTTTAGGAAACATATTATAGAACTTTAAATGTCGCCCTCGTACGTACTATAGATGAAGTTAACATAAATGGCTATAAAGAAATGTTTTTATTCTACATGGTACACTAAAACGTTGTGAATAGGGATCCAGGGGTGAATAGGGATAAAATGTTCAGCTCTATTCCGTAGTTATTTTCTTTTAAGCGAAACTTCAGACAAGTTAATTGTTATAACAGAGTCATCAAAAATATCTGATACCAGGCTTATTTCAAATCTAGCAAAATAAATTATTAAAATTTTCCATTGTCCATTTTATCCTTATTCGCCCCTGGATCCCTATTCACTCCATTTTACTGTATTTTGAGTTTGAAAAATTGAGCGTCCAACCAAAAATCTTCACAAACCACTACATTTATAACATGAGCTGGATTAACTTACCAACAGTCATGAACAGCAGTTTACATCCAGTTTCCAGCTGGTACTTGGAGGGTTCTGTGTCGTGGAGCCGATGGTAGATGATGTCATAACCCTGACAGGACTTGCCAGGCAACACGGAGAATTCTCTGAAAACAAAACAATGAAGTCAGGAGCTGTGTAGTTCTACCTGCTCTAATTATAATAATAAATCTTTATTTGCGAGAAACATGGTTTTACAAAAGACGTAAAATTCTAAGTGTTACAACAATAGAAAGGTTAGATTTGTCTACTGAATTTTATTTAATAATATAATAATAATAATTATTTATTGTTCACCAAGGATATAGATATATGAATAACAGGTATATAGTTTAGGCGGTACACTACTGGCGGCCTTATCTCTTATAGGCAACCAGACAAAGATAATTTTTAATGAAGCAGCTTTGGGTTTGATTGCGACTACTAGAAAGTACTCCAAGTACTAGTGTAGCAAGTAACAACAGTAAGAGTAGATGTTTCGTTTAACTTAGTGGAACTCATTGGTAAGGGTCAAGGTATTATACCTACTGCAGTCTCATAAAAAAAAATGGCGTCGAGTCCACTCGACTTCTGTACCCACGAGGGTCTTTAAATATTTTAGGCTCCCACTTGTCTCTAGGTCTGTCATATATTTTAAAATCATTTCCCAGGTATAGTATGTAGTAACGATTTCCCGAGAGGTTAATCTGCGCCAGAGACTCGTCCACCAATCAGCTGGTTAATCAGCTTCTTTAGGTATACGTATATCGTAATATCTATATACATATAAGGCATTGTCGTTATAATGTTATCTACCTACCTATATACTTGTATATAATATCGATTGACCTAGTTCCTTTGTAAACAGAACAATACCATCGCCGATTCTGTTTAGTCGCCATTTTTATTAAACAGCTAATCATTGTATTGCAGTTTTAAGGAAATTTGAGGATATAGTTTTTCCCTGTAATTTTCGTCGTAATTGAAGAAAAGACACGGTTATCTGAATGGATTGGTCAGAATTTATACACTTGTTAATTTATAGTCCCTAAAGGTGTACGGACTAGTCCAAGACATTTGAGGACAAGCCAACTTCATGTGCAGTCCGATACATTTGCTGTTTGAAAGATGAGACTATGGAATGGTTTCCTCTCGAGAGAAATGTTGTGTAAGTGAAACCATAAGGAAAACAAGACGTAAGTGGAACCGCGATTTCCGATCACGTAAAGATGTGGGTTGCATTGATGTAATACGGATAAAAGTTGTCAAAGTTGTCAAACAGTCGAGAACACAACAAATGGTTTTTTTAGCCGCGGTATTATCTAGGGCCGAGGTGATGCCCCAGTCGGACTGCTTTATTGGGACGGGGTATATTTTAATGTATTTTTATATTTACAACGAATACTGCGCTGTGGTAATCACTACATAGTGTAAAATGAAGTCGCTTTCTCTGTCCCTATATCCCTATGTATGCTTAAATCTTGAAAACTATGCAACGGAATTTGATGCGGTTTTCTTTAATAGATAGAGTGATTGAAGAGGAAGGTTTATATGTATATAACATCATGCTACAACCAACTGGTGCGGAGCAGAAGTGAAAAATGTTGCAAAAACGGGGTGATGCAGACGAAGTAGTACTATACTATCCTTGCCATCATATTAATGACTCAATAAAAATCGTAGACCATAGTTTGCTGAAAATAAAAGGATAATATTGTTTATCAAGCAGCTACCAGATGATTACACAATTCGGTAATAAGATTATTAATGATTAATTAATGAAATTGTGTCACCGATAAGGATATTTATAATTACATGATATGTCACATGAGTGAAAGAATTATTACTAAGTCATTTAAAACAATTCCACTTTTAACATTATTGTACGTGTAAAGCTGTAAGACTTTTGTGCAGTGCCTAGCGATGGCATAGCGGTAAACCGTTCACCTGCTATGTGAGAGGTCGCCGGTTGAATTCAGAGCAACGGATCTGATACAGTTTCAGTTACTTTTTTTTTTATCGTGCGAAAAATCCCCACGGATACCCCCCCACCGGAGCCGGTTGGGAAGGTTATGTCGGACTCGAACCGACTAACACGCACGCCGTCTTCGGGTCTTCAGTTGCCGGAGGTGAGGTTGTAGCCAACATATCCCTCGCACCCCGGCAGACCCGGGGACTGAAACTGTGGTCTCGAAGAGAATCGAGACCACAGTTTCAGTTACTGGAGTTAGTGGTTTAATGGGTAGTCAGGCCTCCTTCCCGAGGCAAGGCATCTTACACAAAGCGAGCTTCTGCGCCAGCGTAAATAATACCCCGTCGTTTATACATCGCGAGGGTTAGAAATAATACTCCTAGAGATAGTAGGTAACCTAAATGCCTATATTCGACATGAAATACTTCCATTTACCAGCTGACATAATATACAGAAACTTGGAAACTTGCCAAGCCGTTATTCTCCACTACCTGGTAAGCGCTGCATGTACAGTCAAAGATAAAAGTTATTGAACTAATTCTCATTTGCTTATTTTCATAGCTTTCCTAAAATAATAAACTAAAATGAACTGTGTCTTCTGAGGATTATAAAATTACTTACGTAAGTAAAGAATTATCTACTTATTGGTATAGGCTTTTAAGCCCTGCTTTGCACATCCGAAGGCCATTTCTTTAGAGATGGCCCTGGATCAGCCGGGGTGCCAAGGAATTTTTTACCTACTATTTCACCCCTGGCAACCGAAGACACGAGAAGATTTTACGCACAGCTACAAAATACTTTGAACATACAATTCTATTCCAGTCGACAAAACGATTACCAACATATTGCCACTTGTCTACGAGGGTTTGATGGGGCCTACACTTTATTAGCTCAGTGGTTAAAGAGTCGACTTGCAAATCCTTTGGGGTTTCAAATCCTTACTATTTCACTTACTGATGTAAACTCACTCCAAACACCAACAATTTACCTCAAAATACTTAAAATGGTATCCCATCATACCACTCAATAGTGATGGGTGGGGATATACAGGGGCATACCAATATTTTTTGAAGTTTATGAATTTTATCGTTGACTGTACATACCCTCTTTCAAACGAGGATTCTAGAATTTCTACCTTCTGGGAAAATTTACTTACGTATACATAAAGTAAAAGGAATTATTTATAGGCGAGCTAAGAAGGGTCCGGCTGTTATATCAACTATATTGATCGACACTCGACGACAAGGACGGGACCGGGATATTGAAATACCTATGAAATATTATGCCCAAAATTATTGAAATTAATCCGAAAAGATCTGTCCTTTCGCAGGATAATGTAGTCTAATATCGTCACGTTCGTTCTCGTTTATTCTCATACTAGCCGACCCGAGCAAGTTGCGACACCCCATTTTTGTAACATTTTTCAGTTCTGCTCTGCACCAGTTGGTTGTAGCATGATGTTATATACATATAAACGTTCCTTTTTAATCACTCTGTCTATTAAAAAAACCGCATCAAAATCCGTTGCGTAGTTTTAAAGATTTAAGCGTACAAAGGGACATAAGGACCAGGGCTTGTTTACCGGTTAATGTATCAAACCGGTTTCAGTGTAAGTACATAAGAGCGTTTCATTTAGGTTTGACTCTACCTTAACCGATAAAAAACCATTTTGGTTTGAACTCAATTTACCGGTTTTGATTTCGCTCTTACCGACAACATCGATGCACCATTCACATTCAATTCGCGCGGACTACATGTGCTATCCACTAGTACAAAATTTCAATTTTCAAGCGTAGGGCTAAAGTGCTTCCATATTTTAAAGGAGTGGTGAAGGTCACTAAAGTGTAGTGCGAGCGTCGTCGGTCGCGTGGACTGTATGCGTCCATTTTCAATTTAATACAATTTTTTTTAATAAAATTTATTTATTTTAATTATCAAAATATTATAAGAACAGTTTTTCTAATCAAATATTCTATTGATAAATGACATTGGTAAAAATTCTATTGATAATGGCATGTATTAACTCCCTATAATTTTAATTATATATAATACTAGCTGTTGCCCGCGGCTTCGCCCGCGTGGTTTATTTTTTGACAATTACCTACTCATTATTATTATTAGCCCACATAGTTATTTAATTATTATATTGCATATTTTATAACCACCTTCGGTTCGCCGACGATATCGTCATAGTTGCGGAGTCGCTGGAGCAGCTGGGCGAAATACTGCACGGCCTAAACGAATCCTCTCGACGCGTCGGCCTTGGTGTAAACTTGAACAAAACCAAGGTTATGTTCAATGAACACGTTATACCGAGACCGATTGCCGTCGAAGGGGCCACACTCGAAGTTGTTCAACAATATATCTACCTGGGGCAAACCATACAACTTGGTAGATACAACTTCGAGAAAGATCTAGCCAGAAGGATCCAATTGGGCTGGGCAGCGTTTGGCAAATTGCGTCGGGTCTTCTCCTCCCCCTACAACAATGCCTAAAAACAAGAGTCTTCGACCAGTGCGTTCTGCCTATTATGACTTACGGTGCCGAAACGTGGACATTGACGGTGGGGTTAGTCCACAAATTGAAAGCCGCTCAGCGGGCCATGGAGCGAGCTATGCTTGGAGTCTCTTTGAAGGATAAAATTCGCAATGAGGTCATCCGACAAAGAACTAAAGTTACAGACATAGCTCGCAGAATAACCAAGCTGAAGTGGCAGTGGGCTGGCCACATCTGCCGGAGGACCGATGGTCGCTGGAGCAAACGAGTCCTCGAGTGGAGACCGCGAGAAGGCAAACGGAAGGTAGGACGCCCCCTAGCCAGATGGACTGATGACCTGAAAAAGGCGGCTAGGACAGACTGGATGCATTAGGAGAGGCCTATGTCCAGCAGTGGATTGCGATAGGCTGATTGATTGATATTTTATAATGAACAAAACTAAATCACAACTTCTGTGTCTTAATTATGAAATAAAAATAAGACTCCCAATAATGCAGATCGCATGTCGCTGCAACTTGTCGAGAGCATCTAATAAGTACTTTGCGGAGCCATCCCAGAGATGCGAGCAGTATTCCACGCAGGAGCGAATTTGTGTCTTGTAATGAAGACACCGCTGCTTCGGCGTGAAAAAACGTCTCACTCTGTTCAGGACTCCGAGTTTACGAGAAGCTGTTTTGATGATGCTCTCGATATAGTTCTTGTTCTTCAGTTTGCAGCGAACATCCATACCGAGTATATTGAGGTTATCCTGAAATGGCAGTGGCGTGCTCTGAAGAGTGCGATGAGGAAGGAAAGTAGAGAGTCAGCATTTACCTGCAGGAACACCGAAGCTCATCCATCACAAGGAACGCGAATGCGGCGCCCCTGCAAGAAGCTAGCAACCCAATTGCACAGTCTTGGAGGCAGACCGAAGGTTGGTAGTTGGCTAAGAAGCGATTTGTACCAGACTCTATGGAAAGCTTTAGCGATGTCCAGGCTAATAGCCAGTGACTCACCATGCTTGTCCATAGCCTCACCCCAAAGATAGGTTATATACCGCAGAAGATCACCCGTTGACCGTTTCGGCCTAAAACCTTATTGCCGGTCAGTGATCCTCTAGGTGACACATGAGCTGTGTGTTGATGAGGTGCTCAAAAACTTTACACAGCACTTAGGTGACGGCTATGGGTCGATAGTTGGCTGGGTCTGAGCGATCTCCCTTCTTGGGAATCGGCTGTATATTCGCCTCTTTCCACGCCGTCGGCACTACTGTACCCGAAATGTGGGAGAGTCGGTACAGCCGCGTGAGCATTGTAGACAACTCCGCTGCACATTTTTGAAGAACCACCGCTGGTATACCATCCGGACACTGGTTTTCCGGACATCGAGTGACTGCAGTACTGCACGGACGTCGCGTTGCCTGATACGGATATCAGGCATTGCGTGGTCACTGTTGGGTGGTCGGTGGCTGCATACCACAGTCCTCAATTCGGGAGTTGGTCGTAAATAGATTAACCAGAAAAATTGTTTTCTCTTGCGGCTCATGGGCCAGGGATCCATCAGGGTTGTGCAGGGGGACGGGGGCAGGGTAGCTGGGCTGCCGGGCTGGTAGAATTCAGCTTGCACGGCTCTGGCCAGTACCCAGTAGCCACGGCTGCCCGTGGGATGCACCACTAGTTCTTGACCAACCTGTGTTATGCGCTGGGTATTTTGCAGACCCTTTGCTTTGTTGTACGCTGCCTTAAGTACCCTATGTTGGAATCGTTGTGCCTTACCTTACCCAAGCGTGAAACGCAGACTGTTTATGATAAACAGCCTCTGCTCACGCCCGAATCAAGGGCGCACGCCGCGGGCACCGGTGACATCAGTGTATGGGATATAGTACTCCATACCCAAAACTGATCTCACGGACGACAGCAGTTGCACTATCCAATGGGTCTTTACCTACAAAACAGCGCTCAACCCAAAGGATAGACGCAAAATAGTCACGCAGTCCATCCCAGTCCGCTGACGAGTAGTGCCAGAGACACCGATTTCCCTGCACTGGTCGTGGGGTGCTATTAAAAGCCCCTTGGAACCCCCAAAAAAACCTACTCAGCGTTCGGAAACCGCTCCTTCGCCTCATCTGCCGCCTGACTCAGACACTTAAAGAATAGTGTGGTCTCGGCATCTCCGGTATGGCAACGGTAACGGCACACATAGATTTGTCTCGTACAGCTATGGTCTACGTGTACCCACGGGACAGAAAAGGATGGGTCCTCAAGGCAGCGCAAACGACGACAACAAACATCTGCCCTAACAAACACGCACTCCCCGGTTTTGGCACGAAAATTTTCCTCTGGAACATGGCCGGGGTAGAGCAGGCAGGTGTCGTCATGCGGCATATTTGTGTCTCCGTCAGAAAGAGCGTGGCTGGTTTCGCCGTCTCTAGTTGTTGGTGGACGGCGTTGAAGTTTGCATGGAGCCCACAGATGTTAGTAGACTCCACCTCAAAAAGCGAGCTAGTGGGAGAATAAAGAGCCGCTGTGTTGCCGTAATCTCTGATATGTACTGCCATGGTAGGGGGTAAGAGAAGGAGTGAAAAAAGAGGTGATTGTCGTGGCAGCACCGCGTGACAAAGCGCAGGAGATTGGTTTTATCTGTGGTTGTGAGGTATGGCGAGAGCCGACGCGCCGAACGGAAGGTGCCTCCCCTCCTGAATATATGGTCGGCGGGTTCCCACATCCGGTCACCAACCTGCACGACGAACCATTTTAGTATTATGCGCGGCCTGGTGAGGCAGTCTCCCAGGGTGGTTAGCCCCAGTTGAGCCTCTGTACCTACTATGCCGCGAGCGGCCCGCGACACCAGTTTCTACGGGTCTCCCTGCTCGGCGGGTCACCCCGCACCATCCCCACCAAACTACGCCAATACCCACTGGTCCCACTAATGCTGCGACTACCACCACCTCTGCCCGGCTATGTACTTGCTGACCCCTGAACGCAATCCAACCGAGGTTGCTACCCACCTGGTCAAAATATATGACAAATTTATTCCATCAAATTTCTACCACCAGTAGTTATAACGTATTTTACGCCGCATCCTTCGATTAGACATTTCTTTCGTTCAAGTAATCAAAATAAATAACTATATATTTTGTTCTTTCTCTTATGACCCATTCTTTACTTGAAAACCCTAAAATAATTAGGAGCAAAGCTGCGAAATTACCAATAACTTAGCCCACTTTAAGTTAGCAATCGTTTAAATAAATGCATCACTCTCTGAACAATTACAATTTACAAGCAAGTTAGTTCAAGCGATGCCGACGCGGGTAGGTACGTGTCGCTCTGGATTAAACCGGTTTATTAAGGTTTTAGTATGGTTCCCATTCTGGTTTCGCTCTGAATGAAACCTTTACTAAAAACAGGTTTAACCTTTATTAACCGGTATTTTCTAAACCGGTTTCAAGCCCTGATAAGGACAAAGAACGCGACTTTGTTTTATACTATGTAATGACACTTGCTCACAGAACTATTAATAGGATATTGTAAGTTCTCTCAGCTAAATATTATCAAATTATGGTACGTATGTCGCTCGCACATTTTGTTCCTTCAAGGATAACTTATGACCCTAAGTTAGGAAAAAAGCTCAAAGAACCATGCTTATATTTATATGTCTACATACAAAACTAGTTTTCAGGTAGGCAAACGCCTATTTTAGCATCAGAATAAAATTTCAAAACAGAATCTCGTGTCGTACTCATATTTCCACAGTTTCAATTTTCAGCCGAAGCAAAATTCGTCCTAACACCTACCTAGTCATTAGTTATTTACGTGGCCTACCAAAGTCACGATTCGGCATTTGTTTGCCCTTTACTGGGCCCTGCTGTACGAATTACCAGGGCTCCGGTAAAGTGTAAACAAACATCGGCATTATTGAGGCGTCAGGTGCGAATACACAGATTGCGTGCGCGCCTCACTCGTGCCCTATCATTTCTGTATAATTCACGCCTTAGTATTTATTTACGAGAAGCTTCCATTCCTCCTTTGAGAGTAAGTTGCATCCACAGATTTTGAAAAAAGAAGAGATATCTTGTGAAGGGCCATTCATTACGTAAGAAGATTTAAGGGAGGAGAGGGTCGTTCATGTCTTATGTTTTCTTACAGAGGTGTAGGAGGTAGCTTGATAGTTCTTACGTAAGATCACACAAGGGGGTCAAAAATTAGCGAAAATCTGACGTGATAAAGAAGTGGCTCCTGACGGGAAGAAGAAGAAATCGTTCATTTATATCGGAGGAAATCAAGGCGTGCGTGCGTGCTTGCGTGCGAGTGTGTGTGCCGGCGTGCGTGCGTGCGAGTGAGTATGCGTGCTTGCATACTTGTGTGTTTGTGTGTATGGACCTTGGAATAATTTCAAAAACGTGTGGAGGGCTTTGCTTTTTACAGAATGTGTTAGCTATTACAGGTAATATTTTTTTCCATGATATATTCCTCAACTGAAAACCGAATGATACGGTATTTAGTTTGCACTTCACTGGAGCCTGTTATGGTATAGTTAGTATTTAGTTACAAACTACCCACAGGGGCCACTAATGCCACTCAGGTAAAGCGATATAAATTATTAAATTTACGCAACGGTTCTGCACGTTCTTTACATTTTTTATTTCTTGCCGCGACCTATGGGGCACATATTTCAATAAACACACCTAAGACTGTTTGAGTTCGGCAAACGTTTTTATACAAAATGCCACTCTTTGAAATTATGAATTAATACCTAACCTTTAACTTGGAGCTACCGACATATTATCACACTGTAAATCCACATTTCGCCAAGTAAGATTTTCAAGCAGGCACTTTGACCATACCGTCATGTGCTGGAATGTGACCAATTCCAAGGCAATTTAGGCATCTTTCTAAAGAACATACCGGCGATCCCGGATGCATTTTAATCTCCACAATCCATTGGCGATAACAAAGTGCTTTACATAAATCAATTGGCATTGCAATACACTTCTGAATGAATAATGAACGACGACGGTGAAAACTGTTTGAATAATCAGTTGACAATACGTAACTTATTTTATTTTTACAATATCACCATATTACAATAGCAATGTTAATGACGTCAATTATGTTTCTAACTACATACTCGTAATACATTTAACCCTCTCACTGTTTGTAAAAGTGCAGACTAATAAAAAAACAGTTATTTTCCTTGGGGTTTTATTAGGTGCTTTTATCTCAACAACAACTCTCAATTCAAGATGCATCTTGAACGGAACAAATGTCAACTACCTGGTTCCCTGAGCTGCCGTACAGGATGTTACCTTAGTTACTGGGCTACCTACAGCGACACAATAAACTGGTACCTACTTAAACATAAATAAATTAGGGGAAACCCCCTAATTTATTTATGTCGTGGTTTTGAGGTATTTAATTTGATGGCAGTTTTTTATCACGCCTAAAACTAATTTTAAATGTGACCTTGAATAACTGAGCTCTACAAGTATCCTTCTCTAATCTTTACTGATAGGCACGCTTGGGTGGGCCCGATGTTCGCAAAAATATCAACTAAACAGCGTCTCCTACAGTACGGAAGAATTTAATAGGTTAATCCTTGCACCTACACTAGTTAACTCTGAAGTAGGTAATACTCATTCAGTGAATACATTTACATAAGCCCTACCGTCGTTAAACATTGATAGTATGTAGCCAGCGGGAGAAGTTGGTCTGGGCCCCGAAGACCTCGGTGGTCGGAGTCTATGTTAAGGAACATCCGGCAATATATTATGGACCCATAATGTGCTCTATATGCGCAATTTTTAGGCATATTTTAAGGATAGCACAGCTGCGACTTTGGACGGGCTCAAATTCATAATCATAAATTACTCTTTACTCCCGCGATCACTACTTAGGTCTCAGATATATATGGCGGGAGGTATAATACACATATACTACGTCTATAATACTTTTATAATACGTCAATGTATCTATCTCATAAAAACATAAATGAAAAAAAGGAGAGCCAAGTTCAATACATAAATTATGCATGGCTGTTGGCTGTAGGCTTCGCCGCAAAAAGAATGGTGATCTAAATGAGGGCCAAGTTATATGCAAAATCATATTTATATATAAAATATAAATACATATTTATACAGGAACAAAACAACATTATGAACAAGTATTAAAATTTACTTCTTTGCTTCATTGGAAACCAATAAGATTTTAAAGTAGATTAGATTTGACTTAGCCAGTTTTCATTATATATTTTTTATTCCGATAAAAACTGGTCAAGTCCCTCTAGCCAGTTCCTTTGCTTGAACTTGGCTTGACACGCTACCGCGTGTCTAGACACAAAGATCTCAATCTTGTCTACACCAAGCCTATATAAACTTATTGATCAAATCACTCATATACAACCGTCGTCTGGACATAATTCTATATATAACCTGTAGCGAAATTAGAAGGTCGACGCGTCAAGCCTATTGACGCGCCAGGACGCCATAAAAACTGAAGGATCATAAACGCTATTGTATTTATAGAAATATTGCTTTCAAACTGTGATTATAAAGTTAATTACCCTGTGCACGATTACGTGTTTCATTAAAATAATACGAAAATAACAAGAAAATTATTTTGTATACATTAAATACTTAATTAAACGATTTAAACACCTCATTAGTTAGTCGCATGCGATAAATGACTTGGAACTACGAACATGCGTGTTTTCGCCCCTGTCCTATATCTAGTATGGTCATCCTTCACATACCTCAGTAAAACCTGAGCGCTTTTACCATTGTAGCACTGAACATGTTTGCAATGGTGACCCTCTTTCATGAGACTTTGCCTTCAGCTTAACATCAGGCGAGGTGAAGTCAAATGACGTGCCATAAATAAAAAAAATAAAAAAAAAACTAAAAGAAAGGATCCTATTTTGTAGTGAGTATGAATCGAAATATTTTACAATAAACAAAATAATATTCTAAAAGATCCATCAATATACATTAAAAGCCCTTTACTGTAAAGGACTTCAAAGGCAGAATTAGGACCCTATGATTCAAATATTTACTCAATAATCAAAGGTAGGTTGCCCAATTCGTGCAAGACCGGTGAGTGGAAGTAAACGCTCAGGATAGTTTACAATTGGATTTTGCGCACGATAAAAAAAAAAGGATAGTTTACAATTTAGTAGTTTTTTTTTTTCTTATATTGAGGCCCTCATAGAGTTAACAGTGAAGAGGTTTACTCGGCTTTGAGTAGACAATCAGTGATAAAACACACACGCTATTTTTAGCAGCCAGTGATCCGGAAGACAGGCTCACAACGAACCCCTGTCGAGGAGTTTAAATCCCTTTTAGTTGCTAAATTATGGCAACTGAACTGAACGCCTCTAAACTGTACACTATACTCTCGGAATGTCCGGAACTTTCAAAATAACAATCAACGTTGATTTTATTTATTTAATGTGTGTTACTATCAAACTATGTGACATTGTTGCATACCGATCTGGCTGAAATATAGTAGAACATATAGTATTTAAAAATGGCGAAAATTTGGCGATTCTGCTAAGCTACTGATTAAGGAGAAGTTGAAGTTCTATTCTATTCTAGAAGAGAAATGGCACTTGTCTAGAGTTACGTTGGGTCTACCACCATGTGCCTCTCATGAGAGATGGGCCTCTCTGGATGGAAACGAAGTCAAAATACGAAAGATTATTGTTGGATGTAATCCAAGAAAGAGATCGCCAGGTAAACCTGCAATTGTGATGCAAAATCCAGGTGCTACTAATGCTCGATAAGGATGCAGCAGCAGAAAGGTGCTACTCAAGAGCAAGTGACACTGTAATACGAAAGACTCGGCATTGAATTGATTGCAAAACGTGGATCGTTTAGATTAGATTAGATCGTGGATTTAGAAAATTAACAAAAATGGTTTACGCAAATGGCTTTGAAATATAATATTACATTCGTGAATTTCACTCTATTTTGTACATAATCCTTTTCTTTTATTTAAATTTAATATGACTTACTCATACTTAAGTAGTACTATTGTCTGGAATTTACATCCGAACCAATCGTAAGCTTGTAAATTCTAGAATGCGAATGAGTAAACTGACCTACCTCTATTGTTTTTGGTAAATACATAAATTTATGTGTATATCATTACGTATGTGAACTTAGCATCTCACTTGCTGGCATCTCACCAAAAAACGTGAGTTCCAGTGGCATCCCACATAGTTCTACAGTTCTGGATAGGTTTTAGCAATAGTTCCACCGATTTTGATACCGAAATCGCATTTTGAAAAAATGAGATGCTAAGTTCACAAAAAAATTTTAGCATCTCATCAAAAAACGTCACAAATAGTGACATCTCACATAGTTCTACAGTTCTCGATAGGTTTCAGCAATAGTTCCATCGATTTTGATCAAATTTTCAAAAAAAGAGATTCTAAATTCACATAATTATTGTGGAATAACGGTGACCAAATTCAAGGGTGAGATGCTGATGTCAAACTAAGAGTCCTGTGCCCCATAAAGATTTTAAAACATAGATAGAGATCTATTACATGAGAAACAAAAGAGTTCCGGTCGATAGAGTGTCAGAGTAATGGGATGCTGGGGTCTATCTAGAGACTGTTAAAAAATCTGTGCTATTAAATAGTTTTGAAAAATCGTTTCATTCAAGGGTGAGATGCTGATGTCTAACTGAGAGTTCTGTGTCTGGTAAGGATTTTAAATCATAGCTAGAGATCTCTTACATAAGAAACAAAAGAGTTCCGGTCGATAGAGTGTCAGACTACTGGGATGCTGGGGTCTATCTAGAGACTATTAAAAATCTTTGCTATAAAATAGTTTTGAAAAATCGTTTTATTCAAGGGTGAGATGCTGATGTCTTGCTAAGAGTTCTGTGTCTCGTAAGGGTTTTAAATCATAGCTAGATATCTTTTACATAAGAAACAAAAGAGTACCGGTTGATAGAGTGTCAGAATAATGGGATGCTGGAGTCTATCTAGAGACAATTAAAAGTCTGTACTGTAAAAACGTGGCAAAAAAGTTGATTCATTCAAGGGTGAGATGCTGATGTCTTACTGAGAGTTCTGTGCCCTCTGAAGGTTTTAAATCATAGCCAGAGATCTCTTACATGAGAAACGAAAGAGTTCCGGTCGATAGAGTGTCAGACTAATGGGATGCTGGGGTCTATCTAGAGACTATTAAAAGTCTGTGCTGTAAAAACGTGGCAAAAAAGTTGATTCATTCAAGGGTGAGATGCTGATGTCTTACTGAGAGTTCTGTGTCTCCAAACGGTTTTAAATCATAGCTAGAGATCTCTTACATAAGAAACAAAAGAGTTCCGGTTGATAGAGTGTCAGAATAATGGGATGCTGGAGTCTATCTAGAGACAATTAAAAGTCTGTGCTGTAAAAACGTGGCAAAAAAGTTGATTCATTCAAGGGTGAGATGCTGATGTCTTACTGAGAGTTCTGTGTCTCCAAAGGGTTTTAAATCATAGCTAGAGATCTTTTACATAAGAAACAAAAGAGTTCCGGTCGATAGAGTGTCAGATTAATGGGATGCTGGGGTCTATCTAGAGACTATTAAAAAACTGTGCTGTAAAAACGTGGCAAAAAAGTTGATTCATTCAAGGGTGAGATGCTGATGTCTTGCTAAGAGTTCTGTGTCTCGAAAGGGTTTTAAATCATAGCTAGAGATCTCTTACATAAGAAACAAAAGAGTTCCGGTCGATTTAATGTCAGACTAATGGGATGCTGGGGTCTATCTAGAGACTATTAAAAATCTTTTCTATAAAATAGTTTTGAAAAATCGTTTTATTCAAGGGTGAGATGCTGACGTCTAACTAAGAGTTCTGTGCCCTCTGAAGGTTTTAAATCATAGCCAGAGATCTCTTACATAAGTAACAACAGAGTTCCGGTCGATAGAGTGTCAGACTAATGGGATGCTGGGGTCTATCTAGAGACTATTAAAAATCTGTGCTGTAAAAACGTGGCAAAAAAGTTGATTCATTCAAGGGTGAGATGCTGACGTCTAACTAAGAGTTCTGTGCCCTCTGAAGGTTTTAAATCATAGCCAGAGATCTTTTACATGAGAAACAAAAGAGTTCCGGTCGATAGAGTGTCAGACTAATGGGATGCTGGGGTCTATCTAGAGACTATTAAAAATCTGTGCTGTAAAAACGTGGCAAAAAAGTTGATTCATTCAAGGGTGAGATGCTGATGTCTTACTGAGAGTTCTGTGTCTCCAAAGTGATTTAAATCATAGCTAGAGATCTCTTACATAAGAAACAAAAGAGTTCCGGTTGATAGAGTGTCAGAATAGTGGGATGCTGGAGTCTATCTAGAGACAATTAAAAGTCTGTGCTGTAAAAACGTGGCAAAAAAGTTGATTCATTCAAGGGTGAGATGCTGATGTCTTACTGAGAGTTCTGTGTCTCCAAAGGGTTTTAAATCATAGCTAGAGATCTTTTACATAGGAAACAAAAGAGTTCCGGTCGATAGAGTGTCAGATTAATGGGATGCTGGGGTCTATCTTGAGACTATTAAAAATCTTTGCCATAAAATAGTTTTGAAAAATCGTTTTATTCAAGGGTGAGATGCTGATGTCTTGCTAAGAGTTCTGTCTCTCGAAAGAGTTTTAAATCATAGCTAAAGATCTCTTACATAAGTAACAAAAGAGTTCCGGTCGATAGAGTGTCAGACTAATGGGATGCTGGGGTCTATCTAGAGACTATTAAAAATCTGTGCTGTAAAAACGTGGCAAAAAAGTTGATTCATTCAAGGGTGAGATGCTGACGTCTAACTAAGAGTTCTGTGCCCTCTGAAGGTTTTAAATCATAGCCAGAGATCTCTAACATGAGAAACGAAAGAGTTCCGGTCGATAGAGTGTCAGACTAATGGGATGCTGGGGTCTATCTAGAGACTATTAAAAATCTGTGCTGTAAAACGTGGCAAAAAAGTTGATTCATTCAAGGGTGAGATGCTGATGTCTTACTGAGAGTTCTGTGTCTCCAAAGGGTTTTAAATCATAGCCAGAGATCTCTTACATAAGAAACAAAAGAGTTCCGGTTGATAGAGTGTCAGAATAATGGGATGCTGGAGTCTATCTAGAGACAATTAAAAGTCTGTGCTGTAAAAACGTGGCAAAAAAGTTGATTCATTCAAGGGTGAGATGCTGATGTCTTACTGAGAGTTTTGTGTCTCGAAAGGGTTTAAAATCATAGCTAGAGATCTCTTACATAATAAACAAAAGAGTTCCGGTCGATAGAGTGTCAGACTAATGGGATGCTGGAGTCTATCTAGAGACTATTAAAAAATCTTTGCTATAAAATTGTTTTAAAAAACCGTTTCATTCAAGGGTAAGATGCTGACGTCTGACTAAGAGTTCTGTGTCTCCAAAGGGTTTTAAATCATAGCTAGTGATCTCTTACATAAGAAACAAAAGAGTTCCGGTCGATTTAATGTCAGACTAATGGGATGCTGGGGTCTATCTAGAGACTATTAAAAATCTTTTCTATAAAATAGTTTTGAAAAATCGTTTTATTCAAGGGTGAGATGCTGACGTCTAACTAAGAGTTCTGTACCCTCTGAAGAATTTAAATCATAGCCAGAGATCTCTTACATGAGAAACAAAAGAGTTCCGGTCGATAGAGTGTCAGACTAATGGGATGCTGGAGTCTATCTAGAGACTATTAAAAAATCTTTGCTATAAAATTGTTTTAAAAAACCGTTTCATTCAAGGGTAAGATGCTGACGTCTGACTAAGAGTTTTGTGTCTCCAAAGGGTTTTAAATCATAGCTAGAGATCTCTTACATAAGAAACAAAAGAGTTCCTGTCGATTTAGTGTCAGACTAATGGGATGCTGGGGTCTATCTAGAGACTATTAAAAATCTGTGCTGTAAAAACGTGGCAAAAAAGTTGATTCATTCAAGGGTGAGATGCTGACGTCTAACTAAGAGTTCTGTGCCCTCTGAAGGTTTTAAATCATAGCCAGAGATCTTTTACATGAGAAACAAAAGAGTTCCGGTCGATAGAGTGTCAGACTAATGGGATGCTGGGGTCTATCTAGAGACTATTAAAAATCTGTGCTGTAAAACGTGGCAAAAAAGTTGATTCATTCAAGGGTGAGATGCTGATGTCTTGCTAAGAGTTCTGTCTCTCGAAAGAGTTTTAAATCATAGCTAAAGATCTCTTACATAAAGAACAAAAGAGTTCCGGTCGATAGAGTGTCAGACTAATGGGATGCTGGGGTCTATCTAGAGACTATTAAAAATCTGTGCTGTAAAAACGTGGCAAAAAAGTTGATTCATTCAAGGGTGAGATGCTGACGTCTAACTAAGAGTTCTGTGCCCTCTGAAGGTTTTAAATCATAGCCAGAGATCTCTAACATGAGAAACGAAAGAGTTCCGGTCGATAGAGTGTCAGACTAATGGGATGCTGGGGTCTATCTAGAGACTATTAAAAATCTGTGCTGTAAAACGTGGCAAAAAAGTTGATTCATTCAAGGGTGAGATGCTGACGTCTAACTAAGAGTTCTGTGCCCTCTGAAGGTTTTAAATCATAGCCAGAGATCTTTTACATGAGAAACAAAAGAGTTCCGGTCGATAGAGTGTCAGACTAATGGGATGCTGGGGTCTATCTAGAGACTATTAAAAATCTGTGCTGTAAAACGTGGCAAAAAAGTTGATTCATTCAAGGGTGAGATGCTGATGTCTTGCTAAGAGTTCTGTCTCTCGAAAGAGTTTTAAATCATAGCTAAAGATCTCTTACATAAGTAACAAAAGAGTTCCGGTCGATAGAGTGTCAGACTAATGGGATGCTGGGGTCTATCTAGAGACTATTAAAAATCTGTGCTGTAAAAACGTGGCAAAAAAGTTGATTCATTCAAGGGTGAGATGCTGACGTCTAACTAAGAGTTCTGTGCCCTCTGAAGGTTTTAAATCATAGCCAGAGATCTCTAACATGAGAAACGAAAGAGTTCCGGTCGATAGAGTGTCAGACTAATGGGATGCTGGGGTCTATCTAGAGACTATTAAAAATCTGTGCTGTAAAACGTGGCAAAAAAGTTGATTCATTCAAGGGTGAGATGCTGATGTCTTACTGAGAGTTCTGTGTCTCCAAAGGGTTTTAAATCATAGCCAGAGATCTCTTACATAAGAAACTAAAGAGTTCCGGTTGATAGAGTGTCAGAATAATGGGATGCTGGAGTCTATCTAGAGACAATTAAAAGTCTGTGCTGTAAAAACGTGGCAAAAAAGTTGATTCATTCAAGGGTGAGATGCTGACGTCTAACTAAGAGTTCTGTGCCCTCTGAAGGTTTTAAATCATAGCCAGAGATCTCTTACATGAGAAACGAAAGAGTTCCGGTCGATAGAGTGTCAGACTAATGGGATGCTGGGGTCTATCTAGAGACTATTAAAAATCTGTGCTGTAAAACGTGGCAAAAAAGTTGATTCATTCAAGGGTGAGATGCTGATGTCTTACTGAGAGTTCTGTGTCTCCAAAGGGTTTTAAATCATAGCCAGAGATCTCTTACATAAGAAACAAAAGAGTTCCGGTTGATAGAGTGTCAGAATAATGGGATGCTGGAGTCTATCTAGAGACTATTAAAAATCTGTGCTGTAAAAACGTGGCAAAAAAGTTGATTCATTCAAGGGTGAGATGCTGACGTCTAACTAAGAGTTCTGTGCCCTCTGAAGGTTTTAAATCATAGCCAGAGATCTCTTACATGAGAAACGAAAGAGTTCCGGTCGATAGAGTGTCAGACTAATGGGATGCTGGGGTCTATCTAGAGACTATTAAAAATCTGTGCTGTAAAACGTGGCAAAAAAGTTGATTCATTCAAGGGTGAGATGCTGACGTCTAACTAAGAGTTCTGTGCCCTCTGAAGGTTTTAAATCATAGCCAGAGATCTTTTACATGAGAAACAAAAGAGTTCCGGTCGATAGAGTGTCAGACTAATGGGATGCTGGAGTCTATCTAGAGACTATTAAAAATCTTTGCCATAAAATAGTTTTGAAAAATCGTTTTATTCAAGGGTGAGATGCTGATGTCTTGCTAAGAGTTCTGTCTCTCGAAAGAGTTTTAAATCATAGCTAAAGATCTCTTACATAAGTAACAAAAGAGTTCCGGTCGATAGAGTGTCAGACTAATGGGATGCTGGGGTCTATCTAGAGACTATTAAAAATCTGTGCTGTAAAAACGTGGCAAAAAAGTTGATTCATTCAAGGGTGAGATGCTGACGTCTAACTAAGAGTTCTGTGCCCTCTGAAGGTTTTAAATCATAGCCAGAGATCTCTTACATGAGAAACGAAAGAGTTCCGGTCGATAGAGTGTCAGACTAATGGGATGCTGGGGTCTATCTAGAGACTATTAAAAATCTGTGCTGTAAAACGTGGCAAAAAAGTTGATTCATTCAAGGGTGAGATGCTGATGTCTTACTGAGAGTTCTGTGTCTCCAAAGGGTTTTAAATCATAGCCAGAGATCTCTTACATAAGAAACAAAAGAGTTCCGGTTGATAGAGTGTCAGAATAATGGGATGCTGGAGTCTATCTAGAGACTATTAAAAATCTGTGCTGTAAAAACGTGGCAAAAAAGTTGATTCATTCAAGGGTGAGATGCTGACGTCTAACTAAGAGTTCTGTGCCCTCTGAAGGTTTTAAATCATAGCCAGAGATCTCTTACATGAGAAACGAAAGAGTTCCGGTCGATAGAGTGTCAGACTAATGGGATGCTGGGGTCTATCTAGAGACTATTAAAAATCTGTGCTGTAAAACGTGGCAAAAAAGTTGATTCATTCAAGGGTGAGATGCTGACGTCTAACTAAGAGTTCTGTGCCCTCTGAAGGTTTTAAATTATAGCCAGAGATCTTTTACATGAGAAACAAAAGAGTTCCGGTCGATAGAGTGTCAGACTAATGGGATGCTGGAGTCTATCTAGAGACTATTAAAAATCTTTGCCATAAAATAGTTTTGAAAAATCGTTTTATTCAAGGGTGAGATGCTGATGTCTTGCTAAGAGTTCTGTCTCTCGAAAGAGTTTTAAATCATAGCTAAAGATCTCTTACATAAGTAACAAAAGAGTTCCGGTCGATAGAGTGTCAGACTAATGGGATGCTGGGGTCTATCTAGAGACTATTAAAAATCTGTGCTGTAAAAACGTGGCAAAAAAGTTGATTCATTCAAGGGTGAGATGCTGACGTCTAACTAAGAGTTCTGTGCCCTCTGAAGGTTTTAAATCATAGCCAGAGATCTCTTACATGAGAAACGAAAGAGTTCCGGTCGATAGAGTGTCAGACTAATGGGATGCTGGGGTCTATCTAGAGACTATTAAAAATCTGTGCTGTAAAACGTGGCAAAAAAGTTGATTCATTCAAGGGTGAGATGCTGATGTCTTACTGAGAGTTCTGTGTCTCCAAAGGGTTTTAAATCATAGCCAGAGATCTCTTACATAAGAAACAAAAGAGTTCCGGTTGATAGAGTGTCAGAATAATGGGATGCTGGAGTCTATCTAGAGACTATTAAAAATCTGTGCTGTAAAAACGTGGCAAAAAAGTTGATTCATTCAAGGGTGAGATGCTGACGTCTAACTAAGAGTTCTGTGCCCTCTGAAGGTTTTAAATCATAGCCAGAGATCTCTTACATGAGAAACGAAAGAGTTCCGGTCGATAGAGTGTCAGACTAATGGGATGCTGGGGTCTATCTAGAGACTATTAAAAATCTGTGCTGTAAAACGTGGCAAAAAAGTTGATTCATTCAAGGGTGAGATGCTGATGTCTTACTGAGAGTTCTGTGTCTCCAAAGGGTTTTAAATCATAGCCAGAGATCTCTTACATAAGAAACAAAAGAGTTCCGGTTGATGGAGTGTCAGAATAATGGGATGCTGGAGTCTATCTAGAAACTATTAAAAATCTGTGCTGTAAAAACGTGGCAAAAAAGTTGATTCATTCAAGGGTGAGATGCTGACGTCTAACTAAGAGTTCTGTGCCCTCTGAAGGATTTAAATCATAGCCAGAGATCTCTTACATGAGAAACGAAAGAGTTCCGGTCGATAGAGTGTCAGACTAATGGGATGCTGGGGTCTATCTAGAGACTATTAAAAATCTGTGCTGTAAAACGTGGCATAAAAGTTGATTCATTCAAGGGTGAGATGCTGATGTCTTACTGAGAGTTCTGTGTCTCCAAAGGGTTTTAAATTATAGCCAGAGATCTCTTACATAAGAAACAAAAGAGTTCCGGTTGATAGAGTGTCAGAATAATGGGATGCTGGAGTCTATCTAGAGACAATTAAAAGTCTGTGCTGTAAAAACGTGGCAAAAAAGTTGATTCATTCAAGGGTGAGATGCTGATGTCTTACTGAGAGTTTTGTGTCTCGAAAGGGTTTAAAATCATAGCTAGAGATCTCTTACATAGGAAACAAAAGAGTTCCGGTCGATAGAGTGTCAGACTAATGGGATGCTGGAGTCTATCTAGAGACTATTAAAAAATCTTTGCTATAAAATTGTTTTAAAAAACCGTTTCATTCAAGGGTAAGATGCTGACGTCTGACTAAGAGTTCTGTGTCTCCAAAGGGTTTTAAATCATAGCTAGTGATCTCTTACATAAGAAACAAAAGAGTTCCGGTCGATTTAGTGTCAGACTAATGGGATGCTGGGGTCTATCTAGAGACTATTAAAAATCTTTTCTATAAAATAGTTTTGAAAAATCGTTTTATTCAAGGGTGAGATGCTGACGTCTAACTAAGAGTTCTGTACCCTCTGAAGAATTTAAATCATAGCCAGAGATCTCTTACATGAGAAACAAAAGAGTTCCGGTCGATAGAGTGTCAGACTAATGGGATGCTGGAGTCTATCTAGAGACTATTAAAAAATCTTTGCTATAAAATTGTTTTAAAAAACCGTTTCATTCAAGGGTAAGATGCTGACGTCTGACTAAGAGTTTTGTGTGTCCAAAGGGTTTTAAATCATAGCTAAAGATCTCTCACATAAGTAACAAAAGAGTTCCGGTCGATAGAGTGTCAGAATAATGGGATGCTGGAGTCTATCTAGAGACTATTAAAAAATCTTTGCTATAAAATTGTTTTAAAAAACCGTTTCATTCAAGGGTAAGATGCTGACGTCTGACTAAGAGTTTTGTGTGTCCAAAGGGTTTTAAATCATAGCTAAAGATCTCTCACATAAGTAACAAAAGAGTTCCGGTTGATAGAGTGTCAGAATAATGGGATGCTGGAGTCTATCTAGAGACTATTAAAAAATCTTTGCTATAAAATTGTTTTAAAAAACCGTTTCATTCAAGGGTAAGATGCTGACGTCTGACTAAGAGTTTTGTGTCTTTAAAGGGTTTTAAATCATAGCTAGAGATCTCCTACATAAGAAACAAAAGAGTTCCGGTCGATTTAGTGTCAGACTAATGGGATGCTGGGGTCTATCTAGAGACTATTAAAAATCTTTGCCATAAAATAGTTTTGAAAAATCGTTTTATTCAAGGGTGAGATGCTGATGTCTTGCTAAGAGTTCTGTGCCTCGAAAGGGTTTCAAATCATAGCTAGAGATCTCTTACATAGGAAACAAAAGAGTTCCGGTCGATAGAGTATCAGACTAATGGGATGCTGGGGTCTATCTAGAGACTATTAAAAATCTTTTCTATAAAATAGTTTTGAAAAATCGTTTTATTCAAGGGTGAGATGCTGACGTCTAACTAAGAGTTCTGTACCCTCTGAAGAATTTAAATCATAGCCAGAGATCTCTTACATGAGAAACAAAAGAGTTCCGGTCGATAGAGTGTCAGACTAATGGGATGCTGGAGTCTATCTAGAGACTATTAAAAAATCTTTGCTATAAAATTGTTTTAAAAAACCGTTTCATTCAAGGGTAAGATGCTGACGTCTGACTAAGAGTTTTGTGTCTCCAAAGGGTTTTAAATCATAGCTAGAGATCTCTTACATAAGAAACAAAAGAGTTCCGGTCGATTTAGTGTCAGACTAATGGGATGCTGGGGTCTATCTAGAGACTATTAAAAATCTTTGCCATAAAATAGTTTTGAAAAATCGTTTTATTCAAGGGTGAGATGCTGATGTCTTGCTAAGAGTTCTGTCTCTCGAAAGGGTTTTAAATCATAGCTAAAGATCTCTTACATAAGTAACAAAAGAGTTCCGGTCGATAGAGTATCAGACTAATGGGATGCTGTGGTCTATCTAGAGACTATTAAAAATCTGTGGCAAAAAAGTTGATTCATTCAAGGGTGAGATGCTGACGTCTATCTAAGAGTTCTGTGCCCTCTGAAGGTTTTAAATCATAGCCAGAGATCTCATACATGAGAAACAAAAGTGTTCCGGTCGATAGAATGTCAGACTAATGGGATGCTGGAGTCTATCTAGAGACTATTAAAAAATCTTTGCTATAAAATAATTGTCTAATTGTCTCTAGATAGACTCCAGCATCCCATTACTCTGACACTCTATCGACCCGAACTCTTTTGTTTCTTATGTAAGAGATATTTAGCTATGATTTAAAACTCTTACAAGACACAGAACTCTTAGCAAGACATCAGCATCTCACCCTTGAATAAAAGGATTTTTCTAAACTATTTTATAGCGAAAATTTTTTAATAGTCTCTGGATAGACTCCAGCATCCCATTAGTCTGACACTCTATCGACCGGAACTCTTTTGTTTCTTATGTAAGAGATCTTTAGCTATGATTTAAAACCCTTACAAGACACAGAACTCTTAGCAAAACATCAGCATCTCACCCTTGAATAAAAGGATTTTTCAAAACTATTTTATAGCAAACATTTTTTAATAGTCTCTGGATAGACTCCAGCATCCCATTAGTCTGACACTCTATCGACCGGAACTCTTTTGTTTCTTATGTAAGAGATCTCTAGCTATGATTTAAAACCCTTTCGAGATACAGAACTCTTAGTAAGCCATCAGCATCTAAGCCTTAAATGAATCAACTTTTTTGCCACGTTTTTACCGCACAGATTTTTAATAGTCTCTAGATAGACCCCAGCATCCCATTAGTCTGACACTCTATCGACCGGAACTCTTTTGTTTCTTATGTAAGAGATCTCTAGCTATGATTTAAAACCCTTTGGAGACACAGAACTCTCTGTAAGACATCAGCATCTCACCCTTGAATGAATCAACTTTTTTGCCACGTTTTTACAGCACAAACTTTTAATTGTCTCTAGATAGACTCCAGCATCCCATTATTCTGACACTCTATCGACCGGATCTCTTTTGTTTCTTATGTAAGAGATCTCTAGCTATGATTTAAAACCCTTTGGAGACACAGAACTCTCAGTAAGACATCAGCATCTCACCCTTGAATGAATCAACTTTTTTGCCACGTTTTTACAGCACAGATTTTTAATAGTCTCTAGATAGACCCCAGCATCCCATTAGTCTGACACTCTATCGACCGGAACTCTTTTGTTTCCTATGTAAGAGATCTCTAGCTATGATGTAAAACCCTTTCGAGACACAGAACTCTCAGTTAGACATCAGCATCTCACCCTTGAATGAATCAACTTTTTTGCCACGTTTTTACAGCACAGTTTTTTAACAGTCTCTAGATAGACCCCAGCATCCCATTAATCTGACACTCTATCGACCGGAACTCTTTTGTTTCCTATGTAAAAGATCTCTAGCTATGATTTAAAACCCTTTGGAGACACAGAACTCTCAGTTAGACATCAGCATCTCACCCTTGAATGAATCAACTTTTTTGCCACGTTTTTACAGCACAGACTTTTAATTGTCTCTAGATAGACTCCAGCATCCCATTAGTCTGACACTCTATCGACCAGAACTCTTTTGTTTCTCATTTAAGAGATCTCTAGCTATGATTTAAAACCCTTTCAAGATACAAAACTCTTAGCAAGACATCAGCATCTCACCCTTGAATAAAACGATTTTTCAAAACTATTTTATAGCAAAGATTTTTAATAGTCTCTAGATAGACCCCAGCATCCCATTAGTCTGACACTCTATCGACCGGAACTCTTTTGTTTCTTATGTAAGAGATCTCTAGCTATGATTTAAAACCCTTTGGAGACACAGAACTCTCAGTAAGACATCAGTATCTCACCCTTGAATGAATCAACTTTTTTGCCACGTTTTTACAGCACAGATTTTTAATTGTCTCTAGATAGACCCCAGCATCCCATTA
The DNA here is from genome assembly GCA_963691645.1 of Pelosia muscerda. Lineage (NCBI taxonomy): Eukaryota > Metazoa > Arthropoda > Insecta > Lepidoptera > Erebidae > Pelosia > Pelosia muscerda. Next base: position 7,124,148 of record OY829118.1, read on the forward strand.
GTCTGACACTCTTTCGACCGGAACTCCTTTGTTTCTCATGTAAGAGATCTCTAGCTATGATTTAAAACCCTTTCGAGACACAGAACTCTTAGCAAAACATCAGCATCTCACCCTTGAATAAAACGATTTTTCAAAACTAAGTATTTTATAGCAAAGATTTTTAATAGTCTCTAGATAGACCCCAGCATCCCATTAGTCTGACACTCTTTCGACCGGAACTCCTTTGTTTCTCATGTAAGAGATCTCTAGCTATGATTTAAAACCCTTTCGAGACACAGAACTCTTAGCAAAACATCAGCATCTCACCCTTGAATAAAACGATTTTTCAAAACTAAGTATTTTATAGCAAAGATTTTTAATAGTCTCTAGATAGACCCCAGCATCCCATTAGTCTGACACTCTATCGACCGGAACTCTTTTGTTTCTCATGTAAGAGATCTCTAGCTATGATTTAAAACCCTTTGGAGACACAGAACTCTCAGTAAGACATCAGCATCTCACCCTTGAATAAATCAACTTATTTGCCACGTTTTTACAGCACAGATTTTTAATAGTCTCTAGATAGACCCCAGCATCCCATTAGTCTGACACTCTATCGACCGGAACTCTTTTGTTTCTTATGTAAGAGATCTCTAGCTATGATTTAAAACCCTTTGGAGACACAGAACTCTCAGTAAGACATCAGTATCTCACCCTTGAATGAATCAACTTTTTTGCCACGTTTTTACAGCACAGATTTTTAATTGTCTCTAGATAGACCCCAGCATCCCATTAGTCTGACACTCTTTCGACCGGAACTCCTTTGTTTCTCATGTAAGAGATCTCTAGCTATGATTTAAAACCCTTTCGAGACACAGAACTCTTAGCAAGACATCAGCATCTCACCCTTGAATAAAACGATTTTTCAAAACTAAGTATTTTATAGCAAAGATTTTTAATAGTCTCTAGATAGACCCCAGCATCCCATTAGTCTGACACTCTATCGACCGGAACTCTTTTGTTTCTCATGTAAGAGATCTCTAGCTATGATTTAAAACCCTTTGGAGACACAGAACTCTCAGTAAGACATCAGCATCTCACCCTTGAATAAATCAACTTATTTGCCACGTTTTTACAGCACAGATTTTTAATAGTCTCTAGATAGACCCCCAGCATCCCATTAGTCTGACACTCTATCGACCGGAACTCTTTTGTTTCTCATGTAAGAGATCTCTGGCTATGATTTAAAACCTTCAGAGGGCACAGAACTCTTAGTTAGACGTCAGCATCTCACCCTTGAATGAATCAACTTTTTTGCCACGTTTTTACAGCACAGATTTTTAATAGTCTCTAGATAGACCCCAGCATCCCATTAATCTGACACTCTATCGACCGGAACTCTTTTGTTTCTTATGTAAAAGATCTCTAGCTATGATTTAAAACCCTTTGGAGACACAGAACTCTCAGTAAGACATCAGCATCTCACCCTTGAATGAATCAACTTTTTTGCCACGTTTTTACAGCACAGACTTTTAATTGTCTCTAGATAGACTCCAGCATCCCATTATTCTGACACTCTATCAACCGGAACTCTTTTGTTTCTTATGTAAGAGATCTCTAGCTATGATTTAAAACCCTTTGGAGACACAGAACTCTCAGTAAGACATCAGCATCTCACCCTTGAATGAATCAACTTTTTTGCCACGTTTTTACAGCACAGATTTTTAATAGTCTCTAGATAGACCCCAGCATCCCATTAGTCTGACACTCTATCGACCGGAACTCTTTTGTTCCTCATGTAAGAGATCTCTGGCTATGATTTAAAACCTTCAGAGGGCACAGAACTCTTAGTTAGACGTCAGCATCTCACCCTTGAATGAATAAACTTTTTTGCCACGTTTTTACAGCACAGATTTTTAATAGTCTCTAGATAGACCCCAGCATCCCATTAGTCTGACACTCTATCGACCGGTACTCTTTTGTTTCTTATGTAAGAGATCTCTAGCTATGATTTAAAAACCTTTGGAGACACAGAACTCTCAGTAAGACATCAGCATCTCACCCTTGAATGAATCAACTTTTTTGCCACGTTTTTACAGTACAGACTTTTAATTGTCTCTAGATAGACTCCAGCATCCCATTATTCTGACACTCTGTCAACCGGAACTCTTTTGTTTCTTATGTAAAAGATATCTAGCTATGATTTAAAACCCTTACGAGACACAGAACTCTTAGCAAGACATCAGCATCTCACCCTTGAATAAAACGATTTTTCAAAACTATTTTATAGCAAAGATTTTTAATAGTCTCTAGATAGACCCCAGCATCCCATTAGTCTGACACTCTATCGACCGGAACTCTTTTGTTTCTTATGTAAGAGATCTCTAGCTATGATTTAAAACCCTTTGGAGACACAGAACTCTCAGTTAGACATCAGCATCTCACCCTTGAATGAAACGATTTTTCAAAACTATTTTATAGCAAAGATTTTTTAACAGTCTCTAGATAGACCCCAGCATCCCATTACTCTGACACTCTATCGACCGGAACTCTTTTGTTTCTCATGTAATAGATCTCTATCTATGATTTAAAATCTTTATGGGGCACAGAACTCTTAGTTTGACATCAGCATCTCACCCTTGAATTTGGTTGCCGTTATTCCACAATAATTATGTGAATTTAGAACCTCATTTTTTGAAAATTTGATTTCGGTACCAAAATCGATGGAACTATTGCTGAAACCTATCGAGAACTGTAGAACTATGTGAGATGTCACTATTTGTGACGTTTTTTGATGAGATGCTAAAATTTTTTTGTGAACTTAGCATCTCATTTTTTCAAAATGCGATTTCGGTATCAAAATCGGTGGAACTATTGCTAAAACCTATCCAGAACTGTAGAACTATGTGGGATGCCACTGGAACTCACGTTTTTTTGTGAGATGCCAGCAAGTGAGATGCTAAGTTCACATACGTTATATCATTAACGCCCAGACAAAGCAAATATATAAATTGATGAGTATAAATATTTGCACCGAGTGGGTATCGAACTCACAAACTCCAACGTTTAAATTGAATAAGCTAAAGTCAGATTTAACCCGTTCATTGCAAATATTTGTATGCATAAATGTCTATATGCATTGGTCTGGGTGTTTTCGTGTCTCGGAGACCACATTAACGTCTTGGTTGCCATATGAACATCCAAGCCAGTTATTAAGGGTATTTGGGAGCCTTACAAAGTCCGACAGTTCTAACTACAGAAGATTGATATCGTCAATTGTTTGTTTGTGAAAATCAGATGGCAGTCGCATCATGTTTCAGTTAGACTAGAAAGTCGACAGTCTAGAGAATGATGAGTCAGACGCAATCACCGACAAACCCTAGAGACAACAAACAATGCCCAATTCTCCTCCTACCATCCATTACCTATGGTTGGTGACGTCAGAATATGGTGAACGGAGTGCCATCATAATTATTAGTTTCGCTAAAAAGGATAATTTTATGAGGCATTGTTACTGCAATGTGGTCTTGTCAGTCACGCAATACAACTTCTATGACGTTAAAAAGGTTGAAGGTATGGTTACTATAACCTTTTATTTAACAAAGAAAATTTTCAACATAACATAACATAAACTCACGGCTTTATCCCCGAAGAGTGCTAGCACCCACGTTTCGCCAGTTTATGTTTAGGTCCCAATGTAATAGGTGGCAAGCCTATTGAAATTAACCGCGCACTTATAAACCCGCGATAAATACACACATAACTTCGAAATGCATCGAAAATCATTGGTGTGTGCCATGGTAAACCTGGGATCGAACTCGAGGCCTCGTCTCAGCAGTACATTACCCATACCACGAGGCTACCGCGGTTTTCGATAACGAATTTTAATTAGGTAATTTAATTTTCGATAGCAAAAAATGTTAAGGTGCTGATAAATTTGAGCATACAGAAAAATAAACAAGAGTGTGTTAGCTAGTAAGCATTTTATCGAGTGCTCATTATCATCATCATCATCACCTGCCCTTGTCCTATATATTAGATTTCTTGTGCTGATGGCAATATATAATAGCTGACCCGCGCAACTTCGTCTGCGTCACCCCGTTTTTGCAACATTTTTCATTCCTGCTCCGCACCTGTTGGTCGTAGCATGATGTTATATACATATAAACCTTCCTCTTTAACCATTCTATCTATTAAAACAAACCGCATCAAAATCCGTTGCATAGTTTTGAAGATTTAAGCATACAAAGGGACAAGAAAAATAGGGACAGAAAACGCGACTTTATTTTATACTACCTATGTAGTGATTATATATATTTCTGTCAGTGTATGTGGAACGAAAAAACTATCGAGTTCGTAATGTAAAAGTATCGACAGAACCGCGCCAATTGTGCTCCGTTCTTTCGATACGTTTACAGTAGAAATTCGATGGTTTTACGTACTAAGGGCTTAGTTGTCATTCCCTCAGTCACTACCTTCTTGGCCATACACTCTTTCACGCTATCCATTCATCTCATACTTTAAACGTTTTTTATATCATTACCTTCAATCTATTCTCATAGTAGTATGTCCATAACACGTCAGCCGCGCAATGCCAGCACAGAACATGTTTTAAAACAGGTAATAGTCTTGGTGACGTATGTTCATGTTTAATGAACTTGTTTACAATTATTAATGCTTAGTAGGAATTAGAAGCTATATTTACCTAGACAAGATAGATAGATAGATGGATAGATTGAAACTCAGTTGTACTTGTAAATAAAGAGGACAAATTAGTATCGATTTGTTGTCTGTTTATTTGCAACTAGCCGACCCGCGCGACTTCGTCTGCGTCACCCCATTTTTGCAACATTTTTCATTCCTGCTCCGCACCTGTTAGTCGTAGCATGATGTTATATACATATAAACCTTCCTCTTTAACCATTCTATCTATTGAAACAAACCGCATCAAAATCCGTTGCGTAGTTCAAAAGATTTAAGCATACAAAGAAACAAGAAAAATAGGGACAGAAAACGCGACTTTATTTTATACTTTGTAGTGATACTATTCGGCAATCAACATTAATAGATAGCACCTATAAATTTCATACTAAACACAGGTTCTGCATCCAAGAACTAACCCTGTGCCGTAGGGCTCAAGTAAGGAAGAAATGTAAAGTGAGATTGAAATAATATTAGTTTTAAGAGCTGGCCCCTGGTATGCCAGCCTATATTTAGCATGTCACCCTTGCAGAAGCAGTCCCCGACGGCGGCGCAAAGTTCCCATATCCAGGGTCTATACGGGAACAACATGGTTTCATCTCAAGGGGGTCATCTCAAAGAGATATACCTGGATCTGCCGGAGGTGAGATTATACAAGACCCCATTAAAACCCAATCAAAGAGCCATAGACGGCGTGCATTTTAGTTGGTTCAAGTCTGACATAATCCCTTCCAACGGCTTTGGTAGAGGCGGTGTCCAAGGGGATTTTGTACATGGAAAAAAAGCCTGTATTGGCTGTACCATTACTGTATGATGGACAAAGCTGATATAAAATCACCTTCCATTATGGGTAATTACTACTATTGTTGTTGTAGTCTGATATTACTGTTTTATTACATAATGTAAATATAAGTTATAGCCACAATTTATAATGGTCTCACCACATTGACAAAACATCTTTTTCAAAACACCATCATAACATCTTTTTTATTTTTTTATTAATCTCACATATTGTAAGTCAATAGAGAACATAAAAATAGAATATCATCACAATAAAGTTATTAGCAAAGCTTTGTATATTGATATTTAGTTGTGGGCAATTTATTTTTCACTAAAGATTTTTTTGGTAAATTGAAAAAATTATTGTATGGAAATTTGTATGAGGTAAAGTTACCTCAGCATTACGTTTAGAGGTGGTCATCATTTTTTACTTTCCACATTCCTGGTTGCATCTAAGGACCTCACCTCCAGTTCAGGGCCTTCTTTAGTCTATATTGTGGTATTGTTGTTACATTATGTTGAATGCAAGTCATTATTATTATCATTTATATATTATCGAAAAGAGCAGTAGCCTAGTGGTATGGGTAATGGACTGCTGAGACGAGGTCTTGGGTTTGATCCTAGGTTTTACCATGGCATACATCAATAACATTTCGATGCATTCCAAAGTTATGTATGTATTCATTGCAGGTTTAAAAGTGCCTGGTTAATGGCAATAGGCTCACCACCTATTACTTTGGGACCTAAACATAAACTCAAAAATCATTAAAAACCATTATTATAAAATAAGAATGGATTTCTTTATTGGGATATTTGTTTACACAGTATGTAACTGCCACAGACAAAAGCAAATATTATATTTTATTCATTATAGTTATTCACATAAAAGCATGATGAGAAAATAAGATGAAGGTTCAGGACAGTGAGGAACTCTAGTGGACGGACTCTATATGTGAGGCATTTGAATATCATATCAACAAAATATCACATTTTTAGACTACTGAGGTATATATGTTTCAATTAAATTTATATTTATAACTGAGGACAACATACTTTAGCTACGGTATTTACTTTCCATATTAGGTACATCAGTGCAAACATTGGTTATTTTCTTGAAAAATCATGAATTATTTAATCAAGATTTAAATTAGATTTTTACTGTCAAAAATCAAGAATTAGTGGGATTAGTACCTGATTTATTTCTGAGAAGTCAGTAGCAAGATCAACTGGCTCAATAGTTGCTCAATTTAAACCAAAATAATACAGGGTGATTGAAAAGTAGACTTACAGAACTTCTGATGCAGATTTCAATTCTTCCGACTTCAACACTCGATGATCGAATAATTCTGGTGCATTTTTTCTGCAGTTATAATACTTCTCCATACACGTTTTAGTTTTTTCCATATCCCCATAACATGCATTATAAAACAACACTAATTGTTTATCAGACAAATCTTTAGGCACATATTTTGATTTATCCAATGTCTGTGTCCAATCACGCAATTCATTTATATCTGCTTGTGAAAATTTGTCCATACCCGCTGTAAGTGCGGCATAATCAAATTCTAAGTCCACAGACATTTTGACTTACAGGAATTATCGTAATTTTAATCGAATTTAATCAAAAGTTCAACATACAACTACACATGAACTCTGTAATTTGACAACTACTGCAAAATTTTGGTAGAGCCGAGAGCAATTTTCTTCATGAGGTCAATAACAATGTTGCCATGATATATAACGAAATTCTACTATTTTGTGGTAAATAGTGTAGTGAGGTGATGTTCGATAAGAAATAATACAGTCAGAAATAATTTGTTTAGTTGACCACTGACTACAATTACTTAGTTATGAGCCATCAATGTCACAGTTTTAATTCACACAAGCCATAGCGATTATGTATAACTTGACATAAGAGTCGATATTCAAAGTAAATAGTAAGATGTGAAATAATAATTATTAAGCAGTACAAAAGTTAGATTATTATGGATTCTGACTCCTCGTATGTTTAATAAACTTATGTAACGTAATTTACTATGTTTACTACTGATTAGTCAAAACGAGATTACCTTTTATTCCACAGAGAGACAAATCTTATAATAATAACACGAAGGGACCGCTTCAAAATGTTCTGCAAGTTATATTGGAGAACTATTGTTACACTTCTTGCACCAATTATATTATTACCAATAGTTTTCATTAAGAATAATAATGTTAGTACCTTTAACATTCAAGATGGTTTGATTTATTGTTTACTTCTTCAGTTTAAACTAGTCTTTATCGCTTAAATGAATTTCTTGTCCAAATTATAGTATAGTTTTTTTTATATGGCACGTCGTTTTAATTTGACTTCACCTCGCCTGATATTAAGCTGAAGGCAAAGGTATTGTATTTTGAAGATTAGAACATTTCATTTGCAAATATAACTTAGTTACTAGCTAGAGTAATATTAATTAGAAAATAATTGTCTATACAAATAGAATTGCCGGCCTCCGTGGTGCAGTAGTAGTTCACGTGCCTGTTGCGGAAAAGGTCGTGGGTTTGATCCTCACTTTGGATAAATTATCTGTGCGATGAACACGACCTTTTTTGTCCATGGTCCCTGTGATCGTCCCTGGAAGGTACCACGGGAATTATTTTACCCGTGGTCTCTGAATGTTGTATAAACCAAATAATTTAAAAAGATGCGATGGCTGGGTGTATTTTATCCATATTAATTTAGGAAAAAAAATGTATATAAGTACCTATATTTATCCGTTGTCTAAATCCATAACACAAGTAAATTATTTGCTTACTTTAGATTAGATGGCGCTGTGTAATTATGTCGAAAAATATTTATTAGTAAATTTTCTGCGTTTAATCCTGTTAAATATTTTGGCAGGCCTACACAAGTTTCTACGTATTTGTATTAATATTCATTTATTGGACTGCTGATGTGTTACATCCCACTGTCATTGCCATAGCACCAATAGCCATATCCTCAATCATGAGTGGTATGGGTAGAGATTTTTTGAGAGAAGTAAGTACACACTTATATTAGATTTTATCCAGTTTAGCAGGCCTAGCATAAAACAGTTTATTATTCGAACTGTTATCATACTCTCAACTGCAAAAATAACTTTGTAACCCTATATAAATATATGGCATTACAAACTTACAAATGCAGTTGATGATATGACAGCTCAATTATTCTATTATATTATTTTGGAATACAGTATATTGATATTATACTTATTAATGCATATGACTAAACATAGTGCTGCATTATGGTTAGATCCCATTTCCATCACTTATAGAAGGTAGAAGGCCATAAAAGCAAGAGACGAATTTATACAGAGTTGCCACAAACTTAATATGAAATTTCTACCATTTCAGGTGTATATTGGGAACGACTTATTAGATTGTATTGGAGTTATGATGCTTATAATAGCCATAGAAAACAGCAACATCGATAGGAGGATTGCTTTGAAAATTTTGCTCATAGTGGGATGTTCTCATTATAGGTATAGGTACTTACATTATTATTGTTTTATTTAGTAGTACCTATTCACTTCTACGCTATCTGTACTGTACCAACCTTACAGTACATACCACTCTAACATCATCATCATCATCATTTCAGATATAGGACATCCACTGCCTGAACGTAGGCCTCTCCTTTCGACCCCTAATCCATAATTCATCCCCGTGTAACTAAATGAAATGCTGGCATTTTTTTACAGGTTAAGTTTGGTACTGTTCTTCACAACAATGTTCCTATCGATGTGGCTCTCGAATGTGTTGGCTTGTGGCTTCATGATGCCTTTAGTTAAAGCCATCCTCATTGAACTAGAAAAAGTAAGTTTGTAGCAATAGTTAAGCTTTAACACCATCGAGTCATTTGCATTCGAGACTTCATTCACCAAAGTCCACTTATTGTCTTCTTTTTTTATTATTTTTCATATAAGTACCTACGATCCATGGGTGCGGCTTCCGTTTGACTTCCCAAGCCAGCAAAGAAAAGATGCGGCAGAATTTCATCGATCAATCAGCAGTTACCGACTTGTAAAATTAAATTGACTTCTGCACAAAGGTCGTGATATTAAAATTGACAGCCTTCCATGTTCTTAAAATTCATCTGATCGATTTCGGTTCTAGTAGGTACTTACACTTATTCCACGATGATCAAGTGTGAGAAGTGTGTTGCAGATGGGAATATTAGAAGTCTATCAAACTATCGGCAAGTCTCGGCAAACATCTAACCGACATGAACAAAAGTAAGTAATGGAATTATACTTACCAACATCTACGTTATGGTTATACTACACAACATATTTACTGTAGGTATGCTATATTTGATTTAACTTGGTTGGTCGCCATAAATGTAATCAGGAACTCGCATTAATGAAAGAGGTGTCGGGTCGTCTGGTACCTACTCTCCAAGACGTTAATGCTTGTGCGGCTAAGTACGTAATTATCTTTCTTGTGATTTACGATTTACACCGCATAGCAAGAACTCGAACCGGTTAAAACCGCACAGCACGCCTGCCTGTGTTGCTGAGAAACACGGTGCACTTTAGGTATCTAGGTAGAATTTAGTAAGTTATGTGAGTATCCTATAAAGAAACTGGTCCCCTTCCATTACTCTATAGTCCATATATGTCTATTAGGTAAAAAAGCCGCGGTAGCCTAGTGGTATAGGTAATGGACTGCTGAGACAAGTTCTCTGGTGTTACCATGGCACACACCAATGACTTTTCGATGCTTTTCGAAGATATGTGTGTATTTAGGTATTGCATGTTTATAAGTGCCCGGTTAATGGCAATAGGTTCGCCACCTATTACATTGGGACCTAAAAATAAACTGGCGAAATGTGCCTTCGGGGATATAGACGAGTTGTTATGATATGTAATGCAATTATTTACTAGGTACCTATCAACCTCTACTACTTTTAACATTAACTGTATACTGTTTATTGTTACAGTGTCCCTAGGCCGTCAGATTTTACGATCTTTTATTTTCTCGGCATTGCATACTCGTCATCAATCGGTATTAAATTATTATAAGTTACTAAAACTCAACCTCCATAGTGTTTAATGTGTTAGATCATTAACTGTATCTATACCTATTTATTCCGTTCACTTAGAAAGTAGGTAGGTAAGTAGTTAAGTACTAATGATAAGTGTACCTATTTCAAAATTGTTTTTGTTGAAAAACTTAGTTTAAAAGTATAACGAATGCAAGTAGAACCTAGTGTTTTGTTTAGTACCTAGTATTTGTATATTATGTATTTGTACGAAACGATTATGGAAGACGTCCACTCCATTTGGATCATTGGGACGTATCGTCAATGGCGACCTTAAAGTTGAAGGAGTATAAATAACGCCTATGTGACTATTTTATAGGTGACATGGCCACATTAACGGGAAGTCACACTAATCAAATATTCAAGATTTACTGTGAAACGTAAGTCAATTTCGACTTTTTACTCTGAAGACAGTTCCGCTATTGGTTCTATCCTTACAAACTTCACTAGCTTCGTCTATCAGTACCTAAACCTTTCACGTAAGCCCGCCGGTTTCGGATGCTTCTGATCTAACAAATTTTCAAATACTAATTTGATGTGAAGTAGCATTATATTTTTCAACGATTATTATGAAAAAATCTATGCATATTGGAACGGCAGGCGCTCCCATAAAGCCTTATTCAATCCCAAACACGGAGGAGTAAGCGAATCTGGGACGCGACTGGGAATAAAGCGCAGATAACGATGATGATAATCACCGATTTGATCGATATAGTACTTAGGTGTATTGCAGAAGTTGCAGAACATACTGATCAAATCGATTTTGGAGACGTTTTTATGAGAAAACAACGCAAGTAAGACGGTGTAGCGTGGCGGTACAGTTTTCAACTGCTACACCAGATGTCTCGGGTTCGATTTGTGATAACTTACTTTGTCGTACAAACCACCAGTTAGCGCCGATTCATTCTTTACAAAGCTTCACTACAAGGTACTCATAACAATAACCCCTTTCAATAAAAACATTATGTGTTTGTCTTATTCCTAGAATGTTTCCTGTCGGACCAAAAATAGAATACCCTCATTTTTTACTATTGAATCTACCAGGAGTGCTGGTGATGGAGACGCTATTGTACGTGTGGATGAATGCCTACTTTTTAGGAATGTTTAGGTGAGTCAGTACTTAATTCGCCACAATTAATAAACAATGCAGTTGGACTGGATGGACTTACCTAGCCGGTCTTATATCGGTGACAGCTTAATTACTTCTTCGAAAACTATTCAGTCAGCATATTCATTGATTACAGCTATAGTTCTACTGCTCTACAAAGGTCTTAGGTGGTACAGGTGGAGAGGCACATCGAACAAGAGAGCAAGTGCTACATGCACTGAGGGGGGGGGGGGGGGGGGGCAATTTCAGGGCTCTTGTGACTACTCGGTTTAGTTGAATTTCGCCATATTTTCCCTGCAATATCATTAAGAGTGCATGACTAAAAGAGTTACGTCTTTTAAAATCCAGTGTTGAGCAGAAGGTCCTCGAAGCTAAACGTTCCTTGCCTTGAGTTCAACATTCTTTCTTTCAGAACCCAAAGTACAATGGCATTACAAATTGGAATGACAGTTGAGGAAACCCAGTACATAAACACATTGTTGGCGACACAGTACCAGCAACTGGGAAAGGTCAAATTTCACGAGTTTGTGAGTAGAATGACTCTGTGGGAGTGAGCATTTTGTTTCACGAGGCGAGGTGGTGGTGAAGCGCGCCAAACACACGCGGCGGGAACAGAAGTTCTAGTTTTCCCGCCGTGTCTTTCATTCATTCTATTATTATCAACCATGGTATTGAATTTGAGACTTTATGCACCTAGATGCAAAGTTCAAAATTAGATGTAGGTGACGGAGGTAGGACACGACGGTATCTCCCGTCCGAAATGAGCTGTCCAACTGGGGAAGTACCTCCGCCCTACAGAAGACCGCGGTCATAATAAGCATCGTGTTGTGTTCCCGCCGGTAAGTAGGGTAGCCAGAGCTCACTATACCCCTCCCCTTCCTAGCCTCCCCACCCCTTCCCAGCTCTCCCCCTTTCCCTTCAGGTTGGGCAGCGCGTGTGTGACACCCTTAGTGTTGCACACGTTCATAGGCCACGGTGGCCGCTTTCCATCAGGTGGGCCGTGTGCTTACGTATTATAAAAAAAAAAAAGATGAAAATTAGTTCATGACATTGTTCATTCACTTTACAAAATGTTGTTTTAAATTTAGACTGTAACTTATGCAGTTAAAGTCGTAAATAGTAAATTCTAAAATTATATTAGTACCAGTATAGCGTAGGGATTTTCGCTTTTGTATGTGAGTGATGTACCTATCTGTTACGTAGTAAATATTTATAAATCCGTGCACTGCCACCACCTAATGTACCAACGCAGGATAAAAATTATTTATTTATCATCAATCGCCCTCCATGGTGGCTGTTGGAAATAAAATATGAGTGCCAACAAATATAAAACTTATAAATGTTTATCATGACAGGCTGTGGCGTTAGTCGTACTGCTGTCAGCGATACTCCAGGTGACCGTCAGCACTGATCGTATCGATCACGAAGATAGGATAGCATCTCACTAGTAAATATTTCATTTCAAACTTTGTAAGACACACCCTACTAGGTACATTTTATTACATTTTTTGACATGATGCCCACACCTACTTGCATCGCACCGCTCGCCATAGAGAGGGAGTTCATCCTCACACATTACCACCGGGAAAGGGAGTTTCATCCCGCGCACGCTCAAGCGGTGGAATAAACTCCCTGCAGTGGTTTTCTTAAGCTACTACAATATGGGGTTCTTCAAGAAGGGCTTCATTAGAAGTTTTCTACAGGGTAGGCAGCACGCGTGTAACACCCCTTGCTGTTGAAAACGTCCATAGGTCACAGTGACCGCTTTCCATCAGGTGGGCCGTGTGCTTATCTGTCACTTAAGTGGTATAAAAAAAAATTCTATTCCATATTGTGCGTGGATTCACAAGTGACTGCCAACCCATTTGCGATATCGGAGCATTGCAGTTAGACCACCTGTTTAACTTTTTAGGTCTCTAACTCTCCGTAACGACTGCCATAGGTGTTTATATGGCAACCGGGATCGACCTTTTAATACTAATCTAATATTTCCTTACATTCTTTGCAGCCAAATCTACGTATCATCGCCCTGCCTATTATGTGTCGTCTTGCTATTTATAACACCTGTTCGTCTGGACTTCATCAAGTTTTTCAAAAGAGGTTTATATTATTCTCTTACTGCTGACAATATAAGCATAGTGACCATAACTTCTATTGAGTGAATAGCTTGACAAAGTAACTATGCACGCAACGTCAGGCATCAACAATATTCCGACGGGGGTCATCTCGAAGAGAAGGCCCCGGGTCTGCCGGGGTGCGAGGAATATGTTGACTACTACCTCACCTCCGGCAACTGAAGACCAAAAGACGGCGTGCGTTTCAGTCGGTTCGTTCGAGTCCGACATAACCTTCCCAACCGGCTCCGGTGGGGGGGTATCCGTGGGGATTTTTCGCACGATAAAATAAAGGCATCAACAATATTTAGTAGCTAGTGGCCAAATGTTTGAACCACTGTAGTTGTGGTAGTACTTATTTGGGGTAAGCTCTCCTCACCACCAGGACCCCGATTCTACTAATTTTTAATCATAGTCACACGACTAAGATCACAAGTAGTAAAGTTCAAAATGAAATGAAAAAGAGTTTAATACATCGCTTCATTCACTCTACACAATGTCATTTAATTTTGAACTTTAACTGTGTAGAGGTAAAGTACAGAATTAAATGCCATTTTTTGTAATCTCAGTTCCTTGACAATTGTTGACAATTAGTAGAATCCAGGCCCAGGATGATCTATAATGAGGTATCTGGTGACTTTGAAGTCTCCGGTCACAATATGGGTAATCAACCACAGCTGTGCATTTTTAGGTACATATACCCACATTTATACCTAAATAAAGCTTATAAATATTTTTTTCAGATAGCAACGAACCGTTACCGAGCTCACAGACAAAATCATGTCTAAATTGGGCCGTAATTAGCAGAGAAATTAACTGGAGCGTACCCTTTATTTTAGGTATAATATTAGACCTTTTCACTTTCCTAATAGTTCCTCTACATAGAGTGACATTCTAGAAACGAGAATTTTCTAGAGGTCGCTGAAGTATCGAAAATTTTGATGAAGCTGAATTAAGTAGGTATTCTGTCTAATATTTTGATGTGTCTAATGAATGTAAAGTGTCAGAAACAGAAAAGCTAAGACAATTTTAATAAGAATATTGAAGCATTCATTACGCAGTCTATTCAAAGCGATTTAAGATTAGAACAAGTGAATGCCCAGACGGGACCTGAATCACTCACCCTGTTAGGGACTTGTCGCGGTTCAAGACCCGTCTGGCCATACACTTTTTGGGAGGTACTTACATTTACAATCGCTTCTATTCCGCCGCTATGTAAATTGAAGCTATTAACTAGATAGGTAAACTTTTTCTAGCCGGCACCAGTTCCCTATTTGAATCCCTGCGAGATTCAGCAATGACCGTAGAGTTCGAGTCGTTTTTCCTGCACTTCGCGAACTGGCCTCTGTCAGCGATAGTCCTCGTAGTCGTCCTTTGCTGCAAGATCGTCACGGAGCTCGCCACCAGCCCTGTCGTAGTTTACGCACTCCTGCCCAGCATTGCGAAGATGGTATTCAAACTATTTACTAGGGGTCTATTTCGACCCCGGACTTCTAGGTGACGGGACGCGCTTTTCGAGACAAAAGTTAATTGAAATATCAACGTGATTCGTTCGTTCACGACTAGGAATGCCCAAGAATGTGCGAAGTAGAGGAGTATGAAACCTAAAAGTTGGAAAGCGGATCCCAAACTCTAAAGTGAGGACCTAGCAGGTTTACTAACGTTTGGCAAAAAACGTTTGCCAAAGTGACACTTGCCAATGTATGTTTCCCAAATTTTCATTTGGCAAAAAAACATTTGGAAAAACCATCTTTTCGCAATTTTGCAGTTAGCAAAACTACTTTTAGCAATTTATTTTTTAGCAAATAATTACATGGCAATGTTTCATTTCACCAAATATTATGTAGTCAAATATGGTTTGGCAAATATACTAACTATAATATATTATATATCATATGATTTACTGTCTGTCCCGATATAGATCGAATATAAATTGGAAAAAATAAGAAATTGGTGGGTAATTATATTATTTAATTTCGAAAAAGTTAGTATTTCAAGCTTAACATCCAATTTTGAAAACACACTGCTGCATGGATGTTTGTTTCACCTTAGACAAATAATTTACAGGTAAGAACTTCTATAATAATTATATTGTTTAAGATATACAATTCAATGCTGGCGCTTCGCCGGCCGCTGCCGCGGCACGCTCGCTTCGCTCGCTCGGCTCGCGCTCTGTTGGGATCGAAGGGGTCGGGCGATAGATGCCTCGAACGCAAGTTGCCGCAGTCAAAAAGTGTATAGTGTAGAAGTATGTGATTCGAATTGATTTCATTAAATGAATTATTAGAATAAATTTCGCTTTTTAATAAATTTTATTCTCCATTTTATACATTCATTGAATAATCATATGGCGACGCCTGTAACCATTATTATCAACGACTGTACCCTTGGTGACATTATTTTTTTTAGACATTTTGCGACTTCGACAAAATGCTATTATAACATAATGAGAAATGGACGTAAACAGTATTAGTCTTTATAATGACTGCGGCAACTTGCGTTCGAGGCATCTATCGCCCGACCCCACAGTTGGGTCTAACCTAACCTAACCAACTTTTCTAGCAGTTCAAATCTAACCTACGTAACTCATATGAAATTAATGTATATATATTTTATATAATTAATGATTAATGAGATAATGATGATTTACTTACATCAGACTTTAATTTACAATTTTTCACCCATATTCAAATTTGAACGAACTTCCTTTGGAATATATTTTTTTTACAAAATAAAGCATTTGCTTAATGCATTTTTGACTAAATGAAATTTGAGCAAGTAAAATTTTGCCAAATGAATATTACACCAAGTGAATAAAATGCGAAATGTAAATTTGCTAAGCATTCTTTTGGAAAATGAAACTTTGCGATAAGTTTTTTGGGAAGTGAAATTTGACGAAACATATTTTGCCAAACGGCAGGACCCCGACCTAGCACGCGACCAGGATTAACGTAATGATAAATGATGATATAAATGATAATAAGATTACTCTGTACAATTTTGATAAAAATCATAGGTACCTTAGTATTTTCCTGCTTGTATTCGAGGTTCGAGACCAGAGCTCAAGGTCTTTCGGCTTTTTTTCCCTCCAATTCGCACGGTCTGGGCGTTACCATGGACGCCCAAGACCGTACCTAAGAGACCAGGTAGGCTCCTACCCTCCACCACGTCAAGCCGTCAAGTGGCGCTATTGCACGTAGTCGAGCGGTTTCCACAAAACAATTTTGGTTTTTCTCTGCAGCCGATAATCGTCCTTTGCGTGTTCTTTAGAGCGTCGTATGCGACATCAACCCTCACTTCATGATGATGGCGGTCACCCTTGGCAGTTCGTTATCATTCCTCCTTGTGACGGGTTCAGCAGTCAACGCTATGGTCTGTGCATACGTGCACATTCCACCTTGGAAAAGTGTAAGTATTTAGGCAGTTAGTTGAGGTTTTCCTATATATGTAGTTCAGTTCTTTATACTTTCTTTATAGTGTTGAAATCCCCTAGGATAGCTGGGGGTGGTTAGACTCATAACGACTAAAACTGCACGTCGTCTTGGGTATTCAGTTGCCGGCATATTCCTCACTTTCCAGCTGACTCAGGGCCATCTCGAGATGACCTCCTCGGGTATTCATCTTATTACTTGGACATGGAAGGATATCAAACATTGTTATCAATGACTGGTCGGACCGACCCGACTTCAAAGCCCTCCCCCACAATTAATGCATTTCCTAAACACGGTTGGCTCCATCTACCGGATTCCTTGACATTTATGCTTTCCTTGATGAACCAGTCGATAAGATATTGAAGTACGCATTACATGGCTGAAATTCATAACAAGAAAATATACTGGGAGAGGGGAGGCTACCCACCACTCACCCACAGTTTAACAATCCAAACGATAGCAATACTAAAATATTATTAATTGTAGCAATCAAAACACTTCTTACCCGAAGAGTTATGATATCGTAATTCGTATGCACAATATCCTGCAAGTGCGAAGGATAAACCTTGACTAGAACCGCTACTGTTGTTTGTAGCAGCCCTGGGGTTCTAGCCATTATAATAATATAAAGAAATCGGATCACATGACATTCGACAACAAATGTCATACCCATACATTTTGAGAGCGATGACGAATGTAGATTCGGAATGAATGCATTTTGGCTAGAGCCCCTGTTGGCTCGTGTTAAACCAGTAGCATCTGGAATGAGCTGTTCTCAGGCACTGTTAAAAATAATCCTCCAAGAACTCTGCAGCTCTATAATTACTAACTTTTCTATAACAGATGAGCGCTGGTCTTGGACCGTCAGTGATGGCCGTGGTAGTAGTGTGGTTCACCGTGGCTGTGTGGTCTGCCGTCATTTGGACTGACATCCACGAGTATCCTGCATGGGCTGATATCAATGTATTTAAGACATTAAATAAACAACATGATTAATTATAGATACATTGTCTTATTTTGTTTTGATAACATTGAGATACAGTGCAGTGTGACGCAGAAGTCTGTACCTAAATAAAAGTAAAAGTGGTGTCCCTCGGTACACCGTGCAGAAAAAAAACGTAGGTACACGTTTTTTCTTCTTTTTTTAGTAAATAATATACTGATAACCACAAATGTATGAACTGTAAATAAATGCATTTCTTTTTTCTTATTTTCTATTTATGCAAGCTTGTTGGCTACACACAGAAGAGAAAAGCTTTTTAATTTTGCACGCGACTGCTACGTAGAGGGCGCGTGAATCGAACCTGCGACCACTGCGTAGTATTGCATTCACTACCGCCACGCCACAGAGGGCATCTGGATAGACAGACTAGACGGGGTAAACCCGAGAATGTGTTGCCATCTATAAAAATAAAATCCAAATATATAATTTTCAACATGTTTATTCAACAACACTGTTCATTCTTTCACTATTTACAAAATGAGCATATTACGTACAATAAATGTTTAGTATCAATTTTATATTATTATCACAATACATTATAACCAAAGCTGAATCTGAATTATAAAAATATACCTCGTCTGAATTACTTAAGCACGGATCATTGACACACCGTTACAATGCGCGTACGCAGACAGGTGCGTCTTCATACCAAACCATACCACGCCGAAGCAGTTTTAACAAGGCACTAGGCATTAAAAAATTTGTCAAGTCATTTAAATTTTTTATTCACATCAATTTTTATGGCACAGGTTTGATCTATTAGCCAAATCAGTTTACATATTTATATAACAATTTAAAATATCAGTCGTTCACAATATACAAGGTGATTTTATAGTTGTTTCGGAAAAAGAATATTTTGTTTCACATACAGTTTCGATAGCAAAATCGTCTGGAAGATTTAATTTTGAAAAAAAAAATTTTTTTCGCCAAATTAGGACTTCCTTACGTTTTACTATAGAAATTGTGGCCAAACGACTATAAAATCAACCGGTATGGTAATCAAGAAAAGATACATATGGATAAAAAATAATGAAATTGCTATATTTCACTTTTAAACTTTCGCATTGCATGATATAATTATGGTTAGCGAAAACTGAGTATTAACGAGATGCCAGGCGAGTCAGCTTGTGACCACGGCTAGTGCAACCTGGCCGAAACGTCAAGCCAATCAAAAGATAAATTACAATATTTATCATATGATTGTGTTTATACCCGGGTTTTGCAAACCATACATTTTAAGGCAGTAGATTCAAGTATATCAGTTGCACAGTTTATCTACATATTTGAGTATCGACAATCTTCTATCCTACTTAATACAGACATTATCTAGAACAAATTATGTGTATAATACATAATCATAATCATTTGTGACAGAAACAATCACAACCAATTTAAAACGTTGTTATAATTAGACAATTGTGTAGTATGTAGTAAAGTACTATATACGGGAAGAAATAAAAAGTAAAAAAAAAAAGTAAGTAATATGACCTATATTGAAACTATTGAACTTCTGTGCACCAAGATCAAAGTTAACCCTCTCTTACATTAGGCCAATAAAATATATCTGGAGTTGCTGAGATTCGTAACTAGTTTCGCACACTAGGCAACTGGAGTCGCGAGATTTCACCAGTAGTTCGAAACCGAATCGTAAAACCCATCATGCGAAACTGGAGTTGCCCATAATTCGAGTTTTACGTTTCAACCAATCAACAGCTCTAAATGTATAGGCATTTAGGCAAGATGGTGGATGCCGCGGATTGGTCGAAATTCAATTTCTACAAGAAATTGAGAAAACTTCAGTCGCGTAATGTATGAATGTCTAGATTTTTCCTAGTTGCATAATGTAAGGGCCTTAGTAACTGAATAATGACACTCGTGCAGTTCTGGGAGAGTTCAAAAAATGGATACAAATACCACCCATTTTTTAGTATGGTTTCCGTTACAAAATCAACATTTTTGGCTGGCGATAGAACTACTGTTTGGCAGACAAAGCCTATGTAATTGTAATGTATTATTTGAGATTCACATGATCTTTTTACTATGTAGTGTCAAGTGCTATGAAAATTGTGATTACAACTATAGTTATATTAATAACTGATATTACATAACTCATTATAAAATTTAATGTAAATTGTGCTACTCATGCCGACCATGTTTATTCAAAACAAGTGGACGTAATTCACTTGAATATTGTAATATAATATGGTAAACAAAATTGTGAATAGTATGATACTGTAATTGTTTCCGTAATACATACCTATCTAAATTACTTTTTAAATGTCGTAATATAAAATTGCATGAAAACCACGTGAACAATTTTACATTTTTTATGACTTGGGCAAATTGAAAAAGGGAATAACGGTCGTAACTCACTTATGCGCATTTACTTGTCCTTTCATTTCATTTGAGGTTACTTTGGGTTTCAAATGAGTTGATAACTGTCATCATGACATTTTGATTAACTTCGGGTTTATTTATTAATAAAGAAAACTATTATTATAATTACAAAAAATATGTTATGTACTAAATGAAAAGAAAATGAACATTAAGTCGATGTTATTAGTTGTTACCATACATGTATGTACATACGTGTATGGTAACAACTAATGATATCTATTATCTGTTATCCGACATGGAAATTTTGTTGTTAGCTGTACAATTTTGATGAGTACGGAGTGAAGTTGCCGCTATCACTATTATCTACTAATTTGAAACGCATAGTAGTGGTGTAGGTGTTATAAAGCAAAAATTAAAAATAATATTATATTGTCGACAAAATGAACGATGTATTTGTCTCAAACTGACTTTTTTTTAAGTTTGATTTATAATAATATGGTGTACCTATGTCATTTTAATGTACGCAATCATTCACATAATACCTATTCAGTAATAATAACTACAACTAATTTGCACCTAAACAAACAGTAAAATGCATCACATATTCTTTACATGAACAATATAATTATTTTGTTCTTCTTGCATAAAACATTCCACTTTTCGAGCGAGTCTTAATAATTTTTTTGGTAATCACACTGGAATATTTTTTAATCAAAACAAATTCCAAAAATAAATGTTTATCAAGACTCTTAATAACCAGCAGATTATCACCATTCTGTGGGTAGTTCTCGTTTTTTTTTAAAATACCAACACATACTTTAAAAATCACACGAAATATATTACACAAATCTTAAAACTAGGAATTTTCTACTCAAGAGAATAATATAAAATATTTTATTTATAGTATATACCTTCACATAACACTTTGTTTATATAAAAATATTGTGGTGATTTTACACTTGCAAAGATTGCTTCAATGATTCGGGGTTAGGCATTTTTACTATACGACTATAATTATGCAGAGTAAGTTATTTAACTGGGCGTGGATAACCAAATCCGAAATTATAAGGGACAGCGAAAAAAGCATAAAGCAGTCTCGAGCCCAATTTTGCATAATTGAAATTCAAAAATATCTGCCTGCGTATTGATTGGAAGAGATCGTTTCCAGGGATAAAGTCGCCCATTGTACATTAGAACATATGCTATTTTCACCACTTGTCCTTGATGTTTTTTTTTATGTACAATAGAGTTGTCTAAAATCTAATATCAATATTCCTAGTCAGGTATCCAACTAATTAGTTTAAAAAAAGAACACACCCCCTCTATGTTATTACTCGATTCGATAATGTTGCTAATTTGAATAATTTTTATTTCATGTGATAATTTTCTAGAGTAACCATTGCAAGTATAAGATCACAACTTATATCCTCACCCGGTACATAATTTACGTCTTAATATGCATATTATTGTCCCAGTACGGTTGGATTTGTGTCTAGGCACTTATTATTGGCGTCAATTGTATTACAGTTAATATAAAATATTATAATTGGATATAATTTAGATAATATTTGTTTCTTCCACTTAGTTGGCAGACAAGTTTACGGCCCTTCTGATGGAAACTGGTCACCGTGGCCAAGGGACTGCCGACCTGCCGCCAACATTGTAGAAGGGAGGGGGCAGAGAGAAGGGTTAGACGATAAGAGAGTGAGAGAGACTGAGCTGTTATCTCAGTCTTCCCACTGACAATACAAAACCTCTCCAGTGAGCTCAGGCTACCACCGCCGGAAACACAACACAAGGTTATTATTAGCCTCAGTATTCTGTAGCGTTTTTATTTCTACAGACTTAGAAAAACCAGTGCTCACTGCACGCGGAATATAGACTGTTATATTTGGTTTGAGTAAAGAGGTAATTAGATTGAACGATTGAACTCTTGTGTCACCGATGGCTTAGGTTTTATTAAAATTCTGTTATTATAGATTACTATGGTTTGGGATTGAAGCATCAACACTTACTTAGTAGGTATTTCGTTGGCGGCGGAGCAGATTACGCTAAATAAAAAAGTTATTTAACATCACAAATAGTGGTTAACATTTGACATAATCACATAACAGTTAACATAAGCCTGGTATCAAAAGTAACTCATATTAGAAGATGACCGGTTTATAATGATTACTAAATTATATCCAACTGTTATATATATATAAAAATATGTATGTTTTGGCAATATATTTAACCCATGAGTAGACTAATTGAATTCCCATTCATATATAAATGCTGAATTCTTATATTTTTGGTACAAAATGCTATTACAACACACTCAAAAGAGAGAACTATTCTATTACATATTCTGTTGTAAAATACTAGGAAGGGTGCTCGGTACTTAAATCCGATCCTGTATTGACACCCATTCGCATACCTTGTAACTACAGTCCGCACGAAAGGGAGTTACGAGGATTGCATATGGCGTCGATATGAGATAGGACAAGTTTAAATTCTTTAGTTCTTCTTTCAATGTTATATAAATGTAATTAGGTATAATATATTTAAGTGACTATAAAAATCCGTATGTAGACGAAAGCAGCGATTAGCTAAATACAAATTCAAAACGCTGGCAACATTGATTTAATAATTGTATAAATACTTTATGATAAGGTTCATTCGAAATATAAGCACTAACACTGAGATTGCACCATAGAGACTCCAAATTATTACAAGATTCTTTTTTTAATCATACGAAAATTTACACTGACATTAGTATGGTTGTTCTATTTTTAAAAATTAAATATTTTACGCAAACATTACTATATCACACACAACAATGAGAAGTTGTTTCTTGGTAGTCCCGCTGACTAAAATGCAACCTTATATATTTTCGAATACCCACATTTTCACTACAAAATATTAAGCAAATGGCCTATCAATTCCTTGATCACACCTCGTAAGGTTATATTATCTATTTTTATTTATTACTTTAGAAGAGGTTGGTAAGTACACGAGAATGTACCGTTTATACTTTGGGCGGCTGTACAAGCTATGTTGGTTATATTTGAGAGTAGATTGTAGGTAGTGTCGCAGGCGAGAGTGACGTTTTGTTCAGTCACGTTTTGTACTATATGTGCGGCAGGGGTGTTACCTACAGTAGGGAAGATTATCGACCCCCAGGTGGGGTAGGCACCCCATACAATGAGCGTGGTGATGATTTTCGGGCCAATTCCACCGATAGCCTGAAAAAAAGACAAATTTAAATAAGTTTCTGTATGCAGTGTACCGTCACCTGCAATAATATGTATACGTTTTAGAACTTTTTCACATTAAACTTATCGAAGTTTACCGTTTCATGTCATAATGTTGACTTGTCATTTATTATTGTGACAAGGTTCCAAAGTGTATACACATTATTGCAGGTGACTGTACCTAAAATCTAGAGTAAGCTAGATACTGTCGGTATTTTTCCGTGTATCAACATAATGGCGCAGTGTACAAGCCCCCTATCTGCATAAAGTTGTTGCAGATTATGAATGCACGCGGTCTTCAGTTGTATATGTAATTATAGTACGTGCATAATTTTGCCTTTACTTGTAGTATTCATGTACGTTAGTGTGTGTGACTTTTTCCTCTGCTAATTGCATCATTTCTATGCACTATTCTATGCACACGCACACATTCACACGTATACATAATAAAGGCCCGCGCGAGCTCGTGAATTGTAAGTACTGTACCTACTTTAGTTTATATTCAACTTGCTGATCGATAATCGATACAAAAACTGATTGACTCATTACAATGATTATGGTTACGATCAAAATTACCATCAAGTGGCTCCTGTGACGTCATCAGTAATTGTTGTACTACAGTATCACTACATAGTATAAAATAAAGTCGCGTTCTCTGTCCCTATGTCCCTTTGTATGCTTAAATCTTTAAAACTACGCAACGGATTTTGATGCGGTTCGTTTTAATTGATAGAATGGTTAAAGAGGAAGGTTTATATGTATATAACATCATGCTACGACCAACAGGTGCGGAGCAGGAATGAAAAATGTTACAAAAACGGGGTAACGCAGACGAAGTTGCGCGGGTCAGCTAGTACAATTATAATTCTGAAACATAACTTACCATTTTCGAAGTGGGTATATGTGCGACGCCAGCCACGATAGCATTGGGCGGAGTTCCTACGGGCATGTGGAACGCCATAGAGGCAGCCAGTGTGGCCGGGATCATCAGGTACCGAGGGTCGATTTTTAGTACGCGAGCCTGTGGGTAAGGAAGATGTTAATAAAATAATGAAGTATTACAAATATAAATTTAAAAAGTATAATTTAAAAATAAAAATTAAATTAAAAACTAAAAAAACCCCCGATACTAAAAATACCTCCAAAAAGTAAAATAATTTATGCGTTATCATGTCGGGGGACCTTGGATTGTTTCGAAAATGTGTGGGAGTATTATGTTACAGATTTATCCAAGACTAAAGAATGTTCACTGTCTATAGTTTGCAACATCAGGGGCGATACACGCAATCTGCCGACTCCTTGTAGAATCCTTGTAATGCCTTTCTTGAAGAACTCCATAATATTGTAGCCACTTGCTAAAACTACAGCAGGGAGTTCCATGCAGGTTCGAGTCCGACATAACCTTCCCAACCGGCTCCGGTGGGGGGGAGGGGGGGGGAGGGTGTATCCGTGGAGATTTTCGCACGATAAAAAAAAAGGTCCAATAGGCTCCCAAACACCCTATTGCTACAGTAATAATAGCTAACAATCATAATAAACAATACATACCATATTAGCAAGCACAGGCAATATTAGATTAGCGATGGCGACATTGGACGTGAACTCCGTGATGAATTGCGTGACCAGTACCACAACTAGTAGTACGACGGCCTCGTTGAGTCCTCGTAAACCTTCTAGCGAGGATCCTATCATGGCAGAGAGTCCTGTGGCTTTGCTGCCTTCAGCTAGTGCGAAGCCACCACCTGGGGAAGGGGAAATAAATGATATGTTATGTATAAATCATCATTATTATATGAGCCTATTCTCAACTCTGTTGGGGTCCGCTTTTTAGTCTAAGATGCGGCTGAACTTACACTTAAACAATCTTGTGTCAACTTTTTATAAAAACACACGTTGAACAAATAAACTAGACTAACAAATTGACTAACTAGTGGTTCGATACCTTATTTTAGTCTTTAAAATGCATTTCTGAGCAGAAAATTATTTTTATACTGAGTTTTTAAACAAAACATCATAAAAAGACATCCCAAGATTGTTTACATTTATTTAAGTACCTAAACAAATTGACTATAGTAGTTGCGTCACTTAATAATTGTCCAGGAGCTTTTGGAGTCCACTGTAGCTAAAGAAGATCGCTGAGCTAGTTCTAATCAGGGTCAACCATATCGGTCTACCCTCATTTTCACTCGTTTTTTACGAGCGTTGCTACTACCATTGTCCGCGTTATCACATTTTACTCGATCGCGACACACCACAATCCCTGTATCGCAAAATCACTGGTCTTTGGGATGCAATTTATTTAGGTTTTGTGAACATGGTAAATATTAATTCGTTCATTCTTATAAGGTTTATAGTAACGACCATATCAATCTAAAATCATACGATCATTATTAACTTCTTCGAAAGTCTAATCCAACAGAAATAGCAACGGTGTCATAATCCCCGATGGGTTAGGCAGAGGTGTATTAAACACCCACATTTCGCCAACTATGATTTTTGGTCCCAATGGGGATCGAGCCTATTGCCGCCAATCGAAATGCCTTTGTAAAAAAATGGGTATACCGAAAATAAATTCCTAACCGAAAATGTCGCAGCTCAGTAAATTTGGAAAAATAAATTTTTGACCCCATTCCTTGGTATGCGGTGTAAATCGCAAGGAAATTAATTACGTGCTGAGCCGCACAAGCACTACCAATTATAGTCTTGGAGAGTATCCGATATCTACGCATACTATACTATACTCACCAAGCAAAAAGAGTAGACCCCATGGAATTTTCTCCTTCAGAATTCCCCAGGTAACAATGCCAGGCGAAGGTTTAGAAGCTGCCAATTCCTCGTCTGTAAATAATCAAAATATATATTTTTTATTACAAAACAAACATCACATTTGAACATCTATACATCTAAATCCATATACAACTCTTACCTTTCATTTTTATCACAATTTAAAACATATATTTGACATGTTGCATTGTACAAACTTGTTACAACTTGTTTAAAACATGTTTTTGACAAGTTGCAAAATGGCGCAAACTTCAGTGTAAACACAAATGTGTTTTAAACTTGTTTGAGACAGTCTCGATACATGTGTAAAACAAGGAATTGTTTTCTGACAGGTTTTCCACAAGTTTTTAACAAATATGTTTACATGTTGGTGTAAACAAGGGACAACTTCACTAGTAATTATATAATAAGGTAGACTTACATGATGACGAGCTCGAGAAGAATTTCAAGAAGTCGCAGCTCATGGGCAGAACGAACATGAGGACCACAATGAACATGGACGTAACTCCATCCTTCACTTTGCTGGAAAGTTTTGGTTTAATGAATGAATTATTATGGTCAATAAATTCACGGGTAAATACATATACTAGGACTATTTGGCCACAGTATCATTTTGCACCAAATAAAATATAACTTAGTTTTGTTTGGTAAAATTTTACAGTTTAAAGAAAAGAAAATATTAAACGTGCAGGGCTTAGATGTCACTCGCATACGGTACAGAATATTCCATCCAGAACCAAGCGGTTCGGTGAGTCTTTTCTCTGCCGCACCATTAAGTCCTGGAATTCCTTGGCGGCGCACGTGTTTACTTCTTCCTACATTCCCGAACCCTTTAAGCGGGGCGTGAAAAAACATCTGATGAGGTCGTCAAGCTGAGCGCCACCATTGTAGCACTGAACGTGATTGCAATGGTGACCCTCTTTCATAAGACTTTGCCTTCGGCTTAACATCAGGCGAGGTGAAGTCAAATTGAAGTGCCATAAATAAAAAAAAATCATTTGAAAATGATTCTTTTGTTTTAGATCGATAGTTGGATCCACTGAAAAGATACCTAAGAACCCTACCATAAGAAACTCAGGTAGATTATCGTTATCCTTTCTTTTTTTACTATAGTTTTATTTGTAATAAATATTTGCGAGAGGATGAACAATTATTTAAGATGTACTTACATAGTAGTAAGTACATCAGCCCAGCCTAGCATGAATCCGGGATGACGGAAGATGTACAGGAATACGGCCAGGATGAACAGGATACCAGACGCCTGCAACAACAAAATGTAGCCTGTATTAATAAACATAAATAATTTTAAATTTTAGAGTAGGTAACCTGGAATTCCGTTCTCGTTCCTGTTCTAGCAATTTTTCCTAATTTTCTCACCGTTTGTATGGACAAGCCGTTCTTGACTTTTAGAGAGACAAACTAACAACAATAGATTTTTCATGTATACACGGTGATTTTATAGTCGTTTTGGAAAAATACTTTTGTGATATCAAAATCATCTGCAATGTTTTCAGATTTTTTTTAAATACTTAATGTATGAGAATAAATTATTGGTGAATTAGATGAACAGAAGAATGTATGGTACGTGTAAAATTTATTTTTTGAACAAAATTAATAGGTTCAGACGATTTTGCTATCGAGGCTGTGCCAAAAATCGTTTTTCCGAAACGACTCTAAAATCACCTGGTATAAGCCCCGCAAGTTGATATTGCGATTGGCGGCCATCTTTGTGACGTAGTCGTCGTCACATCGTCAGTACCGTTCGCAAGGCAAGCCCGCGCTTACGTGCCTACTGCTTACGCGCATCGAGTATCTATTTGTTAGAGCCTTTTGTTGTTTTGTTGTTGGCGCCCTTAAGCGTACAGAAAATATCGAAGTTAAGATAAATCAGCAGTTAGACTGGTAAAGTAGTAATAAAAAATACTCGTTCCTTTAAATTTGTTAAAATTAAATGAAATGAAAGTTTATTTGTCAAAATATGGTGAGTTATAAAGAGTTTAAACATTGTAATTAATAAAATTATAAAATACATATAAACCCATAAACCTAGCTTATTTACTTTTTATCACCAATTTTTTTTGCTATCTGTCCTTTTATGCAGCGAATGACGTCACATAGCTGTTATTTTGACAAGGTTCCGTCGCAATATCAACTTGCGGGGCTCATATAGAGGAAGATAGCAAAGAAAATTATAACGTAGTCCACTTGTTTAGGTACTTTAATAGATGTAAACAATCTTGGGGATTTTTTTTAAATGTTCTGTCTTGCTATTAATAAATCTCCTACGTTACGGGCAGTTATAGCCCTAAAAAATCCATTACTGCTTTTATGAAACTTCGATATCTCCCATCATATGTGTAGGTCATATGGCAGTCGCTTCACGGTAAATATGGAATGGAATAAATGTAGACATCCAGTTTAGGTTCAGGTTGCTCAGAAACCGCCCTCTGACCCTAAATAGTATAAACATACCTTTTCATGGAAAGTGATGGGTCCAAGATTCCTGTATTGCTCCTTGATGACCTTCATCGTAGCCTCGGAGCCGGATGACGCCTTGTTGACTTTCTTAGCCGCTTCGCTGTTTGGTCTGTAATACAATTTACAAAATGCACATTATATTACGAGTTTATTGTGTTCCATCAAGACTGTTGGTCAAGGGGTCTCGGAGAGACTATCATTGCCAGGCAGAATATTTTTATGGTGCAGTCAAATTAATGATTTAAATATGTGTGTCTTTTCTCTGCCGCACCATTAAGTCCTGGAATTCCTTGCCGGCGCACGTGTTTCCTTCTTCCTACAGTCCCGGGTCCTTTAAGCGGGGCGTGAAAACGCATCTGATGAGGCCGTCAAGCTGAGCGCCACCATTGTAGCACTGAACGTGTTTGCAATGGTGACCCTCTTTCATGAGACTTTGCCTTCAGCTTAACATCAGGCGAGGAGAAGTCAAATTGACGTGCCATAAATAAAAAAAAAAATATTTTTATTGACACGAAACAACAATGACACGCATAGGTACATAGCACTGACAATGACCACACAAAGATATTACAGAATAGCAGATACAAAAGAATGACACCATGTTTCTTCTAAAATCGCTGCCACCCAAACTGGATTGTTTGGATGTATTTAATTACCTGTATTTTGGGTGTCAGTGTGCTCTTGGGGGTACATTAAATAGGCGGGAGTCTCTTCCTGAACTAACCTGAACAAGCCCATAAAAGTGACTTGTAGTGAGATCCAGACCAGGAGCTGCATGATCAACATCGGTGGGGTACTGTACGCCATAAACCAGAAGAAGTTCACTTGACTGGAGTATTCAGGGAATTCGCTGGAACAAGCAAGTTGGCTTATTAATAGTTGAAGGTAATGGTGAGAGTAATTACGATAGGATACCTTAAGGTCAGCAGGTCCCGTATTCGAATCGTGGTTTGATATTTCTGACGAGAACTCGCTCTTAACAACCCATTGAGCTTAGCTGGAAAAGTTTGAACTTCACTTTTTTTGCAGCAAAATGTTCAATAATAATTAAATAATATAATCTACTATTAGTGTCCCAAAAGTTAACTGCCCATCAGGAATTATAGATTTCAGATCTGCTTATTTTTTCTTTCATATTTCATATTCAAAATTTCAATGCCCTCCAAATAGTGCAATAGTAATTGTCTACTTTTCGATGAATTCGGAGTGTAAGACCGTCCGTTGGCCATGTTTCATGCATATCTGGGACATCCTCTGCCTAACCCTCTTTTTTTAATCGTGCGAAAAGTCCGATAAATCTCCACGGATACCCCCCCGCCGGTGCCGGTTGTGGAGGTTCTGTCGGACTCGAACTGACTAAAATATACGCCGTCTATGGTTTAGTTGCCGGAGGTGAGATAGTAGCCGACATATCCCCCATACTTCCCCTATACCTCTGCCTACTGAGGTGTTAACATCCACATATCGCCAATTATAATTTTCGGTTTGATGTAACAGGGAGCGAGCGTATTGTCGCCAAGCAAGTACTTTGTTATGGGTTGTATGGTTAAAGTCGGGTAGGGAACATCCCTAGCCATTACTCCCCTTCTAAAACACCCATTGGTAGAGATGGGGTGGCTATATTCTAATTCACCGGCAGGTTATACTTACGAATCAAATATTCCTTTGAAAGCGGAGTTGGTGGCGGTACCCACGAGAGTTCCACTGCCGCCGAGGGTCGAGGCGTAAGCGATGCTGAGGAAGTAGCAGATGGTGATGTTACTCGGCATTGGCGGTCTGAAAATAAACAGAATTATTAAAAAACTAATTATATGTTTCAAGCAGAATGTTTGTGGTGTATGCGGTATATTTTTTCCCCCGCCGTCCACAAGCGTGCGCTATTCTCCCAAAAGTCAATTCCTCAAGTCACCCGAAATGCTCCATACCAAATAGTACACAAGTGTATTCAATGCGTATAATACACAGAAACACTGCATTGAATACATAGAAAATCTGCATTGGTCTGGACCAATGCACATATTCATGCACACAAATATTTGCACGCGGGATTCGAACTAGAGCCTCCTGTGTAGCAGTCGCTTTCATTACCGCCACGGAGGTCGTAATGTTTCTACTATAAAGTCACAAGTCACTGCCACTGACATTTTAAATTCGTTAACACGGTAATGAAGGAGACTGTGAGTCTATTTACGATAGTAATATTATTGTCTATGGTATGATAGTATCAGATTTTTTTAAATATAAAACCTGCTTGTGTATACAATCGTCTTAAACTTAATTACCATTAGGTATAAAGTTCTACTCACTCTTCTTCAACAGCTGTTTTGGCAGCAGCAGTTTTAGTATCTGATTTACCATTCTCTGCTGGTGGATTTTTCTTCCTGTTTATATATACTTCGCCAAGGCCTTGCTGTAAGGTAAAACAATAATCCATGAAAAGGATTCGGAAAAAAAAGAAATTAAAAATTATAAAAGTTAAAATATATAGACCATTAAACGGTGCTTACAAAATCTCAAAATTAAAATACATTATAGGTTAGTTTAGCGAATGGACCACCGCAATAGTTCGAAACGCGGCCCCAGCATGAGAAGACTCCGGTTGCAGCTAAATAAATTTGGAAAAAAAATATTATTCGATTCCTTGCTATGCGGTGTAAATCGCAAGGAAATTAATTACGTGCTTAGCCGCACAAGCACTACCAATTAACGTCTTGAAGAGTATAATTTACCCTTAAACGAATAAACATTCTTCTTCTTCGAGTCAATGGCTCAGGTAAATTCAGTTTTATTTAGTAATGCTCACCTGTTCAAGCACTTCCAATATGGCATCTACAATGGGTACCATCATAGTTGTAGCCGCAGCGTTAGACACCCACATCGAGATAAACATAGTGACGAATGTCAAACCGAAGTTTAGTCTGGAAATATAAAGTTCTAATTAATGTTAAATCGAATTAGAACGGAAAAAGTGAATGCCCAGACGGGACTTGAACCTATTGGCTACTGAGCTACTAAGTCACATCTTGGGTATTCGAAATTTTCTGATACAAATATTTCGGCGCGATTATTCTTCTTTCAGTGCCTCTTCAATATTGAAGGTTGGCCGTCAGCTTCTTAAATTCGTCTCTATTATTGGCCATTCGGAACAATTGTTCGACAGAGGCGGTCCACACCCTAATGTTTCGTAGCCATGACTTTCTCTTTCGTCCAGCGCGCCTTTTACCCTCCATCTTGTCCATTGAAGCAGTGTGTATCTATCGTGTTTGGCGCGATGGTGAGAGCCTTCTATTGATATTCATACGATAATTAGTATGACAATGGCCGATGTTATAGTGCAGGAGCTCAAGCACACCAATCTGAGGCCCCTCGCCCACGGCAACTTTTTGTAGCGATGCTGTCGCGCGTTTACTGAACGTACGACAACATCGCTACGAACGAGTGTTACTATACTAAGCTAGCGACCGCTTCGCAACAGTATTGCTGCAAAAACTATTCCACCAAAATGATTTCGAAATCGAGCCCATATAAACAGCACTTTTGCGCCACTGAGCGAGAGAAATTATTACAAGGAACTATACTTACTTTCTATGTGAACACCCAACTACTTGCACAGTCCACAACGCGACTCTCTTCGGTAACTTCGAATGCTGGACTCCAGCAGCTATCATCAAACCACCCATAAACATCATATTAGTCTCTTTCATATAAGCTGCACAGGTTTTATCCGAGTCCAGGATTCCCATGGTAGGGAACAGTACAATTGGTAGCATAGATGTGACTGGTAGAGGTAGCAACTCCAACACCCAGTATATAGCCATTATTAGAACTACGTACATGCATTTGTAAGCCTGAAATAAAATGTAACAACATCAGTTTTGCTGGAAATTTCGGTTGTATTCAAAGATTGCACATTGGAGTCTGTAGCCCAGAAGGAGTCCCACTATCCTTTGTTTGACTTCCCATTTGACGTGGACGAGGAACAAGGGACGAGTTACTGGTTCAAGGAATTCTGTTGCTGTGTGACTGATAACTTAATAATATTTGCATCGGTCAAGAATCGATCCCCCCTTCCCCCTTCATAAATTCCTGGTTTGCTTACACAAAATATACATTTGACATAATGTATGATACGAGTATGTTTGCATCATAAGCACAACATGAATAGGTCATACACATGTTTTATGTGTTTGTAAATTAAAAATGCAAGGTTGATATGATTCAAATGTTACCCAGGCGATATCGCGTGGTTTGCATGACATGTGTTGTATGGGCAATGTATGATATTCGTGCTCTGCTCGTTTGATGGCAAGTCTTGGTTTCGTACGTGGCCGAAGGGAGTACGTCACATCCAGCATCCATAACGAATAATTTGGTAATTAGGGATTGTACCTTGTAAAAGTTAAACCGCCAAAGCAAAAAGAAGAGTGTTATAATTTTCCCGTATGTGTGTGTGTGTTTCGAGATCGTTTAGTTAAATAAATTTTGTTCAGGCGTCTACATTATCACATCATTAGTCATCTAGTCATGGAAGTACTGAATAAATGAGCGACTGGTCGTGGGTCAAAGTCCAAAAAATATTGATAAACACTAATGTTATATTCTATTTATCTAAGTAAATGGGTACTTAAATAAATAGAATATAACAGACAATGGTATGTATTGTTTAAGCAAGCTAATTTCTGTTTGACTAATAACAATAAGTCTGAATTTGTTTAGGTGTGGTCCAAAGGGCGAGAAGCCCAGTCACTGGGTACATGACCCTGCTCTTCCATGCTGGAGCCAATACCAGTCGAGGTGGTGAGGGCTACTTAGAGTTACAGGACTACAATGTAGTTGTGCAATGTAATTATGTTACTATTCTGTAGCATTGGGAATTGCCTGTAATGATGGATGTATGTACGAAATAAATAAATAGTGTCCTAGAAGAAGGGCAACACACCCAAAGTGGTGTACACATCCATGGCCCATGGTAAACACTTTTCATTGAGTGGGTAATGTGCTTGTCTGCCACCTAGATGGTATGAAAAGGTCCTCTATGTGACCCACTGAAGCGTCCCTAGTAGAAGGACAGTGGAGAGCAGACAAGAGATGGGCTGGTACTGGCTTAAAATTTAATGCAGTAAGAAATGAAAGCGTTTGCTTATTAAATAATAAAAATAATATAGTTAGGATCCTGAATACTCACGGGCTCATGATGCATAATAGGTATAGGTAGTAGAACTATTGGTGTAAGCACTACTATCAGTGCTTTCCAATATATTGATACAAATAAGCTTAGCCTTTGCCATAGCGTGGCACTTGATCCACCCTTCGGGAAGTAATATGTTGTTGACCTGGAAAATGAAAAATGATAGTCAAATTAAAATCCATTCTAATTAAATGCCTTTAGATTTCAGATAATGAGTATAGTGACCGGCAAACATCTTGATAAAGTAGAGCTGGCAAGGGAGATATGTATACTTATACCTTTTCATGTATGATGTGTGAAAAGGTGTAGATATTATATTTATCTCTTTTGCTCACTCTACTCTACTGTGGGCAGAAAGATTTTTTATATCTTTTTGGTGAAATTGCAGGATGCGACAGTGGGGCACAGGAATGAACCAATTAAAACTATATAAAATGAATCAAAGGGCTCAAGTCTTTAATTGATCAGTACTTTTATTGACTTTTTAGTTGGTTCATTTGCAAACAAGTGTGACGTAAGTTCAAGATGATTGCCAGTTGGACCAAAATATCTTACAACTAAATATGTAAATATTTCAGATAACTATAATATTTTTTCTGAAATATTAGGGACCCAGCAGTCCGAATTTCCATACATCTACAACTCACATTAGTCTAGACATATAAATAAGGACTGCTGAGTCAGATGTAATGACACTATATCTAATTACAATTAAATCAAAATGATATGTTTACAATAGTAGTGAAACATAATTAAAAGTCAATAACAAACATGATATTAATATGGGCTTAAAACTTTTAATTTAAATGATGTTGACAGCTCTAGACATACTGTAAATTAAAAAGGAAAATACCGATATATTGCTGAACTGTAGGAAGGTAAAACTTTTGATCTAAAAATTAAAAATTAAAATCTTATTAAAAGATTGTAAGTCATACTATTAATATTTAAGCCGACCCCAACTGAGTTGGGAAAAAGGTTCAGAGAATGATGATGACTAAAATTATGGATGGCCATTCGTTACTCAGACCCACAAATATAACTATTGAATAACATAAGGCATGGGGAAAGAGTGTAGTATGCAGAGGCTACTTCTTATCCCAGAAATAGATTCCTGTGGTTTTTGGGAAATGTAGAGGTAATATCAGCTTTTTAATACCTATGTAGTATGGTACCAATTACTGAACACTAATTTTCTTTCTGTGAACAATTATAGTCCTACAATATTTAAAAAAAAAGTGGAATGTGTTAGGCCAATATTGGCACTGACTGTACTAGGTCCTGGTCACTTGAAAATATTCAATTTACATATATCAGGAACGTTCTACCTAGTAACCAGGTATGATCTCTGGTAAAACCTACAAGGAGATATTTATCATGAGACTAGGCACATATATACATGTATCCAAAACGCATGTACACATGTATTCTACAAGTCATGTAATTGTCAGTCATCCATCAGTAAAAAATGGGTACTACTATTGCCAGTGGGGACACCCTCAATTAGATGGTGATCAACCCTTATGTATGCTATTTCACCCATTTCCCTTACAGCCATAGAAGTTCGTACAATTTGACGTGCTCTCCCAGGCACAGCTATATTCACCCATACAAATATTTGTACTGTGCGAGAATCGAAGCCGCGCCCTATGCGAAGCAGTTGCGTTCACTACCGCCACACCACAAAGGCGGTCCAGCAATGCGGTAAGCACATGGGTAAGGAAGAACGTGAACAGGTGTAGTATGTAGTAGTATTCAAATATTTGATGCAGATAGCAGTGTAGTTCTCAGGAGAACGTGACTGTACTTGACTGTACATGCCAAACGTTTTACTTACAAATATAAAAAAGGAGATAAATATTTTTATTTACCTGTCTTCATTAACGCCGTTCTCCACAACTGCGTTCGACATTTTGAAGCCGTTTATTGTAATAAAAAATGCTTGAAACTACACTCAACAAATCGTCTTCAGTTCCACATTCTTAGGATGATCTGAAATAGAAGAAAAAATATTTTGACACATTTGATAAATGCACTTACAATGTAACTTAATAAGAAAGTTGAAATTACCCGCTAAAATAATTTAAAATTTCAAACTAAACGTAAAGATGATGTAATTGAGCAAAACAAGCAGAAATAGTCAAACTCAAATGACATGACAGTGACACAAGTCGGAACGAACCGCGAGACAATGCAATGGATGGATATAAAAGCTGGTGCATTAAAGAAAGGTTTTATAAATGGCGGCTTGTACTTGCGTTGACGGAAAGTACAGCTAGCATATAAAATTTCAAATATTTTTTTTTTCATATGAAAAATAATAAAAACAAGACCGGGTCGTAATAATTTCTAACTAGCTGCGGCCGGCGGCTTCGCCCGCGACTCGTGACGGCATCTATTTTTGTTTTCATCGGAAACAGTACCTACTTTTACACATAGAGTCCTTTTAAACGCACATTGAGTCCTTTCATCCTGAAAAAGGAACGTATATCACATTCTATAAGGAGGATCATGGAAGATCATGATGTTGGTTAAAATAAAGAACTAACATTATTATGAACAACGGTCTTGTTTATATTTTTTTTAAACTGAAAAAAAAAATGAAATTTTGTATGCTAGGTGTACTATCTGTCAACGCAAGTACAAGCCGACATTTAAGAACCCTTTCTTTTATGCATCGCATCAAGAGCACAGAGCGTGGAAGAAAATAAAGATCAATATTTTTTTTGTGTTGACGGTACGCGCGTGAGTGAGTATAGACAGTACAGTACTAGTGTGCGAGCGAGAGGAAGTGATAACGTCCGCCATTTATAAAACCTTTCTTTAATGAACCAAGTTTATATCGAGTATTCGCGTTGCTATATTGTAGGTTGCATTCTTGCTTGCTTGACATAATATCTACATTTAGCATAAAGTAAACGCTATAACATGGACATGATGATGTATAATACTTCTTTTTCTTTATTAAATAGTGCCAGATACATTGCTGAGTATACTGATAATTAAAAACCTAGGTTAATCTTAGACTATAACACGGTTTTTCAATGGTTGAGACAAGAAAAATATTCAATTAACTAAACGATGTAGGCTAGCCAACCTCATGGTCCGAATTAAGAGCTTGTCAAGTTTGTTGACTTTGTTGTGATAAAAACAGCTGATTGGGGATTGTTTTCATTTAAAGAAATTGTAGTTATTTTACAAAAAGAAAACTCTTATTTGATTTATATAAAGTGTTTAATACCATCTATAATCAGTGGCATTTTTGCAAATGGCGAAATCCAGCCAAGTTGAAGGCAGAGGCGGAGTCGAAGGTAGGACTTCAAAACGAATTTTACTTAGCAAACTTATCTATTATAACGAATTCCGCTTGTATATTCCTACATGAAATTATTAATTTCAGAATTTTGGATAAGGTTATGGTCGAAACACTGTTTATATAGATAAATAATTTCCAAGATAGTCAATTTTTTAGGTTATGTATTCATATCTTTGTAGATCTCTTCTGTTTTAGCTCAAAATTTATACTTCAATTTTAATTATGTGCTTAATTAAAATTGAAGTATAAATTTTTTCATCAAGATTGTGTGAATTATAAACTCAACACTAGGTAACTAATGTTAAACATTGAATAATACATATTAAAATAACCTTAATGTTGTGTTTACACAGTTTGATTGCGGAAATTAAAGACACCATGCATATATTTACATAACCTACGTTAGAAGAACAAATAAATTAATGCCGATATCCTCCAGGCCCATTCACATGAGTGCTACTTTATAGTATTAAAAAAATAACCTGCCTATATGCTATATGTATGCTAGTATTATTATCCATTTAGTGATATCATTTATGTTTACAACTCAAATTTCCATATTATTACACTAATTATACTTTATCTGGGCACCAATTCCAATCTGCAGTATTACCCGTTCAGTGTGTCTGCCCCTACGAGCTTAAATGTGCTAATGGTAAACCTGCTATACATCCGTGGTAGTTTTAGGTCTTTGATTTTACAGAAAACTCATACTTGACTAGGTAAAGTATATATATGTCAACAAATAGGTTTTCAAAAAAAAAGCTAATGATTCGTATGACTGTTAAAGTTACATTGATTAATAATGGTAATTTCTTTTTGTGGCTGTTTGAACTATTGTGGAAGTGATTGCTGTCTCCCAACCACGAAGGGAAAGTCTACTGAAAAACCCTGTCTGTTAATTAACGGGCACATCAGCTTGCTGGTGGGGTTAAAGATCTTGGTGGAACTCCAAAGCACCCAAATAAATTACATTGATTATATCATAGTTTCATATTTCTTCATACTGTATCAGTTGAGAAAAAATCAGTAAATATTATGCAATCAATATTATCAAACTCTCTATCTATCTTACTCTTATAAACCAAGCTAAAAGCTGGGTATGCCTATATGCAAAATTTCTATTTATTTTGCAAGCGGCAACACTGAATGTTACAGTTTACATAATACATTCTATTCTATTATGCATACATATACCCTGTTGACATATGCCAATGATCCTCGACTCTGGAACAAAATGTGACTACCAACACCTCATTCCAGGTCTTGTTATGACGGTTATAAGACTCGTAAATAATTGAGTTACGACTATGACCATTTTATTGGCACTTTGTACTTATAGTCTTTCCTGCAAATAGTTAATTTATTGCTGTTACACATGCTTATTACCTTCTAACAAAGCTCCGGAGCTAGAAATTTATTACATATTCCAAAGTTCAAGATTCGGTAGCAAATTGTTGTTTATACAATTTAGGTGGCCAACAAGCTCACTCACCATCAGTTACCATGGTCTATGGAATTTTGCAACATCAGGAGCATCACATTCGTGCTGCCGACCCCGCAAACCGAAGAGGGGTAAGAGTGAGGGGTGAAGGATGAAAAAGTTTCTGTGTTCTCCTGCCCTAGCCCTTAGTCTTCCTACTGACAACACAATACCTCTCCAGTGAGCTCTGGCTACCCTACTCGCCGCCGTGAACACAACACAAGGTTATTATTAGCCGCGATATTCCGTAGGGTCGAGCTTCTAACCCAGTCGAACTGCTCGATTAGGATGAGAGATACCGTCATGACCTATCTCCGTCCCACCTTCTTCTACATTTTCGACCCAGAGATCGGACTGATATTGTTTTTAAATAAGTCTGCATTGCATGATAATCTTAGGTACTGTCAAACTCTAATAGAGATCTCTCGCCAATAGCTTGCAACTATAACAAGTGATATAGATATCCGACTAATAATTATCGTCCGAGCCTTTCCCAACTCAGTTGTAAGTTTCAGTCTGCTACGAAAGGGAACTTCGATATTTTTTGAATGACTTTCGCAACCTACTACTAGCGATATCGTAGAAAAAAGGCCTTTTGAAAAAAAGCCACGCTTGAAGAAGCCAAATGAATATTCTAGGACAATCTACACGTCACCTAGACCCATAGTAAGCATAGTTTAACTAGCTTGTGTTACGGGTTCTAGAATGCGGATAAAACATGCATAAATAGTTTTTTTTTGTAAATACATACATAGAAACACCCAGACCAATGCAAAAATTCATATTCAAGCACACAAATATTTGCACTGAGCGGGAATCGAACCGGCGTCTCCTGCGTAGCAGTCGCGTTCTTTACCGCCACGCCACGGAGGTCGCAATAAATATTTTGGCATTAGGAGAACGTATTTAATGTTTTTCACACGGTTTTCAAGTTTTGTAACCTGGCATAGATACAACTGTAGTAAATGTTTTTAGTTTGCTTGAGATTTTTTCGTATCTGAAAATACATTTCCACGTGTTTCTCTTCTGAATGGCTGTCAGCTGAAATGTTGGACATTGATTTACCTTGAAATTTCTTTAGTTTAAATATAAATTATTTGAGTGTAAAGTCCACTTTAAATATAGATGAGCACTTTATAAAAATGTTGGGTTGTTTTGTGTATGGACCGGAAAATACGCTGACGATATCACTGCGATCGAAAGAAAACTCGAAATAGCGTGGAAAGAGTAGGTTAAGGCCTCCTAACATTGGGAGACGCCTGTTTCCAGCAGCTGTGCATGCGATAGAGTACTTGAGAGTTGTGTTTTGTGTATGACTTTCATAAGACCGACTGCTTCAGCCTCATTCGTCAATCAGCAGGTGACATAACAGTTGGGTCTGCCAGGGTGCAAGGGATATGTTGACTACTACCTCACCTCCGGCAACTAAAGACCCAAACACCCAAATAACCACAACCGGTTTTGGCGGATTTTGCGCACGAAAAAGAGCACGCACTCCAAAATAGAAAATAAGATTCAAAATTCAAAAATCATTTATTCTGTATGGACCATTAAACGGAACTTACGAACGTTAATATCAACAATATACAGGGTGGAATTTTGTAATGCCACCTGAAGGGAAAGTACTCTTAATACTGCAGATAGAAAATTTTACTCAAAGGAAACATTCCTTTATTTTTGAAAAGAAACAAAACTGCATTCAACGATTTTTAAAAATTCGCTTGCCGCACCCGGTAATCGAACCGACTAAAATCTGTAAAAGTTGCACCCTGTACTTTTATTGCATAGATCGTTAGGGTCAGTTATAAGGATGAAATCTCTCTAACAAACTTCATAAATAAAATGAAAGGAAACTCCGGCAAGACATTCAAGATGATAGAAATCATAGTGCGCAGTGAGTGCAATATTTATTAATGAGAATGTTGATGTAGGTATCTATTGTACAAATTGGCGCAGAATTAGGGACATGAGCTTGATGTCGTGGCGTCAGTAAATAGGAAATGGTTTTATTGGTTTAGATTGTTTTGTGACGTTATTCATTGTCAGTTTTGGCCTGACCGTAAAATAGAACTATTAGTTTGCATTAGATATATTAATACGTAGGCTACACTACATAAAAAATAGGAAGTGTAAGTATTTCTGAAGAGCATTAAAAAGAGCGGTACTTTTAAATAAAAATCGACATGTTGGGCCCTAGACAAGTGACAATTCGTAAGTAGTCGTTTTGTAGAATAGAATAGAATGTAATGTTCAATGTATGGGATTAACACGTTGGATTAACACGTTATGACATTTATGATTTTATGACAGGCGTGACGAATGTCAATCCCATACATTATTTTATTTTATTCCATTCGCCTAAGATTTCGCACAGTTAAACCATCATGCATAACCTAGCGTATATGGCGTCCATTAAGGTATAGGTACAGAAACCTATGTTTCGATGAATAAACCACCAATCATTACATCAACAACCAAAATATTTACATCAAAATACAATGTAGGTTAAAAAAATGTAGAAAAATGTCTCATCTTATGATTTATTTTTAAAATGATTATTTATTTACGATGGTTAAGTTGTATTGCAGAGTATATAAAGTTGGTTAACTAAACGTAGAGTGTACAATTCCGTAGTCTCTCTATTAATTCGAGCGCTAAAGTAATAAATAGTTTTAAACGACTTCTGAATAATCGCGTCTGCGCAATTCGCGAAAAAAGCAAATTACTGATACATGCTATGTTAATTTTTACATACTATTCAGATTATACAATCCCGGTAGAGTTTGCTTTGTTTTGCTTGTAAAGTAATAAATTTCATTTTAATGAGTTTTATTTTTGTAAAATCATCATTTTTTCGTGACTTCTGTCAACGAAACGAAAGCAAAGAAAGAAAATCATTAATCAAAATCAATCTTAATGTTTTACATATTTCGATAAAATGAGGATTTTTACTAAATCTGAAAATGTGAATGTGCTTGTAACTTTAATAACAACTTTAATCAATGTTCTTTGTGAAATCCATAAAAGTTTTTTAACAATGCCATAACTTACGTAAAATTTATCCACCATATACACAATTGAACAGCAACAAACACCATACAAATATAAACACCCAAGGTTAACATTGGTCTGCTCCTAACGATTCTCGTGACTGTATAAAATGGGAGGCGTGCCTTTACGTCATTCCAACTGTTTTTCTCATTCCGAAGGTCGAAGATCGAAATAGGTGGTTTATAACATCAATCTGCACAGTCATTCAATTCACCTCAACTCAACCTTTTGAGCGTTTTGCACACTACTTGTAGTCGTAATCGATTTTACTGCAACGTGAGTCTTTCAAAACACTTCTGATTTTCTTCACAAAATTATTCTTGGTTTGATTCATTACAAGATACATTATATTTCTTTGAAGAGCGATCCCGATATATCTTCCTAATACCGGTTACAATTCCAGTTGGTGGTTTGTACTTCGGGTACAAGAGTCAGCTGTCCTACTTCTCCCTTGTATCGTTTGAAAGTGAAATTGGATTGAGCCACAAAAATCTTGGTAGACTGTGACTAATTTATCACCGCAGATCTAAAATCGAAGTTCTTTTAATTTCAAGTTTGTAGTTCTAACGGGCTTGAGAATTTTGCGGTCAAAGACCATAATGTAGACATCCACTAAGGAAAGACAGAAAAATGAGCACAAATTTCTTGGACCTACTTCTGATTAGAAATAAATGTAAGTACACGTATTATAATGGTATTGGCAAAAAAATCTCTATATTACTTTATGATTTTTCCCGCCGTGTATGCGTACAATAAAGTAAGCAATTAAATCTCATTGTTTCAACCAATAAAGGTATACCTACTTGTAAAATTACGAATGTATTTTAACCTAACTTATTGTCATGTGAACTGTTTGAATTCTAATGCGATTGTCTTCGCCAAACAAGTACCTATGTATTTAATTTTAGGCAAGTCATTGCTGAATAATCGTTACTTTTTCGAATACAATAGATCAAAATTATTGTATTCGGGTTCTCTGGACTTCTTTTACGCTCTACTGAAGCCGTAATCAATCAATCAGCCTATTGTAGTAGTCTACTGCTGGCCATAGGCTTCTCCCAATATTGAGAGACTTTGGTCTACGGTTTCCACACTAGCCAGACATGTTGGTACAGGGTTTTCCCATCTCTTCCAGTGAGATCATCAGTGCTTTACCTCAGTGGCCTCTTACGACACCCTTTGGATGAGATGGAGTGCTGACTCGTACTGTTATAGATGGTGAGGAAGAGTAGTTATAAGGGGCCCCAACAAGTTCTGCAAACCGGTACGTCTACTAATTGAAAGACGAAGCTTTGGTGCAAATTTTTTCCTCGTGGTTGGAGGATCAGAACAGTCGCTTACAGAGCCAACCAACCCGAAGAATAATAGAAAAGCGAGTCCAGGGATTCAAAGTACAAAATCGGGATGCATCTGTTACTGGGCCTCAATTGAAAAAAGAAGATTAATATTTTTTATCACCCTCCAATATGAATCTACGAAATGTTGTTTCTCAGTCGGTTCTTTTTAAAGTTCATAGACTTTATAGTTCCTTTCCATCTACACTGAAATAAACAACATTTATTTATTCAGATTTTACTACGGTTTTATTGCTTGTAGTTGATGGTAACATTACATCGCGGCGTCCGTTTACGATAAACAAATTGCTAGTTGCTACTTTTTGGTATAAAATACGAGTAGGTACTATGTGATGTAATTGTATAACTAAGTATCGTAATAGATGTAGTAAAATGCAACCTCTGGTCTGGTCGTGTCTCGGAGAGCACGTTACAAATATCTATGGCAGTCGTTATGGGTAAGTTGGAACCCTCAAAAATCGGAATAGCCTAACTATAGAACTTCGATACCGCCAATATGGTTGTGAAGGTCCGATGGCTTCAGGGAAACTATCGAAGTTCAGCCGCATCTTAGTTAGATTAGGAAGCCGACTAGAAAACTGACTTGGGAATAGGCTCTGAGAATGATGATGTTAGTCAAATGCAACCGTTAACGGTATCAATCCTGGCAAGGTCATGAACTGGTGCAAGGCTGTGGCTGCACCTGTACTAGCTGCGATTTTGGCTGAAATGCCTCTTCAAATTTCTTAAAGTTAACTTGCTGTTACCCGCGTGGACTTCTGATCCCGTTCCCGCTGCACCATTTCGAGCATTTAGGGGTATGAAAAATAGATGTTGGCCGATTCTCAGACCTACTCAATATGCTCATAAAATTTCATGAGAATCGGTCAAGCCGTTTCGGAGGAGTACGGGAACGAACATTGTGACACGAGAATTTTATCATTCATTCATTGTCTGTGATTTGAACAGCGTCATTCATTCATGGACGTGTTCAATTTGATACCGCAACAAATACAACAATCGTATCTCTGACAGCTTCCGTCATCACGTGTTCTGTTTATAGCTTTTTTATGATGTCATTGCCTGACTTATTTTTCATTCAAATTGCCGTCGGAGA
The DNA here is from genome assembly GCA_963691645.1 of Pelosia muscerda. NCBI lineage: Eukaryota > Metazoa > Arthropoda > Insecta > Lepidoptera > Erebidae > Pelosia > Pelosia muscerda. The sequence continues at coordinate 7,168,653 of OY829118.1, forward strand.
CTCTTTTTTTTATTTCTCCTTCAAGAATAGATGACAATGTAATGTTGCTTATCCCAGAAACGACTCTTGTTGTAATGGTGCCAAGTCTATAAAGGTAACGCTGGGTAATGTTATATTAAGTCCATTATGTATTATCAAGTGAAGTTTCATTTAATTGTAAAATGTATTTATAATGTAATTGTATAAATTATGACGGTTTTATGACGGTTTAAAATTCTCGGCAAAAGTGGTAAAATAATTGAGTAGTAGGTAGTGCAATTGAGTGACTGACACCTAGTAAGGTTCACCTATCCTTTAACTATTGATTTTTGTATGTTATAAATAAATAAATGTTAGTTTCAAATTAGACTAAAGTAATTACAAAAAGTACCTAATACATATAATGTTGCATACTTACCTATTACATTGGTTCAATTAATGTTGATTTATTCTTTAAATAATGTCATTGATCTCATATGAATGAATAAACATATTTATATACATAAAGACAGTACTTATTTCAATAATCGTGCCCAAATATTGAGAAGTAGCCCTAATGAGAAGTAGCCTCAATGAGAATTAGCTCTAATGAGAAGTAGCCCAATGAGAAGTAGCCCAAGTGAGAAGTAGCCCAAGAGAGAAGTAGCACTAATCAGAAGTAGCCAATATGAGAAGTGGCCATAATGAGAAGTAGTCCATTAGCGAGTCGGTTACCATAATGTGAATTAGCCCTAATGCGCCTAAACCATTATGACGTCAATAATGTCGGCAATACCTACCTATTGGCAATATAGGAGAATTCGCAAATAGGTAGTAGAGATATATTTTGGTCACAAACACACACTTATTAATATTTTAATAGAAAACCACAACCACATAATATCATGCTAGGTACCTACGTAGGTGTAGTTTACATACTAAATGAATAAATAAATATTCTGAAAATCTACACTACCATCTAGACCCATAGTAAACATAGCTTAACTAGCTTGTATTATGGGTTCTAGAGTACGGATATACATTTAGATTAATTTATTTAATGTAGGTGTATCTACTTTATATCCTAAAACGAGGCATAAGTTCGTACATAATTGAATATACCCTTTTTACGTTCAGAATTTCTATGCCAGGGTGATTATATCAGACTCGGACCGACTGTTTTAGTCGGTCCGAGTCCCCCGTCCCCCGTCGTGGGTCTTTAGATGCCCCTGGCATCTCATCATGCTTACATGCTTAAAGCATATCCCTCGCAGCCGTTTGACCAAGAGTTGTCTCCGGTTTAAGATAGCCCACTTAGGTCTATGACATGCTGAAAATGTCCAATTATATGGATAAATTGTAAATAAGATTCGCGGTAGCCTAGTGGTATGGGTAATGGACTGCTGGGACGAGGTCTCGGGTTCGATCCCAGGTTTTACCATGGCACACACCAATGACTTCGATGCTTTTCGATGTTATGTGTGTATTTATCGCAGGCTTATAAGTTCCCAGTTAATGGCAATAGGCTCGCCACCTATTACATTGGTACCTAAACATAAATTGGCGAAATGTGGGTGCTAGCACCTCTGCCTACCCCTTCGGGGATAAAGGCGTGAGTTCATGTTATCTTATGTTATGAAAACTGATGTGATGTGATGTTGTGTGATATGATGTGATGTGATGTGGTATGATGAGATTAATCTATTTTTATTTTTCCACATATGGCCTTTTGTTCTACGTTTGGTACGCTCTTTATTTAATGTTACGCTTATTTATGAAGTGTTACGCTCATTAGTGTTGTTACAGTCATTGTTACGCTCATTTTTGTTCAACCAATTCCAAGCTAGTATACAATCCCTTTGTCTATTGCAAATCCATAGATTAACTTGTAATTTAAGAGGTGTACCATCCTATCATGATAGAGTTAATGAAACAATACCCGTACCCAAGAATATGCACTCCATACTCCGTGATCCATACATACATTGACCCATACTAATACTGCAATGTGCAGTATAATCCATTTGAGTTAAGTTGTGTCCGGTTACATTCGAGATGTTTTACTTCTGCACTCGGAGTCCGCTTATGTAAAGCTGGTCTACTACTTGGTGAACGAGGCTCTGGGTCTTTCCTCCTAGACTTGGGAGGTCAGCGGTAGTGTCTTTCATAATATGCAGTATAAGCCATCCTAAGAAGAATAGAACCAGTTAACGGACCACAAGCCCCGGAGAGAAACCATCCGAAACCTTGAAATATGACATAACACGTTCAAAAGTTGTTAGACAGCCTCTGTGACGGAGCGTGTGTTTAATCCCCGCTCAGTACAAATATTTGTACGAGTATGTATGAATATGGCTATTTGCTTGGATCGGCACGTTGAGCCGTTGGTACCGGTTGTCATACGAACATCTATGGCAGTTGTTCTGGATAGTGAAGCCATAAAAAGTCCTACAACTAGTCTAACTGCAATACCTGGATATCTCATATACCTATAGGTTGTGGAGATCATGGCATGACAGGACCCCTGACTCTGAGGTGAAAGCTTTGGAAGAGACTGTGATTAACGCATGTATGAAGAAGAAGTTGAATCATTGTTAGATGTAGGTATACCTGTATTTTTGGCGGCGATATCACGATGTTCACAATATATTCTTGAATGCTTAAACTAGTGACCTAAAGTACAATGACTTGTAAAGAATGTTTCATTTAAATGGAAGGAATACAAGACAATATGAATGTTGACAATTTTGCAGCCGCACCGTGCCGTGCTTTATTATGGTTCAACAGTCACCAGTTGAACAAGTGTTAAACAAGGCTGTTGTATATAAAATTTCCATCACAATCAATGAAAGTAAGAAACCATATAACATTATGAATAAACGTGTTCTATTTTAGCGAAGGAACGGGTGATCATCTGATCGCTTCCGAGCTTCACTGAGGACATTTGAAAATATCTTTTGAATATTTTACTACGCTTTTCATAGTTTGTCATCGCTTTCCTTTGCCTGCCATTGAGCAGATACTCCTATTCAATAGGGTCAGTGCAACGTGTGTTTTAAAATTCTTAGGCTTATGTTTATTTCTGAAGACTTCTGCATTCATATTTCATAGTTCATCATTACTAACCTCTGCCTGCCATTGTGCAGATACTCCTTTTCATTCGTGGTCAGTGCAACGTGTGTTTCAGAGTTCTTAAGCTTGTGTTTATTTCAAAGACCTCTCCTACATTCATAGTTCATCATCACTATTCTCTGCCTGCCATTGTGCAGATACGCCTATTCATTTGGGGTTAGTGCAACGTGTGTTTCAGAGTTCTTGTGCTAATATCTACTTCTAAAGACACCATTCATATTTCGCTAAATAATACCTTTGACTTTCAACTTATGCCGAAGGAAAATGTTTGAATTCTTACCTGCAACAAGCAAAGAGAATATCATTAGTTTCCCATTTAACGACATATTTATTATCATTAATGGGAAAAAACAAGCCATAGTTCGTTATTAATGTCATAATGATGTCACACCAAACATTTTAAATGCATGACGAGATCTTAATGGAATTTCTCGTGCAAATTCAACTAAACATTATGCTGTGTCAATTTTAAATTGAGTCAATAAAAAAACTAAAATGATATTAGAACAACTAATTTTCATTAACCACTAACATAATAACGTTAATTTAACCGCTTTTAGATTCCTGTGGCCTTCGTAGGTACATAAGTGATTCTGTTACTTGTATTATTATTAAACTGTAAGTCATTGTAACAAGATTTAATTTCGAATAATCAGCGTTTAACTTTTAATTTCATTCACTGTCCAAAATAATTACCAATGACGTTTTTATATATTACTATTCCATATTCAAGTTGTATATTTGACAACATAAGGGCTAACTTCCTCTTATTTAGACGAATATTATTCCATACACGGGTACATAGAACAATGTGTACTTATTATGCCTTTTGTAATTTGTACAGGCCGTCCAATCTGCCTATCTAACATATCAAGCTTTATATCCGCCTCCGTTGTATGGATAAAGATAACCACAGACCAATGAAAATTGTGGCATTCCGGTAATGCCGACAGAAGTGAAAATTCCTATGCAAAGTAAAAAGTATTGATTTCAACAAGGTGTCTTAATTATCAAATGGTGCTACTGTCCGTATAGGACCACCCGCGTCGTCGCGTTTTTGTAACGCCTTCACCAGCCTACTCCCCAAGTCAAGCTTGCCTAAATCAGTTTTCACTTCAAAAATTTTGCGATGAAACGCATGGTATATACTACAATGCCTTTGCTAGAATAAAGCTTTTATTTGTTGAATATATAGTTCATTGTCTATTATCATCATAATCGCCAGTTTTGAGGCACTGCCAAATGTCACGGCTATCCTTTTATTAGATGCTAGTATCTTCCTATTCTTGTAATGTCTCATTTATGTAGCCAAAGCGTCTGTCATCGTCATATTATTAAAAACCATTAAATTTAAAAATACAAGTCTACGAGAGCAACCCCTCCTGCTAAGTAGTACACGTACATTGATTGACAAATTAGATGCTCTGACGCAGAATTTTGTTTCGGAACGAAAGTAGTCACAGTTAAAATAAACCAAAACGTGGGCAGAAGAGCGAAGTCCGGACTCAAAACGACCTACACGATTCGAGAGTCAATCATGGTAGAAAAGAGAAGCAAACAAAACAAACCACAACGAAAACGTATCATTTCATGAATACCGTCAATTTGCAGTAAACAAACCACTCATCCTATTACTTAAGATCTAAACATAAAAGCGCTTTGTTATAAAAACGTAAGTACCATAAGCGACGCAATTTAATCGTAATTGTCAAGGTCAGACAACTTCCTTATACGACTTGGTATCAGTTTCTATTCGAAATTTTGTCGTGCGTAACAAATACAGCCAGTGATATAAAATCGTCTGGACTTTGACTATTTACAACTACAGAGTTTGCATAATTATAGTCTAAGCGTCTGAATTTATTTTTTCACTTGTATAAGAAAATCGCGAGGGGCATCATACGCCTCGTCTGCCAGTACGTGGTCTCTATTTGACAACCTTTCGACTCCAACGACCACCTGTTCTTCTTGCTAAATGCCCCGTCCAATTTAGCTTGCAACCCGATGAGCTATGAAGGTAACTTTCGTTTGTCTACCCGCGAGATGTGGTCGGACGACATAGTCAGTTGGACAGACCGTTGGATGCAGACCGCCTCCAACCAGTCGGATTGGAGCTCGATAGGGGAGGCCTATCTTCACTAGTGGACGTCCTATGGCTGAAATCTTCGATCGAACATCGACATTAAATTGAATTGCCTTGGCATGACATTTATTTCTCAAAATTCTTCCTTAAATTCTGATTTGTTCTGCTTAGTGAACACAGTATTAAGTATTACAAGTTCATTAAAAGTCTGTTTAGAAAGTTATTATCTCACTAGCGCGCCGTTGGACACACCCCCTCACTTACGTCATCACCCAAGGTCACCGACGCCGACTGCGCCGAGTGGCGACCGCACAACGCGTTGCGAATTTTGCGATTAGGTTTTTACAACTCTACCATTATCGCATGTTATGGTTTGATCGTCGCACACAAAGTGAAACGAAAGACCACTACGTCTACGTAAGCTGAAATATTGTTATGTTAGGTTGAAGTTTTTCTTAGAAGAAAGACCACGTTCAAACTAAAATAAAGAATAATTCGACTGCAAAATGAGGCTGTTTACGGTAATATTGGTACATGGATTCCCTGTTAATTTTACTAATATTATATGGATATCAATAGTCGAAATATATCGATCAATAGTGTATACTTACTACATAATCATAGTCAAACTAATAATGAATAGTAATAAAATTAATATAACTGCGACGTAGACATATGAGGTAATCGTGCATGTTAGAACTATGATCCCAGAAAACAAAGTGAGTAACTGTTTAGGCTTGCTCATGACAGAACACGGAGGAGGAAAATTTCAACGTTCGTGTATTGCATCAGACTCCTTTCATAGGCTCTTTGTCTTTGTCCTCATTTAACTAGGCATAAAATTAGGGTCATATTATGTTAATATCATTAGTTGCTTCAATTCCTCATTACAACAACATCTCGCAATAGTATCAAATTATCTCTTTCATCGTTTAGATCAACTAAGCACAAACTCTCTACATACTTTCCAAATATCTAACAGCCTTATGCTTTTCTTAACTTACTTAAAAATGGAGAGGTTTTGTCTTCCTCGTCTTGGGGAGCTACCGGGAGAGATATAACCCGGTCGACATCATTTTCAATCTAATTTACCATTTTAACTATTTCTACCCCACTTTCTTTTGTTTTACCAAAAGCAAATTTAACATTGTATGAAAATGAAAATGAAGCAGTATTAATTTTTTGTTTATGTTTTGAAACCCGTTCAATCGTATTCCTTTAAACTATATATGCCGGTTTATTTTCAAATACTAAATAGTACTATAATATGATGTCGTCTTTGTGTAATACGTTACTACAAATATGTAAGAAACTAAGAATTTCTGACAACTCACAAGCTGAATTCTGAACATCCAGTTTTTAGAACATTAAACCGAAGTAGCATCGACTGTTGATAAGTGTGCTTCAACACTATTTTTTAGAATAATAAGGCATTTCTGAATTTCGTTAACACACTTGTGCCGTCTAAAATTATAATCTTGAGAATAAAAGGCAGATAATTGAGCGCTCTCTGAATCATAGAAAGCTGTAATGAAAGTACTACTGAGTTCTCGTAATAATAGATAAATTAATTGCATTTATTATTAACTAGCGTTTCGTCCGCGCAGATTTCGGCTCAACCGATTGTAATCAAACAAATCCAAGGATTTTAAATCCAACCAAGACCTTTCAAATAAAAAAAAACCGCATCAAAATCCATTAAGTAGTTTTTGCGTCCAGCATGGACAAACAGACAAGAATGTAAAAAAAAATTTTGGTCTTCATTCAGTATCGTCAATGTAACACAACAGACCCGACCACTTTACAATTTTAATAGTATACATATTAGCAGGTATACATAGATGAATTAGTAATAAGCGTGTCTTTCTACAAAACCAATAAGGTTATTGGAAAATAACATATTACTAACATTATCTAAGACATTCTCCACTATATCTTGAAGACAACACTGCCATTGTGGGAAACTGAATAAATTATTTCTCTGAAGCACATTCAAACAAATAACTGACTATTAACTGTAATTAATCATGATTAGGTCTAGTTTATATCATGGTACTTACATTAATTACCTTAGACTTGTTACTTCTAGTTTCTACCAAGTCTTATACGCAGATATGACGCACTTTGTCAGAATTAGTTGTCTTAAAATATGACTCTACTGTTAGCGTGGGCCCGCGGTCACATTCACAATGTTAAGGTGTTAGATGTATTAAGCGTAACAATACTGTAAATACAGTCATTCTTTAATAAATAACTGGGGTAATTGAAAATAAAATCAACTGGTACAAAGTAATAATGCCTAGAGAAATTAAAACTGCAACATATGATACAGCAAGATATAAAGGCGAAATGACAATACATTTTAGAATTTTTGAAAACGCAATTCGTCAAAATCTGTTTCATTTTTACCTGGTCTTCAACAGGGCAATCAATGGGCATCTATATAGAGTCCGAATCTACAACTTTAATTTCAAAGGAGAAATATTAGAGAGCTCCCCTTTGTCTTCTTGGATGAGGATAACTTATTTTCTCTCTACTAAATAATATTTCTTTGACATTCTATCGCTATTCAGACTAATTTTAGTATTAGCTGCATTTGATGAATATGGATATAAACTAATATACGACTACTACTATCATTAGATTTCAATCCAATAAGAAATTGAATCTTGCTAGCATTAAACTGTACATTATCGATTGTTGATACTTGGTTAACGAGTTAGCTATGCTCCTAATAGTTTGTATAACCGATTTTACTCTAATGCTGCTCTTCCTGCACGTATTTAGATCTATTTATATATGGTATGCGGTAACCGTTTCCCAGCGTCTTACTAGGCCATCGTTGCACTTCGTCGGGCTATAGTATTAAGGTCGGCTCTCTCTACTAATAACGGAACATACGTTAGAATATATGAGCTCTTCTAGTCATTTACTTTTATATTGCATTAAAATGACTACATATAAATCATGACAGCATTGATTATTCAGTCTTCTATCTACTGCTTGCATACACTGCGTGCATATTGCATGCACTATGTATATATACTAAATTTATCTAGACTATGCACGGAAGTTCCTTCTTCGATAATTGTAATATCTAAACAGTTGCATTATTTTTATACTCTTGCCAATCGTGTTTCGTGCGAACTTTACCTATCTACTTTTATTTTGTATGGATTTGGTCGGGAAATGGGGTAGGAATTCAGGAGTCGCGTCTGTTGTTAAGTCCATATTTATTCCATTGTACCTCGGGTAACTGCCAGCCGCAGCAGGAGTTTTAAATAGCTTTTAATTCAAAGATCTCGATACTAGTGAAATGATAACTCTCTATCCGAGGCCTCTATCCGAGGGGTATTCATTTTATTTTTTGCTAAAGATTATTTTCTGTACGTAATGTTGTGATTGTATTGCTTATATTGTACTTGCTAAAATAATCATGGTGACATGCAATCCATTTTAATAAAACTAATCTACAGTCCATCGTTTTCAGTATCACTTGTGATAAAGATATGAACACTATAATTTTCTACAATTTTTTTTGTGTACCTATTCATCTTCGTGTTGACTGGGCTCAAATAATCAAACCTAATCCTTCAGTAAAGTATTTCAGCGGTAAACAAAATTAGATAAGAACGTGAACATATTTATAGACGTTGTGAAACATTTAAACTTGCTGACGAATTTCACGGCGACATTGCATCAGATGCGTCCCGGATTGTTCGTACAATGTCATCACAAAAGTTTAAACTGTTAACTGATATGCTTTTTGTGTTTGAAATAAAATTGTTTCTAAAAGGGACAGATAGTTACATTTTTTTATACCACTTAGGTGGCAGACAAGCACACGGCCCACCTGATGGCAAGCGGTCACCGTGGCCTATGGACGTTTGCAACACCAGAGGCGTGACACACGTGCTGCATACCCTGTAGAAACCTTCTAATGCCCTTCTTGAAGAACCCCATATTGTAGACGCTTGGGAAAACCAGGGCACGGCAGGGAGCACATTTATTTATCTTCTAAACCTGGGTTCGTTTCAAAGCACCTATTAGAATCAGAAGTTTCTGATTCACTGGAAACCATTTAATACTACGAATGTAAAGTTTTCTAAAGTTTGGAAGTCCAAATTAGAATTGCCAGTATTTATCGTTGTCATGCTCTCAGTTCTATTATTAAGAAATTACGTTACAACGTTTATTATTATATCTCTAGACAGATTTTGTACTTTGTATTTGCTGTTTGGACAGTTGCAATAATAATTTATACTGTAGTAATGATCATTTGTTATATCAAGAATATATACGAAAGAAAGTAGTTCATAAAATAAAATAAAAACTCATTTTGAAAATATGCATTTCATACCAAAACGTTCATTAACTATTTCTTTTAAATTTATATAAATTACTTCTTGAAATAAGCTTTACAACAGGTTCAATCCATTTCCTCGTGAATGTTTAATAGTATCGCAAAACTCGTTCTAAATGTCCTTGCTGCATTTTGCAATCTTTTTCCTGGTACTATCTCCTAGTTATAACATAGTCGAATCGTGCACTGGATTCAATACTTTAAAAAGTCCTATAACATAAGTTACAGTTGTAAGATTGCGCTATATTTCATTATTGTTCATATCTCTGAAATTCTTACACAATAATGTCAGTTTCCATAGCATTCGTAGTGTTGTCAACCACACTAGTGAATATAACATTTTTTATCATTTTATTGTTTCCATTTTCAGAAATTCATGTATCATTTTCATTATGTATCGACACAAGCATTTAATTGCCTTATAACGTCATGAACTTAGTAGCTACAATTAATATTTGTCATAATTTGAAATAAATACCTAGGTACTATACTAAACACCAACTATCGCAATCTGTGAGAACTGTGAGGGCGATCTATTCTCAGATCAAATTGATGGAATGCATGAATGCGTTGTTGCGCTTTTATAAGCCATTGTGGTGAGTAACCATTTTCATATGACTGTCAATTAATTTGTGCGCCAATAATACCTCATATTAAACAGTTCCTATTCATAACATTCCCTCAAATTTCATTGGGTAACTTTCAGTAAGCTTTATAAATTATCAGTTCAATTCTGGTAGAAGTTCAGATTCTTGCAATCTTAAGTCTTTTTTTTATGGAGTAGCAAGCCTCTATCTGACACATTACCTGGATCTAAAATGATACCTTGTGGCATTCTAAACAATTAAATTATAAAATCGACGTACTTTTTTGTATACCTAGTATGAATAATTTACAGTAACATTTCATATCTTTACACTAAAACTCTTAATATATTAACTTTTTAACAGATTTCATTATTTGAAGTACTGAATATATTCATTTATATTTCATTTTCACATATACAGACTTAACTACAGACACGTACAGACTGTAGTTAAATAAACAGTTTTGTTCCACACTTTAATATAATTGTGTAGTCACGTTGACTAATAGCGTTTGTCACAAATTAGCGTGACTACTGTCTCTTTTTCGTGCTAACAAACATTGTACTCGAATTTGTTACAGTAATTCAGTTTAAAAGTAATAACAATAAACACAAACAAACAGCGTACAAATTGATCATAAACTGTTTTGTAAATAGTATATACCTAAATTAATTCATCATGATTCTTTATTTTTGTTGTCTTAAATTAATCATTATTCCTTTTCGTTGTAACTGAACGGTTATCTATAATTTTATTAAATTAAAGATACCGTTAATACACATTGTCCGGACACCAATACGTCAGTACGAAATACACAAATTTATCTCCTTTTTATAAATTGCCTTTTCGCTGAAAACGTATTTCCAGGTCCAGCTTAATTTTTATTGGAATGGAAAAAGTTACATTGTGATACAGTTGCCTACACAAGCTGAACCTGTACCATAATATATATTTTTTATTTTTTTTGATATGCTTTTGCGTGAAAACTGGAATTAAAATTTTATTTTTAATATTTTAAACAATATTGGAACATAATTTTCAGTACCTAAAAGACTATAAATAAATAAGTAAAGTTTTTAAAGTTTTAATATTTACTTTGAGATCTGTCGGGATATTTAAGTACCATGTAATGTTTGAAATTCGATGAAATTATGTTATATGACCCAATGAACTACAGTAAATTTTTCTACAACAAACAGTGTGCCAACTGTGAGCTGTTCATTGGCAGATTTTATTGTTTGATGGCAACTACGATTGTCTCCGATCATAGCATTACCAAGGTTAACGCACACAATTGTATTATAATCGTTGTTAATAATATGTTACGTTTAAACTGAGTTTCTTTACTATTAATGAAATTCATTACTTAATCATTTATTTTCCTGTTACTAACAATCTTTGTTATTAATAAATTTTAATGAAAATAGGTCATAAATATATTGAAATTAGGACTGTTTAATAATTTCACTATTAAACACCTAACCTACCCTTATGTTATTTCGTAACATTTCAGAAGAAAAACAAGAAGAGGTACATATTTTTCCGTCTTCATCCGTTTGTTTATCGAGATATATTAAATGTAATTTTAATGTTCTTATAGTGTTCGCTCACGTACAGAACGTATATACTGTAGCTCTAGCATGAACTCCTATCGAATTCGTAATGTAAAGTCGAGAGAACGGAGCATTGTGATTGGCAGTCTACCTCTTGTGAACCTGTGTGTGTGTGTAGCACGCCAAACGCAATGCTCCGTTCTGTCGATACCTTTTCATTACGAATTCGATAGTATTTCGTGCTAAGGCTACAGGTCTGTATTCTTGTTTACCTATTCGTAGTAGCCGTAATACTATTGCGAGTAGGAAATAGGAAAAATTGTTTTATAATGACTACAACAATTTTACGAGACGCTGCTTTAACGTTATATAAAAACTGTATTATAAAACCAACTACCTACATTATACATAAACTCTAGAAAGTGCTGAAGGATGAAGACACTATAAGTTATTTAACCTAACACTTCATAATCATGGTGTGAATGTAATACAGAACTTCGTATTTCAATCGTATGACATGCAATAAGGATTCTCATCACAATTCAATTAACTAATGTCTTGAGGTCAAGCTACTGAACTCTGATACCGTCAATTAACTAATATTTATCACCCATGAACGATGCTTGTAATATTAATTTAAGATAAAATATGTACTTCATTTTTTTTTTCATATCAACTGATTCAATTTATAAACTAAATTCAGAAACTTATCAGAATCAGACGCAAAACATTTGGAATTGTTTTTTCAATATCTAATACGTATATGAAAATCTCGTATCCTGGTGTTTGTTACTTCTTACTTCTCTGAAATGAGACTTGGTTTATTTCCTTGTTTGGTTGCAAGATGGCAAAGGAGGAGGACAGGCAAGAAACAAAAGCTGAACTATGGAAAACAAGAATACAAATAATACATCGTCTCAATACCTTTTGTTTCCGTTTTCTACCCTTCAGTCAAAAGTATAATACTAATGCCGTTTTATACCCTTGCAAAAATAGCTGCTAACAATAATGAACGGAGGAAAATGTATTATACTCGTAATGTGCAAATATACTTGTGCCACTTCTATGCAGTGCCGTAACCTTGTTATATGCTATGTACTATGACAGTGGTTAAGGCTTTCAAGTTATTGAGCTTTTAGTCACGTTACAGCAATCAAACGTCTCTGAAATTTCCACTGTCATTGATGTTATTCCAGTCCATGTAACGCATTCATTATAGAATAATAGTAAAGAAAATTGCTCGTAATATCCTGATTGAAAATCATAGCTTAGAATCTAATGATACAATTTATATTACAAATATGTGAACGATCTTCTTTTTCTTCGTGTCATTGGCCACAATTATAAATAATGTTAGATACGCCCAGCCCAAAACTCGACGACACCAACTGCACTTTCCGTCTCTTCATTCAGGTCGGTGACTGTGCAGGTATGGGGGCAAAGCGGACAGGACAGGGCATGGTCCATAGACTGCAATGGTGCACCACAGTAACGACCACCACTCCCTACGCCCAGGTAACCTCATTTTACCAGGTTTGCTTTACAGCAGATGACCTGAGACCTCAGCCTATTTAGGGACTTCCAGGTGGTCCATTTCAGTTTATGCCCGGGTTTAGGCTCTCAGCGGTGAACGATGAATATCGTATATTATATTATATCACTCTCAAGTTTTATGGATACTATGCAATTATATGTATGACTCAAGTAAGTCAGACTCTGTTTCACTAGAAAGTTTTATAGGTTTATCTCATTTGTCCACATCTTATATTGTACCATAATTTATGGCTACGTATTGTGATAGAGATGCGTGCGATACCATGATTTATTGTATCTAATTTGGTGATTCTGTTTTTGTTTATGATTTAGACAACGCAATTTACTCTGTGTTCTAATACATTTTGTAGAATTTGTTTTTTATTAGTCGTCTTTAATAGATGCATAATATTTAGATTTCACAGTAATATTCATAGCAATTGTGGTCACATGATTGATCTGTAGTACGCTTATTTTAATTCGTATTTCAGCTAACATGCTGCAGCTGTAACTTGGCAATTTTCTTTTTAGGTTATCAGTTTTTATGTTGATAAAATCAACACATACTTTCAACATTTATAAATAAGAACATGTCACAAAATGCAATTTGTAACAACATCAATCAATATCATCCAACAAATTCTAAATATTTTGATGTCCTAAATCCTAAACCAAACGGTTTAGGATTTAGAACGTCTACATACATTTACGATATCAATGACCCACCGGCCTGTAATAAAGAAAGAATCAAAGTAATCAAATCATAAATTTGAATTATAATACAATACATTTTTAGAAAACGTAAAAAATAAAATAACATATTCCCAGATTAGTTTTGCTAGTAATAATTAACTAGTTATTGATAACACCACACACGGGACTTGCAATGTCTTCTCTTTAATAATATTATTAAATGTGTCTACATAACATTAAATATTCACGCTTATCGAATGACAACTATTTAGGTTATTTAATGTGTCATTGGCGACCACTCGATAGTCTTATCTTAATTGTAATTACCGTAGTTAATCAACGCATCATTAGTAAAATATGTCTTTGACAATGACATTCAAGATTTACTTTCGTGCAATAACTTACTGCGAAAGGAAACCGGTTGTCAGTTAATAGTTTATTTTATCAACAACACCTGTTTTATTCTCTACGAGTAGGTAGGTAATATTAGCTAAATGTTGGTTGCTATTTAATTGAAAAAATACTTGTACCATCTCTTCCTTAATAATTAAGATATTTGATCAAGTGTATTTTGCACAGAATTGAAATTGTTGACGTAACTTACGCGTGGACACAGTACCGGCAACAGTAGCAACAATAAAATTGATTATGTTAGTACTTTGTGCGGAAATAAAAGCGAATGTTGAAATTTTTAAAATTCCACAATAATTGCTGCTGTGTATTCATTTACAAGTTTAAATGCAAACGACAATCTAAAGCCATAGGGCAACCTGCTAGTATGGGCCTGTAATCTAGGTCAAAGACTAACAATTGTAATGTTTACCTATAGCTGTCTAGTTACAACTGATGGATTTTAAGTTCTGATTCAAGACTTATAATTATTTTGATTTAAACATGTCTATATGTAAGGTAAAAATTTAACGTAAAGTTAAACTCAGATATGTGTAGATAAACGCACCTAATTATCACTTTTTTAGAAATCTAGTGCAGATAATATGACCAAGTAAATAAAGATTTTATCTCTTATCTGCAGACTTAATTCACCATCTCTTAGTTTTATATCACAAGAACAAGTCTTTGTGTGTGTCAAATGAATCACCCCTTTACATTGAACGTAAAATATCAACGTACTACATAATCCCTACAAAGAGCTTCTCTTTCGTTATTCCCGGAAAGGAATTTACCACCTAAATACAATACATAACTTCAAAATAATCGAACCAATAAACCACAAAGAAAGAAAGCTGTCACTGTCAATGGAAAACTGGAAAATTTATTTATTTATTTATCATTTTAAAGAAGTCGATTTCTATTCGAAGAAAAGTTAAAAGAACTCAGCTCCGATTTTGGGGTGACATTGTTTTAAAATCCTGGTTTTCAAAATCCCAAAGTTCTAAATCACGATTGTACTAAATCCCAAAGTTTGATATACCGATGCGATGTCCAAAATTCCGAAGTGAAAAACTTGAAGTTCAAAAGCCCGAAAGTACTAAATACCGAAGATTGATATAGGTACTGAAGCTCAAAATCCCGAAGTACAAATTCATTGCAAGGCGGGGGCGTCGCTACAGTCCCGCCCTGGTTGCTACGATGTTTTGACGCAGGCGCCAGCTACGTCAATTTTGTTTATATTTTTTTCAGTTACTGTGTTTTTCTTTGTATATACATTTTAGTAGTATTTAGTATTTTAGTTGCATTTTTGCATTTTTCATATGCAAAGAGACTGTAACAGCGGTTGCAATGAAGCGGAAAGTGTAAGTCAACTTGTGCAGTGTCCACATTGTTCCCAGGCTCGATTTTTTAAAGGTAAGCGGGGTTTGAGAGTGCATTTTGGGAAAGTACACAAATCCCAAAATGCACTTCCATTCCAAACAAATCCACTAACTCCTACCGCTACCCCCACCTCTCAAATTCCCTTTTGGCAAACCTTATCTAAATTTAAAAATTCGGTTCCAATTTTAAAGAGAGTTCCCCGAGGCGCAAGACCGTCTGTTGCTCAGAATCTGACCAAATGTATAGCCGTGGTAGTCCGGGAGAACTCTCTAAGCGCTTGGGAACAATTACTCACCTTCCCTTACAGGATTCTACATGTCACTAAAGATCAGGCCTCCAAAAAAACATTAACAACCCAAATAAAAGAAAACTGCTCTTTGTCGCATAATTTTGTCCCAAAATTCACCACCTTTCATAAAAATTCAATTTATCACTATGTAGAGTCCAAGTTAAGAGAAGGTGACATCAGGGGTGCTGCAAGACTTTTATTTAGCTGCGATGTTATGGCGCCATGCTCGCCAGATACCCTGTCAGATTTAAAAAGCAAGCACCCCTCTCCTGCTGATAACCTTTCCTTCCCTGACCCCCCGGAGTCAGACGCGGAATGTCTCACTGTTTCAGCTAAGGACGTGATAGGAGCCGTTGGCTCTTTCCGGAGTGGGTCTGCCGGTGGCCTTGATGGTCTAACTCCACAGCACCTCAAAGACCTTATTGGCGTAAGCGTCGGAGAAGCTGGCGACGCACTCTTGAAGGAGCTAACGGCTCTTATTAATCTTATGCTGTCCGGCAATGTGGACGAAGCCATCATTGATATACTGTACGGCGCGAATCTATGCGCCTTGCGTAAAAAAGATGGTGGTATTCGTCCCATTGCCGTGGGCTGTACTTATAGGCGAATTGCGGCCAAATTATGCTGCAATGCTTACAGGGAAACTCTCTCCAACAAATTTCAGCCCCTGCAACTCGGTTTCGGTTGCAAAGGGGGCTGCGAGGCTGCAGTACATTCCCTATCCACGTTCCTTAGCTGCAGTGGAGGGGAGGTTATCCTTAAGGTTGACTTGAGGAATGCCTTCAACTCGGTTAATAGAGACACTTTGTTGACACAAGCCAAATTAGAAACACCCAAAATTTTTCGTTTTCTTTGGCAGTGTTATAGGCACCCTTCTAAATTACTTTATAAAGAAAATATTTTAAATTCTGCGGTAGGGTGTCAACAAGGTGATCCTCTTGGGCCAGTTATTTTCAGCCTTGCTATTCACCCTATTATTGAGCGTCTAAATTCCAAATTTAATATTTGGTATCTGGATGACGGTACTCTCGGAGGCGACGCAGAGACAGTATTAAGAGATTTGGCGTTTTTAAAAGAAGAATTTAGTTCAATTGGCCTAGAATTAAATCCCACCAAATGTGAAATTTTCCTCAGTGACCCAACTGACAGTCTTTCGGTACTCTCAAAATTTAATAATTTGGCTCCAAATTTAAAAGTAGTTCAAAAAAGCTCTCTCCGCCTCCTAGGGTCACCAATTCTGGAAGAAGCTTACGAATCATTTGTGGAAGAGAAAATACAAAATTTTTGTGAAGTTTCGGACCGACTATTTCAAATTAATATCCATTCAGCTTTCACCATTATTCGATTTTGTCTTTTCGTTCCAAAATTTACACATGCCTTGCGTTCTTCTCAACTTTTTAAATGTTTGGCACTTTTAGGTCGAGTGGATAAAGTTATTCAAGACACTCTGTGCAAAATTTTAAATATAAATTTAAACGACCGAGTGTGGCTTCAGGCGTCCCTTCCTATTCGTCTTGGCGGCCTCGGCGTTCGCAAAATTGCAGACGTAAGTATACCGGCGTTTTTATCTTCGGTCTACGGCACTGAAGAATTAGTCAGGAAAATTCTCTCTCCTTCACTGATTAATTTGGACGTGCCTGGCAAGGCCGAAGCTTTAAATGCATGGAAAATGACTTGTCCGAATGCCGTTATGCCCGCCAACCCATCTTCCCAGAGGCAATGGGATGAGCCGCTCTGTGTTGGTATTAAAAATTTTTTATTCAGTACAAGTGCAAATGATACTGAGCGTGCTCGCCTATTGGCTGTGGGGGAATGGGAATCAGGTGTCTGGCTGCAGGCACTTCCTTCGCCCAGCATTGGTACAATGTTGGACGACACGACCTTCCGCATTGCAACTTGCCTACGTTTGGGTGCACCATGTGTTTCTCCGCATCGATGTCTATGTGGGGAAGTAGTCGATAGCCTTGGACATCACGGATTATCCTGCAGCAGGAGCGCAGGTCGCATGTCCCGACACGCGCATATTAACGACATCATTCGTCGGGCTCTTGTCACCGCCGGCGTGCCAGCTGTTCTTGAACCTGTTGGCTTGGCGCGCGACGATGGCAAGAGACCGGACGGGATGTCGTTGATGCCTTGGAAGATGGGTAGGCCTTTGGTGTGGGACGCCACTTGCGTCGACACCTTGGCGCCTTCTCATCTTCCAAGCACGATGGACTGCGTATGCGCTGCTGCTGCATCGGCAGAGACTCTCAAACGGCGCAAATATAATAATTTAAATAGTAATTATATATTTGAGCCGTTTGGTGTCGAAACGCTGGGTCCGTGGGGTCCAAGTGCGCGCGCGCTATTTAAAGAAATAGCGAAGCGACTTGTCGACGCTTCCCGTGACCATAGGGCTGGCCTTTACCTCGCTCAACGAATTGGCATCGCCATTCAGCGTGGTAATGCCGCCAGCCTTCTGGGCACGGTTCCGGTAGAGATCGATGGGGAGGAATATTTTGATGCCTAAAGTTGCAGTCTCTCTACCTTTTTATAATTAATATAAATATGTAAATATTTTGTATATAGTTTATTAAATTCTGTATATAAATTGATAATGTTATTGAAAATAAACAAAGCACTAAACAAATACAAAGTATTGATGGATTTAATTTTCAAATTTGATTCATGTTTATGTGTCGCTTGAATCTACAAATGTTAGCAACGAATTAATTTGACCTTCTATATCAAAGAATCAAAGAATCAAAGAATCAATTTCATTTATTCAGTTTAGGCACATAAAGAGCACTTATGAATGTCAAAGTTTTACAATAATTATGTACCTACATTTGTCAAAAATATTATAATTCATAATAAATTAGGATACTTAGTAAATAAATCATTAGAAAATGATTCTTTCGCTGGTTCGGTAGTTAAATCTCCTGAGAAGAGACCAGCAAGAAACTCAGGTAGATTATCGTTATTCTTTTTAATATTTATATTTAATATTTATAATAACTGGGTGCAAGAGCAAGAGATTATTATGCCCACGCATTTTTATCATCAAGATATTCGTCTACTTTATAATAGCTTTTTTTAGTTAAAAATTTTTTCAATTCTATTTTAAACTTATCAAGTGGCAGGTCAGCCAAATCCTGAGGAATTTTATTATATATTTTTATACATTTGCCCACAAACGAATTACTGACTTTATGAAGCCTTAGTTTCGGTATCGCCAGTTTATTTTTATTTCGCGTATTCAAGTTGTGAAAGTCTGATTTTTTTTGGAAGAGGTCTAGGTTCTTCCTTACATATAAGGCGTTGTCGTAAATATATTGTGAGGCAACTGTTAAAATATTAATTTCTTTAAACAGTTCTTTCAGCGAGTCACGGGGTCCGAGGCAATAGATTGCTCGTATAGCTCGTTTCTGTAATATAAATATAGTTGCAATATCGGCAGCTGAGCCCCACAGCAGCAGACCATATGACATAACGCTATGAAAGTAACTGAAATAAACTAATCGTGCCGTTTTCTCGTCAGTTAGTGACCTTATCTTTCTAACCGCATAGGCAGCTGAGCTAAGTCTTCCTGCCAAGGCTGTGATATGAGAACCCCATTGTAGTTTATTATCTAGTGTGATGCCAAGAAAAACTGTGGTATTGACTATTTCCACAGTTTCATTATTCATTATAATGTTTGAGTCTATATGTCTTACATTTGGCATCGTAAATTTTACACATTTTGTTTTTTTGGCATTAAGTAGCAGGTTATTACTCGTGAACCAATGCAATATTACAGAAAGGGTATTATTCACATCGTCAAGTATTACTTTTTGTCTGTCAGTTTTAAAAATTAATGAAGTGTCATCAGCAAATAATACTATTTCACAAAGATTTTCAATGAAGTATGGAAGGTCGTTTACATATATCAGGAACAAAAGGGGTCCTAATATCGAGCCTTGGGGTACTCCCATGACTAGCGGGGCGCCAGAAGAATCGGTGCCATTAACGTTTACTTTTTGTACTCTGCCAGTGAGGTAAGACCTAAGTAAGCTAAGTGAGCTATTCGAGACACCATAATAATCTAACTTTAATAACAAGGTCTCATGATCAACACAATCGAAAGCCTTTGATAAGTCACAAAAAATACCAATGGCATCCTGCTTCTCCTCCCATGCATCAAATATATGTTTAACTAGTGCGACTCCTGCATCTGTTGTATTTTTGCCTTTAGTAAAACCAAACTGTTTTTTATGAAGTAAATCATTGGCTGCAAAATGTGAAAGCAGTTGATTAAATATTATTTTTTCAAAAATTTTACTTAGCGCTGGTAATATAGAGATGGGACGAAAATTGGATGGGTCACTTTTGTCCCCTGCTTTGAATAACGGAATGATTTTACTGTACTTCATAAGATTTGGAAATTGTTTTTCATCTATACATTTATTGAATATGAATGCAAGGTAGGGCGCAATAGTGGGCATTATTGAATTTATTATATTGGTTGAAATGCCCCAGAGATCTTCAGTCTTTTTTATATTTAATTGTTTAAATGTTTTAAGTATTGTTTCAGTGTCTATATACTGAAAATTAAAGATTACATTACATTTAGGAACACAAGATTTAAGAAGGGAATCGGCTACGTTTTGCGACGAATTTAATTCACTCGTAGTAGTAATTGCAATATTTGTGAAAAAAGATTCAAAAGCATGGGCCACTGCAGAATCAGTGGTAATGTATTGATCATCTATTTTTAAGTCGAAGGATCGATCACGTGACCTCGTTTTACAGGTTTCTTTGTTAATGACATTCCATGTAGCCTTAATTTTATTATCAGATTTTTCTATTGTAGCCCGTATATGATTAGATTTGGCGATTAAACATACTTTCTTGAATAATTTCGAGTATATCTTAATATTTTCAATTACCTGTGGCTCACTAGTAGATGCCTTTATATCGTATAATTCATATAATTTCTTCCTACTTTTGTATATTCCAGGTGTAGCCCAATCACTAAATTTAATTTTAAATTGATTTACATTTATTGTTTTTTTGGTGAAAATATTGTTAAATTCACTTTTGATTACTCCGAACAAATCTCTGTAGAGATCATTCGGATGATCGTTATTATTCATCTCTAGAAGAGGTATTTTATCTTTAATGTTTCCTTTAAAATGTTTTAATCGATATGTCGTGATTGGTCTACATACAATATTTGTTGTTAATGGAATATGTTGATGCTCAAATCTAGCTAGCTGACCTGTATGATCTGATTTAATGAAATTTATTATAGATTTCTCGTTTACATCACCGTCAGAAAAAATGTTATCTAAGCAGGTAGCTGATGTGGCTGTTTTGCGAGTTGGTTCTCTAAAGAGATTTTGTAAGTTAAAAGATTTAAAGAGATTAAGGAACCTTAACGCGTTCTGGGAGTTTTCCAAGATATTAATGTTAAAATCGCCACATACAACTACCATCTTTTTACACTTACATACCTTTTTTAAGGTTTCTTCCATAATAGATTCAAACTGGTGGTAATCGCCAGAAGGAGATCTGTAGACGCTAATAATAATAAATTGCTCAAGCTCTGCACATGCTAACTCAATATTTCGCTCACTTGAGAGTGCTACTATGTCTTTTCTTTCTTTGGATTTTATTTTTTCATTAATTAAAATGAGTGACCCACCTCTAATAGCAGAATCTCTAGTAAACGAACTAACAACTCTGTAATTATCAATACTAATTATCATTTCGTGTTTTTTTAGCCAGTGTTCAGTTACACAAAGTACATGAATATTTCTTTCATTTAAAAATAATTCCAGTTGTAACTCTTTGCCTGAAAAGCCTTCAATATTCTGGTGAACAATATTCATGAACACAGACTTCCCCTTAGTTTTTGAATCTAATTTGCAAGAGATTTCCTCTATTGTCCTAGAATTAAATTTAAATTGTTGTCATTATTAATTGGAACATATTCCAAGGTTTCAAGACACTTATTGTCATATTTCTGCCCAATAAAAGCAGTGTGGCTAGCCAAGTTCTTGGCTGAGTATTCAATACAATAAGATAGCGAAGATGCTATCTGTCTCTTAAAATACCTATTCAAATAGAATTTATTTGATGTCAATAACAACTTATTTTCTAAATATGTATTTATGTCCATTAAGTGGAACTTGTCTGAATTATGATACATCAATGTATGTATCGTTTGATTAAGCTTAAATCTAAGGTTATTTTCTGCCTGTGACAAACTACGGCTATATGGCAGTGTAAATAAAATTATGTTTTTAACATCTAATGATCTCAGCAGTTCAAGACAATGCTTGAATGCATTCCTGTCCGTATTTCCCCTATCACCAATCAAAATTATTAGAGTATTGATACCCTCTAAACTATAATTGTTTATTTTTTTAATAATATTAGGGTAAGTTAATCCCGGTAAACAATAATTAGTTATATTTTGTTGTAAATATGAACTTAATAACCGGCCCATTGATTTCCCTAATTCATCACAAAACATGACTACTTCAGATTTTACATTTTCATTATTTATATTATTTTGATTATTTTGAGCGCAGAGGGAACTACTGATCTCTTTTGACTCAAGTGAAGTAAGAGAGGGCGTACAGACTGACTGAGGACTGAGTGAATTATCTTCAGATGTTAATATTGGGTTTGGACTCATCAGATCCTTCATAGCCAGAATGTATTCCTGATACTCACTTTTGACATTAAAATACTTGTCGGTCATTATATCTAATGATTTTTTCAAATTATTCATTTCCGTTTCTAATTTCATAATATTGTTATTATACTCACTGATATTATTTTCAATTAATAATGAATACATATTTCAATTAATAATATATTCACACATCGTTTATTTACAAATCAATGCAGATAGATGGCTTTAAGAACTTGTTTAACAAGACAATGAGACTTCTGTTTTAGCTGTTTGTAATAAAAATGTATTTTGACCTTTAATTTTATATTCCGTGGTTTCTTGTGGTTTTGAGTTAATTAAATGTGTATTTACTGTTTTGAGAGTTTGTTTAAGACACTGTATATTTAGTAAGTCATTTTAATGTACACATTTTGTTATTGCTTTTAAACGAACTTCAACATTAAGAATATATTATTACATACTATGCGTTTCAAATGAGAAGATAATCGCAATCGCGGCAACTTCACTCGGAATTCACAAAAATTGTACAGCTAACTACAAAATTTCCATCTCGAGTAGGTTCATACGTTTATGGTAAAAACGAGTGACAACGACCTAAGGTTAATTTCCTTTAATGAAGTACATAACATTTTTTTTAAATAACCATAATAATAGTTTTCTTTATGTATTAATAAATGGAACCGAAGTTCGCAACGGGAATCAAAATCATTTCATTTGAAACGCATAGTACGTTTCCATCTTCACCTGCATTGGGTATAGGTACCTACTTAATGTTTACCATACGTAGCTGATATTGGAATCTTATTTTTATATAGGTAGTACTAACAAAAGTAACCTTTAAGAGTCACAGTATTTGTTTCAATTTCTATTTGAGTTTAAGGACTCGATTACGTATCTATAAAACTAGGTATTTGTTCAGCTGATATTGATATTTTACCAAGGTAAAATAGGGCATCCAATCATTGTTTGTTTACTGGGTCAACATAAGTCAGACTTTGGAGAGTTCTTAGCCGTATTGTTATATTTTAATAATTCCAAATGGTATTTATACCTCTATGATTTCATTTGTTCTTCTTAGTAAAGATTTTGTGCTAGTTCATCGATAACTGTTAATATTGTATGGATAAGTACAACGCAAAATGTTGTAGGTAAAAATTTAATGTCACATTGAAATTCAAGCGATAAATATAAGAAAAGATTGATTTTTAATTGATTACGTCTCTCGGCTTCTGTTAATATTTTACACTACACTAATAAAACTAACTATACCAGTATTTACTTATCGCTCAACCTTGACAAGTTATGTTAAAAACCATAACATGTTGTACATATTTGAACATAGACTATGGTTTTGTAAGTTTATAAACGTGTGGTTAAAATAAAATTCACACACAATTCTATACGCACAAGAGTTCCAAGTTACAACCGAAAAATATCATCAACTTTTCTTCTAAATGTCATTTATTTTCAACTAAAAGATGTTGTTTATTTCTGCTTCAGTGAAAACTTCACGCGTCACACAGCATATAATAAAACACTTCATTCTGCTGTAAATATCTTCAGGGCACCTTGGAGACACTTTTCAGATTTCCCTATCGTTCGCTTACGCATGTTTTACGCACTGTTTTGAACTACTAACCTACATTGTAATTTATATGGTGTTTATAATGGCAAATATCTTTGATTTTAATTTCCGTGTTACATACGTTTTGATTCAAAATCGTTTATTCTCAATGGCGTAGAACTGGTAAGAGCAATAGTCAGGGTTTGTGTTTAGTAGTAGTTGATTTAATAGATTTAATAAGCCGCTCCTGTTCTCTTCTATTCATTCAATCCATAAAGAAAAAAAAATCATATATTATTTTTTATTTTTTTCGCGCGCAAAATTCCCTAGGGTACCGTCTCTACCCAAGTCGGTGGAGGTGATTATGTCTGACTCGAACCGACTATAACGCTAGAGATTTATGAGTCGTCTATGAGTCTTTGATTTCCGGAGTCCGGAGGTGAGAGTAACTTCTTTGGTTTATTAATTCTGCTGTGTGGGAAGTCGTTCTATTTCGACACAATTTTTATTTATTATGAAATAGATAGTTCATTAATAACCACCATTTTTGTAGAATAATGGAATAGATGAATATTCAAATCGTTTTAGATTGTGGAAAAAGTTATTGAATATTTTGAAGTAAAACTACTTTTTGTCCTCAATCGCGATTACTTTGGTATTATTTACATTTGACCTGGCGTTGTTGTTGAATCGGGGAGCACGGCCAAGTCGATATTATTTTACCATTCCTTTATTGATTGTGTTTAGTTTTCATGCAGAAACATTTATAGGCTTGTATAAGGTAAGCTTTTAAATTGTATTACAGCTATGCATTATAAAAAAAAAAAACCAAAAATTTTGAACTATTCTCTGTAAAATTTGCGTTTAATTAGTCTAATATAAACGCCAATTAATTATTAATTTGATTTAATCACTTGGTTACCAACAGCAACAATTTCTTTTCTGCAGCCGGTATATTTTATCAAAATCTTTTAAATGTTCATCCAGCACATTTATAAACTCCCGAAATATCTTACCGTATTGAGTCCAGAAATCCTTTGTATTCTCACGAATACTATCTGCTGGCGATTGAGACGGAAATAACACTACACGAAAATATATGGGTTTTTATATTAAAAAAATACACAATGCGAAAAATGTTTTCTTAGCGCGAAAATACAACGAGCGGTCGTGCATCCCCTTCTACACGCGGGCACACACTGGCGCTGGCCTGGTGCCGGTGGACTGAAGAACGCCGGTCGCTCCCGCGCTTTTTTTCATCCAACAGTATTCCGGCTTACGTCGAGTCGAGCTAAGCGAATGCGTCGCATTCAGCATATTTATTTTTAATTTATATACATTGTGTGTGAACCTGTGAAACACGTGACAATGATAGGTCAGTGCAGTAATTTGTCCGACTCAACTATTATTATTCTCATTATGTTATCTATACGTATTTTATGTCATCAGGCATAAACTTCAGCTCGTTGTACTTTGATATCGAAATTGAGTTCTAACAAACTGTTAATTTATCTAT
The DNA here is from genome assembly GCA_963691645.1 of Pelosia muscerda. Taxonomy (NCBI): domain Eukaryota; kingdom Metazoa; phylum Arthropoda; class Insecta; order Lepidoptera; family Erebidae; genus Pelosia; species Pelosia muscerda. The sequence continues at coordinate 7,194,364 of OY829118.1, forward strand.
ATTAAGTACTTGGTACCCGTTGTGTGGAACTAGTATTTATGTACCTATATTCTAATGAACAAGTATACACTACGGCACTAGCCTAGTTGTGACATAAATGTATGCTTTGTAGTATATACATCTATCTACATACGTCGACACTTTTCTCTGGATTGGAATATAAATTACAGTCATTTGCAGACATGCTATTGCATCGTATATGAAACGTAATGCCATTTTCGATTGCACCGTAAACCTTATTGTTGTCAAGATGAGATGATTAGCGTAATTCTTAGTTATAGGTATTTCGTATAATATTAAATGCTCTACATTTGCCTCGTATACTATAATTAAACAAGGATGCGATACTTTTTACGCGTGATATTATTAATGTAGAGTTATGTTAATGATATGAATGTTTCTGCACAAAATAATTGGTCTCACCCCGTTTGCTTCCTGAATTTTGTCTTATCATTCTGAACTCCACAGATTCTGGTATCCCGGATATCTGTCTTCGGGATTGAGTAATGAATTAAACTATTGCAGTCCACATGAACATATGGATGTGCGTCATTATGAAATGAGTTAATTGGAGTAAATTTTAAAATTACATTAGTGAACGAAAGTTAAATAACAAGCGCTTTAAATGGTATGGAATGAATTATGAGGGAATATGTAGGTAATGTTGTTAGTAAGATGTAGAGGTGCTAATGTACAAGGCTTTAGGAGCAGATTCAAGACAGATGAATGAATTACGTTAAAAAAGATGTGGAGAATGAAAAGAGTTACAACTATAGAGATGACGTTTGAGAGGAATTTATGAATGAATTTTGAGCTGTCTTCAAATAGTAAATTAGGACAAGGGCAGGTAGATAAAAATACACTGTTTTGTCTGAAAGTTTTGTTTGTTTCGAACGCATAATTATATTCTTTAGCCCTAAAATTATTGCTTTACATATATGCGCAGTAGACGACATCCATAAATTGTAGCTGGCCTCATAATATGTTATAAACTTTTTGATGTCTTATCACAGAATACCGGTTTCCTAGTGTATGTGGGTGTGTGTATACTATGTAACATGATTGAATCACTGCTACAAAAACTATATTATCGGTAAATATAAAATTAATTTGTTGAATTTCAATTTAATGATCAATCAAATTAGCCATTATTGAATATACATAACTAGTAATTAATAGTACATATTTATATGTTTATTTTAACAATAAGACGGTCGCCTCTGTTGCTTTTCCTAGACTGACTCAAGCTGGAGATGCTTGTCGCGGAGATGAATTATGCTGCAGCGTATGTGTGAATCACGTGTAAGCATTGCGTGAGGAACTCTTGCCTCCCAGACAGCCTTCATCTCTTTGATATTGTAAATAAAATGCGTGGGTAGCAAATATCTGGCTATGCCGCCTCCGCCGTGCCTCGGTAGAAGGGGTAGACGCAAAGAGCTTGCTTGGGATCGTGGAGGATGGTGTCGTGCCAATCGGCTTACTTAGCCCAGTCATATTAGGGCTTTCACCTCGGAATGAAAGATAATAAGCTGCAAATTGGTATGAACCTTTGTTTTGTCATTCTAAATGTTGTCTCAAAAGTCACAATCGTTATCGTGTCCGCGTCTCAAGATATTCAAGGTCAAAGGTCACAAAAATCGGTTTTTCGCGAATATCTGGCTTCCTATCGGTTAAATGAGATTTGCATTTATTATAAAAGTTGTAGGCTATAAAATTCCCTACAACTTTTGTTTAAACTTTTTTTTCATACGACCAACCGTTTTGAAGGTAGAGCGCGAAGAGTGCACATCGTACAGTCATATACGGCCTAATGCAAGGTCAAGCGTGAGTTATGGTTATCAGTACGTTATAAAGTCAATTATTTACTTGGAAATTATAATTATTAAACAATGCCTATTATTTATGTACTAACTATTAATTATTTATATTTAATTAAAGTAAGTAACTTGATTATTTATATATAATTATTCATATTTAACTATTTAAGTATAAAATATTATTAATTCTGGATTATATATTTTAGTTTTATTTTAAGTTAAAATGATAGTAAAATAATCAATCCGCTTCAGGACATGATTTGAGCATGACTAGTTGCAACGGTACAATTTCAAACTAACGAATAATCTTGACTCATACAAAGTGGAGAGAGTGGCCTTGAATACTATAGAACATCTGTCCCGGCAATGAATAGAAAAGGGCATAGGGTAGGGACAAGTATTTCCAGGTATATAAGTATTGAGAAATTTACGCGTTTTAAAGAAAAGATATATAATGTCGTGTTAACTTAAAATAAAACTAAAATATATAATCCAGAATTAATAATATTTTATACTTAAATAGTTAAATATGAATAATTATATATAAATAATCAAGTTACTTACTTTAATTAAATATGAATAATTAATAGTTAGTACATAAATAATAGGCATTGTTTAATAATTATAATTTCCAAGTAAATAATTGACTTTATAATGTACTGATAACCATAACTCACGCTTGACCTTGCATTAGGCCGTATATGACTGTACGATGTGCACTCTTCGCGCTCTACCTTCAAAACGGTTGGTCGTATGAAAAAAAAGTTTAAACAAAAGTTGTAGGGAATTTTATAGCCTACAACTTTTATAATAAATGCAAATCTCATTTAACCGATAGGAAGCCAGATATTCGCGAAAAACCGATTTTTGTGACCTTTGACCTTGAATATCTTGAGACGCGGACACGATAACGATTGTGACTTTTGAGACAACATTTAGAATGACAAAACAAAGGTTCATACCAATTTGCAGCTTATTATCTTTCATTCCGAGGTTGACCCCTTTTTTTACCTAATATGACTGGGCTATACTGTCATGGATGGCGCAAAACAATGTAAATGGAAGCAACAAAATAGATAATAAAACAATTAAGGGCTTATTTACAAGCAATTTTCTGATGACTTTGTGGAACTTAGTTACCGTCACATCGTTTTATTAAAAGACTGGCTGTCATTTCTAAGTATTACTAATAACTTTAAGCCTGGGTTGCACGATCTTACTTTAACAGTAACAATGGTGTTAAAGTACCGGTTAGGTATCTGTGTACTAACAACACATTTAACCAAACCATAAAACCATAACCATCAATGTTACTGTTACTGTTAAATTTGACGGCAACCATAACTTTAACAGATAGTTGGTGCAACTAAAGCTAAGTTTTTTCTATGCCCATAGCCATAGTCCAAGAAAGTGCCTCTAGCAGCTCATAATATTCTGATGCAACTGCTACTTTTTGATCTAAGGTCGAGCCTTTGTAACATTTAGCTCTATTTCAAAACTCAATACCCTTAATTCAATTGCACAGTGCACACCACATTATACTTATCAACATCAACAAAGCGAAGGTGTGGCTGTAGACTGCCAATGAGACTGATTTGAATTTACGTTTTTTTTTAATTTAGAATTCCAATATGGCAGCTGTAGCGTAGAACTTAGATCAAAGGTTAAAAAAATGTATAATAAATATGTGTTGTGTAATATTGTTTTGTGTTACTTTCTTTGTTGAAGAGCGTATAATTTATTTATTATTACAAATATATTTTAATTTGTTGTAATATTATTCTAAGACGGTCATAGACGTCTTTCAAGCGGTTAGAGCCCTGTGTAAATTTAAGTTAGAACACCGTAATATTTTTCATTTACTAACTAAATACCTACTACTTATTTTTTTATTTAATCGATATTTATTATCAATACTATGATAGTTTAAATAACTATATTAGCCGATATTTTTTTAATTTCCACATATTTTAATGCTAAATGTTTGGAAATCTGTTCAAAGGATATGGTCGCTGGTCGTTTGGGCTTCTAACTAAATGACATTGTTTTAGCGATAACGCTATTGAAGGAATCCAGTAATATTGTGAAAGAACACACATGTAGAATGGTAGACACTGCTCTCTTTTGCTTCATTTCAAGCATTTGTAACTATTATAACTATCAATCAATCATCACTCAATTAGCTTCAATCATTCTTCAGCTGCACATAAGCCTCTCCTTTCACAATATTAAGAGACTTTGGTCTATTGTTTGCACGCCGCCGCACCGGCCTGACAGGTTGGTACAGGGTTTTATTTCAAGTTTTCCTTCTCTAGCAGTGATATCATCTGCGTATTTTTTCATTTGTAATCTTACCCTTCGAATGAGAAGGTGTTGTGATATTCCTTCTCCCTCACCACACGGACTAAATAGAGCGAAATTTACAGAAATAAAAGCAATATCAAAATTATATAAATCTTAGACTGGATTAAATAATTTCGCATGCGAATGTCTCACTTAGCTTGACCTTGTGAAATAATGTAAATGAGTTAATAAATTTATACAGTGCGACCTGTACGTCGTTACATCGAAAGTACCTATAACACCTGTAAGTATTCCTACATCAAACTAAAGGTTTATAGTTGTAATTAAATGTGATTTATTTCCCTTATTTTTACTACCTACAAAAACGCAGGCAAAAACTTGTAGTTTTTAATTATTCTTATTAATAGACTCCTGATACTGGTAGCATTAGTAGTTAGTTTATACCTATGTGTATAAATGTCACAGTTTACCTCAAATTTTGTACAGTATCCATTATTTGATGAAATTAGGATATTGCGGACCGTAGAACCAGGATGAAAGTTAAGAGAGTTTCTGTGCTGCTGTCACTGCAGATGACAAAGCAGGATTAGGTACTTACTTTACTAATGTTCAAAATTAGTATCGCCTATAGGACTGCTAAATATTACACTTCGTAATTGGTTATGTGAGACGCCTCATAACAATCATAACATATAATTGAGTTCGCAATTACTTCTATAATCACAGATACTTCACTGGATTCATAAAAATAGTGATGCATGCGTAACTATGAAGCCTTTCACTGCTCAACGTTTCAATATGACGTCTAAGCTAAGAAAAGAACAAGCGTTGTCTATTTATTACTGGATATTTTTTCTTACATTGACAATATATGTATACTTACTTAAATTATTTAGATGTTCTCTGCGGCTCCTGAACATAATTCTGACATAATACGTAGCCTGTGTGCTGTTTTTGTATAGCTCTTCTCACAGCCTAATTTTATCCAAATCTGTTCAGCCGTTCAAGCTAAAACGATCGAACTGATGAAAGTAGGCACCTATTACTATTAAAAAGTAAATTTTGATTTATGATTATTAAGTTAACGTGTAATGATTTGTAAAAAAAAATATTCCAAAGATCTACTTATAAAATAGACAACAATATGATTTACGAATTGCGGTAAAATGATTACCTAAATTATCCTCGACCAACTCGAGTCGTCTACCTGCTTATGCGGAAGATCAATAGATCAATTAGCTTCGTGTAAACAAATCAAATGATGAGATCGACGCACGCGATGTTGGTCGCGTCGCGTCATCTTTTAAAAACAATTGTATTATACATAACGAAGCGATTCATTTATCGTATTCTATAATATTTTTGTACCACTCTAGACTTTTACTGACATTACAGAGAGACAGACTGCTTTACTTTTTAACATACGCCTTATTCGTATTGACATTTGACATGCGCGTTCATATCGTTTAGTCCAAAAAAGGACTAATTCGTTGGTTCAAATGGACCGACACATTTAAGTTGGCATACTATTCACCTGTTCTGCCAGTTAACTAAAGGAAAACCACCAACTTTAACTAAAGCCTATAAATAACACCAACAGAAAAATTCTATTAATTGGAAAACAATTTGTAAAAATTTGCCGACAATACCCTCAACAGAATGATAAGTAAAAATTTATACCGTATATAGTTTATCGACGTTCTGGAATTGAACATAGTTTGGGTGTAATTGGGAGCCGTTGGGTGTCGATACGCAAAAAAAGGTTTGGATATCTCTTACCAGGTAAAATCATATTTTGTTATAAAAAGGGGCTAATCGGCACCTCAATTAAAGATACGCATTCGCATATACCATCCACCCAATCGTCCTACCCTGTTAACAATTGATTATCGTGTCTTGGCGAAAAAACGGCTCCGACCTTTGGCAGTAAGAAAATTGACAATAGAAGGAAGACATTTCATGGACAATTGAATTTTATCGGGTGTTTATAGCCTTAATTAACTTTAATAGGTAATAAACGAATTGCAGTGCCACCTACCGATACTGAAGTCCTAGCTCGCATCGCAATAATGGCACTCGTTGACTCCATTTGACAGATACCTAATGGTGGTCCCCGAAGCACATCTACCCAGAAATCACCTACATACGCAGGTACAATAGATTTTCGACTCTCAGGGGTAACCCTCTATGATAGGTCTTACCACCGCTATTTAAGCGTACCCTAATCTAACTTTCTTAGAGGGTAGTAGGAAAAATTCACAATTGTTTTAAAAGAAAACAGCTAATTTACTTGCCTACTATTTTATCTAATATTGTTTCAATACTGTGACGCACAAGCAAATCAAAATAAACACCATGCTCTTTAGCGCTAGACATCGATGCTATAGAATACCAAATACCAAAATAGTTGTCTAGGTGCGACCCTGAAACTGTTTCGCCGGCCATGAAAAATGTCGGTTATATTTAGACTCCTACGCACTATTAGAGAAGTTATCTAACTATTTTTTCGCAACGTAGCTGTGAAATTTTCCTTTTCGTGACACCGTTTAGTTAAGTTCAAGAGAAATCACAACCCATGTAGTTGTATTACAAAAATTTAGTTCAATATCATTAAAACAAGATAATACTTATTTTGTCCTGCTGAACGAATGATTAGTTCGATTTGCGCCATACAAGAACTCGAGTTATAATCATCCAAATCAATTAATAAGCCTATCGCAGTCCTCTGGTGGTCATAGGCCTCTCCCAAATTGTGTCATTTCTCTAAATCTTCTGCCTTCCGCATCCTGGTCTTCGGTTGGACAGATGAGGCCAGTCCACTGCCAGTTCAGCTTGCTTATTCTGCGAACTATGTAGGTAACTTCAGTTCTATGTTGGATAATACGCTCCATGCACGGTGACCGCTTCCCATCAGGTGGGCCGTGTGCTTGTCTGCCACCTAAGTGGTATAAAAAAAAATAGCTATGCCACTTTCAATTCGTGGACTAATCCCATCGTTATCGTCAATATCTACGTTTCGGTACTGTAGGTCATAAAGTCATAACTGGCAGGACCCGGTACTGACAAGACGCGGATGTGTTTCAAACTTACTGTTCAAATAGGTTAAAAGAATAGGAACAGATAAGTTTAGATTAAAAATTTTAGTTTTAATAATCTGTAGTATTCTACCTATTACCCAAGTCTAAAGACTACACAGGTGCTACTATCCATCAAAAGTAAACTAATGTTAGTAAAACTAATGCAGTCTAAAGTAATGTAACGTAATAGTGCAATACGTCATTGCAATGCACACATACGTGAGTTGACACAAATGTGGTTGTAGACTTAATTGCGTTGCTTACTTGCCTTGGAAAGCCATAAGAAGACTAGGTTAAAGAACAGACTGAATCCATAAATCCACTGCTGTACTTACATCAGCTTTACCCTATTTGCGACAATGTGGCTGAGTGAACTACGAAATGAAAAAAAAAACAATGCAAACACTTAGAAGTGCAGTACATATAGCTTAAGCATCTTCGGACCCTGCTCAATTTTAGCTTGGGTGAAGTTCTTTTAGGATTAACGGAGGTAGGACACAACGGTATCTCCCGTCCGAAATGAGCTGTCCAACTGGGGAAGTACCTCCGCCGTACAGAAGACCGCGGTCATAACAACCATCGTGTTGTGTTCCCGCCGGTAAGTAGGGTATCCAGAGCTCACTATACCCCTCCTTCCCCTCCCCTTCCTAGCCTCCCCACCTCTTCCCAGCTCTCCCCCTTTCCCTTTAGGGTGGGCAGCGCGTGTGTGACACCCTTAGTGTTGCACACGTTCATAGGCCACGGTGGCCGCTTTCCATCGGGTGGGCCGTGTGCTTGTCTGCCACCTATGTAGTATAAAAAAAAGGCCACAATTTCAGATACTATGACCCTTGTTTCATTAATTTGGGTTATCATTAACCTAAAATATAAATAAACTTGGAGTTAGTTCCTAAAGCGAAAGGAAGCGTATTAGTAGGTTTCTCGAAGCACGAGTAACACCACTGGTATTGCGAACGTCCAGAGGCCACGGTGACGACTTTCCATCACGTCGGCCGTGTGCTTGTCTACTACAACAGTCACTGTATCGATTGACGCAAATCATACATGATGAGGCTTAACAGATACTAGTATTAAGTTGGTAATTGTATGTCACAAACCAATAAACAAGTTCAAAGTCTATAAGATTGACGTAGCCATTTCATTTGAGGTTAACAAATTTGATTTGAATAAACTTAACACAAGTGAAATACAGAAAGAGGATTTAACACTTTATTATGTTGAAGTCATTTGACTTGAACACACACACACACACACACACACAAGTGCTGAGGTCATACTAGTCAATGTAATTCACTGACGTAACGCGGGCAGGTCGACCACACCCACAATGTACGATGGCGTGGTGCGACTGTGATACTGCGCAAAACGACAACCAGTTGCGCAAATTTGCAGTTAGCAATTACACATATTTGTGCCACTAGAACTATTACAGTGGTTGCTATGGACGGGCCATTATATTTGCAACGAAGACATCTAAGCTGCCATGTTATTCGAATCCGCTGTGAGCATCGAATTTCATAACATCGCGCCTTGAATTGAAGAGTTGAGATTAATGAATACTTTTATTTATTTATAGCACGAGAGTTCTATGATTTAGTCCTCATCATCGCATCAAAATATTTCACCTCAGAGTCCGGAGTCCGGTTCTGGATCTTTCTCTTTCACTTCGCATAGTCTTGCGCATCCATGATGGTAGTTCTATGATCTAGTATTGCTAAATTTTCAAGACATTAGAACGCTTTTAGTGCTGTACCGTTCTTAGTATACCTGATAATGACTGTTATCGTGTGTCATGAACGGTCACAATTTCAGAGATATCAATCACTTGCTACTATAGAGGGTAAAAAGTAAGAGCATTCGGAAATGGGGGCATAGTTTCCCGCACAACAATATCACCGAAGATTATTATGTGTCTTTGCGTTAGATAAAGTGAATTTTTGAACATAGAACATTCTGCAAGAGAGGATTCTGAGAAACGGCCATTTTGTGAAGGAGACATTCTGCGAAAATTCTCATTCACTTGACCACGGCCAGTGCACCTGATCGAAACGTCATACAGTTACAAAGCAAAACATCGTGATAATTTCTCTAACATTATTTATCGGTAATCTAACGTTATAATCCCACGCTAGGCCATTATTCCTATGCACGAACCATAAATCACGATTATCACGAACCACTTAAACGGCATCTTTGAGTAATTATGAATACTTATCGACATTCGTAATGAAAATGAAATATGACATATGTATTTAAACTTTTGAACTGCATGCGTTATTGACACGTGCGTCATATCGTGTCTTATTGATACAGTTTGATATGTTCCACGCAATATCAATTTAAATGTCATTGCATTGATTGAATACAGTCTTTTCCTTGTTTTTTTTTCTATTGACAAATGGCAGTGGATGCAAGGACAGTTATATGGTATTTCCACATTGTCTGCTGATGAGTAATTAAATTCTGTGACTACCTTCAGAATAAGAATAGTATAAAAAATGTCCACACCAACTTAAAATAATACACGTACAGTGAATATTTCAATGTTTTTTGTCCTCAATTAGAAAAGCCTTAAGCTTAGTAGGTACTATTATTTATTCTGTGCGTTAAGTTACCTAGTTTTGGTCAAGTTTTGAGAGCAGTTAGGCCGTTCTAGAAACTTGAAAATTCTACTAGCTAGAAAATAACTGCAGCTTTGTCAACTCCCAACTCCACCAATCCCGTGAACTCCGCCATCTTGTGATACTCTTTGAAGGTTACTGATTGGTTGTTGAGACCTCAAACACAAATTGCAGGGACTTTAGTTTCGTTTTAATTGCTTACCAATTTACTTCACAATGCCAGTTGCCATGGCTCTCCTGCTACATGTCTATATACCTGTACACCGGAGGATCTTATAAGCGCCTTGGAAAACGCAATCCAGATGGCAGCGTACTGGGAATACAGAATTAAGTAGTAGAAATGCCGTCAATTCGACTGACGACTGACGAAGAAATACTACAAGAACTCAGAAACGATGAAGTTTGTTTCTTGCGTTCTTTTATTCAGAACCCAATTTAAAAGATTCCTTGAAGCTAGTTAGTCGCACATCTTATAATATTTTCACTTAACGAGTCTAATCAATCACTTACATCAGCTATTACGTACCTATTAGTATCACAGAATGTATGTAGGTACATTTTAACGGTTCAGACAATGTTTGCTATGTTAGGACATTCCTGTTTGATGGATCGTTTCTCTCAGAATCATTATCTTCCATCACACGATTCGCATGCGCGTGAGCGAAACGTATTACTCTAGACGCCTTCACTCGCTAGTTCTATCGCTCTGTCTAAGTTAATATTTTAGTCTTGTTTCTATAAACCAATGACATCCAAGGTCTAAGCCGGAATCGAAACGAAAAATAAATAATTTATTGAAATCTGGTGGGTGACAATCGTGTGACTGATACGAATTCAATTTCAGCACATATCTCTTGTAATAATATTGGCAATATTAATCAACTTTTGTTAGAAATGCCAGAATAGATACTAGTAGGTTTTATTCATATTTTTGGGCTTCAATGAGCAATGAACATGTCTTTCATTTTATAGTTGGAATTAGCAGATGTAACTGATAAATACGAAATAACCTCGCCACAAAAAAAAATAGGTTTTCAGGGCACACCGATAATAATATAAATCTGTAAGTTCTGTAATGCGGTCTAGTTAAACTATGAGGTGCTACTCTTATTTTGTACAATCTTGAAGATACTTTGTGAAAAACGATAGAAAGCGAATTTTTGAAAAGCGATAAATAAACTCATTTATAATTAACTAGCTGACCCGCGCGACTTCGTCTGCGTCACCCCGTTTTTGCAACATTTTTCATTCCTGCTCCGCACCTGTTAGTCGTAGCATGATGTTATATACATATAAACCTTCCTCTTTAACCATTCTATCTATTGAAACAAACCGCATAAAAATCCGTTGCGTAGTTATAAAGATTTAGGCATACAAAGGGACAAGAAAAATAGGGACAGAAAACGCGACTTTATTTTATACTATGTAGTGAGTAGTGATAGTGATGATGAAAATTTTTTAACAATTTATGTGAAGTAATTTAATTAGGCGCTTTGGTTGGGTATTTTTCGTATATCCTGAAATGTGAAAAAATAATTGAACTCGCGACACGGTAACCTTTTCCTCTTATGACAAATTTTGAAAATTCACCAATGAAATTAGTAATTGATATATTAAGTACACCTCGGTATATAAATACGTACATTTATGAATCATTTTTAGTAGGTACTTCCTTCCGGAGTGCGAGTGTTATTTTTTTTCGAGTTATTATTAAGTCTTGAGTCCTGCCTACATGTTAATACATAACTACAATTTAAATATTTAATGTTTTTACACACATTAAATATATGTTGACGGTATAATCAGCCAAGGTACCTAACTATAATTTATTGCAAAGCCTAGTAAACGTAACCGGTTTATCCGGTTCACGTTCTGTTCGATCATTTAATTATTTAGTACTATATTGAGGATAATTTAATGACACGTGATTCCTCAAAGCAATATATACCGATTATTTACTTATTTTGTTGTAAAATTGTCCGATTCTTACGTCATTTGACCTTGAAAGTATCGCCTTTTGTAGAAGTGTTTGTTCATGAAACCTAAGCTACAGGAATACCTATACCAAATCAACAGGAACGGTAACACTTTTCTGTTTGTGATTAGATTCCTCACTTTGGAGTCCTGACCACCAGTACCTTTGATACCTGTGTTACGAATCTGGCAGCTGGGTCTCGAGGTGGATCTACATAAAACCAAGGCCATGTACTTTTATGGTCCACGGCGCGCGCCACCAGAGAGATCCAGCAGTGAGAGTCAGACACTGTGAGACATCACCATCGGCATCAAGCCACTGAATAGCCAAAGACGGCGTGCGTTTTAATAGGTTTGAGTCCGATATAACCTATCCAACCGGCTACGGCGAGGGAGGTTATGTCGGAGGAAAAATAACTTTAATACCTGTACCTACCCACTACCGATGGAGTACTTAGCTATTATTTTATATTATATCTAAAAATTCAAAATTCGAAAATCTTTTATTCTATATGTATAGACCACTAAACGGAACTTACAAAACGTCAATATCAACTATAAAGCCTGTGGTACGCATCCTGATTTATGGACAAATAGTTGTTGCCCGTGGCTCTACCCGCTTGGGCTTCAGTTATTCCAAACTATATAATCTATTCCTGTACCAAACAGCAGTGGTGAGAGGTCCTTATAAACCGATTGCTGCCAGCTTCTTAATGGTACATGACAAACTCTAGGTAAGACCATGGAGATGAACCACGATGAACATTCAACTAATAGAACCTGTATGAGTGATAAAAATCTAAACATTTTTACAAATTTCACAAAATTAAATCAAATTACATTCATATTCATAACATAACAGTAAGACACAGACAGATTGTCGCTGTTTCTAATAATATTATGACTAAGATAAACCGAACGTTCACGCTTAGCCATGATAACCGTCTCAGTCAAAATAGTGAATGGGCTTCAGCGTCAATTCGTTCGTTGACCTTTGGTTATTGTGTGAACGATACAGTTATTTACAAGTTCTTTTGTATTGTAAAAACGTATTGTTTACGATTTACGTTTGCTTGTAGGGATATCAAAACGTACTGATGTTTTTGGCGATCGGCTTTATCTAAAGTTACCGGTATATATTTTGCGGATTCACGAACGAATAAAAAATATCATAACATAAAGGGGTAGGGATAGGTGCGAACACTCACATTTCGCCAGTTTATATTTAGGTCCCAATGTAATAGGTGGCGAGCCTATTACCATTAACCGGGCACTTATAAACCTGCGATAATACAATACACATAACTTCGAAAAGCATCGAAAAGTCATTGATGTGTGCCATGGTGAAACCTGGGATCGAACTCGAGACCTCGTCTTAGCACTCCATTACCCATACCACTAGGCTGCCGCGGTAAAAAACATGTATAAACCTATTGCGATGAAAATGTTGATTACATCGACGTTGCAAGAATTTAAATGTATATACAATTTCTCTACACATCTCATCGCCAACACAGTTCCTCGATTATATAGTTTATATAGCAACAACATAATGATACCTACCTTCACGAAGCTAACACTGTTAGTACTAAACATAGGTATCAAAAGAACCTACACGCATAGGTTTATAGACCTTGTTCAATGTTATAATAACGTTTCAATACGAGCTCATATTGTATGTGCGTCAACGGAGTATCGAGTAACGAATTTGAGTGCTTAGGCGCATTACATGTGTGTATATAAGTCTACATTGTAATATTGTTGCATAATAGAGGACTCATTTTACAATGTTTGATATTTTATATGATACTTGGGCTAGGCATACGTAGTATTATCTGCCTATACAGGGTGTAAGAGGAACACTCCTGAAGCCGAAGGTCCCTGGTACTCATAGTACACAACATAATTGTCATAAAAAAAAATTACGGCAAATCAATATTTCTTTTTTTTTTGAATTTTTTGAAATTATTTAGCATTGTTCACTCTCCATCGTATCATTAAAGCTAAATGAAACACAAATTTCATAAACAAACCTCACTGCAAAAAAAAGTGTTGCGAGTTCATATTTTTTTCATGAAATTTTGGTTTCATTCAGCTTTACTAAAACGATGGATGAATAAATGGAGAGTGAATAACGCAAGTTAAACGGTTTAAAAAATAAAAAAATAAATAATAAGAAAATGAAGTAAAAACGAAACGATAAAACGGCGTAGTCGTAATTTTTTTGTGCCAACATGTTGTGTAGGTACTATGAGTACTATCATAGGCCTTCGGCTTCAGGAGTGTTACCCTTCCACTCTGTATAAACTAGCACTGCTTTTCCAATCAAATAATTAATCCATTACAGACCATTGAGTGATGTGATGTAGCTAAGGGAAATGAAAATGAAATTACTACAGGCTGAGTCGCAACATGTGGACTTACTTAGTAATTGGAGCGCGCGATCGATACGCGAGCGATAAAACTATGAAATACATACTCTGCGAGTGTCACGCCCTAAGAAGACAACGAATGGATCTTCTTGAGGAGGGCTACCCCAAGCCATAAAGATTACATGTACCCATAAAGACAAACAGACAAACAGCCACACTAATGGAGAAGACTATCTCTCTTCAAACGTACGGGTCAAACCCCAACACGAAGAATCCAACAGGGTCGAAATGTCATCTCCAGTGTATACAAACCAAAACAAGATTAGTTGAGATACAACCATAATTATTGACACAGAACCAATCTACACTAATATTTATAAAGAGATTTTTTTTTGTTACGAATAGGTTCCGAAATTACTTGACCGATTTTAATAATTCTTTCACCTATGAAAAGCTACAATATCTAGGAGTAATAGAGACTATATATCATCACGCTCCAAGGGAGCAGAGCAATTATGACAAATGTCAATAGATCCGGTAGATTTCTATGCATTGTCGCTAATATCGCTAACTTCCGTTGTCATGACAGCAAGGAGAAGTAGTATAGAGAGGCAAGTAGAGAATCGAGTAGAGTCTTACAACGCGATAGTAAGGAATAACTTTACAATAGCTGGCACGCTCAACGCCAGTGATAACATAAAATAAAATAACTCTAAAGGTCATTCGTTTATTATAGTTTTCTTGTAATACCAGTTTTACATTGAATAAAATATTTATTGATGTATTAGCATGGCGACCTATGGTAAAGTACCTACTCTTTTATAAATTCTTGCTGTTGCCCGCTGTTCTGTCCGTAGTTCTGTAGACCTACCGAGATTTTTTTATAGCACTTAGGTGGCAACACTATTTACATCACTCTCGTATCTTATGTAGAGGGGAGGTGTTAAGAGTTTCTGTGTTGTCAGTGAGTTATAATAGTCCATTGAGCTTAGAAAGGGATATAAAGAATATAATTTTATAAGGGTTTAACCAAAATGAACTATCGGACTTCGCAGGCTTTCTGGACAAAGTACCAAGGGCCTGAAATTGACCCTAGACTTGGACTGGTTTTCAATATAACACAACTTAAACTTAAGAAATTAACAGATAAGTGTGTTTTGCGTACCTATTTATTTCCATGTGAAATAAATTTTCGAAATATAATATATATTGACTACATCGGGCAAGTAATCCAAAAATATTATCGCTACCACAGAATGCGTATTTTGTACTACGTACCGATATCATGACGTCAATCAACAGGTGTACTGCGTAAGAACTGTATTTAAATCTGAGCAAGCACTGTGAAAACCTCTCTGTACAATAAACATAAATAATGTTTCTTGCTGTTACGAGCACTTTCGCTCATGCGAAATACCTTTATCTTCCTGTTAGTCAAATCATAATGCCGTAGCATTCCACTGTACAGCGTTACTTTAGTCTTTCTGAACAATTAAATATTATTGCATCAGTTGAAGAGACTCTAGAGGCACGGGTCTTCTCCGCCATTCTGTGGCTACTACGTTGATCTTTGCACACGTTTGCCATCACTTATTACCTACTTCAAAAAGTTGCTTGTTGTGACTATGACCGCTGTCGCTACGCTACGTTCGATGTCGCTACGCCTGCTTTCGCTACGCTTGCAATCGCTACGATTGCTGTCGCTACGATTGCTTCTTATAAGCATAAACATAAACTCCAGTAGGTAGTATTATACGGATACACTGTTGTCGTGATCTTAGCGACGGTCCCGGGTGCATCTGAAACGTTCACCTCGCAGTCTATGGGCTTCTGGTTTTCATTTCATCTTTCTTTATTTTGGCCGTTATGAAAGCGACTGTTGTCTAACCTCGCCCCCTTCCACCTCCACAAGAGTCTCATCCGTTGACGCGCAAGTGTACTAAGTGATAGTTAGCTCTTTATTTAGCATCTCTTGTCCAAATCCGAAAAGTAATATCTCCTTACTAATATCTATTGTAAATGTGAAAGTTTGTGAAGCCATTTGTACTAATACGGACGGACCTGTATAGCTATTTCTACACAACGATCAGGTGAGATTAAATCACGTAAAGAAGCCCACTATAAAACTATCATGATGTGACCTCATTCTAAACTAGCGAGTACGAACTGTCGCTGATACTCTCCTAAGTATAAACATGACCATTGTCCAGGCCAAAAATTCAACATCTCATTGTTGACATGTTATTTATTTGGAAAGAACAGGGCTGGTACTGATACTTGTACTAACATACCTAATTGTTGTGGAATATTATATCAACAAGGGTTCCACGAATTTTAGTAGGCTTCAGGACGAATGAAATGCAATGTCCATTTTTCGAAACCAATTGTGGGAGAAATGTATTTCGTGATAACAATAGCACGCAACTTCGATGAATAAACTCAGATATAAATTTCATGGTAGATTATGGGTTGTTTTTGAAGTCCATTGTTGACCATAACCACGTTTAGCAGTTAGATTTTTTTGTGAAGATTACGCTCTAAAGACATCAGTGGCGCGCACAAAGTTTTTGGACAATAATAAGCAGGACATTTCGAAGAATTACAATAGCGGGCCAGCACTCCATAGATGTAACCTAGGAGCCAGGATGGGGTCGACACAAAGGATCCAATAGGGTCGAAGTGTCCGCGGAAGCTCCAGAGCACGCACACCAATAACATAAGATAAGATAAGATTCCATAGATGTCCATACTACCTATATAGATAACTAGCTGTTGCCCGCGGCTCCGCCCGCGTGGATGTCGATTATCGCGTTGTACGACTCTATTCGATTCACTACTCGCCTCTCTATACTACTTTTCCTTGCTGTCATGACAACGGAAATTGTTAGCGATATTAGCGCCAATGTATAGAAATTTACCGGATCAATTAAGATTTATGATTATTACTCCGCTCCCTTGTATGGTAGCGTGATGATATATAGCCTATGTTGTCGTGGATAATGTAGCTTTCGAATAGTGAAAGAATTTTTAAAAACGGTCCAGTAGTTTTTAAGCCTATTCATTACAACCAAACAGACAAACAAACAAAGTTTTCCTCTTTATAATATTAGTGTAGATAAGTAAAGTAAAATACATAATATTTCATCTGATTGGGTAGGGTAATGCGAAGGGTGCAATATCTATTTGTTTCTATTGTGCAATGTCTATGTGAAGGACACTATAACCAAGGCTTAAGATAAGGCGAGACAGGACCATCGTGGACTAAATACGCTTAGCGCATACACATAACTTCTACATAGACTAAACTGTTCAACTGAATTGTTTAGGTACTTCTCGTGAATTAGACATAACTAAAGTCAATTAAAAAGAAATTTTAAGCTGAATACTCCTTCAGACTCTTTTAGTAAAGCGCTGATCTTTTTCCTACGCTATTAACGAACTAATCTGTGTCGTCCTTAATAGTTCTCGCCGCCTGCCATCAAATGCTAATGTAACAACAGTCGTGGATTGATTATTTAATCGATATCACGCGCTAGTACATTGTATACATTGCAATGCAATTGTGTGTTATGTCGACAGTTGTCCAAGATATTAATCAAAAGCAAATCCTTGGAAAACTTCAACTCTAGCGTGAATAGGTTGCTTTTAGACAAGCGTGTTACATTGACGATCATAATCATCACTGTATTCGCATATACCCGTTATGGACAACACAATCCTTATCATTTTGCTTTGAAATTGAATATTTTAATAAAAAAGAGAGGGACAATCCACTCTTCAAACGACTAACCCTTCCGAAAGCGTAGGCTCTGACCGTAGAGTCACTCCTTAAGTAACGAGCGGCTAGCCACTGGGCTAATTCCCATTGTATATCGCTATCCTCGTTTATTTATATAACATAACATAACATAACATAAACTCACGCCTGTATCCCTGAAGGGGTAGGCAGAGGTGCTAGCACCCACACTTCGCCAGTTTATGTTTAGGTCCCAATGTAATAGGTGGCGAGCCTATTGCCATTAACCGTTCATTTGTGAGCTGCGATAAATACACACATAACTTCGAAAAGCCTCGAAAAGTCATTGGTGTGCGCCATGGTAAAACCTGGGATCGAACCCGAGACTTCGTCTCAGCAGTCCATTACCCATACCATTAGGCACCCATAACACTAGTAATATGAGGAATCGATTGGAATAGGTTTCGCGGACAAAGTGAAACACGTATTTGTACTGTATAATATTTAAGAAAATGTTACTTGATACTGAAGGAATAAATTTTCTGATTCTAATTCATCACTGTATTCTGTTTCTTTAACTCTAGAAACCGTTGATTTTTTAAAAACTCTTCAACCTTGTATGGTACACAATTTAAACACAGCCTTGGTATCTTGACACAGTTGAAATTCAACTAGACTTCATTCTGCGCGGGATTTAAACTACCAAATTCCTCTAATAAAAATTGTCAACAGAAATCCTGAGGTCAAAACATCACGAATTGAGAGTAAATATGATAGTATTTTTAGCATATCTGCTAATTTTATCAGAGAAGTTGGTGAAGGTTGTTCATCAAGAACGGTACTTACACGTGTAGTTAGCATTGGTATTTTTGATAGATGGATATACTTACCACCAATAAGTTTTTCGGTGCCTAAGCAAACTCACTTGTGCTCAACGCTCTTGTCCATGCAAGTATGCAAAATTTACGGTGACCTGAAATTCCTTCCATGTTCCATTTCTCCTTTTTTTTAAAGATGTAAAAACGGCCGGGGTTTTAGAAAGAAGTGTGCTGTGGTACTTTGCAACGCTTGAATAAAAATATACTAAGCTACTTTTTAAGTTTTTGAGTACCTATAGACGACAGAATAGGCGAAAGCTCTGACTGACATTTGTCGTCTATCGGATGCGGCATAGCGATAAATTATGCATAATTCGTATTTAAATTTAAATTTCAGTATTTTGAATGTGAATCGTTTTAATCTCTATAAATACTTTTTATACAGACTGTTTTAACTTCTGGTCGACACTACCGCTGTGCCACAATTTTTTTTACGTAAGAATTGTCTAATAGTAATCTGAAGGCAAAGTCTTAACATTATATCTATAGATATAAATTAACATTATAAGTATTGTATACATAACATAACATAAACTCATGCCTATATTCCCGAAGGGGTAGGCAGAGGTGCTAGCACCCACATTTCGCCAGTTTACGTTTAGGTCCCAATGTAATAGGTGGCGAGCCTATTGCCACTAACCGGGCACTTATATACTTAGTATTGTAACTAGTATAAAATAGATTTCCGCTATACTATCTAATTTTAAGAAATGGCACAATGAATCATTAATACAGATACAAAGGTAAACAGATAAAACTAATGAAAAGTTTATTACCCCATAAGTTTACTTACCATTTTGTCTGTATTTGCCTGTCATTCATTACGCGTGTTATATCAGTTAGCACAATATTTACGGACACTTAAAATAAAAACCTATTGCAAATAACATTGCAATTAATAAGCGATGTGACCGAAATCTTTCGTTATTTCTATATTTAATTGTTGATATCAAATATTTTGAATGTAAATACGATTACAATTACAAAGTTATATATTATATACTAGATAACCCGTCCCGGCTTCGCCTCGTACTTCGAAACTCCAAAAGTATCACCCAAGCCTGCAATTTATTAATTCTATATTCAAAATTCAAAATTGTCTTTTCAATGTCAATCGATCGTCTCTCTGACAAACAGGAATCCGAAATGACCATAGCGATAACTAAACGCTTCAGATAGAACATTTTCTTATCTTATTTTGGGGTGAGTACTATCCGGATATGTTAGTCACATGTAGAGGGAAGGGGAAAAGGGGAGGGGTGACGATTAAGAGAATTTTTGTCTAGTCAGTGTAGAAGACAAAGCAGAGTTTCATACCATCCCATAGTGGTGACAACTTAAGCCCTTTTTGCTAATTTGTTCTCAACATGAGATAATCAAACGCCCGACTGATGCCTCATCATTTATACATAAATAATTAAAAAATACCATGTAGTATAGGTATGTAATTCAGGTAGATAACAGCTGCTAACACTGGGCAACCGTACGGTGCTGTATGTATTGATTTCAAGGACATCGAAACAAAACGCAATTAATCTCTTAATTTAATACTATGCTTTTATGCGATTATAACCAGTTTGTAACGTGAACGACATTGCACTCTTGCCTGATAAGTGATAACAGCTGCGCCAGCGCAGAATTGGATGGAATACTGTGTGAACTCGACTTGATAAATTGTAAAACTGCTGCGTTCTAATCAAAAATTTCGAGTTTGATTATGTATTACCGGTTATTCATCTGTAATTCATCATTTTCCGTTTAAAAATGACGGAAGTTCTTATTTTGTTGCGTATTTTATCTCTTGCCTATATCTTTTGAGTAAATTTGAATAATTATTAACTTTTTCGAAGCTAAATTCTTCTCAAAAGTATCAAGCAAAGTATGCCACGTAGTTCTCTATGAATTGGAATAGAAAGAGGCAATACCATCTCTTATCGTGCTGTACAAAACTACTACCTTTCGGTATATCTGCTGATTGATAGACGAGGGTGTGGTGTTCCTCACAGAAAAATAAACAATGACAGACAGGCAGACAAAAGCTTAATATTAGTGTGTTGATGTAAGCATCATGCCAGAACTTACTGGAAAGGTTTTTGTGTTGTCAATGGGAAGACCAAAAAACCTTGCTTAGTCTTCTAAACTGACGGCACAGAAACTTTTAACCTTCACCCTTCACTCCTACTTATTAAATTTCAAATTACATTTATTAAAAACAATACATGTGTAAACGCAACGCTGACTAAGATAAAAGGGATATTCTCCTGTGCGCCATAATTTGCCTTAGAAATTGAAAATCAAAATCAAATATCTTTCAAACTATTTGTCGTACGAATATTTCATTTTAGCAGTTGATGAATGGTCATTTTTCAAGAATAAAAAGTAGTTTACACTCCTATTGTATAGATGGCTGAAGAGAAAGAACTGTGACAATAATTCCAATCAAAGGCCAATGTCCTAACCTAATACAAGGTTCACATTAAAACTGAATCATGCATGCGAAGTATTGCCTAAAGGGTATAATTAGCAATCGTTGCACAAAGAGAGGTATGAGTTCAATGGCATCGTGTGCTGAATATGCCACGAAGGGCCCTGTTTGTGAAGAATATGTCTCGTTTCCATTACTTATACCTTTTGAGTATTAAACATAGAAAAGGCCTTCAATGACCGCAAGGCGTCTAAACATTATTCTGCTATTTGTGGTGGGGGACACAGCGAATAAGGTTAGATACTTACTTCTATATTATTATCAGGGTCAGGGTGAGCTGTGACTTTTCGCAGACCTTAAGACAACTGTAATAGTAATAACTAGTTGTACAATAGTGCTCTATGTGTCCAACGTTCTTGACAAGTACAGTATTAACTTTGATATGCCACAATTGGTGTTCCGATACGTGCAATTTATAATTTGAAATTGGTCGTACAGACATACTCTAGAATGAACAGAAAATATTTTTTTAGGCGTATTTGATCGTTGAATTTCAAGAAAGTCATCGTTCTGTAGTTTCTGATAAAAAGTTAGAAATTTTGACTTCACTCAAATTTGTTTATTTTGGAGTTAAACACAATATTGGAGCGGTCATTACACTCACTTCAAAATCAGTGTCATCACGTGCGTCTTTGCACTAATAAATAAATAAAATTACAAAGCATAATTCGATACTATGATCGAAACGCTGCACTGCTCGCTGAGTTTCTTCCTGGAGTGTTCTCAGGCCGGGGCCGCGTTGCAACTGGTGGTTCCTTTGTTCACTAACTTATGATATTATTGATATTGAAGTTATGTTAGTGCCATTTAGTGGAAGAAGATAGTTGATTCTAACTTTCGAATGTTTCAAGTAATTTACTTATAACTTCTGTAGCGTGTCAGTAATGGACACAACTGCTACACAGGAGGCGCGGGTGCGATCCCCGCTCGGCGCAAATATTTGTATGTATGAATATGACTATTTGCATTAGCCTGGTCTGGTCTGGCGGTTAGGAGCGGACCCGAGGTTCAGCTTCGGAGCGACCGGGATGATCATGATGATGGTATTTGACATAATGCATAAAAAACTTGTAATACCTGAGGCTCAAAGAGGACTCCGAGACTCAGACTCATCATCTGAGTCAGAGTCGTGACTGGCCCTTTTAAAAACCTATCTTAAAAATCTACTATTCGCTGCAAACCGGTTCCTCCTATCGAGTCCAGTCGTTATGGTTACATTCTAATAGGTACGCAACAGGCAGGGATGCATATATTTTCTTGCTAAAATACATACTTGGTCAAGTACAGTTGAGTAGACAATTATTAGGAAATAAAATGCAATTAGACCGGGCCCGATTAATGTCATAAGGGCGAACAGCTTAATATACATGTACAGGTAAATTGCTGTACATATATGTTTGTAAATAGACCAAAAAAAAAATAAGAGCCCGCTGAGTTTCTTGCCGGAGTCTTCTCAGACCGGGGCCGCGTTTTGAACCGGTGCGGTGATCCATTTGTTCACTAACTTATTATTGATATTGACGTTTTGTAACTTTCGTTTGGTGGTGTATACAGAATAAATTATTTTGGAATTTTGAGAATAGAATATGCAAAAATTGTATGATCGTTGGTTATACACGATATCATGATTAACATCAACTGATAACTAAATTAGGCTGCAGTGTTATCTTTTATTTGTATCAAAGACGCGTGTAGACTTTGTATGCGCAAGTTTTAAGATTTAATAAACAGATGGATTTGTTTTACAATTATGTACATTTTGTAATATAAATATTTAAGTGTCCTTCTTATTAGTCTTAGTCAAACACTTTCTTCTTTTTAATCATAGCTCTAGTGCCGATTATATCCAAAGCTCTAACCCGAATTCACCTGCTATAAAAAAAATTTTATAGCAGGTGAATTCGGACAGATTTTATTTCCGCTACTGCATGCCGGCCTGACGCCTCTCGATAAAATGGAGGTGTGGCACAACGCAGTGTACTCATGTGATCTAGCAGCAGAGACACCGCGGCAACGCTGAAATAACGCTAGTGTGAAAGGACTCTTACTTGTACGGATAATTCAATATAATAATAATAGTTATTCTTATCCCGTGCGGAAATCCCCACGGATACCTCCGCCATAGTCAGCGAGGGTGGTTATATGAGACTCGGACCGACCAAAACCGCTCAGCCGTCTTAGGTCACATCAGTTGCCGAGAGTGAGGTAACCTCTGGCATACCTATCCCTAACGCCCTGGCTGACCCCAGGCCAGCGAATGCCCTGTCGGGTGTGGGACTACGGTGTCCACAGCTTTCCCCGGATAGGGAGGAGGAGCGTGCGTCACGCGTCGCCCACCAAATATAATAAAAATACTGTTTACTTTATCCGTGCACTTCTATTTTAAAACCAATACCTAGCATTTCTCAGTACCTGCTTTAAAGTATCGCATTAAATTACAATGAATCTCAAACTGCGAAACGTAGGTAAAAGCTTTTCGGAATAAAATAATACATTGGAACATTTTAGCGATATTATTCATTCTCTTTCGATTCGTTGGTGATGTAAACTTGTACCCGTGTGGTAGATCGTGCAAATTTATACTCACCATCATTCTCAGCTCAGCAGCGCATTGACGATTGCGCAATCGTGTTCGAATTTAGAAATCCAGATCGCGATACTTTTTTCACAATCGCGAAATCCCTACGGATACCGCCTCCTCCAAGCCGGCGGAGGTGATTATGTCGGGCTCGAACCGACTAAAACGGAACGAACGGTCGTCGTACCCCGCAGTCCCAGGGGTTTAGGCGCAATAGGGCTAATTCTCGTTATGGCAACTGACTCGCTAATGGACTACTTCTCATTATGGCCACTTCTCATACTGGCTACTTCTGATACTGGGATTCAAAACTATTGTAAGAGTTAGATATAAATATGATTCCTGCGAATCTATCAGTGGTGAAAGGCCTTGGCCACCATATCCTACAAAGTGGGGTGACGCTGCCAATGATACCAGGTCAGGTGTTAAACAACTGAATGAGTGTTAATTGAGAACAATTTACACTGTGCTTTAATAGATGGTTGACACTCGTCATAACTGCGTAGTTTTTGTCGGTGTCTGTATAAAGCGATGAGATGACGTATGGATCTTGATTTGATATCATGAATCATTGATGACAGCCTAACTGCTTCCATAGATATGCGGCACAAATCATTATTAGAAAATAGAATAGGTATATGGGACTAACACAATGGAATTTAATATTAATATTTATTTATACTAATTTCTCACATTCTTCGGACGTGTTTCCCGGCGTGACGATTGATCCATAGAGCGTCTTGTCTTCCAAGGAAAGGTGGAAGGCGCTAGACCGCGCGACAGGTCACCCACGCGTTGGACTGATCAAATCAAGCCTGCCATTGTAGGTTCAGTTAACGAGTGCAGCAGAATGACCTCTAACAGACAGCGGTGGCGAAACGTCATAAAGGGCATAACATCTGCAGGCAGTAATGTATCAGACATAACGATCACAACCGCTCTGTCAAGAGTGTATCGGATAGGAAGAATAATATTAATTTACATTAAATTTAAGTATTCGATTCTAATAACTATGTTTCACTTGTCTACGGGGATAGACCACGTCTTCTTTCTATCATCGAATCGCTCTTCACATGCAAGGAGTTCATCCTCACACATTACGATCGGAGCGTTCTGAAAGGAAATTCATCCCGCGCACGCTCAAGCCGTGCAATGAACTCCGTGCTGTGTTTTTTCCAAGCGACTACAAGGAGGGCATTTAAAGGTTTCTACAGGGTTGGCAGCACAAGAGTGATGCCTATGAAGTGCAAACTTCCATAGGCCACTGTGGCCACTTTCCATCAGTTGGGCCCTGGGCTTGTTTGCCACCTAAGTTGTATAATAAATGACACATCGTAGGTTATTCTTTTTAGGGGGTTTAATGGTGTGTCCCACTAAACACTCTAAAATGAATTTTAACTTTAAACCCATTATCAAGTAGCAAAAACTAATAGGTAATAGTATTTTATAAATAACTAGCTGACCCGCGCAACTTCGTCTGCTTCACCCCGTTTTTGCAACATTTTTCATTCCTGCTCCGCACCTGTTTGTTGTAGCATGATGTTATATACATACCTTCCTCTTTAACCATTCTATCTATTAAAACAAACCGCATCACAATCCGTTGCATAGTTTTGAAGATTTAAGCATACAAAGGGACAAGAAAAATAGGGACAGAGAACGCGATTTTATTTTATACTATGTAGTGATAGTGATAAGGTTTTAGGTTGCCTATGAGTGTTATTGAAGTAAATCTTTATTTATTCTTCCTTTTAGTTTTCGAAGTCGTTTTTAAAACGTAGTTTTTTTATAATCTAGGAAACCATAGTTAACCAATTATTTTTTTTATTAATCAGCGTTGTCGTTTCATTTGTTACAGAATCTAACCGGATGTGGGCGAGTACATCTTTTGTAGGGGTGCTGATCATTATTGGCCTGCCGCTGTGGTGGAAGACAACAGAAGTTTACAGGTACAATCTTCTTCTTAAAGAATTTTTGCCAGCAATTTTGCCAGTCTCTAGTAAATATGGTAAACGAAATATAAAAGTAATGCCGAGACGCTAATGTCAAGTTTTAATATAGTCTGCCAGAGCCACGTTAGCCATGCCAGTAAATTGGTTTCCGTGTGTCCGCCCCCACGAGATCAGGTAGTCGATCACGACGTGTGGCTGTATGACTACAGAACTTAGCTACGCGACTAAGATCACAAAAACTGCCATGGCATTATCATCTTTATTCACGCTACTTTAAAGTTAAACTGAAATGAAAAAGTTTATTACATCATTTCATTCACTCTACACAATGCCATTTAGTTTTGAATTTTAACTGTGGAATAGTAGAGTCCGAAATTAAATGGCAGTTTTAGTAGTCTCAGTTTCTTGACATTATCAATTAATAGAATCGAGGTCCAGGTATTTTACTTAGGTATCTATTATGTCTGTAGACATATATTGTAATCATTCGTGTTTCAATAGGTTCACAAACATTGTCTCAATTATGTCATAGTTATTTTATATTGTGACGCTCTTTGTGTAAACTTCTGAAGGTGCTAAGTTCAATCACTGTGTCAATAGGGCGATTTTATAACAGACTAGCTGACCCGCGCAACTTCGTCTGCGTCACCCCGTTTTTGCAACATTTTTCACTTCTGCTCCGCACCAGTTGATTGTAGCATGATGATGATATATACGGGTGCGCCAAAGTTCACCTAAATTTTCAACTCCGAAAATGATCTTCCTAACATTTTTCATCCTAACAATCACAATTCCTAACTACTCTGTCTCTAATGTTTTAATTCCGAATCATTCAACTTCATAATGTCGGTAGCAATAAACATCTATTATACTATTATTTCTTTTCCTATATTTTGTCAACATAACCATCTTTTACACTATTATTGAAAGTCATACCTTTTTTTAGATTTATTCTTATTAATAATAATCAGTATTATTTACATTAATTTTGCGTAACTTTTACAGTTTTAGTTATTTACACGTACAATCTCGCTACGGTCATTCAGCCAAGTTCCAGAAACGAATCGGTCATATTTATAGTTCTTGGTTTAGGTTAGGTTAGAATTGTGACCACACAACGCACGAGCCGAGCGAGCGAAGCGAGCATGCCGCGGTAGCGGCCGGCGAAGTGCCAAAAACGAATCGAAAACAAAAAAGGTCATAAACATAACCGTAAATCAGTCGTATTTTATGTCTGAAACTAATCTGAAAATGTGTGAAACAACCTTTAATCATTCTAAACAGTTTTCTAATTAATAGTAATAAGTTTGTAACAACAAATAACCAAAAAAAAAATAAAAACTATAAATAAAATATAATTCTACCGACATATATTTTTATTACATTTGGTAGATAAATGTTTCTTTCTGAGTGACAATATTATAGTAATTATGTTTAGGGATAAAAACGTTAGGATAAAAAACAGTAGTAGCTTTAATATTGTATGTTAACGATTTTATAGATTACAATTTTCGGAAACGTGAGTGTTATGAACATCGACGGTAGCACTACAAATAGTATGAATAAAAACTTTAGGATGAAAAATTTTAGGAGGAGTGATCATTCGGATTACAAATCGTTAGGAAGAACAATTTCGGATAAAGAACTTTAGGTGAGTCAATATGGACCCGATATATACATATAAACCTTCCTCTTCAATCACTCTATCTATGAAAAAACCGCATCAAAATCCGTTGCGTAGTTTTAAAGATTTAAGCATACATAGGGATATAGGGACAGAGAAAGCGACTTTGTTTTATACTATGTTGTGATATTGCTAAACTAGTTTTGTTCATTAAGTACACTGAAGGTAGTTAGCATTCATGGTAATAATTCCACGTGGAGTGTTCGCATCATTGCCTTCAGCTTACCATCAGGCGAAGGGAAGTCAAATTGACGTGCCATAAATAAAAAGAAATAATCCAATGACCTTTGATTATATTTTAAATCATTTTGACCTCCTCAAAATAGAACGTACATGTGATAACTGATATATCACAACGACCGATGTTTATTTTACAACAAGCCCGAACTGGTTATCTCTGTCTATTAATACCAGAGGTGTCATTTGCTCTGTCAATTTAACTTTACCACTGGCCAAGGAGTATTTGAAATCATTCAAACTTTAAGTACGAACGCAGGTAAGCAATACCGATATTGTCTCTTGTCAATCTTTATTACTTGCATTCTAATCGTACAGTCATCTTTAGAGGAACAAAAATGTGCGAATGACATACGATTTTGCCCTTCGGTATAATTGCGTGTGGTAGTAATTTTGCATTTTGTTCATTTTGCTCTGAAGGGCGTATCTTTAAACAAAATCTAGGCACGAGAAAGTGACAGAATATAGGTACGAACTGTGAAACGTTTTTTTATTGACCATTATCAACTTTGACAGAATAAATATTGCAGTGACTTCAATGTTTGTACACTAAAATTGCCACTGATATTTTAATTTCGGTGACGAGGTAATGAAGGAGTCTGTGAATCTACTTTATTCACAACTGGTTGCCAACAAAGGAGGAAAATTCCACCTTTGCAACTGGTTGCGAAACATGGTTGCGATGGCGGCCGAAGGGGTAATATTAATGTCTATGATGCTAACACAACACACCTCCGAACTTTTTACCTTATCAGTTGGGATTGGCTTTCAATCTGAATACTTCGTTATTATCTGTAAAGCGACTGCCATTTACCCTTCCCTACCCACAGGCAATATCGAAGTTCTGTAGTAGATTGATGTATAGACTATAAGGTTCCCACTTTATGCTAGTCTGTCCTTCTGCCAATCTGAAATTTTACTATTCCGGGTGTTGAGTATGAAACAAGTGAAACCAAAGACAGTCGGAATCATACTACCTTTATTAGTTCTCTGTCAAGCGTACTTATCATTATAAAAACAACAAGGAGGCGCTCTACAAGAAAGAGGCCTAACATTCCTAACATTCCTCCCTCTAGCTTGACAACATTTAAACTAGAACACAATATAAAACAACACCACCTAAAATAATAATTCAATAGAACCTTTTATAATCTACTTGGGGTATAGGTCTCCGTGTCCTTCTCGGAGGTGAATCAGGTGTTTCTTTGCAAGCCTCATCCGATTCCATTGCTTCATAGAATTCATCTTCCTGAACTAATGGCATTTCCGCCCCATCTCCTCTCCCTGCTGCTCTTTTCTTTCACCGATCTCCACCGATTCCTTCACAGATGCACATGTAATTGGAGATTCTGAAGATGTCACCAGCGAGTCGAAATTCTCAAATTCAATGGGACAATCATGACTCGGATTAAGATTATTACCCTTGAAAGGAATCAATTGATTTGTATGTTTTTTAATAACACAATTAGTTAGGCAGTCCTTAACAGTATAAATTACTTTTCCAAACTTCTTAACAATAACTCCTTTTTCCCATGTATGTCTCCTATTAATATTATATTTCCTATACCAAACTAGGTCACCCGGGTTAAAAAAACGAGTCCGACTTGTTTTGGAAGTCTTATACTGCAAACACTGTTTATCTTTGACGTTGCGAATGAGAGCGACTGATGGCGTCCGCGAATCATCTGTTAGCTTGGGTTTTATTAAATCTAATCGAGACCGTAAATTATGACCGAATACTAACTGGGCCGGCGAGCACCCCGTGCCTGAATGTATGGAATTGCGATAATCAAAAAGGTATTTGCACAAATTATGCTGTACCGATTTATTGTTGCTATTATCTAAAATACACGACTTAATACCCCTTTTCACCACTTTAACAAAAATTTCCGCTTGTCCGTTACTAGCGGGATAAAAGGTTGGTGACGTAACATGGGATACACCATTAGATAAGCAAAAAGTTTTGAATTCTAATGATGTAAATTGTGTGCCATTATCGCTAACTATTGTATGAGGCAAGCCAAATCTTGCCATATATTCATACAACTTAGATATTAGTGACGCTGTTGATGCGCTAGTGCCCATATCGTACACCTCTACCCACTTAGAATGCGCATCTACAATTACTAAATACACTCTATTATGAATTGGCCCTAAAAAATCTAAATGGATTCTGTAAAACGCCTGCGGTGGACGCGGCCAAGGTGCGATTGGCGCTCGGGCTGGCAACTGTCTTAACTGTAAACAGACATTGCAACTGGCTATCATATTTTCTATAGCTTTATCTACTCCTGGAAACCAAAATCTACTACGAGCTTCTGCTTTAGTTTTAACTATACCTAAATGGGATTTATGTAACTCACTTAATAGGTCATTTTTAAGTGATGCTGGAATAACCACCTTATGTCCACGCATAACGCAGCCTGTCTCGTATGACAGTTCTGACCTGCACAGAAAATATGGTTTGATCAATTCATTAGTTACATATCTTGGCCAGCCATTGATAATATACGAAATAACTTTGCATAAAACTGCATCCTTACGAGTTTCGGTACCAATTTTACTTACGGTCACAGGTAAAGTACCATCCGTACAGTGGCGTAGCTAGGTAACCAAGGGCCCTGGGGCAAATTAAGAAATGGGGCCCCACTGCTATGTAAACTGATTAGGCTTTATAAAAAAAATTTGAATATACAAATACTTTGAAAATGCTAATGCACTGCAGGGCAGGTAACAAAAATATTAAACAGCAACAATATAAATTACAATTAATACTTGATGTAGGTTTGGCTAATAAAACGAAATAGAGAAGGGGTTATACAAGGGGAATAGACAAGGGTTTATTATATATATAAAGGTTGGGACTACCAACTATCTAACAATTATATTTACAATTTTTTTCTATGTTTAGTTTTCGACAAAGTATCAATGACTTCGTCTAAATCCAGTCCGCGGTTTCATTTTCAATTGCTATTAGCGATAAATGTCGGAGTCTAGTTTGGCCCATATCATTTCTTAAATATTTTTTACGTACATACATACCTACATAAAAACGTCTGTTTCCAATAAGAGTAAATATTTTTTTTTTGTTTTTTTTTTTTTAAATATCACGCCTATATCCCCGAAGGGG
Organism: Pelosia muscerda; assembly: GCA_963691645.1. Taxonomy (NCBI): domain Eukaryota; kingdom Metazoa; phylum Arthropoda; class Insecta; order Lepidoptera; family Erebidae; genus Pelosia; species Pelosia muscerda. The sequence continues at coordinate 7,225,209 of OY829118.1, forward strand.
TAGGCAGAGGTGCTTGCACCCACATTTCGCCAGTTTATATTTAGGTCCCTATGTAATAGGTGGCGAGCCTATTGCCATTAACCGGGCACTTATAAACCTGCGATAAATACACACATAACTTCGAAAAGCATCGCAGTCATTGGTGTGTGCCATGGTAAACCTGGGATCGAACCCGAGACCTCGTCTCAGTAGTCCATTACCCATACCACTAGGCTACCGAGGTTTTTGTTTTTTATTTGCTAAATAACCTTTCAGCCGCTGCAGAAGTGACAGGAATTGTAAAGAATAAAAACATTGCTGTGAATACTTCTGTAAATAAATCGAATATAATTACTATCCGTCAGATTCACAACACTGCCTACCTACAGAAAGAATTTAGAGGGTATAATTAACCCTACTTTTAAATTTCTCTCAACTGCGTTGTCACGATTAAAGTGGGGTTGCATCCTGTCATATTTATTTTGAAAATGGTAGAAATTTCCAAAAGTTTAGTTCGATCGAAATTTCTGGTAAGGATCGAGGGCCCCCGGAGCTTGAGGGCCCTGGGGCACTGCCCCACCTAGCCCCTTGGTAGCTACGCCACTGCATCCGTAACAAAATTAACATACGAAGCGCGGTCCTCAACTTGTCCTAAACTGCCGTCCATCTGCGACGATGATGATGAGTCTTCGTCGGGCAAGCTCGCGCGCGATAAGTAATCCGCGTTGTTATCAGCGCTACGAATATATTCAATGGAGTAATTATATCCACTTAGGAAAATCGCGTAACGCTGTAACCTATTAGCAGAGACTTCTGGAATACCTCGATAGGGACCAAATATTGATAATAAGGGCTTATGATCCGTCCGAAGTATAAACGGTGTAGCCCGTCCGTATAAATACTGGTGAAAACGTCGCACACCAAATATGATTGCTGTAGCCTCCTTTTGAATTTGCGAATACCGTTTTTCTGCGGCATTTAAAGTTCGCGAGGCAAAGGATAGAGGACGCTCTAGCCCGTCCGACCCAACTTGGGAAAGAATAGCACCTAAGCCACTGGGTGACGCATCTACGGTCAAAATAATTTTTGCATCCGGATTATAATGTGCAAGAACTTGCTCCGATGCTAGCAATTTCTTAATTCTATTAAATGCGTCATTATGAATGGCCTCCCATTTCCATTTACTACCTTTTTGTAACAATGAATACAACGGACTCAAAATGGATGATGCATTCGGAACAAAATTTCTATAATAATTGACTAACCCCAAAAAAGATTGTAATTTAGTGACATTAGTCGGTACGGGCGCGTCAACTATTGCTTCAACCTTTTTTAAAGATTTCTTTAACCCGGTTTTATCAATAGTGTACCCTAAATACTCTATTTGATCAGCAAAAAAAACGCACTTATCTTTTCGTAAAGTTAACCCTGCCTCTTCTAGTCTTTTTAAGACATTATAAAGCCTTTCTAAGTGCTGCTCTTTCGTTGCTCCTGTAATACAAATATCATCTAGCATACACATAACTCCCTCTAGCCCCGACAATAAACGTTCCATCGCGCGCTGAAATATTGCAGGGGAAGACGAGAGACCAAAAACTAATCTTGTATAAATAAATAGGCCTTTATGTGTGTTAATGCAAGTTATTTTCTGAGATGCCTCATCTAGAACGAATTGTGCATAGGCTTGAGTCAAGTCTAATTTACTAAACTGCTGGCCTCCGTGAAGTTTTGTAAACAACTCTCGAATAGTTGGCAAAGGATACTGCTCCACTACTAATTGTTTATTCACACTCACCGAAAAATCGGCGCACAATCGTATAGAACCATCACGTTTTAATACCGGCACAATAGGTGACGCGTATTCTGAGTGCTGAACCGGCTTTAATACACCTATACTTACTAATCGGTCGAGTTCTTTATCTACTTTATCCTTTAAAGCAAACGCAACCGGTCGAGCCTTACAAAAAATAGTTTTTGCATTATCCTTTCATTGCAATTTCACTCTATATTTTGTAAACGTGCCCAAATTATCCGAGAATACCGATGGGTAACGCGATCTTAAATGTTCAAATATGTCTTCATTTACAAAGTTCAACTGTAACAATTGTAGTTTAAGGCCAGGTTGCAGTAGTTTTTAACATTTTCAAACGTCTGGATATCAAGTAATATTGCAAATTGCGCTAAATAAAAAGCATATTCATAAAATAGACTATACCTTCTAGGGTCCTGTGAAAACAGAAACACGATTCATGATAATTGACTCGATAGAAATTAGCGTCAAACATGGGTCTAAAACGCTCTAAATCGATATTTCAAACACGTTTTACACGAAGACGCCATCATCAAATAATGCCGAGATTGATATCATTGTAAAGAGCATAAAAATATCTAGCGACTGGTAAAATTATATTTTATCAAGCAATTTTTTTTTTTTTCAAAAACTTATAAAACCTCAAAATCTTTGCATTTGAGCAATCGCAGCGGTCAGTCTGTTGAGTCAGTACCCGCCGAGGCGTGTTCAAGGTAGGACGTGTGCTGTTTGTTTCTGCGAGCTTCCCCCCCCGCACGTTATTACGTATAATCGGTTTCGCTGAAAAAATGGGTATAACTCGGTTCATTAAAGGAAGAATTCTAAAATGGCGGAGCTTATCACTTTCTCTCGCTCGCACAATTGTGCTGTCAATTTAATTTATTTTTTAATTTATGTTTATTTTTTTTTTTCTTTTGTGCCACTGTACAAAAAATGTACAGTAGGTATATAAAAATTTGAATTTGGTGTACAATCACTAGTCTATATCTATGGCTCTAAAAATGTTGGTAGGCTTTTATTGATGACTGCTCTAGTCTTCTTAGCCCCTAACTCTTAGCTAAATTACAAGTGGGTTCACGTCAGCAGTTGGTCAGAGTTATTATTTTTTATTGAATAATTGCTTTAGTGACTAGGCTACCGCAGCTGAGTATAATTATACATATTGTATGTTACAGTGCTGCAATGAGAAGACGAAAAACCGCTGGTGTTGAACAGCCCGTAGACGTTTCTAATTCTCGTTTGCAAGTTGCCACGTAACTATCAGTACTTTTACTAAAATCTGTGACATATTTGAATAATATAAGACTTGTAAAAAAAATTATCTCATAAACCTGATGAAACTTACAGCAGGCAGGAATCGTATTGAACGATCAACGATTTTACAAAGAGATTCAAGTAAATAGCTCGAACTAAGAAAATAATATTTTTTTTCTTAGTTCGAGCTTACAGCTTCAAACTTCGGTCCCATTTGTAAACGAAAAGTTACAATAGATAGTGCACCATTAGTAAAAAATAATCCTGTATAAAAAAATCTAAACCAAGTGGTTTCAGTAGCTCACGGCATCGAAAACGAGAAACATTCCATACAGCAAATGAAACAACAGAAAAACATAAAAATAGATCAGTGTGGACTTTTTATTGACCGCAAATACCCTTTTATTGGAGCCACTCCAGATGGTCTTGTTGGAAATGACAAAATTGTCGAAGTCAAGTGCTCTTTGATTGCGTCAAAAAATGGTTTAGAAAAATCTCTAGAAAATAATAAAGTACAACTTAACAATTTACCATAAATAAAAATAGTAATTGGTTTTACCAAATTCAAGGTCAGTTGCATGTGACGGAGCGCAAAATGTGTATTTTTGGTTTATTATTCTCTAACAGAACCAGTGTATATAGAATATATAGAAAGAGATGACCAGTTCTGGACCGATAAAATGGAACAACGAATAATTCAGTTTCATATGAAGAGTCTGCTGACGGAGTTAGTTGATCCAAGGCATATCCGTGGTATGCCTATTAGAAGCATTGTCTTGAAGGAAGAGAAAGAAAATAAAGAAAACCATGTTCCTTCGATCACTACAGATCAACATCAATCCAATCTAGTTGAGGCTGGCTCTAGTACTACAAATAGAGAGTATAATATCATATTTGAAAATTTTTGAATTGTGCGTTTTCATCATCACCATCCTCATAGAGACTTATTTTCCTGACTGCATCCAAGGCCAAGGTGAACCCGGAGCTCAGGGTCCACCTTCCGGCTCTTCCTCTTCCACTTCACACGATCTTGGGCGTCTTCCTAAACCTAAACCCTAAAATGCCCAGTCAAGTTGAAAGAAACTTGACGTGATTTTAGAATTGCATGTGACGGCGTGCATTTTCTACTAACTATCTATCTACTAACAGATCAGTAAGCAGCACAAAATGTCTTTTTTACCCGACTGCGCGACGCAAAGAAGTGGTAATGTGTTTATTTATGTTTCACTTTTCAATAGGCTTTGTTTTTTGAAGACGCTTTTATTTTTTCTGTATGTTCATATGTTCCAATGAAGTGGAAATACAAAAATATGTATGTTAAATTTAAGTGATTTGTTTTCTCTACCTATACAATGAAAAACTATAACTCTATGTGCCCGAATCTAACCTACTGCTTTTACGATATACGTACCGTGGCGTAGTGGCACCCTAGCTTGGTGACGTCACGGCACGAGTACTCTGAAATAGCACTACAATCTCCCGCACGCGACTTCATGTATGTTTTTTTTATATAATAAAAAAAAAAATTTAAAACAGTGTTGCTACGCAGTATATACCTACACATATAAGTGAAAAAGGTACCTACACATAGGCTATAGTGAGTATTCCGATGAACTCTTACAATCAATCCCACCCTCCCTTTATCCAGAACAACATGTTTTTTTATATCACTTATGTGGCAGACAAGCATACGGCCCACCTGATGCGAAGAGGGTCACGGTGGCCTATGACCTATATATTCAGGTCTTAGGTGTCACCCTTTGTCAGCTTTTGGACTCCATTCCAGTTTTTAGTTTTTCTAACAAACGCGAGTCTCAAGTTTTCGCGTACCGGGTTATACTATACGACAGCGCGCGCCTGCGCGCCGCCCGCGCTGCCCGCTCGTTGCGTCGATTACACTCGATTCGGCTGCGGGGACTGAGGTACTGAGGCGACGTAAAATACCTACTTGTCTTACTGCAACCTCGCCTTAAACATGTTTAGAAAATCGCGGCCTACTATGGGTGGACCTCCCTTCCGTATAACTCGCACATTTATATTATGAGTTTTATCTAAATATGTAAACGGTAACTTAACAATTCCCAAACATTCAATTGCACATCCCGTGTAAGTGAATAACTTATCATTCGCTAGCGATAACGATGTGAATTTAAAGTATTTAAAATATGTTAATTCAGAAATCGCAGTGACCGCCGAACCAGTGTCAATTTCAAAGTTAAGACTTACGGTTCCTATCAAGATAGGTAATTTCATGGGTTCAACCCTAGACGAAGATATTTTATTTATCTTACCATCATCGTCACTCTCGTTCGACACGCCTTCGTTAGCTACATAATTAATTTTTTTACACATTCTACTTAAATGACCGGTTAAGTTACACTTTTTACATTTGTAACTAGCAAAACGACACTGCGAGGTTTGATGATTAGAGTACCCACACACTGAGCATCTCTCTTTTTTCATAAGCTTGTCTTCTTTTCCCTGCTTTGTAATTTTGAATACAGATTCTGGTTCACTCACCAATAGGGCTGTGGACAGGGACTTGGATGATGTGGCTGCACTCGTGCGTGCACTACGCACACTTTCTGCAAACTCGATCGCTTTTGCAAGCGTTAACTCTGAAACATCGCATGCAAATAGTTTGTCCTTTTCCGGACCCGGTAATAAACCCATCACAAAGCGGTCGCGGAGCGCTTCCTCCACATTGAGAAAACCACAATAAGCTGTCAGTCCACGGAGCCTCGCGGCCCACTGTGAAAAAGTTTCTTCCGGTCCCTGTGAAGCCATATAAAAATTACAACGCTCACCAAACCCACATTTTTTCGGTGAAAAATGTTGATCGAGAATCTTCAAAATTTCTTTGTACGGCACTTCTGTCAATTCTTTTGGCAACGCCAAATCTGCGGCCAACTGATAGGTGCCGTCATTCAATGCGCTTAACAAAATTGCTCTTCTTTTATCAGCATTCTCTTCTCCAATGTCGTTCGCTACGAACCATTGACCAATGCGATTTTTATAATTTTGCCATTTGTGCACATTATGATCAAAATGGGTCAATATTCCCAAATTTGACATTTTGTTTTATCCTCGTCGCCACTGTTGAGTATGAAACAAGTGAAACCAAAGACAGTCGGAATCATACTACCTTTATTAGTTCTCTGTCAAGCGTACTTATCATTATAAAAACAACAAGGAGGCGCTCTACAAGAAAGAGGCCTAACATTCCTAACACCGGGATATTGCGAATTTGACCTTCAGCTGCTGGGGATATCCGTACTTACTAACTAATTGTTATAGTGTCAGAATAGTGGTGGTGACGAAGAAAGAATATCCGAAAGTGTTGCAAGAGGCGGCTAACGGAAAAAATACGCAAATGATATCACCGCGAGAGAAGGAAAACTCCAAATAAAACTCTGTCTTCCCTTCATAAAACCCGTCTGCCCAATGTGGAAACAGTGGGCCAAAGCCTCTCAACATTAGGACAGGTTTATGTCCAGCAGTGGACTGCCATTGACTCATTGATTGATTGATTGATTGATGATATTTACCATATATTGTTGTCCCTCTAATGACCATGATAGTTTAAATATCTTCATACTGTAACGAATACCATAGGGCTCCTGAAAAAGTTCCATAGAAGTCTTTGAGTGTAACCGCCCTATTTGTACAAATTGGAAGGGTTACAAGTTTTTTTTTTTTTTTTTTTTTTTGTATTTATGTAAGTATTGCCGTAATGTGTCCACATTTTATTGGTGCTGGTTATAAAAAAAAACAATGATCGTGAATGAAACACGGGCCATCATCATGATCTCCCTGCCCTTTATCCAATTACTTGGGGTCGGCGCAACATGTCGTACTCTTCTATACTGACATTCCTATCAGATATAATTTCCGCACTTACTACCTTCTTCGCCAAATCTTCTTTCACACAATCCATCCATCTTTTTGGGCCGACCTATTTCATTCCATTTCACGAATGAAACAAGGATAAAATCAAATAATACGTACCTATAACTACTATCACTATAAATATACATGACATTTAATTAACCTCTAAACTATACTTGGATTGATAATACCGTTAAAAGTTATATTAAGATGTCCAAATTTCATAAAGTTATGAGTTATCAGTCCAATTGACTCTTGACCTCTGATAACCCTAAGAAATTAATTGTCGTGCAAATTTAAAATATAAACATGCATGATAACTACATTAACTACATCAATGAATATGAGTTTTTATGAACATGCAGGTGATTATTATTATACCAAATATATGTAATACTAGCTGTACCCGTGACTTCGTCCGCGTGGAATGTAATTTTTATTTTTTCTAAAATAAAAGAGTACCTATCCTAAGTTACTACTTATTACATAAGCTATCTGCCAGTGGAAGTCCCGTCCAAATCGGTCGAGTCGTTCCAGAGATTAGCTGGAACAAACAGGCAGACAGACGTACAAAAAAATTAAAACTAGTGATTTTGGTATGTGTACCGTATGTACAGTAGAACTCAAAAGTGCAGTAGCAATCCTACGCAACTATAGCGTCAACATTCTAACGCTACTTGTGACTTTTTCTTTTAAGACAAGCCAGCGTCGCCTCGTATTGCATAGTAACATTACACACACATATAAGCGCGCCGGCCGCACGCTAAACCATTTTGAGCCTTGATGTGCTAATGCACTTATGAGCTCTGACTGTACATTCATATTCATGTAGGTAGTAGAAAGCGGTTATTTTAATATTACAAACAGACAGTCCAATTTTATTTATTTGTATAGATGTAAACTGTAAGATCGTGGCTAAGACAGCCTGAACATTCGAGCCGCTATGATACATCTGTTGATACGGTACGAACGAGACTTTTTTTTTATACTGCGAAAAATCCCCACGGATATGCCAGAACCGGTTGGGGACGTTATGTCGGACTCGAAACGACTAAAACGCACGCCGTCTTTGGGTCCCTAGTTGCCGGAGGTGAGATTGTAACCAACATATCCCTCGCACCCCGACAGACGGCGGCCATCTCTTTCGAGATAACCGCCTACAGGTGTAGGGACCACGGTGTCCCAGGGTACGGACGAAACTCCAAAAGGACGAGGAGACAAAAGTTTTACAAATCAAATTACACTGCGAATACGAAGCAAGCAGACGGAAGCAAGCGCGAAGGCGAAAGCCTCGGATGCAACCGGGACCAACACAAGATGATGATGATGATGATGATGACGATGTCATTTGCAAAGTTACTCATTTAGTCATGCATTTTTACACTCACCCGTTTCTGTTTCTTTTTCCTGCACAGATATAGGTATATTGCTCTGTGCTCCATCCAGCTCACCCGTCCTTGCCCAGTTCGCACCAACAGTCTCCGTACAGATAATTAGTCGAAGCGACTGGATCGAGGGCGGGCCCGTACAATATCCCTCGCACCCCAGCAGACCCAGGGCCCTCTCCTTCGAAAATCAAACTACGCTGCGAATACGAAGCAAGCAAACGCAAGCAAGCGCCGATGCAACCCGGAACAACACAAGACGATGATGATGACGATGTCATTTGCAAAGTTACACTCAGATATTAGTATATTATTCTGTGCTTTTCCAGTCATGTGTTCTACACGCATGCATGTGAATCACACGCACACGTTTCCGCCCGCATGCGTGCTTATCATGAATGGCACCACGCAGGCGTGAGTACCTACGGTTGTGATCAAACATTATACAACTCACTCATATACAAAGTTCGTTCCTCTACGAACTAAAAGCAGTTTAGGTATATAATGCAATCATGAAATAGGTTGATTTTATTTATGGCACGTCAATTTGACTTCTCCTCGCCTGATGTTAAGCTGAAGGCAAAGTCTCATGAAAGAGGGTCACCATTGCAAACACGTTCAGTGCTACAATGGTGGCGCTCAGCTTGACGGCCTCATCAGATGCTTTTTCACGCCCCGCTTAAAGGACGTCAGTAGACGCACTGGGCATTATGAATTCTAAAATGTGCTTAAACTATTTTTCTAAGCCTATCAACAATGTTGATTCTCGCTAGCCAATTCAAGGTAACCTTGTACATTATAGTAACCAGTACTTTGTAGTTTAAACTATTTTCTCGGCAAATTACGCGAATGGCTCTAAAGTATAAGGTAAATAATACATCAGGCTCTTAACAACCAGTAGCTACAATCAAATAAATGCCTGGTTTCTTTCCATGAGTGACAATGACTAACCAGTACTGAGGTCAATTTAATATATTTACACGGGTAAAAGCTATATATTTATTTATAGGTTTCTAGTTGCATAGGTAATGTATAACCAACTCGTTAAGATATGCGATAGACAATACAAGTTAGTACATGTCTATGAGACATGCTTTGTTTTAGTTATGTGTGTGTTATGTTTGTATTGTATGCAATGGAATCTTTGATCTCAAGTTTCGATAGCTGGATGAGACTATAGCAGTGTTTGGGTTGGGTTGGATTTGGAGGGTTATTGGGTTGGAAGGATAAGTCAAAAAGTAAAATCTAGGGGAAGTGTAGGAGAGCGAATATAGTATACTTGAATTATAAAATATCAAGGTAAAATGTCGTTGACTCGGACTGGAAGTCCGCACGGAAGAAGTTTTAGCGTTTAGAATTCAAATAAATATTCATAGTAACTACTTAAACTTCGAGTCTTTAACCTTCTACTTAGATTTTATTTAAAATTCGAATGGCGCTTATGCGCCTACACTGCTTCTAAATAATACAAAGTATCCCATGCTAATTCATCCACTTATCGAAACTGTTTATTTATGAGTGTACGTTAACCAGTAGGTAGTATAATATCATCTCCGGCAGTCAAGGACCCATAGAGTATAATCTCACCTCCAGCAATCAAGGACACAGACGGCGTGAGTCGGTTCGAGTCCGAGATAATCGCCTTTACCGATTTTAACGGAAGGATCCGTGGGGTTTGTGTGCACGATAAATAAAGTTAGGTACATTGTTCGTAATTTGGCGCCCAGAGGCAGAGCCTTGGCCACTCTACTTAATAAGTAGAGTTACATGCGAAATCGTGCAGTACAACCACGTCTTTGCACACAGCGCGGACGCACCTAAACTACATACGGATAAAGGTGCTATTTACGTTTTTGCACGAAACTTTATACAGTGCGGGCGTTCACACGCATGTAACAGGGCGGCTGGTTGATATTGCAAATTTCGTAGGTATTTCTTGCATGGTGAATAAAATAAAAACTTTTTCCTTCCTTAAAATGTATTGTTACCATGCTCGACTTCAAACTAAGCTCCCTCTCCGTGAGTAACGGCGCTGTCGTGAAACTACACAACGATGGCAACTCAAAAATGCCGTCGATTCGACAGAATAAGAAATCATAATATATGTATGTATTGTATGTGCTAAAATATTTTTATTTCAGCTTAACCTGAGTCCTATTATGTAATTAACCCTATGGGTCATACCAACATCTTCACTCACGCGCTACTTGGTGCACTTGCCACATACTTATTATGACATTACTTGTGTTAGGGCTACCACAAGTAATTGAATTAGCAGCTAAAACGATATTACGATATTATGTCTAAAATAATATTACTTTTCATAGGGTAACGTTGCCGTACGACAAGATCAACTCATTCGACTCTCTGTCGCATACGATCACGACAGAACTCACCGTGTTGGCCAATGATGACGCCACTGCGAATGAAATAGCTGGACATATTGAGAAGGCGTTTCAAGATTCAGGTAAGCTTTATAGCAGCTACATACATACAAACATACACTCACGTCTATTTCCGGAGTAAGAGAGACAACAGTCTGATATTTTACTCTACCCTTACATACTTCACGACCTTCATGCACTATCATGCAAGCCCGTTGGTTTCAAAAACCCATTGCCCATTTTTCAATGTTTTATTAAGAATGTCCCTGTGTAGTGTGTGTACCACGAAATCGACCCCACCTATTCACGTGTGCTATACCTGGTATTTCTTAAAAGTAACTATGTTAATTTTATATATGAAACAAGTTTAAATCCTTAACCATTTGGCAGGGACAAGCGATAGTACGTCTTCAAGGCGTTTACATTCAATTTGATTAGGATATTCATGGCATTTTCTACTTCAAATTTCATCAAGATCCATTTGCTTATTAACTGCTTTGGCGTGAAACAATAACAAATGTAAATCCATACGAATTTTCAAGTTCACAAACTGTCACAACTATTCTAACAATTCTCAAACGAAACTTCTTTTACTGTTCTATTTGAAACTAGCTGACTTGCGCAACTTCGTCTGCGTCACCCAGTTTTTTCAACATTTTTCATTCCTGCTCCGCGTTGGTCATACCATGATGTTATATACATATAAACCTTCCTCATTAACCATTCTACCTATTCAAAAAACCGTATCAAAATCCGTTGCGTAGTTTAAAAGATTTAAGCATACAAAGGGACATAAGGACATGAAAAATAGGGACAGAGAACGTGACTTTGTTTTATACTATGTAGTGATAATCGAGCAGTCGTCATAACAGGACGTCACAATACTCACAATGAATGGTTACAAAACAGCGTTCCAATTAAACTATTCACCCTTAAAACAATGTACAGACTTAACGATGTAGATAGCGACTGTAATTAGCACAAATAAGTATATAATCGATCGTTCATTGGCATCATTAAGTCAAGTTAGGATACTATTGCAAAATAATGTCACAATTTTCCTTAAAAAGATATTACCGGGAATGTTTGCTCTTGACACATTTACCTATAGATAAAGATTTTGGTTAAAAAGTGATAATCATCTATGTGTGGTCTGCAAACATCTATAAAACCCTAACAGCACAGAAATAATTTTTCAGTTACGTACCTAGTAAGCGTTCCCGAAGAGCGAAACCTATGCTCGGGCTCTCTTCGTGAGTGGCGCTGCCGTAAAATAAATTCTACACCTCGATGGCAACTCCAAAATGGCGTCGATTTGATAGAAGAAGTTCTCTGTAGTGTTCAGTCTCTGTCCATTCATAGGTTATATCCAACCAATTATAGACACAAGGGATTTGCGTCATCATTGGTTGATCAGTCTGTTTATTGTGTGTTTGGTTGGTTCATACCTTCTATTCCAACTCTTCCCCTCTGGACTTGTCTATTTTGACTTCCAGAAGAAATAACTATCCGTTACATATCAATTCGTTTGTAACTTCTTTCTGGCTGCATCATGTGCAATGGAACATGACAAACTCTGTAACATTACCAAAAACTTACCGATTACAATTACTTCTATAAAATATTTTGTAATTAGTAACAGCACGTATAGTTATATGTGTAGGTAGGTACATACCTATTTAAGGTAAAACTTCCTGAAACTATATTAATAATTTTGTTCATCAACGCAGTAATTTATTGTACAATAATTGTACCTGCAATACAAATCGCATTTAATATCTATAATTAATTATGAATTTTATTATGAGGACTAAGATTTTATAGTAAGCCATTCATAAAATACTTTCTCGAACTAGGGCAAGTATTTATGTAATGTAAAAAATTAATAAAATGCATGGGTAGGTAGGTACTAATATTTACTAGTTTTTAGTTGTAGTATTTAGTAACTTATATTTGTTATTTAATACTGTATTCCTTATAACAAGCCTTACTTTATTAAGAGTCATGGTTTTGTTGAACATATTTTATGGTCTACGTGCTAATCCCCACATTTGTTTACATTTCTCATTTCCGCGTAGGTACGTATGACATAAGTTCATAAATGTCTATACGCGTTCACATTTAATAATGTCACTTAGCTATAACTCGCGGCACAGAATAAATAATAGTACCTACTAATGAACGCGGTTCAATTCGAGTAGAATATTGCACCCGTTCCAGCCAAACCTATATGCCCGGGATTAAAAATTGCCATTCTAGCTGGACTTCTTACTTGACTCAAGGTCCTTTGTCCCCTAGCTGGGGCAGAGGGCGTCTACAGTGCGTTTCCATCCCGTACGGTGTTGAGCTTCGCGTTTGACTTCGCTCCAGATTTTTCCAATGGCTTTCAATTCGCCAATGAATCGCCGCTGCCTTTCTTTTAGACGATTTTCCTTGGGGATTCCCGTCTAGGGCTTACCTCGGTATGTGGTTTGGATCCCTTCGGAGAGTTTTTCCTGTCCAACTCCATTTACAGCGTTTGATCTGCTGGTCGATCCTAACCATGGCCTGGGCGTGATGGGTGGAGCCGTCTGTCACCCCAGCAGAAGTAGGCTGCGGTGGCAACGCAAGGTGCGCCTCCTAATACCCGGGGGCTAGATGGGGACCCCGATAAACCCACACGAGGGGAAGGAGGTCTTAGTCGGTTCGAGTCTGACATAACCACTCTCTATAGCTCCGGCGGGCGACCACCCCCGGAGCCATAGAGAGTGGTTAAGTGGACTATATAGTACCTATCCGGGGTTTTGCGCAAAAAAAATAAGGTAGACAGACTTTTTGAGATAACTTTTAGAATATCATCATTGTGCGCATAAGTAAATGTGTAAGTCAGTTCAACTTCTAGTTGGGGCACCGCCCATCAGAAATCTGGACTGATACTAGCTTTCAAAATTCTTGGTGAAATTAATTTTAAACTGAACTTAATTGCATTTCAGCCGCAATAAAACTCAAGATTCACAAAAGCGTATTGTCAAATTCGTTACACAAGACCCTGAGTTCTGTAACTGATGAGCATGAGGCTGTCGAGGAGATAGCCTCGAGCTTCGACCTGAGCAAGCACAACAGCTTCTACGTGGTGCAGAGGAAGCCACTGTTCCAGGATGTTTGGATAGCTGGAGAAAGAGTCATGCTCTTTAGAGATTCTAAAGGTATTGAAAAAAAAAAAATTTTGACTTATATTTTCTCGCATAGAGTCGACTAAGAATAGGAACTATCTTGCGACCACTTCAGTCATACTTGTGCCTATATGACTCAATATGTGTTAATTTTTATACTGTGAACTTTAACAGAAGATGTGAAGTTTTCTTTTTTTCGATTTCGCATTTTAGACTTCCTAAAGTGAAAGCATGAATGCGGGCACGCACTTTTTATGTTTAATCAAAATCATACAAAATAAAAATGCATTTTTTATTAAAAAAATATTATTATGTAATTATTTAAAATTGACATGGATATTTATCATGTTTTTAGATATTTAAGTATCCGATATTTGAGCGCTGTTACATGTGCCATGTTCACGGATGTACATCGTGCGGAAGAGGGTAGATCGAACATAATTACGATGTTTATCTTTGCCTACCTGCTTGAAATTGACAGACTAAACAAAATGGCGTACTGAAGTCCTATTCTCAGTTGAGTCTCATAATATCTAATCTTGTCCAGTTATTAACTTAAAGAATAACATTACAGCCTTAAACACCATCGTGGAATCCTTAAAACGCATTGTCTACCAGACTTCGGTGGTAGAAGGAGCTAGCTCGGAGACAGCGGACGCAGCCCGTCAGACGAGGTTCCCACCCGGAGCTGGGTACCATGTGGTGTTGTCCGTAATACATCCCAGACCTGACGCGCTGAAGGTAGACTTGGACGCTGGAGAAGCCGTAGAAGGTAATTCTTAAATATTCCGATAAACTAGTCATCCTAACACAATACTCAACACACATACACACACACACAACACATAACACATAACAGGTAATCGACGCCGATTAAACGAAAATTGTTGTCGCCGATGTTTTTTTTTTACAAATACGCTCACGCCAGTCTCCTTCCGGTATAGTCTCTGGTAGTGGGAAGGAGATCGTGAAAATAGTTTACCAAGAAGACAAAATTAAATGTCAAAATGAAAAGATCAGTTATGAGGAACGGGCAACTGTTACATTTGAACAAGTTTCAATCTCAAAAATACGGATTGCCCCTCTTAAGGCTTAGTTGCACGAACTATCTGTCATGGTCATCGTCAAAGTTACGGTCACCGTCAAATTTAACAGTTTGATAGTAATGGTTTGGTTAACTCTATGGTTAGTACACAGAACAGAAAAACTAGTAGAAGTGCGACGCGATAGCTGCAGTAGCGGAACCGATGTCGCCAAACTCACACACATAACCATTGAATGAATGAATGCATTTGAATCCCTCACCACGCTCAGGATTCTACATTAGAATCACTCGCTACGGTCGTGATTCAATCTTAGAATCCCTCGCTTGCTCGGGATTCAAAATCAGCACTCGCAGCAAACAACAATTTTGCACACTGTTGTTATACAGTAAAACTTACTTGTTTGAGCTGCCGTAGTGAAAAAAGTATTTATGGCATTTCATACTTTGAATTGAAAAAGCTTGAATATTTACGAAAAGTTTAGACGTATTCTTATCAAAAACGTTCATATTATCGAATTTATCCTTCGTAGCATAAATACGCCAACCAATGACACGCGTGCACCGACTACATGCCGCTTCCACTTATTTTTGTTTTCCATGATTTTGTAGCTCTGTTTTTGACAGAATTTGACGTTTGAGCGTGGCTGGTTATAGTTACAACCAAGGTTATGACGTTTTATACCTGACCGTTACTTTGACCAGCTTTGTCACGGTCAAAGTAAGATCGTGCAACTAAGGCTAAGAATCGATTATCAAAAAGTATTGCCAATGCAATCCAACGATAGAATATATGGACGCTTTATTTAACAAATCGATCGAAATTCGGGTTTCAGATTGTCATATTTGGATCCAGATTGCATAATTAGGATCAACCATCATTGATTTCTGTCCATATACATACCTCTCAAGTCCCCTATTTTGTCAGTAATTCTTTCTTAAAGTGATATTTGATCAGTATAACATCACATTTAAAAAAAAGGCTATTACACCTATAAATTTCGCTATATTTTTGTAAGCCATTGATTGAAGTTGACTCACTTCATAAACACGTTGTGGCGTGAATTCCCGTGATCATAATTATTGTGTAAGTTGAATGCATGTCATTGCAGCACGTAGTGTACAAGGAAGTAACTAAGAAACTCACTTTAAAGCCTATTTTATTTATACCTAAAAGTAGAATTCCGCGCCCGACCGCATACGAAAACTGCAGACACTCATAGCAGATACAGCGTACCGTTAAATAAGTGTGCGAGTGACAGACTTGACATAAAACCTACAGACTTGACATAAAACCTACAGACTTGACATAAAACCTACAGACTTGACATAAAACCTACAGACTTTACATAAAACCTACAGACTTTACATAAAACCTAGGTGTGAGAGTATTTAGGGGAAGGCGGTCCCCCCGGTGGTGTCCCCGAGTCTGCCGGGATGCGAGAGATATGTCTTGTATAATCTCACCGCCGGCAATCAAAGACCCATAGACGGCGTACGTATTAGTCGGTTCGAGTCCGACATAATCACCTTCACCGACTTTGGTGGGGGGCGAAAAAAGCAAGTGAGAGTATATACTCTCACTTGCTTTTTTCGTTTCACAGTTCATATGAACTGTGAAACGTTTTTTTATAAACCACTAGCAAACTCCGTTTCGTCACCAGATGTGAAAAATGATTTTCCCGCTTTTCTGTTGAAATTTTTCCTGAATTTTCTTTGCTATAAACCTCACGGAGCCCAAGACCTTTCCAACGAATGCAAAACCGTGGCAATCGGTTCATACGTTCTGGAGTTATAGCGTCAGGAAGGAAAACCCGACTTATTTTTATATACTTAGTAGATTGTCAACTTGTACAAAAATTTATATTGCATCGACGTCAATATCTCTATACTATACTCTGTCTAATTTAGGATGATAATTTTGACAGTTTGCGTCTATGAAGTAACGTATTTTTATAAACAAATTAAGACCTCTAGAACTATCGTAATTCATAGACAAGTACCGCCCACTTATCGTAGAGAAGCGCCTTGCGAGAATACAGCATAATTGACTGTAGACAAACGAATCGAGTAAATCGAACATAATCTATTAATTGATGAAAATATTTTATGTTTAAGTAGTTATCTACTACAATTTTGGTAATATAATTAGCTAGGTATAATATAAAACATAAATATCATACTATTAATGGCAGTAACTGTAGCAATTATCAATCTATATTTGCAGTACAGTGCGATTAGGTAATGCCACGCCGCTCTAATGAAGCGTCACCTTGAGTAAACAAATAATTATAAAATTATATTACCATAAGTACATAAAATAATAAGAAATACTTTTTTTACTTTTTATGTAACATCGAGACCATATTCTACGGGAACGATAATCGAATATCGAATAGATTCATTTACGATTGTACTGTATGGGGTACCCTACTTAGACCTGTCAAAATTATCATCCTATATTAGACAAAGTATAAAAATCACAAGTCACTGCTACTGTTATTTAAAAGTCGGTACCGCGGTCGTGTAGAAACTATTTACATCAGTTATGAACTCTTGTTGTACTGCTAGCGCCATCTAGGTAACATATTAGACATTGATCGTACGCTAATAGAATGAGGAAGTGTGTAACATATTGTTATTAGCTTATTAACAATTTAAATTCTGTTGATTTAATAGTAAATTAATTCTCTGACGTAAAGAACAGGTCAACACTACGTCATAAGAATAAATATTTCTATCGTTTTTGAAGTATTTTCAATTAATAGAAAAGACTTGAAAGAATAGATTTTGAATTTAAAAAGTACTAGATTACCGATACCGATCTGCTGACTGTATAATTTTGATGTGACTGTATGACTTGTGTACATGGATACTACTGTATCCCATATACATAGGTAAGTATTAAAAATAGGTAAGTATAAGAATAATGCCTATTCTTGGAGCGTATGGACTCGTAGCTCATTCGTCTTCCCTTCTTCTTGGTTGAATCCGACTCGTTTACTGTAGAATGCAGGGGCCACTCTCTTGGGAAGCCCTGGCTAGAAAGACAGCAGCCCCTTTCTCCCATAGGTTGCCCAAGGTGCACCGAGTGGAGGTTCCAGACCAAGCTGATTTTTGTTATTTTTTTTTTATTATTATATCACGCCTATATCCCCGAAGGGGTATGCAGAGGTGCTAGTACCCACATTTCGCCAGTTTATATTTAGGTCCCAATGTAATAGGTCGCGGGCCTATTCCCATCAACCAGGCACTTGTAAACCTGCGATAAATACACAAATAACTTCGAAAAGCATCGCAGTCATTGGTGTGTGCCATGGTAAACCTGGGATCGAACCCGAGACCTCGTCTCAGCAGTCCATTACCCATTCCACTAGGCTACCGCGGAAAATGCATACCACTAGGCTCCCGCGGAAAATACCTTAAATCTATAAAGCAAATGTATTATGAACAGATAAACTGGTTTGCCGACTGCCTATCTAGTAATTTTACAAAGACAACAAAATTCCTTGCACGTTGCAGCCGCATGTGATTATTATGTAAATTGTATTATTATAATCTCACTAGCTTCCGTTACCTTAGTGACATAAATTACCGGTTCAAAACTAATCCTAAGCATTAGAATAGACATAAACATTATAGGGTGCATGGATACTATAGACATATAGACTCATAGACTCCTTTTTCTTCTTCTTAAGATGATTTCTTTTGCAATCAGATTCGCCGCAATTTCAAGTGAATTAATCAAGTGCTAAATGTATTACAAAATTATTAATGGCGAGACGCCAATGTCAAGTTTTTCATGATTACCCATAGACTTCTTCATTCCCACGTAACCGAATTTAAAATGTCAATAGCAGAAACTTCACAGTTCAAATACTCTGTCACTTTCGCGCACCTAGGCACACGCCATCGCTACATGATGGACATTCCGTTTATACGTACAGTCACCTGCAATACGTTTTAGAACTTTTTTACATTAAACTTGTCGAAGTTTACCGTTTCATGTCATAATGTTGACTTGTCATTTATTATTGTGACAAGGTTCCAAAGTGTATACATATTATTGCAGGTGACTGTACCAAGCGATTCGGTGATACACTCATCATGCGTACAGCCAAGGAGTGAAACGCCCTGCCCGAGTCTGTGTTTCCCGATAGCTATAACTTGGAAGTCTTCAAGACTAGAGTGAATAGGTTACTTCTAGGCAAGCGTGTTCCATCATCGACCGCATCATCACATACCACTAGGTGTGATAGCGGTCAAACGCGAGCTTATCGAATATGAAAAAAAAACTAGGTTTTGTGTAAAGATACACATGTCACTCGCACACTTTGTTCCTCTAATTATAACTTTACTATGGACACACACTATGTATACGAGGTCACACTACGATCGTTAGGGCCCAACTCATCGGCTGCTAATTGATCGATGAGGCTCTGATACAGGCTCTAATATCAGGCTTGGGATTGGGGTCAGTAGTCGCTCGCATAGAAGCCGTTTTACATTTATTATTAATTAGTAGGAAGTAGGAAGCAGTAATGTAGGAAGTGGTAATATTATAACGCTAACTTCCGTTGTCATACATTAAATAATTATTGTCTCTGAAGTCTAATTAACTAATCATAGGTCTTAGAACATTAAAGAGACTGTATATAGTGAGAGACCTTACGCCTGTGTGGCGTAATATGCAGAGGAACAATTAAATCCAAAGGTTGTCCGGTAGAAATTGTGTTAGGCGATAAAGCTCGCCCATTGTGGTGCTATTTTCTTGCTATTAAATAAATAAATATTATCCTGTTTCATAAATTTTGATAGAAGTGAGAAATAGGTGCAAAAATTGTTGTCGCATTATTTACGAACGAAGCTTGATGATTTTTGGAAGAAACATAATCTTTTATTATTCCTCACAGGCTGTTGTGTAAAAAGATATAGGTATAGTACCTATAGCTGGATTTAGATTTTTTTTAATTTGTCAAATGATATAATACCATCGACTACTACGGAAAAAATACATGAAAACATTTCCTCACGAGGTCTAGTCTTCACAAAAGTACTATATCCCATTTCTTTAGAAATCTTGTAGAAACTTTTTAGAAAAACAACATGTTAAACAAATAAACTAGGGTAATCCAGTGACTATATAACTAATGGTTCGATACCGGTTTTTAGTCTGTAAAAGCGTTTTTAAAAAAAAGTTTATTTAAAATGAGTTTTTAAATAAAACCTATTAAAAAGACATACCAAGATTGTTTACATTCATTTAAGTACCAAAACAAATAGACTATAGTTATAGGAATATCTATAAACAATTACATAACATAGCATTTATTTTTCAGACTACATCGGATCTTTTGTAGATGAGCTGAGTGTTCTGCACAACTTTACGCTGAAATCACAGTGGCTCCATCTACTGGACTTTGATTTTCAATCTAAAGAGGTACGACTCAATTGCATATCACCGTTTTTGGGTTATTGAGTTATAAGTAAACAATTAGGTCCCACTAAATTCTTCTGCTGATTACGGAGGCTCAGTCGCAGACTTTCCTATCGATGTTGAGGGGTCAGATGGCAGGTCTGTTACTATGATAACATCACACCACACACTCTAGAAGGTGAAAGCATAAAAGAGCGTACCTCAACTTTAATGCATAAGTTTTGTTAACATATTGAAGTAGGTGTTGCATGGCGGAAATCCATTAAGTATAAGGAAAAATATTTGAAGGGGGGGAGGGAGGTCCTACTTGTCCCACGGTTTAGTAATCCAAACGATAGCAATAGTAAAATATTACTAATTATCATAAAAAGGAATGCTAAACTGCACCCCTCAAAGCACGGACTATTTACCCGAGGTGATAGGTAAAAACTTTTATAGAAATGACTACTGTCGCCAGAGCTTCGTCTATCAATCAGCACTTGTACCGACTTGCTGCTTACCGAAGATCTTATAAAGCTATAAACCCTGACGATATTTTTGTAATAAACATTTCTTTTTGTAGATATCAGACAACAGCGCCTGGGGCCGCCACTTCGCCGTTCGTCAGGATCGACTGCATCTACTTCTGACGAAGCTAGAGGAACGAGCTGCGACTCACGTGTCTGAACTATCGACTATCAACCTCGCGTTGTACGCAGTGCCATGTGAACGGGCACCACTGACTATTTACGATGAATATGGTATGAGTTTTATTAGTATACGATAGCGGTAGCTTAGTGGTTAAGGAGTCGGCCTTACGATCGAGAGGTCCCGGGTTCGAATCCTGGCCATTACATTACCGACGTGACAAGTCACACACGTCTTTGAGCTTAGCTTAATATTAGTAACTTCAGTTGCTAATATTCTTTTAAAAAAAAAATATCACGCCCGTAATCCCCGAAGGCTGTTTTAAACACCCACATTTCGCCAAGTATGATTTTCGGTCTCACGTAATAGAGTGTGTGCCTATTGTCGTCAATCGGGCACGCCGAAACTAAATTCCTTATCGAAAATGTAGCTGCTAAATAAAATTGGAAGAAAAATTAGACCCGATTTCTTGCTATGCGGTTTAAATCGCAAGGAAATTAATTACGTGCTTAGCCGCACCAGCACTACCAATTAACGTCTTGTATATAAACGATATATATAAACGAATAGAAGGAAGTGTTATATGGTCGAAATCCATTACAAGAACATATGGGGAAGGGAGGGAAACCAATCACCCACGATTCATTTTGTTTTGTTTTTTTTTGCTATTGTGTCGTTGGGATGGTTAAGCCGTGAGTGAGTGGTGAGTTCTCCTCCCTCCCCAAATATATATTTTCTTTTATTAGTATACCTAACATATTAGCAGACCCGACAATTGTCATCCTGAACGGAATACCACATTCCGACAGCAGCGTTATCTACTGATTCCAATTGTATTTTCAAATTTTATATACCTATACGCATCTTCATCATGAATTTCTTGCAAACCCGCCGGTTTTGAGTGTTTCTGAACTAACTTTCTTCAAATTCAATGATTATCTAAATCGGTCTAACCATTTAAGAGGAGTAAGGTGATCAAGAGACGTAAAGATGATTTATATATGTATTTAAAGACTTTGATAGATGCCTTTTAAATAATTAAAAGTCCCTGGATTGTAGAAAGACAGAAAAGGTAATATATGTTTTTAGTAAATTAATACAATTTCCAGATAAGAAAGTATCATCTCGTGTCCAAGCCTTCATGTCACCGAAGTGGGGTGGTGTGGTGCTTGGCAATCCTAGTGCAAAGGAATGTGAGGACTTCCCCACCTGGCGGCCAGACGTGAAGGTCATCATGGGCACTTTTATATCACAGCTCAGGAAACTGCTGGGAATTACTGATGCGGTAAGAATTTAGCCAACTTGCTTTTATTACACCAACTTAGTCGTTGTATATTTGATCCATTTTCTATGAGCATACTGAGGGGGATATAGGAGTTCAGCAAGATATTCGTGACCAAGCCAACCTCACCTGCTAGATGAAGGTCTACCCTTCTTACAAAAGGCCGTTCTAAGGAACTAGAGTTTTGAACGTACATTAGGCAATCGCAGTCGCGAGATCCCGTAACTATTTTATAACCGAAACGCGAAACCTGACATGCGAAACTGGAGCTCGCAACTCAAAAAGTTACAATAATTTGTCAAGAAACTCAGAAAGCTCCAGTCGCCGAACCCCGGAGGCAACGTAGACGTGAGCATATGTATGTATGTATTTTTTTTTATACTACGTAGGTGGCAGACAAGCACACGGCCCACCTGATGGAAAGCGGCCACCGTGGCCTATGAACGTGTGCAACACTAAGGGTGTCACACACGCGCTGCCCACTCTGAAGGGAAAGGGGGAGAGCTGGGAAGGGGTGGGGAGGCTAGGAAGGGGAGGGGAAGGAGGGGTACAGTGAGCTCTGGCTACCCTACTTACCGGCGGGAACACAACACGATGGTTATTATGACCGCGGTCTTCTGTAGGGCGGAGGTACTTCCCCAGTTGGACAGCTCATTTCGGACCGGAGATACCGTCGTGTCCTACCTCCGTAAATTTATTACATTAAAAGTACCAACCACGTTTAATTATAAAATAATAAAGGTACTACCCGACTGCATATAACATCTTGATTTGGTTTTAAGGGTTTTCACACCATTCAGGCTTGATAGGTCCGTCTGACCTTCGCTCATGGAAAAGGCGACATAGCAATCAAAAGCAAACCTCAATCTTTAATGATGAGGATGACAGTTGTCATGACAGACCCAACACTTAACATATCTGAATATTTATGGTAGGATTGTGACGAAAGACATTATATCTTCACAGGAACCCATTGAAGGCGCTCACTTGGAACCCCTGCGTTCAGTGACTCCCCGGCAATGGGAGATCGATAACTTACTCCGCATCAGGACCTTAGAACAATTGACATCAGCTGAAAGGACGCTCCAATCCTTGGCGCAGTTACTTGGTGAGTTATAATAAGTTCTTCACCACAAATTTCTTTAAATACTTAATTGCCTGTAATACGATCTCCAAACTATGTCCATTACCATATTTTGCTGCCATAGTGTGATGTGTTGAATCTAAGTGAAGCCCGTATACCACCTGTGCCTTTAGCACGAAAAACTATCGAATTCGTAATGTAAAGGAGAATTGCGATTGGTAGTCTGCCTCTTGTGAACCTGTGTGCGTGTGTAGCCCGCTAATGGCAATGCTGCGTTCTGTCGATTCCTTCACATTACGAATTCGTTAATATTTCGTGCTAAGGGCACTGTGCTCATAGAACACATGCAACATTCTCACCATAAGAAAGCCAGTCGAATTTTTTGTGGCACTCCGTCCGTACTTTTATGCGTCCATATCAAGTTGCTCTTCTTGTCTCGTCAATCGTCTTGCGTTAATTTTTTACAACACTTACGTGGCAAACACGGACTAGGCCAACCTGGGGCTCTAGCCAAATTCGGAACGAATGCATTTTGGCTAGGACCCCTTTTGCGAAACGCCTAACGTGACCTATGGACGTGTGCATCACAGGAGCGACTCACTCGCGCTATGACTAAAATTCCAATGCCTTTCTTGTAACCCCATATTATATAGCATTTGTTGAATTTGCAGGTGAAATATCAAACATAGTGATCAATGATGAGGTAGGTGCCTCAATCAACTCTGCGGTGGAGAGTATCCAGCGTGCCAGCGAGCTGATGCAAGCCGGTCAACTGTTAGAAGCGTACAAAATGTCTCAGGATGCCTTCTTAGCCGCTGAAAGTGCTTTCATGGAGCCAAGTTTATTGGCACTTTTGTACTTCCCAGATGATCAGAAGTGAGTTGAAAACGTCATATTATTTTGAGACTGTGGACCAGAGGCGGATTACCTAAAGGCGCGCCATAGGCAAGCATCTCATCTGCTCCATCGCATTTTCTCGAGTATTACTTGCTTGCAGAAAGAGGCGGCGACAGCCCATGCGTTTACTCTCCGCCCCATCGTTTGGAACAAAGCGCTAAGCGAGAGAACTCTGACTCCTAGGGTCCCCACTGGGTCTGCTTCTATTACTAAGCGCTACTAACCCCCTCGTGTCCATATACTCCATTTGTTTAGGTACTTAAATAAAGGTAAACAATCTTGTGGCAACTTTTTATACAAACACGTGTTAAACAAATAAACTAGACTAACAGTAACTAGTGGTTCGATACAGTTTTTTAATCTTCAAAATGCGTTACTAAGCAGAAAAGTTTTTTTATGCTGAGTTTTTAAACAAAATACATTAAAAAGACTCTCAGATTGTTTACATTTATTTAAGCACCTAAACAAATGGTCCCTAGACATGTCTACTTTTCCGTTAGAATAATCCCCTCCGGCCGCGTACGCAACTGTAGTTTCGTAACCAGTTACGGTAGAAGAAAAAAAAAATTCATCTGCTACTGCTGTGGACACACATACCTCATACTTTTTGACGGAGGTAGGACACGACGGTAACTCCCGTCCGAAATGAACTGTCCAACTGGGGAAGTACCTCCGCCCTACAGAAGACCGCGGTCATAATAACCATCGTGTTGTGTTCCCGCCGGTAAGTAGGGTAGCCAGAGCTCACTTTACCCCTCCTTCCCCTTTCCTTCCTAGCCTCCCCACCCCTTCCCAGCTCTCCCCCTTTCCCTTCAGGGTGGGCAGCGCGTGACACCCTTAGTGTTGCACACGTATATAGGCCACGGTGACCGCTTTCCATCAGGTGGGCCGTGTGCTTGTCTGCCACCTACGTGGTATAAAAAAAAATACTTTTTAACTAATTTATTCATTTCCAGGTATGCGATCTACATCCCGTTGTTCCTGCCCATAATGTTCCCAGTCGTGTTGTCACTAAAAAATCTGATGCGTTGGTTGCGCGGTAAGCCCATTCACAAGGAGAAGACAGACTAAATGCCCAAAGTATTATTATTAATATATATTTGCATTTATTAAGTTTAAATAAAGATTTTTGTGAACATTTTTTGTTTTAATACTGAGAATTATTATTTAAATTAATCCTAAGTGTGCTGTTCTGAGATTTAAGAAATAAGTATGATATTTTTTCATACTTATTTCTTAAATCTCAGAAAGGTAATATAATTAAAATCATATAAGTACCTAAAATTTCATAAAATATTGTATTAAATACATAGTAAAATATGTTCGAGTTATGTAGAAATAATATACGAGGTATAAACGCAATCTATGGTTGAAGAAGATAATATATGTATTACTTCTTTGCAGGCGCTTCAGATTAGCTTTTTATTTTCAAGAATGTAATAATTTTCTCAATCGTTAGGTGGTAGTTGCTCACGTAAAAGTCTAGTGCACATCTGGTGGTAAGTGAGCGTAAAATTCAAAAAGCAAAGACTTGTCATCTGGTTATATACGAAATAAAACAATATTTTTGCTTGTATAGTATACATATTATTACTTACATACTTAATACTGAGGTACTTGATCAGAGCTGAGATCATTTCACAACATTACATTACTAATTTTATAATTATAGATAATATTACGATATCATTGTGCAGAAAATACATTGTGTGGTTTCGTATTATTCTAATTTATAATTCCGGTGACAGACCTGTCGCATAGACTATGCATCAAGAAAAACAGGAATAGGTACTCATGCCCGTGTTAACCAAGACAAATGACAAGAGAATTCGCTAGAGCAGCTGCGTCTTACGGCGAACTACGTGCGTCAGATGACTTGCTTGGTCTCACTGCCTGGGATGTCCGAGACTGTGCGGAGCGAAAGAAAAGAATCCAGAATGTTTACCCCGGTTCCTTGGTGCAACCGAAAGTAACGGTGAGATGGTGATATAGAAAAGAATGTTAAAAATAGCAATTGGAAGAGTAAGCCTCTAAGCACTCAGTTAAAGGGTTAAAAAGACCTCAAACTCTGATGTGAAAGTTGCCTGTCCAACTGGGATTAACGCAAGCATAAAGAATCTTGCATCCGCGGCATTCCTCATATTCATGAGTTCGTAATAGAAATGAAGGAGAATCAAATTCGTTGCTGAGGCTTACGGCCACTGCCATTGTTAAAATAGGTTTGTACTATGGTAAATATGTCTCGAAAGAGACAGCCCAGTGGTGCACGGGATATGTTTCTTACGATTTCACCTCCAGCAAACGAAGATCCGAAGACGGTTTTAGTGGGTTCGAGTCAGATATAATCACTCTACCGGCTCCGGGACGAACCCCTGCCATCCCGGTGATCTTGTGCATGAAAAAAATATCAAAATGGCCGTATGCATGCGACATGTCCGTTCCGGTAAATGTCCCTTACTTTCTATTGAAGTGAACTTGAAATGTAAAGATGTTTGATATGTAGACACGTTCTCTAGTTTCCAGTTGCTTCTAGCAATTATTATTATAATTTCGACCATGGTATAGAATAGGAAGCGGCAGTTCCCATATCTCGCTAATATGTAATTGTCGATATTTTGATCAATCCATTGCTTCTATAGACAAACCTAAAAAAGGCGGGGAAACAATTTTGAATTTAGAATTTGTCGCGGAACGCAACCGCACACGCTAGTTCAGTCAGTAGTGGCCTGTAGAACGAAGGAACGAAAAGGGCGTCCTACGGCAATGCCACATGAAGATTAAAATTCATGGTCTTCACTTTATTTCTGATACTAATTTATTTAGCAAAAAATAAGTCTTACGATGATACCTTCCGATCGCTATCATAAAACTACAGAGCGATGTTTTTTTCTGGTGTACCAGGTTCGATTCCCGGTTCAACGAAGCAATTATTAAAAGTGTATGGATGCAGTTCAATTTTTTTTTAAATTACTATAAAATCTTCTTTCAGTAAAATGTCCCAATATAATAATTAGGTACTTTACTTCCATGTGGCCAATACAATGCAACGGCAATCTGTGGGCCGCCCTATATACATAGAAGTCATTGGATGAATGACGTCACACAATACAGTGACGTCATTGACTTGCAAAGTCTAGCCTGTGTGGTTCAAACGGCAACAGGCACTACCTCTTCATTTCATATGCCATGACCATAGGTAAAACATTTCAAATATTCCTTTCTTAGACAACATGCTTATTTTCTTTACGTCATGTGAAATACATCTATATTACATGCGATTCTTGTAGTTGTATAGACAGATATACTATTTCAAAATTGAGCAAAACCAAGCTTTTGTAACATGTATCTTATTATGTAAGTTCGATTGAATCAAAGTATCAAGATTGGCAATTGGTTTGCTACGAAACTGTTATCAATTAACAATGGCTCTTTTACTTTTAATTCATGTCGTGTCGTATTTTGGCGTTATTGTTTAACTTTATTTGATTCCATTTAAAAAGAAATAGGTGTTGCTACCAAATAAAATAAATATTAGTGCCGGTTCTGCTGTTAGAAAAAATTAAACACCATATTCGTATCAATATTAATATTTCATTGTAAGTATTTTATTCTTCAGTTTTGAAGAATATTAGCAACTATTCCTCCTAACCTCTCCAGTTAAGTCGAAATCCTTGTTGAAGAGTGGGTTCGCATCGGTAGTGTAATGACCAGGGCCTCAATTCTACCAATTGTCAACCATTTATCAAGGAACTGAGATCACAAAAACTGCCATTTTTATTTTGGATTCTACTTTAACAAGTTCAAAATGAAATGGCATTGTGTAGAGTGAATGATACTATGTAATAAACTCTTTTTTATAACATTTTGAACTTTAACCCAACTAAAATTGAATCGAAAATGCAATAGCAGTTTTTGTGATCTCAGTCGTATGACTATAGTTAAGAGTTAGTAGAATCGAGTTCCAGGTTTCGAACCAAAGACCTCTCGATCGTAAGGCCAACTCTTTAAGTTTCAGACGCTACTGAATCTCAGATGTCTAAATTTAACGAGTTGAAAAATACATTGCAGTTTCGATATGGACCTGAACATAAACTGGCGAAATGTGGGTGCTAGCACCTCAGCCTACCCCTTCGGGGATATAGGCGTGAGTTTATGTTATGTTATGAAAATGAAAAATATTTGAAAGATAGATCGTTGAGATGCACAACAGAAGCGGCACCATTATTCATTATACTGAACACACCATCACTTATTAAAAGTAGTACCTACTTATCATTTCCATCTTACTTTACTTTCGTAGTTTGATTCTGACACCGTTGTCGTCCATTGATATATGTGGATTATATATCTTATGAGACAAGTTACATTCAAGCCAATTGTGCAAATTCGCGTATCAACCACATTATGAGTTACTGTTTGACCCATTTTAACCATATACTTAACACTAAAGTATTCTGTGTATCCTGAAGGAGGCACACGGTCCGAATCTCACTAAGCAAGTAAAGTAAAATTTAAATTGAACTTTTAAGACGTGGTAAGGTCTCAGATAAAACGGTAGCCATCAGCCAAGCCAATATTGAGTGACCGGTACATATTATTACAATTATTTTATCTACTAACGAGGACAATACACCGATAACTATGTATAATTAAGATTCAATCCAATCAGTTTCAGTTATCATAGCCACATTTTCACCTTTTCCAGGCAAATATTCGAACTCCCAAAGAGAATTGGCCAACACAAGAGTTTCTCCTTCCGTCAGCTCAAAATTGAGAGTAAAACAATCTTCTTCACATGGTGTACGTGGTCTTAGCTGAATAAAGGTCTTTCCTTTTAACTGCGACATGATTATCAGACCAATATCAAGCTCTAAATATTTATATCTATGAGTGTCGTAGTTTTTCGATAGTAGTAACCAATTAAAATGTGATGGGGGGATGTGAGGGGCTAGGAAGTAGGGTCTAGGTGCTAGGATTCTGAACGATTTTACGGCCCGAATGTCGCAATTCTGGAAGTGGACAAACCAGCTTGGAATGTTAGTGTTCGTTATTCTGGAGACTATTTCTTCTAAATCCATGGGTTGTCGACCTATTCTTATGTTTGTGAGAATTCTGCATGGAACGGAGTCGCGGAGACGGTCGTCATCGTTGATAAGAGTGGTTAGGTTGAGCTCAGCTCGTGAGGACCAGTCGTAATGTGCGTCGACCACAACTACCGGGGCTCCGCGTAGTAGGTGATGGTTGAAAACTTCGTTGTATGAGGTATCAGATAGACGTGCGATGTTTCCTGTAAGAGAAAAGAGTATGGTTATGCAAATGAAACTCGTTGCAGCGTCGAAGGGACCCTAAAATTTGATTCCTGACAATGGGTTGCATGATGCATGACAAACTAGATTGACGTGGGTAGGTGATTTTTTTCATCGGGTTTTTTTTATTATTTTTATACTTTGCCACTGTCATTATCAGTAAGTAGATATGTAAATTAAAAATTACAGTAGTGTGTAGATTCAATTTAACACCTCCATCAACACAATACGTCTCAGCTGCAGCGGGTGGCGAAACTACGAGTAAGAGGGGCGTATAAAGAACCTTTATTTTGAACGTAAGTAACCTAACATAACATTAACTCACGCCTTCATCCCCGAAGGGGTAGGCAGAGGTGCTAGGACCCACATTTCGCCAGTGTATGCTGTGTATGTCTAGGTCCCAATGTAATAGGTGGCAAGCCGATTGCCATTAACCGGGCACTTATAAAACTGCGATAAATACACACATAACTTCGAAAAGCATCGAAAAGTCATTGGTGTGTGCCATGGTAAAATCTGGGATCGAACCCGAGACCTCTCCTTTCACAACACGTACCTAAGGTTTAGACTTCACCGCCTATACGGTACAAACAATTCGTACAAACAAGTCTGTGCGTTCTTTAACTTCTTTACTCGTACCAGCACACGCGTTGTTTTTCTTTTACAGTTCCGTGTCGTTCAAGCAGGACATGAAAAAGCATTCAATGAGGCTGTTAAGCTTAGAGTCACCATCGTAATATTGTTGCATGGTGCCCCTCCTGCCTGAGTCTTAGCCTTTACCTAACCATTAGATAAGGGGAAGTTATGCATAATATTCCTAAAATCAGAATTATCGTTGCGTGGCATTATCTTCAAAATAGAAAGTCATTTATCAGTGTTTTAACACTAATTTTGTTAGGTTGATACACTCGGTATGGGAAATCCACGCACTATTTTTGTTCAATTTATTATCGGAGGTATAGTCAAAGATCCGATTTAACATTTTTTGACGTGACAACGTCTTATAAATTGGCTTGCCGGGTGACACTTCAAGAAACTGCGTTACGCTCCGCTCACGTTATGCGCTCACAATGAGAGCGAGTGAGAGGCACGCGTCCCTTCCACTCGGGCATGGTTAGCCCGCCTAAGAGCGAGAGAGACAGACATAAAAAGTGAAAGGCACGCGTCCCTTCCACTCGAGCACAGTTAGCCCGCCTAAGAGCGAGAGAGACAGAGCGAGAGAGAGAGAGTGAGAGAGATAGGCATACACACCGGTTCATGTCTTACGCTTCTATTTCGCTTAGGCTCCTGCATACAATGAAAAATTTAATGTGTAAAATTTAATTAAAATATTAAATTATTAAAAAAATTAAAATTAAAGTCGTTGTCACGTAAAACTTTCGCCCGTATACCGACTTTACAGGCAACCAATTTTTTTGTAAATTTATTAGGTACTATACTGTATATAGAAATAGAAATACTATTATAATTTAACAGATTTGTATGGAGCTGGAATCGAACCACGACATCCACAATGACGATGCTGCCGGGAGTGCCGAGACTAAAGTGATAGTGACTTTTTATAAATATGATCGATAGTAAAAACTATACTTTGTAAAATATAGCATGGGTCCTATGACATATGTCAAAATGAGGTTAATAGGGATGTCCGAAATTCGATGAAAATATCGATACTACCAGCTATTATTGATGCATGTTACATATAATTAGGTTTAGTTTAATTGTATGTATGTATTTAATTGTAATGAGAATGGAATATACTTAGCATACAAGGCGTCGTCACTCGTACTGATGAGAATGAGTGGACTGCATCAGTGGAAGTTCATATCAAACAAGATGTTGGCGCGTGTATCTTATGCCTATATCATGGCCCAAAAGCCAAACGCTGCGGGTCTTCTTACAAAATCCAAAAACAGGTTCAGGACGTTGATGGATTGAATGTAGGATTTTATTTACTCAATATTATTTAGGATCAAGTATATTGAAATATAAACTTTATTATGATATTAAAATACCTAAGCAATAAGATTAAATTCTAATAATTTTTTATCTTTTATTAATTTCAATTTTAAATTAAGTTTTATTCAAAATATGGATAGTTTATAGTATGTGGTCACGATGATTCATCGCCCATCACTAATTAGCTCGGTATGCCCATAAAGTATGACATTGACAGCTACTACATTCAATAATATAAAATTCAAGACTTCATGTGCGGGATTTCTCTGACAGCTGTCATAGGACCCAAGCTACATTTTACAAAGTATAATTCCAATACCCACTCTCAATTCAAAGGAAAGTGTCCAATTTTTTTCTGTAAGTTTCCTATTATGCTAGGAATTTAGAGAGTGGCAAACAATTAAAAAGCCCGTTAGCTAGATAGGTAGGTACTTCCCCCTACGAACGTCCTATCTAAAATTCTATTTAACAAACATGCACGTATTTATTGGGGATAGGGTTACTCATGAACATTATAAAATTTGTTTAATTTAATTAAAAGTGCGTGTGTGAGTTATTAATTAAATAATTAATATTTATTTAGCTTCTCCTCATGTATAGAATATTATAACAGAACATATTTATATAATACTCACTGACTGCCTCACAGGCAATACAATCCGCAGTTGATACACCATTGTCCACGTTTTGAGGCTGAGATCTCTCGATCATGCATTTATTGTAATACAAAGGCGTCCAATCCCATATAGGTAGTAGTTTTATTAGTACGATACGAGCAACTGCCGATGCATGCCATTGAAATGTATCTGTTTGACTCACAGTGTACCCAATGGCAATGACCATAACCAGAAACAGAAACACCCTCGTCCACCTTTTGATCGCAGCTTTCCTTACAGAATTCGTCAAAGGGCGACAAATTAAATCCATTTCTTCATCACTCATGCCAGCCTCTTTGCAATATTCATAAAATGAACGCACTTCAGAGTTAATTAACTCAAACTTCTCCCGTTGAGACATTTTTACACCGTTTTTGAGGCTCATCTTGATGACCTAGTCTCACATAAGGCGATCAATAATAAACGCGACGGTTTATTGATAGGAATGAAAATTCGCGCGCGCGCGGGGTCGTATTGGGTTCTGAATGTTGTCGTTCTGAATTGAGGAAACCGATGACATAGCAAATAGAAAAGTGCCTTTTTCATGTTAAGCATATTTTATTTTTCTTTGGTAAATGATACGAACTGTTTTTGTAGATAATATTATTATAAATAGATATCATTTTTTTATTAGTCATCTCAAAAATGAAATTAACTAAATTTACTTACTAACAAAAATGTGAATTTTCCCTAAGACTTAATTAGTACTGAATATTGTAATCAAATTATTTAATTTTATAAATTAATACTACAAACAAATCATAATCATAATAAAGTACTTGATCTTATCTTATTGATAATTAAATTTTAATACAGAAATAATGTATCGTTTTCGGTTTCTTCGGTCTTTCTATATACTAAATCCCCAGAATATGTAATTGGCAACACTATAAGTCAAATACCTTTCCGCCATATTGAAAGTTCTAAAGTGGGAAGTCGGTCAATCATTGACCCTATTAGTTATTTCTATATGTTGTGTGACGGTATTAATTAAAAAAAGTAATTACAAAAAATTATTACACTTTTATTGCATTATTTATTGTGATATGAACATTATTCAGTGTGTTTATACAATTTTGCAATACTCCTAATGAATACGTCACAGCGCCATGTTGTATTCCTGCACTGATTGCAGGCACGAGAAATCTGCCAACCCGTTTATTTTTCGGGATTAGTTCCCGAGAATAAATCGAACTGCGATTTTGTACTCAAATATATTATAAATTATATTTGTTGGCAAACGTCAAGCAACTTTTGTGGAATAGATGCATCCCTGTGGTCGCATTTTGAGTGCTAATTCCTAATAACTACTGCAATTGTGCATCCGCGAAAGTTGTGTGGACTGTGTTGTAAAAGAAAGAAGTGATAATTAGCCAAAATTCCGGTCCCTACGCGCAGACGAGAAGGTGCCTACCCATCGGGGCAGTTGGGCGAGGGAGAAATGAACAATAAACGTAAAAATCGCCAAGGGCCGCCGAGGTAACTACATTTACTATCTTTGTACATCATGCTGACATGTCTTTGTTATTGGGACCAGTGCTTGCTTGACTGCGAACATTTCGTTGTCACGTTGACAGTTTTTAGGAGGTTGCTAAACGTGGATGCGCTGACAGTGTAAACAAAAAATAGATGGTACCGTGTTGTGTGGTGCTAGAACAGCGCGTGCGGTGCGGCGCGTCGCGGCACTCTAGTCTAGATGTTTGGCCTACTTTTGCTTCGTACTCGATACGATTAATATAGCCGTTTGATCAGCTGTTGGCGATCCCAGTACTCTAGTCTCAAACCGTACTAATTATGAACTGCAATTTACAACCAAAGCTGATGTTGTAAACTGTCACTTTCGTTCTAGTATTTGCTGCAACAGTCGTCGAGCACAGAGTTGCTAGTGTTTAAATCCATTCTATATCAATCTATATTAGGAACTAAGGTAAATGCTTTTATTTTCAATCACTTTCACTGACTTGTACAATGGTGGATATAATTACTGGCAAAAGTCCAAAGTTCTTAATTAGAAATCTCTTATTACTGTTAATTTGTGTTTAGTGACAACTGAACTATATGGATATGGGATTGATAAATTTTCACCATATGGATATTCTTTTGACCATATTAATTTTACTAAACTTAGATTTAATTGACCATGTAATTACACATCGGAAGGGATTGTCTCACAGAAGCCCATCTTTTGAATAGTTATGTATTTCAATTACCACCATTACAGACTACACTTTCTTATAACTGCGCAGCATATGTATAGCTTATGCAACATTGTAATTACAAGGTATGGTCATGTGTCTCCATTCATAATATCACTGCTTTTGATATTGCGTTATAATAACCTGCTTCGTTCATTGGCTTCCACTATTGCACCTACATCAATGGTGTCTAAGTAAACTTGTAAGTCACTTGTGATTATATTATTGTTGTTTCTACATGTGTAAATGAAATACACGTGCAAATCCTAGTGTACCTCTTTGTTGTGTACAGCAGATTTTGCTTTTGCAATTAAAAATTGGAAGAACACATGTTTATTGATGCGCACACATTGTACCAATTGTGTACAATACACACAATTTCTTTGTTTTCTATGTCATTAAAGAACTGGTTGAAACAATTCTAGTGGTATTGACTAAATTTATAGACTGAGACAACAAAATGGTTTCATAGTTTTCAGGGTTTCATACCTCAAAAGGAATAATGGAACCCTTGTCTCTCTCTCTGTCTGTCTGCATACCTGTCTGCCTGTCTGGTTATCTGTCTGCCCATCCGTCTGTTGGTCCGTACATACAGATGGATGTTTGAAAGTTTAAAAGCTAGTACCAATATTTTGTTAAGAATCTAAAGTATCTCAAAATGGAGAATTCCAATTTCTTTGAAGTCAAGCACCATCAATCTACTCATTTTGTCTTTTCATAGAGATTATGAATTTACATTAAGTACAATTGAATGCACAACTGCATCCTGTGCATCCCATTAGATCCATCCTGATGTCGGAATAGAATGACACAGTGATAACTAATCTTCATCCGAGAGCAATCCAAGTTTCCTTCAATACTTGGGTTGTGGAGCTTGTAGTACACCCTCCTGCAGGGGCAAGAGGGTCTTAATTTGATTTGTTCTGACTTTTATGGTAGTGTCTGCATCAGTGGCGAAGGGTGAAAATTTTCAAATAGATATCCAATATTTATACCTCAATCTACTTTATCATGCACCACACAATTCTATTGGGGCGCTATCATGAATTAGGTTATAGGGACCAATCACAACTGGTCTGCATGACCAACCAATAAATTGAAGCTCATTACTTTCCACCTCAGATTGATTGATGACAAATTAGATGATAAATAAATGACTCATATTTTTTCCTTTATCAATGATGTCAGTGTTGTGTTCCCTGTTTGTGTGATAAGTTTGTCTACTTATGTTTCTTATATCCTTTTAAATAATTAAATGTTGTTGGAAGTCATTATTACTAAACCTATTAGTGTAATTACTTGCTTTGTTTAAATGTTTTTAAGTAAATATGTTTTGTAATTTGCCGTTGGTTTATAATCTTATGAGGCCAATGCTGCTTCACCCGCATGGAACTTTGATCCGGTCCCACAACCCATAGTGACCTTTAGCTAGCTGATGTGGTATTCCAGACTATACCTGTATCAAATGTCAGCCAGATCCATTCAACTGTTAGAGCATGATTGAGTAACAAACATCCAAACATCTCCAAAATCTTGCACATTATATTATATTACTCCTTATATTATATTAGTAAGATAGGACTATGTATGGGTCTTTATTCTATTATACATAATACTTTAGGATCCTAACCAACTTACCTGCAGATCAATAGCCGAAATGTTATCACATCCAACCTGTCATAGTTATATCATAGTGTGTGAAGTTCATAGTCATATAAAAAAAAGAGAATTTGATATCAGTTTTAGAAAATTAACTAAGCATACTTAAATATGTACAAGTAAACTAAATACCACTATATTATACATCAATCATTACCATGGAACTATGGTAACAATAGTTTCAACTAGTTTCTCACAAACAATTTATTAATTTAATAAAATTCTGATTATTTGAAACTAATTGATCGGCAAATATTTATTCAATACTGGACATAAGCTCCTGTTAATTAAGAGTCCCTAAACCCAGTCCTCCCCCTACTACAAGTGCCTTTACTTCTATATACTTAAATACAAAGTGTTTAAGTGTGAAGTCCTTGAATATATGAAACTTATTTATCAACACTAACAACCAAAAAACTAAATATTGAAGGTTATTGATGAATGAATACATAAAATTATAACTTCTTTTGTGCTATTCTCTATAAATTATGAATTATAGGTGAGAATTTTAACTGTTGAAAGCATGGTACACTCTAGTACAGTCTGGGTGAAATACTTGTTCTGCATTACTTAGTACAACTGACTAACAGAGTTTGCAATACTTCTAAAATTATGTCAACTCTAAAGTTTTAAAAGGATCAAAATTAAGTCTTAATCCCACCTCCCACCCTCTCCTTTCCTGCACGTGGATGTCGCCCGCATACGGTGCAGAATATTCCATCATATCCAAGCAGTTCGGTGAGTCTTTCCTCTGCATTCCTTACCGGCGCACGTGTTTCCTTCTTTCTACAGTCCCGGGTCCTTTAAGCGGGGCGTGAAAAAGCATCTGATGAAGCCGTCAAGCTGAGCGCCACCATTGTAGCACTTTACGTTTTAGCAATGGTGACCCTCTTTTGAGACTTTGCCTTTGACTTGAGCTTGACATCAGTCGAGGTGAAGTAAAATTGACGTGCCATTAATAAAAAAAAGTCTAACCTCTGTCCAGTTGGTGAAACATCCATTCAATCAGCCTTTAATGGTATTGAAGAAGGTTATTGTTATTATTACAGTATGTGTATAATCATCAACTAATTGTTATACAGGTTGATTTCAACTGAATGTTTTGTTAAATTGAGCTAATAAAGTTTTCGATTAAAAAAAAATAATTTAAGTAGCACAACTTATGGGTGAATAGGGTCCTATTAAGACCTTTGGGGTCAATGTCAATCTCTCCTGTAAGTCTACATTTGCTGATAGACTCACGAGGTTTTTACCTCTCGAGGTTGGAGCATTGGAGGGTCAGACGGCAGGCTCTTGTGAAACTAATAAAATTGAGTTAAAATAACCATTGCAATTGATTAGCGTCCGGATGAACGAACTTTCTCCCTTTTCTGTAAAAAAAAATATCCCTCAGTAAAACATACAAACATTAGTTTTTCATCCAATTATTATTTTGATTATTTCATTTTACATTTCATATTTTCTTGTGACACGAGGTCACATCAGTTGTTAGTAAACAACTTTATAAATCCAACATGGTGGGATGTAAACAAAAACCACGATACACGGCGATCCCAGGTAGGCAACCCAACAAAGTGTTTGAAAGCAAATAAGGACAGCTGTTCACATCGCGAGTTAACTATCCGCCATATTGTATTGGTCCATCGCACCTGGATATGAACTTTTTACATTTTATGTGGGGCTGTGAACTAGTAAGGACATAACTCTATCGCACTTTTATCCATACTCCATAGAACACAAACAACTACAGTTATAGTTATTTAAATTCAGGAGCGCGCGCGTGCCTGTACCTTTCTTTCTTTCTTTCTTTCTATACGGTCGTAGGTGTCATGTTAGTATGTGTGAGCTTTTTTCTGCTAATTGTACCATTTCTATGCACATTCACACTTATACTAACACAACTGAACGCGTGCATTTTCAATCTGCAGCAACTACACCTAAGTAGATAATAAATGTACTGAACAAAAGTTATGTATGTCTAGTCTACGCTACCTAATCAATTTGGGCAACTGAAGTATCCTTTGTACGAACTAAATTACCGTCGTAATTCCAATTTTTAAGCAAAAAAAAATGTATTATTTGGGTGACCACTTTAATAAATAACAATTAAAATAACTGGTGAGTTAGGCTCATGGCCAGGATTACTTCATTTAACAAAACCAGTGGTTGACTTAACCGGAAATTCAAGCGACACATTTATGCAGAAATATTGCTCTGCAGTGCGGTGCACCTTTAATCTTTTTACATATCAGAGGCATAGTTCAGTGAATTGAAGAGAGTAGATTTTAATTCTTCTCTGTTTAATTAAAGAGAAAAGTTTTTAAATTAACAGTTCCTTATTTCGTTTGTGTAACTAAGACGACAAGTTGCTGTGGCATTAATTAGCATTGTTGAAATACCTAAAGCACTAAGTGCAGTGACTTCAGTGCGCATGTCTAGCGCAGAGATTCCTCCCTCATTGTTGTCTAGGACGTATAGAATTAGAATTTAGAGCTAACATTCAAATATACGTTTTTCGAAGCACTGTTACCTGTCATCATAGTCTCATCTCATCATCAACACATCTTTATTGTATACCAATGTCGCAGTCTTAGTTTTAATCCCAACTATCTCGAGATTAGTTACCAATCAATCAATTTAGCCTATTACATGTTGTCCATTGCTTGATTGGCCTCTTAATGTGTGCCATAGCGCCCGGTCCTTTGTCTTAGTGTGCCATTGCTAGGATATTAAGTGATTCTATTTAATCTGTGTCAGAATCATCTATGCATCTGACTATGACCACTTATAGAATAGTACCCGGCTACTATACCGGATTATTAAAATTGCAACAAACCTTGTGCATGTAAAACCTGGATTGTTTCTTCATAATGATCGATTAAAGAAGATAAGATTATGTGATTTGGTTACTGACGCATTCATCTAATTTAATAACAGCGGCGTTACCGTAAAATACTGTTGCCGTTCTCACAACAGGCTTATTGTCCTATTTC
Source organism: Pelosia muscerda (assembly GCA_963691645.1). Classification (NCBI taxonomy): domain Eukaryota; kingdom Metazoa; phylum Arthropoda; class Insecta; order Lepidoptera; family Erebidae; genus Pelosia; species Pelosia muscerda. The sequence continues at coordinate 7,264,198 of OY829118.1, forward strand.
AGACTATAATACTATATCTATAGTCTTCAGGTATCGGCTCTATCGGGCAAAGTTCTATTTGGTCGCGTTTTAAGTGAAGTGCCACCTCGTCATTGTAAGTCGAGTGGCTTTTTTTGACTAATGACGCCCACACTTATACTGCTGTGGCTTTGACCCCTATATTTCTGGATAACTATGACCTGTGGCCTGTGACTCATAAGAACGTCAAGTAGGTGCCTATTCTGCGATATAAGTCCTGGGGAAAATTTAAATTAACTTGTAACTAAAGCGACGGTGTAATTTAAAAAATAAATAAAGTACATGCCTTTTAAAGTGCCTCAAATTTTATTCTATTTTCAATCGATAACACATGTTTATGTTCTGAGTTTGGGCGTTTATCTTGAGCACTAGAAATACAATACATATGATAAGTTGTAGGTACCACGCATGTTGCAAGTAGCCTTTCTGCTTGCTTAGCTGTACATGAGATCCCTATTTCCACTCCTAGATTGGTCGAAGTATAGATAGTTAAGACTTCCTGTATATGTTTGAATAGGTGACTTGAGAGATTTTACTTAATACGATATTTTTAAACATTAACTTTATTTAAATTTAAAAGTAACAAATATACTATTACAACAAAGAAGATTACGACTTAACGTAATACGTTCCTTGGTTGCATTGCAATTGGTGTGCTTATCTCTAGCAGACGACCACGTGCTTTTGAATAAAACTGTGCCATTATTTGCATTTTGTTGTCTATTCTACAACTGTAGAATAGACAAAAGAATGTCAGTGCCTCTTGTCTGGCTAAGAAGGTTGCAATTTTTCATACACGAGCTGATGCTATGACCATGAGACGGTCTGATTCATATAAAATCTCATTATCTTAAATGTACCGGATATCACCGGTGAATAATGTCTATTTTACAGGGTAATACTAATATTTGCTGCAACCTTTGAAGTGTAATAGTTAAATAGTTTAACGGTAATAATATAAAATTAATACGGATAATATTATGTTATACCCACCTTTTGTATTCCTAAAAATAGCTCACAACGGTACATACGTTCGTTGTACTAGTTTTGCGCTTATATCGAATTAGGTACCTGTTAACACAAGGCTAATAATCAAAATCCGAAATAAATCGATATAAATCGTTTTATTTGTAAAGATAAAAATAATATAGAGGGGCATAGTGTTAAGTCGGCTTTACACGATGCGGATGCCCGCACCAAAACCGTAGAATTCACCGTGGAAAAAGTGTCGTCAGTGCAGCCGCGTCCGCAGTTCAGTCCATAGCGGTGCGTCGGGTTCGCGGCTTCGAAACAAACCGACAAGTAAAGATGCACAGTGCGTGTTTGTCCGTAGTTGTCTGCCGTGCGTAATAATATCCGCAATATCGCTCACCGTGGAAAGTCGCTTGCCGTTTAAGATCCTTGACCGTGAACCGTACGTCGTGAGATAGCTATAAGACCTTTTTCGTATCTCGCCGATGCGAAACTAAGTTCCTTTTCATCCATCAAATTTGAATTCCTTTGAACCCGCGATCGATACGTCTCCAAATAAATTATTTGGTGTCGTTGACACTGCATGTTTTATTACTCTTTTTACCCAATTTAGTTTCGATGATGTGCATTTACTTGTCTCTAGAATAAGACTCCATTTGTGGTACTTAGATGACCCTTTTTGTTAGGAAACTCCTTATGAATAAGCACGTGCAAAATAAGCAAACAATGTATGTACCGTATTAATGTAGAATCGATAAATAGCCTGAGATCCGACAATGCGTTTCCTATGTTTGTATTGAACTAATATGCATTACTAATTACCACGTGTCAATTTTACAACAATATTAATGTTTAAAGTATCGGTATCGTCATCATTAATGTTGTTATAATAAGAGGGTAATGTCCTAGGACGTACCCAACTAAGCATTACAAGCTTATAATATGGATGCTAGAAGGCGTTTTCTGTAAATACATACATTAATTTATTATCATTGGAAATAGACATTATTTATTTTGAGGGGATTGAGGTTCAATCGAACCTGCAACCTTGTACGTAGCAATCGAACGGGAATCGAAAGGGGTTTTCAGGAAAAAATTATAAATATAATTATAGTCTATAATATTTTTTATTGATACGATTGCATTCGTTCTTAGTGCCTGGCTCGAGGCAGCACCCATACACTTGATGTTATAATCAATACCGATCAGTAGATTCACATTGAAGATGGTAAACAATAAGTACGAACAATTCATCGAATAAAGGACAGCTATTTGAAATTAGTCTTAGTAATGAACTTGGTGAACTTTTTTATGCCTTGTAAAGAACTTATTCATTTAATTTAAAGTTACATTTAAAGCATCATTCAAATATTCTATGCATAAGTCGTACGAACTTGAACATACCGGATAACCATTCCACATCGTAATACGCTAGACGAGGTAATAATATTCAACATGGTATTCACATCATTGAATGTTTCTTGTGAAAGTTGTATTTAGAGACACTAAGACACAGCTGAGTAGTGAAAGTCATCGCAAAAGCGATAAATTGTTCTATGTTATGTGCTAGAAGGTTCACAATTACAAGATTGTACAACTTCACTTATCAAGCTAGAATCCAATCCTGTTTATTATATTTGAATTGATTTACCGCAATGTAAAATATGCTAAGGAAAAGTGAAGTGCTGTACGAAGTTTGGATTGAGAGTGGAGTATTTAATTTATTATCTTAGAGATCATCTACGATAACTACAAAAACTCACTTCTCGGTATCGGTTTACAAGTAGAGGGGGACGATAATAATGTTTTTTTGACACGTGTATTGAAAAAAAGCACTAACACGCATAGACTATATAAATATATTGCCCTTAGACGCAGACAGATTTAAGGGGTAACGTTCCGACCTTTGACTGCACTTTGGGTATATCGCGGTCAACGGCCTTTGAGAGCCACGTCAGATTTGTGGACTAAACACTAGCTCAGTCCATGTTTACACAACTTGCTAGTATTTGTATGACGAACGCAGATATGATCTCGGCTCGCAATCGGACAATCGCTTGATACGTTACAAGTCACGTGAGCTATGGTTTTCGTTGTAAGCACGTAAGTAATTTTAGCCAGTTAAAAAAAAAGATCCTGTCGGCTTTATCAGGGTAGTTTTTTAAACGATGATGGTGGCATTTGCATTTAAAATTCAGTTCTATTTATTTCGTTATCTTCGTAGAACTATTATTTATTCTGTGACGCTACCCTTAATACGTCCTTGTACTCATTACTAATGCTTTCTTGTCATTAGACGGGTCGTACGGACGTGGGTACACGTCAGGGTTTCTTTGTTGCGATCTAGATTTTGCACTTAGCGTCTAGTCCTGTGTGATACACTGATCCACCTGTCACGGCCTGTCTGCCACTTTGGTGGTATAAAAATTGTAAAAAAATTGTATTTTCCAGGTCACCACGAGGTCGTGTGGTGCCGGAGGGCGTATACAATAACGCCCACTTTATGCACGCAGCGACGTCTCACGTAGGCGACATCGTACAGGTGCTGACTCAGTCAGGCAGCCTCTGGGAGGGTGTCTTCAAAACGTTTAGTGCTCAATTTGAGGTGAGTCCACAAAATTAAATTAGCTACAAGTCTTTCACGGCAAGTCAGAACGCTTTACCACGGAACTTTTCAGCAAATACCAGGAAATTCGCCGCGATTCCTGCAATCGCGCAATATTGCATTGTTTACGCAAGTGCTGATCATATTTTCACGCCTATATCCCTTGAATAGGTATGCAGAAGTGTTCAGAATATATATTTATGGATATTTCTGATGTTCACTGATATTCACCGATTCATTTAGCTATTCGTTTTGGTTTAACTTTAAGGCAGTCCTATATTAATTTCTTTGGTATTGGAACTCCATAATATCATACAGAAAATGTGAAATGACCTATGTGTTATTAGACTTGTGACCATCCTGTAACACGGACTTGCGAGTCAAAAATAGACAATAGTACTCCTTACCGATGTACAGCATGAGCGTCTCGTTTGAGTTATAGAGGGAATTATGTCGATCCAGACATACCTAACAATAGCTGGCACACATGCTGGATTGATCTAGATTTGGGCTAACTAGATAGGCTATTAGAACTTCTTAAACCTTATACTTGTCTAGTTTGAGTTATTGAGAAAATAGTATTGATGCTATAATTGGTAGATCATTAAAGAGTAGTTGTAGCGGCGGTAAAACCCATCATGGGGAACTGGCTAGACAGGCCACACGGCACACGAATCTAAAAGCAGCTACCGAGTGCCATGACTGTGATACGAGCGAAGACGCGAGCTGTTGACCGGATGCTCGGTGTCAAGAGATACCGAGGCGGGTCCTAGTAGCAACCCTAGTTCGCACGCTCGCCACCTTACGGCGATGGTACGATGCGAGCTTCCTCATACTCGAGAGCTAGATGAGGACTCCGCGGTCCTTGAACCGGAAGGGGCTATCTCAAAACAGTTGATCTCGGGTCGGCCGAGGTGGGACAGATCTGTTGCTTATTATCACACCTCCGGCAACCGAAGCCCCGAAGACAGCGTCCGTTTTAATTGTTTGGAGTCGGACATAACCACTATCACTGGCTCCGGCGAGAGTGGTATCCGTGGAGGTTTTGTGCACAGAAAAAAAGGTAGTTCATAAAATATACAATTAGTATGCAGCATTAAAGAATCTGTCTTCGTATGGTCTACTGTTTCCAGTGCCTCAAAGTCAGTACAGTTGTACATTCGTATTTAACTTGTATATTTCTTAATTTGAGATAAACGTTTCGTACCTATCACATTCCGTTCCACAAATATCAAGTGTATTTTATGCCATTTCCTGCTGACGCATAGCACTAGTGTTAATTTACCATACGCTATCCGTTTGTATTATTTTTTATCTAATAGTCGCAATTAAAAGAAAATTTAGTTGTCATTATGATAAAAGTAGACATAAGACGTATGAGCTAGTGACGTCATTCGTGTTTCAAGCGTTGATTGACCACGGGCCACAATCAGATATGCCACTCTAATATTATTGAAAATAAACCTGTAACTTGCATATTATGTATTATAACTTCCTCGATGAAAACTTTAATAGTCCTACTATAAGAAAGGATTCCAAGTTCCAACAAATATTATTTCATATAGATTTATCTGTGAGAGGTACTCCCCCAATTAGGAGGCTATAAATTCCAAGGGGAAATCCCGTTAAGCCCAACCCGACGTCTTTTACATGCCAATTCCAAGTCGGTCTTATCTTAATGTAGTTAAAACCACAATGTTGCCAGAACCGAGCCCCGTCCACTCGGAATGCTCGTACTCGAATACGTCACACCTTCCGCATTTTCTAATGCAATCCGTTATCCGATTTTAGTGTGAAACTTTAGAAACTTCATCGGAAGCGTGGATAAATATATTATAAAGCGCTATGCATACAAAATCAATTAATGTCTTCATCCTCTAAATAAACAATTCCGATAATTGTGTGTGCAAAACGTAGTACGTTATATTTTCTTACTTTATATATATACCTATGTATATATGTCAAAGTAAATGTTTCTTTATCCTCTACGTATACCTAATTACCTTCTATTCATCTTATTGCTATGAAATTTTGATAAGTAATTAACCCAAAGGACAGTGGCCAACTTGTATAAGCACTTGGCCTGATATGGACAGATAATAATTGGGCAAATATGATACAGGTTTGGTAGTTCATACTAGTAAGAAATAAAATAACATCATATGGTTGTATCAGAATTCATCATTCATATTATATATTGACCATAGCATTTAGTCAATTTTTGATAATTTAACATTAGCTGTATTCATTATTTCTTTATTATTCGGATTCATAAGTTATTAAAACATTACCCAGGCATTAGGCATGTGGATTTACATTATCTTGGTACCGTGCCCAGCTCAAAAACCAAATTATTGTCATGACAAGAGCGCAGCAACCTACTTACTGTTCTTCGTCTGACAATACAATTACAGCAGAAAACATTTTACATAGCACTAGCGGTGCAATCTATTGCCCTTTAACAGATGCCAACTCTTGCGAACGGAGGTCATGTCTTCGTCTTTGGGATAAGTCGATGCCACAATTCACACATTGTCTCATCGTGGGATCTGTTCCCTTAATCGTGCCAGTATTATCGTTATGAACGGATTCAAAGTCAGTAGGCTCGCCAGGCTCGGTGATGAAAGATTTATCCGGGTGCATTTTCCAATACAAATAGAATAAAATCGGCTTTCACGAGAAATAGAATAATGTATTTACAAATCAAGATGACAAGCGCATGACATTTTTATTACGGATTTCTTTCCAGTTGCCATATACAAACACAAACTCAATCGATTGAAATAAGTTCGATTAGGAATCGTGTAGAAACAGTTTTAATTCCATAATTATAAAACAATGATCAAAGACGAGACCATATTAGACTACTTTTTCGTATCTATATCTACTATTACACAATAAATATCTCCAATCTACTGATCATTGGCGGTATTAAAGAACATTATATTAACGATACTGAACTTTTTTATATTCCTGTATGTTTGCCTGTTTGGTTATGGATCTGTGATGAACCCAAAAACCGCTTTGTTAGAAAGGAAGTCATTTCTAATAAAAAAAGCTTCTATCGATCAAATACTTCTAAATAATACTTCTAGTGATTGCTATCGCTTGAAAACCGGTGATATAAGTAAAACAGTGATATCAATGTCGAACGAAGGCCTATTTTATATTTTAGTTATGTCTTATTTTGTCCTGGCAACTATTTATTTACTTAAGTAATATTTATTATTACATTCACTATTTAACTTAGGTTGACTGTAGAGAATACCTATAATATTAAGCCCGCCTATATTCCTACTTACTCGTGCATGAAGTCTAATAAATATTTAAATAAAGAAGCCTATTATTAACCGAGTATAATACTTAATTACTGACATATCTGTACGTTTTCGTAGTCATTCTTAAAAATCTTATGTTTGATCGTTGAGTAGAACCGACTTCAATGCGAGCGGAAGGCTGTTATAATATGAAAATTCTTCACCAGTTATCACATCGAATCAGTTCACGTTCGCATTCGAGTCACAGTCGACGCGTACTCAATATCATTTAGTTTATGTTTCTTTTTTTAAGTATCAATTAGTCATAGGTTTCAAATCAATACCTATATCAAGTCAATCTATAAATTCGTTATGAAACTCTGGTGTCCCATACATTTACTCTGTATTGATAAAATCAAATGTCTCAAATCAAAAATCGATTATGTTCTTTAGTATAACTGGCAACATTTTAGCATTAGGGAAAAGAGAAAGATGGCTCCAAGAGTAAAGTAATATATATTTCAGGAAGCTAATTGAGTAAATACTAATTATTTAAAGATGTATCTTGATACTCCAAGAAATCATTATTAGTTCGTTAAAAATTAAACATGATTATTGATCAATAGCTACATTTGCGTACATCGTGTCCATGGAAGGCCAGTTTTGGATATAGTCCTTTTATTTATAGGTATTAGAAACAAAAAAATAGGTACCTACTGATTAAACTGGTCAACGAAGTAGTTTGAACCCTAAAGAAGGATATAAGACCAGTACAGAACCTACAAAGTTGATCTATCATGTCTAATGGCAGATACAGCTTAACCAAAAACTACGCTGCGATGACAATGACTTGGATAAGGACTCCGATGTTATTTGCCAAAGAACTCAATCATTACACTTTATTAAATAGCTATTTAATAATAGTCATTAGTAAGATTGGTTCAATTGTTATGATAACAAGTTATTTTCCCCAATTAGCAGAAAACACACTAAACATCGATCTAGTACGAGAGTAGGTTTACTGATGTAATTATTGCCCCAATAGTCATTATAATAATATGCTTTACTATTATTTGTGGTAGCTATCATACCGGCTAATAGCACATTAATATGGACAATCAATATAAATTGATTTGATTTGTTGTGCAAGGAACAATCTTAATATTACACAACTTTTACACACTCTACGCATATCTTGCCAGAAACCTAACCTAATCTTAGTGTTTAGATCGTTTTATTTCCCCCGTGCGAAAATCCCCACGGATACCGCCTGCCGAAGTCGGCGAGGGTGGTTATTTTGAACTCGTTCCGACCAAAACCGGCTGTCTTGGGCCATCACTTGCCGAGTGTGAGGTAGCCTCCGGCATATCCCTCACGCTTCGGCTGACTCAGGGCTAGCGAAGGTCCTCTCGGGTTTGGTACTACTGTGTCCAAATCTTTCCCCGGATCGGGAGGAGTGCGTATCACTATGCCGGCCGCCACGCTGCACGTAGACGGCTCCACCACTCCCAAGCCCGCACTCATAGAGAACGAAGGTTAGTCGCCTTCGCTCGTCGCCGTGAACCTTTAGATCTGTAATGAATAAACTATAATATCATCACTATCGTTTACCATCAAATGAGAAAGTTGTCGAAGTGCTTATTAAAAATTAAATATGACCTTTGCGCGCAGTGTTACCTTATGGTGTCCATAGCCGTATCTTTCATCGGTTATTTTAAAGTATGGCGTTTTGCAAATGTTTTGTTACCAATACGGCTGTTTCTTGAAGCCCAACTTGACTATCCATAAAACAACTGTTCCTATCTTGGTCTTATACATTTAGCCCTTCAGGGGAATATTATGGTAGACATAAATCATTCCAATCGCCAGTTATTCGCCATCGCAATACACAAAATGAATTGAGGTACTGGAAATTGAATTAGGTATTCTATACTGGGTGTATAGTAGTTTATCGAGGTAAAATGGTGAGAATGCCAGATTTAGTTCTCTACCTATGTTTAGCAGGGAGACTAATGAATGAATCAAATATATAACACTTCAATATTTTTGACTTGTAATATATTTTAGTAACACTACAACACCATAAGATTACGAAGACAAATTCATACGTTGAAAATAGGTTAAGTTCTGATTGAAAGCTGATAAGGTAATCGGAACTCGCATAACCATATTCTTACACATTCTAGCTATGCAGTCGCTGATAACCTCTTTACAACAAGCTTACACAATTTGTTATACCATTTTATAGTTATTTTGATAAAGTTTAAGTTTATTACGCAAGCACAGACTATAATTAACTAACTTCACTATTGTTTACCGTCATTGGACGTATAATTGTGTACAGCAATAAGCTACACTACTAATACTACTAATAAAACTAAGTTATTTTTTCCTTTAAATATTTATTAACTGCGGAACATAGAAGCATGACATTAACGCAACGTGAACGTGTATCTGTGCTCCTGACCCCCACGAAACTGTAAAATGTAGGTCGAATCAATAAACGCATAAGTATGCTTTTGCCCATTTTTAAATGCAATGAAAAACCTGCTGTAAGAATTATGCTTTGTTTAATCTGTGCCTGTCACATTTATTTTTAAATAGATAGTGATGCTGTTGGAATATTCGTGCCTTTTCGATCTTTTTAAAATATCAAATGGCAAGTTCAGTGGCGGGTAAACTAGCGCGTGGTAGTGAATTTTATTGATGCGAACTAGCGCTGCCCTCTGTGTAAGATAACCGAGAACGTTCGGGGTAAGTCAGCTGACTTGCATTTTCTTTTGTGTGTACGTTGTTAAGGGTTATTTTTGACGAGGTTTATATAAAATATTTTGAAGTCTTTTAATTAGAGATACGTTTTATGCGATTGATTAATAGTTCAAAATAGAATGTAGTTCGCGTCTGAGCGTTTCAAGAAGCTTTGGTGATATTATTAATGGCCGAACAGAATAAATGTTGGATGTAACCTAACTAACAGGTAATGTTTTTCTGTTTTTCTTCATACTGAATTATGGACCTTTATAAAAGCTATTGGAAGTAGTTTCACCGGTTATAGACCGTATCCTTGGCTATTGCAGTGACTGATAACAACAATAAACATTATTTTTGTATAGAGCTACTAGTGCGTCATCGAGTGTATTCTTTTTCATACTTATTCACACAAAATTCAAGAATTCCCTCTGCCATTACGCCGTTAGATTTGTCATCGGAGTCAAGACCTTAAAAATTCTCTCTAGCAAGCAGTCAATTTCGGCTTACCGAAAAATTACCTAGTACAATATCTCAGTATCGTTGATAAGCGTATAATTCGTACTATTTTCTTGTACATTTCTAAAGTATTGATTGTGGATATCCGCCTTTCCAAATATTAGAATAAATGTCACCACTTATAGAAGCTGAACTTTAGAAACGATAACTGTCGCTGGTATTCTGCGAAAAGTGTCGGATTTCTGGTTTTGTTTTTTTTTCACAGCATGACAATATCGCACAAATGTGTCCGGGCTAGTCTTGAATGTTGCCAGTATGCATTAGGGTAGTTTATAGACCTTTGCAATAGGATTGAGAAACGCTAAATATTAATACACGTATTTTGAGAACAAATTCACCGGGTCCGCAGCATTAGCGTAATGCCATTGGTGTTGTACACATCCATAGACCACGGTAAACACTTTCCGCCACGTGGACCATATTGTTCTTGTCTTGTCTGCCACCTAAGTTCTAACATCATTTTAAGCACATATAAATAGTTCTGATTATTATCAAGATTAGAATTGTATCTATTCATTTAGCTGTGCTCTGCGTTTTCATAAATAAGTTAAGTCACATTGAGCTCTCCTTACTTAGTTAAGTACATACCCTTTATTAGGGGTCCAGACGAATAACGTTCAATCACAGGGCTAGATTAATTGATTGTGTTGAATCAGGGGTTGATTGAAACGGTCTCGGCAACACTATAATTTTATATTGCAAATTAGAGAGCGCAGCACAATGCTATGAGGACTTTTTGAAATAAGAACGAAATTACACTTTTACCTCTTATTTATTCTGCGCGTTTACACCACATAGATCGCTCCAGAAAATTCTATTAGTATTAACCATAAGGATGTACTGGTGATTTTAGTTTCCATTCTTATACTTTGACCTGACCCGCGCAACTTCGTCAGCGTCACCCCGTTTTTGCAACATGTTTCGTTTCTGCTCCGCATCAGATTTGGTTGTAGTATGATATAAATTTAAACCTTCCTCTTCAATCACTTTATTAAAAAAAAACAGCAACAAAATCCGTTGCGTTGTTTTAAAGATTTAAGCATACATAGGGATATGGGGACATAAAAAGCGACTTTGTTTTATATTATGTAGTGATAAGTTAGTAAGTAATGAGTAAATGGGAATGGAACTCCCCTGGTAAATGGATGTGAAATATATGAAAACCTTAATTACACATACCATTGATATGTATTATTGACTACCGTCTCATAACTTTCATCTAAAATTTTAATCTTAGTCACAATCATATACTTATTTTAATAGTTAGACCATCGCCAGCTATGCTCATAACTTCAACGCTTTGACCACTACGCCAAACTCAGAGCACAGCATACAACTAAACGTCGTCGCTGTCGATATTAAGTGAGAGTATGATACAGTCCAAGAAATCGAAAGTAACATTAAGGAACAATAATACAACAGACATTCGTCGCCACAACACTGCCATTTGCACCGACCTTCACAGTTCAAACTAAAGAATACCGAGACATTGAAAATTCTTGTACGATGACTCGATGACACATCCTAATTGACGACCGGCTTACCGCCGTTAAGTAGACGACCTTATGAAAGTGGAACCGGAGGCCGTGAATGTGATGTCGGTAGAAAATAAATGTGTACATAATATGCGGGAATAATTTCTAATACTTTGAATGTGAAACGGCGAAACATAGAATTTACGGATGCGATTCTAACTGTGGACGTGAACCCATTATGGGCTCACGTCGGCAGTACGGCAAACAAATTAGATTGGTTAGAGAAGTATGAGGAAACGATGGGAATTAAATCATTTAATAATGTATTAAATTACAATATGAGTAATATGACAGAAATAATTTAGGTGCATTGGAAAGGAAAACAAAAATCTCATGGTCACTCTTTAACAAAATATAAATTTAGAGAATCGGTTAGTCATTAGCTAATGAATTTTATTAAATAAGTTTTTAGAAAAACCAATAGGCACCTAATCTATTGTGTATCATTACATTTATATCCTCAAGCTATCCGTATTTCATTAAACAAAAGGTGAAATATAAAAGTGATCTTATACTTCCGAAATTGTCCGACTACAATCATTCCTATTATATTTAATCAAATATCTAAACCATTATTAATTAAGTTTGTCGGTCAGAAAAAAATATGTACATGAAAAATATTAAATCAGCCTATATTTTTGAAGGTCAATTTGCCTTTGTATGTAATTGTTAGATAACATCGTAATAGGGTAGTTTCCTCAAAGTAATATCATTTTTGACTTACAATGGGGAGAGTATTTAGAAAGAAAGATTTGCACTCATAGATTTGCCTTATTTCTGTACTTATTATTCTGAACCTAATTCAAAAGATATCTCTTACTCGTGTTTTTTGTTTTGAATTAAATCCGTATCACTATTATTTATTTTTCTGTTCCTGTTTGTGTTTCTTTTAGGTCTTTGCAGTCGGTTTTATTTATTCTTGTTAAAATTATACTTATAGCTTAAATATCGCGTCCGAAGCATTGGAGTTGGATAAATTTTCAATTGTCCCCCGGGCTCGTTGGTGGTCCTGATTGAAATCGAGACAGCATCGAAATGATAATAAATTAGCCACCAAAACTGAGTGACAAGTTGAGCTAGTTAATTTAAATTATGTATATAACGAATGGTAGTGAATCATTTATTTGCATAATGTAGTTCGATTGGGAGGGCGGTCTCTAGCCAGTGTTATATGTTCGTTGAATCGATCCCCCACTCGTGCCACTTGTCGGAACTGACAGATTACTCTCACAGTTCGCAGTTCGTGATTTTGTTATAACTCATAACAGTCTGTATTTGAATGGCGGCGTCTTTTTTCTTCATTCTTGCGCTCATCCCAATTGCATCCGAAACTTTAACTTCGGAGTCCGGGTTTCGCTTTTACAGTCTTAACTGCTGGTGTGGCTGAGATTGCACATAATCCATGAAGAGATATATCGAAGCATTGCAGTTAGACTTAGACCGGTTGTTGGACTCGCAACTATCCGTAACGACTGCCATAGGTGATTGTATGCCACCGGGACCGGCGTCTTAACGTAGGTACTCTCCGAGGTACGGAAATATCCAGACCACCATGTGATACACAGGTACCATTTCCACTTATCCTTGGCACCTGTTCATACTGTAGATGTCTGCAAAATTTCAGTCATGTGTACCTGGCCTTTTTTGACAAACAAACAAACTCCCATTTATATTTATAGGATAGGCACTTCTAATTAAATGTGTCACAACACTCTCTAAATTAAATGTGTATTGGTACACGTTATAATAATATACAATGTAACAATCAATAAGCAGGCATAAACTTATATGTATGAAAGTGTACTTATAAAAATAACTTACCAAATACAGGGTGTCCGCCGGAAAGGTATACTACTTTGTTTATTTATAATTTTTGAATAAATGAAAGATAATGGATCTTATATTGATAAATGTATTATTTAATGTCGGCAATTATGTATGGAATACAATATCAGTTAAATATCCGCCTTTGTTAGCCTCACGATTGCGAGCCCTTTTGAGCACATTTTCATTACATTCTCACACATTTCACGCGGTATTTCATTAATTTCATCACGAATATTTTGTTTGAGTTGCTCAAGCGTTTCTGGTTTGTTTGCATAAGCCTTGCTTCTCAGATATCCCCACAAAAAGAAGTCCGGAGTAGTCAAATCAGGCGACCGTGGAGGCCAATCAACATCACCATTTTTTGAAATAACTTGTTGTGGAAAGAGATATCGCAGTAATTCCATTATAACCTTGGCTGTATGCGATGTGGCACCGTCTTGTTGATACCACATGTTAATCATGGCCAAAGCATGTTAGTTATGGCGTTAAAAAGTTTTCAATCATATCACGATATCCCCCATTCACAGTTACCGTTACGCCGTTTTCATTTTCAAAGAAGTAAGTTCCAACGATTCCTCCTGACCAAATTGCACACCAGACTGACAGTTTTAATGGATGTAAAGGTGACTGATGAATAATTTAAGGGTTTCCCATTGCCCAGAACGATAATTAGTGCGTTTTGTTGGCACGTTGTTTCTACCAAAAAATTCACATAACTTTCTCATCGTCACAGTAATCGATGATGATTTTGATGAAATGTTTTAACGGTTAAAACACGTTGGTTTATCGAATATTTTTCCATAATAAATTTGCCAAGTGTCTACTTCACGACTGCCAAATATGAACTCTGAAGACTAACGTTTACCAAAATGGCGGCAAAACAAAGTAGTATACCTTCCCGGCGGACACCCTGTAGTTCAATCAAATCAAACATGTCTGCCGTATTAATTCGATTGCCAACTCGCGACACGAAATTTTGTTGAGATACCTTATACCCTGGTGTGAAGTATAAGATCTCGAGAGAATTCATGCCTATAAAAAACACATTTCAACTAGGTAGTCATGAACTAAAATTTGCTTGTAGTCCAATCCTCCAGATCAAGCTAACCTTTTTATAGGTGTGGAAACCATTATAGGTAACAACTCACCTGGGCTAACTGTGAGAAAATTATATCTCCATCGAACTGAGAAAACCACACGCTCTTCCTTCACGAGAGTCTTACCAGGGATCTCGTGTTTACGAAGAAGAAAGTTCTCAAGAACCCTATCAGACCTTGCTTAATCTGCCAACAAACAGGCTTTCCCTCCGTGAATTGTAAGATACTACCTTACCTTTCCATTTAGATGTAGTTAGCTAGTTAGTCTATCCATAAAACAACTGTTCTTTTTCTCACACAATGTTAGGGAGTCAGGAAGTTTTGACGCAGAACTGTAAGTGGATTAAATATTAACGTCTATTGCTCAGTTTGCGGGTCTTTAACATACCCGATTGGATTCTGAACTCTATGATATGACTCCAAAGGTATTATTTGTCTTAACCTCTCGAATAACCAGTAATGTAATGGTAAATCGGAATATAAGTACCTATGTTCCCTTTTTGTGTTACAATACTATAATAATATAGGCTACTTCAGCCTGGAGTGCGCATGAGGCGTAGCTCTATAAGCGTTTGAAGGTTGAATTGACGCAATAGTCATCGTACACGCTAAGGTATTACGAGGGCACCAAATAATATGAATTTTCATTTTACGATACGATCAATAACTATTTCAAAGATAAAGGTGTTATTTGTGTATTACATGAAAATATATTAACGGGTGCTTACAAATATCATCATTCTTTCGCATCGTATCTTTGTCTGCATGATAATTATGGTATAGAGCCACCATGCAATTTCTGCATGTCACACTCGGGTGATGCTGACTGAAAAAAATTACAAGCGCAATGAAGACTTTAAAAGATATTAATTTACTTAACCCTTTAATCGCACTGCCGAATCTGTATATCTATAATGCCAAGCGAGAAATGAAAATAGTGTGAAACGATTGATTTGAAAACGATATTGACACAGGACATCTAATATATTGGCGCTAATGGCATATGTCTAGAATTAGATAATCTATTCTGAGAATATATCCACTACCGCATTAGTCTCTCAATCGTGTACGTAAAAACAGTACAATGAAACGTAAATCAAAACATTCTTTAACTGCTTATTATGTTTTTGAATATATTTATTTAACAACAGGAACACGAACCAAGATAACGGAAATATTTACTGTTTCGACGTCACCGTTTGCGGATGTACTATTCAAATTACATGTCTCGTTTTTTACCACCAATTAGGTTTTTCTAGATAGTGTGTAATTAATAGAGTAGAAATGCAGTTTACCATAACATCCATTGAAGCATTTAGCTTTAATACATTGTATATTAAACTACACAGTACACTTCCCTTTGTAGGAGATTTCTCCAGTGATAGGAACTGAGACCAATTTAAAACTAAAATACGTTATCACTTTTTTCTGCTTTCACACAATTTGTTTTTACATATTATATATGAAATCTGACCTCATTTGTTAATTTTCCTGTATCTCCGCCTGCACAATTCTCCCAATTCCATCTCTACAGGCAAGTATTCTCAGGATAAAAAGTCTATATGTATTTTTGCATGAAAAAAAAATATACGCTCATTCATTTAGATTCAAGTTAGCCATTATATCAGGTATTGCCACTTTTTATCCAAAATTAGTGTGAAAAACAATTTAACACTTATGTTTTGTCATACTTTGAACTTGACCTCAAAGAAACAAACAGCAAAATATGTATTTTATTTCTACTTTTTTCCTGTTGTCCCTCTAACTCTTCTTCTATAATTGTAACACACGGGTGACATCTTAGGGTGTTCAGGGGTGCGGTTTCACGGGGTCCCACCTCTTACGAAAATATATAGATTCCAACCCAATGGCACCTGTCAGTCAACACATTCATACACCTGCTGAACAGCTGATGAGGGACTGGCGCAGTCAATACACTAAAAAAATAAAGATGACGAGTAGGAAACCATACCCCACACTCCGGATTAAAAAGTACTTTGGAGCCAACTAGGACTAAGGCTAGGATGATGAGGAATGCAAGAATAGTAATCTATTCTTGCGTCTTACTTCTTAGTGGTCAAGAATATTGGGTAGACCGTGTGCTAATTGGTTACTTTAGATAGAGAAATGATAGCTATTCTTCCCGTGATAGTGATTACTCTATCTATCTCTATGCCAGACTTTCCGTTTATATAAGCGCTTGATTTCCTGAAACACTATCTGTGTCATGTGTGCTATAACAAACTATTACCACATTATAATCAAGTATATTGTAATTGCTAATTGCTCCTGAAATATTGAGATATGGATTATACTGAGTAGTTGTCTGACGATGCTCTGCCTCTGCACTGTGTCAATGATTAGTGCTAAAGAATGATCGTAAGTACATCAATGCCCGTAGCACAAAAACAATCGACTTCTTAATGTAAAGGTATCCAGAACGCGGAGCATTGCGGATGGCTTACTGTGAACTTGTGTGTTTGAAGCCTCACACACACTAGTTCACAGTATACAAGCTGCCTATTGCAAAGCTCAGCTCTCTCGATACATTTACTATCCTAATTCGATACTTTTTCGTACTACGGACACGTCTGCAGATCTGCGGACTTAGGCAATTAGTTGGTAGTCGTTTTGTAGAATGAAATAGAAAATAATGTACAAAGTATGAGATTGGCACATATTTTGACGATTATGACATTTATGACAGACGTTAGCGAATGTCAATCCCCTACATATGTGTGTGTGGCCACCGGCAATGTAACTATGTCTGTTTCTTTGGTAATAAAACGATCTTAAAAAAATACATTGATAAATCTTTTCTATTTCATTCTACAAAACGATTGTCACTTGTCTAGAGTCCCTGATAAATTTTCAAGATGCTTACGTTTTTACAAGGAGAGCAAACTTGTTCTTTTTTAACATTTGAGCAGACTCTGTCTGTTTCTCTAATCAGAAATTCCTTGTTATTCGATATTTTTACAGATTTTTTATTCCTCATATCCATTGTCACTCAGAGTTAAAAGGTTGACAAGGAGGTTCTTATATTAGCTGAAGTATCTTTGAAGGAGGTCGTGCTGACAGACTGATTATTTTTATTGGTGTCCGTTTGTAAAGTTGGTATTTGTATATAATAGGTATATGAGACCACAATGCTTTTGCTATATATTTAGAGACAGAGACAAAAGGAATTTTATAACAATTCCTACCAGAACTCCTTTTAGACATATTGGTTGATGCCAAATCTATAAAGCGATGCCATTATTAAGTACATAATCTAACTTTCTTTAATATATCTGGGTTATTCCAACATAAAGTACAGTCTTATTATCTATATCAGAGTATACACAGAACAGGAAGTTATCTTGTATGTGTGCGCATCTGAAAAGCAACGACCAGCCGGGCCTAACCTCTTTTATATTAGGAGGAGGCCCGTATCCGACTGTGGGATAGATAAATACAGCTGATAAAAAATACTGGTGTATATCTACTATTTAATGTATTGTTCTGTATACATATTATAATTATAACACACATTCGAGTAATTGTCGTATGTAGATAACATTTGTTCGCACTATATCTGAACGCTCACATGTGAAATCAAGAGTTAAAAGATCGTTGTATCATCAAATTACAATTGTTCACGGTCAATGACCCAACGCCCACAGTACTGACGCTAAATACGAAACATACACATCAATTAGCTTGTTTTATGTTTAAAAACCGCAATAAATGTTTATCTATGATAAGTTCTGACGATTCTCTTGCTAGATTATTGTCTGGTACCTACGTAACATTTGCTTGACGTAACAGTATAATATCTAACTAATAATCAGGAAAGATGTATTGCTTTCTCCTTTATTTCCATATGTGAACCATGGTTTTGAGATAGAATGTTACGTTTCCGTCGACGTCGACGTCCGTCCTTATAACCGCATTATTTTTTTTTAATTTAGCCACGACCGTTCAGTGTCATCCATCGCTAACCATTAGCGGCGCTGCCTGGCGTTCCCTCTCACTTATAAACTAGAATGTTCATGAATCACGCCATGTAGAGGGACTTCCTTGCTTAGTTATCCCACGAGATTATGTGTTTATTCAAGAATAGTTCGAAAAGATATATTATCAATATAATTCACACAAACCTAATTAATTTGTTACATCCATTAGTAAATCTTAGCTGAAATTGTTATTCTCAAAAAGTACGTAGTTAAATGTTTAGATTTATTAGAAATTGAAATCCCTTGATAAACAACTCCAACTTCATCATCTGTCTAAGTAAAACGAAGAACTGAGAGATAAATGTATTACCACTCATAAGCATTTGAGCCTTAACCTTTGACCTTTTCATATTTTACGTTGCTTTTATATGTACCCTATGATTATAATCACCAACTTTAATAAATTATTCTTGTACGTGTATTCTTATTTCTTAAGAAGTAGCATTATAAATAGCTAGATGTTCAGCATCTCTTGTCGTTGTCACATTTTAAAGACTTTGAATTCTTTACCAGCAAGAGTGTTTCCTTCCTACAATCCATCTGGGTTCCGTTAAGTGGCATCACGAAATATCTGATAGGCCGTCAAGCTGGAGCCCATTATAGCATCATTGGTATACTGCCGCCCCACCACTTCCCATCAGATAGGCCAAGTGGTTGTCTGCCACCTAAATGGTATAAAAATATAATGATCGAGACTGTCAAACTATCACGTTAGATTGGGAACAGTTTCAGACAAGTTGCAATTCGTTTTGTGTGGAATGTATGGGATAGACACGTATTCTGATGTTTATGACATTCCTTGTCAACTATCAGAAACGTCATAACTGGACTGGTGTCATTTTATCTTAACTATCCATCACGCAAATTGAAATAAAATAGAACTGTGTTTAAAAAAAAATTCTAAACTGTCTTACAGGTAATGTTGCAGAATGTGCTATACTGATAAGAATGCCTTAGATGTTGCATATAACAGTTCTCGCCACTTTGTATAAATTTGACCTTGACAAGTTAATGTTGAACTCGTTTGTCTAACCGTAATGCCACTTATGACGTAATTTCACGGCAGTCATTTTTAAATGTGAAATTATGAAGCATATTAAAAAAAATTGCCCGTGGCCAACCACATGTTCATTGCGAATACAAAAAGCATCAAACGCCTAAATATACAATGACAATTTATAAAAAATGAATATCGCGTTTGATAAAGGACCCACGCTATGAGAAATAGTTTCGATTGCGCTGTACCTTTTAAACTGTAATAATGTGCAACTTCGACAAATAGATTCGAATGCGCAGGAAGTCACGCGTCGATTTATCGGCGCAGTTTTAACAGAATAGCTATCGCGCGATTTCTGATAATGTGTGCAATCCATTTAGTAAAATAATATGGTAACGCAGATTAAATTAAATTAAACGTGTTTGTATTCATTGGTGAATATTCATGATCAGATAGGTCTTCGAAATAACCTTCGTGGTAATTTTTTGTTATCCGAATGATTATTGGGTTTTTGGAACCAGTAACCTTGAAGTGTCTACATGAAGTTAATGTACTCACACGTTTTTCCTAGGGTAGGCAGCGACTGAAGTCCTGGCTCTCTCTGTACTTCGCCTTCGCGGGGTACTATCATTAAACCTGTTAATTAATTTGGCGTGTACTCTAGTAATAAAAGATACAAATGTTGTATAACGTGAGAAAACATAATATTGTTACTAAAAGAGTAAAGAACGCCATGTTTTAAATAAATGTTAAGTAAGTTTATTTCTGGAACGAAATTCCTTTAAGCAGTTTACGAAAAGTGCGGCGATTAATAAAAATCGTCACGTATCGAATTGCTCTATGTGTAAAGAGTGAGTGTGCAGCCGGGTGCTTAACTCTCTCTCGAGAGAGAGATAGATACGATAAAGAACTAAACATTTATCAGCTACGACTACAGAAATAATTATTTGGTTGTCATATTAAATATACCTTATTAAACAATACATGTTTCAGTAAGCAATTTTTTTTATGACTCGCTAATTTTTGACTTTTTAGTACTCGCTAACTTATCTGCAAGTTGGTGCACCTAATAATTGACGGAGGAGTTTCTGGCGCAGGTTTTATTCTTAGGGTTGTAAAATAAAACGCTCCAAACCCAGACCACGAGGAGATGGGTACCTGTATTAAGTCCCAGAGTCCGTTGACATGCCATAAATAAAAAAAAAGCTGTAATGATCTCGGATTGAACAGGGATCAATTATGAAGATGATGATGATCGCTATGACTGTTATCGCATATTAAATTAAATAAAATTTGATTCTACATCATTTTTTCTAAATATTTTCATATATTAAATCCCAATGGACTTGAATTCTATAAGATGTGTGTGTCGACTGGCGACGTCATTTATCTGGCTACCAATGCTAGGACAGGGTGATTATGACTATAACTAAATTCTATTGTGATGTCTGTATGAATAGTTGGTTGATCGGCGCGCACGCAACTCGACATGTAGTTTACTACGCTATAGCTATTGAAGCTGTCCCATTGGGTCAATGATCTTCTAGTAAAAAAGATAGATATGTTATCATGATGTCTTGTAAAAAAGGAAGTCATATGTACTTGGCGTTCACACACACTGATTATAGTTAAGTTATTAGTTACCGGCATAATCTTATAGTGTTTTTCCACCAATCCACCAATCGTAGATTAAATCAAGCCAATCCACTCGTCCAAAGCCCCAGTTCTCTCTTGAGGTTAAGACATATGGCCGACATATATATTTTATTTTGCATAGAATTCACCCAATAAATACTGAGCTATATGATAAATATTTTTACTATTGACATCGTACCTGAAGTATATATTTTGAGAAGTCAATCTCCCAATATACTAATGAACAATAGCAGCACAGAACAATGCATTTTATAAGGCGGTTCTTGTTTATTCTAACGATATAGGGTACTGTAAACATGTGCGCCACATTTTATTCTGACATGAACCGAATCAGTCTTTTTCCCCAACCCAATATTTAACTATGCTCGACTTTCTTAAAATACTTATTGACCAATTAATTTCTCCAAAAAACTATTACAGAATTAGATTCCTTCATTTGAAACCTTGTATGCCTTCATAAATGTAATAAGTTGCGTTCAATGTACTTATAAAAAAATATAAGTACCTGTAGTACATTTGTTTTGGTACTTAAATAAAGGTAAACAATCTTGTGGCAACTTTTTATAAAAACACACTTTAAAGAAATATACTAGGCTATCTAACTGGCTGAGCAGAAAAGTATTTTTATACTGGGTTTTACACCAAGATTATTTAATTTTATACTGTTGACTGTTGACTTTTGTTGAAGATTTTTATTTTAGAGTTATTACTACATTATATCAAAATAAGCCATAGGATCACAATTTTAATGTCACAAGGCGAAACCGGTTAGGTAGAATAATATATACAGTGGAGAAGTACAAGTGTGTTATCAATCATGTACACACCAAGATTGTTTAAGTTTATTTAAGTACTTAAACAAATGTAGTATAGATAATTACCGTGAAAACCTACTACTTCTCCTGTAGGTATATCTATATTGTTCGTGTGCTGCCACCTCGATTGCGTACTCACTCAGAGGCGCTGATGAACTCCTCCAGTGTGCATGTGTATGTGCAGACAGCACACTAAATTTCTAACCATTATCTGGCTGTTTACTCTTCAACAACAATCTGTAGGCTTAGAGCACACGTGGACCTATCATAACTTTATGTCTAACCCTGTTAACTTAACGTGGAACATATTAAATAATGCAATATCTAACAAAAATAACAATGAAATATCATGACAAATGAACCTAGTGGTATGGTTAATGGACTGCTGAGACGAGGTCTCGGGTTCGATCCCAGGTTTTACCATAGCACACACCAATGACTTTTCGATACTTTTCGAAGTTATGTGTGTTTTAATCGCAGGTTCTCGGTTAATGCCATTATGCTCGCCACTCGTTGAGACCTAAACATAAAGTGGCGAAATGTGGGTGCTAGTACCTCTACCTACCTCTTCGGGGATATAGACGTGATTATGTTATGTTATGTTATGTGTATCATAAGAAATTAACGGTAGCCTTTTGTTATATTGCAGGTTGTTTTAGAAGTGGCTCACCGCGTTGATCAAGAAGGCGTAGTCGCTGTAGACTCGGTTGTCGAGAAGCTAATTTTCAAACCCCAGGATGTGGTCTCTATTCGAGCCAAGGATTCAGATCTTGAATACGCCACGCATGACGTGTTTCAAACAGATTCGGCCATTTCTGGAAAATTCAATGGTAAGTTACGTGATATTTCTTTGATTTTAGTACCTGTTCTGATGTGCCGTATCTACACCTCCCCAATTAGCTATAGTTTCTCCATAGCAACTTTCCAAAGCGAACCAGCTATCGGCCCCAACATGACTCAATAATAGCGATAATATACAGGATAGCTATACCTACTGATTATTTATACTGTTGATTGATGGCACTTGGTGGAACTTATTGTTATACACTATTACACTTGTACTTCTCCACTGTTTATTAATGTTAAATCTGCCTGTAAAAAAGGTAATGTAAAGGTAATGCCACAAGGTGAAATTGGTTACCTACAATAGTAAATACAGTGCAGAAGTACAAGTGTGTTATCAATAATGTATAGCTATACTGATCTTGAAACACTAGTTTTGGTAATTTGACCATCATAAGTACCTAAATATTCCCACCGCTCCTGAAGACGCCTCGTGTAGAGACGAAAGACGTGTTGAGATTCGCTCACCCCGCGAGACAAATAATAGCTTCCGAGTAGATTGATAAATGTTTTCACTTATAAGTACATGTAAAATAATCAGCATTAAATCGTATTCCTATTTCCTCTAATCAGGTTCTGTGTCAGGCAACGGCAGATCCGGTGAAGAACGTCACTTAGAGCCTTGGGATTGTGACGGTGAAGCCGGCGACGCACCGGCTCTTAACGGAGATGCTTCACTAGAGGACCTGGAACTTGATCATCGCGCCAACGGATGGGATGCTAACGACATGTTCCGGAAGAATGAGGAGGTCTACGGAGTCCACAGCACCTATGATCACTCATTAGCGGGATACACACTTCCCTTGCAAAGAAAGGATACTCAGGATTACAGGTGAATTATTACTAATAGTACTAATGACATTCATGATTTGACAGCGTGGCGTACGTGACGGTACTGCATTAGACTGCTACACAAGAAGCGCTAGTCCAATTACCGCTCAGTGCAAATAAATATCTAGGTGTTATCGTGCTTTATAGAGCACGTTAAGCCGTCGGTCCTCATTGCCATACGAACATCTATGGCAGTCGTTATATTGAGGAACTGGGTGAAATTACTCATACAGAAGAGTCGTCCGGTCAATTGCCTCCCTACTGTTAGTTGGAAATAGTGTTAGTAGTAAGGTTCATGATAATTACAGAATTTGGTCTTATATTTATACTACGGCCAAATGACATCCATCAATCAAATTGGTAACAGTTATATATGTACTGGCTAAGGGCAAAAACATTCCTTATTTGTTATCTCTAACTACCTCTAACCTACCCCATGTATTCAAAATAGGTGCTTCCAATAATTATCTTAGAAAGAAATGCATAAAAACTACTTTGGTATTCGGTAATATCATGTGACTTTTACGCCGTCTAGCCAGCATTTCTTGGGTCTACCCCTCTTACCAAGACAAAATCACCCATAAGGATCAGTTATCAGCTCACAATTTAAATTAGAAAACTCTATCAAACCATGTTTGAAAATTAAAGAAAAATATTTATTTTACCAATTAATCATTACGTAAATGATAACTGGTTTTACATGATCATTAGTATATTCTTAATATGACGAAATAGGTCCTAACTACCGCTAAGTAGTTAGGACATTTGAACAAAAAGAAGTGATTTGCGACAGTATATATATCAATCAATCTTTTAGCCTATCACAGTCATTTACCTTTATAATATCAACAATACCGTACCATTAGGAACACTGTTAGCAGTAGAGTATTACTAAATTATTTACTAGGGTTATTCTAAACCTTTGCCAATAATGGCAGGAGATAATTTCAGGTATATAACTAAAAATAGAGATACTGTTAGCATTATTATTAGTTGTAGTATGAGATATTGTTATTATCCAAAAGAATTTTGAGGCTTTAGCCAACTTTAACCCGCTGGCACATCGGCTGACGGGCACCGGACAAAGTTCAGGCGCCGGTTTTCTTTTAGGGCTTTAGGTCAGACAGCATTTAGAGTAGGAGTGGACCTCAAACTTCAAAGTGAACACTTTGATGTAAAGACTAAATACTTTCTTCTTTCTCCACACAGGGATGCAGAAGCTAAAGCAGAAGAAATCGCGGCAGAGATAGAAAGCGCTGCCACATATAAGACTCGTATTGAGCTAGAGAACGGAGACGAAGAAGAAAGATTCGCGGCCGTTGTCAGGCCCGCAGACGGAGCGTCGAGCGCCGGCAAATACGTCATACCGAACAAGAGAAAACCTGTACAGGTCAGTACATACGCAATTAAGTTTTAGATTGAAAAAATACCGAAGGAGAAATAGTGCATATTGGGCTAGGCCTATATCTAGTAGTAGACTGCAATAGACTGATCGATTGATTGATTGAAGCTACTATTTTATTTTAAAACAACTCAGGTCTTATGCCGTGTCTTTTGAACGGTACTTTTGATCCTAAGGCTTTAATTATAGCATGAGTGCCTAACTTATGTTGACCTAAGATCTACTGTTTACAACGTAAACCTTGCGCGGACTGCCATCTAATTGATTAATTTGAAATGTTAAGAAGACAGTTTAGTTCAGTATACATACAAATATATTTTTTTATTATATTTTTATCAGGAATAACACAAAATCTTGAAAACCATGCTTGCTAAACACGAATTTCTGTATTATTATTGTGTGTCTGGCTTAATAAACTTGTATATGTTAACCATGCCACGATCAACTGAACTAAAAGCTATAGAATTTAATATTAGTACGAAAATTATTGTAACTTATTACAGGGTGGCAAACTGGTGAAGCCAGGGACCAACAACGGTGGTTCCCCTCCAGTAGGAGTGCTGCGCTCACCCGCGCCCCCACTCAAAGACAAGGATCCTCGCCCGCCGCGCCCCGGCCTCACACCGCCCGCTGATAGGAGGCAGGAAGAACCGGTACGTACATCATCATTTAGACTTGTTCACGATGGTGGCTTGTCGGCGGCGTCCCTAGTGAGGGTTATGCGCACTACGTCCCATTTGCGCTTCGTCCTCCGTTCGCAATTTGTCCCATTTGCGGTTGGTCCCATTCGCAGTTGGTCCCATTCGCACTTGGTCCCATTCGCACAACTGCGAATGGGACCAACCGCGAATGGGACAAATTGCGAACGGAGGACGAAGCGCGAATGGGACGTAGTGCGCATAACCCCCTAATGAGAATAATAATACCGCAGTCTTGCCTCTCGACAACCTTAGCGGCTCATAAAGGATGTTGGTATTGGCATCCATGGCCATTTTCATAGCTATTTTAATGGGGACCATGCAATGAGTTGGCGGGTCACCGCCTGCCTTTTGAGCAATTTTAAGACTTATTGTTACGGTAGGCGTCCGTCAGTCTCTTCCCATAGTTCATTTACCAGTCCATCCAATATTCAACCCATAGCCCATAACGTAGCTGCCACCTGATCTCTCAACCCAGTGAGGAAACTAGAGCCTCGCTTGTTAATAAGCAGATGTACTAATTTGTACCCTGGTATTTAAAGCTATTGAAGTGAGGCTAGGTTTTCTTTGCTGATCATAAATTCTCTACTTTGTAAAGCATAAAGTTAATATTATTAGCGTAACAAAACAGAATAGAGTAACAGCCTCCTCTTTACCGCGTTACCGAATTTAAAATCAAATTAAATATGCCCTTTTTCTAACAGCTGGTTATGTCTGACAAGTTCGTAGGTTTATAAAAACATGTTTCACAGTTCATATACTCTTATCATTTTTTCACATCTAGGTTTTGTATGAAAATATATATATCACTGACACACGTTCTCCCTCTAACTTTATGGTCTACAGGCAGGAAAAATTCCCGATTGACGTTTCTTAGATGGGACCAAAAATACTTGAGTTAACGAAAGAAAACACTATTTAATTTATATTTACAGACAATGAGTGTAAGCGCAAACGCAGGCGGCAAGACATACGCAGCACAAGCCGGTGGTTACCATGTGCCACCGTTCCCACCACATCAGTCACACCCGTGAGTACACTAACTACATTCACTGAAATAAAATTAAATGGTAGTCATGTCGATCACCTAACAATTGATATGGTTAAGAGGACTACCATGGAATTTATATCCGATACTTTAGGTGAGTCTGAACAGAAGACGAACTTTACGTAAGTAATCCTAAGAAGTTACTGTTGTCAATGTAGTAGTCGGGGTTACTCCGCATTTCTTTCGGTGGAGTGAACGTATTGTCTCATGTCTTCTTTACGGTACGGAACTTCGAATGTACGTTTCGTGGTAGATCTATACATTTTATGATACTCTACTATGACATGGACACTATACAAATAAAGCTATGAGAATAGAATTCTAATATCAAACATATTTCAGTATGACTCCTGTCTTTTACCATAACACTTCCAATAAATAATGACCATGGAATATGAAATGAAACTCAAAGATGCTTACCCATGAAACGTCTTTAGCTTCCAAATGACAAATTTTTATGTTCACCATCATAACCACACGAAGAAATGACGTGATTATTATCATTACTTATTATAATAATCATCACAGAGTAAGCTCCGGTTGCCTCACTCACTCACTTGATACTCTCTCTCATTCTTAATTCAGTTAATTTGACTTAAGCGTGAGTATTTTACGAAAACGAAAAGGGTGTTTTACGAACAGGGTATCTCACGAATAGGCCCAAAAACGACTGCAGGTCATTTGGCGAATAAGTCCTTTGTCTACTAAGCCGTTCGACCTTCCAACTCCGTAAGGAAAGCCTTCGCCAATCGCTTTCTGTATTATGGTGACCATCCTAACAGCATTGTGGTGTGGCATCTTCTCGACGTCATATTCTGTGGTCCTGACATTTGACAGATAGGTTATATATTGTATCATTTGTTTGTTTTAGCCATCATGACGTCACATCGTGGCGGTTCGTCTTTCCATTAGCATGATATAAAGAGTTGATTTTTAGAGTTTTTATTTCTGTAACTAGTATTTGTATAACCCATATCGACATATTTACGTTTCTTTGTACGTAGTTTTTTAATTTTTTTTATATGATTTCTGATGTTTTGTTGCAACACAGATATGCCATCAAATTACATCACTCGACACGGTGGTGGATGGTAAAGCTTAAACATTGCAGCATCTGTGCACTAGTGCAGTTTTGTAGTGATCGTTTAGATTCGAGTAAAATTTGTGTTGATTCTGTGGTTACAAAAATTAACTATACTCTCTCACCTACCTCTTTCTCTACTTATGGCAAGACTAAAAACCTACGGAAATGCTTCTACTGTCACGAGTACTAGTTTACCCTACTGTAAGAACAGTACAAAAAAATTATAAATATAATAGAAATATATAGTAAACATTTTAAGACAATGTACACTTCGCCACCTAGACCCATTATTAGCATTAACTTAACTAGCTTGTGTTATGGGTTCTAGAAAGCAGATAAACATACTTAGAAAGTTTTTTTTTGTAAATACATACGTATTGTATACACAAACACCCAGACCAAAGCAAATATTCATAATTATGCACACAAATATTTGCACTGAGCGGGGTTCGAACCCAGCGCCTTCTAGGTAGCTTTCGCATTCACTACCGCCGCGCCACAGAGGTCTTCAGTGTGTTGTCCTATCAAACTCGTCTGTTCATATGTTCTTTTGGTTTTTGTGACAACAGAATCAGCATCGATTATTAGTTTAATAGATATTAATTTCAAATTTATTTTACGAATGCAATAGTATTAGTTGGCTTGAACAGCTGAAATGACGAGATGTCAGATAAAAATTGTATTTGTGTTACAGGGCAGCTAGTGGTGTAAATAAAGTGAATGGAGAGCCGCGAGCACCGCCGCATAGACAAGGATTCCCACCACATCATCATCACGTTAGTACATTTATTGAAATGAAAATTATATACACGGTGATTTTATAGTTGTAGTATTTTGTTTCACACACAGTTTCGGTAACAAAATCGGCTGGAAGTTTTAATTACTTCATGTATGGCAATAATGAACAGGTGAACAGAAAAATGTATGGGACATGTAAAAAAAAAAATTTTTTTTCGCCAAATTAGGACTTCCTTACGATTTTACTATCGAAATTGTGGCCAAAATCTTTTTTTCCGAAACGACTATAAAATCAACCAGTATATAACCGCGGTAGCCTAGTGGTATGGGTAATGGACTGCTGTGACGAGGTCTCGGGTTCGATCCCAGGTTTACCATGGCGCACACACCAATGATTGCGATGCTTTTCGAAGTTATGTGTGTATTTATCGCAGGTTTATAAGTGCCCGGTTATGGCAATAGGCTCGCCACCTATTACATTGGGACCTAAACATAAACTGGCGAAATGTGGGTGCTAGCACCTCTGCCTACCCCTTCGGGGATATAGGCGTGAGTTTATGTTATGTTATGTAATGTAAATTACTATAGGCGCGTTAAGTATTTTTTGGTGAACACATTGAGCACGTTTTTGGTGAAGAAAAATCATGGAACTCGCGTCATCGTCACTCCTGTCTATCTTGTAGTGAAACCTATTGAGCACTTACTAGGCGAGCAAATATGTTACACGCATCAGTACATGGCGCTTTCTAAAAGTCACTATTGTATATTTCTCCAAACTTCACCTAAATTCAAATAACATAATATCGTTCAGGTACAGTCACCTGCAATAATATGTATATGTTTTAAAACTTTTTCACATTAAACTTGTCGAATTTTACCGTTTAATGTCATAATGTTGACTTGTCAATTATTATTGTGACAAGGTTCCAAAGTGTATACATATTATTATTATTATTGTACACTAATATCAGCTTATTCTCTACATACAGTAATATTTATAGATGTGTTACTATGCATATATTGTTATGTTTACAGAACCCGCCTCCCCCGGGAGACAACCATAACCGACCGCCGCGGCACCACGCTCCTCCACCTGAATCCAGGCGGCAGGACGAAGTCCAGGTAATATCCGTGATATTCAATATATATTCTAAGATATTCATGAAGGTAATGTCGTAAAATCGGTCATGAATGTTGATTTAAAATTTTTCTTCATAAAAATTATCAGCTCATAAGAAGAAAAGAAAAATATAAAATAATAAGTGCCACCAATCATCAGATCAAATAAGTATACATCTTTACCTAAGAAAATTTAAGAATGCTAATATTAAGAAACATAAATTCATTACAAACAATTTGTACAAATCTTTTGAGTGATTAATATTAAATCAGTCTTTTTGACATCGTAAAATACATACAAAAAAGCCTGCTGAGTTTCTTGCCGAAGTCTTCTCAGATCGGGGCCGCGTTTCGAACCAGTGATCCATATGCTCACTGATCTATAAAATGTTGTTGATATTGACGTTTTGTAAGTGCTGTTTACTGGTCTATACAGAATAAATGATTGTTTAATATGATTTAATTTAATTTATTGTTTTTCATCAGGAATTTCGCAAGTTCGGCCAGGATTTCAAGCTGGTATCTCCAGCGACCGCCCCACCCGCACCCACACCACAAACACAGCCCCAGCCGCCGCCCCCTCAGCCACTACCGCCTCAGCAACAGCCTCCCCCACCTCAGCAGCAGCAGCCGCAACCCCCAGTCAACCCACAACCACCGGTAACTTTTACGTTTACATTGCTTTAGGAGAACACACTGTGGGCTATGAAAGGTCCTTAAGCTGTGGAACGATGTTTACAATGTGGTTTTGCCAAGCGACTAAAATATGGAGTTCGTCAAGAAGGGCATCAAAAAGTTCTTACAAGGTCGACAGCGCGAGTTAGGCGCTCCTATTGTGGTACACGTCCATTGGTCACGGTAACCGCTTCTCATCAGATGGGTCGTATGCTTATCTACCCCCAAAATAGTAAACAATATATTTAACAACTTGTAAAAAATAAATTAACTGATGCATAAGTTTAAGGATGCCATACCATTACATACATCTTAAAGACTGTCTGTCAAGTGTGACTTCTTTGAGCGTTTTCCCTACTAGATTGGAGTCAGCTTTCAGTCCCTATAGCTTGTTTACACCAAATTCTAAAATATTTATTTAACAAGTTGCGATAAGTCGCAAACTTCAGTGTGAACGCAAATGTGATTCAAACTTGTTAACAACTTGTTTGAGAGTGTCTCAATACATGTATAAAACAAGATTGTGTTCTGACAATTCTTCTACATTGTGGTCTGACATATTATGTACCAAACACGTCTCTTGGTGAAAGCCAGTGGTAATTTTTACGTGGTACTGGTAGTATTAGTATAAATAATAAGTATGCTGATGGTGTTGTACGGCACAGAGCCAGCCGCCGCCCGCGCCCAGCCCGCCCGAGGTATCAGCCAATGCCGGCGCGGCCACCGAGCCACACGCCAAGCGCGAGCGGCCGCCCAAGCAGCACTCGCCACCCACCGTACACAAGGTACGTACACTGCCGACATCGGTTTTCCTGGTATACATTATGCAGTTCACATAAATGATGCGTCTTGAACTAATATCAGTCCCTTTCTAGGGGGAATACCCTGAAGAATTAAGCTAGCTAATAATGAGCTGCTACTAATCACAACCAACATTCTCAAGAATTGAAACAGTCCTATGGGTCTTGTATAATTGCTCGGGAGTGCAAAATTTATTATTAGGTGATTTATAATAACTTTCATGTTATGTATTTCCCAAATACCAAATGCTATTACTGCTACGAATTATATAAAAAACAAAAATTACGCATTTGCCACGGGCATACATGTATGGATGTATATACCTTACTTTCTATACAATATGTGGGTTGCAATTCGCTTCTTTTTAATCAAAATCACTCTTTATTCACCCGCAATTTTTATGTACAGTTGACGAAAATTTAACTTTGTTGTACACAAGGAATCCAGTCATAATATTGACATTTATTTCATACAGAGCGCGGCCGCGGGCCCACCCCCGAAGCCAGATCTAGGCGAGGAACGCTCAGCCCCCGCCACGTCGCCGCCCGTGGCCAGCTCGCCCGGCATGGACCGAGTTGCCGCCATCAAGAAGTCTACGCTCAACCCAAATGCGAAAGAGTTCAACCCAGCGGCGAAACCCTTCACGCCACGAAGCCCCAGTACACCCAACCCAAGCAGGTATGCAACTTTTATCATACATATAAGTACCTGACTAGTTTTATTAAAATAATGATTTATTTAGTTTTTGCCTTATCAAGGTCTTCAGGCTATAGTTCAACCTACACTTCAGTCACAGGGTTGCGAAGTTTAACGGCAGTCTCTCCCAATAAAACAGCATAATCCAATTTGAAAGGAGTAAGTGGAAAGAGGGGATGAAAGCTTTGGATACAATAAGGATCAACGCTAAGAGGATGTTGATGATTATTACTAAAGCTATCGAGATATTGACCATGTATTGTTTGTTCCGATATTCTTCACCCTCTGATTCTGTCCTTACACGCTTCGCGATCATCCTATACTGTTGTTAAACCTAGCCATTTTCTGCCATATTTACTAAAGCGTAAAAAGTAACCAGCAATAACCGTGAATTTACTTCGCAGACCACACACCCCGGGCACACCCTCGGGAGTGGGCATGGGC
The DNA here is from genome assembly GCA_963691645.1 of Pelosia muscerda. Lineage (NCBI taxonomy): Eukaryota > Metazoa > Arthropoda > Insecta > Lepidoptera > Erebidae > Pelosia > Pelosia muscerda. Next base: position 7,296,621 of record OY829118.1, read on the forward strand.
GTGGGAATGGGAGTGGGCGGCGTGGGCGTCAACCTGGGTGGAGTCAGCGTCATGGGACCTGGAGTCAGCTACGTGCCGGCGCCACATCCGCCACCTCCCATGGTAAGACTAGTACTTCTCTAGCGCCTCCAGAGAAACTAAATTGCTTCTGTTAGAAGTAGCTTCACTTTGATAGTGGATCACGAATTGAATTTGGGACCACTAGTTCATAAGACCGACTACTTAGCCACCAAGTTACTGAGGTGCTTATTGATTTGTTTGGGGAGTACTTAAAAAGTTATAGAGTAGGAAAAATTAACCTTTGCCTATTTTGAATATACAAAAGTAACGTATAGTTTATCAAATTAGACAGTAGCAACGTGATGACTATAACCTATTTGTTTAGGTACTTAAATATTTAGGTCTTTTAAATAAGTTTTCAAAAACTCAGTATAAAAATCATTTTCAGCTAAGAAACGTATTATAAAGAATAAATATTGGTATCGAACTACTAGTCAGTCAGTCAGTTAGTTAGCTTAGTTTATTTGTTAACAATTGTGTTTTTATAAAAAGTTGCCACAACATTGTTTACCCTTTTTTAAGTACCTAACCAAATGGAGTATACGTATGTACTATACTCGACTTCCTGCATTTTATTCTTCTCTGTGAATGGTAACACTAGCACTGAATATAAAAAGTCTGTGGTAACACTAGTAATTTGGCACAGGTGGCAGCTGTTCCATACGCAATGATGGCGGCGGCCGCCGCGGCAGCTCAACAACCACCCACCTACCTACCTCATCCACACCCAGCGGTAAGTCTCATACATCTTCAAAGTGGCATTATAGGGACTTACCAAAAGTCGCAAAATTCAAAAAAAAAAATCAGGCAATGTGTAATGAGAGCTACCCATCTAAAACTATTATACTTATTGCAGATTACGAATGTCCGCGGCTATTATTTGTACTCATGTCGTGTTTGTCAACGTGTGAATGTGAGAAAAAGGTCACACTCAAAACATACATGAATACTGCACAAGTAAAGGCACGCGTGCGCTCGTGATTTGCAAATACTATACCAGACTATGGGCCAAAGCGACTACCGCTAAGAGACTCAAGAAGACTAGTTTCAGTCAATGGGGAGAAAAACTCGAAAGGTCGACGTAGATATTACTAGTAGTGGTAATTTGTGTCAATTTGCTAATGGTTTGTCGTTTTATTACGAATCTATCAGAGACTAAAGAATATTTTCAGTTTATGGTTTGTGATTTAACTGGTGACTTTCGTCCAACGCAGACTGAGATAACTGCTGATAATTTTATTAGCAGTAATCATCATTTCATTTTTATTCAAAAATCAATACATTTTTTTTCTGGGAAACTAATTTGTTTCCAAAGTTAGTAAGTTTGTAAAGTTAGTTTAAATTATAATATTTTATAAGCTAAATAACGAAGCCCTATGGGAAAGTTCAAAATGTGCATCATTCTTTTCTTTGTGCGAACTTTGACAAACCATAGTCGTCTTTGCGACATCTGAAGTCATAAAAATGTAGTCTTTCTCCCCGTTGAAAACGCCAAATAGCATCCGCTCGTAACAGTAGCTCTCATTCATTGAACAAGTGTACAACAGCTGATTACAAATGCCTGCCTACTGTTTGATAAGATTTTACCTAACTAATTACTACTAGGAAGTAACAGGGCAGCTATAAACAAATATTGTTCTATAACTCGAGGGTAGAAAATATTGATAGCCTAATTTGTTACGGACGGCGGCAGATGGAGATGGGGTGCGAGTGCAGACAGTACGCGCCGCCCATATTCATGGTGCCCGACAAACGGGACCGACCCGACGCGGTGAGCACACGATTCGCACAGTGGGACATTCAACATTAGACTTTATGCTTTCGGCTTATGGTTTAATTTGAATCAGTAGTAAAGAGTCAGTAGTAAAAGTTATAGGAGATGTACAAAATTATGAGCTATCAATCAAAAATAACTGGCAGTTGCTGTCATATTCCCCGTATCATAATCACATTTTACCGACTTCAAAAATAAGGAGGTTTAAGTTTTTGAGCATAGAATGCTATTGAGGTATCACTATATCATTACAGAGTACCTTCTTTTTGTAATCCGAAAGTCAAATACGAGTAGTATAGCCTATATAATGTAATAGTCATAGTACTATGGCCTATTCCATTTTAAAACTTCTTCACTTAATAATTGCATTATTTTTTAATTAATGTAAAATTACAGAAATTACGGAAGATTATATTTTTGAAATGAAACTGCAGTCATAATTTTTGTACATGAATAAACCATCTTTTACTATTGACTACAAACAATTCTACCATTTTAAATAAATGACGAAAGCAGTCAATATTTAGTGTCCCATTGGTGAGAGCGTGGAGTGTTCAGTTTTCCGCCAGTGTGTCGTAACATGCGTTCATTGCCGCATAGCTAACCACCCCGGGAACTGGCCACGTGATTGTTTAGCTAACGCTTTGAGTAGATTGATTTTAACACTGACCAATAAATTATAAGAAGACATGTTTTTAAACATAATGACTACATATTTACAAATATACTTTATCGGTATTAGGTACAAGAAGCAAGTTACCTAGGATTCCAGAAGTCCAGTCCAGAAGTGTCGAGAAATTAATGCTCTTGACATATTGTATACCGGGTGATTTTATAGTCGTTTTAGAAAAAAATTGGCACCGTTTCGATAGTAACATCGAAAAAGCTATTTTTTTTTTACACACCCGTAAATTTTTCTGTTCACCTGTACATTATTCTCACATGTTAAGTATGAAAAAATTATTTATAAGCAATTTTCGAAATAGGGAGAGGTTAAATCACTCAATTCATTGAAAAACTATGTAGTTTGGATAGCTTGAAGAAATATATATAATACAATACGATTTATTATTTAATAGATAAAAATGTGATAATGTTTCAGGCATATTTTATTTATATGTGATGTAGTGTTATCACAATATAGATTTAGTTAGCACGATTGGGTGATACGTAAATCGCACAGTGCACTTGTTTGACACGGCAACAAGGAGACCAATCAAACTACCATTCTCTTTTCTCTTTTTAATTTAGTAACTACACTATTAATCACGAATATCTGTAATTTTATTAACATTAACGCTTGCAGTTATTTTTTGTGCTAATACTTGTGTTTTTAACAAAGAATGGTATCTTTGTGAGAGAGCTACATGTTTACTTAAACATCTATACATTTCTACAAAAGATTTTCCTCTGGGCTAAGGCCGACCATCATCTCGGATAACTCCCACAAACTTTCCGCTAATTCTTCATCGCGGGCGCTGCGACCCATGATACCTTCCTTACAATCTACGAAATACTTTCCCGACACTTGTCCACAGTCATCAGACACGGCCAAATATAAACTGGTCTGAGCACCTTCTACAGGATTCTTGAAAAATGTATACAACACCAAAGTTCTAAGCTTTTCTAACACAGTTGCTCTATAGAAGCTTGTGTTGACATGTCCAGGGTGCAAGCAGTTCACAACAACCCCAGTACCTTCTAATCTTCGCGCCAACTCGTTACTGAACAGCACGTTACACAGTTTGCTGTCACAATAAGTTCTGACATAAGAATGTGGCGTGTTCAAGTCATTGACTGTTCCGAATCTGTGATAAGTCGATGATACAATGATCACTCTGCTTGGTGCTGATTTTATCAACAGCGGTGCAAGTAACACGGTCAATAGAAATGGTCCAAAATGATTTATTTGCATATCTCGGACTATGTCGTCCTCAGTCTTGTCTGTGTGAACACCACTAGCCCCTGCATTGTTTATCAAAATATCCAATTTTATTTCCAAACTTTTGAATTCATCAACGAATCTTCTCACGGACTTAAACGAACTTAGATCTAAATGCATGTACCGAACACTTTTATTCTTCGTTTTCTTGATGATCGAGTCGGCGGCTTTCTGTCCCCGTTTGTCGTCGCGACAACCCAGTATAACTGTAGCTCCCCTCCTGGCCAGTTCTAATGCGGTTTCATATCCGATTCCGCTATTGCCTCCTGTGACAATAGCTACATTACCACTCATCACAGTATCGGCGTAACACTTACCATTTGTAATTTTATTGTAGATTTTTATGAAAATTAAAAAGAGAGGTAACCATATTAACCACATTTTGATCACACTTGCTCAAAGCACTAAAATTTACACATCTGTGTTACGCAAGTACAATTTCACAAGATACCAGTCTATACAGTTTCGTACGATCAATGTGACTGAAAGTTTATCAATACGAAATGTCAAATTAATGAACTGTTCAATTATCAGTTGCACCCGCGTGATCTTTATCGGCTTAATAATAAAATATGGCAATGATAACAATCAAGAAATCGCATTAGTTCTCATCCTTGATTCAGATTTACGAAAATATTTGCATGATTTTAAGTTGTGCATTTTTCAGAGCGAATTATGAATTTAAAAAAATGTAATATTAGACCTTTCTACTCGTATGTAGGGCATTTCGACGTCGATATGGCTTCACCTCTACTTATCTAAAGGAGAAGTCTCAGGAATGAGGGTCGTCACCATTGCAGATACAAATAATTGTACAATGGTGACCCTTAGTTTGACGACCTCATCTCAGGGGAGTTAAAGAACCCGGAATTGTAGCAAGAAGGAAATACAGAACACCAGCTTACCATGTTAAATTTAACAACTGGAAAGAAAAATAACGATTTATTCAACCACCACGCACAGGAAAATCTACTTCACTTTATTCATATCAAACTTGGATAAAAATATAAGAAATACAACAAAGACACTTAAATTTTCAATACTTACGTAATTAAATTGATGTCGATAAGTCATTGTATTAACCTTATATCATATTTTATCATAGACTTTATCACTCAATAGTGTTGAGTCTAATAGAAGATAAACTAAGTAACATAACAATATTTGTATACCTCACCCGTTCTATGTTATGTCCCCTGTTTATTCTAATAGTCACTAAACTTATTTAATTGGCGTCGAACAATATTTATTACAAGGTCAATTTTGTATAAATACTTCGTCGATCAAAGGAAGTGCAGTAATTGTGATAACGATATGGTGACGATACACTGTTTATGATTTAAAAGGCAAATATTAATATCGCTAACAATTTTGAAATGCTGTCATCAGCAAGTCATGCAGTGCGCGAGTGCATAAACTTCGACCTTCGCACCAGAAATAGCTTTTTTCGAGGATGAGATTAAGCTTTGAGCCCATCCGTCATCACAAATGGTGCAATTCAAAATTTAATATCGATTAGGAAACTTAATTACATACATACACATCATCTATAGCTATAATAACCGCATGAATTATGTGCTGTGTTTAAAAATATACACCCTTTTCCAGCACTTTGACAATTCCAATCCCAAATGACGCGCCTCACCATCTCTTCATTTATGCACATAGCATTCATATTGAAGAAGAAATTCATTAAACAACTAATGATTTCACCATTCTTACACAGATGATGTGAATGTGTAGTTTAGACAAGCTATATGTCTGTCTATTGACAATAAATGTAATAATATAATTATGTACCTACTGAAAACTTCTCAGTTAAGTTTTAACCAAATCATTATATATTAAAAAAAACATGAAGCTATACTCCTACAGTTATATTTGTTTGACTACCTGGTACTGTAAAAAAGCATGTTTTATAAGCACTAATCTGATCAGAACCTGTTCATAAAATGTAATGTTTGATGCAGCTTGCATATGGAGCTATGGGGGGCGGTGCAGGTGTAGCCGGAGTCGGAGGTGGAGGCGGCCAACAGCAATTACAAGCTCCGCAACAAAGGAATTTCAGAAAAAGTAAGATATTATTTTAGGTTCTTACTAATTCTTTGGAGCCCGAGACAACTTTACTTGCTAGTCGGGGACATGCTGAACAACAGACGAGACTCTGGTGCAGACGAATCTTATACGCATGGTGGGAAGTCACTATGGGGAAAATCAACATACACTGGGCACGCAGTAAAATGCAGCTTTGGTGCCCTACATATATGCAGTAAAATAATATTTCTTGACATCCCTGTCAAGAAACATATTTTTTTGGCAATTTACTGTGTGCGCAGCAAATACGACTGATGTTATAACACTCCTAAGAGGACGATAATGAATACATAGCAATACTGTGAGCCCGTTCGTGCATTAGGCAACTATACTAAAAATACTGGAGTCTCTTAAAATTGAATTTCAACCAATCTGCGGAAACCGCCATCTGACTGATACTTTTTTGACAGCCATTGATTGGTTGTTAAGATATCAAACTCGAGTTGCTCGAGTTGCTCGAGTTTCGTTATAGTTGCCTAATGAAAGAGCTAATAATCTCAATGACAATAAATTTCATGTCACATTTTAATTTAATTAGGTATATTTTAGTATTAGTATCTTGTTTCTAATGGTTGTCCGTTTGTGTAGTGGGTGTAAGCCCTGGCATGCAGGTAGCGGCGGCGACGGGCCAGCCGCTGTTAGCGCCGGCGCCAATGCAACCCTTCATGCCTTACCCACATCCGCACCCTGGTCCGCATCCCGCACAACCTGCGCTTCAGTATCAGCATATGGTGAGTAAATATTCTGTAATATTCTATTTCAGAATAAAAGAAATCGATACTTGGGTTGAATCAGACTCGGTCCCAAGTAGCCAAATGTGCAATCAATCGAACATAGTGTGTAGTGTACATTATTTATTGTAAAAGAAATACATAATTATATATGCCTTTGAATTGGTGAGTTTAACGTGTACCGTTTGTACAGAGATTTTCGCAAGCAGAGAGATTTTGTTCAAAAATATAAAAACAATTTACTCGAGCGCGACAGATATACTGAAGGAAGGTTAAGTGTATCTTAGTGCAGTAGAACTGCAATTAACATTGAAAGAGTTTTTTCGCATATTTTTAGGCGTGAAAGCTTATACTAATATTCGTAGCTGATAATCCTAATACGATAATCACATTCACATGTTATGATATAATCTAAACACGATAAATCGCACATTTTTGTACGCCACGATAAGGACAAGTACCTACTGATCGCTAGGTGATATGCCCAAATGAGTTATCCTACTTATATTATGAGCGTGAAAGTTTATGAAGATGTTTGTTACTCAATCACGCTATAAGGACTGACCGGTTTGACTGAAATTTATTACAGGGATATATTACCGCCTGGTTACACATAGGCTAGACTAGACTTTTAATCCCGGGAATAGGTTCCCTTGGGTTAAGAACGCGCTGTGGTGTGGTAACAAGTCGTACCATAATGTTTACCTGACTGTACTCAGAATAGAGTCTTTTGCGTTTATCGTGTTTCACGAATATCATATTTTGCTGGTATGATGTTTTGAGAAAATCATATTTTGCAAATATCGTATTTTGCGAATGTGATCTTTTACGAATGTGGTATTTTGAGAAAGAACTAACCCGATCAAACCTCTACTTGGGTTGATCTTGCTTTTGTATCCTCATAACTCGGATAAGCAGAAATCGGTGGTCACTTTGCCCAAACGAGTTTTTGAAAATATGTTTGTATTACCCAGGTCCGCATGTACCACGGCGGGGTGGGCGGCGCAGTGGGCGGCGTGGGGTCGGGCGTGGGCGGCGGGGAGGTGGGCGGCGTGGGCGGCGGCGTGGGCGTGACCGGCGTCGGCTACGCGCCCCCGCCCGCGCCCTCCCCCGCCGCGCCCTCGCCCGCGCTCTACCCGCCGCCCTCGCCCGCGCACACGCCGCACCCGCACCCGCACCCGCATCCGCACCACCACTACCAACAGCCGCCCTTCCAGGTAAATGCCAACAACTTTACTAATACTTACAGGGACCAAATGTGCGCACAAAACCTAGCTGTGAGAAAAGTAACAGAGTATATGAACCGTGAAACATTTTTATGAAGCTATGGACTCTTCATCATTCTCTGAACCTTTTCCCAACTCAGTTGGGGTCGGCTTTCCAACCTAACTGTGATGCGGCTGAAATTTGATATTTTCCGTGAAGCGACTGCGTAGCTAGATTATATATTCAAGATACTTGCTGTATATGAACTGCAAATGTTTAACTTGTATATTACTGCAAAAGATAACAGACAAGGATGCTAAGAGTAGAGTGCTAAAAGTAAAGAAGACATATAACGGATTCAGGAACTATACGAGTTCTGTATACTGCCGGACTGAAAATGTAATAATTCCCCGAATCAAGACAGATTCGTGTTAGAAAAAAAAGAAATCATTATCTCTGTTCTCGTTTGCGAGCTGCACAAGTGGGGAGGCAGGGCGAGAATGGGGACCGCGTGAGGTGACCACCTCACTTATCTCTGCTGCCTGCCGTCCGCACCTCATTCGGTCCTCGCTCTCGTCCTGCGTTCCCTCCCACACACCTCTCAGACGAGAACTCAGTTAAATTTAACTATAGTAGATCACACAAAGCACGTCATATCTATAATTACTTAACCCTCTCTATTGTTCCAGGTTCTGTGCCTAGGGCCAGGCGGCACGGCCACGCACCACCACCACCACCCTCACCACCACCCGCACCACCTCACGTACCTGAACCACGCGCCGCCGACCGCCTCACCGCCGCAGCCACACCCACATTCGCTCCAGGTATGAACGTCTACTATGTTGGTGCCTATTCTGCTGTACAGCATACTAAACTATTGTAATCTTGTCGCATCTTTTCCTATAACAGGTACTAGAGAAAAGTTAGAAGTTTATTTCTATAAGAACCACAATCCTGCTAATTTTGTGACAGTAAAGCTACTGACACTGAAAAAATACCATAAGATTTTATACTTTATTGAAATCGGCTTATAGTCCAAAATTTAATGAAAAAGAATTCATTACATTGTTTCATTCACTCTACCATGGGATTTAATTTTATAGTAACAGCATAACAAGTCTAAAATTAAATACCAGTTTTTGCAGTGTCAGTTGTAATTTGCAATGGCAATGGTTTTGCTATGACATAAAATTAGCAGAATCGGGGTTCTGGTTATTTCATGTCAAAAGTTTCAATAAAATGATATACCAATGGGATTTAGGGTATGATGTAGTACCTTAATCTACTAAGAACGAATGAAGGTATGGTTTCGTTGCCGACTGCAGACTGCGGCAGCAGACTGTGACAACAGATTCAGCATGATATTGATCATCATTCCCCGAACCTTTTTCCCAACTCAGTTGGGGTCGGCTTTCCAGTCTAACTGTGATGTGGCTGAACTTCGATATTTTCCGTGAAGCGACTGCCATCTGACCTCCACAACCAATGGTCTAATGACCAATGGCGATATCGAAGTTCCAAGTCAGCATGATATTGATATGTATGTGATATATCGTTTGTTTTAATTGCGTCATCTCAAGTGTGCCGTTTACCGTATCGAAGTTTAACAAGTAATCCATGCTACGTCATAGGACCACACATATTGTTCATAGAAATAAAAGAATGTCAGTTTCGCAATCCGTACATATATCTTTCATTTTTTTTACATAGATTACTTGCTAAACCTCGATTTAGTTAAACTGCCTCATTGAGAAACCGTGAGAATTAAAACAATATTGTCATATTCAAGCCTATTTCACGGCACGCTGTATCTTCTGCATGCGTCTGCTGTCTTATGCAGTCGGCTATTGAATCATACCTTTACAATTTGTTAGAAATTATGAAAATAGAGAAAGGTCACATAAAAATGGCACAAATTTATGACCTAAATAAAAATATTAAGAAAATATTTGGTAGAAGAATCGATGGAAAAGATAAAAATGCAGTCAGAGGACAAAGAAGAATGGTAAATGTTATACCTTACGTAGTATTTGGGATGTTTAGGTAAAAGTATTCAGAATCACGTCTGTACTAGGGACATTTTCCAACGTCCTGAATTTTAAAGACGCGTGTGCGATTTCGCGATCTACAGCGTTAGATTAGACCCTATTACTGTTTTGTTCTGTAAGTCGTTATACGAGTGTATTGTGTGTCTTCTAATAGCAAAAATGGTTGAGATGGGATTGAAGGATTACAATATGAATTATATCAAATATAGTATACTAACATTTAAGTAACAACATAACAAAGCTATTATTAAAATAGAATAATTCTATCATAGATTATATTTACCTATTCCAATTCTGTACTGATCTGTTCCGCCTTAGATCAACTTTTTTTTTAACATTTGGCATAATTATGTTTGTTAGCTATATATTAGGGTAATTGAACACCATCAGCTTATCTGTCATTCGGTTCTGTAATACTTTAGTTATTATTTTTAATATTTAGCAAAACATCGAATAACTATTCATTATTAGGCGTGAATAGTACAGAAAAGGCAAAAGGTGTAAAACGTAAAGCATAATTGTATGTCTCGACGCGAATGCTTTGGCAAATCGCTTATACTCTTTGGTTAGGTACTTAACCAAAGGTAAAATTAAAGAATATTGTCTGTTTACACAAACATTATTAAACAAAATACTGAATTAAACAAAAGTCCGATTTTAGAAACTTTTTAGTCTTAAATTATAATTGAGAAGCTTTGATTATGCCTTACACCTCTTGCCTCTTTTGCATAATTCTCGCCTCACGAAGACTAACGATTGAAGGTCAATCTAAGGCGGCATCTCCTATAGACAGCTACAGAATATCACAATCCCTACATTCCACTTCTGCTCCTTCCACAGTCGTACATCTCGCCATACATGCTAGCAGGTTGCGAGTTCTACCCGCCAGAACAATTTGAAGGACAGCACCGATAAGGTCCGTGTATGTCTTTATAGGAACCCACCCCCCACATTCCTATTTAAAATTCGCGTTGATGTACATACAAGTGTAGCTAGGTAGATAAAAATTTAGTTTAGTTTGTTACATCAGAATCGGCACCAATAATTTAGAAGTAGATACTGATTCGTTTCACATTGTAAATTAACTTTTGTCAATTGTAAGAGTTACTTTATGTTAGAAATTGGGTTTAGTAGATATACAACAGTAAGTCGATTTAACAGAGAACACAGATTGTATAGTATCTCAGCTTTAAAGAATGACGTCACTTGTTGTTTTTGTGGTCATAATTAAATTCTTTACTGGTTGGTATACATACATATAAATACTTACTGATGTATGCTACTGTGGTTTGGTATTTCTTACTAAGTGTGATAGTCCAGTCTTACGCGATAAATATTCTTGAAGTTTAATTCGATGTTTAGGTAAAATAATAAGTGATTCTTGTATTAGGCACACACCAGTCGACGTAGCGTAGTTCTACATGTATAGTTCCATTTGTCTAGATTAGCAAGAAATGCGTTAGGGGGAAATAACAATATGAATTATAATAGAATTCATATCTTTAAAAAAAAGACTCAATTTATTTGAGTTTTAATCCCTTGATGTAAAAATATACATCTCGGGCAGATATCGCAAGTTTAATTGGTAGCTAGATTAGTCAAGGGCAGATATTTGTCTTAAATATTACTACATCGGTTTACTGGATGTTTATTAGTATCGTGTTTGTGTATAGTTCTAATTATAATGTAAGAAACTAAGAAAAAGGAACTTGACCAGAGTCTTTCAGTCGAATTAATCTTTATCCAAGTATTTCACTAAAAGCTTTAATACATATCTCTTGCTATTGTTGGTATCGATTGGACGAGTTCTTTCATGGCTTTCGTTTATAATCTTCGATCTCCATAGATAATACAGAAGTAAAGGATATCGAATTTAAATGTAAACCGAGAAATGAAAATGTCTGTCTGTCTTTTCTGTCGCTAAAACTTTATGATGAGCGGTGGTGACAGCTTCTCGTAAAAGTGACTCAATGATGATTTCGTTAAACTGCTTCACGTGGCCTCGCGAGGCACTCGTCGCTCGTCGGTCCCCAGCCCGCGGCTAATGACAAGGCTTGTTATAGTGAACGCTTGGTGCAGGGGGGCGTCCTGCTGCCGCCGCACGGCTCGTCCGGCGGCTCGTCGACGCCGGGCGTGGGCAGCGGCGGCCACCCGTAACGGGGCGGGGCCGCCGCGCCCCCGCCGCGCGCCCCCGCCCCGCGCGCCCCCGCCGTGCTAGGCCTGCGCGCCTACAGCCGCCCCGGGCAGCGCCTGGCCCTGTTCGCGCGCCCCACGCGCCCCACTCGGCCCACGCGCCCCACGCGCCCGACCGCCAGTGCGTTAAACTATTGAACTCTTTGGAGCTGAAAACCTCTTGCTTGTGAAATAATTCGACCGAAGAAGTACTTTATATCGGATTTATATGTAAATATTTATAACATAGAGATTTTTTCGACGAATTGAAATCATTATGTTTTGCAGAACGAGGTTTGATTCATCGATAGATCAGTACGTAGAGTAGGACGCGGTTCTACCGCTTTGAGATCTCTGCCGAGTAAAATAATTATAAAAATGTTGCCGAACGGTAGTTTCGATACTTTCGCCGCCAGCGGCGTTCCAGTATAAGCTTATATAGTATGAATTACCTGAACATAATTGTATCTGAGCATGATTTGTAAAAGAACATATTTTTTTGAAGTAAATATTATGTATCCAAAAAGGAAGAATTTACACTCGATATTGCGACTTTAAATATTATACTTATATGATATTTATTACTATATGTATAAAATAAAAATTATAAGAGGAAATAATATAAATGTAAATGCACTCCTACTATGAGTTATATTTTTATGAGGCAGAGATTCCATTGTTTTTAACTTCAAAATTTTTAGCACCTATTTCATATAACGACAGAGGGCATCGTCGCAACTCCTATAATGTAAAATTATAATACAATATTTTTTTTACTATACCCAAGTAGCGTTAAACTCAAAATAACAAAAAGCAATAAGCACTTCACTTTGCTTGAAGATGTCTTCGGGGTTAATGGTTGTTACTAAATTTTAATAAATATTTTCTAATTATAAAGATACAACGTAAAGTAATAACTATATGCCTTCTTAGTACTTCGATACTTTTAATTGGTGTATGAATTTAGATGTTTTTTGGAATATTTTTAGTCGAAATAGTCACGTGACGCACTATTTTAAAATTATCTTGGAAGTCGATATGACTAGGCTAAGTGCCTACGTCGATTGTTCACCTGTATTTAATCTAGGAATTAAATATATGTGAACACAATACTTATTTTAATATCTCATCATTCCGTTATAATGCTCATAAACATATAAGAGGAAACCAAAGATATGAGAATGTGTAAACATTGCCCTATAATATTAAAAAGTTGTTACGTCCCATCAATTTTATACTCCTATTTTATGCAAAAGTTGTCACGTGAAAAATTTCTAAATTATTTTACCGTGTAACATTTAAGCTGGCAACCCAACCCACATACTTTTCTGTGTTTCCACTGTAGGTACTGAAACCAATGTTAACTAAAGCACACAGTTCGCTTAGCACGGCGGGGCAATTGAAAAATAAACTATTATATATTGTTTTGTGTATAAGTATAGCAAGTCTTGTACGGACAGCGTGTGACCCGTCCCCGCGTGAACTCGGGGGCGGGTGTATGTATTATAATTAGATAATTCACTCTCTATGATACTTATCGATGGACTGAGAGGACTTTGGTAATAGAACATGTCTATTCACTGTACGATCTTTTTATCGCCAAATGTATATTATCCGAACTACTTTGTATAGACATATGAAGTTACTCCTTTGTAATGCTGGCTAAATTTAGCAGAATTATGAATTCACACTTATTTTATTAAAAAAAAATAAGTGTTTTTATTAAATAGATGTTATTATCAAATTCCTCTCGTACACCGTCGTCTTTGTTTACTCGTTTATAACGAACACAGCTCTTCTAAAACAGCGATATGTTCGTTTCGCGTATTTATTTAGTTTAGGTTAATTATTGTGAAGGCACCCTCCGCGATAGATTACCAACAAAAGTGTCAATTACACTTTAATATTTTAATTTTTTTTAATCGGAAATCGTTGCTGTAAAGTCTGCAAAGATTTTATGTGATTTTTTTGGGCATATTGTCTAAGTTTGAGATCAAAGTTTGTCAATGGACGTTATCAGGACCCCTTTAGATGCTTCACATCTAGAAGATTTTTGAATTGTGGTCGGCAGATAGTTGTTTTATTGCGATACATTTGTTCAGGACTCCTTGAGTGCGTATATTCTATAAACTCATAGTCCCTGAGTTTTGACGTGACAACGTCTTATAAATTGGCTTGCCGGGTGACACTTCAAGAAACTGCGTTACGCTCCGCTCACGTTATGCGCTCACAATGAGAGCGAGTGAGAGGCACGCGTCCCTTCCACTCGGGCATGGTTAGCCCGCCTAAGAGCGAGAGAGACAGACATACCACTCAAAGTCGTTGTCACGTAAAACTTTCGCCCGTATACCGACTTTACAGGCAACCAATTTTTTATGTGTATTTGAAATTGGCAAAGCGGTACCAAAAATCACTAAGACACTCGTTTGTGTAACACTATGAAGTTGCTTACTCTTTCTAAAATATTTACGAAATGATAATGTGTACACTATGTGTATGTTTGAAATATTTATGCAGAATATTAAAAACATGTTCCAACATGTCTTGTAATATTATGCACAACAATAGAAAGACAAGCTAGCAATTTTATATGAATCTAGAACGACTTTCTGGTGTTCCTAGACTAAGACTTCTTGTATCGGTCACAGAGTGAAAAGGCACAACATAGTCCTTCTCAAACAATTCTATATATTTATAATTTTACTTTAGGCCTCAGTAGATTAACTTGTCACATTCATATTTGAGGCGAATCTTCAATCCGGAGACACAATTAAAAAAAGATCCGTAAATTCACACAGCGCGGTTACATTTTATGAATAGTATATAATTATTTGTTTTTATTTATTACTTAGAAAACTTTATAATAGTCGTGTATAATCGTCTATTGGCCATCTTCGCGAGTAGGTAACTTTAGCCAGTACATGGCAAGTCGATAGCGAATGTGAAGCGAATACAACTTGTTACACCTAATTTTCTTGCTTCACCAAAATATCACTTTCATTTTTAATATATCTGGATGAAAATATACATAAAACATGATATCTATAAGCCATTATTTTTATTAAATTCCTACTGCCTTATGTATATATTTATAATTTTGAAAGCCTTTTGAAAAATATTAGATGGAGACTTTCAAAAATATATAAAAGTTTGCCCTTTTTTTCAAAGGAATTGTAACTGGACGCGTTACCAACGCAAAGTAGGTTTGACAATAAAATTTTAAAACTTGATAGAAATAGGGTGTAAGAAAGTTAGGATGCTTCAATATCTAAATATTTTTTACAACAAAACAGTCATAAAAATGCGTCGGCATATATATATTTCGTTAAATAAGGCTCACAAGATTTTTGCACTATTGAGAGACATGTTTTCCCATAACATTATTATGTATTAAATTGTTAAATTATATATAACGAGCTTTTAAATATCGTAAAATAAAATGCTTAATATAAAACGTGTGGCATCAAGGGGAGCTTAGTCCATGACCTCCGCGCGGTGCTCCCTGGGTAGCGCCAATTGTGGACGAAGACATTCACATTCATTTTTAATAGATATGCTATGTCGGCTACGTCAAGTTATACCCATTCGATTCATTAACAATGGAGTGGTCCACATTTCCTTGTCAAATTAACAGCCCTTTCCAATTTAAAATATAATCGCATTCCTTTTATTTTATAATGAAAAAAGTAATATAAGCAGATTATTTCAGGAAACTTGTAATTTGATATTACCACAAACAAAATCGATTTAGAATTATAATAGACGTATTTATAAAACTAGACAGATTACATTATAAAAAAGGTTATGTATGAGGTCTTTCATTAAGTATGTGGAAGATGGAAGATAAAAATAATGTGTACATATTGTAAATAAATTATACCTAATATATGAAGGGAAAAACTAGTGTCCTTTCCCATGAAACGGCTTATATTCGTACCTAAGTTTGTGACAGGAATTTTTCGATAATGTTAACTTTCAAAAAAATCACAAAAAAAAAATAGATTACGGAAAGGGCCTACCAGACCCGTACCACGTTCAAGACTGTAGAAAAGTTAATTTGTAGAATTTTCATGAGAACATGGTATGGAGTCTTGTGAACT
Source organism: Pelosia muscerda (assembly GCA_963691645.1). NCBI lineage: Eukaryota > Metazoa > Arthropoda > Insecta > Lepidoptera > Erebidae > Pelosia > Pelosia muscerda. Next base: position 7,312,748 of record OY829118.1, read on the forward strand.
GTTTTTATGTTCTTTTTTTTTCATTTTTGTTTTAATTTAAATCTTTATCGCGTGAGTGAGTCCACCGCGTAAATTTGTTGCTAAATGAGAGTATGATAAAACATGTATGTGCGCGTGTGTTGATTGTTATGCGCCATACAAAATATTATCGATATATTTTTTTTGTGAGAAGTGTCACGACTTGTGACCCAAACATATTTATGTTTTAACTATAAATATATTTCTTTTTCTCATAAAAATTGTATGTGCTTACGAAAACTTCGAGTTCCTTTGACCATCACATCGTACGGTTGTGGTGAATTCTTTTATATAAGATACCGTTAGTATTGGAATAATTTAAATCCAACTGTATTCCGATAGTAATGTACAAAGTCGTATAAATCTATACATCGCTTACGCACACTGATGTAGCATTTAAATTTGCAGAAGGAATGAACCAATCGAAAGATCTGACTGTATACGGTCTTCCACGCTAGCGAGGCGGTCCCACTGTGGTGGGTGATACCGTTGATGTAATACACACATAAGGAACAACTCCTTTGTGCCTTCGATTCAATTTGACTACTTGTATTTGTGACAAATGTATGTATTGTATGATATTTTAAGTTGTAGTAAACAGTGGTTGTTTGTGAACATTGTGGCATCTTTAGGCCTAGTTTATTTTTACATACAACTCGTCTGATGGTATGCAGGTATCGGCCTATGAACGGTCGATTTATTTATCACAAGGAACTCGATATTAACGAAATAGTGTGGTTAACATATTATATACTCTTGAAGATTTGATCAAGGGGAAACTTCGTGAAAACCTATACCCAACCTTGGGAGGCGATGACGGCGCCTATGGCCGGCGACCGCAATGACCGGCGATAGCTCTGGGGTTCTACTCCAGTCAATTCCAAATTCAATCGGGAAATCCCGTTACGCCCTACGCTCTCTTAAGTCAATTTTTACATGGACAATAAATTATTTATTTCATTACAAGTTATAATTTTAGAATTTCTATATATGGCAGCAAAGTAAATATATTAATTAATATTGCTACAAGTCTTGACAAATACTGTTTACTTCAATATACTTTTGTAAACAATTGATTCAAGATAGATTCAAGAGTAAGTTTTCACCACGAATGGGTCATTGTGAACCAAATGACCAGTCACGTAGTATTCAAAATCGTTAATGAGAAAATAAGATCCTGCGATAGTCTCGAAAAGAGCAGCTCATAATTATTTTTACCTCGAAAATGGCACTCTCCTAACTGTAAATATATGCCACCGACTTGAAAGTTGGAGCGGGCATTTTGTGTTGTATGTATAGAATAAATTCTATAAAAATGCCTTATAAATGTGTAAAAAGGCCCTACGCGGGCTCGTGTGAAAGATATAATGTTACCAACGTGTGAACCTGGCACTTGTTTCGATAAAGTGTTGTTGTAAATCTTTTTTTTTACCATTTATACATATGTGTACTAAATGTATGATGTATAGCAACGAGCGATGTATTCCAATTCATTAATTTATAACAACATTTTAACAAAATTTAAAGTGTTGCAGGTGTAAATTTTGTAAAGACTGAAGGGATAATGTATGTGGAGATAAGTCGAGTTAATTGTAAAGTGAAATTGGTTTTTATAGGAGTGAAATATGGAGCCTAAAACTCTAAATATGTATATTGAATTATTCGGCACTGAGCAGTCGGATTTAGTACTAGAAATAACTTATTGGGATTCGTATGCGTGGTCCTGGTAATGGAACAGCTCTCAACTAAATATGTACTGCTCCGTCTCGAATATATAAAATTGTATGATAATGCTTTGTCCGCTTGGATGATTTAATTTGTTAAAAATGCTTTTATTTGTGAGCCCACGACGGGCGAGTCAACTGGATTGTGCCAAATGTGGTATGGCATCATTTATCGTTTGTTTGATACACAACACCTGTATCAACGAATATTTTTCAATAAAAAAAGTAAAAAAAATGTGTTTTGAACACAACAGTCATGTGTTTTATTTCAATATCAATGCTGGTAGCGATGATACAAAATTTGAACGGGACAGCAGATCTTAAAAATAGAACCCTAGCATGTACAGTCACAATGCTATGAGACGTAATAAAAGGCTTAAAGTTTGTTTCGTAGATTTAGAAATTGCGCAGTTAAAGAGCAATTGTTTGAGTGTTAATGTGTATTTGAGGTCTTGAAGAGAGGGGGGGGATTAGTTACCAAGTACAAAGTAATGAAACGAAGGGTTCACTCTTGGTTGCAGTTTGCGATTGCACGATTGTCACGACGCTGAAACGAATGCTGTCTGTCCTGCATCGCCAGACCAAATGTGCAAACTACCAAATCTTGCATAGGCCCTGGTGTGACGCCTACATAAGTATGGCGGTCAACTTGGATCGTTGGAAAAATAAATAAAGTATATCGGACTCGAACCGACTAACACGCACGCCGTCTTTGAATCCTCAGTTGCCGGAGGTGAGCTAGTAACCAACATATATCATATCCCTCGCCGAGAGTACGAGCAGCCTGCATACTGGTGTACGTGAAGCCCGCCAATTGCAATGCTCGGTTGTCTCAATACATTTAGTCATAGATAAGTACCCCTATTCCACCTATCCCACTTGGCCATCCCACCTGGGTGGTAAGAGTAGAAAAAATAATCAACTTTACCCTCCCAGGTGGTATAGGTGGAAAAGGAGGAATTGTAAATAATAATAATAATTGTAGGTATGTTTATGAATTCGAAAGATTTTATGCATCTCAGTGGACGTGGTGAGGGCAGACCTATCATCGTTATGAAAGAAAAGAAACTCTGGTAACAGTAACTTAAGATTTTAAGAAATATTTAATTAATAATTTCGTACATTTATGGATAACTTATATTAGATAAAATAATCACAGTAACTTACAAAGTAATAGGTACAATAAATAAAATATATTACATTCTCACAATTGCTATTTTACACTCAATACCATTTCTACATAAACAAAAAATACATTTGATATTTACACTTGATCAGATTGTTTTTTGGTGTGCAAAAATGAAACATTTGGTTTTACTCCAGAAAAGTTGCAGTAACTAAGTTATTTATGTAGGTTTGCGTCGGTAATGCCTGGGTTCCTTTCTTCTTTATTATTTAGGTAGTCAATTGACACCTCGCCTGATGGTAGACAAGGGTACAGTGCACAGACTGCCGTTACAGGTGCTGTCCCTGATACGGCAGTCCATACCTTGGTCCTCCATTTTTTCACGCCCCGCTAAAGGACCCGGAACAGTAAGTAGGAAGACCAATCGCGCGTCGAAAAAGAATCGTCGAACCACTTGGTTATTAATGGCATATTTTATTCTGCACCGTATCCGGGTGACACATAGTCCTGCATATGTTGCCCTGTGTAGGAAATTGGAAGAGCTCATCAGAACAGTCGTCATAGTAGACACGGTAGTCGGTAAAATACTGCCAAGGGTGTAACATCGCTACGCATTTGCGAAAGCTCGAGGCTCAGGACCAAAAACAAAGCCAAGGGCTTTCTTTGATTCTTTTTCATAGATATTACTATTTGTTTTTTTTTTCTTAAAGTGTGACTGAAGCAAACCTCGCGACTGGAGCTATAAAGGCCAACTCAAAGCAAATATTACAGCATTTCTGGTACCATAAACTCAAGAATTTTGACCACACTAAAATGGGAATATTAGGCAGAAAAGCAGGACCTGGTAACATGGTCATTCCACGTCTATTTACTTCATCCAAACCTTTCTTATGTGGCGCCTAAATAAGATTGTTTTTTTTTTAACTTACAATACGAACAATTACACATTTCGAATATGTCTAGTATGAGTTCTATGCACTCCTTGCATAGCCGCCTTTACTTCCTCGAAGAACGATGTGGAGTTATGTACAGTTGTCCCTCCGAGCACTATTCTGACTCCAGGGTACGACTGATTGATCTGATGGACGCACAAAGCCTCTTCGTAAGTGGCGCCCCCTACGATGAATACGAATATGTCTTGCGGTCGCCGGCCATAGGCGCCGTCGTCGCCTCCCAAGGTTGGGTATAGGTTTTCACGAAGTTTCCCCTTGATCAAATCTTCAAGAGTATCTTTTAGAAGCGGTGTGTGTTGAGTGTAGATGTTTTCTACGCCGTTTAGACCCTGTAATTAAAAAAAAGAGGAATTAGTAGACTAGACTTCCAACAGGTTTCTATACACAGCATTCATCAGTCTCTGAGCCTTTTTGTAGCCTGTAAATAGTATAATGTTCAATAAGAAGGTGTAGCGGACCCCGGGCTCCGACGTAAAGCTTTGAATGCGACCGGGACTAAAGCAAGAAGGATGATGATGACGATGACGACTTAACGTGCTCTCCGAGGCACAACCAGACCAATGCAAATATTCATATTCATGCATACAAATATTTGCACTGAGCAGGGATCAAACCCGCGCCTTGAGCGTAGCAGTCGCGTTCACTACCGCCACGTCACAAAAGCTGTCCATCGAGCATATAAGTGAGGACATTCATTTGTACAATTTTCAGAACTTGTTTTATATGATTATCTATTATCAGAAGCAAATCTTGTAACTCACTTTAAATAACCGCTTAGTAATTTTGACAGCATCCTGTAGTCCAAACAGATCACTCTGCCTGGCATGAGCTCCTCCATACTCCAAGAGATTGACAACACTCTTGACAAGCTGCTCCGAAGTCCCTCTGTTCTTGAGGGCTTCTATGAGGGAAGGTAAAGCATTGCTGGCGTGCTTCTCGTAACGGAGGGCGTAGAGTGCCACTAGTTTGGCCGCATCGTGGTGGCGCACTGCTGCGTTGGATAGCAGGTTCTTCAAACGCTGTGGATTAATAATGTTAAAATATTGAGTGAATGTATGCAGTTACTACTCCATTTGTTTAGGTACTTAAATAAAGGTAAACAATGGTGGCAACTTTTTATGAAAACACATGGTAAACAAATAAACTAGACTAACTAACTGACTAACTAGTGGTTCGACGGAGATTTTTAGTCTTCAAAATGCGTTACTAAGTGGAACAGTATTTTAAACTGAGGTTTTAAACAAAATACATTAAAAAGACCGGATAAGATTGTTTACGTTTTTTTAAGTACCTAAACAAAGGGACTATAGACGATATCCCTCGGCTCCACTTACGTGAAATTATGATCTCATTTCCATGGGAGCCTATTCCAGGAATAAAACAGAAAAGTCGTCTATATGTTATGCCAGATCATATCCCTGCATTAATTATTTTTTTAAATCACTTAGGTAGCAGACAACCGAAAGGCTCATCTAATGGGAAGTAGTTATCGCAGCCTATGGGTACGTGCAACAACATTTCACTCTTGCTGTCAACCCTGTAAGAGCCTTTTGATACCCTTCTTGAAGAACCCCACATTTTTGTTGTTTGGGAAAAACTGAGCTCACTGGAGAGGTTTTGTGTTGTCAGTTGGAAGACCGAGGGCTTAACTTGTTACTGCTATGTTATGTTAAGAAGCTCTACTTTGTCTTATCACTTCAGCCCTTTCACTCCCTCTCCCCCTACCTTCTATAGGGTCGGCAATATGACTGTTGCAGACGTCCATAGGCTACAGTAACCACTTTCCATCAGGTGGGTTGTGTGTTTCCCTGCAACCTAAGTATAAAAAAATAAGAGGAACAACCTTAACTTTTTACTTTTTTACGGTCGTGGTAAGCGGTCCTGTGGGTCGTGGCAATGGGATTGATACTTCGCCCCAGTAACAGCAAGTTGTCATTAAGTTTCTAACCTGTAAATGCTTGGAATGGTCACTCTGGCAGGCAATCTCCTGCTCCAGCTCCGACACCTCCAGTAGGTTGTGTTTGTTCACGCACGCCGACAGCTCGCCCACCACCGTCACGTGCTTCGTCACCGTGCCCGACATTTTCTATAAATACGAACATTAATGTATAGTATAAAGGTATAATATATCTTGACCCTAAGTCGAGCGAGAACTGAGGTTTAGGTACGAGCGGAAAACGCACAACAATACTTTTGTGGCGCGTTTGAGTACTTTGATTTTGCAGAATGACCTCCGTCCTCCATAAGCCTTGGGGTGATGGGTGAAGCCACCTGTCCCCCTAGCAGAAGCAGGCCGCGGCGGCGGGGCGGCGTGAAGTGCGCCTCCCTATATCCAGGGGCTAGATGGGAACACCACGGTTCCCCCATTAGTGGAAGGGGGTCATCTCAAAGATATGTCTCCGGGTCTGCCGGGGTGCGAGAGATACGTCTTGTTTAATATCACCTTCAGCAAACAAAGACACATAGACAGCGTGTGTTTTAGTCCGTTTGAGTCTGACATAATCACCTCCACCGAACGAGGTGGTATCCGTGGGGATAAATAAAAAGATAAAAAAAAAGAACTTCGATTTTGCCAATAGGTTGCGGTGGCCGTAACTTCACGGAAAATATAGAAGTTTAGTCGCGATGCACTTAGCCTGGAAAAAGTGGACTGGAATATTCTATTCCATGCTATGCCACGATTGCCACTTTTCTAGGCCCGAAGGCTTACCTTAAACAGCGGGTACTGTTCGACAAAGTTCTTCATATCAGCAATACTCTCTACTTTCTGGTGGCTCTTTGCCTTCTTCTGGAACTCATCCATTAACGACTTCATTGTCTGACCGATCTCGCCGAAGTTTGAATACAGATTCTGAAATACAACATCCATTGATAACCATTATAAAAAATCATAATTAATATGCTATATTATGCTTTCATGGCTAAACTGCTGAACCAATGATGAATATTGGTACACAGATGGATTAGAGTCTTGGGAGAAAATATAGTCTAACTTTTATTGTAAAACAAAGGGGCTCAGAGGCATAGATTCCATAATGAAGGGATAAGCTAAAGAATACTGATTAGAGCTTAGAAAAGGACATAGGCAATGTTTGGTCGCGATAACCAAAATCCACGAAGAAGTCTGGTTTGTAGAATGCAATAGAATAGATGGATCGTTCGTTTTCGCCTGTCATCCATGTCATAAACGTCAAAATACGTGTCAATCATCCCACACATTGAATATTATATTCTATTCCATTCGTCAAAACAACTACCAACACATTACAACATTTCTAGGCCCTAAAGTCCGCTTAAAGACTGTTGGTTATAAACTCAAAACATACCTTTGCATAAAACTCATCTTGTTCAGAAGATAGCACAACTTCCTTGAAGTCTTTATGCACCTCGGGCAGATGCGCCAGACTCACGCGGTTATTGTTGATCGTCAGTAGCTCGTGGACCATAGCTTGGTAAGTCCACTGAAACAGGAAAGGTGTTTTAAATATTCACCTAGTAATTACTTTCAATCGAATTAGCTGAGTTATGGGGCTTCATCAAGATCCATGGGCGTATTGATTCTGGTGCAGGCCTCTCGTAGTTGGATAGTCAGATGGCAGTCACTTTCATAAGAGCTGTTCAAGCCAAATCATAGGCAGGAAAAAAGTATGCAGTTTCTGACCAAAAAATTGAAGGTTTCAGATGCAGCTGGATAGTGTGATGATCAGGGTTCATAACTTTTTGTAATTTCAATTTATCATAATCATCATCTACCAAATAGAGATAAACCAACCTGACTTAATAACGGGGTCACAGGATCATCCCTTCTATCCACAATCAGGAGCTGTGGCGTGGGTATCTCTCCATTAAAGGGTATATTATTATCAATGAGCACAGCTTCTCTTCGGAGCAGATCTCTCACGCGTTCAGCGAGACGCGCGCACGGTTCCGATGCCGCCTCGTACCGGACCACGGCGCGACGTTTTACTGAGAGGAGCATGGCCAAGATGCCTTGAGCGCAGCGTTGAAGGTTATGTTGATTCCATGAGCGACCTGGTAATATATTAGTTTAATGTTAATGAGCTTAAAAATATGTATCACTAGCTGACCCGCGCAACTTCGTCTGCGTCACCCCGTTTTTGCAACATTTTTCACTTTTACTCGGCACCAGTTACTTGCAGCATGATGTTATATACATATAAACCTTCCTCTTTAATCGCCCTATCTATTTAAAAACCCACATCAAAATCCGTTGCGTAGTTTTAAAGATTTAAGCATACAAAGGGACATAGAGACAGAGAATGCAACTTTGTTTTATACTATGTAGGTGATGTGTTTTGTTTTTCATACATGTTACATACCATGCAAACAGCCAGTGATGTTAAATGAGAAAAGATGTCTGTCGACAGCCAAATAGTCGGCAAACACTTCTTGAACCTCTCTCACTGTTTCCTGTTCATCACATTCTGCTAAGGTCTTGATATCAGCTTTAGAGATCACATTGCTGAAATCTAAATATATACACAATGTAATGGTACTTTAAGACTTGATAAAAGCTATTTATAAAGAGGTCAAAATTTTCAACAAACTTTTTAAATTATTTCCTTCACACTGGCTATAGCTAGCAGTCACAATGAATTTCTTCAAATAATCATGCATCCCTAAACAAAATTTCTAAACCTGATTATTATCAATAACAACTTTTGAAAGCTGTTATTATTTATTAACAGGGACGCTGGAGACCAGATGGATGGTCCACTAACTACACATGCGAGCCACTCCATCCATTCCCACTTTTGAAGCTATGTCTTGTGACTTGTCAGTCATAATCAGCTCACTTTATTTGTGAATCCTGCTTTAGTTATCATCATTAAATTTGCATGAGTGCCATTTGCATCTTAAGCCCTCACTTTGGAATCTGGTATTCCTACTTTACATTGACTGTTTATCTTCTCCATGAGAGGAAAGCTCATGTTAGAGCCCCATTTGTTAATCAGTAGATAGTAATAGGCTTGCAGGTGGAGTTGGCTTGGGTATGCCATGCTCTCAAACCCACCCTTAGGGACATATTTTATTAGTAATGTCTACAACTAGCATTCTTGGCTTCATTGTGGTTTATACTGCTAAGAGTTGTGGTGACTGCCTGCCTGATTACAATAATAATAATAACTGCAGTTGCAAACAGAAGTGGATGTATTGATACATCACACACATAAAATTCTGCATGCGTCTGTAGATGTCTTATGTTGTAGTGTGTGTTGGTACGATGCTACAACACCTGCAGTTGTTGTATGTTGTCGGCAATGGAATCATATGTTTAGACTGTAAGCTTAAAAAATACTTTTTCCTACAATGGTATGATAGAGAGGATGGTAAATTTATAAATGAAAAAACTTACATATAAAATACACTCCATACTTTGGGTACCTCAGCTCTCTACATAATAGGGAGATATTTTCTGAAGTCGGCCTCAAAAAAACAATGCATTTCATGTGTTTCATGTTGTCCCATTTGGAGTGGCTGTCAATTCTTTCAAACAAGTACACCTCCTTTTGTAATATTTCTGACTGGCTGAACACCATGCTCACAATACTTGTCTAAAAATAAATAGAACAGATTTTTTTGTGTTTGTGTGTTCAATGAACAATTTAAATTTTACTTTGGTTACTGCTCCCTTCCCTTGAGCAGTAGCATGATAATTATATAGCCTATATATAGAAATAAATACAATACGTGTTATAGAAAGCAGGTTTGATAAAATAATGCTAAAAAAATGCAATTTAAGTTCCAAAAAGAAAACAAGGGGCGTAAAACGTACAGTTTCTTTATCCATTAGAATAACTTTCATTCCAGGTCCACTTTCTTCTGTCATCTTCGTAATATACAACTTGACCGCCTGTATGACGTTCATTTTGATTATTTTTATAATCCGTGAAACACGATAAATTAATTATTTATCAAATTATTAGTGTCCCGGAACTGTTTTCGTGTTTTTTTCATGAAATGAAATGTCATAATTTACGAAGTGTAATGAATATACCCATAACAAGTACCAGTAACATAATATGGATTCAAAAAATCATTATTATGTTACTGATGGCTCTCGTAACATGTTACTGAATAACAACGAAATAACAATTAAGCCGTAGGTAGCTATACCCGCACGTTCCGACTAACTTGTCTATGTTTTGATACGTAACGTATAACTAGTTACGGAGAACATCTTGTTCGAAGAATATCTATGATCCATGTCTACTACATTGTTATTAGTAACATGCAATAACAAGATAACACTCTCGCATTGAGGTTTATTTTTGTGTGAGTTGCAATGCAACAGTGTTGAGGGAGGCAAGCAAAAGGTAGCTGTTGCCGTTCCATTCGATTCACTGGGCGAGAACGGGATAGAAGTATTGATATTTAAGTATGTGTAAGCAAGATAACTACTGTTTTGGCCGAGGAGTCGAATTGTTTGCTTTCCATTGCTCTCTTTGTATGAACACTATGCACTTCGATTGTAGAAGTATTCAATGAAAAACAATACGGTGTATGCGTAAATCTTGTAACATCTAAACAGAAACTGACCAAAACCAGTTTAAGTTGGACTGCTCCGCGCGCGTCGCGCTAAAGTTTATTGTATATTGTTTATTTACGAATTTTTTGTTTTTTTTTTGTGATATGTAAATAGTACTTAGTGATGTAAGTGCAAATAATCTTTAGTGTAAGTGTAAATATGTACTTAAATGTAAATATGTAAATACTTGAATTTATAAATCATCATGTACATAATATACGAGTATAATTCATAAAAAATAAAATAAAAAAAAAAGTCTATAGAAATAATAATAATATTTATATTTAATAATCGTATGCGTAACCTCGGCTGATAAATATTAAAAGCAGAATAAAATTATGGGTATTATATTGTTACAACGTATTCGCTATAACAAGAAGTACGTATCGAACATAGAACGATCTACATTCGCAGTAACTAATTAGCATCCCTCTCGGTTGTTATTTCGTTGTTACTGGGTAACATAATACGGTAACATAATATCATCAAAGTAATATATTCAATAACATGAATATGAAAATCGTAACCTAATATACCATCTCTTTTACTATCAATCAATGTCAAATGTCATTGTTACAGCAAACGTTCGTAAAGCATGTAATGAAATATCGATAATAAAAGGTCATACTGGGGAGAGGAACTACTTTATTATTTTCCGTTGTTTTAGTTAGTGTTAAGCAATATTTTCATTAAATATAACATAAGATCATGAGATAATCATTCAAGTAACTTGATTGTGGAATTATTTAATAACGTTTTGCTGATGATGCTACACGTTGACAGTAATGACGTAGGATTTCATTCCATTGATCCATTGCTTGCTGTGAGGGATGCACTGACAGTGCTTTAATCGATTGTCTTGAATCGATTTAAAGTCATCAATTCATTGATTTCATATATTGAGATCTGTGTACTGCCATTATAGCCAAAATGAACCAAATAAGTTCAATCCCTGCTCAGTGCAAATATTTGTATCCAAGATCAAACCAAAGCAAAAAGCTGTGCCAAATATTGTTTGGTCGGGTTGTACCTCGCAGAGCACGTTAAGCATCGGTTCCGGTTGTTGATCATACAAGCATATAATTACAGTCGTTACAGATAGTTTCATCCCTAAAAAGTTTTACATCTGATCTGGACTCGAGGAGGTCCGATTGCAGTTGCTTCACGAAATATATTGAAGTTCAGTCAAACCCGTAGCTAGACTCAAGGATTCTTCAGATGCGACTGGGATTAACGCTAGGATGAAAAAGATGAAAAAAATCATTTATCCCTAGGCGGTTGCAACTGGAACTCAACGTCAAGATGATAATAATGAACTCAACAGACTTTTATCTGTGAATCGATGAGGTCCCTCTTACAAAAAAATAATACTGCATTGAACTAAAGCAGATTAAGCATAATACTCTTAGGGTACGCTGCAATGATGGGTGAGAAAGGTTTCGTATCATTAATAGCGTACAGCGGCGGTACCTACTCCAAAATATGGAATCGTGATACATGTTTCGGACGATATCAATATTATGCTGTATTTTATGGCGTCATTGCTGACTTAATTCAATTTTACAAGAAATTCTTGTTGCATATAAATCTTTCGGATTCTTTCATTAAATCGTTATAATCGATTCATTAATCGTCCAGCTTTGAATCGATTCTGTTAGATAACGTTACGCATTCACTCATTATTTTCATTGCGTCATAGCACATAGCATCCCTACTTACTTGTTATCTGCGAAAGGTCGGCTGGGTCAGGTGGATATACGAATTCGTTTTGGCTTCCAAAAGAATTCATAACTTTACTTAAAAAAGACGCAAAATGTTCTCCCGTGCTTTGAAACCCGTTGCCGCTGTGGCTGTACAAAATGGAGCTAAGAGCTTTTCGACAACTCCCCAGGTAAAGATGAGAAACTAATTTTTGTACTTAGAAGGTTGCTCTTGATTTGGTATTTTAGACGTATACATATTTCAGAGAAACTTCAAAGTAGTAGTAGCCGGTGCAGCGGGAGGTATTGGCCAGCCCTTGTCACTGTTGCTTAAGCAGAATGCCCTGGTTACTCACCTGGCTCTGTATGATCTCGCACCGGTGACCCCGGGAGTCGCGGTCGACCTTTCGCACATGGACACACCTGCCAAGGTCACTGGACACCAAGGCCCTGAACAACTCGCTGATGCGATTAAGGGTAAGTGCATAAATAAATATTTGCCTATTACATAACATAACCTTAACATTCCCCAGTGCTGTAATTATGGTAATTTGATATAAAATCGACTAACGACGGAGTTTTTGTTCTAATTGGAGTTATAGCAGGCTATTTATGGGATAAAAGAGATTTCATTACTTTGACCTTGACATTCAGTACGGCTGATGTTTGAAAAATAATTATAAATGAAATCAATGTGGTTGTAAGTGCTTAACCATGTTATTAATCTAGTTTTTAATGTCTTAGGCTTTATTAAGTATATGGGATGCGTCTAAAATTTAATTCTCTGCTGTAATATAAATATATATATCATGAAAAACTTCTATCTTAATATTTCTAAAAAACTTTTCTAATAAAATTGTTTTCAAATGTTATGAGCCTATTGTAATAAAATGAAATTTGTATTAATATTTTTATTGTTTGACAATAAGAATTATGCATGCTATATAATAGGATTCTTATATAGGATATCATCTAATAGGATTCTTTAGGTTTTTCACAGTATTATAAGATATTACAATGCTGGAACATGTTGGTTTCAATACATTCATTCTGATATGATATAATACCAAAACATGTAAGAGAGGGTAATTCATTAAGCTTGATTGCTGAGACCATTATTGATATTTGTGTAACGACTATAATGGATCTTTATATTATTAGATTTTTATAGAGATATCATAGTTTTGACTACAGTGAGCCCACTGTTGAGTGCCACAGATATATTATGTATATCTCAGTGTCAGTGATTCCCTACTTTTGATAATAGGATAAACAGTGATTTGTACTTGATTGCAAATATTTACCTTTGAGCCGTGCGGAAATCCTCACGGATACCCCCCGCCGAAATCCCCGAAGAGTGTGGTTATGCCGGAATCGAACCGACAAAAACCACACGGTCGCATTGGGCTATCAATTGCCGAGGGTGAGGGGTAGCTTCTGCCATATCTCTCACGCCCCGGCTGACCCAAGGTCAACGAAAGATAGGGAGAAGGAGCCTGCATCTTACGGCGACCGCCATCAGCTCCGCAAATATTGCTACTCTAAAGCAGTTTCCATTGTCTGACAGGCGCTGACCTCGTCGTGGTCCCCGCTGGTGTGCCCCGCAAGCCTGGCATGACCCGCGATGACCTTTTCAACACCAACGCCTCCATCGTGCGTGACCTCGCCACCGTTGTCGCTAAGAACGCGCCCAAAGCCATCATGGCTATCATTACCAACCCCGTCAACTCCATGGTGCCCATTGCTTCAGAGGTTTTGAAGAACGTAAGTACATATCTTACTAATACTGTTACTGTAAGTGGGGACAACCTTAACCAGATAAGTGACCAGCCCAACTTGCACTCTGAGACATGGCAACACCCAGGCCAATATAACATATTCTTGCATATAAATATTTGCAAAGAGTGGTAATGGAACTTGCACCCTCTACGTAGCAGTCGAGTGCACTTTGACGGTAGTCTATAGCGCCACCCTGAAATACAGCTGTTGAATCATCATTATCATCATCAGCATTATCATGCGCTGAGCCTTTCCCCGACTCAGTTGGTGTCGATTTTCGGTCTAACTTCAACATAACCAGTGTGAAGGGTTGCTTCAGATGTAAATAACTTAGACGATATTGGGGTCGCACTAAAATCTTTGGGTCTCGAGGCCCATAATATATTTACTTTACCCGTAAGCTTGACTGGTAATTACGGATGAGACTCTGGCGCAGTATTTTCCTGTCGCTCCCATAAAGGTCAAGCCAAGAGGAGATGCGTAAGCCTCCAGATACGATCAGAAACAACTCTAGTATGACGATGAAATAAACACCTATACACCGTGATTTTGTAGTCGTTTTGGACCCGAAAGGGGGTTATTCGGAATAATGCATGGTACCTTTTTGTGAGGTCCCAATTACTGTACTGGTTATAATAAAAACGTTGACATTAATGTAACCTTTGTCACTTGTCCCAGTTGAAAAGTTAGTAGCGCTCCGATAATTCATTGACAATTTTGAATGAATGTAATGTAGCGCGCGTATTTCGACTCGTGAATTGATGCCGCGCGCTCGCCGGTAAGGCCGAAGGCGCCGCTCGCCGCGCCCCGTCCGCCGCCGCGAACTTCGCGAAACCATGACGAAACATGTGACTTGCTTGATAAGGGAACACTGACCGCAGAGAATTAAACTATGAAACTCATCTACTTTGAAATCAAGTACTCCAATTTTTCCTTAATTCTTTATACGGGCTCAGGACCGTATTTCATTAGAATATTAAGTAGGTATTCGACGATTAAACTTTAAAATACTTAAACACAGTAACAACGGACTGCGAGTAGGTAGGTATTTCAGGCGTATTTAAAAAATTGGAGCTACATACGAGTATTTACAAAATAATCAACTTAAATAGGTACCTATTTATAGTTTATTTACGTATCCCTGAGCCGAAGTAACTGCTCGATATGGAGTCCATTGGTTTCGATACACAAAACGTTTTAAGCTATTGTCTCTCAGTTTATTTTATGATGTGTCTCCGTCTGACTCCGTCACTTTTCACTGTTCCGAAAGCGTCCACTATCGCACTACGTAAGTCATCACGAGATTCATATTCCTAGGTGTAAAGTAGTCGTTTTATTTCTAACCACAAATAAAAATTCCTCGGTGGCCAAGACACGGGGCCACCAAGGCCTATTCAGCGTTCACCAAACTCTTGTCTAAATAGGTAATCACGCACTGCTCGAGCATAATGAGTCGACATCCATCGTGGTGGTAGGTAGGCATGTCTCGTAGGTACGCTGACGACACATTCTCCAGTAATTCCGATTTCACTGTACGTATGATATTCCATTACGAGATACGAACTTCCAGTCTAGATGGCCGGGTCCAGTTTACTTGGGAATCATTAGTACCGCGTTGCCGTAATCCAACCAGGTGCTCCGACTGGGATTATAACCGCCTAGCCTCTTCTAAATTGAAGCCCGCGACGGCTGTACAGCTGTACAGCTGCACCATTGCCAAGTACTTCCACATTAGAATATTCACGATAACGATACATTTTTGCAACTTGTCGCGTGCAAGTCTTTGACGTAATGGGCGTTCGTTGACCCGCGTTGGCGCCGTGCGGGCGCGCAACTACGGCGGTGCGGCGGCGGCGACGGCGCGCGGCTGCGACGCGCTAGCTCGGTCTCCCTCGCTGAGAGGCATCTGATTGGCGGAGAATCGTGGCCGCGCGCGCTGATTGGTGGATGCTGTACCATCGCGCAGGCGCAGACGTCTCGTCTTTTGTTTACATACCGCATACGTAAAATCGTGAATGAAATCATAGTAGTAAAACGTAATTAGTGTATTACGTCAAAGTTAAGGGAGTTACCACGAGTTCTTATTTGCTGTCTACTGACGTTATCAATCTCGTCGTTTCTATGAAAAAAATATGTTTTGTTTTTCAAATTAGTACTTCCAGTTCATTATGTTATCGTAACTATACCCAAATTTCTTTTTTCCAAAACCACTACAAACTCACGTTGTATATATATTTAACTATGTATATCTAAATCTAATTATATGACTATTCAGCCGTGACAGTTAGTCTAAAAATCACGGATCCCGGACTCCAAATTGAAGGCTTCGGCCGCGACCGGGCCTCACGCAAGAATGATGATGAGAATACCATTCTCATCTAACTCAATTACTTCATGTAATAACTCGAGTTTGGCCTTGTTACTGTAAAGTGTTGATAACGCTAGAGCTAAGCGTAATCGTTGAATAATGTGTTTTATCTACATATATATTACGTCACCGATATACTAACTATTAGCTGTTTCCGTGACCTACAGGAACCTATTCTCCGGATATAAAGTATCCTAAGTAATAATAGTCCGTGATAGATAGATCACGGGTCGGAATCTCTATTGTCAAATTTCATCTAAAACCATTTAGCTGTTTGGACGTGATTTTTTTTTTCCGCGCGCTAAATCCCCGCGTATACCTACACCACCGAAGCCGGTGAACGTAACTGTCGGACTCGAACCGACTAAAATGCACGCCGTCCTCGTTTGCCGGAGACGAGATAGTAGGTAACACATCCCTCGCACCCCAGCCACCTACGGTATGGTTACCCACGGGTGTGGGGACCACAGTGCCTCATCTAACTAAAGTTTGTGTCAAACTCGCAACCAGTCGAACGCTCTTAAGGTCACATAGGTCAATTTTTGCTTAAAAACAATTAAACATTTTTTATTGACAACGTGATACCAAGGGTTCGTGCGTATGTAATGTGACATATAAACTAAAATTCCACAATACTAATCAAAATAAATGTTGATTACACCATGTTTACCGAAATCGAACTACGAATGTTGTTATTTGATCATGCTTGCATCATTATTTAATTGTACAAAAGTAAATAGCGTGATTCTATCCGTAGCTCGTGGCCACACTAAGAAATTCTACTGTCTATATATAAATAAAAATGAATTGCAAAATAGATATGTTGCTAATCGCAAATTTCAAAGACGGCTAGACCCAATACGAGTATTTTTTTTATCCCTTGAACTTTAAGGAGTTATGGAGCAGTAGGAACGTGACCAGAAGTCCTCCCAGGCGGAGCCATTGTTAACAGCTTGTGTAACCGTAAATGTGAAAGTTTGATTGGATGGATGATTGTTACTTTTTCACGCCAATACTACCGAAAGAATCTGGATGAAATTTGGCACAAAGATAGATTTCATAAATTCATCATGGAGTAGTTGAGCTATGTTTGACGGGACAGTTGTGTTTTAAAATGACTATTGAAGTTAATAATCTGGATATTACTGCAGATTGTTGTGAGGCAGACACATTATGCACATACGATTGAATTAACACAACAATAGCTAATATGAAACGGCTCTAAAAACAAAAAACCATGAAATAGTCTATTGTTCTTAGGATAATTTTATATTGATTATTTGCTGTTAGAAAAGCGACTTTATTCAATTTTAAATTCTTGTATATTCTTTGAACTAGAGAATTTACGAAATTCGTACTTAAACCCTCAACAGTACTATCACAGTCATCACACCCGGATAAGTCATGAAGTACCTGGTTATTTTTGTAAAACTATCCGTCACTTATCCGCCAGGCATACCAAGGGGACCCCAAGGTATATCGTAAGAAAGCAAGTTTCCTAGGGACTCCGACAGGAATTAGTTGCCTACTGTGCACCCTACGGGCTCTATTTGGATGATAAACAAGCCTGGAAATGAGCTGTTCCCTCAACTTGCTACTCAGCTAAATTTTGTATCTAGACTAAGTAAATTATTGTAAATAGACCAAAAAAAAAGAAAAGCCCGCTGAGTTTCTTGCCGGAGTCTTCTCAGGTCGAGGCCGCGTTTCGAACCAGTGGTCCATTTGCATTTGATAAAATATTGTTGATATTGACGTTTTGTAAGTGCCGTTTACTGGTCTATGCAGAATAAATGATTTTTGATTTGACTCCGGCAGGCATTAGTTGCCTACTGTGTACTCTACGGGCTCACTGAGGAATGTAATATTTTCAAGGCAACACGCCACATGAGACCGTACCTGTTTGACTGTTTCTTTCTACTTTCTCACGTGTACTTACAGGGGCAGAGATCGCTTCACGCACTCTAGCGACCACAGTTCAAGGGAAATGAGGAGGACTGGAAGAGGTAGAGATACCTCTTGTAGTCCTCTCCCGTACCCATTCTGCTGCATCTTTTGCGCATTCACAAATGGCAAAAATTACATGGCCAAATCACGTGGCCAAATTACTGCAGCAAATCTGCAGTAACCTAGGCGCTCTCACTACATAGCATGACTCTAAGTGTATAGGATGGCAGTGGGTGCTGTGTTTTCGTTCAAGTTCAATTTCTTTATTAAAAGTAATGTTTACATTTTGGTCAAACAAAATGTACGTAGTGACCAGCAATTACGAAATCTATCCTATCGACAGCAATAGGTGCTGTTTAAAGTATGTACCGCAATCAAACCGTTATTCAAGTATGTACTTATAATTGTAAACTAGCTGACCCACGCAACTTTGTCTGCATCATCCCGTTTTTTGCAACATTTTTCATTCCTGCTCCGCACCTGTTGGTCGTAGCTTGATGTTAAGCACATATAAAACCTTCCTCTTTAACCATTCTATCTATTAAAACAACCGCATCAAAATCCATTGCGTAGTTTTAAAGATTGAAGCATATAAAGGGACATAGGGACAGAGAGCGCGACTTTATTTTATACTATGTAGTGAAGAAGTACAGTATACAATATTGTCAGCCACGTAGATAATTTTGTACGTCATATAAGCATAGTAACTTAGTAACAACTGACCTTGAAACTTATCGGTATATAAAAATATCTTCATCACTTGTGTAATCTCCATGATGCCATTAATAATGTATCCTTTCTAAATAATGGGAAATTGTTCAAGTGTCTGTGTAGACGGTCAATATTTAGTTTAGTTTATGTATTTTATTTCCATATTTTAATGGCATAGCAACAGTTAAAAAGTATAATAGTATGAAGTAGTATGGTATGAGAATGATAACATTCGTGACGGCAATTCCATCGGTTACTTTTTAAATTGGAATCAGTATACCTTCTTATTATCAAATTGATTTATCATAGTTAGATTAGTCTTCAAAAACTTGTAACAGGTCACAGTGCGTTTACCTCTTGAAAATATTAAAAAGTATACAATTATAGAATATAATCTACTATATAAAAATAAGTCGGGTTTTCCTTCCTGACGCTATAACTCCAGAACGCACGAACCGATTTCCACGGTTTTGCATTCGTTGGAAAGGTCTCGGGCTCCGTGAGGTTTATAGCAAAGAAAATTCAGGAAAAAATTCAACAGAACAGCAGGAAAGTCATTTTTCACATACAGTAGTGGCGAAACGGAGCTCGCCGGGTTTGCTAGTTTTTACTAAAAAACCGAATTTTACCGTAACAAACAAGAGCGCATTAGAGGCTAATTACAGTTTGTAACTAGCGCTATTTAATTATATTCGTCACTATCACTACATAGTATAAAATAAAGTCGCGTTTTCTGTCCCTATTTTTCTTGTCCCTTTGTATGCTTAAATCTTTAGAACTACGCAACGGATTTTGATGCGGTTTGTTTCAATAGATAGAATGGTTAAAGAGGAAGGTTTTATATGTGTATAACATCATGCTACGACTAACAGGTGCGGAGCAGGAATGAAAAATGTTGCAAAAACGGGATGACGCAGACGAAGTCGCGCGGGTCAGCTAGTACTTTATATAGTACAGTACAATATCAAACGTAGGTGAAAGTAGGGCCTCTGCCGGAGCGTGAAGGATATGTCAGGGGCCATCTCACCCTCATCAACTGATGATCCAACATGGCTGTGCGGTTTTGGTCGGTTCGAGTTGATAAAACTACCCTCTCTGACTTCGGCGGGGGTATCCGTGGAGATTTCTGCACGGGAATAAAAAAGTGAAAGTAGGACCAACCCATCTCTTTCCGTAGAAGGAGACTAAGCGATAGAAATTTTCTTCATAGGACAGTAAACGTGAAATGTAGCGTCAAATATGGTTATTCCCTCCCCTTATTATGTGTCACTAAAATGTAAATGTAAATCATGGCATTTGGGGGTTACCACACCTCTGTTTATACTCTCGGGAATTTACAGACGTGAATATATGAGTATATTATAAAACTAAGCATTCACGCAAGTGAAGAGCCTTTTGACTTGACACCTTATTAAAATTTCCTGTCATTTGAAAATAAAAACTACAACTTGACATAACATACACAAACCTACTTTTGTTTTTTAATTCTGTATCTTTCTCCCCTCAGGCTGGAGTCTACGACCCCAACCGCGTGCTCGGCGTGACCACCCTCGACGTTGTCCGTGCCTGCGCGTTCATCGGCGAAATCAACGGTATTAACCCCACAGGTGTGACCATTCCCGTCATTGGAGGCCATTCTGGTGTGACCATCATTCCCTTGCTCAGTCAGGCCAAGCCTGCTGTCAAACTGTCGAACCAGGCTGACATTAAGAAGCTTACTGAGAGGATTCAGGAAGCCGGTACTGAGGTAAGTAATTGTTAGTATGTAGAGTAAGGCTTAGTTGCTCCAACCACCTGTTAAAGTTAAGGTTTCCGTCAAATTCAACAGAAACAGTAACATTGATTCTAATGGTTTGGTTAAATGTGTTGCACTAGAGTATAGTAGTTGATTGAGTAGCTTGATTTAGTAGCTCTGTTATAGTTATATTTATGATAGAATTTGACGTTTGAGCGTGGCCGATTACAGTTAGCGTCAAGTTATGACGTGATTTTAACAATTGTCAAATGGTGCAATCTGTTTTATACCTAACCGGTACTTTAACTGCACTGTTAATGTTAAAGTACGATCGTGCAACCGAGGCTAAGTATAGATACCGGCAAACGTCTGGAAGTAGAGCAAAGTTCGGGCTTGTGCACTGTTGAGTAAAAATAGGACCCACCATAATAACAAGAGATATGACTGATCACCAATGACGCAAGATCTTTATGCCCTGTAATTGTTGAAATATATAATTGACTAATTGGCGCGACCGTTGAACCCGCAAGACTTAAAAAATGCTTTCTGTGCGGCTAGAGTAACATTGTCAAGATTTTTGCTATAATAAGTAGCAATGGAGTAATTAGCTGGTATGAGATGTAGGCTTGACGTCGTACAAGATGACTTGCTGGTCAGTGCAGGGATCCAGAAGGGCGACGTGAAGTAGAAGTGTAAAGAAACGGTTGAAAGAGCTCCAGATTTTATTTCAAAGATTTCTGCTTGTTTGTAGGTTGTGAAGGCCAAGGCTGGAGGCGGTTCCGCTACCCTCTCTATGGCGTATGCTGGCGCGCGTCTCGCTGGCTCAGTACTTAGGGGTCTTAATGTAAGTATCTTTTATATATTTGAACTTTCGGAACTATGGAATCTTTAAAATTGTGCCAGCTAGTAAGATGAAAAGTAAAGGCGGTACGCCTTAACATTCTAACCTAACCTATCCGAGGTATTAAATATGCCTGACAAACAAAAACATAACCTAACATAAACTCACGCCTTTATCCCCGAAGGGGTAGGCAGAGGTGCTAGCACCCACATTTCGCCAGTTTATATTTAGGTCCCAATGTTAATGCCTATTGCCATTAACCGGGCACTTGTAAGCCTGCGATAAATACACACATAACTTCGAAAAGCATCGAATAGTCGTGCCATGGTAACCTGGGTCGAACCCGAGACGTCGTCTCAGCAGTCCATTACCCATACCACTAGGCTACAAAAAATAAGTATGTTTTACTAATCGTGATAGCAAAAGTACTTTATGACGCTTAAGTATTTTAAGACTACCGATTAACAAATTTACTTATTTTTCTATTTATTTCGTTCACAGGGTGAATCCAATGTAGTCGAATGCGCATACATCAAGTCTGACTTGACCGATGCTGGATATTTCGCCAACCCCGTCCTCCTTGGCAAGGGCGGTGTCTCCAAAAACCTAGGCTACGGCACACTCAACAAATATGAACAAGAACTGCTCAAAGCCGCCATCCCTGAACTCCTCAAGAACATCGAAACTGGCGAGAAATTCGTTAAGAAGTAAATACGAACAGAGATGTGTAATTCGCGAGTAGTGGACCTATAGAGGCCTTTGAGCTCATTTTATCACTTTTGAATGAAGTTATTGAATGATATACGAACGTGTTATCGAATGAGAATGAATGCATTCATTGACTTAGTTATGAATATTAAGTAGCCTTTACCTACGTATTATGTCAACCTTAGGTGCGTACGTACAGAATTGATCATTACAGAATGGAACTTTTAGTACGCTTAGGGTTGCCAGGTATCCGGTTTTTATCCGGATTTATGTCTGTGTCCGGTCAAATATAACCTGTCAAGTCTGCTCTGTCGAAAAACTTGAAAGAAAAGCACACGACTGACCAATACATAGACGTAGGACAAACTAAAAGAAAAACACAAATACAAGTGACTTTGTAAACAGCAGACCTTTAAACAAAATGTCCGGCTAAAATATTAGTCTGGATTTTCCATTTTTGGCCCTGACAACCCAAAGTACTCCACTAGTTATGTAGTTTTTAGTTCAGATAACCGTAAGTACTTCACAAGTAATGTAGTATTATTTACAGTTGGCAACTTTTTATGTTTTTGTTCGTAAACACTATGTTCCGAATTACAGTGCCCCGGAGCTACGCCGACGAACAGATTACGAACGGAATGACTAAGTAAGCGTTCTTATACATTCATTGTAACATGTAAAATTATCTGGGTAACTTTATTTGATAGTGATAAAACTAATAGCCACTTTATAGCTTGTCTAAATTGAAATGACTTTTGTCGCATTATCTGCATACAAATGTCGATTGTTTGGTGAATCTTTCGGTCGACTAGTCGACCAACGAATCCGAAATCGTCAATAATTTTCTTGTATGCGTATCATTTCGTTTTCACCAAGAAACATATTGTAAACTTGTTTAATGCAATACTTATACTTGTAGAAGACTTGTCAAAAAACAATTCTGTGACATGTAGCAACTTATCAAATACATGTATTAAACCTTGGTGAAAAGAAGGGTAAGGATGGTGGGACACCTCATCTGAATTTAGACAAGTTCTAACATAGAAACCTTATATGATATTAGCGAACTGTAGCCACGAAACGTATGTTTGTGGAAAGAATGTATGTAGAATTGTGAATAGATGTTGTGAATCGTCAAGATTTCAAATATAAATGTATGAAGGTAACAGTAGCTAATATTTATATAATATAATTTATTGTCAGCTGTTGTGTAACTGCGAATCGTATGCTACCTTAAAGTACTAGTAATAATACAAATATAGTGCGAACTAATCGTCTTAGTGTAAGCGTACTCATTCGCATATCAGCGGTCGAATATTTTCGACAGTTGGTCGAATGGACACTAAGTCGAATATTGCCTGATACTTGTGATTTAGTCGAATCACTACATAGTATAAAACAAAGTCGCGATTTCTGTCTCTATGTCCCTTTGTACGCTTAAATCTTTAAAACTACGCAACGGATTCTGATGCGGTTTTTAGTAATAGTTAGATTGGTTCAAGAGGAAGGTTTTATATGCATATAACATTATGCTACAAACAACTGGTGCGGAGCAGAAGTGAAAAATGTTGAAAAAACGGGGTGACGCAGACGAAGTTGCGCGGGTCAGTAGTATATTATAAAATGCGACTTTATATTACAGGTAATTCTTTGTTCGTACTATAAAAGAAGCTTGTCCCAAACACTTGAGCCAAATGTTTTTATTTATTTAGATAATTTAACATTTTGTTTTGAAGAATTTACCGTTTATAGGGTACCTACATTGTTTTTAATTTTTATTTTGTATCTATCAAAATATTTATCAAGATCGCCATCTAATAGCAGGTGACACCCTATTGGTCCTGTTACTTATATACTGTACTATTAGGTAGTTAAGAGACTCATTGTTTACCGTATATATTATATTGTAAACGACGATGTCGATGCGATGGAGGGTAATAAAATTACTACCTTATAATATTGTTTTTTTATTTTAGTATTTACGTAATCTTATATGAGTTGAGAACCGAGATAAAATCGGTATCATGCGTGACGTCAATATTGCAGAAGATTGCAGTTGCTTAATCCGTCTCCTCTTTGTGTTTGCTCGTTGGGCACTATTAAGTTACTTTGTTAAAACTACAAATGATAATCATTCGCAACAAAAGCAGGCAACGTAATGGCACGAAGCGACACCTCCCCACCTTTTCGAAGTAAGATGGGGCCTAATTGAGCAGTCCGACTGGGGAAGTACCTTCGCCCACAGAATACCGCGGCTAATAATAACCTTATGTTGTGTTTCCGGCGATGAGTAGGGTAGCCAGAGCTTACTGGAAAAGTTTTGTGTTGTCATTGGGAAGATCGAGAAACTCTTGTCTGTCTTCTGCACTGACAGCACAGGGACTCTCCTTAACCTTCTCCCCTTACCCCTTCCCCTTCCCCTCTCTTCTCTATATGGTCGGCATCACGAATGTGACGCCGCTGGTGTTGCATATTGTCCATAGGCCATGATAACCACTTTCCATAAGGTGGACTGCGTGCTTGTCTGCAACCGAAGTGGTATAAAATAACTGTAGTTGGCCTAAAGCCCCAGCCGCTGCGAGGCAAATGCCTTATTGAGTAACCTTTAACACCTTTATAATTTTATGAGATCAGAGATGACGTGCATTTTTGATCGGGTCAAGACAAAACCACCCTCGGAGGAACTGCGATACGGATACCACAGCACAGAATTCCCAGTAGTAGTACTGGTAGGACTACATGATAGTACTACTGGGAATAGCCGAAAAAACGGGTTCCACAACAACAACCGGCTAGAAGTAATAATGTTGGATGCCGGTACCGGTCGGCGGTTAGTAGGTCTATGTATAGGCATGAGTTGTGAACCCAAAATGAGCTCAATAAGCGCTGCACCTACGCGTTTTGGGTTTCTTTTGATGATAGTACAGGGAGTACCGGTCATGGACGACCTTGAACCATCATAGATCATATCAAAGTTATCCGCACCCGCCAGAGCTTCGTTTCTTTCGGGACATATACCTTCACAAAGAATAGGGCTCAAATGAAGACGAAATTGCCAATTGCACAGTCTCTGACGTGGCAGTAGTGAAAGTTATGCTAGAGTTGCGGGTTCGATTCCCGCTCAGAGCATGTTAAGTCGTCGGTCCCGGATGCCATAATATCTATGGCAAGGGTAGTTAAAGCCTTAAAAAGTTCTACTAGTCCAACTACAGTAGCACTACCATGAACTCCTAGGTATCGAATTTCGTAAAGTAAAGGTTTCCAGAGAACGGAGCTTTGTGATTGGCAGTCAACCTCTTGTGAACCTGTGTGCGTGTGTAGCCCGCCAATCGCAATGCTCCGTACTGTCGATACCTTTATATTACGAATTCGACAGTATTCCGTACTAAGGCTACAGAACCTCGATATCGCCATTATACCTCGATCAAATGACATTAAATTAAATACTCTTTGTTTGTGAGTTACTAGGTAGGTACTATTTACCCCAGTGAACCGACAGGATCATAGTGTAGTGTGATTGTGGGTTGCCTTAATCCCGAGTCTGGTCCGGGCCTTATTTTATTGCTACCTTCTTCGTGAGAAGGCTGACAAGAATGGACAAAAAGAATGAAAAACTATATAGACAGGCAAGTCCAAGTCAGTTCACAAACGGTCAAAACACCATATAAGCAATGACGTTATATTTATAAAACAGCATTAGAAAACTTTAAATTTTTAGTGATATATTTATCTGAGTTGAAATTATGCCGTAAGAGGCCGCAATTTTAGATAGAATATTATTAAATGGCATAAATTTCTAAAGGTGCTGCAAAAAGTGGTGGAAATGTCATTGTCTGATAATAAATTGATGTGATATCCACAAAAGTGAAAAAAAATGTTTGCTCGCGTAAGCCTAGTTACCTCTGTGAATGTTTTCAATGGCGCCAAGATCTGTTCCGTCACCTCACAGGTCAGTCTTTAATCTTCTTATGCCGCGTCTACATTTACGTAACCTTTTGCCGTGACCGTGTCTGAAGTGCGTGTCCGTCGCGTCGGTATTCAGCTGCGTGATAGCTGAGCTTGAATGAAACTATCGATCGACTGGTGGTCGTGTCAGTACAACTCTAGTTTGTTTGCCCATGTGCCACAAGTTGTTACGTCCACACTCAACTTTTTGTCTTGATGTCACGCTGTCCGATCCGCTGTTCATGTCATAAGTGTGGACGCACCTTAGCGTTATTTCAAGTTTCGATATAGCCCGTAGCAAATTATATAGTTTGAACCCGATTTTTCAGAGGAATTACAAAGTCACGGTAATAGGTGCGTCCGGCGGCATCGGTCAGCCTCTAAGTTTACTACTGAAGATGAATAACCTTGTCTCCCACCTGTCTCTCTACGATATCTCACCGATAACCCCTGGTGTGGCCGTCGACCTTTCACACATCAACACCGCCTGCAGGGTCACAGGACACAAGGGTCCTGACCAACTCGGTGATGCCCTAATGTGTAAGTTAATCATAATATATTCCACCCTACTATATTCTCAGAAAAAATAGAGTTATGGGCATTTAGGCCGTGTTCAAAACAATTTAAAAATTGCATTCTTAAAAAATTATACTTTAGTAGCATGACATTACAAAAAGGCGCACTTTACCTACAGACAGGAGTCCAAATTAATTAACTCATTTGCCTAGTTTCTGAATCCCGTTCCAAATTCGAAATGCAAGCCCGCTTCACTGAAGAACTATAAACATTGTTTGTTTTAACTGCCTGTTTAGTACACATAGAAATTCAGGGGTATTTTCTTTTTTTTTCCGTGCATAAAATCCCCACGGATACCGCCTCCACCAAAGTATTTGGAGGTGATTATGTCGGACTCGAGCCCACTTAAAGGCACGCAGTAGGGTCTTTGATTGCCGGAGGTGAGATTATACAAGGAATATCTCTCGCACAGGGGTCCTAACATTAAGTTTGCGTATACTTATTAATCGATCCAATCAATCAAAAGGCCTACCGTAGTCCATTACTGGATATAGGTTTCACCCAATGTACGCAATGCTTCCGATCCTCCACATTCCGCATTCAGTTCATTCCAGTTCTGTAGCTACGGGCCGTCTCACCTTCCGTTTCTTACGATCTCCACTTTAGGGCTTGTTTGCTCTTTTGACCATCAGTCCTTGGACAGAATCACTACTTACTCTAATCTTCCCACTCTACGACATAACTATTCTAATCCTACCGTACAGGTTCCAGCGTAGTGGTGATTCCTGCAGGTGTACCACGCAAGCCGGGTATGAAGCGAGAGGATCTATTCAACGTCAACGCGGGCCTAATACGAGATATGAGCAAAGCGATCGCAAAATATTGCCCACAGGCGATTATAGCTATCATCACGAATCCTGTTAACTCCATGGTACCTATCGCTGCTGAAGTGCTAAAGTTGGTATGTTTACAGTGTATCTGTCAAATACTTATATGCAATACTCCAGTAGTTAAGGTACTTAAATAAAGGTAAACAATCTTGTGGCAACTTTTTATAAAAACACATATCAAACAAATAAACTAGGCTAAGTAGTGGTTCCATGCCAGTAGCTAGTCCTTAAAATGCATTTCGAAGCAGAAAAGTATTTTGGTTCTGCATTTTTAAATAAAACACGTTAAAAAGACACACTTACATTGTTCACGTTTATTTAAGTGCCTAAACAAATGAACTATAATAGTTATAGAAATAAGCTATTGACCGTGACTATGTTCACGTCAAGTAAATAGAACAAGGGATATTTCCTTCTGCATGATATGTAGGCTGATACATCTACTGATAGCTGATTGGTTTCCTTTTACGGTTAGGCAGTCAGAAGGTAGCCTCGGAATCGTCAAAATAAAGTAATACTTAACGGTAAGAGCAAGAAGCGAGCGAATCACATATATCAGTTTTTGGTGCAACTTATTCTGCAGATAGGTACTTGTATGGGAATCTTCTGTGATTTCCAGACAGTCCACGATAACGTGTAGCTAAGAAAAGGGATATGGCCACTTACCCATTGCAGTTTCGTCTTCTGATCTGAACTCTGTTTGTATATGTGTACCCTAGCTAATAGCGTTAGGGATAGAAATTGTATATACAGAACGGTGCAGTTCCACCCTTATTTCGCGATCAGGATCCAGGGCTCCTAACTGTTCACAGCAGCCGTATCCCTCTCCTAGGGCAGTAGGATAGTCAAGTCGAAACACACTCGAAAATAACAATGTGTTATAATAACACAGTGAAAAATGCGAGCGCTCGCGTAGCCGTGCCGTACGATAACTTTAATTACAAATGTCGAGTGTGTGTAGACAAAACGTCCAACTACCCGCAACTTACATATTATTTATGAATAGTACTTAATTAGGTTACCTATCTTAATCCCGAATTTTAATATTCAGAATATCATAATCCAGAAAACGTTTGGCCATTTATTCATTATCCCGGTTTTCCAAATTCCGAAGTTTAATTTGCCATATAATCGCAACTCCGAATTTCATTTTCCTATTTATTCATTTGTACGACGTTTTATAATCCAGACGAACGAATTCCAGACACACGAAATCTAAATGCAAAAAATCCAGATGACCGTAATCCATATGCACGAAAGCCGAATTTTTGAAACACAAATTTTTGAAATGCAGTTTATTGATATCCAGACAAACAAAATCCAGATTTTTAAAAATGAATCCTATGGAAAAATTACAAGGTAGCTAGCTCTAGCTAGGGTCGCAGTTCTAACCTAACCTAACCTGCTGAGTCGAATTTGACACTTAAACATATCTGTAATAGGCAACTAATATTTCTAAATTACTTGCTGTAGGTACCTACCTAATAAATGAATCGTATAAATTTACTGACTTTTACTATGCATGTATATAATTTAGATGGAAAACGATTGTATGGGAACCAAATAAAAAGATTACGAAAATTTGGTAATAGTTTATTTGGAAAATGGTACGATGGGAAACAAAAAAAAATATTCTGAGAATCTGGTAAAACTATATTTGGATTATGACACTATGGAAAACAAAAAAATACTATTTGAAAATTTGGTTTTAGTGCACCTGGAAATTGATTCATCTGGGAAATGAAAAACGGAATTATAGAAAGTTGTCATTCATTACATCTGTCTTTTAAAAGTTCTACCAACCGTTTTCGGGGTTTTAAGATTCGCGTAACAGAAATTCGATATTTCAATAGGTTACCACTTAATTAATATAGTTCAAGACGGAACCGAAACTGCCGAATCTAAAAAAATACAAATTAGTAAGGGACATTCCTCATAGGGCTTAGGTAAGTAATAAAACAAGATGTTTTGCCAAACAATATCCACCGCTTTACAGTGACGGCGAACCCGTCTGCCCCGACCCTGTGAAAAGACAGCTTTTCACAGTACCCCCTGTCTGCTATTTAAGGAATTAAATATTGAATCCTAGTAACCGAAACCTTGAGCCGTCTCAGCCTCAATAGATTATTCGGAAGGAGCAACGCTTTTCTCAAAAACGTACAAAAAGTAACATGATTTTTTATTGAATTCGGAAATGAATAACATTATTATTTTTTACTACCGTTTATCTAGCATTATTTAGGTACTAACGATAATTTCTCGCGGTTATAAGTTTTTCTTCTCAATCCATTTTATTTACAGTGTAATGATTAATTTAAAAACGTTCGAATAAGTAAATCGTAGAATATTTTTTACTGCTGTCGATCGATCGAGGCGATCGAACACCGGATGATCAAACTCCCAATTAAATTTTATTACCACCAGTACCTACATATGGTGGTCAATTTATAGTTGAGGAGCTCTCTCGACAAGGTACGTCATTTCTTCTTAGAATCTTATTACTTATTCTCTTCCTCTAAGTTTTCCTTTTCCAGGAAGGAGTGTACGACCCAAGACGGGTAATGGGTGTGACCACACTGGACGTCGTAAGAGCCTGTACATTTATCGCCGAAATCAACAAGATAGACCCAAAGGATGTTACCGTACCAGTTATTGGGGGGCATTCTGGCCCGACCATAATTCCCTTGTTCAGTCAAAGCAAACCACCCGTCCAGTTATACTCATGTCATCAAGTCTATAAACTTACTGAAAAAGTCCAGGAAGCGGGTACCACGGTAACCCATCATCCTTTTTTTTAATAATGGCTCAAGTTTTACTAAATAGACTCAGATTTCAATACGATTTTAGAAATTCAGACCAATAGGTAAAATATAAATGGAAATATAACTAATTCATCGTCTCTGACTTGAAAAAAGTTTAGTAATAGGCGAAGCCTATGTAGATTACGCCGGCTTTCCACGGTTTGTGATTTCACGGATGCTGGCACATATATCAGTAGTCAAAGTATGAATGCAAATTTTCCTCATCAAGGTTTTTTACTTTGACTCTGTAAATAGAATAATCAATAATATTGCTGATTTCAATAATATACTCATCGCATGTAAGAGGTAGAGCAAATAAAGGACAGTTGCGGTTGCCGCGGCGGCGCGGCGGCGCAAAGTGCGCCTCCCCATACCTGGGGGCTAACTGGGGACACCGTGGTCCCTACACCCGACGGGGGTCATCTCGAAGAGAAGGCCTCGGGTCTGCCGAGGTGCAAGGGATATGTTGGCTACTACCTCACCTCCGGCAACTGAACACACAAAGACGGCGTGCGTTTTAGTCGGTTCGAGTCCGACATAACCTACCAACCGGCTCCGGTGAGGGTATCCGTGGGGATTTTTCGCACGCTAAAAAAAAAGGTGCGGTTGGATAGTGCATTGCTTTTGATAAAAGCGATATATATATAATTTAATTAATTATATTATATATATTTAGAAGTAGATATAATATTATGTGTAAATATTTTATAAATAGAGTATTATATTGTTGTCGTCTGTAGGTAGTGAAGGCTAAGGGTGGCGGTGGTTCAGCGACCTTATCTATGGCGTTCTCAGGGGCGAGGTTCACAGCTTCAATACTTAGGGGTCTGTCTGTGAGTATTCATATTTTATTCTTACCTCATGGTGCAGTATGAGGTTTGACATTCCGGCTAGGTAATCTCTAGAAGCTAGGTTTAGTAGGTTCATCTGATATGCAAATGAAATCGCCGATATATTCGAAGAAATATTCTCACAAGCCGACTAGATGAACTTTGTCCGCGTAAAATTTGAATTTTTTGGTTAAGTCTAGTACATTTGAGGGAACCATCTAAGACATGTTTTAACCTTTTGACGCATAATGACCATCCTTCCTACAGTCCACGCGTGTAACATTGTATGTACGTGTTTGCAATGGTGACCCTCTTTCTTGAGACTTTGCCTTCAGCTTACGAGGCGAGGCGAGGTGAAGTCAAATTGACATTTATAAAAATTATAGTCTCATTCTGTATCTGAATTTTCCAATATTTTTACTTCATTTATATTATTATTAATTCTAACACTTACATTTTATTACAGGGTGAGCAAAATGTTGTGGAATGTGCATACGTGCCGTCTGGTTTTTACGAACCGACGTACTTCGCGAATCCTGTATTACTTGGACCGTGTGGTATGGCGAGAAATTTTGGCTACACCTGCCCAAATGGATTCGAAACACAACTACTAAAAGTCGCAATGCCTGAACTCTTGAGGAATATTCAAATTGGCGAGGATTTTGTAGCGGCAAAATAAATTAACATTATTGCCTTATTTCACGGAGTTTTCGCGGACTTTTAATAAGTCAAACGTGTCTTACGACGCGACTACGAACTCATGTACGCGTCTATAAAGCCTTACACCGTGGAAATACGGCTTTACGTATACGTAGGTAGCTACTTAGCACATCATTTATCGTTGTTCTGAAATATTACGCCCTTATTGTTGTGCAAGTACAGTAGTAACGTACGTATATTTCAAATTTTGTTTTAATAAATACATATATTTATACAATTTGCGAATGCTTTTTTTGACACTACCCCTTACGAAATATAGATATACCGGTTGCCTAATAAAGGCGTTGTTCCTTTCGACTAATGAATTATCGAAGTGGGTTCATGTACTTACCCTAGGTACTTAGACAGATCTTATATTCTACATCAATAACTGAAAATATTCACAAGCTAATTTCTAACTGCTTTTACATATAGCGGTGGATAGTTAGTTGAAGTTTTCCTCTATAAGGTAGGTACCTACAATTAGTACGATATTTTATCTTGAATAGTATTACTCATTACATTACTCATTCTCTATGCCTTCTTTCAGGAAGGAGCATACGACCCAAGGCGATTAATGGGTGTGACAACACTGGACATTGTGCGAGCCTGTACATTTGTCGGTGAAATCAACTGCATAGACCCAAAGTGTGTGTCCGTAGCATGCATTGGCGGCCATTCTGGGGAGACCATTATTCCAGTGTTCAGTCAATGCTGTCCTCGCGTCAACTTAGGCACTTGGGCTGAAATGCAGAAACTCACTGAAAGAGTCCAGGAAGCGGGTACCGCGGTAACCCATCATAATACTATTTTAACAAATTCCCTATTCTCCATTCTCTATTTGAACATGTTCGAGCCATTTTTGTGCTGTAAAGGGCAGTCTATGTCCTTTCCTAAACTCTGTTCCATTTTGTAACACGTTTAATTACATTCGGTGCTGTAGTTCGGCGTGAAAGAGTACTAAGTAAGTGTACAGACAGATGACTACTAGGCACTACTCAGAATGACTGTTGAATGATAAACTGATAAAATTAACGAGAGTGTCGAACTCCCGTTAGCTTCTGAAAATAAAATGAATGTAAGCAGTGTGAAAATAGCACTATATTTGAATTCTGACAATAGCATAGCGAACAAAAATTTACTAATTCTACTGGTAGTAAACATTTATCACATCACTGACATTCTAAAAACTTTCATTTAATTTTCGACGTTGTTATCATTATAAGCTTAAAGTTTAAAATTAAATGGAAAAGAGATCAATATATCGTTTCATTCACTCTACACGATGCCGTATAATTTGAAACGGTAATAGCACAGCAGTAAAGTTTAAAATTCAATGGTAGTTTTTGTAATCTCAGTGGTTTGGAAGTGGTTGACAATTAGTAGAATCAGCGACCAGAACGAATGGATGAACTGAATAAGTTTTTAATAAGAGTACTGATTATAGTAATTTACATAGTGCAATATTTAATGTATATATTACGAAGTTTATATTGTTTCCGTCTGTAGGTAGTGAAAGCTAAGGGTGGAGGTGGTTCAGCGACATTATCTATGGCGTTCGCAGGAGCAAAGTTCACATCATCCTTACTTAAGGGTCTGGCTGTAAGTATGCATACATAGGCTTTCTCTCTCTCCGCCCCATTGGCACGTAAATAGTTTCTAATATCTGGAGACGTGCGGTTGTAGTCGGTTTGATTCCGATATAACCACCCTCGCCGTGGGGAAACGTTCCATCCAGAGAAAACGTTTTATCGTGCGTAAATCACACTATAAAAAGGTACGTTGTACATATGGAAGTGAATTTTTACGTTGTCATGATATTTTTATTTTGCAATATGAAAGTAACCACTGACCATCTTCGAGCCATAAAGAAACATTGACACTGCTACTAACACTCTATTTGTAACTGCATATGCGGGCCCCCTTTACTCAAGAGTTGTGAAAGCTCTGTCGGCACCTCTGAAGTGCCACTACTGGGATACTGTCTTGGCTACTTGCTTTGTAAAAGTCGACTGACTAATAGTAGGAGCTCATAAAATCCCATTAACTAATGTGGTCATGGTGTCAGCGTTTCGTGTGCAATATAATTATATACGGCATTTTCTCCGTTCAAATCACATGGCATTCGCATGGCGTGGTGCGACCGCTACGCAACAGGCGTGGATTCGATGTATAATATGTATGTATTTACAAATATATATTTATCCGAATTCTAGAACCCATAACACAGCTAGTTAAGCTATGAGTCTAGGTGGCGTTGCGTAAATTGTCTTAGATTATTTATCATTCGAAGTGGAAAAAAGGTCTGAAGAGCTTCATTTTCTAAAGAGGGGTCTTCCGACCGCTTATAGTTTCATTTTGTGTATTTCTTATACCAAACTTTTATTCTAGGGCGAACAAAATGTCATAGAATGTGCGTACGTCGCTTCTGGGTTGTGCGAGCCGGCGTATTTCGCTAACCCCGTATTGCTTGGGCAGTGTGGTATGGTGAGAAACCTCGGCTTCAACTGTCTCAATCCATTCGAAATGCAACTGTTAAGGAAGGCAATGCCAGAACTATTGAAGAGTATCAAAATGGGCGAGCAATTTGCACTGAAAAAAGACTGATTTGATAGTATTGTGTATACGTAGGTATCAACCGCCTCCTTAGCACATGTTTAAGGATTGTCTGCGTTCTAAAATATGTGCTTTTACTATTGTTGTGCAAAATATGGTGATACGTACGTATATTACAGATTTTTTATACAATAAATAAGTACACATGCTTATATATTTTGTCTTTTAATACCTACTGAAGATAGCCTGATAATTAAAACAAAATTAGGAGAAGTATGAGAGAAGGGAGAGTGTGAAGAGACGATGTGCAGTATTTGGTATAATACCTGAGATACCTTATATTATCATTTTTATAGCACGTTAAGCCGTCGGTCCCGGTTGCCATACGAACATCTATGGCAGTCGTTACGGGTATTTGGAGCCATCAATAGTCTGACTAGCCTAACTACAGAACTACGATATCGCCAATTTGGTTGTTGAGGTCCGATGGCAGTCGCTTCACGGAAAATATCGAAGTTCATCCGCATCTTAGTTAGACAAGAAAGCCCACCCCAACTGAGTTGGGAATAGGCTTAGAGAATGACTAGGTGGGAGACAAGCACACTGTCTATCTTAATGGACGTTTGCAACACCAGAGTGCCACACTCGTACTGTCAATCCGGTAGAGGGAAGTGGGGAGGAGGAGGGGCAAAGGTTAAGGGAGTTACTGTGCTGTCGGAGCAGAAGACAAAGCAGGTTTTCATTGCAGTGCCAACTTAACGTCCTCTCATTGACAACACAAAACCTCTCCAGTAAGCTCTGGCTACTGTACTCACCGCCGGAAACACCACACAAGGTTATTATTAGCCGTAGTATTCTAGGGTAGGCAGGACGGAGTCACTTTCTAGATGGAGAACGGGAGATACCGTCATGTCCTACCTCCGCCAATCATCGTTAACCTCGGTACATAGTCTATAAACTCTCTTGCAAGTCGAACCAGTGCAAACTTTGAAGGCAACCGATAATGGCACTTGATTCACCTAATAGCAAGCGGTTACCGCAATCTATGGACGTGTGCAACAGCACCATGTAAAAACTTGATCCCTAATGCCTTTGAAAAACCCCTTAATCTAGTCGCTTGGAAAAATCACACCCTAGGAGATCATTTCACAGCCTAAGCGTGTGCAGAAAGAAATTCGTTACATACTGCACTGTGTGACGTAGATGAACAACGTTTGAGAAAGAATTCCCATTTGTTAGCAAAGCCATTGTTATGTGGGCATCTTCCGAACATAGACATGCCTCTAAGTAGGTTTTCTTAATTTCGCACTGGTCGGTCAGCAGAGTTTCTCTATGGTTGATTGACAATATTCTCGTTGTTGATTGATAGATGTCATAGATAACTGATAGTTGCATGATACGTTTACTTGCTCATATCGTAATAAACTTTTAGATATTATTAGAAGATGCTTCCTCGTACTGTAAAGGCTACTGCGGAGATATTCCAGAAGGGTGCTAAAAAGTTTTCCACTTCCTCACTGGTGAGAGCTGCAAATCTATTCATATGAGATTCAAATATTAGTTGTTTGTTTATAATATCAGCCCATCGTAATATAGGTATAAGCACGAGCTGTGTACCCTAAATGTTATCAAAATACGCTCTATACAGGCAGTACGCCTTTTTGGGCTGTCCTTCGAGGATGGCAGGCGCTACAACGGTGCAGGACGACAAATCTAATAATAATAGCTTTTATCAAAACAATCCGGCTGCGCTAGGACCTCGTTTCTTTAGTGACTAATTTCCAAGATCCGAGCCAATATTTATTTGTTCAAAATATTACAATAGTACCTATACACAATATAACATTCAAGGAGGTGGTTTCAACCACAACGGTCATTATGCGAACAGGAGGTTCCAGACAAACCCTGTAGAATAAAATTCATGCCACAATTTGGGGTTGAGCCTGGTATGGGGGAGGATAATTTTACCGCACATACATAACATCATGTACAACCCGGCAAGGTTCTAGGAGTATAATATCAATCAGATAGATACCATTGTGTGGAAATACCATATATATACATAGAACCAGCGAATATGTATATCTAAAACATAATTCAGGATTAAGAAGTATCGAAAGTTGTATTTTAGAATCTTAGCGAGAGCAAATAGGTACTTGATTCTGTCTATTCCAATAGGAAAGAGAAACTCAATATATGACAGATATAAAAAGTTGTAGCCATTTTCCATCAACTATATTATGATCTAATTTTGTACTTCCATACAACGTCTTACTAAAAATATTTAGGTACTTTTAGCACTTTCACCACATACAACGTATTTTTTCTTCAAGACAAACTACAAAGTTACCGTGGCTGGTGGTGCGGGAGGTATCGGCCAGCCTCTGTGTTTGCTACTGAAGCAAAATAACCTGATCAGCCACCTAGCTGTTTACGATGTCTCGAAGATAACTCCTGGTGTCGCAATTGACCTCTCACACATTGACACCGCTACTAGAGTCACTGGACACAAGGGTGCTGAACAGGCTGAAGAAGCAATGAGAGGTAATACTATTAAACGTTCCAAGAAGGCTAGCACGTTGTAAGGTTAACCAATA
The DNA here is from genome assembly GCA_963691645.1 of Pelosia muscerda. Lineage (NCBI taxonomy): Eukaryota > Metazoa > Arthropoda > Insecta > Lepidoptera > Erebidae > Pelosia > Pelosia muscerda. The sequence continues at coordinate 7,349,739 of OY829118.1, forward strand.
GAAGGCGAAATGAAGGAAGCAATGTTATGAACTCTTTTCATTTAATTTTGAACTTTAAACCAATGTTCCTAAAGCCGAAAATTCAATGGCAGTTTTTGTAATCTCAGTGATTTGACAATGGTTAACTATCCGCAGAATTGGGGTCCAGGTCTAACTACAATAATTGATTTTCTAACCCAACTGAATTGGGATAAGACGTCGAGGGTGATAAGGTAGAATTAGATACTAAGTCGTTTGCAAAATCAAAAGTATATTGAATTGAATTTAGACTAATAACTAAACAGCCTAGTTATGGTAATCGGATTTTACTGCCAGTTCATTATCTAAGTACCTCATTAATTTGTATATACAAATCTAAGCGAATATTTTACAGACGCTGATGTAGTGGCAATTCCCGCAGGGATGCCCCGCAAGCCAGGAATGACTCGCGATGATCTGTTCGCGACAAATGCATCCATTCTGCGGGACATAGCCATTCAATTTGCTAAATATGCGCCTAAACACGCCATCATGACTATCGTTACAAACCCCGTGAACTCCATGGTGCCAATTGCTACTGAAGTTATGAAAAAGGTAAACGAAATATATAAGTAAGGTCCAGTAGATACAGTACTAAACTGCTTTTGATATGGAAGGAGTATTAAGGTGCGTCCAGATTTGCGATATAAACAGTGGTCCGGACTGCGCATCATACAGACACGACGTTGAGTGTGGACGTAAGAACTAGAGTTGTACTGACACGGCCACCAGTCGATCGATGGTTTGTAAAAAAAGACTGATGCAGCAGAGAAGAGAAGATCAACTTGATTCGGTTTTGTAAATCAAGGTTTTCTTTTACCTACGGAACCGCTGATCGGTTGTGTCAGATTACAACAGTCAGGCACTTACAAAGGTCAATATCAGTAATAAATTTTAAGTTTTTGAGCAAATGGACCGTTACTCCGCCACCGAGCTGTGAAGACTCAGCAGCAAGAAACTCAGCGGGCTTTTTTTGGTATTCTTGGCCACCAAAGTCAATCTCGACGTGTAACCTGAAAACAACGCGCCACCCGCCGTTCTGAACTTCTACTTATACTATGGCGACTATTTCTGATAGGCTTACATTTAGTAATTAGGTCACCAAATCCTATCCTGCAAATTGAACTAGTTGTTTTTAACAGCTCATTTGAATCATTTGGCTCTGTGAGACTGTATGAGTCACTGAGTTTTGATAAACAGCAGCGTGCTCTTACTAAATCAGGCGTGCCTATACTGCCTATGCCTAAAATGCTTCAAACAGCTGAACTAATTCAATTCGCTTACTGTGAACGAAGTACAATGAATTGAATCTCTATTGAGTAACATAAGTCTAGTTTCCGACCTCCAGCCAAAAAATTAATCTGTGGTATTTGTTTAAATTGAAATTCGTACAAAGTATCCTCATGTTTTCTCATAGGCGGGAAGGTATGATCCAAGGCGTATTCTCGGTGTGACTACACTGGATGTGGTTCGCGCGGCAACGTTCATCGGCGAAATTAATAAAATAGACCCTGCGGAGGTGTCTGTACCTGTCGTCGGCGGGCATTCTGGAGTGACCATCGTCCCTGCACTTAGCCAGGCCCAACCTCCAGTTAAGTTATGTGACGAGCAAGAACTTAAAAATCTAATTAAGAAGATTCAAGAAGCAGGCACAACAGTAAGAGTTTAACCCAAATTTCGAATGTTCTAAAAGCTGCTGCCTCATTTAGAACATGTAGAATCTGTAGATAGTTTTCCAGTTGTTTCCTAGTTTGTTTTTTTGTAACTTACCATCATATTGTTTTAGGTGTTGAATGCTAAAGCTGGTGGTGGCACCGCTACCCTCGCCATGGCGTACGCTGCAGCGCGTTTTATATGCTCTGTTCTAAGGGCTTTAGCGGTAAGTAAGACGTAAAGAAGCGAGAGTGAATGGGCAATTTGATAAGATCAGACGTTCCCATGTGTGTGCACAAGATTGTTTTAAGGTACAGTAAGCGCAACCCCTGAGAAGGATGAAAACAATTTTGAAACTACAAGAAGCGCAAGGACTACATCAGCATGTGAATAGATTTTATCTCTTCTTACTCTAGCAGTGGACTAACTACGGGTCCTAGTGACAGCTCTAGGGGTGGGAGTTGTCTCGCTCGCCACCTTGCTCACGGCGATGGTACGATGCGCGAGTGCTTGGGCAGCCGTCGCCTCCTTCTGCGAGCTAGTAATGCTCGAAAAGGAAGATTCGGAGCGGGTCCGGAGAAGACTCCGGGCCTGTACTGCCCGCGATGAGCGGAGGCGACTCGGACGTCGGAGGTCGCAGAATGACCTCCGTCCCCCATGAGCACGTGCCTGGGGATGACGGATGGTTCCTACATTGGGGTAAGAGGGTCATCTCAACAGAGATGTCCCCGGGTCTGCCGGGGTGCGAGAGATATGTATTGTATAATCTCACCTCCGGCAATCCAGGACCCATGGACAGCATGCGTTTTGGTCGGTTCGAGTCCGACATAATCCGGCTTTGGTGGAGGTGGTATCGGTGGGAATTTTGCGCACGATAAAAAAAGAGCTAACTAACTATACGTATTGTATATTTGTATTCATTTTTATATAATTAGATAACCTAATATCTCTTTCATTAGGGGGAAGCGAACATCGTAGAATGCGCGTTCGTGAAGTCCAGCCGCTGCGACACACCATATTTTGCCAGCCCTATACTCCTTGGTCGGAACGGCTTAGAAAGAAATCTGGGTCCCGGCAAGCTTTCCGATTTCGAAGAGTGCCTAGTCGAAAAGGCCCTACCTACACTTCTCAAGAACATAAAGACTGGAGCGGATTTCGTTACGAAGTAAGTATATCTCAAATCGTATAGGTAATATATAAATAGGTACTTACCTGTGGCAGTAATTACTGTACGGGGAGTTCGAGCCCTCAAAAGTCGATCTAGTCCAGTCTAAGTTCAGCCGCATTACAGTTAGACTGAAAAACAGACTCTGAGTTGTGGAAAAGACTCAGAGAATGATGAGATACTACTCGTACTTACTTACTGCCAACAGGACACGCTGTCGACAGGGGGAGGGAGGAAAGAGTATGGACTGAAATGCTTTTTTTTGTTTGTTTTTTAATTATGGCACGTCAATTTGACTTCACCTCGCCTGATGTTAAGCTGAAGGCAAAGTCTCATGAAAGAGGGTCACCATTGCAAACACGTTCAGTGCTACAATGGTGATAACAACCATTTCTCATATTCCTTCCGCGGATTTCCCAGGAATCCAGCAATTAAAAACATTGCTTTTTCTGCGGTTAATTTGTTTTTCTTTCGAAAGAATATCACCACTTTTCATTCAAACAGTGTCGTGAGAGGAGAGAAAAGGAAAAATACGTAACTAAACAATATCACTGCTACCGTCTGGCGTCTACAACCCCTCTGGCTAGCGTGGAAACGGTAGACCAAAGTCTCTCAATTATTAGAGCTTCAGTAGTGGACGGCTAAAGGCTAATTACCTAATAGATTGATTAACTAATTTACTTTCCAGGCCCCAGAAAGAACCTTCAGGTAAAACGTGTGGTTAAACTGCAGCGGCTTCTCAAGTTTACTACCAGAGAGTGGAGTATTAAGTTGAATATATTGATTGTTATTTAGAGTTATTAACCTACATTACTTTAGAAGTATCAGCACTTGTCACTATAACTCGAAGTTAGACTGAAACTTTATTATTGAACTGAATAGGGTTTCAGGTACCCCTCTAGTACTTCTGAGAGGGTCTTCGCTGGCCCTGGGCCAGTCGGAGCGTGAGGGATAGGCTACCTCATCCTTAGCAACTGATGTCTCAAGATGGCCGTGTGGTTTTGGTCGGTCCGAGTCCGATATAACCACCTTCGCTGACTTCGGCAGGGGGTATCCGATAGGATTCCTGCACGGGAAAGAAAACGCCAAGTACTATATATATTTGAGGTATTCCAATTCCAACATTGCTTGACTACTTGCAACATTGGTTTCTGTAATACTGAATTTTAAAAAACATACCTGAATCAAGGACTTATTCAAATTGAGCCAGGTATCAATTCCATTCGGAATTAAAAAAACTATCTTATCCCATACATTTTGGATGTATTTTTGCTAAAATAGGTTATTTTATCTATAGTTATTTTTTAAAGAGTTTCGCCATTGACTTCAGAGCTCTAATATGCTATAAGTAAGTATAGAAATCCCTGACCAGATCTTTAAGGAAAGGGTTGTATGCTATATTGTTCATTATGTAGATTAATTTTAATTATTATATTATTTTCTTATAACCATAACGACTTTTTTCTTATTCAAGTTTAAGACAAATTTCTTATAGGTACGTGTACATGTTGTTAGTTTTGAATAAATGATTGCAATATCATTATATTTTTTTATTACTTCAGCTCAAAGGAGCTCAACAGTCAAGCGGGGTGAATAGGGATGCAGGGGTGAATAGGAATAAAATGATCAATGGAATATTTTAAATAATTTCTTTTACTAAATTTCAAATAAGCCTGTTATCAGGTATTTGATGATTTTATTATTACGATGAACTAGTCCAAAGTTTCGCTTGAAAGAAATTAACTACAGAATTTAGCTGACCATTTTATCCCTATTCACCCCTGCATCCCTATTCACCCCGCTTGACTGTAGTGCTTCTGGTAGTCCTAGACAAACAATAATGTATCATTTAAACTACCAGTTAATTAATTTAATCACTCAGTAGTAGCACTGATCCACCTCGGTTTCAAAACTCAAGTTGATCTACTAATTTGATGCTTGACTACGAAAGCTCGTAGAGATCTTCGTAAATACGAGTAAAATAGGGATCTACAAAAGTTCAGACACCAACGGGTATTTTAGTCACTGCCGTAGCTCTGATGATGTGCTACGGAAGCTCGTAGCTCTCTACATACTTACGTAGAACGCTATTTAAGTGAGTACACCTGCGGGTTTGTTACGTTAGTCACTTTCGTACTCAGAACAATCAACCAAAAGTTGGTTGATTGCTCTGAGCTTCTGTAGCTCTGACGTTTGAATACGAAAGCTCGTAGTGATCTATGTATATATGCAAAGAGCTACAGAAGTGACGAACAAACCCATACTTCAAGTTATCAAGTTTCTGTAGTCCAGTTCTTTTTTCACTAAACACTAGTTATTTTTTTCATATCTTATGTTAATGGAGTGCGGCGTTGGAGCTGTCATTTGTACGAGTATCAACCCCAACCTGGCCCTACGTTTGAGAAGGGTTAGCCCTATCAAACTGGCTATTCCTCCTAATTGTAGGTGCCTGTAATTCTTTGGTTTAGGGTAGATCCATTCGATGTCTTCCTTAGGCATGAAACTGGCACAGTATATCTGCATTTTGCGTCGTTCATTATACCAATCTACCTCAAAGAGTATTTTGGATAGCAGTGGACTGTAAACGCTACCATTATTCATCTATATATAATCTCTTATATCCGTATGAAGAATACCCAACGATTTTTGCTCCAGATTAGACATTTTCTTATTATGTATAGCTGTTGGCAATGGCTCCACGCGTGGACTTCTGATCACGTTAAAACCTTCCGTAGAGTTCAAGGAACAAATAAAATAAAAGAATTACTGGAATTGGTCCAGCCGTCTTCGAGTTATGCGTTTACCAACACATTTCGCTATATATTTTTATATTTATATAGATTAGATCTTTCAGAATTATTTCAAGTCATGACCTGTTATGAGATTTTCTTCAAATGCGCATTTGTGTGTTCGTGTGTGAGAGTGTGTGTGTGTATGTGTTGTTAGCCCTCGTTAGTATTGATGTCGTTATTATAAATGTTTGATTTGTTAATCTCTATTTGATTACATTTCCAATGCTCTGCTTTTATGTAAGGTTTGATTTGTTAATCTCTATTTGATTACATTTCCGATGCTCTGCTTCCAGTCAGGTTGATTTAGAATCAACGCTTCCATTATGGTGCGTGGATGAATAATATCGTGGTTAATATTCAGACCTCATATCCATACAGACTTATAGTTCCAGATTTCTCTGACCATTTTATTTATCTTTTTTTAATTTACAAACTTTAATTGATACATGTATATTCTATCAATATTTTGTAGAATTAGCATCTTTTTTAGATGTTGAAAGCATACATTATTACATCAGTGAGTGGATTACAAAGGAATTTGTTTTGTGAGACGACTTTCGTTTTCATCCTAAAGTTAAGTAATTCGGTAAGTTCGGTAACTAAACGGTTAAAGATTAAAAATTAAACTTCACATATCTGAGACATTAGAACGTAAATGATTTATTAATCTTTTTATTAAATTTTATTTGTTTGTCACGAATATCGATATCGCAATTTATTAAATAATAACGATAAAAGCTATTTAATTATATACTTTTTAATTATCTTTACAAGGGATAGACGTAAATCTTATAAATTATTCTTACGTAGTATTATATTGACATCAACATAAAATATTTTGTAAGGCATTGCACACATTTACGATTTCTGAGTTTTCGAGTTTTGACGACGCTGTGCTCCGTTTGGCTACCGGTGTCCCCATTCTGGTATATAACAAAAAAATAATTGTAATAGGCCTATGTTATGGGAGACGCTTAACAACACTTCATAATCAGCATAAATTGTCAAGGCCTGAAGAAGTCAATGGTATAGTAGGCTAGAAAAGTTCCTGGACAATTTGAAAAAAATGTATTTTTTTTTATTTATGGCATCAAGTAATGAAGTAATGCCACTACACAACCACTAATCTTAGAAGCTACTGGATAATAGGTCTTTTTATTGATGTAATTTTTGGCCTACTAATTCTATAAGTTTACTTATTTTCTTATAAAGAAACCAGACATTGATAGTTTATTTTATTACCGCTACTTTTGATTAAATTACACTTAGGCTATCATAGAATTATATATCCTAAGGACTCTAGGAACATTTGGAGTCCACTGTACTAGATACCATCCCTGTCTCAGGAAGCTATACGTGGCAGAAAACCTTTTTTCTGTAAGGTTTGTAAACTTAGTCCCTCTAGATGTACTGTAGAAAACACATTTATAAACACAAACTCCAATAGTAATATACCACATTTTATGTTTTGAGATCCACCACTTCTACCAATAATAAGACTGTGCTTTTTACTGTGTTCAGGAAGCTCCTTAAATAAACTAATAATACAAATTTATTATTATAGTTTGCGCTGAACCTTAGAGAACGCAAGGTGTATTTTTTCAAAGGGGTAATAGTCTCCTACGTAATTACCTAAATGAAAGGTACTGTGCGACGATATGGACCAAATAAAGTTTGTAATCTGAAGCGTAATGACGTTCCTCCTGCGAAACAACTTTCTAACGAATAAACCAACGAAGAAAAAGGACGATAGGGTACGTAACTATTAATCTATGGCACTATAACCATTTCTAGTTTGGAGACTATTGCGTATGCTATAAATTACAATCCCAACTTGCTGCTTAGTTGATACTCATTATGTGATTTCAAAGAATAAAGCCTAGTTAGTAATAATCAATAATAAAAGGTAAGTAACTAGCAGCATCTGACTTTATGGTTGACAAAATCAAAGTCTGTATAAACCATTAAAACGAAACTTACAAGACGTCAACCTTAAAAGATTGAAAACTATAGGTAATAGTTATTTAATGTACCATGCATCGGGTCAAGATGTGGTCCTAGTATGTAGTTTTGTAATAGTTCTAGTTGTTAGAGTTCAGAAATAGATTAATTCGTGTGTGTTCTTTACCAGGTGTATACTACGGACGACTATGATGAAATGTTTTCAATACCGAAAAAAGTGCTAAGTTTTGTTTGTATCCGAATGACGCACGACATCTCTGAGAGCCAATCGTGAGTACATTAGTCAGTCACGTTTTCAAGTTACATATTTATGGCAGGGAGTTATAATAACTCTGTTTATTTGTTAATGAGTTTTACTGCTATTATAAGTAACGATAGAAACGGTGACTTTTTAAAGGTGCTGGAATGAAAAAGCTAGGTTTTAAAGGGTTACAAGCGATTTGGAATATGAGGAACTATTCAATGATGTTCAATTCTCTTTTGTTATTATTATCATGCGTAAAATCCTTATGGACACCAAAGCTGGAGGTCTAACTAGAACCGACTAAAACGAAGGTCTTTGATTGCCGGAGGTGAAATAATACAAGCCATATCTCTCGCACCCCGGTAGACTCGGAACCATCCCTCTTAAAATGACTCCCTTCCCATGGGCTATGGGAACCACGGTATATCCATCTAGCCCCCAGGTATGAGAAGGCGCGAAATCGAACTCTTCAAATACATAAGTTTAGAATATGATGAAAACGCCCATGCTGTTTCCTCAATATTGCACATCATAGTGATAGTCTTTTAATTCTATTGCCATTTCATCATTGAGTTTTATCTTCAGAGACACTTAAAGTTCTCCCCTCTTCTACCTCTTCTACCTACTTATCTAAGATAACTTAATTATTTAGCTCTATAATACTATAATCTCATATTTTTTGCCCAACAGCAAGCGCTGGAGCTTTATCTACTTGTTAGAGGTGATAAACATCTCCCTAGCCATACCTTCAGAGTTTATGAGCATGTTGATGGCTGCTATAGACGCTGACAGTTTCAGAGATTGCGTCAAAGTGTTCAGGCTGATACCGTGCTTCGGAGCCGCCGTGCTATGTACGTTTTATACTATACTTTGTAAAATGTAGCTTGGGTCCTATGACAGCTGTCAGTGAAATCCCGCACATGAAGTCTTGAATTTTCTAATAATGAATGTAGTAGCTGTCAATGTCATACTTTATGGGTATACCGAGCTAATTAGTGATGGGCGATGAATCATCGTGACCACATACTATAAACTATCCATATTCTGAATAAAGCTTAATTTAAAATTCAAATTAATATAAGAAAAAAATAATTAGAATTTAATCTTATTGCTTAGGTATTTTAATATCATAATAATATTTATATTTCAATATACTTTATCCTAAATAATATTGAGTAAATAAAATCCTACATTCAATCTATCAACGCCCTGAACCTGTTTTTGGATTTTGTAACAAGACAGGCCGCGTTTGGCTCTTGGGCCATGTTACAGGCATAAGATACACGCGCCAACATCTTGTTTGATATGAACTTCCACTGATCCACTCCACTCATTCTCATCAGTACGAGTGCCGACGCCTTGTATGCTACGTATATTCTGTTCTCATTACAATTAAATACATACATACAATTAAATTAAACCTAATTATATGTAACATGCATCAATAATAGCTCGTAGTATCGATATTTTCATCGAATTTCGGACATCCCTATGAACCTAATTTTGACATCTGTCATAGGACCCAAGCTATATTTTACAAAGTATAGTATTAACTAATTCAATCTATTCAATCAATTCCTATCGCTGTCCACCGCTGTATCTGGCCTCCCATTATTGAGACAAACGTTATTTTCTGCTGCAAGTTCATCAACTGAAATTACAACAAAAAATACGATGATGTTGACTAGACCTATTCATCCAACTAATGAATTTTATTGCTTTCATCCAGCAATGTTCAAATCTGTGAAGATCAAGAGCAACCGTACCAGCTTCGAGAAATTGCATTACGAGCTCCGAGAGATATGGCCGACGGGTAGAGTCACGGAGGAGGAACATCGCATCATCAGTGCTGTATCAAACCAGTACAATTTCATTGCCAAAGGTCCATTCCATCACGACATTCTAAAAATTTTCACAATTAAAATTAATAGTGAAATAACTGTCTCGTAATAAAACTGTGTTCGAAATTTATAGTCCCAATCTTATACTAAAGCATTATTAACTCAAAAAGGTATTAGTATTAGCGCATAGTCTCCTCATTACCGCGTTATCGAATTTAAAATGTCAAATGAATTTAAATATGCACTTTTATGACAGACAGCTATTTCTGACGAATTGGTAGGTTTATAAATAAACTATCCCTTATGTTCATATAGTCTGTCACTTTTTCATAGCTAGCTTTTGTGTTAAGATATCTATATAACTCGCACACCTTGTCTGTCTAAGTATTGACTTTATGTTACGAGTATATAATTGGTCATCTAGGATGAGGTCTATTTTTTCTTCTTTCGTGTCAACAATCCACCATGTTTAGACCACTCCAGAATAAAACCTTTCCATATCGACTGCACCATTAGGGGCTCCATTCCATGCTTTAAATTAAGTTCACATAATTCTGTTTCATATAGGTTACTACTGGTGCAACAACGCATTGTTAATGACTTTCCTGTCCATGCCAATCTTCTTCTGCCTGTGTCGGTACCTTGGCTACAATGCGCCTATGGTCCTCAGTTTCGAGTTCTGGATGCCATTCGACCCTTTCAGACCTGTCATTCTGGAGATCGTTTTGATGATGCAAACTTGGGCAGGTTAGATATTGCACCCTTATTTAAATGCTAACTGAAACTTGCTTTTTAGAGACCAGTATTCATTTATCATTCTCATAACTATCTATAATTTCATTGTGTGACAATATTTACCTGACTACGACGAAGCAATGATGATGGAGGGTTATGATTTTAATATTGTCGATTTACTCGTTTGGACATTTCCGTCCTGTATTTATTTTTAAAACATTCAAGATTTTTTTCACCAAAACATTTTATAATTATTCACATTTTGTTTTAAACAGAACTTTTTTAGAGACCATATTCATTTATCATTCTCATAACTATCTATAATTTCATTGTGTGACAATATTTACCTGACTACGACGAAGCAATGATGATGGAGGGTTATGATTTTAATATTGTCGATTTACTCGTTTGGACATTTCCGTCCTGTATTTATTTTTAAAACATTCAAGATTTTTTTCACCAAAACATTTTATAATTATTCACATTTTGTTTTAAACAGAACTTTTTTAGAGACCATATTCATTTATCATTCTCATAACTATCTATAATTTCATTGTGTGACAATATTTACCCGACTACGACGAAGCAATTGGAACAAAGCGTTTGGGCATTTCCATCTTGTATTATATAAATGTTATGTCGTCAAGAATATCTTAACCAAATCATTTTATTATCATTCACACTGTTAATTTTGTTTCAAACAACAATGGATTCAGCAATAGTGGTGATCTGGTGGAATATAGCCTGGGACATACTGTTTTGCATGTATTTAGCACATATAACGATGCAGTTTGATCTTGTCTCGCGGCGCGTGCGTCGTTTAATGCAAGTGCCTATGGATCAACAGCTCGTAGCCGTCTATCCACTAGGTAAGTCGAAAGTTACTTAGAAATTAATATTTTAGGTATAGGTATAGGGCCCAACCCTAACCTGAAAGGCGGTAACCCTTACTGTATAATGGACTCACATGCAGGCGTTCCTCTGGGGGTTAGGATAAATCCATAATTAAGTCTTTACAAAATGATTTACAGAGTCGGTAGAGCGAGTGTGATGCTCCTGGTACTGCACTCATCCATAGACCACGTTAACCACTTTCTAACAGGTGGACCGTGGGCTTTACTGCCACCTAAGAGGTATAAAAATGGTTTTACCGCTAATACAATGGTTTGCGCTCGTAAAAATTGTTCGACATGATGCCTATAGCTACATTCTATTATCGTACCGCTTGCCATAAGCAGGAAATTTATCCTAAAACATTACGACTGGAAATGGTGTGCACTGTGGGGTATGTAAGAAACTTCATCCCACGCACGCTCAAGCTGTGGAATAAACTCCCTGCTGTGGGGTTCTTCAAGATGGGGTATCTACAGGGTTTGCAACATAAATATGCCGCCTCTAGTATTACAAACATTCATAGGCCACGGTAATAATTTTCCATCAAGTCGTGAGCTAGTCTGCAAAGTGGTATACACCAAAAACATTCATCTTTTTCTTGTGGCTTTTATATTTTTTATCTATAGTTCATTCTTTTAACAACTTAACGACGAACTTGACTTTCATACAGCTAAAGTTAGCAAAGAGATCGCTGAGAATAAGGCAATTCTGGCTTTGAAATCCTCCTACAAGGACTATGACTTCGAGCTTGAACAGCAAAAGGAGCTTATAGACATTATCAGGAGACATCATACACTGATCAGGTATTAAATATGCTATGTAATAGATATTGTTATAATGGCTAAAGATATGATTCCGTAGCCAACGACATATAATCGACAGCAGACGATGTGTTGTTGCGTCGTGTCGACATTCGACACATCGTATGTTGCAGTGTCAGCAGTTTATGTCTTCGGCCATGAAATTATACCTTTACATTATTTTTCTGACTTTTTGCTTAATATACGCTATAGGTGCAGGCGTTACGTGGCGGAAATCCATTATAAAAGATAGGTTTGTCCTTCGCACTTGTGGAATATTGCAACAACATCTCTCCTCGGGTAAGAAGTCTTTTACTTGCTTTGAGAGGTGCGGTTTGATATCCCTTTCAATTAGTAATGATTTGCTATTGTCCTCGTTGGAATTGTTAAACCGTAGGTGAGTGGGTCCGCCTCCCTCCCCCAATATATTCTTTTTTTTTTGCTTAATTTCTTAGCACATCCTATACTTAAAAATTCAGACCTGAAGAGATCGCTCTGCCGTATGTTCTATATATGTGCTAAATTAGTTATTTTTCTTCTATCCAGGTTGACGGAGACTGTAGAATCTCTGTTCAGTTTTGCGTTGCTGATCAACTTCTTAAACAGCTCTATGGTTATTTGCTTCTGTGGATTCTGTTCTCTTGTAAGTTTCAAATTATTTCTATTACACCACTCTTGCTGCAGAGCGTATTTTATATACCATTGAATTTTCGACTTTACGCTCATAGACTTAAAATTCAAAATCAAATGAAAAAAGCTTCATTATATCCTTCCAATCGAATACACATTGAAATTTGCACAAGTATCTACTAATTTACGTTTTAATATTCGTGCAAGCTTAAATTTTCTCAAGTATGTCGTAACCTGTGTGGCTTGGCTACCATAACCGCGTATACGCTTCGCATACGCTATCTCGCTCGCTCTTGACTGATGTTCTTTCTTTCTCTTTCTTTGCCTCGTCCCCCGACACATCTATATCGTATTTATAAGTATATTTCGTATAATATCTTGTTATGTAGATAATCGAGAAGTGGAACGAGATTGCATACAAGTCTTTCTTCGTGACAACACTCTCACAAATCTGGCTGTTGTGCTGGTATGGACAGAAGCTGCTCGATTCTGTAAGTCAACATTGTGAATTATTTGGAAAAAAAGCAAGCCTGGAAATTAGTTATTCACTCACCTTGCTACTCAAGTAAATTATTGTATCTAAACTAGGTAAGTACCTAAATGTATGTAAATAGACCAAAAAAAAGAAAAGTCCGCTGAGTTTCTTGCCGGAGTCTAGGCCGGGACCGTGTTTCGAACCGAGTGGTCCATTTGTTAACTAATTTATATATATTTAATTTTATAAGTCTATAATCTAATTTAAATTTAAATTTTGTGTTTCTATTAGTTCAGTCCCTATTTACCCGACTGTGCGACGCAAAGGAGGGTAATGTGTTTATCAGTCTATGTATGTAAGTATGTATGTATGTATGTTTGTTTCTATGTGGCGTTCTAGACACCAAATGCATAGGCCGATTTTGTTTAATCTGTAATCTTTGTGATGATGATGTGATTTTATCTACCTTAAGTATATAAGCCTCTAGTTAGGTTTATATTTCAATACATTATGTTTCTGCTGGATATTATTATAAGTATTCTCAATGTTTCTGTAACATTTGGCAGCACACTCACAAATGCTTGGTTTTATTGTGAAAATCCATTTTACAAAGCTGAATCTTTCAAGTAGTTAGTTCAAGTTCTCAAAACTACAGTTGAAATTTCGTTTAAAGTTGTGTTATTAACACTGTGATTTTTGAATTTACAGAGTCTTGGTTTGTCTTGCGCTCTGTACGAATGCGGCTGGTATAACAGTTGCAAAAAAACCAAGAGCGCCATCTTGTTTATGTTATTAAGGTATGTAACGTGAAAGGCTTACTTCACCAACCTACATTCTTACGGTATGGTCATAAAGTTATTAGTAATACTTAGCCTTAGTTGCACGATCTTACTTTGACCGTGACAAAGCTGGTTGACCGGTACGGTCAGGTATAAAACGTCATAGCCTTGGTTGTAACTATGACCAGCCACGCTCAAACGTCAAATTCTGTCAAAAACAGAGCTACAAAATCATGGAAAACAAAAATAAGTGGAAGCGGCATGTAGTCGGTACACGCGTGTCATTGGTTGGCGTATTTATGCTACGAAGGATAAATTCGATAATATGAACGTTTTTGATAAGAATACGTCTAATCTTTTTCGTAAATATTCAAGCTTTTCAATTCAAAGTATGAAATGCCATAAATACTTTTTTCACTACGGCAGCTCAAACAAGTAAGTTTTACTGCATAACAACAGTGTGCAAACTGCGATTTCGCCCACTGCGTGAGACAAAGTAACTTTTTAATATATATTTTTTATTTTTTCTATAAACAGTGCCAACCATAGATTTTAAAAAGAATTGTTCCGCGATGAACTTTCCAACTACATAATCTGTCCTTGGCCGTCCTTTAGAAAGTTCTTTAAAATATGAAGGTCCAATTTCGAAATTCTAAATTTGAAAGGTATTTGTAAAACGCATAACCATGTTTTTTATTTAAATTATTTAATATTTTAATGTATTATAACATAACATAAACTCACGCCTATATCCCGGAAAGGGTAGGCCAAAAAAACAATTATTTACTAGTAGAGCACGGTATTATTAACGGTTATGTGTGTGAGTTTTACGACATCGGTTCCGCTACTGCAGCTATCGCGTCGCACTTCTACTAGTTTTTCTGTTCTGTGTACTAACCATAGAGTTAACCAAACCATTACTATCAAACTGTTAAATTTGACGGTGACCGTTGTTTTTGACCATGACCATGACAGATAGTTCGTGCAACTAAGCCTTAGAGTGATAAAGTGAGCGAGTGACAAACATATCTTTACATAGAATCTAGGTGTAAGAAAATGACAGAGTATATATAAGCGTGAAACATTTTTATTAATTTATCAAAACTAGCCAGTTGTCATAAACGTGTAGGTACCTATATTTAAATTCATTTAACATTTTAATTGTGCGATAGACTGTTGCTCTATTTACGCTAGTAATATTAATTTTATGCTATAGATAAACCATTCTACCATCCACATCGCACAATAACTTAGGGCCTTGTTTCTCAACTTTCTTTGATCAATGAAATGAGTCCATTCTGTCTTATGACAGAAAAGACAAAAGTTGCCGACATAACTCACAGGATTAGCATGCAAGTGACAGTGGGCGGGGCACATAGCAAAAAGAACAAAGGCCGTTGGAACCGAAACGTTCTCGAATGAAAGACCATGTATTGGTATTTAATTGGTAGACGATGTGTGGGACAGTCCCCCGCTAGATAAAAGGACGACAAAGTCGGAGGTCGATGAGGGAAGCCTATGTTCAGCAGTGGATGTCCTATGGCTGAAATGATGATGATGAGGAGGACGCAGTTTTTCCTTTTTACATTGTTATTAGAAATAGAGATTATTAATTGATAATTGAATATTTAATATTAAGTACCAGAACGTATCGTCTTACATTAAATTTTCACTAGGTAATTAATATTCTGAATTCTCTATATTTAATTACAGGGTAGGTGTGTGTATAGTATAGTCTATATGGATACGTAAATACTTTGAATAATAAGTAAATCGAGATATATGTCGATGAAGGAAGTTTTCTTACAACGATGCTATTCACATCGCAGCGCGACTGCTACGCAGGAGTGAACGTGACTGCTACGCAGGAGAGAACGCGACTGCTACGCCGCTGTGAACGGGACTGCTTAGCAGGAGAGAACGGGACTGCTACGCAGGAGAGAACGCGACTGCTACGCAGGAGAGAACGCGACTGCACCACAGGAGAGAACGCGACTGCTACGCAGCTGTGAACGTTACTGTTTAGCAGGAGAGAACGCGACTGCTACGCAGCTGTGAACGTGACTGCTACGCAGCTGTGAACGCGACTGCACCGCAGGAGAGAATGCGACTGCTACGCAGGAGAGAACGCGAATGCACCACAGGAGAGAACGCGACTGCTACGCAGCTGTGAACGTTACTGTTTAGCAGGAGAGAACGCGACTGCTACGCAGCTGTGAACGCGACTGCACCGCAGGCGAGATCGCGACTGCTACGCAACTGTGAACGTGACTGCTTAGCAGGAGAGAACGCGACTGCACCGCAGGAGAGAACGCGACTGCTACGCAGAAGAGAACGCGACTGCACCACAGGAGAGAACGCGACTGCTACGCAGCTGTAAATGTTACTGTTTAGCAGGAGAGAACGCGACTGCTACGCAGCTGTGAACGTGACTGCTACGCAGCTGTGAACGTGACTGCTACGCAGGAGAGAACGTGAACTGCGTTGTCCCTATACCTGAATAGGGTCATCTCGAAAGAGAGGGCCCCGGGTCTGTTGGGGTGCAAAGGATATGTCCGCTACTATCTAGAGAAAAAGGAGGCAATTTCGATTCCCACTCACTGCAAATATTTGTATGCATGAATCTGAAAATTTGCATTGATCTGGGTACAAATCTATATAAGGATGTCTATCCGCATTCTATAACCTATAACACAAGCTAGTTGAGCTGTGCTTACCATGGGTCTGATGGCGTTGTGTACTTTGTTTGTCTTAGAATACAATTATTTCTTATCACTAAGCCCTCATTAATAAAGTTTATTACGCTCTTTTATTATTTATATTTTGTTATAGTATAAATTTGGTGTAGGTATTCCTCTTATATATTAGTTCAGTACCTAATTGTAGACTTAGATGTTTTCAATTACATAATAATGAATGTAGAATCAATTCAGCCTATAACATTTTGTTTGCAGAGCTCAGAAGGGGGTCCGTGTGACGACATACGGATTTTCAACTATGTCATTATCTACTTACACTGCGGTAATGTTACAACGCACAATACGGAACCTTAAGGAAACGCTCCCGAAATTGAAAACAGATTATTAAACAGATATCGCGATTTTTAAACCCTTTTATCAGCATAATACTCGCAATAATGCTATTAAAATGTTTTAAAATCATGGTACCTAGCAAAAAAAAGTATTGTGATTAATAAAAAGTAGCCAAATTTTGTTTTAAAATGGTTAGCAGTTTCCCCTGTTTTCGTTTTCGGAGCGTTCCCCTAAACCCCTGTATAGTATTCAATTATTAGATTTTTTGTGTGAGAATTTTTAATGATATAATAATAAAATTTATTGTTTATTTCAATTACAGATCATAAGAACATCGTGGTCTTACTTCACCTTAATTCTTAATTTTTATACAAGAAGCAGTGAGAAGTAATGTAGGGTCGAACGTAAAATTTACTACGATTGAAAAAGCACTACATTCATTTATCTAACCGTAAATGTAAGTTCGTAGAATCTTGAATATGTATAGTAGGTACCTACATAATAAATACATTTGTGAAATTCATTCGTCTCTTAATTTTTTATTTTTCTTAAATGGGTTGGAGTTTTTATGGACAATAATGCACTGCCCTCACTTACGTTGTATATATGTACTCGTATCGTTAGCAAAACCTTTTTATTTACCTTTTGATTTGCATGACACCACCTGGTCGAAACGAAATGATACGCTTGACTATTAGTAGAGATAATAAACTAGCCAGACAGCAAAGTTTAATCAACATTAAAAGGCGCGAACACTTTAGCGTAAATTGCAATGGACAAAATGACGTCGAATAAACAATTAATCTGCAACTCTACCACGGCAGGAGAGAGGGATATAGCGATATGAAGTCGTAAAGCACCTTTCCTCCTTCTCGCACGGAATACACGGAACAAAAACATTTTATAGGACGTAATGCATGGTACTCCAACTTATTTGCTATCAATCAATTAGCCTGTCACAGTTCACTGCTGGATATAGGTCTCGCCCAATATTGGACGGCTTTAGTCTAACTACTAGCTTGGTACACTGGGTTTTATTTCGAGGTTTCCCCTATCGCATATCGTAGTGATATCATCTAAGTTTTCCGTTAGTCGACTCTTACGACATCCATCGCATGAAATGGAGTGGTGAGTATTACTTCTCCGTAACCACTTGGATGATTGACTTATCTGATTATTTACTATATACTCGTAGCTTCATAAATATAGCCTGTGAACATCTCAGTCCATCGACACAGATCTTGCAATGAGGAGGAGGGTGAGGGGAACGGCTTTTGATATTAAATAAAAGAAAACACAATTTATAAAGATAACTACTAAATATTTTATTTCTAAAAATAATTATAGTCGATTAACATCGAGTGACAACTTTTGTGTAATTACATTAAACAAAAAAATGTTACATCCTTCTTATTCTTTCTTCTTTTTTTCTTATTGTTCGTCTAGGTACTTCAGTTAAGTTTCAAAAACCGTAAAATATTATTATAAATACGTAAATGAGTGCCGTTTTCAAATATTTCTATGTATATCTCTACCATAAGCAACACAAGGTACGCCGAGAACACCGTCACACCTGTCCACGCTCGGGTCTTGGGGTTACTGTAACTGAACCGGGCACTTCGTTCCATTTTACTTTGGTAGACGAATGGTGATTGCTAAAAAAACAACTTCACTTCACTAGATTTGTGCTGAGTTGGCACGAGATCAATTCACAAGGCCGTAGGGACGTTTATTTTAGTTTCAGTGATAATCTGTTATTAGTTTGATAGTTTATTCGTTTTAGGAATTAGGTAATCAACTTCATGGTCATGGTATAGAGTGACTGGATCGGATTTTATACTCGTAATTAACTTATGGTTTTAGTCGCCAAAACTCATTGCCAGTTCAAAATAAAATATGGCGCCTATTGAGAAGCGCGGGAAGAAAACTGTCTATCTATCCTGGCTAGACTGGCATGGCATTTGGATTGGATGTATGGATTTCTATACGTTTGGAAATCCAAAACTGGAAGACGTCCATTTCATTGGCATACATTTATCACATTCACGAAACGAATTTGGAAGACGTCTCCATTTCGACCGTTGAACTTATCGTCAATGGCAACTTTAATAAAAGTGTGTCTCTATAATATTTTAGTGCATATAATCGTAAGAGTTTCACTAAAACCTTCGGGGTTTGAAATCATTCATGCCAAAGGGTTGCAACTTGCAACTGTATTACCGATATTGGAATAAGTAGGATATTTTCTTTTATTTATCCCGAGAATAGGTTATTAGGAGTCGCGAGAACAGGAATCAGTATTGTACACGGACGGAACCACGAGTGGAAAGTCTGTAATACGTAGATAGTCAAAATAAGCTCTACCTTTACTACCTTATTTATTTTATACACCTGATCGGAGTAACTGGGAATTGAACTTGCTAACTTATTAGTCCAACGCTCTAACCCCACACAGGTCCCCAAAAATACATATAGATAAGGTTACATAAATATTAGTACCTAAATTAGTTCTAATATTTATTAATGACTGCAGCACGAAAACAATTACGTTAGTAACGTAATTGTTTTCTTTTAATTGCAACGGTTAGACGAAAGAAATCAAAACATCATAATAAAATATTCTTCACTTTGACAACATAATTACGTAAACATAGGAACTGCTTTATAAGATACAGAACACATTTTACGATTTGACTTTTTTGTATTTTACAACAGCATTGCGGAATATCGTAGCAAATGAATGCAAATTAGTCTCTACCCACCCCATGGGGAAAGAAATTTATGTATGTATAATGAGAAAATGGAGGACTGGGTGCTATAGAGAGGCTTATATCCTGCAATTAGTTAATTGGTTGATTGAATCAGCACCAACGAGATGGCTACGTGAGTCGAATATTACCATCTCGACTATTTAGTCGCCGTCCTGAGCAGGCAGGTGAGACAGTATCACCCTAGGTAGCAAAAGCAGACCGGGGATAAAGGTAGCTAGATATTCCTTCCGACTTATAGACTCGGTAATATATTTCCTATTAATAATTCCGGCTTCTTTAAACGGGTGTGCAAAAGTATCTAGAGGCCATCAATTCCAAAATCAGCAAGCACATCTCTCAATTTTAATCCCCTGACCAACATTTTTTGTTTTTTTTCCAATTGACTACAATATGGGATTCTTCAAGAAGGGCATTAGAAGATTTCTACAGGGTCAGCAGCGCGAGTGTGACGCCTCTGGTGTTGTAAACGTCCATAGAACACGGCGTCCACTTGCCATCAGGTGGGCCGAGTGCTTGTCTGTCACCTAGGTTTTTTAAAGCGTCTACAATTTGTTCTTGTTCGTACTGAATCTTATGCACAGTAAGGTGTTTTATATCACTTAAGTAACTGTATAATTAACTAAATGAACGGCATCATGTTACGATATGTTTCAATTGAAGCTTATAATCTGAACAGTTATGGCGTCCAAGCTGCGGCACTTCTTTCTCAAAAAGAAAAAAGCTAGCAAAAATGACAGAGTATGTACTGTATTCGTACTTGCTAATATTTTATCTTCTTTCAAACTTCCAAGCACCAAACCTGGTTGTTTTTCTGTACCTTATTTTCATAATTTAGTTTATCTTACTGCCTTGTATAGACTGTCTTGTGCGGGGGCGGGGCGGGGGGGGGGGGGGGGTAGCAACGCGAGCCAATGTACCCCATAAAATTCGTCAGGCTCTGAGCTTCAAAATGATTAGCATCTTTTGCAATTATTTAGGAACTACGTTAAAATGACGTCTTTTTAATTAACAACAGTACTAGGTCTCTTCTTGTATTGGGGTGCATGTTCTGTAGCTATCACGGAGACTTCGACCCTGTTGGATTCTTTTAATCGACCCCAACCTGGTCCCCTTCTAACCTATATCTATCCGTAAACGAGATACGCAGTGTTATATCATATTTTGCGCATTTGGTGACATGGCAGATCTACTATATTTCGTGGCTCATTTACTATTTGGAGTACCAATATTTAATGAAAATATTATAACCTTTTTGACAAACGATATATTTCCCCTCAATGAATAATTTGCGCCTCTTGCAGGTATACACCAAGGAGGACTATGATGATATGTTTGTAATCCCGAAGAAACTGTTGAGCCACACCACCATACGTATGACACATAACATCACCGGGAATCGCGCGTAAGAATGCCAACGGGCCCACCCATTTGATGAACTTATAGGACTTGTATTTTTACCACCTTTGCCAGATGCCTTTGTTTTGGTTCAGATCAGGATTTGATGTTCTTCTAGGTGTTTCTGTACACATGTATTTATTTGCAAAAATGTATACAATATACCTATGTTTATTCACCAACCAGAACCCATATTAACAAGCTCTTATTTATATATGACACGTCAATATGAATTCGCATGGTAAGCTGAAGGGAAAGTCTCCAGAAAAAGGTTTACCACATTATAGACTCCAAAATTATATAATGTAATGAGACTTTATAACAATTGGTATACCTACGAGTAGTTACTAATTATTAAAATCTATTTAGATCGGAAAAGTGAAAGCTCCGACGGGACACGAACCCGCGACCAATTCTTTACAGAGAAAATGCTATGACCACTGAGCTACGGAGCCACGTTTACAATCAGCGCCTCAAGATAGGAGAATTTCAAATAGGCCATCATTTTTTTTAACTTTTTTTGATTTCTTGAATATATTTTTTTGCCCACAGTATATTCTGGAATGTAATGTACTGGTGGACGACCATAAACGTAATTATAGGTGTTGTTGCCGAGTGCCTGAGTATGTTGAAGACGGCGGCCGACGCGAGCACCTTTCAAGATGTTGCCAAAATTCTAACAATGGTTCCATGTGCTGGATTGTGTGCACAATGTACGTTCTATTGAAGTTATTATTAAATGTAGTGATTGTATGTGGCTCCACCAAGATCTTAGAGCTTACCTCTCCTGCAAACTCTTATTCCTGACTCCTACTGAAAGATGGTAGACGGAGACCCTTTGGTATAAACTTGGCCCTATGTTGTGTCTGATACCGAAAGAAAACCCTGCACCAGATCCTAATCTTTCAAGTACATGGGATTTACTGTTGTGTTAGGAACAGGACCCTTTCGATTCATGGAATGAAAGGAGTACCAACCAGTATGTCCGATTTTTGGCGTCCTTAAAAGTATATACTATGTACACAAAACAAAAATGATAGCCTAACCATCTAATACAATCTATTTATGATTTGAGTCAAGTGGAAGAAGCACCCGTATGTTTTACATATGTGTGAGAACAGTCAATATCAATAACAATAACTCATTTCTTTGAAGTCACATATGTGTGCGTTTTTGTGTTTATGTGTGCCAGTGAATTGTGAACGATTGAATATGTGTTAGTGAGTGATTTGCCTGCCATCGAATGAGAAGGTAAATTTCACCAATACAGCACAGGCTCACGTAGTTGAGTGGTATTATAGGCGTAATGGCAATGCGAAGGTTGCAAGTTCGAACCGCAGCTAAATTGATATAGGCGGTTTGATTAATTAATAGTTTTATTTTAGTTCTTTATTTTGTTTGTGATATTAAAGAACCGTATGGTTCTTTAATATCACAAACACGACTTTTATACTAAGTGTTCCGTAATCTCAAAAATAATAATATTATGGAAAATAAAACAACATCATTGTTTCAATGATATAATTGTTCAGTAAATAAATAATTTAGTTGTGTTGTGTCGTAGAAGAAAGTATCTAAAAAATCTCGAGTCACAATGTTTGTAACTAAACTAATTCTAAACAGTTAAACAGATTTATTTAGTAGACCTAAGAATAGTCATATACTATTGTGCGGGATAATTGAAATCCAAGCGGGCGTAGCCGAGTGCAATACGTTTAGGTTTATACATTAAACATTCTTTATATAATTAATAGGTTATTCAATATTATCCTTCTGGATGTTTAAATCAGACAAGTATGGACGCAGGTAAACTAATTAACTTTCAGTAACTAAAGTGTAGTGAATCACCATGTTAACGTTTAGAAATTATACTATATGCAAAAATGTAATAACTTCTCATTTCGTTAACAATAACATCACTCACTTATTTACAGTTTAATTTCTTTATTTCTCAAAATGATGCCACATAATTACCTACATCTTTTAGTTCCTAGGCACTAGTGCGAAGAAATGGCGCAACATATTCCAACTTTTATTATAAATAGTAATAATAGTCATTTATTTGCTTAAATTTGCCTATATATTAGATAGTAAGTATATAGGTATAAGTATATAGTATATAATAGGTATATAGGTATAAGTATATAGTATATAATAGGTATATAGGTATAAGTATATAGTATATAATAGGTATATAGGTATAAGTATATAGGTTTTAATTATTCCAAGTTATCTATACCGGAGTATATATACCTAAGTATAATTGAAACCACTAAAATACAGACTTACAATGTAATAAAACATAGATAATAATAATAAGAGCACCTACTTCAACCAACCCACCAGGACCCATCGAGGACATCCAACCCCAGTACCCTAAAGTAATATGACCACTAGACCTGCACGGTAGAATATTTTTTGGCAATATCGCTCACCTGCTTTTCCCCATAAAATTTTGCGTCCATCCTTGTCTGATTTAAAACATTTTTCGTCACTAAATATTACTATATTGTTGCACCAGTCAAAATTTAAATAGTCCCTGACAAAACTTAACCTACTTCGACGATGAAGATCCGACATCAAAATTTTTCTTGCCGGTCTGCGACATTTGATCCCAGCCGCCCGAAGATGGTTCCTTACTGTTTGCAATGTAACATGGTGTTTGGTGGTCATAACACGGGTGGACATAAAGGGGTTTTCTACCTATATGTTTTTCCACCACCTCTTTATGCAAAGAACACGCATCGGTGTAGGCAAAGGTTTTGGGGCCAGGCTGAAGACGGTCTATGGTGCCTGAATCGCCATATCGGCGCACCCACCGCTGCACAGCTTCCATCTGTAATGAAAATAAAGTAATAAAATTCCTTGTTCAAATTCTGTAAAATTTATCTACTTATATATTTTTGTTCATTATTAGTATTGGAAGAAATAATAGATTATCCAGGATTATAAAATCAAATAACTTTCATAATAATAAATTGCAGAAAATACTACTTACCGATATGTTCAATTTTCGAGATATTTCATGTATTGAAATATTTTACTCATGCAAAGTAATAATAGTTGTAAGTTGTTGATTCATTTTTATGAATAAAAAAGTTGTTATTAACCGTGTGGAAAGCACAACGAATCCAATTGTTGACAGATAAAATTAAAATTACTTATCATGTTATTTTAATCATGAGAATGAGGGTAGCATAAATTCCAATACATACGAGAAACATTCATGCAATCATGTGTGTGCAACAATACTCGCTCAGTAATAATAAAAATACTACTGATTTAAGTTGCTATAAAATTATAACTAAAATATAAAGATACTTTTGTGATGTTACCTAAACATTCCCTTAATAGGTAAGTAATTAACATAAAGATATACAAATATTAAAAGTTCAAAAAGTAAAATTCGACTGGGAATCGAACTCAAAACCTTACGATATTGAAACTTTTCAAAAGCGTATATGTAAACCCCGGGGTCACAAAGGCTTACTAATATAATGTCAAAAACCACGTTCATATAGTAGTAATAAGAATTTTATGAGTTATTCTTATTATTGAAGAAAGTGTAAACTGATGATTGAAGATAAATAAATACGAATGGTTTTGAATCAATTGTAATTTGCAAGTGTGTAGGTGTGTGTGAGTGAGGAAACGAGTTATTGTTACACACACATACATGTCGAACACTGGTGACCTTTTCTGCTTGCCAAAATCAATATAAAGATCTGTATAATACTTATATCACTAGACAGGCTATCGTTGTTGTCTTGTGTACCTGCGCGTGTTCTTGGGTGTATTTTGAGGAAAAGGACATTTGAGGTACTATAGGAACGCCATGGTCTGGGCTCATTTCTTTCCAAACTTCGGGTTAAGTTATATAGAGGGAACTATAGATACCTATTTAATGATGTGGTCACATCTTTACAGCTAGACTAGAAAGTCGACCCCAACTGAGTTGAGAATATTAGATAAAGATGTGGGTAATTATGATGTTAGGAAATATTATGATACGTTCATACACAATTATGAAAATACGGGTCTTAATCATAATGAAAAGTGGATAACCATGAACGTAAATAGGTACAATAATATATGAATACAAATGTTTCGGATGTGACACGTTACGTCCATGGTCTCGCGAGGACTGAGTTTGTAATTATATGTTAAAAATTGTATAAGTTTAAGTTTAAGTTTAAATCAAGATATCGATGTATATATATAGATATATATGTATATATAGATGTATATATATAGATGTATATATATAGATATATATATATAGATATATAGATATATATCGATGTATGTGTATGTATGTGTATGTATGTGTCATAGGAAATATGGACGTATACGTCCATATTTCCTATGACACATTTATTTGCATTGTAAAAGGTTTTTTTATTCAGGATGCCTACGGGTTCGTTTTCGATCGGACAGTATTTAAAATTAGTTATATACTAATGATAGCATATGTGTTCTTTATATTTAGCATTGTTCAAATCCTTGAAAATAAGGTGCAACCGGACCGCCTTTGAGAAATTACATTACGATATCCGAGAGTTGTGGCCGACAGGCGAGATTTTGAAGGAAGAGCACTGCATCATCAGCCCACGGTCAAAGCAGTTCAAATTTATTGCCAAAGGTTTCTTCAATTGATTTATTAAGTACACCCCTTTTCCCTAGATTATATTGCTTTGATAGAGTACGGGGCATATACGGCATATACCCCAGCTATCCTTGATTTTTTTTATACTTTTAGAGCGTGTTTTTTCAATAGCCGGGTTTAATTTTTGAACAATCATTTTTTATTTATTTAATTTTGGGGCTAGCAACTGCTTCTAATTTACACATATTTGAAATGTGCTAATTAAGCCCTTTCTTTTGATATCAAATCAAACGCGGTATATTTATCTCAAATTATTTCTAACTCAGTACTTCATGGGCCAAAATTGGGATACCGATAGGCCTATGTCCAAGAGTGACTGCAATTGGCTAATTGATTAATGATTCACTCTATAAACGTTAGACGGCGCCACATTGTATTTGACACGTCATATAGCCTAACCAACGGACAATTATGACGCTTCTAAAGATCAATTTAAGTTTATTGACTAATTGAGGAGTTACGAGGAACAGATTAATCTTCATAGCCTGTCAAAAACATAGGTAACCCTCCTTCGATTTTATCGAAATCGGGGAAAAATATCCAAAGATCCACATGTGGATCTAGACTGTGGATCTTAGTGGAGGGCGGCAAAATATCTCTCTATCTAAAAAAAATATTTGTTTCATATAGGTTACTACTGGTGTACCACGGCTCTGTTGCTGAGTTTCGTGTTCCCGCCGATATACAACTATTTGATCAGAATGCTTGGATTCGACGCGCCCATGGTCCTCCCTTTCTTATACTGGCTGCCTTTCAACCCCTTTCAGCCAGTCCTCTTTGAGATAATGTTGGTAATGCAGACTTGGGCAAGTGAGAACTCATAATATACCTTTTTTTTTATACCACTTAGCTTGCAGACAAGCACGCATCCCACCTGATGGCAAGCAGTCACCGTGGCCTAAGGACGTTTGCAACACCAGGGACGTCACATCCGTGCTGCCGACCATATAGAGAAGAGGGGGAAGGGGAAGGGGGAGGGGAGAAGGTTAAGAAAGTCTCTGTGCTGTCAGTGCAGATGACAAAGAAGGGTTTCTGGGTCTTTCCACTGACAACACATATAACCTCCCCAGTGAGCTCTGGCTACCCTACATACCGCCGGAAACACAACACTAGGTTTTTTATTAGCCGCGCCTATATATATCTTCATGTCCCCAAGTCAACCTCTTATAATATCCTGTTTTTGTTTATAATTAATGATTTATTTTATACTACTTAGGTGACAGACAAGCACACGGCCCACCCAACAGAAAGCGGTTAGTATGGCCTATGGACGTTTGCAACACTGGATTCGTTACACTCGTGGCACCTACCCTGTAGAACCCTTGTAATGCCCGTCTTGAAAAACCCTATATTGTAGTCGCTTAGGAAAAATAAAGTGTAAAAAAAATTAGTTTATTTGCATTATACAGTTTGTTTGTTTGTGTGTAAGTGCATTTGTTGAACACATCCCGGGTCCTTTAAGCGGGGCGTGAAAAAGCATCTGATGAGGCCGTCAAGCTGAGCGCCACCATTGTAGCACTGAACGTGTTTGCAATGGTAACCCTCATTCATGAGACTTTGCCTTCAGCTTAACATCAGGCGAGGTGAAGTCATTTTTTTTAAATTTTATTTTTATAATATCACGCCTATATCCCTGTAGGGGTAGGCAGAGGTGCTAGCACCCACATTTCGCCAGTTTATATTTAGGTCCCAATGTAATAGGTGGCGAGCCTATTGCCATCAACCGGGCACTTATAAACCTGCGATAAATACACACATAACTTCGAAAAGCATCGCAGTCATTGGTGTGTGCCATGGTAAACCTGGGATCGAACCCGAGACCTCGTCTCAGCAGTCCATCACCCATACCACTAGGCTACCGCGGAGTCAAATTGACGTGCCATAAATAAAAAAAAAACACAATAATGTATATTTGCAGCGGTGTCAGTGGCCTTTTCCAACACAGCCTGGAACTTGCTGTTTTGTATGTACATAGCACACATAGAGATGCAGTTTGAGCTGGTCTCTCGACGCGTGCGCCATCTGATACATGTCTCCGTGGATCGTCAGCTCATTCACTCCTATCCATTAGGTGAGTCCTTATGTACTTTACTCCGCAGATCTTCGATGTTCACTCTCCTACTGAATGACGAGATGAGGTTCTGGGAAAGGTTTTTCAAATGTGATTGTAGAGAAATTCAAGAGGAGAGGTGAGCGGTTTTCCCGGGTTACGCATAATTCCTGGACTCCCCGAATCCGTTACGTTGTCGTTTCTATTCATGAGAATGGTGACAAAAAAATGAAGACCTACTAATAGTTCGGAATCAAAAATATAATTACTTCTCCGTAATAATATAATATTGTTACGTGTAAGAATATGGTTATTGGTTAGTAGAATGTAATGTTCTAATTCTGAAATAATAAACCGAAAATTCCATGAGGGAAACCAGTCAAGTTAAAAATAAAAATATGTACCTACTGTGGGAAAGTGTAAGTGCATTGAATCGTTTCAGTCTAAGGTTAAACATAGTGACCTAGCAGAAGCAGGCCGCGGTGGCGGCACAAATCTGCGCCACCCCATACCTGGGGGCTAGACGGGGACATCGTGGTCCCTATACCCGAAGAGGGTCATCTCTAAAGACAGGGTCCCGGGTCTGCCGGGGTGCGAGAGATGTGTTCGCTACTATCTCACCTCCGGCAACTAAAGACCCAAATACGGCGTGCGTTTGAGTCGGTTCGAGTCCGACATAATCTCCCTCACCTGTTTCGGTGGGATTGGTATCCGTGGAGATTTCGCGAACGAAAAGAAAAAGTTTAAACATTCTCCGTAATAAGTTTAATAGTTAAAATTCTTAGCAAAAAAGCGTTCGGAATATATAAATTCTCATTTTTGTTCTTGATTTTTATGCAGCCCAAATGAGGGAAGAAATAATCGAGGACAACAGACATGTTCTAAACCCTTCGCACAATGACGATAACTTGGAGATCAGACAACATATGGAGCTTGTCAGCATTGTCAAAAGACACCATACTCTGATCAGGTATTGATATTAATATCTTTTTATATTCTTACTGTCTTCCATTCCTGAGAAACAGGCAGTCGGCATGAACAACCTTCGCATTCTCACGAAACACTAACGAACGACGTAAATCCACTTCGGGTTTCTTTTTGTAAGCTATAATCAAACTATAAATGCATTTCGTGGTATCAATTATTGTATGTTTCGTGGAAGCCTACTTACTTCAATTGTTATTACATATTCATGAAGTACCTTGAGGTTTCAATCATTAATACATTAGTACCTAAAACAAAGTGACCTTCTGTTTGTTTGTCTGTCCTTTTGTATGCTTAAATCTTTTGAACCGATTTCGATGCAGGGATTTTTAATAGATAGGGTGATTGGAGAGGAAGATTTATACTAGTATGTATATAATACATTTATATGCTGCCAGTCTTCTGCGAACGCTTCCACGAGAGGCTTGCAATTTGAAGTGCAATTAAATTGCCATTCAAACTACACAATTACAATGAATAACTTAAGAGGTATTGCAAATTGAAAATTAAATGCGATGAAATAAATGCAAGTGCGGTAAGAGGGGCGCGGGCACTCGCGTGTGGACGAAGGCGAGACGGTAGTGGACTTATCACTAGACACTCATGCTTCATCAGTATCTACCCTTCTACAGAGCCTACGAAGGCCCCCTGTAAAGCCGGGAATGGTCGCTACTAACTATAATAAAGTTTATAGTTAGCTGGTTTTTCAAATGAGAATAGATGTGGTTCTAAAGCTGAGCGTCAAGCTGAGCGCCACCATTGTAGCACTGAACGTGTTTGCAATGGTGACCCTCTTTCATGAGACTTTGCCTTCAGCTTAACATCAGGCGAGGTGAAGTCAAATTGACGTGCCATAAATAAAAATAAAAAAATATTTCTATTCTGTTTAGGTTGGCAGCCGACGTTGAGACTATCGTCAGCTCCACGTTACTAATGAATTTCTTAAACAGCTCTATCATTATTTGTATGAGTGGATTCTGCAGTGTTGTAAGTATCCATAGCCAATCACCAATCAATTATCAGAAATAAAAAACCTCTCATAATCATTGTATGTATTTATTTTATTAGTTACTCGAGAAGTGGACTGATGTTGCATACAAGTCATTCTTCATAACAGAGCTTGCAGAAATCTGGCTGTTGTGCTGGTATGGGCAGAAATTGATAGATTCTGTAAGTTATAGTTAATAAATAATGTAATTAATCTAGTCGAGACCTACACTTTAGTTTGAACAGATGTAGGACACGACGGTATCTTCCGTCCGAAATGAGCTGTCCAACTGGGGAAGTACCTCCGCCCTACAGAAGACCGCGGTCATAATAACCATCGTGTTGTGTTCCCGCCGGTAAGTAGGGTAGCCAGAGCTCACTATACCCCTCCTTCCCCTCTCCTTCCTAGCCTCCCCACCCCTTCCCAGCTCTCCCCCTTTCCCTTCAGGGTAGAAGTGTAATGAATATACCCATAACAAGTACCAGTAACATAATATGGATTCAAAAAATCATATTATGTTACTGACGGCTCTCGTAACATGTTACTGAATAACAACGAAATAACAATTAAGCCGTAGGTAGCTATACCTGCACGTTCCGACTAACTTGTCTATGTTTTGATACGTAACGTATAACTAGTTACGGAGAACATCTTGTTCAAAGAATATCTATGATCCATGTCTACTACATTGTTATTAGTAACATGCAATAACAAGATAACACTCTCGCATTGAGATTTATTTTTATGTGAGTTGCAACAGTGTTGCCGGAGGCAAGCAAGCTGTTGCCGTTCCATTCGATTCACTGGGCGAGAACGGGATAGAAGTATTGATATTTAAGTATGTGTAAGCAAGATAACTACTGTTTTGGCAGATGAGTCGAATTGTTTGCTTTACATTGCTCTCTTTGTATGAACACTATGCACTTCGATTGTAGAAGTGTTCAATGAAAAAACAATACGGCGTATGCGTGAATCTTGTAACATCTACACAGAAACTGACCAAAACCAGTTTAAGTTGGACTGCTCCGCGCGCGTCGCGCTAAGCTCACGCCTAAAGTTTATTGTATATTGTTTATTTACGATTTTTTTGTTTTTTTTTTTGTGATATGTAAATAGTACTTAGTGGTGTAAGTGCAAATAGTCTTTAGTGTAAGTGTAAATATGTACTTAAATGTAAATATGTACCTAAATACTTGAAATTATAAATCATCATGTACATAATATATAATTCATAAAAATAAAATATAAAAAAGTCTATAAAAAAATAATAACAATATTTATATTTAATAATCGTATGCGTAAACTCGGCTGATAATTAATATTAAAGCAGAATAAAATTATGGGTATTATATTGTTACAACGTATTCGCTATAACAAGAAGTACGTATCGAACATAGAACGATCTACATTTGTAGTAACTAATTAGCATTCCTCTCGGTTGTTATTTCGTTGTTACTGGGTAACATAATACGGTAACATAATATCATCAAAGTAATATATTCAATAACATGAATATGAAAATCGTAACCTAATATACCATCTCTACTTCAGGGTGGCCAGCGCGTGTGTGACACCCTTAGTGTTGCACACGTTCATAGGCCACGGTGGCCGCTTTCCATCAGGTGGGCCGTGTGCTTATCTGCCACCTACGTAGTATAGAAAAAATAAAATATATATATTTTTAGGGATACCTACATAGTTAAAATCGTTGTTATATAATATCGGTTAAAATTACTCTATAAAAGTGCCAAATGGCAAAACTGATGTGCGATAGAGAAAACGCTCTTAGAAACCGAAGTAAGTTGAATTCACCTAGGCCTCGATTCTACTAATTGTTACCATTGTCAAAGAACGGATATAACAAAAACTGCCATTTAATTTTGGACTCTACTTCTACACTGCCAAAGCTCAAAATTAAATGGCATTGTGTAGAGTAACCAATGACTTTTCGAAGTTATGTGTGTATTTACCGCAGGTTTATAAGTGCCCGGTTAACGGCAATAGGCTTGCCATCTATACATTGGGATCTAAACATAAAACGAAATGTAGGTACTAGCACCTCTGCCTAACCCTTCGGGAATATAGGCGTGAGTTTATGTTATGTTATGTAGAGTGAATCAAACGACGTAATCAACTCTTTTTCATTTCATTTTGAACTTTAACGAAACGAAAATTAAACCGAATATGACCTATCAGTTTGATCTCAGTCTATGATTAAAAATTAGTAGAATCGAGGTCCTGAAATTTCACTCTTCTTTCCAATGTGTGCTAAATCTAAATCTGGGCACTATACCTCATTATCCTTCACTCATTTAGCCCATTGCAACCCAATGCTGGACATACGTAAGCCTTTCCCAATGTTGGTAGGCTTTGGCCCACTGTTTCCAAACTGGACAGACGGGTTGGCACATTTCGAGTGTTTCGTTGATTGCCTTTTATGACACCCTTCAATATTCACCCTTTGAAATGGGGTGGTGAGTTCTCTTTCTCCGTCCACACGGATTATAGAATATTATTGACCACAAAGTGTTTTTCTTCCAGAGCCTTGGTTTGTGTGAAGCTTTGTACGAATGCGGCTGGTATAATAGTTCTAAGCAAGTCAAGAGCGCCATCTTGCTTATGTTGTTAAGGTAAGTAATGTCATCAAGGAAAACGTCATCAAAATATAATGTATCGTAATTTCTAATGGACGCCATACACGCTAGGTTATGTATTATGGTTTTAACTGTACATGCATAACCATCAGGCAAGCCTTAGCGTGTATGGCATTCAACTGTACCGTTTTCGATTATATATGTGTACGTGTATGTGTAGGTACTATGAAACTCGGTTATGCATGTACAGTTAAAACTGGTTAAAACCATCATGCATAACCTACCGTGTATGGTGTCCATATAGACAGCTGTGTCTGCGTGCATGAAATCTAAAAATCTTGATGTAACATCAATTTACAGCCTTACTAATGAATATCTCTTATAATAATAAAGTTCGTAAATGTGCAATTACACGTTTAATATATTTTTTCAGAGCTCGGAAAGGTGTTGCAGTAACCACATACGGATTTACCACAATGTCTTTGTTTACTTATAGTAAGGTAACGAACATTTCTGTTAGGACCTCCATTCTATTAGGTACTTAAGCTGTAATATTGATTTCATTGTTAATATAATTTTCAGATTATAAAAACATCGTGGTCCTACTTTACTTTGCTTCTTAACTGTACTAAGAATGAAGAGACATGAAATATTTTATAATGTCAGAGATATTTAACGCTAGGACTTATCCCACGAATTTACAGGAACCTCGATTTAAGCATTACACTTTTCACAGTTATTAACAAACTTAATAAAATATTACACAGTTTAATGCATTGTATATTTATTTAGATTAGCAGGGTAACTATTTAATAAAGATGTTCATGAGATTTTTTTTCCTTTTATCCCTTTACATAAAGTAGTATTAAATGACAGTGTCAACATTAAATGATACAGGGTGTGGGGCTCCACCAAAGACTGGTAGACATACGATGCTCTAGTTTTTCTCTCGAGGAAAGCATCAGTCACTTTCGTAAACATAGTAAGTACTCTATGAATTGAATTGAAAAGTTAAGCGATGACGAAAACGTTTTGCTATCATTTAACTACTAATAAAATTGATCCGTCCGTTCAGGAGCTATGATGTCACAGACAGATTACATCTTACACACGGGTACCTAAAACTTATTCGATTACCCTACCTTTTTCGTCGATGGTAATAAATATATGCCAATCTATTTTTTTTTAATTGATAAAATGTTGGTTTTATTAACTACTTTCTTCCAATCTTCGCGTGACAATATACACCTTTTATAATATGCACCTTTCATTATAAAATGTGTCTTTCAAATGAACAGTTTCGTGCTAAGGCAAGTAACAATTAATTTCCCGCCTTTAAACGTCAGTGAATGTGTCACTAAAACACAACTTCTATGAAGCTGATACTGGAGGACGTGCCATAAAGTGATCTGGAGTAATAAGATGTCCTTACTACGAAGTTTCTTCAAAAAGAAGCCCAAATTAGAAAAAGGAGATAAAGTATGTATCTACTTGGTGATGTGGAAAATTAAACGCACTCGACATACGATATGGTTCCGTTTATTTAAATACGAAATTTTCATACTTAATTTAACAGTAGGTACAGTTTTGGAAAATTTAACAAGCGTTTCAGTTCATCGATTTGATCATCCGTTTTAGTTCAATGAATTAATGATTTACTTTAAACAATCCCGTACGATCCGATAGTTAGCAAGCGTAAGTAGGGATATGTTGACTATTATAGGGATATGTTGACTACTATGTCACCTCTGGCAACAGAAGACCCAAAGATGGCGAGCGATTTGGTCGTTTCGAGTCCGACATAACATCTCCAACCGCCTCCGGCGGGGAAGAGGGGTATCCGTGGTAATTTTTCGCTCGAAAAATGAAAAAAAAGTTAGCAAGCGTAGGTATGAAGGTTTCATTACACATTTGAAAACAGTGCTAGCTGATCGGTTATCGTAAACGCAAATAAGTAGAAATGTGTCTATACCTAATACTCATATTATGAGCAACGTATTTATTCGTTCTAAACGAAACCCTTACAACAAAGATAAAAAAAAATCTTTATATATCTTTTATATGAACATGAACAATGAACACCGTCCTCACCAGGCACCAGGCACGTATACCTTGGCAGACTACGATAAAACTTTTGCTGTCCCAAAGAAATTGTTAAGTTTTGTCGGTATCGAGATGGCGCACGGCCTCTCGGAGATTCATGCGTGAGTATTTTTTTATATTACCTAGGTGGCAGATAACCCTACAACCTACTTACCTGATAAAAAGTGTTTAGCGTGACCTATGGACGTTTGCAACACCAAAGGCGTAACACTCGTGCTGCTAACCTTGAAGAAACCTAATTCTTAAAGAACCCCATATTGTAACTACTCGTAGTTGCTCGGGAAAACCACAGCAAGGAATTCATTCTACAGCTGGAACATGAGTGGGATAAAGTTCTTACCGCACAAACCGTCCAGGGCCCTACCAACACATTCGGGACCCAGCCCCACCTGCTAATCGGTAGGTACACCATAATGCACATGGCTCTAAGTGTTGGGAGGTCATGCTCCCATAAAAGTCAAAATAAGCTCTATAGGAGTAGGCGAGCAAACCAGACAAGCAAAGCCGGCTGTCTCAGAACCTCAATCGATTAAGTGACGCGTGTAATCACTGCCTATTAGTAGATTTAAAATAAAATATACCACCCTGTCTATAACTCCCAAAAAGTTTAACTGTCTGAACTAAAATCCGACCTTACAGTAAGTACTGGAACTATATCTTCATGTTCGCGTTGATGAACGTCTTCTTGGAGACCATCGGCGAATTCTTGGGCATTGCAGCGTCAGTCCTGACTTCCAAAAATTTTCGAGACGCCATCGAAGTGTTTAGGACGGTGCCGTGCTTTTCACTCGATCTGGCAGGTATGTATTGTATATCATCACTTCACTATCACTATCACTACATAGTATAAAATAAAGTCGCACTTTCTGTCCCTATTTTTCTTGTCCTTTCGTATGCTTAAATCTTTAGAACTACGCAACGGATTTTGATGCGGTTTGTTTCAATAGATAGAATGGTTAAAGAGGAAGGTTTATATGTATATAACATCATGCTACGACTAATAGGTGCGGAGCAGGAATGAAAAATGATCAGGGAATGATGATAGTGCCTAGTGATTAATTACATGTTAACTACCTACCTATGCTATATCATTCGCCATCTTCTTTCTGTCTAGCAATCATCAAATGTATGAAAATTAAAAACAATCGCAACACTTTCGAGAACTTGCATCGCACACTCCGAGAGATGTGGCCGACTGGTGTGGTCAGCGAGGAGGAGCGGTCTATCATCAGCAGAATATCAAAACAAATCAATTTCATTGTCAATGGTTCGTTCAACACCAAAAGTCGATTAGAATGTTTGCAGTTTTGCAAAATGTTTTACCAATCAGTTAAATTTTTGTACAATTTGTGACCCAGCTTACTACTGGTGCAACAATGCTTTACTGATAGCATTTGTCGTCCCGCCGCTGTTCACCTATGTGTCCCGGTACCTCGGATACGACGCGCCCATGACCTTCGCGTTCGACTACTGGCTGCCCTTCAACAAGTTCCAACCGGGTGTCTTAGAGCTCATATTACTGATCCAAACTTATGCAGGTAATATTATCCAGGCATAGGGATAAAAGTCATACCACTATAATATATTATTAATAATGTTTAACAATTTAAAAAAAAAACTATTATGCGTTATGACTTTTTTTATGTACCTAAGGTTTCTATCAAACCGCAGAAGTTTGGTAGAATCCTTACCTAAAAAAATCGATTATAGAGATTTCGATACAACAATATATTAAGTAGGATATACCTCTAACATCGACTATCTGTCGATTATCTCATCGACTATCTCTTGAATCTCTATTTTTTCAAAATTTGGCAAAATTCAAATTGTCTTATTAAAATTCTAATGGTATTCTTTCTTCAAATCGTAGTCGCCATATTGGTCACTGTAGCGAAACGTCACTGACATGACATCTTGGGCAGTGCGCATGCGCCTCGTCATGTTATTGGTCGTGATAACGGATTTTACGTTTTTCATAAAATTGTACTAATATTGTACCATCGTATCTGAAATATCACAATACATTTAGCGTTTTTAGTTGTCTGGTTCATCATATCCTGGGACATGCTGTTCTGTGTGTACATCTCACACATAACGATGCAATTTGAACTCCTCTCGCTGCGCGTGCGCCGTCTGATTCATGTGCCCGTGGATCAACAACTCATCGACTCTTTTGTGATAGGTTAGTTAATACCTACATACTTAGATAAATAATTTAAGTCAATTATTAGATCTTGTTATAAGATCTAAAGTATCTAGAAATTATTAGACAGGGGAAGAGAACTTTCGGAGTAGATAGATACCTACGGTCTTATTACAAAACACGGACTAACTCTCAACAAGCTTATATGAACTTTAAACCATTCCCCATATAAAATCATATTACAAGAAGCGTTTTAGTACCAAGTCAAACCTATCTCTCTGTCAATTTTTGTAGTTATCTGTGGTTGTTATTGAAGTCAAGTGGTCTAAAGTCTGGTTTAAACCAGACTTTAATCCGTTTTTTGTAATAAGGCCGCTACAGTTTATGTTGTGATATAGATTATTTATTGTGGGCATTATAGTATCTACATATGGCTGTCCTAAAACCATCTTGGGCTCGCTTTCCGATCTAAATCTATTTGAACAGTTAGTTTACTACTTACTTCAAAATTTTATTACATCAAATACCTTCTTAATCATCTCAGACGAAAAGAATAATTTCGCCTGAGCATAGCCCATTGAAATATACAGCGCATAGTTTCAAGTATCGTCCTGATTGTAGAATTCACAAATCACGGTTGGTTAACATGCGGAATGTTAAAAATCATATTAATAAAGTCTCATATCAATTTTATTTATACGCAGTCAAAAATAGTGAAGAAAATATTGGAGAAGACTATTATTTTGTAAACTCGTGCGACCATGAGATTAAACAGCAAGAGAATCTTGCCGATATTATCAAGACGCATCAAACACTGATAAGGTGGGTATTGAATTATGTTTAATTCTTCAGTCTGAATATCCGTATACCAGGGGGCTAGATGGGGGTCACCATAGTTCCCATATAAGGGGAAGGGGTCACCTCAAAGATGACCCCAGGTTTTCGGGATACGAAATTTCTTGTATAACCTTGGCAATCAAAGACCCAAAGACGGCGTGCGTTTTAGTCGGATCGAGGCCGACATAATCAACTCCACTGACTTTGGTAGAGGTGGTATACGAGGAGAACAAAAAGTCAGTATGTATATGTACTTCAGTCTTTTAGTTTAGTACGTACCTGCTCAAACTTATAACTTACCGCACCGACCCTGGATGGAACAGCTAACGTAGAAATCATTTATCCTGCATATGTATAGGCAAGAATACAAATACGATGGAAGCGGAGATAAGCCGAATCAAAATAAAGGCTAGAAAAGCGAACCGTGGACTTTGAAGACTTTGACTTTGACTTCAACTTTTCTTTTCATGCCACCGGGACTATACCATCACAACTAATGCCATACAACGTGGCAATGCTGTCAAACTTCTGGGAACATTACCACAAGAGACATGCGATGCGGAGGAATTCCACGACGCTTTTTAATTTAAATCTTTTTTGTTGTTCTAATTATCATGTTAGTTTTAATTTGAATAACAACTTAAATATCCAACCTTACTACTGAATATTCGTATCAACTGGTTCTGTTTTTAGGGTATCAGAAGGTTTAAAATCTATGTTCGGTTTCGGGCTACTGATCAACATGATGAACAGCTCTATGATCATTTGCTTTTGTGGATTCTGCTCCGTTGTAAGTATTGTTACATCCGTTTACATATTTGAGATATCCTCGAACACCAAAATCCTTTGGTTTTGATCAGCTGAAGTAAAATTAATTTGAAGTTGGTGTAAGTATGTATTTACTACTTTCGTAATCGTCTGAATTATTGCTGGGTTTTGTTTTGTGCTACAGGTACCCAATCTTTATATCACTATTACTACATAGTATGAAACAAGTATGAAACAAAGTCGCGTTCTCTGTCCCTGTCCTCATTATGTCCCATTGTGTGCTTAAATTTTTAAATCTAAGCAATGCAGTTCGATGCGGTTTGTTTAATAGATAGAGTGATTGAAGAGGAAGGTTTATATGTATATAACATCATGCTACAACCAACTGGTGCGGAGCAGAAGTGAAAAAAGTTGCAAAAACAGGGTGACGCAGACGAAGTTTCGCGGGTCAGCTAGTTATAGGTACCTATATAATATATATTCGCGTATAGCTCTAAATAATAATTAATAATAATAAAATATAGTAAGCCGCGGTAGCCTAGTGGTATGGGTAATGGACTGCTGAGACGAGGTCTCGAGTTCGATCCCAGGTTTACCATGGCACACACCAATGACTTTTCGATGCTTTTCGAAGTTATGTGTGTATTTATCGCAGGTTTATAAGTGCCTCGGAGAGCACGTTAAGCCGTCGGTCCCGGTTGCCATACAAACACCTATGGCAGTCGTTGTGGGTAGTTGGAGCCCTCAAAAGTCCAACCAGCCTAACTTGGAACTTCGATATCGCCATTGGTCATTAGACCATTGGTTGTTGAGGTCAGATGGCAGTCGCTTCACGGAAAATATCGAAGTTCAGCCGCATCACAGTTAGACTGGAAAGCCGACCCCAACTGAGTTGGGAAAAAGGTTCAGGGAATGATGATGAGCTCTTAATATATATGCAGTTTTAACCGTGAAAATATGCGTAATAAGCGCGTTTTCGCGGTAATTCTATACTATAGCTCAATTATTCAGTGGAGAATCTTTTGTTATACAGATGATTGAGAAATGGAATGAGTTTGCGTACAAGTCCTTCTTTGTGACCGGTCTTGTACAGACCTGGCTGTTGTGCTGGTACGGACAGAAACTACTAGATCATGTAAGTTCTATTATTATTTACCTAGACCTTAACCTAGAGCTTAACATCAGGCGAGGTGAAGTGAAGTTGACGTGCCATAAATAAAAAAAGCGACCTAGAACCATCACCTTTTAACATGGAATACATAGACACTAGATGATCACGTATGTATTTATTTAATTTGAGAATGAATAGGTTCCCTAACTTAACTATAATGTGAGACATCTGTTTATTGGCTCGTTAATATGGCAGGATTTCTTTTATTTTTATTTTATCTTATTCTTAATTGTGGTTTGTACACGTGTGTATGTACAAAGGCGGGTACCCACTTATAAGCGCCCAGAGTTGTGACTTATTTGAAATACTTGTATTTAAAATACAAATACAAAATACAAAATACGTATTTTGGATTTTGTACTTAAGTACTTTTTTAAAAAAGTATTTTGTATTTTATTTGAAATACTATTCGAGACGTATTTTGTATTTGTGAAATGGTTTGTAAAATACAAAATACTTTTTTATTCTTAGCTTCATTTTTCTAAAGCATTCCGCGATTTAGTAAAAACAAAAAATGGCCACTAGTGGCGCAGCAACTTTGAAAGTCTATGCGCAAAATGACAGATGAAGTGAAATGCACATAAAACCTGGCCAATAATATATATAAGGGACCCCTTTTGACAATCCTCAAAGTCACTGTTACGTTTTGCTGTGTTGGCAGCTATTTCATTATTTCTGAGTTGTTCGCTCGAAATGTCGAAGTGTGAAGGGATTATGAATGTATATAGGTACGACAAATTGAACGTGTTTGCAATGGTGACCCTCTTTCATGAGACTTTGCCTTAACTTCAGCTTAACATCAGGCGAGGTGAAGACCAATTGACGTCCCATAAATAAAAAAAAAATACATAAATAGAAAAATATATTTATAAAAAACCGGTACGATTATGCGTCCACACAGACGCAACATGTCAGATGCACTTTTTGAAGAGCTTGTGATTTTAAAATCTTTAATAAATAAAGAAAATTACCATAAAGTATTTTATTTCAATAAAGTATTTTGAAAATACATATTTTGTATTTAGTATTTAAATACAAAAGGCAAAAGTATTTTGTATCTTGCATTTGAAATACTATATTAAAAAAGTATTTGCATTTTGTATTTAAATACTTTTCGAAAAGTATTTTGTACATCTCTGAGCGCCCTACTGGTTAAGCCTTGATCACATGCACCGAGTGGAGATGCGAATCAGTAATTTTTTTTATATTACTTGGCCGAGACACGATCCTGAGAGAGCCAGCAAGACAGTGCGGGAGGGCGGGAGAGTGACTGAATCGGTCCAGTAATAAGAACGGAAGCCGAGCTACTATCTCACCGTTGGGACTCCTTTTTCCGCACCTAGCCTCCCTTTTTAGGCCATTGTGCGCTATCTCACCGTTTTACTCGCTCAAGTGCTCGACTTGTTCTCGGCGCACGTATAACGTACCGAGCATTCGGCCGAGTGCACTGTCTCACCACTCCATTAGGCGCGTGTGATCAAGGCGTTACGTTTAATTTATGGTGTATTTTATGTTTCAAGAGCCTCAGTTTATCTCAAGCTCTGTACGAATGCGGCTGGTACAACGGTTCTAAGAAAACCAAGAAATCAATTTTGTATATGTTGCTGAGGTATGTTTTTATCATACTTATTCAAAATAATATAATCGTTATTTTTTGTTGTTTTGGTTAATATATTTTACAAACTTCTACTACACTAAAACCCCTATAAGCTCCTATTAACACTATTATTGCATTAATATTTGACGGAGGTAGGATTGAGCAGTCGGATTGGAGTAGTACCTCCGTCCCACATAATACCGCGGCTAATACGAGTAATAACTTGGTGTATTGTGTTTTCGGCGGTCAGTCAGGTAGCCAGAACTCACTGGAGAGGTTTTGTGTTGACGGAAATCACAAGAAGCACTTCTTTGACTATTGTACGGACAGCAGCAGAAACTCTCTTAACATTTTCCCCTCATCCTTCTCCTCCTTATCTGCCACATAAGTGGTATACAAAAGTAAATACCTACATAAAGGAAGCTTTGTTTGCGACTGAAACTCACCTTTCGAAATTTTGAAATCCTCAAAATGACAACGTAAAGATAGGTGCATATTTTATGGGAGTGATACATTAATGTTGTAATATATTTTTTCAGAGCTCAGCAAGGAGTACACGCAACGACATATGGGTTTTCAATTGTTTCACTATCGAGTTACACAACGGTAATTAACCTCAGGGCCAATACGGCTCATTTTTATGATGGTTTAAATTTAGTTTTGATGCCTCCTGGAGAGAGTTGCTCTCCCAAATGTCAAAAACGGAAGTTTTGTAATACAATTTTTGTTGAATATTCTTTAATGCGAGAAACTGCCCTCATCTCATCGAAATCGTGATGAATTTTTCAGAATTGGCCTTCATAATTAAATTCTT
Organism: Pelosia muscerda; assembly: GCA_963691645.1. NCBI lineage: Eukaryota > Metazoa > Arthropoda > Insecta > Lepidoptera > Erebidae > Pelosia > Pelosia muscerda. The sequence goes on from OY829118.1 coordinate 7,391,640, forward strand.
ATTTGTGACAACCTTTTAGGTACCTACTTGTAAGTAACATTTATGTGCTCTATTTGTTGAATTTGCAGATTATAAAGACTTCGTGGTCCTTCTTCACTTTACTTTGTAACTTTTATCTAGAAGACAACAGTGGATAAAATTAAAATAAAAATGCCCACGTACTACGAGATACGTATCTTTTTTTCGTGCAGAAATCCACATAGATAATTTTCACCGCGGATGGTTATGGCAATCTAGCAAATTAAAAACGCACGACGAGCCGTCTCGAGCGTCAGTTAGCTGATGGAATAGACAATACCTTCATATGTACCCCGGCTAAGAATGACCTATCGACAGCACTTTCCCATGACAACGGTATCCCCATCTTGCCCCAGAAAGAAAGCCGTCCTACTTCTGCTAAGGTCACAGGCGGTCTATCCCATCACCCCGGGTTAAACTTACGCCTATATCCCCGAAGGGGTAAACAGAGGTGCTAGCACCCACATTTCGCCAGTTTACGTTTAGGTCCCAATGTAATAGGTGGCGAGCCTATTGACATTAACCGGGCACCATATATATTAACCAGAGATGTACAAAATACTTTTCGAAAAGTATTTAAATACAAAATGCAAATACTTTTTTAATATAGTATTTCAAATGCAAGATACAAAATACTTTTGCCTTTTGTATTTAAATACTAAATACAAAATATGTATTTTCAAAATACTTTATTGAAATAAAATACATTACGGTAATTTTCTTTATTAAAGATTTTAAAATCACAAGCTCTTCAAAAAGAGCATCTGACATGTTGCGTCTGTGTGGACGCATAATCGTACCGGTTTTTTATAAATATATTTTTCTATTTATGTATTTTTTTTTATTTATGTCACGTCAATTTGACTTCACCTTGCCTGGTGTTAAGCTGAAGTTAAGGCAAAGTCTCATGAAAGAGGGTCACCATTGCAAACACGTTCAATTTGTCGTATATACATTCATAATCACTTAAATACGAATCGTTAAAATAACGTCTCATTGCCTACACGGCATATTGTTTAAATACAATTTGTTCAGCAAAACGTAACAGTGACTTTGAGGATTGTCAAAAGGGGTCCCTTATATAATAATATTATTGGTCAGGTTTTATGTGCATTTCATTTCATCTGTCATTTTGCGCATAGACTTTCAAAGTTGCTGCGCCACTAGTGGCCATTTTTTGTTTTTACTGAATCGCGGAATGCTTTAGAAAAATGAAGCTAAGAATAAAAAAGTATTTTGTATTTTACAAACCATTTCACAAATACAAAATACGTCTCGAATAGTATTTCAAATAAAATACAAAATACTTTTTTAAAAAAGTACTTAAGTACAAAATCCAAAATACGTATTTTGTATTTTGTATTTGTATTTTAAATACAAGTATTTCAAATATGTCACAACTCTGATATTAACAGGTTTATAACCTGCATTAAATACATACATAACTTCGAAAAGCATCGAAAAGTCATTGGTGTGTGTCATGGTAAAACCTGGGATCTAACCTGACACCTCGTCTCAGCAGTTCATTACCCATACCACTAGGCTACCGCGGTTTTTTAAACATAACACAAAATTGTCGTTAATTTAAAACATTTTCAGAAAAAGTGCATTTTTCACAATCAAGACATATAATTAACTTAATGGACCGTTCATTAGGTTAATTACATGTGTGAAAAAATGCACGTGTCGTGGTTTCCTGTGAGTACACAGATATATAATTGTACCTTCTGATTTCGACGAATTCCGACTGGGCAGCACGGAGGTGACACTTTAATGTCCAGTGCAGTTTATTTTTCCTATTCGATTATTTTTTCAAATATTGAAAATAGACTACTACGACATGTACGCTAATGAATATGATTTATCCGTACCCTTATTCGCAGTGACTAAACAATTGAGCTACGCGTATTCATAAAAAAAAATACATTAATTTCAAGTTGGTCTATTGTACACCATTTCTCTCTTCTGTAATCCACCGTCTAGTCTAGTTCTAGTTCTAGTTTTCCGTGTTAAGGCTCCGTTTGAAACTCGATGTCACTTAGGATAAGGCTTAGTTATTAATATCGAATGTATGGACTTTCCGTCGCATTTATATACGCAATATTGCTGACAATTCGGTACGAGTAAACTTACCAATGACTCTTTAGAACACCGCTATTAGTTCAAGAGAATAAAGTGACTCGAGTCGAAAATAGTGCCCAGCATACGGTAATAGGCTCCCCTCCTATTACCAGGCACCGAATACTGTAGTTGGTGAAATGCAGTGTTAACCTCACCTCACCTCACCTCTGCCTACTCCAGAAGGTAAATGACGTGAGCATATGTATGTAGAATAAAAATAAAACCCAGTAAAATAGATTTGCATCTTATTTATTGATTTGTCCTCTCGAAACGTTTGTCTTCGCATTTTAGGACTTACAAGGATTATTTTTTCTTGGACTACTTACAGTACATTACAACTTTTATAAAGAAATCACAATGTGTATACAACGTGCGCCGCCGCCGCCGCTCGACCCGAACACTCGCTCAAAGTAAATTTAATCAGTCGTTTTTTACACATAACTCGAAAACATTTACAAAATAAACATCGCGCGCTACTCCGACGTCACCCGGCGGAGAATGAGAACGGCCGCGCCCCACAGGGCACGCGACGACGGGCCCTGTGGGGGCGCGCGAGTTGGAACACGTTACAAAAAGCAAAATGCACTTCTGCGTAGTGCGGCGGCGACGACACGCGACTATCGCTCCACTGCCACGCCACAATATTTATAACGGCCACTCACACCACCTAACTAAAAAACGAAATCAAACGAATAATTAACTCTTAGCTAACCTGTATAATTACAAATGCATATACATAATAACCATACACTTTTACATATGTATATAATTTATATTACTTAACCTACATTATTAACGTTACGCTATCTATATGTATAATGAAGGTTACAAACGTTCCTTCAGTCGTCAAGTGTTTTCAATTTCTATTTATCGCACGTCGGACGGACTTCTCTGAGCCCACGCACCCCACAATTATACACAAACTTTACACAAACGAGACGACATAATGATATTTACAATACGAAATGAACAAATGATAACTCAGCTACTCGCAAGAATCGCGGAACTAGCGGGTGCGCGGGCGAAGTCCGGCGACGCGACGGTCTGTAGACGTATCATAAGTGTGACGCGAGCTGGCTGCGGGCGCGACACAGCTGTAAGTCGACGGGCAAGAGTCACCCACACGGCCACGAGTCTATACAATATTATACAAGTACCTAAGTGTAGCTAAGTAATGGACGAAGTCGCGTGGTACCTATGCTAGAGCGAGTCGGGAGTACTCGAAGTGGCGATGGAAGACTGGATTAAAACACTAATATTATTTACTCGATACATCGTTTAAATCATATCCGATGACGTTCGCGTTATATCTGCCACTTAATATTATTGTACTGAGGTAATAATTTATATGTTTCGCAACATTTAGCGGCAGTGATACTTTAGCGGTGACATAAAATCTGTTACGCGTCGCACGCTACGCTGTACGCGGTACACCGACGACACTGGTATTTCAAATATACGTAAATTACAAGAAAATATTTCTGGAAGAATATACAACGCTCATCATAAAGTCAGTTTTTTTTACAAGTTTGAATATCTCGTCAGATCCTTCCAAGTCATCACACTTCTGTTCACATCCGAGGCTGGACATAACAACATATAAATATATACTATACAGAACGCACGAACATAACCGAGATCACACGAAATGCACTAACATGTCCAATCACATCTCGCTTCGATAATTCGTTACTATTTATAATTGATTAATGTCTTTGCTACGCCGCTGTCCGTTAGCACTGGTTAACACTCACACGTGTATCGGATCAGTACATATGAATATAAACAACACAATATGTTTAACTCAATGCAATCTTCTAGAACATTCTTTGAAAAATGAACTGTGTTGTTTCTATATTTTCATATTTACTTTCCTTGTAATTACTCCGTTCACTTCTATAAGCCCTTCAAAGTATATTACTGTGTCATTGACTGTATGGTAATGTACATTCAATGACAGCTAATTCGTTTTAGTCAGTAATAACAATATGGGAGATGGGGCACACATCAGTTACAATATGTCGCGCACTTTTTTTTACAATATAGATATAGACAACATTATATTTGCCCACTATACTAAAGCTTTCTAGGATAAAAACACACTCACACATTGTTTGATACCGATTCTGTTGTACGAATCACAATTTTTTCTCTTATAAATATCGCTCGTTTTCATATGCCTTACAACATTTAGTAATAATTTCAGACAACAGAATCGTCGCCAATATCCTAGACAACAGCTCGTGATACAAGCTCATCAAAGAGTAGTATAATACATAAGAGAAAGCATAAAATCGAACGTTAAGCGTTTAGCTTCAGTAGCCTTAGCACGAAATACTATCGAATTTGTAATGGAAAGGTATCGACAGAACGGAGCATTGCGATTGGCACACACACGCAGACAGATGCACAAGAGGCAGACTGCCAATCACAATGCTCCGTAGCACTAGCATAAACTCCTATCGAATTCGTAATGTAAAGGTTTCGAGAGAACGGAACATTGTGATTGGCAGTCTGCCTCTTGTGAACCTGTGTGCGTGTGTAGCCCGCCAATCGCAATGCTCCGTTCTGTCGATACCTTTACATTACGAATTCGATAGTATTTCGTGCTAAGGCTACCGTTCTCTCGAAACCTTTATGTTACGAATTCGATAGTGCTTCAGAAAGTGTAGTATATTAGCAGCAAGGGGCAGTATGGTGTTGTCTATATGTGGTGGTGGCGGCGTATGACGGAGGCGCGGCGCTAGGCGGCGTGCTGAGGCGGCGGCGGGCGCGGCGCCAGGCGTCAGTCCTCGTCCGACAGCGGCTCGTACTGCGACGACATCAGCGGCGCCGGCTCGGGGGGCGGCGGCGGAGCGGGCCCGGCCGGACCGTGCGACCCCGCGGCACCTCCTGCACACAACAGTAGCGTTTAGTAAGCTTGACCAGATGATGTCGGTGGTTTAACGGTCGAGGAGTCAGTTTTATGATTTGAAACCTGGCCATTACACTACCGACGCGAAACCGGTCTTAACACAAGCAAATTTGAGGAGATATTTCTCTTAATAATATTCTTTTTAATTAAACAATTAAACAACAACATTCAGACAGACAGACAATCAAATGTTTACCGGACGAAACTATGTCGTTTATTGTTTATAAAATGGGTTTCTTCTACTTTACTAATTAACAGGCTATAGAACTGATAATTTAATCTCAAATGCTATCAAACCTTCCATCCGAGAGATCAATCAATCAACTAGCCTATCGCAGTCTACTACTGGACACAGGCCTTCCCCAATAACGGGAAACCTTAGCCTACTACTGTCTCTGTCTACAAGGGTTGGTACAGGGTTTATTTTACAAAACCCAAATAAAAATCTTAGGGATAATCTCACTCCTCTGCTCGACGAGCTATTCCTAAATGCTGAGTATTCTATGAGTGAAGGTATACCGGTTGATTTTATAGTCGTTCCGGAAAAAAAGATTTTGGCCACAATTTCGATAGTAAAATCGTAAGGAAGTCCTAATGTGGCGAAAAAAAAAAATTTTTTTACACGTCCCATACATTTTTGTGTTCACCTGTACATTATTGCCATACATAATTTTTTTTTTTTTTTCAAAATTAAAACTTCCAGTCGATTTTGCTACCGAAACAACAACTATATACCGTGTATAACTAGCAGCACACATACCGTCGGTACTGTTGGTGGCGACGTTGAGCGCGGAGTACGGGTAGGCGTACTGCGTGGTGGGGAAGGCGAGCGGCTTGGTGCGCTCGTCCGCGTCGCTGCGCATGACCTCCACGATACGGTTGGTGACGTAGTCGAAGGCCGTGAGCACGCCGCCGCCCGACCCTGTGCCCCCGACGCTGACGCCGCTCGCGCCGCCGGGGACTCCCCCTGTGCCTACGCAGCTGTAGCGGCGGTTGCTGTTGTTTCTGTGAATTAAACAGTCAAATTATATATTACGAAACAAACGGATACCTTATATCTTCGAAGTACAAGTCAACCTCACAAATCACTCGATACACCTGCCGATTAACGGACGAAGTTCCATCCTTTCGGATAAAGGAAAAGTCGCTGCCGTATTAGTTAAAATTACTGGAATAAAAATGACAGATTTCAGGCTCCAAATCAAATCAATTATTTATTTGCTTGAATATGGAACAACCAGAACTATCGCTTAGGCCATGACATTACAAGCTGATCAGTAACTTATTGAATACAAATACAGTCAAGAATATTTGAGTTTATCGTCCAAGAATCATTGATCCATCATCACATAGAAATAGATTGCAGGAAATTAAAAAAAAACCTTCAAAAAGATACTAATAAATTATATAATAGCTTCTAATAGTAGTTTCTATGTGTTATAAAGTCATTTTACGATATAAACTCCTGTTTACTATCTGGCACTTACACACAACAAGTGTATCAAGTAGGAACATGTTCATACCTGTTGGCGGGATGGTTGTCGGGCGGCGACACGGGCTCGAGGTATGGCGCGTGTTTGGGCGCGTCGCGTCGCTTCCATTCGTCATTCGCCGCACTACTGTTACCGCTGACGTAGCCCTCTGAGTTCGGCACAGTGAATCGGTTGCTGAAATAATAACATTGATTTGTTAGTAAAAAAAAAATTTTTTCTGTCAAAACGTATACAACCAGACGCATCCTACTACGATTACTAGAAGGGGCTTGTAATAATATCGATAGCGTAAAAATCGCATGCAACGTGTGCCAGTACTAAATTAGCTGGTAACAGTAATTCATTGAACATATTGTGTCGATTAAATAAGACGATTTTGAAGTACACTATCTAGCGCAGTGAACGATTATATATCAAACTGGCTGCTGCCCGCGTCTCCGTCAGTGTAGATGTCGGTTATCGTGCAGTGATATCTAGCTTATGTTATTCGAGGCGAATGTAGCTTTCCAATGGTGAAAGATTTTTTGAAATCGGACAGTAGTTTTTCAAATTTATTCATTACAAATAGTGTTGTAAAAAACTCAAGTCTTTTAGTCTTCATTTCGGGACTTGAGTCTTTTTTCAAGACTAGGACTCGTTAGTCACATGAGTTCCGAGTCCTTTGAGTCTTTTGAGTCTTCAGAGTCCTTTCGAGTTTTAAGTTCTTTGAACTAGACTGAGTCATGAACTTGAGTTAGTGTATTATTCATCATCCATTATTCAATAGATAGGTACATAATAGGTACTAGGTGATTTTATATCGTCATCCACATTTATTTTTTGATTAAAACTAAATCACACAATAAAAAATTGTAATAATTAAATTTCACTAGCGCAAATAATCTAATCAAAACTATCCACCTGTAGACTGACGATTAGCTGATCAAAATGCGAGTTAAAATGTCTCAATAAAATATTAAACACCCATAATACCGTTTACTTATAAAATAAAATAAATCATTTTTTTTGGAACAATTTACATAGCGCTATCTAGCCGAAACTAAGTTTGTACTAAAAATAGTCTATCATTTATAAATAAATAATATACAAATTTATATTCATTGTGATTTTAATGCTAAACTATACAACCGTAGATTTAGAGGACTCAGTCATGAGTTCTTTTAAAAGACTCAGTCTTTGAGTTCTTTTTAGCAGGACTCAAGTCTTTTTACAAAGGACTCCAAATTCTGAAGGACTTGAGTACTTAGTTTTATTTATAAGACTTGAGTCTTCAAAAATAGCTCAAGTTCTATTAAATGAGACTTCAAGACTCGAGTCTTTTACAACACTAATTACAAACATACACACACACACATACACAGAAATACAAATATTTCGTCTTTATAATATTGTTGATTCATCCATCTAAATCCGAAATACGGTGTTCAAAATTCAAATCACATTCACTCAATTTAGCAAAACTTTAGATAGCAAAATCGCTCTTTTATTTCAATAAATCCGCAGTATAGAAGTGAAAGGAACTTACTTATGATGCATTATGGAGGTAGTGGGGCTGCAGAAGTCCCTGGTGATGATGTTAGAGGCGAGGTCGCCGAGCTTGATGCTTGTGGTGTGCGCCTGCAGCGCGGCCGCGTGCTCGTCGCGTTCCTGCTGCGTGGGCGCGCGCCCGCCCGCCCCGCCCACCGGACCTGGGACTCCTACTCCGCCCTGTTCACCTCGCTCCTGGAATTTAACATTTATAATAATAATAATCATAATAACTTCTTTATTGCAGACCATTATAGTCCATATAGGGTTAGAAACATATAAACTTATCCTATTGTTAGTAAGTACACACAAAGATAAACAAAAAAGAAAAGAAAAGGTAAGTAAGTGGTGACAACACTAAGACACTGCCTGCGTCACAGTACGTGTGCCCGCACCCAGTGCCTCAGCATCGGACCACCCACTTATCAGCTAATGGTAGTAGCTCCTTTATATTAGCAATACTCTTGTTTGACATGCCTTGGTGGTACATAACTTGTGGCTCGGGAACTACATAAAGTAAGTACTGTCCGTCTTGTTTGAACATGTTGATGTGACCAAACTTTCTTTTCCGTGCGCGAATTCCCCTCCGGATACCAATCCCCCCCGAAGCCGGTGAGAGAGGTTATGTCAGACCCGAACTGATTAAAACGCACGCCGTCTATGGGTCTTTGATTGCCGGAGGTGAGATTATACAAGACATATCTCTCGCACCTCGGCAGACAGACATCTCTTGGAGATGACCCCCTACCCGAAATGTGGGAACCATGGTGTTCCCATCTAGCCCCTGGATATGGCCTGCTTGTGCTAGGGTGACAGGTGGTTACACCTATCACCCCCAGGCCTGCACTCATGGAAGACGGAGGTCATATTGTGACCTCCGACGCTCGTCGCGAGATCGCTCTTCTAACCTTCTCGAGTGGCACTTCACGCGTTTGCACATCTTACCATCGCCGTGAGTAAGTTAAGTGAACAGACTACTTAAAGACATCCTCAGACTGTAACAAGAAAATGAATAAAACAGTTGGCTCACCGGATACCGCTGGTCGGAGCTCTGGCTGATCTGATGCGTGATGATGGCGTCGATGAGCGAGGCGGCGGTCAGCGTGCCCTCTGCCGGTCGCGCGCGCCCGTCACCCGCCGCGCCCGCCGCCGGCGCCGCCGACACCACCGCCCTGGAATACACCACGCTGTTCCAATGGGTAAGGCGTCCGAGTACGTAACTTTCCCAGGTTATACATGGGATCAATAAAAACCAGCAAATTACTGTACCTATACTTTATTTGTTTAGGTACTTAAAATAAGATAAACAATCTTGGTGTCTTTTTAACAAATTTTGTTCAAAAACTCAGAAATACTTTTACTAAAAATCGGTATCGAACCACTAGTTAGCCATCTAGTTAGCTTAGTTTGTTTGTTTAATAAGTGTTTTTATAAAAAGTTGCCACAACTCAACAAATGTTTGTAAATAAACCAAAAAAAATTAAATCCCGCTGAGTTTCTTGCCGGAATCATCTCAGGCCAGGGCCGAGTTTCAAACCGGTGGTCCATTTACCAGTAAACTTATAATATATAATTGATATTGACGTTTTATAAGTGCCATTTAATGGTACAGAATAATAGATTTTTAAATTTTGAACGCGCGAAAGACTCTGAACTTCAAACTATGTTAATTGCTAGATTATTTTCTCGGAGTACCCGCGTGGCGTAATTAATTTTGTAAGTTTTGATTTTATTTCCATGGCTATATGTTAATAAGACAAAATAATAGCTGTTATATCGTACTCAGAACGTAATCAGAAAATTACTTGAAAATAAAATATTATGATGTATCATTTTCCTTTTATGAAAATCGACCTTTTATATATCTACATTATTTATATGACATTATTGAAATAATATAGCAACATACCTGTTCTTGTCTAGATACTGGTCTCGAGTGTGAGGTGTCTGTGCTCTAGACTTGGTAGGCGTGGTGTACGTGACGGACTGTATCATCCGTCTGTCGCCCTCCTGAGATGAAACGCTCTGAAATAATAAAACAGTCTCTCAAAACGATATAAATGTGTAGGCAATAAGATGAACGACGAGACAAATGAACGACTTTTTTAAATTCTTTGAGGATAATTTATGTTCTAAAGATATTCGTGTTAGATAATGTGCTTAAGATCCATTGGTGAATTACTGGATTTTGAAATCTACATCATCATTCATAATCGGATCGGCTTTCTAGTCTAACTAAGATGCGGCTGAACTACGATATTTTTCGATAAGCGACTGCCATCGGACCTTCACAACCAAAGAACATCGGCTAAAATGGACCTGAGCAGGTACAGATATACCATATTTATAAGAAAATCCGTCATTTTTCCGGGTTATAAAAACAGCAATTAATATCTCATTAAAAAGCCAGGAAAAAATATAATAGTTAAAAAATAGTGTTACTTTTATTACATTTATTTGCAAATTATCAAGTTGATATAGCTTCAGAACGCACCTAGTGACGTTTCAAGTCACTGATAAAATGAATGAAAAATCAATTTATTATTTATGATTATTACTCGTAAGTTTTTTTCGTTATTTGTTGTTATTTGATTTATGAATTATGTGAAACAAACAACAAATGAATCATAGCTAGTTATATCAGATTATTATTTTCATAAAATAATAATTATGTACTTATAAGAGTTTAACACTAATTCGTAAAATGGAACGTCATTTACGGAGTGGTGCTACTGTTGACACTTTGGCTATGTTGACAGCAGTTGACAGGCACTGTTCAGCAAATTCCAGTTTACTTCAAATTGTGTGTTATTTATTTATTTTCGATTTTAGCTTGCTTTGTTATATGGATTGACGATACCTCCTACCGTTTATTACGATTATTCTGTGCTTTTGTTTTTTGGACACCGATTTTGATTGTGATTTGGACTTTATTTTTCTTATCGTTCTATTGTGAGGAATCACAATGCCGACGACGCAAGTAGTCCTACAATTACTTTGTGTTAATTGCAATATTCGCATTAACTCAATTCGCCACCATCATGTCTTTGAGTTGGGAACAAGGGTGATTTCAATGATCTGCGAGTGGAATTCATTAATAATAGCAAGTATATATTTACTTCTTTATTGTACCTGTACGAATAAAATGTTTTTCTCATAATACCATCTATCATTATACCTCACCACGTTGTTTTGTTTATAACGTAAATATAAACTAGAAGATCTCTAAAAAACTGAAGTTAATCTATCATTATATCGTCTTATTTTTACTCTATCATCAAAATATTTTTAGTAATAAAATAAAAGTATCTTGGCCTCTTAGACAATTTTTTCACTTGCGATGGCGTTTACTACATGAAAATAAACTAATCTAACTATAGTTTGTTCCTGTACACGGAAAATGAAGGTCAAGTCCAGCGCCCATGAAAATTTGGCCGGTGTTCTTTACGACATCGATGTTCTGTAGTGAATCTAGTTGGACTTTTGAATTATGATATCTACATGTCATGTTGTGTGATTTCATATGTAAAACATCTCTCTATGTATGTTATATCTCTCTCGCACTCATAATACACCTATGACTATCCTTTTAAGGATATACATTCGTGAATATATGCATGTATGTGTAATTTTAAACGTCTAGAATCTAAAGGCCGGTGTGTGTCTAGAATAGTATAACTTACGATGGGGTGCATATGATGTCTGTCGTGTATGATGGGTGGCTGATGTTGCGGCGGTTGTTGCGTTTGATGCTGCGTTTGATGTTGCGTTTGGTGTTGCGTTTGGTGTTGCGCCTGATGTTGCGTTTGGTGTTGCGCCTGATGTTGCGGTTGGTGTTGCGACTGATGTTGCGACTGATGCTGCTCCATGGCGTGGCGGTCCTGCATCGCGTGGATGGCCCTGGAAACAACCGGTTAACTGACAGTTCTATTTTTTTCTGTAGAATAAATAATGATGTGACATAAATATGTAATAACTTACGATGTTCTTCTTATATGTATCTGTGTGTCTCTCTCCATATTATACTGCTGCTGTTGCGATTGAACTCTTCTATTGTCCATCATCTGTAGACAAACACGCACAGTGAGTTACACACACATAACTAAAATTGTGCCTATATTGTACAACTATAAATTCGGTTTCCAGGTTGGCATGTCGGATGAAGATCGGTTAAAATTGGCGTGCTTCAATTTTATAGAGCGTTGTCTCTGTCGCACATTAGACAGATATATATCAAACTGTTAGTTTTATATTTGATAGAGAGAATACTATATAAAACGGAACTGTGCTGATCGGTTCATACTTTTCCCCGATAAGTAGAGTTGACAACGAAGAATATATATTTAATATCACGTAACATGAACTACTTTTGATGCAAACACTCTGCTAAAGTTGAGTCAAATAAACATTTATTTAATTAATACGTACCGGAAATTGTTGTTGTAGTTGCTGGAACTGTGGAAGTTTTTGCGCCATCGCTATTCTGTAATGTAAATTATCATATCTTTTAGTATCTTTCTATATTCTACTAGCAGCGCTTTTCTGACACAAAATATTACAAACCATTTTGAATCTTACTTAAGGGAGAAAAAGTTTATAGTCATTTGAAGATAAAGGAGGGTAAAATAATATTCATAAAAATCAATTGCAGCTCTTTTAAATAAAATTGATCTAACTTGTTTGAAAGGAGAAGAGATGAATCATCATCATCATCATCATCGTCGTCGTCGTTACGAAGATGATGGCGATGATTCATAGAAGTGAATCAAAGAGACGTGTGTGTACCTGATATCGTGGGGTTGAGCGTGGTGTTGCTGCTGTTGCTGCTGTGGTTTAGGTTCTTGCTTCACGTCGGGGGCTGAGCCTCTAGGCACGGGTAACGCCGTCGCTGCTGACGCTACGTCTACTAGCGATGTGAAGGCTTCGTGACCTGCGATTTACAGATATTTATAACTAAATAAGTACAAAATGAAACTTTTTTTGATAAACTCACGCCTATTTCCCCGAATGGGTAGGCAGAAGTGCTAGCACCCACATTTCGCCAGTTTATGTTTAGGTCCCAATGTAATAGGTGGCGAGCCTATTGCCATTAAGCTGGCACTTATAAACCTGCGATAAATACACACATAACTTCGAAAAGTCAGTGTTGTGTGCCATGGTTAAACCTGAGATCGAACCCGAGATCCGTCTCAGCAGTCCATTACCCAAACCACTAGGCTACCGCGGCTAAAATGGAAACTATCATACTTTAACTTAGTTTCTATCAAAATCTCATTACATTTAACGTGCTTTCATAAGTTTAATAGATCACAATTTTTCGAATTAAATAACGAATAATGATTCTACAGAATAATCCGCCAGTTTATTTCGATTGACTTGCTTTACTGAGTTGTAAACCAGGTTGCAATTTTGTAAAATCTTAAAGGTCTGTTTCTAATTGAATGAAGTGAATGATTATTTCATGCATTCTCTCTCTTTCTTTTTAATTCATTTCCTGATTTACTCGCTCGTTCGCTCATTCATTCACTAATACATTAGTTCAGTAATTAACTACTACATTCGCTCATTCTCTCCGTCATACATTCACTTATTACATTGTTGTATAAACCTCATTCGTTCCTTCATTCATTCACAGTGCTAACTACTATCTAGTCTGACTACTCACCTGGAGGCGGATGGGGGTAGAGTTGCGGCGTATGTCGCTGTATGACCGACACGTTGTCCCGCCGGAACTGCGGCGAGGCGGCTCGCTCTCTCTCCCGGCGCGCCCCGCCGTGTCCCATCTGCTGTGACGTGATGAAGTCGGCCATGATGATCTGCCGCTGTTCTAACCCGCCGTACGGGTTGCGAGTGTACCCTGAGCTCCCCGTCTGTGGATAACAGTCATGCGTATTAACTTTCTTTCCTATAAGTCCATCACGTGCAAGGTTAAAGTGTCACACTCATACGGTGTAAACAGCTCCATAAAGTTCCATTCATATTTGCGAACCTATATCATACAGGTCCGGGTTCTTAAAGCGGAGCGTGAAAACACATCTGATGAGCCCATCAAGCTGCGGGTCATCATGGTAACATTTAGTTAGTATTATAGTATCTGTAATAGTGACTTTACCTTTAGCTTATCATGTGATGTGGTGAAATCATATTGATGTGAGAAAAAGTTTTATCAAATCCAAACCAACAGTTTTCAAATGATGAACAAACTAATTTACTCTGAAGTTGATGTGATGTAACTCATAGCTAGATTTTATAGGATTAGATATAAGATTTCGAACAGAACTATTAATCAACGTTACTAAATATGTACTCACAGGTGAAAACGATGGCGACTGCGGCCGAGGCTGATTCGTCGCATAATACGCTCCACCAGGACTTCTTCTCTTATAAAACTCCATAGTTCTCTTATCCGCAAGGTGATGGGTTCCATGTACAGGTGTTCCAGCTGTTATCGACCCCGTCTTCTGCTCTGGAGGGTTTCTTGAAGGCTCAAACCTTGATTCTACAGGAGTGCCTAAAGTTATAGACCCTTTGTTTGGCGCCTGTTTTAGGGGCGGCCGTGATTGTTGCGTCATGGGTTTCGGTTTGGAATTATATTGGTTAGGGGATTCCCTTTCAGGTTGTGGTCTATACGTTTGGTAGTCTGTTGAGTTTCTATATACCTGTTGGTGGAAAAAAGAATATCAGGAACCTATTACCACTCCTAATTGTAAGTAGACCCTAAGAGATATTTCTTTTTGAATGAAACCCATCTGCATTCATGATACTTTTACTGTTTACATCAAGAACCCCATAAAACACTACAATGTCAATATTAGAACTAAGATCAGATTAAATCAGAAGTAAATTGCATGTGTTAGAAATACTAGAGGCCGGATGGATAGATGAAATTGAACGATAAACTATAAAAAAAATATGTTACTGAGAATTTATATACACTATGACAGTAATATTTTATTTAATAAGTTTCAAACTTCCACGATCTCTTTCATATAGTCTGTAACTATGGCAAATCTAAGGCTTAGTTGCTCCAACTACCTGTTAAAGTTAAGGTTTCCGCTAAATTTACCAGTAACAGTAACATTGATTCTAATGGCTTGGCTAAATGTGTTGCACCAGTGTATTTAGTAGCTCTGTTATAGTTATCTTAAGCGTAAAATATTCCTAAAAAGTCATTCTGAAACAATACATAGACCTAATGGACTCAAAACAAACTTACCGATTTGTTAGGATGTGGGAACGGCTGGTCATGCCTGGGCCTCTTCACACTAAGGTCTAAGAGCGGTTCGTGTCTCGTGTCGGGTCTCTCCGTCCTCTCGGGCCTGTCGGGTCGCGGCTCTATCTGCAGCAGCATGACGTCCTTGCTGTCGTTGTTCTGTGCGGGCGGCGTGGGCGCGGTGTGCAGGGGGGTGATGGTGGCGGCTCGCTGAGGACTCGCGGCCCCAGTGGACCCGCCCACGTGCGAACTGTTCACGACGCTAAGCGTTGCTAATGCTTCTCGTCCGCTTGCACACGATGATGGTAACTGTTAGAAGGGAAACAGTATAAGTGACAAAGAATAATACTAATACTTGGGGTGTATACCAAGATATCCGGGGCTTAACCTCACTGGTTTGGTGGTCAAACGGCAGATCAAGCTCTATTCCAGACGAAAATCTATTTTTGTGCCCATTTTATTTAGATCCCCGTCGTTCTGGCATGATTAAGTAAGATCCATTCATTATTAACGAATGCATTTAGAGTTTTGGCGGGAAAGTTCCAAAAGGAAATTCCCAACTCGACACTGGCAAGATTGTCCCCAAAATTGAGTTGATATGTTGCCATCTAAGAATAAAAAAGAAG
Organism: Pelosia muscerda; assembly: GCA_963691645.1. Lineage (NCBI taxonomy): Eukaryota > Metazoa > Arthropoda > Insecta > Lepidoptera > Erebidae > Pelosia > Pelosia muscerda. The sequence continues at coordinate 7,407,552 of OY829118.1, forward strand.
AAGAAGAATGCATTTATAATGATGAATGAAAGATTCGCTAAGCAACTCAAGTTTGAGCACGGTACATGTTCTTGTCGACAAACCTAGTATCAATGTAATGACTGCATACCTTGATTTGATGTGGTTTCATATTGGGGTGCTGTGGTTGTGAATCCCTAGTGAGACTGATCTCGATGAGATTCAATACCACATCGCGAACGGTCTGCGGGGCGCCGCTCCCAGGCCGAGCCGCAATTGGTGGCGTAGCACTGGGCGTAGGCCCCGCAGACCCCACCGTACCCGATGTCCCACTCGCACCCACCAGTCCCCCTGCTGACACCGGAGTCGCCACCGCTGATACGGATACGATAGGGCTGCACGACGACCCACTACACACTATCGTTGGTACTGATGTTGAGGGTACGATCTAAAAGTAACAATAAAATTGTATTATTAATGAGTACATCAAAAAGATTCACGGAAAAAGTAGTGCAGCACTAGCGAGTGCTGTGGATGAGGCTTCCAATACCCAAGAGTAAGACTGATCGTGTTTATGTATTTTCTGTTAGGCATTTGTCAGTTGGAATTTGATAAGAAGTCGCTCCATATTACGTGGAGTTAATTATTGATATGTATTACAATTTAAAAAAAAAACATGTTTATTATCCGCCCATCGATGATAAAAGTTAGAGGGAATGAATGAATGAATGAAATACAATACAACAAAGACTAAAAACTGATTCATTTAACTTTTAAAATGCTATTGTTGATTAAATTGGTTTACAATTTACCTTAGCGCTAGGTGCATCATTCTCCTCATCAGCCGTTTCCGTGGCTGATGAGTCATACTCGTCTCTTCTAGGCCTCCTGGGTGCCACTGCGTCCGTCCTAGGGGCAGGTGCGGGCGCCGTCGCCGCCGTATTGGGCGTCCTGGCCGGAGACCCGCCGCTGGCCGTATCCGTGTCGGCAGAACTTAACGCACTGTCTTCACTTGACGTCAGTCGGGGTGTGGATGTTGTCCGATCACTCACTAATGTGTCTAGTTGAAGCTTTTTTCTGAAATTAAAAAGTAATTTTAGCCTAATTTTTTTGCAAAATAAAAAAAAGATAAGTTCCGGTGGCAATCTGTGGTTTTGCTCAGTTCTACGTCACTAAATGATACTTTATGAATATAAATGCAAAAATTGGTAACAGGAAATACTAAAATAATAATACTTAACTTTATTTTTAACTTTACCTAAGCTATACTCAAGGTCTGTGCTTCAAATCACCAGATCCCCACCTCGTTCATAAAATAGTTTCATAATATTTGAATAGGTTCCTCAATTCCTCATGAATTTTGTCATCGGAAGTAAAGATACGACCAAACTGGATACCTAACTCCCTTTTCAAAGGTCGGGTAAAAGAACCTTATTTTGATATAGTTGAAGTACACGTATTTACAAGGTTAAAGTTCAAGGCCAAGAGTATCAATAAGCATTTTATTTCAAAAAACCTGCAATTACCCTCACCTGTAAGTGAAATAGAACGCCTTCAAGCTAGCGGGTGTCCTCCCACTAATCGCGGCGATTCTATCCCACGCAGTCCCGTGGTCCCTCAACAAGGACCGGAACCTCGCAGCTTCCTCCTCCGTGGGTTCCGGTGCTAAGCCACCTTCGACCACGGTCTCTAACCTCCGGGTTATTCTTTTAAAACAAGCTAGACAACACTTGCTGAGATCGCTAGGGATTTCTGGAAGAGAAAATGAAAATATGAAATTCAAATATATAACAGCAAATTATTTCATTTATTTCTAACATTCAATCTGCAATACTGTTAGAAGCAAGATCGACTACCGGGAATTGAAAATCAACTATACTAATCACAAAATAAAAGGCCCGTTTTGGCATTTGCCTTCATGACGTAACTAGTGATGTAACAAAATGACTCGGTACGCGATGCTCATGATGAATCGAATTCAGCTTACATGGGGATTTGATCGATTTGAATATGTATGTAAAGTACATTGTATGTATTAATGTTTTGATAAGAAAAAATAGCTTAACCTTTGATGTTGTAGATATTATAAAATGATGCAATATTATGAAAGGTCAATTTGCTTTTATTTAATATTTCAACCGGAGATGCCGAGACAACTCGACTCTTCGTATATCTAAGTCAGAAATAATCCAAAACCATAGCTGAGTCAGGAAATATTTTCAACAAAACAAACGTAACGGGCGTAGTCGGACGTAAGTCAACAACAACAGCGAACACACGCATATGCCTCTGATCAGAGACAAGTCATTCTATAGAAATTTATGCGGCCATTATTTACTGCTTTAAGCTCCAAACTCATAATTTTAAGTAAAAGATAACTACACAGTGAAATTCAATAATTAATTTTGCTCTAAACACTAGTTTAAATAAATAAAAATCAGGCTTGAAAATCGTATCTTACTCGATATCTTTTTTACTTAACCGATTATTAAAAACAGCACTAAGCCGAGTGGGCGGTACCTGTCGATGAAAAATGTAATTACCTTTATAACATTTCAATTGGCGAAAAATTGAGAACTTCATGGGCGCGAACTGTCAAAACGGGCCTTTTATTTTGTGACAACTATAGACAAGAGAACCAGACCCATTCATTATTATAATTCACTCCGATTCAGTAATCGCAAATAATCGCATAATACAGGCTAGGTCATTTAAAGGAAGGCCTACCACTCAATATTTTTGTAAAATAGTTACAGAATAAATATAATGTCTTACCAAACTCCTCCATAAGTGGCCTCTTCAATTCCAACGATAAGTCATGCCACCTTGGCGGTAGATGCCTTAACCGTTTCGCTCTAACTCTAGGCCCTGGACACGTGGGTACCGGACAGCTCGTGTACCGAGACCTGACACATCTGCAGTGGCACGGCTCACAGACCCTCGCCCCGACAGCATCTTCTTTAAGTCCATAGTGAACGGCTCTAGACCTTGAAACTGTTCTGGTCGCGCCGGTGATGTTGCAGACCGCACAGTTCGATGATGATGCTGTCGTGACAGTGGTTGTCGTGATCGTTGTAATTAAGGAAGGTGTGCCGATTCTTTCCGTTACAGCTGTGAACAAAAAAATATATCACTAAAAAATTCTAAATATACTGTATGAACAACATTGTATTTGAACCAATCATATAAACAGTTCTTTGGAAGTCCTGTCAATCAAGTTCAAATTGACTGTATTCTAAATTGAAAAAAAAACAGCAATGTACAATTGACTACAGTTTTAAAAACTAAACAGAAGGGCAAACAGAAATCCAGTTCGGCTATCATTTATTATTCAGGGGCTTGCATATTAACAAGTTTATTCAGAACAGAGCTAGATAATCCGTAAATCACGACGCGAGCTGCGCGATGGAATATTCAGTGGCCCGCGTTTGGGCGCCAATTTCAAGCGCAAAGCTGATTAGTGAATTTAGTTCCGATACCGGTGCCATGTTTGTTTCAGTATGTATGTTTGTAGTGCAAATTGAATTACACTACGGACAATATTCCTACTGTTTATTTAATCAACGTATGTAAATTTAGAGTTGGTTAAGGTGTTTTATTTTTGTTATTTTTTATTATAATTGTGCCAAACTAACTCTAACAACTCACAACAGACTGGTTACAAAGAATAAACTAATGATGCTTACCAGTATCTATATATATTTAACCTATTGAAACTAAACAGATTTGTGCACGAAACTGCTACCGAAAATGTACACCTCAAAAACACGCGATTGCATTAAGTTTATTTAACAGTCAGTCAGTGTAAACGTATCTTAATATATATCTATAAGTGCATCCCTAGCCACGCGGGCTCCTCCGAGTACTAATTACCGTCTGCAATCTCAGAGTAAACGGACAATGTTTGTTTTGTAGATCAAGCTATTAGGAACATTAAGTGTAAAGTTATGACTTAAATTTTGAGCTACGTTTGAAAATTAAATGTAAGAGGTGTAAAAAGAAATGTAAGAGGTGTAAAATGAAAAGAAATGTAAAATTTGATATACCTACGTGTCAATACTGTCAATACATTGACGGTGGAATAAGGATATTTCTAAGTTCCAAATGGTCTAAGACTCCCAGTTTAGAATGCTGCTGACCTGCTATGTTTTTAAGCCACATACGTTTTGTGAGATAGCTTGTTAACTTACATTTTTGCTTCACATACTTGATATGTCATTCATTCAGTAATCAGAACAGTAATCATCCGTTCTATGTGACAAAACCTTCAAAGGATACTTTTTTGGAATCTCGCCCTATTTCCTCAGAATGCAAAATATAACAATATCCTATGACTGTAGGCTTTCTTCAATTATATTTATTAATATCGAATAAAGGGCGTGTAGTGCCTAATATCAATAATTTCTATAAATTATCAGCGTATACGTATTGCAAACAATTACACCGGTTGGTCTCGTTCTGGTGCTACTTCATCAAAACGCTGTATAAACGTTTAAATTGAATAAAACGATGAATCGCAATCCAATTAGCTCTTGTGCAAATATCAGTTAATTGGCGAGTTAAATCGACAGTACTCTGGCAGATTCGAGGTCTTTAGAATACAGGCGTTATAATATTTAAAATCTTCTTTAGATTATATATGTATAATGAAACATGTTGTTCCTATCATAATTATGATATTTGTAAAAAGCAAACATAATACATAATCAAATATCAAACATTTTTTGTCAATTGTTTTCCTATAGAGCTAACATTAACAGCATTAAAATGTCTAGTATATGTGCTACATTGTCACACAGCAGGTGCTATAGTCTAAAACGCGACCCTATAAATAATAAAACAAAAAATACCCGTAAGTCAAAGAACTGGCGCCCAACCTGGGACGGGTAAAACCTAAACTACCTAATTTGTACAACTACCCCCAAAATTATATATTTCAAACATTGAATTACACGCAAAAGCCCACACTTTAGATCCCACGGGTGGGCAATCTGTGGAACGGGATGTCACCTCTGTTTGCATTGCGATATCCCTCGAAGCGAGAGACTTTAACGAGCTCGGCTATCCATGTTTATTTACTCTGCAAATATACAGACATTTTGTAGATTAAATGCCTGTGTACGCAGCATTCATCTGTATGTAGATTTATGTTTATATTTATCATTTCATACTGCGAAAGTGGTGTAGGCAGCACATGAGCTAATGCCAAAGTGTATGCTGATTTAGTTCTTTCTAATAGGAAAGAAGGCTGGCAACAAAAAGAAATTCATTCATACTGGATAAAAAAGGAGAGGACTGTCATATGTATTTTTTTATTTTTTATTTATAGCACGTCGATTTGACTTCACCTCGCCTGATGTTAAGCTGAAGGCAAAGTCTCCTGAAACAGGGTCACCATTGCAAACACGTTCAGTACTACAATGATGGCGCCCAGCTTGACGGCCTCATCAGATGCTTTTTCACGCTCCGCTTACTCTCATTATTATTATTTAACCTATTATTATTGATTAAAATGATTACAAAATGATTTACATTTAGTGAGTCAGAAGATTTTAATTACCCAAGTGATCACTGAAGACAAAGTACCAGTCCCATAGACCATTTAATCTGTTAATATTACAAAGTAAAGTCGGCCGCACGTACCCGATGCGCGATTTACAATTCTGTGTGTGCAGCGACAGGGTTTATGACGTCAACTCTACATGGGATTACATCGTCACACAGTTGGTGATGGGGACAAGGATTAACTCACGTTCCGATCACTTTCAACGTAATAATGTAAAGAGTATTTACTTTTATTAGCCCGTAGAGTTCTTAATATACTTTTTTTAATAACTAGAGTCTTCATTCTTCTGAATGTTTACTTGAGTATCTCGGAGAAAGGTGTGACAACGCTGACAACCAGTATTCTGTCTCGTGAATTATATATTGTATAATAAATAGTCGCTGCACGTGATATACTTACACGACTATTTTACTAACTGTACCTACTCTGTCTGATACTCTCCAAGACGTTAATTGGTAGTGCTTATGCAGTTAAGCCCGTAGTTTCCTTGCGATTTACACCGCATAGTAAGGAATCGAGTCAATTTTTTTTCAAATTTATTTAGCTGCTACATTTTCGGTTAGAAATTTCTCGATTGGCGGTAATAGGCTCGCCCCCTATTACGTGGGACCGAAAATCATAATTCGCGAAATGTTGGTGTTTAATACACTTCTGCCTAACCCTTCGCGGCTTACGGGCGCGAGCTTATATACTCTTGTATTATACGAAATTGAATATGTAAATGTTAAAATATTGAGAGACATTCAGTGTGTCTAAACCACATCACATGTTATAACCGCTAAATACAAACAGTAGAGGAATACGTGGCATGGAAGCTGACTTTTTTTATTTTGATGACACTCTACCTATCTTTTCTAAAATAACAAGCGAGCGTAATGTGATTTTAGAATGCTGAGCTAAAAGTATTGTTTAGTACTCTGAATTCAAATAAAATGTCTATTTTTCTTTATATTTGTGTTCTTTATTAGGAGACAACGTGGTCTCAAGGGTCTGCCCAGATAAAGGGGGCTGTAATTGACATCCTGTACATAATTAATCAAAGAAAATACGATTATATAAATCTAACCTCGAAAAAATTTAAAATAAGTAGGGTTTGAGCAAATTTTCTACTCAAAATCTTAATTTCATGAATATATAATAATTGTTAATTTTTTTATTCTTCAGACTTACCTAGGAAATTCTAACAAAGGTAAACCGAAGTGTATGTTACATGCATATTATATGTATTACCAAACATTTTAGTCCACGATGACGTATTGTCGTCAACCGCCTATCTCTGTGTATTGCTACTTAAAAATCCTGAACAGAAAAACATTTTCGCACACGCACGCAAATTTTCTTACATTAACGAGAAATTCCTTGTAATTCAACATCAGTATTTTTAATAATTCCATCTGTCCCGCTTAAGTCTGATTTTAAAAAATGCAAATATAAAATAGAAAGATGTCGTTTTACAAAGTCAATGCTCATTATCAAGGGACTAGTAAGTGTATTAACTGTTTGCAAAGTCACAGATACGCGTCTGAATAGCCGCAATTACCTAGGGAGAAGTCGTGAAATCAAGCTTAATATTTCACTCAGTCAATACTAATCCCCAATGATAGGGGCTGTGGGTGTATAGCGTTTCAGTTCTACAGAAAGTTGTCCCGACTTCTTTGTTCTCAAAGTATTCATAATTTTGTATTATTGTAGCTATGTAATACTTTAAAAATTAAAACATGTTACACCAAGTTCTTTTAGGCTCAAAAATTGTATTATTTTATAAATCGAACTCCTTGTACTATCACTGAAGTGTAAGTATATTGAAAATTTACAACATATTAATAAATTGAAATATCCTCATTCGCTATGAATATCAAACTACACAAAATTTAGAACCTTCAACCCTATTTACGGGTATATAAAGCGATAGGGCGCGAGACGGCTCGCAGTCGTTTGACGACAGCGAGCGAGCATGTTGTCTCTGTACCGCGCTTGGCTCGGGCCCAGTCCGTGCGTGGCGAGGCCCGCTCCGCCTCCCGGGGCCCATAGACCTGTACCACGCCGAGCTCGAGCACCATCACCGCCCACATCCCCGCCACCACCATCACCATCTTCAACAACATCCAGTGAACTCGACGTCGAACGTATAGAAGCTCCTGAGCCACCGAAACGTGAAACCAACACAGTCTTTGACATCGCCTCCTGTGACGGACCTGTACGTTTCAGTCGAGTTCTTAACGTTGCTTGGCAGGAAAATTCCCCAGAACGCAACTGGCCTTGCCGACATCGCAAATCGCAGACCAGAACAACTCTACATTACTACCCTTGTAAAACTTGTGGGTCGAAGTTTCCTTCATATTACTTTGTGCATAAACATCGCAAGAGCTGTCATGCTGAGGAAAGTGCTTCGGAGCCGAACGTGCCCGAGCCGGAACCGGAACCGGAGCCATCGACATCGACGGCCAAGTAACCGTGTCGTGTAGTAGTGAATTCGTACATATCAGTATTATGAGTGATGGTTAAGCGAGCTTAAATTAGTTATAACGTGATTTCATTTACCTGTATTATTGTTGAATAAATGTTTTAAGGTATGGTGTGTTTTAGAATAATATCTGAAGTTTGGAAATAAAGGTAATAAAATATTTTACTCCTATTCTTTTGTTAAAATCATATCAATAAAAAGTGTTTCTCAGCATAAGAGTTTACGTTATTTTTAAACTTTCGACAATAAATTGACAACTGCAAATATATATTTTCAAATTATTTCTATTAAATAGTAGACAATATGTACTGGCATGGCGCGGTGTCGGAAAAGTGGCTGAGCCAGATGTTAGGCTCGATCGTTGTGAACCATATAGTGATACGCAGATAATAATAAATTTAAAACAGCCAGACTTCAAAAATTAATTAAGAAAAAGTTAGCATAACATAAAAAAAAATATTCGAAGTTTTTATTTAATGGCTCTTTTGTTAAACCAAAAGTGCCTGTAAAAGAAGTAAATAATAATATTTTAGTACAGCATAAAAAGATGCATTGTAATAAATTCTTCTACTAACAAAATAAAAATGAACTCGTATCACTTTACGTGATCCCAGTGGATAACAAAATCCGTCGTCAAATTCACACATCTGGATAATAATTAATATCAAGACAAAATCACTATTCACTCACCAGTCTCCGGTGTTGGTGGCGGCTGTGTGGGCGTAGGTGGCTGTGCTGGCTGCGGCGTGGGTGAAGCACTCCCAGCCGTGGACAACGTAGACTGGGTGGACAAACTTGAGACAGAAGAGATGCTGGACATCGTGGGAGCCGTCAACGTCGACGACGCCGGCGAGCCCACCACCGCTACTATTGTTGCCGGTGACGTTGTTAGGCATGTTGACGTTGACAATGACGTTGACAATGGCGTTGTTGAAGGTGCAAGGCTTGTTGGAGACATCGTCTGTTGAACAATAGTTTAATTTTAGACTATATTTCTATGAACAGGTGTTTTAGTATCAATACATTCCGGGATAGTAGAGCTAACCGGTAAGCACAGGTCATTAACGGATCAGAATCTGGCAAAGGTTTTGCGTTATGGGCTTGGAGGTTAGACAGTATTTGCTCCTTCAATAACAGCATAATGCCACATAAGTCAAAATAATATCAAGTTTGTAACTTCGAACAACGTACACTGATCAAATTGAAAATGTATTGAAAAATTGGTCGGTCTGTCTGTCTGTTAGTATTACTAGTAGTACTATTAGGAAGCTCGTTTAGTGTCAAGTTTTTAAGAACAGAAGCAGCTGGTATGCTACAGTTTCGTACTGTAAAAGAGAATAGGCGCGATTGAGTAAATTAGAAGAAATTGCAAGAATCCTTACCATAACAGGACTGATGGTGATAAGCGTGATTTCCTGTGACGTCACTGGAGGTAGGGGAACGTCTGACGCAGGGGGTGTTGGCGCGGCCGTAGGGCTGGCGACGCACATGAGCGTCCCCGTTACGGGCGCTGGTGGAGCTGACGACCCTGGTGGCGGAGATGGGGGGAGGGGAGGCGTTCGTATTAACTCCGACCTGAGGACAAAGAAATTATGATTATAGGCACAGCTTAGTAAGTATAATATAATAATACTTTAATAATAATAATACTTTATTTATTTTCTTCCACAAAGGTAGGCACATAAAATGTGCACACGCTCAAGGAAATACGTTATATATATCTTTAGACCGTATACTTATATTCTTGACTGTCTGTACATTGCCGATCACTATTCCATCTTTACCGTACTATACTATTAAATTAAAGCTAAAAGATAGCTTTAATAATACAATTATAATAAAGTTCACATAAATAATAAGATTAATATTATATTCGCAATAAATTACTAGCTAATTATGAAACCAAAACAATCAGAGCGTAGGCCGTCGGGCGTGTTGCATTGCGGGGGTTATAGCAAACATAATTATCTCAATTCGCCTCTTTTAATTACCCAACCACGGCACCTCGGGGGGTGGGGTGGCTCGCATTTGTGATTAACAAGGGGTGAAGAATTCAATTAATCGGTTAGTCCCGATTTGATTTACACGAGTAAAGGGTAAAATTACATACAAAATTATCAAATTCCTATTTCACAAGCAATACCTACTGTCTATTTTTATGTAACTAAATTGTTTATTCCTGAAATGGTAGGTATAAGGGTGACACGTTTCCCCGGCTGGTAGTCGGACCCACTTGCTGACACAGCAATCATAAGTGCAAACTGTTTAATTTTACAATATTAACAACACACAATTACATTTTTCGATCTTAAACCCTACACCACTATTACCATCGCATTGACAATGCTGATACTGTTTATTTGTTAACTTACTTCTGAAAATATTTTGCCTTTGTAATTCATTTCCTACGTCAAACCAAATTCGTACCCATTACATTACTAAATCACTTAAATCAACATGAAGACACAAAAACAAGAATAAATTACTATTCACGATCAGACATTTTTAAACGTACCAAAAAGTGCGCTTACAAAGTGAGCACGGTCGGATGTTATTTGCACATCATTAAAATTTGGCAAATTAATACTAGGCTGGGGTGGTAATTACTAACACCCTCACGCCCACTGGGCAAACACTGGATGAGAGTAAACGCGACAATTAAATTAGGCTCATCCCCTCGAATAGTACACTTCGTACCAAATTCAAAGCGATGATTTTTCACTTTTTATGTCTCTGTGTTACATCTTTGTAAAGTTTTATTTCCCGGCAAAGTATCAGAATTAAAAATCAATGAATCGATGATAAGTAGTATTCTTAATTATTTTTACAGCTTCGATCATTTAGTGTATCATCTTGCGTAAAAACGCATACACTGCAGAGAGGACGTTGAAACGACGAAACACATACTGTGCGAGTGTCACACCTAAGTAAGACATTGAAAGGATCTACTCAAAAAGGGCTACCCAAAACGAGAGGATAACAGGCACCTGCGATTGAGCTTGTTAGAGAGGATTATCCCTCCTCTATCTTAGGAGCCAGGGTGGGGTCAACATAAAAGATCCAATAGGGTCAAAATGTCTACGATAGCTCCAGAGAACGCACTCCAATAACATAACATCTTTCTAATTATAATCTGTAGTAGATTATAAAAAAATATTAAATCTATTAGATACCTACTCATATTACGTATAACCATTCTGAATTTTCTAATCCTAACGATATTTTCTAAACGTAAAACACACACTTTGACTACGGTCAAAAATCTATAGAATATCGACATCAAAGACACGGTTTTCAATAAAATGTTTATTCACAACAAATCGATCAAAGTTATCAAATGCTCGTGATTTTTACCGCCGCAAATTTCCGGATGGCTTTGTATTTCGTTTTCTCAATTGCCAGATGCTTTTAATTAAGGCAATTAGAAAGATGGGCTAGCCTTGTGTTTGCGTAAAAATCTAAACAAGCCGTGTCGGGAGAAGCGGTAGTGTTAGTGACGTGGAGACTTCTATCGATATCGATGGTATGTTACGACTGTTTAGTTTTACTCAATCCATCGATAGGTTAAAGTTTATTCGAATCGATAAGAAGTATATGGTACTCTAAAATCGAAATACAGTATGAATACCTAAAATATTCGGAGCTATTGTTATTGGAATATATTACCTTATTTATGTAAATCCTGGAATATTTTAAAGGTAGTTCACATTTTATTTGTTATAAACACTTATGTATGATACAGATATGGCGGCAACTGATAAAAGGATAGTAGAAAAAAGAATAGTATGTAAAAATGTTTTGGTGCTTGTGCATATCAACAATAACATTGTGATATTATTTACACTATACATTTTTTTACTTCTACTAATATCAATTGATTTATATAGAAACAAGTAGCAACTAAAGTATAAACAAATAGAAAAGACACGATCATCGATAGTAAGGGTTCCCATCACGTATGCTGATTGGATCCGGGGCTGATTCCCGCGGGACTCTTGTGCAAATAATCACTGGAGTGATTGTCAACACACGCACACAACACACAAGCCCATTATTATTACATATTTCTCCTTTATTACTTCACCAAAAGTCCCCTAACGTAGGCGTCTCTCGCGAGGATAAGATATAGGTTATCAAACATGCTTTTTGGAAAGATGTGTGCGGAGTGTATACAAATATGAGTAGGAAGATGTTTTATTTTGTTTGAAAGAATATTAGCCACCGAAATTACTTATATTCCCTCTAACCCCTCCAACTAAACCCAATGGGTTGTGATAAGAGTGTTCACGTTTCACGTCAGTAGTGTAATGGCTAGGATTCGAATACGGGACCTTTCGATCGTAAGGCCGACTCCTTAACCATTAAGCTACTGACGCTATCGGAATCTATGATCCGGATTTTGGGAGACTAACTAATGCTGTTTGGTACAATAATTGTCAAACTTTTACTGCAATTTAACATCATATGAGACTTAATTGTAAGAAATTACTAAACAATAACGAATAAGTAATATACTCAGAACAAATATGCCTTTCTAGTCTTCCTACTATCAAAATAAAAACTCTTGGTCAACTTAGGGGAACCAATAAAAGCAATTTTTCAAGCACCGGCCCGCGCTTGGTAAGAACTGAAATAAAAATACATGAATTTTAAACGATTAATCTGGTCGATGAAAAATTGAGTTATTCTCATTGTCTGAAGCTCATAAAACTGAGTGGAGGAGCAAACAACGACTTACAGGGACGCATTCACCAGCTAATCTTTTCATGTAAGATTAATTTATTTCGCTACTGTTGTCAAGAGCAAGACATTGATTCTTCAAATAAAGGTAAGAAAAGCTATAAAAAATGTGTGTGTAAAAAATTTGAATGTATTTAATTATTTGAAAAATCGGTGTAACAGTTTACTTTAAACATTATAAGAGAATAAGACCGACCTCTATGCATGTTATTTGAATGCCTGATGGTGAGTAGTCACCATAATTTATAGAAATTTAAAACATCAGGAATAGTGCTGTCGCGTAAATGTAATGTGAATATAATTCATTACTGTTTCATAAACTAGAGGCTTTATTTTGGTTTGAATATTTTAATGTTACGAGCAGTAAAACCTACTTTTTCATAACATCCAATAATAATTTCTTAAAAAATAAAAAATTAAATGAAAATGAAATAAAATAAAGCAAGTGCAAAACTGAAGTCTAATTCCACCCCTGTACATTTATAACAGTAGAGACTATAAGCGAACCTTAGATTAAACAACACGTCTTTTTGGATAAAAATTTGAAACGTTTTATAAAAATTAGATTTGGGAATTCAGTATCTCAGTGAGAGAATTGAATTTTTAATATTTACTCTAACTATTCTAATTTCATAAAGAACTTTATAAATAAATGGAAAGGTTATCTCGAGAATTAAGACTAATTTAATATGTATAATAATTACAGGGTGTAAGGGGAACGCTCCCGAAGCCGAAAGCCCCTGGTAGTACTCATGGTACACAAAATTATTGGCATGAAAAAAAATTACGGCAAAGCAAATTTTTTTTTTTAATTTTTTATTTACTTCTTTTTCATTTACCCCCGTATATATGTAAATATATCAATATCTTTTTTAATAAATTACAGTACAGACACTGTTCACTAGTTGAAAACTTCAAAAGTGAAAATGAATTACTATGGAAAGGGGAAAACAAAATTGAAGGGGGTTGGTTCTAGCACAACTATTTGATATGAGTATAATCACAAATAAAGTATGTAGTATGAAGGACTACTATGTCTTTCAAATGAGAAGATAATCACTTCTTCACTCCATACTTCTCAAAAGTATAGTTTAAAACATAATTCCAAAGTCGGAGAAGTTCAAACGTGTATGGTAACAGCGACGTGATGTTTATTTTTTAGTAACTACAAGAATAGCTTTCTTTTTTAATAAATAAAACTGAAGTTAGCAACGCAAATCAAAATGTCATTTTTACAGTTATTAACTCATTTGAAAACCATAGCAGTTCAAATTTTATATTTTTAGGTAGGTATAGATAGATTTTGTAAGCGAAAAACACCGAAATAAAACTGAAGTTAGCAACGCAAATCAAAATGTCATTTTTACAGTTATTAACTCATTTGAAAACCATAGCAGTTCAAATTTTATATTTTTAGGTAGGTATAGATAGATTTTGTAAGCGAAAAACACCGAACTCATCACACTTAATCATCTTTAACATCTAACGTTTAATGTAGCATAAAAAAGTTAAATAAATCTTAGAAAAAATCTCCCCTTCGCATCTTCAAGGGCTTCGAGGAAAATATCCTCCATATTTGAACAAAAGAGTACCTTTTTGATATCATCACGTCAAACTCAGATACCGCTCCTATCCAACATCGCCTTTTTAACCACTAAATGAAATGTAACTGTTCATTCTCTAAGAGCACATTACATGTACAAACAGGGAAAAATCTCTCAGTCAAGAAGTACCCACCCTACAAAAACCCCGGGCCGCCGTCTCTCCCGAGTTATCGGTGAATAATTCATTGGTGGAGCCGCTCTGTGTTGACACTGTGTAATTAAAAAGCTCGGCTCCACGGAATCGTAAGTACTGTACTGATATTGAAGGAAAAAATATGATGGTTCGTAGTTATTTCGTAGATTTTATTTCAGACTATGTACGGTGGGCGGTAAATTTGAATTCAGGTATTTCTGACATGTTGTAGAGCTGCTGCTAAAATTATAGGGCTGCTCACCAATGTTTTGTAAAGTTGTTACGATTTCATGTACTTCAATATCTAAATATTTTCTATCTATATACGTATATAAATAAAAATGAATAGCGAAATATGTTGGTAAGCGCATAACTCGAAGATGGCTGGACAGATCCCAGTAATTATTTTTTTGTTTTGTTCCTTGAACTCTACGGAAGGTTTTTATGCAGCAGCGGGATCGGGATCAGAAGTCCACGCGGGCGGAGCCGCTGGCAACAGCTAGTATAAATAAAAATGAATCGCGAAATATGTTGCTAAGCTCATAACTCAAAGACGACTAAACAAATTTGAGTAATTTTTCAAAAATATGTGCCTTGAACTCTTAGTAAGGTTTTTATGGAGCAACGGGAACGGAATTAGAAATCCACGCGAAGTAATAGATATTAATCTATAGCTATTCTGTTAATTAGGGGCTAGCTTTTTCCCTGACTGCGAAGTGAGCCAGGTAACCTGAAAAGAATGGCTGGGATAGACTGGATACAGAAGGTAAGATCCGGAGAAATGGTGCACATTGGAGGAGGCCTATGTCTAGCTGTGAACCGTGATAGGCTAATTGATTGATTGCAAGGGAAGGTTATGTATCGGTGGAATGAATAGTTTCAATATTTAAAAAAAAACTAGCTGATGCCCGCGGTTCCGCTCGCATGGATTTAATCGCATGTGTTATTTCAGGCTACTGTACTAAATTACAACCAGATCCTTTAGTCATTAGAGCGTAATTGAATAACAAACATTCAAACATTTTCATAAAACGTTCACATTTTTAATGTATTATTAAAAGGACCACGAATTGTCTTGTAACTAGCGGACTAACCGATAGAGAACTGATAATAAAATTTTCGCAAGTTTATATACAGATTTGCTAGTATAAGAAAAGGACATTTTTATACACGTTTGCGAAACTATAGGTTTCATTTCACCGGAACTAACGATGATGTGGGTTCGACGGATACAAACCGACTAAAACCGCAAGGTGGTTCGTCACACCAGACCACGTAACCGGGAAATCAGTTATGCTCTGAACAGAATCATCCCTTGAGACTCCAACTTGTATTAGCCTGGCCTGGTTCTAGCCTTATGGGGCATCAAAACCACATATTAACTTGTAACAAAACCGTCCTCAAAAACTAAATCAAAAATACCTATCGGCACATATCTTGGACCTAAGTCGTGAGTGAAACGAGACCTATGCACGAGCGGATTATTTCGATATAACCTGTTATCCTCAAAAAAACACGTACTATATCCAAGATATGCCCCGTGCTATACTAGTACTCACATCTGTGGATGTCCAGGCGCCGCAGACGGTATAGGTATACACGTGACCGCGGCCACGTCTCCTGTCGGTGGCATGCTGAGGCCATTGTCCTCCATATTGGGTTCCTTGCTCTCCACTCGCGCCGTAGTACCTGTAGACATACAGACAGATGTAAATAAAGAAACATTTTATTGTAGTGACGGGTAAACAACTTGGCAACACACTATTGCTGCGTTACTGACAATTTTAGAAACTTAAATTACTCTTCTGATCACGAATATTATTACTATACGTGTGGATAACATCTTAGTTTATCCTATCACCACATACTATCCTCAAAATTCAAGACACACATAAAACGCCTACCTACTTCGAATATAAAGCACAATTCGAGGACATTTTAGGTTCAAAATATATGCCTGTGCACGTGCCTAGACTTTTCATTATTTTAAAAATATATTTTCAGGTGAACTTTTTGCTTGTTTATACCGACCCATAATAACCTATGAATCATTGATTAATAATGCACTGTATATGTACACATACTAATGATTAACGATTCGCACACAAACAGTTGATCAATATACACTTTATTTAAGCAGTTGATGTTAATATTTAGAGCCCGAAACATAATGCTCTATATGGTCCTACGGTTCGTATACTCATATCTTAATTAATAACATACTTTAAAATCTTTAATGTTAATAATGACACAAGAATTGAGATACATATTCAATTGAGATACACATTGGCAGAACAAGTTACAGTACTGATGTTCGCACGAAGTCAATAATGACTAACATAACAATTTATTATTATTTATACATAATGCATTGGTATACTAACTGGAATCGATATAATCTATTGCGCGTTAGAATATTATGGATATTTCAAGGATATATCACAGATTCCATTAACCTATGCAATTGGTTTTAACCACATCATAGAGTACCGGCAAAGTATAATATTAGACATATTAATATGAACATCACTTTTGTACCATATTCAACAAATAAACAATTTGAACTAGTAAATTATTAAGGGATAGACATGTTTCTTGGACACGTACATATGCTCATACTTTGTTCCTTCCGGGGTAGGCAGAGACAACAGACCGCCAACTATGTCTGTCCTTTCTGACTTCACGAGTTTCCTCTACTATCATTAATCGGTTTACTGAGTCAATATAGGATGTAAGACTCAGGTGAATGGGCATGCTAGCCGTGGTCGATTTCGAGCTACACACACTGACCTAATAAGTAAAATGTTGAAAAGAGGCAAATCAGAAGTACTCGAAACCAGCGGGTGCATGAAAAGCTTAATTACAGGAGAGGAAGCTCGTAAATTGTGTAAGGATAGACCAAAACAGCGGGCTGTTATCTCGGCCTACCCTGGAGCGAAAGTGCTTGCAACAACATCGAAATATCAGAAACTCTAAACAACACCATGGTTAATATCCTGATAGCTCTGATAATCAGTGTATGTTGTACGCGGCCGACTTCGGTCTAACTGCCTATTTAAAAATACCTACATACTTCTATGATATTCGCGCGGTACTCAATAGCTCTTAATTAAGTACGAAAGCCTTTTCAATTCTCTTTCCAACATTTTCTCGTTTTATTCTAGCCTTTTTAGGTATTTATATAAAGGTAAACAATATTTCGACAGCTTTTTATAAAATCACACGGTTAAGAAATAAACAAGACTAACTAACTGACTAACTAACTAGTGGTTCGATACCGGTTCTTAGTCTTTAGAATGAGTTTATAAGCACAAAATAGTTATTTGTGCAACAAGAGAGCAAAACTGTTTTTTGCTGCGAGTGCTGATTTTGAATCCTGAGCAAGCGAGGGATTCTAGGATTGAATCACGAGCGTAGCGAGTGATTCTAATTTAGAATCCTGAGCGTAGTGAGGGATTCAAATGCACGAGATGCAAATAATTTTGCTCTCGTGTGGCACACATTACTTTTCACTTCAGCAGCGAGAACACATAAGAAATATTACTTAGAAGATAATGCAACACTTATTAACAGAACAGAACACCTATTATTAATTAAAATAATGCTGAAAATTTTAAAAGTTAATAATTAATCTAATTACTTATTGCTGTTCTGCAAATTTAAAGTTGAATTTTAAAAGTTAAATTTTATACCTTTAAAAAATAACTTTTAAGGTGTGTTCAGAAACAGCGTACGTGACATTTTATTTTTCATTCAAATGTTGATAATAGTAATCATTATAAATACTTATGCATTACTTATTTTGGTATTCAATAACATTACATAATTATTAAATAATGTAAATAAAATACATGGTTATTCTTTTACAAATATCTTTCAAATTTAGAATTTCGAAATAGGACCTTTGACGTGCCATAAATTAAAAAAAGAACCTTCAAAATACTTGTGTTTGTCACTCAAACTTTTTTATGGACGGCCAAGAGACAGAGTGCAGTGTATGTAATTCGAAAGTTATTCGCGGAACAATTCTTTTTGAATCTATGGTTGGCACTCTTTATTGAAAATTAAAAAAAAATAATTAAAAAGCTACTTTGTCTCACTGAGTGAGCAAAATCGCATTTTGCACACTGTTTTTACGCAGCAAAACTCACTTGTTTGAGCTGCTGTGGTGAAAAATATTTTTATATTGAGTTTTTAAACAAAACATATTAAAAAAAGATACACCAAAAATGTTTACGTTTATTTAAGTACCTAAACAAATGGACTATAGTCACGCACACACAGGTTCAGAGTGGGTAGGCTGTCTATCGTAATGTTTCTATCTCTCGATACCTTTACGTTACGAATTCGATAGTATTTCGTGGTAGGCGCACTGGCACCTTATTCTGAGTGACAGACATATTTATACGACTCCACCAAGCCAATATCGTAAATGTAACAGGTTGATCAGATTTTTGTTATTCAACGACGCTCAAACAATGGTATGTAAAGTAGGTCATGACGGTATATCCCGATAGATTTTTTGTTGTCAGTGGGGTACCATATTTATGTTTCACACTAGTTCTCTCTTTTATGTGAACCAATTATCGTAATCCACCATCTCCCCGCGTTTGAACACTTTGTAATTGACATCGTTTAGAATAATACAGCAGTTATGTACGTGACACTAACCCTGTGACCGCTGCAGTCTGGTGGTGACACCTGCAGGAAGCTCCGGCTCTTGTTGCGCCCGTGGAGGGTTTCTTGCTGATCGCCTCTGTCGGGGTTTCCGGAGTAGTTGCTTGTAGTTCTCCGCCTTTTTCGATAAGTAGTAAAATCTGAACAAAGTAAATATAAAGTTATTAGTATGATGATTAACTTAGAAAGACAAAAAAAATGCAAGAGGGAGTCAGGGTTCCTTCAAACAATCACCAACTACCGAGGTGATTTGAGTAAGCCCCGAGGATCTTTATGGGATTACCTATAATGGGATTGCTTACCACGATAGAACTAAATTAACGAACTTGTTCACGCCCAAACCACTCCACCGAATATCATAAATCTAACAGGTCGATCAGATTTTTGTTATTCAACGACGCTCAAACAACGGTATGTAAAGCAGGTCATGACGGTATACCCCGAAAGATTTTTGTTGTCAATGGAGACACCGAGGACTTAGATTGACACTACTCTATGGTGGTATGAATACCTGTTTTATCTTCTGCGCTTACAGAACAGAAACTCTCAAACTCTCCTAACTTAAACCTCTCTCAAAACAGGTTTAGCTGCACGAGTGTGACAGCCCTGGTGATGCAAACAAACGTCCATAGGCCACAATACGTGTTTGTCTACCACTAACGTTGTATAAAAAATGGCTAAAATTGTGTACAGGGTTAGATTGGACTGGAATAACATATAAGCCACTTTTATCTCTAGAATAGGTTCCTATGGGCTATAGCCATAGATGTTGCGACCTTTACAATCTACACATTAAAAAGTTAATTGACTATAGTAACAAACCTCACACAATCCCGAACGCTTTTCCTAGGTAGAAAGGAGGCGATCTGCCCAAAGTTCTTGGGGTGTTGAAGGTACTTCTCGCGAAAGAGCTCGCGCTCCCCCTGCGACCACACGTTCCGTAATTGTAACTCCTTATGCTCTGACTCCATGTCCATACACCGTCCTGTGTGACAAGGAAGAAAAACATGATATTAATATACTGCAAACCAAGAAGACCGTATGAAAGAGTGATCTTCCTAGTAGATTCTTTGAATTCTTAAGTTTTAGGCAGTAGGCAATGTGTCTTTTTAACTGGGCCAGTACGGGGGAAATTCGAAAACACACTACGTGAACACGAGCCACTGCTATCTGACCCAATCAAAAGAGGAATGTCTGCGCTACAGCCTCGTCCATCAATCAGTAGGTTAACCCTGAAATGTCTTGGCAACCCTTACATGTATTAAAGTCATCCTCAGTCATTCATTTTCCCAACCTAGCTTTCCAGTTCGTGTAGCAGTTGAACTCCGTCAGCCACAGTCATCTGACCTCCAACCCATTAACATTATTGTAGTTCTGTAGTTGGACCCGTTGTCGTCCATCTTAGGGATCCTACTACCCGTAACGGATGTCAATGATGTTCGTGTGGCAACTGAGGTTCACAACTTAACGTGCTGTATGAAGCACGCGTGTACCTCATATAGGCATATGTCTTGGAACTAAATCACGAGAGAAACGGCCCTGATTTGTTGATATTACTACCACATACTATCCTCAAAACTCAAGACACACATAAAACGCCTACCTACTTCGAGTATAAAGCACGATTCGAGGGCATTTTAGGTTCAAGATATGCCCGTGCACGTGCCTATAGTCCATTTGTTAAGGTACTTAAAAAACGTAAACAATCTAGGTATTTCTTTTGAATAAGTTTTGTTCAAAAACTTAAATAAGTTTTGTTCAAAAACTCAGTATAAAAATACTTTTTTGCTTAGAAACGTATTATAAAGACTAAATATCGGTATCGAACCACAAGTTTGTCAGTTAGGTAGCTTAGTTTATATGTTTAACATGCGTTTTTATAAAAAGTTGTCACGACATTGTTTACCTTTTTTTAAGTACCTAACCAAATATAGTACTACTATAACTCATATAGGTTAAGGTTTCTCTGATATGGGTAGGGTATGAAGCATCCTTTTGCTATGGTATGCTTACTATATGATAGTATACTCACGATTGGTATCAATATAGATGGGCGTGGCGTCGTTGGGGTCCCTGAGCAGCGGCGGCACGACGGTGAGCGAGCGCATCTTCTTGTCTTCATGCTCCTGCTCGTGAAGGCCGTCGGCGATCTCTTCGAGCTCCGCCTCGGACTTCACGCGCGCTCCCAGCCGGTTGAACCGCTCACGTTCTTCGCGCTGCTTACGCAACTCCGGGAACACCTGGACAAGCACACCAGTGATTAACATAATTGAAGAGAGCCATTCGTCTATCGCAGGCCACTGCTGGACATAGCCCTCACCCAATGTTGGGAGGCTTTGGTCTACTGTTCCCACGCTGGCCAGACGAGTTGGTATAGTTAATTTCGAGTTTTTCTTCTCTCGCAGCGATATCATCTGCGTATTTTTTCGCTACCCTCTTACGACACGCTTCGGATGAGATGGGGTGGAGATATTCTTTCTCCGTCACCAGTGCAGATAGAAATCAACAAGAAAAGGAAAAAATAACAGCATGAGACCTGTTGAAATGGAAATAATTGTGAAAACAAATAGATTCAAAGTACGGCCGTACAATGTTTTGATTTTTAAAATGGTCTTTAATTACTTCCAGCGGGACTTCTTATACGAAAAAGCGAAATGTAATAGTCGTGGTCAATAAAAAGGTCTGTAACACGAAATATACATCTTCATTGTCATTTTTCTCATCTTCATTTTCCTGTGGTCTATAAAGTATCTCTATCGAGCTATAAATATTTGTATTAAACGAACATCGAATTCACGCCCTCCAATATGGCAGTTGATGAGTAGAACACATTACCGCCATACTACTACTTATTCGCTTTCCAAGGCATGGTTTTCAAAAGCAAATTTATCTGTTTCAATCCTTACTGTCCACACTTACAGTAAAACCAACGTTTTCGTAAACTACGTGACGCTTTCATATGCGTGCAATACTGTCAAACCGTGCTAAATTATCTCTGATTTGTACGCATTTGACAGTGACAACCGTAGTTTTTATTTTCGCCATTGCACGAAAACGTAGGTTTCACGGTAATGATTCATACCTTCGCGTGACACATACCTTTTCGAAGAATTCTCTATTCCGTGCATCCTTTGCTTTTCTCTTCTGTCCC
Source organism: Pelosia muscerda (assembly GCA_963691645.1). Lineage (NCBI taxonomy): Eukaryota > Metazoa > Arthropoda > Insecta > Lepidoptera > Erebidae > Pelosia > Pelosia muscerda. The sequence continues at coordinate 7,429,845 of OY829118.1, forward strand.
TGTTCTATCCTTTCTACTCTTTTTAGCCAGTCTGCTGCTCTTCTGGTGTATGCATCTGCTAACGCATCTTCACGCTGTAAAGAAAATTATGCTATTATTAATTACAATTTACGAGCTCTTATTAGTGTGTTCACAAAATCTCAAGTAATAGAAGTGGTTCAGGTTGAGTGGTCAAATACAGAAATTATATTTTATTTCCCAATGAATTAGGTCACATATTTCCACTTGCTACGATCCTGGCAATGCACCTTTCACTTCTTCTCCTTTCATAGTTGATTTCATACCTGCACATCTGGTTATGGGTACTTATGTCCCCTTATGTATTCCTTATAGAGGAAGACATAGCATCTGACTGGAACCTCACGAGGGACTTTATATTGTTCTGGTCGTTTATGGCAGACCTAGGGCCAACTAAGGCCCCATCGGGTGTGGACTACGATGTCTTCATTTTTGCCCGGATTCCTCGGATCGAGAGTGGCGCGAACCCATCCAGAGGCGTAGAGGCCCGAGCTTACGGAGGACGAAGATCGTTTAGCGACCTCCGACTCCCGAGTCGCCTCTGTTCGTCACGGGCTTTGAGGGTGTCTCCTTCGGACCCACTCGCCTCCTTCTCGAGCTCTTCTTGATCGCATATTGAGGCAAGAGCAGTCCACTTAGCCTGTCTAACTTTTACAGAGTTACCGATTCACGCTCACCTCAAAAATCAGTATCATTAATCTCCTTTCGTCCATCATCTCTATTAGTCTGAACCATCTAAGCATCCCTTTCTCTATGTGCATATATGTTAGGTATGCATTGTAGAAAGCAGTGACTTACCTTCTCTGCCACCAGTTTTAATTTCCGTATGTGTTCAGCTAGCCTTCTTCTAAACGTCCTATGTCGCCTAATGTTTTCATGGTATACTTCTGTGTCCTGAGGTTGATTGTACAGTGGGTACAGTACGGGCGGGCCGAGGTGTGATAACATTGCGTGTGCTGACGTCGCCTGAACCCACAATAACAAGATATTAGAGAAATTGTATATTTAGTGGACATTATTGAAAAGAATAAGCATGCATTGATAAAACTTTCTATATAGATGTATATCATAATGTTAGTGAAGTTGCTATTAAAATCACGTAACATAAAATCAAAAAGGTACGAGTTACGAAAAATATTAAGTAATTCATACTAATATTATGAACAAGAATGTAACTCTGTCTGTTATGTTTTTAAGCTCCAGAGATAGACTAGAGCTTGGAAAGGGACATAGGCTTTTTTTGGTTACGATAACCGACAACCATGTAGGCAATGCCAACGGCAACCACTGGTATTTTATTAATATAATGATGACATACAGGATGATTGGTTGCTTTAGGGCTTGTTAAAAGAGGCCTGTGTCGAACAGTGAACTGCAATAGGCTCTTAGTAGATTAAATATACACGAGATGTGAACAATCCCTATCAACTAAGTACAAACACAGTTCTACAAATATAAAATAATAATAATATAGTATACCATAATATATAAAAGATAATAATTATAAACCTACACTTTATATAATTTACCCAAACTACCAGCATGCTTCAATATAATATTTTATTTGATTTAACACATAAATTTCTAAAAAATAAATATAATCAAATTAAACTTAGTACTTATAATAGTTTATAAAACAAATTATAAATACCATTTGCCGCTTATTATCCATGCTGATCTGGGGACGAAAAAAAACATAATGTATCAGACGATTCTCCTGAATATAAGAAGACGGACACAACACATCACTGATATAATTTAGATATATTTAATTATAATGCGCACTACCTATCTGTGTTTATAACATGCAATAAAAAATAACAGGTAATTTTATTTCTTTCCTATTCTTACACACTTAAATTGTGCTTCTCTTGACAATTTTACGTAGAAAATCATTATCATTAATCATAATCATATCTACTTATTATATATTTTACTGTTCTCAATGGGCTCCAAAAGTTCCTGGGTACCTTAAGATCTATAATTCTTTGATAGCCTAAATCTAATTTAATGAAATGTAACATAAACACCGTTAATAAAATAAGCTAGATTGATTCCTGTTTATGAGAAATTAGGTAAACTCATGCGAGTAGTATCCTTAACTTAATTACATTAATAAGTAGATCTATTATTCAGTAACTTCTAAGACTAGAAGTTGTGTAGTGGCTTAACTTCATACAATTTTCGTTTCAAACTGTCCTGAAACTTTTGAAGCCCATACATAGGCCCTACTGTTTTATGTACTGTCTTTATATTGTAACACAGGAGTATAACTCCGTATCTCTTCAACCTTATCTTTGCATGGCGAACTTTAACATCATAACTAACTGTACCTAATCATAACTCTAACTTCATCGGCAGGACCCTATCATTTACTTGAAGGGATAATTCACCTTCCATATAAGAGGACCCTTGGAGGATGGTCCCTACAGGAACCAATTTCACTGCTCAATTGTTCATAAACATTATCCTGCTGATACACTATGTATTTTTGCATCCCAAATGAACATGATTAGCAATTTGAGGACTGGTTTTGTGTTATCATTATTAGATTACTTGATGTAGGTTACTAGAAAGTTCTGAAATAGACAGTTTTTATTAACAGTGTAAGCTATTAACCTTTCTTAAATATGCTTTTCTTAGTATGTTACCTTTCGTATAGGTTTAATACTTTGTTAGTAACTATACGATATCCGAATGATCATATGTACAATGAGAGCTTCTTTTAGTGAGCTATAGATTGATAGGGATACTACTTTTGAACATTAAAGATCTCTATAATATGTACCTATAGTGTAAATTCTAATAGTTCAAGATTATTAGTATCTTCATGATTTAGAAATCACATATTTGCTTCCTAACCCCCTAACTTCTGTTAAGAATAGGTTCACATTACGTAATGTCCAGGATTCGAACCCGGAATCCCTTCGGCTGACGCTTTAACTTCTAAACCTAGCTTAGATTTAGCTCTTATAATATAAAGTAATTGTTAGTGATATGAACCTTTTTTCTATTCTCGGCATAAATGCATTGTGCTAAACTCCTATGCCTGGGCGTGATCTCCTCTGGTTCCTCCGCTCGGGCTGGCTTCGACGCCGTCTGTTCAAGCTCCTGTTGCTTTTTCTTTAGCTTTTGGAGCGTGGATTCCGATAGCGCCATTTCGCGGTCCACCTGTAAACGTGAAGAAAGATATGTCAAGATCAATATATTCGAGAAATTATATAAAGATAGTCGCAACCCTACCCCGGAAAGAAATAGGTGTAATTTTGGGTTTAAATAATGTATAAAAGTATGTATGTATATTCGATAATGAGGCTGCATGAAAAATTTCAGAGGAAGGTCGTGTAGTTGGTAAAGACAGAAGCAGGTAATGAACTCTGCTTACCCCTGAGAATAAACAGCACGGGGAAATATGTTTGTTAGTAAAGAGATAACAAATCCATTCGTAAATATCTGCTAAATGTGACCACGGCTAGTGCACCCTGACCGAAACATCAAGCAAATGAAAAGGTTAATTATTGTATTTAACATATGATCGCGTTAATACGCAAAGGTAGACGTTACAGGTAGTTGGTCTAACTGCAGTACATACTTCGATATCGCCTTAGGTTGTAGAGGCCAGATGGCAGTCGTTTCACGGTAAATATCGAAGTTATCGAAATTCGCAGATAGACTGGAAAGAGTAGACATCAGACTCCCCTCCCTCTTCCTGCCACCTTCCCACTTTTCTCTATATTATCGGCAAATATATCGGCTGGTGTTGCAAACATCCATAGGCCACGTAAACCACTTTCCACAAAGTGGGCCGAGTGCTTGCCTGCCACTTAAGTGGTATAAAAAATGATGTCAGCTTCGGATATGACTGGGATTAACGCAAGGATGAAGATGCGTTGAGCTCTAAACTAGCTTCCTGTACTTTGAGAAGGTAATCCTGAACCTTCTCTCAATTCAGTTGGGGTCAGATTTCAGTGTAGCTACGGTTATCTTCTATACTATCAGTACATCTAAAGCTGTAGTTGAACCACACTAAGAGAAGGTGATGTACCTTGGATATTTGTTGTAATAAGTCATCCTTGGTGGTTCTGAAGTTCTGGTCCTCTATCGTGGGCTCCGATGGAGGATTTGGTGATAGGACTTCGACTGTGTTATACGCGTTCACCGGCTCCTGAAATGAAACAACAAAATATATTAATGAAAACCTCAATCACAAAGATCGTAATCACGACGTCATCAATGCATTGCACCCAGAGTTCCAAAGGTTCGATACCCTACTACTAGTGTTAATTTAGTTTATTTTCGATGAAAGAGAATGTCGCCAAATCATGAACTCTTTTTTTTTATCGTGCGCAAAATCCCCACGTATACCTACCACCTCCCGCCGAAACCGGTGGACGTGGAGGTGATTGTCGGACTTGAACCGATTAAAACGCACGCCGTCTATGGGTCCTTGATCACCGGAGGCAGTCCCGGGGACAGTCACAAAATTATCAACTCTAAGAGAAAGGCCTGCGCCAGACCTACATTAATTGGCACGTGTAGCTCACAGGTAGCGTTGGGTAGGGCCCTAGAGATCTACTACGCCCTCTATTCCGCCAGCTATTTATATTGAGTACAGTACTTAAACAGCACGCAGCGCTTCCCTACAGCACCGATAATACTAACAAAAGGCGGAAAGATATTGTATGCACTGAAAGAATTGCGATAAAACACGAAGTCTCCTCAAGTGACTACCGTATGATCGCCCAATTCTAGTAGGTATGCCTACGGTAGAACCAGGCTTTTAGTGGGGCTCCTATACACCCGAAGCTAATACAAACCTAAATCTATAGACATGCACCAAGTGACTTGTCAAAAACCACGATACTAACCCTTGTATCAACCCTAAGTGGCTGATGGTGTGAGAGCTGAGTCCGATCATCTTGTCGTAGCGTCGTGAGCCGTATCTTCTTGAAGGGGGGAGGATCAGCAGGGGGCGGATGGTGTGCAGAGGGTGCAGGGGGCGTGTGGTATGAGGAACCGCCGAGTAGTGAGACGCGGGCGCTGCCGCCGCGGTACTCGCCGGCTGTGCCTGCACCCACCGCACCGACACCCACGCCCCCGACGGCGCCGCCACCGCGCACGTAGCTACTGTCCCTGGAAGACACAAAATGAATAATTTAGTCACAGCTTACACCAATTCATAAGTTCAAAATTGATCAGAATTAATTGAGAATTAACAGCCTCATCCATGACGTTACTAGAACCTTGAATCCATAACCAGACCATTTCTAAGGGACATATTCTAACCAAGTGACCTACCTAGATACGTGTTGGATATTCGAAATGCGTACGTTTTAGGGTCATCCTGGGGCCATCTACAGAAAATTCTTACGAACTAACTAAAGCAAGGAACAATTGTAGTATAATTTACCCCTTCTAATCCTAATCTACTCGTAATTCAAAGAATATCCATCCTAGGCAAGATATTTATATCTTGCACGGAAAATAAAGTCTATGCCACTCGCTCCCGTTACATCAGCCTTTCCGGCACTTTCACCGCCGCTAGGCTACGGATACGATCAATGTAGCGCTTTACCCTCTCAATTACTTCCGCACAGATAGTATCTATGTGCATGCCTCTACGTGGCAACGTTCAGACGAAACCTCTCACGCAAAAATTACCGTAATTCCGGTAGTTGAAACTAGCCCGTGCATACGTAGGGTTGAGATCTGTGAGGCTTACTTCCTTACAGGATGTACCGAGTTACCACGAAAGGAGTTTTCCCGCGTCAGCCTATAGGCAAGAGCAGAGCGCTATACAATATTATAGATATCAATAATGCTTAAATGGTGGCTTACGCCTCTACACATCATATTCTTAAATCACACTCGGTTAAAACATCCAGAATTGTAGCAAAATGGGACCACGTGTGTTAGGAAAAAAATCCATAACTATATGATGCGGCAAAGTAAACAGATGCGGACCCGTTCTATCTTAGAATATCATCGGATAAGTAAAACTGGTTATAATTTAAAATTGTATTTAATAAGCAGTAATGAGAGATAGCATCAATTCACCAAACCAGTTAATAATCTCGATAGCGCGCCTATTAATCTTATTATATAATTGATTATACCAAGCCACGAAACTAGTGACAGATTACGGTATCCGGTAATTATTCAGGGACCAGTGACATCTGGACAGACTTAACGGACTGCATTTTTTCTCTCTATAAGATGCATTTTAATGAGGCAATGTATTCGATTTACGTTTCAATGAACTGTGAATACTGTAATCGGATCTAACTTTCGCACGAAAAACTATTGATTTCGTAATGTAAATGTATCAAAAGAGCGGAGCATTACGAAAGGCAGCGTACCTGTGTGCGTGAAGCCTGCCAATCACACACTCACACACATTCACATTACACAGGAATGTCAAATACAAATGGGATTAGATACATGTGTAGGATGACTACTGTCAACTTCGTTCTTATCCTTTCAATTTACTTAAGCGACAGCTGGCTTCTAAACGCCTGAATACCTGCGCCAGAGCCTCGTCCGTTAAGCAGGTGTACCAGGACAAGTGTCCATATTTCTACAGATTTTGATGGGGCCCTCCCTATACAATCAGAAATCTTTGTACAGCGACGCATAAATCTACAATAGTCAGATAGACCGGTAAGTTCCGATTTGACTTAATAAGATTAAAATTCTTCGATAAGAATAAATCATGATGTAACGCAAATGCTTGGTTGTTAAATTGTGCCTCGGTGTCCATGCTGGGAATAGTGCATGCCATATGATGCTATGCGAGTACATGTGAGCCGTCAAAACGACCTCAATTCGAGGAAGAATTGTTGCACAATATGAAGTACAACAGATGGCGCGCGGACTTCTCACAAAAGTTGAGTCTTTGTCTCATCAACTTTTGTCTGGTATCTGGTATATTATGGTATTTATGAAATTTCAACTTTTTTGGATGAAATTTTGTTGTGCAGTTGGTTCGAGAACCCAAACAAGGCGACAGAGGCGGCTATCGAAGTCACTGAATTTTGGGGCTGAACTCATTTAGTACAGATGGATATTACCATTGGTACCGACAAGAACTTTGGTCTAACTCAAAGAGAATACAACTTGAAAAATGGCGCTGCAATCGGGATATGGTATGTTTGTTGGAAGATTTTTTCAGTTCGTCACCTGGATATTGCAGCTATTGTTATTGTTAGTAGTATCTATATACTTGTAAATATAACTCACATACAATAAGCAACGCAATTCGTTTAAATCCAAAGATAACTCCGCGCCATCAAAGCTTTGTGGCAAGATTTTTAATGGAACAATCACATGAATTATCAACCAATAAACACATTCAATTAAAATGTGACAGTAATTTAAATACATTTCACTGGTTTTGATATCGCAATAACCGAAAATAATATTTTGTTGTTGTATGTTATCAAGATTTTGACGTTTGTCATATTAGTATTGTATTCTCTTTGGTCATATTGCCCGGATACTTTTTTATACGAAAATTTAGCAAAGATCAAATTCATAAACTGCCTAATTCATAATCGATAGAATAAAAAAGTTCACACACCACATTTCATGATTGATATTAATTTAATAATTATTATTTAATTTTAAAACTTCATACGAACTTAAAAACTGATAAATGCACGACTATATAATATTACAAACGGCTAAAGACGTGGGCACGAGCTATTACTGCAAATCATACCAATGTCAATGTCTCTAGCTAGGATATTACCTTACCCTTACACACTTCCGTAAACAACAATGAATTCTGATAATAATTAATCAATGTCTGGTCTTGAAACTTTTACTAAACGTATACAAATGACGTAATAAATATGGCCGGTTGTGAAAATAATGTGTATTGTTAGTAATCTGCGTCTGATCGCATGCCGAGACGCAAGGAAAGGCCAAGGTTAGACGCGTGGGGGAGGGAGGGAGCTGTATAGGGCCGCATCGCTACTAAAATACAGTATCACCCACTGTACGTAAATACTATCTTTGGCAGTCAAAAACTAAGGTCAAACCTAAATATTTTCCTTATAAAATAGTAAAAAAAATCTTCTGTCTGAAGATTACGAATTGAACGCTTCCAAGAATAATATTTTTGATATCGAGTCATAAGTTCGGCCGAATCACGCGTAAACACCTAATTCAAACAATGACGTAAGAAGAAGAAATTGTACAACGTTCCGTTCTGGTAAATACACACGATAATATTGTTAATAACATCCGTTGCTTTGTATCTGCCGTATGCAGTTATTATACAAGGTGCAGCTAGCCCTGAACCATAATTTCATAAATATCTGTGTTACTGCCAATTAACTATAGTGCTGGCAACCCTGTAGACGCGTTGAATGTTTATTTTTTATTATTATTCCGCTCGCGTCGCGGCAGCGCCACGTGGTGGCCAACGTGGCGCGCTAAATACAGACGCGGCCGTGTTGTCGCGTATCGCCATGCCACGGTTACGTCATACCTTCTGTCTATAGCCTTAGCTTACTTTTTTATCATAGGATGTGATTGCATTCTGCCAGGATGTTGTTTCAGGGTTATAGGTTATCAAGTTTTAAATTATTCTAAAGCCACATTGGCCTTATCTGTTGTGTGTTACGTTCAGGGAAACAGGTTTATTAATGGTTTTGTGAGCGAGCGATGTGATGTAAGAAATCATCTCAGTGTGGTTGCGTTGTGTGCGTTTTAAATCTATACAAGTAACATGCGTTCTTTGCTTATTGATGCATGCCTTACATTTTTCTTATTATCTACGTTTATGTATTTACCTTGCTTACGTAATATTTAAGTATTGCTATAAGATTGACAGAGGTAGGACACGGTATCTCTCGTCCTAATTGAGCAGTCCGACTGGGGAAGTCACAGACAGTCCTACAAATTAGCGCGGCTAAAAATAACCTACAATACATACAGTATTGTGTTTTCGGCGGTGAATAGGATGCTCACTGAAAAGGTTTTTTGTTGTCATTGGGAAGACCGAGAAACCCTTCTTTGCTTTCTGCACTGATAGCACAAAGACTCTCTTAACCTTCGTCCCTCCTCCTCCCTTCCCCTTCCCCCGCCTTGTATATATGGTTGGCAGCACGAATGTGACGCCCCTGGTGTTGCAAACCTCCATAGGCCACAGCAACTACTATCCATCAGGAGGGTCACGTGCTTGTCAGCCACCCAAGTGGTCTAAAAAAATGTTAGTTATGTAATAGTTCACAGAGACAGTACATAGAGCTCAATATAATTAATTAAAAAGTTATCAGAGTAGAGTTGATATTTCCTGGACAAGCCGTCTATAAAATTAGAAACCGATATTTAATTAAACATCCGGAGACGATTGGGTACGTTTGGCATATTGTAGAACGACATACTGTTTAATAAAATAAGCACGAATTTAAATAATCACGTGTGCTTACGATTACTTAGAGGTGATTGAGCTATAAAGGTATCGCGTGCTGATATTTTTATAGTTCCGCCTAGAAAATAAACGCTTTGCAGGAGTAGAACTGATAGAATTTTCCACGGTAATTTTTCCCATATTGATTGTTAGTTTGAATGAAACCTTCAAGTTTGTAAATCACATGAACATGAAACTACTGTCAGAACCATGTCAGAACAGTAGTTTGTTGTTTGTGTAGATTTTGTACAGTACAAATACTGTATTGTCCTAGATAACAGATATAGTTACGTATTCAAAAGCATTGAATAAGTAACTTTATCTTTATGATTTGTTTACTCCGATATTTCGGAAATATCGAAGTTCAGACCTCTTTAAGTTAGATTGGAGAATCGAATAACGATGGGAAAACTCTCAGAAAATGACGGCAGGGACGATAATCTTTTAGAATTGTATTTCTTGTATGTACCTTTCCTTGGGCGGGCTGATTGATCTTGTTATTGAGTTTGATTTCTCTAAAACTGGATTATAATTAATAGTGATGATGGTACAATCAAATCAATCAATTCAGATTGTAATGTAATGTTCATTACAACCTTATACTACCTAACGATGATCTAAGCGCGGTGTTCTTTTAAATGTACATAATTTCTGTATCATCATATTTAAAGGAATGAATTCACTATGATGTTTCCGTTCAGACATCAATCTTCATCATCAGCTCATTACTGTCTCAGTAATGACCTGATGATGATGAGATGATGTCTAAATTTTTTTTCTGAGTAACAGACTGTAGCTGTATTTACCATGCTGACTATTCGTGAAAGGAGGACAGCCAGTTTAGCAGTATATTATATTATACATGTTATTGTATATCTTTATCTACATATCATTTTTGATTATATTATTATTATCCATGATAGACAAAATTTATGTGCCCGCCAACTTATACGAGTACAAGTGCCCGCCTTCAATGTACGCAAAGCCATGTGTAAAAAATAAAACCGTTCTGAAATAGTATTCCACTATAAATACATAACGTGTAAAATGCATTTGTTGATGTTATTTTTGTCTCTTTTCGTATTCAATCTAGTTGGATCGGCTCCAAGAGTTGTTTATAGGCACACATGCAAGTCAGACTTGATCAGAGAATTCAGAATAATAATGTTTAGAGTTCTCAAAAGTATAGGCAAACCCTTTAAATCTTACGTTACTACATTATGTATCATTTCAGCGTGTTTTCCCGTAGCTTCAGAGACTTTCGCGATGGTCTAAAAGTTATTCAAAAATATGGTTATTCGAGATGGTTGAAAATTAGCTATAGCATTCACAGCCTATTCATAGTCTACAATTGATGAGAAGGTAATGTGATGTGACTTCCAACGAAACACGTACGCTGTAAACATCGTGTTGATATAATTATTTATTCATAGTAAGGAACCCTCCCCACGCGACTTGAGCTCGACAACAACTTCTTTGTTTAATACCATGTAATTATGGTACACCGTAATTTGAGGTCTACTCTGAGCTGGTATAATAGTAAACGGTTTTTAATAGCAGACATGCTCACAATCGAAACCTAAGGCCAACATCACACGTTAGAGGTGTCACAACTGACTGTTGAAAAGGGTTAGCTGTGTGTGTGTGTGTGTGTGTGTGTGTGATGTTTAGGTATGTTGATACACACTACAACCACTCAGAATAGCCCTATACCTAAATAAATATGTAATTAGCTATTATATTTCATATGCTGTACCTACTTCCCGATTTATTTCAAATATTATAAGATTATTCAAAATTATTCAAGATTATTCAAGATTAAAGTTTTCTTTTCAAAATTTTCAACACTGGTATAACCACTGTTAGAATGAACTTATAGATACCAGTGTTTTGCTACAATGACATTTTCCATTCTCATATTAGCTATAGTTAGTATATTTCATGAATTTGAGGTATTACTACGCGAGGTCACATGAATACGATACTCTTTGATATTATCTGTTACATCTGTTATCTATGGCGTATTTTACCGCCTAAAAAACAAAACAGCGCTCTTTTGTTTTTTATTCCGTATTGAGTTTTAATAATTATGATTATACCTATAATATAATTTAAATTAATACATAAAATGATTAAATATAATACTTATAATGTAAGAGGATTGAAAATATTATATAAGAATTCATTTTCATGAACACGTAAGTAGATAAGTAATGATTGTTATTCGTAATGTAGATGGATTAGTAAAAGGATAGGGATAAATACATTCGTTGGGATGAAAGGATTCTTATCGATTAAACCACCCTGTCCCTAGGCGTGGGTAATACTTTATAGTAAGTACAAATAACTCGTGTTAAATGATACCAGCGAGGTCTCCCAATAAAGATAGCTAATGGCCTGTAAATCTCCCTTAGGTTTTGTTTCAAATCCCCAAGTCACTATCTTATCGAAATAGGCACATCTTGGAGTCAAAGCTTTAACCGTTCTTACATTGTTTAGTTGCCAAAACTCTCTGCAAGACTGCGATAGACGCAAGGTCGTGGTGTAAATATTTTGCTAATATTTTAGTGATGTTTTCTTTTTGGTTTGAGTGTCTTAATAGTTATATTTTTACTTGTTCACGACGACGAGAGGGGATGGTGTTTTTTTTTTGTAGTTGTGTCTTAATTGAAAATAACAGATAGCTTGCATCATCATTATCTTAACATAAATTCCGGTCGCATCCAAAGTTCTCATGTCAGAGCCCGTTGTTCGCTTCCGGGATGTTTCACTTTCACTTCGTATAGTCTTGAGTATCCATAGTTATGAAACCATAGAGATTTTACACCCTGAATAATATTTGGCTAACTTTCATATACCTAAATAAAGAATCTTTGTATGAAATATAAGAAATTTGGCACAGAGACTCTTGAATTCTGGGAATACGTTCCTGTGGGTCGTATCGCGATAAATAAATTCCTACTCGTGAGATAGTGAGTTATTTGACTAATTAGTTATTATTAGGTAACCCTAGCAACTCAATAAAAAGTAGGCTTATTTAAAAAATAAACAACTAGATACAAAAGTAAATAATAATGATAAGCTCAGATACTGGAAAGTTTTATATGTTTATTTATGTGATAAAAAAATATATTTCAAGACTTACAAAACTGGATTTTTAATTCGATACAAATGACATCACAATAATTTTAATTATTCGCACGGTGAAATCTGTTGCTTTTATTTAAAGTATAATGGCACTTGTACCGTTGTAATAGAGGTTAGTTTCCTTTTGTTGGTTCTCAAAGAAATCTCAATTATTCAGTGTATTGTGCAAAAATACTGTAATCATTTCCCATGGCGGGTATTGTCGTTTGTAGACGGCATTATTACTTCTCCTGAGCCACATACAAGCTCCAGGGTTGTCCAAACCTGGCTGTACGGAACAAAAAAATGGTACCACGAAAAACCTCAACAAGACCACAAACTTTTCGTAGCTATAAAGTAGATAACATAACAAAAAGGTGCGTTATGACTATACAGATACGTGTCAAAATTCATTATCTGACTTTCTACGTTCCGTTCCCGCCTCACCCGGGAACCATTACACACTTTTCGTTTTAAACAGCTGCCTGTATACCTCATTTGGCGATTTTAATGTACTATGTGGGTTGGAAATGTAAGTTCTTCTCAGATACTTATCATACGCAGTCATCTAGGCCTGCCTTATAGAAAGTACGGCCATCTAGAACTGATTTATCTGCAGAAAGTAAGACAACTTATTTTTAGCTTTACTTTATTAGTTATGAAAGTTTATTATAAGCGGTCTGTACATAAATAAACTAGTGAGATCATCTTATTTCCGTTTTACTGTCTTTCTACTAATAAACTGCTAATGATGTCACTAATTTCTCTTGTACTTGCATTATCACTTACCATTTTGTCTACTCATTATACAGAAATAACATTTATATTTTTGTGTCTTGCTAAAGGACCCAAATACGGATGCCACCACAAATATAACCTAAATTGTATCAATTGAAATATCACCGATTAATTAATTAAATATCAAGAATATTTCGGTTGTTGTGGAGTAAGTAGATGTACAGTATACATATACATCTGAATATACATATACAGTACATACCTACACCTGAGGCAGTCAGTCAGCCCATGATCACGGTCAGTACAACCTCGTCAAGTGATATAATTTAGGTACAATATATATATTTCATAATTAAAACGTAATATAGATAAAAAGCTTTTCTAGATTTTTAATTACTTGTATGTATAATAATTACAAGAAAATTTAATTTTTGCGAAACGCTGAACATGAATCATGGATGACGTCACAGTTCTTTTTTATACAAAAGAGGAGAAAAAATATGTACATAAGGTTGTTACAGAGCGATGTTTTTGTAAATTACTTAGCCTCCGGCATTGAGGATGTTCGTAATTTTATCAAAATAATTTACGAGGACTTTGTTACATGAAGAATTCGGCCATGTTTTCATGTTACTTCGGTCATCTGATGAAGGGGAGTAGAGAATAAATATTATTTTAATAAATTGCAGACCTACTATGTATTGAGCATATGTGACTGTGTGTTTTTGGAGATAGGGTTTCCCAAGGGCCATGCCCACCTCGCCTATAAATAGGTTGACTTGCTAATTGACAAAGGAGGCTCCGACACGGGCCTTCTTCTCGGATTTGGGAGAATGTATGGTAGTAGCTCCCATAAAAGCTGTATAAATTAAACCAAAGGAAGGAAATAGAATAAGCTGACTCCGCTCCTAGGTGAAAGTCTCAGATGCACCTGGGAATAAAGTTAAAATGATGTTCAAGAGTTGAAAGGCTGCTACGGTTGCACTTTGTATAAAACGTCAGACAGCCTAATCAATGTCTTCATAGTGCCTCTTGTACCGTATGGCCGTGACATTCTGGGATATGGGAGGTAGCGCTTGCATAATACGATTTATGCTAATTTAATATTATAAATTTTGGGGTCACGGTTTGCACCGTTATGCTTATAATACGCATTATATCTTATATCTAGTTTACGTAAGCCCATATGAAGCTTTTTCCTAGGGATTTCCTTAGAATTTTAATCGGAGCATCTGGTAAACGACTGTCCTGATGGAACATCATGGTGGTTTAAGTCACTGTGGTTCCATTGGAAGTTTAAAGAGAAGTGTAGCCCCATATATTTGAATCATGCGGAGAAACTCAATGTTATGTTTTATTCATTTTTGGCTGGTACCTATATGTGGGTGGGAAATAGAAGCCACCACACTCTAATCTAGTACAAAGGTAGGTTAACGTTATTTTTTTTAATTTCGGCGCTAAGATGTGGCGCTGGCAGCCCTAAGTCTTAACAATAGTGTTGTTTCGTTGTTTCCTTATCTCGACGCAATGTAGTCGGTTCACATTGTTTTGTCGGTAATCAAGAATAATCTGCGTAAAGGTACATTGATAGCTATAAAACTGAAACACGGGCAAAATGGCAAAACCCATTCAGCTAATAACATAATTAACCTCAGATAATTGTTAGCGATCAGATATTCTAACAATTACGTGGCTATAATTGTAGTCACGATGATAGGTATAGAATAAATACGGTATGTATACAAGGTGACTAAAAGTCACATTGTACGTCCTGTTTATTACTATAATTTCTTCAAACAATGAAATCTACTACTGATAAGGAATGAATACAGAATGATGTTAAGCAAGAGTCGCAATTGATTTAGATTCTATCAATTTCACATGACCAAAATGTATTGGCATCTCTTTTCCTACCAAAGGCAAGACAAAGACATTTTAGTCAAATGAATCTGGTGTCAACAGAATCAGCACTATAGCAACTACAATGAATCAAAGTGACAATTGCTTGCCTCGTGCTCCATCATAGACCACATCATTACTGACCAACAGTGAGATAGTAGTCACACTTGAGCATATAGATAATAAGAACTCATTTACTTTAATAATGAGCGTTACTTTTCAGCATTTGTTTTAATAACAAAATCATAACTTTTCACATATCGCTAACTAGATGAGTCATTTGTCTCATCATTTAATGAGTCAGCTCTAACGGAGAGGCGTACAAGGATAGCAGCACGTTGCCAATGATCTTAAAATTATCATCTTTTGTGAAGCCAGTTAAAAAATAAGTATGAGTAAATCTATATGAAACACTGGCGCTTAAGAACGCTTAAAAGTGGTTGTTTGTAGATCTTACAAGCGGATTAATAAACAAAGCGTGAGTATTTGTTTTGTAATGTTATCTAACAAATATAACTGTAAATTATTGTCTACATTACTTTCCCTTTTTCTTTGATGTCAGATAAGATTGTTTACGTTTATACATTTCAATTTGTTCGAAAAACAGATAAGAAAAACCTTATCGGATCTAGATTTTAAGTAAATCCTTTGAAATGCATTGTTTTTTTAAGTTTGCTAATTCGATGACATAATAATTAGTATCATTTTTAACTAAAGATAATATTTTTAGATTTCCGATTATTTTAAATCGTCTGTGACTACGACTTGGGCTAGCACAGCACATGTTTTCACCTCTTTTTTATCACGTGTGCTCAGTAAACAGGTCATGACGAATATTGATTGCTTTTTTTATTTCTTTCCAAGAAATTGTAACTCATGCCTACTTAGCTGTTCTTATGAGTAATACATAGTTGGCAACGGGATTTTTCTTAAGTATATTCGTACTACATTCATGTTGGTCTTATCATTGGAGGAAAGATAATAATAAAACCGATTTTCTTAAATATTTTTATTATTATCCATAGGCTCGCATTTGAGCATCTCCTCGGATGGTAAGTAATGATGTGGCCTACGGTGGAGATCTAGAAGTAACCTTTTCGAATGAGCCTAGCCTTGCCTAGCCTTGATGACTTTCAAGTTATTTCTTTAAACTTTTTTCCTGTTTGGGTGGGGGAGGGGAATCCACTTACTCCTTTTTTTCGGTAAGATAATAATCGATTCTTGTTTGATATTATTTAAAAATTATTCTTAATACTTATCGATAAGCGTAAAAATACCAAGGACTCAAGAACAAGTCGGTATATTCCGCAAAAGAGCGCAGGGTCCACGTTCTTCTTTTCCTCAATAAGATAACCACCGATTCTTGCTCAATACCTTTTTTATTTATTCGTAAAACTATTTCCTTGAGCGTAAAAAGACCGATGTAGACGAGTCACAAGAACATTCCCGATGTCTGTCAAACAACGCGTAGGTACTTTTGAAGTAAATAACAGGTAATAAGACTAATAACTAACAACAGTTACAGATATCTGTGTGATAACTGGTCTGGAAGGTGATTCAGAAGACGACGTTATCAATTCAAATGATGCTAATGAGTTGAACGCACTGTATTAATAAACCGTTAATTTTTTTTTTAATTGAGTAGTCATTATTCTACGTACTAGACAACGGTAGGTTCCAAGAACCGAACCACATTGTTTTAAACGTTTAAACTTAGGCTGGATTTCACCCAGAGTATAAATACAACGCATTCATATCAATTTAAACTGCGTTAGCACATTTTCTTATTTAATTTCCTTGAATAAAACATGGCGATTCAGTTTATACTTAGACAAACAGATTTTTTCTGGTAATATTCAACCTGAGACATTATTTTTCAAATAAAATTCAGTGGTATTATTTGTTAATAATTATTCAAGAAAGGGACAGCGAAGTAAATGCTGGACAGTCTATCATAGGTATAGAATTCTACCTTTAACACCTTTCAGCACCGCGTAACTGTAAATACGAGATAGTTTTTCATTCTCCTTCAATTCATACAAATAAAATTAATTCTACGTGCTAATAATTCAATATTTCTGACATACTCCTGGCAATTACATCGCTAAAGTATTGTGTTACGAGATGAAAATGCTGTTCTTGTTATTATTAAACCGCTTTCGACTAAAGATTGTGTCTAGATTTGATACGAGCTGTTATTTCTAGAATTAGTCACGCTCACGAATCACTCAAGAATATAACGTATTTTTTGCGTATTCGACAAACTGCCGTTACTTGAGGATTAATTTTGGTTGAATAAAAATAATAGTAAAAAAAATAAAAACCGCTTTGAGTACTTGATAAAAGGTAAAAAATAATCTCTATGTAGGTATGTTTTATATTAGGTATAACCTTATTTAAAAAAGACACTAATTAACTGTTATATTGCATTATAAAATATGAAAGAAAATTTAATTTCTAAATTTTATTACAAGAACAAAATTGCTATGCCACACATTGGAACAGGTCTATTTCCACACTGAACTTGGACTTTCCTGATTACAAATATGTTTTTTCCAGTTAGGTGGCAGACAAGCACACGATCCACCTAATAGAAAGTGGTCACCGTAGCCTATGGACGTTTGCAACACCAGAAGCGTTACACTTTATCGGTGAAAATTGTTGCTTTTAATCTGATTTCATTGCATACTTATTTACCAGTCATGTTAATATAAATACGCTTTAAAACAGGTACTAACAACCTTCTGCAATGATAATGATAAACGAAAATCTTTTTGCAGTATTCTTAAGAATACTGAATTAACTTACAAACGACCTACACGTATAAATAACGCCTTTCACGCCTTAACAGTCAATGACGATTACAAATTAATGTTCAAGAACACTACAAATATTCAAAGTGCGGTGATGCAATACTCATAAGATAACCTACTTCAGTAATCTTACAGAAGAGGCACTAGTGATTGCCAAAACGAACACGAGATCGCGCCGCTGCCAGAAACATCTGAAAGCTTGGCACAGTTACGACTGTTTACTAAAAATATTGGCATGTCAGTAACTACAAAATACATATTTTTGACTATGTATTTTTTTCTGTTAGAAATAAACAAACTGTTTGCAACTTCTTCTGTATGTACAGAACATACACATACATTGTATGTACAGAACATAAGATTTGGTATTGATTTATGAATTTAAGTACATTCGGCATGGTCAACTTTTATAATTTCTTCTACGAAGAAATTACGGGTACAATATTAAAATTTATATACTGCATTAAATAATATTTTTTGTATAACGACTACAGGGGACTATCCCTAACACACAAATCAAGCAGGGTACGCGTTGGGAGGTCATTACTTGACCATGCAATCTCCTGTGAGAATACTGAGCGAAAGTATGTATACGGTGCGACATGACGTATACCATGTCACCACATAAAAGCTAGTATCATATTATCGTATAGGTACAG
The DNA here is from genome assembly GCA_963691645.1 of Pelosia muscerda. NCBI lineage: Eukaryota > Metazoa > Arthropoda > Insecta > Lepidoptera > Erebidae > Pelosia > Pelosia muscerda. The sequence continues at coordinate 7,448,516 of OY829118.1, forward strand.
GCACGAGTTGTGAACTCTAAATGTGCTCAAAATGCGCTCCATACGCGCAGTAGCTACGCGTTTTTGCCTTGCCTTCAGAAATAGCACAGGGAGCAATGGTGGAGCAAAAATAAAAAAAAATCAAATTTACCAATAAATAGATCATATTAACTCAATCCGCGTGCACCAGCACCAGGGTCTCGTATGTTTATATATGAGTTAGCCTCCCCGAAAAGGGAGGGCATAAAATCCCTATCTGTGCTATTTTCTTCAACGTAAATGTAGAACGAGGATTTACTAGTGATTGGTGATGTACCAACTACTACTCAAAAATGACCACAGATGTTAGTGAACGTGCTATATTATTGTATTAAAGGTTAATGAGGTATAAGTTACGCCAAAAGGTAACAGACAACAGAGACGAGGTAACGATTTATGACAACAAGCCTATTCACCCTAAACAACACTAAGGGGGTTGATAAAGCCCCATACCAGTTCCAAATGTATATTAACAGTGTGGTGGGACGTATAAAGTAGATCTTCACCTGTATGATAAAGCGGCAGATCCATAACCGGGTTGGTGCAGTCGCAGCTGTGCCGGAGGGTAAGGTTGAGGCGCGTAGGGCGCGGCCGGCGGCCGGGGCTGCGGCGGCGCCACCACAGCCCCCGCTGGCTTGCCGCCGTACGCCAGCGCGCCGCCGCCGTGCCCGTGATCCGTCTGCCCGGGCCTGCGAACAAGGAATAACAAAAATGAGCCATGTAATCAATCAATCATAATGTTCTGTATTGAGAAATGGTTTGAGACTGGTTAAAAATGTTGTCTTTTTATTTTACAGATTTCAGTATTTACTCTCATCGACATAGATAATTCTTTTTGCTGTCTCAAAAAAGGAGCAATCAAGACTAACACGCAATAACCATTATGTATGCTATCTTTTTTGTCTTGTCTTTTTTGTATTCATCATACTAGTCTTATATTATATTATTATATTATTAAGTAAGAAACCATTCACGCAAATCCAAAAATATCTCCCAACACACGTTAGCCGATTTCACCAAATGTTAAAAAAAGACAACCATTGGAGCTGTCAAAACAAAATAAAACATTTTTGTATAGTTCATGTCTGCTTACTCTCGTTGTTTTCTATACACTCTGTCAATGCGTGAAAAGCGATAGAAACATTTATTAAGACCATGGCCTTTCCCTTTCTATAACCATATACATTAACTATTAGCTACTTTAAAAACTTTGAGGCTTTTCATACCAATATGACGAGATGGTGAGTAAATACAAAGTTCGATACCTATATGAAAGTAATCTATATCGGTACGAGTTTATGTATAACCAAATGATTAATGAATAACACTATTATTTTTCTTAGTGCGTGCCAATAGACGGTAAGATAGCGTGCTGGTGCGCAAAAGCTGTTGCAGAAAAACTGTCGGTACATTAACAAAAGTCTACGTCAGTTGTGCCAGAAAAATACTCTCAATTAATTGGAAGTAAACATCTAGCACACACTACTACCTATGTTGTACCCTCCTGTAAATGTAATATTATTGATCTATGCAAAATTTTAAATAACCATAAAAATACGCCGTTATACCGCACGTAATAACAATAAATTATGTGACCGCCCAATATCCGTTTGAGAATAGCTATGCTATGACGCACGGGTCAGTCACCTTTGCAAACATATGGATTGTATGGGAGCATTCAATTAACTACCGATCCATGGCGCCGAATCCCATGTAGACGTTTGATTAATTTGTCTATTACTATGAAATAAGTGTAGGTTAAGGACGCGTTTGTATCTACTTCGTTTCTCTGATTTAGGTCATTGTCTGACTGACCAATGATGAAGGCAGGCAAAATTTATTGAAACATGTCAGTCAGCTCATGACCATGATCGTTTTAAGTGGATCGAAACGTCACCAAATTAAAGACATACATATTTATTAACCCCGAGTAGATACTGACCGCAATTAAGACCCGTTGTTCCTATTTATTGGAAATAGTGGCGTGCGTTTGATTTCAGAATATGATTATAAACAAATAAATTCATACGTGTTTTCGACTTACCTATCAATTCGTCTTCAACGATAACGATTTGACATTTTTGATGACGAATTTCGATACACATTTGTGTTGTTGAATGTTAAATAATTTTATCACGATAAAAATAGCTACATCGTCCTTTTCATAAGTTGGTTTAAAATTTGCCAACAAACTATTAAATACTTTCACCGAAATTGTACACATCTGCCGGACTTCTCTGATGTGACTGATGTTACAGAATTCACAGAATTGTATCATTATAAAACACGGCTTTAATATTCAAGCACTTAAAAGAAAGTCAGAGTCATTAATAGTTATGGTAAATTCCTAAAATAATATCATCATGGAAATTACCTATTCGGAACTACAACTGGTTTATTTACAAACAAATAAAAGTATAGCTTGAACCGGTTTTTAAGACCTAATTTAACTTATCGTTACTACAATAGCGTAAAAATATCAAACAAGGAGTAGCGTATAGTAATACATTGAGAACTATTTATAGCGCGCTATAAATAGCATAAAACTTCGTTGTTGCTATTTATCAGTTACAAGCGATGGTATTTGCATAGAAAACTCATTACAGTGACGATGAAGATGTACACGTCAAATTCATTTCTTTTACTGTATTTGTTTTTTAAGCATTTTTACCGCAGTAATTATTTTGTTGCGTGTGCTCTGTATCGAGGTCTAGGGGCGCCGCGCCGTGCCTCAAACATAATTGTAGATATTTTTATTATACTTAACATGCGGATTAAGTTCTTCAAGGAACGAACTTCAAGATGTATCTAGAATTTATTAGTATTTCAAAATATGTCCGACAATATTGTGCAAAAATAAATAAGTATTTCGGAAAAAGAAGTTTCGATTCGTAGTTAGTAAGAGAAGATTTAAAAAACTAGAGTAATAGTTAGTCAACCAAACAACCCACTTGTGCCGCCTGTATTTCATGTCATTACGTTGTGCAAGTCATATTATTGGCACACTACATCTTTAAGATGTTTTGGAGAACTATGAACCCATAATAAATCGTTTTAGATCTTAAGCGTAATCTTTACAAAATTCCCTATCTCAATAAATATGTCGCTTGTAACGATAATATAATTCCATCATTGACAAAGAGTAACCAACCATTTAAGTAAATATGATACTCGCAATTCGTATCTCACCTTGAATTCAGCTCTTGACATTTATAAACTCTCTAATAGAATACCATTTCAAATCCCTATTTCTAGTGAAATATAAAGTTTTGTAAATACAAGTACCTACACAAGGAAATAAATGAATATAATATTTTCAGGTGATTCCTGAAGAATTTGCGGTGGAGTGGTTTGTAAGTTTTTATGTGATTTGTGAAAATAACGAAACCAGTTCAATGTACGTGCGCAATTCTAGAATGTGACCACAAATTCTTAACCCAAGAAGCTACCGTTGTGACATTGTTGCAACTAGCAGATAACACGCAACTCGATATAACAAGTTTGTGTCAATTTACGCAATTAAATTGACTCTACACGATCTCATTTATTCCTTGAAAAACCCTGCATTTTTTGCGAGAGAGGTTGATGTTTTATAAATTCGGTAGTATTTAAGAAAGTCAAGATTCCGATCAAACTCTTTACTTTAAATACACAACAATTTGGACATATTAAGTTCAGTGCGAGACCCTGATGAGGACCGGTTTATCCACTAGTTATGTACAATTTACAAACAAGTTTCGGTATGGGTCAGGCAGTCGCCATATTTTCTCAGCTACCTAATATTAGCGGCTCCGCTTAGTCGGCAAAGTTAAGTCCTCTTTCCTAGTATTTTAAGTGTATTCTGATGAGGTTACTTCCCTTCGTTTTCAATTCAACTATTTTGAAATAGTCGATAAATCATATTGCCAGCCGCATTTGCCCAAGACCTTACTTTATATTGCAAAAACTTGTAATAAACTATTTTACGTTGAGTCACTTTGTGTTTTATATATTAGCTGTGTTTTCCTGAAAGGGTAAATTAAATAATTGTAATTCAAAAGTCAGCTAATATTCGAAACTAGGCTTGCTCATAAAATTAAGGGACATTAAGCGACTAAATTGGCAGTTAATATTATTGCATCAATAAACATTCAACAGAATATAGTATTAAAAATCATCATATCACTCGACAGATGTCCACCATGAGTCACAAACGTATTGTCAGACATCGGTACTGAGTCAGCGCACCTTTAACGGAATGGATGCGAAATTGATCTCTTATTTATGTGCATGTTATAATGTGTTACTAACGTACCTGCTCTTTTAATAAATCCCACAGTCAGACAACCGGATATATAAACCCATCAGGTGGAAATAGATGAGATTAAATTTTCATGAATCTTATAATAAAATTAATTCTAAATTTAAAGGTTAAAATACAATATTAATAATTTGAAGTTAAAGAGTTGGATGAAATGACGATCGAGAAGTTAAATGAAATGACTTCATTTAATACACGTAATACCTCTCTATATTATTATCCAATATTTTATATCTGGGCAGATGCGAAGTGGCTGAAAAACTACTAAACCTAAATAATTCTATTATTATTTACAAGACCCGATAAACTTTGTTATATTATATAACTGGACATTATAAATAACGTCCTCATTAATCACTTGGTTCATGACATATTCTTAATTCAATATGTATAAAACGTTTAATATACATACCAATATAATTACTTATATAAAATGCACGTGCCATATTCGAGAACTTAATTCTCGTTTCGAGCCGGTTCTTTTAAGAACAAGGAAAATGTTAACCAAGACATTATATTTCGATTAGTTCGAAATGCCCGCAATTTTTTTAATACTGACGCGTACATATAACTTTGAAGGGCTAGTCGGTGGTGAATAATAATTCACAGAACCACATATTGGCACGAACACGATTATTACGATAACATACATGGACACGAGGTATATCTGTATTACATAAAAGAGTAATAAATGGTGAACTTTAGAAGTTAAAATTTACTCAAAATATAAATTACACTTTTTAAGACAAGAAGTCTGAAGAAGAATATAAAAAATGTAATATCAAAAAATGTGAAAGTAACTGTCTGACTTTTCATGGCTAAACCATTGAACCGATCATAATTAAACTTGACAGCGAAGTAGCCGGGTCTTGGGGGAAAAACGACGGCGAATTTGAATGAATAAAAGCTAGCATATTGTTACTGAGTGCGAAATGACGCAATACATGAAAAATGTAGCATGAATGTACGAGTATAGAGACAAATATTTAAAAAGGTAGGGACGACTCAAGATTGGCTAGATAAAGACATGTATGGTATCACTGGTATCTAGGATGTGTGTGGACTTCAATTTGTTTTAACTCCTTCAATTTTATTTCAGAAGGTTTGCAGAATAAATGCAGTCTATAGCCATTACGTTACTAAAAGTATTATCGCTAAAAAATTGTAGCATACTTCTCCCAGATCCGAGCACCGCCCATAAAGGGCTGACCTTATTATCATTTTGTCTATTTTCTTCTATTGCGTCACCTTTTCCCCTTTGCAGATAGCATCGTGTGACTGTGACACTTCTGCCCCTGTAGCACTGTACTTTAGACTAGCGTGTCTCGCGGTCTCAAGTCTCTTCAATCAATGAAATGCGTCGTTATTTTATGTGACACAGTTTCTGCGATTTAACTGATCACAATGACTCGAAAGACACGAGAAGTGGCGTGTTACGAGGGCTGGTGTTGCAAGCTTTCATATAAAACTTATATGGCAAAACTTTACCATCTAAGGACCCATTTGTTTCTCACACTAATATCACAGTCTAACGAACTATGAATCGTTCTACTGTTCTAATATTATAAAATTAGAAATTTTGTAAAGGTTTGGATGGGACAGGTCAAAATTTGGTACAAAGATAAGGTATTATTAAAGTCTGGAATACAGACTACTTTTTATACCTAGAATACGATCTCAGGGGTTGCGGAAATGAGATCAGATTGAGACAGAACCGCGGGCAGTAGCTATAAATAAAATAAACCTACTTTATTGTTTGCTATTCTAAGAAAGACGCAATCCATTGCGAAGCATCAAGAATGGGACACAACTATATAAAAAATGTTTGGAATTTATCTTTATGTGATGGCGTCTTATAAAATTCATTCGAGGGGTTATTGAGGACTGTGGCCTAGTTCGTGCTTGCGTGTTTATACTCCGTTTAAGGGCCCAGATCGTGAAAATCACCGAAAAGAGTGTTACGATTTTTCATATTTAACTTATTTAGATATGATTGATATCAATGATAATTTGTATATATTACAATCAAAGACCAAAATATATGTTAGTCTTATATTAAATCCTTAAAACCTAATAATTGCTATATAATAAACGTCAACAAACGCACAAAATTTGACAAAAATGCAAAAACATGCCTTCGTATTTTTCAAATATTACCCAATAAATCAACACAAATTGATAAAAAGAAACACTTTTTGAACACTGAAGAAACCAATAATTAAACCTATGTACTTTTTTTTGTACCTTTACAAACAAAGACTTCCTCTTTTAAAGCCCTAAAATCTAGATATGTTCTACGTAAATTCTCCATAGAAAAATGTATGAAAAATCACGCGCATCCCGATATTATGATTTAGTAACCCGCATCGCTACTGATCGGCAGTACGTTTTTATGGTTCAAGGTGACACGACGCGTGTCGGATGCGCTAGCAATATTACGTGTTGTGAATTTGTGTTTTTTGTGAAAAACTGTAAGTATAACATTTTTATAACTAATTCACTTTTAGTAAGTAGGAAGTACCGATATAATGAATGTCTGGAAGAAAACCATGATGGAACTAGATATAAATCGTAAAAAATACAAAATTATTTAGATAGGTACGTAGTTTGTTGAGGAGGTTATTTTATGAACCTTGTAAAGTAGGTATAAATACCGAGGAAAAAAATTACGAGATTTGTGTGAAAGTGTCATGTAAAAATTCTAGTTTTATTTGAGTGCTTTATCATGTCTAAGTACTAATAATAATATATTTGCATTTGTTGTTGTTGTTGCATGTAAATATTGGTTTGTATTATAAGTAATAAAGTCGATTTCTATAGGAATATTCTCATAATAATTAATTTTATTACATAATATAGTTAAATATTCGTTTTCATGTTCATCATATTGTCTAAATATCAGATTGTGGAAGTAGGTATGTTTCCTATCTGAAATAGCATGGGCGTACATACTTCGCTGCCGTCAAAGACGCGCGCGGCGCACCGCGCCTAGAGTCTGGTTAGGGTTAGGGTTGTACAAAAATTACAAAATAAATAAAAGTGGATACTATTGATGATTAATATTTCCAGTATTGAAAATAAAGAAAACCTTCAGGCCGAGACTCCGAGCAACACTGCTACGCGCTGTATAGAGGTAAGTTGTTATACGTAATTAGACTTGTTACATAAACAAACAAACCAACTACTTAGTTAGTGATGGGCGAAGACAAAATCTCAGTACCTATAGATTTTTTTCTTGCAATATTTATTATTTTCATTGGGAGACACAAACGAACTACCTAGTTAGTGATGGGCGAAGACAAAATCTCAGTACCTATAGATTTTTTTCTTGCAATATTTATTATTTTCATTGGGAGACACAAACGAACTACCTAGTTAGTGATGGGCGAAGACAAAATCTTAGTACCTATAGATTTTTTTCTTGCAATATTTATTATTTTCATTGGGAGACACAAACGAACTACCTAGTTAGTGATGGGCGAAGACAAAATCTCAGTACCTATAGATTTTTTTCTTGCAATATTTATTATTTTCATTGGGAGACACAAACGAACTACCTAGTTAGTGATGGGCGAAGACAAAATCTCAGTACCTATAGATTTTTTTCTTGCAATATTTACTATTTTCATTGGGAGACACAAACGAACTACCTAGTTAGTGATGGGCGAAGACAAAATCCCAGTACCTATAGATTTTTTTCTTGCAATATTTATTATTTTCATTGGGTGACAAACACATTAGTACCTAAATAGTTCTCAATTGCTTTCTCAAAAGAAAATTCTCGTTAAAATCCCATATTTTATGTATGTAGGTATAATAAATAATATTTATTTAACCGATTTTGATGATTTTAGAATCATTAGAATTGTCTTCTAAGCCCGAGTGACATAGAGTAGGTGACGTCATAAAAAACCAACACCTATAGCGTAAAGGAAATTTATAATATATGTAGTCAGATTTATTTATTTTTTGACGTGATGATGTCTTATAAATCGATGAACAAAGGCAACATGCACGAAAAAGTGTCACATTATGTCACGTTAGGGTCAAGCAAGAGCATGGAACAAGCGATGGAGAATAATATTATAATGTTATCCCGTAAAATTATTATCCTAAACCGACTTTACATTTTATACAAAACGTTTATGTTTTTGATCTATGTGTTTCAAAGATGTATTCTAAGGGACTTCTTAGCTATGTTTGAAGAAATTTGGCCCATTCTTTATTTATTATTTTTTATAAAAAAACAATCAAGCCATTATCTTTCTTTACAGGAACTAGTAATTGAAAACCGTCAAGAAGGAAAGGTGGTTGAAGTGGAAGTTGGGCGTAGAGTAGCAGATATTTCTTTTTTTTTTAAAGCTTTTCAGGCCATAGGGGACCGCGGTCCAATGGATTGTATCCTCAGTATAATAGGTGAAGTAAAAGTTGGTCGGGACTCAAAACTCATCATGAAATGTATGTGTAATTAGTATGTGTAATATGAAATTTACTGGTGTGTTTGGTTGAAAGGAAGAAGATAGCATGGAAGTGAATCATCAAATTGTATCTGGTATCATATCATCTGGTGGGAGCTACTTTCAGTTAAAAACATTAACTGCCCTACCAATTATGTCACCTTCATTATATAATGAAATTTATAATACGGTTTGCGATTGATGGGAAAAGACAGGAGCACAATCCATGGCAGAAGCTGTCAAGGAAGAAGCAGAGAAGCAGTGTCAGTGTCAAATTTTGGAAGGAGCAAATGGAGATGAAATTAGTTTGGTTTTATTACGATTGACTACTTCCAGAATTAGTTGATCCTCGGCAGTCACGAAGCGAATTCGTGACGCGCCCAGTTCCAGTATCATAGAGGCTACGAAAGAGAGGAAAGAAAGAACTTTACGTGTTTTGAAAGAGAAGGACGCCTAAGGATTTTGAAATAGACTGAGGTAACTTAACTACCCAGCCGGTCGATTCACGTGCATCCAAAAGTTGTTTTAACTTAGAAATCGCCTTATGGTTTTCTGTTTTAAACGCACTTACTTATCTAGTCTTGGATTGTCATAAATCAATTACTGTACAATTCTTATACAATTTTGAAGAGTTACCTGGTGTAAAGAATCATCAAAATCGGTTTAAAAATACAGCGAATTGAGAATCTTCCTCTTTTTTTAAGTCGGTTAAAAGGGTTTGTTTGCAAAAAAACAAAGTGACATTTTGAAGTCACCACGCTACGGTTTTTATTACGTGAATCGGGCATCTGGTAACATTTTCATTCTGATAGGTTTTGCAATAGCAATTGATTTTATAATCAAATTAGCAGAAATCAGAATTTATTCAGTAATTTATTTAAACAACTTTAAACATTAGAATTTTGAACTCAAATTTTGTTATTGTTTACTTACTTTTAATTTGTATATTAATAATTTATAAACTTGTTTTACAAATTTTTGCACAACCCTAGCACGCTTGGCGACTCATATTTGTTATTGTTTACCTACTTTTAAATTATATGAATCATTTTTATACTTGTGTTTCATTTATTGATATTTTTTTGTAACCCTAGGAGATTTTTAAGATATCAAGGTGATCGTAAACAAATAGTAAGTAATTATTTGAGTTTATCCAATAGGCACATATCCTTGCGTATAGATAAACAGTAGCGAGGAAAGGCTCGATGTTATTTCGACCGTACTTGCTACTGAATTTGCAATTATGTTATTGAATGAATATTTTACGAAATAAGAATAAACTGTGGTAGTAAAATTACAAATAAATACATAGTTGGAATTTTAGGTAAGTAGAATACAAAAAGGTGGCTCTCTCTGGGTCATTCACCCGCCCCGGTCGGTTGTTTCAGTAAACAGTAGCGCTGCGGTCGCGCGAAATCGATGTTGCGTCTGGGCAATCTGGGCCCTTAATGTTACTAAATGCCATTGATCTGTCGTGGATAGTCGTGTGCGATTGTTCATGCAAGAAAATACCAATCATTGCTTATTTGTGAGGGTTGGGTGGAGCGGGACAACACGTGCTGCGACAATCAACATTCAAACAACTTGACAAGTAGTACCTAAACCTTAGCAAAAGATTGACCTAGAAGAAAAATCATGTCAACAACCAATGAAACACATATAATATACGTTAGAATAACAACGGTTACAATTCACAAAAATACTCCGTATTCCTACCAAACCGGATTCACATTAGATATGCATTAGAGGTTAAACTATAACGCCATAAATGGACAAGCTAAAACATTTCCTCGCATCAAAAAAATAAATTAACAACATACCGGCCCACACCGTTGAACAGACGGACAACTATTAGTACCCACCTACCCTATCATTTTAATGTCGTAAAAGAGAAAAATACCATTCTTGAATAGTGTTTACATGGATGGTGACGTCAGAACTCAGTAGAGCGTAAATCAGTCGTGACTATTGTCTCTTGTGTCCAATTCCACAAACAAATGTGAAGAACACGCCAATGATTACGACATTGTTTGGTCTGAAGAGACAGACCCCTTTTGACACAAGTATACTACTTGCATGTAAATATCCACTATTGCCTGCCCTAACCACGGACACAGATCGCCTAATGATTAGTAGGTACTGACGCGGTGAAGTCTAAAGCCACTTTGACTAGTAATTAGTGCGAGTTCATACATTTTATTTTCTGCAAGATTTCCAGGAAAATGTATGAATTCGTAATACAAATTATATAGTATGAAATCGGTTTAGCTGTTTCGACAAATGTTTTTTCATACTCCGCAGAGTCCGAGACTATAGCAGGGAATTCCTATGAAATATGATTTTCGGTCCAACGGAATAGAAGGCGAACCTATTGCCACCAATCGGGCACTTTGTAAAAAATGGGTATGCCGAAAATAAATTCCTAACCGAAAATGTTGCAGCTAAATTTTTTTTTTGACCCGATTCCTTGCTATGCGGTGTAAATTGCAAGGAAATTAACTACATGCTTAGTCGCACAAGCACTATCAATTAACGTCTTAAAGAGTATCAGTCGAATACTATATAGACGAACGATATGTTGACAGTGGAACAAATTTTAACAGAATTTTGTGAGAGTAGTTGATAATAGTAGGAAATACTTTTTGTCTTAATGCGGGATCGTCATGCACTGACAACTGCTAATTTGATGATGTCATTTCATTGTACCTTTCATTACAGGTACAGCGTTTCAGAAAAAAGAATAAGTACTTACTGTCGCACCTACAGTCTTATATTTTTCTAAATAGTATCTATCTATATTACAGAAGCATGCTAGTTTGCACGTGATATTCTTCACTATTAATAGATAACCTGCAGCTGTCAGTCTGACCAAACTGATACCTACATTTCCTTGGTTAGGCATAGTCGAAACTGATGGTGAGATAAGTGTTTTATTGCTGATTGATGCCCAGACAAAATGACCACCACCAACCATTCTGTTTGTTTTTGTTTCCCTTGCACTTGAATATGATCCAAAGTAATATAGACATAAATGTTGACATAACTTTGAATGAAATTATTAGTTTATAAACGAGCTACAGGATGTTGATGAATTCGTATCTACTTATATCTGTCTCATTTTTTGCAGGCAAAACAGTATTTGACCTATACTAATTTATTATTTTTATGTGTTTTCACACAAGAAATGCTCACCAATAAAGTTTATAAAGAATAGAACGTAAAATATCACAAGTTTAAAAAAAAATATCACATAACCTGTGATATCGTGGTGAATTATATTTTTAGGCTACGCGTGCGACCGGCCATATTTATATTACCGCAGTAGGTACCTGTAACCTTGCTCCTGCAACTGTCTAGTTTTGATATATTGAGTACACATCACACACACTGACTGGCATACTTTCACAATCTACCAACTACTTATTTAATCTATTGTGGTAAAAGACGGACGTATTGACAGTTGAAAGACAAAACCTCTTAAGTGACAACTACATTTGAATTTTTTTTAACGTTGCAGACTATGATTTTTTTCACTTTAAAAGTTTTAATTTTCAACCGTCAATTTATTATTATTTATTAGTATCTCGCAGCTACTCGCATGTTGTCATAACAAAACACGTTTAAAATATCTTGTACTCGAATCTTTTCAATCTAAATTTAAAATCGATAGGGGGGACAAGTTTTAAATTTAACGTTGTACAATTTGAAACTATGTTATGAAAATCTGCAGTTTCGAAAGATGAAAATAAACTGGAAATGTGGAAAGATACCGGAATAGAATCGGATAAATTAATTACGTGATATGTCTTGTAGATAGCCTGTATTGATTGACACATTTCACGACTGCGTCGTATTAAAAGTTTTTTTTATTAAAAGTAACTTTGGCTTAGTTTGTTGTTTTTATTCTATAGGGCTAGGCATAACATTTTGCCCTAAAAACCGTGGCTATGAGGAGAGAGTAACTCATCTTTGAGGACCTCCGTAGCGAGGCGGTAGCGAACGCGACTGCTACGCAGGAGACGCGGTTTCGATTCCCACTCAGTGCATTTGCATTTGCATCTGTGTGCATGAATATGATGTTTGTCTGGGTGTTTATATGTATAATATGTAAGACAAACACAAACAAAAAGTATGTAAGTATGTTTATCCGCATTCTAGAACCCGTAACACAAAAAGCTAGTTAAACTATGCTTGTGGCGTTGTGTGTAGATCGTCTTAGAATATTATTTTTTCATTTTATTATATATTTTTTTTAATCTAAAAACTTAATGCTTAGGATACGAATTTCATGATGTTAGTAGTGTCCTAGTCATAGACATAGTACGTAACGAACCTCCGAACACCGAACCTCTTTTATTTATTACATACATACAGACTCATATAATAGCCAACCTAATAGAAGCATACTTAGAAGACATTGTACACACAGTCATACTGTTCAAACTTAGCATTTTATTATAACCTAAAGTTCATACCTAATGTAAATAGTCAATAGCTATTGTGTGAACTTGACTGGACCTCTCGACTCCGTAAACAAACATGGCGCTCTTCGTACGCAAACGAATAACCTATTTACACAAATGACTTGCAATAACCTACAATTTATACACGTAGCCACCTATTTATCTACAACATATTTCCTTATGTACGTGAGTTATTTACGTAGAATGAGTAAATAGACTGTTGAGTCGCCGTTCTTATCAGGTTCTTCCCTTTGATGCACGATGAAACATACATCTGCTAAGGCATATATCTTTAGGCATTATTTTAGGGTCAGTTTAACTATTTCATATTACTATTTCATATATTAACTACTTGATATAAGTCATTACTAATGTAATGTTGTATTGTAATGTAATGATGATGAATCAAGTACAACTATATGTAATTATCTATATCAAACATGGTCTTTTTTATTATCGTAGTTATTCTTCAGATTTTTATATTTAGGGCACGTTGGTAAGCATTTTTCGTTGGTGGCGCTCAGCTTGAAGGCCTCATCAGATGCTTTTTCACGTTTTCATCTTTGTATGCTTTTTTTGAGTTCTGTCTGTTACGATTCCTGACTGTCGGTAATTAATAGTATTAATAGGTAGTATGGTAACTGATAACTGTTGTTCTTGCTGAAATTTGAATTAAAAGTCTAAAAATGCAATAGGTATCTATTTATTTCCATACGGTGCTAGAAAAGTAGTAATTCAATACCTAACATTTTTTATGCTAAGCACTTGATATGATACCTGCTTAATGAGCGCAAAACAAATTCAATGTGTCACCACAAGAACGACCTAAACGCACGCCTAAATGAAAAAATTAAAAAAATACAAAAAGCATAGTCCTAAAAGGTTCACGCTGTATATCTAAACACGTCTCGGTGTGTGCCTATATGTCAAGACAGCGAAATCACCTCTCGAGTCGAGTGACCTTCGTCCGCTAACAAACAGCCGGCTGGCAACGCAGCGTAACGTAAAACCGACGTCCATACACTCATAACTACATACATACACACTGTGTATAGAGATTGGATCAAACAACACGTTATACTGTATTTATACACATGTACAAGCGCGATGACCTGCGCTCCTCCCGCCCGCGCTCCTCTCCTCCCATTACGAGTGACGCATACACCCTCGCCCCGCAAAAGGTCATAACGGTTTACTCGTTACAAAGTATAACAAATCTTATCTTCACGCAGCAAGGTTTAAATTTCAATGTGCATCATTTGTAGGTTAGTTGCAATTGTAGCGCGAAATGGCGGGAAAGCGTTCATTACTTTTTTATTTTGAGGTGCGGCAACACAAGTGCAGTGTACCGTCCAAACGAAAACAGAAACTGTCCAGTCCACGTTTAGGACCGATGATGCGAAATGCAGCTGGCTGTCTGTCGTCTGTAAATATAATTATAATTGTCATGCCAAGTTCACGAGAGGATGCGTTTCTAAAACCAACAGGAATTCGTTTCCGTTGTCGAGTAAAAAAATATTTATTATACTACAAGCTCGTGGCGCCTTGAGTGCACTACGGAAAGTTACAGTTTCTGAGTGAACACGTTTTCTGTTAATAAATGCCACGACTCCAACTTCTCGTTGCATATTTATTTCGTGAGTCTTTCTCCTCACATTCTCTCAATGCACTCATAAAGTCACAGTGACAGAATGGCACAGTGAGGTGCTGGCCTTGACTAAATTAGCAATGTTTCCTTCACATTTGTACATTATTATTATACTTTAGATTTTGTATATTATCCATTCGTGTGCCTTTTTATTTGTGAAGGTTAATCGCTGTCTTCCTAAACTCGTCCTTCTCGGTTGTAAGTCCGTAAGTCAAATCAATTTCTCAGCGGAGTTGATTCCTTCAACACTCGTATGTTCCGCAACTATGACTTTTGTCTGAGTCCAACGCGCATTGTTGATATGATTTCTGGAAATAGCTTGTCTATTACATTTTCTACGCTTTGTACTTGACCTGTTTCTACTCTTAAAAGTTTACCAATAAATCATTTATCACGAAACGCCATTTTGACGCCATATAACAACAATTAATACTTATCTTATTACAGTACAATACAATATCACATACTAACTAACATAATCGATATTACTAAATGCGAAAGTAACTGTGTCTCTATGGTACGCTTTCATGTCTTAACGTTTACATTACGATACTGGAGTTGTGAGTTTCCACTAATTTTTCGACACATGCCATTCGGTTGCGCACATCTCCCGTCATCACAGCTTTGCGCGCATTTTCAGGGTTGTGCACAATTTCAGGTTTACAAATATGAAGAAGTATAATTTTTTATTTCGTTTAATGTTCTATTTCTGAAAAGAGATACACGGTCAAGTGTTTCTTTGTTATTGGAATCACATTATAATTGCATTAAAATGACGTACATATTTTAAGACAACCTCGAGTTGCAAACAAGGGCTCTAAACAACGTGACATTCTATTAATGGAATCGTTTCGAAGCGGACCGTTTTCAATTTGCTATCAGTGGATTACTTGACACTACGATGATTTTAACAATAAAAATGTGTGAAATAATATAATTAGAGTCACAAAGATTCAAATTTCATAAAATTCTAGTCAATCCTTTAATCAATTTCACCCAGATTTGTACTTGCGTTCCCGTAATACTCGATTCCACGTCTCATTATAGTTTTAAAGGCATAATGACCGTCAATTAAATTATTTTCATAAGTACGTATCATTTGTTTAAGCTTTATAACAATGCAATAAAATATAATATCTTAATATAAAAGATCAAAGATTTGGGGAAAAACCCAAACAAATATTATATGAGAACATTATACATCATATTCTTTTCGTCGCAATTCTAACAGAATGTGGGTAATTAAAATTGATACTAGTTAACTCCTTAAAAATTTCCTTAAAAAAAGATGTCAGATTGAAAATGTGTACCTAGGTATTAGCAAATATAGGAGAATATTTATTATATAAATATAGGTTGATATATGCCGTCATTTTCGCCTGAGAAATAGTATTCTGTAAACTTTACTCCCAGAAATGGATTGTCAAACAGTGAAACCCGAACGAGTAATAATGTAGTCTGAATTTGAAATGTCGTAATATTGCATAAACTTGTCTTTCTATAATACTAAACAAATCTATGTAATAATACTGTGAAGGCAAAAAATCTTGTATAATAAAATATACATTTAAGTTATTTTTATATAAATAATTCATAGAAGCACATGTTTTTTCAGCAGCAAAAACATGGTTTGCATATTTTCATAAAAATTCTTTATTTTTTACAACATTTTTTTGATACACAGTCTCATCGCAGTCATCGCTCACAGTTAGTTGTGGTTTTGCATTTTGTTTATTTAATATCTCTAAGGAAACTGCAGGGTTGACAAATATCATTATAATTGCAGTACAATGATGGATTACGTTTTCTAAACGGTCATTATGAAAGTCAAATATGACGTCATTAGACTTGCTATCGGTAACACAGTAGGCCGGTAATTACGTAGAATTTTAGCACCTGGCTCTTTATAATAGTTACATTAACACACTGTACTCCTCATTTTTGAACGCGTATTTTGTAAAAAAAAATGTTTCTTTATAACCAGGCGCAGTATGGCAACCCTGTTGGAATGATTTAAAAGTCAATAGCTAAGCGTTTGTGCCGTTTTCAGGTGGTTAACGGTCTCTTGCGAATGCATACGAAAAATGCTTACAGCCGTATTGAGGCCGTGTAAACGTTTGTTGGCTAGCTGTTTTTATTCACACAATACCTACTCACGTTTCTTTGTCTGGAAACTCTTAACTAGGAACCTTCTTAAGAAAAGAATGGTAGTAGAATTTATGAAAAATATGGTGACAATTAAAAGTCTTGGTAGTGGTTTACTGTCCTACGAACACCTTTGGGTTAAGCTAACCTGACCTACTATTCGGTGCACTTGATAAAAAGCTGGCGAGGCTCTATGCGCAGGTTTACCTCTTGGAGTTGGGTCGCGAAAACATGGAAAAAAAGTGGACATCGGGTTTGGAAGTGCAAACTGGACATTACTGAGTAATCGGTATGAGGTGATCTAATAATTACTGAGTATGAATCAATTAATCAATCAATTAGCCTGTCGCAGTCCACTGCTGGCCATAGGCCTCTCCCAATGTTTGTCCTACTGTTTCCACGCTGTACGGACAGGTTGATATAGAGTTTTTGTTTCGCGTTGTCCTTCTCTCGCAGTGATATCGTCAGCATATGTTTCCGTTTGTCGCCTATCACGGAGCACGGATGATGGATGGTAATATTCTTTCTCCGTGACTACAGTACCCCCAAACCATTTCACATAATTTCTTAATGACGTCTGAACTTACACGAAAGTCAAACAAAAACAACGTAAGTCGCAGCATTGCCAATCGATATTACTAAATAGTAAACACTTAGTAATGCAATTATGCAAATACAGTACTGCGATGACACAATCTTTGTTTACCTATATAACGATAGCACAGACGATACCGAGTCTGATAGCATCGATATTTACCTTCCTCGCACCGTACATTGTAAAGATAGACATCATGCAGTCATAGTATACATTGTACTAACATTTACAACATAAAGAAATAAAATGGAGATATCTGTTTGTAATTTTAAAACAGTTGTGTAAGGGATGCTTGCTTAAAACCTAACATGTTTATTTATACCTTTGTCTGTTCATCCAAAGTGATTTGGCCGATTCTGACGAGATTTTGAGTTTTACTAAAGTCTATCATCTATCATAAATCCCATGAAATTTGAACAACATGAAATTTGAAATTGCGAGCGAACAGTTAATGTTAAATAAGTTATAGTACAAATAGTAGATACACATATTATATTATAATATATAATGCTATGGCATGTGGACTGTGGAGCAATATCAATATCCGTATACTGAGAAGCGATGGCGCACTCTTCGCATCCTGTCGATTTTGCTTTCACTAGTGACGTATTTAATGAATAGTTTAGGCAGTTGTCTTTCCGAACATGTTCCGAACCATAATATGATTTAGTCTACAGGTACGAAATTATCATATCATATCAGGGTTACAAGCGGAGAGGTAGACAGGAGGGGCATAGATAAAAAACACTCAAACACGTTATACTGGCAAAAAATATGGATTGAATGAAGAAAATGGCCTAGAAGCTACTAAGAAAACGATCGCAAAAATAGTATCGAATGGACAACCTTCCTCTTTAAAAAGTCATTTATGATTGACAGCCGTTGCTGCAATAGTTGCTGCATCTCTTTCACGTGTGCTCAAAACGACAGTAACTACGATATTGCAGGACATTGACACATGCAACAAGTGCATAATTTTATCGAGACGGGATGCATGTTGCCGTGTGTGGCAAATTAAGTACATTGTTACCCTTTTGTTGTGTGGTCTGAACAAGAAAACGCCACTGGTGTACTTCCTGTGCGGGTAGAATTACAGGTGTACAACAGGCGGCTGTTTACCTACAGTTTTTTTGAATCGCATATGAACCAGTTGTTATAGTTTCTAATACTTCAAAGTGAAGAGGCAAATTACTATACAGAAATTTCGGTTCAGTTTGAAAGAATATTCACTGGTGAAATGTAGTCTTACTCAATGAGGAACTTTATTAATGATAAAATTCTAGCACAAGATGAAAGCCTTAGTACTGTACGATATGTGACAGGGATGGAACACTTTCAGTACGTTTATGTTCATAAGCGTTGAAAGTCTGATCTCATTCCCGCACCCGCAGGAACTTAATCCAGGAATAAGTTAAAAAGTAACCATGTGTAATTCCAGACTCCAGACCATAAATAAATCTATTCCTGTACCGAATTTCAGGCAGACTGACTAACAAACATTCAAACATGTTCACAAACTTCCACATCTTTATAACATTATTAATATAGAGATGGGATATCCACTCTCTGAGATTAAAGACTATGTGTTTGTACGTGCTAGTGAAGCCACAGCACTTAGCACTTAGGTATAAGTCATTTACCGCTCCAAGTAATTGTTATGAGGCCACCGAAGACCATGTAGGCGTAAAAGTGTCACACAGCCGATCGATATGTCGTCGACACCACTACGTGTCCGGACTTTGCACTGGCGACGACTTTTCAATTATTAAACGATCTATTATAAACTTTTATATATACAATATGAATGCATTATTCATTATTTTACGTAATTCAGTTATATATATAGACTATTTTACGTAAGCTAGGTAAGTAGATGGTATTTGCAATTATCGTACACAACATAGATCGAAAAATAACAGCAAAATACATCTGCCGTCAAAATGTAGTCTCATGTGAGATCGGCGGGCACCTATTTCTTTGTGCATTATAACAAAAATAACCAGGTGACAGAAAGAATAATATAACACCACGGGTGTTATATTCTGCGGACAATAGACAATATTTGGGGCAAAGGATCTGCAATGCTACGGTTACGGTGGGGAAAGGATCACTTTCTCGGTTCGTGAACATTCCCATTTCAGTTACAAAAAATATATTAATGCAAATTATATATTAGAATAACATAACAAGAAAGATAAGACAAGACCGTGAAGCTGATAAGATAAAAAAAATATTTACATAATATATTTTTAAGAGTCTCATTACGACCGTAATTTGAAGTTAAGTGAATATAATTATTAATATCTACCAGTTGAAATTAGTAACGGGAAATACTTATGGCCAAAAAACGAAGTAGTTATCACTGAAAGCTGAATTTCGCCAGTGAAAATTAGTTCAACTGAGTTCTCACGTATTACAATGAAGTTCATTCAGTAAAATGTGGTAACGCCAGTGGCAAGAGGTTCCTATACTCGATTCATACCGACTTGCTCTGCAAGGGCAGCTGTGATGAGATGTTATTTAATTCAATACAATTTTGCCACGGTCTTCTAAAAGAGGTATTTTTTTTTGCTAGCTCCTTCCACTGCGTGCTGTGCACTTCGCGGAAGCCATTTTTTATTCAGTTCATTCGGGTAACGCAGTTTAGTTTTGCTCTGCACGAAGTACGCACGACCAAGGGAATGAGTATACACCTCTACACATACACTATAACATGTAATGAATGATATATGCTTATTTCCTAGATTGTGTGTTCACTGTGGTTTATATTGTACATGATCAAGTTTTATGGTGTCGCAGTGAGCCGGATAGCTAGCCCTGGTATCATGGATAGTTTCACAGTAGCCAATCTCACCTGCAAGGGTCACACCTGCTGAGTGACGCACAAGGCTCCGGCACTGGCTTTCCTTTCGGGATTGGGGGTTCGTACAGCGGTCGCCCTCAATAGGTAAAAAAACACCTAACCCGAATGGAAGGCATACTATGAAATTTTCACTGTATAATTAATTATAACGACAAACTGCTAGTCACTGGTATTTACGGTCTTCATTAGGTACAGAGTAACGAATATCCCTATGACCAATAAATAAACTATGTAGAACACAGCTTCCTTCCTTCTTCATTTTATATACCTATTTAAAATCACTAATGAAGTAATATAAATACAAAACAGCGCCATTAAGAATTAATTAAGAACCATGGAAACATCTGTGTATTAACTATCTAATCATTTGTTAATTACAAGTGTCATCATCCTATTTTTTTTTTCTCTGCGGATACCAATCTCACTGGTGTGGGTGAGAGAGGTTATATCGGACTCAAACCGACTAAAACGCATGCCGGTAGTCCCGGGGCCCTCTCTTTCGAGATAACCCCCTTCGGAACGTCATCAGTTGGGGTCGAACCATCCACAAACCTACTACCTACTATTTTCTAAAGTAGGGCACGTCAATTTGTTCTCACCTCGCTTGGCGGTAGGCTGATGCCAGTCTGTGGCTAGGCCTGATAAATTGCAATAATTTATAGTGTTTAATAACTTGTCACTTTCTACCTCAATTAAATCGCACGTATAGGTTAAAATCGATGCCTTTTGAACATTGTCGTCGCACGAGAGGCGCGATTCTGTTTTGCGATCGCGTCGATACGTATGTTTTTACTCAGATTATGTTTTATGCCTCTTGTCTTATCTCTGGGACTGCCGGTTATCGCGATTAAACATAGCCTATATCCTTTATCTACCCCTGTAGCAAATTTCATCAAAATTGATTCGGTTGTATAGGCTACTAGTTACTTTCGCATTTTTAATATTAGTATGAATCTTTATTAATTTAAAAAACTTGCAAATTATATTTTTAAATATAAATTATCAAAAATTAAATATACATTTAAAAATATAACCACCGGTATCGGGTATAGGGACTAAGCTACTGGTGGTACTCACGCCTGTATCTCCGAAGGGGTAGATAGAGGTGCTAGCACCCACATTTCGCCAGTTTATGTTTAGGTCCCAATGTAATAGGTGGCGAGCCTATTGCTATTAACCGGGCACTTATAAACCTCAATATAAAAAATACCAAAATAACTAAAAATTAAATCTAACGTGTTGGTAAATCATTTCTTATAACAACAAAGGCGTTATATGTCAAAATATTGTATGATTTGCGTCGTGGCCGGTTCAAGTAACCTTCCACCACCTTCAGCTAGAGCCGTCAGGTAAAATTAGTCGCGGTCTGCGGTCACCTTCGATAACTTTATCGTAGAAACAGCAGACATTATTCATTTGACTTATGACCAAACAACTGCATTATACATGACATGTACACCCTTATCGTTTTATAGTCGTAAACTTTAGATAGTGGATTGTCATTAATAAAATTTTCTTTGTTTCAAAATAATACTCATTTGGTTGCCTATCTATACAAATAAATAAGTCTGTCTGCAAGGGTAGAATTACAGTTTTTTTGTATTAAGTGCATGAGTAATTAACAACACACAACGTACACACACAACACTGTATTTAAACAACAGTGCGTTTAGACATTCATGCACTTTATATAAAACAACAATTTCTAAATAGTTTTGTATGACTTTCTCTCTATTTGTACCGGGTTATCTCAGAAATGTCCGAGCCGTTTTGATGTGATTTTATAATGCACAGATTTGAAAGCGTAACTTAAGCTGTTTTTATTTAAGTAAAGGTTTATAGTTTAGAGGTCTGCATTAAAAATTAAAAACCAGATCTAACGTAAATCCGATCATGTGGATGATGTTAAAATTGTCTAAGGTAAATATCAAAGTTCAAATAATAACAAAATAATCTAAATGACAATTAGATTTTTTTCGAATTTGGAATAGTACATTGGTTACTTTATTCGTTCAGTAACGTGATCAGTATTTCATACAAGTGGAACCGGGGGCAACTGCTAGTTACGAAATTGGTAAGTGGGTGTGAATTGTGAAACAAAATGTAGGTCGAGGGCTCTCACTTAATACAGATATTAAATAGTGATAGCCTGCTACTTGTACGTTTTGTGAGGGAGACATTACCTCCCTCCTACCTTTCCATTCACTGTCTCCCCAACCTCCCACGGGAAGGAAAAGATATCTATGGCGTTGTAAGTGTTCATATGCCATTAACCTGTCCATGTGGTTATTTACTGCTCTAGCATATACATATATATTAGGCTAGTCGTTGGTCGCGGCGCCCCCCGCGTGGATGTTTGTGATCGCGACCAAACATAGCTAAAGCTCAAGGCTATTTGAGTATCAAAATTTCTTCATAATCGGTCCAGTGGTTTTGGCGTGAAAGCGTAACAAAGTTACTTTCTCATTTATATATCAGCATGAAATGAATTGTTCGACTAACTTTTGTTTGGAGGACACACTCATGATATTATTGTATTGTCATCGGTTCTTGATAAGTGTGTAAAATTTAAAATCAATTCAAAATTTTCAATTTATCCCAATACCGAATTTAAAGATTGCTAATTAAAGAGTTTACAAGTTACAAACACATACAAGCGATCCTATAAAAGTGTATAAACGTAGCAGCTGCCTGTATTTTCCCCTTATTATAACAGCATAACATAATGCATAATATTATATACATGTTTTCACTATAAACTGTATAAAGTCCAAACGATATAATTGTTTTTATCGATAAGGTTGCCATTTGCACATTATGTTAATTACTTTTTCTATATATTTATGCAACTCTAATTGGTGTAAAATTAAGTTTATTTCTTTTTCATTTTCATGTTATTCTACATACGGTACGTACCTACTATGCGTTTCAAATGAGAATATCGAAATTGAACAGCTAACAACAAAATTTCCATGTCGGATAGGTTCATACGTGTGTAGTAACTACGAGTGACAACGACTTGATGTATTTTTTTTAATTTTTTTTTATTTATGTCACGTCAATTTGTGCTCGTCTGATGTTAAGTTGAAGGCAAAGTCTCATGAAAGAGGGTCACCATTGCAAACACGTTCAGGGCTACAATGGTGTGTAGCACTGAACGTGTGAGTTCCTCCCAGAGCTCAGGCACGCTATGAACCACGTAACTGGGAAATCGTTATGAAGATGATGATGAACTTTAGCACTACAGAACTTAGACATTGACTCCTATTGAAACAAATCACTTGTGGCACGCACGTGGTTTTCATAAGTAGGTCAACGCAATACTTTTGCTTTGTGTGTTGTTTGCACCATATCTATACCTCCACACTTTGCACACTGGGCGAGAAAAGCGGCGATTGCTCCCTTTCCCCCTTCTAGAGGGAGGAGTTGCTACTTCTGGTAAAATTTCTGACAGTTAAGATAAGGAAAACTGGAAACAAAACCCTGGAAAGGCCTATAGTAGGCGAATTCCCCTCACCAATGAACGTAACACATTGGGAAAGACCTATGTCCTGCAGTGGACTCTAATAGGCCAATTGACTGATTGATTAGGATACGATATAGATGTAGGCGTTACTTGGGTCATTCGCTTGAGAGCGCTCCTGAAGATGCCTCGTGTAGAGGCGAAACACGTGTCGAGGTTTGTTCTTCGCGCTTGCAGAATATTGCACATACGACAACATCTCTCCTCGGGTGAGAAGTCTTTTTACTTGTTTTGAGGGGTGCGGATTGACATTCCTTTCTATGACAATTATTAATAGATAATTTTCTCTTGTTATCGTTGGAATTGTCAAACCGTGGGTGAGTGGTGGGTCCTCTTTCCTCCCCCAATATATAATTTCTTGATTGATTATGGGCCAAGAGCCCAACGTCATAGTATGCTTTGTAATCATTAGTGGATAAAACACTGTACAAGTTATAGGTAAGTCTTGTCTAGCACTAGCTCCAAGTAGCCTGTATCATCCACTTGTGGTTTTTCATTGATATTTCCACTAATGAGAGCGACTGCAGCTGCCCCTTCAACCCAAATAGATTCGTCTGTTATTTAGTAGGTGCTCTGACTTTCAGATGAGGGTAGCTTGGATATCTGAGGTGTCAGTAGAGCTCTGTAAACCCCACTGTAGACTAGTAGAAAATTAAAATTTAAATATTTTGACATTTAGTATGCTCTTTGTGTGCCTAACTGAATAAACGAAATTGATTTTTGATTCATCTAAAGTTAGAAGAGGGGTTTCAGGTATGAGGGCCACCATTTTAGATCACAGATTATGTTACAATGGAGGACATCAGTTTGACGGTCTTAGATTTGGGACTCTTTTGTCCGCCTAGCCTCCCTTTTTGGGCCATTGTGCGTGCAGACGGTCTTATCAGATGCTTTAACGTCTCTAAACAAAGACCTATAGGCATGTGCGAACTTGACACGAGTACATCTTTTGCACTATATTGGTAATGTTAATCATACTCCATACACAATATGTAACATAGCTTAAATACGCTAACTGCAATATAGATACCTAATACTGATACAAATTCCGAACATTTGTCATCTAAATGTACCTAATAGACTTTTAGGTCTCGAGAACTACAAACGTAGGTACCTAGTCAGTTTAGACAAACAGCTGCACAAGTAGACATTTTGTTTGTCGAAAGCGTAAAGGCTTCATCTCCCAGATGGCTCGTCACTAATATCGTTTGTCACGAACGTTTACATATATTTTTCTGGTATCCATCTCTTGCCGTAAGTTTAATGAACCTAGGTAAGTTGTTTATTTAATACATTTTTATATAAATTGTGTTATGATCCGGAAATCATTTTATAGGTATATATAGGTAGGTATATTAGATCTGATCCTTACTAACCGGTCTGAATCTACAAGTCTGAAACATTTTTAGAATTTATGGTACAGTCAGAGCTCATAAGTGCAGTAGCACATCACGGCTCAAAATGGTTTAGAGTGCGGGTGTCTCGGGCCATCGCGTTTATATGTGTGCGTGCGTCTACACGACGCGACGCATCATAGCGTAAAGGACAGACAACAAAATATGACGTGTTAGAGAAAGATGACGATAGGTATAATAATATATTCGTTTTAATAACTGTGTTATTCTTTACGACTGCTGTGATGTTAGTCATTAGATACTAATACAGTAATTCACTTAGATTGGTAAGTTAACTGATAGCTAAGTGGCTTAAGACACTACAGTGATTACAGATGGCTGTGGTTCGAATCCAGCTTTTTAGAGTTTTTATATTTATGACATAAATATAATTTTAAATATTGATAAAGTAATTTTGCACGAAGTTTAATTATTATTTATGTGATTAAGTAATTATGGGGTTATAATAAGAAATAATACAAAATGTTTGATTCGTAACTAAATATATTTCATTTTTTCTATCTACCTGCCTACTCAGTGTAAATTTTATTGAGGTTTATAGCTTAAGTATTCGTTTTCTCAAGGAAAAGAGGATTGAAACTTAACCTCAATCTTACAATCTTAAACTAAATTGTCCTATAGCCAGCACGTCCCCTTTTTACCAAATTCACAAAACTACTTCCTACTTAACTGGGTTATTCAATATATTTTTAAGATCATTAAGTATAGTTTACTTACTTGTAAGTTATGTAACAAAAGTATTCTTTTTTACAGATTTAATATTTAGAAGAACAGGATTACTTTTTTCCAATTACTCAATTAAGTAGGTATAATTAGTATTGTAGATCTTCGATATCGCCAATTTAGTTGTGGAGGTCAGATGACAGTCGCTTCATGGAAAATATCTAAGCTCAGCCGGATCTTAATTAGACCAGAAAGCCGACCCCAACTGAGTTGGGAATAGGCTCAGAGAGAATATTAATATATAATATTAATAATTACTTAATAATAGTTTTTGTGCTAATAATTATTAATATTTTTATGACCTCCGTTGTTCTCAGTACCGCTGAATAGACGTCGGCGCATAGACCCCACAACATTCTGATAAATATCTGTCCCACGTAAATTGTCACATATTTGCATGCAATGTTGCTTTAATAATTCAGGACATCTTTGGACCATTACCGTATATATTTTCTAAAGGGTTTAAATCAGGGGATCGTGCTGGCCGTTGACCTCTGCATGTTCTCTAAGCCATTCGCGAACTATGACGAAAAACACTGCGCACTGTAGGTAACATTATCGTATGTAAAAAGTCCATATAACTTCTGCTGTTCGCTCGCGGCGGAATAAACTCCATTTCGCCTGTCCTGGCGCGCTGATCCATTCCCATATATTAACACTTATTCTGCCTGACTTCGTGTTAGCAACAATGTTACTGTCAGACCAACGTGTATTGTTCCTACGCCACAGCCGCATCCTTCCCTTCTGACAGGACTTAAAAGGCGTTTTCGTCCGAGATTATAATCGTTTCCCAGTTAAAATCAAGGTATTCTCAGGCAAAACTTAACCTTTCGTCTTTATGCCGTTGCGTTAAAACTGTTTTATTGCTGGCGTCCTCAAACCTCTTCTCCCAGCGGCTCACAGTATTCCTCTAAAAAGAACGTTTTTACACATTAATGTAAGCAATAGATAGAATAGATTTTAATGAAACTTTACAATAATAATATAGCTTATATGTATACCACAGAATAACACATAGGCTATGTTTGGTCGCGATAACCGATATCCACGCGGGCGGAGCCGCGGACAACAGCTAGTATAATTTAAAAATAAAATGATATATTATTATACTTACGGATATGCCAGTTTCATTTGCTATTTCACTTATATTTAGTCCATTCATATATAAAGCCATAATATTAGCATTGACTTCCATACTTATATTACATGTTGAACTTAATATTGAATCGATTCACGTAAATAACAAGCACATAACAAGCAACTAAAAAACAACAACGTCATTTTATTTTCTCTAAGTCAGTAATTATTCCATTTTATTTCAAATCTACCTTCATACTTTTTACATTTTATGTTGATCTTTGCTAAAGTTTAACAAATAATAAATTCTACAAGAAACATATTTTATTCATCAACCTGTTGTTAATTTATAAATGAAACACAAAAAGTGTTATAGTTGATCGTAGGATTTGAACCATCAACCTTGCATTTTAGTAATCCTTATGCCAGAACCACTCGGCCACGGACGACATAGTTGTTTATAACGAAATTGATAATATGCCTACAGAAGAACAATTTACATGTGTGCGTAAATTGTCTTAAAAGAAAAAGGTCACAAGTAGCGCTAGAATGTTGACGCTATAGTTGCGTAGGATTGCTACTGCACTTTTGAGTTCTACTGTACATATAGGTATACCTACCTGCCTATATTTTGGATTTTTCGTATCTCTTCTAGATAACAAGTTAGATAGTAGTCAGTTCATTTCATTATGACTTCGCAGACATTGGTATTGATTCTACTACAGCATGAAGTTATTCGGTATTAGCCTCGTCTTAGCTATACGTGGCAATCTTGAATGTATGCAGTTGGGTTCAGTTTTACGAGTCCTTGTGTGTCCCTAGTCTCTAAGTATGTAAGGCTATGTTAGAATCAATTGAAGTTTCTTTCCATCCTGTTTCGTTACGATAATATGTTCTTCTTTTTAAATAAAAATGTATTATTGCTAAGGTATAGTACAGCTATTTACAACGTTTTAGCTACGAGACGGTCGAATCAAACTAAAAGTTAAGGATTGGAAGTCATATTAAAAGTTATTATTAAGTTAGCAACGAACATTTGAACTTATTGTTGTGTACTTATTTTAGTAAATATGATATGATTATGTGTTCCTAACGTAACATGCAAGCAACATTGAAGTTTTGCAAGTACATATTATCGTCCCTTGATGTGCAGGTATACATAAACCTTACTAAGTGTCAATGACCTCTACAGGACTCAATATAAGGATACGGTTCCTCCATAACTAAGTCGCGATGGGAAGATTGTGAAACGTCAATAACCTCTCATGTTCGCCCAAATAAACGATATCAGTAACATTTACATCCACAACAACGTATAAACGTGATAAACTGTAGCTAACCGTGATAACGCTCATATAGTTTAGTCAATGACGTAATTGTAATGTCACATGACTCAGCCCCGTTTATGTACACAATGAAAATATAACCAATTATGTATGTACAGTACCTCGTTACGATGTCAATCAACACCTCCCCAGATTGCGTGGACCACACCATAATAAACTATAACACTACACCACACATCCACCTGCGCAGAACCATCTCACGGACGGATAAGGACCTCAATACACGTTCCCGAATGATAACGCGGCCAAACAAAAAAAAACCGGGGGTCCTAAGAAGGTCGAATCTGGTATTTTTTTTTCTGGTAAAAGCTGGCAACGTCGCACGCTCGCCGGACGGACGCGCGTTCGGCTCGCGCGCCGCTCATTGGTTGAATGCGACGGCGGCCATCACTGCGCGCCACGCGTTCACCCAATGACACCGCGTCCCGCACGCCCCGCCCACATCCTGTCGGCCTGTTGAATGGATTTCGCGGCAGTCGTGCTGCGGATGTTGAACGGCTCGCTTGTGTTCAACTGAACATAGGAAAAGGATGCATAACTACTCGGTTCAGCTTGCGAGAATGTGAACGGAGTGTCCAGTGACCTCTTGAAGCTTTAATAATTATGTAACTACGGTTTGTAGTGTATTTCACTTAGATAAACAATAAGTAGAATCCAAATTATTGAAAAGTTGTAGTTGTCGAGAAAATAAAAAATGTGAATATCAATGATTAGTGAGTTGTTACATGTGTTGATAAATGTGTCTTACATTTAAATATAATTGGTTATTGACGCCAAATGTTATGCAGACACGCGGATTTTGTGAACTTACTCATGACACTTGTCTAAAACCTCATTTGTACCTGAAAATAAAAAATAAAAATATTAAATATTTTTTCTGATAATAGTGATAGAATGTGATTTGGAATCAACATCAACACATGTGGCACGTATCTTCGTTATAAAATACATACTAGGAATCCATACAACATAATATTATGAACACTTAGAAATTTTGAGCAAAGTGAATTTAAATGTAAATGTAATCTTTTTTTCGGCTAAGAGTATTCGTCATTTTACATTAAATAAGTGAATTATTGAAGTTATCACCACAGTTAACTATAGGCTAAATTTGAATAAACACATAATGATGCTACTAGGAAATTAATGTGGAATTATTTCTTGAACATCACAAACTCAGAAGACATTAATTTGTTAGTAGGTATAGTAAAGATACACGATAACGACGACGTAGGGAACATTTAAAAAAAATAAACATATTTATTAAGTGAAGTAATCTTTAGCCAAAAAAATGTAATTTTTACTCAAAATTTATGATGCAGTTAATAGGGATAGATGAATTGAATTTGGAATGCCGACTTGAGATTCGGAGCATCTAGGTAAAAAATATATCGAAAAAAGTAACGTGCTTTATATGATTTCGTTATTATCGTTATAATAATGGTCGATGACTGGCGCAGTGGTGACTAGGATAGGTACGATACCCGTTTGCCAAAGTCGTCGAATTATCGGAGTGTGATATATTATTTTCAGATAGTCCTAGCAGCGGTATGGTAATTTTTAGGATAACCTAGACGTACTGTTAATTTTTAGGTTATTACACACACATTATTATTACAACAATTAAAGAATAAAACTTAAAGTATCTGCACTACGAATTCATTTACATAATTATACATATTGGAATTTTCTACTATGTGTAGACTAAATTTAATTTTCAAACCTCTTCATTGATTCCATCTATTTTATTTGTGGCCTCTACCAATAAGATGTTCTTTCAGTGAGACAAAAATAGGTAAGTAACTAAAGACTTTTTGGTCTCGTTAGGAGATTCCAAATGTGATTTGTTGATAAGTAATTTGGAGACATAGAAATTAGCTGAACTAAAAATAGAAAAGACAAAAGAGTTATGTAGACACCTTTCAATAATATACAAGGTCCCAAAATTCGTATTGCTATCCCAAGTGAACCATATTTCATTCCATTTACTTACATCACCTCTGACTTCAACGAATCAAAAACAAATTTCACAACTAACTTGAATTGACTGAAATGAAATGATACACGATTCAATCAATACTGTGCCATGTGGTGGGTAGATAATAGGTAGGTATACAGACAGTGTAAACAAGAACATAAATTACGCCACAACGGATCCGGGTTACATTTGCAAACAAGAAATGCCGTAGAATTGAGGAAAGGCACGAAAATAAAAAGCTTTTTTACAACCACGTTGTTTGGTTGTATGTACAGAATGACACATGATGGATTTCGTCAGTTATATTTGGATCTTATTTAATCGCAACAACCACACGTGTTGGAGAGTTTTCAAAATCGAAGAAAGTTCTGTAGAATTAATCCATATTATTCCATATTCTAAATGGAGCTGGTCAAGACACTAGCCTGCTTCCAGGACTGAACTTACAAAATGCCCAAGACTAACCAATACTTCTGACAGTAGGAAAGTAACCTATGGCTCCGTTATTTTGTTGGATAAGCCCATAAGAAATAATGACGCATACTTTATCAAGACGAACATAGGTATATATCTATTTAGGTTACAATTATGTATGAGTGTGGGTGGTTACAATGTAGGTGTATAGTATCTGTGGAATGCGAGACAACGTGAGCGTCTGGCAGCGGTACGGCAGTGCGGCGCGGACGCATGAGGGCGTTGCGCACTAACGCACACACGCACGAAACGAAAGTGCGCACATACACATGTGTGCTGTGTCTGTACGTGATGCAAAACAAACTTTTCCTGTTTATGGCATCGCACTTTGCTAAATGATGTTTTTCTTGCTAGTCGAGTGTATTATGGTGGATACTAGTGACCATGTTTCCTTTCACGTAGGTAATTCACCTCTTATTTCGCTTATTAAATACTGTAATTTTACATGCTGTACACTTATTTCATTAAATTAACTATAGAGTTAACTAAATATGATATAGATTTTATTAAGTGCATTGAGTTAACAGCAGTCACTTGATCCGGTAAGTCGTTTTCACAAAAATTCATGGAGTTTTGTGAATTCTGTTATAGAGAAAGTACTATTTTACAGCATTATTGCTTTAAAAACCCTTGAGGTAATAAGCATAATCAAACAATAAGTTGGGTATAATGACAACAGCTATGTCAGAAAGTAACGTAATGTTGGTCCAGAGGCCATGAGGATCTCTTGTCAAAAATATAAGCAGATAGGTATATGTATTATGATTTGGCGATTATAGCTCTGAATCTTGTCAGTCACGAACTGATGATTAAGATCTTCTCAAGTTATTACAGTACATTATCTGTGTGCTAATGTAATAAGAATATTATCACCCCATCTCGTCCGAGGGGTGTCGTAATTGGCTACTAACGGAAAACGTAGGTGATATCAAGGAGAGAAAGAAGGAATACCCAATACCGACTCGTCTGGTCAGAGTGGAAATATAAAATCGTATAGACGCCTCCCAAACGCCTATGTTCAGCTGTGGACTGTAATATAAATAATTGATTGATTGATTTAAGTACATTTTTTCGGTGAAATCGGTCCAGTAAAGGCGAACCAGATGCCTCAGCCAATTTTAATCCATTGCAGTTTCCTAATTACATCTCAGCATTTCAAAAATTCTGAAATTATTAGTTGGAATGTCTACTGCATAGGAACATCTACTTAACCACACACTGTTGATAAGGTGGTTCCCAAAAGCCAATATGGAGGGAGCATGCACTGGTAACTAAGAATAGTAAATCATACTTGATTGCTTATAACACATTACACTATGCATATTATGTATCTAATGCAAAAGATCTTAGAGCATAGACTAAGTAAAGCAGTAGAAAAGCTGCTACCGATATCTAAGAAAGACTAATCCTATATAGTCGTTCAGTTTTCTCTTTAATATGTGAAAATGTGAATTATTCCCAAACCAGTTTCGAAATCAATGGACACCTTTATACAGAAAATGAGTGCTGTGGTGATGTGTCGTATCATTAAAATATACTTACATACCTGCGAACACTATTTTTTACTGGCGCTGTCTAATTATTAGGCTCTCCGAACTTTTATCCTACCTAACCAACATAAAAATTTATATAGGTAGGTACATTATAATTTCCAGATGAATATTTTTTCAGTGTACTTCATCGATACAATAATCGAACGACGACATTGGCTGTGACGACAAAATGAAGCCTGCCATGACTAATAGACTTATAAAGCAAAAAGCTAAACGTATTTGTGGGCCTAAATAACGTCCGAAATGAAATCAGCAGGGCAGGCAAGGTCGAGCAGTATTCCTAGAGGGATTGTAATTAATTGCTTTGGGAGGGTACGTCCTCCGGGCTGTTGCCTAGCAACCAAAGTGCCGACATGTTCGCCCGTTTTATTTGTAGATATCTAGTAGTAGTGTATATTGCGTGCGAATCAAAGCAGAGAACGCTATTCTAGAAATTTTCGAAAACTAAAATTTTCAAGTGGGATCTGTTCATTATAATGTATTATATTATAGTGTCTCACAGACACGCGTTTACAGGCTTTATTTTTAGGTTGGAACGAGTATCAACCTATGGTCGTTAGTCAATCTTGTCTGTTCAGTTTCGTGATCATCTCCATGTAAAAGATGTAATAACATGGCTACATAAGGTTTAACATTACGAATACCACAACAAACTTTGCCCCACACGTTGGCGAACAACAGTGTCGAACCCTTCTTCTGAGCACGAGGACGCCGAATGCCACAAGCCCCGAGTCTATATGTTCGTCAACAAATGTTGGCCCATGTGTTCGCCACTGTGTTCGCTAACGCGTAAAACTAACAAGTATAGGTCGCAGAAAAGAACTAGATATATCTCCGTCGCTAGTTATCTTCGTTTATGACCTCAAACTGTGAAATCCGTTCAACTTACAAAATAAGAATTAAACAAAAGGGAATTATTATAAGAATAACTACACTAATCATAAACGGATTTTCATTACTAAAACACCTAGTTACTTAAAGATTGTTATGATACATATCTAATAATAGCATTAAATAAGTCTCAATAAAAACAGCTGATACCGATGAGCGGTAGTCGCTGTAGTCGCGTCAAGGTCCCGGGAAAACGTACGAGGGGTTAGTTCTGTCCCGGGACAAATTTAATTTTACACCCCTCGCCCCGGCGCGCGCCGTCTCGCACACGAATAGCTAGGAACGACCGAGTTCCCGGCAACTTACGCAGATATAGATACCAATGTATAGCATGTATACAACTACTGAAAGGAGACGGGGGTTTTAGGGGAGGGGGCTATCCTTGAAAATATGTACCATTGTGTATTTGTATCAAATAAATGGTACAAGTTCTTGGAAAGCGACAGCTCAGATAGCTTTTATCTATGTTTATGCGTGTGGGAATCAATCTTCTAACATATCAATACGTGACTCGTAAAATGTTGCATACTCACGCCTTTCTCCCTAGTCATTAGCTTTTCTGTACACTTGCCGATTGAGATAGTAGGAAGCTCTGGTGCAGACTCTCCTTTCAGAGTTGAGGGGTCCAATCAGATCGCAGATTTGGAAAGTTTAGTTTATGCTATAGTAAAAGGAGGAACACCTGTTCTTCCTTTTTCTATAGCATAAACGCCTGGAAGCGGACTTCGGATTCTAAGGAGAAAGCCTCGAATGTAGGTGTAAAACCGTATAACAAAGATATCACACAGATTGAACTCAGACTGCGAGGTAACTACTTAAGTCACAGCGCCATTTCTAAAATGCAGTCGCAAGTTGTAACATTCACAATAAATCTGTTGATACCCGTTTTATGTTACCAAGCTCCACTACTTTCTTTGTTGTTATTTTCTTACTATACACGACTCATCTGGGAAACGTATGTACCTATATATAATAATGTATTTTAAGTAGGGCAGAAATACCCAGCGGAGCGCTAGTCGAGTGGAGCGAGACGAACAACAATGTACTATCTCTTGATAAGAGATAATTCCGCGATTGTTGCTTTGATAAAAATACGCACGAGACCACGTTGCCACTCATCTCAACCCGTGCGACGCAACGTTGCCACGTCTCCACGTTGGCGGCCATTTGCAATTCAGATGAGAGCTAGTCAGTTGTTACGCCACACACTCTCAAAATAAAAACAATGTTTTAGTTATAAAATATGGCGGATCTAATGTGTTGCTAATATAATCAGACTCGCGTCATTGCACTTGAGCTTAAGTTATGAAAGAATTAATTACGTAAAGTAGGTACTCGTTAATAACGACATTAATTCGCCGCAAGCGATTGGTTCTAAGTAGTATTAAATGAAGCTAATTAAACAAAGTTGCTGTTGGGATCGTTGGGATCAATTCAAAAATACATTTAAATTACAGATTTAGAACCGGTACAGTACCTACCTACAGCTGTAATCGTTTTTTTTTTTCAAATAGCTGGAGTTGAACGGAACTAATCTTTTTCTGTTAAATATATCCGTTTTCTTCTTCTTTTTATCGTGCGTAAAATCCCCACGAATACCACACCACCTCTGCCAAAATCGGTGGAGGTGAGTATGACGGGCTCGAACCAACTAAAACGCTCTCACCTCTTTGACATCTCTTTGAGATGACCCCCTTCTCCTAATAGGGGAACCATGGCATCTCGATCTAGCCCCCGGATATGGGGAGACGTAGTTTGCGATATGGGGAGACGCACTTTGCGTGCTAAATATATCCTGGGGCACTTTCCCCAGCATATATATTTATTAATTCAAGAAGTGTGTGAGGTACATAACTATCAAAAAGTAAAGAGATCTTTGAGGAAGAGACAGGATGTAGATCTGCATCCTATTATGCGAATTTGTATAATATATATAATATTTCTTCAAAATATGATAACTGTTCAAGTTTGTAAGCTTTGTATAGCTATGGCAGTCGCTACAGTGTACTTGTTTACCACCTACTGGTCATTCTAGTTGCTGCATGGTGATCAAAATTCTTCCCAACGGAATACCACTTATACACTTTCACGCATACACAGATCGTAACTAGATTTTCAACAGCGTGTCATGATTAAACTTACCTACACGTTTTATTAAATACTTACCTAATATTATTAACTAGATATTACCTACAGGTAGCGCCCCCGTTTTCGTTTTAAGGGCAATGTAGCCTACGAGTCTTAAGGCACTCACAAATAATGTGGTTTTCTATTGGTAAAAGATTGTCTTATACTTACCTACTTATTAATTGCCTACCTACTTAAACATTTACAGCCTAACTTATTTTGAACTAAGATTGGAACGGAATGCTCGAGACTAGACCAAGCTAAATCTATTTGAGTAATTTTCATAGTTTCATACGAGGGAATTATTATCACCATGAGCCACAAAACGGTGCTTTAAAAAATTAATATGATACCTGAATGAAAATCAAGAACCATACGATGCCTATACAAGGTCTGTTAATAAATTAGTATGATACAGTAATAATGATAAGACCGACTATGAAACCTACAAATAATCCAATACCATACTTAACTGTAGAAATGAATGAATCGGAAATATTGTAAAAGGCCATGACATAGTAAGCCATAATATGGTGCCAAGAATAAGTGCTTTAGTTATTTCTTATAAACACGGAGGTTATGCCAAGATCGATCTAATGTGATCTTCATATAACCTAGCATAGATGCAACGACTAAAATATAGCTGTTGTTATTACACGTGTCTGGATAAAGTTTACACAACTTTGAAAGAGAAAGTTTCTGCTATTGATCAATAAATAAACTTTGTCTTAAGAAAACTAAGAATATCAGACATCAAAGGATTCTACTAGAGGACAAAATGAAAAACTATTATCTAAACATAAGTTAAATAAATTTGTTAAATAGAAAACCTTACAAAATGGCAAGCTAAGGATGATGAAAACGTAACTCAACTCAACCCTCAAATGCTCTCTTACGTTATTATATGAATGAAATCCTCATTTAGAAATTCAATATTCCTTAGATATATGTAGTGATATTTAAATGCTGCATACTGAAGAAACCCTTTCAAGTTGCAGACATCAAAATTCTCGAAGTATCTCACCGCTCGCTCTTTGACATTGCATAAAAAGCGCTTTTCTCAAGGTCTTTTTCTTGAGAACGAAAAAATACCAGTTCATAAAAGCAATTTCGTATATTGCGACCTCAAGCTAGACCTAATACAAGGTTAATAGCACAAAATCAATACCGCAATATGTGAATAAATTTTGTTCCCGAGAGGAATCGCGGCAAGGGATATTTAGATTTAGGTCATAAATTGCTACTGTAGTGCCTACTTTATTAAGATTTTATGCCCGCATTCGCATAGTTGTATCATGTATCAGCATAAGTAATGAAATATGTATGACGTAACGCCGTAAAAACATTGTAAGTACTTACGATATGTAATGTACCAAAAGCCTGACAGTGATAGGACGACGAAAAAGTATATTTATAAGGATAACATTATTCGAGGCCATAGATAAATTCCAGAAGCAAATTAGGTAACTATACTTTGTAAAATGTAGCTTGGGTCCTATGACAGCTGTCAGTGAAATCCCGCACATGAAGTCTTGAATTTTCTATTATTGAATGTCGTTGAATGTTGTAGCTGTCAATGTCATACTTTATGGGCATACCGAGCTAATTAGTGATGGGCGATGAATCATCGTGACCACATACTATGAACTATCCATATTTTGAATAAAGCCTAATTTAAAATTGAAATTAATATAAGAAAAAAAATATTAGAATTTAATCTTATTGCTTAGGTATTTTAATATCATAATAATGTTTATATTTCAATATACTTGATCCTAAATAATATTGAGTAAATAAAATCCTACATTCAATCCATCAACGCCCTGAACCTGTTTTTGGATTTTGTAAGAAGACACGCCGCGTTTGGCTCTTGGGACATGATATAGGCATAAGATACACGCGCCAACATCTTGTTTGATATGAACTTCCACTGATCCACTCCACTCATTCTCATCAGTACGAGTGCCAACGCCTTGTATGCTACGTATATTCCGTTCTCATTACAATTAAATACACACATACAATTAAATTAAACCCAATTATATGTAACATGCATCAATAATAGCTGGTAGTATCGATATTTTCATCGAATTTCGGACATCCCTATGAACCAAATTTTGACATCTGTCATAGGACCCAAGCTATATTTTACAAAGTATAGTTATGTAAATTTTGCCCTAGTATACGGAAAATGATTTCCGGACGATATGAAGAACCGAGATATGCTGACTGGAGTTTCAACTGGTTATAAGCCTGCCTGAAAGAGATCACATCTAGCGACAAGGCCGCCCATTGTACGTGCAATTTATTTACGCGTACCTATAATGCTTTCTCTTTACTGTATTTTTTTGTGTAGGTACAGTAAAGAGTTATAAGGGTTTAGAGATAGATCTATCTCTAAACCCTTCCGCTGACACACAAAGAAAAGCTAAAACGGGACTTATTTAAACCGTTCATTCTTTGAAGGACGAAAGAATATTGTGCGAAGATAATACGAGAAGAAGTGGTACGGAAATCGAGCAATCAACGAAATTCCGGTCCATTAGGACTGTGATCGAGTTCGAATAGTCAGCGACCGAGCCAACCAGCTCTGGAAGTCCTGGAGTTCAACCAAAACAGAAACTTACAGCTTATAGTGAGTACTTTTCAGTGAAAAGGGTGAATTGCAGGTTACTAAGTCGGAAATTCATAATTATTTTACGTTGGATTACTGAATCCGGAACTAGATTTTGACAGCATAGGTTTTTAATAAGAGTATTTTGCACCAATATGGTTTCAGAACTATACTTAAATCCCATAGGAGAACAGTAATCTAAGACACAGTCTAAGAGCTCTAGAAGTGTGCATTTAGCACAGGAACTTTGTGTCTGAAATGAGGAAGACTTGCTATTTTCGCCTTTATTTGGACTTTGCTCGAATTAACATAAGTTCAAAAGTGGAACAAATTGTCATGAATAGTCATGATGATCTACATTAGTTTTACAAAATGCTACGCATTATTTTATACGTGCGTATAAAATTCGACGTTCGCAAAATCTACTGACATTCGCATGTAAGTTTTGTGAATTCATTATTAAGTTTAATGTTGCTACACACTAATTGAATGAATGGTATTTTACGGTTTATACCGCGCCGAGTGGCAACCGCGCGTGGCGCCCGCCCGCACCGTGCGAGCTGGCAACATGGCGCCTTGTATCCGTCGGAGCGGCAACCTCGATAACAGAACGGCAACGTCTCGCACTGATTCAGCATTTAACATTCAACTGGGAGATAGCATCGATTTATTTAGTTGTTTTAATTTCAAGGAAATCGAAGGTTACCTATAAGTTGTTTATTGATAACGATAACGAAAATGATTAATCGTCATTATAGAAAATGGGCAGCAAATAGGTCAGGTAGGGTCACATCATTATCACTTCCACTCCACGCATGTGTGATGAAATTAATTCAAACTAGATGATGTTTATCCCATGCATCAACCAGTCTGCATAAACAGCAGTTATTGTTCAATGTGTACAAAATTTATACCAAAAAAGAACAGATGTTTGAACTTTTTCATATAGGTATCTACTTAGATAATATAAGATCTACTTAGATAATATAATATCTACTTAGATAATAGATAAGTTAATTAGTATTGATAATTACAGAGTTGTTAGTTCGTTTACTAGAGATTCTGCTATTAGAGGTGGGTCACTCATTTTAATTAATGAAAAAATAAAATCCAAAGAAAGAAAAGACATAGTAGCACTCTCAAGTGAGCGAAATATTGAGTTAGCATGTGCAGAGCTTGAGCAATTTATTATTATTAGCGTCTACAGATCTCCTTCTGGCGATTACCACCAGTTTGAATCTATTATGGAAGAAACCTTAAAAAAGGTATGTAAGTGTAAAAAGATGGTAGTTGTATGTGGCGATTTTAACATTAATATCTTGGAAAACTCCCAGAACGCGTTAAGGTTCCTTAATCTCTTTAAATCTTTTAACTTACAAAATCTCTTTAGAGAACCAACTCGCAAAACAGCCACATCAGCTACCTGCTTAGATAACATTTTT
Source organism: Pelosia muscerda (assembly GCA_963691645.1). Taxonomy (NCBI): domain Eukaryota; kingdom Metazoa; phylum Arthropoda; class Insecta; order Lepidoptera; family Erebidae; genus Pelosia; species Pelosia muscerda. The sequence continues at coordinate 7,488,168 of OY829118.1, forward strand.
TCTGACGGTGATGTAAACGAGAAATCTATAATAAATTTCATTAAATCAGATCATACAGGTCAGCTAGCTAGATTTGAGCACCAACATATTCCATTAACAACAAATATTGTATGTAGACCAATCACGACATATCGATTAAAACATTTTAAAGGAAACATTAAAGATAAAATACCTCTTCTAGAGATGAATAATAACGATCATCCGAATGATCTCTACAGAGATTTGTTCGGAGTAATCAAAAGTGAATTTAACAATATTTTCACCAAAAAAACAATAAATGTAAATCAATTTAAAATTAAATTTAGTGATTGGGCTACACCTGGAATATACAAAAGTAGGAAGAAATTATATGAATTATACGATATAAAGGCATCTACTAGTGAGCCACAGGTAATTGAAAATATTAAAATATACTCGAAATTATTCAAGAAAGTATGTTTAATCGCCAAATCTAATCATATACGGGCTACAATAGAAAAATCTGATAATAAAATTAAGGCAACATGGAATGTCATTAACAAAGAAACCTGTAAAACAAGGTCACGTGATCGCTCCTTCGACTTAAAAATAGATGATCAATACATTACCACTGATTCTGCAGTGGCCCATGCTTTTGAATCTTTTTTCACAAATATTGCAATTACTACTACGAGTGAATTAAATTCGTCGCAAAACGTAGCCGATTCCCTTCTTAAATCTTGTGTTCCTAAATGTAATGTAATCTTTAATTTTCAGTATATAGACACTGAAACAATACTTAAAACATTTAAACAATTAAATATAAAAAAGACTGAAGATCTCTGGGGCATTTCAACCAATATAATAAATTCAATAATGCCCACTATTGCGCCCTACCTTGCATTCATATTCAATAAATGTATAGATGAAAAACAATTTCCAAATCTTATGAAGTACAGTAAAATCATTCCGTTATTCAAAGCAGGGGACAAAAGTGACCCATCCAATTTTCGTCCCATCTCTATATTACCAGCGCTAAGTAAAATTTTTGAAAAAATAATATTTAATCAACTGCTTTCACATTTTGCAGCCAATGATTTACTTCATAAAAAACAGTTTGGTTTTACTAAAGGCAAAAATACAACAGATGCAGGAGTCGCACTAGTTAAACATATATTTGATGCATGGGAGGAGAAGCAGGATGCCATTGGTATTTTTTGTGACTTATCAAAGGCTTTCGATTGTGTTGATCATGAGACCTTGTTATTAAAGTTAGATTATTATGGTGTCTCGAATAGCTCACTTAGCTTACTTAGGTCTTACCTCACTGGCAGAGTACAAAAAGTAAACGTTAATGGCACCGATTCTTCTGGCGCCCCGCTAGTCATGGGAGTACCCCAAGGCTCGATATTAGGACCCCTTTTGTTCCTGATATATGTAAACGACCTTCCATACTTCATTGAAAATCTTTGTGAAATAGTATTATTTGCTGATGACACTTCATTAATTTTTAAAACTGACAGACAAAAAGTAATACTTGACGATGTGAATAATACCCTTTCTGTAATATTGCATTGGTTCACGAGTAATAACCTGCTACTTAATGCCAAAAAAACAAAATGTGTAAAATTTACGATGCCAAATGTAAGACATATAGACTCAAACATTATAATGAATAATGAAACTGTGGAAATAGTCAATATCACAGTTTTTCTTGGCATCACACTAGATAATAAACTACAATGGGGTTCTCATATCACAGCCTTAGCAGGAAGACTTAGCTCAGCTGCCTATGCGGTTAGAAAGATAAGGTCACTAACTGACGAGAAAACGGCACGATTAGTTTATTTCAGTTACTTTCATAGCGTTATGTCATATGGTCTGCTGCTGTGGGGCTCAGCTGCCGATATTGCAACTATTTTTATATTACAGAAACGAGCTATACGAGCAATCTATTGCCTCGGACCCCGTGACTCGCTGAAAGAACTGTTTAAAGAAATTAATATTTTAACAGTTGCCTCACAATATATTTACGACAACGCCTTATATGTAAGGAAGAACCTAGACCTCTTCCAAAAAAAATCAGACTTTCACAACTTGAATACGCGAAATAAAAATAAACTGGCGATACCGAAACTAAGGCTTCATAAAGTCAGTAATTCGTTTGTGGGCAAATGTATAAAAATATATAATAAAATTCCTCAGGATTTGGCTGACCTGCCACTTGATAAGTTTAAAATAGAATTGAAAAGATTTTTAATTAAAAAAAGCTATTATAAAGTAGACGAATATCTTGATGATAAAAATGCGTGGTCATAATAATCTCTTGCTCTTGCACCCAGTTATTATAAATAAACAACTAAATATTAAAAAGAATAACGATAATCTACCTGAGTTTCTTGCTGGTCTCTTCTCAGGAGATTTAACTACCGAACCAGCGAAAGAATCATTTTCTAATGATTTATTTACTAAGTATCCTAATTTATTATGAATTATAATATTTTTGACAAATGTAGGTACATAATTATTGTAAAACTTTGACATTCATAAGTGCTCTTTATGTGCCTAAACTGAATAAATGAAATTGATTCTTTGATTGATTCTTTGAGATAGGCAAAGACACCTTCCTTCCGCTTGCTATTATCCTGAACACGACACGTCTTTCGTTTTCCTCCTTTCATTTTTTTATTACCTACTTTCATACCTATATGTTCGTGGATTAACCTGGCTTACCCTAAAGTAACTTCGATCTACACACCATGACACACACCTTTCCCAAATTGTTACTCATTCACCCTTATCTCGTAAATCATTTCGTCCATCCTTTCGACGTGCCGCAATCATCTAGGTTTTGCATTACATTTTCTATCTTAGCCACACGTGCCATATCATTCCAGTATTACGATGTTCGTTGTTCCTTACAGTCTTCTTCATCAAGCTATACTGAAACTTGTGTTATATTAACGCCAAAGAAGTCCCAAGCAAAAACTAGTATGTATGGTGTATAAATTATATCACGGTGTTATGAGACATCCGGCCTGAGAACCGTTTACAAACATTGTCACGAGTACAGAACGATCGAGCACTCATATTCGCAAGGCCTTCACACTTCATTTCTATATTGCTTAACACATAAAATGCTTCGTGTATATGAACAGCTTTATCAATAACCTGTTATAGTTGACGATTACAAATAGGCATTCCTTTTTAAATGGGATTGTTCTCGGCCTGACTCATTATCCGTAAAACATTGGTTTAATGGTTTACGTTTGCTGAGATTAGGTGAATATTATTAGTACTTACAGTCTCCACACAAACGTGATACTGCCGTGAACTTTTGTTAGCATTTGTTACAGTTAAAGGTAATGATGTTTATTTTTGCCTGTTAACTTATTCAATACTATGTGGATCGAAAGAAGCAAGGAATCGGATCAAAAAATAAATTCATTATTTAGCTACATCTTTGGTTAGTAATATATTATTTTCGGCATACTTACCCATTTTTTACAAAGTGCCCGATTGGCGGCAATAGGCTCGCCCCCTATTACGTGGAACCGAAAATCATAGTGGGCGAAATTTTTAATACACCTCTGCCTACTCTTTGGGGATTACGGTCGTAAGCATATGTATGTATGTACTTAATGCTAATCGTAATGATGATAAGGATTGAAAATAATGACATGATTAATGGGATAAAGCAACATAACAAGTGGAAACATGTGGTCTTTTCTCTGTCCACCCCAATGGTGAACAGGCGTGACTGAATATTATGTATTCAGCATCAATGATATTACGTTGATAATATCAACGTGTTCTTTATTTTCATAATACCGAAGAGCAGATGTTTTAAAACTTATACCGGTTTATATCAACTCATGGATATAAAGGTTTAAAAAACTTAACAATAGCAACTCTGTGCTCCCCCAGTTTTCGTTCAGAATTCTGCCATTCTGCTCCATTTTATTAATAACGGCCAAAAGAAGTTATTATAGGTACAGTGGACTCCAAAATTGCCTGGATACCGTAATATCTATCTTTGATTGCCTCAGTGAAAGTTAATCAATAGTAACATAGATATCGATGTCTTGTTTTTTTATAAGGAAATAAGTAAACGCTTGCAAGTAGTAGCCTAAAGTTAATTACATTAAATAAGCTATTATCCACTAGCTTCTAAGACTAGTAGTTATTTAGTGGGATCACTTCATATATTTTTTTTTTTTGCAAACTGTTCAGGAACATTTGTTGCACACTGTACGTGTATTGTGTCGATCTATTCGTTCGTATTTCAAGCTTCAGTAGTCTAACATGGACATCAGTAACCTTTTCTCGGTTCAACCTGGTCTTTCTAGGTTGTAGTTTGTTTTAAAAGCACTTTATGTGTAATACCTACATATAGACTAAAACTCGATGTAGTCTCATGAAGACGAAAGAGCTCACTTTATCTAATATCCAAAGTCCTGGTAGTTCACTATTGGAGGTGCTATAACGTTCTATGCAAGAACGAAAGAATGGATCTCGACTGGTCCCCAGCGAAGGAAAGTGAGTCCTCCAAGTGTACTCGACATCGAATATTATGTATATTACAGAATAGATCACCTTTCAAAAGATCTCGATCGCCTCTCAGACGTTGCTTTGCTGATCTCCCCCTTGTCTTTCCATTTGACTTTTGTCAATACGAATTTAGTGATTCAGTTACCTTTGTGAATAATGAATCCATTGCAAACGTTCCGCGCCTTATTGCGTTACAAAAGTATTACTAGAACAAAAAATCGGCAGGCGTGGCTATTAATAAATTACAAAACGTCTGTGTATAATAATATGTTCAAAGGAAGGTCGAGGCCACTTGCCGGAAAAAATATAAAATTTAGATTATGTTAAGATAATTATATTTGAAACGATATAATTATACTTTTTAAATTGCACTGGCTGACCCGTGCGGAAAAAAATCGGAAAAGCTTAAGACTATAAATCTTCGGATCGGAATATAATCCCTAGCATGACCTTGGTTCTTCTCTATATCACGATTTCTGTAGCCACGTCCAGACCTGACTGACTTGTCCAGGCGACGCGGCGCCTGAGCCAAAATGTATAGATGTCAATCGCGGGTCGCGAGCAAGAGTGATCCACTTTGAGCATTTACTTTCCTTATGAGGTACATACTATTGGCTGCCTTATCGCTCTGTGGTAATCTCTTACATACACCAGAATATGGTCCTACCTTCAGAACTTAAGAAAATTTTGGAGGTTCATTCAAAAATAGAGAAATTTAATCATTTTACACAAGTGCCCAATTCGTGGAAAAACAAACTTACATTTGGAAACATATAATTATTAAAACATTGTGTTTCTTTCTACCTACGAAGAGTCGAGTCAATATTAGCATTCTAATAACATGGTGTATTATCTTCATACTCTATTGGAAAAAAAGTACGAATACGTAGGCAGTCAGACGTTCTAGCAAGTACAAGGTCATTGCTGTTTGTCGAGTAAACATGTTCGAGTCGTTCGAGCTAGCTACAGATAAAATTTTCGGTCGGCGCTATAATACAACTGATTTATAACATCATTATTTACAATATGTAACTCAATTTGAATATTACGAACAATTTTTACAACGATTTCGTTATTATCATCAGACATCGTCTCGTACAAAACTTCGAACATGGAACAAAATTGGCGAAGTGATTACTTGTAGATAGAGAACCAACGGAGAAAAAAGCTTTTTCTGTTCATTTTAGTACATATCGCATTAGTATCTACCTAATGTGACTTATACTAAAATGAATTCGTACATCATAATTTGTACTCATACTAATACATCATATTATAAATGTGGAAAGTTTGTAAAGATATTTGAGTATTTATCAGCTGCTTCAGAGTATATTTCAACACAACATCGGCGCATTGTGGGTGTTTAATCTTAAACCTGGTTTTAACGATCTTAGGGTCTAATACCCATAGAGCATGAAATTCAACCAAATCTTTAAAACGCCTTTCAAACACAGCATTTATTCCAATCATAGGAGCCATTCAAAACGAACCTTCCTAGAAAAGCAATTTGTCTTTGTGCCAATGAACTTTATCAGCGGAAAAAAACATAGTACTTATTTTATTCTTATCTATAGCGGTTTAACTGTAAGCAATCGGATACTAATATAGTTTATGCATATTCTGGGAAAGCCAACGTTATTTGAAGCTTCACAAGTCGTGGATTGTTTTCAAAGTCTTACGTAATCCAATTAAAGTAGGTCTATGAATCCAATTACGAGCGTGATGAGGGCGGACCGACCGCACTGTTCTGCGGTGTACGACACACGATCAACATACGTATGCTTGGCAGGGAAAGGTTTGTGCAACGACTTCTATATTACAATACTACTAGACTGCCTGTGTCTACTTGACCGGAGATGGAGTTACATAAAGGCGTGTTGCACTATGTCTATAAAGACAGACAAGTGTCTAAATTCTTTAAAACATTTATATAGTACGTGCGTCCTATTACACATTAAATATTCATTCCGGGAACATTCCAACCAGCTTCTCTAGTACACAGTGTGTTATGACTAGAAGTCATTGGGTTTTGTCTTATGCGTTTATGGGTGTACCTACACTTTTTAGTTAGGAAATATAATGGTCGCTCTACTCCAGAGGACTCAGTTGTTCAAAGTTGCATTGAAACTGACAATACCTACTTCTTTTTCTGTCGAATCGACGGTATTTTTGAGTTGCCGTGGTGTAGTAATAAGTTTCACGGCAGCGCGCGGCGCTGCTCATGGAGAGGGCCCGAGCATGGGTTTCGCTCTTCGAGAAGGGTTACTTTACTACGTTCTCTCGTATTACGATAGATAAAAGCTACCTAGTGTTTTTTCAACTAAATTTGGTATACGAATATGTACGGTTTATTACGTACGTGCAGTAGAACATCGTAATAAAGGTACGTTTGAATTGTTTTCACTACATTGTAATTTTAATAGGTTAGGTTAGGTTAACCTAACCTAGGCTGACCTAATCTAACATATTAACATTGCGATGTAGTGAATACAATTATAATATTCTACAGCACGTAATAATCAGTATTCCAGTAATACCACTAGAAGTTTTAGTTTTCGAAGTATTTTTTGGCTCGGGGGTTTTTAATTCAATTCAATTAAATTAGAGCGTGATTTTTCACTAGAGGGGTGTTATTTTAAAACGTAATTATCCTTTCTACTAATTTCGTTTCTTAGTCACGTTAGAGTTACACGGTCCCTTGGATATTTTGTTCGTTCACACCTAGGTTCACACTAATATCTCATCGGAACTTAAATTTAAGTGTTTGATTGACACAGTGTTTCACACCGCAATGAATAACCGAGAGAGTGTGTAAAAATACCGCCATTCTTTATAATCTTATATCATAAACATTAACTTACATTATCATTATTTCGTTTAATTTATTCGTAATTGAAAAGAGTAACCATGAGTTTTTTTATATGCAAAATACATTTATGTTACTATGTAGGTTATGTTAAGTGTTTTCTTCTGACCTCACCAAGGTGAACCAAGGTGGACATTATTTTATCTGAGACACATTTCTTGTACCTACGGTTAATGAGCGGTCAAAATTCTCGTGTCCCTGTTGAAAATATCAATTAGAATAAGTAAGTGAAATGGTAGTGAATAGAAAATAATTTCGAATATTATTCTTTATACTTAGATGATATTATAGTAGTACTGTACGAAAGATTACTGGATTATTTCCCGCGGGTGTCGTGTCAGGCTAATGGATGACATCGGATAAAGCTGCACACCTGTGAACTCGTATTCATTACGTAGCTGAACTGTGAGGATGAAGACACGGCACAGAGTATATTATACATATACATACCTACACTACCTGCTACCTACCTATCATTGTTATTACATGTTTCAACCAAAGCAATTACCATTGGGCAAGCTTTTAATATAAATCACGCTAGAGTATTGATCGGTGCGGTGATGTACAAGTAGATTTCAATTTTATTGAAGGAAAGATATTGAATCAAAATAACGGTTGAACTATGAGTTATTTCTCGATACATTACACAGATTGAGATTGCGAACGAGTTTCGATACAATGTTATGTAATTCCAAAAAAAAATGGTAATTTGTAAATTATGGTAATCTATAAGTAATCAAAGTATTGGAAAAAAAAAATAAGCGGAAAAATATCGTCTCGGTTCTGTCTAACCCAATATGAGAGGCGTCACTGTTCATTCATTGCTAAGTCATATCTCATGTTTCTGAATAACTTTCATATTGTATGCTAAACAGCAGAATCCGTTTATAATGACATTGAAGGAAAGTGACAAACACGTCATATTACCAGACGTGATAAAAACATGATTCCAAAAACTGAAGTAAATGACTTGGTAAAAATAAAAGGAAGAGAAGAAGAAATGTGTTTACCTATCCATTTGGTCAAAAAAAGATATGACATGACACACAGGACGGACGGCTTTAGGTATCATATCGGTTGCTGTAACAATAAAATGGTTAAAAGTCATAATAAGCGATATTTCATTACATCCGACTAAGCGAAGTCATCATAGTCAACTTAGTTGTAATTTTTTTTTTGAAAATTAAACTTCATCGATTGTTACGACATAACAGTTGGTCAATATAAGCAGTGCCATACGGATTCTACTTCTACTTAAACATTTACAAACACTCGCGCTTGTATTTGCAGTAAGGCTGAATAGAACCTTAGATTTTTGGTCGAACGGCTCTGTTTAATAAGAAGTCTAGGCAGTTTATTGAATGATTAATAAGTTAGTTGGCAGCTGTTTCACAAACACATACCATAGCCATGAGCTAAGTTATGTACCTATGGGATATGGCTTCGTTAATTATATTGGAACAAAAACCTACGTTAAAAGTTGTTTTTGAAGCCTCGTTAGTCAAAGAACTTTAGCATAATGATATGTCGCTACGCTTTGTACAAAGTTAATTAGCGCTCAGGTAATATTAATTAGATTTTTATATTAACATTTTATAATTATCAACTCTTGTTATTCATATATCAACCGTGGTGTTAATACACATTAGACTAGTAACCGTTAACGAGTCCTAAATTCGAGTTCGTGAGAGAAGTCACACGGAAAGAATGACGTGACTTATTCACATGAACTGATAATCTGAAAAAGTCTGGGACAGACTGGATGCGGAAGGCGGAGAATCAGGAGCAATGGCGCGCATTGAGAGAAGCACGGGAGCAATGGCGCACATTAAGAGAAGCACAATGTCCAGCAGTGAACTACAATAGGCTAATTTATTGAAGGATTGCACTCCATAACACAGGTTTCGTTATGCATTGTTATTTTCCGCTCGGCTTTAGAGTAAAGTTTCATGTACAATGAATTTTAGCCGGACATTCAAAATTCAGGTACTTAACATACTATCATTGGTACTACTCAGGTACTAAGATGACTGATGCTCATGAAGCATAAAGCGCAAAGATATTAATCTCCAATGAATGTCTGTGAAAAATCACACAGTAAATTACATCAACTGGTGTTGCTTCAGGCATAACACAAAGGCGGAATGGTTAGTGTTCGAGCAATAAATTAGTAAGCCGCAGAATATGTAGAGAATCAGATTTGCAAACACCAAAAGTTAAACTTAAACATTCTTTTCACACAGAACTGGTAAATATAGAAGCAACCAATGGCAGCACGCTGTTAGAATTACAAACAGATTCTTAAGACTAAATTCATATAGACTCACAAATTGGTTGACTTATTAGCTTGTTACTAGGTAACCTAGGCACGTAATGTTAAATCACATTTTTAGGAAAAGCATTGTGTGTGATGACGTAGAAAGAATACACACGAAAAACGCAGACTATATCACTGCGAGAGAAGGAAAACTCGAAATAAAACCCTGTACGATATCGAAATAAAATCCTCAGGATTTGGCTGACCTGCCACTTGATAAGTTTAAAATAGAATTGAAAAGATTTTTAATTAAAAAAAGCTATTATAAAGTAGACGAATATCTTGATGATAAAAATGCGTGGTCATAATAATCTCTTGCTCTTGCACCCAGTTATTATAAATAAACAACTAAATATTAAAAAGAATAACGATAATCTACCTGAGTTTCTTGCTGGTCTCTTCTCAGGAGATTTAACTACCGAACCAGCGAAAGAATCATTTTCTAATGATTTTTTTACTAAGTATCCTAATTGAATTATAATATTTTTGACAAATGTAGGTACATAATTATTGTAAAACTTTGACATTCATAAGTGCTCTTTATGTGCCTAAACTGAATAAATGAAATTGATTCTTTGATTCTTTGATTCTTTGTACCAACCCGTCTGGCCAGAGCGGAAACAGTAGGCCAAACCTCTCAACATTAGGAAAGGCTAATTGATTGAATGCAATCGTATTTTAAAGTTAATCACAAATTGTTGTACCGTCTTGTCCAAACGACTGGAACGGTACATCGAAGATAGCATAAACATAGTTTGGAATATCTCAATATGCATAGGTTAGAGTTAGGTCTTTTGTTCCTGCAATGGGTTCCCATGGGTGGCAGAAACGAGGTCAAAATTATCGATGTCCGCGGTTATAGCTAGCCTTTAGACAAATCTATTTTTGATCCAAATTGTTAGCCGTATTTGAAGTAAATACACCAATTTCAATTTATTTTCCTAGTTGCTTCTTAAATTAAATGTTAACAAAAATACTAATAAATAGTTTGGAACATTCGTAACTATAACGAACAGTCCTTACTTCCATATTTCGTCATACAAACAGTTTTTGTATTACATTTTTACTTATATATTTACAATAATTTTCGATAAAGTTCTCTGTGTTCTCTTTCATTCACGAAGCAACGTGAAAAGCAACCTGTGTGTAATGTGACTCTCGTAAATAATATACGAGTAGCAGGTAAGTAGGTACATGTATATTGTGTTGCAATCTGCTTGTGTGAGCGTTCGTTCATGCATAAGCACAATGTGCATCCGGCACATTGTCGGCACTTCGCAGATCTGCATCTTTATGCGCCCTTGCATGCATGCACGGTGCATAGGACGGCTACTTATCACAGTATAGTGCGAGGCATTTTTAATTCTTACGTTTTATATGTGTGAAGGTATGTTTTCACTTAGTAATACAATACTAGTAAGTACTTATTGTTACACATAAGAGATTAGACCTTAAGTAATTATATGATATCGTAACATGTTAAGATTAGATAAGATAATTTTAATTGTAGAAACATGAGTATGCACTATTACTACTTACCAGTTGGTTTATCTTATACACAATATAAATTAATATGTGTATCTGATGATATAGGTATATACTTTTCTTAAGTATTATTTACATAGGTTCAGTTCAAAAACATGTTTTGCCAACTTACAGTCACAAGTTTGGCCCAAAAATAATCTGGCAATATAACATTTCTGATAACATTTACGTAGGTAATGGACTGTCCATTACGTAAATAAATGTTATCAGACGGATAATATTCTAGGCGCATTAACAGAAATCAATTCAGCAGAATTATAATGGTGGTTCATAAAATATGAGGTCGCGAAAAAGTTCTGAACTTCATACCTATTTATTCATATTTTTGGTGACAGGTTGAACGTCATTGAGTCCGGAGTTTTACGACCAACCTTCGCCAGTTATGGGTTAAATTTACAAAGCAGACGATAGACAGAGCCAGTTTATTATTATTTTTATTAGGGACTGTCGTCAGCCGGTGTCCCAGTTAAGGGCTAGGCTAGTGCCCCTAATCTGGAACAACGGCTGTTTTAGTCGAACGAGCCCAACACACTTATCCTCTCGTCGTGTCCTCTCGCACAAATTTCGTTTTCGGGAGCGTCCCCCTAACACCCTGTAGGATGGCGTTTCTATTATATACCCAAAAATGTCTACTGTAAATATGTATAATACGAAGGAAAAAATAAACCACCACCAACTTCAATATCAGGGTCAGGGCAGGGTCCAGCGGTTTAGACTCTGACCTGATGAGTCAACCTATCAGGAAAAGTAATTTTATGTTTTTGTTGAAGCGTGTGTTGTTCTCAGGAACAGCTAGGGTGGAGTGCGCAAGACTTATTCTAGCACGCAGCGCACGGGTATTTAGATAAGAAACCCAAACGCCTCCACCGACCTCAGTTATTTTTGTTTACATCAGAAAACTACCCTACATTATCAAGTCAGCAAAACCGAAAGAAAGTGTAATAAAGGTCACTCACATTGATAAGCATAAGGTATTGTCGTGTTATCTAAACATTACGAGCAATTATAATAATTTACATTATTACGAATCCAACATTTTGGCAAGTGAAAAAAAAATTGCGCCTGTTGCCGCCATGAAAGTGGGTCGACGCGGCAACGTGGCATAGCGGTATAGGCTGCGGATTGGCAACGTCGCGTGTAGCTGCACTACCCCACGTTGAGCCGCGATTTTAGGGATCGAATTTGAGGGGCTCAATAAATTATTAATTTTTTCTGTATTATCACGATCTAGTTAGGTATTGGTAGAAGTATAATTATGTAATAATTAGGTACCTACATAATTATTTTTAATGTACCTACCTACCAGTAAACTTTACTAAAGAATCAAGGAGTGTTCTAGTCTAGCACTTTGTTCGTTTGGTTTAAAAAAAAACCATCTTAAGTAGTTTTATTCTCAGACTATATAGTTTTTTCTCTAATCGCTGTCTCGGCTCCTCTATGACATGTATTATTATAATACCACCGGAACCGGTTTCAGCTATCATAGCAAGAAAAAATATAATAAAACAGTTTTTGTCTTATCACGAAGTTAATCAAAAGCAGTCCAGTTTTGATGCATAAGTACTTCGTAGGTATATACTTCTGGACAATACCAATAATCAGACAAATATTTGAAGTTTATATTTGTCCTTCTACCTACGCCAATAGACGAACATCATCCTTTACCAGTATAAGGGGCAATTAGGGATCCAAGGGTGGATAGGGATAAAATGATCAATGGAATATTTTGAATAATTTCTTCTACTAGATTTCCAGTAAGCCTGTTATCAGATACCTATTTGATGATTATTCTTCCAAACTAAACTTTTCTCTAGTTCATCACATCCCTTATATTTTATTTAAGAAGAATTGGTTAAAGAAAAGAAAATTTCGTAGATAGATAACGAAATAACGTCTGGGTGGAAATCAGAAAAACTATTCGTGGGTTGAACAACGTGGGTTAAACACGGCAACTTTCTAAATATAAGTAGCCCTTTTGTGACTATCATTAGTATCCACAATATTCTTACCTACCCGTATTTTACAAAACTCATTGGAAAGTCCGTACGTCTATAAGGACTGGGTCGAATCAATAATCGTGTCGTGTTCCCCGCACGCCGACACCCCTGGGTTAGCCTGGACCGTAAGTAAGCTAATTTATGCTTGAACTTGGCAGTGTCAACAGTGTTCAAAGTAGTACCTAAGTAAGTAGTATGTGTTTTAATCTAAGAATGACCGTTTGGCGGTATGATACTAGCTACTTACTTGAAAGTCTGTTACGATTAAAACTTTTAAGAACATCTTCTAGATAGATAGATATAGTTGAGTACATCTCTTAGTCGTGTAGGTATTTTGTATCTGTCTACCTAATAATAATTATTCCTTTGTTGCCCGTGGTCCGATCACGGAGTTCTACAGATCGAACCATGGGCAATTTTTTCCTAGGTCATATTAAATTTGTCTACCTACTTATAAAAAAGGATTGCCTACTTATATTATTATATTATTATTTTATACATAATACATAAATATGTATGATGCAAAAAATGCTATTAAATCTTTTTTCTTGCACCGTCTACAAAGTCGGTGCTGATGATGAAATTCATACTTAAAATTTTTGCGTATACCTAAGTACCAATGATAGAACAATGTTTCAAACAAAATTATGAAAAAGAAAATCAAAAGGTTCAATAAGTCTTGTACATCCCTAGCATTAATATTTCAATCAAGGCGTCGAACGGTTAGCGTGAAAACACGAAAAGTGCATCCCAAAAAATGTAAAAGGAACAAGAGAACTGTATGTGTGCACGGTTTGGCAACGTTGCGCGCAACTAAGCTACAAAACGCAAGACCCTACTTTGTGTTTGTTGCCTCGCCAGGGTCCGAATCGAATCAGAAATACGACCTAAAAGGGGAGGTTAACATTACGGATAGTAAGACATGTTTTTATTCAGCAACTGAGTTTGAAAACTAAATGCATAAACTCGACTACGGACTACCTATACTTACGTATTAATCATAATATTCATAATATAGAATAATTTAACTTAGTTATTAATGGGTACCTACCTATAATTTATAAGAAATGCATAAGCGGATAAACAGAGTATGTACGCAAAAGTAGGTAGGCATAAACCCCTTAATGTTATGTATCCTGTACGGCCTGTACCTGAGAAAAAACACCTAAAGAAGGTTTTATACCTGTTCGTAAATTATAATATAAGGGGGGCCCATTCAGGCCACGACTTGTCGCTGTGCAGACACGTGAACGAAACGAACGGTTGTCGTAATATTTTTGTATGTTTTTGCCTGTATTAGCCTGTGCCTATATTGAATTCTATAGTTTATATTAAGTTACATAATTATTATAAATAGGACTGAATCAATACTGGTACTTAAGTATATTACTATAACCTATTGGGAATATATTTTTGTCAAGAACAAACCACTTCCTAGATAATTTTAGACCGAGATCTAGACTAGGCCTAACCTAGATAATATATCGCCAATTGCAGACCAACCCAGTTTTTTAATTTCAGTAATTGAATCAGGCCTATATAGTTCATGCTAAGCGTTCCTAGAATTCACCATGGCGAAGATTTAATGAGATGTGGTTTGTATAATGGGGACTTGGTTATTTGCGATTCGTTAATATTAAAAGTGCACAATCTCTGTATATTCTCACTTACGTAGTCATGTAAACAATACGATAACTGAAGATTACTTACTACTAAAATAACACAGCTCTTATCGTGTTACAACGAATCGATTCGACAGAGTTTACGACACGACGACACGCCAGTCGCAGTGGGCGGGCGGTCTGTCGGTCGCGAGTCGCAGAGCGACCAATCATGAACGACGTGCGCACAAACGCAAACGCGCGATAATGCGTCAGTTGCGTCGTGCCCCGCTGCGGAGGTGGCGCGTTTTTTTGTCGCCATCATAATCGACGCCTTTATTACGAGGGAACGATTTGAGTGATTTGTCAAAATGTCAATGTTTAATCCAGTTCAACTGATTGATGAAATAAAAAAACGGCCGGGGTTGTACAAAACTGATCACACCGCTGATCGGGAGGAAAAATTAGCGTTATGGAAGGAAATAGGATCTGTTATTTATCACGATTGGGAAGATTTCAACAAGGCAACGGCTTACGACAGAGGTTCGTATGAAAAACATACACAAACCCAATATCTGACATGTCATTTTACAAATCACATGAAGTAACTGTCAGTCAGTGCCACAGATATACATAATCAACGTAATAGTATAAGTAGGAGATATATGTATCAGTACAACAATACGATCTTTACTGAAATTGGATTTTGATTGCATAGAAATCGTATTCACGTTGGAATTCACGTGCACGGGTACAGTCGCCCGCATAAGTGGTTGAATAGGAACTAACAATAACAAACGATCTTTACATTGAAGTCGATCATTATTTAAATTCATGTACATACTCAGAAATTAGATTTAAAAGTTTTATTTTTCATTTTTTATTAAATAATATTTTGGAGTTAATGTGGTCACTAAACCTAATTCGGATGGAGACTAAATTTTGCCTTCGACATTTTGTTTTTGCACATTATATTAGAAACAATAAGGAAATTATGTATTGCAATAATACATCTTGTTTGTTATGATGAGTTATATGCGGAAAACGTACAGTAGGTACTTACCTTCTTAATTAGAAACTTATAGTAATAACAAGGAAATTAAATTTGAACTCGTACAAGCAAATTGTTCATAAATAAAATGATCATAAACAGAGTTCGTTCGTCTTTCCACTTAAACTAAGTACTAAGTAGGCACCATGGCATTAGTCACTGGGGAATCGAACCTATGACATGCGATCGACCGATCGATTCGAGCAGACCAGCTATTGCGCCAGCTGGTCGCGCCACGCAGGTTGCGTGTAAAGGAGTAAAGTAGTAATATACGGTTTACTGGTAATTAAAAATTTTGAATATTGCTTACATTTTAAAATATTGATTGTTTATATGTAGTAGGTATCTAATTAAATAGCGCTAATAAAATGTTAGTGATAATTTATGTATTATTTTTAGGCGATAAATAATATTTTTGTATGTAATAAAACGTAGAAAACAAGATTCGGTGGCCTGTAGAACATAAGTTATATATTCTGTATTCACAGTTCCGCAGATCGCCTTAGCAATAAAATACGTCGGTCATTAAACTTGTAAATTTGAAATAGTAAAAAGTTGTAAACGCAATGAAATAAATAGAGATATAGGAGGTAAAAAAACTAGCTGTTGTCCACGGTTCCGTCTGCAGTCCGCTTGGAATACTGATCGCGGCCCCGAGATCCACAGGAACATAGTCATTCTGTGTGACTGAGCGGATGGCACAGTAGTTTAAATGCGACGTGACCGATTCTATACAGAGGATTATTTAATGTCACTTATTTGGCAGGCTAGCACACTGCCCACTTGACGGAAAGTGGTTACTGCGGCGTAAGGACGTTTGCAACACCAGGGGGGTGTCACACTCGTACTGCCGACCCTGCAGGGGGGGGGGGGGGGGGGTGAGAAATCAAAGTAGGTGCAGAAGACAACAGTTTTTCGGTCTTTCTACTGACAATCCAAAACCTCTCCAGTGAGCTCTGGCCACCCTACTCACCGCTGGAAACACAACACAAGTTTATTATTAGCCGCGGTATTATACGACGCACAGAACATAACTATATCTTAACAGATAGTTACTCTCATTTTGCAGGTATTCTTAGTTATTCTTTTATTATAAATACTTTTTGATCTTTGTGTTAAAAGATCAATAGTTTGCACAGTCGGATTAGGCGCACATTGTCCTGTCTTTATAAAGGATATAACGTAGTGGGGGATTGGGCGTGGCGTTAACTCACGATGTGGCACAAGTGGCACAAGGCAAAATATTATAACAAAAGTTTAGGTATAATTCTAGTGCTAATTGTTTGTTTAGTTCGTTGACTCCGTCACTCGCACCAGTTTGCATCCGGTACAAGTAATGAAATAGTTATTTGATGTTTATGGCCTCTGTTTTCCATGAACGTGTGCCTGGGGGTGACAGGTGTAGCTGCTTGTCACTCTAGAAACAGCAGGCAAAGGCGGTGGTGCGATGCACACCTTTCCGAGGCATGATCACACCGAGAAAGTCAAGCCAACCACACTAGATTGATTGATTAATTGAGGGTTTTGGGTCGCTCCCGTAAAAACCATAATAATCTAAATTCTAAAAAAGGGGCATCAATGAGTATTCTTTGTGCAAGCTTGGTTATGTGCTTATCGGGATTGGCGTTCGTATGAAGAACAAATAAACCTATTACGTAACACACGTTATACTTTTTCAACTATAACGTGTCACGTACATAAATGTAGATGTAAATTATCAAGCACGTTTGTCAGTCATGATTCGGTTACATTTGATTTCATTCTGATTTATTAAATTTATTTAAAACGAAACAACAAACATATTATCATTGTAAAGACTTCAAATTTATTTCTATTGTTATATCAAAGGTAGTTTTTCAATAAGCTGAAGCCGTCATCGTCGGTATGTATTTAAAGCATGAATTTCAAAGGACAACACGTGCAGGGCTTAGATTACACCCGCATACGATGCAGAATATTCTATCAAGAATATTATTATTTTTTTCTACTTCTAAAGTCTTGGAACTTTTTACCAGTATACCTACTACGGGTACAGTCGGGGCGTGACAAAGCAACTGATGAGGCCGTCAAGTGGAGGGCCCCATTGTAATAATGTAGGTGTCTGTAGTGGTGACCCTCTTTACTCAGACTTTGCCTTGAGTTACTATCAGGTGAGGTAATGTAATAGCACATTAATTAAAGCAAAATGTTGTTTCGTATCGTTCGTTTAAAAAACAGTTACAGAGAACTTACTTTACATACATGAATCACTACAATTTGGTCATTACGGCTTGATTATATTTTGTTATGCCCACGTGTAATTACGCGATTCATTGATACTTTATCAGTAAATACAATACCTATATTAGTGCACTGTATCCGCTTATTTAGTATGTTTATACTTAATTCACTAATTAATCACTGACACGCATTAATATTCATAGCATTTAATGAGCGAATGAGCTAATGTTACTTGTTCGCGATGAAAAAAAAATTAAAGAGCCATCATTTTTGTGAAGTATCATATTATGCAAGATTGAAATAAGCTAATATAGTTCGGCTGTTTAAGAGCCGCCTTCCACGATCTGCAATTTTACAGACACGTGCTTGATTTCGTGGACCATGCACCGTGGAAATTGGCATGTTTGAGATACAGCAGACATATTTTTATAGTAAATGCGTCCGTACATGACACTAATATGTAAGGTAGCTATACAGAAAAGACAAAATTCATAAAAAGGCACAATCAAAGTAAAATCTTGATTTGCAATGCGATAGTGTAAAAAGACAATATAAGCGGTAAAATCCATCTCCACTATCAGAGGCGGCTCGTCCTAAAGAGCGCTGGTGCAGTGCACTCCCACAAAAAATGTGTGTACATCCTAGAGTATAGGTACCTACTCAATACCAACAACATACATTCTATTATACCTATAAAGTTAAACGTTTTCAAACATACAACCCGATCAAATTAACTGTACACCTAGCGCATAGAGAATCGCATTGCAGCGAGATGCAACTTAACTCGGCCGGGTTACGGGAGGAGCGCTAGCGATTGCGCTCCTATGAAACAAATCTTAGTACAAATCCCAGTACTGAATTCAATGAGTGCGAAAGAGAAACATCGTACTGTCCCGACACGTGAAACAAAAGATTTCATAGGAGAAATTAGCTGATCCTGGAGCGCCGCTCACGCACCCTGTTGCCAAATGGTCATTATGCAATCTGATTGACAAATTTACGTTGTAGCCGCTCTTATGTTTTCTTTCAAATAAACAAAACACAGTAACACGTGACGCGTACGCGCCGGTGATTGTTTTGGGGTTTTTAGCTTAAATAATTATTAAGAAAGTTGTTTGTGCGTGACCTTGTGTAAAAATGGAAGAATACAGTGTATCTTTTATTAAACATTGTGAAAAGACTCTTGAGATGCGTCTCGAACTGAAAGCCGCCACGGCTCTTTCTCAAAATTGTACTACAAAAAAGCAAACCTTTTACGCGTGTGTTTAAATCAGAACAAATTTTGTTTCCCGTGTTTGGTATTTGGCGATGGAGCCGGCAGTAGTGGTAAATCGGCATGGACGGTTACGGGAATTTTTCAATAAAAGTGAAAAAACATTCGCCTTATCATTTTTTTCGTTTTTATGTTTAGTGAACACCCATAATATTTGGTCACGAGCCGCCTCTGTCCACTATATTGGGGTCTAAAAAAAATAGCTCAGTATAGTAACAGTAGAATCCACCTACTCGGACGTCGTAGTTGAACTCAGACTTCGGAGATCACAGAATGACTTGGCGCAGGCCTGGGGGTGATAGAGGAGTCGTTTGCCACCCTAGCAGAAGCAAGCCGCAGGGGTGCAAAGTGCTCCTCGCCATACCCGGCCTAGACAGGGACACCATGACCCCTACACCCGAAGGGGGCCATCTCAACAGAGATGTTGGTGGATACTATCTCACCTTCGG
Organism: Pelosia muscerda; assembly: GCA_963691645.1. Lineage (NCBI taxonomy): Eukaryota > Metazoa > Arthropoda > Insecta > Lepidoptera > Erebidae > Pelosia > Pelosia muscerda. The sequence continues at coordinate 7,507,996 of OY829118.1, forward strand.
CTACTAAAAACCCAAAGACAGCGTGCGTATTAGTCGGCTTGAGTCCGATATCCTCCCCAACCGGCTCCGATGGGGTCCGTGGGGATTTTTAGCACGATGAAATACAGTAGAATCAGCTTTTGACGTTGAAGGAAAGGGTTACTAAGAGACATAATCACAAATTTTGTGTTACAGTTCTACAGTTGCAGAGAAAATGGCGTTCTTTACGAGATGCGTACAATCGGGAGCTGCGAGCACGCAGGTCAGGGACGAGGATCAACAGACGAGTGTACCGCTACTTCAAGAGGATGAGCTTCCTCGGAGGATTCGAGGGCACTCTTAGTGAGAACGAGTGAGTTCTCCACTTCAAATTTTGTGAGACAAAGTCGAGTCATTGAGCCGTGTCCTTGTGATACCTATACTGAATCTGTACATACGATTTTCTTTCTTTTTTATGATAATTCTAGTATTACCTTTCCCGTTAACTAATATAATCTTTAACTCAACTCCTCTAGTCAAGTTAGGGGTATGTTTACGCCGATAGTGTAATGGCCAGGATTCGGCCCGGATTCGACCTATCGATCGAAAAGTCGATTCCTTAATAACCACCATACCTAGTTATCAAATATATGGACTTAATATATGGTCGGTATAGTAGACGTTTATAGACAACGGTTATCGCTTACCATCAAATAAGCGCGTGCGCTATAAACCAGATTAAAAGTCAAGGTGACGTTGTCGAATAAACGGCCATATTGATCAATTCGTCCATTCATTTTGCTTATGCTAAATTCGAGATCAAGGTCAAGTTATTGGAATCCATACATATATAGTGAATCCAGTAACATATACAAACAGTTTGTTGATTCGTTTAGAAAAAGTATAGGTCATGACTAGAATTTTGATTTAAAACAAGTAGTCCGGTCTATTTACACATTCAAGTTTACATAAATTCCCATAAAGCTGAATATTGGCATAGTTGTTCAAAACATCATTATAAAGAAAATCTCAAAAGTCCTCATCGTTCCGAGGTGTGCTAAAAATTTGGCACGGGGTCAAAGGTCAAAAAAATGAGTTTTTTGCGATTTTTAGCGAAACGGTGAGTTTTTTCGCAAAATTACCCCAGTACAAAATTGTAGATCACAAAATTCTCTACAAAAAATATTATATATCAATAATTTTTTTCCTAAAAGCCACCATTTTGGAGATATAACGTTCCGAAAAGTTGGATCAGTCGTAATCCCTCTATTTTGCACACGTTTCCACGCCACCTATGAGGTAGTGTACAAAGCGCGTTTTTTTTAACGTGGTTTCCCCAGTAGGCCTATTCCACGGGTCTGCTGAGATTTTATATGTTTTAAAACTATTGCAAAATAATATTATATATTATAGTGGGCAAAAACAACGGCGGTGTAATTAAATAAAATACTTAAAATAAAAAGTTAGTCGTCTGATTCATAACTGTCCAAGATTTCTGTTTCTTCTTCTTCTTGATCTTCTTCTCCTTCTTCTTCCTGTTCATCCTCTTGTTCTTCTTCTTCTTCTTGTTCTATTTCACACGTAAACTGCCCCAATAGCGATTCCTGATCGGTATCAAACGAATCTTCAAGAGTTGGTGACTCAACATTCGAGCATGATCGGCCTTGACAGTGTGTGCATGCCAGGGAACAAAACAGTCCAACTTTTCTGCAACCACATTTTGCACTACACCCTTTCTTGCAGTTGCAAAATATTGTGTTGAGAAGTTTCTCAGGTGCTGGTGGAAGTAAAGTTTGAACTGGCTCTAGTGTATTGTCGATCAACTTCCAACCCCAGTCTTTAGGGTCCAGCTGATTACCAAGCCACACTTGAACTTGGTAATATACCCGAAACAGATGTTGATGAGCAGCTACTGAGGTTGGAGGAAGAGAAGCTAAGTTGACTTGTTTTTTATTACGCGTATTTTTCACGAAAGATGTGTATCGCAACTTATCTAAGCAAGTGGTTTTTTCGATACACATCTTTCGTGAAAAATACGCGTAATAAAAAACAAGTCAACTTAGCTTCTCTTCCTCCAACCTCAGTAGCTGCTCATCAACATCTGTTTCGGGTATATTACCAAGTTCAAGTGTGGCTTGGTAATCAGCTGGACCCTAAAGACTGGGGTTGGAAGTTGATCGACAATACACTAGAGCCAGTTCAAACTTTACTTCCACCAGCACCTGAGAAACTTCTCAACACAATATTTTGCAACTGCAAGAAAGGGTGTAGTGCAAAATGTGGTTGCAGAAAAGTTGGACTGTTTTGTTCCCTGGCATGCACACACTGTCAAGGCCGATCATGCTCGAATGTTGAGTCACCAACTCTTGAAGATTCGTTTGATACCGATCAGGAATCGCTATTGGGGCAGTTTACGTGTGAAATAGAACAAGAAGAAGAAGAAGAACAAGAGGATGAACAGGAAGAAGAAGGAGAAGAAGATCAAGAAGAAGAAGAAACAGAAATCTTGGACAGTTATGAATCAGACGACTAACTTTTTATTTTAAGTATTTTATTTAATTACACCGCCGTTGTTTTTGCCCACTATAATATATAATATTATTTTGCAATAGTTTTAAAACATATAAAATCTCAGCAGACCCGTGGAATAGGCCTACTGGGGAAACCACGTTAAAAAAAACGCGCTTTGTACACTACCTCATAGGTGGCGTGGAAACGTGTGCAAAATAGAGGGATTACGACTGATCCAACTTTTCGGAACGTTATATCTCCAAAATGGTGGCTTTTAGGAAAAAAATTATTGATATATAATATTTTTTGTAGAGAATTTTGTGATCTACAATTTTGTACTGGGGTAATTTTGCGAAAAAACTCACCGTTTCGCTAAAAATCGCAAAAAACTCATTTTTTTGACCTTTGACCCCGTGCCAAATTTTTAGCACACCTCGGAACGATGAGGACTTTTGAGATTTTCTTTATAATGATGTTTTGAACAACTATGCCAATATTCAGCTTTATGGGAATTTATGTAAGCTTCCTCCTGATTTTAGGCTTAAATAGACCGGAGTAAAGACCGAACGTAGATTATTCACCAAGTCGTACAAACTTATTATTAAATAATTTCCAGTGAACTCGAAGAAGACCTCATATTCGAACCGTTGCCGAACCCAGATGACGATTCTATCGAAGCAGCAACGATTAAAGTGAAAAAGGTTAAAAGGAAAAAGAGAAAACGTCAGTCCAGCGAAGACCAACCTCCTGAAGAGGTCGAGATGCCTATGTTCCCTGTAGAAATAGCCGAGAATGAGACAGACAGTGATCGCTTATTCCTACTGTCTTTTCTTCCAGAGATGAGACAGCTGCCGATTAATATAAAAATGTGGGTAAGAGCGCAGATAGCAAATGTGATGCAGGAAGCCGTTTCGTGCCATTATAATAATACAAGGCCTGGCACGTCATCATCGGACAGAAACGTCTTTGATATTAAAAGACAAAGACATGATAGTACTGAATAGGCAAATAGTATTTTGTCTGAACAGTTTTCATTGGTGCTCGTTTAACCTTAAAATACAGAGTTAGTTGCAATTTCCCTCTGAGAATCGATTATGTGGGGAATCGCAACTGATCTAAGATACAACGATCTTATATCAAAATGTAATGTGTAGTAATTATAACAACACACTCTAGAAAGTATTGAAGTTTTGTTTGTTTGTGTTTGAATTACTTAATTATAGTTTCGTTAAACTTCAACGTATTTCAGCTCGTATTTCAGAATTCTGAAATTTGTGAGACTATTAGTTAAGATAATTAAGAACTTAATAGTTTAATACTGAGAAGTCTGGAGAAAGTTTCCATTATCATAAATCACATTTACTTCTTTGAATAAAAAAGCTAAACTATTTAACAGCAGCAGAATCGCTAATTGAATTATACAGAGAAAACAAGAGATAAAAGACACAAGTAAAGTCGCTTATCCACGGCTTGCGATTTCGCAGACGCGTGCGAGAAATTGCGTACTACCCATCGTGCCAAGTCAGTGATAGTCCCTACACGTTTGACACAGTACATGCGTTCGTGTTCGCGTCCCTGAAAACCTGTGTAAGGCAGACCTAATAAATCAAAACAAAATCGTTACGCATCGACGCTACCACAGAGTAAATTCGCGTCGATAAAGTTCGTTTTTGCTTTAATTATCCCAGACGACTTTTGCCTTTGGGTTTTCTGCCTAATTCATGCAGGTATCTCTAATAGCAACAAATCGCCATTAATATAGGTACTTATTAACAAAAATATACAACGATTACGTTCTTATGACGCGTAGTACATATATTTATCGGAACGCGGAACGCCCACTCATGTAAACCATTAGCAATAATAGAATAGGCAAATGTAGGACCTAACTTATAAGTTATATAAACAGATATACTTAAGGACGCGTTCACGGTGATTATGATTTTATATAAAAAGCAGGTAAAATTAACATTACATTTTAAGGAAAGCCTAAATATTTCCAAAAGGCAGTAAATCCACATTTCACCAACTCCAGTAACGAATGTAACTCGGATCTATGATGATTGTTGACGAAATGTGGAATGTTAAAACATCTCTACATTGCACGGAATACAAAGCAAGCTGCATTCACAACCGCTACGTTGTAAATACAATTTTACTTCAATTTATTTTATGTTACCTCTATGTTACCGTTTCAAGAATATAGTAAGTGACAGTACACTTGCTAGAGTGCCTCATTCGGTCTTTTTCAATGTTTCTACGACAATGTTAACTTATTGAAAACACGAGGGAGTTTACAATGGGCACCAAAAGTTCCTGAACAATTTAAAACTAAAATTGTATGAACAAACTACACAAATACTTCTCCAAAGCTACAGGGTAATAGATCTAAAAGTAATTAAGAGGAAACACTAGGGCTGATTTCCCATACAAACGTAGTCCCCTGTTTTCTCCCTGGATAATACTAGTAGAGCAATATTTTTTTTTCTAAAAATCTATGGCCACTATTATCATGTTCCTATGTTTTCATTTTTTTCATAAATTATTTATTAAAAGAGTTATGAACCTTCAAATACCTAAAAAATTGGCCAGATTTTCCGCTGTGTTCAAACATTCAGTAAACAAATTCAAATAGATTTTATAAAAAAAGGAAAACATAGGAACACGCCCAAAGCCTTTCTTTAATTTTTAATGATAGAAGTAGCTGAATCGGTTAAGTTTTGGAGAAGAAATCAGGGGAGAACGAAACGTTGATTTCACGCACTTTTAATAGGTATTTTCGGTCCAAGCTGCAGTTGTCTCTATCGCACTCTGCGGAGGAAGGGTTGAGGTTGGGGACGCGCGGACTAATACATATACAAACACTCTTGTGACGTGAAGCTTAGTCGATAATTTTATCGATATCTTAGTGTTGTTCATCGATATCGATATTTTGCGTGAAGTGCATTTATCAGATTATTGTGCTGTTCTATTGTTGAAAGGTAATAAGTAACTGATGAACTTTTTCTAGATAATTTTTTATCAATATTTCAAAATTGTTACATAGTGTGTAAATCACTACATAGTATAAAATAACGTCACGTTCTCTGTCCCTATTTTTCTTGTCCCTTTGCATGTTTAAATCTTCAAAACTATGCGATGGATTCTGATGCGGTTTGTTTTAATAGATAGAATGGTTAAAGAGGAAGGTTTATATATGTATATAACATCATGCTACGACCAACAGGTGCGGAGCAGGAATGAAAAATGTTGCAAAAACGGGGTGACGCAGACGAAGTTGCGCGGGTCAGCTAGTAAATAAATAAATAAAAAAAAAAAGATCAAAATCAGACTCTGAAGATGTGCTTGCATTTTCTTCAAATAATTCTCGATTTTTCTTGGAAGCTTTTTTTATATGACTTAGGTGGCAGGCAAGCACACGGCCCACCTGATGGGAAGAGGTCACCGTGGCCTATGGACGTTTGCAACACCAGAGGCGTCACACACGTGCTGCCTACCCTGAAGAAAGCGTCTAATGCCCTTCTTGAAGAACCCCATATTGTAGTCGCTTGGGAAAACCACGGCAGGGAGCTCATTCCACAGCTTGAGCGTGCGCGGGATGAAACTCCTTTCATACCGCACAGTGCGCACCGTTTCCGGTTGTAGTGTGTGAGGATGAACTCCCTCTCTATGGCGAGCAGTGCGATGATAAAAAGTTGGTGTGGGCATCATGTCAAACAATTCTTCTGAACACAGGCCATTATACAGGCGGTAGAACACACACAGTGAGGCGAAGTCCCTTCTGATGTTCAAAGGTTCCACACCACCTGAGAGTATGGGATTGTCGACGATCCTCAGCGCCCGCCGTTGTACCGAGTCAAATGGGTCAAGTGCCCGGCAAAGAGGTGACAGCAGTACTCCATGTGGGGCCGAATCTGTGCCTTATAAAGAAGGAGTCTTTGCTCCGCAGTGAAGTACTCCTAGTTTCTTTGATGCCAGCCTAACCTTGTCCTCCAAGTGACTGCGGAACTGGACATCGCTGGAGATATCGACACCAAGGATCCCGATACTCGAGGAGATGGTGAGCGGTGTGTTCAGGAATTAGGGCGCCACAATAAATGGGGTTTTCTTAGCGGTGAATGCACATACTTGTGTCTTAGTGGGGTTGAATTGGACCAGGTTTAGTCGTCCCCAGTCGGATACTCTGGTGAGAGTAGTCTCGATTTCAGACACAAGTTGTTCGCGACTTTCCTCCACCTCAAAGCGAGGGATGTTTGCACGGCCCGGCTTTACTCAAGAAATTGTGCTCGAGTTTGTAGCCAGGGTACATTAGATATCCCGTATCGGCAGGGCATGTTATTTGAGTCTCCGTCAGAAAGAGCAACGTCAGTTTCGCGGCTTCTAGATGGTGGTGGACCTCGTGTAGGTTAGAGTGTAGACCCCTGATGTTGCAAAAGTCCACTTGCATAGTGGAGTTAATAGCTGGAGGAACGTTTCTCTTTATTGATTTGACCATTTTTGTGAAGGAGTGTGGGGGGGGGATGAAGGTTAAGGGAGCCTCTGTGCTGGCAGCGCAGGAGACAAAGGCAAGGCTTCGCGCCACCGCTGACACATTAGGGTTATGTGACTGGCTGGCGCGGCGGGCGGAAGGGCCCCCGGTCCCCTCCCGGGTACTGCAGCCGGGTCCACTCCGGTCTCCTTCTCAGGCACGACTACAGCACCGGGAACTTTACACAGGCTGCTGGTTCAGCCTTCTGGGGCGGAGAATAAGTAATCCCCAGGTTCGGGAACCGTACAGCCTGCGGGCGGCCAGCGGTTAACCGTTTCACCGGGTCTCCCTGACCACCACGTCAACATTTCACGCCCGCACAAGTCAGTCTTTGTTCTTCCCGCTGACAACACAAAACCTCCCCAGTGAGCTCTGGCTACCCTACTTACCGTCGGAAACACAACACAAAGTTATTATTAACCGCGGTTTTCTGCAGGGCGGAGGTACTTCCCCAGTCGGACTGCTCAATTAGGGCGGGAGATACCGTCATGTCCTACCTCCATTAGCACTTCACGCATTTGCGATAAAATAGTTGAATTATCTTTGTTTTCATCACTGTAGAAATAATAAATTTATTTTTTATTATTTTATTTTTATTAATAAATTTATTTTATTATATATAATTTATTATATATAAATTAAAATTTATTTATGATTTTATTAAAAACACTGGGCTTAGCATACTTAGATACTAGTGAGACTATAATAGCTAGACTACTTATTATTATGCAAAATGAACGTAAAGAGTGAATAAATTTCACAATGCAATTTTTATCATTGAAATTTAAGTATTGATAAAAAACGACCTGTCTCACACCTAGCTCTGATGGAATTCGAACCCACGATCGTTTACTTTTGTTCACTGTTCAAATAAATTGTGAATGCAAAAAAGTAAAAGTAATAGGATAAATAGCAATTATTTCATCTTCATCGATTGTCAAAGATCTGGGAAGACATTGCATTGCGTGTGAGGGTGGTAATGTCTTCACATTAGCTATACAGCGCGTAAGAGGTAGGTATTGGATAAATTCGACGTTTCTTGTAACGATTCCTTGACTGAGTGATTAGAGCATTCGTCCGGACGGTGAAAGAAAGACTTGGTGGCGAGCGCAGTGCGCACAGGCACAGGAGGGCGCGGGACGTGGGGGCGGCGTACCACGCACACATTGACAGTCCCACTCACACATTGATAGCTCGGTTGTTCGGGCACTGCGCGACAGCAATAGATTTTACAAATACCTATTTTTCAATTCTCTCGCCCTTAGTGTTTCCTCTTAAGTTTAGACTACTACATACTTGTATGAGTTTATTTATATTCTTATAGACAAACAAGACATCGATCTAGTTTATTTAATTCGCGCTATCTATGTTACTTTTGTTTAATTTAAACTTTTACTGTCTAAGGATTATAAATCTTAGGGTGTTCAGGGACTTTTGGAGTTCACTGTTCCTGCGTGGAATTAGTACGTACAAGATACGCAACGTTATTGCTGAAAGTTTATGCGAATATTATTAAAGTAGCAGCACTCTATGATGGCCGTTTTGACACCATTAGTTTCGCTTGTTTTCCTTTTTTTGGTGTCTGATGTTTATTTTCTCCTGTGCCAGTCTCGACATATTTTTCTTTAATTTTTTTTTTGTCCAATATTAAACTCGCCAAAAAAGAGGAAACGAGCAAAGCCAAACGTGTCTAAACGGCCATCACAGCGTGCCGCCACTACACTATTCACTAATTCCCCAATGTGTTTCGAATGGTGTCTGGTAAAAAAAAAGAAAAAGAAATTCAGTCTAAATGAGAGTAAGAAGCCTTCTTATAAGAGATCTAAGGCATGGACAACATCCAAGTCTTTTGGCAATAACAGTTTACGAATGTTGGTATAGTTTTGATATAGCCATTAGTTAATTGGCAAAGAGTCAAGAAAAAAAAGTTGGTTTCATGGGTACCACTGTTACAAACAGTTTTTTATGCCTAATTGTTTATGTAACCATTGAATGTGTTATGTTACGTATAATTTTAGTTATAGGATATTTTTATGTTACGGTGTTTATTTTCTAATTTTAATTCATATTATAATTGTGTGGAATTTATATAATTAGTTGTTATATTCATTCATATTCATTTATTACTTGCAAATATGGGTTACATAAGATGTAATTTAATATTAAATATTAAATATTAAAATAATTTCCCACAGTCATAATAAAACGTTCAAAATGAACGTTTCATTAATGATTTATATGTATCCAGTATGAAACCTGTATTACGGTGTTATTTACTAAGAATAAACATATATTTCTCTACTCCAAATGTAGCTAAGAGATTTATTATTGTAATTAAAACGACAAAACACCATCGTAAACTTTAGTCAAACTTTGTTTCGACGTTACAATCCAATTAAAAAGATAATTACAATACGGGCATAAGGTGTCGTGTACAGACAAGCGGACCGGAAATGTGCTGAATTTGACCAATCACTTGCTCAATATCAATGATAGATAAGACCATGTAATCGATCAACTGCTGTACATCTCCGCTCCGCTCGCCTTCGTCTGAATGGAAGCACAGATTAATAAGCTTATTTTTTCTTTATCCCTAATGACTTAAGTTTCTTATGTATTTTATATCCTGTTTGTTACATTAAAATGAATATTATGTAAGTATTAAACGATGTCTTTATTCTATACTAGCTGTTGTCCGAGGCTCCGCTCGCATGGTCTTATGATCCCGTTCCCACTACCCCATAAAAACCTCCCTTCGAGTTCAAGCAATATATTAAAAAAATACGAGAATAGGTCTAGCTGTCTTCTAGTTATGCGCTTAGCAACATATTTCGTGATTCATTTTTAAGTATTTACCTTAACCTTATCAGAAATCAGCATTTTGTGTTGCCATTATTATACCTGAAACAAAAGACAAATTATTAGTTATTGTAGTATATCGATATACTTTTGAATTTATTACGACCCTGAATCAATGACCCTAACCGTTCAAATTTAAATGTTGCCATTTATGACATAAAGTACTTAAAATCATTGATGGAAGAATGAACACGACAGTATAACGAGTTAAAATTTAATGAGGTAAATTAAATAGATGCTTGATTAAATTATCGTTATAAGATAATTCGTAAGGTAAATTCGTAATGTTACATTAACATTGTAGTCGGTCGTACAGTTTAAGCAGTAATCACTATCCGTAATCAATAATTTGTTGTAAAGAATTTTCAGAACGAAAATTTTTATAAAAAAAAATCAAACGTCAGTGTCATAATAATTTCTCATAATTGTGTTTGTCTCATATTTATTGTTTAAAATCTTAGTAACCCCAAGTTCTGTGCCTATATATGTTATATTTCAAATTCAGTACACAATGCAGGCTTTAAAATGTAGTCTTATACCTCAAACATAAGTGACTTAGTAAAAAAAAGTGTGCAACTGAAATCCATATTGAAATAGATGGAATTAGACATTTTCATTGGGGGGCGGACACACGGAAACGAATTTACTGGCGTGGCTAACGTGGCTCTGGAAGACTTTTTTAAAACTTGAAACTTGACATTGGCGTCTCGCCATTAATTTTATAAAACGTTTACATTTACTAGAGACTGGCAAAATTGCGGCTATGCTGCAGAAGCCATTTTAAAAAAAGAAGAACAAGACATTTTCATTGCCTATTTATTAGGGCTTAGGGCGTATGACACCATAAGGTAGGTATAGACAAATTTATTGGAATTCCGAAGATCAATCAACATTTTTTTACTAGGTATATCAAATAGGCGTTTACATAGCCCCATATTTTGCTAGACTCGAGATATCGAAGATTTTTAAGTGTTTCTTTACTTAAGTCAAACCCATTTAAACTTTATAAATTAGATTAACTTTATTCAACATTACTCAATAAAAATATAGTTTTAAAATGTTCACGAGACTTGTTGGCACTGTATCATAAGAAAAAAAATACACAAAAGTTTTTCATAGCTCAGTCACATCTCTCAGCGAAATGCAAAACTTTCTGGAAGCCATTTCAAAGGAAGTTGGTACCCTAAATTGTAAAGTTTCGCGATTATTCCAAAGTTCCGCAATAATTCCCCAAGTTGGTACACTTTGGGCGCCTAATACATTAGTGGAATATTCTCAGGGAGCCACAGCTGCAGTACTAGTGACTTAATAAGGTGAAAACAAGATGAGACCATTGTGAAAAAACATATATCATAATATATAGTCAAGCCTGTTATCCGAAGGGATAAGACAGAGGTGAATAAACATTCACATTTCACCAATCTGTTTCCGTTTCGCGTTTCCATATCACATTTAGGTGAAGCTGCCGCCTTAGGCTGTCTGTATAATAGATGTCCGACCAACACAATGAACTGAACCATACACGGAGCGTCATAAAACTCAGCTTATAAAGCATCTAGATTAATAATAAATACCGTTACCCCAACATTACTTCTGTATACGCGATATTTAAGTATCTCGTATTCATTAGCAATACCGGTGTTGCATAAAAGCGTTTTAAAAAGCAAGCCCATTGTAAATTCATGTCTTTCGAGGATCTTTGACCAATAACATGAGTTGTTTTGGTCATATTGGTTTTTACTGCAATTTCATTGGCCGTAGAGACTCGAGAGCCACGAGTTCACGACTCTGGCCCCCATGCCGAGCCTGCAAATGATGTGGCGTTTTAACAGTCCGACTTGCGAGCACACAAATGGCCCTTTTGAGTGGAACCGGTATTTTGTTAATTTTGTCTCCGTGAGGAAACCAATATATTCATTACAATAATAATTCATTTTAGAGATAGGGTGTAATAGAATTGTTAGGTCAAATTTAGAGTTACCCAACTAGGTAACCATAACTCCATAATATCTCACATCCTTTTGATCCTACTTCCAATTTTAAATGTTAAAATGTGAAAGATTACTGTATCACGCAATAACACCTGTCCAGAACGGGATAAAATTTGGCCCAGAGATAAATTAGTTTGAAATACTACATTGGCTATTTCTTATTCCTAGAATAGGGAATAGGTCACAGAGTCACATAGAGGAAATCAGTACTTATACATTCGGGTAGAGTCAGTGGTTATGGCTATTTTACATGGAACTTAACATAAAAAACATTTTGTGTATTGTTATTATCAGACATTTATGGGAGGGGCATAAAATAACCACTTAATCATGAAGTGGACTGAATGCTTGTTTGCCTAAGCTCACTAGAATAAAAAAATACCTAGGTACAAAACACCCACGCATAAGTTGGCATAAATCATTTCCGAGTTCTCGCATAAGGAAAAAACAAAATAAGTATACTTTAGGATTGTTCAATGTTCAGTTTAAAATACACAATTTTTTTATAAGGATCGAATAAATAATATAAAATATATTTAATTAATGGCAGATCTCAATAGACACCTACGAAACAGTAGAATATAGTTAGTATGAAATTAGTTCGAAGTTCTGCGATGTTCATTAGTGTACCTTTTCCCTGGAAGGTTCTTTTCTAAATAGCCTACCCGGTATATTATTATCCGGTATTACCCGGTATATTATATTAGTATACTAAATACTACTCCTTAACCTACCCGGTGCCCATCACGCTGGCGGCATTGCTCCGCTGGATAGCACTGGCCAACCTTTGCCCCAGGTACGAGGGGGAGCGAAGTGCGAACAGTTCCGTCCCTCAACCTACGCCCTAAATGGGATGCCAAAAACTTAGTGAGCAAACTCACTAAGTTTTTGGCATCCCCCATCCCATTTAAACTAAACACGAAAACGTGTTTGCTGAGACTTTCAGATTACATATTCACATATTTCAGATTATGAAAGTCTCAGCGTGCGTAGTTCCTCCGCATCAAAACGAAAATGTAAACGAAGATGATCACTGATAATAGCCATAGCCATAATACACCTTCAAGTAATAGAAAACCGCAGTGGAATTCATGTGAGTATTACATAGTGAGTCATACAAATTAAACATCTCTTCCCTACTTTCTTTTGCTGAGCAAATCGACTGAAATCAGTTTATAGTCACCCCACGCCATTGAGGTAAGTATAGTGAACGCATGTAGGTACTTCAGTTGACATAACATTCATTCTAGATTCTGTAAACAATAGGTGTGGTAAAACGTAGGTTTTCTATTGCATTGCGCTCTTACAATCACCAGTTTTAGAAATAGTTAATTAGATAATTGTACGAGTCTAGCTAACCTTGCAGAGTCGTAAATAAATGTGCGTTTATATTAACAAATTGTATTACTAATAATAACATGCCTTTTAACGTTACGTCATTTAGGTTAACTACACTGCTAGACAATACGGTAAACAAATAAATTCCAATACGTAAAAACAAAAAGTGAGGACGGTCGTTGAGGCGACGCGCGACGTTGCCAGACCGTGCACAAAACGCAGCCGCGGCGCTACTTGCCCGCTGCGACCCCGCTGCGTCACTACGCGTCGACCATTCGCGGCCGGCAGCTGCGTTATCTGTCGCAGCAAAATCGCGACTATTTCTCAAGTAAACCAAACGAACATGGCCTCATATTGTCTCGACGTTGAGTTGTTTATAAGTGAAGTGAAGAAGTATCCAGAGTTATGGGATGTAAACAGTGAAGAATATAGATATAAAAAAAGGAAACAAGAAGCGTGGGGGGAAATAGCCAAACTATTTATGTCCGATTTTGATGAATTGCCTCATAAAGAGAAATTAGATGTTTGTAAGTATTATCGATTCATCCCTTTATCTATGAGATGTTATGAAGATTGTGACGATATAATTACAACCTGAGTGAACCTTCAAAGTTAAAAACAATTTTTCGAATGTTCTGATATAGCTAGCTATATTAAGATGATAACATGTTTCAAATGTTAGCTTCAAACTTGATTATTTGAATTCTAAAAGTATACACTGTATTATTAAGTAATATTACAAAGTGACATCGATACGATAATTAGAAACTTAAAACTATATCAGGTGAATCGTATAATTTTATGATTTGTACATAGCGTACATTTTATGACGTTGTTCGATGAGTACCTAACATCAAAAACTCGCTAGCACCATACATACATATTCAATAAAAATCGTCACCGCATCGTTAAATCAATCGTTATTTCTTTATATTCTCTATTCCGTAAGCGCATGTAATTCGACGGCAAGATCAAGAATCTACTTTTAATTGAATTAATATATTTTGTTACTTATTAAAATTTAGTAATAAAAGAAGTTTTCACAAAACTAGAAAAAATTTATTGTAAATATGATTCATAAGATAGTAGCGCACACACACACACACACACACACACACATATTATTACGTTACGATAAGTTGCAATATTTTACGAATATTGAATTCGACCTAAGTCACAATATTGTGTTGTTGGTGAATTGCAGAAAATTAATCTAGCCTTGAGAGAAAAGGAATGAAAGGTATCGTAATAATAGTTTCCCTCTACCTCAATCAATGCAAAGCAATACAGTTATCAGGATAAGTGTTAGCGTGATAAACTGTTATAATTGGTCGAAAAAGCCATCAAGCGTGTTCATGACACCGTGGTACTCCAAATGATGTATGGCAGAAGAAGCATGAAAGTAAAATGCAGTTTAGATTTGCACCATGAGAAAGGTTTGTGGGTTAAAACTGAGCTATAGAAAGATGAATGATGTTGACACGTTAAAAATGTGGAATGAAATTAGAAAGGAATGCTAAGATTCTTGGAATATGTAGAAAGGAGAGAAAGACACGGTACGTATGCGTCAAGTCTGATTAAATAAATTAATGATGCTAATCTTGTGCGGACTGAGCATCATAAAAGTTATTCTCGAGGAAAGCTAGAACGTGCAACGATATAGAAAAAATAAAGGATAATTTTGATATCAGCACTTTACTCAGTCCATAAATACTGTGCGATGGATAATATTCCTGTTAATAAATAAAAGTGTTTTGTTTAATGCGTTCAAAAGGTCTTTTAGTACTTAGTCTGAAAGATGTGACACTAAATTTATAATAATGAATAGGAATATTTAAACCTTAATAACGGGTGTATAACGTCCAACAAATATCTTGGGGACCTAAGTCAACCTCACCCCCAGGTTGGCGGTACACCTGTTGATAAACGGACCAGGCTCCGGCGCAGGTCCTCTTTAAGTTGTTCAGAAGGTAATCATTCGTAAGTTTAGACACACCACATTAGGAGTAGAAAGCGTAAGAGACCGAACCCTAGACACTTAAATGTAAGTTTTGGATACAACCGTAATAACAACTGGAAGGATGATGATGATGATTATAGTTGTTGTTGTTTGTACTGGGGTTTTCCGCACTTAGCCTCTTGATTGGGCCATTGATGATTATAGTTTTAACAAAAACAATGGCTGTCTTGAGTGAAAATGAAGCGCTATCTAACAGTAATAGTATCGTGACGTGTTTAATTTAAATAATAAAATAATTAACATTTCCAGATCGTAAACTGAATGGAAAATGGCGAAATATCAGAGATTCTTTCGTACGCCACATAAAACGGAAATATGGCAAAAAGGGTTACGTGTACGCGAGACATTTGGAATTTTTAAACGCTCTTTATAAAGACAAACAGAATAGTCAATCGGGAAGTGACGTCGAAGGCGATAATGACAACGATGAACACATTAGCGACGACGACGATAGTAAACTCAAAAGACTTAGTTTCAAATGCAAGAAATTTGAATTAATAACGGATCCAAATAACACATGGGATAGCGACGCGGAGGATTCACCTTCACCACTAGAAAACTTAAAAAGAAAACGAATTTCTAAGCCACATAATGAAATAGAATATGTAGATACGCCATTTCCTGATGCTTCCACTACTCCCAGTTTTACAGCAAGCACAGAGGATGAAGACAAGTCGTTTTTCGAATCTCTTTTACCTGCCGTTAGAGAATTTAATCTAGATGAAAAATTAGAATTTCGCACTGAAGTGTTGTGTTTAATTAAGGCTATAAGGTCAAAACATGGCCGTAGACAGTATATTAAATTAGACCCAGTTACTGGTAATTTTGATTAGTTATTAGTCTTGTTAATTACAGTGTATCATTCCATTTTTACAGAAAATATATTGATTTTGACTACATTTTATATTATCATGCTGTTTTTGATTATATGAAAAAAAAAACTCATTACCTACGCTAGGCTACAAGTATGTCTGAATATGATTAATTCCTTTGAACTACCAATGATGGTTCCCGGTAGAATGACTGCAGATGCATGGTTCAATTAGTGCCCGGAATATGGCAATATGGGACCGAATACAATCATTGGTAAAATATGGGTTTTAATTCACCCCTGCCTACCCCGGAGCGAAATAAGCGTGAGTATATCTATATGTTATGTATGTATGGACTAATGTAATTAATTAAAAGCAATTTAGAACACGTATAATTAATTACATTGCACTTCTGACAAATACATCGTCGACCTAAAATTAGATGAGAAAATAAATCTGTTAGGTACGTTTTATGTTAGAGTAAGACTATTGTTAGTTTCTTCTGCACGTAGACAGGTTTATTATGTGTACAGATAGATTTGAATTGCTTACAAAAATATATGCCAACATAAGTACATATGTACCTATACAATACACGTAGTAAATGAATGAAAAGAGTTTATTAACACTTATAAATAGACGATAGCGTATACGATAAACATCTAAAACAAACGAAGAAACGTTAGGTATGGAATTTCTAATGACGTCCCCAACGAACGACGTAAACATTGTTCAAGTTTTGTCTTCTAAAGCCACGGCGCATCTCGACAAGAAAAATAACATAAAGCTTATAAATATAATGTTAAATATTAGCAAAGGATCACGTTTTGCCGCAGAGTTTATCTGAGGCAGGCAACAAGTAATCATACAGCCAGTCTGTCAGTCTTGTTACAATAATCTGTCTAAATAGTAACGGCGAACTGGCAACGTTGTGGGGAAAGTAGCGGAGCGGCAACGTTGCGAGATCGATACAGCGTGGTGAGGGAGCGAACGAAGTGCGGGACGACCGGCTGACCCTTCCGATTTATACAAATAGTTATGTTGTATTGTGCGTTGTGCGTACAACGTTGTGTACTGCGCACGTGTTTTGTTGACACCGAACGTGCAACAGACGGGTTATCATAGCAGCAGACCGCCATGTTACATTTTCTTTACTATCTAGTACTTACTACGTAAATAAAAATATGTACTATCTAAGTAGGTTCGTATTTATCGGTTTGTCACTTAACGATTTGAACTACTTACATTTACGTGGTAATTAGTAACAAACAATCTATTATAGTGAACATTTCAAAACTTGTTGTAATTATAGACATAGACAGGCTCCAAAAGTTCCTGGACAGTTTGAAACTGAAAATTGTATGATGCCACTACACAACTATTACTCTCAGAAGCTACTGGATATTAGATATACTTATTAATGTTTACTTATTTTCTTGTAAAGAAATAAGACATCGATCTAGTTTATTTTATCAACACTATCATTATTTCTCTTGGTTAAATTAGGTACAAATTAGGCAGTCAACGGATTATAGATCTTAAGGTGTCTAGAAACTGTTGGAGCCCACTGTACAAAGTGGGTCCAAGCCCATGACCGTGTTGGGCTATGATGTAGTTATACCTAAATAAAATCGTGTTTTGTTTGTGAGGTACCGGCCAATATACTTTCAGAGTAGAGTAGGCACTCAGCTAAGTCCACAGTCAAGGTCAAAAGGTAACATTTTACAGGTATACCTGACGGCACGTATCTTGGATCAAAGTCGCGAGAGAAACGGAGGAATGGTAACGGGAGATATAATTGGTAGATTTGAGCTCGTCCACGACCGTTGCACCCTGTGTTTTCTTCAAAAGACAGTTTTTGGGCACTTTTGTGTCCACAACTCATGCCTATACCTATTACCTACCTATATAATTGATATTTTTTGTTTGCAGATAGGAATGAGTTGCAATGAATTTTAGAATTATAAGGATGACAATTTTATAAATGTACTTAGTTCTTTTTTGGTTTTGGTTACAATTATGTAAAACTTAGAATAATATATTCGTCTGTCAGCCATTAAAAGAAGTTTGATATCAGTATTATCTGTTAGGATTCAGATGTCTTTTGGAGTTGTAAATAACTGGAATTACTTACTGGTAAACTGAATAATGTTCCAACTGGTTAGTATGGTGAACGTTGCTTCTTTGTAATGGTGATGGGGTCGAAAATTAGGGTTATTCGCATAACTAATGTGACGACGTGTTTACAGTGGCCTATGGACGTATACAACACCAGGGGCGTCACATTAAGATAGCCACACACTATATATACTTGCGCAAATTATGCTTGCATAAAAATATTGTAGCGTAAGAGATACTTGTGCAAATTTCACTAACGTATAATTCTGCACAAGCCTAGACTTGCACAGTTATGAACATGTATGACTAATGGTTACCATAAGACTTTTTTGATACCTTTCTTGTAGAATCGCATATTGTAGTTTGTTTTTGTTTCTGAAACGAAAGAGTCGTAAGTCAGTGAACATTAATCAGACTGATGCGGAGGCATTCTACCAGTAGACAAGACATTACCGCCTCGCCTCCATCCGCAGTGGCAAAGAACCTTATATAGTCCACCGTGACTCACATTGCCTGATGGCGGCATCGCGTGTTTACAAACAATCAATAAGGCTGCGTCTAATAGAGTTGTACGTGTAAGTAACATTGCACCTTACAGCTGACTGCGCCCTTAGCAGTTTAATAACAATAAAAAAGTGTCGTTGTCTTATTTCTTGTCACAAATTGTCAAGTAGCAGACGGAGAATAAATTAAATCCATACTGATGTTAAAAATGCAAAAGTAACTTGTGTCTGTTACGCTTCCACGCCTAAAAGTGCGTCCAGATTTGTGACGTGGACAACAGACCAGACAGGGTGGCATCAAGATATAACATTGACTGTGGACTTAACAACTTGTGGCACATGGGCACACAAAGAATTGTGCTGACATGGCCACCAGTCGATCGATGGTTTCATTTAAGCTCAACAATCACGCAGCTGAATGTGCGACGACGGACACGCGCTTCTAACACACGGTCACGGTAAAATGTTACGCAAATGTAGACGCGGCATAAGCTACTGAACCGATATTAATGAAATTTGGTATAGAGATAGATTAGATCTTAGAAAAGGATGTGAGCTACGTTTGATTACGATAACATACATGCATACGGGGCGGAGCAGAGAGTAATAAAAGTGCAGGTAATTAATTAGCTTTTCCGATTTAGGCATAGTGTACTCCATACGAACACACATACGTAAGTCAAAAGTTTAACTTGTATCAAATATTGTAGCAGTCTAGGCATAGAATAATGGACAATTTTGCAATAATGTAAATTACTATGCTGCTTCGGTATAGTTCAGAACAACCCATGATCATAACAGTTTTTGCAGCATTCTAAATCCTCTCAACCAAGCGCATATTGCTTTCGTAAGCAGTCGACCGTGAATTTTACAAGATGTCGATTCGATTTCAGATGATCATGACACTCATGGCATCATGAATATGTAAATCAACCCTATTCTATAATAAAACACCATAATCTCACCCGTGTCTTTGCCCGCGAGCTTTCTGATTCCGTTCAGAAAGTCAACAGTAATTTAGTACATTATGAAGGGGTCAAAAGTAGTTCGCAATGGTTCGCGTAATATTTCTCGTTGTCTCCTACTTCTGTTGCTTTGAACTTGGCTTTGACCCGCTGCCGCGTCTTTTTCGCAACCTTTCATATTTATGTTTTATTAAAAACATTATGGTGGCCACACGCGTTAATATGCTTGCGCGCAAATTTAGGCTTGCACAAATATTTGTGAAAAATACTTACTTATTTGTTCGTTTATGGCTACCCTTAGTATATTACCTACTCAAAATTAATACGCGCAGTAAATAATGCAATCCAAAACTCCCCTTTTCCGAGGGAACGTCTCTTTCATTGGCACAGACAAGGAGTCTATTATAATATAGAGACAAGCACAGGGGCCTATTGACATTTTTTTACTCCATGTCTGGAAAGTGAATCGTTTAGACCAGAAATAAAAAAAGTATTTTGAATAGGCTGAAGTGAGGACTGAATGAAATTCAACAAAAACAGTTTTATAAAAAAAATATTATGCAGTGTTTTTTTATGAATACAATTAACCCCAATGTTTGAATCTTGTTAAGCATTCCGGTCCTAGCCTATCTTCGTGTTGAACTCCTCATTTGTATGAGTGATCACCAGATAAGGTTTTATAGTATTACGTTTAGCTTACCATCAGGCATGGTGCATACAAATTGACGTGTCCTACATAGAAAAGGAATTGTTATACGTGTCTACTTTTACGCGAAATTCAAATAGTTCCGGGTCAGGGTCATTTGAGCTCCTGGCTACCCGAGCTCCTTATTGGAGACATACTACCAGTCCCCTGAATCCGAACCTGATTCGGACATGCATTAAAGAAATCTCCCGTTCCAATTTAGAGTTGAATGACTAAAGAAATGATCTAGTTTACGCCGGGTTTCCATAATACTAGGTTTCGCGGATGTGGACGCAAACACGGAGACGTATTTACTTTGATAAACGTGTTTCTTGCAGTACCGTAAAACGGAGTGAATATAGATCCAGGGGTGGATAGAAATAAAACGGTTAATGGAATATTTTAAATATTTTCTTTCATAAAATTCTAACCTTATTACCAGATATTTCATGATTCTGGTATTACAATGAATTAGTCCAAATTTTCGCTTGATAGAAAAGAACTACAGGATTTAGCTGACCATTTTATTTCTATTCACCGCGTTTTACCCGGTAACACGAACTTTCCAGGGTGCAACATGGTGCGCGCCTCTGTAAAATTGTGGATCGTGAGAAGCTACCCTTACATAAAACATTCCATTGCATTGCAGGCATTGCAGATAAATAATAATCATTATTTATAAGTATGTAACAATGTTAACGGGCATTAGCGTGATTATGGTGCACCCATTGCTAGCATTATATAATAGCGTGTCCACGGTTAGTGCAACCGGGTCAAAACGTCATAAAATACCTTGGAAATTGTATTTTATGCGTACATACATCCTAGATAACAACCGCGTCAATTCAACTACTGATAGAACACGAAATTATTATTTAGTGGTAACTGGTATCACCATTACCTGTGGTTCATATTATTTTTTAAATTTTTGGAACCGAAAGTTGCTTTCAACACTTAGGTTTCAGACAAGCACACGGCCCACCTGATGGAAAGTGGTCACCGTGGCCTATGGGTATTTGCAACACCAAGGGCAACGGTGGTTCGGTAACGTCGGCATCGTGATCGATAACGGTAATTTCGTGAGTATGTTGATTAAAGCTTAGCATCTGGCGAACTTAGACACTTGTCTAAGTTTACTGGTTCGAATCGTACCTACAATATTTATATACCCTTCACTTAGGGCGAAGTGCCCTTCGCCTCATATAAAGATCACAGCCCACAGTCACAAATAAGTAGGGATGGTAGAGACTACTATCGAGTATCTTTTGTAGTTTGATTATTTAAGGGCAGGTAATAATCTCTTCTCAGTTTTGCCTTTTTTTACACATAGTATTCGCAGCGCTTGGGAATCCAGCTTGTTTTCAAAGTTTGCATTATGAAAATCGCACTGACAGCCAGTAAGTACTTATTGCAGTCCCTTACATAAAAATCAAAGCAAGAGAATGAAGGCTCCTCAGTGATGGTGACTGAATCAAAATCAAAATCAAAATCAAAAATCATTTATTCTGCATAGACCAGTAAACGGCACTTACAAAACGTCAATACAAACAATATTTTATCAAATGCAAATGGACCACCGGTTCGAAACGCGGCCCCGACCTGAGAAGACTCCGGCAAGAAACTCAGCGGGCTTTTCTTTTTTTTTTGGTCTATTTACAATAGTTTACTTAGTCTAGATACAAAATTTAGCTGAGTAGCAAGTGGAGTGAACAGTTCATTTCCAGGCTTGTTTATCATCCAAATAATCCTGGATTTTATAGTAAGCTTTTTGACATAGCTTATTTTTTACTAAATTTTTAAACTTATTGATAGGCAAATCTCTAATTTCATAGGGGAGCTTATTAAAAAAGCGTATACAATTACCCTGAAAAGAATTTGAAATTTTGTGGAGTCTACTATCACAGACAACGAGATTATATAGAATAACTTTCCTATCAATGAAGGTTCCAGAATTATTGAACAACGTCAACTTTACACGTGGCAGGAATTTAGGTATGCCGTAATTATAGCTTTCTAAAGCCTTGATAATAGCCACTTCTTTATGTGTTCACGGTGATATATGAAAATAGAAACTTGTCCCTATTAGTCCAATCAGTGAAGTGAGTAAAACCACAGTTAGGTGACAATCCCGATAAATTTATTCGGACAGTATTGTCCAAGTTGACACTTTTTAGTTGTAACATTTTTTAGTGACAACTCGGACACCACTCAAACAACAAACTGCTTTTACAGACAGGTAAAAACATAAGTAATTATAATATACTGTTGGCTTGGTATTTCCATGAAATCAATGCTAACGATAATGTGCACCCTCAGATATTTCGTAAAATATTTGGCACAAAATTTGACAAGAACAGAGTTCTCAAAATTTGTAACATTATCTATTGAACTCAGTTTCTTAGCAACTTGTAATCCTTTTTAGTTCCGTTGTGAGTCCTTAAGAAGTCTCACCCAATCATCCCCAAGACAACACATTATACGCATAAACTTGAAGTATGGGCCATTGCACGAGTGACGCAAACGCAAGGCGTGCAGCGGCTGCCGCGTAACATAATAAATAATAATAGGCCCGCGGAACGGCAACGCGTGCCCGCACGGTACGGCAACGCTACACGATCGATGCCGTGCCACGTTTATCGGCTTGCTCTGGCTGAACTTTGTTGTGTCGAGCCGGCTAACACAGCACAGCACTCCTTTAACTTTGTGGGACAGACACAACTTTCAGATTCATGACATACAAATCTTCCAGAATAATACGTAGGTAGATAGGTACTACAGCAATAAGTGCATACCTACTTGATCCAGTTCTTCAAATAGCATTCCAAGCAACGAAAATTTAAAAAAAAAAAAATGGAAGGTTGGTGTTTGTTACTTTTTACTCTGTATTTTAGCACATAAATAGCATACAAAACTTCGATAATAAGTTACGAATTAGTAGGTTACAGTCTTATCTACATCTCTGCCAAATTTCATACAGATCTGTTCAGCCGTTGTTGCGGAACGAGTAATAAACGTCCATCCGCACAAACTCAGATATCTGTCTGTAGCCCAAATATAGAGTTTTGGTATTATTTTTCAATACGGTCATGGCATGGCACAGGCCATGGCCTGAGTTAATTTTTTATCATACGTAGCTTAGGTATAGGTGTAAGATATAATATGAACATATCGTAATTCGCAACTGTTCCCCACATGTTGTATAATTTCGCTAACAAATTAATTGTGAAGAGGAGTGTTAAATATACAGAACATTCAAATCAAAATACAGAAGCTATGCTATGTGTAAGTACATTTTCGAAACTTATCATTCCAATATTCCCATCCCGACTGCACCAAAAGCACTTTGGAACTCAGTGTCCGCTCTCTTATAAGTACTCGAATTACTTATCAGTATTATTTTACTCAGTATGTAACAGTAACCTACACCTACCCATGTTGGAAGTTGGGATGTGGGGAATTACTATGCGTTTCAAATGAATTTTGACGAGTACCTACGGAGTGAAGTTGCCGGCGTCACATTTATCTTCTCATTTGAAACGGGCTGATAGTTGGAGAACAAATTACATGGATTGGCAAGCAAGCAATGCACGATACCATTGTCAACGATTGTCAAACATTTTGCGAAAGATAGAGTTTGGGACGTCATCGTCATCGCGTCATGTGATTGTCTTACGTTACGTCACAACGAGGTGATTTGTACATACATGTCATGCTTTCTCTTCTAGCTATGGAGCGATTTAGGTCAACTTTTATTGGAGCTCAGGATGTGGGTGTTAGTTTATAAATATTATACGTATACATAAATAGCTATATAGAGCACCTATTGACTTTAACCTTGTTCACTTTCTAACTTAACTAGGCAGGATTTATTTAAGTATGTATCTTTCGATTTGTGGGATGTTTGATAAAAATTATGCTGATGAATCAAGCTTAAGATTTAAAAAAGAACACAGGTGGATATAATTTGGCTACGTAGGTAGACCTTTATGACTTTTATGAGGTCTTGGACAGTGATTATTTGGGTAGGTAACAAAAAAAACAAAATAAAAATGTGGGTGCACAAGCAGAAACCGACTATCACCAATTCACCAACCAGGCACATGAAATTTTATTTCGACATAATGATCTGTTCCCTTTATTATGACCATAAAGAATGGAAACTTAACGAAAATTACATGAGATAACGCAAGAGTATAAAAAACCTCATTAAAACGCATTCACGTCCAATGTTTTTCTCTTTGCCGTCCAATTAACAGACGCCCAAAATTAAAACCAGTTTCGACCCATATAATTGGCGGGAACCGTTATTGAATACCTATCTACTCTATCTACTTATATTTTATACTTTCCAGTTCCTACACCCGTTTACACGATATCCGATTCGCAATGCCATCCAAGTTCGAATTTCGAATATTTACTTGTGTAGTGCGAGGTCTGGCAACGTCGAAAGCGGAGGGAGCGGTGTGGCAACGTCGCAACGCCATTTCGCTACCCGTCTCAGTGAACGGGCGAGATCAGCTGTACTGGGTGTATGTGTGTGTTTACTATTCTACATAAACAAAGTTTCAATTGTGTGCGGCAGGACTGGATTGTTTCGTAGAATTTTGTTTGCAACTCGTGAGAGTGCTTACGCGACTGGGCGATTAATGTTTTCGTCTTTAATAAACGACTTGATGGTAAATTGTGTAGAAACATCGTAAAGATAGTCAAGAGAAAATGAAATACATACTTAGGTACATACTTAACAATTATCAATGAAAGTTTCATCTGCTTAATTCTGAACTTAGCTTACTTTCAAAACCCAACTTCATAAAATAAATAAGTAGGTAGTTACTTATTACCTACTCATGACCTACTCCATATTTTACAACGTTAATACAGTAATATTACGTTTTTACTCTATTGGATTTTTTAGTGTAAAGATAAGACAGCCTTTTAAAATGGTAAAAGAAAGTCATTATCTATCGACACGGTTCTTGGACCTACGAGTAAATCGCGAGAGAAACAAGGATCTGGCATATGCAAATTGTTTTGATATAATTAATGTACCACTGGTAGATTAGAGCTCGTCCACCACCGCTGCATACCGTACACCCTCACTCAAATGACAGCCCAAAAACGCATACCTACTGCGCTAATGCATAGAGGTCATCTTGAGTACATTTTGGATCCACAACTCGTACCTATACCTATAGGTATTGTTCAATAAATACTGTTAGAACTTCTCTTCGTGTGTTTAATAAGAGATCTTCATAATACACGTATTATAATTGGATTTATGGACAAAATAAAATATAGAATAAAAATTTAAATATGAAGAGATACATGAAATACTTAGATTATTAAGTAGAGTACTTAATAAAGATTAAACAACAAATGCGGAATCTCTTAAAAAAAAGTACTACACTCCGAAATTGTAAAACAATTATTTTAGGTCAGGTCATCGGGTTCTTTTTTAATTCCTTCATTAGCCAAGCACACCACTAAACATTCTGCAGCCTTTCGATCTTCCTCGACAGGCACGTCGTACCATGAAGGGCCCAATTTAGGAATCATAATCGTGTCAACAGCTTCAGGGGAATATTTAGGAAGTGTTCCCGTCCTAGCTCGATATATGACATCAGAGATTATTCTTTCAGCTTCGTACCGGACTGGTTCATCGAGTTCTTTCAGTTGTTTCGCTATTGATTCTCCGAAGGCAGTGATGTAATCTGGTGCATCCCATTTAGCTGAATAGTTTTGGTCTAACGGTTCGCCTTCTTCTTCTGCGGTGGGTGATGACATTTTTCTTCTTTTTGCTGGTTGTGTTTGATAAGACCGCTGCAATTAATATACTTTTTTTTTTAATGTATGCTAACATAAATATATGATCGGTTTTCATTGTATTGTATAATGAGAAAATTGTTACTAATTATCTGCGTTATTATGTTAATTATCTTTATCATTTTCATGTTAGCGTTTATTAAATATACACCAAAGTACTAAAATAAACGCTAACATGAATGATGAGATCAGAATCCGACTCCCAACAACTCCATTACATAGTTTACACTGGCTTTTGGCGGCAGGAGCGACTACCGTTTGACCCTAAACATGAGAAAATCTTGCATCAGTCTCGTACGTGAACCAACCAAGCAGTTGGTACTTGCTTACAGGTGAAGATGACTTAGGATTCAAAGACCTTGGACCAGTAGAGCTGTACAGATTATGAGGTATATCGTTTGGTTGTTAAAGTATGAATATGATGTGCTTACTTCTTCATCGTCTTCGTCACTGGAATTTTCCGGTTTTACGTGAAGGAATGTCATAAGATGGTAATACCATAGACTCGGTATGTGTACTTTACTTGAAGAGCCATTCACTGAACAATTTTCCACCTAAAACGAAAAATCACTGTAAATAATATTATGATTCCTTAAAAAAACTTGTAAACTTATTGTCGTTATCTAAACACTATAGATCAAACTGATGATCAAGAAACAAATGTGTGATTTACGGATATTCGTTTAAAAATAACCTAGATAAATTTCAGCGAAATCATATGTCGCTGAAACTAATAACTAACTAGGTCAAGTTCTTAATATAAAGAAAGTCTTGTGACCTTTTACCTTTGGCTTCTGTATTTAACCAACTTTGATTGTTTAGCTAACTTTTAATTAACATTTCTCGAACCTTTCATTCCCTAAACACGCGGTAGGTAGGTGTACATAGAAATTAAAGGGGTAAACTTTTCAAATACAAGGAAAACGTGATTTTTTTCACTATGGTTTAATATAAAAATATCTATTTTTCTTACCTTTTTCCTCTCCCTTCTATAAGCAGCTCGGAAGTGTTCTATTTTCTTCTTTAAACTCTGCACTGTACCTTCAGGCTCCATTTGCTGATATGTTCCCAACATCATTTCATAATGTTTATTTCTAACATCTTTATTGTAATAAAATTTATGCGTGGGATCCCATAAACACGGTGAGTTTTTGAGTAGTTGCAATAGCTTGGTAACGATTTCCCTTACCGTTAAAACTTTCGTCATTTTATTTTATTTCACGCGCTACTGAAACAAGTGCTCATGGCGAGACGTTGCTCGATACTGACGAGCGACGCGTCGGACCGAACCGAATCCGAGCGGGAGCGGGACGCATGAACCGGTTCGTCGTGGAACCTAAATTGAAGTTATCAAGTACAGTGCACGTTCAAGTTCCATGCACGAAAGTACGAAAGGATTTGGTACGTTTGAACCGTACGGCACAGAAGAACAAGGGCACTCCCTGCTTACAAAATTTATAAAAAATAAATTTTACTGATGTAGAAAAGCGATATTTCACTTTGTGCATTCTAGTGAATGATGAATTTATGTCGGTTAGCATGCTATGTCTTCGGTGACGGTGAGAGATATACTTTTGATTTCATAAACTCAAATAAAGTATTGGAAATCTTATCGATTTAAATAATTTGCGAAGTAAAGGGAGAGTATATTTTGGCAATAAGTTACACTAATATTCTAAACTAGCCTATGCCCGCGGCTCCGCCCGCGTGGCTGTCGGTTATCGCGACCTAAGCGCCATTTGTGCAACCTAAATTCTATATTACTAATTATAACTCAGGTTCTACTTAACCGATTGCAATCAAACAAACGTGCGATTTTAAGTTGGACTAAACCCCTTCGAACAAAAAGAACCGTATTGAAATTCGTTCAGTTGTTTTTGCGTCCATCGCGGACAAACATTAACTTTTTACAATAGTATAGATAGATAGATAGAAGATAAATACATAGATTAGTTTTAATAGTAATAGTTCCTATTGTAAGTGAAATCGACTTCAAAGCTGGATGTCACTAATAAAAATCCGCTTGAATTTTTCACCTTTTTGCTCAAAGAAAATAACGTAGGTACCATCTATTCTATGTAATTGCGTCAGTGGAATCCAGCTTTAGTATGAAGCCCCTATATTTTGCCGATGGATTATGTTCGACTGCGGTGGCATTTTACGAAAGAATGCCTCGCGAACTTCAGACAAGAATTCAGGTTTATCTTTATTCAGAATCGATAACTATTCCAGTTCGTGTCCATAAATATAAGTGACCCGTATTTGACCTGCACTGGCTGCCAACACTGGTTTATTTTTGCATTAGGTTAAATGTATTCAGCTTCTCGTTTTAATTTTAATGTCATTTTTTGTTAAATGTACATTCTAAATGATTTTTCAAGGATGTCTTAATATAGTACGCTTAAAAGAAAGATAAATTGTTAATTATAATGAAATATAAGAAAAATTAGTTATTCCTGAATCCAAAGGGTGAGGCAGAGGTGCTTAACTATTATTGATTTCCATAATATCTTTGTCAACATCTTAGGGTATTCCCGGTTGTTTCCGAGGTTTTCCTCATCCCAGACTTTGTTTACTATTTATTCTTTTATTTTAATTTTATTATTTGTATAGATTAACGGCCAGAAGCGACTGCCATCACCTGCCAACTCGAGAAGAAAACCTGCACCCGACCATCATCCGAGTAGTTTTGCAGGCTACCAAGTCACCTTACTTGTGTAGAAATGATTGTCAGTCTGAAAACCACATGTACTGCATAGCATAACCCGTTCAAACAGTTAAAGAGTAGGTCAGGTCGGTGCCCAGACACAAATATACAGACAGACAGGTAGGTGTGTAATGGTAGGTATATTTGGCTGGACATTTGGAATTTGCAGTCGTTTCAAATTGCATTACTATTTTTAATTTAGATTATGGTCACTATATTGATTTTAGAATTATTTCTGAAGCTTTCGTACATCCTCGATCACTTTTGCTGTAAGTATGAACATTCGATAGTGTAAGAGCTGAACAACTGCATTGCCATATGGTGATCGTAAGTTCTTTATGCTATATTTGTCAACAAATAAGAAAAACAAATCGTAGATACATACCTATCACTGAATGAAAAAAAATTTCAATATTCTACATTTGGACAATCGAATGGGCGTACGGTAGAGCACCTCTAAAATCATACACATCGTGAGTTTGCATATCTCAATTGAAAAATATTTACTTAATTTATTCATACTGTCAGTGCGGTACAGTGACGTCTACCCAAGTAACTTCAGTATGCGTCACTTTGCCCACGCCTTACGTGCACATCACTCCACTTCATGTCCAAATGAATGTTAAAAATACAGTGAATTTTAATCGTGGCCAAAATAAATATTATTAGGTATCCTCCAAAACAAGTTAGACAGGCATCAGTAGCTTAATGGTTAAGGAGTCGAGAGGTCTCGGGTTCGAATCCTGGCCATTACACTACCGACGTAAACCCACTACTCTAATGTTCTTAAAAAATAGTTCTCATCAACAATGAGGTACAGTAAAGATATATGTAATATGTTTTATAAAAAAAACCTTATCCCATATAATAAGATAGGTAGTGATAGTATCCACTTATGACACTAGGTACATTACAGTGAAGTGTCAAGTATGATAATTCTGGAAACGACAGAGACAATTTGTTTACATCCCAGTAATGGGCAATAAGCAAGCCTAGGATGAAGTCCAGATGGTGCCAAAATGGTGATCTGTATCTCGTCGTCCGCGTCCTCCAGAATCTGAAGCATCTGATGCTTTTTCACGCCGCACTCAAAAAACCCGGGACTGTTACGAATTCGCGGCGGTTTTATGAGATAATATTTTGAATTAATGAAAATGACAAATTACACTTCTGAAAGAATTATCAAGGAATTGAATATAAAATATATTTCATTTTAAACTAATTAAGAAAGAATTTTGTTTTTCTATCATGTTATTCAATCTTCATGAATCGTAATGATAAAAATTTACATACAAATCTCATTACGTCATCGACGTATGTCAACATTGAGACGAGATAATAGACGGATGAAAGTAAATAATAGGAAGCACTTGTTTCATAACAAAGGATTTGTAACGCTAGGGAGTCTGAGGATTGATTAGATAAAAACAGTAAAATTAATGTTACCTTGAATCAAAACTAAAGTATTGTTTTAAATTATTAATAAGTCTGTAAATGTCACTTACGATATTTATTATTTATAACGATGTTGTTATTCTATTTAAGTAAAAAATTGGCGACGTACAAGTGTTTGAATTCATTAATAAAGAAAAATTATATCTAATAGTAATATTTAGTGCCCGCATTTACTGTCAAGCGACAGGAAAGACATTATTAGTATTGTAAAAAACATATTAAGATCTAGGTTCAAAGGTCGCGGGTCCAGTTCTCAGACCGCATTTCGAGAATTTATTTTTTTATTTCAATATACGTTCATAATAAAATTGTTACGTCGTTTTTCTGAGAAGTAACACGGAACATAATAAAGTTGGTATAAACAAATCACGTGTTGTAAGGTTGAACGTAAGTTTCAATGAGTGGGACCTTGACAGTTGCACAGTCACGGCCAGGCGGCGCGACTCAATAGAAATCGTTGTATAATTGATAAATAAACGCTCATGTACCTGTTATTGACTATGAAATAAGAAATTTGTCTACGAAGTATTCATTTTTAGACGTGACTCATAAAGTTCTTTGTTGCTTTCTAGTCGTACTGATGAATTGTCGAATTTGCAAATTCGTCATTTATTCTAAAAATGTAATCCGGCGTACAATAATAAATTAAGTTGGTTGCTATACAATATTGATACCGATACATTTGTAATGAAATAACTTTCTCGGGTGTTCGTGACATACTTCTTGCATTTTATTGTATTTTTATGGACTCATAAATTACTAAATTGGCAGTGGCAATGGCAAACACTGACAAAAAAGTAGCGGAATGAATTTGTATTGTGTTGATATCTCATTGTCATTTCAATATGATTATAACTCAGTATCGAGAAACTTGATAAATTTGACTGAATATTTGACAGATACCTTAGAAATATCAATGGTAAAAGCTTTCACTAGAATGTAGGTGTTGGTATCCAAACGATTGGGAGATTGAATCGTAATGTGATCCAATAGTTTTTGAATTAATACAGATTCAGTAGTTTTTCTAGCAGACGAAGACGATTCCACTGAATGCTATATGGATAGAAAAAAGTTAACTAAAAAATGTTCGTTAAACTGGATTTTATTTAAAAAATAATTATTTCTTACGATTATTTAGGACTAGTCCTATGTAGCCACCATATTGCCGTAGCTTTAGGCATTGTGTTTCGACATTTGATGCCTACATTTCGTCAATTATATTTTTGGTTGAGCCAATTGCTTCTACCGGGCAAGTTTCCAGGTGTAGACTAAACGGTACTGAAATGTACGAAAATTTAACGATCAATTGCGATGCGACAAACCATAAATATAGTGATTTTTAAGTCTCATCAAGAAACTTCTCCGAAAAAAAAACCCGCATCAATTAGCCGTACAGTTTTGCGTCCATCGCGAACAAACACACTAAAATTAAAAAAAGAATATTTTGGGTTCAGAATCGAGTATTTTTTTGGAACATGTATCTCCTTCTCCATTGACAGACATCGACTAATTTACAACTCGTATAGTAATTGGTATGTATGGTTTTATTTGCAGTTTGCGGATATTTAGGAATATCGTGTTGTTGCCAACTACAATCCGTCCAGTCTACAACCGCACGTCCATTCGTCTGCGTTCATTTGTAAACGTTCCTTAGTTTATCATATATCTCAAAGTAGTTTGTACGAAATGCAACTGTGAATCTGATAAATGATTCTACGGTGAAATCGTACTGAAAGTGAGCCAAATACGTTTATTTGTTATACCGACTAGAACAATAAATTTATAACAGTATTTATTTATTCTTTCTTCTAAGCTGTGGCATTATTTAGGTACGAATTTGAAGTAGATTAAAAAAGCATTTTATTGTTATGAAAGTTAGGGAGGTATTATATTTATTTATCTGTGACAAAACTCGTATTAAAGGGATTTTTTTTCGTCGTGGATTATTTAGTTGGGCAAAATAAATTATTGACTCTTAAGATTTATACTTAACCGACTCTCAGGGCAACACAAATGTGATTTACATATTTCACACCTAGCCGACTTATAACTTGTTAAATGTTAAAATGAAATAGTATCACATGTTACCATAGAGTTTTAGTGACTTTAAAGAGCGATGTGTGTCGTGACGTCACTTTATTAGAAGGACCCGCCAAGGCGACGAGACGAGATCCGCCTTACAACACGGGCGCTTGCTGGCTGCCGCCGAGATCTCCCGGGGTTTTTAAGGATTTATTGTTTTGAAACCTGACCTAAGCAAGGTCCACCTAAGGTCTGTAGGTAAATATTTGTACTTTACTTATACTGTAACGTGGATGGTTACCATAAGGAAACGAATAAAACTACAAATTCGGAAAATGCTTACTATAATTTGCCTGTTTGTGTTAAAATATCATGAGTGATCGACTTGGATGTAGATATAGCATTTTAACTTCTAGACTGTATCGTCACGTTTCAATTGCGTATTACAAATAAGCTGACACCACATTTGCAATCAACATAATTAGTAATAAATTAATTACGAAATCAATCATAGCATACAATGTCTGTAATATGATTCAATTATTTATTTAGTTATCGTCATTTTTAAAGAGGTTATAAAAATAATACGTAGTAATAAATAATGCAAGCTTTTGGCACGCTGCCTCGACGGACTAAACTATGAGTGCTGCTGCATCACTGGTTCTATACTACACAGTGTACGTAACATACGTACAATGTTTGCGTGTCATCACACGACATGTGTCTATTGAAATAGACTATTTTTTTAATATAATGTCATATAGAATGATTTATTACATACTCAATCATCAATCAATTAGCCTATCGCAGTCCACTGCTAGCCAGCTTCTCTCAATGTCGAAAGTATTACATACTGCGTTAACTTTATAATAGCGAAATCAGGATAAATGAATGGCGCACATTAGAAGAGGCCTATGTCCACCAGTGGACTGCGGTAGGGTTATTGACGAATGAATAAGGACAAAGGTACATTCTGTTTTACAAGAGATAGATAGAAGAAGCGAACGTATATGTAAAGTGGGCTCTAAAAGTTCCTGGATAGTTTGAAATAAAATTCTATGAAGTGAGATCCCTTCATCACTACTGATATCAGAAGCTACTGAATAATAGATCTACTTTTTAATATTATTAAGCTTAGGATACTTACTTGCATGGCTTTATTTTGAAACAAAACATCGATTAATTTATTTAATTAACGCTATCTATGTTCCTAAGGATTATAGATCTGAAGGTGCCCAGAACTTTTTGGAGCCCACTGTACATGGACTAGAAAACATGCTATGCTCTCTTCTGCCTACCTCAACGAGTAAGAGCTGTATTTGAATCAATTACTCAGTCTTGTAAAATTAACGTTGTAGTTTAAAGTTTACACTGTGAGAATGCTTATTACTAACACTAATATAGTAACTTATCACGTATCACTAGGGGTACGGCTACGTCTCGCCCGTCTCCCATTACTCGGAGTCGGATTCACAAATTCAATATCATCATCATTATCACTTTCTTCATCATCGACGTCCACAGTATGAATATCGGCCGACATATTACTATGAGTATCAAAATTTTTACCCATCGCATAGGGAGAAGATCCCGCTACTAATGATTCTTGTAGATTCGACGAATTCTCCAACGCATTTAATTCAGCATTGGAGAATAATTTCGCCAACTCAACTTTTAATAAAGCTTGCTGTCTCAATGAGAATTCTTTGAACGTTTGTGAATAACTGAGAAATAAATGATCCGTCGCGTCGTACTTTTCTAAATCTTTTTTTGACTTTTTTTTTCGAATGTAGTTTAAAGCTTTTGGTGGCTCTTGTGGTATTTTTCTTTTGCGCCGTGGAGATTTCTCTTTACGGAAAGGACCAGAATCTGATGGTGAAGGAATAAGTACTGAACCTGGTGAGTACGACTGTGAAGGTGTTTCTGATTCATCATCTGATAACTCCTCTAATGCTGTTGTTATTGACAGATTTGGCGTTTTACTTTTCCGTGATACTTGGTAGTCATCTAGAAACTTTAATTGTGAGCTCCATATGTAGGTGATAAATTTCTTGAGCCCTTCCTTTTGCTGTTTTTTGTACTTGATGTACCCATCTCTTACAGTTTTCCATTTCAGTTTTACGGTTTCACCTGGAAACATACAAGTAAAGGTAATTTGGGTTGGGTAGTGGCCTTTTTGGGCATAGATTAAATTCTTGCGACCTTACATTAATGGAACATATGTATGTACATTATGTATACATCCTCTTCAGGTTTACAATGATAGATGGATGTAAAAAAATATCGTAAAAAGAGCAACGTATGTAATTTGAGAATGGCGTCATTCAAATTCGTCATTTGCAGAGCTCAAAATTTTTTCACTAGAATATTAGTGCTCGACGAACCATGATCTCTGTAACTACGGTCTTGTCATATTGACTTCTAGAAATATTAATTATTTAGGTGTCTCTCGACTATTTTACCGATGTCTATATATTACTGATATTTTCATGTCATACATCACGTTATTGAATCATAAAACAGTGATTTAATAATCAATAAGTTATCACATATTGATATGACTGTGAGTAAGCTAGGTACAATAGGTATGTCAAGCATGAGTACGAGTATGAGTCATACGTCATTTGTGAGAAGACAATTTATTCATTTATTATTAAAATGGTTATTTATGCGACCCTTTCAGGGTTCGATGCCGTTTGAACGGTGAATAATGAAGATGCGTATAAATTAAACATTGATGGCGCGCTTAAAGATGTGAACAGGACCATGTTTCGTTGATTATATTATTATTTATGAAAACTTACGTACATGTACGTTTTTATAAATAATAATAATGTTAGCTGACAATAAATCATGGGTAAGTATTCTAACATTAAATCACTAATACATTGAAAGTTGTCTTACAGGAGGAATGCTCCGATAAATTGAGCTACATGGACACGTGTTGGAAGATCGAAATTTTTAGCACACATAACTGCTTTAAAATTTCATTAACATTTCCATGTTAAATGGTTAGCGAAACCCGGGTATTAAAGCCATCATATGGTTCCATGTTGTTCACAAATGACTTACTTATAACCTTGAACATAAGAAATTTGCATTGATATTTGTTTATCAAACGGTTTAACGCGAACAATGCATTCTGATAAACGCGTTATTCATAGAAGAATAACGAACTGAGGTAGTGTTATTCGAACAGCGAACAAGTGCCCCAAGTCTGTACAAGAAAAAATATTTGAGTACCCTATGTTATTGTTATCGTTACACCAAAAGCACACTATCTCTCTCTGAGGCATTAACCTGAGGGAGATAGAGAATAGGATACACACTACCTGTTTTACTATGGTTCTATCTCTTCAATTCCGTAGCTTTTTGATCGGAGGGTAAACTTACAAGATTTGTCTTCGGCACAAGTTAAGTTACAGTGCAGCATAATTACTAATGAATGTATATTTATATCACTAAATCTGTTTGAATTAACGAAGTTAAGAAGAAAATCGTTTATACTTACTATTCTCGTTCAACTCATCGGCTATTTGCTCCCACACGGCTGCTTTTCTCGATGTATTCTTGTAATCTTTATGTCCCAAGTCGTATAAGTATTCATGACTCTTCACACACTCGATCAGGCGTTCTACGTCTATAGCCATGGTGTTGTTTGGTAGTTAATATTGATAAGTTTAGCTTTGTGTGTTGTCGTCCCGTCCCGACAAGGACGTCGTGACCCGGGCGGTCTGCGCTGACTACTGCCAAGCCGATCGAAGCCCGCGTCCCGCCCCGCTAACACGCGCCGCCGCGTCGCCACCCGTCGCACTTGTCGGGTGAAGCTTCGTTTAGGGGAAGGCGATATTCAGGGGGTGTGCGTTCGTTGTAGTTGGAGCATTGTTTCATGCACTTTGTAAATATAGGTCGGGTGTAGGTCATGTTTTGATATGATATTTCATTATTTGTACATATAGAACGGCCAATATGTGTACCGAAAAGCGTGTATACTTAAGTATTGTTTTTTAAACTTCAGAGGTCAGTCTATTTTCATTTTGTTTTTACGGGTGTGAATGTCACTAATAACCATCTAATTCGAGAGAAAAGGTTGTTCGGCAGGTACACCAGTTAACCGATGATGATACTGGCAGTCGGGACTTATGTTTACCTGCCTGATGCAAAATAAAACGACCAAAAAAATACTCAGGCAGAACCTATTTTATTTCTAAATGGAGAGGATACATAATTAGGGAATTGAACCTCAAATATAGCAAACGCTGCTTTATAATAGCTAGTTTCGCTCTCGACTCTTAGCCATTCTGTTGGACGTATAAAAACGGCTGTAAGATAACATGTCCGATTGGTGCATATTAGTATACCTAAATTTTCCCTCATTACCATTAAAATTCAAGAAAAATAACGAGAAAAGAATGACAACGGGTTCCAATTTCATCACGAAGCGTATAAAATAGATGGCAATTAATAATTCATTGGTGGATTTGCTGCTATCGTTGGAACCGTTGATCGAACGGTTTTTCATTCCGTTAAATGGTAAACAGGTCGAATACTCGGTGGCTGGGTGATAAAACTTTAGTCGCGTAGTTATTTTCGCGTGAATATAAAATTATATGTTTGTTACACGGCTAAAGCGGATTTCATCAATTAAACTGGGTCTGAACTGGGTTCTACATTTCTCATGATTTATTTCGAAAATAACTAGTAAAAAAAGACTTCAAAACTCAGTTTAAAATGACTTCGTTTTTTGCGTGGGTTTGTTTGTATTTTTAGGTCTTTTATGTATTATATAGCTATACTTCGGGACAGGGTTTAATCAATAAGAATTCTTACATTATATCACTTCTCTTAATCCATCTAGTACATATCACATATTACGGATAACAATAAATACTTGTTACTTACATGCTCTTGACAATGAATTCGTATATATTGTAAGTATTATGTTCAATCCTCTAATATTATTATTATTACTACTGTATTATGTTTAATCCTCGGAGAAAAACAAAAAGTGAGCGTTCTTGTTTTGTTTTTAGGCGGTAAAATATACCATAGATAACAGATATATCTAAGTGTGTTTATGTGGCCTCGTGTATTACTTTAAAACACTAAATAACTAGGTACATAATTTAATATTCTTATTATAGGTAGCACGAGTTGTGGAAACAAAATGTGCTCAAAATGCTAAAATTTTTTTTGGTCTGTCTTTTGAGGATAGCACGGGATGTAACAGTGGTGGATAAATTAAAATCTAGAAATCATAGATTATATCAAAACAATTCGCGCGGGCCAGGGTCTCGTTTCTCTCACGACTTAGGTCCAAGATCCACCGATAGGTATATCTATGGTATAGTCATAAACTAAATTATATATTTTTATGTGATTTCAATATGGCGGAACGTCAGCACGCGACACGTCATGTCGTCACCTCAAGGCGAACGACCGCGTGTTTACAAAAGCTATAGGCAATTAGATACTACATGCTATGTTTTAAAAAGCTTTAAAATAACTTTTGTTAGTACATTTTTATATAACGTATGTCTTGAATATATTGATACAGTATCTAACTTTTGATGTAAAAAAGAAAAGGATTAAGAATTGGGTTATTTATGATAGGTTTGTTTCTTTTACGTGAAGTGTTGCATTCTCCCTGTTGTCCAGATGTACAACATGGTATTGACTGAAACTGAAGTAATATTAAATATTTTATAAACGGTTTTAACTACTCTATAAAGGTATTTTACAGGGTCATTGTCAACCAAATGTAAGACAAAGAGAAGGCTTTACAAAACAGAAGTAAGTCGATTTTAGTCGGACTCTCTCCTTCGTAACTTAGCGCCTCTATGCCTAATAATAATCCAGGTATAATTTGGTCGTACAATTCAGGCTATAGAAACCTAGCACTCGTATCCAAGTCCAGTAATTATCAAACTTATGATGTCATAAACATTCAAACTACATAAAAAACATAAAATTGGGTTCATTAGCCTATAACCTATTGATCGCAGCTGTTTATTTAGATCCCGGAATCTAAAAGGTGTGTCCCCAATTTAACTGTGAAAATATGTATCAGTATTATAATTTGATAAATATGTTCATGTTTTTAAAAGATACAATCGAATCTAAATACATTAATGATAAGGTTCAAATTACACTTGTAGGTATACGTACAGTCGCTCTCAGAAAAAGTTTAACACATTCCAAGTTACCGATCGCTTTACCATAAAAATATTAATCTTGTACTCTAAAGTTTAGAAAAATACGTTTACATCAATTAATTTATTATATTTCAATACCAATGTAAAAGTGATTTGTAAAATTAGTTCATTATTAAATTGTTAATTTGATATGTATGTACTGTATGTACACATACATACCTAATACACAAATCCATACATAATTAGGCAATACCTCAGTATTACGAAGTCAAAGTTACACTATGTATGTATATTGTAATTATTAAACAAATTTATGTTCGATATAGATTTAATCAAATCTTTTAGCATAAATAAAGTGCTTTAAATGTCATCATATCTCATTGTACGATAGCACCAGCGCGGTCAATCTCTATCGCAATAATTAAAGACTTACCAACCAATTTAGTAAAATTTATAAAACCGCATTTACAGTATAGGGGCTTGGTCACATAAAAGTATTATTATGGTATTAACTGGTCTTTTAATAGCTTTCGTATGTTTTATAACCCAATGTAGCAAATAACATTCATCATGATGATGAATATGCTCAGGCAGGTGCCAATGACTTCTATAGTATACTATTAATACAAGCCTGGCTGTAGTGTTACTAAAAATAGTATCACGAAAGTTAACTACTACAGTAAAGAAAATATAGGTATTGTGGAAGGGAGGGGAACACCACTCATCCAACCGCTCAAAGCCAGTAAAAAGACTTCTTACCCGAGGCATCATCATACCTCGTATAGATAATTCCCGCCATATAACACGATGGCAGAAAAAAATATGGCGGTATGAAGTTCGCCGAGGCAGCTAGAAGATATAATAAATAAAACGCCGTTATCATTACAGAGTGCTCTTTCCGGTCGCAGTCACAATATTTGATAGTAGGTGGCAGGTGGTGCAGTGACACTAATGATAAATATCTCAAAATAGAAAAGATTACATGAAATTACAACTATTAATTAAAGAAGTGCGATTAGACAATGTAAGCCCTGTGGTAAATCCATATAAATATTATAATTGTGAAACTACGTTTGTCTGTTACGTTTTCATGCCTAAAACACTGAACCGACTTTAATGAATTTTGGTTAATAGATAGATTAAGAAAAAACAGGCTATTTGGACACTATGTCTGACATCCACGCAGGCAGAGCTGCGTGCAATCGCTAATATACTACTGTTGGCACGATAGCAAAAGGTGTCGGTATTAATAATGTACAGTAAATGAATTGTTTTTTTTTAACTATTTTGGGTTTAACTAGTTTTAAATCAAGATTGATTGATTGATTCCTATAGCGAAAACGCCGGTGTTGGCATGCAAACACAGACGAAAGTCACTTTGTAAGAGACACGATCGAAAACTCGTGTTTGTCCAACGTTTAATGCGCTGCTATTACGTCATACGTGCTATTTGTGTATATTTAATTTTTGCGGTATGATATACACCAAAAGCCAAAGTCAATCACACAGAAGTTAATCAACAAGAAAAAATTATTACGAAAACTTATTATTACGTAGTATTTGTAGATGTTGGTTTGTTGGATACAGTTGTCCACAAAACCTCTGCGTAGATTGTGATGAAATATGATTCAGGTGGTGGTCTAGGGCCTGGCTAACGATATAGGACGACTTAGCAAATCGTAACAGAAGTACGATATTAGAGCATTTGTGCTTACGGTACATTTGAAGCTTTTGAAATTTACCTATGTAAAGCTTGGTCATCATACATCATCATTACAGCCATAGGATGTCCACTATTGAACTTTTTTTTTGTCTGCCCTATCGGTTTGAGGCAGTCTGATTCCAACGGGTGTCCGCGACTTGACTAAATCGTCCGTCCACCTCGCAGGGGGCTGCCCCACGCCTCGTCTACCAGTAAAACTTGTTACTTGCTTTTTTAAGACAACTATGTTTTAATCATCAAAATAAAAAAAATATCGTTAAAAAAGGTTTTAACAACTCTTTAAGCGTCCACTAAAGAAACTTGAATATCATGCAAATTATATTTTTTTTCTTCGTCGCGTGCATTCAAACAAATGGTGTGTCCGTTATTTACAAGTGATAGTATCAACAACATCTGTCTTGCAGTCTGACGCTGCTGCCTGTAATAATTATGGCGCCCTACTACGAAGCAGAGCCACATAACATTTTTAAATTACATGTAGAGAAAGCAATCAAAACGGGTACCTTCACTATGATATTTTGCAGCACGTACGTAATAAACAGTAATTCGCACATAGGATTTAAAAAAAAATCTATCCTAAGTACGTATTTTAAGTGACGCTGCCAGGTAGTATGGTTCGAGTCCGACATAATCACCTCCATCGGTTTATCGGTTTTGGTGGAGGTGGTATCCGTGGGTATTTTGCGCACGATAAAAAAAAAATGTGGTATGCTCCCCAGCAGAACCACTTTCAATGCTCCTTGTGTTACCTGGTGCACGAACAGCAAAAAAATATCATACATACATTCTGAAGGTGTGACAACCTGACAAGATTGATATATAGTGGCTTAGCTGCAGAATAGGAGGCCAATTGTAATATTATTAAAAACTGCACATTTGACAGCTGCATAACGGATAAAGTTTGATGTATAAAAATATTGGTTGTATAATAAAAGTTTGCAAATGCAAATGCTCTAGTCAAATCGTAGACTTATGAGAACAAAACACGATATATTGAAAGTTTAGGTACTCTCTGCTCTTTGCTAATTGAACTTGGCTTGTACTCACAAGCTAAGGTTGCTTGTATGGACGTTATTGGTTATATAGCAGGTACATAATCACTAATTTAATATATCAGGCTGTATATTTCAGGGTCAAAGTGTTGTGTATCCCATGTGAATTAATAAGCAACAATTTTATAATTAATTGGTTAAACTCAACAGGGTGCAGTGAATGTCTGTTTTATTATTGTGTGGAGTTGTTTTTATTCATGGTTGCATATTTTCACACAGTACGTGAGCCTGCCACAAACGACAAGTAAAATTACTACAGTTGAATTTCACAAGAGAAGAAGATTAAACCGCGTTAACGTTTTTCTGAATTTCGTCTATTAGACTAGATATTTTTTTATTGTTGTTTTTTGTATGTGCGATTGTTGCACAGATATAATTCTAATTTCAGTATAAGCGATTGCCAATTTTGTCACAAAAACAGCTGTTGAAAAGTATTTTTTATTTCCTTCAAAATTCTTTCATTAGACGTACGAGTGTATACGAGTTGGTCTCAACGATTCCTACCATGAAACTTACTTTTTATTTGTTGAAGTATGTAAGTTCATTGATACCTAACCATGACACAGATAATATACTTGTAAGTACATATTACAATACCATCTTAACCTTCATACACATTCAAGAAATCAAGGAATTCTTTAGCACAAAATTACCAAGAAATATTCACATACCTATCCGTACCATAATGTTATCCATATATTATTATGACATGTCTTCATGTTACTCCATAATACACCGTGGGTAATATCTTCAGACTAATTATAGAAAGACCTCGGATGGACTGTCGGATATGTGGGCGCTTTACGATTACAATACATCGTACACTATCGTGTGTAGTGTACCTATGGTTGCCAGATGCCCGGTTTTCGAGCTGGCACTGGCAGTCGGCTTCTTTAAAAACTAGTCCAGTTAAAAAAAATAGGTAAGCCGGACAAAATACTGCACGGTTTAACGTTGTCAAAAGAATTTCTACCGTCACAATGTATGTTGGACACATGAAAGAAATCATTTCGCAGTAAATATTGTGAATTGTAAATACTGATTCGGGTAGTGCGATGTTATTTTTACAACTAAAATAAAAATTTAGTACGGTTTT
The DNA here is from genome assembly GCA_963691645.1 of Pelosia muscerda. NCBI lineage: Eukaryota > Metazoa > Arthropoda > Insecta > Lepidoptera > Erebidae > Pelosia > Pelosia muscerda. The sequence goes on from OY829118.1 coordinate 7,550,317, forward strand.
TTTTCTTCTAAATAAGTATCTGGCAAACCTATCAGTGTACCTAGTCAAGTCGAACCGTTTGCTAGACGAGTATACTATAAACTATACAGTTTGGTATGAACTGTGAAATGTACAAATACAAACAGGGTTATCAAATGGTGCTTCGGAATACCCGGATTTAAAAATATGCAGGTCGTCGGACGATAATTATGATAAACGACCTCGATAAAGTAAAATGATATCATGTTGTTATAAATAGCTAGATCCGCATCTCGCCTTTGAGATTTATGTTCTAGATATAGCTGATATTTATAGAGCATAAAAATGGAATGAACTTGATCTATTCAACACTGTCCGGAGACAGTAAGGCCGACGACTCACTTGCGGGTAGCCGCACAGGGCATAATAACCGCATGCGGGTATCCGCAATGCAGCTAACAGCAAGTGCATTGTGCCTCTAAGACACTATTTTCAACCTACCCACATATAATATATGTAAATTATTTTCACGGACAGGTATGACGGAGAATGAATATCACCCCCCTTCACTGCTGGAAGGCGTTAAAAAGGCTAAACAGAAAAATAATTAGACGATTTCACTACCAGAGATAGAAAACTCGAAAACAAAACCCCGTACCGTCTGGCGAGCGAGTGTGGAGACTGTAGGCCATAGCCTCCCGAAATTGAGAGAGGACTGTGTTCAGCAGTGGACTGCGATATGTTGCGATAGTTGATTGATATTCATAATTATCATGTTTGAACAGTGCCGCAGCATCCGTGATAACTACGGTTAATTTACGTGTATAAATACATTAATGTAACATAACAAATAAATTAAACAGTTCTTCTAAACAAACATTTGTATGACGTAAGCTAAATGTAGACAATAATAAATATTCTATACTTTGTAAAATGTAGCTTGGGTCCTATGACAGCTGTCAGTGAAATCCCGCACATGAAGTCTTGAATTTTCTAATAATGAATGTAGTAGCTGTCAATGTCATACTTTATGGGCATACCAAGCTAATTAGTGATGGGCGATGAATCATCGTGACCACATACTATAAACTATCCATATTCTGAATAAAGCTTAATTTAAAATTGAAATTAATATAAGAAAAAAATAATTAGAATTTAATCTTATTGCTTAGGTATTTTAATATCATAATAATATTTATATTTCAATATACTTGATCCTAAATAATATTGAGTAAATAAAATCCTACATTCAATCCATCAACGCCATGAACCTGTTTTTGGATTTTGTAACAAGACACGCCGCATTTGGCTCTTGGGCCATGTTACAGGCATAAGATACACGCGTCAACATCTTGTTTGATATGAACTTCCACTGATCCACTCCACTCATTCTCATCAGTACGAGTGCCGACGCCTTGTATGCTACGTATATTCTGTTCTCATTACAATTAAATACATACATACAATTAAATTAAACCTAATTATATGTAACATGCATCAATAATAGCTGGTAGTATCGATATTTTCATCGAATTTCGGACATCCCTATGAACCTAATTTTGACATCTGTCATAGGACCCAAGCTATATTTTACAAAGTATAGTCAAGAAAATAACTATACTTTGTAAAATATAGCATGGGTCCTATGACAGATGTCAAAATTAGGTTCATAGGGATGTCCGAAATTCTATGAAAATATCGATACTACCAGCTATTATTGATGCATGTTACATATAATTACGTTTAGTTTAATTGTATGTATGTATTTAATTGTAATGGGAATGGAACATACTTAGCATACAAGGCGTCTTCACTCGTACTGATGAGAATGAGTGGAGTGGATCAGTGGAAGTTCATATCAAACAAGATTTTGGCGCGTGTATCTTATTCCTATATCATGGCCCAAGAGCCATACGCGGCGTGTTTTCTTAAAAAATCCAAAAACAGGTTCAGGGCGTTAATGGATTGAATGTAGGATTTTATTTACTCAATATTATTTAGGATCAAGTATATTGAAATATAAACATTATTATGATATTAAAATACCTAAGCAATAAGATTAAATTCTAATTATTTTTTTCTTATATTAATTTCAATTTTAAATTAAGCTTTATTCAAAATATGGATAGTTCATATTATGTGGTCACGATGATTCATCGCCCATCACTAATTAGCTCGGTATGCCCATAAAGTATAACATTGACAGCTACTACATTCAATAATAGAAAATTCAAGACTTCATGAGCGGGATTTCACTGACAGCTGTCATAGGACCCAAGCTACATTTTACAAAGTATAAAGAATAGTATGATTGTACTAAAACACTTTGATGTTCTATGTATGTGTGTGTATATATACTCCAAGGTGTATACTTATTTTCTTGGCCGTGTCTTCCAATATTAGGTTTTCGTTTTTAATCAGATTCCTTAATAACATATCATAGATATTCTGTATTTCTATCTATCTCAGATGACTTGCGAGTAACGTAATTTACGAGTCGTAAAGTAAGCAATTAGTCGTAAATTACGACTAATTGCCAATTTAAAAAGTACAAACATCCTTATTTCTATCCCCGCATTTCCAGCAATTGCCTTTAAACCTCCGTTACTAGGAAATTCGTATGTAGGTGTGATTTCCCTAATGAGGGATCTCTTGAGTTTATAGTTTACCTACATTTCATATTATTACGATCGATATTGAAAAAATACGCTGTGTGGTGAATTAAAAAGCGTAAAACTAGGGGTGCTTGACACAATATCACCATTATACATAGGGTTGCTAGATTGAAAAATCTAAATGTCTGGATAACATTTCAAAATGTCGGGATTTTGGGATTGTAGTCTGGAGACCGTGTTTTTTAGCATCTATAATGTATGTACGTATGTGTGTTGTACCTGTGCATTGGCTGTGTCCGTTGCGAGTACTGCGCCATGTCGTGTGATGCGCAGCTGTCATGGCTAGGCGGCGCGCATGCCGCGGCGGGCGCGGCTCGCTAGCTGCGCGCCATCCCGCGCGCGAAACGCACGCACAACACAAACACACACGTATGCACACACACCACTGCACACGACCGACGACACTGCACCAATAACCTGCAGACAAACATCACTTATTATGACCTCTGAACAAGTCTGCATACGACTATGGCAAAAAGCAATTTCATTTATATCATTCATTTATTACCACTTATCATTTAAAATGGCATTCTGACGCGGAAGATACGTTACAAAATTTCGGTCCAGTGTTAGGCCAAAAGGTCTGAATATATAAGATAATCCCCAAACCTACATCACCTACAAGCGGGCTTCGAGCCACAACAGCTGATGAACAGGCAAGGCACTAGCGCAGTTTTTCCTGTCGGGGTTGAGAGGTCACACGGCAGACAGCGTTATTACATATGCGAGCTACCACTAAATGACTGAAACACACGAGCTGACCACTAAATTACTGCACCGGTAACCGAGCAACGTAACTGGTAAATAGAAATTTAATCATAACTCAAGCAGGTTTAGGTACTATCTAAAAAACAATTTTGTATTTTTTATTCTTTCGACCATTCTTCACTGAAGTTCATTGCAGAAACTCGAACAATCGGTTGGAAATACTGAAGGGTATATAGTGGGATACAAACGCAGTTAAAACTCGACATTTTTGGGTACCTACCTGAGAAAATTTTTAGGATCGACCGAGAAGGCAAACCCTGACGCGATGGAATCTTGTGTACATATGAAATTGGGATGTGTACACAGTGGGATAGCTATTTAACCGCTGTATAACGGTGTTCTAACGTCTGCTTGGCAACAGTATTAAACACATGCCTTTAGTTCATGTAAGTACAGCTTGACTAGTTATACCGAGCTATGTCCACGACACCACAAAAAAAAACAGTTTTGGGTAGCACCTATATGAGACAGAATAACGATGCATTATGTAACTTAGCAACAAGTTTTTGCGCTTTATCTATTTAAATAAATCTTTGTTCAAAATACTAACCCAAATGGATATTTATCTACTCATAATAACATGCACATAATTGAGGATAAATAACGCGAAAGGATGGAAAAACTAATCGTGTTAAGAGATAATTATCATACTATATACCATTGTATGTTAATGTAGTTAATTACGGAATTTTATGTTCTCAAATTAGGAAAAGGTAATGAATAGTTTTTCGACCTGACAATTCGTGGTTCTAAATTCGAATGGGAAGGCCGCTATGCTTTATTTGCAGTTAATATCCTGGTGAATACTGACGCTGTACCTTTTATTACAATAATAATTCTATAGAACATTACACCGCGTTATATAGACCCAAAGTAAGCTCAATTCGTGTAGGGGGACGGGGATGGCAAGTAGGGGAAGGGGAGGAGAGAAGGGAGAGTAGAGACGCGGACGAGTGAGGGAAGAAGGGAGTGGAGAAGGTTTAGAGTCTCTGTGATGTCAGTGCAGTGTTTTATACAGTGAGCTCTGGCTACCCTACTCACCGCCGGAAACACAACACAAGGTTATTTTTAGCCGCACTATTGTCTAGGTTCCAACTTATTATGATAATTGTGGTTTCAACTCTTTCCAGAAACGTGACTTTGAAACACATCAAATACGGGAAGATTGTGGGGGAATTGGAATACTTATTACACGCCACGTGACCGACACGTGACGGGGCCGAGGAATGTAAATGACAGCGTTACTGTTCCGGTTATAAATTTACCGGAAAAACGTTCAGATGGACAACCAACTGAGCATTTAAGTGGTGGACCTATTGAATCTTACATAGTATCAGACAAAGTCGTTTTCTCTGGCCCTGTGTATGCGTCTCTTTAAAACTACGCCACGGATTTTGATGCGGTTTTTTTAATAGATAGAGTGATTGAAGAGGAAGGTTTAAATGGTGCGGAGCAGGAATGAAAAATGTTGCAAAAACGGGGTGACGCAGACGAAGTTACGCGGGTCAGCTAGTATCATACATATACTCGAAAGATCCATGAGCGTATTTTAAAAATAACAGGAAATGAGATGAAAAATTAAGATTTACATTCCGTTTTCTTCTTCGAGTCAAGGGCACAGGGCTTGCCGTTGCCCTACAGAGATCAATAGCATATAGTTACACACTTGTTTATTATTGGTACTTATACCCAGTAGGCAAAGAAGCTAAATGCGCCTATATCTACAATAGGTCCCATAATCGCTTAATCAATAAGGTTTCTTTTCCTTATACCGGCCAATTTCATTCATTCATTTCATTTTCCGCCTGTAATGACTTCCAAAATGGCCACTAGAAATAAGGTGTAGGTGGCAGGTTTTCGTTCGATAGAAACCTTTAAAAACAAATCCAGATTAATATCTAGTGTTAATATTTAAAAATAACCCGCGGTAGCCTAGTGGTAATGGACTGCTGATACGAGGTCTCGGATTCGATCCCAGGTTTTACCATGACACACACCAATGATTCTTCGATGCCTTTCGAAGTTATATGTGTATATATCGCAAGTTTATAAGTGCCCGATTAATGGCAATAAGCTGACCAACTATTACATTGGCACCTAAACATAAACTAGCGAAATGTGGGTGCTAGCACCTCTGCCTACCCCTTCGGAGATATAGGCGTGAGTTTATGTTAAGTTATTTCTAAAATTACTAAAATTATTTTTAAGTAATTGTTCTACTAATCATGTTAAACAAGTCATCATCATCCCAGTCGCTTCCGAAGCTCGGAGACCAGGGTTCACTTTTTACTTTCTAACTGCGGGTAATCTTCGATGTTTTAAACAAAACTATAAAGAATATTTATTCAGAATCATAACAAGTCTCCTACACTGCGAACGTTAGGTATCTCTAAGAATAGTCCACCTCGACAGACTGTGGGTGTACTTGAGAGGCAGTGAACTGTTTACCCACGTAGACTGTCAACAACATCCTACCAATATTTACTAACATCTTGGAACGTGTATAGAAAGACTGCATCTTGAGTTTAAATCAGTTTACTTTTTTGAATATCGTATGTTAAGGTGTGGTTATAGCAAACCTATATGAGCTAGGTACCGCGATAAATTTCATAACGGGAATCAATTTCAAGTTGTTTTACTTTGTTTAATATACTTAGGTGGGCTTCAGAATCAGAACTGCCTGGACATGTTAAGGTTTATAATCGTTTGACAAACATAAGGCTAATTTATCTACTATTATTAACTTAAGTACGCAGTAACTACGCATTAACCTTAACAATAGATGGCGTATGACGTCACTTCATACAATTTTAGTTTCTAATTTATTGTAACACACCTAATTCTGGAACCCTTATAACATTGATTATCACGGCTTTTTCCCTCCTGGGTAGGCAGACACAAAACAGCACGCAATCTGCTGCTGTCTAACATCGATATTTTCCGTAATGAAATTTTTGGGTTCCTACTACGAGTAATAAAATCGCAGATGATCATAATAGCAATCAATACTGACGACTTAACTTGCTTAGATGGCTGTATTAATAAAGGCCACCCATCCTAAGGCTAACTGGACTATTATTGCTTAACCTGGTAATGTTCTGTGAAAATGCTATCTCATGCCCCGCTTGAAGAACCCGGACTGTAGGAAGAAGGAAACACGTGCGCCGTTAAGGAATTCCAAGGTATTCTGAAAAGACAGCGCAAAAACGCATAATGTGAGTTTAGAGCGCATTATGAACACATTTTCGGTCCACAACTCATGCCTATACCTATACCTACACTCATACAGATAACGCGCTAAAACTGGTGTACCTACTTCTATTCTACTGCGTTGAAACATCTTAGTTGAAGAATTTTAGTGAATAAAACATAAACTCATTTTTAACGATTCAGACTAGCGATATCTGCATATTAATGATATAACCGCAAGCAGTATATGCTATGCAGATGACATTACTCTCATGGGAGACACTTCGGACAAGCAGACCGACAGGGGAAAACAGACGGCAACATGTCATTGAGCTCGACCAGGCTCTAGACCACATTTTCCAATGGGATCCCCATCCCCAGGGAGAACCTGGTCGAGTGCAATGCCCGGAAAAAAAGCATGTGCGTTCACAGCCAAGTTATCCCCCTTTCTTTCCCCTGCCAACTTTTCAGAACACATCTCTACTCTATTCGTATGCATGGAATAGATATTTACTGAACTGCAAATATCTATTCCAAGCATACAACTGCAATAAAACCTACATAGAGAGCACGTGAACATGGAGTTGTGACCACCGTAAGACCGTTTTTTTACGTCAAACCTGCAACAATGCCTTTTGTACAAGGCGCAGATTCTCTCCTGCGTGGAATACTGGTTGCATCTGTGGAATGACTCTGCTCAGTCTGTACTTGACGCTCTCTACAGATGATTGCAGCGTGCAGTACGTATCACAAGGAGTCCTAAGGTTACTAACAGCTCATTCAACTAGTTCCACCATCTCTCCTACGATGTAGGACTACACGTGCTCGTCAAGGTAGGAACCACCATTTTACGGGTATCATATCTGAGATGGTAGTTCGTAACATCTGCCCTTAGCTTTACATCTAGTGGGATGTAGTCAATCTACCAGTTGAATATTAGAAAAAGTCATTGTGGACCATAAAAATCTTTTACTTGGTAGTTTATACCTACTTATTTCGAAGATATCCTATTCGGCGCAGTGGTTTAAGAGGTCATCTAGCAATTTGCATAATGCTACTGTTCGAAACTGTGAAATTCGACCTCATTAGAAAACTATTTTTGTGATTCAAGTGTAGCCATTTTGATAGTTGTACATAACTGTATGTTGAATCACCAGGACATACGCATAGATGTGCACCAGGACATAGATGTGCATGTTTTAGGGGCATGTAATAGTATTCTTGCTTTCCCAGCCAGTGAGGAAGTAAGAATACTATACAGAATAGTATGGTTATGTATGAAACGTAGATTGTAGACCCGAAGAGGTTGTCATATTCACTGTGTGAAAAAACCCTCTTTAAAAATAAAGATTAAAAAAAAAAGGACATACGCTCCAGAACGAAGTCAATTCAAAAAGTTAGCATGTATCAAGTTCAATACGGGATGTAGGTATTAAAACGAACATTATTAATCTATACAATCTACAATCGATTACCTACTATTTAAAAAAAAGAAATTGTAATCTGTGGTCATATCATTAAATCCATGAAAAAAAAAGCACTGAATCTGTGGATAACTTTTTTTTTACCGCCAAAAATAGTTTCAATAGACAGTGGGGTGCTTCTGTTCGTGAATTTGGTATATAATTATTACAAAATTAAATAATATGTACTATAAATGGATTTTATTATTGCCGTGGCGACGTAAGTATTCAAAAGAATTTGAAATACGAAATACTAGATAAAGTAGAAGTAAATAAATCAGTAATGTTTGTTTATAATTAATATGGGTAGTTTATAATGGCTAGAATCTGTACTGAGGTGTAAATGTCGAATACGAATCTTTAGCAAATAATTTAACAGGGAGGTATAATAATACTAATCGTTATGAACTAACTTGAAATTACTAAAATAAGTGTACGAAAAAATATGTTAGAAACTGGTACCTTCTCCAGACTCCTGTTGTTTTTTCCTTCTCCAGACATGGATTTTAGAGAGTAATGAAATTTGAAATCAACGATTTACACAAATTTACACGATCTTATTGTTATTCTTTTAATTTGACATGCCTGTGCACAGTAGTTACCTATTCAATAATAATAGATCCTTACTATCGATTTTTTTTAATGGAATCTGGTAAAGTAACGTAATCGTTTCCTCAGCAGGACAGACAGACGCAAGATGTCAGAAATGCTATGTGAACTTTTTATCTACCTCGATAGAAAATAATTATTCTGAGTTCATTTAATTTAACTTGGCTCATTGGAGGAAATAAGAAATTCGTTAAGGATAATGTATAATATTGTAGGTAACCTGTCGCAAGTAGGTCGTATTATTTACTTAAGTAGGTCACAGTTTTAGTACACTAGGCCTTAACCTCGGTAAAGTTAAATATTTATTATTATCGGTTGCTAGGTTGTTCTTTCTATTGCCATCAAGGAGATGTGTCGTCTTAGGGAATTTAACGCATAGGCAGATAGGTTTGTAATTTTAGATCACGAAGCTTGGCAGATTGGCTTAGATTTTATTATTTCTTTTTCCCATAACGACTAACATTACACCGATAGACGTTTGTTGAATTTTATGCTAATGAAATGTGAAGACTGAAGAAAATTGGTTAGCGTTGGCTGATGTTCGTCAGTTGGCGCCATTAACTCAGAATTAATTTTGTAGGCTTGCTGCAGCGGTCGAGGCTGGCCATTCACACCACATCCCAATTACACACGCACCTCGGTTCGCCACATGGTGTCGGATGCACGGCTATTTTAAAGTTTGACCAAAGGGCATTCTGAGACAAAAATAACGAAGCGCGATCACCGGTACTTGTCGCAACGTGAACTTATCATCAAAGTTATCAGGCCTTACATAAGCTCATCACCAGCACGTGCATCATCATGGCAAAATGCGCTGTCTAACGGATTTAAGTAACAGCTCACTTTAGATTGGAAACTGACACCTCGGTTATTTGCGCAGTTAACTAGAAACTTATAAGTATTTATCACGGAATAGGAAAAGTAGGGGAGGTAGTGAGATAGTTTTCACTAAAAACTAACTTCTGATGGCACTTGACCAGTCACTATAAGCTTCCTAATGTCTAAATAACGTTTTGGTACTCACTTTTAGGCCAAAAACAGACGTTTTAGCTCCAAACGGGACTTTGTTCACGGATTACAAGCACGAACACGCAACTCACACTTCAAATATCACAATATTTTAACCAAAACAGATTGTCACATACCACACCCTACAATATTACGTGTAACACAGGACTTTTTACGTAAAATGACACGTTTAGAGTTTTCGAAAAGTCCATTGAACTGTTTCGTTCGGTTGAAATTTACGTCCAGCGAAATTATAGGTACGGAATGGCAACGCTGTATAGGCGACGTGTACATTTCGCGGCGCGGCCGCTACGCGGCGCTGCGGTCGGAGGGGGGCGGAGCCGAGCGGGACGCGGCGGGAGGGCCCGAGCGAGACACCGCTACGCACTACGACGCACGCCACGTCGCAAATATTTTTTCACGGTGTACTTATGGGATTCTATATCGAAACTGCAATTGTTTAGATGGCGAAGACATCAGCGGATGGAGGCGAGCGGAGCGGTGACTGGTGACCTTTTCAATAGATCGCGTCACCGCGGCGATAACGCGAGGTCGTCGGTCGAAAGCGCTACGTTGCCAACCCGCTGCGGCATTCGAGCCCACGTTTCCACGGATTACGAAAGTCGGCAAAATCCCCGTGGCCCTTTGATACCTGCTACCTAACCAAACCTAACCCTAGACACGCGAAGCCACGCGCTAACCTACATAATATAGAGTAGAACGTTCCGAGTTATACAACACGCGCCCATCACCGACATCATTCTAACTTCCATGCGAATGGTGCAAAATGAGAGTTATTACGATGGCTTACCCCCTATGGCGCCGTTCCAGGTTTCACAATTTTTGCGAAATAGGACACCCTGGGGAGGAATTAGGTAGTTTCAATGCTGCAGCCTGTGCTTACTAAGTTGTGTTAGATGTACCTGAAATCCCTATTGCGCCGTACCTAGCCATTAACGTTTTACAGCGTAGTATATTGGTTTGGAAGATATTTGGCAATATACCATTTACAATTCGCATAGGTATTTATAACAAACCAATTTAATAAATTTGTTTTTTTTTTAATCTAAAATATGTAACTCACAAATATCTCAAATATTTGTGAGTTAGTTAGTAAGTATAGAATAAAGATAGCGTTATCATTATCACTCGATGACGTAGGTATTTCATTGGAGCACAAAGTAGTAAATGGACATTATAAAAGTACCTATAGTAATTTAATGCTTATCAAAGTCAAGCAGGTGACTAAATAGATTACATTACATTATATATTTAGCAGATAGGAGGGGAGATATTTTTCAGGTACATACATACAAGCCCTACCAACACGGTACGGGTATTATTATTATAATCGAGATACAGAGCAAATTCAGATGACGTGGTAGGTATATAATGTTAATACATTACTTAAATAAAATGCGTTCAATCATGAAAATATATTACTTATCGCTTTTAATGTAGACGATAACACCTTTTTAAAGTCTAAATAGGTACATAATAATATATTTTTTAAAGGGATTTGATGTGTTTTCGTGGTTTTGTATTCTGATTGTTTAAATATGAGATAGCATTGATTGGTAGGCTAGTTAGTTAATTGACAGATATTTATTAACAGATAACCATATTTAACCATATGCTCACGCTTCGACTGCTTATATGATGGGGTAGGCATAGGTGTAATTAACGTCCACTTCTTCCCAACTTGGTCTGTTGTTTACTTTCGGGTGGAGGAGGATACCGTTATTCCAAAGTGTCAAATATGTGAAGTTTGAAGATGGCGGTATGAGTGGATGTTTGTTATTCTATCATGGAACATGAACAAATTTGAATGAGATTTGCTATAGATCTAGATTACACTCTGGAATAGCACATGGGATATGAATTGGATTATATTTTCGTGAATAGATTGTGAAAATTAACTCATATTACCTATCTACCCATTTGCAGTTTATTTTATGATATGTGTTACGGAATAATCCAAAATAACTTTATTTTCGATAAAACATTCAATATCAAGTTGTTGTTCAACCGACTGTAACTATTGGATAAGGAAAAGCAAAGATATTTTCCTCAACTTTCTACAATTTCTTAATGGCACCGCGCCTCTGAGAAATAAGTAACACTGCTGTGTAGGGATGGTATTAAGCTCTCATTCTTTGGATGTGAACTATACAGAAAAGAAAAAAAGGCATAAGGCATGGCTACCTTTAAGGCATTATCAAAGCAAAACGTTTATACGGATATCCGTCACTTTAGTCAGAAAGTGCTAACACTAAAGCTGAAAGCTGAAAACCTTTAGAAAGTGGCTTTAAAAGCATATCTACAAATCTTTACATAGCGACGAATCGCAAAATGAACTTTCATTTTATTATGATTACGTTCTACTACAAGTAAAGGCACTCACGAGTCCTTGAGTTTCAACTACGACTACTGGGCACGTAATGTAGGACGCTCCAAGGGGACATGAAGTACAGACTCATTTGCACAAAATGGCCGCCAGTAAATGCCCTTCGGAGAACATTCTAAATTTAAAAACATGAACCCGTCTAAATTCAAAAAAGCTTTTTGTTAGCATGGTACCGAAAAAATGTGTGTAGTTTATTAGGTAGGTACTTATATTAAAATGAGATCGTTTAGTTTTGTTACCTTAACCCAATATTAGGCTTAAATAAAAAATGTATACCTACCTACATATTTATAATTTACTTTAACGTTTGCAATAAAATCTTAGGGATATCGTAGTAGGGTAGGGAGGGATCCATATCCAAATAGGGTGGAGGACCTCTTCTGAACAGCTGCGTACTTAAAAAAACGTATTAATTTTCCCTCGCAGATATTCGTGTTCGAAACTTCGAAAGGCAGGGGAAATATTACAAATATAATTGGTTTAGCTAAACATATACAAAAACGGCTAATGTGCGTGACGTGAGACATCTAAATGTTTAATTAAACCCGCAACTCATATCTCCGACAAGTTGATTTATTGATCCCGTTCTAGCGACCCATAGAAACCAAGTCCCGAGCACCCTGGTTCCAGACTATAATCTATCTCTGTACAATTTTCACCCAGATCTGTTCAGTGGCTTAATTGAGCCTCACCATCCAATCATCCATCCATCCATACAAACTTTCACATCTATTAGATTGGATGTACAGTAGGTATGTAGTTATAACAAACCATTCCTGACCCAGGAAGTGAATTTAAGCTCCCGACCTTGTATTGATTTTGCCCGGTTACGTACGAGTACGGTACTCGTACATTGATATAGATACCTACATAGCCAACCTTTTACAGACAACGTGACAAGTTCTTACACCTTACCTGTATTTAATGGCATTAGGTATTAGTATGAACATTTAGTTCAAATTACAGTGTAAAGCAGAATCAGGTGGGTAAATGCGAAAATACAAAAAGGAGTTGAGATAATGGCGAACTCATACTTAACACTTATTTTAACTCTTTCGATCTGGTGCGAAGAATGAGGCGACCTCAAGGGCATTTTGGACCTTACCCTATATGGAAAACAACAACAAAATAAGTGTGTTTAGTAAAATATGACTCCCGTGCCCGCTTTTCCTTCGCACTGATAAATAATATAACTAAACCGCCTTTTTATACCGAGCCCGATTTAGCGTTTCTCTTTAAACCATAAGCCAACCAGACCATTGATCTGACATCTGAGTGCACGGACTGACAATAATTCCTTTTCGAATTTCCTGACTGCAGGCGACTAGCTTTTTCAAACCAGTTTTGCGAAGCCAGGTGAATGTTAAAAAGTAATGTCTATGAGCAAAAAAGTTTCGTCGAGAAATCTTTAATTGGCGTGGAATATATGGATTTTCGTGATGGCTAATAAAGTCATTATGGAGCTTAACTTGTATAGTTTGATTGGGCTGTGTGTCGATTAAATAGGGAATGATTATAATATACTTGCCTATACAGTCCTTAGCGTTATACAAGTAAGAACGAGTTATGGACTCAAATGTGCTCAAAATGCTCTCCATGCGCGCAGTACTCGTCTTTGAGCTGTATTTTGAGGATAGCACAGGTTGTAACGGTATTGGACGAGCTCATATCTACCAATCATAGATAATAAGGTGCCAGGCTTCCTTCCCTCCAATGTAACTTATATCTAGATATAATATGTTGTATGGAACACTAACGACCCGTCTTCGCTCTATCTCTTGGTTTCTTGGATACCTTGGGGATACAATATATCTAAGTTCTGAGGTAAGTACATAGGAATGTATCCGATTCGTCCATCAAAATTTCAGTGCCTGTGCAGGTCATGTTGGATTGTACCATATACATAGAAAACAAAATCTAACAGAATTGTATTTACCCAGCCCCGAGGATAGCCTGGAGCGCCGTAGCGCCGCCGGAGCCTCGTCTGGTAATTACCAATTGTACTGGTTTACAGGACCCCATGACTGACTATGATTACAAATACTGCCAAGATATTTTCGGCTTTATCCACATACAGTTAAAGTTAAAAATTAAAAGACACACAGTCTATTATATCGTTTCATTCAGTCTACACAATGCCATTTAATTTTGAACATTAAGTATCGAATTAGACTCTAAAATTAAAAGGCAGTTTTTGTAATCCCAGTGCCTTGACAATGGTCGACAATTAGTAGAATCGAGGCCCAGGTGACGTGAGGTTGGCTGGGCCCCCGAAGAACTTAAAACTGTACCACACATAAATCTTAAAGAATTGCAGGTTTACAATACAGTTACGAATATTTGTAGAAGGAATGTAATTTTAACGTGGTAATAAAATTCTATCAGATATAATTTACTGAGTTTGGCTAACGGCCAGTCGCCGTCGTCGGTACAAACTACAGACGTCGATCTACGTTTGTACACAAACGAATAAAATCCTTTCTAATATCTGGTTGTGATCAAAGTATGTAAGTACTTCTTCTTTATATAAATTTTTCTTTGTCTATTATAACGGAATGCACGACAGAATAAAGTATTATATTTTTCGTAACAATAGATATTACGAGTATTCTACGATATACAACACTACACAACACATATCTGACTATAGAGGCCGTCAAAGTAGTGACCGCCATTCTAGGGACAGCATCTAGGTACATAAGACATGTCACTATGTTTTTGGATTGCATCTTAATTTACTATCAAAAATAGGGTGTAGCCATAGATATAAAACTTTATGGTCAATAATTGTGTTGAAAATTATTAATAACTGCACATAGAAATCTGTTAGTTGTAGTAGTAGAAGTTGTCGCTAAACTTTGTTTTATCTTCAGTAACCGTTTGCTAACCTACATTATATGGTGACTATATATCTACTCGTACAAAAAAACGCAGTTCTCTGGTCCTCATATAATTTTGCGAGCTGGTTGATCCATTAACTTTGAATAGGTACAATACTTCGACGCCCAAAATACCTCGTTTTTATTTCTTCATAATATCAAAACTTTACATATACCTATCTATAGACATAGAAAGATCACAAGCAAAGCCACATATACGACAAATATGCTACTCCATAATTCAATTACTTCTTTGTTTTACTCTTGGCAATCGCGGTCGCTGTTAGTCATCTATATATTGTTTACAGACATACCTACATACAATCGTGTTTTATTGTTATATCAAAACAGAAGCTGGGAATACAAATAGAAAGCGAGACATCAGTAGTTTGTATCTTGTTTTACTACTTATAATAAAAACGTTGATGGGTAGGAAACAGTGAACAGATTTCGTAGTAGTCTCGTCAGGTTGTGTAAATCTAAGGCTGTTTACTACAATGTTAATTTGATAAAAAAACGTTATTAACAGCATTAGCATAGCTTTGTATTATGTTTTTTATCACAAACCATTGCATTCCTAATACTAATATATTTAAAAAAGTCATTGTATTATTCCATTTTTATAATACGTGCAATACGTGCATTATACAGAAAAACTCGAGGTATATGGCGTAAAGGTAAAACATAATCAAGGCAAAATTGTACCTACGCTAGCTACGTATCGACGCGATCTCAGAGGAAATTAGCGTCGATGTGTAGGTACCATATTATAACTATAGTTTACGTCTGGAAAAAGTAAATAGATACCAGCAGAAATCATAATTCATAATTCATAATTCATAATATTTATTCTGTGGATCATAGGTTAGTTATAAAGGTCTTATAAGCTATATCACGTCTAGATTTTTGAAAACCTGTAAAATTTTGTGAAATAATTCACTTAATAATTCAGTTTTGTAAATAATAAAATTGATTATACCTATGTACAATTTCTCCAACTTTCTTTCTAATTTTAACGTAACGACCGTATTTTTAGTTAACTAGTTTGTTTCTTAAGTTTGCAGCAATATTGCTGGTAATGAGGATTAACCTGTACCAACAATAAGTAGGTACACCTACCATCAATATTCACGTAGTACAGTACTACAGAATAAAACATGTACAATATGTACATAGTTAATTGCATGTAACCAATTAAGACAACGGGACCTTATAATATCTTTACACTGTTTGACTATGCTATCGTATAATATAAAACAATTACCTACCAACAACCGCGGCCATTTTAAAGGAAAAGATTTGTCATGGTACACAGAATACAGTTTTCTATAAAAAAATCAAGATATTAGGGTTCCAAGCTAACCTCACCTGCTAGCTGCCATTAGACGGTACACCTGCTGCTGCAGGCTGCTCTAGTACAAAAATGATTCCTCTCAGGTTGGATGGGTCAAGAGTTCAGGAGGTAATAGCTCTCGCAAGACCGAAGATAACTTTTTTCCATCGTAAATCGCCACGAATCGGCGGGGGGCGCCGAAGTCGGCGAGAGTGGTTATGTCGAACGTAAATCCATCGATCAGTTGCCGAAGGTGAGGTACCCTAAGATACCTAAGTCATATTAAAAGAAAGAAACAACAGCAGCTACCAGGACTATTATGCTGTGATGATGACAAAACCTTACAAGTAAGTTAATTATGATCTATGTCTGGAGCTCCAAGTTCATAAATACAACAGTTATACCACGTTACCTATCAAGGCAGATTGAATATCATGAGCCCATTCCAAACCTTCACCCTACTAATACTTACAATTGGTACTAGCATAATGGAATGCATTCACCAATGCATCACATCATTAAAAGTGATTCCCTCCAGTTAGTTTTTCTGTACTACAACTAAGCTACCAATAAAGATATAGAATAGAATACATACAATACATACTCTAATATATACATTATTCGTAGCAACTGAACACAATATCTTCAAAAAACAGGACATTTTTTCACAGGTTAATAATAAAATTGGAAGCACAAATCTACGTATGGTTTCGTATTCTCAGCTAAAAATCAATTTTATCCAAAGAAAATTGTGTTGGAAGGCTGCTCAGGCCGTTTCAGTAATTACAACTGCGAGTAGGACTTCCGCGAAGGTCGTCACCCCTACCATTCACCACCCAACGCCACCCGCCCGCCTACGAGCCACGCTACACGACAGACCCCTCACGGCTCATACCACCCAAGATTCCGCAACAATAAAATAAAATATGGGACGCAATTTAATTGTGTTATTTACGGTACAAAATACTCGTACATTGACATACTTCGACATTTCAAGGATGCATTTGGCGTACTTAACATTGGTAGCTATAGTATGTTTAGGTATTGAAAAAAACGTAAACAATCTTGGTACATATATATTTTCAATATGTTTTGTTTAAAAACTCATTACAAAAATACTTTGCTGCTAAGAAATGCATTTTAAAGACTAAAAACTGGTATCGAACCACTAGTTATTCAGTTAGTTAGCCCAGTTTATTTGTTTAACATAATGTTTATTATAATAAAAAGTTGCCACAAAATTGTTTACCTTCATTAGAGTATCTAAACAAATAGGGTATAGATTGCATTTTAATATGACATATAAAAACCGCGGTAGCCTAGTGGTATGGGTGGTGGACTGCTGAGACGAGGTCTCGGGTTCGATCCCAGGTTTAGGTACCTACCATGGCACACACCAATGACTACGATGCTTTTCGAAGTTATGTGTGTATTTATCGCAGGTTTATAAGTGCCCGGTTGATGGCAATAGGCTCGCCCCCTATTACATTGGGACCTAAATATACACTGGCGAAATGTGGGTGCTAGCACCTCTGCCTACCCCTTCGGGGATATAGGCGTGATAGTATAAAAAAAAAATATAAAACAAATATTATCTAATCACTACCATAAATTAAATAGTGTCCATACCAATACGTTAGAGACTCAAATTGATCTCTCTTGCGTGGGTAGACCTACTGATCAACGGATGAGGGTAGGGTCTAGCGCAGGCTTTCATTTTTGAGGTTGGGTCAGATGTAAAAGAATTAAAAGGAGCATAGACATAAAATTCGCAAAACTGTCCAATGTAACCGGCGATAGGGCTAAGGAGGTGATGACTGTTTTCGATGGTTTCACCGTGCCCATACCGGCTCCAACGCATGGTACACAGATTGAATATTTACTATTACGCGATAATGATAGGGAATTGTAACCTCAACGTACTTTTAGGATAGGTAAGCTTCCTAACAATGCTGTTTTGGATATTCTTTATAGTAAAGAGCTTACTGAGCTTACATTTTAAAAAAAATCCATTGCGAGATGTACAAGGTAAGTAAATAAATATACTTACCTACTACTACCACTATATATACTACACATGTCCTAAACCAAGTTGCCTACTTTAGCAAGGTTACTTTAGCAAGGTTAGTAAGATGTATAACTTGTGGGTGGGTATGTACGAGTTGATTAAATAGCGTAGGGGATAATGGGGATGAGAAGGGGTAGCGTGTTCTCGGTTAGCGCCGGAGGGTTCGACTTAAATATCACACGAAAATATAGCCTCCATTTACAAAGTTTTGTTCCGAAAATTTTCTATGTGACGTGTTCTGGTATAGTATATAAATAGAGTATTTTGACTTGGTTATATGACTCTTGTCTAGACGGTATTGTATATGAGAATTGTAAAGATACCATTATCAAGTGTATAATTGAATAAAAAATACATTTTTGTTTTTATCTTTCCATATATATTAACTAACAACGGAGACCACTTTCCATTAGATGGGCCGTGTGCTTGTCTACCACCGAAGTGGTATGAAATACTGGTAATTTCCCTTGATTGTTACTACTTTTATAATACAGGGTGACGGCGACGACGGCAAACGCGGCGAGTCACAGACTCACAGATACTTCTCTGCGGTTTTCGTCTCACTCAATTCGATCCTCTACCGCACAGCTTTGTATATACTTTTATATGTACCTTTATGTCTTAGATGAATTAAAAAGATTTATGCCTTAGATGAGTTAAACCTTTTTTAATTCATCTAAGCTTTATGCTCATAACCCTTTTAAAATAATTATAATTATTTAATTAATCATTATTTATATTCTTACGCGTAATCAACTTTGATATTTCTCATCTGCCGGGAGTCCAGTGTCCGGCCAACTTTTTATACATTACTTAACTAAGCCAACATATTGCCTGCCGCTTGGCATGTTACCTTACCAGAATCGATCAATATTGAATGTATGGGCACAGGTAGGTTGTCGTTTCTTTTGACTTCGTGGGAAACGTACAGCTGATGTTATTTTTTTAGAGTGTTGCTAGCTGTTGTTGTGTGTTGCCCGCGTAGACTTCTGATCTCGTTGCCGCTGCTCCATTCCGAGCATTTAGTGTAGCAATAGATGTTGGCCGATTCTCAGACCTACTCAATATGCTCACAAAATTTCATGAGAATCGGTCAAGCCGTTTCGGAGGACGAACATTGTGACACGAGAATTTTATATAATTATAAGATAAGATTTAGAATTTACATACTTATTTAAGTTTTTTATAACTAGAAGTAATAACCTTACTAATTTCACAAATGTGAAAGCTTTTTAGAATAACATGTTTGGATGTTTGTTATTCGATATCTGTGTAACGGCTGAACGCTCTGGCTGAAGTTTAGTTTAGAGATAGATTACTACAATGTTCTCTCTCATTCATTTTCAAAATTGGTTGCAATGAGAGATATTTTAACGACGTAGGTCAAAATTGCTTTACTTGTGGCAGTTCTATTCCAAATTGATTTTAGAAGGGCAGTACAACCAGTAGTACGTACCTACTTACTATTGTTTATTCTATGGTATAAATATGATGAAAAAGAAACATCTATTTTCCTTACGGCAAGCGTACCAACACAAACATTTCTAAGTCTATGGATGCGTACCGATGTCGACAATTCCGCCTAAAAAGAATTTGAATGTTTCACTGTCGTAGGAAGCGATGTTTTTTTAAATGTCGTAGTTAAAATCATAATCAAGTATTTTTATTTATTTCCACCGAGTGCCGTGGGCGAGTTTGCGCATCATTACGCAAAGATAAAGCAGTATCTTCCCGCCGTGTGAATTTTATGTATCCAAAAAGAAATCTTGGTTACTTTTAATTAACAGTTGGGTAGGTTGCGCTAAAACTACAAAAACTGGAACTACAAGTGACTTGAACTTCCACTAATTAAACCAAACAAATAAACGTATAAAAATGGCTGTTTAATGCGGTAGTAGTGCTATTGGCCTGGTTGGCTTTTAATGTGTCGAGATTACTAATACAAACGGCCACGCTAGCTTATTAACGCTTGCAACACTGCGGTGTCACGTGTCAACCAAGGAGTAAAGTAATATATATAGTTCCAGGTATATATTGACCCTCAAGATTGGTTTGATATACCCAGTAATAATACTCAGTGGATTTGAGCTCCTACGCTGCCCTTACACCTCTAAATACATCCAAATACGCAAGTAGTACTTACTAGTAGGTAGGTACTTTTTGCAGTGTTTGGGGTAAAAAAATGTCGGTACCTATACCAAGAGAACCTACGCAAAAACCTTATCTTTCCTTTTGCATTACCACTAAGCAGAATATTACCTAAGTTTCTTGAAGAAATCAGGTTATTTAAGTACATACCTATTCCTCAGTGTGAGGCGTCCGCATAATCAAATTTTACGAACCCAATCAATTTACTTAACCGTTATCCCCAATTTATCTATTAGGGTCAGCTTTTACTCTAATAAGTAATAAGTTACACCTAAATATATTTATTCATCGGAGGGAGTTCCGTCTGACCTCTTGAACCAAGAGATAGCAAGCAAGCTGTATTCTGTAGTAAGACAAGATATGAGACAAGTGCTCGAATACTGTATGTGCTAGCACAATGAGTAATAATGAAAAACTGTTAATGCCTAGACGTGGAGATGGAAACGTTTTCTGTCTAGATTCAGTGTCCCAGTTCTCTCCATTGTCGCAAGCTTACCTTACTGCATTCGGATTGAGAAGTTACACTTACCTTCGTAATCAACCATTGATAAGCTAGAAATCATATTAAAACCATCCATACACTATTACGAAGTTTGTACGTCGATATAAAAAGTGTGACAAAAATATCGTAAAATAATACGCAACTTTACTTTCGGAGGCGGAGGAGTGCGAGTACAACCAGCTAGTTGCAGTGCCGCACACGGACGGAGTGCCGCGTTTATTCGACCTAGACGCAAGAATGTTAGGGATACCAGTTCTTAGTGAAAATCTCCCAATTGCGAAGTAAATTGCTAATAATAATACCTTAACAGTACTATTTATTGTTATACATTATTGATTGATACACTTGCAATTCTCTACAATATTTATTATTGTACCTAACCGGTTTCACCTTGTATAATCACGTATAATTGAAGTGACAAACTTTTGACACCAATTGAATTAGGATAATCTTTAGGAATTTATAATGTTCATTACTGTCAATTTAAACATTTGAGAATGCCGCAGTGCGAAACCGAGATACAATGAAAAATAATATCGTGGAGAAGAACAAGTGTGTTATCAATAATGGGTAAACTTTAAGAGTACTTTCAAGACTGAACGACTCATAGTGTACGAGAGCGTCTCGGCTGGTGCTCGGAGGTGCTGGAAGTCGAAACTACCTACTAAAGTAAAGGCCAAGTCATATCCCGAAAAGAGGTCTTCTAGTGATTCTCATACGAACGAATCAAGAGAATAAGCGTATGTAATCTAAATTCATTCTGTATCGAAGTTTAAGGGCAATGCCGATTACTTAGAAAACTTCAGATTTAAATTTTGAACAGAAAAACACAATATTTCATGTCCCCGGTGTTTAGGGAAATTTTTTGAGCTAGCAACAATACCGGTCCACGTTCGAAATTCGAAGTGGTCGGCAGTGGGTACGAGCTGGCAACGTCGCAGTGTCCAACACAACGCGGTATATAAATAGGTGGGTGGTTCATAACTGCCAAGATAATCTTCAAGCTGACAAGACGCTTTTCATTTTTTACGTTTCTGTTCTAAGTGTACTGTTCTAACCGACCGAAGCGACGTCTAGGCTGAACTTGATGATGATTTGAAATTTATTTTTAATTTCAAACTTTTTTTGTGTATAAAGCAGGCACTACAGCTACAGAGCTACGACTGGATTGCTATCCTATTTTAACAGAATAAGAAAGTACCTAATTACAAGGAAAAACAAGATCTTACCTTAATTTGCAATCATCAATAACTTATAAGTAGGATCGGGAAAACGTGTCATTGCTGTTTTAAGTCCGTCATAACATAATCTAAAATAGGTACTTAACAATAGACTGTTAACTAAAAATAATTTGATGACGACAGCAACATGATTCTTTGAAATGGAATCCTACCGAATAGAACTTCAGCATCCGTCCGTCGTAAGCATTATAATCACACATGAAGTCTAAATAAGTCTGTGCTTAGAATTTTTTTATAGTTCATTCAGATATTCACACACAATTAATTGCAACAATACACTTCTTCTTTCTCTGACTATGTGCTGAACAGAGAAGAACCTATCCCAGACCTTAAGCTATATGCCAATTTCGTTTTATCCAATCTTTTTGCCAGAAAGATAATTAACATCAACACATACCCAGTTACATACCACAGATCACCTAAATTGTCCATACCTACCTCCACTCACTAGCAGAAACTTTCACTGTTATAAATATATATAATTGTTAGACGGGACAGGATCAAATTATATTAGAATTTTATACCTACAAAGTTTCTTCCGAATATTTGGGCCGTCTAACCTTTTTCTATCAAATATGTCTTTCAGTTTGAATTCTTCGTTTCTGTCGAAATTCACATTTTAACAATTCTTGTTTAAATTTTTTCGAAAATATTCTACCGCCTTGATAAAAATCCCAATATAACCTCAAACGTTTCCCATTTAAATAGTTGAACCAACTTTTTCTTGTGCTAGCAATTTCCTTTTTTGTAATGAAAAACTTTAAACTCACTCAAGTCACGTCATTTCGTGATGAACTGTAATTTCGTGGCGTCTTTCTTTTTATTCGTCACCTCAAACGCGAAACGCAATCAGTATTCTATAGATAGCTGATTGACAAAACATTTCAAAATATAAATTGAGATGTTAACATACCTAATCTAGGTGCTGGTAAAAAATAATGATACTGAAAACTCTGGAATCGTCATCGTTCACTCAATCTACCTAATGTCAGGTAGGTTGAGTGAACGATGGACGATTCCAGAAAGTTCGATTCGTAAACCGTTCGGTAATAAAAAAGACCGATTCGTATATTTCCTATTCACAAAACATCCAATTTGAATAATATCCTATTCTCAAATTAACCAATTTGCTATTGTCCAATTCTCAGGGTTCCCATTCTGAGATTGCGTGGATCCATTTATTTCTTAGTATCATCTCATCACTATAAGTATACGTATAATGAAACTACTGCTCAACATCTTTTGGTTGGTGTATTTCTTTTTGTAAAGAGTAGGCAAAATATCTCTACTTTCACTTAACCGATTCCTACTGAAGTTCCAAATATCCAACTTCCAACGAGTACAGTCGCGTCGCTGTCGTTGCAAAGCAAATACGGGAGTAATAATTAATACCTAATATTTCTATAGCAAACTACATCTTGCGGCTTGTACGACACTCTTTATACGCAGGTAGATAGGTAGGGAGAAGGGAACATTGTCCTTGCATACCTCGGTACTTTGACCGTTACATTCATTAATCTACTTACTCATGCGTGCTCTTCAATTATATGTCATTATACAACCGGTTTTACATTTGTAACGTTGTAGTTGTCGAAGATGTTAAACTTGAACATTAATGGAGTGCGTTTCATTAGACATTGTGGTACAAAGTAAACCACGAAAAAATGAAAGTAGAAGTGGACAGTATCATAGGAGTACTAGGTAATATATATATCTGTTATTTATTTGGCAAGTTTGACGGCATCATTATTATTGCAAAATTGAATGTAGCAATTCGAGCGACACTCACAGACCTCGAATATCCGATATTTTCTCGATAACGATGTTTTTTTTCACATTGTAGTAATCGAATGAACCGTCTTACGTAAGCCAGTTGTTTATTTAGGGAGAGAAAATGAATGACGGTTTCCTACGATGTCTGTATATTATTATGTTGTTATAGCAGACATTTGTGTAGGTAGGTAGGTAAGGCAAATTTACCATTGCCAGGTAAAATTAAAAGAGTTAGGAATTCTAAATACAATGGTTTTGCCGAGCAGACGGATTAATACTATGGTTAAATATGTCTTGCTCTTAATAAATGAATAAATTTTAAATGACTTCTAAAATTAATTTTAAATCTAACTTAATATACTTAGATGGAAAGGCAAGGCTCCAGTAGCTGGATAATTAGTTTGAAGAGTTTCTTGAGTATTATGTAGAAGTAATACAATCAAAACTATGAGCAAATTAGATCAGTTTCTGCGACTCATACTTTATAAGATGATAATTCTTTTGTAGCCAAATGTATAAAACTATTTAATAAAATTCCACAGGATTTGGTTGACTTGCCATTCAATGACAACCGCTGTGGCGGGCGTGGCGATAGTGAACGCGACTGCTATGCAGGAGGTGCGGGTTCAATTCCCGCTCAGTGCAAATATTTCTGTACATGAAATATGAATATCTGCATTGGTCTGGGTGTTTCTGTAACACAAGCTAGTAAAGCTATGCTTACCATGGGTCTAGGTGGCGTTGTGTAGATTATATGTGTGTAGATCACTAAGAAGTTTGCCGGTCAATGAATTTAAAGTAAGTACTTACTTAAAAGTGAAAAAAAGATGAAAATAGGTTATTATAAAGTAGATGAGTATCTCAATGACAAAAATGCATAGTCACCTTAATCTCTTGCTCTCGCACATACCTACCTACTTATTATAAATAAACAAAACTATATTAAAAAAAGAAAAACGATAATCTACCTGAGTTTCTTGCTGGTATCTTCTCAGCAGATTCAACCCACCAAATCAGCGAAAGAATCATTTTCAAACTTTATTTTAATATTTTTGTGTGTCTCTTTACGTGCCTAAACTGAATAAATGAAATTCTTTGACTTGCTTATTATTTTATGATGACTGTAGGATGTGCTTAAACCGCTTTAGATAACAGTGCCTTCGATTTTTTTGGCTGAGGAAATAAAGAGGTACAGGTACAAATACCAACCTACGATAGTCTCAAAGTGAAGAGAACTTATATCAAAGTCCCGTATCATTTTTAATAAGAGAAACGACATATTCGACACCATTGTTGGCGTCGATCATGTTACAAAATCTAAAAAAACGAAGTTCACAGAACTCAAATGTAGGCTCATCTTTTTTTCTTTCCGAAGCAAGACAAAGATGGGAATATTTTAGTTCAGACAAACGGGTTTTTTTGTAACAAGAGAATTGGTGTCGTAATATTGAATTTACTTTGTTCAAGCAGACTTTGGTTTTGTCAATGTGGCTTTTAAACAGCAACATATGAAATAATAATTTATTTATTTCATTGATCTTGGATTTATCAACAAAACCTTACACTCTAAAAGCTTTTAAGTGTCAGGCGGCCTTGTGTTTTATTTTAATTCTAATATCTACATTTTGTGTTTAGTACATTCCGTTATAGGTCAATCAGCTTCCATCGTGTTATCAACGAAACTTACATAATGTTTTCATGACTAACTCCAGTTTGATTTTAAATAGAATAATTATGATATTGTGTTATAATAAATCGTCGTCGTTGCCATCTTAGCGTTGTTTCCAGACCTATTCGACTATCTCAGTTCGGAGCACAGGCCATAAAAACCAAAAGAAGAGATGGAAGAAGTAAACCTGTTGCAGAGAACAATCCGTCAATCAGCTGGTTTGCTAGTTGGATGTAGCCTCATGGATCCCCAATGGAACTTGAGCGTTTAAATCACCATATCAGCTTCGAGTCCGCTTTCGTTTACTCTAACTGCGTTGCGGCTGAACCTCGATTTTTCCGTATAGCGACTGCTTATTGAGTCTGTCGAAGTACTATAAATAGATCAGTTTTTGGAGTCTTTAGGATGACAATATAAGGACGACGGTTTGACGTGCTTTCCGAGGCACAACCAAACCAATGGAAATAGCCATATTCCGGCATACAAATATTTGCACTGAGGATCGAATTTGCACCTAATGTGTCGGCAGTCGCCTTCCGCCATGCAACAGAATTTGCCTCGCATTATTAAAAGTCGGTACCTAGATGAATTGTAGGTGAATTCTTAAAGGGTAGAGAAGAGTCTGTGTCAAGGACTTCTTGCGTTGTGAAACAAGTGATAATAATAGATCTACTTATCTATTTTTATACGTACGTTACGACGTACGATTAAGTACAATAAGTTGTATGATAACCAACGTTACCTAATTGACGATAAGGCGAAAATATCACACAAACTATAACTCATATCACTACCTTTTTTGTAGTTGGTTGGAGCTACACAATATTGGTTTTCAGGGAGATAATAAAAATTCGGTAAGTAGGTATGTAAGTTACATAGCTTGAAAAACGGAGATAAATCTTCGCAACTTTAACATCGTTCTAAATGAAAATGCCGTGTTCCGAACAAATTGCATGAATTTGAACGTACGCATCGCATTGTTCTCACTTTCATACATTTGAATCCACTGGAATTCCTACTTTTTTATTATTGCTTAGGTATATTTACATATTATACTTCTTCTGGTTTATAGAAGAATACCTATTGACATTTGCTGTTGGGTTTCTTTGCAACCTATCTACCTGATTAGACATTTACGTTTAACTTCATGTTTTCAATCAATCTTGAACTTCTGCTAATTTCAAAGCTTTCTCTATAAAAATAGTAACTTAGGTGCTTACATAGTTGCAAATTGCGCTCTTTTGTGCCAAAGTCCAATTCAAAGTAAAGAAACTTCAATGTATTTCTCGTACGGGGAAACTCCTACTGGCCTTAAATGCGGCGGCGTCGATCGATCGTGCGACGTTGCCGCTCCGCACCAGGCTCGGCCGCTCCGCCACACTTACTGTTTATTTTTATTGTTGCCAATCAATTATTATGAGGGAATAATGACACCTGCCCGGTTACTTTGTCCGTCTCCGGCTTACACAGTTTGCAGTTGCACATTTCTTGAGATCAAGGCCGTTTTAAAAGAAATTGGAAGGAGAGTTTTAGTTATTTTAGTGTGTTTAGCATTTAGCATAATGCGTTTTGCATTGTTTACCTGTCTGTTCTATGTCATTGAGTAGATAACTTATACATAGGTACTAGGGCTTATTTATCAACTAAGTACTACTCTTATTTATACCATAGATTTTAGAGGCCTTACTTACTGCAGCTGGCAGAATTGTTTTTACATAACGTTTTTATTAGTACAAGACGTCAAAAATTGTCTTTTCTGATCGTAAACCAAAGGAAAAGTCTCGGGAGAGAGGCTCACCAAGTCACCATTACCTGTACCTACCTACTTAGGTACCTATCATTGCAAACACCAACAATAATGTTGCAATCATGGAACTCTACAAACAATGTAGGTAGAGTTCTATCCTTACAAAATGGTGCGGGCCTCAGCTGGCAGCCTCATCAAATGCTTTTTCACTTCTCGGAAGCTCTATGAAGAAAGAAACACGTGTGCTATTAAAGAATTCAATGAATATGGATTATCTACCTATATGATACCACATTTTAACTAAATAGGCATTTAACTTAATCAAGTCATATATAAACCACAGGATAAAATAATAATAAAGGGATTTTCGTAAAATACGGGACATGGGTTTACCGGCAGGACATAATAATGTATGCACGAAAAACGTCCCGTAATGACGGTTGGCAATACAGACAGTAAATACCTATAGTTTAAATTAAAAAATAAATTATGAGTATCATTATCATTTCCATTACACATTAGAAGTACCACTAGCGCCATCTAGTAATAAAAACTGCAATTATTTTTCATTTAGTTATCACACACACGGTTTTATATCAACATTTTAAAAATAAGTCAATAATAATCTTCATGATAAAATGGACATCCTATAATTATTATTAATAAATATGTATTATCTCGGAAAGCGTGTACAAGTGTACATACATAGGTAGTGAAATAAAATTCCTTTTAGTAGGTACCTAACAAATCTTCTTGGCTACCAAAATTACTGGTGTAGAGAGTTTTTAACATGTTACATTTTAATAATTTAGGAAAACCTCTCACGAACTGAATGGGTTCTCTGCAATTCGCTCACGTTGTCAGTTTACCCTGAATAAAAAAATCTAAGGGGTCTTACTTATGCCTTCGTTAAAAAAATGGACCTTATGTTTTTATTTCTTTGCTTAGCATTTTGTTCGACTGTATAGTTATTTGAAAGAGATTTTAAAAAGTTTTTATTCAATTTGTATTGTTACCAGTTTTTCTATTTCCAGTATTTCTATAGCAGTATTTTCTGCAAGAATATTTTATGCTGCGTCCACAATTTCAATATTTAAGTAGGTACCTACTACTACATACACAAAGAACATGTTTATTGTAAAAAATCTTTGATATAATTTATATTATATCGTCATTCATACATTTCAAATACTCCGCATCCTCGGGAAAACATTGTCTTCAGTTATGTTCATCATTTGAAAGTATTTCGATTTCGAAAAACTGTTGCCCTATTTACGCCAGTAATAATAACAGTAGTGTATATTGTAACAACATTACAGATTACGTCCAGTAAGGATTGAATGTTGAGATCATTTTCAATCTGACATTGACATTGAAATGCGTAACGTAGGTATTATGTCCATTATCGCTATCTGGAATTAACTGGTTTATATCACACCACCAACCTATTTATCTCAAAGTTAAAGCTTTTAGCGTGATGTGATAACAAATGTATTTGTTTACAACGAGAACTACGTACACTTTATTGTGAGCAAGGCTGCAAGGATACCATTTCTCAAGTTCTGAATAAACAGCCTACCTATCGGTAATTATGAAATACTAGCTGATGCCCACGGCTTCGCCCGCGTGGAATTTTGTTCCCGTTCCCGCAACCCTTGGGAACCTTTTCCCGGGATAAAAAGTAGCCTATGTGTTATTCCAGGTTCTAATCTACCCCTGTACCAAATTTCAACCAAATCAGTCCAGCCGTTTATGCGTGAAAGAGGAACAAACATCCATCCATACATCCATCCAAACAAACTTTCGCCTTTATAATATTAGTAGGATATTGATTGTAAGAGAAACGAGGCCTTGACATGCACGGACTATGATTGTTGATTTTGAGCTTCTCCATCGCTGTAGTATTTCGTGGTGTCTTTAAAAAAGGCCCAATAAATATAGCTGGGGTCAAAATACACGCCAGTAAATAATACAGATAAGTAGAATGATTTTTAACAAATCAAAATATCATTGCAAGGATACCGTCAAACGCCTACTATTAGTACACTAGCAATATTATGCAAAACTCCCTTTTAATCTTAAAATGTACTTTGGTAAAGGACGCATCCCGGTCTCGAAGCCGCCACCACGGAATCCGAGTCCGGTGTGTGTTCTAGGATGTATATAGTAACGGTGCGAATTTGAGCTGGTTAAGGTTTAAAAAGAAGGAAAAAATATGAAATACATACCTACTACATTCATACGGCATTTTATTTGTTATTCTTTATCTTTAAAGGTAGGTATATAATATGATTTACAGTACTTATACTTTAGGTGCATAATTGGACAGTCCTCAAGATTCTGACCCGGTCCACAATCTGGTCACGTATTCGCCCTTGGTTCCTTTTACTGAATGCAGTGATTGCACATTGCACAGTATGTCGATCTAACGAACTCTTTCATAAGCTTTACTGTAGGTAGCACTACTATTTATAAAATGTACAACTGACATTAAAATCTAAACTAATGAAACTCTGTGACCTAAACAAAGACTTTTTTTTTTAATTTTTGTTTTAGTTGACACCAAATTCTTTTGACTAATTTTAACACTTATAGTATACAATATTCTTATATTAAGTACTAGCTGGCCCGCGCCACTTCGTCTGCGTCACCCTGTTTTTGCAACATTGGTCGTAGCATGATGCTATCATGCTACGACCATACATATAAACCTTCCTCTTTAAAACCATTCTATCTATTAAAAAAACCGAATCAAAATCCGTTGCGTAGTTTCAAAGATTTAAGCATACAAAGGGACATAGGGACAGAAAACGCGACTTTGTTTTATACTATGTAGTGATATTGGGTAGGTGAATGTTTTTCCTATGTACGAGACACTTCGCTGTTGTTGACATTGTTGCGGGGTATGTTCACTACGGGTCTGTTTATGTAGACGGTGGGGTTGTCGTGAGGGGGGCGCTGGTGGCGGCCAGGGGCCGGAGGAGGTGGGGTCTGCCGGGCTTGCTCTATCGGGAGCGGCTGCGGCTGGGCCACGAAGTCCTGCCGAGGTGCCATCGCTGAAAATTGTTTAGTATGTGATGTAATATGGACGTAAGTAAAATATAAAGGGTGTTAGGGGAACGCTCCCGAAACCGAAAGCCACGGATTACTATTACTGACCAATTGAAACTGAAATTTGAGCTACTTTTTATGATTTAATTCTTTTTTTGATAGTTACCATGATTACAAAAACCCTTTAAAACCTACTTGCGTGAATTATGCTAATAAAAGAGTTTAAAAATCATAGTACCTACCAAAAAAAAGTGTTACCATAAAAAGAAGTACCTAAGTAGTCCAATTTTGTTAAAACGGTCAGTAGTATGCCCTGTTTGCATTTTCGGGAGAGTTACCTTTACACACCTTGTATATGTTAAGAAATGAAATTAAAAACATTAAGAGAGAATTTCTCTTATCATGGGTACCTCTACCTATCGCTTTAAATTTAAAATAAAATCCGTGAATTTCACTAAATTTAGTGTAATTCTAGTACATAAGTACACATCATTGAACAAAGATCTTTAAAGAACAGTTACTTTATCAAAGTTAATCTTTCGGAAGTACAAACAAGTACCTACCAAGCTCACCAGATATGTAAAAAAACTTTCGGCTCTACAAGACGACTACGTCCCCTTACGCCATTGTGTAATATAATACCTACTTATATCATGGAAAGTAAAGAAGATTCAAGTTTTAAGAGCACGAAATCCCGTAAGCCTACGGATTTTCGACTGCCTAAGGATTTTATGAACTCAATTATTAGTGAACTTGGATGTTGAGGGCTATCGACTTATACTTACCTCGTAAGTAAGTCAGTCTTATCTTACTTATTGATATAGATATATTTTACTTTATTGTAACATTATTATATGTTCATATATTTATGTACGAGCATTATGTGTATAATGTTTATAGAAATCTAATAATGTAATTTTGTTTAGTGATTTTTTATAAAATTTTATTAGTGTTAGGGCACACACAGACACACAGAAGCGTTATGAGGTCACTCGATAACTACAGCAGGAGACTGTACGTGGGGATTCTGCAGTACATGGTCCTTTGTGGGTGTCCGATTTGGACGGAGGTCCCGAAGGTCAGTAACGTACTTCTGCATAGGCGCTAGTGATGACGGGCGAAAGCAACTAGTGCTGAATAAAAACAATAAATGAACTCACTTGTTAAGGAAGTATTCCTTGTAAAATTTTGTATTTCCTATAGCTTATTTCACAAACAATTTCTGTCTTCATTAAAAAACTTATTACTTAGTGAATTAAGTAATTTATAAATGGAAAACTGAGGCGAATCGCTATAATTATCCTGCGTGGGATCTTGTTATGAAAGCATGTTACAACGTTTTATATATTATCTTGGATGATACGTTATCTTTAGTGATAGCTATCAAACTATCACTAAAGATAAGTACCTATTATTTTGATGTATATTCAATGCCTTCGAAACCGAAAGATGAATGATGATGTCATAAAAATGATATAATGTTCCGGTGTAGAACCTAACGCTTTCCCCTGTTGCATTGCATTCAAGTCTTTTACCTAAGAACCCTAACCCAGCTTTTATGAATGCTATACTGATCTGTCAACTCCAAAAGGAGAGGCTGCTTTAGAGCATTGTCTGAAAGTCAACACAAGCATAGCCCTGCAAGTGTAGTTCGTTTCGCCTTGGATCATGCTTAGAATGATTTTACTGAATCATCCTCAAACTGAATTTTGTTGCAGGTACAGTATATAAATAATATTTTCGTGACTGAAATGCTTTCCTAAAAAGAAATACAATTATTATATAAATTATGATTATATAATTTTTAATATAGGATATTATTTCTCCAAATGTTTTAATATAAAAATCCTAGTTACCAAGTCACAAAATCGCAAAAAAAGTAATTCTTCAATCATTCTTGTTGTCCTTGGTCATTCATTCATGTGTCAATTCTGTCATTGCATTGTGTTTAAAGGGTTACCAAAGTGTGGGAAATTCCCCAAACTGTGAGAATGTTTACTACATTATGGGATTTGGTGAGGATTGTGCTTTTGTAGGAAAAATTCAGGGAATTTAGATAGTTTCTATAGATTTGAACTCAGAAGTAGCTAGGTAGTACCATTTGTAATGATTTATTGTTTATATACTTTATTTGTATTTCAGCAAACTGTACACTATAATAAGTCTAATTCCTTTATTCTCTCACGAGTGTATAAACAGCCCATCATCACCTTATATTTTTATGGCAGTAACTTAGAAGTTATTTTTTTACAACTGCAAATAATTGAGGAGTCATTTCATATTAATTTCAATTTGATACCTACATGCACTTCTATGAAAAAGGTTTTGTCAGATACTAAAGTCTAACTTAGACAAACGGACTACGAAACGAAGTGGTAATGGTTCCGTTTTTCTTAACATTGAGGTACAGAATGTAAAAATGGGTAAGGATTATATGTGAAAAACACCTATAACCTATCATCATGCTTTGTTTAATACCTGTTGAAATTTACTTAGGAATGATACCTTATTCCGTAACTGTTGCAATTCATACCTACTGTCGATTGGAACATACAAGGTACGCACGCGAGAAAAAGCATGTTAGAGAAGATTTGTCTGATGAATACATAGGTATATAATTTGATTTCTTAAATGAAAATTTGTGTTGAAAGTGTGGGGAATATTGATTTCATAAACCCCAGAGTTGGGAATTTTCACTCAGGCTTGTGGTAAATTCTGTGACCGAGGACTACGGCAACCCTGTTTGTTTATGCCATATGTCATTCAATAATAAATTGTAAAAAAAAATGTCATTCATTCAGCATTCTTGTCCTGGTTTGCATTTGATTGATACGTAACTTAATTCTCGCCCGCACTGTAAATTTGTTATTTTACAAGTGTTGTAGTTTTTGTAAATGACTCACTGCTCTTGAGTAAAACATTCTGTGTTGTAGTGAAAGACTCATTTGTATCTAACCAGTGAGAGTTATAGACGGATCTCGGTTTTTTACACAGCAAGGATAAAGTATAAAAGTGTGGTTATAAAATGGCTTCAAGTAATTCCAGCAGTAACCAAAATGCTCAAGCTCTTTCCACTCAGAATGTTGAACCAGCACCAGTACAGCCTCGACAACCTCACAATCTTCAGGTAGATCATATTAAGTTAGACTAAATCAGACGATTCTTATTTAGTAATGTGCCTCTAA
This sequence comes from Pelosia muscerda, assembly GCA_963691645.1. Lineage (NCBI taxonomy): Eukaryota > Metazoa > Arthropoda > Insecta > Lepidoptera > Erebidae > Pelosia > Pelosia muscerda. The sequence goes on from OY829118.1 coordinate 7,583,990, forward strand.
CTTACTTTTCTTTTTAAAGGGGTTGCTTAGATTTGCAATGGAAGCTACAAAGGCCGAAGATGCTCCAGGGAATGTTTACCAGGGACAGGGACCTATGGATGAAGAGGTAGGTACTATTTTTTTTAAGTTTTGTTTAATATATGCTGACTAATACTGCTAAATGATGCAATACATTACAAGGTTATATTTCGAAAATACTTAGAATCAGGTTATAGTCTAGGGCTACTATTTCGGCAGTAGTTGCCGTTATTAGCTGTGTATATAAATGAGAAAGGATCATAAATATATACACATAAACATATACATATGTATATAAATGTTGGAAAAATTGACAGGTTGATAGGAGCGGGCTCAGCCTTGTAATATGAGTATTGAGGCCTAACCCTTGGAATAACACAGGTATGAGATATTATAGTATAAAAGAGTTTATAGATAATTTAATATAGAATATACTGTTATGAATTCAATAATTTTGACTATTTGTATTTGCATCTCATGTGGCTAAAAGTCCTATGTTCATAAATATAGGTAAAACTAGGTATTTGTTTTTATGTATGAAATAGATGTTTGTAAAATCATCCAATAAGATTTCAGGCTGATATAAATGTGGGCGTAATTCAATGACAAATCATGCATCATGCTTTAAATAGTGAATCACAATGTCACCTGATGGAGACAATATAGTTAGTAATGATGGATAACTATGGCTTTTGTGGATCACTTCATTCATTCACTCAGATTACCTCTTGGAGGAGAGTACATAGTACTTTTGATAGTGATTATCTGTAAAAGATGAATGACAATATTGACATGGCCATTTTTTTTTTAAACTAGAATTTTGGCAGTTTTAAACTGGAGTTTCGGCGGGAACGCAAAAAGTGTCATAATACTGGAGTGTTTCATTTTTGAAAATTGGTGTACATTCGATTTTAAGTGTAAAAATGGTGGACTTTAAGACATAACGGCTCGAACAAAGTGCACAAGTCTATGAGAGTGGAATAGATGAGTGGAATAGATAGGAATAGGAATGGAATAGAAGAATGAAGACTTGGCAGAAATTCCCAACTCGACACTGGCAAGATTGTCCCCTAAATTGTGTTGATATGTTGCCATCTAAGAAAAAAAGAAGAATAAGAAGACATATAATCTGAAACTAAAAACGTACCTATACCAATATAAATATTTAGACCATAAATGAGACAAGACCATGTTTTTTTTAGCAGTTTCTTTTTGCATCCAAGTCCTTTTGCACAGTTTCCTATAATATTCCATAATTGTTACAGAGACGTCGGTTCTTAGTAGAAGCCATGGCAAGCATCACGGTGGATTTGACAGAAGTGTTAAAGACCTCAATTGAAGTTCTGACACACACTGAGAGTATGCATAGTATCGAGGCTGATCAGGAGTTACCGCCTGAAGTTAATAAAGCTTTCACAGTGCTCCTAGATGTTATTGATGACATTGATGTGGCCAATGGTTAGTTATCATTACGATTTTGATACTATAGGTCTTTACAATATCCAGCCCACCTGGGACAGTATAGTTCCTGGCATATATCTATGCCCAAAGTCCTGAGAGAAACGAAACCCTGGCGCGTGCCTATATGTGATTGATCGATATAAGTTCCTCTACCCTGCTCATTACTCCATGCTTGTCCCTTTTTCTGTATCACTACTCACTACATAGTATAAAATAAAGTCGCGTTCTCTGTCCCTATTTTTCTTGTCCCTTTGTATGCTTAAATCTTTAGAACTACGCAACGGATTTTGATGCGGTTTGTTTCAATAGATAGAATGGTTAAAGAGGAAGGTTTATATGTATATAACATCATGCTACGACTAACAGGTGCGGAGCAGGAATGAAAAATGTTGCAAAAACGGGGTGACGCAGACGAAGTCGCGCGGGTCAGCTAGTAGAGTATATTTTGTGACGTCACTGGGGTTGCAGTAGGTATGTCATTGACCACACCTGTAGCACTAACATGAACTCCTATCGAATTCTTAATGTAAAGGTTTCGAGAGAACGGAGCATTGTGATTGGCAGTCTGCCTCTTGTGAACCCGTGAGCGTGTGTAGCCCACCAATCGCAATGCTCCGTTCTGTAGATACCTTCACATTACGAATTCGATAGTATTTCATGCTAAGGCTACGGTAGACAGCCTTTCTATTAGAAGTTTCTATACCTATCAGCACATATCTAGGACCTACCTAAGTCACGAGAGAAACGAGGATCGAATATTTTTGATGTTATCTATGATTGGTAGATTTGAGCTCTTTTGCCAACACATGTTCAAAATACTGCCCAAAAATGACTATTACGGGGTTTAACAGAATTTTTATATTTTCTGTGAGGAGACTGCCATAAGACCTCCACAAAAAAGTTTTGCTTATACTGCCATCTCTTCACCCTGAGCGTGAAGTATCATCTGTCGTCTATCAGCAGGACTACCGGGCCCCATTGGACTAAATATGCAATATTATATTTCAGACTTCTACAAGTTAGGCGGATTTGCTGTCTTCCCAATAGCGTACGGCAGTAAGAATGAGAAAGTAAGGATGTATGCCAGCTCGATGCTGGCAGAACTGTGCCAAAACAACCCTTTCTGTCAAGCTAAAGCTCTCGAATGTGGATTTCTCAATTTGTTGCTCACGTTAGCCGAGACTGAAAGAGGTGATGCGCTGACTAAGTGTATATACGCTATATCATGTAAGTATCCATTTAGAAACTGTTAATCTAAATCTAAATTGAGAATAGCTATAGTATTAATCTGATACTCTTCATGACGTTAATTGGTAGTGCTTTTCGGCTAAGCACATAATTAGTTACCTTGCGATTTACACCGCATAGCAAGGAATCGTGTCAATTTTTTTTGTCAAATTTATTAAGCTGCAACATTTTCGGTTAGTAATTTATTTTCGGCGTACTCATTTTCTTTCCAAAGTGCCCGATTGGCGGCAATAGGATCGCCCCCTATTACGTGGGACCGAAAATCATAGGTGGCGAAATGTGGGTGTTTAATACACCTCTGCCTACCCCGTCGGGGATTAACGGGCGTGAGCATATGTACGTATGTGTGTATGTATGCATAGTATTAGTCTGTAGTGTCAATGCGCCACTCCTGCTGACTACAGACTTTATCTCACCGCACGCACCGCAGTCATTGTGTTAATGGATAACATAAATTTTACTACAATTTTTGTTTTTCTAAGAATCATCATTGGTGATTTCGAAAAGAAAAGAAAAATACAACCGTACCTAAAATGTATATTTTCTTATTTCAGGTACTTGCCGTGAGTACGAGCCAGCGTGTGAGGAGTTGACGATCCGCGGGGGCTGCGAGACGTTAGCGCGCCTGTTGTGTGCGCCGGAGTCGTCCGTGAGGACCAAAGTCGCTTTCTTCATAAGATATCTCTGTCACAATTGTAGTGAAGCTAAAGGTGAGCCATTTATAGAGATTGTTAGGGAAACGCTCTCGAGTCTTAGTTTCTTTGAAGGAACTGCCAAAGGAACTGAAGGGATTTCATAATCACAGTAGTTCCTTTGAAGGAAATATAGAGACAAAAAAGTCTCAGTTGCCGGAGTCTTCTCAAGACGGGGCCGCGTTTCGAACCGGTGGTCCATATATAATATTGTTGATATTGACATTTTGTAAGTGCCGTTTAATGGTCTATACAGAATAAATGATTTATCATTTGATTTGAGTAGTCCTTTCAAACTAACTACTAGGAATAAACACAGATTTCATAGACTGGAGGCTGTCATTAAGATTACTTTCCCAGAAATTTAATAACACTTTGTTTAACTTGGGCATCGAACATGGACGCCAAAGGGAACTAAAATCCGTTTTCTGCGCAGCTGCTTAACTGTAGTATAGCTATACTACAGTTAAGCAAGCCGAAATAGGGCATATCCAACTCATTGTCGTCCATTTGCTACCAGTGGTCCATTTGCTAACTAACTTATAATATATTATTAATGTTAACTTTTTTACCTGCCGTTTAGTTTATACAGAATAAAGGACATGGGTCAGAACGTACCCAGTTTGTAGCAAGTTGAAATTGGTACCATTCGAAAGGTCTTTGAAAACTTAGATATTTTTTGTATTTGAGCAACTTTGTAACTTATGTAGGAAAAAAGATATTTGATGTTGAAAATACCGAAAATCCTTAGTAAAATCGACCCACGCACGTTCAATTTTTTTTTGATTTTATCGATTAGGTGGGTAGTTCGAACTATTTTGTGCTAGCGTCGGTGTGTCGTCAGTAGTTAGTACCTGATAGGAACTGATTTTGAGCGCTCGCGCATATCTTAGTTTATTTTATTCTTACTTTTATTTACAACCTCGGCTTTCACAACGGACTTCAGTGTATTACTTAACGATTGGATTATTATTATTACTCATCTGCTTCAAAAAAATGGAAGGTGAACGCGGTATATAATATTGATGGAGATTTGATTGATTTGATTTGATTTGCCGAGCATTTGCGAGGTGGAGATGGTATATATAATATTGAGGTATCTTCGAGCCGTAGCCCTAGAATGTCGCAGCATGGGCTAGTAACCGAAAACTGCTTGTTAATTAGAGGCCGCATATTATCGAGGCACGTGTCAAATAAAATATATTACACATATATTTTAATCAAGGTTAATGTCCAGGGCAGAGAAGCCATCGAAGCGTATTATTGCTCCTGCATGACGGGTATGAGAACTCTAGGTGCTTGTGCCCATACTATTTCGTAGGTCCGGCAAGTGCCTGGGATGATATAATCATTGAAAGTAACAATACAATTTAATAAAACTGTGCTATTTAAGATTGATAGTTCTTATTTAATATTTTTTCTGTACCAAAAACCAACGATAGGAAGCTATATCGCTCTCTTAAGACAGAAAAAATGACTGGTTACCTATTTATTTAGTCCAAAAAGCAGAAAAAGTGCGATTATTGGCAATTAAAAATGTTACAAAGAAGTTATCATAACTTCGGTCTTTCATTCATTCATTCATTCGTTCACTTATTTTCGAGTTACTCAATTAGGCCTCTTCTAAATTACACCTAGTCTAAAATGCTACAAAGTGGGTACGGGTTCCATACAAAATTACCCATTGTTCTTTATCTATTTTGTGCCAATATGTAAGAAAATTGATTCATGTTACTATTGATATAAACCAACATTTTTATCATTACAGAGGCATTCATAAAACACAATATAGTTGGTACTATAGCTAAGCAAATCAAAACCAGCCACGACCAGACCACGGAACATCTTCTCAGCGTCCTGGTCGAGCTCATCGAGGGTCACAATCCCACCGTGATCAAGCAGTTCAAGGACCCTGCTATTGGTTTGAGGGAGATCCTAGAAAATCATTTGAAGCACCCCGATTTAGTTGACGATACATACTTTGAAGAAAAAGAATATTGTGAGACACTGTTGTCTAAGGGTTTCCGTAGCTGCCCAACTCCTGATACTGTGGCAGATGAGGCTGATAGATAGAGTAAGATTTAATGAATATATTATTTATATCTCAGGGCATATATCTTGAACCTAAAACGCGAGAGACGAGGACTGGGGGCTCAGTTAGTTTTGATGTAGATGATTTCACTATTCTCAAAAGATAGAGAGATAGATAGATTTCTTAACACATACTGAGCGTATAGACCTCATTTTGGGTTTCAAGATATATGCCCCGAAGTATAACAAACAAGATACCCAAGGAGAAATTATGTAAATGTTATTTGAAAATGTGCATGTTAACATGTTAGTTGGGAACTGTTTCGACTAGTCAAGGTTTCTATAAGAAACAAAATAAGTTATGATCATTGATATACAAAAAATCCAAGATGCACAGTTCGGGTGTCAAAACTGTCCGCATAAATTGAGCACTTGATTATAAATAGAAATTGTAAGACATGTTTATTTTTTGCTAGAACTTACTATCAACGAAATGTTGAAAAAATACCACACAATGATGCAATCTTGAAGACTGGCTTTTCTACTAATATTTATCTCTTTCTAACTTCGTTAGGCACGGGACCTTGGGGTTTAGATAAAGTGACATTCTATTGAAATCGAGTCGAAGCGAACCGTTTTCAATTTGCTATCAATGGATTACTTGAAACTGCGGTGATTTTAATAATAAAAATATGGCAAATATAATATTTCGAGTCACAAAGATTCAAAATTCATTAAATTTTTGTAGTTGTTTTACGGATTTATGTCAATCCTATGCTTTATTGGCGTTTTTGCCGATGGAATGTTACTTTCTTTAGAGCCCTGACTACCATCGTGGTCTGCATATTATTAAGTTTTATATTTAGATATAAAGCCATTACTGCATCGTCACAGCTTAACAATAAAGGGCATATACACTCCTTACATTACGTACATTTTTTACACACGAAATAGGTTTTAGAATTCGAGATACACTGACAAATATCAACCTATTTTTTACATTAATAATAGTTTCATATAGATATATTCACGCCTGTAACTCCGGGAGGGGTAGACAGATGCGTATTAATTCCTATATTTCGCTAATTGTGATAGCATGCTCGTACTTATGAAGTCTCTCTGGGAGTCCTTATTTAGAACGTGATCTTGTCAATACGGATTGATAATATTGATGTGCCAACGTGATTCGTGCCTATTGTAGTATTGGATCACGATATTTATTGACACATCTTTTCATTTTTACTCAATAGATTTTTTTAAAATAACGAAACTTTCTGGGTTCTTCAAGAAGGGCATTAGAAGGCTTCTACAGGGTAGGTAACACGAGTCTAACGCCTAGTGTTTCACACGTCCATAGGCTACCGTGACCACTTCCCATCAGGTGGGCCGTGTGATTAATTGTCTACTAACAAAGTGGTATAACAAACATTCCTAAAACAACTACTACATTAACAAATCTCATATTAAATAATAATATCTGCCATTTTTATTAATGAATTTATACTTTGTACTCTTGTAATATTGGGTATCTTTATACTTAGATAGAAATAGTGTGTGTTAGGTGTGGTTAAGTTGTAATGTTCTGTATATTTATATTTGCTTTGCTGATTTGATATGTGAGTATAATAAATTTGAGTTCTTATGGACAATGCATGCATGCTCCTTTCAATTACATAGTCGAAAGCCGGTCACTCTATAATATATACATTTTTGATATGGTTAATATGGAAATTTAAGGCTCGTATCCACTAGGCAACATTTGACTCGCAACACGTGTTGTTGAACATCGCGTGATGTTGCCAGGTGACGCACAACATTACGTGCGACTTGTTGTTTGTTTAATTACTGATATGTGGACAGTCAACCTTATTTTGCAACGTTGAACTATGTTGCGCAACACGACGTGCAACAATGTTACCTAGTGTTTATAAGACTTAATGCCTATGCTTAAATAAAAAATGTTTGACTGCTACTATGTAGTACTACATAGTACATCGTAGTATATTGCAATCGGTTGCATTGTCATTATTAAGTACCTGATACTGCATTTTATTTTGTTGTTTATTTATTTAATTCCACAAAATAATTTTCATCTAGTATTTTAACAGAGGATTACCTACATAGAATGTTAATACTTTACAATTATGTAAGTCTTAGTACCTATACACAATTACTTAATCAAAAAAATAATAAAAATTCTAATTTATTACTGAAGTTTTCTTCTTTCACAATTATCGCATATATCTGGATATGATATAATTTATGATTTGTGGATTCAAACATGGCACCCTTCTTCCTACAGTCCCGGGTCTTTTAAGCGGGGCGTGAAAAAGCATCTGATGAGGCCGTCAAGCTGAGCGCCAACATTGTAAAACTACGTGTTTGTAATGGTGACCCTCTTTCTTGAGACTTTGCCTTCAGCGTACCATCAGGCGAAGTGAAGTGAAATGACTGCCATAAATGAAAATCAAAAATCCTGTAAAGGGAGATTTAAATAGAAAAAATAAAAAATAAAACCGTCATCATGTAGGTAGGTATATAGACGTTTTTTCCTCAATGCATTCGAGGCCCATGTGAACTAGGTCAGAGCAGTTTTTGACTTTTCTTGCCCCACTGCGTACTTCTCAAGCTGCGTACTCTCCACGATATCAAGCCAGGACTTCTTAGGCCTACCCGTCCTGCTGGCGGAGCCGCCATTGCCGGGCATTTGATATTCACGTAGCCTGGCGGTTTCCACAAAACGTGTGACGACTTACGATCCCATGGGATTATAGACATGGGATCCAAGTGGCCGGAGGGACTCAAAGGTAGGAAATAAATATAAATAAAATACTATATCTTATTAATTTTGTATTTACCGGTTACTTACAGAGTGCATATAATATTTTAAATACACATCTATAAGTTTGGTTTAATAAGCAACCATCACTTGATCTATTTCGTCTCCTTGATCAGAATCGGGAGCGAACTCTTCTTCCGAATCGCCGTCGCTATCCCAGTCGAAGCTAAGTCCCGTCACCTCTTCATACCAGTCGTGGTAGTGTCCAGGACGAACGTAACCTGCGGGTAGAAAAACAAATATTTTATTTTATTTTTTTATTTTATTTTAATTGGGAAACAAACAGGTACAGTCTTGTTATGCTTATAAATTATACTTAAACCAAAACAGTTTCCACTCTTAATTATACATACATAGCGCATAAAAGATAAAAAAGAAGAAATACATTTATTTATGTAAGATGTAAGATATTATGTAAGAATAAAGGTGTGGTGTGTGAAAGTGAAGTTTCATCACTAAATGCTGAAATACATAGGAATTTTTTTATCAATTTTACCATACTGTTCCGTGCCGTTATACTTATACCTACCTACTTCGAAATCTGGTGAACGAGGGTAAAGGATCAATCATTTTTGGTTTCGATTTTGAATTGACTTTGTAATCTACTATATAAAAATAAATCGGGTTTTCCTTCCTGACGCTATAACTCCAGAACGCACGAACCGATTTCCACGGTTTTGCATTCGTTGGAAAGGTCTCGGGCTCCGTGCGGTTTATAGCAAAGAAAATTCAGGAAAAATTTCAACAGAAAAGCGGGAAAATCATTTTCTAGTATCTAATAATTATGAACCGGACGCTAATTTTGGCATCTTAAGTTCCATGTTAAATTAAGTAGCGAATGCTCTATCGGTATATTAAGCAGGTAAGTAAATCATGAGTTTACACCTTCTAAGTCACCGACCCGCATCTTGTTTCTTGACCATGTGATCCAAGATGCTGTGGTATAAGGTTTGAACCCGAGTTTACATGTACTAGATATTAGACACTAGATGCCAACCTACACCGGAGTTGACAACGATGCCGATGTAATCGTATAGAGATCGGCTATCAAATTATTTGACGCGACACCCCGTGGTGACCGCTTCCCATTAGGTGGTCTGTGTATTTGTTCACCATTTAAGTGAAATAAAAAAGACGTAACATGTCTCTAAGCAGACATATGTTACGCAAAATGTGCCTTTATCTTTAGATGGGCTTCTTTTTCGTTCCCCTAAACCAGGGGTGGTAAACCTTTAAGCTTCAACGTGCTATCATTCTAAAAAAAGGTTGATTGAAGTCCTACGTGCCTTCAAATATTTTAACTTCTTGATTACTGGCTCAATATCTGATATTATTTCTACCTAATGGTATAAATGGTATAGTAACTTTGTACGGTTAGGTACGTTTTCACGGTTCACACATAAACTACTAAATATATTTGAGAAAAAATTGGTACAAAGCTTTATTTCGATTATTTGACATTCCATATGACCTCTATATAATATGCGTTTTCGAAAGCTCGCTCATTTTCTAGAGCCCGTATTATGGCAGCCAAAAACTTAAATCTCTCTATATCTACTTACTTCCTAGTGGATATGCTATGCTATGCAAAAATATGCTTCGTGTCATCATTGGCATGCCATTGGTTCGCCATCCCTGCCCTAAACTATATAATAGCATAATGGCGCCCAACATGGGACACTACGTGACAATTGGTTGTTATATAAGAGTATATCTTACCTGTGGGGATGGGCCTGCTGCATCCGCCTGAGGGACCAAAACTGACGATACCAACCATGGTGGTTTGTCCGTCTTCTTCTAAGATAGTCAGAGGACCACCACTGTCGCCCTGTAAAAAAAAGGCTTGAACAATCATGTTTATCAACAAGTATGTTTATCCGCATTCTTGAACTCATAACACAAACCAGTATATAGATATGCCTGTTTAGAATGTTCTACGAATAAAGATATTTTAAGGTCTGTACCTGACAAGAGGATTGTGTGGTGACATTGAGGTATTGAGCGCAGATGCTACGTTCCTGAAGGACCTGGCTATTGGGGTAAAAAGCTCTGCATCTCTCGAGACTCACACCGCGCTGCCAAACCCAATTGAGGATTTCGGAGGCCGAACCGACTGTAAATGTTATAAACAGATTGTAGCTCCTTACACAGTCCAACCACATGCAATGAGGCCTTTTTCAATTATTATTTAAATAACGGCACTTACAGTCGGTGGTACGTCCGAAGCCGCTGACTATGAGGTGAATTCCATCATATTCGATGTTCTTCTGTTTTCTGCTCTGCAGACGGGCGGCCTTGATGTTATCTGTATAAACGAAGATATAAGTGAGATAAAAAATGGTTCCGCCATCATCGTTGTTTAGAATATAAGTACTTAGGTACGAGTTAACGCCTCTGAGTGCTACAATTAGTACCACCCTATACAGAGCAATACGTGCAGGTCTGAGGTGTCAATTTCATAAGGTGCTACCAATTGAGATAGTGTACAAGAGTATGACAAGCCGCCTTTCTTATATAGATCCTTGAACCTGTGGAGGACAGGATGCGATGTCCCTTCAACACAAACGGAGGATCCTCTGACCAGGCAAGGTGATCACGCCTGGCGGGCCGCGGCCCAACGGTTGTCGTTGGATTGTTGTATATATATGTAGCACCAGCGCGAGAACTTCGCTTTCGCGATGCAGGATCCGTAGTGACGTAGTAGTTAGTTTTACTGTCGCTAGATGGCGCTAGGTACATGTGGTATCGCCACATACCTATGCCATGATTGCGTTAATTCCCATTTACATTATTGTATATCGTGGAACGCGAATGTTTAAAAAGTTAGTAGTTGCGGCACACTATGATGGTCGTTTTGACACGACTGGTTTTGCTCGTTTTCTCTTTTTCGTTGCGCTTATTCATTTGACAACGAATTGTTAACAAATAACTAAAAAAAATTAGGTGAGATATAAACTTCACACTCCAAAAACAGAGTAAACGTGCAAAACCAGTCATATCAAAACAGCCATTATAGCGTGCTACAACTATAAATTATGGTGTTACTCACTAGTGTATTCAATGTGATTGTCAAGTCCGACCAAGGCAATATCGTCAGTCTGCACGCCAGCGGCAGCCTCATTGTAGAGGGGGTGGATGAATTTGTGAGTCGTCTCAACGATGGCATCAGGCCGAGTCAAATTTGTCAGACCAAAGCGGACCACGAAACTGATACGGCTATGGGAAGAAATGTAGATAATGTGATGTTAACTGTTACAATATCAATTTTAAATCATCAACCTCAAGTCTTTTCTGAATTCAGTTAAACTGCAAAAATGGAGAATTGCAATATTTTCCGTAGTATGACCATTAAGTAGTTAATGGTACCTATTTGTTAAATCCACAATTCATGACGCACAGGTAATGTCCAAGTTCTAAGTTTTTATTTTTGAACAATCTACACAAGTTTGTAAGTTTATTTCGGGATTTTTTCATCGAGATCAAGACATAAACATACACACATAGGTACATATGCTCGCTACCGTAATCCCTGAAGAAGTAGGCAAACACACACATTTTGCCAATTAAGATTTTCGTTCCCAGGTAATAGGTATATAGCCTATTGTTGTTCTCAAAGTTCTCTTTTTTGTTGTTATAAGTTCTCTTCATGGGCAAGCCCGACTCGCACTTGGTCGGTTTTTGAGTGACTACTGTCTGTTATTTCTACAGGTTCTACAGAACACCTGGTAGCAGGTGAGATTGGTTTTGGCTTCGAGGTCTCGGGTTCGATCCCAGGTTTACCATGGCACACACCATTAACTTTTCGATGCTTTTCGAAGTTATGTGTGCATTTATCGCTGGTTTATAAGTGCCCGGTTAATGGCAATAGGCTCGCCACCTATTACTTTGGGACCTTAACATAAACTGGCGAAATGTGGGTGCTAGCACCTCTGCCGACCCCTTCGGGGCTTAAGACATGAGTTTATGTTATGTTTGGTTTCGATCTCGTATTAGTATTCTTCTTGGAAAAGATCTATAACTCATACTTACTTGGCCACACAGTGAGCAGCAGTGATAACCCATTTATGATGGATGATGGAGCCTCCGCACGAAGAGACAGCTCCAGCACTATTCACCATACGAAGACTAATCTGGTACGGAAACTGGCCTTCCTCTGCTGGCCACCCGCTCACAATCCTAGATCCTGGCCATGAAAGATCCGCTATGGGATAAAGATGTCGTGTCATTAGCATAGGTGATATGCAGCATTTTATCTGAGAAAGGTATTTATTACATTTTGTCTGATGATGAATAATATTACCACCCCATTGGAAGGGTGTCTCATTAGAGGCTAACGGAAAATCACCGCGAGAGAAGAGAAACATGAAATAAAACCCTGTACCTACCACTATGGCCAGAGGTAGAAACTGTAGCCCCAATCCGCCCAGCGTTGGGAGAGGCCTATGTCCAGCACTAAACTGTGATAGCCTAAATTGATAGATACGAATGAAAAAGCCAATTTGGGTTTGGATTTCTTTTCATCGTGTTTTGTATCTAAAATTGTTATAGATTTTCATAGTTAGTTAGTTAAGTAAGATTTTTTGGTGTACAATAAAGATTTACCTACCTATCTATCTATCTAAAATGAAGTAATTAGATCGTAATAAAAGTAAAATTTATACTCACCACTACGTAAATCTTCAATAATTGCGGGTTCCGAATAAAACGGTCCACCCTGAAATTAAGTATTGGTACTTCAATATCATTATAGATGGATGAACAATATGCATTGGTGCTACCTACCCGCTTGGTGAAATACGTGAAGATATACTCGTAGTTACATAAGTTCGACGAGTTAAATCTTAAAATATCGGGTGAACAAAAACGGATATCAGTCCTTCAACAATGATAAAATATCGATAAGCAGTTTATCTATTTAATTAGCTATTCATCAATTTTTGCACACAACGACTAACCTTATTTTATGATTTATGGATTTATTTATCTGTTAATTACCTATACCTACGAGAACGCTCCCGAAGACGAAATTAGTACTCCGGATTTATTACATATTGTTATAAAAATACCTTTAGGAGGCTTATGTATAGGTGAATTAAGACCAACATTGGAACCGATCCACGTAAAGCAATATTGCCGCATTCCGGGCACTATTTTTAATTGAACCATGCATCTGAGGCTGAGTCTGGACTGTAGGTATACATTATGTCTGATGTTAAACAGCCCTACCCCTAAGTCGCCTTGTACGATACCACAGAGGAAGAGATAAGGTTTCTACTCTGCTTCTTAAATTCTACTCTGTTGAGTCAGGTTATTGCTTCAAAGTTCAAAAGCCCGTAATAGTAGGTAACATCGAATTAAAATATAGACTTAGTAGACTGAGAACATCGAATTCAGAACTCAATCTTACTAGACTTAAAACATTGAATTAGACTCGTTGAAGTAGGGACATTCATATACTTATTCACATGTATAAATTCCCCACCCACATTTTTTATACCACTTAGGTGGCAGGCAAGCAGGTTGCAAAACCAGGGGCGTCACATTCGTGCTGTAGACCATATAGACCGCAGGGTGGAAGGAGAAGGGCGGAGGGGAGAAGGTAAGAGTCTCTGTGCTATCTGAGCAGAAGACAAAGCAGGGTTTCACAGTGTTTCTACTGACAACAAAAAATATCTTCAGTGAGTTCTGGCTACCCTACTCGCCGCCGGAAATACAACACAAGGTTATTATTTGCCGCGGTATTCTGCACGGTGGAGGTACTACCCCAGTCAGATTGTCTAATTAGAAAAGAGATACCGTCATGTCCTATATTCGTGTTTCGAGATTTTTATATTTTTAATTTACATTAAATTAACACTTATAGTATCAGGGCGTCCGGCCTACCTGTTATGACCCACGGTGCCGAAACGTGGACATTCACGATAGGGTTAATCCACCATTGAAAGCCGCGCAGCGAGCCATGGTGCGAGCTATACTTGAAGTCTCTTTGAAGGATAAAATTCGCAATGAGAACTAAAGTTACTGACGTAGCTCGCAGAATAACCAAGCTATAGTGGCAGTGGGCTGACCACATCTGCCGAAGGATCGATGGCCGTTGGAGCAAACGAGTCCTTGAGTGGAGACCACGAGAAGGGAAACGGAAGGTAGGACGTCCTCTAGCTAGATGGATGGATGGCCTGAGAAAGTCGGCTGGGACAGATTCGATGCGGAGGGCGGAGGATAGCGTTCAGTGGCGCACATTAGGAGAGGCCTATGTCCAGCAGTGGACTTCGATAGGTTAATTGATTTTTTTCTTTTTTATACAACTTAGGTCGCAGACAAGCACGCGGGCCACCTGATGGTAAGTGGTTACCGTGGCCTATGGGCGAGTGTAACACCAGAGGAATAACACTCGTGCCGCAACCCCTGTAAGAACAGAGACATTCTGTGTCGTCAGCTCAAAAGATGTAGGATAAGCCTTTGGTTTTCCCACGGACAACACAAAACCTCTCTAGTGAGCTCTGGCTACACTACTCACCACCGAAAACACAACTTGAGTGATTAATTGAATATTGATAATATTTACCTGAACGTAGCCCAAGACACAGAGCAGCCCCAGCAAGTACACGACAGCCATGGTTAGTGACAACTAGCAAGTGATCTGTTGAAACCTACGCTCATATAATCTAAGCATTATCATTGTTATTAATTAGAATTAAACGATAACTTCGATAGTTGATTAATTATTTATCTGAGCTTATGAATTAAAATTGGTAACGATTAATTATGTTTTTAGGGATTGCTAGTTTCAAGATACAGCTAAATAATCAGAAGTCTCATTTATATATTTTTCTAGCTGACAAGCGCAACTTCGTCTGCGTCACGCCGTTTTTGCAACATTTTTCACTTCTGCACCGTACCAGTTGGTTGCAGCATGATGTTATATACATATAAACCTTCCTCTTTAATCACTCTATCTATTAAAGAACAAAAGCATCAAAATCCGTTGCGTCCTTTTAAAGATTTAAGCAATACAAAGGGACATAGGGACAGAAAACGCGACTTTGTTTTATACTATGTAGCGATACATTTTTAATTCGAGTATTTGATATTACCTTTAACCTAAGGCTCAATTCACACCGCGGCGAAATGGAAGCGACCGTAATTGTAGGTACAAAGGATAATGAACTTTATGGCATCTTTTCGCTCAACGCCTTGCTCACAACAAAGTGCGGGGCCCGAACGAGTACAATGTCGCCGCCACTTTTTGCGAGCAAGTAATTGCTTGGGAAGAAGGCGATGAAGTAGGTACTTGCCTACAACGTTCTCAACAATAACAAAAATAATGTACTCAGACGCGTACTAATTCTATGAGGGTGTGCCGACCTATGTACTCGGTACCTATATAATGTAATTGTATAGAAAATATAACTAGTATTGTCGTGACATTCATAATAAATGGTCGCATCATAACATCTCTTTTATTCCACAATACTCAACGCCAAATAAGGAACAAGGGCCCTTTGGCAATGTGTTTCTTGGGCCCCTTACTTTTCTATTACTAAAGTTGAGTCGATCAGCTGGACTCCGTTACTATCTGATATTGCAACAAAATAGTTCCCCTAGACTCGATGTTACACTGTTACAGTATCACTTCACGGGTCTGCGTCTGATTCACTCTGTCCCACATATTTTTAAAATAATCGTTCTATGAAATCATGTTGCGTGCTCGGATCCCTATGCGATGCGGATCCTTAGACAAGACAGTCGCCTGGGGTACTAGCCAAAATGCATTCGTTCCGAATCTACATTCGTCATCGCTCTGAAAACGTATGGGAGTGACATTTGTTGTCGAATGTCATGTGATCCGATTCCGACAACAAATGTCACTCCCATACATTTTCAGAGCGATGACGAATGTAGATTCTTTTTTTCTTTTTTTTTTTTTTTTTTTAAAAAAAAAAGAATATTAGCAACCGAGGTTACTAATATTCCCTTTAACCCCTCCAGCTAAGCTCAATGGCTTGTGTTAGGAGTGGGTTCACGTCGGTAGTGTAATGGCCAGGATTCGAACCCGGGACCTCTCGATCGTAAGGCCGACTCCTTGACCACTAAGCTACCGCCGCTTTCGATTCGGATTCAGATTCGGAACGAATGCATTTTGGCTAGTACCCCTGATTTGCCTAAGCGATAATCCGGCCCTGAATGTACCCACTTGCAGGTCACGTTACCTTCCTTCTATAACTGTTCTGTTGTTACTCCAGTAAAAGTTAGATTAAAGTTGTTTTACTGTTGATTCACTTATGGTGGTTTTGCAGGAATATTGCATATTCATTAAATGGATTTTCCGTTTTTATTGATTAGAGTGTATTATCGTATCGACAATTCGACACTATCTACTGATAGTTATCGATCTCATTGTCAGACGTTAATTAATTATTTCTATCTGTAAGTAGTTAGATTTTTGTAATCGATAAGTAGGTGGCAGGTAGGATAAGTAGGTAAATATTATTAAAGTAAATATTAAGTAGGCACTACACTCCTGCAAGGGATATGCTGCCGCCTTCAACCGAGGCGGGCTGCCCACATGTTGTTTCGTATTCCACTCGGTGTCTAGCCAGCTGCAGCATAAAAAAAATCAACTTATACTTCAACAATACTTTTTCTACATTTAATATAATAAGTGTGCCTATATAAACCGTAAAAGAAACCGTGAACAAGAGATACGCCATACTTAAAGATTTGAGAAGTCGTGATCTAGAGAGAGTTGAGAAGTCGTGATCTAGAGAGAGTCATAACTCTAGAGAAACCCTGTAGCCTTAGCATGACGGCATTATAATTTGCCGAGCCCTCTCTTTTGATATGACCCCCAACGGGAACCATTTTATCCTGAGCCTACTGGTACCATTGTCAAGGCACTAAGATTATAAAAAGTGCCATTTAAATTCGGACTCTACGCCTCCATAGTTACAGTAATTTAATGTGTTATGTAGAGTGAATGAAACGATATAATAAACGCTTTTTCATTTAATTTTGAACTTTAACAATATTTCATGGTAGTTTTTGTAAACTCAGTCGCGTATTCGCGTAGTGACGGTTTACGATTAGTACAATCAGAGTTCAGGGGGCCTAGACAAAATGCATTAGCGCCGAAGCTACATTCGTCATCGCTCTGAAAATGTATGGAAGTGACATTTGTTGTCGGAATCGGATCACATGACATTCGACAACAAATGTCACTCCCATACATTTTCAGAGCGTTGACGAATTTAGATTCGGAACGAATGCATTTTATCTAGAGCCACAGATCTCTGATTTGTTTATTTGTTCGATAGTCAGGTTATTGAGCGTCAATGACAGTAGAGGAAGAAAACAAACTTGGAAAATATGATCAACAATATATTTCATACTATAAGTACATTACTATATAATACGTTACGTAGGTACTAAATATCACAAGAGACTTAATAGTAACATGTTTCGACCGGTGCAGACCCACCATACCACTAGCCCTACCCCTGGTGGTAGGGCGGGTCCCAAACCATACCACCATAATGATGTGACTAAGTACTCGTATGTTATTGATTTAATTATATAAAATCGGAATGTCACACTTTGAAACGAATGGAAAAGTTTATAAACTACATCGAAACGTTTTGGTTTAAAATACATTCCCCTGTAGTATTTAGCGTTTGCGGTGAGCGCCATCGAACTACCAACATTTTGGAATAATTTCATTCCAAAATAAATAAATTAATTAATAAGAATACTGTGACATTAATGCGTTTACTGAATGTATTACATAAGATTCATGAAGCAAAGATGGTACCTAAAAACGACGAATAAACCAAATTATTAACGACGAATTTATAATTGATGTAGAAATGCAATTAGTCACCAAACAAATTACCATTGGTCACGCATTAGACAAGTTGCGTACATATTTTTTTTTCTCATAGAACAAAAACATATTCTGTTCCAATTTAATTTTTAATGTGTATTAATAGCAATGTGTCCATTTTAGTTTATTTCCTGTAAATTATAATAGTATGTATTTGACAAAACTTTTGATTTAACATTGTGCCACAACACTATCAATTGATGGTATGATGGTGGTATGGTTTGGGACCCGCCCTACCACCAGGGGTAGGGCTAGTGGTATGGTGGGTCTGCACTGTGTTTCGACCTGCAAAAAACTTGATAAAAATCAATTAAAATTAACTATTTTATACTCAAATCAGATTTGGCTATATCAAAAACTTCAACCGTTATCTATGGTTTGTTTTCGCGGTATATAGCACTATAAAATTTTAAAAAGTTTTCTGCAAGTACATTATTCATAAAAATATGACACTAAAATTGTACAACAATGATTATGCTAAATAATTTGTATCTAATATAACATTAAAAAGCTCTAATGCCTGCTCTACACGAGCGCAACACAGTGGCGAAGGCATTGCATTGGCCGATTCATCCCCCACCGCCCCGTCACACATCAAGATAGGGTAATCCATCCAATCGTTAGCACTACTCCAATTATTGGCACTTGTAGAGTTTAGTACAAAAAAATAAGGAAACCATAGATTATTCAAGTTTAGTATGCCTTAAAAAATAAAATAGTATTATTGATATCTTCTGTGCCAATAATAGGATTTTCTAAAGTCTTTCGGATTTAAGTATAAAATTGTTATTTAATACTATTCAATCATATATAAAAACAAAGATTAAAGCATTTTCTTTAATTCTATGATATGTTTTGTCTAGTAGCTTTTGTAAATAATATTTTATGGTAGTTTCATTTTAGACCGACACGAAGTTCACCCTTAAAGTGCCAACAATTGGGTGGTTTACCCTAGGAATAAATTCACACTCTACACGTGCGCCAACAGTTGTGAGTTGGCCAGCACTAGACTATTTGCCACTATGTTGGCGCACGTGTAGAGTGAACATAAAATATATTTTCGTTATTAAAATGTTAAGCGATTAAGTACCTATTTATAAGTTCTTGTTAAATGGCAATGACCAAGTTAAAATATGAATAACAGCTGCCATGAAAAACAATAACATCTTCACTCAGCTATAAAACAAAGATCTAAGCCACGGGTTTTGTCAAACAAGAGGAAAATTTATTTATATATTTTTTTTTTCTAAATTAAGGAATTAATAAATTGGCAACACAGTTTTATACGTCATCGTCATGCCCTGTTGCAACAATTTTGTAAAACCTGCAAAACTTATGTTTTCGTGTAATGGCGAAATTAGGAATTATGGTGTGTTACAGCAAAGACAAATTAAATATAATTTAGCACGATTTGACACTATTACAAGTATAGTGGCGCAGGTAGAGTTTAGTTGACGAAAAGGTTGGTTTTATGGTCGTCATACAGCCATACACGTTCAAGTATAACTACGCCAGTCTAGGCTTGTGCAAATACACGCTAATGAAATTTGCACTAGTAACTATATTCCAGACCAAGTTACAATTATTTGTACAAGCCTATAGTAACGTGTGTGGCTTATGCGAGCATATTGTAACGTGTGTGGCTACCATTACTTATGTGTCTTAGACATATCATTAGCATACAAAAAGCCTTCTGTCAAAAAAGTGGGTTGTTACATAAACTATAGGTACATATTTGATTGAACAGAAAATTTTAATTAAGTCACATTTTGAGTCACATTTTGCTGACTTCACCTAAAAGGAGTGATACATCTGCTTATTGCCGGACAAGGTTCTGACATAGGCTTGCCTCGCAGGAGTCGCACTGTTGTTGGGATATCGGACATCGGACGGCCCGTACATACGGAATCGATGCGACGTTTCATTCATCTACTTAATATTTATTCATTCATGTAGTACTACTACTTAGTTAGGTATCAGTAATTCCACTAAATAGTCCGGCTATTTTTTTAATATTACCTACCCTGCTTGATTTATCTACATTGTAATATCAATTATTCGTTAGCATATAAATATATGTCCCTATCGGTAAAGTATTAAATGAAAATGAAGTTAAAACTAAAAAAACGGGAAATGTATAATTTAGTTTAGGAAATTTTGTTAATTTATTTTGTATCTACATAGATTGTCTTGTCTTAGTATAATAGTCCGAGAGCTGACGACATGAAAACAACATTATATTTTATTAAGTATATAATAATTGTACAGATAAAAACAACCTCCAGAAACGTTGCGATCAAAATTATATTACAAAAATATGTGAACGAAATTGTAAAAAATAACTTAATAAAAGATCTTGCAGCCATATTTTGGATGATTAGCTACTGGATGTATTTAATATTCACCAATAAATTAGTTAATCGACTTAGATAGTCCTGTCTGAATTTTTGTAATCTGATTCGATTTGTATAGTTAGAATATTAAATTCTTCAAAATTTCATTAATTACATTTTATTGTAAACAAACAGTGATGTTGTAATCATGTCGTTGATTCTCGGACTTTTCGAATTATAAGGAGCAATTTGAATTAAAAGAGCACTAGTCGGCAGCGCCTTTTTAGGGAGACCATTTTGAATATTATTGATGCGAAAACAGTTCATCGTCATTTGAAGGCAATGTAGGCTCTGTGCGGCGCGGCGGCGAAATTACAAACCGCAAGGCTGCACGAACCTTCTAGCAAATATTTCTAACAAAGCAACAAATTCCGGCCATCGTCAGCCATTGTAATTTCAAATAGAATTAACCCTTAGCGTCTTATTTTTGACAATTATCAACTATCAGTGATCCTGGCCGCAATTAACTATATCAACAAACTAAAGTGTGCTCTAAGCCCGCACATACAATGTATAGTGAGTGATAGACTAAATAATTTATAGTAATTAAGTGCACACAGTTTTTATAATCAATAGACACTAACAGAGCGTAATCATAAAAAGTGAAATCTATATAAATAAAATATATCAACTTTAGAGAAAGTACATTTTTTTGCAAATATATAAAAAAAAATATATATGACTGCAGGACTAATTTGCCCCAAACTAATTTACGAAAATATTTAAGCATATTGAGTCGCATAGTCCTGGATCTAGCATCCTAATTTCTAACGACTTTTAAAAAAACTTTTGTAAAATATTTGATTGTTAATTGCGGGGACCAAAATTACTTATCTATAGCGACTAACCTCGTAACAGTCGCGACTATACTAACATCAATAGTGGAGAAAATCACTGTAAGCAATGACAATTAAATTCACTGCCACGTAAGTGAAGTCATTGAACTAAATAGTACATCACGTCAGTTAATCTCATGACGGTGGTACAGATACAGTGATAGTGGTACCATTGTCATTCTTCTTCTCACTCGTCGATTTGTAGTACATGAGAGCATCGTGGACTGTAGGAAACGTCATTAAAGTTAACCTTTCCTTTTCTAATGAGTTGAATTTTTCTATCATTTCTTGTACTGGAGCTGTGGAGAGATAAAAGGTATTAATCTTCATATTATGCTACAAACATACTTCCTTAAAAGTTTTTTAAAACCCGCATTGTGAGGCTTCTTCATCTTAGTGTATTATTATATACTAGCTGACCCGCGCGACTTCGTCTACGTCACCTCGTTTTTGCAACATTTTTCATTCCTGCTCCGCACCTGTTAGTTGTAGCATGATGTTATATACATATAAACCTTCCTCTTTAACCATTCTATCTATTGAAACAAACCGCATCAAAATCCGTTGCGTAGTTCTAAAGATTTAAGCATACAAAGGACAAAAAAAATAGGGACAGAAAACGCGACTTTATTTTATACTATGTAGTGATGATTATATACAAGTAGCTTAACATGAAAGATATGGTACAGGTCAAGCCGAGACCACTGCCATACATAGGTGTCCAATTAATTGGGACATATAGACAAGAACTATTTGTTTAATAGTAGGTAAGTATATGAATATATTTACCATTTGGTCCAGCAAGGAGCATTGTGATGTTATGGTAGTCCAGTTCTTCTCGGACTCCAACAAGAGACTTGATGCCGGGCGCGTCCACGTAAGACATGGCGGTTGCGTCGATTATGACACATTGTATCTAAAACATTATATTAAAATAAAACCAGTTTTTAACGGGTTCTATAGCGATCTGTTTGGTATTATTTTATCATTTAAATTTATCCTGACGTTTTTGTTACTTTGTTAGCACCAATTACATAACATAAACTCACGCCTATATCCCCGAAGAGTAGGCAGAGGTGTTAGCACCCACATTCCGCCAGTTTATGTTTAGGTCCCAATGGTCCAATAAGTGGCAGTTAATGGCAATAGGCTCACTATTGCCATTAACTGGGTACTTATATAAATCTGCGATAAATACACACATAACTTTCAAAAACCATCGATTGGTGTGTGCTATGGTAAAACCTGGGAACCGAAACCTCGTCTCAACAGTCCATTACCTATACCACTAGGCTACCGGCTGCTTTTTTTTCTACGAGTGATATTCGCTTAAATCGAAATCATTTTCTACTGCAATTGTTACATCAGGGCATGTAGGTCTTCTTACCGTATTGCTAGCACTGTGGTCCCATTCATATGAACTAGATCTATCGTCTTCCTTCATCACAGAATGTGTGTCGTCAGAGACTCCACTGGCGGTACTGCGTAGGAGTCCAATTTTTCTGTATAACTTTGTTCGGAACATGCTCTTGCTGGCAAAGTTCAACCCCCCGCAGTAATGGTAGATCTTGACGCCTGGGATTTCATGTGCCTGGAAGTACATTTTCCTGTGGGCTTCATTTTATTTAGATAATTTATACAACAAAATAAATACATTAACTCGTAACCCAGTGCCATGCTATGCTTTGCTGTTAAATTAATGCTTGACCAGACGGTTCATTCCTGGCTAATTTTTACACACACATTAAACAATATTGTAAAAAATAAGTAAGAATAACATTAGAACATTAGAAATTGGCCGCCTGACCCGGCTAGCATTCGATCCTCGTAATCTGTGACAGCTACTCAAATATTTAGATTTTCAACAGCTAAAAGGTCAGTACATACTAACACTGCATATTTCGTTCGTCAGAAAAAAGTGACGTTTAGCGGCCGTGGGATCTAGCTCTATAAACATCATCATATTATGTCAAACTCATTGTGTAACATAAAAAAGTACTATAATGTTACCATAGCTGACAGACGCAGTTTCGAATAACAATATGGCACCATGTCATTCTAAATGTCAAAAACAATCATCGCAAAAAACAATTTAAAGTTACAAGTTTTTTAAAATGTGATAAATATCCTCAAAAGAATGGCGCGTAGCCCGTTTTTAGTCAGTCTACTGCATGCAGCACAACAAATACGCTTAATATCAGACAAAACATACGCATACACTGTGGAATATCGTATCGGATTATTGGACTATCTAAAATGGGTATTTTTCGTAGCATTCGAAATTTTTCTAATGTGTTTTATTCAGTACATCATTCTGTGTTTGTATAATGATACTGAAATGGACATGGCTAGTCGAGGCGTATTGATTTCAGTTTAATTAAATTGTACATTGGAACTAATGTTTGCCATTCAGTCTTTTAGTCAATAAAATATGTTCAATTATAAATTCAATTAAAGGTATTTATATGATTTTTTTTTATTTCAAATACCACAAGTATCTAGCAAAGATTTCTATGTAGAGTTAATGATTCTTCAACGCAGAGCCTATGCGGTTGCAAATTAGAAATTTTGACAGCTACTTTCAAAGCATTCCAGTACACATTGGCCCATTATGCAGCCATCGCGACTTGAATCAAACTCATACATGATGAATCAATTATCAAACATGATGAATGCATGAAACACGATGATTGAAATAGTGAAAGCAATTAAATGATCAAGACAACAACGCGACGTCGGAATTATTGGCACACTTTAAAGGAATTGTGGTGTAACCATGTGCTATGTAGCATTGCACGCATACCTACGTACGTAGGTGCGTAGAAGAAATGAAAGTCGTATGTCAGAATGTAAAGATGTCGAATCTGCCTGAGAATACAAAAGAAGAGTGACGTCATGTACGCATGTTACGTATTATTATTATAATGACTTACAGCTCTGTATCTCTTAACGTCCAAGTAGATGTCGGTGTCCATAACCCTTCCCAAGATACACGTGTAGGGAGTCTGTGAGCGGATGAACAATGTTCCTAAACTTGCAATCAGGCCCGCAAACAAACTGTAATATAAAAAAAATTAAGCAATTAGTACCCATGCCAAATTTTTCTATAAATTTTAAACGGAAAAGCCTACGTTCAAGATGGGACGTAAGCCCGTGACAGCGTCAACTATTTTTTCTTATTTCTCGACTCCTAAGAGTCATAGCGTGATGTTTAATAGAGCTATCAAATGTAGAGAATATTTTTCGAAAAACTTAGATAATTTTTGAGATTCATGTGTTCAAACAATCGTAAGTATGTTTTTCTTACCCGAAATCAATGTTGACCAGCGCGGTGACGAAAAAAGCGATCAGCCACACAAAAGCATCCAGCTTACTGAGCTTCCAGAACCTAAAGAAATAAAAATAAACACATAAAATTATCAATTAGCTTCTCCAAACTGAATTGGACAGCACCTCAGCTTGCGAGGTGCAGTCAAATTTAAAATCTATATATAAAAATGTATACTAACTTCTTGATATCGAAGACCTGCATATATAGCCCTTTAAGGCACACAACAATGATGGCCGCTAGGGCACAGCGAGGCAGGTTCTCGAAAAACGGTCCCATCCACAATAGTACAAATAACACCAGAATGGCGCTTATCAATGACGTTATCAAGGTTTTGCAGCCCGCCTGGAAACATAAGGGGTTAAAGCAAGATAGGCACAAACATCCACTCTATACAAGGGCCACATACAACATTTACCACAATTGGCCAGTGTGTAGAGCCGGCATTATTGCGTTGGATATTACTTGACTACGTGCGTTGAAGCAAAAAAAAAGGAAAGTGATGTGTGTTAAAATTGATCATCAAGAATTCCCCAGAGTATGATTATGCCTATGATAATATAAATACCAGACACAAAAACTATCTTGTAGTTTGTGATAGTAGACTTCACAAATTACTTCCGAACTGTGTAGGTACTGTGTAGTAGATATTTATGCTCTTTCAACATGCTCTCAAATGAAATTAAGAATTTACTCATGAGAGAACATATACATTTGTATGTCCTTAAACATGATTTTCAGTTTTTGGCTAAACTAGTCAAGTATAAAAAAGGAGATTTCAACACAAAAGAGGAATGCATTTACAAAAGAGGATTACATTAACATAACTATTACACTTACCGTGTACTGAATGTACGAGCGTGAAAGACTGGCGCAAAACGGAGCACAGCAAAAGAATGATGCAAAGAGGTTGCTGGCACCCTGAAATATATGAATAGTAATTTGGAAAAAGTGAGTTTCTAAATGAGAATAACATAATGTATGATTTTAGATTGACATGGTCATTTACGAATTCACTATTAAATCGATCGGGATATTTACCATGTTTGTTGATTTCTTCGCGTAACCGATCGGCGCTGTTGCGGTGTCACCGTGATCATGGCGCTTGCAACAGCGCCGAAATATCGGTTACGCGAAGAAATCAACAAGCATGGTAAATATCCCGATCGATTTAATAGTGAATTCGAGAATAACATAATATATATTTAAATTATTCACAGTTTTCGTGAATACAGGATTATTATGATTATTAGATGTGCGAATTGTTTTGTTGGTGTGGAGGAACGGGATGTGATGTCCCTCCAACACAAAGGGAGGATCCTCCGACCAGGCAAGGTGATCACGCCTGGCGGGCCGCGGCCCAACGGTTGCCGTTGGGTTGTTGTATATAATTATGTTGTACCAGAGCGAGAACATTATTTTCGCGATGCAGGATCCGTAGTGACGTAGTAGTTACTCTTGCTGTCGCTAGATGGCGCTGGGTACATGTGGTATCGCCACAGTTGGTATCAAGAGTAGCCACGGTAGCCTTGTGGCTTGGGTAATGGACTGATGAGATGAGGTCTCTGGTTCGATCCCAGGTTTTGTAACCAATTCGTGCGGAGCAGAACTGAAAAATGTTGCAAAACGGGGTGACGCAGACGAATTTGCGCGGCTCAGCTAGTTAATAAATGAAATCGAAGTTGGTAATGGGAATTAAAATGTCGTTTGGAAAGTTATGAAACGGATAGTCTTAAGATTGCCAGAGAAATCCAGGCTCATCTAATGTCCTCAAATTCTGTGTATGAAAAACCACAGCTGCAATTTCTAAACATTGACTAAATTGTGACATTAACTGAGGCCATTGAAAGGCGCAGAATACGCCTGATATTTCCAGCAATAGATAGATATATATTGTTAATTAACTGTTACCCGCGGCTCTGCCCGCGTGAACTTTTCATCACGTTCCCGCTGCTCCATAAAAACCTTCCTTAGATTTCAAGAAACACATAAAAAAATGACCGCGGTAGCCTAGTGGTATGGGTGGACTGCTGAGACGAGGTCTCGGGTTCGATCCCAGGTTTACCATGGCACACACCAATGACTGCGATGCTTTTCGAAGTTATGTGTGTATTTATCGCAGGTTCATAAGTGCCCGGTTAATGGCAGTAGACTCGTCACTTATTATATTGGGACCTGAATATAATCTGGCGAAATGTGGGTGCTAGCACCTCTGCCTTCCCCTTCGGGGATATAGTCGTGATCTTATAAAAAAAAATCAAAAAAAATGTGAATTGGTCCAGTCGTCTTCGAGTTTTGAGCTTACAACATATTTAGCATTTTTTTTATATGTATTGCTAATACACAAACATCAGGCTCTTTATCTGCCCAATATTAAGGGTCATTTGAGCTTAGATAGTAGGATTATGGGTCATTGGGCTTACGATGGTTATGATCAATGATAAGTTTAGGACCTTATAGTCTCACCATAGCGAGTAGTTCTTGATTAGGGTCTATTTCATACTTTTTCTTAGTGGCGAAAATGATTCCCATGGACAGTGTGATGCTGTATGTCACCATGGTTATCATGAAAGCCTGCAGAGCGAGAGACCCCATCAGGTTAAAAGGAGGTAGCGCTGGAGTGGGTAGTCTGAAAAATAAAGGTTTCAAAAGTAAAAGACATTTGAATAAGAAATTTAAAATAGAGGGTAAATTTGAATGTGCGAAAAAAAGTTAAACTTTGGTAAGTGACTGCGATCTAGCCTCCACAATCTATAGATATAGGCCATTTCGAGGTACAGCAGTTAGATCAGCTTTATAGGAACTTCCCGGAACGACAGCCATAGGTTTTTGCATGATATTCGGGACCGGAGGCTCTCCAAGGCACAACCAGACCCGTGCAAAATTGCCATATTCATGCATACAAATACTTGCACTGTGCGGGGATCGAACCTGTGCCTTCTGAGTAGCATTCGCGTTCACTACCGCAACGCCACAGAGGCTGTCGTATTATATAAATAAATTGATAATAAACCAATACCTAGTCAAGCATGTATTGCCTAGTCGAGTTTACACGAGTTAAAGGTCTGTATATAATTTGTATGTATGTGCTGTATATAATTTGTGAGTTATGTATAAAACTTACCCAGTAGGTATATTTCCAACCAGGGTCACATTGAAATTTTGGTTCAGCATCATGAATTTGGAGACGAGAGTCGCCGAGACAACCAATATCAGCTCACAGGGAATTGGTATAGAACTCCGCTTGCCCATCCATGGCTGGAAAAGATGAAAACTTCACTTATTTTTCTTAAAAATAAAAGTATCAAATTTTAAATAGCGTACAGTAGCTGTAGCATGAACTCCTATCGAATTCGTAATGTAAAGGTATCGATAGAATGGAGCATTGCGATTGGTGGGATACACACGCACACAGGTTCACAAGAGGCAGACTGCCAATCACAATGTTCCGTTCTGTCGAAACCTTTACATTACGAATTCGATAGGAGTTCATGCTAGTGCTACAGTTACCCGCACATATCTTGACTCCAAGCCACGAGAGAAACGAGGCCTTAGGGCGCTCGAATTAGTTTTATATAATCAATGATTGGTAAATTTGAGCTCCTCGACAGCCGCCGTATTACCTCATGTTATCTTCAAAAGTTTTGTGACGTATTCGGGGACAAGTTATATGCCTTTAACTATACGAACGATTAATATGTAGGAAATTTCAATTCTGTTCTTATAAATAACTTCTAAAACCATAACAATGTGATGTTGGTCAAAAAAAAATACGGTAAAGAAGTGATTGACTGAAGATTTGACATTTGAGAGGAATGTATGGAGGTAATTGACATGTTGCACCAAGCGTAATGAAGAAAGGTAAGATATTCAGATGCAGTTAATTAATAACGATATATCTGTAGGCGTGGCTTTAGAAAAATTACGCTAATAATACTACGTTTATCAATTAAGTAATAAATGATTTAAAAAAATATATTATGATTTATTGGTCACAGGTAGATCCATAATTTTATTTTATAATTTACTGTTAGAAACATATGGCTATGCTGGTGAACTACGGGTAAAAAAAAATCCCCGTGGCTCACCTGGGTGAACTACGAGGTGGTCCACGGGCAATAAACCCTTCGGCCGTGTACGTAATTGTAGTTTCGTAATTGATCTCAAAGTAGGAATAATTATTCTTTGTACGAAACTGATTTCGAACAGAGAAGTATTATTCCGTATTTGTAATCGCTGTTTTTAGTTTTTTAGTTTCGTAATTGATTTCAAAGTAATAACTATTATTCTTTGGACGAAATTGAATATTTCAAATTTTCCTGAACTGATGACGTTAAGAGAAACAAAAAATCTTATATCAATCTTATCTTATCTTTCTTTTCTTATCTTATTATTAATCTTATATCGTATATCTTATATCTTATCTTATCCGACCATCGCACAACACAGAAACCCCTCCACGACGAGTATCTACAAAAGCCATTTCCGTCGCACTCATTTTCGGAAAATAATCAAATATTAAATCAATTTAAAATTCAAAGAGCATATAATAACTACGTTTTTAAAATTAAATCTGATAAATTGTGATGACAACCTAGTGCCAGAATCAAAGAGAATACAAAATCCTTGTACAATATACTTGGTAAGAATGAGAAAACAAAACACTCTAGCTGACAATTTAATACATTAAATGGCTATTTGACTGAAGTGTTTCATGAAGGTTTCATATCAAGCATTCAGTCTTTTTCAACAAGTACATACTTCGCTATATAGTTACGTGTAAAGAATAGAAATTCCGCTTTCGAAATTATATACTTCAACAAAAGTTTTTTCCTGCTACGAAACCGCGATTACAAATACGGAAAAATACTTCTTTGTTCGAAATCAGTTTCGTACAAAGAATAATTATTCTTACTTCGAAATCAATTACGAAACTACAATTACGTACACGGCCGAAGGGGCAATAAATGGTATAATAGTAAGATATTACTTTACCTTTAATATTTCGTTGTTTATTATGAGAATTATACAAGTGACCACGGACACGCCGAAAGCAACCCAGTTAACGCTAGGCAATCGTTTGCACACTTCAGCCACATTCTGGGAACAATACAAGTACAAATAAAAATACAAAAAATACAGTTCGCATATAACATACAATGTATCCGTGCCCCGGAGAGCACGTTAATTCTTCGGTTCTGGGTCTTAAAACAAAGTGACATTCTATTGATGGAATCGTGTTGAACGAAACGTTTTCAATTTGCTATCAATCAATTACTTAA
The DNA here is from genome assembly GCA_963691645.1 of Pelosia muscerda. Classification (NCBI taxonomy): domain Eukaryota; kingdom Metazoa; phylum Arthropoda; class Insecta; order Lepidoptera; family Erebidae; genus Pelosia; species Pelosia muscerda. The sequence goes on from OY829118.1 coordinate 7,613,998, forward strand.
CACTGAGGTGATTTTATGATAAAAATATGAGAAATAAAATATTTCGAGTCACAAAGATAAAAATAGTCGCCAGTGTCAGTGGGTAGACTGACTACTACACAATGAAGATTGGCTTCTGCACAGCATAGTGACTCTCTTAACCTTCTCTCCTCAACCTTCCACCCACCCCTTTATATGGTCGGCAGCACAAATGTGACGTCCCTTGTGTTGCTAACGTCCATAGGCCACGGTAATCACTTTACATCAGGTGGACCGCGTGCAAGTCTGCCACCAAAGAGGTATAAAAAAAGTTACATAATGGAATAAGACAATTCAGCTATTGAGGTTTCCCCACAAAGTCAGGAAATAAACTTTATTTTACAATTTACAATTGCAATTATTTACAACAATTTGTCAGGAAATAAAGTTGGAAAATGGCTCAGAGAATAATGATCATATTGATGACGTTGTATTTCCTTATATGAGGTACTTATGTTGTTTACCTAGGTGGGTAAGTATTTATTTTTCTGTCGAAGTTTTGGAATGTTTTTCTGATATGCAAAACTACACTATTATTGATCACACTGAATCGAAAATAGCAACTATAACTAGTCTCTTCTTGGAACTTGAGTGACTATGGGCACTAAACACTTGTCTTCACTGGTAGTTCGTTGATACGAGTAAACCACTAGATGTTCGTGTAGCGACTACACAGTTATTATGCTTTATGACACTTTCGCGAACAATACCGGTTGATTTTATAGTGGTTTTGGAAAAAAAGATTTTGGGCACAATTTCGATAGTAAAATCGTAAGGAAGTCCTAATATGGCAAAAAAAAAATTTTTTTTTTACACCTCCCATACATTTCTCTGTTCACCTGCACATTATTGCCATACATAAAGTGATTTTTTTTTCTTCAAAATTAAAACTTCCAGTCGGTTTTGCTACCGAAATTGTGTGTGAAACAGAATATTCTTTTTCCGAAACCACTATAAAATCACCGTGTATATAATGGTTATCGGGCACTGATACTCTATAAGTAGTAGTAGTTAGGAGCTTAAATTAGAGTTGTGATTTTAAATTAGTTAAAAATTACGGGAGCTATACTAGCGATGGCGCAGTGTTGCCAACAGCTTGTATTGCTTGTGTATTCAGTGAATACTTACGTATATAACTTTATAGTTGGCTGGAAGAGGTGGTAGTCTAATGCCGAACAAGTCCTTCAACTGTGACGCCATTACTTGGATCGAGGCTCCAGTCGTGAACCCTGATACCAATGGTTCTGACAGCAGCGTGGCCACCGCACCGAGCCTAATGCACCACATTGCTAGCTAGAAAATCAAACATAACATAATATAAACTCACGCCTATATACCCGAAGGGGTAGGCAGCGGTGCTAGCACCCACATTTCGCCAGTTTATGTTTAGGTCCCAATGTAATAGGTGGCGAGCCTATTGCCATTGACCGGGCACGTATAAACTTGCGATAAATACACATATAACTTCGAAAAGTCATTGTTGTGTGCCATGGTAAGACCTGGGATCGAACCCGAGAAAATCAAACAATTTAAGATTATAAACATAGCAAAAACAGAGAGGTGGCGGTACCAGTACTGTGCTTCTCAATTAGGTTCGGGTGTCATAACATAGGTGTATACAAAGAGGAGGCGGCTTTTTTTTTTTTTTTTTTTTTCTCTTTATTGTTTATTGGGGACTTTTATACAAGCGTACATGCCAGTCCCATCGTACCCCTGCACATACTTAATTAACTTACAAAGCGTAACATAGCGAGTTTGAAAAGACGAAGAGCGACTTCAGATTTAGGTGTACACAATATTTGTTGAAAGATGCCTACATCATACAGGTTTAAGTTAAGCTCTTGAAATAGCTCCCTTCTAGCAGCCTGATATCGAACACATTCCGCCAATAAGTGAAGGACATCTTCCACAGTACCACAAACTTCACAGTTTGGTGAATCAGTTTTTTTCATTAAAAATCCAAACTTATTGAGCGGAACGTGTCCAGACCTCAGTCTGTGGGCAATGACAGTCAGTTTTCTACTTAACATTGTGTTTAAAAACCAGGGTATATGAGGAGGCTCCGATACAACAGTTTTGTACCATATCCCTTTATTCTTAGATCTTTCGTTAAAATATTCTTTCCATAGATCATGACATCTGTTTCTATACTTAGAAAATAATTCTAAATAGCTAATTTCTATGCTTATCTTTTTCCCCCCAGTACAACCAAAATTCGCTAAACGGTCAGCCTCCTCATTTCCTTTTATACCTACATGGGATGGAACCCACTGCAATTTCAGATCGAACTTACTATTCATTAAATTGTGAATTTGTGCCAATACTACATAGGCTATCGATGTGCCTCTGCAACCAGAGGCACATCGAGCCAAATGCTGCAAGGCGCTTTTACTGTCTACAAAAATTACTGTTTTTCTTTTGTCAAATCTTTGAATATAGACCAGTGCCTCTGAAATTGCAAGGAGCTCCAAAGACATAATTGAAATTGAATTAACTACTTTGAAACAATTATTTAAACTATCTTCTGGTTTTAAAGGATCATAAAAAGCTGCACCACTGCCACTAGCACTCTTAGACCCATCAGTAAAAATAGTATAGTAACCCTCATATTTCTCCCATAATTCATTCAATATTTCTATTTTTAATAAGTTGCGATTGTAGGCTCTTTTAGGTTCTTTAATAACTTCTAAATTATCTCTTATTATGCTTTGAATAGGAATTTTAGTTAACCAAATCTCCAAAGTAAACATTTCAACAATTGGGGTCGATTTTATATCTTCCTCTTTAGTTTCTTCAAAAACACTAACAAGTAAGGGAAGCTTCTTGTTAGCCCAAAAACTGGTGTGTGTAAGAGTGCTAAGTTCAGATAGAAGCTTGGTTGTTACATTGTCAGACAAGGACCGCGCTTTTAGACAATATTTAATGGCTAACCATCGTCTTCTTAGATGCAATGGAGGTACACAAAGCTCGCATTCCATAACGTGAATAGGAGTACTTCTTATAAAGCCCCCCACAACCCTCAAGGCTTGATTTTGTACTTGAACCAACTTTTGTATATGTGTATTTGCACTGTTGTCAAATAAGAAGCTTCCATATTCTAACCTACTTCTAATAAGTGCAATATATAATCTACGTAAATGAACTTGGTGAACACCCCAGGAAGAACCAGTTAGCATTTTAAGAATATTGACAAACTTTTGACACTTTTCAACAACTGTATTAATATGCATACCCCACCGTAGTGATTTGTCTAAAAAAACACCTAGATATTTGTAGGACTGAACACTATCCAACTCACAGTTATTAACTAAGACGTGCACCTGTTGTCGTCGAAATCCCCTACTAAACACACAGAGTTTTGATTTGTCAATAGATAACTCTAGTCCTAATTCATTCAAAAAAGTAATAAAAAAATCTAACGCATTTTGAATTTTATCTTGACCCTCCAGAAGATTTTTATGTGTTGTATACAGAACAAAGTCGTCTGCATATTGACATACAAAAACATCCATAATATCTCTGCAGAATCTATGTGTTGCTATATTAAAAAGAAGTGGTGAAATAGGGTCGCCTTGGGCTAAGCCTTTTCCGGTATATCGGATTATCTCATTACACCCTGCAGCCCCGTTATAAACTCTGAGATGGCGCTCACTAAGAAAATTCCACAAATAATGACATATATTTCTACCTATACCTAACCCATCAAGAATGCACAATAGCTTTTCTATTAATATATTGTTGTATGCGTTTTTAATGTCGAGAAAACAAGCAAGAGTTGACTCACTATTAGTAAAGCCTATTTGAATTTGAGTCACTAAGCGTGTTAAACAATCAAGGCTTGACTGCCCCCGCCGAAAACCTGTTGCATAAGGTGACAAAATCTGGTATCTTTCTACATACCATTCAAGTCTTTTGGCTATCAAAGCATGAAAAATTTTACAAGTGCAGGCAATCAGAGATATAGGCCTTAATTTATTATTATTTCTATCAGCACCTAGCTTTGGGATGGGAATAATTCTAATGTCACGCCATTGAGATGGAAGTGAACCCGAGCTTAAAATGGTATTATATATTTTAAGCAGGAATAGCTTACCAACTGTAGGTAAATTGGAAATCATTAAATATGTAACATTATCATCACCTGGAGCCGTATCTTTTTTCTTTAAGCAGTGATTGACTTCTTCCAATGTAAATTCAGACTCTAAATATGAATTACTAGAATTAAAAATTGGTATGCTTGGTAACACATAATCTGGTGCAAGTTCATTCATCATTCCAATTAATAGCTCCTGAGGAATAACAGCCCTTATCCTTTTGTAACCCTTAACCCATCGCAAGCGATGCCACATGTTAGAGGCAGAGACCCTACAGTCAACACTGTCACAAAACTTTTTATAATCATTGACCTTAGCGTTTCTAATAGCTTCCTTTGCCTTCAATGTTTTACTTTGAAGTAGTGCTAGGTTGGAAGGGGTTGGGTTTCTTCTGAAATTGCTTAGTGCTAGTCTCCGTTCAGCTATTAGTTTAGAGATATTGGGACTCCAATATCCTTTTGCTTTAAATTTACTGTTTGGGTTATTACAAATCCTAATCATGGGAATACTCTCATCAGCTGCTTTATTTATTTGGTTGGTGAAGTAGTCATATAAAACCTGTACACTATTTCCTTCAGCAGGTAAGGAAAAATAATTTGAAAGTAGTTGTTTATAAACTTTCCAGTCGGCTAGTTTATAGTTACGCTTTTTTAATGTGCACAATACATCAGTATATTTAATTTTAATTTGAATGAACAAGTGATCACTGCCTAGGTTTTCATTCATCACACACCAATTGAAATTAATAGCTATATCTACAGATGCAAATGAAATATCAGGTGAGGTTCGTTGTACAACACCATTCACCAATTTTATTCTTGTAGGTTCACCATCATTTAAAGAAGTAAATCCAAACTCCAGAGCTGATTCAAATATTTGTTTACCTCTAGTATCATCTTTGTACGACCAGTTTCTATGGTGGCCATTAAAGTCCCCAGCTATCAAACAGTTTTTAGGAAACATAGAAAAAATTGTATCCCAATCTGACTGTTCTGTTCTAGTGGAACTAGGGCAATATACAAGAATTATATACTTTATGTAGCTACAATTATGTAATTTCACACATAATAATTCTATGCCTGAGTTATTTAAATTTACAGGTACCTCTTGCACTTGTAGTGAATAATGTGTTAGTATAGCTATCCCACCATATGAATCATTCCTATCAAGTCTATATACATTGTATTGATTAAAGTTAATACGTACCTCTTCTCCTAACCAGGTTTCACTTATTAATGCAATGTGTGCTTTTTCTTGGGATAATAAACACCTAAACTCTTCCACTTTGGGTGGCAAGCTTTGTGCATTCCATTGCAGTATGTTTAAATTAATGGCTCTATGTGAACAAGCCATCATGGAACATAGAAATAAGTTTACTAAAAATACTTGCATTCTTGACTAGGTACCAAATATAGTGAAAACATTCTTCAATAATGAAACTAATTACTAATTTAACTTTCACATCAAAATTACACTCAGACAACCAGATTTCTCTTAATTTGTGTAATAATTTTCTGAAATCTATTTTGCGCTTTGTGGGCTCCTGTGTATTTTCTACATTTTCTTGTTGTATTGGTGTGTCCCCTTCATACTCCCATGTGAAACTATGGCATTCATTAGATTTTTCTTTCTTTTTCTTTTGCTTTCTTCTGGGTTTACCCAAAATTACACTTGTAGACTCTTCCATGCTCTGTTCTTCTATATTCTCTGTGTTAATAATTTGTTTATTAGACAGCAATATGTCCCTGTATGATGTATTTACGTTTCTTATGCTATTACTTGCACTGTTATGAATGTTGTTGTACTGTATGTTTTGAGTTTTTTGCTTCTCTAAATAACAGTTAAGGGCATTTCTGTACGTGTAATTCTTGTCACACATAATTTTCCTTATTGTTTTTTCTTTACTAAATACGGGGCAAGTCTTTTCTAGTGCCATATGTGAACCTTTACAGTTGATGCACTTGTAAGCTGTGGTCTCGCAATTGCTATGATTTTCTCCACACTTAGGACAGCGTATTATTTTCGATGGGCATGCCTTTAACAGATGTCCAAAACGCCAGCATCCAGAGCACTGGGTCACCGGGAACATATAGGGTTCTACCTTGAACCGGCACCCATACATAGATACATATGGGGGTAAAGTAGAACTTTTAAAACCTATTCTCACTGATTCGCTGTCCACCCATTCTCTTGAGGTACTGAGCCTTTTCAATCTTCTCACCGAGTCAATCTCAAAGTCACATTCTAAACTCTGTTGAATTTCTTCGTTAGTAACTTCTAAATCTATTTGCTTTACCACTCCATAAGATAAACAAACTTCGCTTACAAATTGACATTTATACCCCAAAGTTTGACACTTTTGACATTCCACTAATTTTACCGCCATTTCTCTATTATCAAAAGATATAATGGCTCTGTATGCATTCTTGTACTGAATTTTTACGATATTGAGAATATTTTCTGCCTTAAGAAACTTCGCCAAGCCAAATTGTTTAGGTAATTTAACTTCCTTCCCTGTAATACAAACAACACTAATCGGCGATTGTAGGTTTCTTTCACCGATATCAGATTCTTTAGACATGCGTTTTGCAATTTTCTTTTTTCCTTTTCTATAAGTTATATATCCTCCCTCTTCTGTAGTTTCCTCACTATCCTCTCTGACGCGTTTTTCTGCACCTCGCTGACTCTCATTTTGCATAATATTACTATTTTCCATTGTACACGAACTCCCTTGTTGCTCCCTTATAATTACTATTTCCTCTTCCATTAAATCACTTCCACAAGACCCATTATCGTTCACAAGCGACCCGTTATCCATAATCAGTCAACGATTGCATTGTAAATTATCTAGTCGAAAACTAAGTTTTCGTCGGTAAAATTTCTTATTTAGACAGAAACCGGCGGGTATGTCCGCGCACCGCACACTCGCACAGAAGAATGTGAGGAGGCGGCTTAATTAACTGTGTTCTGTGATTCTAGGTTCTGACGTCATAATAACTGGCATAAACAGAGAGGAGGTGGTTTAACTCACTGTGTACTGTGATACTAGGTTTTGACACCATGACACGTACACAGATAGGAGGTAACATAAATTCCGTGCAATGCGATACTAAGTTCAGACATTGTGACAGAAGGCGTACACAGAGAGGAGGCGGGCTAATTAACCGTGCTATGTGATTCTAGGTTCTGACAGTATAACAGTAGGCATAAACAGAGAGAGGTGGTTTTACACACTGTGCACTATGATTCTAGGTCTTGACGCCATGACTCTACTTAGGAACTTAATCCACCTCCTCTCTGCGTAAGCCTACGCGTACACAGAGAGGAGGTGGCCTAAGTTTCTAACCGCGCACTGTGATAATAGGTCCAGACATTATGACAGTAAGCATATTTTTTCTTTTTTTTTATAACATCACGCCTATATCCCCGAAAGGGTAGGCAGAGGTGCTAGCACCCATATTTCGCCAGTTTATATTTAGGTCCCAATGTAATAGGTGGCGAGCAAACCTGCGATTAATACACACATAACTTCGAAAAGCATCGCAGTCATTGGTGTGTGCCATAGTAAACCTGGGATCGAACCCGAGACCTCGTCTCAGCAGTCCACCACCCATACCACTAGGCTACCGTAGTAAGCGACTTAAGTAACTTGTACTACGATTCTAGGATCTGACGGGAGGCAGCCTAAATAAGGATACCATCATTATGTTCTATAAATGAATTAAACTAACCTGAAATACCCCGACCATGAAGCAAAGAGCAGATATTACTTCTACCGCTGTATATTGAGCGGGGCTTGTAGCTGGAGACAAGAAAAAAATATTACTATAACTCTGTGTATTTAAAAAAATTGTTTAATTTCAACGACGCGTCTTTTCCACGTGGTTTTAGAACGTAAACGTTGACTTGATAAGATTTGTATTCGTCAATCGCTGACATCGTTACAGAACTATTATATAATTTTAGTAAAATAAACAAAAGCGATTTTATCCAAAACGCACAACAAAGTAGTACTGAAATACAAAAAATATCTAATTTACGGAACGAACTAAAAAAAAAATAAGCGTGAAGACTTTTCTGTTGAATTTGTCTCAGAAAAAAAACGTTTCATACCTGTCCCCATTGCGTGTTCTTGAACGGCCTGAAAAAAAAACACAGAGTAAATTTATATCTTTACGTCATACAACTTATATTTATATAAATAAAAATGAACCGTGAAATATGTTGTTATGCGCAAAACTCGAAGACGGCTGGACCAAAGAGAGTAATTCTTTGTTAATTTGTTCCTTGAACTCTACGGAACGATTTTATGGGACAGCGAGAACGGGATCAAAAGTCCACGTGGGCGTACCCGCGGGCAACAGCTAGTTAAAAATCAAAAATACGCGTAAAAGACGAAACTAAATAGCAAAAAATATTTGTTGATAAGTTAAAGTACTTATTAATATGTATTATATTAATAACTGTTGATGAATTTTACATAAAAAAACCATTTAGGTGATACTTAAGGGCGTAGGGTGTTTGATGGTGTTTGTTGCAAACCCTACACAATTTTAGATTCACGGACGAGATGTTGGCGGAAGCTTTCCTCTCTGATGTGGTTGTCAAACCGCAGTCGATCACACAAAGGTCAAATAAACTAAATCCAGAGACAAAGTAGAAGCGCCGTCTCCGATCTCCAAAGCATAAAGTTTAGTACAACCAAGACTGACGCTGTGATGATGATTATTTAAGTTAACTTAATCATAAGGGAGGCAGCACACAATATATCAACTCAGAAACGGATCGTAACTGTATCAAATCGAGATGTTCAGCATTCTTTGTATTGAAATCTTTACTGCAAATGAACACGCGCTTACGGCTATTCGTCGCTGCAACAGCGCAAACTGCCACTTAATTTTAGATTTTACTAATATATTGTTACAGTCTAATATTAAATGGCATCTTGTAGAGTGGAAAACGAGCCGTAAGCGCGGTTTCGTCTAGCCAGTAGCCTTAGCACGAAATACTATCGAATTTGTAATGTAGAGGTATTGACAGAACGGAGCATTGCGATTGGCAGGCTACACACACACACACAGCTTCACAAGAGGCAGACTGCCAATCACAATGCTCGATTCTCTCGAAACCTTTACATTACGAATTCGATAGGAGTTCATGCTAGTGCTACTGAAGGTGATACGATCCCTTTCCGAATTATATTGATACTAGCTGAACCGCGCGACTTCGTCTGCGTCACCCCGTTTTTGCAACATTTTTCATTCCTGCTCCGCACCTGTTAGTCGTAGCATGTTATATACATATAATCCTTCCTCTTTAACCATTCTATCTATTGAAACAAACCGCATCAAAATCCGTTGCATAGTTTTGAAGATTTAAGCATACAAAGAGACAAGAAAAATAGGGACAGAAAACGCGACTTTATTTTATACTATGTAGTGAAGTGATAGTGATAGTGACAGCAATTATTCAACTTAAAATTTAAGCTTACCGTTCCACACATGAGCATACTGACGGCAAAAGTTCCCAAGGAGATGTGGGGTGACGTGCCAAATATTACATATATCAACATTGGGAAGAAAGCCATGTATAGACCCGTAACCGGGGGCGCATGAGCTAAAAGTGAATACGCTAGACCTGAAACCAAAAAAAAGATTATCACAGAGGGCCGATTCATAAATCTGTCCAATTTTATATGTCACTAGCAAACTCGGCGAACTCCGTTTCGCCACCAGATGGCTTTGTTTTATGTAATATTTCGTGTGATTATTAAAAGATGAAGTATTTTTTTATTTTTTTCCTGAATTTTCTTTCCTATAAACCTCACGGAGCCCGAGACCTTTCCAACGAATGCAAAACCGTGTAAATCGGTTCGGGCGTTCTACAGTTATAGCGTCAGGAAGGAAAACCCGACTTATTTTTATATAGTAATATGTCATATGTCAAAAATTATCAAGATATTATCAGGGTGTTTTTCTTAAATAACGTATTACGATATGAGAATATTGAATTCACGTATAAATATATTTAGATTTGAAAAAGAGTATGTAAATTCAATGGGCGTAGTAATAAAAAAAGCAATATTGAAAAATGTGAACCCACTCCAAGCACAAGCAAAAAGCTTAGTTGGCAGGGTTAGAAGGAATATTAGTAATTCCGGTTGGTGATAATCTATTTAAAAAAAGAAAAAGAAAAAAAAAGAACTGTAACCTCATCATTGTTTCCGATAGCTCCAAAATCCCCAAGACGGTTATTTAAAAGAGTCAAGTCAAAAAAGTCAAGTCGTGACCACGGGTGCTGCAACGCACCCGAAACGTCGGCAAAAGTAAGTGTTCAAATATATCGCGTGAAGTCCCGAAAACTATAAATACTATTTAAAAGAGTTCTGAATATCCAAGACGCATCCATATAGCTCAATTGATGAGAGCATTCCCCCTGTAAGAGACTGCTCGTGGGTTCAAGTGAGGTATGGACGTTCAGTTTTTTAGAATCATAAATCATTAGATTATTCATACTGTTGTTTGATGGCACTTGGTGGAACTTATTCTTATACATTATTGATAACGCACTTTACTTAACTGTCAATGTAAACCTTTGGGAATGCTGCAAGGCGAAACCGGTTAGGTACAATAATGAATACAGCGGAAAAGTACAAGTGTGTTATCAATAATGTATATAAATCATTAGCACACTAAATGCTTTAAAATATAATTTGGTTTTGGATGGATTACCTGAAAGAAGATTTGGCGAGGAATGGAGTGACAGAAGACGACATTTGACTGGGAAGTATGAAAAAAAAGCGAGAAAAACGGAGGTAGGACACGACGGTATCTCCCGTCCGAAATGAGCTGTCCAACTGGGGAAGTACCTCCACCCTACAGAAGACCGCGGTCATAATAACCATAGTGTTGTGTTCCCGCCGGTAAGTAGGGTAGCCAGAGCTCACTATACCCCTCCTTCCCCTCCCCTTCCTAGCCTCCCCACCCCTTACCAGCTCTCCCCCTTTCCCTTCAGGGTGGACAGCGCGTGTGTGACACCGTTAGTGTTGCACACGTTCATAGGCCACGGTGGCCGCTTTCCATCAGGTGGGCCGTGTGCTTGTCTGCCGCCTACGTAGTATAAAAAAAACGCCAGTGATTTTGATGACAATGAAGATTACTTAACTTACCTTGTGGTATATGCATTATGGCGCAGGTGGCACCAGCTACGAAGTCCGACAATAGGTATTTCCGCACACTGTACTTCGGTAGCCATCTTAAGATCGGCAACGAGTTTCGGATGCAATCGTCGAAACCGCAGTCGCGAACTATTTTCTTGAAACGCTGAGAAACTGGAAGTTCATATTCAGTCATGTTATTTGCAAGAATTGGAGAGAAAAGAACTTAAACGAAGAGAGCATTTTTATAAACTAGTTAAGCTATGCTTACAATGGGTAGTGCATAAACTATATTGTGAAGGTAACAATCCAAATGAAGTCTACTTATTAGTAAACTAGATTACCCTAGGTGAATTAGGCCAGGATAATTAAGTCTACTACTCGGTATACCTAAATCACCTACGCAAGCAGGTGAATTACGTCTACTAAATAGTATACCTAATTACCCTGGGTGAATTAGTCAAAGTGAATTAAGTCTACGGACCCTCATTTTTTATTTATTGTCTGATGGAGAATAGCCCTTTTTTAGTCGCCTGCTACGGTACCCACAGAAAGAGCTAGGGTGGCCCTATTTTACTCTACTTGGACAAAATTAAATGAAAAAGAGTTCATTACATTAAATTGTTTCCTTCACTCTGCACAGTGTCATTTAATTTTTGACCTTGATAATACAGAAGTAAAGTCAAAGGCTCAATTTACACCGCGACGGAATGGAAGCGAACGAAATTGTAAGCATAACATAATTATCATAAACTTGCGCCTATATCGTCGTAGGGGTAGGCAGAAGTGCCAGCACCCACATTTCGCCAGTTTATGTTTAGGTACCAATGTAATAGATGGCCTATTGCGATAAATACATACATAACTTCGAAAAGCATCGAAAAGTCATTGGTGTGCCATGGTAAAACCGGGGATCGAACCCGAGACCTCGCCTCAGCAGTCCATTACGATCGCTTCTATTCCGCCACGGTGTAAATTGGGCCTAACTTTTAATGGCGTTTTTGTAATCTAAGTGGTTTGGCAATTATTGCCAATTAGTAGAATCAGGGCCCTTTAGGCTCTACATAAAGTGATATTATATTAGCGATGACGTTAGTGTAATAGTTTAGTTAAGCATGGGATTGATATAATATTTTTTTTTTTTTGGTTTAAAAAGAATATTAGCAACCGAAGTTACTAATATTCCCTTTAACCCCTCCAGCTAAGCTCAAAGACTTGTGTTAGGAGTGGGTTCACGTCGGTAGTGTATTGGCCAGGATTCGAACCTGGGACCTCTCGATCGTAAGGCCGACTCCTTAACCACTAAGCTACCGCCGCTTCAAAAATCAAAAAAAATAAAATCTGTAATATGACTTCATGTTTGTGACTCGAAATATTTTATTTCACATATTTTTATAATTAAAATCATCGCAATGTTAAGTAATCCATTGATACCAAATTGAAACAGCTTCGACGCTATTTCATCTATAGATAACATTGTTTAGAGGCGCTGGGGTACTAGCCAAAATGCATTCGTTCCGAATCTACATTCGTCATCGCTCTGAAAATGTATGGGAGTGACATTTGTTGTCGAATGTCATGTGATCCGATTCCGATAACAAATGTCTTATACATTTTCAGAGCGATGACGAATGTAGATTCGGAACGAATGCATCTTGGCTAGGCCCCCAGGAACCAACACGGCAAGCGAATAAAAGACTCATCTATATACTTACATGTTTTGTATGGGTACTGATAGTCAGCATCTTTGTTGAGTCGATCCTGATGGTAGACTCGTCGAATCACATTGAAATTTTCCGTGCTAGCCGTCGCTTGCCTGTGGGACAAAGAAAGAGTATGGCGGTCAAACATGCATAATAACATAACATAACATAAACTCACGCCTGTATTCCCAAAGGGGTAGGCAGAGGTACTAGCACCGACATTTTGCCAGTTTATGTTTAGGTCCCAATGTAATAGATGGCGAGCCTATTGCCATTAACCGGGCACTCATAAACCAACGATAAATACACACATAACTTCAAAAAACATCGAGTCATTGGTGTGTGCCATGGTAAACCTGGGATCGAACCCGAGACCTCGTCTCAGCAGCCCATTACCCATACCACTAGGCTACCGCGGTTGCATAATATCCACAGCAAAATAAACAGTACCTCCGCCGTGTCCGTGGGTTTCCGATAATACTGAACTTCATGCGGTTTTCACCAACAGATAGGGTAATAAATGAGGTAGGTTTAGGTATATACTTTGTTAAGGTCAGCGTGGTTCCCGGTAGAGTAAAATTTGGGTCACCCCATCTCGTCCCATGCGGTGTCGTACAAGGCGACTAAAGGGTAGGGTTGTTTAACAGCAGGCAGATAATATAGAGTCTAGACCTGAGGCTGAATTCAGGTACATTGGACGGCAATAGGCTTACGCTTACCACCTATTACTTGGAACCGAATGCAATGGTTGGTGAAATGGAAGTGTTAATTCATTTCTGCCTACCTCGGAGGGAAGTAGTAGTGAGCATAATGTATGTATGTATGAATGTATGTATGTATATTATAGTTTTGTGTACATATTTGTTAGAAGTGTCGGCAACAATGTGTTTTTATCGAATAAGTGTCGGCAAATGTCAAACAGTCTGAAAAGGAACAGGATCGTGAATTCTTAAAAATGTAAAATGTTTACATCATGGACGTGACGTCACGTTCGAAATTTGGTGGAAAACCAAATTTCGAACGTGACGTCACGTCCATGGTATCGAGAGGACTGAATCAGTGTCTTCATGTTGCGCTAGTATTTCGAACTACCCGCACTTGGTCATCGTTTTTAATTAGCTCACTAGAGTGATCATCATTTCACAGACACACAATGCTCACGATATCCGTGGATTCTGAACATTTTACTTATACATAATTAACGAATAAGTTCCGTTCTGTCATAATTATGTGTGAAAACCATGTAAGTTTGAATCTAAGCTTTTATTGATAGAGTTGTGATCCTTCGGCGCCATACACCCCGTGCTATTCTCCAAAACACACCCAAAAAACTCTTACTGCGCATGAAGAAAGTTGCCTGGAAGAGATCGCCGTTGGCGCTAAGGCCGATATACAATATAAGGTTCATGGTGTAAATTTTTATCTTAATGTGTACAATAAAGAGTTATCTAGTCATCTATCTATCTATATATTATAGTACATTTAGAGGCTAAGCTGCTGGTAACCCCTGAATATTGTAAAAAATGGGTCATAAAAATACGCAGTATCTATTAGGTGAGATACAATTCACCCGTCACCGTATTGCGGACATTATGTCCCAAATACTGTTATGCAAAGTGTTCATCAATTTAATTAACACAATAACATTCGCACACGTTTCAAAAATTACTTTCATACAATTATAAACAAACAATTTTCTTTTGTAATATGAATTAAGTAATAACCTCAGTGGTGTAGTGCTATACGCTCTATGTTCAGTTGATGTGAGGTGGGTATAGCTAGCTATGTCGGACTCGAACCAACTAAAAACCACAGTGTTCTAGGAATCTTATGTGCCCTAAAATCTTTTCTAGTAGACACCAGATTCCTAGGGCCGGGTATCAATCGGCCTTTGTGGTTGGGGAACAAAATCGCCCTCCTATATATAGAGCCGCAGTGAGATAATATGGCGCCATTTTGGGTTTGCTTCTGATGGGGCCACGGCTAGAGTTATACATAGCGGGGATATTCTGGCTAGGCTGATTTGCTTACTAGGGCAGAAATGTTATAGTTGGAATAAGAGAAGGGTTAAGTATATAAGATAATGATCATTCAGGGGCAAAACTCAAAAGTGAGATTAGAAGGTCGATTCCCCTGATAACAATATGTTTAGAATTCTAAATATTTAATTTTCGTAACAGAATTTCGAGGATAGTAGAAGAGAGATTCTGATAATTATGTAATTAATTCTCATTTTGTTGTCAAAATAATTGCATGTCAATTTGGCTGAAGTATGGTGAATCTAACGCATAAATTGTAACAACTATGTACCCATTGATCGCAATAAAATGATTTTGAATTTGAAATCATGATCATTTTTGACAATGTGAATATTGAGATTAGAACCACACTGAACTGTGACCAGATTTTATTAAAGAATTGGTTTTTCGTTCGGAGGAAAAACAAAGGTATTTTAAGCTAATTTATATCATGTATTATGCGTTGGTTAAGTGGAATACGAATAAGTGAGAAACCAGTATAACTGGAACTCATGCTCAACACTTTGGCACTGAATTATCTCTATTTAAAGCAGTCTATTGTAGCTAGTAGATATAAGACGTAAGAACACTGGTCTAACAGTGATTTTATCTGTAGCCGTCTGACCACCTCAGAACCTTGAATTTAATTTCGCTAGCTATTCGTAATGTTGTCCAGAAAATATTAGCAATTTTTATTGAATATAAGTATAAAATTTAAATAGAAAATAGATAGTACTCAAGTACATGAAAATATACGGCTAATTGTTCATAAGTCTAGTTAAATTAGAATATAAGTAGCTCTTATTTAAATTGATATGTGCCCGCCACGTGATTCCCGATAGAATAGAATATGGGATACCCCATCTCGTTCCCATGCGGCATCGTACAAGGCGACTAAGGGATAGGGCAGTTTGAAAACAGGCAGATATATGTCAGCCCTATATGAAATATAGGTAGGTAAATTTATATGAAATTTTCAAACAATTGTAAATAATAGAAGAATACAAACATCACGCATGAGTTCCACGTCCCGTTCTGACTATTGAATTATTTCGTAAAATTAGTCAGGTATATTTAGAAAACATTAGTAATTTCATCACCAATGCCACCATCATTAACAATGCTTCCGGTAGCATTTAATACCTTGAAGCTGGTTGTCTGCTGTATTACAATTATGTGAGCGACTTCCGTCTGACCTAACCCCGAGAGGACAGCGCATCGTCAGATGATCGGCTGATATACCAGCTATTCATTATTTAGGAATAATGAGGTTGGTTTGAACCCCGAAGAAGCGATGTATAATCTGTATAAAGTGAAAAAAAGCTTGCCTGTGTTCAAGAAAATCATCCTCATCTTGTAAAAGCGGAGATCGTTCATCACTATCCGCGAAATCACTATCATATAACAAAAACGTCTTTTTCATTCGCATTTTAACGAATCACAAAATAAATTGTAGAATGTATTCGAATTAATTTAAAAAAAATCAATATTCACACAACATTCGATTTTTAATTTTCGCTCCAATAATGTTGGGCATAATTTACTTTTATTCACACGCGTTTCGGGTAATAACTATTAATTTTTAAGACGATATTTTATAATATACGTATAATTATAATAAAAACATCACTGACGTTTAATAGCCCAATCAGTTCGCTTTGAACTGAATCCAGTGGGTCTGTAGATAACGCAACCGTCGCGGCCGGATGCTCAGCTATTGGTTAAATAGAGAAATTCAGATTGTAAATGGCCTTGGTAATTGACCAATATATTAATATTATTGTTGATTGTCCAAAGGGCCATGTAATATTACCTAATGTTTGTTTTATTACCCCCTCTCTATATAAACTTCAACCTTCGGGGCATGGAACATGGAAATGTGACCTAGGTCTCTGTGGTGCAAGCCTGGGTTGCAATTGGGCTAGGGTTGCCAACCCTCCCGGATTGTCCGGGAGACTCCGGTAATAATGATATACCTTACACACACACACAGTATATATATACACACAGTATATAAATATAATTTATGTGTACATGAAGAATAAAATAAAAAAAAAATGATTTAACCTCCCGATTTTTGTTGTCGTTGATGATGATGATGAAATTGGTCGTGTCACACCTAAATTAATGTTTTCTTTATTCGTAGTGTCACACTGTCGTGTCGTGTCGGACGCACGTCTCTTATACTTCATGCGATCGCGTATTTAGAATGATGGAGCAGGTTTGAAGCAAAGAAAGGAACAGCATGAGCATTAAATTAGTTTGTCCTAAAAATCGCTACTCACTAAATGGTTGTAATACCCCTCCCTCTACCCCGCGCGCACCATAGGAGCGGTACAGAGCTCGTGGTCAGACTACGGCAACGCCGATGAGCACAGACTTTGCGCAAAATACCTACTAGATGAAAGTTGTGTAAGGTAGATTTTTAATCAGTTGCGGTAGTCATTACAGTAACTTTAAGATTAAGAAATGAAAGGTAACCTTGGATTCTAAGACAATTATAAATACCTACTAAGCGTCATCGGTAGCTTAGTGGGTCAGCCTTACGATTGAGAGGGTTCGTATCCCGGCCTTTACACATCCATTTTTATTATAATAAATAAATAAATATTCTAGGGCAATCTACACAACGCCACCTAACCCATGGTAAGCATAGTTTAACTAGCTTGTGTTATGGGTTCTAGAATGCGGATAAACATACTTAGATACTTTTTTTTTGTAAATACATACATATTATAAATAGAAACACCCAGACCAATGCAAATATTCATATTGAAGCACACAAATATTTGCACTGAACGGGAATCGAACCTACGCTTCCTACGTAGCAGTCGCGTTCACTACCGCCACGCCACGGAGTTGTCAAATTGATAATACATATAAACAATTTATTTAGCTTTGGCAGGAGGGCTTTGAGAGCTTTCCAGATGCTGTTAGGGCGGCAGTGGTGGTGTGGCCAGTAACAAAACAGTGCACGTTCAGATCTACATAGTCTGCGAGTCAGCATGTAGTATCTACCCTCGGTAGAGTAAATAGAACGAGGGCCGAGCTACTGTCTCACCTTTTTACTCGACCGAGCGCTGGTTCCAATACTCGATGCTATGTTCACACGTACGTAGAACTTTCTTTTTTATCGTGCGAAAAATCCCCAAGGGTACCCCCCTCCCCCCATAAAACGCACGCCGTCTTTGGGTCTTCAGTTGCCGGAGGTGAGGTAGTAGCCAACATATCCCTCGCACCCGCACCCCGGCAGACCCGGGGCCTTCTCTTCGAGATGACCCCCATCGGTCGAGATAACCCCCGTTGGACGTACGTAAGACTAGGCGGAGTCTACTATCTCTCACTCCACTTGGTGCGTGTGATCAAGACATAAGGGATGAGACTATTCTCTAACCGACAATAAACATATATTATATCCCGTGACAGCCATAGGCTCGCTGAAAAGTGGACGCCGCCACGATGATGCAACAGCATGCATACAGATTTCTAGGTGAGGTTGGCTGGGGTCTGAATTTCTTGGAAGACCTCTATAGAACCCGCAAACACATATTCATATCCGTAACATGATTGTAAACACACGTACCCAGAAGTCATCGGCCGATTCGTATCAACATCACGCGACATCGAGAGGTCTCCTATATTTTACGAAGCTTGAGTTACTATTTCTTCATATTTATTGCAAGATATTCATGAAACTCGGAATAAATTTGAGAAAAGCTTTGAAAAACATATTAGTGACAATAATTTTGGCGCCACTGGCATTGTCATTTTGACGTCATGACATCTTGCAATGTAATAATCTATGGTCTACTGCATAATATTGTAGAATTGGTAGAGATAAACGTGACTAAAATTACTAAAATTCGAGTCACGTGATTCCATTTTAGTAACAATTGCGTGCGAAAATCCCCACTAATACCACCCGTAGTTGGCCATCATGTTTAGAAACTCTTACCTCCCTCTACGTACGTACGTACACGTACTCTTACCTTACGTACATCAAGAAATTTACATGAAAGATAGTTAGTGGTAGTTACTGTTGTTCTTATGTACCATGGGCGGCCTTATTCGGCGGCGATTACTTCCTGGCAACCTTAGGATTATGTCTGACATCAACTAATTCAATCCGTACAGTGTCTGGGGCCATCTATTGACTTATAATACGGGTGGAGGAGATCAAATACTAGCGAGAATAGTACGTAATAAATGATGGCCCCTTATGTGAATACTGATGATCAAATGATATAGCTGAAGAACTCTTGATGTAGTAGTTATCTACAGTAACCTGGGACGTGCTAGAAAGTACACGGCTTGAGAAAGAACAAACTGGTACCAGGTAACTACCGGATTCAGGTTCCCGCAAGTTGCCATCTGTGGGGATTGGATGGGGCTCTTGTGTCGTGTCGTATCCCTCACGGGGTTTAGGAAATAACAGCTGTTTGATTCCATAAGCAAAAACGGTCTTTATAGGTTAATGAAACACTGTTTCACGAGCAGAATTTTGAGGAAAACTTTGACCAGAACATCGTCCTTCAATCAGTAGACTGCAGCAGTAGCAGTAGAAGTAGTTGTTTGTAAGTTAAGGGACTTGAACAGCCTCTCCCTGCTTTACTATTGGAGCTATCGGGATATTTATCATGTACCTACTTCTCTTCCTACAGTCCCGGGTTCTTTAAGCGAGGCGTGAAAAAGCATATGATGAGGCCGTTAAGCTGCGTGCCACTATTATAACACTTTACGTGTTTGTAATGGTGACCCTCTTTCCTGATATTTTCCTTCAGCTTACCATCAGACGAGGTGAAGTCAAAAAAATAAAAAAGTACTGTTTGGAGTCGGCGCTGTTATCTTTCCCAGTCTTTGAGGAAGGTGCAAAGTCGCATCATGCGCTTTATACATATTTATCTAAAAGTCTTGAAAGAGATTGGTAATTTTATCGTACCAATAACTCTGATATTACTCATAGGTGTGTAGCCCCTGACCCCTTATCAGTGGGACTCTTGTCATGTGATACAGATAACGAATGTTTATTTATTTATAGTTTATCGACCTACTGACGGCGGAGATTGAGTATTAAATAGTGCTTAACTTTTTTTTTTCGAGTTAAAAGAGTACTATAGTATGAACTTATAGAAGAACATCATCTACTCGCCCTTGTCCCTTTTACCCTAAATATCGTTAAGGGTTAACGCAACATGTCATTCTCCTTCATACTTTCCTGTCAGATATAATTTCCACAGTCCTGATAAGGCCAGTCATGAACATATAAATTATCTTATTACAGTTTTTTCTTGACCTAGTTTTGATATTTATCTTACTCCTGTATCCTTAAATTTCTGTACACAGGACAACACATGCAGGGCTTAGATGTCACCCGCATGCGGTGCAGAATATTTTATAAAGAACATAGCGGTTCGGTAAGTCTTTCCTCTGCCGCACCATTAAGTTTTGGAATTCTTACCAGTGCACGTGTTTCCTTCCTACAGTCCCGGGTCCTTTAAGTAAGGCGTGAAAAAGCATCTGATAAGGCCGTCAAGCTGAGCACCACCATTGTCAAATCAAATCAAACCAAATCAAACTGTACGTGTTTGTAATGGCGACCCTCTTTCTTGAGACTTTGCGTTCAGCTTCCCATCAGGCGAGGTGAAGTCAGATTGACATGTCATAGATAATAATAATAAAGAATATAATAAAAAATAAAAAAAATATATATAAATATTATAATAAATAAATAAATATAATAATGAAAAAAATAAGTAGGTACATGAGGGCGCCAACAGTCCCTCTAGAATAGGACTGGTCGTTGTCCAATAGTTATTTGTGCAACAAGTGAGCAAAACTGTTTTTTGCTGCGAGTGCTGATTTTGAATCCTGAGCAAGCGAGGGAGTCTAGGATTGAATCACGAGCGTAGCGAGTGATTCTAATGTAGAATCCCGAGCGTAGTGAGGGATTCAAATGCACGAGATGCAAATAATTTTGCTCTCGTGTGGCACACATTACTTTTCACTTCAGCAGCGAGAACACATAAGAAATATTACTTAGAAGATAATGCAACACTTATTAACAGAACAGAACACCTATTACTAATTAAAATAATGCTGAAAATTTTAAAAGTTAATAATTAATCTAATTACTTATTGTTGTTCTGCAAATTTAAAGTTGAAAGTTAAAAGTTAAATTTTATACCCGTTATTTTTAAGGTGCGTTCAGAAACAGCGTACGTGACATTTTATTTTTCAAATGTTGATAATAGTAATCATTATAAATACTTATGCATTACTTATTTTGGTATTCAATAACATTACATAATTATTAAATAATGTAAATAAAATACATGGTTATTCTTTTACAAATATCTTTCAAATTTAGAATTTCGAAATAGGACCTTTGACGTGCCATAAATTAAAAAAAAAAACCTTTTTTTTGTGTTTCTTGGCGATCTCAATGCCTACGCCATCAACTCAGTTTTTGGTCGTTATTGTATGTACATATTCTGTATATTTATTATTTTACAAAAATAAAACCTTCAAAATACTTGTGTTTGTCACTCGAACTTTTTTATGGACGGCCAAGAGACAGAGTGCAGTGTATGTAGTTCGAAAGTTATTCGCGGAACAATTCTTTTTGAATCTATGGTTGGCACTCTTTATTGAAAATTAAAAAAATAAATTAAAAAGCTACTTTGTCTCACTGAGTGAGCAAAATCGCATTTTGCACACTGTTTTTACGCAGCAAAACTCACTTGTTTGAGCTGCTGTGGTGAAAAGTTACTTTGTCAGATATGTAGATCGAAAGTTCGTCGCGAAACAATTCTTTTAAATGTATGGCTGGCACCGTTCATTAAAAAAAAATAATTAAAAAGTTACTTTGTCTCACTCAGTGAGCAAAATCGCATTTTGCACACTGTTTTTACGCAGCAAAACCTACTTGTTTGAGCTGCTGTAGTGAAAATTAAATTTCCTATCCTTTAAATTTTCCATTTATAGGGATAGGAATTAAGTAGGTATGTTCCTATATAAGTAAATAATAAAGTATACCATCATTATTTATTTATTTAAGAACATTATTATATTTATTTTTTGTAGGTATGTTTATTATTTATACCGTGCCTACTAGGTCGATTTCTCACCATAATACTTCAATCACCTGCCTTCTCTGCATCACACAAAGGTTGACTGGTAAAGAATGCCCATGGCATTGAATCCGCCTTTTTAAATTCGTTATGTATTTGTGCAAAAAGTTTAAATAAATTAAATAACAGGTTCAATATTCGTAGGTATACAATGGAAACAGTTTAGAATTGCATGGCCCCTGAATTTATAAGCCGAGCAATTCAGTTGATGTAATTAGCTATGAATATACCGCCAGGCGTAAAAAATCAATTTTGCTTCGCGTGGAATGTCTTTTACTGATCGGTAGGAGGTGGAAAATTTATTTTTATGGGACCTAACCATATTTATTTATATGTTTAGGTCCCAATGAAATAGGTGGCGACCTAATCACTATTAACTGGACACTTATAAACCTGCGATAAATATACACACATAACTTCGAAAAGCATCGAAAAGTCATTGGTGTGTGCCATGGTAAAACCTGGGACCGAACCCGAGACCTCGTCTCAGTAGTTCATTACCCATACCACTAGGCTACCGCGGCAATTTGTTCAGCGGTAGAAAAATTACCGGTTGAAATTTAAAGAACCTCTTCCACCCTTCGCTTTCACTCTAGAATTTGCACACACTATTGATTTTGACTGCACTTTGACTTCCTAACCTCCAGAGGAAAGTCGCCACCATTATCAGTTTCTGCTACTCTTAGCAAGTGCATCGACTTGCAGGTCAGGTTGAACTGGGTCTCATGGATGTTGGTGATCCTAAACATCGTCCAACCGGAAGACGGACCCGTATCTGATAGATGTTGGTTGCCCTGCCCAGGCCCTATTCTTGGAGATTTGTGAGGGTTGCCTACAGATTGGCCTCGGGATTCTGGATGGACAGACTAAATGTAATTCTTCATAAAGGACATTAGAAGGTTGACGTGGCCCCTTGTTTGACACACGCACGTCCATAGGTCACGGTAATCGTTCCCTATTAGGTGGGCCGTGTGCTTGTTTGCTACCGAAGTGATATAAAAAAATATGTTCTTTGTTAGTACACCTCTTTGAGTACATATGTGTACATTCATAGGTTCAACGGTCGTACTGTTTATAGGACATAAATAATCAGATAACATTATGTACTTATTCATACGATGATTGTGAAGTTTTAACAGACCACATTTTATTATTTATTTAATTATGTATAATTACATTTTAATGGTCTACAGCGACAAATGTGCCAATGGCGGTCTGCGTCCTAAAGCCGTGTCACATTTGAAACTCTAAATAATATACTGCCTCGCCTTTTTCGCAATGCAGGGAAAGGAACCTCTTTCCTGAAACTATGACTAGGTTCAGGAAAGAGGGTTAGCAATACAGATTTAGGTAAGTAAAGTTACAATTTGAGCCCTCAGCGCGACGACCTCATAAGATGCTTTTCACGCTCCGTTCCAGAAGAACTTGTTACAATCCTGGTATAATAAGCACTACACCCTGAACAGTACAAGGTTTTAACAGCAGTCAGTCAGTGCCAGAGTAGAGAGTAAAATTAAGGGTTAGATTACCTACAAAGAATGGAGTTAAAAAAAATGTTCAAAGAGTAAAAAAAGTCATGTTCGTATTGAACATGACTTTTTTACTCTTTTAAGCAGAAAGGTGTGATAATATTATATTTGATGTGAAGAAAAAGACTGAAGAATGTACACGGTAGGTATTAAAGAAAGTACTCTATTTTTGTAGAGTTCTCTCTATCGTATATCGGACTGACTGTTTGATATCTTCACAGAGTGGTTAAAACCTTTAGTGTTTATAAAATACTGAAACAGTGCTTCAGTTTCAAGTATCCTAAAAATGTAAGACATGCGCTTAATAAAACCAGAGCAACCTCTTTTTACGACGTGACCTCCGAAATAAAAGCTTCGGAGTTTTATTTGCACTGTATCTACATAATGTTACCTGTGAAAAAAATCAATCAAATAAATTCAAACAGAAATTCCTTCCTTACATGCAGGACAGGATATCAAGGAAACTGGAAGTTTCCCTTTTCTTAAAAGCAGGGCGGTGCACTAAGGGAAATTTCCGTAAGTTGTAAGTCATCCCTCTAAGTATACAATTAATACTCACCATCCACCAGTCAACTTCTCCTTCTCCCAATCAGCACCTTTGTCTTTCTCCCTCATTTTTTCACTTGAATTATCTCACTGTATAGTTTTTAAATATGATATCACACACTTAAGTACATAGCACATGTTTCGAATCATCAATATAACATTGTTTTCACTTTGTAATACACTAATTTTAGTAAAAAAATTGTGCATTCGGTTTTCAAAACAAAAGAGGTAGTGATTTATGCTGCTTTGTGAAATTTTTGAATTAAAAAAAAACATTAGAACCAGTGCGATTCGTCTAGACCTACAAAATAAAGTTTGTTGTACGGGTTTGTGTTATGTTTTACTCCCGACGTAAGAGGACGGGGTGTTATACATACAATGTTTGGTATTAAATGATGTTATTCCAAATTTGGTTTTTCTTAAATTATAGGTACCTATTGCAAAATATCTCTACAGTTTGTTGATATCATGTGGGGAACGACAGCTCTTTAATTATAACCGTTTTCGGTGTATTTTTTGTAGGGGTTTAGTAAGTATTTGTTGTTAAAGTGAAGTGAGTACATCATATATGTGAAAATTTCATGAGGTACAACCTAGTGATGGGACAGATAGACAGACGTGGCGTCTGTCGTTATGGTGTCTACCCGGTTCCGTTGTTACCCATTGGGTATGACAGTCGTATATAAAACGTAACTTCTTTACTTTTTAATTCCCTGATTCAAGTGTATTTATTTAAATTAGTAGTTTAAATTAGTAGACCCTGTGGTCGAAATTAGACCATCATTAATTAAGAAATTGTTATACCTAAACGCGTTAGTAACATATGTGGGGGTGTGTATGAAAAATGACTTTAGTGTGCGTGACGTTTATTTTAACAGAAATATTTTATTTTAATGCATATTTAAAAAAATATTAGGTTTATGCACCTCACTTCCGTATAACCTTTCAATATGCCAAACCTCACCGTCCTATGTGCACGTAATTTTCGTAAAAAGGGTGACAAAGCAAAATTAAATGTAGCAAAAAAATATTAGCAACTATGCCGTTTTCTTATCATGGTATACGCTTAACAAATATTATTATTACGATTATAATGTACGTAATAACTTCTTACCTCACCATTGTGCACTAAATCATGCGTATTGATACACACGTTTCTACAGTTAACTATATAGTCTTAGATCAATCTGAGCTCACAAACCACTTCACGATTACCTATGTGATTTTATATAACATAATATTAGTTTAAAATTCACAACCACTGTTTCCAAATAGTTAAAAGCATCTAAATGGTCAAAATATTATGGTTATTGATCAGTTTTCTCATATTATATAGCTGTCAGTTTTCATATTCATATTTATTTTGTGTGGTTCGTTCAATGGTGTCTAAATATTCATAGCACTCAAACTATATCTTTATATTTAGGAAAAAGCAATGTTAATTGCTCGGGGCTAAAGCATATTTTTGAGTGAAATGCTTCGTTCCAGCGAATTATATTTTTCATCACGTTTTGTCTCTTTTTTTCTTGGATGACGTCATTGATGTGTCCTTTGTTAAGAACACATAAAATATGTCAAAAAATTATTTCAGTAAATCAGAGTTAGACTGGTTGCATATAAGTCTTGATTGGAGCTACTATTTTTTTATACGACTGAAATGGCAGATAAGTAGGTACACTGTGGGGCGAAGGTACTTCCCAAGTTAGTCAAACCATTGGTATGGGCGATACTATTAAACTGAAATTTAATAAAAGGCTGGCCACATACCTCCAAAAACATACTTTTAGAAGAGCTCGTTAAACTGTGCTATTGTTATAAGAATATTACATACACGTGGGAATATGAATATGACTACTATCTCGCAAAACCTTTAATGTCTTATAAAAATGGTCGATTAGACCGCGCGAATTTATACTAACTGCCATCTAACCTTCCAACCCTGAGCGGAATATCCTAGTCTCGGCGCTACTGCTGGAGATTTCACGCACGGAAAAGAACAGAGTCACGCCACTCAGTTGATTAGGTTGCCTTGGGCCCGAAGATCTTTTTGGGGTCTCATATTTACCACTACAACAACTGCTAGTTACTGAAGTTACGTTCCTTATAATCCTGGCTAATTGGCTAATAGTAACATCACTTAATAGTGACATATAATTATGATGAGCACAAAAATAAGAAATATTTTATACCGAGACACGGTCAAACTTAGGAAAAGTAACTTACAAAGTAAACTAATTAGATATTCTAATAAATAATGAACCTTATCCACATGAAAATAAGCTTTCAAATGGATCAGAATGGAACGTAACCTTCAAAATCATAAACCTATTATAACAACAGTTGCGTAAGGTCAACGTACTTTATTCTTTATCCGGTGTTTCTAGACGTAAACAATAAAATTAAAGAACGAATAAAACATGGCGGATATTCCAAGAATGTAATACATCCAGCTTTGTCTTGTGTAGCTATTGTGCTAACCCTATCTGTGCTCATTGTCTTAATAAAGAATTGTAAGCAGGTACCTACTTTGGTATGTTAAAAATTGCTGCCTGGTAATTCGTCATCAAAACTTAGATTTTGCGTGAAATTGTAATCTGACCTTTGCAATTCACTGGCTCTATCAAAGTTCTGTAGATAGGCTTCAAATACCCGTAACGACTGGAATAGATGTTCATCTGGCAACCAGGGTTCTACCATGAACGATTCTAATAAAATTGGTTAAGAGTTCATAGTCGGCCTGCAGGTCTGACACGGCTTTGACTTTGAATTTGACATTATATTTTAATCATCTCTATGTTTATTAAATTATGCATGCGTTAATACGACCATTTAAGCAATCCATGATAATATAATTTAAAAGAATGAAAAAAAAAAACAAAAACACAAACAAGTAAATAAGAAAAACTTAGTAAAACAAACTTCCTCTTTCCAAACATTGTGTTGTGCCCGACAGGGTCCATAATTGTAACCAAACTCTAAATTGTACAACTGTATCCACATTATGGAATGCAATAAATGTATTGAGTATTGAATATTGAGTACAGTTAAGCCACGACCCCTTCAAACCATAGACATACAGTGCATGTTGTCTTCACTACATAGTATAAAATAAAGTCGCGTTCTCTGTCCCTATGTCCCTTTGTATGCTTAAATCTTTAAAAATACGCAACGGGTTTTGATGCGGTTTGTTTTAATAGATGGAATGGTTAAAGAGGAAGGTTTATATGTATATAACATCATGCTACGACCAACAGGTACGGAGCATGAATGAAAAATGTTGCAAAAACGGGGTGACGCAGACGAAGTTGCGCGGGTCAGCTAGTAAGTATAATAATTCGTAACGTGTGTCTGTCTTTTTTTTCTGATGTGGGCAATAACGTGAGAATCATTAACAGGTTTGCACGTGAGCCTTTTTTGTATAATGTTACTATCTCGGAACGTAGGAAGCGTAGAGACTGGAAATAACCTTCAGTTTAATACAGGCTTAAAAAAGCAATAAATATGTCAAATCATAATTTAGATACAATATCCGACAACTGTATTGGAATATTAGGAATGTAAAGGAGAAAACCAGCTCCGCACAACCATGAACTGGAGATGATTCTGTAATTTAAGAGATTTGCTTTTTGAATTGAGAATTGCTTTCTCAGATTTTTGCAACTCTAAGCTATTTCTTTTTTATTTAAGCATAGCTGATCCGTTTAACAACACTTGATACTTTAACGATCATTTACTTCTCAACGATTACCTGTGTACAGTAAATCCCTGCAATAATATATTTACGTTTTAGAACTTTTTCACATTAAACTTGTCGACTTGTCATTTATTATTGTGACAAGGTTTCAAAGTGTATACATATTATTGGAGGTGACTGTACATACATTTTCAAATAGTTGCAATTACAGTCTCTATTGTAATGGCTTTGACATTTTATCATTGAGAACGTACTCGAGAATCACAGATAAGATAATCTCACTGTTTATTAATCTAAATAGTTATATTAGGTATGTAGATTGTTAGCCATATCAAGAGTAATACGAGACCAGCGTGATATTATGAAAAAAAATAGAAATTTGTATGTTAAGGTCGTAGCAAGTGGATACAGTGGTGTAGCCTATCTCTCTACCTTTATGAAGATTACTCATTTTTAACGTTCAACAAAAGCTTTGGTAAAAACAAATAAAGTGTGTTATTAACAACTGATATAGGTCCCTACTTGCTATTTCGAAACAAATTAATACACGAACAAATAAACAATTTGCAAAAAGAAATGTAGGTAAAATATTTTATATTCAAGAAATATTTAAATATTCGATACACACCACGTTATCTAGGCTCAAACTGAACATATCGCACACCTAGATCTAAACTGAGACAACTCAAAAAACTCATTTTTTCAGGAGACGAAAAAAACGCATTGCTGTTTTTTTTTGTATGGGAAGTTATGAAACACAAGTTTATTTCGGCTTGTAATACAGTCATAAAATGTGACTATATAAAATTCAGCTAAAAATCAATCATTAATATTATAGAAAACCTCTATTTTTTTATTTGTTACACTTTAGGTTGGTAATTTTGTATAAATAATAAACCAGTAAAAAAATATTCATTCACCTTTTCCAACAAAACTGGAACAAGATAAAATATCTCAAATAATTTGGCAAAATAATTCAAGAATAGTGTAACAACTCAAGTAATTCAAGTCTATTTGTCCACCAAAACTATAACAACTGAAAATGTCCGTGTTTTCGTTTATGTTTGCACGTGCACTGTCAACAATTAGTGAAAGCCAACTGACATTACACTTGTTTTGGTGAGAGCGACTCACACAGGTTGGTTCTAATAAAAAAAGCTAACGCCATCTAGTTTCCGGCCCTCTCAAGCTTTTGCTGAACCTGTTATTTTGGTAGATGCGTCTCATCAATGCGCATTCGAATATAAGGATAACTCAAAATCCAAAATTTTTGAATTGTTCCAGTTTAGATCTAGGTGTGCGATATGTATCCAGTAATACAGGTTCTAAAATGCGGATCAACCGAACTAGATACTTGGTTAGCGAACCCGTGTATTAACGTAATTATATGGTGAATACAATGATTTACCTTTTGATTTCATGAGTTGAGCTCAACAATCAGAATCAGAAGAGGTCATCATAGAAACAGTCACCTGCGAATCGATACACCTACTGAATAACCAGCTAGGCTCTGGCATACACGGGCTCTCGGATTCGAGATTGCGGTGTGATTGGGGCGGCAGACGAATGCCACTCTCGTAGTTTAAATAAACCACACATGAAAAGGAGAAGAAATTGCACTTCTTCACTTTAGATTGAATGTTAAGGTGATTGGTAATTTGGTGGATGGTATCTAATTTATATATAATAGCGAATATAAACGTAGGTATATATCTATTCCTAAGTCATCATTCTCTGAACCTTTTACCAACTCAGTTGGTGTCGGCTTTCCAGTCTAACTATAATGCGGCTGAACTTCGATATTTTCCGTGAAGCGACTGCCATCTGACGGCCACAACCATGACCAGTGGCGATATCGAAGTTCCAAGTTAGACTCGTTGGACTTTTGAGGGCTCCAACTACCCATAACGACTGCCATAGATGTTTGTACGGCAACCGGTACCGTCGGCTTAACGTGCTCTCCTAGACACGACCAAAGCAGTGTAAATGTGATCCTGCGCCCCGTGTGTAGTAGTATTACTTGTATTATATTGAATAAATGTTGTGTTTTGGAGGTCAAAAATATCTTATGGTGGTAAAATAACTATGATCACAAAGTATCGAAGTTCAATTGCTTCGTGTTTTTAGTTAGACTGACAGCAACGCCAACTCAGTGGGTACAAGACTCGATGGAGAAATAAAATATAGCAGTTGTACCATATAATACAGTTATTTATTATTCGTTATCAAAGATACGTAGATAACAGTCTCTACTCGTTATTTTTATATTTACCTAGACTAATTCAGATGTTACGGTTTGCTTTTCAACTGCCTTGTGATTAAGTGATTAAGATCGTGGCCGTATCATGTCTTGAAGTGTGTACCTACTTAATTATCTATAAAATTTGAAGGCATGAGATGATTTGCATGCAATGGTAACAAAATAGGGTATGTGTATAAGAATAACAGAAAAAATAGTTTAATATGACAATAACTCATTTATGTAAACTTCAGGAACTTCACAAAGAAATATGCAGACAATGCAAGGAGGACGTTGAAACGATGAAGCACATACTGTGCGAGTGCCACGCCTTAAGAAGACATCAAATGGATCTACTCAGGAGGGGATACCTTAAACCAGAGGATTACATGCACCTGCGATTGAGAGGAATAGCCACCTTGATAGAGAGGACAATCCCTCCTCTAACCTAGGGGCGAAGGTGGGGTCCAATACGACACAAAGGATCCAATAGGGTCGAAGTGACCGCGATAGCTCTAGAGCACGCACCCCAATAACATAAGATAAGATAAACTTCAGGAAATATATATATAATTATAATAAGTTAAGTTATATATAGTTAAGTTATATATGAATCTAAAACATGCACCGTTTTTATATATTTTTCAACAAAAGCGAGTCTTGTTCTTGGAAATGATGAATTTCAATTTTCAAATGAATTTCAATCGATGATCCAATTACAAGTCAATGTCACGAAGTATGATTTCAATAAATAATAGAATTACTGAAATAAGTGTACTTACGTGCTTATCTCGCAGAATATAGGTAGGTACATTTATGAAATAACGATGTATTGTTAAAAGGACAGGTCAAAGCACTCGAAAGGGAAGGCTTACGTGAAAGGTTGATATCAGTCAGTAGAGGAAGCTCGTGAAATTTGCGAGGACATTCTACTTAGATGGGCTCTGGGGCCACTGGATATTGTTAGTCACTGTCCTAGTAGAACGCGACTACGCGATCATCGCGTGAGTAAGAAGTTTGCTTAAATCCATATCAATTATAATCACGCGAACGTCAATTAAGATATTCATTCTAAATTCATAATCTTGTTTGATCGAACATTCTGTTCAAACATTGTCTGATGCACAATTCCGTTATTGACAAAATTAACGCAAAGCTATTCTGAATATTTTACAATGGTCTGGTTCTACAAATTCAATTGTCTTATTATCAATGAAAACAAAAAACAAGTGGAAGTGTGATGTAGTCGGTGCACGCATGTCATTGCTGTGTGTATTTACGCAACGAAGAATAAATTCGACAATATGAACATTTTTGATAAGAATACGTCTAAAGTTTTTCGTAAATATTTAAGCTTGTTCGATTCAAACTATGAAACGCCATAAATACTTTTTATCTATAGCAAAGTAATCTATATTTTGAACCGTTATAAAGGTGGTGGCAATATTGTTACCGCTTTCTTAAAAAAGGTTTTTGTTTTGTAGTATGTATGTATGATTTGAGCTAATATATTAAAGGTAGTATAAATACAAACCGGTACGACCATACAAAGCAATTATTTACTAGTAATACACGGTATTATTAACGGTTATATTTGTGAGTTTGGCGACATCGATTCCGCTACTGAAACTATTGTGTCGCATTTCTACTAGTTTTTTCTGTTCTGTGCTAATTACCCATATTGGTGTCACAATGTCAACGTACGTATTGTTTGTTGTCACTAACGACCACACTAACAGAATCAAGTTCAGAATTTTTAAACATTACGGGAAATTACAGTATGTAAGATTTCTGGTATGGGGTTACTTTATACTTTTTTAGAATATAGGCTTATGTACACGACCCACTTAAATTCGTAATTTGGAACGAAATAGTACTTTTATATAGTCCACTGGTAATTTCATTTGTCACGCTACGTTTTATATTTAATTTACGAGAATTAAATCACCTATAACGTATGAAATACCATACCTAATCAAATATATAAATGCAAAAGGTGCCGAAGTGCTACGCAAGTACTTACAAAGTATTTTTCCTCTCAACTTTAAACGATGGTTACAAAAATTAAGTACCTACGTTAAATAAACAACATTTGTAACACAAAACTTGTTTAACATGAAGTAATATCACAATTGCACAAAACAGCCAACTTTAAATTATTTGTTTATATGAAGCGCGCGAAAGTATCAAGAAATGGCAATCTGTTCGGCGCTTGGCGCGCGTCAACGTATTACGATAGCCTAACAGCCACTGGCTGCGCTGTGGCTTGTATTGTGAGCGGTTACTGTCTGCAAACAGAGACAGTTCATAGACGTATACCTACAGCAATTCAATCAATATCTTACAATCAATGATATAACAAACACAATCCACGTTTAGGTCAATGTTATCTGACGAAACACGTGAACTGTCAAATCGAACTTTTTGAATATATGTTTGATCTAAGTCATTTATTACCTGTATTATGTGATTATGTTAGCACTGTTTGATGGATAAAAAAAGAGGTAATAATATAATAGATTGGAACAGTAAGTGTGATCGTACTTTGAACCCTGGCCATATACTTAGTGAAGCTAGACAATGTTGATAGAATCTTGTAGGTTTGTTTTAGAAGACAAAATAAAACTAAATAAAAAACCAGACATTTGTGTTGAGTTCAAATAAATAAAAGAAAATTTATGTAAATGGATAACGAACCAACGAAAAACCAATAATAAAAAAAGCAAAAACTAAAACCCAACAAAAGCGAGAGTTCTCAAAGTAGACGTAACGGGAACTCGACATACTGGGACTCGACCTCGTTTGAATAAATCATCTAACTACGACAAAAACGACGCTGAAAAAGTATGAAACAAGATTTTCAGGTCAACGGATTAGCCTCCCCATACCCGGGGGCTAGACGGGGACACCGTGGTCCCTACACCCGAATGGGATTTCGAGAGAGAGGGCCGCGTGTCTGCCGGGGTGCGAGGAATATATCTACTATCTCACCTCCGGTAACTAAAGACCCAAAGACGGCGTCGGTTCGAGTACGACATAACCTCCCCAAGCGGCTCCGGCGGGGGAGGTATCCGTGGGGATTTTTTGCACGATAAAAAAAAGGTCAACGGATTATACAACGTTACTGAAGAAGCAAGATAATCGACACATGGACTCTAGCAAGATGCCTCTGTTGCATCTTGACAATACTATCATACGATACGATACTTATAGTACACAATTAACGGTGTACAGAGATACACAGTACTTTATGGCAGCTAGAGGGCGCTACATTAGAATCAGTGGCATTTTACAAAGCCTATAACCAGCGCATGATCAAGTCGCTTCAAACGGTACTTCGTTTGTCCAACTAAGTAGTAGTTGAGGAGTTGAGGGAACAGAAGAACCTACATACATACATACATAGCCTATCAAAATCATAACCCTCCTTTGGTATCTGGCTCTCGAGTAAAAAGTAAAAAATGTAAATCTCGAGTAAAAAATGATGCCTCGGTCATGTGGCACCTTACACAACCTCCAAAAAAAGTAAAGAACCCAACAAAAAGTATTCAGTGCAGCTTTGTCAAGTCCATTGCCGCCATGACGTGAACGAAAAAAAAAACGACCGAGCAAAGAGGTATCACAAGAAATCGCAGATAAATAAGTACTGATGACGTATAAGATTTGTCTGAATGTGATAAACACGATTATCCTTGTTGGTGGGAATAACCTGTTTTATAGTAGTATTTCAAAACTTATTTATACTTTTAAATACTAAAACAACAACTTCAACTTCAAGAATTTATGAAAAATATTACCGAGATTTTTAACGAGTATTAATGTGTGAGTTAGATTAGTACGCTAGACCTATATGCTATATACACTGACGGACTCATAAACTGCATCAAAGTAATAGACGACTTTGAAATAAATATTTTAACCAAGTATGCATACTTTCTATACAGATTTAAATTGAAACCTCTAGATTGGTTCGTGAACTTTAAAACAGCGTAGGGTCATATCTTTAAGTTTAAGTTTATGTACTGGAAAGGACCTTAAGACTTTTTTTGAAGAAAAAACAGAAATTTAAGAAAAATTGGTTTAATTAAAAAATTGGTTTTAACAATAGACACAAACTTTATGCAAGGGTTTATTTGTGTTTTAATAAGGTGTATTACCCCCACGTGCCCTTATTACGGATTCTAATCGGTTCCGCATAGATTTTATAAGGGTTTTTAAAAGATCTTGCGGAATATTGTCCCATTCTTCTGAAAGTGCTGTTCTTAGTGCTGCCACTGTCGTGGGCGAAGGGTTTCTCGCATATACAGCTCTTTTTAAATTGTCCCAAACATGCTCGATGGGATTAAGATCCGGGCTGCGTGCTGGCCAATTCATTGTACGTATCCCAACCTCTTCGCAATAATGTTGAACTTGTGCAGCTGCATGCGGCCGGGCATTATCCTGCATTAAAGTAAAATTTTCGCCTATGAATCCCATGTAAGGCACCACGTGATCTTCTAATATCTCTGTTATGTAGCGATGTGCTGTCAAACCCCCTCTATTACCGTTTTGACGGACCATGTCTATGAACACAAGTTCTGTTTGCCCGTTCATCGATATGCCACCCCAGACCATACATGAACCGCCTCCAAAAGGAACACGCTCCTCAATGCAACTTTGAGCATATCACTCCCCACGTCGACGATAGACTCTTCTGCGACCATCTGCACCATATAAACATGTCCTACACTCGTCCGTGAACAATACAGAGGCCCACTGCTCTTTTGTCCAATTCAGGTGATGACGCGCAAATCTTAAGCGAGCTTGTCTGTGAGCTGTAGACAACTTTGGACCATTTGCTGGTCTAAAAGGGGTGATATCCGCTTCCTTTAACCTTCTTCTTATTGTTCGTGCACACACGTTTACTCCACGCACTTCATTAAGCTCGGTTTTGATGTTAACTGACGTGAGGAAACGATTTCGCAGGGAAGTTATAACAATAAATCGGTCATCACGACCTGTGGTTGCTCGAGTTCTGCCTGTACCACGTCTCCTCCTGTAAGAACCTGTCTCTACAAACCTTCTGTATATTCTAGAAACCGTAGACTGGTTTAAATTTAAATTTCTACCAATCGTTCGTTGATCCAAGCCCTCCCGCACCAATGCTACAATTTGTGCCGCTTGTTCGGACGAAGTATCCATATTATGGTTCAAAAACTCTCGATGTGTTAATAAACTAACCCAACAATTATGCTGGTAACAATAATTCAATTGACAAAACAAAAAAAATCAATGAGAATCAATTTAAAACTTTGCTATAAATAACACGCAAATCTGATACTACAAGTAAATTTTCTTTTCCCGGCTATATTCATTTGTTTTACTGCAGTTCTATTTTTAAATTTAATTTTTTTTTAAGATTAAGAACCAGTCTTTCCATATTTATATAATTTAATCTAAAAAGTTTGCATACTTATTATAGAAAATCCTTTTAGAGTAAACCTGAACTTTGATGCAGTTTATGAGTCCGTCAGTGTATCTACGGTTAAACCTATCTTTGTTGTCTCCTGTGTATAGGGATCGCTGGGGAGGAATATTTCAATACCTAAATTTGGAAACACACAGTCAACGAAGTGTCCCTTTATTTTACCAACTATTTTAAACCTACATCTCTAAACCTCTTTTTTAAAGGAGGCTTTGGTGCCCACATGTAGGTATGTATAAATAATGACATTATTTAAGAAAGTACAGTTAGAGATAAAGTGAGTAGTAATTTAGGAAATATCTACTGAATTTAATGAGGAAATAAATCTATGTCTCCGAAATATCTGATTAGGAAATAAAACTAAGAGATAGATAATTATGAGAGCATCCGAGACATCATCTCACGGACTCCGTTTACAGAGTTTTTTCTACCATATTCTTGGAAATAAACGTTTCTTTCTTTCTTTCCTTCTTTCTTTCTTTCTTTACCACTTCTCATGGTCTTAGGTACGCTGGCAGTGAGACCATTACAGATTTATCATTGATTTGCAAAATTGCATTAAGATTTCGAAAGTGAAATGAATCACAAGATCAATATGTTTGTAGTGGGGTGTAACCACATTAATCGACGCGGAATCGGCTTAAGCCGAGTGCGTATCACCACACTACTCGGCTTATCGCCGATTAGTTGTTGCGACGGCTGTTGACATGCGATCGGTAGTCGATTTCTCTGAACAGCCGTCACGACGGCTGTTCACTTACGTTCGGCAGTCGACTCCTCCGAATGGCTGTCACGGCCTCTGTTCAATTACGTTCGGCAGTCGACACCTCCAAGGCACGCGAGCGGATTCATTCGACTGCTACCCAACGCCGATCGGCCGTCTTCGGCGCCATTCGGCTACCGTCGTAGATGAAGGCATGCGAACGGTTGATTCAACTGCCGTTCAACGCCGTTCGACCGTCTCCAGTGCTGTTCGGCAGCAGTCGGAAACGTTCCGCTGGATTCAGCGCCGTACGGATGCGATCAGCTAATCGACAAACGGTTCGATTCGCCGTCGGCCGATGCCGCGTCGCGTCGGCCGAGCCGAGCCGATGCGAAAGCTATTAGTAACACTCTTATTCCGTCGGCATAAAGACTTTCTTAACCGGCTTCAGCCGATTCCGCGTCGATTAATGTGGTTACACCCTTAGCATGCTTAACGACCACGGAGGTGCATAAACAATGTTTGGCTGCGGTTATGCAATGCAATGCAAACGAACGTTTAAAATATGGAGTGATATATCTTTGTGAGTACAACGAATAACAATGAGCATTTTGATTATCACCATTTGAGTCTATCTACATAGTAAAACTATAATAGAAGTGTACTAAAATTATTGAAGTTTATAAACCTAAAAAATACTTCCACTTGGCTGTATTGATTCTAAAAAAATGTAATGGCAACATCAAGAAAACGGTTACGTAATATAATGTTTGTAAGTCGTATTAATTATATAAATTCTGTACTTGGAATACCATTTATTTTAAAATAGCTGACCCGCGCAACTTCGTCTGCGTCACCCCGTTTTTGCAACATTTTTCATTTCTGCTCCGCACCTGTTGGTCGTAGCATGATGTTATATACATATAAACCTTCCTCTTTAACCATTCTATCTATTAAAATAAACTGCATCAAAATCAGTTGCGTAGTTTTGAAGATTTAAGCGTACAAAGGGACATGAAAAATAGGGACAGAGAACGCGACTTTGTTTTATACTATGTAGTGATAAAAAACCTAAATAGGTACAATTATTATCTGAAGTTTGTATCCCAAGAACCACGGCAAATTACTATCATTAATATTGTTTTGTTTTCTTTGTCTTATTTCCTTTATTCTCATTGTGCTCCAATACTCGAAGAAGCACTGTGTATACATTTTTGACATGGATTCAAATAAATACCACAATAAGACAATGATTGATATTATCTATTTAAATATGCTTTTATCTACAAGTTTAAGAATTTAAACGTGATTTGTTTAATAATTTGTTTCAAAATGAGAGGCACTCTAAAGAGTTTTTGGGGTTCCTCCAAGATTTTCAAGGTTGACTAACCGAAGACAATGGTGAAGGATTTCTTCACAGGATTAGGTCATATGGCAGTCGCTGGTAGCGAAGGAAGACTAGTTGTTGACCTTAATCACAGTGATTGAATCTTATACATATATTTTCTCTCACATTACGTCATAACGTTGACGTCATATTATGCTGTTAAATTCCCTGATAACAGAGAAAGAAGTGCCTTTGTTCCCCAGGTCTCAATGCCACGATAAGAGAGGTCAGATACCTAAATAATCTATTGTCGTCATAATCCCTTGCAGTCATGAGTTTCTCTCGTTACAATGTCTTTATTAATATTCAAATTCGTACTCGTACTGTTGAAACGAGGATTGAAAACTGAAACACATCCCAAAAATCAAATATCCTGACAAACAAAGAATACCCATTAAGAATTAAAAGGAGCATATTCAATACCAGCATCACTAAACCAGGAATAAACCAAAATCTTGTGATTCACCACAGAGGGATGGAGAGGAGTATACTGAGTTGCACAAGAAACGATAGATAAAGAGCCACAGACCTCTTAAAGACCACCAAATGAGAAGATGTGATAATTACAACCAGAAAGCTGAAATAACGTAGTTTTTGCAAGTAGAACAAATGAGTATTAAGCGAATGAATAATTATAGTATGTAAGATATATGAGGAGGAGGGGTCTGAAGTTATTGGTTTATTTTTGCCTTTCCAACTGATGATCTCGAAAGGAACCAACAGCCTCTGTGGCGTGGCAGTAATGAATGCGATTGCCACGCAGGAGGCGCGGGTTCTCAGTGCAAATATTTGTATGCAATAATATGGCTATTTGCGCTGGTTTGGTCGTGCCTCGGAGAGCACGTTAAGCTGTCGGTCCCAGTTGCCATACGAACATTTATGGCAGTCGTTACGGGTAGTTGGTAAAAGTCCGACTAGCATAACTACAGAACTTCGATATCACCAATTAGGCTGTAGGTCCGATTGCAGGAAATTCACGGAAAATATCAAAATTCATCCGCATCTTAGTTAGACATGAAAGCCGAATTCAACTGAGTTGGGAATAGGCTCGGAGAATGTATGGAGCTCGAAAGGAAAGCCTGTCAGAGCCTTTTATGGAAGTCAGTATGTGTACCTGTATTTTCCTACCGTCTTGCATGTGAAGTCGATGGTGACTTCAGAGGTCCTCAAGTTCTGTCATCATCTCTGGAACTTGATGTAGAAAGATAAAAGGAACTTCGCGGTATTTACTAAGTGATTGTACATACTATCAAAGATTACTTGTAGTAACAGATGTATATCTAGGGTGAGTGACATTTTCATCTCCATGCGTGATCTTATCACGAAGCCACGTGCATTACGAATGATAATCTATGTCGGCTTTGTGTTAAGTGCAGACTATCTCTTAATCAATACATTTACGTAACATTTTACCGTGACCGTTTCAAGAGTGCATGTCCATCACGAATTCAACTGCGTGTTAACTGAGCTTATAGGAAACTATCCATCGTATATATATATATAACTGGTGGTCGTGTCAGCACAACTCTAATTTTTATACCGTGCCATAAGTTACGTCCACACTCAACATCATGTCTTAATGCCACGCGGTCCGTTACGCTATTATGTCACAAATCTGGACGCACCTGGATCACCATTTCGTACAAAACTTCTGCACGAAATTAGCTGTATTTATAACTTGCACGAAACAGACAACGCCGCGCCGCCGCGCCGGTCCTAATAGCGTTCGGAAGTCAATTGATTCAAATTGATCTCATCGGTGTGTTTGCATAAAATCTTATACCTAAGTTACAAACACCCTCAAATTGGCGTGTCTTGGAGTTAACACAGTTTCATATGCAATGACATCAGATCGTATGATGCGCACTTATGTCGTCATTCTCACTGGTGCTGCACTGGTGGTGGAGGAGACCAGCCTACTTTCCTGTATGTATCTTCATGTTATTGCGTAGCTACTGCATAAGCCTCTGTCTCAATGGTTCACATGTATTAATAACAGAGGTGAATTAAGCGTTGAAAGCGTCGTAGGCAAGCACCTCATCGGTTCGGTTGCCTTTTTCTCGAGCATTTCTTGCTTGCAGAGGGAGGCAACGGCAGCTCGCGCCCACCGCACTATCGTTGTTGTGAACAAGGCATTCAGCAAGAGTCTATGGGTCCATAGCCATAACATAGGCCTGCTTCTTCTTTTACCAATCACCCTCCGGCCCTTCGAACCTTCGCGCCACTAGCCACGTGCCTACTTTGCCTTCAAGATAATCCACCACTGATTAATGTATTTTATTTTATACAAACGTTTCACATGTGCTAGGCCACATGCCACATATTATTCAAATTGTATATACTTCTTGCCATCATAATGAGTCAAACTACCATTGTTATCACTTTACCGACATGTTTTCATTCAACGTAGTAACTATATATGTACATATTATAATAATTTGGCGGACAGCCTTCAAATTTATTTAAAGGTTTAATGCTACGTTTATACGCTTGCTGAAGCATGGCAAGCGGTCACAAGCCTTAACATCAAACGCTTGGATGCAATTTCACCTGTAAGCCGGTATAGCTAAAATATGGGTTTGGGAGCTACTGCAAAATCAAAAGGATGTAAAAGAGTAAGCAGAGTATGCGTGCGGTTTATCGACCGACGATAGGCTGTCTGTGGATTTGATATTTTTATCTCTACCTGCCACTTCACTACATAGTGTAAAACAAAGTCGCGTTCTCTGTCTTCTTTGTCCCTATGTCCTTATGTACGTTTGTATGCTTAAATCTTTAAAACTACGCAACTGATTTTGATGCGTTTTTTCATACTCGTAGATATAACTATTAAGCACAAAAACAAAACAAACATTCTGTGTTGTCAACGCAAAAGATGTAGGATAAGCCTTTGGTTTTCCCACTGACAACACAAAACCTCTCTAGTGAGCTCTCGTGTCCTACCTCCTCTAATTTTTTTTTTCTAACTATTTTTTTTAAATGGCTTAGTTGTAAATACAGTACCTACTATAAGCATAATGATTGTTGTTATTGGTTGTACTTCTGGTGAATTGAGAATCTGGTGAATCGAGAATCTGGTAAATTACGAATCTGGTAAATTGCGAATCTGGTGAACTGCTTCTGAGCGCATAGAAAGACGAAATGTTTCGATGATGGCTGTAAGTGTACACTGAGGCGCAGCCATCAGAGCCGCTACCATCATAAGATGGTGGATTGATGGAGTGATTGAAGAGGAAGGTTATATGTTATAACATCATGCTACAACCAACTGGTACGGAGCAGAAGTGAAAAATGTTGCAAAAACGGGGTGACGCAGACGAAGTTGCACCGGTCAACTAGTTTATTATAACTTATTGACACGTAGTAATGACGTGTATGAAAGATGTCGACGAATGTCAGAAACGTCTAGGGAGGGTGGGGGTAATTTTCATTTAACATTTTTGATCCATGTGTTTTTCAGATTTTTTATCCTTTTCGCGTGTTTAAATATTCAATTCGCGGGGAGTAAGTTTTCTGGGACTTTGACAGCTGCAATCGCGGTCACGGCAGCTGCAATGAGGGTCATGGTAGCAGCAATCATGGTCACGGTAGATGCAGTTATTGCGAATCACATTTACTTTATCGATTAGTATTAACAGTGAACTTAATCAAGAATGAATTACTTAACGATGGAATTTCAAAATTCAGCCAAACATGCAGTTAGACTGGAAAATACGGGCCCTGGATTACGATGTGAAACCGACCAGGATTGACGCAAAGATGATGACTGTTTTTGGCGATTAATTGCGGCAATAGTAACACAAATAAGCAATTAAACATAATATATACCGCGGTAGGGTAATGAACTGCTGAGACGAGGTCTCGGGTTCGATCCCAGGTTTTACCATGGCACACACCAATGACTCAATGCTTTTCGAAGTTATATGTGTATTTATCGCAGGTTAATAAGTGCCCGGTTAATGGCAATAGGCTCGCCACCTATTACATTGGGACCTAAATATAAACTGGCGAAATGTGGGTGCTAGCACCTCTGCCTACCCTTTCGGGGATATAGGCGTAGGTTATGTATGTATGTATATTGCGAAAGCGTCACGCCATAAGAAGATATTGAATGGATCTTCTCGGGAAGGGTTACCCCAAACCAGACGATTACAGGAATCTACAATAGGAGGAGGAATAGTGTCCTTGATAGAGTGCTATCCCTCCTCAAACGTAGGGACAAGGTTGGGGTCGACACAAAGAATCCAATAGGGGCGGTGTCCGCGATAGCTAAAGAACACGCACCCCAATAAAATAACATAACGACCTCGGTGGCGTGGCGGTAGTGAACGCGACTGCTACGCAGTAGGTGTGGATTCGATTCCCGCTCAGTGCAAATATTTGTGTGCATGAATATGAATATTTGCATTAGTCTGGATATTTCTACGTATAATATGTATGCATTTACAAAAAAAATATTCTAAGTATGTTTATCCGTATTCTAGTTACCCATAACACAAGCTAGTTAAATTATGCTTACCATGGGACTAGTTGGCGTTGTGCAGATTGTCCTAGAATAATTATTTATAAGATAAGTGCAACTTGAATAGTATGATTATAATCAACAATCAAAGTCCAAACCAGTCTCACAAAAGGTACCATGACACAATTTTCGTTTTAAGTAGTTTGTCTACGTACTTAAACACAAAACTTATTGTGTGGTTGACGTCATATTGAGATGTAATCATTTTCGTAAACATTTATCACAATGCAATCCTTAAAAAGACATTTTTTTAAAGCAAGTCTTCAGGGTCAGTACGTGTGCGTGTTACGAGAACAATTCTTCCTTCTTTTACAATCGATTTGTAACTGTATTGAGATTTATATGTAACTATCTCTGGCGGTTGGAGCAGACACGTCCTAGAGTGGAAACCAAGAGAAGGAAAACGGAAGGCAGGTTGCCTTCCAGGCAGTTGGACTGATGACCAAAAAAGGGTGAATGGTATTCATAACATAAACTCATGCCTATAACCCCGAAAGGGTAGGCAGAGGTGCTAGCATTCGGCCAATTTATGTTTAGGTCCCAATGTAATGGTGGCGAGCCCATAGCCATCAACCGGGCACTTATAAAACCTACTATACACAGACACATAACTTCAAAAACCATCGAAAATAACCCAAACCTGGGATCGTACCCGAGACCTCGTCTCAGCAGTCCAATACCCATACCACAAGACTGTTACCATGTTAATCTAATAGTGCGTCCTCTAGTGGTCCTAAAGTACTGTGTTAAAAATAAAGAGATAAATATGCCATATTTGGTATCGCATGAAAAGTACTAATTCGCACCGTTGAAGCACTAAATATGTATTATTATTTGTATTTACTGTCAGCATCTGCCCCCAAAATAATAGATAAAAAAATAAATTAAATTAATTGGTATTAACTCTATTTTCATCATATTCAAAAAACTTCTTAAACACGATGAAAATACAGTTTATACCTCGTTACCATTGTATTGTATGTATAGACTGAACGTTTACCGATTGTTATAACCTTCGATAAGGTTATAGTTGCAACAACATTTTTTCAAGGTGAAGGCATTATTTAAATAGACTACTCTACACCACTATCTCCTCTGTCCTCGAGCAAAATAGTTGGACGCGGAAGATCTAATACCTATGTCACTAATACTATTTCGAAGCAGACAGATTTAGTAATGTCCAGTGGGCTCCAAAACAGCCTGATTTTTTTTTATCGGGCGCAAAATCCCCACGGATACCACCTCTACCAAAACCGGTGGAGGTGATTATGTCGGACTCGAAGCGACCAAAACGCACGCCATCCATGGGTCTTTGATTGCCGGAGGTGAGATTATACAAGACGTATCTCTCGCACCCAGGTAGACCCGGGGACA
This sequence comes from Pelosia muscerda, assembly GCA_963691645.1. Classification (NCBI taxonomy): domain Eukaryota; kingdom Metazoa; phylum Arthropoda; class Insecta; order Lepidoptera; family Erebidae; genus Pelosia; species Pelosia muscerda. The sequence continues at coordinate 7,657,575 of OY829118.1, forward strand.
TCTCTGTTGAGATGACCCACTTCCCCCAATGTGGGGACCATGGTGTCCCCATCTAGCCCCTGGGTGGGGTGGCACTTTGTGCCATCGCCGTGGCCTGCTTCTGCTAAAGTGACCGGCGGCTCCACTCGTCACCCCCAGGCCCGCACTCATGTGGGACGGAGGTCATTCTGCGACCTCCGACGTCCGAGTCGCCTCCGCTCATCGCGGGCAATGCGGGCCCGGTCCAAAAGAGCCTCTGTGACGCAGTGGTAGTGAACGCGACTGCTACGCAATAAGCGCGGGTTTCGATCCCAGCTAGTGAAAATATTTGTATTCATGAATATGGCTATTTGCCTGGTTTGGTCGTGCCTCGAAGAGCACGTTAAGCTGTCGGTCCCGGGAGTCATACAAACATCTATGGCAATCGTTACCAGTAGTCGGAGCTTTAGAAAGTTTGACAACTGGTCTAGAAGCAATCCTTCAATATCGCCTATACTTATAGGTTGTGGAGGCCAGATGGCAATCGCTTCAAGGGAAATATGGAGGTACTTCCCCAGTTGGACTGCTCATTACATCGCAATTAGTTGGTGAGAGTTCAGTAAATAACGTCTTTATTTCAGGCTTAATTAGGCTATGCATAAATGTATTTAGAAACGAGTAAATTACGTAACTATTCAAGAAATGGCGCTAATTTGTGAGAGTTCTAGGTATATCCAGCAGTGAAATGCGATAGGATAATGGAATGATTACCACGGCGAGTCTCTGTAGAGCTCTTTCAACTGATCCCATCTTGTCCAGAGTGGAAACGCCACCATCTCGCACCAAGCGGTTTGAGGCTTGCTTCCTTTATGGCATGATAGAGCTAAAGGGTACTGTCCGCACATGCGTTTCTACCACCTTTAAATACAATTTCCGAGTTCTTTAAGTGAGGCGTGAAAATATATGCATTGAGAGCGTCAACTTAATGACCACCAATAAGAGATCAATAGCATCTAGAATGGTGACCCATATCTGCTGAACTGCACTTCAGCTTTTTAACATGTTGCGGAGGGGGCCACGAGTCCGAAGGGTAATCATAGTAGTCTTAAAAGTCCAGCAGTCATCGTAATGTCTTAGAGATGTGGAGAGATAAGTTATCTTCGAGCCTTATCCCAAATCATTTGAAGTCCACTTGCAGTCTAACTACGAAAAAAGACTATTATAACTGCAATATCAGAGAGGTTGCTGACCCCATAAATATTATTAAGATTATTTTGAGGCTCTTGATTTATGATTTTCATCGTTTATGTGATGTTAGAGGAATGTGATGAGGAAAGTAATTACCGGTTCTTCTCGATATAAGACGGCAATTTATTTGAGGAAAAACCCAAGCTGTACGGTTTTAATGACTTAATAGCTGTGCATTGCTAATTTACCGCCTTTTTATGATCGAAAAAAAAATATACCTAAACCTTCTTCATGAAAAAAGGACAAACCAAGTACAAGTTATTTTGAGCTGATTTTTAGGTGACGCACGGACACGGTAAAACGGCTTTGTTTTTGGAGTTCTATAGATTGATTGACAATCTCCAAAACCACACGTTGTCCATCTTTTTATAATATTAATGGCTGTCGTCAAAATTCCACAATAAACATTCATTCATTTATCATTCATTCTTTAGGAATTTTAACAATGTCAAACGACACTTTAAATATTATGATGTTAAATTAAGATGTTTAATTAGGGTTTTTGTTATTTGCCTGTACAAATTAACGTGAATGGTTTTGAAACAGACTAAATAAATAAATAATACTATCAAATAAGTTTAAGTCAACAGCAATGACATCCTTGTAGATGTATCCACAAGGTTAGTGTTAACAGATTGATAATATCATAAATTACTACGAGTATACCATCCAGAAAAATATATCTGTATAGTAGATGCCATCTTGAACTTTTATTGTCATTTGGTGTCTTTTTTTTCTTACAGCTATTAATTTATAGAAAGACACAGCAGAGGCGATCAGAGGAGGAGTTAAAAATAAAAACCGTAATGCGAAGAAGTTACACAGTAATGCCATCTTCTGCCATGTGTGTGTGCAGGCATGGTTCGGGCAAATCATTTATACAGATACTTCGGCAACTATCTGACTCCTCACATCAGAGCCGTGATGAAAAGAACTTTTTCACCACAGCAGCTCAAACAAGTGAGTTTTGCTGCGTAAAAACAGTGTGCAAAATGCGATTTTGCTCACTCAGTGAGACAAAGTAGCTTTTTAATTATTTTTTTTTAATTTTCAATAAAGAGTGCCAACCATAGATTCAAAAAGAATTGTTCCGCGAATAACTTTCGAACTACATAGGTACACTGCACTCTGTCTCTTGGACGTCCATAAAAAAGTTCGAGTGACAAACACAAGTATTTGGAAGTTTTTTTTTTTAATTTATGGCACGTCAAAGGTCCTATTTCGAAATTCTAAATTTGAAAGATATTTGTAAAAGAATAACCATGTATTTTATTTACATTATTTAATAATTATGTAATGTTATTGAATACCAAAATAAGTAATGCATAAGTATTTTATAATGATTACTACTTATTATCAACATTTGAAAAATAAAATGTCACGTACGCTGTTTCTGAACACACCTTAAAAAAAACGGGTATAAAATTTAACTTTTAACTTTCAACTTTAAATTTGCAGAACAGCAATAAGTAATTAGATTAATTATTAACTTTTAAAATTTTCAGCATTATTTTAATTAATAATAGGTGTTCTGTTCTGTTAATAAGTGTTGCATTATCTTCTAAGTAATATTTCTTATGTGTTCTCGCTGCTGAAGTGAAAAGTAATGTGTGCCACACGAGAGCAAAATTATTTGCATCTCGTGCATTTGAATCCCTCACTACGCTCTGGATTCTACAGTAGAATCACTCGCTACGCTCGTGATTCAATCCTAGAATCCCTCGCTTGCTCAGGATTCAAAATCAGCACTCGCAGCAAAAAACAGTTTTGCTCTCTTGTTGCACAAATAACTATTTATTCTCTTGTAGTGGGGTATATATGTGTATATATTATTGTATACGAAGGGGTATCATCTATGTATTTATCCGTTTATCGTCACTTGTGACACCCTTTGGATGAGATAGGGTGGTGATATTTTTTCTCCACCACCACACAGAAAATATATAGTAGCATTAAACGGTAACGGTACATTACACTGCAGTAAATATATCTATATATTACAAAAATGAATCGCGAAATATGTTGGTAAGCGCATAACTCGAAGACGGCAAGATCAATTTGAGTAATTCTTTTTTTTTATTTGTTCCTTGAACTCTACGGATGGTTTTTATGGAACAGTGGGAACGGGATTAGAAGATCACACGGGCGGAGCCGCTGGCAACAGCTATTATAGAATAAAAAGAAGTCATATCATACACGATTCAATGATCGTGATTATTATCGTCTTAGTGTGAACCATGAGGAGGAAAATCTACATTAAAATAAACAAGTTCTGTACAAATGGACTTGCTAATTCTTAACTTAAAGGTTTGCTTCGCCATGTCGTCTGTAAGTAAGTAGGTACAGATTTTTATATAATTCCATTATACAGACAATTTTGCTTTAATACAATTTCTAAAGGTGAGAACAAGACTCTCCGATCAATCTAGGATATTATTGAGATATAGGTACGCCTATAGCCCAAATAAAAAATCGCATAATATACAGTAGGTACATTACATTACAAAAAACAACTTTGGAAGCGCATTGACTCATCGATTTTACAATAGTAGGTAGGTATGTTAAACAGATACTTCGTGATGTTTAGAAATAAGGAAAAACTAGCACAAAGCCATTAAGATAAATTTAAGAAGGTAACATGTACACCGAACTAACGCTCGCCTTGTTTTTGGGAATTTATAATTACGAGATACTGGTAATAGGGTTGCTAACTCTAGAATGTCCGTAGAAAATTTTGAATCCCCATAGAAAAAATCGCATTAAATAGTGGTGCTAAATTCCTATACTCAATAGAAATAACGTGTGCAAATGAGGATTCAGAGATATCTAGGAATTGTAGGGTCTCTACATCTAATTACGATCTTGTCACCATAAAAACAGCGTGCAAATACCTATATAACAGTACATAACTTATTGAGTGACGTCCGAAAGTTAATACAAGAAATAAAAAGTCTTAGGATGACGATGTTCAGAATATTATCAAATTGTTTAACATTTACGATTCTACACTCTACACTCATTTGGAGCTCCTGAGAATAAATGTACCTATAGACACAAAAGCAAATTAATTTCCAAGAGTCAAAGTGAAAAGTCAAGTGGTGCGCCCAGGAACAGAATCGTGGAGTGGATGGGAATAAGCCGTAGTTACAGAGTTTAATGTTACATCCAGAGACCGTATTTGGGCCCAGGGTGAGGTGGTCGAATGATCAGACTCGCATGTATGTATCTATGTAGTGCAGTCGCGATCGTGTGTTGCACGTGGCTGTAATGTAGGGAATATACGTTATCTATATACTGCGTCCCAGTTATGGGTCATGGCTTTTATAATTACACTGGGTCTGAGACTGACTTTTGTCCGCAGCTCCAGTCTGTATCGCGGAAGTTGCTATCTTGTGCCATAAATAGTAAATGTTTTTTTTTTTACTTTCTTTTGTGTTTTATGTGGCTATTACATGTATAGCTGACATCTGATTTTGCCATCCGACGGGTGAGACTGTGGCACAGACTTTGCGCTAACTTTATGGTTCCATCACAGGTGAGGTGGACAGGGGTCCCAAGATTTTATTAGACTCTCAAACAATCTTGTACTATTTACACACTATCAATGTTAAATGCAGCCTACGTCGTGCTAGCGCAGTTGGCTTTGTAGTGGGTTAAGACCCACCATGTATTATTGCTCAAGAGGAACTTCGGCAAATATCTTTGTAGTCTTATTTACTTACTGACATTATCACAGCGCGGGTTGTCGCGAGGACACCATGCTCCATACAGTAGTGGCGTACCCTGTGTAGACACACCAGTGTCGCGATCTCGTGATAGTCATTGGTGCGGTAGGTTTCCAGTTACAGGGTTTCTTCACAACCATAGAATTTCGGCTATGGTCTGGAGTAATGGCGCATGACATTTAGCTGCCTTATTTTGCGAGGCAGTGATGTAAAAGAGGAGCCAACCTTATATGCTGGTGCATTCATCTGCTCCGTAGGTAACGCATTGGGCGCCAAAACGCGCTACAGTTTCGATTTTCAATCCTCAAGAACGTATGCATGAGGACGACGGGTAAGGCTGTTAGTCACGTAGGCATCTCCCCTTTATTATGCCTGCGTTATGACTGGTGGTCAATGTCTATCAGGATGCCTGCTGAGTTACTTCCTAGGGTAGGTATAATACCCAGAGATCCTTGGAAGACTCGAGTGGACGGCACACCATGTGGTTTTAGTCGGTTCGATCCCGACCCTACATATCTACTTCATATAGCTTCGGTGAGGTTGTACAGACCTACGTTCTAAGCCCAGCAATCCACGAACCACGTGTCTATTAAGTAACTGAAGTCGTGCGACAGGTAATTATCTAAGTAGATAGGTATATAAGAATCATCGATTGTTTGTAAATATTGGCAATTAGAATCGATAATGTGAGTGTCATCAATAAAAACTTATAGACACATCTAGGTGTCTATCTACATAATAATATAGGTACATACATAATATACATGTAGCGTGTATCATTTGCAGACAGCGTGTCGTGGTATATTTAGGTGCTTCACTCAGAAACTACGCGAAACCCACTCTGTATTTTTTTTTTACGTTTTTTTTTTCATTAAAACGTTCGAATGCTCCAGTTTCCTACTTGTTTTACATAATTGCTTAATACATAAATCATTAAAAAATCTCATAATTAATGCAAATAAGTATATGATTATCTTAAAAAAAATAATTAACACACTGTAAAATAATGCACGGCGCGCAATAATGGACTTGAATACCGATTGCACTTCAAAATACGTGACGTCATAACACTTAAATACACCACTAATAACCACGTCCTTGACCACTTTTAATTTTCTTTACTTTTTAATACAATTCATCAATCGTCAAAGTGCTAATTACGTCTCACACAGCACTATTTTCGTTGGGTAACCAACATAACGCGCGTCATATTTCACCGAGTGCCAGTGAACAGCTGACTTAGATGTCAGCGAAAAATAAAATTACCTCTAACATAGGTACGTTCATTTTGCTATGAATTTGTCCACTGTTGTCTGCAAAGAAAGCGATGATAATTCAAAAATATTTCATTTTTATCACCATAGTATGTACGACATCAAACTAAAATGCAGCGGAGATTATAATATTAACTGGTGGGTAAATATTTATAAAAAAAACGCACATGGTTTAACATCGTATGTATAACATTGAAACAAAGGCAACATAATTTACCCACCATATTAGTAAATAGATAAATAGGTACACATGTTTATTGAATTAAATATCTACATATTATCTATCTAGATATATAAATAACTACTCTTCGACGACGCAATGAATGCTTACAATAAAACCTACTTCTAATCTGTTACCTACATTATGAAACATTTAAGTAGGTACATATATATCGCTCTTAATATACCTATTAGTGATATTACCTGACATAAACACTTCTTTATTTAAAATATGAAAACACATAGGTACAATATTATGGGCCATTTTTGGGCAGGGTTAGAATTGATTTTTTGAAATTCGGTTTTGTGTTTATTTTGAGTATGGCAATGTTATAGAACATAGAACTTCGGTGACCTGTTTGATGGTTGTCATGTTACAAGATATATCCCTGAGAATAATGGAATTTATTTGGTAATTGAGAGTTTCCTGTAATAGTAGAACTGAAAGTGCCCCTCAAAAGAAAGATTTTAGTTTAGACACTTTGGGACAAGCGTTCGACAACGATAAAAAAAGACAACGTTTGAAAACACTCTCATTTTAAATTCCATACGTTCATTGCTAATTCCGCTAATTTTTATAATGGTTCAATAGGATTTCGCCATATATTCGGCAACGAAAAATATGCCCAATGTCTACTCGCGGAAATATCAAAGAGTGTATTCTCGTAACTACTTCTAGTAAAAAACTTGAAAAGTATTTTATGAGAATATCCTCTTTGATATTATTATAAATAAAAATGTGTGGAGAAAATGTTGAGAATATTGATTTTATATTCATCCTCAATTGGAAATTTTCTGTCAGGTTTTTGGGTAATCCAGATGAGGGTCGTTGGCAACCCGCAATGCTGACGCAACGACAATATGTTTGACTTTGACATTGACAAATGTCAAAAGACAAATAGGTTGTCATTGTCAAACTTTCAAGTTTCAATTCAAATTTAATTAGGTACAATAAATTAAAGTATACATATTTAAAATTGGATGTGTAATTTTCAGTGAAAGGTTTTCACTTGAATAATAAATTATATATCATTAGAGTACCATAGAAATGCCGTCCTCCGCCTCCTATATTTCAATAATTGTACGCTAGTATCCAATGATGTTACCTAATCAGTGTTTACTTATTAACAAAAAATAAAACATTCAATTAACCCAGTTTAAACCATACGATTTTATTTGTAAATATATTCATATGAAAACCATAAATTGTAATACCTTAACAAGAAGTTTATAACATATAAACATTGGTTGTTACTTGTGTCATTAAAATCTGTAGTAATGAGTACTGGCGGACAAGACTTCTTCAGAGACACCTGGGTTCGTTATTTAGGTAAGTATTAGTGAAAATAATATATTTCTATGGCTAAGCTTTAGTATATCCGCCCACGAGTTACTTTACGAGTAAATCATTGTCGGTAAATCGTCGTCAGTTGAGAGCGTTTTATAGAAATCAGAGTGGCACCCCTAGAGTGTTATTTACAAACGTAGGCGCGGAGGGACGAGGCGGCCCGCGAGGTGAGGAGCAGGTGGTTTCCACACTCGCTACCGCGGCTGAGGCTGGCTGGCGAAGCTGGCCAGCATGCCGAAGCTGCGGTGGCGACTGTGAAACACATCTGCGACGATAGGCTCGCGTGGGTCCGCTGGAGCCCTGCAGTGCCCGGAGCCGTGACAGAAGCCATGACTGCTGCGTGCTTACTTGTTTTATCATGATAGATCACTCAGAACTCAACACACTTCGAAACATCGTCGTGGGCGGATATACTAAAGTCGTACCATTTCTATTTTTAAAAGTGCTAGTAACATTTTCAACATTATCAATATCATATTTACAACTTTAATTCAGCAATATGCTTTTGATAAAATGGGAAGTGATAATTGCATTAATCAAATAGTCTTCTTTGTGTTGTTATATCAATCAATTGACCCATTGCAGTCTACTACTGAATATAAGCCTTCCAGGCTTTCCTAGCCACTGCCGCTAAACCTTCACACAGTGCACCCTTAGCAACAACAGGGTTAACTCCTACTCCCTTTCTCATTTTGGAAGAGGAGGTGCTACTTCTGAAAATATTCTGCCGAGGTGGAAACAACCCAAGAAAAGTATAACTCGAGACAAACCCTCTGCAAACCTGTCTGGCCAAAGTGAAAAGAGTACGCCAAAAACCTCACATTATACTCAGGAGTAATATATGTACTGGTTCTGGCAGGGGGTAATATACGTAGTTGTTGCAGAATTTGCATATTGCATTATATTTTGCTAAAACATATCCATATTCATATTCTGTATTATAAACATTCAAAAACTTAACTTACCCTTCACTCTGTGTAATGTAGTGGTCGCTGAACAGATTCATATTTGCAGGTTATGCCAATGAGGTGGGAGAGTCGTTTCGTCCAATTGTTCCCAATTCAGTTGTTCGTGCCAGCTACACTGTGGCCTTCGCATATACATTAGCCGACACTGCGGACAAAAGTTATAAGATGTTACAAGTATGTAGCAGTTGATTTTATCCACACATTTATTTTTTATATAAATAAATAAAATTTAAATATGTGAATATGCTGTAATTAGTTTATTTTTTTTAAATAGTACTAGTTACTGAACGAAATTGGCAGTGGTAGGAGTAGGTTCAAGTTTGTAGTGTAATAGCCAGAAGGACTCGTAACTGGTACCCATAAATATCATAGGACTGACTCCTTATTCACCAAGCTACTGACATTATTATATTGAATGGAAACAGTGTCCATAAAAATTACAGTTATTAAATTTTAATTACAGAAAGATGGGCGTCCAAAAAGTGTACTGATAGAGACTGGAGATGCCTTGATCTGGCAGACATTGGCATCTATTGCTATACCTGGATTCATTATTAACAGGTATGTAGTTAATTTTTTCTATTATATAGAGTTTGAATAAAGAAAGTTACCTAATTCATCATCTTACTTTATAATCTCGAGATTATAAACTAGCAGTTTTGGAGTTTGCTCAAGGTATGATTTGCCTTATGTTTTCGGTTATATGGGAGCGTCTGCCGTCTGACCTTATTACGCCACAGACATAAATTAGTACCACGCAGGAGCCGCGTGTTCGATATCCGCATTGGCCTGGTCGTGCCTCGGAGAGCACGTTAAGCCGTCGGTCTCGGTTGCCATACGAAAATCTATGGCAACTGGAGTCCTCAAAAGTCTAACTAGCCTAATTACAGAACTTTGATATCGCCAATTCGGTTGTGGAGGTCCAATGGCAGTCGTCGCTTCACGAAAAATATCGAAGTTCAGTCGTATCTTAGTTTAACAGAAAGCCGACCCCAACTGGGTTAGAAATAGGTTCAGAGAATGAAAAGTCAACGGGATATTTCCATGTTTGTTGGTTTTGTAATCAAACCAGTGTAGTCAGTACACTGTGATCATGACACTTGTGACAGCGCCAAAATATCAGTTACACTGCAAAACCTACAAACATGTGTATATTCCATTGGCTTTTATAATAGAAATATATATAGGACGAAGTCAATCTAAAAAAAGTACTAATTTAACATATTATATATGATACGTTTTCAGGATATGTGCCGGCACTCGTCGTGCTCTATCTTACACAAGAGTAAGTTGTGGTGCTAGAAACTGGGCAGCAGTGGGCGTTGGTCTCATATCTATTCCATTCATCGTACATCCCATTGATCACGGTACCACAATGTTTATGGATGAAACATACCGGAAAGTGTTTAAAGCATAATGCACAGATATGAAGCCATGTGTTATAAAATGTCTAAAAAGGATTCACAATAATTAATGATCATTTTGAAATGTTGCCATAAACAGAAACGATTAACTGGCAAAACAAATGATTTCATTATGACCAATGACTATGAATCTCATAAAAACAGCAGCTTCTTATATAAATGCGACTTGCATTAAAATATACACATCACTGGAAAGGTTAGTGTAACTATTTGTTCATTTATTTTTTTCTTATTGGGATTGCTCTATTTATTTATTAATATACCTACTGACTATAGTATTTTACTTTTAGATTAGTATTCTTTAATTATTAGTTGGACTAGGTCGACTAGACAGAAAAAAATATAATTGTACAGTAATTTCTACCATTATGACAAGATATGCATATTATTTACAGCAAAGAAAATGATTGAATTATTGTGATTTTATTTAATTAAATGTAAGCAGTCTTGATGTGTTTTTAATGTTTTAGTTAAAAACTCAGTTTATTAATATTTTTCTGTTAACACTAAGAACTGAAGTTGAATCTTGAATCACAAGTTAGTTGGTCTAGTTTATTTGTGTAATGTCTCTTTTAACAAGTTGCTACAAGATTGTTTACCTCTAGTTAAGTACCTAATCAAATGGAGTAGGTTTAGTGGAATACATTACATTACAAACATGTGCTTGTAAGATGTGTAGGTAGTGATTTAGAAATTAAATATTTAGATCACGGATTTGATATCAATGGATTGAAAAAAGTAGAATATTGAAAGTAATTGAATAGTTAAGTATGCAGCAGTAGCAATGTTTTTAGTAGCAAATTAGTTAAAAAAATTGACAACCACATTGTGCCTCTTTTTGTTGCTAATCAAATAGTGCAAAGGCGCCAAAATATAAATCGACATGAAAAAATATGCACATTCAAATGTGAGTAGAGATGTCAATTATATATTATTATTATTGGAGCCAGTGTTGCCTCTGTAATTAAGAATTTATTTTTTGTTAAATCCAAAGAGTAAATTTAGTCATAATTGACCATACAATGCCAAATATGTATGACGGGAATCAAGAAGGCGTTTTGCGAGTTGCTCGCGTTTCGCGATCAGGCGCTACAGTCTTGACTCTTGACGGTTAAACCATCATCTCATGAATTGTTACCAGTATTAATTAATAGTTTGGCAAATTAGTATGTAATGTGTCTATGGTCTGCGGGGATCGGAAACGAAATTATACATAATATTACATAGCAACATCCGGACTAATGCATATATATGCATTAGTCTGGGTGTTGCTATGTGTACATATATATTTCAAAAATATTTGCAATGAATAAGTATGACATAAAGGCCGTCAATATTTCATCGATACCTCACACAATCAGAAAAACATTATGTAAACATTACCGATAAATTGATAGGTTGTAAAAACGGTTTCTCGGTTCACACAGTCTGTAATTTTAACATAATAATATAGGTTTTGTGTAGATCACTTGCACAGTTTGTCCCTCTAAGTATTGCTAATAACTTTATGGTTCCATCACATCCAATGAATTCAAAAAGATAAGTAATTGATTATACTTCGAGATGTCTGTTTGTATAGTGTATAGCTATGTACAGTGGGCTACAAAAGTGCCCAGACAAATTCGAAACTAAAATTGTATGAAGTAATGCCACTACTACACACTTACCCACTATTAGCCTTAGAAGCTACTGGATAATAGATCTGCTTATTATTGTAATTAATTTTAGGATACTCCTTGCATGACGTTTACTTATTTTCTTGTAATGAAACAAGACAGCGATCTAGTTTATTTTATTAATGCCATCTATGTTACTTTTGGTTAAATTAGACTTGGGCTGTTAAAGGATTATAGATCTTGATGTGTGACTTTTGAGACCCACTATAAAGCGCGTTGTGAGATGTAACGTCCCCTGACTACCCGCGTGGACCATGGGAATGTCACGCACGAATTTGCCATAGATATAGATAAAATATAGATTATATTGGAATGAATTATATTATATGTATAGTTATAAAGCTTTGAGCTTTGAGTGAAGGACAAAGGAACTGAAAAGTGTCCTTATATTAAGCGCAATATAATTTTAATAGTATTTTCAAATTAATTACAAATTGTAATTTTATGTAGCCATAATAGTACCTAACTAATTGTGATTAAGTATATTGGTAGTTGTTTAGTAGAAATTGGTCTAATTAAATGTGTACAGTATTACTTTCAGCGCCTGTCATTAATTAACATGCAAAAATACGTATATACGTAATAATACATTTCTATATGTTTTTCTGCAGGCGTTTACACCAAGTAACAGGCAGTAAATTGCTATGTTATATTTTGCAGGCGCTTATATTCTTCGCCAAGAATATTAATCAATTTAAAATTTTACATGACTAGCTTACATCACATTAAACTCATGAAAAGCGAATGATAACTTTATGTTTTATATAGTGAATATTTATTACTATTATTTTGACATGTCTGACTAAGTATAAAAAATACCATATATAATAAACTATAGTACCATGTAAAAATACTATACGAGTATGTTCATCTAAGTCTTTCAAATGTAAAAAGAACGATCACTTGTCTTGAAAATTGTGTTACGAGAATACCACTTTAAGGTGTAGGGATGATGCTGATAAACATGTGACCCGCCATCCTGTTCAAACCCTTATCCTAAAGAGTGGTGCAGCGCGGACACCTTAGGTGGGATATTTGATCTGTGTGATGAGTAGTTTACCTTTGCCAATCTAAATAAAAATGTCAAAATATTTAGGCGACACCGGTGATTGAAAGACTTGTGGATTTTGTATTTTAGTAGCCATATCATGAAAATATTCCACATTGTTTACAAGACTATAAAATAAGCATTATGGTGAAAAATTAGTTAGGCAGTACACAATTATATTTAATTAACGTCAAATGTGTATGCTTATCTGCAGTGAAAGAGCGAAAGCAAATATGTTAAATCATATTGGGTAACATCTGAAGGTAACATAGAATAATAAAATTATGTTCTATAGTAAATCTATCAACATGTCACGTAACTCACATATAACGCAATTCTAAATTCAAAAATTGTGCACCTGCAAAACGTCAAAATTAAAAAAAAAAACTAGGCTAGATTAGCAAATGGACCACCGGAAATGCAGCCCCTACCTGAGTAGACTCCGCGACCAGAAACTCAACGGCCTTTTTTTAAACGAAATTAATTTTGCTGGAGACTTCACGAATCTGGGATAATTAATGATGTGATTATAGGAAGCGAAAGGATGCGCGGGTTTGACTCATGCTCAATGCAATTATCTGTATTCATGAATATGGCTATTTGCACTGCTTCCGTCGTGCCCCGAAGAGTATGTTATGCCGGGTCTACATTTACATCTACGGTGATCGAATCGGAAGCGTGTATCGGTCCGATAATGTATTTATGTACTCGCTAATAGAGCCACGGGGAAACCATTTTCACTGTAGTCTCACCGCACCGTGCAAATCTCTAGTTTATTCAATATGACAGTTCCAGTGGGGACACGATTGTTCCAGGGTCCCGATTTTACTAATTGTTAACTATTGTCAAACCAGTGAGATTACAAAAACTGCCATTGAGTTTTCGGCTTTATCGCCATAGACTTAAAGTAATTTTATACTTTAACAGCATAACAGTAATTCAATGGCATTTTTGCAATTTCAATATAAATTACAGATCTCAATTCTTAATATAGTTTCTTTTACTTTAAATGGCAATGGATGAAGAAATGACCCGCGCCGGACCCGCACCCGCACTATGTGTGAATCGCGCTTTAAACGGTACATACGAGGTTTTATTCAACAGATCTTAACGGCACATCTATAACGTGGTGGGTTGAAAATAACCTTATTATAAAATGCTACGACAAAAATAATCCTTATGTTCCCTCCCGTAGGTCGTACAGGTGGGACCTGAAATAAACTATTAGTTACCCGTAGCACCACTGTATGGCAGTGGGAGTACGTTGAAAAAAATCACCGTGGCTGGACCCATGGGTAACGTCGAATAAAACTTGGCACACTGTATACCATTTACTATAAGACTGTGTTTTTTGTGTAGAGCTCTTCTTCTGTTTACCTTAACCCTTCTGTTAAACATTCAAAATGTTGTAGTTAATTAATTCTTTTCTTTTGTTTGTTTTAGTGCCTGTTTTCAAATGTAGCTAAGAAGAATCAATGAGTTATTCCATGAATAAATCATTCACTTGAACTTATAGTCCTGTAGATTTTCGCGCTATTTTTGTACAAGCTTAGATATTGAATGATATTAGACCAAATTTTACTAAACACTATCATTTGATGTTGAAAACAAAGATGAGTTAGCTGGTGTTTGATTGAATAGCATTCAAGTATTGTTGTTATATATGACGTAAGATTTATTACTTGTTTTGATTTTATTTTAGACAAAATCTAAATTGAATCTACGAATCAAAATTAAATAACAATTTTGAACAGATTCCAACTAAATGTTTTGTGATTTTTCCGGAACATGGTTTATGCAGGAAAGGAGGTAGATAACGAATTATTTATGTACAGTCAACAACACAAGGAAGTGCTTTTAATTCAAAAAAAATAATTTACAAGTATCAAATAAATAATGCGCTCAGAAGCAGTTCACCAGATTCGCAATTTACCAGATTCGTAATTTACCAGATTCTCGATTCACCAGATTCTCAATTCACCAGAAGTACAACCAATAACAACAATCATTATGCTTATAGTAGGTACTGTATTTACAACTAAGCCATTTAAAAAAAAAGTTAGAAAAAAAATATTAGAGGAGGTAGGTAGGTAGAGCTCACTAGAGAGGTTTTGTGTTGTCAGTGGGAAAACCAAAGGCTTATCCTACATCTTTTGCGTTGACGACACAGAATGTCTCTGTTCTTGCAGGGGTTGTGGCACGAGTGTTATTCCTCTGGTGTTACATTCGCCCATTGGCCACGGTAACCACTTACCATCAGGTGGGTCGCGTGCTTGTCTGCGACCTAAGTTATATAAAAAAAAATCTAACAAATAATTCATGAACAAAAATTATATAATATAAGGCTATTTAACACTTTAAAGAAGCCAGGTGCAGAATGCAATCAATGACACTAATCTTTCCATTTTGGCAATCATTTATAATGCCATATTTTTTTTTTATTTTTTTTGCTAGAATTTATTTATTTCTTTTGTTGTCTTTATAATGTAATGAATTTTTGAAAATTTTTATATCCTGCACTTCTGCTTCTTTTTTTTAATATTAATATGCATTTTAACAAATATGGTTTACAGACCGCTATGCAATTTCTGTTTGATTGTACAAAATCTGGTCGGTTGCGAATTTGGTTAATCGAGAATCTGGTAAATTACGAATCTGGTAAATTGCGAATCTGGTGAACTGCTTCTGAGGGAAATAATGGTTGTAACACATACAACACAATTTTAATTTTGATACTATGTGTACTATGTATCATTTGTCAAATTACCTACTTTGAATTTGTAAAGTTCTTTTGTTGACATTACGCTTAAAATTATTTATTTAAAGCTTGTCCTAACTGATCCGCCCGCACCCACACTTCACTTAGTCTTACATCTCATTGGGGAGAAAAAAATCAAAGATTTCTGACTGTCGGTCTTTTTGATTGTCATTCAAAAATCAATATATTTTTTTTCTTTTAATCTTAATTGTTTGCTAAGTTTGCTTATAAGGTATAGTTTGAATTATACTATTTTATGAGCAAATAAACGAGGCTATACCAGCAAGTTCAAAATATGCATCCTTCTTTGTATGAGATTTATTGTGGTATAAAAAGCAGTTTTCTCTCCCCATTGTTCCGTGAACTTGATCATTGATCTTGAGGGGGTCGGGCGAGTCATTTGGAATTAGACAAGTATACCATGGGGCCACACTGACGGGCGAAGTCATTGCCCATCGCGTAAAATACCATAATACCGGCCGTAATATAGCCGGAATTGGACGATCAACGTTTTTGTGTACCACCACTTGAGTTAGGTATTGCCAAAAGTCAAACGACAATCTGAATGCAGGATCCAGATTCTACTAATTTATTAACCATTGTGAACCATCACTGAGAATACAGAACCTACCATTGAATTTTTGACTTTACCAATATTATACTTAAAGTTGAATATTAAATTGAATGTAAAAAAGTTTATTACGTCGTTTTATACTTAGTGCCATTCAATTTTAGGTTGTACCTGCATCGCAGTAAAGTTTAAAATTCCATAGAATTATGTGTGATCTCAGTGATTTGATAATGGTTAGCGATTAGTAGAATTGGGGTGCTGTTGTCAAATTATTGCACTTACACCCTCATCAAAAATGGATGGCATTTTTCGTCAGTGTGGCCACAGCATTAGATGTTTAGAGGCTGTGATAGACATTTCCATTGTATGAATATGAAATATTCTTTATTTCCAATCAGAAATGTAGCCATGTTACTAGATACCTAGATACGTAGTTATAATTGTAAAATACTTAGTTAATTTATTATTAACGTAATCGTCTTGTTGTAAAATGTTACACCAAAATAAAAAAATGCAATTTGACTTGGATTTTTCATTTCCATATGACCCCCTTCCTCTAATGTGGGAACCATAGCATCTCCATCTAGCCTCCGGGTACTGATTCCACGCTGGCCAGAGGTTTCGGTAGGTACAGTAGAACTCAAAAGTGCAGTAGCAATCCTACGCAACTATAGCGTCAACATTCTAACGCTACTTGTGACCTTTTTCTTTTAAGACAAGCGAGCGTCGCCTCGTATTGCATAGTAACATTACACACACATATAAGCGCGCCGGCCGCACGCTAAACCATTTTGAGCCTTGATGTGCTAATGCACTTATGAGCTCTGACTGTACATGGTTTTATTTCGAGTTTTCCTTCTCTCTCACTGATGTTGTCTGTGTCTTTTGTCTGCGTCTTTTTCCATTTGCCGCCTCTTATGTCGAGCTACGGATAAGATGGAATGCTAATATTATTTTTCTGTCACCACTAGAATGTTTTACTTATGTACTACCTTGAATTTGCCCTCGATACCGTACTAATCTTGTTACGGAAATCCAACTTCCGTGACAAGGCTTGAACATCTTGCAGTCCGTTCCTGGGACAGGTTCAGTAGCACTAGCATGAACTCCTATCGAATTCGTAATGTAAAGGTTTCGAGAGAACGGAGCATTATGATTGGCAGACTGCCTCTTGTGAACCTGTGTGCATGTGTAGTCCGCCAATCGCAATACTACGTTCTGTCGATACCTTTAAATTACGAATTCGATAGTATTTCGTGCTAAGGTTACACTGTGCTCGGTACCAGTAGAGTTCGATGGGGAGGAATTTTCCGATGTTTAGCTTGCAGTCATTCCCGATTTTTTATTTTATTTTTTGTTTTTATTGTAGTACCTACCTATAAGTAGTTTTGTACGTATCAATTAGTCTATTGCTGAATACGGGCCTCATCCTACCAAAGAATCAATTTCGTTTATTCAGTTTAGACACATACCTAACGTCGAAATTTTATATTTTTCTTTGAAAATGATTGTTTCGCTGGTTCGGTCGTTGAATCTACTGATACTATGTTCATATAGAAACATCGGTAGATACAGTCATTGTCTTTAATATTACGTATGTAGTTAAATTATCATAATAAAGGCGACCGAAGAAAAAAGTAAATAATATTAAATTAAAAGCAGCTGACAAAACAAAACTGATTTAAAAGTCTTTGTTAAATGAGTTAATTACTTTTCTACGTCTGTTTTAATATTTTCATATAACACAGCGTTCATGTAAAGTGGCGTGGCGATAGCTACGCTGAACGCGAATGCTACGCAGGAGGCGCGGGTTCGATCCCCGCTCAGTGCAAATATTTGTTTGCATGAATATAGCTATTTGCACTGGTCTGGTCGTGCATCGGAGAGCGCCGGTCCCGGTTGCTATACAAACATCTATGACAGTCGTTACGGGTAGTTGGAGCCCTCAAAAGTCCGACTAGCTTAACTACAGAACTTCGATATCGCTAATTTGGTCGTAGAGGTCCGATGGCAGCCGCTTCATTCCCCTGCTTTCTGCCATCTCCCTGTAAGGGAAAGTTCGTGGGTGCGATTCCCATCGGAGCTTTACCAATTGCTCTAAAAATTCAATAGATAGGGTAGTCTTTTCAAAGCGATAGATTACAATACAAATTCTTGCCGACATAACCCTCGGTGAAGTAATGGGGTTTCCACACACAAAAATAAAAATATCTAGTAGGTACAGCTACTAACAGTTAATTCATTAAACAGTTGCAACACCAAGTGCCACCTGAGTGAATCACGTTGATATTTAACATACCTTTGTGATTAGTTTATAGTTAATATTATACAAAAACAATGCCATACACATTTACACATGTTCTATTATGAATTACTTAATTAATATCCTAAGGTGAAGTCAGTTCCTACAACAAAAATGAGCCTAGGCAAGATAACAATGGAATTGTTATTCTTAAATAAAAGTACCTATTTATACTCCATTTATTTAGGTACTTGAATAAAAGTAAACAATCTTGTGGCAACTTTTTACAAAAACACACGTTAAACAAATAAAGTAGGCTAACTAACTGACTAGACTACCGAGTAGTTCGATACCTGTTTTTAGTTTTAAGCAGAAAAGTATTTTTATACTGAGTTTTTAAACGAAACATCATAAAAAGACATCCTAAGATTGTTTTATTTTATTTATGTCATCGTTCATTAGGGCCACGATTTGAACCCGGGACTTCTCTCGATCGTAAAGCCGTCTCCTTAACCACTAAGCCACCTACGCGTCACCTTCAAAGGTACTTAGGTACTTAATTAATTTACTATTTATTGTTTCTGCACGAAAATGGTGCAAGTCATTGACCATATTTTATTTTAGTAACTTGCTATTGTTTTAATGTTAAAAATATATAAAAATGTGTTCGGACGTGAGATCTGTGTTTATTTTTGGCACATTTTGTACTCGCCTCCGTTATTATTAGAGTCACTTTATTTTTTCAGTAGATTACAATTGTCATATTCGTTGTACGTAAGTTTCAGTATAGGTAAGTATACCGATACGTAAACTATTGTTATCAAAATAGTATGGCTACCTTTTACCTTATCATTCGGTCCTGTAACGTGAAACAAAGAAATATACACAAAGCTAGAGGTTTATTATTCAATAGTTAACCTTGTTTTTGATTTCGTTGTAATCAGAATGGTAATCAATTTTTTGTACGCGTTTGGGCTTGAACTGCGGTGGACCGGACAGAATTCAGCAGATTTTTTCCAGGATATATAATAATATAGTGTGTCTCAGTGCACCGTTAATGAAATCTATTGTACTTCTATTGATGAAAATTTATAAAAGAAAATATATAGGACCTACTAATTGAATTCTGCGAGGCACACTCGCGGTCTGAAGGCTTAACTTTATTTTTGAAGGTACTATTTTAAAGTACCGAAGTAAGGTACTTTAAAATAGATGTACAGTCGACAAAAGAGATACGGTACCACTTTTTCATATATTGTTGTGTAAATGTGATATAGTTTTTCCTTTGTTGACTGTACCTAAGTATACCTAATTGCACGGATCTTGGACTTAAATCGCGAAAGAAACAAGGCTCTATCGCGCGGATTGTTAAGATATAATCTATAATTGGTAGATTTGAGATCATTCACCACCATTGCATCCCCTGCCATCCTCAAAATATCGCTCAAAGGGCGTAGATATAGCCCGTATAGAGCACATTTTGAACGCACTTGGTGTCCACAGCTCGTGTCAATGCCCGTACGTATTCAATAACTTTTATGAATATTGTTATTGTTGATTATTTAGTGAGCGAAATCTTAAGATAACTGGTCTTAAGATAACTGTAGGATAATCCAATGTTTTGGTGGAACCTAGGTTGCGACATCTAAATCCATGTTATCTTACCACCTGGTGAGATAGAGGTCAAACGTGAGCCGATCCGATCATTGATAAAAAATCTTTGAAAGAAAATTATTTTTAGCGGATTCTATTGTGATTACCATGGAAAACAAAAAACAAGTGGAAGTGTGATGTAGTCGGTGCACGCATGTCATTGCTGTGTGTATTTATGCAACGAATAATAAATTCGACGATATGAACCTTTTTCTAAGAATATGTCTAAACTTTTTCGTATACAAGCTTGTTCGCTTGAGCTCGGCGTTTGGTCACTGCAATGTAGCCATAGTCATTGGACCTTAAAATCCGTCATATGTTTTTTTTTATTTTCGCTCTGTGGAATTAACACAAAATGTAGTTAACTAGACCCTTTTTTTAATCGTGCTTAACAGCCCCACGCCGCCCCTGGTTGGGGAGGTTATGTCGAACTCCAACCGACTAAACCACACAATGTTCAGATTGCGCAGAATTGTAAATTGGTTGTAAAAAAGAAAGAAAAAATACCTAAGTCATGTTGGTTCCCAGTGAAGATGAATAGAGCCACCCCATCTCTTCCCGTGGGTGTCAAAAAAGGCTCGCCTAAGGGATAGGGTTATTTTTCATTCGACAGCATACATATAGCCCATTAAAAAGAGAAAAAAGGAATGTAATTGAGCAAAACGTTAGATTTAGTTTAGTCGGAACTCGAACTCGAATGTAATCGCTGTCTCTGGTGACTATTTTAACTCTCCTATTGCTTGTTTTTTATGGGAGTCCTGAGAATATTGTTGAAGATTGTATCCATTATAAAAGAGATATTGTAAGAGATTATATAAACTAATTATTAAAACAATAGAAGAAACAAAATTGTAAAATTGTGATAACCTTGTGGTTATTTTTAGGTAGAAAGGTAAGAAAGAATATTCAACGTAGGTGTTGATTAGGCAGTAGTACTTATTCCTTACTGTGTATTCATTGAATTAATTAATTAATTATAGACCTATATGTAAAATAACTTGATATGGAATCTATAGACCGGTTATATCAAGTAGTTTATTATTCCACCATCCTATAGGTATTTAATGAAAAATATAAATACAAAAATACGACATGCGAGAAAAGGCTATAAAACAAATAGTACGATATTTTAGCACCCACTTAAAATAAGAAAAAAAGTAAAATAAAGTAACACACAACGTAGTCCAACCCAAAAAAGTTAAACAACCTTTTTTACTAACCTTTTTATCAATCTACCATAGATTATACACTTAAAAAAAACACTTCACTATAACACAATCTTAGGCAAATCGCAATTTTTTTTATTTGTGCATTGAATTGAGCGGAGCGTGTATTCCACCCTCGTCGCGTTTTTTCACTGGAGGCTGCGCAGACGTCGCATACTGTGTAGACTCGACGTTCGGCTTCGTTCAAACGACTAACAGAGCGATAAGCAATCTAACAGCGGATTTCACATGAATGAATATTGCTGAATAAGTTGTGCAGATCAAAAATTATACCACGGTTCGGCGGCGAGACGAGTATGTCAAAGGGGTGGTGCGGGAAAAGAATAAACGGGCTATTATTTTGGCGCGTATAATGTATAAAAGAAAACTTTACTAATTATTGGTGTCGTTTGCCATGTTGAAAAAAAATGAATAACAATTTCGGTCATCTGAGCACCAATCTCGGTAGAAGTCAAAGCTTGCACTTCTTACTTTATGGATCTCCTCCTCTTTACCTCGGTTTACGGCAGCGACTGCCGTATGACCTTTTAACCCCGAGTGGAAAGCTTGTACCAGTTACTTAACAATCATCAGGTGTACCGGGCTTGCAAGTAAGTTTTAGTGAAAATCGTCGGTAGCAATTCGTTAGTTGTCCTTTTATAAAATATAATTTTGAATTTATAGGAATGACGCGTAATTTGACGTTTATGACAGGTGTCAAAATCTGTCAATCCCTTATATTTAACCGCGGTAGCCTAGTGGTATGGGTAATGGACTGCTGAGACGAGGTCTCGGGTTCGATCTCAGGTTTTACCATGCATACACCAATGTTTTCGAAGTTATGTGTGTATTTATCGCAGGTTTATAAGTGCCCAGTTAATGGCAATAGGCTCGCTACCTATTACATTGAGTCCTAAAAACATAAACTGGCGAAATGTGGGTGCTAGTACCTCTGCCTACCCCTTCGGTAATATAGGCGAGTTTATGTTATGATATGTCATTATCAGTAATTAAGTTTGTTAGTTGGTACTTTTTTAAAAATAAGTCATAAAAGAAAGTATCAAATCTGAGATCAAACCGCTCTACCAATGTGTTTCGCACCGCAGCCTTATGTGCCGTTATACATAGTTCAACCTTGGTCAGTGTCAGCATAGCTGTGTACGTAAGGGTCTAGGCTGATAAGGCAAGTTCACATACCTCACTGGCTAGTAGCGTAAAATAGTTCATGGGCTAAACCAGTATTTCCTAAAGTCACACCGCAAGAGTTTCGCGAATCTCTCCTGTAATTAAATAGTGGAATAACTTGAGCGTCAAATATGTAATACTAGCTTGCGCCCGCGGCTCCGTCCGCGTGGATGTCGATTATCGCATTGTACGACTCTACTCGACTCTCTACTTGTCTCTCTATACTACTTCTCCTTGCTGTCATGACAACTGAAATAGCGATATTAGCGTCAATGTACAGAAATCTATCGGATCTATTGAGATTTATGATTATTGATCTGCTCTTTTAGATGGTAGCGTGATGATATATAGCCTATGTTACTCCTAGATATTGTAGCTATTTAAAAAACAAATCAATTCCAACGATAGCAATAGCAAAATATTATTAAATGTCATAGAAAGTACTTCGATATCGCCGTTGGTTATTGGATCATCGTTTGTGGAGGTCACATGGCAGTCGCTTCATGGAAAATATCGAAGTTCAAGTTGTAAAAGGGTTCAGAGAATGATAAATAACCGGCTGTCATGAAAAGTGCATATTTAAATTCATTTTACATTTGACATTATTTTTGAGACTTTTGCTCTATTTACGCCAGTACTAATAACTTTATGGGTCAGCCGATTCTAATGCGTGTATTTTTCTTATAATTTCATAAATGATGACGTCCTTAGTCCAATTCAACCCCATCTAGACACAAGCAACAGCATTTACCGCTAAGATAGCCCCATTTATTTTAACGACGAAACTGCTTAACACACCGCTCCTCATCTTCTTAAGAAACGGGATCAGTACTTCACTGCAGGGCAAAGACTCTTAGCTATAAGGCGCTGGCGCATCGAGTACTGCTGTCACCTTTTTACGCATACCTACCAGTTTTTATTTTATTTTATTTATGGCACGTCAATTTGATTTCACCTCGCCTGATGTTAAGCTGAAGGCAAAGTCTCATGAAAGAGGGTCACCATTGCAAACACGTTCAGTGCTACAATGATGGCGCTCAGCTTGACGGCCTCATCAGATGCTTTTTCACGCCCCGCTTAAAGGACCTTTACCTCGTCGACAAAGACGGGCGCTGAGGATCGTGAACAATCCCACACTCTCAGGCGGTGTGGAACCTCTCAACCTCAGGAGAGACGTTGCCTCACTGTCTGTGTTTTACCGCCTGTACAAAGGTTTGTGTTCAGTAGCCTTAGCACGAAATACTATCGAATTCGTAATGTAAAGGTATCGACAGAACGGAGCATTGCGATTGGCGGGCTACACACGCACACAGGTTCACGAGAGGCAGACTGCCAATCACAATGCTCCGTTTTCTCGAAACATTTACATTACGAATTCTATAGGAGTTCATGCTAGTGCTATAGAAGAATGGTTCGACCTGATGCCCACGCCTACTTTCTGTCATCTCACCGCTCGCCACAGGCAAAGAGTTCATCCTCATACATTATGACTGGATACGGTGCGCATTGTGTGACATGAAAGGAACTTCATTCATGCTGTGGGCCTCTAGAAGGGCATTAGAAGGTTTCTACAGAGTCGGCAGCTTGAGTGGTGACGCCTCTGGTGTGGCAAACGTCCATAGGCCACGGTGACCGCTTTCCATTAGGTGGTCCGTGAGCTTCAATACCAGATTCGTGTTTTAGTGCAGATAAAACAAATTGTATACCTAAATAACAATTTAATTTTTTCATTAAATATTCCAATAATCGTAAAATAGTATGTATTATATTTTATATAAGTGAGTATTTCAGATTTAATCTCAATACAATATTGAATGCTATTTTATTCTATAGTAATAATTTACTGACGTTCTTTTATTATAATAACATTCACATTCATTTGACATTGTTTATGTATTTTAATCAGTATAATAAAGTAACTGAAAAATTTTGCATGCCCAATTTGTAAAACATAGCGTGCTACGGTTACGTATTGTAATAACTGTATAGGTGTTTATCATCTATATTGTACTGTATTTTGTGCGTTAAATTATCATTCAATCGTTTATTCATTCAACAAAATATGAGGAACTAATCGCCAACAATAATTTCAAGTGTTTGAAATAAGCTACAGATATAAATATTTTACTAATAAATTAAAAATATAAAAGCCCTCATAGTTTTATAATTTTCGGGACTTCACGCGATCTACTTGGTCACGACTTGACTGGCTTACGAGGGTCGCGCGGTGTGCAGGAAACATTTTTTTTGTGTGCCTACCCTCCATTACTTTTATATTGGTACGGGTGCTGCAACGCACCCGAAACGTCGACAAAAGTAAGTGTTCAAAAATATATCGCGTGAATGCCCGAAAATTATAAACACTATGAGTAAACGCCGCGATAGTTTAAAAGTTACATAAAAGCCCTCGACTGAAAATGTACCAAGAATAAGTTAAACATAAATAAGTCAAGCATGTTGTGTCTACCTCTAACTGGTAAAGCACTCTCACTTGTTATCGAAATATCGGTTACATTATGAAAAAGAGAAGTGGAAATGCGAATCAGTCTTGATGGATGCCAAAGGAGTTGACACTCGGTTGAAGAAGAGGGATATTTTGTTACCTACCTACCTTATCTAATATATATTATTAACGTAAAGAGAAAATCTTGACATACTGCAAACAGAATTGTGATTTAATAATGTGATAATGTTTGCTATTTGATAAATTTTATTGTGTCACTACCAAGAACAGGCTGATGTTTGCAATAAATTGATAGATAAAGAACCAGACAGATGACAAGCGCTTACAAGAATATACTCGTGACAGTTTGAAAATGGAGCATGAGGTGGTTTTGAGCACGGAAATGAAAATATTGGTGTGGTTTCATTTGCACCATTTTGGCTAGCACTATCCATTGATAAACATAGAAACATTAAATCACGAGATAAAATACCTCACTCCTAACTATGGGTGACTCCATCATTTCTGATCCAAGGGATATTGTAAATTTATTTGCTAGTGCATTTGACTATGACTCCGGTATCAATTGTGTTGACTGTGGCCCAGCCCTTAAAATACTCAAACAAAATACTAAAAGAATAGAAAATGATATGATCATTGACTTAGTTACACCCAAGGAGGTTTTTGATGTTGTCAAGAAAAAGAAAACCAAATGAAACTAATACGAAAAATATTACTAACAAGTAAATACACTGTTATTTTTCACATGAATAATTTCATATACTTACTTACATTTTGGTTTTTAGCGGTTAGCGGTGGATGAACCAGCAGAAAAAAGGACTTTCTAATAGTTTCCAACTATTAGGTAATCTGTGCCCTAGTGCCCTAGGCCAACAGTAACAATAACAATTAGGTGAACTGTGAGGAATATTTCGTTTTATTCTCTTCGTATAGTTGAAAGGAATGAAAATCTGTCCAAGTTTCTAATTCAATTTATTTTTATACTTACTCAGATGGCAGACAAGCACACAGCCCATCAAATGAAAAGCGATCATCGTGGCCTATGGACGTTTGCAACACTAGGGGCGATACACTCGTGCTGTTGACCATGTAGAGGGGAGGTAGGAGGGAGAAATGACGGCTAAGATGAGAAGGCTGTTCTGAAGTGTAGAAAACAAAGTACGGTTTTTCGGTCTTCCTATTGACAAACAGAGATTTTTTTAACTAACTTTAGTTTTCACACTTTTCCTTCCTTCCTGCTTCCTTTCCCCTAAGTATCGTACTTATGCTTCTATTGCTACTTTTGTCGATAACTGTAGATTAATAATTCTACCAATTGCCAGTTAATTGTGTTCAATAGTTTTCGATAGTTTAGTACTTCTCAGGTAATTGCATCGAAATATTGGCATAAAACTATTATTACCTAATAAAACTGCCAAAGATTTACCTTGAGTTTCAGCCTTCGCCAAAAGTAACGGTTTTCGTAGAACGGACTATAAAATTACAAATACAGAGGTGGTGGTACCGATCTACACACAAATATTTTGTATACGACGATAAGGTATCAGTTCGCTTAAAACACACGGTTAACAAAGCCGTTTGTATAAGTAATTATGCAAAGAATACCGTACATTTTAGCTATAGTTTCTCTGTTATTTGACAATTTGCAATATGTCTCGAACTTCAGTGTGAACGCAAATGTGTTTTGAACTTGTTTTAAACAGTCTCAATACCTACATGACAAATGATTATGTTCTCTGTCAGAACACAACATATTCGACAAGTTTTTGACAAATATTCAACCAGTTGTAACAAATGCAATTGTATCAAGCATGTTTACAACTTTAATTCATAATTGGCCAGAAAATACCGATAGACGTGCGACCTTTGTTGATTCTTATTAGTTTACATGCACTTGACCTAGAGTTTGTCCCTACAAAATTTCGTTGTTGATTTAAAATTATGAATGCGGGTAGTTAGAAATATCCGCGCGATACGAATACGTTGATGTTTCACCTTTTCGGTCCTTTCGAGACCACATACGTAACGTCACGTAAGTAACGTCACGTACGAAACGTTGGGGTAAACATACAAACAAGATTAAGTTTTGTGGCATGAATGTTTTTCTATTTATTATCCAGACACTGTCGGTCCTGACTGTGCTAAAGTTTGTGTGTGAAAAGTGTGAAGTAAAAAATGTTTAAGGTAGGTACCTACTAAGTTAATTACATATCAAGTAGAGTAGACAATATAATAATAAATCATAAACATTTGTATTTGTCATTACTAAAAAATGCAAAAATGTTAGTACTGAAAATTGGGTTTCCTCCAATTTCTTCAAACAAAATTTTAATTTTATATGTACCTAACAACCTAATATTAATTGTGTAAGTAGACCTACAGGCTCCTTTATTACCGCGTAGGTAACCGAATTTAAAATGTCAGTGGCAAATACTTATGACTTTTAGTGTAGAACATTGACGTCACTACAATATATATATTTCTGTCAAAGTTATTAAGTAGGTTTATAAAAAATATGTCACGGTTCATATACTCCGATACATTTTCTCACGCCTTTTTTTTTCGTGCGCAGAATCCCCACGGATACCATCATCATCATTCCCTGAACCTTTTTCCCAACTCAGTTCGAACCGACCAAAACGCACACTTTCTCACGCCTAGGATTTGTGTAAAGATACGTATGTCACTCGCACACTTTGTTTCTCTAAGGATAAGTTTATGGTTCGCGTAATATTACATACGATACCGTTCGCCTAGATTACCTAGGTATACTATACTTAGGTGTGTATAGGAATATATAGACAGTTTTGTAACAATAACTCATAAAATATTACAACACCATATAAATCTTAAAAAATGTGCAGTGTACAACGCTAACGACCAAATAAAATGATATTATTTATAGCTTTACCGGGTATGAACCTAATTCTCATTTTCATGTTTTTCCCTGGCAAATATGACACTTTATTATCTACGTATTAAGACATACCAATCATTTTTTATACCACTTAGGTGGCAGATAAGCACACAGAATGCTACGATAAGTCACCTGTCATCCCCAGGCCGTTGCTCTCGGAGGACAGAGATCGTTGAAGGATGAATTTAGTATGTATGTAGTAACCACTAGCCCGAGAGTAACGATGATAATAAAATCTTTGCACAATAATAATTCAACCTGTCCATAGATATTTATATGTTCGAAACCGCAACCTTGCTCAAATTACTGATGCACAACATAAATGTACTATTATTTATATGTAAATCCATTGTAAAGAGAATAATGAATAATAACAACATATAGGTGGTAGGATGTAGTCTTCTATTTGTTTCAACTGTAAGAAAATCAAGTGATATCTTCCAAGCTCATGATTCTCTGAGCCTATTATCAACTCAGTTGGGGTCTATCAAGTCTAAGATGCAACTGAACTTCGATATTTTCGGTTATATTTTAGGTAACAAAGTTCAGTGACCTGGCAACAACGTACAATCAACTGCAACCTGTGTCATTGTTGCAAAAGAACCAGTTTTTTTAAACCATGGCCACTGTTATTTTCAGTCCAAAAAGGTCTTACACTGTCTCTTTTGTATACGGAATACGGATGTTGATACGTCCATAATTGAGCGGGAATAGAACAAGCGACCTCACAACAGTTGAACGCTCTACAATTTCGCTACAAAGGTTATCAAAGACAAGCAGCGGTAGTATCTTGGTGGTCTCACTGGTCTCCTCTCGGCCTTGGATCCAGAGGTCCTAAGTTTGAATCTTGCCTAGTGTTGTAAAAGACTCGAGTCTTGAAGTCTCATTTAATTGAACTTGAGCTATTTTTGAAGACTCGAGTCTTATAAATAAAACTAAGAACTCAAGTCCTTCAGAATTTGGAGTCCTTTATAAAAAGACTTGAGTCCTGCTAAAAAGAACTCAAAGACTGAGTCTTTTGAAAGAACTCATGACTGAGTCCTCTAAATCCATGGTTGTATAGTTTAGCATTAAAATCACAATGAATATAAATTTGTATATCATTTATTTATAAATGATAGACTATTTTAGTACAAACTTAGTTTCGGCTAGATAGCGCTATGTAAATTGTTCCAAGAAATTGATTTATTTTATTTTATAAGTAAACGGTATTATGGGTGTTTAATATTTTATTGAGACATTTTTACTCGCATTTTGATCAGCTAATCGTCAGTCTACAGGTGGATAGTTTTGATTAGATTATTTGCGCTAGTGAAATTTAATTATTACAATTTTTTATTGTGTGATTTAGTTTTAATTAAAAAATAAATGTGGATGACGATATAAAATCACCTATTACCAACTATGTACCTATTATGTACCTATCTATTGGATAATGGATAATGAATAATACACTAACTCAAGCTCATGACTCAGTCTAGTTCAAAGAACTTAAAACTCGAAAGGACTCTGAAGACTCAAAAGACTCAAAGGACTCGGAACTCATGGGACTAACGAGTCCTAGTCTTGAAAAAAGACTCAAGTCCCGAAATGAAGACTAAAAGACTTGAGTTTTTTACAACACTAATCTTGCCTGTTACACTACCGACATACTAGCTACCTAAACTTAACAAAGTAATTTAGTTTAGCTAGAGGAATGATTCAATCTTCATATAAATAACTTGATTCTAATTTAATTATACTCCATTTGTTTAGGTACTTTAATAAACGTAAACAATCTTGGTGTGCTTAGAAAAGCATTGTAAAGACTAAAAACCGTTATCAAACCACTAGTTAGGCTTAGCCTTAGTTGCACGATCTTACTTTGACCGTGACAAAGCTGGTTGACCGGTACGGTCAGGTATAAAACGTCATAGCCTTGGTTGTAACTATGACCAGCCACGGTCAAACGTCAAATTCTGTCAAAAACAGAGCTACAAAATCATGGAAAACAAAAATAAGTGGAAGCGGCATGTAGTCGGTGCACGCGTGTCATTGGTTAGCGTATTTATGCTACGAAGGATAAATTCGATAATATGAATGTTTTAGATAAGAATACGTCTAAACTTTTTCGTAAATATTCAAGCTTTTTCAATTCAAAGTATGAAATGCCATAAATACTTTTTTCACTACGGCAGCTCAAACAAGTAAGTTTTGCTGCGTAACAACGGTGTGCAAAATGCGATTTTGCCCGCTGCGTGAGACAAAGTAACTTTTTAATATATATTTTTTATTTTTTCTATAAACAGTGCCAACCATAGATTTTAAAAAGAATTGTTCCGCGATGAACTTTCCAACTACATAATCTGCACTCTATTCCTTGGCCGTCCTTTAGAAAGTTCTTTAAAATATGAAGGTCCAATTTCGAAATTCTAAATTTGAAAGGTATTTGTAAAACGAATAACCATGTTTTTTATTTAAATTATTTAAAATTTTAATGTATTAAAACATAACATAAACTCACGCCTATATCCCGGAAAGGGTAGGCAAAAAAAAACAATTATTTACTAGTAGAGCACGGTATTATTAACGGTTATGTGTGTGAGTTTGGCGACATCGGTTCCGCTACTGCAGCTACCGCGTCGCACTTCTACTAGTTTTCTGTTCTGTGTACTAACCATAGAGTTAACCAAACCATTACTATCAAACTGTTAAATTTGACGGTGACCGTAACTTTGACGATGACCATGACAGATAGTTCGTGCAACTAAAGTCAGTTAATTAGCCTAGTTTATTTACTTAATATGCGTTTTTATAAAAAGTTGTCACAAGATTGTTTACATTAATATAAGTAGGTACTTACCTGAACAAATAGAGTATAGAAATAGGTAGGTAGGTAATTTTGTAAGTTGGTGTAAGGTTTGAAAACATACTTATCTGCTATCAATTCGAATAGTAATGGTACAATTTGTATCAATCAAAAGTAAACCAACCTTGTACCAGAGATAAGGAATGTTTATAATAGTCTAGATAGGTGTACTAACGTACAAGTTACAGTATTTGAAATCCACATTCTTCTATAAATCAGACAATGGAAAATGGAAATGCTAATATTGAATAACAAAATGTGATGCGTAACTAGAAAATAGTCTAACTGAGTCACAAAATAAGCTATGCAACTCTAGCTTAGTTGTAGCAGATTATGAATGTGCACAGCCTTTGTGTTTATGTTGTGGTAGTACACGTGTGAATGAGTGATGTGTATAGAAAAGGTACGATAAAACTCAGAAAAATCTGTCTAAAGAGTCGCAAACACTAAAGTAATGTTTATGTACACGAATCTACATTGAAAAGCATGCGCGCACACTCATATTGTACATAACATAAACTCACACCTATATCCCCGAAAGGGTAGGGAGAGGTGCACCCACATTTCGCCGGTTTATGTTTAGGTGCCAATGTAATAGGTGGAGAGCCTATTGCCATTAACCGGGCGCTTATAAACCTGTGATAAACACACACATAATTTCGAAAAGCATCGAAAAATCATTGGTGTGTGCTGTGGTAAAACTTGGGATCGAACCCGAAACCTCGTCTCAGCAGTCCATTACCCATACCACTAGACGGCTCATATTGCACATTTAGGGGTCATAGACCTTTCTCAATGTTGGGAGGCTTTGGCCTACTGTTTACGGGAGCCAGACGGGTTAATAACCCACGTCCTCCATGAGCGCCTGGGAGTGACGAGTCGCCGCCTGCAACCCTAGCAGAAAACACAACTTACTTCTGGTTAGGTATACCCATGTAGAAACATAATAACTCAATTGACCGTTCACAAGATCGAACCGTTCGTAAATTGACATGTCGTGAGATATAATGCCTCTACGAAAATTATTATAGATGCGTGTTAGAAATTACATGTTGTGATGTCTTTGCAGTTTAGTGCACGCTAAGTTAGTGATACCATTGGTGTCAAGGGCGTTCTATTTTTGCGTCTATTGCTTTACAAATTTGATAAAAGTGGGGTGTCATATTCACTGTGTGAAAAACCCTCTTTAAAAATAAAGATAAAAAAAAATTGATGAAAGTAAGCTTAATTATTGCTATTCATGGGTCCGTTTTTATTATTTTTATGAGTTATTATTTGCACGCCCAGCCATTATGAATCAAAAGGAGAAATTTATAAAGATCTTTCTTCGATAATTATGGTTCACTTCTTGAGTGTTTACCAGTGTCTGAATAAAAGATCTTTGAATTTGAATTAGATTGATGCATGCATCATCAGATACACAACAAATAATCCCATATCCACTTGTTAACTATAATTGGTTACCTAATGAATGTCAATGTAGGCAATATTAGAATTACCGTTGTATTACAGTACTAATGTCACAGATTACTGCTGTAATACAACGGTGTTATTACCGACTATCGGAGTCGGTAATAAGACAATTTTATTACATTAGCAAATCGTTTGAATCGCAAAACGAAACAATCCAATTCTATACAGTCGCTATCGTCGACGATAACGATTCTAATGTAGTGTATTAGTTCATTTGTTTTGGTACTTAAATAAACGTAAACAATCTTTTTTTTTTATACTACGTAGGTGGCAGACAAGCACACGGCCCACCTGATGGAAAGCGGCCACCGTGGCCTATGAACGTGTGCAACACTAAGGGTGTCACACACGCGCTGCCCACCCTGAAGGGAAAGGGGGAGAGCTGGGAAGGGGTGGGGAGGCTAGGAAGGGGAGGGGAAGGAGGGGTACAGTGAGCTCTGGCTACCCTACTTACCGGCGGGAACACAACAC
Organism: Pelosia muscerda; assembly: GCA_963691645.1. Lineage (NCBI taxonomy): Eukaryota > Metazoa > Arthropoda > Insecta > Lepidoptera > Erebidae > Pelosia > Pelosia muscerda. The sequence goes on from OY829118.1 coordinate 7,690,250, forward strand.
GATGGTTATTATGACCGCGGTCTTCTGTAGGGCGGAGGTACTTCCCCAGTTGGACGGCTCATTTCGGACGGGAGATACCGTCGTGTCCTACCTCCGTTAAAAATATAAAATCTTGGTGTGTCTTTTTAATAAGTTTTGTTTAAAATCTATCTTCGGCGGACGGAAGATAGGTTGCCTCCTAGTCAGATGACGGACGGACGGACCACCAGCAAAAGGCTGCTTGGATAGACTGACGGAAGTAGGACACGACGGTATCTCCCGTCCGAAATGAGCTGTCCAACTGGGGAAGTACCTCCGCCCTACAGAAGACCGCAGTCATAATAACCATCGTGTTGTGTTCCCGCCGGTAAGTAGGGTAGCCAGAGCTCACTATACCCCTCCTTCCCCTCCCCTTCCTAGCCTCCCCACCCCTTCCCAACTCTCCCCCTTTCCCTTCAGGGTGGGCAGCGCGTGTGTGACACCCTTAGTGTTGCACACGTTCATAGGCCACGGTGGCCGCTTTCCATCAGGTGGGCCGTGTGCTTGTCTGCCACCTACGTAGTATAAAAAAAAAAAAAAAAAAAAAAGACTGAATGCAGAGGGTTGAATATCCTGAACAATGGCTCAAAATAGGAGTAGCCTATGAGTGATGCCACTACAGAACTACGAGCGGGAGTGAGAAAGCATCTGATGAGGCCGTTAAGTTGAGCATTGACCATTGTAACACTCTACGTGTTTGTATTGTGACCCTCTCTCCTGAGACTTTGCCTTCAGCTTGCCATCGGGCGGGATGAAGTCAAACTGACGTGACCTAAATAAAAAACTATTGTTCGAAGTTACTGGATTACAGATATACTTATTCATTTATTTAAGTTAGGCTACTACTTGCATGAGTAAGTATACTTATTTTACTATAAGGAAACAAGACATCGATTTTCGCTACCTAGGTTACTTTTGGTTAAATAGACTGAGGCTTAGTTGCACCACCTAACCACCACGCTGTTAAAGTTAAGGTTGCCGTCAAGATAAGATAACATTGATTCTAATGCTTTGGCTAAATATGTTGCACCAGAGTATTTAGTAACACATAACAAAACATAAACTCACGCCTTTATCCCCGAAGGGGTAGGCAGAGGTGCTAGCACCCACATTTCGCCAGTTTATGTTAAGGTCCCAATGTAATAGGTGGCGAGCCTATTGCCATTAACCGGGCACTTATAAGCCTGCGATAAATACACACATAACTTCCAAAAGCATCGAAACGTCATTGGTGTGTGCCATGGTAAGCTGGGATCGAACCCGAGACATCGTCTCAGCAGTCCATTACCCATACCTACCACTAGGCTACCGCGGCTTTTTTTTTAGAAGCTCAGTTAAAGTTATCCTTTTGATAGAATTTGACGTTTGAGCATGGCCGGTTACAGTTAACGTCAAGTTATGACGTCATTTTAACAATTGTCAAATACTGCAACCTGTTTTATACCTGACCGGTACTTTAATTGCAATGTTAATGTTAAAGTAATATTGTGCAATCCAGGCTTAGGCTGTCAAAGGATAATATAGAGAAAAAAAAAAGGGATCTTAAGGTGACCTGGAATTTTTGGAGCCCACTATTACACCAAGAACTGAAAAGGTCTAATTGATTGATTGCTTGATACTTGTAGTTGGTTAAAATAAAAGGCGGTATGTCTCGTGTCGGATGTTTTATTCTGTACTAAATTAATTGACTAAAATTCACTAACAAACCAAATAAAATTATAACAGCATACTTATAGAGTCGAACGCTCTTATACATAATAATTAATAATTATTATTACGTAATAATAATAATGATACGTATTTTTATTTTCGCATTCATGACAGTAAAATTTAACATTAAATTTTAAGGAATATTTCCAATAAAATGGACCTCAAGATCATCTTTAGAAATATTTTTATTTATTTTTGTAAATAATACGGAAAAGCATTTTATCAATGACCAATTTAATTAATAGCTAGGTATAATATATAACTATTAATTAGCAAACATATTTTTATTATACATTTTATTCGATTTAGTAATAAAATGATAAAATATAATATCCAACCAAACAGGTAGATAGAGTCCAGCCTCTAACTAAGTAGGTTATTTTTTCAATAATGAATAATTTTATACCTAATAATAACTTACTGAAAATACAAATAGGCACTTATATAAAAAAACCTGTCCTAACAATTTCTTAAAATAATCAATAATAGACAATAGAATTCATTTATAATCTAAAATATCGAACATCCTAACATAGTTTATTCAATCATTAACATCAAAATTACGACATTTAGATAATTATATCATGATATAATTTTGTTCCATTATGCGAAAATAAAAATACTTTGATTTACGTGCACCATTAACAATGAACAGTATACGGGTTTGATATATCACCATGTTATATCATGAATATTTAAAATAGAAACATATATAATTTTGATACAAACAAGTTTACTTAACAAATCTTATCACGAGCGGTATTTCCAGCTATAACAGAAGCAGATGGTAGGTATATAGGTATATCGAATGACAAAACAGTTATAGAACCACGACCTCATTTGTGTTCCTTCACCCTAATCGCCCTGAACAAGCAATTGATACAACTATAATTAAAACTTCTAAGGTTGTACAGGCGAGTTGTCCCTATAGCCCTATACCTGCTTACTTCCCCGTGTGTCGCATGGTGCATGACAAATTAGATCAAGGCAATTTTTTTCCCAACCGGCTGCACAATTAAAACTTCTAATGTTGTACAGGCGAGTTGTCCCTATAGCCCTATTCCTGCCTTCTTCCCCTTGTGTAGCATGCAAATTAGATCAAGGCAATTTTCTTCCCAACCGGCTTCACATTGGTCGAGAATATTCTTTTACGAATTACAAACTTCTTTATCGTTTAGACTCTTTAGTTGACTTGCTGGCTGCTCAGGTGGGGAGTACCCGAGAGCTTTTTCCACAAAAAATAATTCATCATTCCCTGAACCCTTTTCCCAACTCAGCCGGGGTCGGCCCTCCAGTCCAACTGTGATGCGGCTGAACTTCGATATTTTCCGTGAAGCGACTGCCATCTGACCTCCACAACCAATGGTCCAATGACCAATGGCGATATCGAAGTTCCAAGTTAGGCTGGTTGGACTTTTGAGGGCTCCAACTACCAGTAACGACTGCCATAGATGTTTGTATGGCAACCGGGACCGACGGCTTAACGTGCTCTCCGAGGCACTTATAAACCTGCGATAAATACACACATAACTTCGAAAAGCATCGAAAAGTCATTGGTGTGTGCCATGGTAAACCTGGGATCGAACTCGAGACCTCGTCTCAGCAGTCCATTACCCATACCACTAGGCTACCGCGGCTTCTCCCACAAAATCTTCTTCCACAAAAAATAATTCCACTGCTAAAAATATGTGCGCCATTGCTCCCAAATCTCCACCTTCCGCACCAAGTCTATCCTAGCTACCTCTTTCAGGTCTTCGATTCATCCCACGCATCCTACCTTCCCTTTGCCGTCATGGGGTTTCCTCTCTAGATAGAATACAGTAAAAGTTACTTAATAATCAAACCCATATATTATTCCTTGTCAAATGATATACTTTAGAATTCAAACAAGCACAAACATGGTGTAATCCACCAGCTTCAAAAGCCATCCACAAATACAAACATAGTCTTTTTACATCTTAACTTAACAGCGAGTACTATTAGATACATTAACAATAAAACATAGGCGTAGCCAGAATATTACCCCATTCCCCCTCCCCCCAATCGTCTCCTTCAAATTCAAAATATTTTTCTGCTAATGAACGTACAGACGACGGCTTATCATGACTTGTTTATAAAGATACATTTATATATACAGAGTGCTAAGGGAACACTCTCGAAAATGAAAATAGGGAAATACCTACTACTAAACAGTGTAACGAAATTGCGCTACTTATTTAATTGCAATACTTTTTTTGGAAGGTAGTTGGTACCATGTTTATAAAACCGTTTAAATAGTATTATTGCGCGAATTATGTTAATAAAAGGGTTTAAAAATCATGGTAATTATCAAGAAAAGGATTGCGAAATTAAAAAGTAGCCCAATTTTGATAAAATAGACGGTTTGAGATCGTTCCCCTAATACCCTGTATATCTCTATACCTCTTTATCGCCGTATTAATAAGGACTCTGTCATTTTTCACTGGAAAAAAATTGTCTTTTGTCACATAATTTTTGTAACCAGTCCAGCTCTCTCTCCGCCCCTCCCCTCCAGTCTTGAAACTACCCTCAAAAATTATTGCTAGCTACGCCAATGCGATAAGGGAAACTAAATATTAAATGATATGAAATGCTTCTTAAAGCCAAGAGGAAGTTAAGAGGTAGCTACTCAAATATGTTTTCGTGGACCTTAATACGAACTTAATTTATGATTACACTGTGTAAATAATTGTTAATTCTAAATAACAACAGTAGCCGCCTTTTATTTGGTAGGTCGGGAAGAAGATGAAAACTTCGGTTAGGATCGGCTTGTTTCGGTTTTGTAGAGTGTTTTCTCTATCGCACAGTGCAGCCTGAAGAATAATGTTAAGACTGGCTTAATTATTATAAACACAGTTTTACTGCTCCAAAACACAGTTTATCTACTCTATAAAGGTATCAAACTGTCAGTTCGATGTGTGAATGTCATACAGAAAAACGCTCGCTCTACAAAATAAAATCAAGCCGATCTTATCCGGACTATCACTCTTCTTCCCAAAGTGCCAAGTCAAAACCGGATACTGTATTATATCTACGCTAGCGTGAAAAGGAAATTTACATATTTATAGGGTTACATTCCTTATTTGTTAGGTTTACGTATGCTTAGGATAGGAAAGCGATAGCAGTCATGAGATCAATCATATTAAAGTCTAAAAAATGGGTACAAGGGACCTCAGCAAGATTATTCTTAGTTAAGACTCTTACGCTGATTTTCTTTTAAGGGCCAAGTCAAACAGCGGACGTTGGGCTCCAGAGTATAAAACTTTTGAAGGAAACCGTTATTTTCAATTGATTGAAGAATTATAATGTCAAAAAGTCACATTTACCTAAACAGTACTTAGCTTGTTGTCAAAATATATTTGTGGAACGAGATTTTTGTTTACATTATGATAAAATATTGTTTTGAGGCGTAACTTCCTTGTATACATAAAAGAGGAAACATGCGTGTTGTTTTGTAGATTACTAAGACAGCTCTAGTTAAACATTCTAATACGCAGAAGAAACATGTCATTCAAATAGTCATTCCTCTGGCTTTATAAGCAAGATATGTTGATCGAGGAACTAAGATAGCCAAGAAAGAGGATTTATAAAAAACTGACAATTGACGTTTATTGTCTGTGAAAATATACGACGTAACCCGCGAAAATGAAATATGTCAAAATTAAAACTATTTTATCTATGACTTATAAAGACAAGATGTTCAAAACCAAAATTGTGTCACTCTAATGGTATGTAGCAAGCAAGCAAGTGAATTTCGCGCCTATTGACGGACAGCCCCAAGAAACTATAGTTGCACCATAGATTCTTTGAAACACAGACTGTTTTATATCAAATCATGAATAGTTTAGCGTGTTCGAGAACTTAGAAGGGACAGTGGTGGCCTCATTCAGTTCAAAGAATTCTTGGTTTCATATTTATACTGTAGAACGAAAATTGTTCCGGGGGTGAGGTGGGATTGGTAGTACGAGACGTAAAAACAAAATAATGAATTAATTATTTTTTTATTGTTTTTTCATTAATTGCTTGGGTGGCGATACCACATGTACCCAGCGCCATCTAGCGACAGCAAGAGGAACTACTACGTTACTCTGGATCCTGCATCGCGAAAGCGAAGTTCCCGCACTGGTACAATAGACATACAACAACCCAACGGCAACCGTTGGGCCACCGTGGCCCATCAGGCGTGATCACCTTGCCTGGTCGGAGGATCCTCCCTTTGTGTTAAAGGGACATCACATCCCGTTCCTCCACAGCTTGTGTAACAAACAAATGAGTGACCAATTTTTGTTCTGTACCACAAATCTCATTCTTTACTCAGCCACTACCGCTTGACTCTACCAGTAGCGTCACAGAAAAAAAAAATCGATTGGAAAAAGTGAACGCTCAAGACCGGACATGAACTTTGACTTACAGATGCATTGAACAATCTTGAGCATTCCAATTTTTTCCTATGAATAATAGGTGTAATAATTACTGCGGAATTTAAAAAAAATGTCCCTTCACTCTACGAGTAGTGCCAAACAGAAGAAAGGAGCCAGTCTATAAAGGTAGTCATTGGATTTCACACATAAAAAAAATAATAAAAAAATATATAATGTCTATGAAAACACTGTAGACCTTAATAAATAATACAAAAGCGTTCTTAACCTAATACTGATATTACTCCTATAATGATTAATCTATCAACAATATATTAAAATCATTCTTTAGATTAACACTGTTTTCGAACATTTACGCACGCGAGATAAAAATATTGATATGCCTTTGATGTTTTAGTTTTCAAATAATACAAATCAGTATTTACTAAGTTCTAATAGCCATTTTAATAGGAGAAGCAAATATCTATTCAATTAGTAGAATAGAAAATTCTAACATCAACCTAACATGTATAGGAATCTCTTGAGATTTTTTATGTATAAATTGTATTAAATATCTGTTTTAAGTCTGTGCATCATAGTTCAAAACGGATGAATTAATTGTAATGCAGTTTTTTAGTTGACGCGATAAATCCTAATCTAAGTTATTTCAAGACTGAGGATACTGCATACTTATGATATGGAGATGTTTATTTCTAATTGTATTATTTATTTCATTTAAATAAGTTATATTTAGGTTAAAGGGCCTTGAATGAACTTCCTGAACAATACTTGTATTTTCAAATATATATGAGGTGTTGATTACATATGTTTTACTATGGCAAAACGACAATATATAACGTTTAATAATATAATATAATAATAATAATAATATATAATAATTTGACCTAAAACTTCAAGGGTATATCCATCTTTATCTAACGGTACGTAACGTATATGTCACATCCGACACGGGCGGCGACCGACTCACTGCAATCGAAACCATACGTTATAGTCCGTATTACTTTAAGACTAAATTTTCATTAGACACTTTGTCAACAATTCGCAGTATAATATACGTAGTTTCGACATTATGAAACATAGCAACACATATGAAATTGTAAAACTCTATAATAAATAAAACTAATATTTTCCATTTCTGTATGTGTCACTTTATAACGTATAGTGATCCACCTAACCTAGCCACTACCTCATAAAAGTAATTTCTTTTCAACCTTATTTTACTTCCGTAGTTTGATTCGGACTCGGGCCGTTGTCGTCCATCAATATTTGTGTATCTTGTAAGACAAGTGTAAATTCTAACAAATTAAACAAATAAATGAATCCACCACAATAAAAGATACTGTTTGACCCATTTAACCATATAATATTAGTATCCTAAGTATTCTGACGGATGCTGATGGTCCGAATCTCACTATGGAAATAATGCAAGATTGAAGAAATATAGAGTCTTTTAAGAGGTTATGGTAAGATCCCTGATATTTCATTTCTAATTATATAGTTTAGAGACAGCATCAAAACTAATAACTAAAGTTGTCCATACACTCTATGGAATATTGTCCAATCGGTATCATCCAATAGGCTTTATCAATCCAAAAAGGATCCATATACAATCACGACATAAAGTGAAATTCTATTATTGTAATCGCTTCGAAACGAGACCGTTTTCATTTGTCATCAATGGATCAAGACACTTCGATTGAGGACTCGAATTTCATAACCTACTTATTTGTGGTCACATTAATGATTATAGTCAATCTCATACGTTACTGGATTTGGGCCATTGCTACCTCTTAAAACAGTTTTATTTCATCATACTTTATGTGCCTATACATTACTGAACAAGGCCCGTCTTCAGGATAGTCACATTCTATTGGCGTTAATGCCAACACCTATATTCCAGTAACATATGGAATTGACAAGTATTTTTTTTATTTCATTGGTCGATGCATACCGATTGGACGATAGGCCATTTGGTACATGACCAAAAGTGTAATCGACAGCACAATAACAGTTTATGATTATATGTATTAACTTGTATTTTATTGTCGAGATAAAAAAAGATTCCAAAGCAATACTTTTTTATATAGATTCTACTACTTTTTATTTATAAAATGACACATACAGTGTTGCCGACTAGAAAATCAATCACAAAAGTTTATCTAATACTAAACAAAATCACAATTGGTGTAAAAGTTTTACTTACATAAGGTTTACCAGCAACATATCCTTAGGCTCTGTTAGACCGTATGCAGTGAATGATTTTATATTATTTATGTAAGCGTTGTGCTTGTTAAATATTGGTAAGATAATTATTTAATATTTTTTAATAATAATAATAATAATGTTTGGGACAAAAATCGGGTCTAAACTTTTTGAAAAAGTCATCCATCTGTGCAAGACGTTGAAGAATCGAACCAGTTATGAACTGTGAACGTATATTACTATAAATTTGTTTTAGACATTCCTATTTTGAAATTGATACCATAAAATTAATACTCAAATTGACGGAAAAATTAAAAAAAATCATTTTGAAGGCCAAAAAGGTACCACATTGGTCAAAGAAATAACTGAGAAAAAAGGTACAGCAAAACATATTGGTAGGTACACAATTTCATAACTGAAGACTAGTTGAATGACCATACTCGGGGGACTTAACTTCAACTATATAGATGAATGAATCCACGTGTATATGGATAAAGGGTTAAAATTTGAAAAAATACTTTTTGAATTCAATTAAAAATGTGAATATTTTTCAAGAATAACAAATAGTCAATGATAGAACAGCCACAACGCTTACAAACGTGTATCTAATTCAATATAAAAGTGGCTAACAAACGTATCAAATCATTATAAAATGTCACACAGTCAACATGTCCTATGTCTACATATCTAGATAATATTCTCTCTTCGACCGGAAATATTACAAAGCTTGCCAGAACAGATAGGATACTTTTGATGTTATTTTTTTGATAATATGTTAAACCGCGATAGCCTAGTGGTATGGGTGGTGGACTGCTGAGACGTGGTCTCGGGTTCGATCCCAGGTTTACCATGGCACACACCAATGACTGCGATACTTTTCGAAGTTATGTGTGTATTTATCGCAGGTTTATAAGTGCCCGGTTGATGGCAATAGGCTCGCCACTTATTACATTGGGACCTAAATATAAACTGGCGAAATGTAGTTGCTAGCACCTCTGCCTACCCCTTCGGGGATATAGGCGTGATACTATAAAAAAAAAAAAATATGTTAAGCCGTTGTTCCAGAGAGGATCAGGGCCACCCCACCTCTGCCCGCAGTGTCGTGCAAAGCGACTAAGGGATAAGCTGTTTAATATCAGAAAGATATATACAGCCCAGACTCAGCCTCAGATGCATAAGCTCGAGTCGACAAAAGATACCCAGAATGAATAAAGCAATAGGCTCACCCCCAATTACCCGTGGCTTAGCGGTCAAAGCGTTCCCCGTGTAAGGGAAAGAATGCGGGTTCGAATACCATCGAAGCATTTACTTTTTCCTATCTAAATTTGAACCTACAATGATTGGCAAAACGAAGGTATTAATTTACCTATACATAAGCCAACAGGGATAAAAGCGTGATTTTATGTATATAAATATAAAAATAAATAAAAGAGCTGAGAGAACAAGAGAGAAAAAGTGGGAACGATAGTCTGAGATGAAAATGGCGAGAGACAGAAATGATAAAAGACGTGATGACAACAATCATCATCGACTACTCCACGCATCCCAATTTTAGTTTGGTTGTATATTAAATTGTACTGTTACTTTTTTATAAACCATAAGGCTACATTCACTCCTCAGAGTGAGCCAGTCGCATTCGGCGAGGTGCAAACCCGTATTGAGAACCACGCCAATGTGGAACCAGTCATAAGGTTCTACAAAATTAGCACCAAGGAGTGACGGAGCATAAACATGTTAAAATTTAAAACAAAATTCATAGAATAACCTGTATTTCATATTCCTGGTCTTATTTGTTGTAAGAAATTTCATAAATATCTGAACACACAATAACACGTGTAGTCACAAAATAATAATCAGTGAATCACATCAATAGAATGAGTTATCGACCGTAACGTATTTTATGTACCTCATTTTATCAAGAGAACAATGAGATTAGAACACAGAAAGAATAAATAAAGTGTAAATTCAACGATTTTGTTGTTAATATTATAGTCTGGATCATGTATATATATGTATGTATATAACAATTATGTTGTAATGTTCAACAAAGCTCAGCTCAGCTCATAATAAGGAACGTCTGTTAGTTCATTATTTTTCAACAAAATCCACATCAAAAGTATCCATTGATCTATTGGCTATTAACAAAACACAACTAAATAAACTACACAATATTGTAATATCAGAAGCGATTCTTATTTTACTTACATTTTTTTTCAAAAAAGCTTAAATTTTACACATCTCTTTTGAAAGGGTAGACCTTCACAACCCGTAACGTTTTATGTCTTTTTTGTTGTTTTTGTACGAGTCGTACAAAATAAATAAATCGTCTGTATTAGATAAATATCTATTTAGAAACAAATTATTTTTTATGACTACCCACTGTACTTTTTTGTAAATTGTCAATTATGATATAGCGGTGTTCATTTACGAAAAATTCAAAGATATACTATAATTTTTTCAATTCTTAATGGGTAGCGTGATATATTTTTTCAATCAATAAACAGCAGTTCTACCATGGAGCGTGTTGAAAAGCTAATTTTCAGGGAAAAAGTTCAGTTCAATTCAGCTAAACTACACACTATGAAGTACCATCTGTCTTTCTCACCCGGTTTCCGGGCCATATAACATATTATGACAGTTTATCACGTAAGTTGAATCTGTGGACGTAATTTTACAGGCTTGTGTTTGCAACAATTATATAAACTATTTACGAGCCTTTTTTATTCTATTTAAGGTAATACCGAATCAAAAGAAATGTATAGTAAGTTACATATAATACTATCAAAGTTTAATGTTCTTGGTCTGAAGAGTCGACGTTTTCAGTTTGTGCGAATTTCAGGAACACTTGCTCCAGTGTCGTTTGACTGAAGCTGTACTCTACTATGTTAAGTTTTTCTTTCGCTGTAAAAATACGTTTCATTATATTTATACTATCAATATTTCAAAAAAAAAAAATACTTGTGCAATAACATAGAAACTAGAAATGTGTGTCTAAAAGTAATACAAAAATCCATTCTCTAAACTGGTTTCCCCAAATTTTACTCGCTTCGCTGTCAAACGTCATATTACCGCAGCTTAGGTTAAATAGATCTTGGTTCCTACCATTAATAAAATTCCATATCCCCATATAGCACTAGATGTAATCAATGTTTTTAGAATTGACAATGTTTCTTATTGGCGCCCTAACATGGGACTTGTCGTAAATAATGTTCGTGTTGACGCCCCAACATGGAACTTGAAGTGATAATGTTTCTTATTGGCGCCCAACATGGGACTTGTAATATATATGTTTGGTATCCTAATATAGGAGTTGGGACAATATATGAAGTTTCTTACCATCCTCAATCTGCTGGAAACACCTTGCAAGGCTGGACACAGAAGACTGGGGTACGGAGAAGACTAGTCGCTCGGAGAAGTTTTCCTCGAGGATTGCTGAAGGAAACAGCTGAGCTACTAGAGCGATCGCAGCTTCTGCATTAGCACCACCACCGGATTCCGTCCTAGTTAATATTAATAATGTTCATAACACGTATTTTAATGGGTATAACTGCATGCGAATGCCAATTTGCTATATCATTTTTGTGTTTGTTAAGTTTTAATATTACCTTACATTGTTTTCAACTTTAAACAATAATTCAAAGTCTGTCTCAAGGTTTCCAAATAAAGTAGATAGTGACCACATGTTTCTATTTGGAATGACCTAAGCATACGGCTTTCACATTTAGTTGCGAAATATTCAGATTTTTCAGGTTCTTACCGTTGGTGCGTGTGTCTGGCTGAGGGCGGAGTGCCTACCACGAGTGGCGTGTGTATGCTGGCATCTACTGCCTCCGCCTCACCTTCTGCCTCCGCTTCTCCCTCCACTGAACCTCCACCAGAACCACCTTTTACAGAATTTAAATGTTGTAATTAATTATTACGTTCCCACTCATTCAGCTGTTTTACGTGAAAGATTAACAAATATCTACATTGGGCCAAAATTTTGATGGGTATCCCACCACACAAATTATACATATTCTGAAAATAATAAAAATCATTGAAATTAAAACATACCTTCATCAGCCTCTCCTAATGATGGCGAGTTTTCATTTGACCTAAGTGGCGATGGTGACATCGATAACTCAGACTCCATCGCCTGAAAACAACGTAATTTTTGAACCTTCGTAATTGTGTTGAGTAATAACACTAGCAACTAATAGTTGATTGAAAAAAAAGAAACAAACTTCTGTATACGTATGTTAACTTGAAAAAATTAAAAACTGAATACAAATGAATCACATACCGCTTTTTGATTACTCTGCCCAATCTTCATCTCTAATGTGTATCCAGCGCCGTACAGGTTTTTCAAATGTTGCGTGGAGCCGATACACCTGAGTCATAAAAAATAATTTCAATTACAGCGGATTCATTTCTTCTGCCAGTCTTTGGAAATTATAACCATTATAATTTGATAAGTTTGAAAAAGCATGAAGTTACTAACCTCAGGCCTCCTTTGACCATAATACCGACTCTGGAACATAAAGCGTCAGCCTCTTCCATGGAATGTGTAGTTAATATAGCACCTTTCTTGCCCTGAAACCAACATTTAGTGTTATGTTTATGATGGGAAGTTATTAATAACGTAAATAGAAACTCTGTCCCATGTTGGGTGCCAATTGTCAAACAATGTAAAATAATGAAAAAACTATAATTATATAAATGTATTGTTAGAATGACCTATTGATGACCAGAAAGTTGGTTTAAGTAATCGACAACATTCCAATACTAGGGATTGCAAGCTTTAAGAACGACAGATGTCTCCATTCTACTAGACTCGAGAATTATATATAAACTAGAGTATATTAAGGTGAAAATGTTATCTAAATTTATTTACTTAAAGTGCTGTTTAGTGGAAATAAAATCTTTTTCTACTTCCAAGCTAATGATGTTAGTCTAAAATTTTGTTTGTGCTGAAGACCAGGCTAAAGGGAAGGTTAAGTTGTAACCTTTTATATCACTTCGATGTAGCAAATACCTACTCAAGACGGTCAACGTAAGTCTATGTTTATCTAGTAAACTTCCACAACAGTTTTGTAAAAATAATATAGATGGCAGCTGGCTAGTCAGTGGATTGTTTATTCAGAAATGACGACTGCAGTGAAAATCAGAGATTACCTGAAAACTGGCTAGAATGGTATCCCAAAGGAATCGCTTGCTCCTCGGGTCCATGCCAGTCGAGGGCTCATCCAGCAGCACCACTCTGGGACAGCCCACCATCGCCAACGCGAACGACAGTTTTCGTTTTGTACCTCCTGAGCACTCATCTGCATTCTTGCTTGCATGCTCCATTATTTGTAGACCATTCAGATATGCGTCTACAATCCTGTGGGTTTTGGAAGTTATTGAACTATAAATATTGGAACTTAAAGATTTGCATTTTTCCACCCGAATCTGGCTCTTCACGTACTTCCACATTATCACTAAGGTTGTAACAATCTATTACCTTCTCAGTGAACAATTAACGGGAAAATATTCACGTGGCGTTCTTAACGTGTGTGTACCAAAATTTCTTGACAAACAGATGGACAAGGATTCTATAATGATTCAATTTTTATAAGGTCTAGAAACTTACCTCGGAGTATCCTGTTTGCTGACTCCCCTGATAGCAGCATAGCACTCGATGTGCTCGCGAATGGTGACGTTCTTCCAAAGAGCGTCGTGCTGCGGGCAATAGCCCAGCATCTGGAACGCACACGTCCGCGAGTCGTCTATATTTTGGCTGCCTAACATCACCTGCGCCATGAAAATAATTAACCATTATTCTTCTAAAACAGGTCTATCACATATTGGTAACCACGATTATCAGCTGCCGTAGATATGTAAGAATGAAATGTATCCAACTATAGCAGTTGGTTATAAACATTGTAGGACAGAAGTAATACTTTGCTCGACGCTAAACGAAGCCAATTTGACGATAAAATTCGGGAGTTTTATCTTAATTGATGTGTATTAAATGTCTGGCCATGCTACCTTCACCGGGCCTATCGGAGGGGTACATTCAAAAAGCACTAGCTGGACATCTCGTAGAAGATGACGCCATGGATGCCCAAGATCGTGCAAAGTGGAGGAGTAGAGAGCTGAAAATGGAAAGCCAGACTTCGAGGTAAGAGCTTCGCATGGGATCAGTATTGCCCTAGGATGATTCTGACTGTGAGTTTCTTTGTTAAATAAAATTATTTCATGTATCACATACCGTGCCATTAGTAGGACACTCCTCTGCTGTAATGATCTTCATAGTAGTGGTCTTCCCAGCGCCATTGTGCCCGAGTAGACCGAACACCTCGCCTCCCTCCACAGCCAGGCTCAGTCTCGCCAGCCCTACGAACCGAGACCTGACCCTGGAAGACGTGTCTTCTTCCTGTGCCCAGCAGGTCCCACCACTGCCGGTACCACGGACTTTGTATTCTTTGCGTAGGTTCTGCAAAATAGATCATTTTGTAAAAATAGATGAATAAATGTTTTAAGCGTAATTTGGGCTCAAACTTCGATTGTGATATAGATTCTAGAATGTGGATAAATTAGATACCGATTGTTTTGTAAATTTATTTATTCATATAGACAAATAGAAATATACCTACATATTCACATCTATAACTATTGAGTGGAAATGGAACCAGTAATGTTTGAATCAGGGCAAATCCTACGTTCTTCAGCGAGCTTCGTTGAGACCATCAACCGTGAAAAGAGCAATTCGCTTAATGCATCATCATCATCATCATCATCATCATCATTGTGTTAGCCTCGGTTGAATCCGAGACTTTCACCTCAGAGTTCTGGATTCAAAACTCACGTCTCACTTAATGCCGTATCGTATTATATGTATTTGCACGTCGCGCGTTCACCCGCGACGGCTGCTAGCTCAACGCAGTAGACGGCCTTATTATACGTTACTAGCTGACCCGCGCGACTTCGTCTGCGTCACCCCGTTTTTGCAACATTTTTCATTCCTGCTCCGCATCTGTTAGTCGTAGCATGATGTTATATGCATATAAACCTTCCTCTTTAACCATTCTATCTATTTAAAACAAACCGCATCAAAATCCGTTGCGTAGTTCTAAAGATTTAAGCATACAAAGGGACAAGAAAAATAGGGACAGAAAACGCGACTTTACTTTATACTATGTAGTGATTAACATAGTACTAGTTCCACATACATGCACCACTAGCGGCGGCGCATTGTTCTTGGGCTGGTTGAGGATGTTGGCCACCCTCCGGCGCTCTCTCCTAACGTCTTCATCCTCACCGCCTTCACCACCGGCCTCCGCCTCAGCGTCCCCGCTGTCTTCTGAGCCTGTGCGTTTGCGCTGCAATAATGTGTGTTAGTAGAAAATATAATGTAAGTAATTATACCATACAGTTGCTTTTAGAAAAACAAATTATGTGAGTTAATGCGTATTTTTACACAAAATCTAGATCAGTAAGTGATAGAAATAATGAACTGTGAAAAGTTTTTTATAAACCATTATCAACTTTGACAGAATAGATATTGAAGTGACATCAATGTTTCTATACAACGAGTAAAAGCCACAAGTCACTGCCATTGAAATATTTTAAATTCGGTAACACGGTAATGAAAGTGTCCATGGGTCTATTTACGTTAGTAATAGTGATGACTATCTACGAATATTTTTGTGTTACTAGATGGCGTTGGAAGATTGTCCTAGAATATTCATTTCTCAATAGGTTTTCTATATTTTTACAGAATTTTAAAACATATTGAGATTTTGGGAGGTACATAAGGAGTGGAACTCACTATTCGAGTTTTGTTATCGGAAAATCTTCTCATGTGAATAGGTTTTACTATAGACCACATGGTGAATATGCGTATATGACTCACAGGACATATTCTGCCGGTGGACTTGAGCCTGTCGGCGGCAAGCAGGGCAGCCCCACATAACGGCACGTGGAGCAACATGGCGACGACTAGAACCCACACCTCCGCCGTGAAGTAGCTGCTCAAGGCTGGAGTGGTGCACAGGCCTCGCAGGTTGCAGGTAAGGTACACCCTGGTGGATAATAACTAGTGTAAGATATCTGTATTGATGAATTGCTTCAAGTTAAGATAATAAGACAGAGCGTAAATAATCCTGCAAAAGTTTGGGAAAATGTTGAAATTTTGTGAGCTGAAGCACTTTTTTAAATGTTTCTGGATTTTTATATTTTTCTATTAATAAAATAGAAGTGATTTTTTTCATTGTTATGTCAATATATACATTCAGCTGCATGGAACTAGCTTTTTATATTATTTGTTAATTTAGTGACCATATCAAACATTTTGTATGTTTCGATGTTTATTACTCAATCACACAATAACGGCTGAAATTATGAAAAAGGAATGCCTATTCATATAAGCTTAAACTATTGCGATCCATGATATACAATGATGTTAATGGGAATGAAATTAATTCAGTTGTTAGTTACAGAATTGGGCTGGATAAAATACAGGATACCATTTTGAGTGAACTGTCATATACTGCAATTTTAGCGAGTATATCTAGCCCTGAGTTATACTGACGGGACATCCTGACCAGGAGGTTACAGAAATTATAAAAATATAAAAAAATCAACTTACCTATCAACGTAATATATAATAGCATATGGAATATACATCACATCCAAGAAACTGAAGACAAGGTGCAAGTAGAACGCGATGTCGCTACCTGCGGATAAAAATATATCTTCAGAATTCTCCCAAACCTACCAATAAACTTATTTCGTAGCGACTTGAGAAACCTGAGTGATCTATCTAGACCAAATACGCTTGTTTGTTCCCCATGCTTCGGAAAGCACGTTAAGCCGTCTTCGGCTACGGGCAGTTAGAGCCCTAAAAAGTTCAACAACACTAGTCTAACGGCAATATATCGATATATTATCTTCAACGGCTTGTGGAGGTTAGTTGGCGATTGCTTCACAGTTAAGTGCAACTAAAACGCGCAATTGGATCGAAAAATGGAAGTAAAATAAGCCAGCGGCCAGGATCCTTAGCAAGTGGAAACATGTTGTATCTGCCTAGACAGATGGGAAAGACATCTTTTGTAGATAATATTAACAGACTTACCCCATTTGAATGTATCGAGCACCGCAACCAATATAAACGGTATCACACCGACCCACGTGGTAATGTTCGGCATGATGCTCTGCGCAGAATCCATCTTGTCAAACACATATGACAGGCATGTGTTGAACAAGATGGCGGACGGACTGTACAGTAGTAGGAGACCTGACAGCATGGTAATTGCTGAGCCGTTCGTTAAGCTTGGAATGTCGTTAAGGATAACCTGAAAATGTATCGATAAATATTACTGTTAAATAACATGGGAATTCTAAAATAATTTATTATTATTAATATATTATAAAATTATTTCACTATGATGTTCTGTTATTTAAGAAGGTAGATTAATATCTTTACTCTTAAAACTTATTGTTAAATTCTGATTGTAAATATTGTAAAACTATTTTTTTCTCAGACTAGCGCCTCCAAGACGTGAAAAATAAAGAGTAGGCGAGAGGGAGAAAGGGAGGGAGAGAGAGAGAGAGAGAGAATAATACATACCAAAACGAGAACACCGGCGCTGGTGATGATCATGATGAAGATTAAGATAGTGAAGTATGTGAGAAAGTACATGCTCATCGACAGACCGTTCACTCGCAATTGGTTCTTCGCTTTTATCTGAAAAAAGAAGCATAAAAAGACATTTTCCAAAAGAGTCTAGATAACCAAAAATTCAAGTGAATAAATCATAACAACGCATCATAAACACGTTATTCGGCAAATTACAAATTCCATAGTAAAATAATAACTTTGTGTTTTATACCGCACTAACGGTTTATACCCTCGGTTTTAAAGACAGTTTCCCATGTTTTTCTTCTATCGTTTCTGATTACCTCATAAGTACTAATTTGGTGTTTATTAACGCCTAAAAGGACTACTTCATAAACAGTTCTCTATTTCTCCTTCTGCAATGTTTGAAAGCCTCATAACTTCAACTGTTCCTTACAATAAAAAAGTTCCTGCTGATAATTCTGCGCTATGAATATTATCCGTCTTAAGATAAGTTTCTTAAAATAAGTTAAGTCTTCCGATCGAATGCCTCTATAAAGTTGTGTAGTAGGTCATAACTTCTTTTAACTCACCTCTCTATCATACACAATATCTACGGCTAGAGTGACAGGAACTAGTGCGAATATCATCCCCATGAATATCGCGCAGATGACATTCCCGACGTTGAATTCTTCTTGCTGCTCCGTCTGCTGGAAGGGGTGGGCTAGCACCTCAATGGGTTTGAAGTTCTCAATTAGTCCCGATGTCGACATTAGAACCCTAGAATGAATAAGTTATTCTTAAATCAAGAGGATCATCAACATTGTTTTATTAATTTTTGCAGTAAAGTTCAATCTATTGAAAGGGGTTACTTTATCAAAATTCAATAAAAATATGAGGGTATGTTTAACTGAATCTTTCTGTTTTCAAAAAGTACCCTCCAACTTCAACACCTACTAGATCATTTTAATTTTGAATGCTGGTAACTTAGAATTTAATAAATTGTACTTCAACTTTGGCTTACAATAACAGGAAATATTATTGGAATGCTTGGGTAATAATTATATTGTGAATCAAGTCTCACCTAAAAACGCTGTTGTCCAACAAATTCACAATTATAGGTAAGCTGTGCGTATATGTACTATTGTAGTACGCCATGATCTTTCCATACGGTATTAAGCTATCCTTTATACTGAAGGCTCCAAAATTCTCCATATCCAGAAGACTAGAGAAATTCCCATCGAAGTCTATTATAGGATATGCTCCTAGAGTCTCCAAAGACTCTCGAAGATCTATCAGCTCTTTGAAATTATCCTGTTCGCTGAAGACGGCTATAGGTGTTTTGTTGAAATATGCATTCGGATCCAGTTTGAGGGGTTGCATTCGAAAGAAGACTATCTGACGAGATTTTACGTAGAGGCCGATGGCACAGGATACTGGGAAGAAAAAAAATGACAATTGAAATCCAGATATCGTGTCACAACGTGTTTTTAGTTTTCCTACAACTGATATGGTTAATAAGTACACAATCTGACTTAGTTTTTCCAAAACTTCTGATTGACGACAATAGGGTCCATGCGATTAGAACGGCAGAGAAAATTTCAGTCAGTCATAAACAGTAGTCCCAAATGTGTTGGCAGGTAAATCTAAATACACCTTAGAAACCTAAACCATCCGTTAATTTATTAGCTACTGCAGCAAAAAGGATTCAAGATTGACTTACTGATAGGCATGAATATCATGACGTACAGCTTGTAAGGGTCTCTGATCATCCTCACTGTTCGGATGTACACGAGGGCACAAAACGTTCTCCAGCATGACGGGTTGGTTTTCACTGTCTCGCCTAGAGCATCCACTGATATTGGTACCTCTGGAGTCACCTGAAAATTGCTGTTTATTTGAACAGAAGCCAAAATGATTCTAAAATACAAACGTGGTAAGTACGAAATGCAATTATGAACACTATAGTGAATGAATTAAATACTAAAATGCTATGGACATTATTTGTTATTTAACACGTTTGTCTTCTAGACTAGACCATCGACCGTTGATTGACGTCTTTATTGTATAGTTTGAAGTGGTGTATGAATCATAGTAGTACAATACCTTGACGTGTTCAACACCATGTGTTGTGGAATGTAACGCGTGCGACGCAGGTGGTGTAGGTAGTGATGTCGTCTTCTGAGGGTCTTTGTCATTCAGCTCCTGATGAGAAAGAGGTGCAGTTATGGAAGCGTCATTCTCTGAGGCTTTTCTATGCTCAGTTTGGGGTTGACTTTATAGGCTAACAGTGTATTGTGTATATTTTGCGTGAAGTGAATGTCATCTGATGAGGATATGTGGGAAAATCAGATAAATAAGTAAGTAAACAAAACGTATCTGTGACTAGGTAGGTATCAAACGAAGGTCACGTCGAAAACGATTGGAACAGGTTGTAGCTGCTAGGAATTGGGATATGGAGGATGAAGGGAGGTATTACGACTCCTGAAACATTCGGAGCCCCAGCTAACTTCATCTGCAGCCCCTCGTTTCCAAGGTTCTATGGAGGCACCGTGCTACCCACACCCAAGAGGTATTTTAAAGCCGTAGAAAACCCAGGATTAAACGGGATGCGAGGATTGTGTAACCACACACCCTGGTGAGACCCGAAACGGCGTGCGGTTTTGTCGGTCCACATCCAGCAACCCGTTCCATAGGGGTCTATGGAACGGGAGCCGTATCCGTGTGATAGATATTGTAAGTTCCTACCGGAAACAAACCACCATTAAACTCAAGCCCAAATTACCTTTTCAATCTTACCTGATAACTAAGGGTCTTGCTTTGCAGTGATAAACTCCTGGAAAGAGCTCGAGCTCTCACAAGCTTCACAGATGATACTCCTTCAACGGCTTCCGTTTCTTCAGCGTTTTCGCCTTCCAAACTTAGGAACACTTCCTCTAGGGTTGTCATTGATACGCCGTAACTTGTGATTCCTGGTGATTAAACCACTAATAAACTATTGGATAATAGGGATGGTCATCGATGGTTACAATCGACCACTAGCTTGATACCCTTTTAGAATAGTTATTAACCGCTACTAATAATCCCCTCTATGGTGAATTGAAGAGGAATTGAAATATCCATTGATCCATATTGGATCTAGGCTGTGGATCCTAGTGGAGGGAGGCTATTTTTAATGTGCAAGCTAGTGAGCATGTTTACATGTTCGTTATTCAATCATGTTAAAATTCCTTAACGAATTTGGTATAGTACTGTAATCTGAAATAACACAGATTTTTAAAAATATACTAGGTTTCTATAGGCTATAGGAATGGTATTAGAATCCCACATAAACAAAAAGTGATTTTAACATCTCTATGAAGTTAAGTATCAAAGTTTCAGTTCTATGTACGACAGAGATAACGCTCTAGAAAACCATTGTCACTTTTCTTCCCGACGTGTCTCACACCATCAGGTTATACTCACCAAGTCTATTGGTCTTCTCTTTGATTTCGTGTTCTATTGCGTTGAAGAGCGGCGGGAATAAATGGACGGCGTAGTGCGGTAGAATATAAGATAGTTCACGGCCATGACGCCTAGCCTTTTCAGCCCTGGGCACGTGACCACGGACTAGCCTTGTGATTTGATGTTCGCGGCAAGCTCCTGAAAAGTAAACTGGTTATTACTTCATGGGACTAAATCACCACCGAGGAATAATTTTATCTTTATAGAGGAAATAATTGGAGAGGTTTTGTGTTGTAAGTGGAAAGACCGAAGGCTATGCTATGCAATGGTATGAAACCCTGCTTTGTTTTCTACAATAACAGGACAGAAACTCGCTTAACCTTCGTCCCAATCCGACACGCCCCTGGTGTTGCAAAAGTCCATAAGCCACAGAGACCACTTTGTTTGCAACCTAAATTGTATAAAAAAGAAAAACCGAAAAGTGGATGTGGTTACACCTCAATATATATTGTATGAATATATGTAAGTATAGAATAAAAATAGCTTAAAATTACGGCTATTGTTAAAACTTGCAATAATAAATTTAATATTAACTTACCGTCCAATACCAATGTCAAATGATATCCTATTCCAAATTTATTTTTTAAAAACAGTGAAGTGCCCGCGCATCGTACCTGTAGACAAAATAGACACAATATATTGTCTGATCCAAAATATTAAGATCCAGATCATGGACTTTACTCACTCTGCCTTTGCTGATGACGGCTTTCCTATCCCCCAATATGTCCGCCTCATCCATGAAGTGTGTGGTGAGGAGTAGCACCTTCCCATGACGGGCTCTTTGTAGGATTCGCCAGGTCTGTCTCCTGGACACTGGGTCTACTCCAGCCGTTGGTTCGTCTAAGATTATTATCTGTGAAGACAGTTAAATTATTATATAGATATTGGATATAATGAGTGTATTCCCCAACAAGAACTTCGAAGTCAAGTCAACTTTTCCTGCAAGCCTGTTGGTCGCCAATTTTACTAAATTGTCAAACCACTGATACAAATCTAATTTTAATTTTAGACTTTATTGCTACTTCGTTAATGCCTAAAATTAAATGGTATCTTGCAGAGTGAAGGTAAGACTATTAGGAACTAACTTTTCATTTAATTTTGGGCTTTAGGTCTATACCAATAAAGTCTAAAATTGAATGGCAATTTGCAGTTACGTACCTTTGGATCTCCTATGAACGCGATGGCTATACTAAGTTTCCTCTTCTGACCTCCTGAGAGATGTTTGGAGAACACTCCTGACTGATCCAATAAACCGACGTCTGAAAGAGCTTTGTGTATTTCTTGTGACCGTCTTTTTCGAGGTATACCCTGAAGAGAAAAGAGTTAGAAGAATTTCTTTTAGGATATGTAATACCTATAGATAAATTTACTAATATTAGAAATACGATAGTTTGTTTGGATAGCTATGTAGGGATGGATGGATGTATAGATGTTTTTACTCTTTTACGCAAAAACTGCCGAACGTTTCTGGATGAGATTGGGCACAGAGATAGATTATAATCTGGAATAACATAATGCCCCTGTATATCCCGGGAATGGGTTTCTGTGGAACGTGGTTAAAAAACGTCACTAAGATATAACGTATACCAACCTTGACAGCAGCGAAGAACTGCAGATGTTCTTTCACAGAGAGTAGGTCGAACAGCACGTCTTGTTGTGGACATACGCCGATCATTTGGCGAATCTCGTGCATATCATTTGGGTCCCTGGAATAGCAATTTTAGTGAAAACCTGGTATTATTACGCTATTCTGAAGAATATTTATGTTGTGGATGTCTAGTACATTTTATAAGAGTTTAAATTTGTAGGAATGAATGATTTCTGGATTCCTGGATGATTCCCGAGCCAAACTCTGACCACCTTTTGGGAGTTCAAGCTTCAAATGTAGGTCGCTTTTATATTTAACCTGAAGACCTTTTTCGTAGCTTAGTTAGCGTAGTGTAATCCGTAGCGTAGTGTAGTCGTAGCAAAGTATAGTCGTAGCGAAGTTGAGCTACAGACCGAAATCGTTTAAGCAGGGTATACTGCATAACGCTTAAGGAAGTGGCAGAGGACTTACCTAACATCCAGTCCATACACATACGCAGTCCCAGCAGTGGGAGCCGTTAGTCCAGTCAGGATGTTGAATAACGTGGACTTGCCAGCGCCATTGTGACCGAGGACCGCCGTGATCTGACCCTCATAGATGCTCAGGTCGATGCCGTCGATGGCTTTGATTTCTGGACGACGGCAATGGCGGAAACTTTTCTGGAGACCCACTATTCGAATTGCTTCTTTGTCTTGCAGTTCTCTGAAATTTTTAGGGCAAAATTGGGAAAATGGTTAGTGACCTTTAAGCTTGGCAATTTTTTTACTATTTCCCTACCGAAGATTTAGGCGTGATAAGACCATTGACATTCATGTCATCATTTGTTTTGACGCCCTTAGTGATAGCATTACAATCAGGATTAAGTTAAAAACTTATTAATTTAATAACTTATTTGCTTTCTGAATCAGTACTCTGGTACATAGATAAATCAGATCTTCCGGTTTTGGCACCATTTTCATGACCATAATAATTTTAACACATTCATATTTGGTGCTTCTTATATTGGCACTTAGCCTAATATCTCAACTGGCCTTCTGTATCTTATAATACCTATAGATATGTATGGATTAACGATGAATATTTTTAACAGTGCTGAAAATGCCGAGAGAGTTATGACAGTGACATTAGCACTATTAATCGTGCGAAACACTCACGGAGTAAAACGCACACCGTCTTTAGTGTTGGGTCTTTAGGGCTATCTCTTTCGAGATGACCCGGCCTTCTTCTGCTAGGGTAACAGGCGATACCACCCGTCACCCCAGGCCCGCTCATAGAGGACAGAGATCATTCTGGGACCTCTCCGACGGCCGAGTCGCCTCCGCTAATCGAGGGTTGTGCAGATCTGCAGTCTTCTCTGAAATCTTTCCACCGCTTTCCCGAGTATTAATTGCTAACAGAAGAAAGCGGCGGTAGCCCAAGCTTTCACGAGTGACATTAGTAGTACTATAGCACGGTTTAATGTATTATTTGGGTATTTTTGATAACAATAATAAAATTTACATTTTCATTTGCATAATAAATATAGTGTTTCAGATTACAAATCGCTCTCACCTGGCCACCGGTTCTATATCCTTGTTGTGTGCCGCATCCCCGTTCGAGTGGAAGTGCACCGCTGACACACGTCCGCGGCGACTGCGCAGCCAGTACGAAGGCATCAGGCAGAACCAGGGCTTTTGCTTAGTACCGTACTCACCTGCAACAAACATGGATTTAAGTTAAAGGTAATGATATGGATGTGAAGGGGCCCCGAGGGTATAGAGCGGCCCCAACAAAATTGTTGGGCCCCAAACAGTTTATACGAGTGAAGCATGTGACTTAGTACATAAACATTTGACGTAAATGTGATGCAATGCCTTATAATCAAAAGTGCAACTTAGCATTTTCCATGTCGAGTACAATGTATAGCTTGTGTGTGGCACTCAATAAATGAACACGATGAAGTAAATACATATCCCTTTTGTTTTACTCTTCCTGCATCAAAAAACTACAATATTACACGGGTGTGCATTTTTTCACTTTCAAGCCGGTTTCTTATAAAGGCTTCCCTCTCAGGTTAGAGGGTCACCAAAGCAAAAAATAATACGATGGGGGGAGGGGGGCATCAAGATACTACCGGAAAAGAGGATGCTCGACTTGGCAGAGGCAGAACTGTACTGTGCCCCCAGATGAGGTAGTTCTGCGAAAATATATCTATCTGAACTTTTCTACATAATAGTATTAACTTACTAGGAATAACAGCATCTAGCCAGTAAGCGAACAGCCCATATAGAACTGTGTCTATGGCCAGCATGATAAGGCTGCCTCCAAACGGAACTCCCGGCCCACTCCACAAGTTTTCCCAGGTCACGCCGTTGCCTTGCATATCCAGGACCAGAGCCTAAAACAGTTAACGATTAATATTGGACTGATCGAGTGGAAGAGGTGGTGACCCTACACCAAGACCTTAGGGTAATAGCCAACCAAATAATATAAACCCGTAAGTGCATCTGCTGATTGACAGATGAGGCCAAGAGAAGCAAGGATCAGAGAGTGTGAATATACCTATATTGTGTCTTGGAAGGCACGTTAAGCCGTCAATCCCGGTTGCCATTCGTACAGTAAGATGAAACTCTGAAAAATCCAACTACGTGAACCCCTATTTTGCTAATTTTAGTCGTATCAAGTACCTGAGGCACTATAAACCGAGTTAACTATTAAACCACTGCCTCTGAAAATACAAATTACATTACAACAATTTCGGACTCTACCATCTTGGTGACTCTAAAATTAAATGTCATTGGATTTGGGTATGGATTCAAATAATGCAATGAAATTTTGTACCTTAATCAATACCAATAGAATCTAAAATGAAACGGCATTTTTGTAATACGACAGTGGTTTGGCTATGACATAAAATCAGCAGAATTTGGCCTTATTACAGAACTTCGATTTCGCCAGTAAATTGTGACGTCACTTTCCAAAAAATATTAACACCATTTCGTAGTTAGACGAAAACTCATCCAACTGACTTGAGACAAAGCTTTGTGGAAGAGGAGAACACAATGACGTAGAGTATTTTATGTAGTCTAGATAATAAAATAAACTCACTTTATCCATAGCCAGGGCATAGCAGCTAGAGTTGATGAGCGAAACGAACCAGAAAGCGAGTGAGTCCGCGTTGGACACAAACACCTGAATGAAATACAGACCACTCATCAGGTTTACGGCGAAACTGCCCAGGATACCCGCCGTCTGGAAAATGAGATATTTTTCATATTCTACAAAGTATACAAAACATGGGGTGGCGATAGAGCATTCATCTGTTTCGTCAGAAGTCGCTATTTCAATTTCTGAAGAGTGCAAATATTTGTAATTTGTAAGACTGAAAAGACTATTACTATATTGGGCTGTGTGTTAGTTTTAATTCATAAAAATAAGTAGACTAACAACTAAACTAACGTTAGCTTAGTTTGGGTCTAGATTGTGTTAGACTGTGCACTTTAATCCCAGAATATTTATTTATATTACTAGCTGTTCCCCGCGGTTTCACCCTCGCTGCTAAGCACCTGTTGGTCGTAGCGTGATGTTATATAGCCTATAGCCTTCCTCAAGAAATGGACTATCCAACACTAAAAGAATTTTCCAATTCCAATTAGTAGTCCCTGAGATTAGCGCGTTCAAACAAACAAACAAACAAACTCTTCAGCTTTATAATATTAGTATAGATTACATGGTGTAAGGGGAAGCCGAAGGCCCCTGATAGCACCTACATTTCGTCAGTTTATGTTCAGGTCCCAATGTAATAGGTGGCGAGCCTATTGCCATTAACCGTCACTTATAAATCCGCGATAAAAACACACATAATTTGACGTTTTTTTATGACATTATCGTTTCATTTAGCTTTACTGATACGAAAGAAAAAAGATATGAAAAATAATTCAAAATCATAATTTTTTATACCAATAAGTTGTAAGTATACTAGGAGTCTTCGGCTTCGGCAGTGCTCCCCTTACACCCTGTATATTCATAATTTTCAATTAATAGCTCACATAGTTATCAAGTATAGATTCATCAGTCGAAATGAATATCTAAGTAGATATATGTACTTTTCAGAGTGAATTTTAATGCAAAAATTGTTGCTAATTGCTTACCCTGGCTCTGTCAAAGAATGGAGTGAGCATAAACGCCAACGTGATTATTGAGAAGCCGAATAGTAGCATCAACAGAAATACTAGAATGTACGACGAGTGCTGGAATACCTGGAATATAACATCCATAATTAAATAAATTTTGAAATACATAGCTATAGTTAAAAATACAATCTTTGAGGGTAAAGCCATCCTCCTTTACCAGCTGATTGAAAGAAGAGGTTCTGGTGCAGAGAAGATCGGAACATCAGATAGCAATTGCTTCCATACAAAAGCCACAAATATAGCAATAAAATTAAGTCCTGTGGTCTATAGTGCATTTCTATATTATAAGTCTAAGGAGTTTGTTCGATAAATTGGTTGTTTGATTGTTTGACTGAACACACTAATCTTAGAAACTACTGGATCAACTTGAAAAAATATTTTTGTGTATAAAGAGACTATTGTATATAAAAAAATAAGTCCTTAAGGTAGTGAAGCAGTGATCACAAATGTCAAAAATCCCGCAGAGTCCCATATATTTTATTTGTAATATATAAAAGTACGATACGAGCGGCTAGTGCTAGATATACCTACTGTGGCAGCTAAAACCTCATACTTCTCAACGGTAGCTTTCCAGAGGTTGCAGCAAATGCACTATAGGGAAAAAATAACAACCAAATTTAATAGTACCTTTAGGGTAAATAGTAGCACTGTGCTGACAACCGACAAGATGGTGACGAACACTGCATATATTAAGAACCAGGAACCCCTGAAATAAATACAAAATCATATAATTGATTAGCATCTGAACATTTGATAACAATCATTATGACGTGGTCATGATATATCATACTGCTTTGATGTAGACAGTTCTTCAATTAAGAAAGTCAAATAGTTTGATGACTGGCTTATGAAAATTGGTGTTGAGTTAACATCTATAGTTCCCGAATTATATCTAGACCCCAAATCGCAAGATAAACGAGGTCTTTACCCGCGCGAATTGTTTAGATACAGTCTATGTGTGGTGGATAATATGAGCTTCGCTCCGCTTACGATTTTGCAGACACTCGTCAAAAGCTTGATTGGTCATAATGTTAACTCGTCAAATACCTACGTGATTCGTCAAATCAGAAACTCGTCAAATACGTGATTCGTCGAAACCTTAAATTGTCAAATACGTGATTCGTCAAAACCTTAACTCGCCAAATTAGAAACTCGTCAAAAACTTCAAACTCGACAAATTCGCTATTGGTACCTATATTACGCTTTGGTAGAATAAGAACTAAATAGTCTTAAGAACGAGATCTAGATGATTAAAAAAGATGCTTTTAGCTACTAATTTTATTTATTAATCATTAACAAGCAAATCATTAGCGCATCATAGCATTATCTATACCCGTGCTATTCTCAAATAACACCCAAAAACGGGTACTACGCATACAGAGCATATTTTGGATATAATGCCTAACGGATTATACTAAAGAACATTTTGGTTTTGCGTTAGTAGGAATTAAGCAATTCTTTTTCATCTTGTTTATTATTTAATGAAAAGTTGTAGACCTAAAAACATCGGTAGCATAGAATATGTTAAGCTGCTACAAGGAAACCTGAAACCCACACACGCCCATAATTTAATTGCTATGACCTTTATACCTTTAGTAAGTGAATACGCCCATTACACCTTTGTTGTCACTTATATTGCACTTTGCTATGCCTTCCTTGTACAAATTTGTTAACATCGTGTGTTGTCATTGGTGGTGATAGAATGGAGTGTGCGTACAAAAACTTGTTGCTGTATTCATCATTTATTTTTTTAAAGTATAAAATAAAGTCGCGTTCTCTGTCCCTATTTTTCTTGTCCCTTTGTATGCTTAAATCTTCAAAACTGTGCAACGGATTTTGATGCGGTTGTTTTAATAGATAGAATGGTTAAAGAGGAAGGTTTATATGTATATAACATCATGCTACAACAAACAAGTGCGGAGCAGGAATGAAAAATGTTGCGAAAACGGAGCAGACGAAGTTGTGCGGGTCAGCTAGTTTATTTTTAATTAAATGTCGGGACATTATTGTTTCGACTTTGTGACATATGATTTTTGCCATGATGTAAATTATAAAACTTAAAATACAACATAAAAGCAACAACATCGATAGCTAAATGGTATCAAAAGGTCCTGGAATCGAATCCGGATCATTAACGAAAAACGAATCAGAACGAGAAACGCCAGCAGAAAACCAATCAGAACCGATGCGGCACTGCACCTGCGATGCCCAACCTTTCGCTGCAGGCCGCTAAGCCGAATACCCCGGTGTATATCTCCCGTCTACACTACACGACGACGGCAAAGAGCATCGTGGAGTACGTGCGCCAAAAGCTCAAATACACGCCGAGAGTGCAGCTGTTGGAGTCGCGCCGCAACGTTAACTTTTTATCGTTCGTGGTGCGAGTACCCAATTGTTACTTGGACCTCGTTATGAACGAGAACTTTTGGCCACAGGGGGTGGTGTTCCGTCGCTTCCGCGGACCAGTGCCACAGGAACGCACAAAGTCTTAGTGTGTAGGAAGTGTACTAACAAGTTTTGTAATATATTTCTATGTATTCTTAGTTTTAAGGTATATATCTATGGGCCGTAGAATAAGTTTATAACAACTGTAACTTTTCTCATGTTGCCTGAAATAAATGATTATTATTATTATTATTATTATTAAATTTTCGAAGTGAAGCCACTCCTACTCAACATAAGCAATTAAGCTTCGCTGGGTAAGTTCGATAAATCTTACACAATTTCATGTTTCTAACCCCAGCAGTTAATGCTTTATTACCTATAGATTTAACATTCATTTAATAGGATTTAAATGCCTTTTACCGATCTGATTGCGTCTGTGGCGTGGCGGTAGTCAACGCGGCGCTACGCAGGAGGCACGGGTTTGATTCCCTCTCAGTGCAAATATGTGTATGTATAAATATATCTATTTGCACTGTTCTAGTCCTGCCTCGGAGAGCACGTTAAGACGTTAGTCCCGGTTGTCATACGAACATCTATGACAGTTGTTACGGCAAGTCAGAGCCATATAAAGTTCAACAGCTAGTCTAATTGCAGTACTTAGATCGCCTATAGGTTATGGAGATCAGATGGCACTCGATTCACGGAAAGGTTCAGCCGCGTTCGACTGTAAAAACAGACCCCGTATAAGTGACAGCTTTGGATACAACCGGGACTAACACAAGAATGATGATTATTTATAATACCTAAATGCCTTGACTTACAAAAAACGCTTTGACTTACCAATAAGCAGAATCCTTCAAGCCCATGATCCTCATGCCTTCTCTGATCTTCTTCTCCTTCTCCCCGACGACGAGCATAAGCAGATACGTGATGAACTGAGATAACGTCATTACCATGTACATGGGCATTATGACTCTGAAGATGACCAGCCAATCCCCAGTGTGCTGACGTTTGGGGAACTGTCGGAGGTCGATACGTGGAGGAGGTATTTCTGCATTGGTATCAACCTGTCAAATATCGTTAAATATTCACTTTAATTATGACTTGAAAAGACTAAAAGAATTCGTACGTGGTCGAAAACGTAGTTGTGAATATAGAGATCGAAATTTTGATTAGAAATGGCTGCGAAGAGTGGGTGTGGTAAAACCCTGAAAGAAAAGCCTAAATAACTTCCGTAAATAACGCCTCAACTATTTTACATCAGGTGTAACCAGCTTGCAGGTGAGGTGGGCTTGGTCCCAAATGTCCTGAACATCCTAAAGGAGGATCAATCACTGATAATTCAAAACAAGACTAGAAATAAAAATTGAATTAACATTTCCTTACCTTAATTTTAATATAATCGATGAGAGTTTGCAATGCCAAAAAACCAGAGTAATAATATTGTAACACCGGACAGGTGTCTTCTCGATGCATTTCTGAGAGAGGAATCAGTTGACCACCGCGTGACCAGTCGAAAGGCTGGTCTTTCACGGCATTCCTCTCTCTGCACTTAGCTGGTGAAGTCATGAGCGTGCGTGTTGAGGGTGTTCCGATATGCGATGGATTGGTCCGGATTGTATACCTGGCAAAAAATATCCACAAAAATTACATGACATATTTAATTTAAGGAAATTTCATAACTTTTTCAATTCATCTTTTTGTTGACTATTTTGTGTAATTGGATTCAGAGTTTATCAACAAGTGCTTGACCAGAGTTCACCTGGTGACCCTGGACTAGTAAAGAATGATGAAAAATTACCTGAGGGCCTCTGTGCTGGAGGTGGGGTCCGTGTGAAAGATGACGGCGATAGGAAAGCTCTTGGCGTCGTTGTGGTATGCGTCATTCAGCTCTGTCGTGTTGTTATACTTGATCCACCTGATTGGGTGCTGATGAGACTCCGCCAGCATAGCGTTTATTTCATCAAGAAAACCCTAAAATTAATTAAGAATAATGTATTTACTGACATGAATTCATTGAATTTAGAATAAGTTGGTTGGAATAATGGAACTTGAAAAATCTTAGGGACAAGAAAAAATCTAAATGGATGGCTTCGACTAAGCCCGCGCAGCAGTATTTCGTCGCGCGGTTTATTTATGGCAAAGACAGATTTGGCAGCTGAATTATTCTCCCGAAGGGCTTCTTTATAAGTGCGTATTGTTCCTCACAATTTCGATAATATCGCAGGATCCTGTGGGTATTTAGTAGGATGGGTTTACTATTAGCAGTCATCCGTATATATTTTCGTTTCATACTATGCATACTATCTTGTTGTATATAAAAACGTGTTTGTGTAATCCCCTTAACGATTTAGTAGTATAATATTCAACTCAAAATACAACATCGTGACGTATTTCTAATAGAGTGAGATCCCAGAGGAATCAGACATTACTTATTTTCACACGGATGAAACCTGAAGTTTTCAGTAGCGTCTCGTGTGCCTTGAATACCTACGCGCTTTGTGGGACTTGCCGAGTGACACCTGGGCAGGTACCAAATGGGAAAGGTAACTAAAAATAAGAATTATTTAACTTAAATTCACATGGCTGATTTTTATATATATCATGTAGAATATTATTTTAAAGTAATATCATAAGTGTCAGACACTTTTGATGGACCAGAGCTTTTGTCAGACGCTTTTAAGCTACCATCTATGCTATACGCATGCGCATAGTGCTCTCGCTCTCATACTTCTGGCTGAATAATTTTTGTCTTAGGGGATGTTTGGTCACTCTAATTTGTCTGACTGATTGAATATAATTTTTAAATAATTCCTTCAATAACATATTAAAAAATCAGACATGTAAGAATAAGTACCTAAAGTTCATTTATTTTTGGGTAGCTTAAAAGCTATTTGATTTTTTAATATGTTATTGAAGTAATTATTTAAAAATTATATTCAATCAGTCAGACAAATTAGAGTGACCAAACATCCCCTAAGACAAAAATTATTCAGCCAGAAGTATGAGAGCGAGAGCACTATGCGCATGCGTATAGCATAGATGGTAGCTTAAAAGCGTCTGACAAAAGCTCTGGTCCATCAAAAGTGTCTGACACTTATGATATTACTTTAAAATAATATTCTACATGATATATATAAAAATCAGCCATGTGAATTTAAGTTAAATAATTCTTATTTTTAGTTACCTTTCCCATTTGGTACCTGCCCAGGTGTCACTCGGCAAGTCCCACAAAGCGCGTAGGTATTCAAGGCACACGAGACGCTACTGAAAACTTCAGGTTTCATCCGTGTGAAAATAAGTAATGTCTTATTCCTCTGGGATCTTGGACCATAAGAGAAATTGTGTGTGTCTTTAGTGCCTATTCTCCTACGTGTTTGCTTTTGTCATTACTGACGTATCAAAATGAGTGTCAAATGCTTCTCGAAACTGACCATCGTTCCGTTGGCACTAAGCCAATCTGCGACAACAGCGACTGAATGATTTTCCGGGAACGCGTCATGATGAATCCTTAACAGCTGACCTGGCTTCCGCACCTCCGGAAAGTTGGGATTTGGCACCAACATTTTCAAGAATATTAAGACTCCAAGAGAATATAAGGGGACGAGCACCTCCTAGAAATAAAAAATAAAAGAATTTGAGCTACTTTGATGCATCAAAATTGATAGTAGTGTTGCCCAAATTCAGTCTTGGTCTTGCAGTCTTGGTCTTGTTCTTGCGTTTTTGCAAGACCAAGACCAAGAACAAGACCGCGTATTTTTAGCAAGACCAAGACCAAGACTGACCGTGCAAGACTTGAGCAAGAACAAGACTAAGCCTGCAAGACTCTTGCGTCTTGCAGCTAGGACTTAGCGCTATTTCACGGAGTAGTTAGGTGTAACAGTTCGGTGTATAGGTACGCTTAGGAATTCTATGAGACGCAAAAAACTGTATCAAAGAATATGAAAAACTGGACCTATGCGCATTACGACTAATACCATAAACATACCTACATAGCGAATAAAAAAATATCCATTAAAATCAAACTGAGTGCATGCATAGTTATGTTTTAACCATCGGCACTTTGATAATGCGGCATCAAAGGTTTTGTACTTACTTCTCAAAGAAATTTGCCGCTTTTCGGAAGTACATGGTTATAATACACGCGCCGGCGGCTTCTTTTGAAATCATATACAACAATCGTTGCCGCCGCGCCGAAATCACAACATTTGACACTATTAGATTGCCGCCACAAGGCGTAGGTATACTCATGCAAAATAATTTCGAATTTTAAGAGTACCTACAGGTGTTCCAAAGAATAAATAAGTTTCAGAGTGCTTAGAATGAAAATGAATACATTATACTGATCACGCAAGTAGTATTTTTACATGTTTTAGCAAATGTAAGCTTATAAATCATAAATGTCTATTAAGAAACAGTTACTTCCATGGAAAACGACATATAGGTCAGTTGATTTTTCGACTTTCTTATCAAATCTTCAGTTATTTATTAATCTGATTGATCTTTACTATGGCTATGTTAATTCAAGCTCACAATGTTCCAATTCTAATACGTTTTTCTAAGATTTAAAGTAAACTTTAATAAATAGCAATAGATTAATAGGTAATTGCAAGACTTGCAAGACTCTTGCTGCAAGACCAAGACCAAGGCCAAGACTGGGAGCGCAAGACCAAGACCAAGACCAAGACCAGGTGTATTGGCGCAAGACCAAGACCAAGACTGGCTAAGTCTCGTCTTGTTCTTGCATTTGGGCAACACTAATTGATAGGTATTTTCATTTTAGGCATATATTATGTCTACGTGTAAGAGAAACGAGAACCAAGGGATTATTAGATACGCCTACGGCGTAGGTTAGGTTAGGTATTAAGGCTAGGTGAAGTGCTTTATTGGGATCCCATACATCTTTATTCAGTCGTTTGCGGTTTGCATCCAGCCATGACTACAGAGGGTGGTTGTTAGTTGAATTGATTGGTTGGTTGGTTCCACATCGTGCGGATACTTGAAAATAACTTACACTTCAAATTAAGACACAACCACCATATTTGCCCCCTTATGGCTATAACTGGTGACATGTGAGTAGGTATACTACGTTATATTTTATTCTAATACTAACGGCCAGGGTTTTTCTGGTGTCCCGCTTCTTCAGCAGTAGGTTCCTGATGACAGTGGCCCAAAGCTGTGGCCAGAACCTGGCCGGTGGTCTCGTCCCCATCGGGCCCCTCAGCCTGCTACCTACTGCTACGCAGTCCAGCTCGCTCGCCTCCTTCTCTCCGCATTTCCTGATGAAACAGAATACAATATATAAATAAAAATCAGTGGCACGCCAGGAGTTATGAAAATACTTATGGATTACTCATATTCAGAGGAGTCACGTGATAGTTCTCATATTGTCAATCCAATACCTTTTCTCATTTCAAAAATGTTGCTTTGTTGGGTATTGGTCGTTTTCACTTTAATAAATGTTTAAAAAAATTCTATACAAGTGAACATGGCTTAACTAGCTTGTTTGGATTCTGAATTGTGGTGCTGCAATCGGGCTTTAGAAATCTCATACGAAGTTCCTAAGACGTGTTAGTGGATTAAACATTAAACTTTAGCAATAATTATAGAACACGGGTGAAGTTTTATTATGCTTTTATTACGTTAATAAAATTGATACCATTGTGTAAACATTGAATCAGATTATATGAGCTTAATACCTATACGATACGGTAGTTTATTTTAATCAGATTGCTTTAATTTAATTAAAAGGTGATGAAACTTTAAAACAACCGCTTCCTAGGCAGCTAAGGCTTGTCAAAATGTTACTTTAGGGAGCGGTTAAGTGGCATTTAGCCATGTCTTCAATAATTATCACAACGTCCCCATTACTGCGGCGTAGAATACAACCTTCGACTCACAATTTATTGTGTTCCAAAGGGTACAGGTCTTAGAATAAAAAAAATTGTTACAATTATGGATCCTGTCAGGCACAAAACAATGTTTGAACGTAGGAAGAGCCTTCGACTGCTGCCTCTAAGGCTTTTAGACATTCCTATTCAACAAAGTGGCGAATAACAGCTAGTTTTAAAATGAAGGCACTCTAGCCTTCCTTCTTCTATTATCGTTATCTCTCTACTCTATATCTTGTAGTATGTGTATGCCATTTTAATGTTAAATGTCGGTAAGTGGTGCAAAACCGAGGGTGAACTTTTCGGCTGAGTGTTTTCGCTTATAGGTATCTACAGAAACCCGCTCACTACGTTCACTTCCAAATTATTTAAAAGCATTCACTAATGTCTTTTCGTTTAATGTATGCGTCACTGTTGCGTAGATATTTTAAGTTAAATATTGTGCTGTGATGTTCTTGTGGTTAGGCAGTAACCGAATAAGTTAGCACAATGCAAGCAATACTAGCCAGATAAAATATTGATGGGTGATCATTCTTCAAACAATGAGACCCCTCTAAAGCCGTTGTAGATCATGGTTGTCATACGAAAACGTTCAATATTACGAACTACAATAAGTTATAACGGTAGGACGCGTCGGTATCTACGGAGTCACCGGTCCCAAATGAGCAGTCGACTGAGGAAGTACCTCTGCCCTGCAGAATACTTCGGCTAATACCGTAAAGGATACCGTTTTCGGCGGTGAGTAGGTCTCACTGGAGAGTTTTTGTATTGTCAGTGGGATGAGCAGATTGTGCTTATCTGTTATTTAAGTGATATTAAAAAAAGAGTTAGATACTTTCAATGAACGGCACTGTTGAATCGTCTCTGATAGAGGCTCTTTTGCCGGTGGAACAAGTCGTTGCCTTCACATGATAGAAATTTCTAGTTTTATTAGTATAAAATAGAAGAAGGTTATTATTAAGTTATTACGTAGACGAATATCTTAATGATGAAAATGCATGACCATCCTAATCTTTTGATACATAAATAAATAAAAATATACCTATATTTAGAAAAAAGAAAGGATCTCTACCTGAGTTTCTTACTGGTCTCTTCTCAGTTAATTCAACAACTGAATCAGCGAAAGAATTATTTCAATATATTTTGTTTACTTAGTTTTAAAATATTTGAGAAATAAAATTGTAAACATTGACATTCATATGTGCGCTCTATGTGCCTAAATTGAATAAACAAAATTCATTCGTTGATCCTTGCTATTATATTATATTTTAATATATTGTTATTGTTCGAAGACACTTAAAAATACAAGTCTTCTTCACCGTGCTTGAGCTCTTTAACAAATAACGTTATTTTTATTATTCTAGAACTAAAGAGATCCGGTTTCGGAACGAAGGTCTGCCATTAATATTTTAAACTTTTGTACAGCGAACTGGTAGTGACAACAAAGGCTTATTTGCTTTTTGATTCCCTCACAAATGGCTACCAGTTCCCTAAGGCTGAGGAACCAAGGGGAGCGCCGGCGGCGCCCGGAAGTCGGGCATTATATTGCAGGGGCTTGCTGCAAGGGGCGACTTTAAATATATTAGCACGTAGGGAAGCCCTGTATTGATTTTTTAATTGGAAGTTCGGTAAAATGCGTATTGGGGACAGGTAAATTGGAGGTGGAAAAGTAATTTGTAAAGTACAACGTGCTCATTATGCTTGGGACGTTTTAAATCATAATTATGAACTACTGCGATAATTAGTACGAAATTTTGTTTTGATTTCAAATTGTTTTGCATGTCTAAATAATTACATACAAATTATTTGTAATTTCTCAGCCTGTCCGATCCTCAACAACTGTTTGATTTAGTGCGGACGTCAACACAGAAGCCCATAAATCTAGTGTATTTTTGTCTTTTTAATTAAATCTGTAATTCAGTAATTGCGCACTTTTCCAGCACCTTGTACTTTATGAAGTCGTTTAAATTTAGTTACTATTAATAATTATATTAGGAATCGTTGGTCACAACATTGCGGGTAGGCCACATAATCACTCACCAGCAGGGTGAGATAGCGGTCAAACGCGAGTCTATCGCTCATTAAAAGAAACTTCATTTGTATTCGGCAAACAGACTTTGAAATCGTTTAAATCTCACTGTTAGATGCTAATTAAGTATTATTAGTCCACTTATAACTGTTGCGTAGACAGATTGTCGTCTCGGCTATTCAATAACAGTGAGATTAAAATAACATTGTTATTGCGATAAACTTACCAATTACACCGACCGCGACATACCGACTACAATTTTTGGTAATTTTGTTTACATTTTTTATTTATGGTTGTTAAAAATGTTTAGAGTATACTATAAGGTACTTCATGTTAAAATATTTAATTGAATACTGTAATTATAATTGGAAAGCCGCAACTGAGTTGGGAAAAGGTTCAGGGAATGATGAATGACTGTAATTATTAAAATTGGAATGTTAATTGATACATGCATATTGTAATTATGGTGAATGATCTGACGTGTATCATTATTCTTATGATTATGAATTTCTTTCACTAGATTCTAGACTCGTTAGTTAGAGAAGAGTTACGTGCAGACTTTGAACAACATTGCAGAAAAATATTAAACCATTTTTATCAATTTGTACAAACGTTTAGGCTGTTAATGTAAATATTGTACTTACGGTATGTTTTCTATTTTGTGTATCTATTCTTTTTATATTATTGTCATTGATAGTTATACAATACTACTAAATAAATTCATCGCACTCCAAGATATCACCCAATAATAACATGCACACGCGTATTAATATGAGCACGCATACACGTAGGTTCCACACATGCACAGGGCAATATCGACTGCACGTGCTGAAAAGTATTTATAAATCTAGAATTATGTAATCTTGTCTTAATACAGTAGTGCGTCATATTCATTAGAGTATAGAAGTAATGAAATTAATCTATTCCTTCGTGAATATCGTGTCTGAACCAAGAATTTCTAATGCATATTATATTCTAGACCAGTATTTCTGTGAATATTAGAACCTCGCGAACACTTTACTTTTATATAACAACCAGTGTTTAACCATGTTCTTGATGTTTCAACTTAAAATCATCAAGAATAACAAACTTCTACACTCCCCCACCTCCTTTTCACCCCTATCCTAAAAGCTATTAACAATGGTCGTTTTTTTAAATCAAAGAACGCTGGTGCTAAGTTTAGTGAGCTGATAAACAGACATACATAGATACGGACGCAACCAAAACCGGTCACCTTATCGAAACGCAGACTAGCTTCTCTGGCTCGGTCAACAAGCTGTTTAGATCAAATTTCTTTTCCTGGGTGAGACGGAAGTGTCTTATGAATTTCGAATTTGTAACAGAAACCGTAACAGAGCACCACAACTACAAG
Source organism: Pelosia muscerda (assembly GCA_963691645.1). NCBI lineage: Eukaryota > Metazoa > Arthropoda > Insecta > Lepidoptera > Erebidae > Pelosia > Pelosia muscerda. The sequence goes on from OY829118.1 coordinate 7,729,098, forward strand.
AGAATCAACTACAACGTGACATTTAACTCCACATCTAATGAATACACAACGAAAACCAATTCCACTGCATTGCACTATATAATATGTTATGCGACCGTTTTGCCCCTTCCAATTCGTTATGACGTATTTCGCTAATTGAATTCTAGTAATTTCCTTGAGAATCTTTGAGAGATAATAAAAGTTTCATCGTGCAACGTCAAAATGAAAAGTGACCCACGTTGGGCGCCACTAATGGCTTTAAACTCAATTACGATTATAATTAAAACTGACACCACCCTGAACTTTGTTGACTATGACACTAAATTAATCATAGTGATGTAAATGGCTTTTTAATTTACTCCTTATAATATCACTAGCTGTTGCCCGTGACTCCGCCCGTGTGGAATTTCGATTTCGTTCCCGCAATCCATATTTCTCATGAATCATCTATGTATTGCGATGCGATGCGAGATAAGGAAAGCGGAAGCGTCTTCATTTTATATTAACTATGTAAAGATGTATAAAGTTTTACTATGATTTCAATAGGGGATGGACTGCCTTAAAACGTGGTCGGTTGTTGATTTTACCATTGTGAACATATATACATAATCTCAGGCCCGTAGATCAGAACGATACTCAGTCCTGAATCTCGGGCAGTAAAGGATGAGGACAGATTGTCGTCGACAATCTGTAAAATCTGTCATTAAAAATCGAGATTTAGGATTGATTAATACGGGCCTAAAACTCTTAACCGTTTTCATTATAACCGTGACTATGGAACAATAATAACTGAATATAAACTTGTTAATTTATTTCCGTGTTCACGTCCATCATTTCCACATATTATCTGGAAAACTTCTGAATCAATTGATTGCTTGGAAAGTGACCATAGTTTAAGATGGCAACGCTACACGACCGATCAAATCGGTCATTATTGTTTAACTTCCACGATTTGTATTCATATTCGATACTTACTTGGGCCTTTTTACACCTTTTTGAAACAGAAACATTTGTGAACATGCGCACAACAAGTCACTTAAGTTTTATTGTAATCAGGTGAATTATGTGAGCACTTAAACAAAGAAACTTTCTGTTCTGTAACTGTAAGTTCAGGCTTGATCAGTTATATGATGCATTACTTATCCATTACGTTATGTAGGGGATTTAATGGTGAGGTATGAGGGGAGACAAACACGTAAATGAAAATGATATCATCGGGGACACTGTAAACTCTGTAATTAGCACTGGAAGAGACCGCGTATCGGACAACTAAGGTTATATAAGATTCCGTGCTGTCAGTGCAGAAGACAAAATAACGTTTCTTGGTCTTCCTACTGTTAACACAAAACCTCACCAGTGCGCTATGGCTACCCTACTCTCCACTGAAACCACAACACAAGATAATCATTAGCCGCGGCATATTGTAGGGTGCGGAATTTTATAGGGTCAGTCCGACTGAGGAAGTACAATTGTAACGATTCCAAATATTTAAAAAAACCGCGGTATCCTAGTGGTATGGGTAATGGACTGCTGAGACGAGGTCTCGGGTTCGATCCCAGGTTTTACTATTGCACACACCAATGACATTACTATGCTTTTCGAAGTTATGTGTGTATTTATCGCAGGTTTCTAAGTGCCCGGTTAATGGTAATAGGCTCGCCACCTATAACATTGGGACCTAAACATAAACTGGCGAAATGTGAGTGCTATATCTGCCCACCCCTTCGGGGATTTAGGCGTAAGTTTATGTTATGTAATACTTCAAAATGAAACGCAGATAATAATAATGGCGTGGTCTGCATTGAAGTTTCGCAAATTATTTACCACTGTACAAAGGACAGCATAAAACTTACGTCTTTCAATTCACCACAATATTTGCTTGAAAAGAAATGTAAATGCGCGTAATTTGACCGATGACATACAACAGAAGCAATTTTTAGCAGCTGTTACCCTCGGTTTTATTCACATCCACTTCCAAAATACTTAATATATAGTATTATTCAACGAGTAATTCTGTATAGTTAGACTAATTGTGTATATACTCACTTCAACATTCTTTATGATGGTTTGTTAGTAAAGATTTTTGTTTTTAGTCACAACACGCCTCCTTATAACATAGGCTACTTAGAAAGACTGGATTTAGCTTCGCAAAAATAGTTTGGAGGGGTTTAATAGAGAACGGCAGTTTGTATGAAAGTTCATTCATGGAGAATATTTTTAATTATTCCTAAATACGTGTCCTAATACGTCAATTTTACTTCATCTTGCCTGATGGCAAGCTCAAGGCAAAACCTACGAGACATAGTGTTTTGAAAAGGAATTGAATGCAAGAGCTTTGGTTTAGGGTCTCAGCCCTAACCTCTTCTTATCTGGTTGGTGCGTGTTCTGGAGCAATCACTGACACTTCAACCCTGTTGAATCCTTTATACCGACCCCAATCTGGCCCCTACGTTTGAGGAGTGATTGCCTTCTCAATAAGGGTAACTATTTCTCTTAATGTACATGTATGTAACCCTCTGGTTTGGAGTAACTCTTCCCGAGAAGATCCATTCGTTATCTTTCTAGAGCGTAACTTTCGCACAGTATGTGTTTCATCGTTTCGTCCTTCTCCTTGCAGTGCCTAACACTTAGCATCGTTCATTATACCAATCTTGCTCAAAGTGTACTCTGTGCAGCGACCAGTAAATGCACCCATTATTTTTTTGGATTTTATCCCTACTGATGATTGCCCTATTATCTAAATAACATACATATTAAACATTGAAACATCCCGAAAACAATCCAAAAATACATATTCTTTTACACAAACCTTCACTCAGTACCTAAGCGTAGAATAGTAAGCTCTGCCATCACGCTACTCAGGTTGTTCATTTCCAGAAACACTTATCACGGATTTAATATCTTTCTAGTTGTTGATTAACAGATAACATCAGCCAAAATTACGGGTATCAGTTCAGCTATTGACGTCATTGTCGTGTTCACTTGTTTTACTCAATCGATACTGTAAGGTCGCCGAGTTGAAGCTCTATGTGCGTCCCGTTACAAGCCACAGTGTAAAAGAATATTGAGTAGTGCAAAAACCGAATATAGCCAGATTTTTGCAATGTTATTAATCAAAGAATCAAAGAATCAATTTCGTTTATTCAGTTTAGGCACATAAAGAGCACTTATGAATGTCAAAGTTTTACAATAATTATGTACCCACATTTGTCAAAAAAAATATTATAATTTATAATAAATAAATAATTTGAAAATAATTCTTTCGCTGGTTCAGTAGTTAAATCTCCTGAGAAGAGACCAGCAAGAAACTCAGGTAGATTATCGTTATCCTTTATTTTCTTTTTAATTAGGTAGTTCTGTTTGTTTATAATATAAAACTTAAATCAAACAGTTCGACTACAATTACGGAGATTAAGCAATTACACTATAATACGTAAACGTGGATTACACTAAAATGCAGGAGAGTCGCCTTCGCTGGTACGGCCATATTCAGCGGCGACCACCTGGCTTTATGGGTACCAAATGTCACCCGCCTCCATTGGGTCCCAGAAGGTGAAATAGAACCAGAAAGTGCTGGCTAGGCATCGTAGAGGATGACATACGTGCCAATGGGCTTACCATCAAGGATGCGCAAGACCGTGTGAAGGATGACGATGATGATCTACACGTAAACTGCTTTAATATCTCTGAACATTTAACTAACTAATAAGGTTTTGCAAAATCGTTATTGATTGGTAAACATTTTTAATCGCTCTAGTAAAAACACTGTTATTTGATGTCGTCTTAATTGATGGCAATCCACGCGAATCTTCCTTGCCTCATAAAGACATATAAAGCAATATAACTACATATAGTTTAGTTTTATATCCCTACTTAGATAATTAACTTTAACAAAAATCGTCGTTCTAATATCAAAGGTATTCTAATGAGTATACTTTATGAATATGGATCAAATGCCGCGTTCTAACGCCAATTATGCATGTTCATGTACAATAAATCGAATAATAATATTTAACATATTGCTAGAAGGTGTCAATATACTAAAAGCATCGGCGAAGTAACACGCGATAGTTTTTATCTATTTTTAGAGCAAAGTTCAATGCTTCTACGAATAACACACGATGAAATCAAAGGAAAATATGACATTTGTATTTTCTATATCATTATTGGGTAGAGTAACCCATAATTTAGGGTACCCAATCCACCTGTTGATTGAAAGACAATACTCTGATGCAGGCTTTCTTCTTATAGTTTGGGGGTGGCGAGCAGTCGCTCTCGTAAAAGTGAAGATTAACCAAATATTGAAAAGGGGGAGTAAGAGCAGGACAGCGAACTCGGGCTGTAGGCGAATGATGATGATAATATAACGTGCAGATTATACCTAAATAATTATAAATTTTAATCGATTAAGACCGGGTTACACTGCACTTACTAGTGAAATTAAATGATTATATAGTTAGTACTTTAAATAATGGAAAGTGTCTATTGAAATAATTAAACAGTGCGAGGTCTTGGGTTCGATCCCAGGTTTTCCCATGGCACACACCAATGACTTTTCGATGCTATTCGAATTAATGTGTGTATTTATCGCAGGTTTATATGTGCCCGGTTATTGGCAATAGGCTCGCCACCTATTACATTGGGACCTAAACATAAACTGGTGAAATGTGGGTGCTAGCACCTTTGCCTACCACTTCGAGGATATAGGCGTGAGTTTATGTATGTATGTAATTAAAAACATGTTTACCAGGTTTTTTTCACTATATTTACGTCATTCAAAGGTATATGAAAATGGTTTTACTGCGTTACACTTATACTATGTACCTGTTTATCATGCGGATGGCGTTACAGCTGACACAGGTAAAGTCAGTGAAGCGTAAATGGTTGTATAGATTCAGACCGCCTGATTACACTCCACTTGCTCATAGCTTTGTAACTTATATTGGATATTATCACTGTCGTATTAAATGTTTACGATAAAATAAAGTCATAAAACCCTATCGAAATTTTACACGAATATCAGATCACGTATTGAAATATAATAATTAATAACGGATTCTATCGCGTTTTAAGTACCAAGAATCCGTCGTTTCTGTTTTTTTGTCACCAGCCAACGACAAAAATAGTAGTTGTCATATAGTTTGAATCCTTTTTATTTCAATTCACTTCACTTCACATATTAGTTTGAAGTGTAAGTTACCTCAAAGTGTCCGAACTATATGACTTTATAATATCGTATAGAATCCCTTAAAAATAGCTTTATTTCAATAAAACCACCAGTTTAAATAACTAGATCTTTTACACAATTAAGCACAAGATAATCTTCTGGACTTTTACACGCGTTCGATCAACTAAATATCGATGACACTAAACCGGGTGTAGTTTGACTGTTGAATATTACTCATTGCACTTCACGTAATGAATCAGAAACTATTACGATCCTACGATCCTCACTGGCTGAGGCAATATCACTGAGAATAAATAATACTGTTATCTACAGCTATTAACATCCGAGACTGTCATCAGATACCTATCGAAATGATCTCGTGAAGTAAACATTTACATAGCCCTCATCGATTTTATTATATAATAGACAATAGGACAATCACATATTTTCAATTTTCTCACAAATAAACAGATCTAGTTACTAACAATAGATGCTGTCATGGGTAGTTTAATGTTCCGAATTTAGGGCGGAATAAAGAAAATACTATCACAACCCTACAGAAATAACGCAGTTGAAAAGCAATCCAGACACGCGGTAGCGTGTCAAGCCAAGTTCAAGCGAAGAAACTGGCTAGCCAGCGCCAAGTGTAATATTACACGAACCACTTGGTGCCACTTTTGACCCTTCTATGACTCAAAACCTCTTCAATGTAAACATTAGGACATCTAGAATCCCATATTTCATGAAGCTAGTTAAAACAGTTATAAAGATAGGAAGGTCAAAAAGTCGTAAGTTTTAGTATGACTGACTGACTGACATAACCTACCTAATTTATGTTAATACTTCTTCATGGTGTTATTTTGTTCCTATAAATAAATATATATATGGATTTTGCATAGAACTTGGCACTCATTTAGATCTTTATTCTTTTTGCGTACCCCACAGCCAGGCATATTTTTTGTATTGAACCTGGCTCACCTTTTTTAGTGTTTTAGTTGCAGCGGTGGTGGTATCCGTGGGGATTTTGTACACAATTAAAAAAAGCAGGAAATAAAATAAAACCAGGTAAGGTTACCCAGTTAGTATGATGAGGGCCCCGAGTCTACTAATTGTCAACTATTGTCAAACTGCTGAGATAACAAAAATGCCATTGAACTTTAAACTTTACTGCATCATAAAGTTAAAGTCTAAAATTAAATAACATCTTATAGAGTGAATGAAACGATGTAACGAACTTTTTTCATTTAACTCTGAACTTTAACTCTCCAGAAATTCAATGGTAGTTTTTATACCTAATCTCGGTGGTTCAATAGTGGTTAAGAATTAGTAGAATTCTAGAGTCGGTCTCTATTTTCAATTCTGTGGTTAACTGAAGTGTATACCTACCATTATACTTACACAGTACCTTTTGTAATATGCGCGAACCGCGCCCAAGCCTACTCAATTGTTAGTCTTATTTAACCTACATATTTAGTGACAAGCAATGGACATGGTTTAACACGGAATTGGTATTGCATGTTAAGATTGGAATGTAAACAAAGGTTATCTAATGTTGCTTCCACATTGCGACGTTGCTTGCCCGCGCGGATTAATCGACCTGCGCAGTTCATTTTCACAATAAGTAAAGCTTACGTATATGTGTAAGTGAGGTTAAATAATCATCTAACCCTGTTTCTTACACATACTATTCCCTATTTCCTTCCGGGGTAGGTAGGGGTGAATTTACACCCACATTTCTCTAAACATTGTATTCGGTCCCACGTATTATAGCCTATTGCCGTATTTCAGGCAATATTATTGACTCTAGCCGTGCATCTGAAGCTGATTGTAGACTGTATATAGCTGTCTGATGTTAAATAACTTCTTTTAGGAAAATCTTCTCGTAACTTCATAAATCACGTATCATTTGTCATAGCGGTTAAAGATGTAACCACCAATGATTGGATAACGCTATTTTTTCGTGTTAAATACCATTAAAAACGCTTAGCGTAATTCTATATTTGAGGGGCTGGTTTTTTAATTTTGAAAACCTTTCTTGTGTCATTGAAGACAATTTTAAATAGGCGAGGAACATAAGGACTACTTAATACTGTATGTACGGAATAATCATGTGGGAATCACTTATGTGAAGCACGCAATGCAGTAATAATTTTCCTCATTCAGAAGTTTTGATTAAGATAACTGTCACGTAACTGTCAGCGTAGTCTTAGCAGTGAAGCGAGTAATCTACTCGAGAACCATGCTGAACAAAAAGTTTACGGGTGAGTTCTCGGAACTGCGAACTTCAAGATAACTTTCCATCGACATAATATACTTACGTAGCCGCAGATTCTGGACTTTAGTTATTTTTAGTGTGATTTTTGTTGTGATAACTTCAAATGGACAACCACTTACTCTTTACTTCAATACGATAGTCTACGTCAAAGGAATTAAGTATCTTTATAAATATGTCTTCACTAAACATCAAACCTCTAGAGTCACGCTTCTTTTCCAACATTGTAGACAAAGGCTAAATAATATCATACTTGCTATGCTCTTGCTAATGTAAAAGGTATCTATTGAAAATCCTAGTATGGTGATGATTAGTACAATTATGTCACTTGCAAAAACTTACATTTATAGTTTTATTTAAAATTGTATTGTATCTCTTGTTGGTGGAGTAATCGCCATTCCTCTCTGTCCCTCGCCAACCCCTTGACCTCCTGATATGACACAACTTGTATCCTTTCCTTTACCTGTGCCATAAATGTTCCACTTGGCCTTCCTCTCTTTCCTTCTACTTTCCCTTCTATGATCTTTGTTAGAAACAAGTCGTGTCTCATCAGGTGACCCATCATCTTTCCTTTCATAAATTCGATCAGTCTGCCTACGAGAACGCGAAAGTTAATTAATGGAGACAGAAGATCAAAAAGATTTGTTTATTTATAGCGAGTACATATTATGCAAGTCTCCCTTTATCTAAATCATTAACATGGAAGCTTAATATAATATTCTTACATTCCTGTTCTTATATTATTCAATTGTCTGCTGTTAGAAATTCAGGAGTTGCTACTTCATCATTAAGTGCTATGGAAATGTCAAGGCCCTCTTTTATGTAGGACCCGCCCTGATTCGCACCGAGACATTATTTCTATGACGTACTAAAATCGAGACTTTAGCATTAACGTGTACTACACTACCTACCAGACATACCGTGAGCGTAATCGATAAATTAATAAGCATGTACCTATGTGTACCTATGTAATGCTTGTAGATTTTGCACATTTTGTTTGAACTTTCTACTTTCAATATATAAAAAACTATTATAAAGAAATTCTCCCTGAACATAATCTTTGAACAAACATAACATAACACAAACTCACACCTATATCCCCGAAGGGGTAGGCATAGGTGCTAGCACCCACATTTCGCCAGTTTATGTTTAGGTCCCAATGTAATAGGTGGCGAGCATATTGCCATAAACCTGCGATAAATACACACATAACTTCGAAAAACATCGAAAAGTCATTGGTGTGTGTCATGGTAAAACCTGGGATCGAACCCGAGACCTCGTCTCAGCAGTCCATTACCCATACCACTAGGCTACCGCGGTCTTCTTCAACAATCTTCGAACAAGTAAGGTATGTATAATAGAAGTATACCTTGTAACAACCAGCCCCAAAAAATAACTAGCAATTTATTGGTGGTTGTTTTGTAGAACGACATAGATTGACATTCGTTCGCGCGTGTCATTAACGTATCAATCCATTATTAAATAGTCTATTCTATTCTATTCTACTAAACGACGACCAACGATTGTCACTTGTCTAAGGAGCAGATATACTTCTGGGTTATTTTCGGTAATAATGTACTTTTGCTAAAATTCACCCTTTTATTTGGAGTCGTGGAAAAATATAATTACAAGATGAAGGATGAAAATTTTGTCAGTTTGGCATCCCTCTTCGTCATAATTCTTCATGATATAGATAACCTTAAGATGTTGCCATTTTGCGAATTCGCGAACTGAAAATGAGTAATGGGTTACTCTTTATATTTATTTCAGTTCTAACAAAGAATTTTAAAATTGTGAATACATGTTTCATTAGTATACGAAATCAAGTTTATGACGTCAAAGTCAGAGTACACCTGCCATTTACGTCGCCAACTCATACTGATATTATTCTCTGAAATTATATTTTTATTTCAGACTAACTACATCCAACTCATCTTAAATGTATTTCACATTCTCAATCTCTTCTTCGGAAATTGTATGTGCATTATTTCGCTATGACGGGCTCCGAAGAACGAAGAAGTGTTGGGCATTGGTTTCACAGCTAGATATACCGAAGGCCGTGGTAAGTGGAGAAGTATAGTAGGAATTTGAATTAATTGATTGTCTCTGTATATGTTTGTACACTCATCGTTCGTCTTCTTGTCTTCTTGTCTGCACGTACTCTTTCCTCTGATTATTTATTTATTGTGTATATTATATTGTGATAAATATTTATATCATAGTTATATGTAATTGAACTCTATTGAACTGCATATTGTAGGTATATAAAATTGTATGTGACTGTCTGTTTCCTAAATAAATAAATAAGTAAAAAAAATAAAAAGTATAAGTCTACAGGGTTTAGGCCACAGGTGTAATTAACGAATTATATGTACTAAAAGCATCCCAAGGTGAGAAGTGAAAAAATTTCGCCATGAAACTGTATTTTCACACCCTTCAGTCCGAATCACGTGCATCTAATTAGTGAAACACATAGAGAAGTTAAAGCACACCTAATTACCACAAACATTAGAGAAATAAAATGTTAGAACTGATGTCATAGGTTGTTACAGTGTGTAACCGAGGCGAGACAAGTAAACACCACGCAAGTAGGATAGTGGGTTGACACAAAATTAGTGTCTAGAGACTTCGTCGTGAGTCGTTAATACGGGATGGAATGTGCAGATTATGCTTAATCTTTTACTACATTTACTAATTAGATGATATCTGATTCAACGGAATAGATAAATTGGAGAGTATTTGACAACTGGAAAATAAATACTAACAATGATGTATGCAGCTGGTTTTAGGTTAAGTTAAATTAGGATATGATACTATTGTAACTAATAAGATTGTCAGTAAAGATACCTACTACTAGCTGATGCCTGCGGCTTTGCTCGCGTGGAATTCTGTTCCTGTTCCCGTGATTGCCTTTATTTTTAAATAAAAACCTTCCGTAGAACTTCAGGAACTTACAAAAAATAACTGACTTGGTTAAACCGTTCGCGTTCTCGAGTTTTGCGCTTATATGAGTAACGCCCAGCATTACGATCGTACATATAGTTAAAACTGTAAGTTAGTTACGTCTTTACATTGCAATCGACATCCAAACGGGTTCAACCATGGGTATATTATTATAAGTGGTCAATATGAACCCCTTTTCCTTTTAACCCCTTATAATTATGCTACAATTCAAAGAAGTGTGTGACAAATGCCTTTGTCTGGGAAATAGATCGGTTAGTTTTATTCAATCGGTATTTTTTTATAATTAGCTATAACATGCGACATGATAACTAGACGTTAGTTTATTGTAATCAAAAGTCACCTGAATGGACAATCGAGGATTGATTCTATCTAATCTATCATCGGAATCGTATAACAAAACTATTGAAAGAATATTTTTGAATATACCTAGATCAGTGAAATGATTTCGTTCCATTGTTGTAACGAATCCTGTACTCAAGACCTAATCTTATTTATTTATAAATGGGCAACTATTAAACAGTAGTGTTTATCCTCTTTATTTATCACCGTTTTCAATTCTTATTTTATGGCCGGTCTGGCCGTTGATGAGTATTGTCTCTCTTAATACTGTGTATACACACACACAACACACACAAGAGTATACTCTACTACTATAGTATACACAGTACTAAGAATTATACATTCCCGAAGTCCCACGTTGGGCGCCAAATATCTACGCTACTCTGTATGAGGCACCAACAGGACAACGCTTTCTCATGAGCTACTATCGTTTTTATTCTTTAGTACCAATATGAGATTCATAATTCATTAATATTTTTAACCACTTCAGATTCATTTTAACATGCATATAGACATGTTGGCGTGATGTCAAATAAAAAATACACACATTATGAAACGTACCTTGTATTTGGATTGGCAATAGGAATATTGATAAGGTCGTTCAGTCCCAATACTACTTAATATCTTAGTTTCTATTGAAAAAATATACATGGCAAAATAATATATTGCTCAACTCAACTATAACATTAGCAAAGAAAATGACTAAAATTCCCTCTAAACCCTCCTCTAAGCTCAATGACTTGTGCTCGATCGTAAGGCCTACTCGTTAACCATTAAGCTACCGACGCTTCGTAAACAATATTAAGTACAAATGTATAACTTTTTAGATTCCTTATCAAATTCTGTCAACTATTTGTCGCTGAAATATTTCACGCCTGTTCGCAATAGGGGTAAGCAGAGAAAAAATACAATTAGGGTTGTCAAGTAGACCCCTTGCCCCGGCGTGAGAGCCTCGGAAACAACCGAGACTCAACGTGGAGAAAATCCTTAAATCCATCATCGACAGTCCATCAACGACAAGGTCAAGTTTAGTAAATATAAATAGCAAACCCCTAAATAACGTAACCGTTGCAGAAATAAACGTTATATATTTAGTTGACGACCCAAATAACGAAACGATAACGCGAGATCGCACGCGCACACTAGTTGTATGTTAAATTAACACAGCTAATTTTATATTTTAAATAAAATCTACGGGGTCTAAGAAGCTAACCTCAACTACAAGCCGTTACACCTGCTAATTGAATCACGTTATACCCTGATTTCCCCTGATTCTATTAATTGTTCACCATTGTCAAACCACTTAGATCACGAATTGAATTTTAGCGATTACCGCTATGCTCTTAAATTCTAGTATTAAATAATATCGTGTGGAGTGAAAGAAACGATGAAATGTTTTCATTTAATATTTTGAACTTTAGCTTATGTTATAAAGCCGAAAATTCAATATCAGTTTTTGTTTCTTAGTGGTTTGACAACGATTAGCAATTAAAAGAATTGGGCTGCTGCTCTTGTCTGGAAAAAATCAGTTCTATATCAATCTTTCTTTCCTTCGCTGCACCAATATGTCTTGAATTATAACATCATACATTTGACCTAAATAATAAATGCATGAAACATGTCCCCGCATACGTGCTTAGACACGGCGCAGCACAGATCCTGAACGTTTTAAGATGACTAGTTCACTAAATATTGAAGACAAAAAACCTTTTGTTTTATTCCTTAGGGACATGTACCATAATATCCCTTCTTTAGATACCAGTGTAGCGATGTCTTTAACCTTTTATAGGATTACTGATAGGATTACCCTTAATTCTTGATGGTGTACATTAAGCTGGTTGCATACCTCTTCGTCGATATAGAATACTACTGAAGTTGAAGAATTTGTTTGTTTGAATCCGCTAACCACTTGAAAATTATTGCGCAGATTTTTGAAAAGATTATTAATTAAGTACATAAAATCACACGTAGTTGTGTCAATGTATTTTAAACTGAAAGAAATCGCAGACCACAATAAGGCGTCCATTAGACAACTAGGTATTTCGTGGTGTTTTTTATGAGTAACCTTTGTTTTGGTTTGCAATGAAGAGTCTGCAACCTATCACTTGCCAAATTTCCTGCACTGCAATAGCGCCACGTTATCAGGACGCGTGATTTTAATTTGACTGTAAAGAAAAATGTCCTTAAAACTTATTATACTGTATCTAATAAACCTACGTTCGTTTTCATTTCCGGTTCAGAATCACTCATAGTCTGATTCGTTACCAATGCAATCTTCATTAAGTTTTCACGCCTTGTCATACAATCAGCTATCTATCCTCACATATTCGAACAAATAGGATAAATCCCAACAATCTGTGTTAGAATTGACGTCTGGAACATGACAAGCATCAACCGTTACACAACACATACGTATGGATTTTTACGCGATGGTGACGTAGGCGATCTGAGGCGTAGCGTCTATACGTTGGCGACGCGCCAAACTACGTGACACATTGCCTGAATTTGTCCAACAACATAATATCTACCATCGACATAGTTACAAGTAAATATTAACTGTAGAATCCGCGCCCTCAATATGATAGCCGAAATAGTAGATGTGTTTACGGGTTCTCTGAGTGAGTTCACAAGAGCATCATTATATATTAATAGTTATAAGTTATAGTAGTACCTAAGTTATATCTACCTAGTATTTTGTGTATTAACAAGGTACTAACTGTCGCATTGGGATGACCTGTTATATAGTTAAGGAAAAAAAAAATAAAATAAAGGATAATGATATCGATAATGAAGTATCCAAAATTATATCAATTTTGTATATACTTAAAAATTAACAGGTAAGTTTTGGTATAATTCGGTAAACGCTCGTTTCGTAGCGTGAATTATTTGAGTGAGTAAATTGAGAATCAAATATGGAGTAGAAAACTTTCAGGTGCATTGGGCACTTTTCTTAGAACATTTTTTGGGATGAGGAAAACCATTGAACTCGCGACACCGTTACCCACTTGTGGCAATTCACATATCATACTTTCGTTTCATATTTTTAAAATATTTTAACATATTATAATTGTACACGAATAATGAATTTCCTTGCGATTTACACTGCATAGCAAGGAATCGGGTCATTTTTTTTTTCAACATATATTTGGCTGCAACATTTTCGGTTAGGAATTTATTTTCGGCATAGCCATATTTTTACAAAGTGCCTGAATGGCGGCAATAGGCTCGCCCCCTTTTACGTGGGACCGAAATTCATAGTTGGCGAAATATGTGTGTTTAATACATCTCTGCTAACCCCTTCGGGGATTGCGGGCGTGAGCATATGTATGTATGTATAAACACCTCTGTCGATACTCATGGATTGCTAATTTATTTTGCGTATACCTCCAATATACATACACACCTAATTTAAAATTTCATATTAGTTAGTAAACGGTTAAAGATAGGTTATAGGTGAGGTTCACCGGTATCATTACCACTGAGCGAGAACTGAACCTGCTATATTCGTCGTAGCTATCAACTTACGACCAAAGAGGTCGTTACACTATACAAAATGGCATTTATTTGAGGTTATTGCCGCGTGAAGGGAAATACCTTCAATAGCTTCAGCAGGAATTCGTTTTTAACGTCATTTTTACTTATTAATTAACGTAATAATTTATGAATTCAACCGAATATTTTACCTAGAACCTTATGGTGTGAATTTTACAGGAAAGGCATCTAGACACCGAACCGAAAGGTAACAGGTTTAAAACATGCAAAGGCTATATAATTCGTGTGGGAAAACCAGCCAAGTCAGCCCTTAGACTACATATTTGGATTTTGCAAAGAACTTGGCACTCAATCTCTGATCTCCATTCTTTTTGCAGCGAAGCCCACAGCAGAGAATAATTTTTGTATAGAACTTGGCTCTCCTTTTTTTACATTTATGTTTTAGTGGGATACCTACTTACTTACTTAAAGGCAAAATCATATAAAATCATATGTAGGTCTACGGATTCATGCTTTACCAGGGCTTATATAATTTTGCTTTGATTACAATTGCCATTTCTATATAAAGCAATTCACGCATAAGGTTAGAAACATTTTAATCCACGGAAAATTTACTTAAGGCGTCAATCTAATCGGGAAGGGGAAGCGTACCTACGTCAGACTAAATGGCTTTGTGTACCTAAAACTAAATGGGGACGGCTTTGTTGGGGAATGTTTTTTTTACTTTATATTGCGTTTCAGGGACATTGGAGTGGGTGGAGTATAGGTATCGGCACAGATCGTGGACCTAAGTCGCGAGAAAAACGAAGCCCCGAAAAGTGCGTTTTTTATATAATCTACGATTGGTAGATTTGAGCTCGTATACCGCCATAGTACCCCCTGCAATCCTCGAAAGACAGTCCAAATACGTGTACTGCGCGTTTGACACATATTGAGCAAATTTAAGGCGACCTGTGTCGTAGAATTTAATTAACTTTGATATTCGCAAAGTATTTACGAGAAAACTACTTAAGTAAATAGTTGTATATATCTATGACACTACATATATAAATTCGTAGGTACCTACAAATGAAAAAAAGAGATTAACGTTATTTTGTGCCTTGAATAATATTACAGATATCACCTCTCCAGAATTTAATCAACAATGATTATTTATTCCTTAGTTTCCAATTCAAAAAATACACGGGCCCTAATTTAATATCGAAAACTACTATTAAATTTTTATAAAAATATTTCACTATTCTTTTGGACAACTCGTAAACTCTACAAAGCAAAGGAATCAATACAATAATTTTAGTTAACTTTGTCATCGGTTTCCACGAATCACTGTGTGAAGCATTTTATTCGGTTAAAGGTTGCCATTAGAGGTGCGGTAAAAGTTCACTATGCATATTATCACCCCAACTTTCTTCTACACAAGCACGGTATTTTTTTTTTAATAATGTAAATATGTATGTAATGTCTTGAAGATGAAAAAGGATTTATTCAGGGCTGTATCTTTCTTTTTCTTACGTTAGCTGTTCCGTGCTGGCCGGCGAGTCGCGTCCATCGTCCCGTACGTCACCCACCCCATGAGCACCACTCATGCAATAAACAATAACTCACTGTGCACACAAAATATTCCACTTAACACATCCGTTGACGGACACTATAACATTTTATACGACGCGGGTGGTGTGTACAAGTAATAACAGACTATGACGGTGGTAGAGTGTGATTATCCGGTTGTTTTATGAGACGAGGCGCGCTCTCGGAGCGTTCGCCATGTTGGTTTAATACAACGATTCGCGCGCGCGCCAATGCAATCAGGTATTGCCAAGCTTTGTTCTCTCCTTGCGTTAGGGGTAAACCTGTTTAACAAAACTCCTATCATTTTACCATCAGCTACATCGAAAATGAGTTGGTGTTTAGTCTTTAAAATAGGGTTTTCAGGTGTTAATGGAAAGAAAATACCTACTCCTTATATATTTAATTTTTAATAAACTTTTGCTTACTGTATATTATATATTAATCCAATATTATAATCAACTAAGCTGGGTTCAGTTGAATGAAATAAAATAGAACCAAAACATAATGGCGCCTTTTTGCTTTAGTTTGTCTCGGTTTCTATTATTGATTTTGCTCTTATTAAAATGTTTGTGGTAATTAAATATCTGTGGCAGGTAGACCTTTTTTAGTTATTAATTAATCATACTAACTTGTTTACACTATTGAAAGTGAATATTAAAATTATAAATAGCAATTACCCACATTTTCCTCCCCAATAAATTAAATTATATAGAGTAAAATATTCTCTTGACAATGTAACCCTGACACGCATGCGCGTAGGGCCGCCACTGCAATACGACGCTGTAGCACCATGCGCCTATTTTTATATCTATGCGATTAGACGCCACAAGCACAACACGCGATGGACGACGACTAGGCGGCATCACCGGCTTCTATCACCAGCCCGGATATTAAAAAAGAAATCTTTTCATTTACCTCTTTATTCTAAATTCAAATCATTGGAATTTATTACTTTTTCACGTACTCTTTTATGGAGACTGTTTCTACAAAAAATTGCAGCTGGAGAATGTATTGAGTGGATATTACATTATTTTTCGTAATAATTACGATTAGGTTAGTACCGGCTATGTGTTTTCTGTAATATAGGTACAGGAGGAAAAGGAAAGTCGTGGTAGAGTTCATGCTCTACCACGACTTTTAGTGTCTAAGATAAGGGTGATGAAAATTGCTTTGGTGAAAGTGACTTCACTTGCAAGCCGGTACGTCTGCTCCAATGAGCAGACGTATATACGGACGTCAATACGGACGAAGCTCTGGGGCAGAATTTTCTCATAAAAGTTTGCATAAACCATATAATGGAAAACTAAGAGAGCGAACTACGAACTCTTAAATGCAAGTTTTTTTCGAAAATACTTACCCAAAATTAATGCAAATATACCTACACATTCATATTATATTCATTTGTAGTATAGTGTTATCCTCCTGCCTGACCTGCTTTGCGAGTCTTAAAGATGAAATAATAGTTTTTCAGCAACAACTGTGGTCGGAAAGGATAACTCATTTAACTCATATATTGAATCACAGATTTTAGGTAAAAGTATAAAGATATTGACTAAAATGTAATATGGGAGCATATCATAATAAATTATTGTTCAGAAATGGGTAAATCATGACAATCAATCATGCAATCAATTACATAGTTTAAATGTTCAAAGATTTTATTCATTATTTCATTGATCGCTTTCATCGCTTGAATCAGGTTCTACAGACTCAGGTTCATCACTGGCGTGTTCCCAGTCATAGTCTTCGCCAGTTACTTCGGTGTACCAATCGTGATAGTGGCCAGGTCGGACGAAACCTGAAAACAAATTTGTTTGTACTCAAAAAAAACAAATGCCTACATAAACAGCTGTCATAGGATAATCTGAGAAAGAAAAATTTGTTCGCACCTCAGTTTATCGGCTCATTGTCAGATAAAAAAGTAAAATTGCGAATGATGGTGAAGGACCCTTCCCTATTTATTTATATGCTATTAGAAACACGAACGCAAACAGGTATATACCTACTCTTTAAATTAATTTAAAAATGATTAAAATTATTCAAATAAATACTTCCTACATGCAAACGCACAAATGAATTTTGAATTTCAAGTTAGGAACGCACAGACCAATCTGTAGTTATAGAGCGTGCTTTATTATTGCCAGCTACAAAAAACTATATAGTGATTAGCTGGTGGTATTTTATGACCTTCAAACTCGAGAGGTAAGCCGACGGACGCCAGATCCTCAAGTCAGAATCAGCAAGTGCAAAGGATTTGCAGATGAGGTTGATCTTGATACTACTCTTGTTCTAATACGAATAACTTTTTAATAATGAACTCACCAGCAGGTGTATTAGAATGACACCCTTGACCTGAGACGAAGGAGGCCACACCGACCAAAGAAAATTCACCATCGTCATCGACCACCGTCAGAGGACCACCGCTGTCACCCTGCAATACCAAATCATAATTTATTTTTAATCGACTGTGACAGTTAGGGCAATGTTTTCTAAGTTCCCCTCTAGCTGGATGGAAATTATTGAATAAAGTCTCAACTGAAAGGTTACATACAGGTATGATATACTCGTAGTTTATAGAACTAATAAACTACGAGTATTTAATCATTATCATCATCATCATCATTCTTGCGTTAATCCCAGTCACATCCAAAGTATTCTCGAACTTCGGGGCCCGCTTCTTCTTCTTTCGAGTCGACGGCTTGTCCACTCGTATCAGAGTGACAGAGTTGGTTTTGAGTTGCCATAGTGGTGTAGTAATTTGTTTGACGACCGCGCCGCTACTCACGGAGAAGGCCCGAGCATAGGTTTCGCTCTTGGGAAGGCTTATTACGTCTACTCCCGTGATCCGCTTTTTCCAATCTTCTTTTTATTTTTTATTTATGGCACGTTAATTTGACTTCACCTCGCCTGATGGTTAGCTGAAGGCAAAGTCTCAGGAAGCTAACTGTGTCGCGACTGTACTTGGATATTTTCCGTGAAACGACTGCCATCTGGCCTCTACAACCTATAGGTATAGGCGATATTGAACTGCTGCAGTTAGACCGAAACAATAAATTATTTATAAATTTTTACTCGTAATAAATTATATTTTTAAGTCCTGTATTAATTTAAAAGCATCTATTCAAAACTATAATATTATAAAAAAACTACATAAAATAAAAAAATAAAAAAAATAAAAAACGACTGCTGCTGCGTTTCTTTATTTTTTTTTATTTATGGCACGTCAATTTGACTTCACCTCGTGTCTATGATAATAAGTAATATTTTCTATTGCTATAGTTGGGATAGTTAAACCGTGGATGATAATTAAGTTCCCCGCTCTCCCCCAATATATTTTCATATTATTTCAAGGCTATAATTGCGCAAGTAATAATTAATACTTAGTACTCACTGAGCAAGTGGACTGGCTGGTGACGTTGTAGTGGCTAGCGCAAATAGTTTGATCCCTGGCGATAGTTGGATAGAACTGTCGACATAGTTGATTCGTATTGCCGCGTAGGAACACCCAGTTCAGGTTTTCAGGGGCAGGTCCTGGTAACCAGACACCATTATAAGTACTTCTCTTAATTTTTCTCCTCCTATTTAGGTATGGACTCTAAGTAGAACCAGTACACATCTATATAAACCTCATAGAACAGAAAAACCTATTAAATACACACATAACTTCGAAAAGCATCGAAAAGTTATTGCTGTGTGCCATGGTAATACCTGGGATCAAACCCGAGACCTTGTCTCAGCAGTCCATTACCCATACCACTAGGCTACCGCGGTTCTCGATACCTTTACATTACGAATTTGATAGTTTTTCGTGCTAAGGGCTCAGTTCATCGATTTGTTTTTCTACTTACTTCAATACTATGATGATGGTGGTGATGGTGTGTGCTTACCGTTGGTCCAAGTGCGTCCCCATCCACTGGCGGTGAGCACGTTTCCATCATAGTTGCGGTTCATGTCTGCTGAGTTGTGCAACCTTATGGGCTTGACCAAGTCTAAAAATATACTGAATACATTATTTTCTTATGCAGAGAAAAAAATAACATCCAAGTTTTTCATACTCAGGTTCTAGATACCTAGGTTCTAGGTTTGGAATTCATCACCGTTTTCTGAATTAAGTAAAGACCATACTACACTATAGTAAGAAAACGGCGATGGATGGCAAACGAACACACGCCCGATCTGCACCCGTGTTATATTATTATGTTTTTACCCGATTGCCGAAGAAAGGAGAGTTATGTTTTCGAGACTATGTATGTATTTATGTCCATTTCTTTGGCACACCCTACAGCCGGAACGACATGTAAAATTTTGACATTCGAGGTATCATTTGATTTGTTGTGATCAATAGCAAAAAGTCAAATGATACCCATACTGAAGTGAGTAACAAAAGGTATATTCAAATTGCCAATCAAAATGGCGGATTTTTGGCGCCAGCATAACCTTGAAAAGTATAAAATATAAATGATTAAAAAATAAGAAACAAGTTTGATAGCAGGAGGTACCCATTGAATTGCAGATGGGTACCGCTTGGTATTAAACCCGTTCAGGCTTCAGGCCTTTACAACAGCAGTCATTTTTTTAGCATAATTTTATTACAATAAAAACTTGTAACCGTACCACTGAACTCGATACGACGGCCGAATTTCATAACACCGATGTCATGTGTCTGGACCACTAGCGGTAGGTTTTCGTTATAGAGAGGATGGTTGTAATATTCAGTTGTCTCGAATAGGAGTGTCGGCAGGGTCAAATTGACTGTACCAGCACGGATAATCAAGGACACACGGCTGAAACAGAAAACTACGCTTGTGAATGAGTACATGATATTGATAACTGTCTTAAGGCTGAGCTTTGAGCAAGATATTAAATCAATTTCAGTTAGGCGACGTAGTAAGCTTTCCCGTAGAACGAAACCTATGCTCGGGCTCTCACCATGAGTAGTGGTGCTGCCGTGAAACAAATTACTACACCACGATGGAAACTCAAAAATGTCGTCGATACAACAGAAGACATAATCCAGAAACTGGGTACCTGTACCAGAGCCGCATCCTTCAATCAGCAGGTGTGCTAACTTGCAGGTGATGTCGGCTTAACCTTAGATCTGAAAGCCCCATTTGGCGATATTTGGGTAGCCAGTGCTCACTAGAGAGGTTTTGTGTTGTCAGTGACAAAACCAACATCTTTTGCGCTCACGTCACAGAATGTCTCTGTTCTTACTGGGGTTGGGGCACGAGTGTTATTCCTCTGGTGTTACACTCGCCCATAGGCCACGGTAACCAATTACCATCAGTTGGGCCGCGTGCTTGTGTGCGACCTAAGTTGTATAAAAAAAAATTGGATGCAGTATTCGTTGCGCGACCGCTCCTCGAAAGGACGCTCGCAATCTGCTAGTATGATAGTAGCCATTGAACTTTGTCTTGCTAATATTAAAAAAAATATTCTAAAGGTACGAACCCTGCGGTACAATGAGCTGCTGTGATACCCCACTCTGCACTGATGATACTACCTCCGCAAGAGGACACTCCGCCTACAGGACTGACCATTCGGAGTGACAACTGGAACGGGAACTGCCCATCTTCGGCTTCCCATCCTGACACTATGCGGGAATGACCTGAGTTTGGTGAAACTGTTGAAAAAAAGATTAGATTATTTTATTACGTTGTTTATGACGCGTGTATCTTACCGACTTTGACTTAATTATGAAGACTTACTTTCTAAATTTTCAATAAATGTAGCTTCGGGATAAGCCAGCACCTGAAATATTAAAACATTAAATTAGGGTATTAAAGAACAAAAAAGGGTCCTAACGGCAACCGTAAGTTATTAGAAATAAATATCAATATTCAGGTTCGTCTGACTGTAGTGACGGGACGCAGACGATACCACTGTGAAAAGAAGGACAACTCAAAATAAAACCCTGTACCAACCGGTCAGACCAACGTGGAAAACAGTAGGTTTAAATCTCCCAACATTGGACGTGACCTATGACCAGCCGTGGACTGTGTTATTGGTTGTTTAATTGACAGCAGCTGAAGTGAATGTCAGAAGTATAATGTGCTTCATTTTTGTGCATTAATTGGGTATAGTGTTTAAAGGCATAATTAAAAATACATATCTACTTTTTTACTACTCTTTTTCTACACGCGTTTGACCACTAGCACACATCTGTTTATAAATGATGATGTGGTTCATGATGTAGTACCTACGCTTACATAGAGCAACCTATTCACTTTAGACTCAAAGACTCCTTAAAAGGTTACTGAAAACTCATCTACGCATCGATTCATTCAAACGGAATTATGAAAGTGTTCCTTAAAAATCACGTGAGTTTCTATTCAAAATATAACATGATCGTATTATTATATTATCACAATCACTGATAAATTACTCGTGTATTACGATTATGGGGCCAAAACAGAATAGGCTATCAGTAATTTAGCTCTACTTATGACGTAATTAGCTTAATTGTTATAAGATTTGCTAAATAATTATACAAAAGATTTTTATCTCGCGCCTATCGATCACTTACTTAAAATTTTCGCACACATAGAGCATGTAACATTTAGAAAAAGTATAGAAAGATTTTTGTTTATTTACTATACACTTTTTTGAATATCAAGTAAAAATGCATTAATTAAAATCTATAAGACCACAGAAGCCAGTACAATAGGCGGCCTCGTCGCTTTAAGCGATCTTTGTCAGGCACCCTTTGTTGGTACGTACTTCTTTTAAGGAATTTCTTTCAAAAGAAAACGGTTACAAAGAAAATGTAAATAATAATCGTGTAATTGAGATAGATAGAACAATAAATACTCACGTAGGTATATATAACCAAATACAACACCTACGCTGGTCATACCATTTGTTTGGGATTTTTCTACAATATATAGAAATTGTATCCGTTTCTGTTTTGTTGTACTAATAGTTTCGCGAAGACAGTATTTTTGAAAATGTAATCTATTATGTTATCGAATAGAATAAACAAATATAAATAATACGTATTAAAAATAGTTTTTTTCATAAGACATTGCGTTGTATGCACTTTTAATGCACTTTTTAATGTCATTGACCACGTGTACTGGAATAACAAACTTTACTAAAATATAAATATTCTAGGACAATCTACACAACGTCACCTAGACCCATGGTAAGCATAGTTTAACTAGCTTGTGTTACGGGTTCTCGAATGCGGATAAACATACATAGATACATTTTTTTTGTAAATACATACCAATTATACATAGAATCACTCAGACCAATGCAAATATTCATATTCAAGCACACAAATATTTGCACTGAGCGGGAATCGAACCCGCACCTCTTGCGTCTATATAATAGGACTACGAACTACTGTGAGCTTACCCTGTGGTTCTAAATGTCATTGTTTAGGTGAGAGAGAGGGATATAGAAGCCGCTATATATAGTCGAAAACATGAGCTATACCTATACATACAAATAGAATGTAGGATAAAGTCTACATCTTCTTGGTACCAAACGAACAAAGTTCTGGGCCTCCATTCTACTAATTGTCAACCACAGTCAAGGCACTGAAATTACAAAAAGTGCCATTTATATTAGACTCTACCTTTACACGATTAAAATTCAAGATTAAATGGCATTGTGTAGAGTGAATGAAATTATGTTATTAACTCCTTTTCATTTAATTTTGAAGTTTAAAGCAACGTACGAAAGCCGAAAATGCCATGGCAGTTTTTTGTGATCTCAGTCGTGTGACTATGGTTAACAATTAGTAAAATCGAGATCCTGCTCGCACGACTGACGCCGGCGCGGTTCTCTGTCGTAAAAAGTACAAATGCGGGCAGTGCTTTATAAGGCGAAAATTTAACTATATGTAATGTGATCTTTCCCACTCTATTGGTATAAAAAAAACTCTGGATTTCGGTTAAAAATACGAAAATTATTGAATACATATAAAAAATACTTAAATAGGTATTTACCGCTGATCCCGAAACAGCCAACAACAACACAGAAACCACCCAAGCCGCCATTTTGTCACCAACAACTAAATCACATTTCGCTAGTTCTGACTTATATGCCTATTCAATTGATAATAATTAATGATAATATGATAACGGTCATTAATCCTTTGATATCTAGTGATTTTCTCTTAACAAATTATTGTAAGAGGGTGACGCCATATTTCATACAGTAGATAATAATTACATTATTGTACCTACCTAATTGTAAACCAAATGAAGGTAACAATAAGTAACACGAATAATTTCACTACACCCACCCGCGACTACACACCAAGATACATAACATATTTAGTTTTTCACCAAATTAGCACTTCCAAACGATTTTACTATCGAAACAGTGGCCAAAATCTTTTTTCCGAGACGACTACGTATTTGTGGAACAAGCCTACGTGATTAAGAAAAATAAGAAATACACTAATAGGTTCTTTTTTGTTATTCTTAATACTCCTTTGACCGTTACTGATACTGATATCTTTGACCATGACCACATAATAAATACACACCGAAGGCTAGCTTCAGCTGGCCTTAATTTTAAATTTATCTATAATACTTCTTATTTGGAGTACCTATACTTTAATGTATTAAATTTTAATAACCAATATTATAAATTCTGGCATGCGCTACTATGTCCCTGTTCTATTTTTAACCCCTTATGTAAAAACGTCGGGGTGTTTATAAGTGTCTGTGTATGTGGTTGAGTGTGAGTGTTTGTGTGTGTGTGTGTCTGTGCCATCGTAGCTCCTGGGGCGAAGGACGAACCGATTCGATGTATTTTTTTTGTTTGAAAGATGAATTAGTTGGTTGGGAGTGTTCTTAGCTATGTTTGATGAAAATCGATCGGAACTTGGATCGTTTCCAAAACATATGGGAGTGCTTTATCAGTTAGAGGTCCCCCGAAACGACAGCGCTGCAATGATTTAATATTTAAATAAATTTGTATATCACAGAAATCTCTTCACACAACATTTTATGATTCATCGCCATGGTACAAGTGTTATGAAGACCTGAAGGAACATACCAAGATGCATTTCACTATTTGTTTTTTTGCTGAGATGAATAATAGTTACATGTTTGTGTTACAAACGGCTGAACTTATCTAGATGAAATTTAACATAAGGCGTAGCCAGAGCTCTGCAAAGTTTTGTGCTGTCAGTAGACCAAGTTGTCTCCTCCGCTGACGGCACAGAGCTCTCTTAACCTTTATTCCCCCTCCCTTCTTTCATTCATTATTCATTATTCATTATTCTCTCCTTTGTTTCATTTCATTACGAAGAGGTATTCAGTTTTTCCTATCAAAATTTGATTTGAACATTTGTCATCGTACTAATTGCTTTTCTAAATTTTCAGTACATCTGTACAATCTCAGTACGACTATTATCTAAATGCAAACTCCGTGACATATACCACGCCTGAGAATCAGTAGGTACGCTTGTTCAAGTTGGCTTGGGCTTAAACGATCTTTAAGGATGGGGAGGGAGGTAAAAAATAATACAATGAAACTACAAGTTACCTTTTTACGAAGCTTTTCAATTTTCATTTTTTTTTACATAAATTATTATTATATCTCGGTTGCACATGAAATCAAAATTATGAATATACAATTAAGAGTAATTTTAAAATGAGAACTACGAGTACTTAGTATCGTCGAATGCTAAAATTTTCATTACACAACGAGTTTGAAAGAGAATATATTCTCTCTCGACTCTACTAATTGTTAAACATTATCAAACCAGTGAGATTATAAAAAATGCCATTGAATTCTAAACTTTACTGTTGCGCTGTAAAGTCTAAAATCAAATGGCATCTTGTAAGAGTGAACGAGACAATATAATGAACTCTTTTACATAAAATTTTGAAGTTTAGTACTATGTTCTTAAAGTCGAAAATTCAATGGCAGTTTTTGTACTTTCAATGGTTTGAAGATGCTTAATAATTAGTAGAATTGGGGTCCTG
The DNA here is from genome assembly GCA_963691645.1 of Pelosia muscerda. Taxonomy (NCBI): domain Eukaryota; kingdom Metazoa; phylum Arthropoda; class Insecta; order Lepidoptera; family Erebidae; genus Pelosia; species Pelosia muscerda. The sequence continues at coordinate 7,754,830 of OY829118.1, forward strand.
CATTAACGTACCTACACATTGATTAACTGTGAAGCACTCTATCTCGATTTTCAATTTCGTGACCATACTATCCTACATAGAATAACTCGAATAAAGTTTCTTAAAAAGTTCTTACAAAATATTAAATACAAAATAGTTATAAAGTCTAGGGTTCAAACTTGTTCTAGATGAAATAAAACTCATTTTCACTTCAGTCATTGTATCACAATAATTTATTAGAACTAAATGTTACAAAATAAATATGAAGTAGTCCTAAATAAAAGTAAACTAAACATTCTTGTGTACCTTCCGAATAGAAATTCCGAAGAAACTTAGCTAACTCTCTAAGCTAATTTATGACCTATATCTTGGGAAGATCAGTCGTAATAAGCGCACACTTGGATACGAAAAGACCCAATAGAGTTTAAAAATGTAATCTGGTTTGGCACATCAATGCTTTTCTTCCCATAAACCAAGAAGAATACATTTCATACACAATATTTTTTTATAAAGACGTTCTTATCTTAATTTCAAGTAACTAGAAATTTTAGATGAACACCTATGCCGAGTTAAGTAGGTATACGTAAAGGCACGAGTTGTGGACCGAAAGCTCAAATTGCGTTCTATACTTACGCGCAGTATGTACGCAGTTTTAGGCTGTCTTTTAAGGATAGCTCGGTGAGCAACGGTGGTGGACTAGCTCAATGCTAATAAATTATAGATTTATATCAATACAATCCGAGCGCGTCAGGATCTCGTTTCTCTCGTGACTAAGGACTAAGGGAGTCTAGACAAAATGCATTCGCTCTGAAGCTACATTCAATATCGCTCTGAAAATGTATGGGGGTGACATTTGCTGTCGGAATCGGACCAAAAACAAATTTCACTCCCATACATACATTTTCAGAGCAATGGCGAATGTAGCTTCGGAGCGAATGCATTTTGTCTAGGCCCCAAGGACTCAGGTTGCAGGTGCCGATGCTCAGTCTCACAAATTATTAACTGAAAACCACCTCATTTTCAAATAATTATAGTTCTAAGATAAATTTGTTCTTATCATAGTCAGATACATAATAATATAGTCTCATAATTTAAGTATTTAGTCATAAATTCTATGATATTAACGCGATCATATATAATTTAACTTGCGACCAGGGCTAGTGCCTCTGGCGGCGCAAAAGTACCTCCTCACATTCGGGGGTTGGACTGGGATACCGTGGTCTCTACACCAGGAAGGCGGTTATCTCGACAGAGATGGCGGGGTTCTGCCGGAGTGCGAGGGATATGTTGGTTACTATCTCACCTCGGCAACTAAGGACCCAAAGATGGCGTGCGTTTTAGTCGGTTCGAGTCCGACATAACCTTCCCGACCGGTTCTGGCGGGGGGTATCCGTGGGGATTTTACGCACTGTAAAAAAAGGAATAGTGCAAGTGGAAACGTCAAGCAAATCACAAGGTTAATTATTGTATTTACCATGTATTTTGTATGATAGCGTTAATACCCAGGTTTCGCTAACCATATATCATACAATGAGAAATTTTAAAAGTGAAAATGTCATAAGTTCTGTCTGCAACTTTGGCAGGAAGTTTTATCTGCATTCCAGGCAAGAATTAGGGCTGTAATGCTATATATCCATATAGTTCCGTCCTTATTTCTCGCAGTATAACTAAACTCCTCTTTCTAGCCAGGAACACAAACATTTGCAGCACGACATGGTAGGTCAACTAAACCCGATAATGGAAAAATAAAAACAATAGTAGCAGACATATTGTCACTTCATGAGTCTTCTTATATAAGGAAGGTGTACCGCCTGGTTTAGGAGTAGTAGGAACATCATACTGCCAGTCGAAGTTCAAACCCGTGACTTGAGTGTACCATGCGTGGTAGTGGCTGGGACGTATGAAACCTGAACAGAAAATTTCAATTATAAACAATGTAGACATGTTTTTGACGAAATGTTAAAGCCATTTTACGAAAAATTTGCGTAGGTACACGTATTTTTTCGTCAAACTGAAATCCATTTAATTTCAACTAAGAAAGCGTAGCTAGTTCGTTGCATGTATTCATGATACATAGCAATAAATTAAAGATATACCAATCAGAAATAATAATAATAATAATACACTCTAAATATGATATAGGATTGAAATTTCTTTATGTTATCATTCATTAAATCCTTTCATTTATTACTCTTACGTATTCAGTTACTAAGTTATCTATATCATTGTCTAACTATAGATACGATTTTTATAATTTCTCGACTTTACTGCCCCTTAGACAAGTGGCTATTCGTTTTGTAGGAATAGAATGGGCAATGTGTGGGACTGGCAGATATTTTGACATTTATGACAGGCGTGAACAAATGTCAATTCCATACATGAACATTTTATTCTATTCTATTATACTAAACGATACGAAACGACGACCATAAGTGCAACAGACTATGAAAATAAAAAAAGTGCAACAAACTGATTTGTTAACTGACAGAATTGCCTTGGGGTGTAGATACATAAACGCATATTTCTAAACTGCCAACCGACATTTTCCTGTTGAAAGCATCAAAAGTCTTACCAGCGGGCAATCCAACATGACATCCTTGACCGGACACGAAGGAAGCTACACCGACCAGGGAGATTTCCCCATCGTCGTCCACAACGGTTAGGGGACCACCGCTGTCACCCTGTCAAAAAGATAAAGTTTTTTTTTTTTTATACTACGTAGGCAGACAAGCACACGGCCCACCTGATGGAAAGCGGCCACCGTGACCTATGAACGTGTGCAACACTAAGGGTGTCACACACGCGCTGCCCACCCTGAAGGGACCAGGGGGAGAGCTGGGAAGGGGTGGGGAGGCTAGGAAGGGGAGGGTAAAGTCATTTAGGGTCATCAAGTTTCAAATTTGTAGTTTTCCATATAATTTGTAATTTACATCATAGTGTTACGATCGAGACGGCCCGGACTCTTGCCTTTGCTGTTCTGAGATTTTTCTCTCTGGATTGGGGGGGTCATACGGCAGTCGCATCCATAAAAGTAAATACAGTAAAGCCTAAACATTAGAAGGAGTAGGAGAACGGCCTCCGTAAGTAGATACAAGTTATGGACGAAACCGGGATTTATTAACATCATCACAATGATGATGAGGATGATAATGCAATTCATAAAACATCGATTATGTCCAGCAGTGGACTGCGATAGACTAATTGATTTGATTTGAAATTGATATCAGACATTCACTTTGTCACCCATCTGAATATTAATGATATTATATTAATGAAAAGATTCAACAGCTAGGCTATTCAATTTGGTGATCACACGACGTATTGAAACAAATAAAAATAATGTTCAATTCTATTTCAACCCATCTAAGCTAATCTATGTTGACACACATAGATTTATAAGTAAAATTAAGAAAGAAAAATGAACCGATTGATCAAGTGAAAGTAAAAAATTGAACAACAGCTTATGGTACTCACTTGACAAGTAGACTGACTCGTAACGTTATAATATTTTGCGCAAATTGTGGATGGAGCAATAGTTGGACTGTCGTGGAACTTGTCCAAGCAATATTCATTTGATGTACCGAGGAGATACACCCAGTTCAAATGTTCAGTAACGGAACCTGGAATTTAAAAAAAAATAGAAATCTAGATTATTGTTTTTGATTGGTATGTGGGCGGGTGAATATTTCATTTCGAGCATATTTGATGCTTTGAAAAAAAAAAAAAAATTTGTTCCAAAATATATTCTTTATAAATTTTTTGTAAAGTATTTAAGCGTTACTTTTGAATTATGTTGGAGGGACAGCAATAACTCTTTTATCCTTTGAGATTTCGACGTTTTTATTTTTGTGAAAACGGTAATGAGATTTTACAAGTACGGTAATTAGATCTCAGGATATGGTAATGATGGTTCGCTGCGCAGATGCGTGGGCAGAGCGCTGAGATGGCCCTGGGTTGGCCGGGGTGCGAGGGATATGCAAGCCAACCTCACCTCCGGCATCCAAACGACCCACACAGGCGACCGTGCAGTTTAGTCGGTTGGAGTCTGGTATAAAGCTTCATAGTAATCCAATTTCGGTTGGATTGCGTTCAGGGATCAGCAAGTGCATAGTCGGGCAGAGGTGATGGTGGTCGCAGTACTAGTGGGACCAGTGGGTCTTGGCGTAGTCTAGTGAGAGTGGTACGGGGCGATCCGCGACCAGGGAGACCCGTAGAAACGGTGGTGCCGCCGGCCACCCGCGGTATAGTACAGGGGTCCAACCGGGGCTAACCACCCTGGGAGGATGCCTCACCAGGCCGCGCATAATCCCGATATGATTCGTCGTGCCGGTTGGTGACCGGACGTGGGAACCCGGTGACCTTATTGGGGGGGGGGGGTACGGGGGCCCTTCCGATCGGCGCGTCGGCTCTCGCCACTCCTCACATTCATAGACAAAACCAATATCCTGCGCTTTGTCACGCGGTACTGCGACGACCATCATCTCTTTTCACGCCTCCTCTTACCCCTCCATGGCAGTGCTCTTCGTTTTCCCACAAGTTCGCTATTTGAGGTGGAGTCAACGAACATCTGTGGGCTCCATGCAAACCTCAACGCAGTCCACCAACATCTAGAGACGGTGAAACCAGCGTTGCTCTTTCTCACGGTGACCCAAATATACCGCCCTGATGACACGACCTACCTGTTCTACCCCGGCTATGTTCTAGAGGAAAATTTCCCTCCCAAAGCCGGGGTATACGTGTTTGTTGGGGCGGATGTTTGACCTTGAGGACCCATCCTTTTCTGTCCTGTGGGTACGCGTAGACCATGGCTGTACGAGTCAAATCTATGTGTGACTTTACCGTTCCCATACCGAAGATGCCGAGACAACTTGACTCTTCGAATATCTGAGTCAGGCGGCAGATGATGCGTAGGAGCGGTTTCCGAACGCTGAATTGTTATTTTTGGCGGACTTTAACTCCCACCACGAGATCTGGATTGGGCTCCTCCAAAACAGACCATGCGGGAAGAGCCGCCCACGCGTTTGCTCTGGCTCACGGCCTGACCCAACTGGTACACGAGGTCACTAGAATACCAAGAGGGTCGGGCCTAGCAACCTCTTTGCTAGACCTTCTGCTGACGAGCCACCCAGACCAGTACAATGTTTCGGTGCAAGCCGCTTTAGGCAACTCCGTCCATTGTCTGGTCTGTTCCAAGGTGCCTATCTTAGCGCCCCCACGACCAGTGCAGGGAAATCGGCGTCTCTGGCACTACTCGTCAGCGGACTGGGATGGACTGCGTGACTATTTTGCGTCCATCCCGTGGATTGAGCGCTGCTTTGAACGTAAGGGACCCATCGGATAGTGTAACTGCTGTCGTCGGTGAGATCAGTCTGGGTATGGAGTAGCAAATCCCATTCGCTCGCGCGTTCGCTGCCCCCCCCCCCCCTCCCTCCTGCGTAACCCTGATGGATCCCTGGCCCATGAGTCGCAAGAGAAAGCAAATTTGCTGGTTAATCTCTTTGCGGCCTAGAATGGTAAAAAATGGTAATTAGAAGAACAGTAATTAGATTTAGAAGCATTTTTATTTAAATACTCCAGTTTTTGATAGATAAAGACCTGATGACTTTACCAGCGTATAGAAGAGATATATTGGATACACCTGACAAATAATTATATAGAAGTTATAATTTAATTACCCTTGAAAATGCGAATGGTATATAGAAATATTTTGAACCACTTCACTTTCCGAACAGGAGAACTTTAAATTACATAGTTTCACTCGCTCAATTGATGCGTGAGTTTGGGTTGGTAGTATAGCGGTGACTGCCGCCGAGTAATTTATGTTCAGTTTAGTGCATAGTGACGCTTAAATTCGAAAATATCGGATCTAGAATATCGTCGAATGGTAATTATGGGTGAGACTAGGGACATTTTTCAAACTCGTATTAAACTAGTTAAATTTGTTCTTTCGTAAACAATATATCCTATGCAATATAGATTAGTTAATCTATTAACCGAAAACGTATATAAAAATTCGTTCTTCCAACAGATTTTTAAACAGGATGTACTAATTTATTAAAATCTGGAGAAAGGGACACCGATGGTAATTAGATTTTCGGTTTGGTTTTTTAAATTTCGAGTATTTCTAATAAAATACAAGATGTTTTCAGGGTTGCGCCTAATACACTGCTACGTTAACTAAATGAAAAAAATATCAGGTTAAGATTTCTTTAACGTTTAATGTATTCTTTATCGTCCGCCGCGTAATGTGCACGAAATGAAATAATCACCCGGGCCTTTCTGATAGCGACTACTGTCTGTCCTCTCAGAAGCAAAAGTCTGTGCCAGTGCCTCATCAGTTATCGTCACGGGATGAGGGGGGGGGGGGATACCCACCACTCACCCACGATTTAATATTCCCAACAATAATAAAGGGTCACTAGATTATTTTCATAGAAAGGAATGGCAAACACTTGTTTCGCCTCTATATAGAGCAGCTCGATTCTGAATATGCCTCGCATCTCCTCGGGTAAGAAGTATTTTTACGTGCTTCGAGCGATGCAATTTGATATTCCTTTTTATGACAATTACTAGTCAGCTACAGTTTATTACTATTAAACTGTGATTAACTAGTGGGTCCCCCAACCCTTCCCTAATATATTTTATTGTAATGGATTTCCGCCATGTAATATTCATCTTCATCAATATTTTACTGCGAGGTGGACGGACGACATGGTCAAAGTCACGGATACGCATTAGATGCAAACCGCCTCCAACCGGTCGGATCGGATATCGATGGGGGAGTCCTATTTCGTGGATATCTTGTGGCTGAAATGATGATGATGATGATGAACGCCTACTTCAATATCTTGCTCTGATCATTCTGAAGGTACTCATGACCCAATCACTACTGAATTCGGATGAACTCTTTAATCAAACGAAGATCTCAATATATTCTGGCAGAGACATCTCTGTCTCTGCCAGAGTATATTGAAATCTACTCTCGCATATTATATCTATGAGACAAGCTTACCAGCTGTCCAGGTGCTTCCCCATCCGCTGGCAGTAAGCTGCCTGCCGTCATAATTCCGGTTCCTATCCGCCGAGCGCTGCAGCCGAATGGGCTTGATGAGATCTAAAATATATAAGTTACATTTATTTAATTAAACTTTTTGCACATACAGTAGACCCACGGTAATCCGGCCCCTGTCTTATCCGGCGCCAATAATAATCCGATAAGGCCCAACGTTAAAAAAATTAAAATTATGATATGAAAATATGGAACTTACTTACGTTTAAAGCATGTACCTACATTTTTTTGTCAATTATTTTCTGATGAAAAGATATTTTTTTGTGTACTTTATAATCAAACATAAACTCTCAATTGCGTTAATTTCCTAAATTAGACATACATTATGAAGTAATTTGTGGGACTACGCGGTAGTTTTTTGTAAAAAATTCCAGACTATAGGGGGTCTTAGACAGTACTCTATAATCCGACGAATTCGATAGTTCGACACCTGCCCTGCAAAACATTTTACGGATTACCACGGTCTACTGCAATATTTAATAAAAACCTGAAGCCTTAACGCCATGCGCATTTTCTATCAATCATTTAATTATTGATATTGAGTCCCGAAAGGTTTAACATAGATCTACTACCATGTAAGTTATAAAATATTCTATAACTAAATAAAATAACAGCTCAACAAAAACAAAACGCTTCTCAATCGCGCTGAAGACTTTGAGGGCGCTCGGACCTCATAACCGCAACGTTTCTACCCCATGCACAAATTCATCAATGAGATTGGAGTATTTATTTAAGAAAATTAGTAACTTTTTCTTCTCTCGCAGTGATATCGTCTATGTATTTTTCCGCTAGTCACCTCTCACGACACCCATCGGACGTGATGGAGTGGTGATAATCTTTCCCCGTGATTACACAGATGACTGATTAATAGCGATGATGCAATACATCAAAATAAACGAGCAGAAAATATAAATTCTTACCACTGAAGGTCAGGACAATGCCAAATTCAATAAGACCGATATCATTCCGCTGGACAAAATCCGCTAGACCCTCGTTGTATTGAGGATTATTATAGTATTTAGTTGTCTCGAAGATGTACAATGGCGTGGTCAAGTTGACAGTACCGGCACGGACAATAATGGTAATGCGCCTAAAACAAAAATAAATTTAAGAATTATGGAAAATTACATAATTCTTTAAAAAGTTAATCAATATTTAAGGGACTGGCTTATTTGATTTTTCAACCATTTTGTCTAATCAGGGAAGGACCTCACATATTGCGACCGTAAAAGGTCATTGTACGGTATGTAGGAAGTTAACTCCCTGGTGCAATTTTTCCAAGCGACTGCAATATGAGGTTGTTCACGAATTTTATTAGGTTTCTACAGGGTAGGCAGCACGAGTGTAACGCCGCTGGCGTTGCATACGTCCATAGGCCACGGTGACCACTACCCATCAGGTGGGCCGTGTGCTTGTTTGCTATATAAGTGGTATAAAAAAGCAGTAATCACTGTGATTTAAATTTTAGGAATCTCTGTGGACCTAAAGTTGAGCCCTGTGGAACACCGCCGGACTTCACTTCTGGGGGCCACCATAGCAAAATATTGGAATGAGGATCTTATTGCTTGACTTAGTACCAAATATGCAACATGGCGTACCTTAGATCTTGACGGAGTAGTTTAAAAGTATCGACAGGTTTTGAACAACATGTGTAATAAGTCGTATCTTGGAGAAATGGAGATGGGTAGATATGAAACAAATGCTAATAAATGACATCTTAACAATTCAAAACTAGTAATACCACATCTTTTCATAACATACATTCTATGCATATTATTGATCCTTAAAATGGTTACTGACCTAGCAGTACAATGAGCAGCAGTGATACCCCACCCTGGAGATATAACACTGCCACCGCAGGAGTACACTCCACCAGTGGAATCCACCATTCGCAGTGAGATCTGATGAGGAATCTGTCCAAGCTGGGCCTGCCACCCTGACACTATGCGGGGACCCACACCTGGATGTAAAAACAAAAGTTATTAGACCTACCGCGGTAGCCTAGTGGTATGGGTGGTGGACTGCTGAGACGAGGTCTCGGGTTCGATCCCAGGTTTACCATGGCACACACCAATGACTACGATACTTTTCGAAGTTATGTGTGTATTTATCGCAGGTTTATAAGTGCCCGGTTGATGGCAATAGACTCGCCCCCTATTACATTGGGACCTAAATATACACTGGCGAAATGTGGGTGCTAGCACCTCTGCGTACCCCTTCGGGGATATAGGCGTGATAGTATAAAAAAATAAAAAAAATAATAAAGTTATTAACGGTTTAATTCAATTGATCGAAGGCTGTGTTAACGTGGTTTACTTACTTCTCAAATTTTCTGGAAATGTGAGGGACGATGTTTCCAACACCTGAAACCCATTTTTTATTTAATCACTTTATGAAAATAATTTTACAGTTACTAATATTCCCCGGAATTAATCCCAGCTAAGTTTTTAAAGGTAATTTGCTTTAAGTGCAATGGTGATAAATGACATTTTAGCAATAAACTAATAAAATCGTTGTTAGATAATGTTATTTACTGCATTGGAAATTCCTTAAAGATAAGATTAATTTGATGAGTAATTTATTTTTCGACGAAAAGATTTTCCTCATTGAAAAGAATTATTTTTTATTTCATTTTCTCGTAATTCACTGTGATGCTTATGGTTAATTTCTTTTGAATAAAGTAAAATGGGATACTGTTTGTCGGTTATTCTTTATTAACGAATATCAGACCAAACCGTACCTATAACACTACCCATCATTTACATATCCTTACAGATTACATATAGTATATTCATCAAAAGGGTTGTCAACATTGGTACATAGGTATAGGTACATACATTTTAATAGTAGGTAATTCTCATTGAGATAGATCGAAAAGGATACATGCTCAGAGGATCAAGGACCATACAGACCGTACAACCTGTGTGCTACAATGGTGGTCATTGCACAAAGGTATCTCGGGTACTTATTCCCAATTCCCACACCAATGAGTTGCTATCAAACAATGAAACAATGTAGTTTGTCTCCACTTCGTTTTGGTTAAAAAGTGTGGGTTCAGGTTCATCCTCAAGGAATCGCACCGTCTGATTCGACAACGTTGAAGGATTGTGAATGACAGAAACAAAAAATAATTAAATCTACGAATCTAAATACAACCAAAATGTTCAGGGCCCAAGTTAACCTCAACTACGAATCTATAGCTCTGACGCAGGTTTTCCTTTCGAGGTTGTGAGAAGCAGTCATTCAACTACAGGATGGTAAAAGAAATGATAAAGATTATGCTATAATGACATAATCACCTCCATCGGTTTTGGTGGAGGTGGTATCCGTGGGGATTTTGCGCACGATAAAAAAAAAAAAAAAGTAGGTATTACTTAACGAAATACCTAGTAAGTATGGTACTTACTATCTGAAGTTTACGTGAATATCAGACATTGAACCTCGCGACCATGACTTTGTTCTTTTGTTAATGCGCAAATCTCTACGGATACCGCTTTGAAATTGTTCTTTGATTGCCGGGAGATAATACGTGTATAAGACATATCTCTCGCACCCTGTCAGACCAGGGTTGGTGGTTTTATTTCACCGTGGTGGTGGTAGACCGTGATTTCATTTGAACCTGGTATATTTGTATTATAGTCATTTACATCTTTTAACAACTGCACTGTTAATGTTAAGTCAAATTCTATCTAAAAGATAACTTTAACCGAGCTACTAAATACTCTGGTGCATCACATTTAGCCAAACCATTAGCATCAATGTTACTATTAAAATTGACGGAAACAATAATTTTAACAGGTAGGTGGTGCAACTAAGCCTAAGCATAAGTTGTGTAGTGGTATCACTTGATACAATTTCTTTTTCAAATTATCCATAAACTTTTGTAGCCCACTGTACCTACCTGAAAGGCTGTATTTCCATATTATGATCTAATTCCTTGGTGTACAATTAAATACATAAGTATATTATTATTATTTCACTTTATTCACACTTTTCATATTTTTTTACATTTTTAAATATAAATATACAACAATAAAAAACAATATATACATTTAAAAATATAAAAAAACAGAGTGCCACCGGTATCGGATACAGGGATCAAGCTACCGGTGGTTAGGGCTCTTATTATTATTATTATTATTTGGAAGAGAATATTTACCCTCGTCTCCCCTATCGTCACACCCAACAACAAAACGTAAAACAACCACAGCGCCATTCTAAACGCAAATAACAAACTAAGTATAGCGAATATTTATCGTTGTCGGATCACTGTTATCATTAAGTACTTATGTTAAATAATAAAAAAACTAATGATAAAGGGAATTTCTCAGTGATAATGAAAACTTATCAATGATAACATATAAATATATCATTGATCTGTAGCATTGCATTACACTGAATAATATGCACACGCACTTTGAGAAACACGTAGATTTATGACGACATGTGATATCCTTCGACCTGGGTTCATTCTATTCTCCTGTCAATTAAAATCACAAGTGCTCGCTTACCCTTATAATAGATTTTGTAAGGACTCCGGACTCGTTATCACACCAGTGTAACTATCAGGATTTTTTTTCTTGTCAGTTACACCGCCTCTAATACAGCACCTTCATCTAGGTACTTTGGCCAACCGTGGTAAGGACCAAGGCTTGTCCAAAAAGGTGTACAAAATGATCGTCCTAAGGGAAAATGCCTACTGTGTCCAAAATATTAAACCTATAATAACAATTGAATAAATTTTAAGTACCTAAACCATTTAAATATACATATTTTAGCACTCCACTATTTTGTAATCTGTTTAAGTTTTCCAATAAATTAGACATTTCCCAGAAGTTTGCTAAAGGGAAGCTTAATATTAATAACTATTCAGCTTACCTCACACACTTGGAATTCCTCACACACTTGAAAGTCTTGGAATTCCTTACCAGCGTACGTGTTTACTTCTTCCTACAGTCCCGAGTCATTTAAATGGAGCTTGTAAAAGAATTTGATGAGGCAGTCAAGCTGAACGTCACCATTGTAACACTCCACTTGTTTGTAATGATGACCCTCTTTCAGCACCAGACCCTCAGCAGACCCTCAGCTTACTATCAGGCGGGTTGAAGTCAAATTGACGTGCACTTTTTAGTTATAGTAATCAAATATAACACTAGAGGCGTACTTACCAAGACCATCTAACCGGTCCCAAACATAACAGGCTAATTCTATGTTTAGTTCAGAATTTCCCATGACCACTTATATGTACTATCTCCAGCTTCAGACCATCGTCATTCTCTGAGCCTATTCCTAACTCAGTTGGGGCCAGCTTTCTAGTCTAACTAAGATGCGACTGAACTTCAATATTTTCCGTGAAGCGACTGCCATCGGACGTCCATAACCAAATTGGCGATATTGAAGTTCTGTAGTTAGCTTAGTTGGACTTTTGAGGGCTCCAACACTGCCATATATGTTCGTATGGCAACCGGAACCGAAGGCTCAAAGGTTCTCCGAGGCGCGACCAGACCAGTGCAAATAACCACATTCATGCACACAAATATTTGCGCTGAGCGGGTATCGAACCCGCGCCTCCTGTATAGCTGTCGCGTTCACTACCGCCACGCCACAGAGTTTATGACACCAGCTTCAGACCCTAGTTACCATATAACACCAGACTGTTTACCAAAATAAAACAAATGAGCGTAAACTAGATAGGTTCATCTTTAAAATAACACAACCGGTTTTTATAAACAGATAGAAATGATAGAATGGTTAAAGAGGAATATTTATATGTATATAACATCATGCTATGAAGCATGACGATGCTACGATGCAGACGAAGTTGCGCGGGTCAGCTAGTATCGTATAATTTAAAAGTTCCTACGGCCACCTTCTCCATCTTCTGACCCTGAATACCATATAATTTCAGAAAGTTTGTTCTGACAATACAAATGAAATGAAACTCGGTAGGTTTATCCTGTTCAATTTAGAAGCTCCTATGGTCAGCTTCTTACTTGATAGGTAGTTGTTTACTCCTCGGCGCGCGGCGGTGGGGCAACCGCTTTAAAGTAATTTCGATCTAGTTCAGCATCCTTTACACCTGCAAAAACCCCTGGCAGATAGTACTTATGCCTTTTTTATTTTCTTTATTTACTAGGTCAGGCAGATTATCAGTTCTCTCCCGGGGGACCATATTCTTTCAGCGTTTTCCGCGCTTCGATGCGTCGCGCGATGATAAAACGTATGAGATAAGTTTTTACGCATTCTGTAATTTCTTGCACAGTGTTCATTAGATTTTTTAAATAGAAATGATTAAAAATACCTGGTACTTTAGCATTCTTATTCATTACTGTAAGATTTTCCAACATCTGTAAATGAAGTTCTGAATAGAAACTTATAGGATCATTTTTTGGTTTCGGTTTTTTATCTGAGGGCTGTTAGACATTTCTGTTTGGCAATCTGATAATCTTAATAAAGAAATGTGTGCTGATTTAAAAACCTTGTTTGATACAAGTGTTTCCCCTGTTTTCTTTTACACTGTATTTCCCTGTACGTAACATAACATAACATAAGCTCTCGTCTATATTCCCGATGTGCGGAGGTGCTAGCACCCACATTTCGGCAGTTTATGTTTAGGTCCCAATGTAATAGGTGGCGAGCATATTGCCATTAATCGGGCACTTATAAACCTGCGATAAATACACACATCACTTCGAAAAGCATCGAAAAGTCATTGGTGTGTGCCATGGTAAAACCTGGGATCGAACCCGAGACCTCGTCTCAGCAGTCCATTACCCATACCACTAGGCTACCGCGGTCCCTGTACGTAAAGAATTATTAATAAAAAAAATTGTTTAAAGTAATCATTTAAAGAATATTTTATTTCCTGAATTTTCTACATTATTCAAAATCGATCCTTTTAACTATTCACCATGTTTTAGTGTTTCCAGCAGGTATCAAATATTTCGGTACTGATACACCATGATCACAGATGTACTCGGGGTGTTATAATACTTAGAAAAAAAGAACATGTCAATATCAAATAGTACATCACGTTAGTACTAGTAATAGTACAACAACTGATAATGTGTTAAACAAGGTCAATGGCTATGAAAATCGAGCATTATTGGTCATTTGTTTCAGTCGTCCACTCAACGCATCAGTGCTTCTAGGTGTCCAAGTCTACACATCCAGGCCAACAGTAGATGTGACCGTAGGCAAGGCAGTTGATGTACCATCGGTTTCGGTCCCCGGTTCACCGGTACCAACAGTAGATGTGACCGTAGGCAAAGCAGTTGATGTACCATCGGTTTCGGTCCCCGGTTCTACGGTACCTGGTACCGTGGGTTCAGTAAATGAACCATCATTCGTTGTGCTATAGTCGTAATCCCAATCATAGTTGTTACCGGTGACTTCTGTGAACCACTGGTGGTAATGACCGGGGCGAATGAAACCTGTAAATTTGAATTTATAGATATGTTCAGCTATATTCGACTCGTAAAGTGTGGAGATGGATGCAGATGGCCGACTGTTGTCTTTTTTTATATACACGGTCATTTTATAGTTGTTTTGGAAAAAGAATATTTGGTTTCACACACAGTTTCGGTAGCAAAATCGACTGGAAGTTTTAATTTAGAAAAAAAAATACAAAATTACTTTATGTATGGCAATAATGTACAGGTGAACAAATATTTTTTTTTTCGCCGAATTAAGACTGCCTTACGATTTTACTATCGAAATCGTGGCTAAAATCTTTTTTCCCGAAACGACTATAAAATCAACCGGTATACCACTTAGGTGGCAGGAAGTGGTTATCGTGACCTATGGACGTTTGCAACACCAGGGGCGTCACATTCGTGCTGTCGACCATATAAAGAAGACGGAGCAAGGGGAAGAGGGGAAGGGAGAAGGTTAAGAGAGTCTCTGTGCTGTCAGTGCAGAAGACAAAGAAGGATTTCTCGGTCTTCCCACTGACAACACAAAGGCTCTCCAGTGAGCTCCGGTCTTTACCTACCCTGGAGGTTAGGCATATAAAAAACTACACAATGCTATCCTGACCTAAAGGTTATTAAATTTGAGTATGAACATAACGGACGCCACGGACGGTTCGTTAAAAGGGAAACTTCTCTAAACAACTGAACTACTCGTACACGTCTTTAATATCTATAATATAAAAACGAATTGCTGTTCGGTAGTCTCACTAAAACTCGAAATCGGTTGAACCGATTTGGCTAATTTTAGTCTTGAATTATTCGTGGAAGTTAAAAGGTGAACAATATGAAAATGCTCGGAATGGAGAAGCGGGAACGGGATCTGAAGGCCACGCTGGCGGAGCCGCGGGCAACAGCTAGTTTGAAATAATTCTCCTATACATGTCTTTGGGCACCTTTGGGTGTCACCTACAGCATGTTAATTTTCCATCGGAAGTTAGAAAAAATATTAATGGCTTAAAAATTTCATCAAAGTCATGTTTACATAAACAAAAAAGTGTCAAATGATTAATACGTAGAATGAATGAACTTACCAGCTGGCATTCCAACATGGCATCCTGCGCCTGAGACGAAGGAAGCTATTCCGATCATGGATACGACGCCATCATCATCGATGACTGTCAGAGGACCACCGCTGTCACCCTGTAACAAGCCATAGAGTAAAAAACCGGCTAAGTGCGAGTCGCAATTGTGCGTTTTTTCTGTTTCTAGGACTTTGCCGTTATAGCGGCAACACAAATATAACATCTGTGCAAATTTCAACTATAACAAAATAAAAAAAAGTAACTATCACGGCTCGTGAGATATGGTCTGGTGACGAACAGACAGCTGAATCTTAGAATACCTAGGGTTCAAAGGGAGCGGAAACCCGAAAACTTATCAAATAAAAGGTTATCGACTTGAGCCACTCTCGTCAAAGCGATTAGACATCATCATTCTCTGAACCTTTTCCCAACTCAGTTGGGGTCGGCTTTTCAGTCTAACTGTGATGCGGCTGAACTTCGATATTTTCCGTGAAGCGACTGCCATCTGACCTCCACAACCAATGGTCCAATGACCAATGGCGATATCGAAGTTACAAGTTAGACTGGTTGGACTTTTGAGGGTTCCAAGTACCCGTAACGACTGCCATAGATGTTTGTATGGCAACCGGGACCGACGGCTTAACGTGCTCTCCGAGGTACGAACAGACCAGTGCAAACAGCCATATTCATGCATACAACTTTTTGCACTGAGCGGGGATCGAACCCGCGCCCGTCGCGTGGAGGAGAATGTCATACCCATTAAGCATCTTGTATGTCTCAATGAGGTCCCCTCTCTCCCTTTTCTGCTCCAGTGTGGTTAAATTGAGATTCAGGAGGCGCTCTTCATATGGTATTTGATTATCTGTGAATTATAAAAATAATCGCCCCCCGCGAAAAAATTACCGCGGTAGCTTAGTGGTATGGGTAATGGACTGCTGAGACGAGGTCTCGGGTTCGATCCCAGGTTTACCATGGCACACACCAATGACTCGATACTTTTCGAAGTTATGTGTGTATTTATCGCAGGTTTATAAGTGCCCGGTTAATGGCAATAGGCTCGCCACCTATTACATTGGGACCTAAATATAAAATGGCGAAATGTGGGTGCTAGCACCTCTGCCTACCTCTTCGGGGATATAGGCGTGATATTATAAAATAAAAAAAAAAAAATAAAAAAAAAAATCGCCCCCCGTGTAAAAGTAGTACCTACCTGGCAAGTAGATTGGCTGGTAACATTGTAGAAGCTGGCGCAGATGGTAGAGTCAATAATGATACCGCCATAAGCCGCGCGACAGCGATCGTTTGTATTGCCACGCAGGTATACCCAGTTCAAATTTTCAGGTGCAGCTCCTGTAATTGATAGACTTTAGTGGGAGCAAAATGTGGATCCTGCTTTTTGGTAGTGTTGGTTAATACCAAAACTGTCAATATTTTTTTGGTTTTAGACTTTGGTAGGGTCTGGTTGTTTACCAATAGGTATAAACTGGCATTAGATGGTAGGTAGGTAGAAAAAAACGACGTCTCCGGTTCGATCCCAGGTTTTACCTTGGCACACCCAATGACTTCGATGCTTTTCGAAGTTATGTGTGTACTTATCGCAGGCTTATAAGTGCTTGGTTAATGGCAATAGGCTCGCCACCTATTACATTGGACTTAAACATAAACTGGCGAAATGTGGATGTTAGCACCGCTACCTAGCCCTTCGGGGATATAGGCGTAGTTAATTTCTGGGCTTCGATTTTACTAATTGTAAACCATTGTCAAGGAACTGAGATGACAGAAAAGGACTTTTACACAGTCAAAGTTCAAAATTAAATGGCATTGTGAATGAAACGATGTATTGATAAATTCTTTTTTATTTCATTTTAAACTTTACGGCGATGTAAATAAAGCCGAAAATGCAACGGCATTTTTTGTGATCTCAGTCGTGTGACTATGGTTAAAAATTAATAGAATCGTATTCCAACGTAGTTTATCTACGATTTTATGTGATTTCTTACCGTTAGTCCAAGTGCGTCCCCATCCGCTAGCAATCATAATTAGATTGTCGTAGTTGCGGTCCTTCGCTAACGAGTTCTGAAGTCGGATAGGCTGGACGAACTCTGTAATTATCAGTAATTTCAGTCTAAGTATAGCTCAGATATCATAAATGACTTACCGCGATCATATTACAATTTAAAATTTTGACTCAGTGAAATGTGATTTGCCATTAAACTAACACCTGTCCTGTTGGACCTAATGTATTTTTATGCAGCGTACGCTGGCGAAGCCGCAGAAGGAGACATGGAGACCTCTCGGAATTTAAGAATAAGTTAGACATAACGCACAGAAGAACACAGAAGTCACCTAAAGTAATAATACAGTGGTACCTTCTTGTCTTTGCCGCACGCTTTGTGCGAAATTTGATAAATGATTACTACTTTAGAATTAAGGTAATTAATTAAGGTTCTTATTGTTTAAGTTCATTGTGCCTTCCCAATAGTGTCATTTATCCGAATCAAGGTGTAAAAAGTAAAAAGAATCATCAATCAATCCGTTCAACTATTTGTATATCTGCACATATTTCTTTTGTCACATATATTACTCGTTAAACCTCGATGTGGGTAAAGAAGCCCATTCAGAAGACGTAAGGAAATAAAAACAAAAACAAAATTATCTATTCAAGCCTAATGGTACGGTGTACCTATCTGCTGCATGCATCTGCAGTTGCCAAATGCGGTCGGCTACGGAATTATACCTTCACTTTACGTGACTTCACTCGCTAGTTCTGTACGTTCCATCTACTATATTCTTTTAGTCTGAGGTAGACATATAATAATCGTAGTAATTCTCATTCTCCGTAAGTACAACACCATAGCGGTGATTGATAAGTAATTCTTGAGGACAAATCAAATCAAATCAAAGCAAATCAAATCAAATATACTTAAATGAAATATAACAGATAATTTACACTCATTATATTAGTAACTGTGTTTTGTAAAAACAATTGAAACTACCTACCTACATAAGAAGGGAACAATGTGTCTTGAGCTACTAAGCTTACGAGCATCAAAAATTTGTACGTCTACATTGACAGAACATGTTAAATGGATGCTTACCACCAAACGTCAGAGACCTGTCGAAGTCAATCAGACCGATGTCATGGGGCTGGACGAAGGGCGAGTTGTCGTTGTACAGAGGGTAGTTATAGTACTTGGTGGTCTCGAAGAGGTACTCCGGCCTGGTCAAGTTGACGAGACCAGCTCGAACTATTACAGTTACGCGGCTGGAACACGACAGTATATAAGTTTACATCTGGGACACACATACCGTGACGATACCCGAGGAGGCCATCGATGTCTATAAGTCAGCCATGACGTACGGGACATGGCCGAAACAACCGTGCGGTTTTAGTCAGTTCGAATCTGACATAATCCAACCTCGTTGGTTCAGATGAAGCTAACTGGAACTTTAAAATCCCTTCGTGGACTCTACTATTTATTGAACTCTCACTTCTCTACTCAACTCGACGAACCAAATAAAAATTTATAAGTATAAGTGCTGTGTGAGCTCACTAGAGAGGTTTTGTGTTGTCCATGGGAAAACCAAAGGCTTATCCTACATCTTTTGCGCTGACGACACAGAATGTCTCTGTTCTTACAGGGGTTGCGGCACGAGTGTTATTCCTCTGGTGTTACACTCGCCCATACGCCCATAGGCCACGGTAGCCACTTACCATCAGGTGGGCCGCGTGGTGTTGTATAAAAAAAATGCCATAATAGGTACTTACCCTCCAGGACAGTGAGCGGCGGTAATGCCCCACCTAGGACAGATAATGCTTCCACCACAAGCGTTCACACCGCCTGCACTGTTCACCATGCGCAGTGATATCTGATGAGGAAACTGGCCCGGAGTAGCCTCCCATCCCGACACTATGCGAGATGATGCTGATCGTGATTCTGTAAAATATAAGTATTATTTAATATGTGTGGATTAACGTGAAGTGTCATAGCGCTGCAGTGATTCATTTTCTAAATTTGGTGTGCATTCGAGTTTTTATGTGTAAAAATGGTGGAGTTTCAGACATAACGGCTTGAACAAAGCACAAAAGTGTAGGAGAGTGGTATATTGTAGTGAATTGTGATTTTTCGTGTTGGTGTCAAAATCGCCCTAAAAAAAGCTTCTAGTAAAGTCTCCACTACTTTACTAGGGCAACTATCATCCGTCATCGTCATCATCATCATCATCAACAATCATTCCATCTATACTTATCACAAAATAAAAGCAAATTCCCAACTCGACACTGGCAAGATTGTCCCCTAAATTGGGTTGATATGTTACCATCTAAGAAAAAAAGAAGAAGAAGGAGGTATGTTACCTCCCTAAAGTTCTCCCTGAGTTGAGTAGGGACAAAGGCTTGAGAACGGAATATTATGTAAATATGTGTGGAAGTGAAATTGAAAGCATCCTTCGTAGGGCATTATTCTGAAGGACATCGAGTTTAAAACGCAGTCGTAACGTGAGAAGACGGTAGCTTACGATTGGTTAACATAGAAGAGAGAAATTACATAAAACTAAACTTAACTACTACACTAAACAACTTAAATGTGACAGAATTTACGAACGTGCGTATTTACGAAACGGTTAGTCACTCAGAATAAGGGGCACGTCAAGAGAACCTACCAGTAATCGGCGTACATGTATAAAAACAATTATGGAAGTAGAAGAAGTAAAATACGAGCAGTAATCTCTGCCTCTCCTAACAGCAAAGGTGAAGAAGCCTGACTATATGTATGGTAATTTAGCTATTCAATCTATCAACCGTGGTAGCCTAGTGGCATGGGTAATGGACTGCTGAGACGAGGTCTCGGGTTGTATCCCAGGTTTTACCATGGCACCCACCAACGACTTTTCGATTTCGAATCGAATCGAATTTTCGATTCTTTTCGAAGTTATGTGTGTACTTATCGCAGGTTTATATATGCTCGGTTAGTTGCAATAAGCTCGCCACCTATTCACTGGGACCTAGGCATAAACTATCGAAATATGGGTGCTAGCACCTCTGCCTACCCCTTCGGGGATGTAGACGTGAGTTTATGTTATGTCAATTTATCAATCAATCAGCTTATCGCAGTCCAATGCTGGACATAAGCCTCTTCCAATATGTCCTATTGCTTCCAATCCTCAGTCTTCCCCATCCAGTTCACCTCAGCCACCTTATTTAGGTCGTCGGTCCATCTGGCTGGGCGGCGACCCTGTGACCCACCTTCCGTTTAATTTAGATAGTTACCTTTCAAATTTTCAATAAACGTGACCGGGGAGTGTGCCAATACCTGAAAAGATCAATCATTGTTATAATCGTTATAATATAATAAGACTAATAGATAAGGTATCTGTAGATACCTACATAGATATGGTGCCAATCCTGCTGTTACAAAACTCCATAAGCTAATTATTGCTAAATTTATTTTAATCTTATCAAAAGGACATAAACCAATCCTAGGTAAAATTTACTGAATTAAAAAAAAGTCTGTATCTATGAGAGAACTTCAACCGACCAGGTTCCTTTCGAGATGGAATATCTGCCCATCTACCTTATCTGGACACGTTAATGATAATTATAATTGAGTAAACACATCTCAGGTCGATATTGAAGCCATCTACCGAAAGTCATCTTTTCAATGGTGCCACTAAACTGCGATTAGTGCATTGACCTGATTCTATTTAATTTTTAGTCATTAACAAACCACTGAGATTACAAAAACTGCCAAAAAATCAATTTTGAAATTCTAGTCTTAAAGTTCAAAATTAAATTAAAAAGAGCCATTACGCCGTTTCCTACACTTATACGAAGTCATTTAATTTTAGACTTTAACAGCATCTGATAGAGTCTTAAATTCAATGGCATTTTTTCAACATCAGTGGTTTGACTATAGTTGACAATTAGTAGAATTGAGGCTCTGATCGTAGTTCCTAATGTAGACCGCTCTGAGCAAAATTTTAGTGCCCATTTTATTTGACCCCCACCCCCACCGGCCCCACCCCACCTGAGCCGGTTGGGTAGGTTATGTCGGACTCGAACCGACTAAAACGCACGCCGTCTTTGGGTCTTCAGTTGCCGGAGGTGAGGTAGTAGCCAACATAAATCCCTCGCACCCCGGCAGGCCCGGGGCCTTCTCTTCGAGATGACCCCCGTCGGAATAGAAGAATACCTGACACTAATAGATCATGTCGAGTTCATGTTAATTTTACAGAACAATTCTATCAATCAATATCAATAATAATAATATAATAAATAGCTGACCCGACAAACTTGGTTTCGCTTTAGAATCAATGATGTTGTAATTACCTTAAATAGCTGTATTATATATTTTTTTTAGAATTATAATAATATTATACCATACTGTTGACCTATAGGCTCAACACGCACGCTTAAATTTTCGGGACCCAAACATATTTCATTTCAAGTCCGGTCGGTACAAAACTACACATGCTACTTATCCGTAACATCATCATTATTGACTTTTCCAGGAATAATAATTGTCAATGTTTTTAAGTGAATTCCGATTCTTATTTGCCCCAGAAAATCCAACAAAATGTAAGTTATCAAAACCAGATCCACTCGTTCTCTAGTTATTAGTGAACCATCAACTATTTCTCACTTTCTTTTATATATACATATTATTTTAATCTTATTTTAATTTTGGATTAGTTCAAGATTTTGAATAGGTAAAGAAAATATAGAAGAAATACCTCAGACCCCACCACAGCCAACAAGAACACGGAGACCTGCCACGCCGCCATTTTTACACAAACAACTAATGAATATGAAATAACTTACAACTTATGTTCAATTATGAAACGATAAAAAGCGATTAAAAGATATAGATTCAAAATTATCTGTTTAAAATAATCCGGTAAATTCATTTATTAATAAATAGATTAGGGGATTTAATCATCGATATTGTTAATACTAGTAGACCCGAGCGAATTTCGTCTGCCCCCAACCGATTACCCCGTTTTGCCTGTTGGTCGTAGCATGATGTTATATACATACAAACCTTCCTCTTGAATCACTCTATCTATAACTAAAACTGCAACTAAATCCGTTGTGTAGTTTTAAAGATTCAAGCACACATGGGAAGAACTGACATCTGGGAATGGCTTTGTTAATACTATATAGTAATGAAGATTAATTTATTATATACAAGGGGTAACGAGTGGCTTTGTTAATGATACTTGTAACCTAGTAAGGTAATATGAGACCTGAATCCTCTCGACGACTCTCGCCGCGCCGCGCCCTCGTTGTGTTTTTTTTTTATTTAGGACATGTCAATTTCACTTCACCCGCCTGTTGGTAAGCTCAAGGCAAACTCTCAAGAACTCTCGTTACAAACACGTAAAGTGGTGGCACTCAGCTTGACGGCCTCATCAGATGCTTTTTCACGCCCCGCTTAAAGGACCCGGGGACTGTAGGAGAGTAAGACTTGTAAGTCGCTGAGCTAGAGAACTCCCACGCCCAGGTTTGGCAGCACCCGCACTGTTCAGCCCTGGGTTCACTAAACCCCCTCCCTGGTCAGCCAGCCTCACCTGCGTCATTCCACCCAATCGCGGTGTTTGTTGCCTAGTCATGCATCCATTGTCATAATTCTTTGATATCGATTTAGGGTCTAGATCTCTAGACTGCTCTCTGCATACTTATCAAACAACGACACTGTGGCTTCAATTTTGCAATCGATCTACATTTTAACTGCAATTTATAGATCATTAAGTAATTTGCCATAAGAAGCAATGGACATCCTAATATCCTAGAATGTATAACATGATACCTAGTAGGGAATATTTTTATGCTAGAACTATAATCCATAGATAATGTTTGAACTTAGTAAAATAAAAAGGAGTTAGGCAATTGTTTTTAAAAAGCAAACATTGCTAAAACTTATTTGATGGAATAATATAAATATGTGATACTGATATTAGGTACATGAACAATGTAATATAACATCACATTACTTGTTGTCAACTGACCTATAACCCTGTTTACTGATAACAACAGAAAAACAACACAATGGTTCTAACCATCGGTGTTTGAAGACGTTAATTGTTTAGAATGGCTTTACCAATTACTATTTCTGAAGTGAATTCCATGAGTGACGACAACTTTGAGAGCATATTTGGTAATGTTATCGAACTGTGTTCTGATGCTGCCATTTACGCAAAAGATAAAAGACCGTTTGATAATATAAGTGATGTTTGCAATGAGTTTCATGCGTATTTAGATCAACTAAATATGAAAGATCAAGTCGAAGTGTTAAAACTACATCCTGATTTAGCTGGAAGTCTCGCAGCACGCGGTGAGCTAACAAGAGAATCTGCTGCAGAACAGCGAGCAGCTGGTCTAGATCAAATATCTCAAGAACAGAAGAAGACTATGGATCAAAACAATAAGCGGTACAAAGCAAAATTCGGCTTTCCATTCATTATTTGTGCAAAAGAAAACAAAATTCAATCTATAATGGACGGTCTGGAAAATCGTTACAATAATTCGTATGAGCAGGAAGTAAATACTGGAATAAATGAAGTTAAGAAAATATGTAAGATTAGAATTTTAGATATTATAAAAGAGTAACGTATCTAGTTATTAAATTCTTAAAACATTACACTTCTTTATTTTTTAATAAAAATGTTATGATGCAAAATAAATGTTAGATAAGAGGAATTTTCATAACGCGTTCTGAAGGGTAGGTATATGTGAATCCTGCCGTTGGTGTCCATGTTTCAACACCGTAGGTCATTACAGGTATGACACACTGGGTCTATTACTGACTTTATTTTCATACAGTTAAAGTTTAAAATTAAATGGCATTGTATATAGTGATTGAAACGAAGTAATAAACGCTTTTTCATTTCATTTTGAACTTTAGGATCATGTGAATAAAGTCGAAAATTCCATAACAGTTTTTGTAATCTCAGTCGTATGACTATGGTTAATAATAAGTAGAATCAGGGTCCTGATCGAGGACCTTTATTTTCAGGTATTACTATAAGGGAAAGGGAGGAATTTCCAGGTATTTCAGGTATTATACACTGACGGACTCATAAACTGCATCAAAGTAATAGACGACTTTGAAATAAATATTTTGTATATAACCTTTAAAAGCTGGCAAATGAACACCAAACTCTGTAGGAAAAACTTTGGATACAACCAGGACTCAACGGTGTGATAATGATGTCTCAAGGCATATCTGGTCCCTGAAATTGGCCATACCCATTAGTAGAGCGTATAAAAACAACCGCCGTAGCCTAGTGGTATGGGTAAAGGACTGCTGAGACGAGGTCTCGGGTTCGATGCCAGGTTTTACCATGGCACACACCAATGACTTTTCGAAGTTTTGTTTGTATTTATCGCAGGTTCATAAGTGACCGGTTTATGGCAATAGGTTCGGCACCTATTACATTGGGACCTAAAAACATAAACTAGCGAAATGTGGGTGCTAGCACCTCTGCCTAGCCCTTCGGGGATATAGTCGAAAGTTTAAAAAAAAATAACAAAACAAGCAAACTAGTCAAACAAAGGATCTGATAAGAGTGGATACAGATTCATTTACAGATTTGTTCAATAAACTCGAGTAGAAAGCCATAACTTGTGAGTATCTACCTACTCAGAAGTAGGTAGGTATATATGGCACATGTAAACCCCAGTATCTACAACTGCTGACTGAACTGCTTACCTACTTATCTTGGGTTATTTCGGTTATTAGATAAACACAAAAAAATATACTAAGTCCTTTGATATTAAGATTAATAAAATTATACACATGTTCCACAACATTGGGTAAAACCAGATTGTTTATCTGGTTGGAGGTGGAGGCCGTGGAAAATCGTGGCTAAGATAGTAAAAGCTTAAACAATAGCCTAGCTAGGTTAGGTTGCTCTTAGGGCGAGTGATCGAAGAGACCTTTTTAACAGCGATACCCATACCTCCATTACTCGGACAGCATGTCTAGCCCTACAACTATAAGTACGAATAGCTATTTGGGCCAAAAAATCACGTGCAGTTCTGCCATAACATGATATACTTATCTGAGCATATAGGTAGGTGGTAGGTTAATAACTTATTAGGTAATCTGTGGTTTCTCAATAGAAAGCTATTTATATGGTAAGTTAATGTAAAGTTTCATTGGTCATGCATGACATGACATAATGGTGGGAGATAGAACATGACGGTATCTCCTGTCCTCATTGAGCAGTCCGCCCTACAAAAAAATACACTTAATAGTAGCCTTGAGTTGTGTTTTCCGCGGTGAGTAGGGTAGCCAGAAATCACTGGAGGGGTTTTGTGTTGTCAGTGGGAAGATCGAGACACCCTTCTTTGACTACCTAGGGATTTGTCTACTCTATACTTACTAGAATAGAATTTAAAAGTCGGAGGTGCAGAGGGAGGGCAGTCCGCGTCCTTGGGTGCCTCTCTGACTCTGTCCTCAGGCTACCAGGATGACAGAGATGCGGAAGCGAGCATGGGTAGGTACTCAAACTTCGTTACATGGGCTAGCGCGGAAGTACATACTGCATTTCTCGTAGTATCGGCGAGGAGGAATACTTTTTATGCCTGCACGAAGGTTTGTCTGTCTGTTAGCTTGCACTTTTAGCTTAAGGTATTGCGTATGTTAGATAAAGGCAGCTCATTTAAAATACACTGTAATTTGCTTTACTATCTGGATAAATCGGACTTCTAACTTCGAAGCGAAAACCCTTTTTATAAACGGTTTTTTTAATCTTAATTTCTGAACGAAATAAAACGTCAGTATCATATTGACACGTTTGACATTTATTTCAGGGTCATATTTTTTTCCTGTGATTACGGTTTGCATCTGCCGCTCGTGTTAGGTTTTCCAAAAATTCTTATTAGATATCGATCCAACTGTAATATATCGGTCGAAATAATATTTTATTCAGAGCACAATGTCGTGGCCAGAAGTAATAACTGCAAAATCAGAAAATCGTCATGAAATCAAATTGGCGGGTGCAGCTATATCCAACCGTATATCAGAAAAAGGTTTAGACGATGGCATATTCCAATTAACCAATATAAATCTTCTAAACATCAGTGATACTTGTTTAACTGCTATACCAGATAGTATAAGTCGTCTTGTAAATCTCCAATCACTGTTATTATTCGGTAACAAAATAGCTGAATTCAATAAAAACATAACCTCTCTGAAGAAATTAAAAGTGCTCGATTTATCAAGAAATCAATTAAAGAGTATTCCAGAGAGCATTAACGATATGAAAGAGCTAATTAGTATTAATTTCAGTTCAAATGAAATTGAAGAAATGCCTAAACTATCCGAATTTCCTAATCTCATTATGGTTGACATCTCAAATAATAAACTTACTAATTTCTTAGACGTAGAGAATGCTATCATGCCTCATTTGACTGATTTAAAATTAAAAAGCAATTCGATTGAGGTATTGCCTAACTACATAGCTCAAAGTCTACCGTCGCTGAAGAACTTTGATATGGGTGATAACCAATTGAAGGTAGTCCCTGGTGAAATTGCACTCTTATCAAAACTGAAAGGTGAGTCTTTATTCATGAATTATTTATTCCCTTCATATCCAATTCTACAAATGAAAATATTATATTCGTTATGATGCAATAGTGTGAAATATTTTAAGACACTAGGTTTCGTAATATTAAATAATTTGCTGTAAGAATTTATTTGTTACGTGTTATGAGTTGTTTTCATCCTAACGTTGGGATGAATGCTATAGTTCGCTGCATCTGAAGATTATGAAGCTTTCACCTCAGAGTCCGGAGTCTGCTTTTGCCAATCTAATTGTACTTTTGCTGAACTTCAATATTACATTTTCAATTTTATGAATATTATGAAATATGAATAGTTTATTATGCATATATTTTTTGTATTAGAATATTTTTTAAAGCATGTTACAAAAATTATGTCAACAGCTTAAACCACGCCCATAAAGGTTGTCTGTACTGCAAACCATATTTTTCATTTAAAGACAGCAACTTATTGTAGCTCATTATTTTACAGAAATAAACCTTAAAGGCAACAAATTCACCGATAAAAGGTTCATGAAACTCGTGGACCAGTGCCGTACAAAACAAATAATAGATTATATACGGGATCACTTTCCCCGTGGTAGCGTTGCAGCCCAACCTACTGGTAAGACTAAGGGTAAAAAGGGCAAGAAAGAAGAGCCATCAGCTGAGGATACAGAGGCTGATCTCTGCCACTCATTGAAGATATTACACGTTGAAGATGATGTCTTAAGAGTCAAAATCATTGAAGCTCAAGTAGCTTCAATTCGTCCGTACATATTGTGTTGTATTGTAAATGACTTGTCATTTGACGAGACAACTTTCAAGAAATTTATACAATTGCAAACAAAACTGCATGACACTGTGTGTGATAAAAGAAATGTTGCGACTATTGCTACACATGATCTTAACAAGATAGCTCCAGGTAAGATTTCATAACTCCAGAAAGTGTAACTGCTCCAGTGAGATTGTTATCTGTGGAGATTTCACGCATGTAAAAAAAGTGATAATTCCTACTTTCTTACTACTTGCATCATAATAAATTGATGATGCATGTATCTGCTAAACTTATCAACATGGTTCTTGGACTAAGAATAATTCTTGAGAGATACGAGACATTGGTACATGCAGATTGTATTGATATATTCTATAATTGTTAGATTTGACCTCATCAAACACTGTTGTACCCCATGCTATCTTCGAAAGAAAAAAAAACAAAACAAAACGCATACTGTGTATAGAGTGTATTTTGAGTCAAAAACTCGAACCCATACCTATACCCAACCAATATTGCATTTTTTACACACTCATATTTTATGAAAATAACCTTATATGTATAATTTTAACTCTTTTCTTTGCTGCACCATAGTCTGGAAATGGTCCTTGAACTGGCTTGTAAAAAACATAAGTAGAGGCTATCTCAACATAGGGACAGCAGCTATAATGACAGCCACTATTTATTGAACTGCTACTTACCATCAGGCAGGAGTGGTCAAACAAAAATATTTAGATCTTTACAATTTCCAGGAGACCTTGTCTACACAGCCAAAGCTCCAGGTGCATTAAAATTGACACCCTTGTCAAGGCTGCGACCATATTCTGGGGAACAACTGTTCCAACAGCTTACAGCTGAAGCCGAGGCTCTCCGCAAAGAGAAGAAGAGGAATGTCTACTCTGGGATACACAAGTGATTCTTTTTTCATTTTTTTGTTGCTCAATTGGAACCTTCGTGTACTACCTATGATATTATATCATCAATGAAATGAAATGAATACTTACTATAATCATTTGTACTAATAAGTTTTATGTTTCATTTAAATTTCAGGTATCTATATCTACTAGAAGGCAAGCCTCTGTACCCGTGTCTCACAGACTCTACCGGCAAAGTAATCAGTTTCCCACCTATAACCAATTCTGAAGATACGAAAGTAAGTTAATTTCTGTTAATATAGAGCCAGCAGCGGCATTTTAATTAAAAACTACCTAGCTTACTACGTGCAACTTTGTCGTCGCCATTACAAAAATTTGGGGACCCTGGGCACACAAGAATTTGAGGGCCCTGAGCACACAAGAATTTGGGGACCCCTTTTGTTTTTTTATACCGTTTAGATGGCACGCTCGCGGCCCACCTGATAGATTGGTTCCCATGGCCTATGGTCGTTTGTAACACCTAAAGCGTAAACCGCCGACCAATTTGTCTTCAAAATAACAGCAGAAATTCAACTCTCCAGTCACTATATCTGTGAGAAAAGTGTTCTTAAGTTGGTGTGTGAGAAACTCGCTTCTTCGGTGGGCCCCCTGAAACGGTGGGTCCTGGGCACATGCCCCGAGTGCCACTATGGTAAAAGACGGCATTGACCATGTAGCAATGTTTAGCAATTCATGTTTTTTATAAATAGGCAAGAGGCCAGTCATTAGAAAAATATCCAAATCTTTTTCATTTTTTTTACCACATATTGATAATAACATAATATTTGTATGCCATTGAATGGTAGATGTTTTTGAACTATATTATATTTTGTGTATAACACCTTGTAAAACCACATTACAGCAAATAAATGATTATGATTATGAGATTTCCTGTAACATGGATGCCATGAGTAATAAAAAAATTCATGTTGGGCCATCAAATAAATATGGGATAAAAGCAAGAGGGTGATGATGATATGTTTTAATAAACTGGTTATTTTTAGAAAATAAAAAGAGTCATCATCCCCATAATTTAACCCATGAAACCCTTAAACATATATGACGACTTTCAGATGTCACAAGAAAGCAAATCAATGTTGGTAGAGGTAACGTCCCACGCATCGCTGGGCGCATGTAAAACTGTGATGAACAAGCTGCTACAGGAGTGCGTGCTGTTAGGCATTGGTGCTGATGAACCAGAGTCTTCTTACAACACTCTGGTTGTACAACAGGTAAATTTTACAAAATCTTATATTTTACTCTCAAAGGCTGTCTTTCTGTCGTTCATTATCCTAGTGAGAATACGTAATATGTAGAAAGTCGGGCCCTCTCCGTGAGTAGCGGCGCTGCCGTAAAAGAAATTACTACACCACGATGGCAACTCAAAAATGCCATCGATTCGATATTCGAGGAGGAGAGGTATATCCGAAACTGCTGAGTCGATTTAGATGGGTTTTTATGGAGACAGCAAATGTTATAAAGGCTTCAGCACTCAATACTCAGTGTGAATTAAAAACCAGATCGAGGTTCATGCAGACAAACTTTCGAACAATTCCACTTTCACTTTCCGGTGTGAATTTTTTCAAAAGGGAATCCGAGAATACTTCTATCTAGTTTATCCTGCACCATGCATACAATTTGGAAGCTGGCAGAAATCGAATTAAAGGGATGAAATTAATAATACTAGCGTAAATAGACCCACAGACTCCTTCATTATCGCGTTATCGAATTTAAAATGTGTCACTTTGTAGAAACATTGACGTCACTGCAATATCTATATCTGTCAAAGTTGATAATAGTTTATAAAAAAAAGTTTCACGGTTCATAATGTTCTATCATTTTCTAAAGCCTAGATTTTGTGTAAAGATACGTATGTCACTCGCACACTTTATTCCTCTAAGTATACCTTTATAGGAGGACCCCACTCTCTACTGACAGCTAGTCCATGAAATATACTAGCCAATCTTATTACCGCCGTATTCTTGAATTCCATTAGATTTGTAACACCTGTTAATTATGTTGAGCACCACTGGTATCAATGAAAATCAAATAAAAAAACTATTTCCTTATAAAAAATATCATATTTTCTAGGTGAAGGTTGTGGATCTCGAGGGTAACCTGAAGAATGTATATCCATCAAGAACTGACTGCGTATTCGAGGGCACTAACATCAAAGTATTGAGAAACACTAAAAAGTAACATTATTCTACTGCTGTTATATTGAACAGATGTTTGGGATCATCAAGAAAATCGTTAATAATGAATCTGTCCACTTATTATGTCGCCTATACACGGTGATTTTATAGTGGTTTTGGAAAAAGAATATCTTGTTTAACACACAGTTTCGGAAGCAAAATCGACTGGAAGTTTTAATTTTGAAAAGAAAGAAAAAATACTTTTTGTATGGCAATAATGTGCAGGTAAACAGAAAAATGTATGGGAAGTGTAAAAAAAAAAATTTTTTTTCGCCAAATTACTACTTCCTTACGATTTTATTATCGAAATTGTGGCCAAAATCTTTTTTTCCAAAACCACTATAAAATCAACCGGTATAATGATGCACGTGCGCCATTGTGTACTGCCGAGTGAGAAATAGAAAATAACTATTCAAGTTTAAGCTCTAAGCAACAGCTTGAGCAAGGACCCGGTTCAGTATTGCCAAAATGCTTGATTTCGAATCAATAACAAACAAAAACGTTATCAAAATTGTAATATTCGGTATAATCTGTTATACGCAGATGATGTCACTCCAAGAGAAGGAAAACTCGAAATAAAACCATGTACTAACCCGTCTGGCCTGCGTGGAAACAGTATACCAAAGTCTCCCAAAATTGGGAGATGCCTGTGTTCAGCAGTGGACTACGATGGCTAATTGATTGGTTCATGATAACCTGTCAAAACCTACCAACGTTTTCGTGAAATTATCAATCGACCGGGAGATAATGGCACAGATTCCAATTCATTTGTAACTTTGCAACTGTAGGGTGTCTAATTACCTCATGATGAAAAGGAAAATGCTACCGTACCAGTGTTATGACCATCATATTCCTTGGGGGCTAGCCAAAATGCATTCGTTCGTCAGCGCTCTGAAAATGTATGGGAATGACCCTCATACATTTTCAGAGCAATGACGAATGTAGATTTGGAACGAATGTATTTTGACTATCCCCCCCCCCCCCCTCCCCCCATTTCGTTTTGATGTAATTAGACCCCTGTAGGTATAGTATAATCGCATCCTGTAACAAGTGAATTGTCGAACCACTGAGATTACAAAAAATGCCATTGAATTTTAGACGTTTTTCTTATGCTGTTAAAGTCTACAATTAAATAGAGTCAGTGAAACTACGTAATGAACTTTTTTCACTTAATTTTCAACTTTAAGCGTTGTACGATAAAGTCTTCAATTCAATGGCAGATTTTGTAATCAAAGTAGTTTGACAATGGTCAACAATTAGTGGAATCGGGGTCCTGTTATTATATCTCGGTCTAAAAACTTTAAGCATCACTATTCAATGGTTTTTTTTCCAAATTTCAATTGTGTTTTTAATAACACCTGGATACCTTATACCGAATTGAGACCCAGTAGTCAGGCCTATAGTATCCTTTAGCTTATATATTATAACTGTTGCCATATTGCTCAGATACCTACTTACTATTATATTACGAACGGAATGTAAAAGCTGTTTTACTGTATGATATTTTTAGTTTTTTTTTCTTTTAATTTTTGTATGTTAAATTAGATCATGGCTAATTTTGTGTATGAGTGTTTTAGTTCACGGTATTTTTATTAACTACAAATTTTTTTTAATGCCGAAAGAGCAATTTGTTTATTAAAAATTGACTTTGCAGTATAAGTACCCTGTAACATGCTCGTATATAGACAGCGCTAACTATTCATTATTACGATCTAATTATCGTATTCAAACAATTGTTATGAATAATAACCGTAAAGTCTCATTGGGTGAAGTGATAAAAATGTGGTTCCAATAGTTCGTAGGATTATCGGTATATTAATTGCTTTAAAATCTCATTACACCAAAACAATAAAGTGGTTTCTGGTATCATTTGTCACTTTGTGTGTAGTGTTACCGCAGACACAAATAAAATAAGTCCAAATGCGCATTTTAATTGAACTAATGTTTTTTTTATTTGTTTGACCGGTAATTATCAATATCAAAAAGGAATTGTATACAAGTTTGCCTTACCATACCTAAAAAATATAAGAATATGTCATTTTTATGTTTTGCATCGGTTTTTTTTCTCTATGCCAATTATTTTTATTTTAATCGAATCGAATACAATACAGAGTGTGTATGTACTAATTTCTTTTTCTATTAAGTATTGTTATTGTATCTATGGACGTTGAACTACAGCTATTTTGTGTTTTTTTTAGTGTTGCCCCGCGACTTAGATCGCGTTAATGAGTGTATTTGTATTTCGTTTAGGGTAATTTTCGAAAAAATAATTACTTTCTTTGTTATGCAATGATTTAATAAGATATGCTTAGTATACTTAATCGCTGGTTGTAATTATAAATTTTATTTTACTTCCGGAAGGAGTGAATAAATGGTTTCCCGAGAAATAAAATTAACAACATACCCAGTATGTAATTCAATTTTGAACATATTGAAAAATAATGAATATTTTGCTAAAGGATGCTTTAATTAAGTTTATTAAATTATCTGTGATGATCATATACTAATAATAAATACTTGATGTGGCACATCTATGAAACGATTGTAACTTTAAAAGTAAGAAAAAGTTTTTGTTAAATGTTTTCTTTTTAATATATGTATTTTTGTAATCTGTATGATTTTTGTTTCATTAGCACTCGCTCTTCGCAGATAAATAGTGACTATACCAAAATATTAGTTGACAACAAAAACGTCGGTAGCTTAGTGGTTAAGGGGGCGGACTTACGATCGAGAGATGACGGGTTCAAATCCTGACCTTTACATTACCGAGCGACGACGTGAACCCATTTTTAACACAAGACATTGAGCTTATCTGGATGGGTTAGAGGGAATAATAGGTGGAGAGGAGAAAGAATATTAGTGGGGAATAATAGGAGGGAATTTCGGTGGTTCTTTTTAAGAAAAATGAAAATTAAAATAAGCTCAAGTAGCTGTTGAAAAAAAATTGTGTCTCCTTCACAAGACACAA
The DNA here is from genome assembly GCA_963691645.1 of Pelosia muscerda. Lineage (NCBI taxonomy): Eukaryota > Metazoa > Arthropoda > Insecta > Lepidoptera > Erebidae > Pelosia > Pelosia muscerda. The sequence continues at coordinate 7,788,769 of OY829118.1, forward strand.
ATTCGCTCCTGCGTGGAATACTGCTCGCATCTCTGAGATGGCTCCGCAAAGTACTCACTAAATGCTCTCGACAGGTTGCAGCGACGTGCGATCCGCATTATTGGAAGTCCTGTGGTCACGAATACCTTCAAACCTTTGCAGATGCGTAGAGATGTTGCGTCCCTGGCAGTATTTTACCGTCTCTACCGTACCGTGAATGTTCTGATGAGCTCTTTCAATTAATTCTACGGTCTCCTTTCCTACACAGGATAGCACGTGCAGGGCTTAGATGTCACCCGCATACGGTGCTGAATATTCCATCAAGAACCAAGCGGTTCGATGAGTCTTTCCCCTACCGCACCATTAAGTCTAGAAATTCCTTAGCAGCGCACGTGTTTCCTTCTTCCTACAGTCCTGGGACCTTTAAGCGGGGCGTGAAAAAGCATCTGATGAGGCCATCAAGCTGAGCACCACCATTGTAACACTGTACGTGTTTGCAATGATGACCCTCTTTTCCGAGACTTTGCCTACAGCTTATCATCAGGCGAAGTGAAGTCAAATTGTCGTGTTATACCTACATTCAAAAAAACTTTCTGTTTTATCAAATGGTTTATGTTCCCAAATTTGTGCACTTTTACGTAACTATGCAAGAATGACACGCGAATCAAGTCTATTTCATACTTGCGCTTCTTTTTTGTATTTCGCGCTTTTACCTCAATGGTCCTCAATAAATAAACAAGGCTTTAAAGACCTGTATCCATGCCCGTCCGTTACATAATTTTATTACATCGCATACCTCGGACAACAAAGGCGTATCTGGAAAACACCAACTTTACAGGAGAGCCAAAAAACAGTTTGTTTCTGGAATATTAACTGAACTAATAATGGTAGTACTTAGTGTCATATACCATAAGAAGCCTCTGAATGAGCTCTTTAATATGTATTTACTGAAATTATAGATAGATTTACTGTTTTCATAGTACAGGGAAAATTAACAATTACCTATTTATTGTATTAGGGTTTTCCTTAAGTAACTGTTGGTAAATAAACATACTCCTTTTTTGCTGTTCAGGTATTAACAAAACATGAATCTTATGTAAACAAACGCTTTTATTGCTTGTTTTTTCTCGTGATATACCTTGGAGCTTTTAGTTTTAAGTACTTATAGCACGTTTATTTTTGAAAATAAATAATGAGTAAGTTTATATAAGTATATATTGCAGTGATAATTTATTAAAATTTTATATTGTATGTGACACGCATATTTATTGCACGACGAAATATTTTTCAGAGTAATACATATTTTCCTACATTTTCATAATAACAAAAAATAACTTCACATTTTAATTGGAGAATTGTGGGTATTTAATTTGTTATGATTTTACAATTACTGTACAATATATAAAAAAGAGTTTGATGGTTAATCGCAGGAATAAAACAAGATTATATATATTTTTTAATATTTTTTCATTTTGTACTTATTTTGCTAACTATAGCAATTTTTTACATCTATGAAAGTTACAAAACGAAAAATATTAATCCTCATTATTATATTTCCACAACCATTGCTATATGTAAACAATAATAAAATCAGAATGGCACGCAACGATCTTTAAAACTTTGGTAAGGAACTTTTACATAATTATCAACTCATAGCACGTCAATCAATCGGGTACAATAATACTAATATAAAAGTCTTTTTTTTATACCACTTAGGTGGCAGACAAGCACACGGCCCACCTGATGAAAAGCGGTCACCGTAGCCTATGGACGTTTGCAACACCAGAGGCGTAACACACGCGCTGCCTACCCTGTAGCAACTTTTTGAAGAACCCCATATTGTAGTCGCTTGGGAAAACCACGGCAGGGAGTTCATTCCACAGCATGAGCGTGCGCGGGATGAAACTCCTTTCATACCGCACAGTGCGCACCGTTTCCGGTCGTAGTGTGTGAGGATGAACTCCCTCTCTATGGCGAGCGGTGCGATGATACAAAGTAAACAATTCTTCTGAACACAGGCTATTATACAGGCGGTAGAACACAGTGAGGCGAAGTTCCTCCTGATGTTCAGAGGTTCCTCACCGCCTGAGAGTATGGGATTGTTGACAATCCTCAGCGTCCGCCGTTGTACCGAGTCAAAGAGGCATGCAGGCGCCCCGGCAAAGAGGTGACAGCAGTACTCCATGTGGGGCCGAATCTGTGCCTTATAAAGAACGAGTTTTTGCTCCGCAGTGAAGTACTGCTTCGCCCTGTTAAGCACTCCTAGTTTCTTTGATGCCAGCCTAACCTTGTCCTCCACTGCGGAACTCTGACTGCGGAACTGGACATCGCTGGAGATATCGACACCAAGGATCCCGATACTCGAGGAGATGGTGAGCGGTGTGTTCAGGAATTGGGGCGCCACAATAAATGGAGTTTTCTTAGCGGTGAATGCACATACTTGTGTCTTAGTGGGGTTAAATTGGACCTTGTTTAGTCGTCCCCAAGTGGATACTCTGGTGAGAGTAGTCTCGATTTCAGACACAAGTTGTTTGCGACTTTCCTCCACTTCAGAGCGAGGGATGTTTGCACGGCCCGTGTAATATGCGTCCGCGGTACTGTCGTCTGCATAGCAATGGATGGCGTCATCAGACAGCATATCATTGATATCCGGCAGAAACAGGGTCAGGGACAGGACGGAGCCTTGCGGGACACCAGCGTTATGTCCATGCGGTCGAAGCAACTGCCATCGACGATGGTTTGGATGCTTCTGTTGGACAAAAAGCTGGCAATCCATTCGCACAGTCTCTCTGGGAGTCCGTACGATGGCAGCTTCGCTAGCAGACCTCTGTGCCAGACCCGATCGAAGGCCTTAGCTATGTCAAGACTGACAGCCAGTGCTTCACCCTGACTCTCGATTTGTGAGATACACAAGAAGGTCACTGGTTGAGCGACTATGACAATAAATCGTTACCTTCAAGGTATCTCAGGAGCTGTGTGTTTATAACACGCTCCATTACCTTCGAGAGGAGGGAGGTTATAGCGATAGGCCTGTAATGGGACGGGTCTGTTCGGTCGCCTTTCTTAGGGACCCTGTCGAATGCTGTCTTGCACGACTCGTGTCTTGGAGTAAGAAAGCGCAAAAAGTCGTATAAGTACTGGGCACAACCAGGAGCGCACTGCTTGAGCACTATCGCCGATATACTATACTAATCACTTTAGTTCCTGCCGAACCACCAGTTGTGTAAATTTAACATTTAAAGCAAATTAAAAGAGTTAAATACCTCTTGCACTTTCACTCTGTGAAACATACCCATAAACAACTGGCTATTTCATTGACTCCACGATTTCCTATCTGCGCATGGCACATGTAGCAATAGCCTTGTTTCTGAAGAAAGGACTATATCCAAAACTGGCCTTCCATGGACACGATGTACGCAAATGTAGCTATTGATCAATAATCATGTTTAATTTTTAACGAACTAATAATGATTTCTTGGAGTATCAAGATACATCTTTAAATAATTAGTATTTACTCAATTAGCTTCCTGAAATATATATTACTTTACTCTTGGAACCATCTTTCTCTTTTCCCTAATGCTAAAATGTTGCCAGTTATACTAAAGAACATAATCGATTTTTGATTTGAGACATATGATTATATCGATACAGAGTAATGTATGGGACACCAGAGTTTCATAACGAATTTATAGATTGACTTGATATAGGTATTGATTTGAAACCTATGACTAATTGATACTTAAAAAAAAGATACATAAACTAAATGATATTGAGTACGCGTCGACTGTGACTCGAATGCGAACGTGAACTGATTCGATGTGATAACTGGTGAAGGATTTTCATATTATAATAGCCTTCCGCTCGCATTGAAGTCGGTTCTACTCAACGATCAAACATAAGATTTTTAAGAATGACTACGAAAACGTACAGATATGTCAGTAATTAAGTATTATACTCGGTTAATAATAGGCTTATTTATTTAAGTATTTATTAGACTTCATGCACGAGTAAGTAGGAATATAGGCGGGCTTAATGTTATAGGTATTCTCTACAGTCAACCTAAGCTAAATAGTGAATGTAATAATAAATATTACTTAAGTGAATAAATAGTTGCCAGGACAAAATAAGACATAACTAAAATATAAAATAGGCATTAGTTCGACATTGATATCACTATTTTGCTTATATCACCGGTTTTCAAGCGATAGCAATCACTAGAAGTATTATTTAGAAGTATTTGATCGCTAGAAGCTTTTTTTATTAGAAATGACTTCCTTTCTAACATAGCGGTTTTTGGGTTATGGATATAACCAAACAGGCAAACATACAGGAATATAAAAAAGTTCAGTATCGTTAATATAATGTTTTTTAATACCGCCAATGATCAGTAGATTGGAGATATTTATTGTGTAATAGTAGATATAGATACGAAAAAGTAGTCTAATATGGTCTCGTCTTTGATCATTGTTTTATAATTATGGAATTAAAACTGTTTCTACACGATTCATAATCGAACTTATTTCAATCGATTGACTTTGTGTTTGTATATGGCAACTGGAAAGAAATCCGTAATAAAAATGTCATGCGCTTGTCATCTTGATTTGTAAATACATTATTCTATATCTCGTGAAAGCCGATTTTAATATATTTGTATTGGAAAATGCACCCGGATAAATCTTTCATCACCGAGCCTGGCGAGCCTACTGACTTTGAATCCGTTCATAACGATAATACTGGCACGATTAAGGGAACAGATCCCACGATGAGACAATGTGTGAATTGTGGCATCGACTTATCCCAAAGACGAAGACATGACCTCCGTTCGCAAGAGTTGGCATCTGTTAAAGGGCAATAGATTGCTCCGCAAGTGCTATGTAAAATGTTTTCTGCTGTAATTGTATTGTCAGACGAAAGTAAGTAGGTTGCTGCGCTCTTGTCATGACAATAATTTGGTTTTTGAGCTGGGCACGGTACCAAGATAATGTAAATCCACCTGCCTAATTCCTGGGTAATGTTTTAATAAGTTATGAATCCGAATAATAAAGAAATAATGAATACAGCTAATGTTAAATTATCAAAAAATTACTAAATGCTATGGTCAATATATAATATGAATGATGAATTCTGATACAACCATATGATGTTTTTTTATTTCTTACTAGTATGAACTACCAAACCTGTATCATATTTGCCCAATTATTATCTGTCCATATCAGGCCAAGTGCTTATACACGTTGGACACTGTCCTTTCAGCACTGGGTACTTTATTTTATAGTGAAATATCCCCACCGGTGATTGCGGTATAGAAAGCACCTTTTCTAGATCAAAACACGCCATGGTTTTTATTTCAGGGTCGGAATTTAACTTTTCTATTTCTTTAAGTTCTCTTACAGTTTCCTTGTTCTTAAGATGCATATCATAATCACTTTTCAACTGTTTTTTTCTTTCTTCGTCTGCATTTTTATACACGCTACAAATTTCGCACATATCTTTTTTGGGGCAGAAAAAACCTAAATTAAACTCATCCACAATTCACATTATTAAGGATTGAGTACACATACGTTTCAGAATAAATTTAACAATGACGCTTAAGTGAAGTTACGAAAAATGTATTCGAAAATATACCGTGCAATAAAGGAGTAAGTAACTTACCAGTACACATCTTTTAATTTGACTGGATCAATAAAGACTGGATTGCAATTACGTACATAATGTTAATGGTTTAAATAAATTATGCATCGAGCAACTATATTTGCGTTTTCTTTGTCAGTTAATTATGACATTTCTTACAGAAGTAGCTTTTGTATTTTTTTAAATTATTTTCATGGATTTTGTAAGGAAAATTACGAAAAAAATATGGAACATGAGTCGAAGTATTTTACATCGAATGGTGAAATAATAAAAAAAACGCGTGTGTGTATACACGCCTTTATTGTCCGAGGTATGCGACATGTCAGAAAGTTTTGTTTTGTTTTCGTTTGTTTTACAAAAGTGAAGTTTGAAGGTTAGCAAGATGTCAAAATTTTGAACAAGTTAAAACTAGTTCATCAAATAATTCGGGAATTTTTGAACAGTTTAAAATTTACATAGTTTGAATAACAATATGCGGCGCAGCTTAGCGCCGAGCCAGGTTGGCTCGGGTGATAACGTCTTTAAAAGTCCGCTCCTTAACCCGAGACGAAAAAAGCGCGAATGTTCAAGAATACCTCTAGCACAAAAATCAGCCAGTCAAGCATTATCTACTTCTGAATATGAAAATCTAATCAAACAGATTCTGAATAAACCATTCAAAGTACCTATTCCAAATTATGTGTCGTCTTATTGTGCTAAAAGTTTGGGTCTAAAGAGAACGCAAGTAAGACGTGCTCTGCACGATCCTGATGAACCCAATGCTTTGGTGCTGTATAGTCCGCCATACATTCCAGAACATGAGAAGATGAAAATGAACGCAAATGACATAAAAGTGGCTGTAGTTGTCGATCCAATACTCGGTAACATTCTGCGGCCACATCAGAGAGATGGCGTAAAATTTATGTATGACTGTGTCACAGGAAAACAGATAGAGAATGCTTATGGATGTATTATGGCAGATGAAATGGGTTTAGGGAAAACCTTACAGTGTATAACTCTATTGTGGACACTATTGAGACAGGGCCCTGACTGCAAACCAACAATTTGCAAAGCCATTATTGTATGTCCAAGTAGTTTGGTAAAGAATTGGTATAATGAGATACAAAAATGGCTAGGTCAGAGAATAAATGCTTTAGCTATGGATGGAGGCTCCAAAGCTGATATAACTTTGAAACTTCAACAATACATGAACACTTTTACATCAACTCGGGTAGCTACCCCTGTATTAATAATCTCTTATGAAACATTCAGAATCTATTCCAACATATTACACTCTTCTGAAGTTGGATTAGTCTTGTGTGACGAAGGACATAGGTTAAAGAATAATGAAAATCAGACATACCAAGCATTAATGGGCTTAAAATCTAAGAGAAGAATCTTGATATCAGGGACTCCAATCCAAAATGATTTAACTGAATATTTTAGCTTAGTACATTTTGTTAATGAAGGTATACTTGGTACTGGACAAGAATTTAAGAAGAGATATGAAAACCCAATTCTCAAAGGCCAGGATGCCTTAGCAACTGCACAAGAAAGAGAAAAGGCACAGGAATGTCTTCAAACTTTAACATCAATAGTAAATAAATGTATGATTCGCAGAACAAGCAGCTTGCTCACTAAATATTTACCTGTTAAGTTTGAACAAGTCATATGTGTGAAGATGACTCCCCTTCAAACACAAATATATAAAAACTTCATCAATTCAGATGCTATTCGAAATAAATTTTCTGGCAATGGTGACAAGAATACACTTAGTGCACTATCAAGTATTACAACATTAAAAAAACTATGCAACCATCCAGATTTAGTGTACGACAAGATTGTAGAACGGGGTGAGGGCTTTGAAAAAGCAATGAGCTTGCTGCCAAACAATTATGACACCAAAGATGTGAAACCGGAATTATCCGGTAAACTAATGATTTTAGATTGCATTCTCGCTAATTTAAAAACAAATACAGATGACAAAATTGTACTAGTATCTAATTATACACAAACCTTGGATTTATTTGAGAAATTATGTAGAAAGAGATGTTATCAGTATGTGCGACTTGATGGCTCCATGACAATAAAGAAAAGGGCTAAGGTTGTTGAAAGTTTCAATAACAAAGAATCCAAAGAATGGATATTCATGCTGAGTTCCAAAGCTGGTGGCTGCGGATTGAATCTCATAGGTGCAAATAGGTTAATAATGTTTGACCCGGATTGGAATCCAGCAAATGATGACCAGGCAATGGCAAGAGTGTGGCGTGATGGGCAAAAGAAACCATGTTATATTTACAGATTGCTCGCAACGGGCACTATTGAAGAAAAGATATTCCAAAGACAAGCACACAAGAAAGCGCTCAGTGATACTGTAGTTGATCAGAATGAGGAATCTCTCAGGCATTTCACTTCTGATGATTTGAAAGATCTATTTAGACTAGAAGAGAACACTTTGTCAGATACACACAGCAAGTTTAAATGTAAAAGATGTGTGAACAATATCCAAGTACATTTGCCTCCAGAAAATTCTGATTGTACCTCGGACCTGTCCAATTGGTATCACTGTGCAGACAAGAAGAGTTTAGCTGATTTGGTTCTGAAGCAGTGTTGGGATGTAGCAAAAACCATTTCTTTTGTATTTCATCATAGGTCTGCTGAGACAGAAGCAAAGGTGATTTGTGAAGAAGATAAAGAAAACATTCTAGAATCGGAATCTAAACGAAGGAAGGTTGAGAGTGATGAGGAATATTCATCAGAGCCTGATGATAGTAGTGATGAAGATTATGAATGATTAGCTATTGTAATTATCATTCAATCAATCAGAGCTCTCCCAATGTGCACCTTTTAGCTCCCAATCCCACCATCAAATATGCCAGTTTATAATTATGTGAGTTTTTTTGCCAAAATGGAAATTATGTTGTATTATTGTGAAAAATTAAGCAGTGAGATTATAAAAAAAAATATATATAATTATTTTGTTGCAAAAATTCTTTTTATTAATAACATTAGATTTCGAACCATTTGTAAATAAATAATAACATAATCTTGAAGGTTTACAAAATACAAACAGAATATAAAAAATCTATCTTAATAACTAAAATAAATATTATGTATTGCCCAGGATGTCATTCATCTATTACATATTTTGCTTATCAATCACATTATTTAGACATAACCCAGAAATCATACAGAAATCTAGTGTTACATAGAGATGTTCCAGGATTTCTTAAACTACCCTTTATTTTACCTCATTATATCATAAGAAAGAAATTACCAAAAACATTAGATTGTATATAAAAAATAACTCACTTTAATTAAATGTCTAACACATTTTTATGCGATTTTTGTGTCTTGTGTAAAGACATGTTGTTTCAATAAAGTGTCTATCCTAGAACATATGTAAGATAAGGAGATTTCTTAAATCTCTCAAGACCATAACGAATAACTATAATTCTATCACCTCCTTCATAAGTTAAAAAGTAAAACGTTTTGATCAACTACCCTACTTAACCTTAAAAAAATAATTACATTTACTTTATCACTTGCTGTAAATATTTCATAGTATGACATAGTTTTGTGTGTATATTCAACTTGAACAGCTAAGCTTCAGACCGTACGACCAGTTTGGTGGTTGTGAGGAATACCCTCTCTTTTCGGCTTCTTCATTCTCTTCATATGGATTTTTGAACAGCCTCAGTAAGAATCTCACCTGAAAAAGTAAATTGATTAAAATTTCAGAAGTGGAAAAGGTGAATGACCAGAAGGGACGCAAGGACCCTGTAAGATATTCCAAGTCCTGTCTGGATTCACTTTTTCCAATTTTAAATCGATTTGAAAGATATTCATTTCCATATGTAGCCTCAAATTGACTTAAAATTTGCCATCTTTTTTAGTTTTACCTTATAACTACGCTCGTGAAGGTCGTAGCGTGATATTTAAATAGTTCATAAATTTCCCGTAAAAATTGTTGTGGCTATAGCTAATCTTTAAAAGATTTATTCAAATGGCACAGATTTGCCAGATATTTCTAACATGTTTAGGATAACATACAATAGATAACATTACGGACATAAATATGCTATAATTCATGTTCAATGACAGTAGAGGAAACTCGTGAATGATGACAAGGACAGAAGCAGACAGAGAGTAGTTATCTCTTCCTACCACAGAGTGGAAAAGCTAAAGAACAGTACAAACCTTTTCAAAGTCGTTCTTTTCAGCATCATTGATAGCTTCTTGCAATATCCAGTTCCTTGGCACATACACAGGATTCACTTTAACCATACGAGAGCGTCGATCTTCTTCGGTCACTGCGAACAATTAATTTTAATATGAAAATTTAGCTCCTATTTTTGACCAGCAACAAAGGACAAGAAGTGGAGGTTCTATTCCCTAACAATGAAGAGGCTTCGGCAAAACCCACTTCGAATAAAAACAATTTAGTTTGGATGGAGAGGTTAGTTATTCTTATAGGGACTGACCACTAACTACTGTGAATAGATTGCCTCCGCTCGCACCTCACCCGATCTCCGTTCTCTTCCTACTGCCCGACTGTGCACAATGAAGGCGATGCCTCACTTAAGCGATCGGCCTATACTCCTTTCGGTTACGAATCTTCAAAAAAAATATTATGCCAAATTTTTCACATAAATTAAAAAATCAGTGCGGTCTGAACACGCGCACGCAGGTTCTCGTGAACGTCAAGATGGCGTGACCCAGCCAGATTTTGTGTGTGATTACATTTTTTTTTCTATTTTCATTTTTTTTTATAGCACCAACTAAAATCGTAAATTTCAACTGTATAACACGGTTCATGAGATACATACGGCTTGATGACAGACAAAGGAGTTTTATTAATAGATTAGCGGTTTTAACTTTTTGGTCAGGAACCCTTTAAAGGAGAAATCAAGGCGAGCTTGAACCTTCACAATAACGTTTGAAGAGAAAATATTACAAAGAAAAAATAATATCTTACCATTTTCTTCTTTCAGTCTGTCTATATATTTCTGGGCCCACTTCTCCCAGTTAGGTGTTCCAATAAATTTGCTCAGGGACCATTTTGTTTCTAGAACAGACTTGTCCAGTAGATCTTGGGCGTCTACCTACCATTTATAAAAAAAAAAACAAATTATAGCGTCTCTAACACTATTATGCGAAATTCTTAAATACCATTTAGATGGCATCTTATAATGGCTAAAATGGCCAATTTTATTGACAGCCTGTCAATCGCATTATGGGTAAAGTGATTTCATTATGGTGGAAAACAAAAAACAAGTGGAAGTGTGAAGTAGGCGTGGTAAGCATATGATTGCTGTGCGTTTTTACGCAACGAAAGACAAATTAGACAATATAAACCTTATTGAAAGAGGTTGAAAGTTTTAAATAACTTTTGTAGTAATCACTGACATACGTTTAAACGTTTTCGAAAATATTCAAGCTTGTTCGATTCCAAGTATGAATCTCTATAATTACTTTTTATCAATAGCAAAGTAGGTAATCATTATTTTTAACGGTTAAGGGTTTCGGGTTTCTGTTGTAGGACGTATGATTTGAACGTGGCGACATCGGATCTGTTACTGAATCCGTCGTGTCGCGGTTTTAATAGTTTTTTCTGTTCTGTAGGTACTTATATAATATCCCACTCAGTGCAAACTATTGTGTACATGAATATAAATATTTGTATTGGTCGGGATGTTTCTATGTATAATAGATATGTATGTATTTACAAAAAAAATTAAGCCAGTTAAGCTATGCTTACCATGGGTCTAGGGGGCTTTGTGTAGATTGCCCTAGACTATTTATTTATTTATAAAAAATACCTCGGCTAGTTGTCTGAAAGTGGCCGTAAAGTCCGCCATTTTTAACTGCATCACTTCAAACAGATCTTCTATCAGTTTTTCATCCCCGTCCTTAATTTCCTTTAATCCAAGTTTCAGAAGATGGGTTTGTCTAAAATTAAAAATAAAGTAGTAAATTAACTGGACAGGTTCGATATCCGCTCAATGCAAATATTTGCATGGATGAATGTGGCTATTACAAATAGCTAGCTCCACCAACATCTTCAGAGGCCCAAGTCAAAGTTAGCAGTAGCAGTAGCTGTAGGTTAGCAGTAGAGGCTCTGACGACACATATAATCCATCGGCATTTTTGAACCTAAGTCGCGAGAGTAACGAGGTCGAAGAGCGCACGGATGTTTTTGATACAATAATTGGTGGATTTGAACTCGTCCACCATGGCAACATCTTGTTCTATTCTCAAAAGACACCCAAAAACACCGGTACCTACCTACGTACACTTTAGGTTCAATATATAAGCCGGCAGGTATACCTGCGTCAGTCCTTGTCTGTTGATCGTAAGTTGTACCAGTCAGGATACCCACACTATATTTTTCTATACTTATCCTATAGGTACTATATAAATTATATTGAAAACAATTACGTACAACACTTTTCTTTTGACATATTCCCCGAGAGTAGCCCTGACGGATTCAACCTTCTTCTTTTGCTCTTCAGACAGTATAGGCGCTAGGGCTTCGGCGAATTTCTCCAAGTTCCATAACAGTATCTACAGAAACAAAAACATGTGTACAGTCGACAAAGGATGTAAGTATTATTAGTCCTTTCATGCCAAAAAGCTTATTATAAAATTCAGGAGTATTTGGATGATAAAAATGCCTGGAAATGAGCTGTTCACTCAACTTGCTATTCAAGCAAATTTCTGTACTAGACTAAGTAAATGTTTGTAAATAGACCAAAAAAAGCCCGCTGAGTTTCTTGCCGGAGTCTTCTAGGCCGGGGCCGCGTTTCGAACCGGTGCAGTGGTCCATTTGCTCACTAATTTATGAAATATTGTTGATTTTGTAAGTGCCGTTTAATGGTCTATACAGAATAAATATATTTTGAATAAGTATTTATACGCCTACGATCAAGTGGTCTCGGGATCGGAGCTTGGCAGAACACTATCCATAATGAAACCACTTCTAACAAGGTTATAATAGAGTTACTAATATCAAGAATAACGTAACTCCCCCTCTCCCTCCCCCTCCGAGGTAAGATGGGGTCAGTACGAAAAAAAAGGTAAGATTTTTTTCGTTTTTTTTTGTGACCCTCAAAAAAAAAAATAATCAAAGGGGATGTACTGTGCCGACCTATGTACTCTGTACCTATATAGTGTAATTGTAAGGAAAATGTAACTAGTATTGTCTTGACATTCATAATAAATGGACGCATCATAACATCTCTTTTATTCCACAGTACTCAGCACCAAATGAGGAACAAGATAACTTTACCTGTGGCTGTCTATTGAAAGCATACCGGCCCTGGTCGTCCGAAGTGTTGGCCACATAGTGGTGGTAGTAGTGGTCTACGAAGCCGTAAGGGCCGTAGTCTATGGTCACGCCTAGGAGGCTTATGTTGTCGGTGTTCAGTACACCGTGTGTGAAGCCTAGACCTGGAATATTATATGGGAATTAGTTGTCTTTTTTATAGGTACTGTCGACAAAAGAGATGCGGTATCACATTTTTCGTGCGCAAAGTAAAGTAAGTAATACCACATCCGAGGGGGATATCACCTCTACCAGAGCCGGTGAGAGTCGTTATGTTGGACTTAAACCGACTAAAATGCACGCCGTCTTCGGGTCTTCGGTTGCCGGAGGTAGGTTAGTAGGTAACGTCATATCCTCACAACCCGGCCGACCCAAGGCCATAGATACGAAATGACCCCCTCCGGGTGTGAAATGTCCCCATGTATATACTTAATGTTGTATGTAAATGTGGTACCATATCTCTTTTGTTGACTGTACCATTAGTTATTTTAACAAGGTTTTATTAGTATTTCATCAATATAAAATGTCTATAAAAGTGATTAAGTAGTCGCCCCTACGAATGAGAGGTCAGAAGTTAGACCTGTCGTTTTTTTATTGACTTCCCCTCGCCTGTTAGTAAGCTGAAGGTATAGTCTCAGGCAGGAAAGAGGGTAATCTTTACAGACACGCATAATGTTACAATGATGGTGCTCAGCTTGACGGACTCATCAGTTGCATTTCCACACTCCGTTTAATTGGCCCTGGACTGCAGGGTGAAGGAAATATATGAATTGGTAAGGAATTCCAAGAATCGTCGTCGTGGAGTTACAATTTCATACGAGAAAATCTAAGGTTGCCTCTTGTTTGTTGACTTGTTTAAAAATAAAAAAATATTGTTGTGTTTCTATGTATAATATGTATGTATTTACAAAAAATGTATCTATGTAGGTTTATCCGCATTCTAGAACCCGTAACACAAGCTAGGTAATGCTTACCATGGGTCTAGGTGACGTGTTGTGTAGATTGTCCTAGAATATTATATCACTACATGGTATAAAACAAAGTCGCGTTTTCTGTCCCTATGTCCCTTTGTATGCTTAAATCTTAGAAACTACGCAACGTATTTTGATGCCGTTTTTTTTAATAGATAGAGTGGTTAAAGAGGAAGTACAGGGTGTCCGCCGGGAAGGTATACTACTTTGTTTGTTTATAATTTTTGATTAAATGAAAGATAATGGATCTTATATTGATAAATGTTTTATTTAATGTCGGCAATTATGTATGGAATACAATATCAGTTAAATGTCCGCCTCTGTTAGCCTCACAAATGCGAACCGTTTTGAGCACATTTTTCATTACATTCTCACACATTTCACGCAGTATTTCATTAATTTCATCACGAATATTTTGTTTGAGTTGCTCAAGTCTTTCTGGTTTGTTTGCATAAGCCTTGCTTTTCAGATATCCCCACAAAAAGAACTCCGGAGCAGCCAAAATAGGCGACCGTCGAGGCCAATCAACATCTCCATTTTTTTAAATAACTTGTTGTGAAAAGAGGTCTCGCAGTAATTCTGTAACATCCTATTGGCATATGTACGGTGGGCGGCGTAAATGGTCTGGTGGAAGATGCTCTTGTATCAACTGAATCTTAAATGAAAAGTAATGCAAATCCTCGTGTAAATGTTGGCCAAAAAAAAAGGCCAGACTTGTTCTTTGAAGACCAAGCTCCTGAGCACGGCGTCGAATTGAGTTTGATGGATTGTTTTGAACACTTTCTTGAGCAGCAGTAATGTTTTCAGCCGATCTCGCAGTATGTTGGGGCCCATGCTTAGGCCTATCCCTTACAGACCTTCTTTCTTCGAAAAAAATTCACTACACGATAAACAGCGCGTTTTGTTGGCACGGTGTTTCGCCCAAAAAATTCACGTAACTTTCTCATCGTCACAGTAATCGATGACTGATTTTGATAAATTGTTTTAACGATTAAAACACGTTGGTTTATCGAATATTTTTCCATAATTAATTTGCCAACTGTCTACTTCACGACTGCCAAATATGAACTGTGAAGACTAACGTTTACCAAAATAGCGGCAAAACAAAGTAGTATACCTTCCCGGCGGACACCCTGTATATAACATCATGCTACGACCAGCAGGAATGAAAAATGTTGCAAAAACGGGGTGACTCAGACGAAGTTGCGCGGGTCAGCTAGTAGTAAGCTCATAAAATAACGATACTAACCTTGCCATGTTACAACCATATCCAAGTTCCTTTGTGCCACATCCAAATACCAGTCCACATACTTGTCATTAGAATTTTCTAGCGCCGGGAAATGGTGCTGAAACAATAACCAAATATACTCAAAGATGGGAAGCACCTAATAGGTACACACAGCCAATACCGTCTTTACCATAGATGAGCACGGGGACCGTGCCCAGGGCCCATCGCTTCAAGAGTTGGCTCCACCCGGGCCTAGGGGTGACGGGTGGAGTCGTCTGAGAGATCTCAGAGAGATGTCCCCAGGTCTGCCGGGGTGCGATGTCTTGTAAAATCTCGCCTCCGGCAAAGAAAGACTCATGGACGGCGTGCGTTTTAGTCGGTTCGAGTCCGACATAACCACCTCCACCGAATTTTGTTGGGGGTGGTATCCGTGGGGATTTTGGGCACGGAAAAAGAGGGGGGAAGGGAGGTCACCGAAAGAGCAACAATTTTTCGCACACCAACCTTAATATCTATAATATAAAATATAAAAATCTGGTGACTCTCGCTCCGAATCGTACCTGGTCCAAAGGATAGCCATTCCAATTCAGTGCGAAAATGCGGCCAGTGTTCTGTAGCACTAGCATGAACTCCTATCAAAGTCGTAAAGGTTTCGAGAGAACGGAGCATTGTGATTGGGCCCTTTTGTAAACCTGCGTGCGTGTGTAGCCCGCCAATCGCAATGCTCCGTTCTGTCGATACCTTTACATTACGAATTCGATAGTATTTCGTGCTAAGGCTACTGGGCTCCTTTGCACCAGACACGACCCGAGGCGGCTTATTCACATGACAAAGGCTTGGCTGGATCGAGATTTTAATTTTTAAATAATAATAATAATATAATAATAATAATAACTTCTTTATTGCAGACCATTATAGTCCATATAGGGTTAGAAACATATAAACTTATCCTATTGTTAGTAAGTACACACAAAGATAAACAAAAAAGAAAAGAAAAGGTAAGCAAGTGGTGACAACACTAAGACACTGCCTGCGTCACAGTACGTGTGTCTGCACCCAGTGCCTCAGCATCGGACCATCCCACTTATCAGCTAATGCGCTCAGGATACTGTGGGAGCTCTCTCGTGTCCTACGGAGGATAGAAGCGCATCTCTTTCGGATGATGGCATTAAAACTATCAACCCTCGCCTCCGCGAACATCCCCGATGCACTACAATGGCGTGGTAGCCCCAACAATACCCTGAACGCATTGTTGTACTGAACACGCAGCGCGCTGAAAACCCTCTGCGTATAACCAACCCACAGACTGCAGGTGTAAAAAGACTGACAGTATGCTCGAAATAAGGTTACTTTTGATTCTTTCGAACACCTTGCAAATCTGCGAGCCAGCATATTACATCGGACTGCCAGCGCCCTGCGCTCTCTCTCGATATCGAGATTGTCGTTTAGGTTATCAGTGACCCAGTGACCCAAGTACTTGACTTGCGTAACTCTCGTTAGAGGAGTGTGGCACAGCGAGATTGGTGGCACGTTCTCATAGCATTTAGTGCCCGCCTTAAAGACTAGTAGCTCACTCTTTTTAGCATTATACTTGAGTCCATGAGCCACCGCATAACCCTCACAGACCTGCAACAGTCGCCTTAGTGCGCTGATCGATGGGCTGAGCAGCACCATGTCATCTGCGTAGCTGATGTTGTTAACGCATATCCCATCTATGTGACAGCCAATGTTGGCGCTACTCAGCTCAACGATCAACTGATTTATGTACAGATTGAACAGGCGTGGGGAGGTTATACCCCCCTGCCTCACCCCGCATTCCAACCTGTACATACGTGAGAATGTGCTAGCCCACTTAACGTGGTTCGTCTGGTTTTTGTACCAGTACCTAAGTAGCGATATGACCTCACCTTCCACAGTACCTTGCTTTTGAAGCTTTTCCCATAGGAGGTCATATGACACCAGGTCAAACGCCTTGGATAGGTCAAGGAAGCACGCGTTGACTGGTGTCTGCCTGTCAGCATAATACTGAACAATTTGCTTCACACACAGTATAGCACTTTCCGTGGACAGACCTGGCCTAAAGCCAAATTGTGCATCGTGTATACTTACACGTGTAGCCATATGTGAGTCAAGCAGACCGTCCAGTACCTTAGCAATTATGGTGGCAAGGGAGATAGGTCTGTAGTTAGTGGGGTCAGCCGCATTCCCTGTTTTATTTTTTACAATCGGGACGACTGTGGTTCGCATTAAATCATCGGGCAAATAAGAATGACTCATACAAAAGGTCAGAAACATGGCTAGCACTCTCGGTAGGTGAACACCTGCGTACCGCAGATGCTCCACGCTGAGGTGATCGTGACCCGGAGACTTCCCGCCAACCATGTTTTTAATTATGACCGAAACCTCTTTCGCAGAGAATTTAACTTGAAGCTCCGAGTTAACCCCCCCAGAGCCAAGCATCAACGGTTCCGCACGCACCGTTGGCGATGTACCTGGCGATTCCACTCTAAATTGGTCCACAAACATATTCGCTATAGACGCGGGATCGCATTCACCTCCCACGCTGACTGGGAGGCGCGGCTTGGGGCTCACCCTGTTAGTATTTTTCCAGAATTTTGAGAAATTTTTAGACTTATGGTTTTCAGCTAGTATATCCATTTTGATTTGTGTTTGATTATTGCGACACCACTTCAATTTAGATTTAAATCGTATTCGAGCTTCACGCATTTTATCATAAATATCCCCCAAAACCGGATGCCCATGTAAACGCCACATCTGAAGCGCCAGCCGCGCCTCACCATGCGCGGACTTAACGTGTTTGTTCCATCCCAACATTGGTTTATAATTCCTCTTTCTAACAAAACTAGCACTACGCTCAGCGGCCACTGTCAGTATACAAATTATTCTACTATACAAGCTATCTAACACAGATCTATGATTTGGGTCTCCGCACATTGTACCCGCACAGACCCTCAGTTCGGGAGGAAAATCTACATCACGTAAAGATGCGTTACACATGTTTTTGTAGTTATCTATTTGACACAAATCACGTTCCCCCCAAATGACATTGTTATAACCTAAGTTCGGTAGAACAGTAGTTGGCTCTGTTAATTTTATATTACACTTTATCAGTATAGGCATATGATCAGACGAGTAATTATCGTACAAAACATCAGCACTAGTGATTGTCCTCCGCGCGGCATCAGTCACAACACAGTGGTCGAGCCAACTACGTCCCCCGAACGCTTGACACACAAAAGTGTATGTATCATTGGGTAGAAGTTCCGTGTCAGCACACGACCAACACTGTTCCGCACAAAACGTAAGCAACTCCGAATAAAATAACTTGTCAATGTGGGCATTAAAGTCGCCTAACATAAAAACCGTTTCAATGTTGCTACTTTCTATTACTGCACTCATTTCACTTAAACAGTCAGTAAATTCAACAAGATTGTTACGACAATTAGTAGGCATGTACACAGAAAAAACTAACATCTCTCGATCATGTAATTGCACCTTTATGCATGCGAGACGATCACTGTTGCACTGTATATCAGTCACTGATGAAAACAAACTCCTTCTCCACAGCAATGCTACACCACCATAGGGCCTACCCTTAAATATGCCAGCAGATGGATCCATAGAGGACTTACCCGTGAAAGCAAAGTCTTTGTGTACAGTATCAAGAAACGCTAAGTCGTATGGCATTAGCCATGTTTCTTGCAATGCTATAATGTCAGCTGTTATACATAGTCGTCGGACACAATCCGCTGCCGTCATTATTCCTTTACAATTAAAACTCACTAATTGTATCGATCTATCCATTGTTACTTAATAGCTAATTCACCTTTCATACATTTCTTTACATTAGCCGCAGCTTTGTTAAAGTAGACAAATCTGCGAAACGATATACCCTCCGGCCACAAACTATCATTTAAAAATATAGTCAGTTTGTGTTGTGGTACAAGAATTTTATACGCGTTATAACTTCGCTGCTTCAACATATTTATATATATTAAATAAATAATTAAGTAATTTTATTACATAGTTATCAGTGTAGTGCGTTATTTAATATTATAGATATTTTAAACTACTAAAGATACATTGAAAACTCTTATTTACCTTTATAATGAAGTCAACTAAAAGTTTCATAGTGTGTGGCTCCTTCCGCTTGAGCAGTATTTCCAGAGAGCCAATGCGGTACCAAGCGTTGGCAATACGCATCACAACCGCTGTCTTCTCCTGCCTAGCATGCCCACTGTACGTTTTATCTCGCCACACTTTGTGATCATCGCTCACTGAAATAACAGTAATAGTAAACACATTTATAGAGGGCTATCCCTCCTCTAACCTAGGAGCCAGGATGGGGTCGACACAAAGGATCCAATAGGGTCGAAGTGTCCGTGAAAGCTCCAGAGCACGCACCCCAATACCTTAAGATAAGATAAGATAAGATAAAACACATTTATCAATCTCATCTTCTCATTTCTTTTTTTAATTCAGTTATTACATTACTTCATATATATTTATAACTAGCTGTTGCCCGCGGCTCCGCCCGCGTGAAAGTCGGATCGCGCGTGTCATCGCTTCAGGTCGAAAACGCTCTACAGCATATTTTTATTGCATACATTACTGTAAAAATATATTATACCTACATAGATTTGTGTTCAATTTTAGCACTTATTTCGTATAGAAGATTAAAGCGACACTTAGAAAACGTCACGCGGACTCACGGGCTAAAGCGTGTCGTTCACTATCAATTGTAAGCCTTAGCTCTCGTTGAGAAGAAGTTTCAGATACTCGTGATCTAGCTTTCCTTTGCCTTTCTACTGTTAAACGCAGCTCTCTTTCTAAGGCACTTTCCTGCGCTCGTGCAGTTGCATTATTAACTCTCATAGAGTTCAACCGATGAGCTCTTTCCTCTGTCGATTCTTGAGAACGCGCATATCTCATTATTTTAGGATAAAAAAGTCTTGAATTTTGGGATAAAGAAGTTCTTTTTTTAGGTGGCATGTTAATATAATATATATATCAAAAGCCTGCTAATATATATACATATAAAGAAGAAAATGAGTAAGTATGGATTAAAAGAATAATTAATGATCTATGAATGAATGATGCGATGTCGAGCTAAAAAGTACGTTTCGTAAGCAGTCGAAAAAATTATGTTATTGTAGTATTTATCAGAAACCTGTTATTTAGGTAGGGATTTATTTGGATTGGAAGTAAATAAGTAAGTAAAGTATAAGTACTATAAGTATGGAATGGAAATAGGGGAGACCGAGGTGAATTGAAACAGATATAGGTTGACACAAGTTCAATATTTCGGGTAGTATAGGCACTAGAAGAAAGACAACAGCGCCATTTGATTCGTTTTGATGCACACGACGACGTATTAGAACACGTCGCGGCGTTGCGGCGAGCGGTTGTTGAGTTATCGTGTCTATGCGCAAAATTTGACGAAAAGTAAGAATTTTTGGTATTTTTCGAGAAGTTTTATTTATTTGATATTAAGAAATAGGTTTTTGATTGTTTTACTATAGCGTAGTGTGTTTTATGTAGTATTATAATGTAACGTCATTTTGTAGAAATATTCAAGTTGAACTCGGGTAATGGTTAATACGGTAGCCATAGTCGGTTTTTATTATGGTGAGGTAAGTTGAAACAACTTGTTTTAACTCACCTCGGTTGTTTCAAGTTAGCTTAGGTTAGGTAACTAAGCTTATTTTCACCATACCAAATAAGTATGAAAGAAAAACGAAGAGAGGAGATCTCTCTCCTCTTGCGTTGTGGCAGAGGACGTAAGTTTAAGAGGTAAAATATGTATAAATAATGATGTAAAATATAATGATGTTCAAATAGTGAGAGAAAATACTCCTGAAATTATTGCACCGACTGAATTAATAAATGTGAAGAAGTCACATCAAATAAAAGAAGTCCAGAAAATCCTGTCGCTGAAGTGACCTCTTCATTAATCAACAGAATTGAGTCTAGATTTAATTTCGGATTTATTTCTAACGAGAGAAGATATTATTCCCATAGATGTAGGTAACTATCGCCTCCACGTCGTCGTCTGTTGCAGGTAAATCACACCAATCCGCATATTTCATCAGGCCTTTACCACAAGCTTTACCTAGAAAAGGTACCGAGAATAGAAGGAAAGTTAAATCAACCTTTCTAACAGACACGCTTGAACAAGAGGCTCTTGAAAAAAAAAAGCCAATAGTAAATTAAAGAACACTAAAAAAAACATCACTGATTCCAAACATACGCAATAAAGATGATTGCTGATTTATTTCTTATTTTATTCAGTTTAAACCGACCATTTAAATACGTGTCAACTCACCTTCACCCCTGTTTCAATTTACCTCGTCCATAGGAGAGTTGAAACAGTCGGAATTGTTCGCTTAAATTCAATTTTTCTCCAACTTGTAGTTATTATTATCTGCTTGTTTCTCGTAATTAGATACGTGTTGAAATTCCCATTCTAATGAGAGAACTTACTAGCTAATAGACATCACTGAAGCTGAGTTATTATCAAAAATGCAATTTTTGTTTCAACCCACCTAGGTCTCCCCTACAATAATTTAGAATTAGTGATTTACGATGAATGATCGCGCTGAAAAGCACGATTTGAAAGCAAGGTAAAGTTAATTGTGTTAACTGTTAAGCAAGAGAAGCAAAGCATTTAAAGTTATTTTTTTTTAATTATTATATTAAGATAAGAAAGAAAAGAAACTATTGAGATTAATTGAGAACAACATCAACAATCAATGCTCAGAATAATCTGCAGTTCAGTAAGGATGTAACTAATGTATTCGCATTAATTATAAGATCGCTTACAACACCTATTACAACTGCAAGTAGTGACTATCTTACGGAGAATTTTAACACCGAGTGTTGTAAAATGACGTCACTTGAGGAGCGCCATCTATTGATAAATGTTGGAATTTCATTATGATAATGGTATAACGCTATTTGGGTTGGAACGCAATTTTTTACTGCAGTATTTGCACGCCTTGATTGCAAAAACCACCGAACGGATTTTGATGCGGTTTTTTTTATTACAAAGGTCTTGCTTAGACTCAATTTGCCGTATATTTGGTTGTAATTGGTTAAGTAGATCCGGAGATATGACGAAAATCAACCTATAAATGAAGCGCAGGCAAAGCCACGGGTATCAGCTTGTATAAAAAGTAGCCTATATGTTGCCCACAACTATGAACTACTAGCTGATGCCCACGGCTTCGCCCGCGTGGAATTTTGTTCCCGTTCCCGCAACCATTGGGAACCTTTTCCCGGGATAAAAAGTAGCCTATGTGTTATTCCAGGTTCTAATCTACCCCTGTACCAAATTTCAACCAAATCAGTCCAGCCGTTTATGCGTGAAAGAGGAACAAACATCCATCCATACATCCATCCAAACAAACTTTCGCCTTTATAATATTAGTAGGATAATCGTACCAAGTTTGATCAAATTCCCTCCAGTAGTTTTTGATCCATGCGTGCACATACAGACAGACAGACAGACAGACAGAAAGACAAAAAAATTACTAATTGCATTTTTTGCATTAGTATCGATCACCAATCATCCCCCAATAATTATTTTGTAAATATATTCAATGTACAGAATTGACCTCTCTACAGTTTTATTATAAGTATAGATATAGATATAGATTGAATGGCTTTATCCTGTAAACCCAGATAGGGTTTGTGTAGGATAACCAATCCTAACATAATTTATCCATAATTATCTGTTTACACACTTTTCATCATCATCTTTGAATCATCATCATACTCTGAGTCTTTTCCCAACTCGGTTGGAGCCGGCTTTCTAGTTCAACTAATGTATTTCTTTGTTTTCTTTTCAAAAGAAAATTAGCAACCTAAATTAACAATATCGATATTTCCTCTAACCCCTCCAACTAAGCTTGTGATAGGAGTGGGTTCAAACGGCAATGTAATGGGCGGGATTCGAACCCGGGACCTCTGGAACCTTAATCACTCCTATGGCAACCAGGACCGACCAATGTAGATAGCCATAGGTATTCATGCAACAAATATTTGCACTGAGCGGGAATCGGAATTCCGCCACGACACACTCACAATACCACTTTACAATTATATAATAATACCTATCTGAAACCGCGGTAGCCTAGTGGTATGGGTGGTGGACTGCTGAGACGAGGTCTCAGGTTCGATCCCAGGTTTACCATGGCACATACCAATGACTGCGATGCTTTTCGAAGTTATGTGTGTATTTATCGCAGGTTTATAAGTGCCCGGTTGATGGCAATAGGCTCGCCACCTATTACTTTGGGACCTAAATATTGGGACACTGGCGAAATGTGGGTACTTGTACCTCTGCCTACCCCTTCGGGGATAAAGGCGTGATAGTATAAAAAAAAATAAAAAAAATTATATGAATAGATTGATTACAAAATTCATCTTACCCACCAATGCAGCGGCCCTTGTAGTCGGTATGCCGAGATAGTAGCAAGCTTCTGAAGCTATCATCTCTCTGATAGACGAGCGCAGTACAGCGCGACCATCACCGAAACGTGAGTATGGGGTCTCACCAGACCCCTTGAGTTGTGGCTGCCATGATTCGCCTTTACTGTGTCACATAAGTTATTATTAGATATTGCAGCGTCCAATATACAAAAGGCTATGATCTCAATGATGTCAATGACGTATTTTAGTTGTACAAACATCGTTAATACATGTGCTGGACACGTTTCACGTACGTCAATATTTTTTATGCAAATATAAGTATTGGCTCAAAGGGAGACGGTTACCGGTATCTACATAAATTATAATAATACGTAAATACCATATAAGTGTTATGTACGCGTTACCTACTCTACCCTGATGTTATTATGTCGGGGCGGATGAGGTGGGTGAGAGGGTTTGATGATCTTCAGGTCCTGACTCAATTCAATCTCATCAGTGCCCCGAGCACTAAAAATATCGAGTTCGAAACGTAAAGATATCGGGAGAACGAAGCATTATGATTGGTTTACACACACACACAATGGCCCTAGACAAGTGACGATTCGTTGGTATTCGTTATGTATGGCATGAATGTTCAATGTATGGAACTGACTGGTTTTTTTTTTTATACCACTTAGGTGGCAGACAAGCACACGGCCCACCTAATGGGAAGCGGTCACATTATGTTAACGTTTACGTTTACAATGCGTAATGTTCAGCTCTCTCGATACGTTTCCGCTACGAATTCTATAGTGTTTGTGCTCGAAGCATTGCAATCTACACTAAACTACCTCAATGAGAAATAAGGCTTTGATAGGGGTTTATTTAATAGAATATCTAAACCCTATAAACTTTGGCTGTAATAAGGATTGCTTCATGGACTGTCTGGCGATAAAGTAAAAAGAAAAAACGGAAGACAAAGTTACATTATTCTAAAATATAAATACCTGTTAACATATTCACCAAGAATATGGGCTCTTCCGTCGCCGAGTTGATCAGCCCAAAACCCAAATTGGTATCCACCATACCTGTAAATACGAGGTTGTGAAAAACCACATTTTTCTTACCTCTATATAACAAATTTTAAACCAACCGTACCTCAATACAGCAAATGTCAGAGTAAAACTTGATATAACAAATATTTATTTGATCCTTTCCAATTTGTTACATGGAGGTTGCATTGTAATAAGTCATCATCATCATCACTTCAGCTATAGGACGTCCACTACTGAACATAGGCCTTCCCCATCGACCTCCAATGCGACCGGTTGAAGGCAATCTGATAAGTATAAATTACTAACCTGTGAGAAACAGTTAATCCTCCTTGGGGCAAGTAGCCGCCGGCGACAAAGTTTATAAATTCCTCAGTCTCAGCTACAGAAGGATCCAAGTCCAAAAGTTCTGTTAGAGCCTCATCCGATGCACACACGAGGTGGACTCTTCCAGTCAAAGGTTCGGTCGGCACCTGTAATTAATTTATTGGTGAAATACTATATATATATAAAGTTTTTTTTTATTTGAATATGCTAAATTATTTCCATTGCACGTACGATAAGATAAATAATTGTCATGTCATCTTCATCAATGACACAGCATATATGTATCATGGTTGACTGGTAGAGAATGCTTTATAGCATTAATAAATAATTAGTTATTCTATTATACTCATATAATATATATAATACTTCATACTGTCAATGCAATATAATGATTGAGGATGTCGCAAGGTAAGATCTGTCAGTAATAAATATTGTGAAGTTCAAGTGTGTTATCAATATGTAATTAAATTAGTGATCTGAGACATTGCCATATTACACAATGCTTTAAGTTTGATTATTGTGTAAAACAGATAACCATTGCCATCCGCTAACTGTAATAAAGTAGTAGGTAATAAGAAAAGTGTGAACCTTCATGTCATGTCAAAAATGGCCAAAAATTCATGTATTTTTAGGAAGTGTTGATAATAATCATTATCACTTTCTTATAACCAGACTACCTCTCACCAGGTAGTCTACTTATAAGAAGTGCTGACCCTATTAAGTTACTGCTAGCAATATATATAACTACTACATACCTTCGAAAATACAGCATCTTTAACTGCAACTGGCACATTGTACTCTGGATTTTCATCGATAGGCAGAACAGCGTAGTTGGGAGGGTCACGGAACTTCCACTCTTTAAAATTGGTTACAGGCTTCATTTTACTCACTATATGTTTTTGTTCATTCATAAGAACGGCAACCATACAAAAAGCACGCTTCATCAGTAAGACTATAATGAGAATTTATAGTCTATTTGTAATAAGATAAAAATTTACAGCAAAATCATTGTTGTTTTTATTCACTTTCAAATGTAATCTCTATATTTACTGATCATTGGATAATAATGAAAATAGACTTTGTCCCGTAATAATAAAGACTATTTTAAAAACATTTTGGCATGCATATTGCCTACAGCTGGCTGTCACTGCGGTATGTGTTATCAATTTTGACAATGTAGCAATGACAGTGACAACAGTTTTAGCGTTCTGAAAACTTCTTATAAATTTACACTTGTACTTTTCCGTCACTTCAAAATTCGATCTATTTAATATAAAACAAAATCACAAAGTACTGTACTAAGTAGAATAACCAAAAACTGAGTTGATGACGTAGGTATTAAGATTACCAAGAAACACAAAAAAGAACTTTTGAAAAACATACATTTAATAAACATGCTCCTTGATTATAAAACATAGAATGTGAAGTCTATTACGTGTCAGTAGGGGAGGTAGAGAGCACTTGCGAGCAACCTGCACATTGCCAGCTGGGAGCATTTATCATCACATATATCACAGATTACCAGATAGTTGGAACTAAGTATTCTACTATTTATATATATTTTAATTGTTCCTCTTGTGGTATTGGTAAATAAATATAAGTGGTAATGGAGGGCAATAAAGAAATATATTAGGAAAACCAAATTAAAATCAATAAATATTTATTTTTGACCAACTAATTTAACTAGAACAACTAATCTTGAGAGCATACGCCCACTGCGGTGGTTGTGCTGAAAAGCCGCGTTTTTCAGCTTCTGGCTGCACCTCAAATGGCTTTCTTAGTACTTCCAGTAAAAAGCGGACCTATAAATATACATTATTTGAATTATCCTCTTTGACCTCTCAGTTCTATCTCGGTACCTGGTCGAAAAGTGTCCTAATTAAAGTAGTTGTTGTGAATATGGCCGCACAGTGCATCAGCTGAGATCGCCTCTCGAGCTCCACTTCACCGGAGCGAACGATGGGAAGGGTATGGTCGCCAGTGAAGCCCTGCCCTGTGGTCTCTTCTGGAATGCATTACTAACCTATTTATAGTGATATTTTATACCATTACCTCATTATGTAAGTTTAATATGTACTTTTTGTTAGTCTCTTAAATCATGTATATTGTAGGACAGTATATGTGTGTGAACCGAGGATGCCCTTGGAGGCTTTTGGTTTTTACTTGGACATAACAAACCTTTTGAAAGTCATCCTGCTCCGCATCAACGATCGCTTCATGCAAGATCCAATTTCTGGGTATATAAACAGGATTAACGCCAAGCATACGCCTACGCCTCTCATCCTCAAATAGCCCTGATGAACTCGCATCCACAGACACAGCGCCACAATCACGACTATTCACAGGTAGTACCCCTAATTAATAAATAGACAAGTTAGAAATTCTGCAAGGGCTACAACAGCTCATTAAAAGCAATACTTTTTTCTTACCCGCTTCTTTATCAAGTCTTTCACGATACTGATCAAGCCAGCAGCCCCATGACGCATGTGAAGAAAGTCGCTTCAAGGACCATTTCTCATCCAGTTTGATCTCACTCACCATTTCACAGGGTTCCAACTATAGCAAACAGACATTAAAAAAGGAGACCTTGTGTATGAGAAATAAATGATTGACTTCACAGTAACTCTATGCAGAGAGTTCTTGGCGCCCCACCAAGACTCTCGGGGCGCATACTGTCTAACACCAGCAAAAGTACCCGGTACAGATAGATAGACGAAGTCCTGGCGTTGACTTTACTTTCAAGGTTAGGAACCCAGATGGCCGTCACTGCCATAAAAACTGCCTTACCCAAAACCAAACAGGAGAATGAGTAAGCGGACCCTGGGTTCGGGGCTGAAAACCGCGGATCCAACCGGGAACAACGTTTGAATTAACCTTTTTGTCGTGTCGAAAGGGTCTTTGACTATGAATGCAGAATTTAATTATGAATCATACTTCAGCAAGTTGCCTGAATGTGGCAGTGAAGTCGGCGCCAGTCTGTTGCATCATATCTAACAGCTTCTCCACAAGCTGTTCATCACCCCAACGCTCTTCCTTCAAGCCTATTTTTAACAGGAACGTTTCTCTGTATAAATTCAAAAAAAAATCAGATTAGAATATCGCTAAAACAAAAAATTTTCTAACATAGGTACGAGTATGTTATGCATTTTATACTAACAGAGTCTTGTTCTTGCAATAAGTGTCCAAAGTTTTAAGAATGTGCGACATATGTACTTGCTGGGATGAAGTCAGAAGAGGCTTCAAAGCGTTCGCTAGCTGTCCAATATTCCACACCACAACCTACATTCACAAATGATTTTCAAGGACTATTTCATAAAACTATCATTACGCTGTTATATTAGGCAAACTATCTAGCGGAACGGATCAATGTCAAAATCTCACATCCGGTTGCTTCGCTAGTGCATATCGTCCTTCTCCATCAGAACAGTTGGCGACGAAACCTCCGTCGTACGAGTCGACGAACCCGTAAGGACCGTAGTCCATAGTGAGGCCTAGGAGACTCATGTTGTCAGTGTTCAACAAACCATGAGTGAAACCAAAACCTGGATGAACATAAAACCGACAGAAAAATTAGAATATATTGTGTTAAGTATAAATGATTAATATCGTACAAATATGATTGCAGATCTAAAAATATACCGTGAAGAAATTTGAGACCATTTCAAAATGTACCTAATTTGGGTGAAATATTTAGATGCAATAATTTATTGATTTATCGCTATAATATTAACCTTGCCATTTTGCTACCAGATCCAATGTCTTGTGAGCAATTTCTGAAAACATTCTAATAAAACGATTCTCATCAGTCAGTTGTATATCTGGGAAGTATTCCTGGAAATGATAACAAGTTTCGTAAATTATACCTTATATGTACATAATAAAATAGCACAGGTCAAACTGTACCTACCTTTATAATAAAATCTGATAGCTGCCTTAAGACAGCTATTTCTCCGCTTCTAGATAGAATCTCCAAAGATCCAAAACGGAACCAATTAGGTGCCAAACGGAGAACGACTGCTGCGCGCTCTCTGCGTGGACAGCCATTGTAGTAAACGTCTCGTACTATGGCTTCGTCGCTCACTAAACATATACTTGTTTCTTCATACAAAAATATCAAACTATATTCATGCATATAACTGCAAAGATATATTCAGACACCTTACAAAACCAAGGCCAGTCGACCTCAGCCGGACTCTATCCCTTTTTAGTTCTTCTCATGTGCTAAATCAAAAGTCGGGTACTGTATTTATAAGCAGCACCTTGGGATTTCCTAAACGGTCCATAAGTGTTAAAGGGGCGCTCGTGGCTGGAAGAGGGGACACCTTTAATATAAATTTCCCCCTAAATGTACATATTATAATGACTGGTTCAGTGCACATCTGTAAAAATAGTCTGGCAATAAAAACTCACGACATTCTTTCTCTAATACCAAGACAGAACCTAGTAACAATTTTCTAACCACTCAAATTGGAAAATCTACTTACAAAAGAATGCAAGAATAGATACGGTACATATGTAAATCGGCAGAACACCCTGAAAATCTCAGAAAATCTTGATATTAGTAAGATCAGTAGAATTAGCAGAGAATAATTTTTCTTATACCACTTCTTTTTTTTGCTATAATTTGTTATTATTCAATTTGTTTCTTACCAACTAGACCAGCAGCCCGCGTGGTTGGTATTCCTAAGAAGTGACAAGCTTCAGAGGCGATCATTTCCCTGATCGCACCTCGTAGAACGGCTCGACCATCATGTACTCGTGCGTAAGGCGTTTGCCCTGACCCCTTTAGTTGGATTTGCCATCTATCCCCGCGCCTTTGAAACATAGGTACATGCTATTAAATCAACTGATGACTCTATGTATATAAATAATCGCGAAATATGTTGCTAAGCGCATAACACAAAGACGGTTGGACCAATTGGAGTATTTTTTTTTAAATATATTTCATGAGCTCTAAGTAAGGTTTTTATGGAGCAGGGGGAACGTGGGTAAAAGCGAGAGCGAGCGAAGCCGTGGGCTACAGCTAATCTACACTAATATTAAGTATATAGAGGAAAGATTTGTTGTTGGTTTGTAACGAATAGGCTCCGAAACTACTGAACCGATTTCAATAGTTCTTTCACCTATAAAAAGCTACAATATCTAGGAGTGACATAGGCTATATATATTATCACGCTATCATCTAAGGGAGCGGAGCAATAATCGTAAACATCAACAGATCCGGTAGATTTCTATACATTGGCGCTCATATCGCTAACTATTTCTTAAGTTTGCAGTCGGAGTATAGTTTAAATGTAGTCAGTGTAATGACATAATATATTAGTTTATTTGTGAATTAGCAAGATGTACCTATTGACATATTCGCCCAGAATATGAGCCCGGCCATCCCCTAGTTGTCCCACCCAGAGTCCATATTGATGACCACCATATCTGTAATAGTAAAGTCAAATCAGTCAATCAATAAAAATATCACAATCGTTTCATCCGTTCGAGAGCTACGATGCCACAGATAGACACACGACACTCACACACAGTCATGTGAAACTTATAACACACCGTTGTTTTTACGTCGGGGGTTAAAAATGATAAATACTTTAACCAAATTATGACGACATATCGTGCTATTGTGAAAATTTTATTCCAATAAAAGATTGAAATAAGAACGAATGCGTCTTGAGTTTGTGACTTGGGCCCACTAAACGTGATAGAGCTGCATAGAGTTTTTACCTAATTGTCTTGATGTAGAATGTAAGGTATGTTATTTCTGCAATATTCCTGAGGTATCTAAGGACTATACAAACCTATGTGCTACTGGGAGAGCTCCATATGGTAGTTTCTGTCCAGCAATGAATTCGACGAATTCCTCCCGATTAACCATCTCAGGGTCCATATCCAGAATGCTGACTAAGGCATCTTCTGAAGCGCATACCAGTCTAATGTTACGCTCCAAAGGTCTAGGAGTTACCTATTAGTTTAAAATACTTGTAATTTAGTCCCGAAACGCAGTTAAAAGAGAGATGTAAGAATGTAGAATGGGGTACCTAGGTACAGTCAGCTTCAGATCGACCTTGGCTAGTAAAGTACTTCCAAGTACTTTGTCAGTCAAGATCAATCTGATGCTGACTGTACACGATTCAAAGTAGTGTTTGTTCTTAGTTTTAATGTTAGGTGCGACTAGGGATGGCTCTGCTCACACACTCACAATATAATTATTGTACTAATTTAAGAAGTGAGTAGGTACATTTTGGTTACTTAGCATTTCATGGCAATTCATGACATTATGTATTACCTTCTCATATTATCATTGTTCCTGATTACATCACATACTTTCAGTGCAGAGTCGGATCTTTAACGGCGTTTATAGGAATGACTGCCGTCTAACCTAGTAAGAGAAGAGCCGACGTCAAAGCCTTGTCCAGTAATCAGCAGGTGTATTGGCATTGATGAAATTTACATAATATAATCTCAAATATAATAATATTTATACTGTTTCCACTTTCCACTAAAAATTGTGCATAATATAAACCCTTTTTTGTTATTCGTACCTCTGAAAAAACGACATTTTTGATATTTGACCGAATTTGATCGTGATTTTCGTCTATGGGTAACAAAATGTATTTTGGATATTGGCTAAATCTCCACTCTGTAAGATTTCTTTTCAACGTAGGAGTTTCTCCATCCATTTTCATAGCGTAAAAGAGAATAAAATAAAACTTTAAAAATATTCAACAAAAATCGGAATATTATCTTGAATTTACCGGCATTTATTGGTACCACCATAGATTAATATATACATAGAGAATTGAGATAATCTATTGATTTCGGTATAGTCTATGGTCTGCGGAGCCATTGGGCACTTTTATAATTCATCATCTCACGGCCGAATTGATCACGAACTGATTACTTATAATGCCAGTATATGAATATTGTCTGCAGAAAACTTACTCACTTAAATTATGTGCTTAGAAGTCATTGGCAAATATCCTTTGTTAATGTATACGATACGTACACAAAGAGTCGATATTATTTGGTCGCTCGGCCGTCGCGCGTCGGCCTGTATCGGCCGTTAGGCCGCTAGGCCGCTAAAGGTTAAGGCGAACCAACATCGTTATACTTTGCAATTTTACTGCGAAACATTTGGCTTAATTTCTACTGTGGTCCATGCATGAGTCAATAATTCCATTATGCCTGTGACAAAGTCAAAGCTCACATATTTATTGTGGGGCATAGATTAATATACCTATACATACTAGAGATATATTATGTATAATATAATTATATGTATGTCGTGGGGATCCCAGAACACTTATCCGCATGAATAAAAGAAATTCCCAATGTAAAGAGGTCGTGGTAGGATAATGATTAATTAAATATCTATTTTAATGAAACATTATATGGGTATGCTGCAATTACTTCATAAAATTCATTTCAATAATGAGTAAATTGTTTAAAGTAAAAGTATTAGGTATATTCCGTATATTCTATGATTATATTGTACCTACTAATACCTTACTTTGTACAATGCTCTGCAATACTGAAATAAAAAAAAATACATACAGGTAAAATTACATAATTTTATTTTAATGTAAAGAAATTCACATAGTAATCTGTAAGTTGAAAGAAAACTGCAATGTAAAATGCAGATGCACTATTTATGTGATGTCAAGGTCACGTTTAGGCTGCTAAATTTAATAGTATTGCAGTGTGTGAACTTTAACCATTGAATTGTGTAATCTAATTTTGTAGGCCTGTACTTCAAAACTCGTCCGGTGTGAAATTCGTCAGTTCGTCGACCGCAATTTCACTTTCGAGAGCCGCTTTCTCGTTTTGTCACTTTCGAAAAAATTCATTACTTGTGTGAATCAAACCCGTTTACATTGGTAGTAAATTCTATTCAAAGGTGTATGTCATTTTGTGAACTGTGCATGGTATTTGTTTAAAATAAATGGATTTTTGTCAAAAAATATGGTGTATACAGAAGGATATTTGAGGGAGAAGCTGACCAAGGAATTGGACGCCGTTCACGTCGTAAGTAATCTGTCAAAATTATATCGAACAACCTGTGCCGCGTTGTAAAATGTAAATTTATTTTATGAATGAAAATAGTGTTTATCAGAGTTTATATCTTCGTAAATTAACGAAATGACGAAGAAATCGGATCCAGACAAATTTAACGTGACCAAAGAGGCGTTGCTTCCCGGTCTGTTATTCGCTTTGCTCGTGAGGTGGTGCGTGGCGGCTTATCCTTATTCTGGATATAGGAAACCTCCTATGTATGGCGATTACGAAGCACAGAGACACTGGCAAGAAATAACCGTACATACACCTATTACAAAATGGTACCTCAACACAACACAGAATGACCTTCAATATTGGGGGTTGGATTACCCGCCGCTTACGGCGTACCATAGTTTTCTCATGGGGTTGGTTGCGGACTGGCTTGACCCAGAATCTGTACGTCTTTTTGCATCGAGAGGTTATGAAAACGATTCTCATAAAACTTTCATGAGATGGACTGTATTTTTAAGTGATATCTATTTTTATGTGACTGCAGTGCTGTGTTTATGTATAGATGCTGAAAGAATACTAGGAAAAGACTTTAAAGAGCCAAAGTGTGTTTTTAAAAGGACAGACATATCCACCACATTGTTTTTACTGTATCCTGGCCTAATTTTGATTGATCATGGCCATTTCCAGTACAACTGTGTTTCATTAGGTTTATTTTTGTGGGCTACTTTCTTTATAATTGCCATAGAAAATGATATTTTAGCTACAATATTATTTGTTCTTGCTTTGAACTATAAACAAATGGAATTGTATCATGCATTGCCATTTTTTGTCTATTTGCTTAGGAAATGTTTTATCGGTGTCCCATCAGGCATGAGACGCAAGCTATCACATATTGTTAATAGATTTAACAAACTTGCAGTAGCTGTCATTTCATGCTTTGTGATTCTATGGTATCCTTTTATGACATCATGGGAAGACATATTTCAGGTGGTGCAAAGATTATTTCCATTAAACAGAGGAATCTTTGAAGATAAAGTGTCAAATGTTTGGTGCGTTGTAAATGTTTTCGTCAAACTTAAGACTGTGTACAGCAATGAGGAAATGGCCAAGACATGTCTTATAACAACAGCAGTGGCTATCGCACCTGCCTGCATTGATTTCTTTTTTAGAATAAACAAAAAGAAGTTTGTTTTAAACTTGATCATTGTATCACTTGCATTCTTTTTGTTCTCATTTCAAGTGCATGAAAAGTCTATTTTGCTTGTAGCGATTCCAGTTTGTCTGCACTTCCCTGAAGATCCTTTTATGTGTTTTTGGTTCTTACTGGTCTCTAACTTCAGTATGCTGCCACTGATTTTAAAAGATGGACTCTTGGTTCCCTTTCTTGCTACTAATTTAATCTACATATCATTTTACAGTATATGTGTGAAGCTATCACAGCCTAGCGCAGGGCTCTTTTCTTTCTTTAATGCCAACCGTGTTTACAAGATAATTTATCCTTCTAAAAAGGGCAATTCTATGTTGCTAAACCTCTTGAGCATAAACTTTTTCATATCAGTGCTTGGTATGATTACCTTGACTGCAATGTCTGTGTTTCTGGAACCCCCTCAGCAGTTGCCAGATTTATTTCCTTTATTAATATCAGTGTTTTCTTGCTCTCATTTCCTCTTATTTTTCTTTTATTTTTATTATCAACAGTTTAATCGGCCAGTATGCTTACCTACTATACCTAAACCAAAAAGAAAGTAATTTAATTCATTAGAGTAGTAGGTAGAACAAACCAACTGCCTTCTTTAGTTTTTTTAAATTGTAAAGACATAAGAAATTTTAATATTTTTCAAAGATCAAATTTTGAATAAATTAACTTTGTTTTTTATATTGATTAGTTACATTTGTGCTATAAATAAATGGTTATTGTTTTGTAAAGTAAAAACCTGAAAAGTCAAAAAATGAATGAAATATTACCAATTGGCAAGTAAGCAATTACATTCATTTATCTCTCTGCATTCCAAATAAAGATTTTAACATAAATTTGTTTTTATCTTCAGCGAAACCTTTTTTTGCGATGGTTATGTCGGACTCAAACCAACTAAAACCGCACGCCATCATACCGGGCGGTGCCCGAGATATCCTTTAATCAACGTTACGACCATTGTAATTATTTCGTTAAAATAATCTTTTCATATAATTAGAACCAAAGCCGCCTTGCAATGACTAATTGCGCCTACAATAGCGAACAGTACAGACTGACGTCATAACTTTGGCGGCATTGCACAACCGTTATCAGAGGCGACTTGACTGCGGAGACGATATTCAAATACAAATAAGAATTAATAATAAAGCAATGTTACCATGTGTCACATTGAATTATCATTCAGAAATGAACTGCGGTCGTTCAAAATGTACAATTAGTGACGATAAGATAATTGATACATTACACATTAACTAACTAAACTAACTAAATGTTATAGTTGCTCTGACAAAATAACTTTTAGCCAGAGAAACTATAACATTTAGTCAGAAAGACGAAGTTAGCAACATAACCGCTATCCTTGCTGGAAAGGTGCCCTCTGGTAGTGATGTGGATGGTGAAAGGGGTGGTCAGACTTTATATATTACGAAGTCATATATATAAAACCGGACCGCCCCTTCCACTACCATACCACTGTCTTCCAATTGTTATGAGCAAATGCATCAGTCATTGTCGTAAATATTCTAAAGTTTACACAACGGATTGAAAAAGTAGTTGAATGGTGAGAATAGTTGTAACCATAATAAATTTGAATACTGCAAGGAATTATTATGGCGATACATTTTAGAAAACTAAAGACCGGTAAATGCTTGCGCGTCACAGATACAAGACGGAGACAAGACTCGGTTGCAGGTCGGTATAGGTATACGTTTTTGGGCAGTCCTTTGAGGATAGTACGGGGTCAGATGGTGGATGAGCTCAAATCTACCAATCATAAATTATATAAAAACAATCCGGGCGAGCCAGGGCCTCGTTTCTCTAACGATTTAGGTTCAAGATACATGTCGTGATATTATTATATCTAAAGGTAATGACGATGCGTCCATTTGGATTGGACGCATGAATTTCAATACGTTTGGAAATCCAAAGCTGGAAGACGTCCATTCCATTGGCACAAATGTATTATATTCACGAAACGATTTTGGAAGACATCGATTCCATTTGGATCGTTGGACGTATCGTCAATGGCTACCTAAAGATAGCGTGAATGTATTCATAAGAAAATAAATGTAATAATTGGTTGACTGGGTGACGGGCCATGGGCGATCCTCGACTCTGTCTAGCGTTAGTAATTTTTTTGCTCTGTATCAACTCTCGGAAACTCGATACCTGCAGCACGTTTGTTATTAATTCACTACGCCCGCAATGTCGCGAAATGACATTCATTGTTACTACATAAATAAGTATTATACTATATAAAGAGTAGTAAGTACATAGTCCTAAACATGTTACTCCACGGCCATAAGATGTAAGTATCTCTGAACAAAATGCTGTGCGAGCCATTTTTAGTAGGTACATAGTTCTTTGTTTTAATTATAAATAAATAAAATAAAAGCCGCCTATATTACTCAGCTCCTTTGAATATTTACGCGACGATATAATAACCATGTCTATTGGGGATAATGACCTTTCAAATGATGAAATAAATAAGTCTTCCAATGTTATATGCACGATTCTGAAGATTATCCCAGACATAAACAGACTCACAAAATTTGACCTCTGCCGTTTCGTGCTAAAAATATTGTGCGAAGTTCGTGCAAAAAATACGTACGCTACCTCTTATATATTTGCACGAAATGAAACGCAGAACTCAGTACGGGCGACCGCATACGTAAACACTCATTAGGCCTTAAGCATCAATATTGGTATGTTTTAAAACTTGCGAGAGATAAGATAATGTAATGTAACTATGTTAAAGATTCGTAATTTTTGTTAAGTGGTATCTGAAGACTTAAAATTTGTTGCATAGAATGAATATTATGTTAGTGTAGATTCACTAAACCTATTATTGATGCATATTTCGAGGCAACAATTGTGTTCATCTTGATCGAACGTAGATTCAAAAATGATATTTTAAACGTAGTGCGAATTATTAGGTTACTTGTCAAAGGTTAAATCGTAAGATAAATGAACGGATAGATCTTCAACAAATCGTAGTCATTGATAAATAAATATAAATACTGATTTGTGCTTAAACTTACGGGCATACTAGTGAGCTGTAATTTTATCAGAATAAAGTATCTGAATAGATAGTGAAATGAGCATTATCAGCACTTGTAGTACCTACATTATAATCTCCTAAAAGTAGGCCAATGTGTATTACTAAAAATGCATTTATTTAATAATACATCAGGTACATATAAATATCTTTATACATGTATAAAAGGTGCAGAAAGTATTAATCCTAATAATTTATCAGTAGAATAATTTTGTAATGTAAAATACAGGTCGGAATGTGATCTTATTTTTTAAATTCGGTAAAAAAGTTGTAAGTATCAACTCCTACACCTGAATTCCCCTGTAACTATTATTTATTGATGATAATTACGAACTAAATTACTTTGAAAGAAGAGAGAAAAGAAGCTAAACCAGTACAAATAGTTCTAAAATGTTAAAAATATTATAACATAGGAAATGACACCTGTTGAAAATTGATGGAATAAAGCGAAAACAACTCGACTCCATTTGAAATCGACTAAACGTACCTAAAGGAAAAACAGTGACTCAATCAGAAAGTACTTAAACATTCTTTTACATTAAGAAAGTAGTTTAACGACGTCTTAATATCTCCAAAATATTAACCTCCATGTCAACTTGACCCGAATTATAAATATAATGCAATAGCTGAATGAATACGATATTCTTTCCTTCATAACTGGTTTCGGTCATTTGACCGCGTTACTCGGATTACTCAACATTTAGGCGAGTTCACACGATGAAAATATGTATTATAATCATGGAGAATTGAAGTAAGCGGAGTTGTTGCAAAGGCAATTGAGTCTTAAGATTTCAGTCGAGTCGAACGGGCGGGGTAATGTTAGAAAGGGACGAAGTTTAGGCTCTGACGTCACTCATCAGTTCTCGTGTCACGGCATTGGGTACGGATGTCATTTTTCTTAAAAAAATTGCAGAATAAAATAGTTTTCATCGTGTTCCGTCATGAAGTGTGTGGTGTCAGGGTGTAAAAATTGTACAGGAAAACTGTCTAAACATACTGATGGTGTAACATTTCATCTGTAAGTCCCCTGGATTTATATTTCAATTTTTATAAAAAAAATACCCTAATAGAACCATCTAGTGGAGAATAGATGTAAGTAATCTTGTCTTTCATGTATCGTAGTTGTAATAATACTCAATGCATACTGTGAAATTTTCACCACAATCATTTTGTCTTAGTTCATTAATGATTTCAAAAATGTCGTTTTATTTATAAATAGTTAATTTAACTGAAATTTTAAATTTTAAATAAAGTTAACTAGGCCATCTACCGGGCTATGACTAAACCATGTAGAGAAACTAAATGATTTGCCCTCATACCAACAGATGTTCCAATTTTCAAAAACATTTAAAATAAGTGTTGTTTATTATTATAGCGAGACCACTTCTATATTTACTTCTAAATGCAATATTTATTCTTCAAAAATGGGCTGAGCGAGTAATTTATAATTTAGGCCCAAGAATCTTCCTCACATAGATAGTTCTAGAATTCTTTGTAGCGCTTAGTGGCCAGTAGTCAAACTACAATGAAAATTGCATGTCACGTTTGTTTCCAGTTTCGCTATGTTCTGGTAGATGGATTTCTTGGAAGTAGGAGGGGTTTAAACAGAGGGGTACAAACACGCGGGTGGAGGGGTGTGATTACATGTCCCCGCGCGTCTCCCTTCACACCCGCAACTGGCCACGCATTTTTGTATAGAGAAATCTAACTGTTACATCTCCGTCATCTATATAGTTCGGTCCTCCGTGATTATAATATTTTCATTTTATTATCGCTCACTATATAATTCAATGAGCCATCACACGCGACGAAGATAAGATATATTTTGCCTTTATTTTTGCTCTAAAAATATCTAAAGGGAAATTTCGAATACTTTAGACGATGCCTGGTAGCTCTGGATCGCGAGGATCGCGGGTTCCATGTTCCGTCTAGGCATTCACTTTTTCCAATTTTAGATCGACATATTTTCAATATCTTGGCCCCCAAATGAGCTGACTACCTGAAAAGGGTGACTGGGATAGTTTGGATGCGAAATATGGAGGATCGGGCGCACATTAAGAGAGGCCTATATCCAGCTGATTGATTGATTTACAATAGGGTCTTAACCTGCATACTTGTACAAAGCTATTACATCCTGATAAAACCGGATAAGAGTACTGGGTTCACTCTGTTAAACTTCGTCATGGCTTGACTGATCCCCCACCATACTACATACATGCAACACCATGCCACACCAAGAATTATGATATTTATCATCAACTTCTGAGCGGTGTGCTCCGATTGCATCTGAGTCTTTCACCTCAGAGTATAGGTACCTTCCAGCTTTTCCACCTTCCAATTCGCACGGTCTTGGGAATTCTTAGAAATGAAGATACATTATCGTATCTTAACTATGTGGTACCCTACAAGTAGTATACTATCTTAAGATGAAATATTATAGTATCTTTGTGTGAAACGCCCTTTAACTAAGCAAGTTTCGGCTAGTGTGCCAACAGAAGCATTGTCACATATCTAACTCCACAAAATGTTTGGTATGCTACATGCATGCGTGCTGTTTTCACTGTGCGTTGCATAATTTGACGCATGATTTCACCGTGCATGCACGTGCCTGAACAGTGATGTGAATCGATTTACTTGTTCGTTTGTCAATCGCTGGTTAACACATTAAATCTAAACAATGCAAGTGTCTATAAGAGACTGGTCGCGGGTTCAAGTTCCGTCTGGACCTTCACTTTTTCCAACTTCAAATCGATTCTAAAAAGTTAGGTGTAAAGTTTACGAGAGTTGCTGTGCTGTCAGTGTAAAAGTAAATGCAAGTTCGAATGCCCTCGATGTGATCCAGTACCTCAAGTGGTCAGAGCAGTCTCCATATAAGAGACTGGTCGCGAAGTTCTTTTTATACATTCACCTTTTCCAATTTTAAAACTATATAATTTACCTCGCGCCGAGTTAGCAAGTTTAACGATAGAGGCGGTCATAATGCGTAATTGGAGATTGGGATTACTTTGCATAGCCTTCGTAAGGCTAATAAAAATGTCCGGTTAGTTTTGTACCCATCGATTGTAATTATGGGTAATTTATTGAAAGACAAGTATGTACTCAGTGTTGATAGATAGGTTTTTACCTCTGCATCAAAGTGCTGAGGCAAAAATATAATCTGATATTTAATCTGTGCACCTGCCTCATGATAAATTTAGTTTCTGACATAATATAACTTCATACTAAGCTAGCAAATAAGCTAGCCGTGTACTTGATGGTAAGTGGTTACCTCGACGAGTTACTAACTTGGTTACGATCTTGCTTCTCTCTCCAAGAGGCTACTTAACTCACCAGGAGGTATGTTACATCAAATTGATTCAATCAATTCTTAAATTGTGGCTTGACTTATTTAAGGTCCTGTGACCCCAAGATGGAGCACATGACGTATAAATCGCACAGCCATCATTATCGGTCTTGAGTTACGCATTTCACTTCACTCAATATCTTGTCTAAGCTTTTGTAATTATAGTTCGCTTTCAGGTCTACCTACGATGCCCTCGGTAACACTGAAGTTAAACTCTAAAGTTTAGAACTTGTCCACGGTATATGCCAATCATCTTCTCGGAGCAAGTGCCCAATCTAGCTCCAATTCCGGCTTTTGGTTCGTTGGTCTCATTGCAGCGATGAGCTTGCGTCGATAATTTTCTCGAAGCAGTATACACCGAGAACCCTGTATGACTATGTCTCGCGTCTGAGTAATATACAGTTCTGTCAACACATGCAGGGACCACACATGTGCCATGAGGCTTCAATGTGGTTTTATGACGCATTGTCTTCCAAAGTCTCTTACAACTATTAGAATTCCAAATTTAGATCCAAAAAACATGTCGTATGCCATATGTTAGTCATCTACGTATATTTAACGTCAGCAGTTCCTTAACAGATAAATTTTAAAGCATAAGATCAATCAACCGATCTTTTGTATTTTATCGAATCGTATAATAAATTTTAATTGATAACATAAAAAGATAATGTGAAAAAGGAATTGAATAGGATATGCTAAAGAAGTTTGGGCACGTAGAATGACACACCAAATTAGCGAGGTAGATATGTGTAAAATTAGGAGAGACCTATGTCCAGCAGTGGACTGCGATAGGTTAATTGATGATTGATGATATGTGTAAAATAATAGACAAGTTGGGGTCACCCTCACAAAACATACATTGATCAAATAGATAATAGGTTAAAAATGGTAGGGTACATATCAGAAGCACTCAAAAGAAGTGTGCTTGCATTAAATGTTTAATGACAGTACCTTTACTTTTTTAGAGTATTAGTAAAAAAAATGGATTAAATATTAAGTATACTTATATCAATTGCGTTCATAAATGTTTAAATTTGCATCCTGTTATTAAATAGGTACATCAACGAACAAATAAATAATGAAAATTCGATGCGAATTGAATATTTGTATTCAATCGTTACAAAGCATTTAAAACACATGGTCATCTTTTGATTGTTATCATAAAAGTAATACAATAAACTTCTCAATGACACATGTGTAAATGATACGTGGAATCTCCTGTGGGTTTTCACAACGGACCCGAATTGCAAGACTATTCTTAGTAATAGCCGTAATAGATCATGAATTTCCAAAATAATTACACGAACATTGCATCATCTGCCAATGTTCAAAACTGATGTCATTTGCTGTCTTAATTGTAATAGCAAGAAACTGTAGACATTGTATGTTGACTACTAATCACAATTGGTATCAATGCTGAAATCTGGAATTCCCAAGAATATGTCACTTGTATTTTTTTACTATTCTTTTGTCCGTTTACGAGAGCGACTATTGTCTGACCTCTAAGTTGGTTCGACCTGAAGCTTTTCAATTTTATTTATTACACAAACTACTTACTTCATTGCTTCGGCACTAAACTGTATCGTATGCAGATTACTAATCACAATTGGAATCATTTCTGGAACTCCCAGGAATGTTTGACTCATGTCCATGTCATGGTAAGTACGCGAATCGATAACCAGAACAATGAGTTTGCCTTGTATATTATACGTGACATGACTTAAGGATATCCCTACCAAACTCCTATTCTGTAAGAACATGATACATGAAACGAAGCCGATAAAATATATTACAAGTTTTTTTAATTTAAACACATTACAGGTGCAAATTTTGGAATTGTTATCCTAAACTGTGATGATGCATGTTCACTTTAGTAACGTCCTCTAATTCAATATGGCCGTAGGTGGATTCTAAAGAAGGCAGACAAGTTATTTCTATACACCTCCCTTACATATTAAGTATGTATATTAAAGAATTTGCAGAGCAAAGTAGCGCAATTATGATTCGATAGCAGCATGGCCTTCCTGAGCCCAAGTCTTTTCCATGTAGGTTAATATGAATTCATGTCCCCTGATGATGAGATAAAGGTTGCAGGAATGAGGGTCACCATTGCAAATGCAAGTAATGCTACAAGGTCTCCCATTAGTTT
Source organism: Pelosia muscerda (assembly GCA_963691645.1). NCBI lineage: Eukaryota > Metazoa > Arthropoda > Insecta > Lepidoptera > Erebidae > Pelosia > Pelosia muscerda. The sequence continues at coordinate 7,831,448 of OY829118.1, forward strand.
GATGGCTTCATTAGATGCTTTTTCAGGACCTGTTTAAAGAATTTTTGATTGTATTGTAGGAAAATTCATGTATACGCGTTGGTAAAGAATTCCAACTCTTTACGGTCGAATAAAATACTTCAGTACTTATTAATAAATGAATACTTTAATCTAATGTTTGATAATTCGTTAAGAAAATGGGTTACGGGCTTATACCAAAGTTATTTACTTAACAATCGTGAGTTGCAGATCCAGTATTTTTTGTGTTACTTGTACGTTCAAGTTCCACCGGTCCCAGTAGGTATGGTGCAACAATTTGCTGCAGTCATATCTTACAGTGACCTTTCGAACAAGGCACTCCCTTTCCCTAGATTCTTTTTAATATACACTACCAACTTTTTAATGTTACCTTGAAGGCACCAATAAAATTTGCCTCGATGTTTGTGGATGGTTACTCAAGAGGCCGCTGTGGTATAACTCGCTGTAAAAGTACAATATTTCGATTAGATGATTCACGAAAAACGGATCTTAAGAAATGTTATAATTTCAGCTTATAGGTACTTTACTATATTAAGACGTTTGTGTACCCTTGACAGAGTAGATAAAGGTGTATCAACATACCCATTTCTGCTGCTTTTCGATCCCAGTTTACCTTCTTTACAACAGAAAGTGCCCTTTAACAGAAGTAATTTTTTTGCCCGCAATCACAGATTTATTCAATGTCCTAGCCTTATCAAGGTCTTTCTATATTAAATAATTGCGTTTTCCAGAGACTTTCTCAACATTATTGTTTAGACAGTGTCTTTTCCTTTCAACATTTACATTAATTCTTTGTATAACACAAACAATGGGAGCTATGAATAAAACTGACGTCAGTCTCTCGGTATTATCCAGATCAGTACTCCTAGTAATGTTATCAATGAGGAAAACCCAACTCGCATTTTAATATTTATGCATGCAACACGCGTACTCTATAATGTAGGCACGGCAAGATGGTCTCTTCATTTCTGACTAAACGCTGATCGGTACCTACGTATGAAAAACTTCGTGCTTCTTATTCAGAATATGATGGACTTCTATATGTATACTTTACCCCCTTACTTTCTAACCATTGTATGTATAGTGAGCGATCATAGTGTTCTTTACTTGACATAAGATCATCAACTTCTAAGAACTAAATGTTATTTGTAACCAATGACGGAGAAACTGCTAATCTGCGTACATAAGTATGCTAATTATTCGTTAGTTACAATCACGTGCTATTTTCAGAAATGTTTTATCTGACTAGTCTCGTTTGTATCGATTTAGTACAGCGATAAACCTAAAAATAATTATGCAATGCTATGCAGTTTATGGCAATGGATCACGCGATGCGATTATTTTCGCAACTGATCACGGTAATGACAAATTGTTGCATAGTTACGTGATCTGTATCTCTTCAAAAAGTAAGTGCTTAGTGCTCGCCGATCACATTATCAGTGTTACGGGTATCAGTCTTACCTAATATATCTATTATCTCCAGGATAAATCCTGCTGAGCTGGAAGAACCATCAAAAATACTACTTTTTGCCAGAACTTTGTAGTGTAATAATAAGTATCGGTGACAAAATTTTAAATAATATTCGTATCAACAACTTTTCAGGTGTCCTTACCACAGACAGATTACCTACTGGATTAAAACAATAGCATGCAAGGCGACTTACAATTTTGCGAAATATGTATACTAATATGCCGTTCGTTTATGTCCATAAACGATTAAAGAAATTACTTTCGACATTTTTATCAAGTCAGACTAGTTATTAAGGCTTTCAATGGAACTGGAATTTTGCAAGGTGGACAACTCATCGGTCATTCCCTTTGTGGTAAAGTGTGAATACCAATGTTTCACCATTAATGTACTGTGATTATGTACAGCTAATTAAATACGTCATTAACCTTTTGTACAAGTCACGCCTTTCTCCTTCAGAGATTGGCAGAAACAACAACCCAACCATATTATGCTACTGCTGTCATAAACCTTCCATTCAGGTCTATGGGTTTAAAGCACTTTTAACCTGCATGCATTAACCTTTTGTAAAAAAAGTAAGTGATTGATTATGGCATGAAGATGAGAAGAATGATTCAAAATGCCATGCCAATTGTTTAATTTGAACTAATATTATAACATATTTAATTTAATAATTCAAATGTTGGAACTTAAAACATTTGTAATAACTGTACAACACATGGTTGCAAATGAAGACCTTGACTTTGAGGCATATGACACTGTTATCGTCTTTATCTTTGGATAACCAGGGGAACACTATGAGAAACTAAGTAACCGCTCCCTCAATTTCGTCCGTTAGTAAAGTCTCCTTCGAAGAAAAGTTAAGTGTGAACTTTTCTTTTGTCAATCTCATCATAGTGGCGAGGATCAATTAAATGGCAAAAAGCAACTAGCAATAGCAAGTGAAGCTATCACGTGACAAAGAAGACTCATTTGATTAGTGGTAGTCGAGAGTGCCGTCCCAAAGGGGGAATGATGCTCGAGAAGGTTACTTTGTAATCACCTGCCTCCAATCACATCACAATCAAGATAAAAACTATTTTATAATCTAGAGTCTTTTGACCATTTTTGATTTCCTTTGTATGAAAAGCATTAGTGTATTTAAGTTACCACACTTAGTTACAACCTTCAGCAAAAATTACAGTGTTCCATATGTTCACGAGGCTTACTGCTATTCTAACGTGTACATATAGTCGCTGTCATTACATTTGTCGTGAGACATTGTTGCAGTGGCTTGTGAAACTGCAGTTTGCGGTCCACCTCACTATTTAGAATCAGATTATTAATATTTAGGTAATGTCTGCTACAGATTTTGCATCGACGTGTAAGGATTGAAACACACTAGATTGCATAATCTTATAGGTAATGATGCTTTCAATCGCTGCATGATTAATGTTCTAGAGTACCAATGCAAGTACTTCGCACTTAGCATAGACTTGTTAAATTATTTCTAAATGTCAAGTATTTAACTTTTTTGCTGTTTTTATTATTAAGCAATTTTTAAGAGATATGCAATTGAGTTTTTATTTAAATTTAAAATTGGATGACATGATTGTTTCTATCTCATTCTGAAGTGTTTATGTATGCTGATAATTCGAATTTACGCATAAAATCTAGGAATATTGTGAGAACAACCAATAGTCAATGGTGAGAAATTCTCTCTATTTGACCAGTAAACTACAGGGGTTTTGGTTTTTGTGAAAATTCTGATATCAAATCTGGTTGCTTGGAAGAGAGCGCCGTTGGTGATAAGGCCGCCCATTGTATATTCTGCTACTATATGTTTATGTCCGTAGTGTAAAGGTTTTTTTTCTTGTGTACAATAAAGAGCCACCCACCACCACCTGATTAGCTTCTCATTACGTACTGTGAAGAGCGTGCCTTCCTAACACTGGTATTTTACTTAAAAGGGGAGTGCCTTTACACTGTTTTGTAATTAGCTTTGAAAAAAAAGGATAATATATAGATTTTGACTTTTGATTTGACTGATTCACCTTTGGGTCAGCTTCAATCAAAAAAGCTTGTGCAAGCTACTTCGTATTATGTATGAATCATTTAATGTTTTTTCTTAATACCTATTTCGTAAAGTAAAATGTACAGAGGAAGAGTTTTCTCAACTAAGAACTACTTGCCTAAACCATCAATGATTGTAGTACTCCTTCATTAACTTAACCAAATAGAGACTCATTGCTATTTACGCAAAAAGTTTCACAAATTGTAACTGTTAAGTTATAAATAAATATACTTAGGTAGGTATATAATTACATAGAAAACTCATTTGGCATACTTATCAAATTCCAAGGCGCAATTTCTTTAATTTGGTATACCTATGTCCAACAAAAATAAGCGAATTAAAGTAACTAAACTTTCCAATTTATTATTCGACAGTTCTTTCTGTTCTTTCTCCTTTCGCCAAACTTATCGCTAACTATTCAAAGTTCAATAGCTTGATATCTCTTACTAGGTCAAACACTATCTAGGTCGCTGGAGATATCGTCAAGGTTGCAATCTTCGTTACGTTTTCCGTACTAGCTTTCTTGTCTCGTTTATGAAGCCCATCTAATTTGCTAATCTAATCATGCCCGGTTTGACTAACTCTGCGAGGTTCGTTCTTTAGGCTGCATTCAATATTGCATTTGCAGTTTCCTAGTAGTGTTGCATATTGAACATCTAATTTAGTAATCTGACTGTCCATTTTACTGGGTGCCTTGAATAGTAATTTAGAACCATTGATTTTCCTTCTATTTATCTACTAGTAGTATTTGGAGTTATTGGTTACTTCGTACAAAATTCATTTAACTATTTATCTATTATTACGTGAACCGTGTTCATTTTGTATGATGTCATCTTATTCCTCAAAATTGATTCACTTATTGTATTTTTTGTGCTTCAAAAATTGTATTCTTTATTATAGACCACAACATAGCGAGAAAATTCAGGGTTTTATTACCTCATGACGAAAAGGAAAATCATGGTCATTCGCTGATACCGGCGCGCGGCGGCGGCTAAAGTGCGTGCGCGCAAATCGCACGGCAAGACTGTAATTTTCTTTTACTAGACGATACGTAATGGACACAGAAAGTGTTAACCGTGAGACATTAAAATAAAGCTATAAAGTTACTGTAATGTCTCACCGTCAGCACCTACGATATAGACGCGCCCTAAATTACCTTTCCCTCATAAAATTGTGGAATACGTTACAGGGAGAGAGTGTAACTTTCGCATTTTAGATATGCTCAATGCAAGTACTAACTTTCTTCACGTATCATTTTTCTGAGCATAATCATCATTGACTTGGCAATAACCACGATGTTTTAAGCTTGGCTTGGAGCCCGCCAACAGGGTGGCGTCCATTTATCATTTGGTTTTACTATTTAGTTCATTAACCAAAAGCCTGGTCTGTCGCTCGGTTAGTGTTACGGCTAGCAAGTGAGATCGTCTTAGACCCTAAAGAAACTCAGATGGCAATATGCATTTTTTCTAATTACGATTTTAACAGTAATTAGTTTATATTATGTTCATTTTTCAGTTATTTCGTCTTTATTTTCAACATTTATTGACATAAATACTAACATTTAAACGGCATTAAATGAGTTTCTATTCTTCGGTGATTCCTGCCTTAGTGATGCCGTATTCGCGATGTATACGTCATCTATTAAAATATTTTAATTAAATTAATTTAAATTAATTGTGATTGATACTGTGACGTTTCTCTAGCGACTGAAGTCCAAATTACCTGTCGATAGGTGTACGTTACTTTATTTTGGCAGCTTTTATTTATGGCAATGACTGTGTTGTAACGTAATATAGTTTTACCGCAACTGAAAATAATTATTGGAATGACTCAAACTCTGACAATGATTGACCGCATGCTCCAGCTATTTATGAACAAGAGCTTTAAAGTCTAAATTAGTGATACTAATAAACATATATTCAGAATTTACTAACTGTTACTATCATCTTAACATTTCTTGCATCCGAGGCTTTCACCTTGGAGTCTGGTCTCCGCTTATTTATTCCCTCTCCGACTTATAACTGAGCCAAATTAGAATATGGTTTACAAGAGTATGGTTTAACTGATGTACCAACCAAACCGTACTTCAACGATAATTTAATTAGCATTACAAATACCAAATCCACGTTTACCTATTTGGGGAGTACACTATCAAAGAGGCAATGTAAACAACAAGTGTATGCTAACTTCACGTCTTCTTGCGCAATAGCGAATACCGGCGTCGCACAAGGTCCTAGTGAATTATAGAGTATTATGAAACAACGACATATCTTCCACGTTAATGTTTGATTTACAAGGCTTTGGATTACTGGGTATTTATGAGCTTTTTTACTATTTTTTTCTACTAGTTGATTGCCAATAATCTATGTTGGTGGTTGGTAGTTTAAAATGTATTTATTACCTGAATCATTTTCACTAGATTTAGTTCTGTTTTCATGCTCTAATCAAGATAAGATTTAGAAATAAAATTAATACAAATAAAGTTGATATACCTAGTGAAAGAGTGCAAGAAGCTAGTACATATAAATTGGAAAAATGCATTGTAGTTGATAAACATTATACTGCACACAATATTTCACAAAGGCAGTGACCATACGGCGAATAAGGACCACCAATATGTATTGTAATCTAAATTATTTACCCATAGTCAAACATGTTTCTCATCATTTTGTATATTTTTTACCATACGACACACGAAATAAAGGTCTTCTAATACACAGAGGGGTGTGCTTAACCTGTATAAACGATATTGAACGATCTATCAAAGGTACTTTTTGATTTTTCTTGTTATTAAGTATTCGAAGAACTACTATTAATTTCGTTTAATGTGTTTATGTATACGTTTAACATTGAGTGATGAAATTAAGACAAATTGGTTAATACTAATAACATACGTCCTCTTGTGTTTATAGCAAGCAGGATTCGATAATTTACAGGCGGAAAAAAGGGCGGGCTTGCAGGAAAGATTTGACAGTAGAGGAAACACGCGAAGTGTTGACTGTTGTTCTCGTCCACGTCGCTTTAATTGGTCTTTACTTCAAGAACTAGGTAAATCTGAATTCTGCCAATACTCGGTTGAAAAAAAATTACAGTCTCTAAGATGCTACCACAATAATTAATTCAAAATTTTGGTCATTATGCGTCAGAAGGAAATTAATAATGAGGTGGATAATAGGACGATGTGTTTCCTCACAAAATTCAGAAAGCTACATTGGCTGTATTTAGTACTCTTCTACAAGTTCGTAAATGTAATAAAGGTGAAATTAATTTGTGTTTCCTGTGATTTTCTCCATTGTTTTTAAACTACTTTCGCACGGTGGAAAGTCTAGTCATTTCTAGAAACAATAGATATTGTCTAAAGAATTACAAACCCAGTGTACTTACTGCATTTTAGTCCAAAGATTTCTTGGACTAAATTATTGTCTTTGCTTGTGAAGTAAATCAAATGTAATCGTATTCAACCACAGAAAAAATCTAGTAAAAATGAGACACGACAGCATACAATCGTTAATAATATGTTGCATTACTAGAAAACAATTATTTTGATTGATCGTATAATATAATAAATGTTTAATACCAAATTAGCTCAAATCAAACACACTATAAAACGAAAACACACGTCTTAACAGAATTGCTTGAATAATATAATTTAGACGCATGTTAGTGAATTCTAAGAAAGTTATTGATAACTTTAACATCTTACAATACGGTTCATATTGCTGAATTCGTCCTTCGTTGTTCATATTGTGCGTAAAAACGCACGCGTACCTTGCCTACTTCACTTCAGTTCCACTTGTTTTGTTTTCCATGTGTTCAACATCTATTTACATTAAATCGTTATGTATCCATATTAAAAAGTTCCGTTTGTATTACTAAACTAAATTTAGCGCGGATTTCTTGTTGTACAGTATAATCGTTTTTCCTCTAACTCGCTAACGCAAACAAGGATGTTTGATCGTGTTCGTGCGTACGAGTGGAGTTTTCTATCGATGTGTAGGTATAGATAGTGCGTTGCGTGGTACGTCTTATCACCGAGGCTAGTGTTTAGAGATTTTTTAGGGTTCCGCTCCTCAAAAGAAAAAGCGGAACCCTTATACGATCACTTCGTTGTTCGTCCCTCTTTTTCCTTTCTATCAAGACCTTCTTAGACCCAAGACCTTTTTCTCGGGAACGTGTGGCGGTATTCAGTTGAAATTCATACCACATACTCTGTACATTTTAGAATAGTTTTACTTATGGCTACGCTCCTCAATCAATTATCCTATCACAGTCCGTTGCTGGATATAGTTCTCTCCTAATGTTTTGAGGCTTTGGCTTACTGTTCTACGCTTACTGAAGGGGTTGGTACAGGGTTGTATTTCGAGCTTTCCTTCTCTTGATATCACGACGATATTACTTCGTAAGTCGGATTTGCGGCTGGCTATTTTTGATTGTTTATCTTTGAATCATGACTTTATGATTTTCTTTTGTGAATTGTGTGTTTTTATTAGACTAACGCCTACCATGTCATGTCAACAATCAAGAATGAAATATCATGATCATACCACGTACTCGGTCGAAATATTATTTCGAAAATATAAAATCAACCAAAACACTCATAGTGTTTATAAGCAAATAATAACTAACTCTGCCAGATACCGAAAATCCTAAAATGCATAGGTAGAGTACTGATCTGGACAAAGTGGTAAAGGACAGTTTGCTTTCAAGAAGCAGTCATCCACAAGTAGAATAGGATCCACAAGTCCAGAGAGGACATGAAGAAAATAAAAGTACATTTACCGAGGAACTCTTGACAAGGGGTCAATGTTCGCAAAACTTCAGATGCAATTTATATATTTTTTGAACACGTTCACTATGCATATAAAAATTCGTCACGCTTACGAGTAATGCCCTCATAATCATAAAAAACGTTGCGTCCCGATTGTATCCGAGGCATTCACCTTGGAGCCAAGAGTCCGCCTTCCGACACGATGAGAAGACAATTAATGTAACAAGTCCGAATCTACTTAAACACTAGACTGCGTGTCTTTTTTCGTTTTATGCTATGATTAATTGATGCGTCAAAGAGACACCCACATTATAGTAGCCGTAGGCCGTAGGCCGGTCATTCGGTCGCATCCGTGTGTAACCGCGACCAGCCGGCAAGTCAGTTGGCGGACTTGGCGAGCCGCGGTCGGTGCACGCCGCCGCTCCACCTATCCGAACACGAGTTTAAAATAAACGCACACAGTGATGCGATATTGCACAGCCGTGATATATGTGTGAACGTGATTTTTTATGTGATTAGACTTAGGTACGTGAATTTTATGTCCTTTGTAAACTTCGTTAGAGGTGTCAATGTCCTCGTACCTATCATCTATGTCAGCTATTAGATACTTTTATATATCGCAAGGTTTATATTTTTTAGTAACGGTGTATAGAAGTTGTTAAAAAGTCTTTTATAGTTTACACTTAGTTGTTATTGTGTAATCGATTGTGTAATACTTTTTGTGATACTTTGCGCTATATTTGTTGACTGAAATCACATGCTTTCTATCAACGATTGACCGCTAAAGTATTCATTCAAAAGTTCATTCATTTAATTAAATGATCCTGGTAAAAGTTTCGGCATTTCTCTATCTATGTATGAACAAATAAAGAAATATGTATTAAATATTACTAAAACTGGTGTTGGAAGATTTCTAAAAGTGCTTTCACTGCGATATCGATCGCTGACTTAATGTGTACACTTAACATTGTTATATGGAAACTAGTGAGACCACATAATTTATTAACACTGTGACGTTTCTTGTATAGAACCGGATTTTACGAAGTTCGATAAGAAAATCTTATCTGGTCTACCATCTCAAAAATGTGCAGCAGCGATGTAAGGCACTTTTTAAAACTAAACGACAGTAACTGGTTTCACAATATTTACTAGTTATGACAATCATGCATGTTCTATGTTTTTTTTTAAATACTTATCCTGACTGACTGACAGTTGCATTTACAAAGAGCTGTCTGCTTATGCTTACAACATAAAAAAAAATTATGTTGTAAGCATAAGCATTCACTATAGGGTAGTATACTAATTATTCCATCCCTAGTGGGCAAAACTCAGAACAGTTAAGAGAAAACTATCTAACTGTGGTAAAACTGACGATGAATAAGTTATCAAGAAATAAATATTAAAAAATAAAAAAAATATCTGAAATCCAACTGACTCTACTGTCGAGCTGTCTTGTCAACCTTACCTGTCAGCTGAGTTGATGTATTAACTTAATATAATTTTGAAATAAATATTTTGCAGAAATTTACGATATCCTTGAAGATTTGTAGGTCAATTTATAGTAGTTATTATTAAAACAATAAAATTACAAAATTAACATTTTAAACATTTCGGTTTGCCCCCGTAAAGCATGTGTGTCACAATATGAATTAAATTATCTTTTTTAAACAGAAGTTATTATAAAACTATTAAGCTATTGTGTGTTGCTATTCAAACATCTGTTTGTTATTCTTTGTGAATTTTCATCATCATTCATTCATCATAATTGTAACTTCTAACGTGTATTCCGATTGCATCCGACGTTTCCACTTTTTTATGTCTGAAAGTGATACTCCACTTCGGCGCCAACGATGAAGTGGTATATCGGACTTGACGCTTGAAAGCGCAAGGTGTCTCTCGTTCACGTCAGCGATATTATCCTGGAGATCCCAACCATTTAGGGATCAAATCCCCCTCCCCTAATAAGGGGCGTGAGCGGCAACACAAATTTCTTCTCCATTTTACAAGATCTTCAGCATCCCAACATTAACAGTTGGCACGCATTGGCAAGCATACTATTATGACAAGTTATGGTCTCTAACAGACGTTTCTAAGTTTAAAAATAAATTATTAAATTATAATTATAAATGGATAATATCAATTTATCTGCCGTCAAATAATAATTATGATGCTCAAACTAATTATTTTTTAATATTCATGATCAGAAATTGATACTAAAATTTAATAGTTATATTTGTATTAATTTATTTTATGATTACATTAATATGTCAACATGTTATTTACAAATAAATTAATAAAATAACAAACAAACCTGGAATAACTATTAAACCAATTGAATATTAAAAATTAAAACGCGTCGTGGCATTCCTCCACATCGCATCGCCTGTCTCTTGTGGTAACGTACGTTTCCAAAAGACTGGCAGCATTGCTATGTTGTAGGGCAATGCTTATTTTCTGTCCTAAAAAGAGACCAGCCCTCTTTTTTCATCTTTTACTTACATTTGGTAGGTAGTATTCACGGGGGATATCGCATGTTAAAAAAAAGAAGTGACATTTACTGATATGGTAAATTTTACTTTCTTCCAATTGACTTGATCAGGCTTCATTCTAAATGATAAGTAGATGGATACAACTTGAATTAGCTGTACACTTCCGGACATCTCTTACCGTTTATTAATGTCAATAAGTGTACTTATAATGTCTATAACTCAACCTAGTAGAGGAAGCTCGTGAAATGTGTAAGACAACATGGGGAATGCTGTCTTTGCCTACCCTTAAAAGAATGTGAGATACCTATAAGTATACTAAGTGTATAATCTACCTGATGCTTAGACGTCACATATCAACACACTACCGTTGCTCATGCTGTAAAACTCTTTTGAAAAAACATAATTATTATTTATGAGTGTAAGTAGCCAACCAGGATGCAAACGGAAATCGTAATTTATCTAAAGTTCAAGGTAATATTACGCAGGCAGGTAGTGCGTAAACGTTTATATAAACCGGAATATAGATATTGAACTATTTCTCACAAGAATTATTTCACTGCAGCATCGCGTCAGTGCAGAAAAAGTTTTCACTTCACTAAGTTAAGTCAAGATATTAGAAAAGCGAACCCTGCGTTCGAACATCAGTGTTCATGATGATATGACAAGTTATAACCTACATAAGATTTTAGATTGTGAAACTTGAGCTTACTTTACACGATAAACAAACCTGGATCGCTCTACCAGCATACGGGTATATAGCGGGTCTCCGTTTAGGGTTCCGCACCTCAAGAGGTAAAAAACGAAGTTCTTATTGAATCACTTTGTTGTCCGTTTGTCTCTCTAGCTGATAAGACTTTTCTTTGTGGAATCGTGGGAGAAATAAAATAATAACTCCAAGTTTGTACGGAGCCCTCGGTGCACATATCCAACACACACGATCGACTTTTTCTTACAATTGAGTGATTGATAAACTGGCGAGATCACTTACTTACCTAGACGTTGCAACATCCTAAAAACTAGGCACCAACATAGTAATCGACATAAATACTACTCAATAAATTTTCAATATACGTTTATGCAATCAATTGACCTTAAACAGTAATTGCGAAAGTTCAAGGGTCATATTATAACGTCCTAATCTTAATATTGCAGTCGTAGACACGTTAATACGGTAAATAAGTAATTTACTGAGCTCCTAAAATATAGCAGTCAGTGATATGACTGACGGGTATGAGTTGTAAAGTTGCTGCGGCATAATATTATGACTAGTAGAATTAGCCATAAAAGAAAAAGTAAAATTTGGAGGCATTTGACTGAACGCACCAATTTAAATAGCTGTATAAAATAATTTTGGTACAATTGCACATTGGTACATGATCTAACGCTAACGCAACTTAAATGTTCATTTTATATCTTCTAATATAAAAGATGGATAATTTTATGCGTGTAAAGCGCCTATAGGTTAGGATGAATAGGAGGGCAAACAGTATTGTTGAATTTTTTTCAAATGGTATAATATTAATAAACGCATATGCAGCATCCATTTTGTTAAGTCATAATCCATGTAATATTCTATCAAATTAAACTATGTGATAAAAACATTGAAAATCTACTTTGACATTATTGTAACCCAAATTCAAGTTGCATCTGTCCTCCAGATCTAAGGCTACTCTAACCAGTTTTCGTTACGATCGAATCAGTATTTTAGTCAAGAAATGGCAGATACTATTGCTTTTATATTAGTGTTGATTTATATACAATATTATACATTCAGCACGTTACGCTCTAAAAATATTTTAATTGTGTACTTCATGATCTCATAAGTAATTTCTATAACATCATTGACTTATTATCTACTTCACATAACATTGCCACTGCGAAGTTCAATGTGATGTGGTCACTTACGAGTACAATTAAATTTACCAATTCATTATTTTATTCTTTGATTCATAATCTATAGTTTATTTAGTTTATTTAGTAGTTATTAGTTTCATCGAGTCGCCTCCCCCGCTCGGTTGCTATGTGTCGTGCATAATGTTATTTGACCTTCCTCAAGATCTGAGCAAACAAATGCAGAAATAATTTGCGCGTAACAAATATTAATCGTACATTTTTTTATCTACTAGGCACATCAACAATGCAATCCTTGAAAGAAATAGAAAACCGGTTTTAAATGAATTCTAATTGAGTTCAAGAGGTTAACCTTTGAGAAGGTAAATTTCATAACAGCATCACAAATCACATTGATAATCTCGGGTAAAAATATTTTTTAGACATTGCTATTATTGAAATTAGTTACACATAAAAAAGGCTCCGTATCGTTGTGGTACCGTTTATGAATGAACTATAAATAACGTTGTGATACATAAATTAGTTTAGGTACCTAATACACTATATGATCATAATGTACCTGAGTCTATATAGAGCTATGTAGTATAATTATCTTAGAGTATTAGTAGTAAATTGTATTTTAAAGTATCGGTACATCTCAAGATTAGTTAGATACTACTAACTATATCCCTGTTAGTGATGCTGAAACCGGAGGGGAACCCCGGACTACCGGGTCCTAAAGTTGAGAAACGCTGATATGTCGCAGGAACAAAAGTACCCGAGATTTTAAAAAAGTATTCATGAAAATACTCAGTTAAAATTTACGAAACTATAATTGGTATTATAAATCGGGTGTCTTTCGAAAAACTTATAACAATAAATAAATAAATAGAGAAAAGAATAACGCTCATCAACACATCGACAACTGATATAAAACCTACAATCTGCATAGCAAAAATTGACAAGCCAATATGACGACAAAACTGGGTCCACATTTTTACTATACGACATTGAAAACTCAATTATTTATCAAAGGCACTTGCTTGAGGTCATTGATTTATTTTGTATGTCAACCTTCAACAGTATTTCGGTGAATAATCTCTACTAGTTTTAGCATAATTATGATTATGTTATGTGATACGATCTTGACCGAAATGAATGATAATAATCACACAATTTTATTGATACTAAAACTGTCAGATTAGTATAGTTAGGTATGTGCTGTAGCAACGTGGTCGTTAATATTTAATGAATCCGTAAACCGACTATGTTAAGATCATCTATATGAGGTACCCGGTTGCATTCGAGGTTTTTGCCTGCGGTCCGATTACTTCTCCTCTATTTGATTTGGTTTAATACGACTTTTAGGAGAATGAGTATCGTCCGAACTTCCAACGCCGAGAGGAGAACCTGCGCCAGAGCCTCTGCAGTCAATCAGCAGGTGTACCGTGGCAGCAGGGTTGTAGGTATCACAGAACTGGAGAAACAAGTGCATGAGATAGAGGTTCACTAAATAATTTCTCAGCTGATCCATCGGAGTAGGTACTTGTAGACCAGCGGTTCTTAACCTTATTCAGTTCGTGGACCCCTATTACAGAAAACAGTAGAAATAAATAAAACTGCGTACACCCTAGGGGTCCGCGTATCACAGTTTTGGAATCACTGTAGTAGACGCGTTATTTCGGACACCTAGTCCGAGGAAATAGTATCTTTTGTTTTAGAGTGAATGATTCTCCACTTTGAACACTTATTAACGATTGCATAGCAACGTTATTTAAACGGGAAGCGGCCATGAATCGTGTTGTATGAACTCTTTGGCATTGGCAGACACGACATAATCAGACCGTGTCGCATCATTTTTTTTGTGTAGAAACCTCAAAAGCCATTCACTGAGTTAGTTTGTACGACGAAGCAACCGGATTTGAAACGATTAAAACTACATGGTGTCTTTGACCTTAGTCCTAATGCTAGGAGAATGGGTATGAACTGGAAAGAAAATACTGCTTATGCAGATGGTGCATGGTTATAATCTCAAAATATTAAAGATTATCTAAGCCAGTTTCTAGGCTACGAATATTATTATAATTGCTGAAATATCTAATGGTACCCCCATTATTCCGGAAGACTGGATAAGTTAAATTGAACTCGCATTAAAACTAAGTTTGATAGACGTCTTGTGTATGTCTGAAACTCGAGGGTTATGGTGCCCAGCAGAATAAAAAATGAGAAACTCTAAATATTTCTTTATTCTTTCCTGGTCCAGAAGGGGACCTCAGGGCTATTAGGCTATATTTTTCGGAAGAAAGAAGATGGATATGCTTCGATTCAGTTGCTAGCAAAGGGTGAACGAGCAATGGTGTCTTATCTAATGGGCTTATATTTCGAACGAATGACAAGCCCAGCTGCAGCTGGTGTTGACCTGCTGCTATCAATTGTTAAGCATGGGGCGAGTGGCATTTGTTTGTTTTTTCACTAATAGACTCGCCTGGTAAGCTTCTTTTCTTTTCTCTGAAGCTTACTGTACGATGCGGTCTTTCGAGATAAACCTGTGTAAATGCATAACCACAGTATTACTGTCAATACTGTGGTATAACTACAAATGAAAGAACATGTACATTTTATTTGTGTTCTTTTGAATTGCACATAGTGCACTGTTTATTATTTCCTATGCATTGTCGGAAATGAATGGCCGTACCACATCCGCATAATGTTCTTGACACATTGTCTATTAAGCCTTGAGTGTCAATTGTGTTTGTACACTCAACCTATAAAACCACGTAACTAACTAATTGGTTCAGTGGTTTAGACGTGAAATCGTAGCAGAGATGCAGTTATTTTCGCATGTAAGTTTATTAAAAAAATCTTCAAATATGATAGGTTTACATTTACCTGACAATTTCTAGCAACAAATTAATAAATAAGGTCATATTATTTATAAGTCCTACTGCTACTATTATACTTTAAGACCATATCTCTTTCAAGTCGTATTTATAAACGACAGACCGTTCCGAGCCCAGCTTTTACTACTAGTAAGAGAACTACAAGCAAGAAAACTTATATACCTACCTATCTACACGGATCTCGAACCTAAGTCTCCAGAAAAAGGAGGCCCTAATGCGCGCAGATTTATGATGGTTAGATATGAGTTTGTCCACCACCGTTGCACCTCGTGCTATCCTCAATAGGTGCCTATATCTGCATTACTGCATTTTCAGTATTTTCGATCCACAACTCACGCCTAATACCATAGCCAGGTGCGTCGGGCTGTACCTACGAATAAATTGATCGTACAACGTGCTGTGTGTATAGAAGGTGTGAGGATTATTGTGGGTACCTATTTTAGAATTATATATACATTTTAGCACTTAGACAATTCTTGTTGTTTTCACATGTATTTCTAATCTCACCTTTACAGACAAATTTAGATATAATGATAGAATATAATCTAGAATAGGCTTATTGCCTTTTTATCCTGCATCAGTGTTTCGCACGAGTAAAGCCGTGAGCAACAGCTAGTGATGTGACGGTAAAACGGATGGCCTTCTCATGAAGGCGCAATACATAGGTACTATGTATCAAATTGGGGAGTTCTATATCCGGACATGAGAAGCTATTGGTTGATTGATTGACCCAGATATTCATGACAGCCGGTATATTATTTTCGGTCCATTCCGTATTCGCTCCGCTTGTTTACCCCGTTTTAATACTTTCGCACTATATCCAATTTTTAAAATTTCCGTACTTCCCAATATGGAGAATTTGGTAAAAGGAGTTTAGTGGCGTGACTTAAGGGTCTGTAACAACGTCTATTATATATCATTGACCCAATTACCATCATCCTTGGTAAGAGTTCATGCCAATTGTTGTCAATTCGCATTAATTTCTCGTCTCGCCACCAATCAATATCACGGCCCCGATAGTGCACTCACATGTTGTAGGTAAATATCTACAATAATAGATTTGTGTAGGTCAGTTCGTGAAGGTCAGAAACTGTTAGAAGTATTCACCTTCGGTTTTAACTGTGGTGTTGGGTAAGATATGATAACATCGGCTATCATTAACAACTGAACTTGTAACAGAAATATTCTATTTTACCTACATAATACCCGAAAGCATGATAGTCAAGGTTTTCGGTGTCCAAGCCGTTGCAGTTAATGTTCACATGAGATCCTCCGCCTTACGAATCCAGTAAATAGTTACCCGCATATATCTTAACCCCAGACACGTCATAAAATGTACCCCTTATGCGCTACTGCCCGCTTATGGGTAACTTTTGAGGTTAGCACGGGGTGCTACAGAGGCCGGTTCGGTGGTTCGAGGTTATTACTAAAGGATTCTGGTTTGCTTCAACGGCCAACAAGTCCGATATTACTTCAGCTTGCTTGTGTTGCAACCTAAGTCGGTAACTCGGATGTTTACGAATGTTATCCTTCAAGGAAACTCCAAGTATTAATTTTTTATGTGTAGTCCAGTATTTACAAACCTTTGTTGATTTCTAAAGCATACCTAATTAATACGATACAATTCAAGACATACAGCCACGTTTCACAAGGTGTAAGACGGGTTTAACCCGGTTTCCTATTTATAGGATCGAATTTACATAGTACTTTAAACTGTCAAGTTTGCAACTACCCGTGTGATACAGTAGTGTCCATGTTTACTTGTTGTGCTGACGGGAATTATACGGCGTAAAGTGCCACGTTATAAATTTGTCATTCGTGGAGGCAGAATGTACGGAGAAATAAGCTAGCAATGAGCTCCTTGAACCAATAGATTATTTATGTAAACTACTATACACATTTTAGAACACCAATAAAATTTTTATTCCGCTAAAGAATGTAAGGGGTACGATATGTAGAGATTGATAATGAATTTTGGTGCCTATACAAATTACGGCTATTAAAAGTTATGTAGAGTTATTAATGGTATGATTCCGTAGCTGACCGCATACGACAACTGTAGACACATGCAGCAGATACGTCACACCATAAAACAAGCTTGAATATGATGATTTTGATTATTCTTTTAATTCCTTGCGACTTCTCAATGGTGCCGTTTATCCACAAGGACGTTTAACAAGTAATATATGTGGAAGAATGAAAATGTAGATATAGACAAATGAACGAATTGCGGAACTGACATTCTTTTCTTGCTATGGATAATATGGGCGGTCGGATGACGTGTCGTGCATTACTTGTTAAATTTAAATGCGGATAAACGGCACCATTGAGAACCTGCAATGAATTAAAAAAATAACTATTTTATCTCATTCATATCTATATCACGGTACACTGTTGCTGCTGCTCCGATCTGCGGTCGGCTACGGAACCGTACCTTAAATCAATCTCGAAGAAATAAGAACATAAAGAATTTTTATCTGCATTATTTCTAACTCCTTTTTTATTTTTACTTAGTCATAATTATTCAAGTCTGTGCTAATTACTTGGAACTTCTACGTGTTACTTTTTTATGGCATATTAGCACTATTTCAGACGTAATTAAGAAGCGTAATACAATACAAGTATGCTTACCTTTCAGAAATACGTTTTGCAACTTTTCATGTATGTGATGACATAGTTAAGTACTTATCAGATTTTTGATCTGATTTTTCTACAGGACAGAAATTAAATACTTACTATAACGAAGCGAAACAATACCGAAGTTTATGTTTGGCAGGATTAGTGTTATATTCACATTAGGTATTACTCCTGGCCCGTCTCGACAGTACATGAAAAATTTCGTAGAGAAAACTCCTTATTTCATTGCAAAAGTTCCATTGCAAGGCTATACCTATAATATGTATCGTATCTTCTCGAAGCTTTAACTTGAAATATTCAATTTTTAATTTCAGTTAAGTATTTAAAAAAAAGACGATTTTAAAAATTGTGTTTCTGTTTGTCCACAGGAGGTGACAGATGATAGTGACGGTTGTGGTGCGAAGTTCTCCGCAGTGATCGTGTCCGATAAGTTTCAAGGGAAACCACTCCTTGCGAGGCATAGGTGAGGCATTTAGGTACATTGGAAACACGTTCATACACACACCACATACCTACCATTGATCTAGAAACCTAAAGGAGTGGAGGATTTTAAAGTTTCAACTGGAATATCAATGACCTTATTAAAAATATACATTTACTATTTCAAAAGTAAGATATGAATCTGAAATGTTTTAAGAAATTAGGAAAGTATTTTGCGCTTTTTGTGTACCTGAAGTGCTACCTACTGGGCTATTTGGCCAAGTAATTGATGACAGGGCCTTAATATGCGGTGCTGAGAAATCATGATTCGCACGTATTAGTGTATAATATACAGGGTGTCCGTCCGTCAGCTTCGGCAGTGTTTGCCTTACACCCTGTATATTTGCTTATTCGTTCGAGGCTTTAGAACTCCTAATGTGTTAAGAATGGTCACCCATCCTAAGACTGGCCTAGCTAGCATTGCTTAACCTTGCAGTGGGCTATTCTACTTTGCTAACTTAACCATGAACACCTCACTGAGTCTACTAGATCAGAATAATGAAAACTGTAATAAAATTACCAGTTTATCCTGTTTCCTTCAATAAAGGCAGAAACTTCCATCATAATACCATTTTCTTATACACTTCAATGTAGAATCTGTATAAATAAAACCGTATTTAAATGCAAATTAATTTCTTTTGCTTCTTCTAGCAGAACGTATTCAATTATTGATCTAATTATAAACATCAATAGCCCAGCAATCGACCATAAAATGATAGGTTTTAAAACTTTTATGTTCTTACTCATAAAACTCGAGTGTTTCAGTACTTTCTTTTGCCTCCTTACTCAATCCCAACCATAATAAATATCTGGAACACTATTTAATATGAAGATGCGGGAGTCCAGACAGTTGTGACGTGATTATAAATGCGAATGAAGTTGAAATAACTTTTCTTGTGTAGCACTTAAGAGGCAGACCAGCCCACGACCCAGCTGATGGGGAGTGGTCACCGTGGCTTATGGACGTTTGCGACACCAGAGGCGTCACACTCGCTGCCGATGTTGTAGTAACCTTCTAATGCCCTTCTTGAAGTCGTTTAAAAACCACAGCAGGGCAGGTTCATGCCGCAGCTTGAGCGTGCGCGGGATGAAGTTGAGTTCCTTGGAGGCTGGTCAAGAGTAATTCGATAACATTGTTTGTTCACTCAGTTATATATAAGTCTGTAAGCCTTCCTAAAAAATGCACAGTGTATAGATGTTTGTTGTTCAAACACGCTCAAGCAACTGACCGAATCTGGTTGAAATTTTGGTACAGGCATAAAGTATAGTCCGAAATAATGGGTAGACTACTTTATTCCTGTAATAGGATTCCATGAGTTACAAAAACAATTATACATAACATGACATAAACTCACGCCTATATCCCCGAAGGGGTAGGCAGAGGTGCTAGCACCCACATTTCGCCAGTTTATGTTTAGGTCCCAATAGGTGGCGAGCCTATTGCCATTAACCGGGCACTAAGAAACCTGCGATAAATACACACATAACTTCGAAATGCATCGAAAAGTCATTAGTGTGTGCCATGGTAAAACCTGGGATCGAACCCGAGACCGCATCTCAGCAGTCCATTACCCATACCACTAGGCTACCACAATTACAAAAACAATCAGAATCTAAGAATTCTACGAATTTTACGCGGGTGGAGCCATGATCAACAGCTTAGTACCTACAACATAGTTTTTAGTTTAATAGATCACGTATTACAAAGAGACAAAGACCATATAAATTGATATGTATGCATGCGTTTTGATTAATCACTTCAATGAGTACTCGTGTTTATCAATTTCTAGTTGACTGCAACTAAGTGCTGTTTTATTTTAAAGTCTCGTGTTCGTATTCACGTGTTGCATGTACCTGAGTAAATACAGGCAACACGTGATGGTAAATTATTGTGAACATGTTTATATTAGCTCCACTTAAAATAACAAACAATAACATTACCCAGATATGGTACATCGAAAACAGTGACAGTGAACAGAAACCAAGTCGGGTTGAGTCGGGCCAAGTTCGGTTCCCATTTGCAACATTGCAATTCAATAATAATTTCGATCAAAATTGCTCTACTGATTACACTACGCATTTAAAAGCGTGATAATATAAGGCCATATGATAGATTCTTGAGCAATAAACATTACAAAGCTGTGAAATGAACTCCCTGTCGTAGTTTTCTCGAGCGACTACAAAATGGTGTTCTTCAAGAAGGGCATTAGTAGGTTTCTACATGGTAGGCAGCACGTGTGTGCCGCCTCTGGTGTTACAAACGTCCATAGGCCACGGTGACCGCTTCCCATCAGGAGGGCCGTGTGCTTGCCTGCCACCTAAGTGGTATAAAAAAATACCATCACTACGATGAACTGACTCTACGTGTGGTCCAATGAAATTTCCAAAATCTAAATTCTCGCCATCGAAATTGGTCCTAGAATACATAATAGTGATAGGTTCCCCTCCGTCCTCTAATATATTTTCTTGAACACATAACTCTTTATCAATAATACCTACATTTACTAGCCCGCCCCAGCTTCCGGCAACACGCACTAGGTGTTGCCCGCGGCTCTACCTTCGCTGCTATCGATTATCGCAACCAGACAAAGCCTATGTCAGCTATGTCCTTTCCCAAGCTCTCTCTCTCTCTCTAGTCCATCTCTTTACCAAATTTCATCAAAGTCGGTTAAGTGGTTTAGGCGTGAAAGAGTAACAGACAGACATACCTTCACATTTATAATATTAGAATAAATTCAAACTCGGTTCTTTAATTAAAATTCAGTACCCCTACAATGAATAATAAGTTTATAAACCCATTCATAGTCAAGTCTATATCTCTGAAGTCATTCGTACAAACAGATAAGCATACCTTTGTTTCTTGTATTACGGACATGCGTATAATATGCTCATGAGAAGGTCATGTAGATATGCGAGAATGCACAAACGACTTGGCTTAGTGCCAGAATTAACTGAACTATTGTCAAAAGTGGGTGTGTTATGATTGCGTATATGCCTACGCATATACATAAATGAAGATATACTTAAGTAATATTCGTATCAAGACTAGTTAAGACGAATAAAACGTAAATAAATAAGTTTTCTAGGACAATCTACACAACGCCACCTAGACCCATGATAGACATGGGTTAACTAGCTTGTGTTATGAGTTCTAGAATCGTATGCACTTTTTTTGTAAGAACATACATATATTATACACTAGCTGTTGCCCGCGGCTCCGCCCGCGTTATCGCGTTGTACGACTCCACTCGATTCACTACTTGCCTCTCTATACTACTTTTCCTTGCTGTCATGACAACGGAAATTGTTAGCGATATTAGCGCCAATGTATAGAAATTTACCGGATCAATTGAGATTTATGATTATTACTCCGCTTCCTTGTATGGTAGCGTGATGATATATAGCCTATGTTACTCCTAGATATTGTAGCCTTTTAGAGGTGAAAGAATTGTTTAAATCGGCCCAGTACTTTTTGAGCCTATTCATTACAAACATACAAACATACAAAAATAGGTACAAATCTTTCCTCTTTATAATATTTATTATATTATACATAGAAACACCCTGATGAATACAAATATTTATATTCATGCACACAAATATTTGCACTGACCGGGGATTGAGCCCGCGCCTCCTAGTAACAGTCGCGTTCACTACCGCCGCGCTACAGAGGCCGTCCTACTAATATTATAAATGGGAAAGTTTATGAAAATTTTTGGATGTTTGTTATTCAATCACGTTCTAACAGCTTCTGTGATGGATCTGACTGCAATTTGGTATGTGGACAGATTACTGTCTAGAATAATAATACGTAGACCACTTTTTGTCACCGGAATAGATTCAAAAGATTGTGGGAACGAGACCAGAATTCCAAGCGGGTGAAGTCGTAGGCAAGAGCTAGTTTCTAACAATGCAATTCTCTAAACATACAGCGTCGAGCTCCACGACGAACTCGACTCAGAGCACAGCCTAGAACTAAAGTGCAATTCACTAAACGTCAGTTCTAGGATGTCCTCTACGTTGAGTTTGTCGTAGAGCTCGACGCTGTATGCTTAGAGAAATGCATTGTTGAGATTCGTGCGCTTTCGAATAAACTCTCCAGTTTTATTATTAGTATATAATAGACTATAATATATAGCTGTACCAACGACTCCGCGAGACAAATAGACATATGTTCAGGCCTATTTCGCTGGGGTCATCATGAGCCCCGGATTTGCTGGCTACTATCTCACTCTGACAACCAAAGAGGTATGGGGTGCTTAGCCCCAGCCTTAGTCGCTTTGCGCACCTCCGGCATCCACAGACCCAAAAACGGCATGCGTTTTAATCGGTTGGAGTCCGACATAACCTCCCCAACCGGCTCTGGCGGAGGAGAATTCCGTCACGATTAATAAGACCTATTTCGCTGTGCGTATTAGTAGAGACAATAGCCCGCCATTTGCTTCCGTCCTTGTTCTTTACATAGAATACGTCAATTAGACTACACCTCGCCTGATGGTAAGCTTCACGAGCTTCCTTTACTGTCATTTTAAACATTTTTCATGCAAGTTCGTCGGTTTCGAGTACCTCTGACCAGCCAAAAAACATCTTGACCATAATGTGGTTGAAATGGATGGTGCATTGCCTTAAGTGATGCGGGCTACTTGTAATGCGCCATATTCATTCAGCTCGAATCGTATGCAGTACATTGATTTAAATAGCAATTGATTTGGGCATCACATTTACATGGAAGATTTTACGTATTCGGATCACGTTCAATTACTTTTTATGAATCACTAACGTAGGTACCTACTGAGACTGCAAATCAGCTACTAGAATAGCTCATAGGATCCTGTCATCAGAACACCAATTCCGTTTTTTTACATCTAAGTTTTACTTTCATGTTTTGGTTAATTTCGGCGGTAGCCCTTCCGTCTGATCTCAACCCTGAGTGGAAAGCCTGAGCTAGAATCTCACCCGTCAATCGGATGTATGGTCTTGTAGGCCCCATATACCTACCCGCCAATAAAACCAATTTTGTGATCAAGAACCTAGTATACAATATTAAATAAGCTCCTTAACTATCTGTTTTGAATTTTCTCTTAAACCCTTTCAGTAGCAAACAATAGACACTGGGCATGATTATAATTTGATGTTCTCAGATTTGTATATTCTATCGCTAACTATATTTCCAGTATCATGTCCATAATAAGTGGATGGACAAGCCAGTTGCCATCAACCGGCACTTTTTTCTACACCCCGTGATGTTATTCCACTGAGAATTGCTTAACAGGAAAAATTTGTTGTTATCACTTTACGATGATCAATAACGATAAACAACTACGTCTTTGTACTTTCATTGTTCTCGTTATACTTTTGAACGTTCCTCCTGAAAATAGCGCACAATAACAAGTAATTTGCGTCTCATTGTTCCTTTATGGAAAAAATAAAGATATTTTTTTCTTTTCAAATACTCTGAATACACGTACTTAAGAACAATCTTATCTCTAAGTCATCAGGACTGCACTTTTAAACAAAGAATCCATAAAAATTCCATACACGTATTCACTTCACTTAGAAATGACAATACTTAACCTCATGACATTTGCTAATGTATACAAAATACGCCAAAAAACGCCTTAGAATTCCCAATCATACATCAAGGAAACAAGCGAAAATGCAAAATACATCATAGGATCCAACCAAGATAAAGATGACAATACACGTTATATATTCACAGATTTATATCGCCTTCAAAACGTCCTCGTTTGCATTACAATCGATCTATTATACCTATTAAAGTATAATAATTCGCTCCACAGATTGGTGAACACAGTACTACAGGAAGAACTGAAGAGTATACACGCATTCACGCAAAAAACGCTCACAGTTGAACAGTGGAACGCACAGAAATCTTGAAATGTAATTAAGAAATAATAATGCAGTAGAACTAAATTTATGTTGTTTTTATTGGTTCCTTGCGTGTAAAGGTAAAGACTTGTAAAGATGATGAACGGAATTGATAATTTGTACACAGTAAGTGTGTCTGCACCTGGGAAAGTCATACTCCATGGAGAACACTCTGTCGTATATGGGAAGACAGCGGTTGCCGTCAGCCTGGGACTCAGGAGCTCTATTGTGATTAAGGTAATATTTTTTGATATTTTTTTCTTTTTAGCCTTTATTATTTAGATATACGGATTTTATTTATCGAAGAAAGTCATTCCCAACTGAGTTGGGAATAGGCTCAGAGAATGATGAATGATGATACGGATTTTATTTATACTTTTGTTAGAACGTTGAACATCGATTTTAAAAAATCATTCGGTTAAATGCTTGACTCAATTGTATACCTTGGTCGCTACACCCGAAGGGGTCGTCGCGAAAGATATGGCCGGGGATCTGCTGAGCTGAGAGGGATATGCTGGTTGGTTGGCTATTATCTCACCACCGGCAACTAAGGACCCGAGGGTGGTGTGCGTTTTAATCAGTTCGAGTTCCACATTACCTCCCCAATCCCGTGGAGATTTTTCCGTGGGGATGAAAAAATATATGTATCGAAAGACCTGGAATAGTTTCGAAACCATGTGGGAGTATTTACTCGTTATAGAGCCCCTGACACGACAACGCATTTTTTTTACTTTTTGGAGGTATTTTTCGTGTCGAGGGTTTTTTAAATATTAAATTTTTATTTAAAAATAGATTTCTTACATTTCTATGAATTGTACCAGAAGGCGTGTTGCGAAGCTAGTTAGTAGTTTCCTATTTTCGAGATATGGACCTGTGCCTACCTAATAGTAATACGTTTATATTTCATGTAATGATGAATAATGACTACTTTAAACTTTATCGTAACAGTTTACTGAAAAAGACAAAGGAGTAAAATTGTGAAATAAAAAAAAATATCTATTTCTAATTTTGATTTGCTTCATTCGAAGTTAATTTTGAAAGAAAATACTAACGTTATTAAATAATCGGTTGAAACGTAATTATTCTGCTTTCAGAGTTAATCTGAACCTAGATAGATGTTATCTCTAAAAAAACCTAGTAAATATTGGTCGCTAATGAAGATATATGCGCAAGAGTTTCAACCATTTTTGAAACTATTTTGTCACAATTAAGTAAAGGCTCAGGTCGACAGGTCGATTGTGGATTTCTCATTGAGAATGAAAAAACATAATTATTGTAGTTATCTGTTAATATAAATGTAAAAAAATGTAAAAATTGAGAAACATTCTCAAGTTTTTTTTTCTTTTGTTGTGTACACGCTTGTTGCAGTTATACATTGCATTATCTTCGCATCTAATTGAAATAATCATGTCAATGTAGATCACGTTGCGCTGATTCGAATATTATGAAGAATTCAAAATTACCTTACCTACAGTTTTAGGGCTAAATTACATCTAAATTGTCTAGTTGGTCACGTGACATAATTGTGCAAATGCAAACGTGTTTGCGTGTGTTCGTCTTCCTGGGTTCGTGTTCTGAGTCGGCCATACCGCCGGTTTCTGAAAGGCCCGTCAAGTCATTGATCAACTAACACTGCTATTAATTTAACAAGGATGTCAAATCAATTTGGGTTTCTGAAACGATGATCAGGCCAAAATATAAATAAATAAAAAAAATATAAAATAATATATTATCATATACCTATATTACTATTAAATATTATTATTATTATTCTTTATATTTTATATTTATGAAATAAAAATATAAATAGCGGTTGCTATACGAATCTTCAGGTAAATTTGACAGCTGCTATGTTAACTGACACGATGATCAAATTAAACTTAAATAGTTTTCTTCTAGCAACCCAATTGCTACTTGACAAGAGATTTAACAGTTGATTAGCGTTGATCAGCCTTTCTGAAACTGGGTGTAAGTGTTGTTTTTGTAAGGAAATCATCAGAAAAGAGTTAAGCAGTAAGCAGTGCGAAGTTTAGATACCTGTTAGATGACAATAGACTCAGACTGAGACTATAAAAACGCTGTCGATATGAGGGCGAAATGCAGCTTTTCCTACCAATTTGTAGGTAGGTATACGTATAGGCTGAGTGTTGGGTAATGATTAAGCTGATAAATATGAGCTATTTTAAATAGGTTTACAATAAATCAGGTTCCATATAGAAAATGAAAATTTCAGCTTATAGGGTTACAAATTACTTATCGCTTTCATGAAAATAGGGTCTGTGATTGTCCCAACCTTTACTGTGTAACTCGAATTTTTTTGACTTTTAATAATATTTTGTAGCTACAGACTAGTATTCTTGAAAATTGATATTTGAAATTCTTAAAATGTGACAGAACGTATTGCGATGTTTATCTGACAAAATAGCAACAGCGCACTACTTGGTTAACGGGGAATCCCCAACCAAGACAGAAATATCCTAAGGAAATATCACAATACGTACGGTTCCTCATTAAGTGTAAAGTTTATCTTAACCTTTTCGATACGTGAGTTATGAATAAGGGGATTAACTTAAATTCAGTTTTGTTAATAGTGTTAATGATAGGCATACGTTAATGGTGAAAGGGGTAACCCCCACTTGCTTTAATAATGATTGCAACCTTTTAACTCTTTTCCAAGAACGACGTATCTACCTAGTTAGTTACATTCAGATTATAACTAACATGTATTCCGATATCCAGTTCGATCGTAATATTACGATATCTAGTTGATACTATCCCCCCAATTTACAGGAAGTAAACTACCACGTGGAACCCACCATCAGAATACATTTGCCATGCGTCGGGCTGGAGGAAACATTACCACTTGGATCGACAGTGAAGAGCCTCTTTCACCCCAAGCTAGCAAACGGCATCACAGGCAAATTCTCATGGAAAATACCTGATAAACTAGACCATGAGAACCATTTACGACGAGTAGACGAGTTCCTACACATAATTAAGCCTAACTTCGATTCGTTACAAAGCAATCAAAAGAATTCTTTAAGAAGTTTCTTATACGTCTATTCTGGAATATTCGGAAGCACGAATTTGCCTGTCAAGTCTTTGGAAATATCTCTTGGCTCGGAACTGACAATTGGTGCGGGAACCGGCAGCTCTGCGTCATTCGCTGTGTGTTTGGCTGGTGCATTGATCCAGTTACTAAAGTTGAAAATGTCATCGGGCTACGACGCGTTCTACGATCAGAGTAGTGAGCAGTTTAACCCCACGGAGAAAGAAATTATATCAGAATGGGCTTACAACTGCGAAAGAATAATGCATGGATCTCCTTCAGGTGAGTTATTTTACTAATATTCAACAGAGGTCCCGATTCTACTAATTGTTAATCGTAGTCACAGCACTGAGATTACAAAAACTGCCATTAAATTCTCTACTTTTTTTACATAAGCCTAAATTTCAAAATTGAATGAAAAAGAGTTTATTAAATCTATTTTGAATTTTGATTTTAATTTTGTATTTAAACTGTGTAAAATGGAAGTCTAAAATTAAATGACACTTTTTGTAATCTCAGTGGCTTGACAATGGTTAAAAATTAGTAAAATCGAGGCCCAGATTTATTATTGCATGAGGACGTAATTGTATTGTGTAATTTTAATTCAAGTTCGTAATTTAGCTGTTTTTCGAACCGCATATCTAGTTAGTGCTCTGACAGTGATTCAATCAGTAAAATGGAGCGTAACATAACAGAATGGAAACGACGACGTTAGTAAAGGAAAGTCGACTGTACTTGTGTACCCAATTGTACAAGATAGAATGACTCATAGCATAGCATTTACGGATGTCAAGACTTTTTAGGTTAATTTTTAAGTATATTAAGCGCGCAAATACATGACATCGTGTTTGAGTAGACGATACTGTCGCTGCTTTTTTATTAGCTACAAACATCAAATGTAGATATGTACATACATTTAAACTTTGCTTTGTTTTCTGCACTGACATCGCAGATACTCTCTTAACCCCCTTCCCCTCTACATGGTCGGCAGCACGAGTGTGACACCTCTGGTGTTGCCAACTTCCATAGCCAGCGTAACCACTCTCCATCAGGTGGACCGTGTGCTTGTCGGCTACTTAAGTGGTATACCACCAGTTTAGACGATACCATAGTCACACTGAGTAACGATGCGTTAAACAAAGTCGAAATGCGAACAAGTTACATCCTATACAGACACACATAAACGAAGATTCACTGATTATATTACTCGTACCACTATACAAATAAAAAAATATAATTTAAAGATAAACAAAAAACCCGACTGCCTAAAAACTAATTTTAAAAATTACGTGAAAAAATAACTTAAATAAGAACTAAAAAGAAAGAAACAAGCCCAGTAGTTAAGATTTCATACAATACTCACAGTCGGGGCCCCTTAGGAAGATGTGATTGGTAAAATTTAAATGGGCCCCGACTGTGAGTATTGTATGAAATCTTAACTACTGGGCTTGTTTCTTTCTTTTTAGTTCTTATTTAAGTTATTTTTTCACGTAATTTTTAAAATTAGTTTTTAGGCAGTCGGGTTTTTTGTTTATCTTTAAATTATATTTTTTTATTTTATACTTTTTAGTTACGATTCATTTAAAATTTATTTTTTTTATCAAAATATTATTTTTGTTTGTTTATCCTTGAAGTAAGAAAATTAGCGAGAATTAATGTTTTGTTAAACAACTTTAAATCGTTATATATCCTAAACTATTAGTTAAAATGAAAAATGGTAAAAGGAATCTAAATATGATTTTAAAATACCTATTCAACGACACCCCACTTGACATAGTTCATCGAATTTTTTTTTTTCATTTTGACAATATGGCGTCTGGTGGTCGCTGTGGTGAATTTTGATTGCTGTCATGTCTTTAGTGACACTCGCAAGGTTAAGACGAATCGATTGACGTAAGAATCATCAAAATCGGTCTATGCGTTTAGCCTCTAGAACGCCACATAGAAACAAACATACATACATACATACATACATAGACTGATAAACACAATACCCTCCTTTGCGTCGCGCAGTCGGGTAAAAAGGGATTAAAGTAAGTAATTGTTTACTTATTTCTAATTTTCTATATAGGTGAACAGTCGAGTCACGGTAAACACCTCGAAGTTCACGACTTTACCGTGAATTTTCAGTATTACCAAAGGGTACAGTGATATTTCAATATTAAGCGTCGGTGAAAGTGGTGTCGTCTAAACAGCATTGCAGTTTGCGGTGCGGTTTAAGCGCTATTGTGTACACTAGCACTAATTTGTCGCGTATTTTGTACACAAATAGCTTTTGAATTACCTGTGTTTCACGTGTGTCGAAGCGTACAAGCGCAACGATCGCATGCAATTTACGCGCGTGTGCGCAAGTCCCGGGTAAATTTGTTTATGGTATGTGGGTTGCTTGCAGTATACCTACCTAGTTGATACGGTGCGCGAGTTGGAGCACGCGACTTAAATAGCCATTTATAAAGTGCACGTACAGGTAGACCTTCAAAAGTAAAGTGTAATAGGAAGCAACTGTCTTTATGATATACATATTGATAACACACTTGCATTGTACAGTAAGTTCCACCAAGTGCCATCAATCAACAGTATAAATAGTATCTATGATATTACTGTATCTATGATTCATACTCATAATATACACAGTAGACAGAGGTGCTAGCACGCATATTTCGCCAGTTTATGTTTAGGTCCCAATGTAATAGGTGGTCAGCCTACTTCCATTAACCGAGCACTTATAAACCGGCGATAAATACACACTTAAAAGCTTCGAAGAAAGAAGAAAAGCCGTATCTATTCTATCTATGATATTCCAAGTAAACCTTTTAATAAAGTAATGTTTCAGGGAACATTTTTTACATATACCTAGTATAGGAGGCGTGGGGGTTTTGATTCCAACACATCAGGGTACGCCCACCCACAGACCAAAAAAAAAACCATTATGACGGCACACCAGGCAGAAGTTTCTTCAAATTCAATAAACTTTCATCAATAGCTCTGATGAGCTAAAGTCTGATAAGGTTATCTCACGTAAAAACGGGTACGGTAAGGGTAGAAATAGCAGGTTATTTAGTCGGACTCACAGCGGTTTTTAGTATTTTCTATAAGTATGCGTTATAGTCATAAAAAATAAATTCGGTGATCTTAAGATTTCTAATTCTTTCGTTTTCATGTGTATCATTTTCATCATCATTTACATGTATAAAATCACGTTCAAAACATAATACATGATGTTGTAAAATGGTTGATCTTTTTATTACATGTATTTAGAGATAGTAAATCAAAAGTGATAACCACTGTTATCACGTTAAACGGTAGTCGGCTAAAATAGCAGAAATATGAATATTAGATAGTCAAGTGTTACGAATGACATCATCTATTTCACTTTCATTCTGACACACGCGATTCGCGACCCCGATGACCACGAATTGCCAATGCTAAAAAAACAAGAATATCATGTACAGTTAGGATCGAAAATATCGCAATCCAGTGTCCAGTATACACGCTGATTTTATAGTCGTGTCGGCAAAAAATATTTTGGATATAATTTCGATTCCAAAATCGTCTGAAAGATTTAATTGGTCGTATTTTTTATAATACTTATTGTATGGAAATAATGTACAGGTGAACAGAAGAATAATGTGTGGGATGTGAAAATAAAAAAACGTTCTTTTTTTAAATTAATTTAACACGATTTTATTATCGAAGCTGTGTTTTTTCCGAAACGACTATGAAATCGCCGGGTGTATCTGTTCAATTTTTTTCTTTTTTATGGCGCGGTGTCGGTCTCGCACCGTCTGGTGCATCACTGCGTGAACCAATCACCACCGATATATATATATACCTCCACCGAAAGCAAAAAATTACTTGTCGAAATTCCTGGAGCAAAAGAGTTAGTACTTTAGTTCACATATTCCGTTCTCTAAATCGAAATCAAACCCGTTGAGCAAATGAGTTTATATCGATGAAATTCTTTGAGTAAGTACCTACACTTAGTAACGCGATTCAGTGTCGGTATCTGACTGTACTATTTACCCTGGTTGATGCTAAACGGTTATGCCATATATCTTTCATCTGTAATGTTTAACTTTCACTGGCTGAAGCGATATAACGTGTCGACATAGATGAAACAAACGTGCTGGATGACGTCACTGTACACAAGTAAACCTCGAAGTACCTACGTCAAAAGTTTCTTTATATCTTTAGATGAGTCATGCCATTTATCCATAGACTAAGCTTGATAGGTATAGGTACCACAAGAGCATTAAATAGTAGTTATTAGATATTTAAATCGAGCATATAATTTTATTAGAGTAAGGTATGTGACTATGTCATCATAAGACCCATTTACCAACGAGAATCTATACGAAATATTTTTTCTCCTGCCATTTCCAATTGTGGTCAACTCTAAAGCAGTGGGTTGCACTGTGGAAAGTAGTTTATTTAAGCGGGTGTTGTACCTAACTTCCCTAAGTGGTCACACTGATTCTTATTTGGGACAATTTGTTTGAGTGATTCATAGGATTTTTTTCTGGTGTGGGTAGGTACTTAATGTCTGTCTATAAAACCCCACGCAAACCGCATAGTACAGTTCATTCCCGAAATACCAAACTTATTTTCGCTTACCTACATCACATTAAATCTCTTCAGCTGAAATAATTTGCCATTGCCATTTGCAATAATGATGAACCAAACAAATAGTTGCTTACGCATTAATGTACCGTTATTTAACATTAACTTATTAGCATTGTTTTAACTTGCGTAAAGAACCTAAAGTACTTAGAAGTCATATTACAAACGAAGCACTTACGAAATGTAAATAAAACTATTATTTTAAAATACTAATTAGTTGTCCGCTGTCTTTAGATGTCTTAAAATTCAACCTAAACCAACCTCACCATACCTACACAAGGAAATTAATTACGTGCTTAGCCGCATAAGCACTGCCAATTAACGTCTTGGAGAGTATCAGACGTATATAGCAACATTTAATAACTAGTAGATATGGAAGAGCGAGGTCACCTGGCACAGGAAAATTCTGCTTAAAAGGTGACTTCAATCACTGTACATTTAAACTGTAACTTATTTTTAACGAAAATAAACTATTATAATTATTATATGAAAAACAAAGTGCAGCTATTTTCTATAAACTAAAACTATTTAAGACATACGTTTTGTAATATATAATTCTCTAAGTCATAATATTTGGCATTAGCACACTCCTTGACCGTTTATGCGTATATCGTATAGACCAAATTGACGCATGTGGCCGTCAATTCATCAGCGCTGGCTCTGACCTCAAAGTCAACGAGAATTTGTAAATAATTGTAGATGAATGAAATGTCAAGGTCGCTAGGCCCATTCAGATTAATAATTTTTATCTTTTGTAGGTTATTTTAGTTCTATTCCATACTTTCTGATCAGATGTCATCCCAGTTACTCCTTTCTGTGTTATGTCTTCTTTTACGCAATCTCTAATCTCTTCTTGAACCTACCTTCTTTAAAAGGCACAGGTTCAGCCCCATATGGAGTACTATTCGCTTGTTGTCACTATTTTGCTGGAGCGCTTGCATACCAGCTTGACTCCTTCGAACGACTGCCGTAGACGGGCTTTGAAGATTGTTGACATATCCACACTCACAATAAGTGGTGTGGTATCATGACGACTGCTCTCTTATCAACATTTCATTCTATAGTGCATTTATAATATTTTCTTTAATTTGTTAATTTCGTTACATAATTATTATACTTATAAAAATACTAGTAAACCCGTCGAACTCTGTTTCGCCATGTGAAAAATGATTTTGCCGCTTTTCTGTTGAAATTTTTCCTGAATTTTCTTTGCTATAAACCTCACGGAGCCCGAGACCTTTCCAATGAATGCAAAACCGTGGAAATCGGTTCGTGCGTTCTGAACTTATAGCGTCAGGAAGAAAAACACGACTTATTTTTATATAGTAGAAGAGTAAGGGGATTGTTCTCTCAATGAAAACCTATTTGCAGGCCAATTTTCCTTGCAATTAAACTGTTTCATTTCACTGCTGTTTAATCAATTTCGTTATTTCATGCATTTTATGATACACTCCATTTTCATAATATGCTTTTTTGATTGCATTTCCTCCGGTATGTTTGTGCGTATAGTATTTTCGTAGCTACATTATAATTTGTTACACACCTTCACAACCAATCCATTACTTATCTGTCGGTGATAAATCTGCCATTTGGAGGCCAAGATCGATTCGTTCGAAACATTACGTAATTAGAATGTATTAAGTCAACCATACTTGCTAGTTGCTACGAGAAATTCTGCTAAGCAACAGACACTGGCGCCGACTTTCCTTTCAAGGTTGGTAGGGCAAGCGGCAGTCACTCTCATAGAAGCCAGTAAACCTATAAAAATGTAATGTATAATAAGTCGACGCCGAGCCATACATCGCCTCAGCTCGATTGAAGGCCAAAAACTAAATGCCACCATTCCAAATTTTATCAAAAATTGTATTTGTTAATTGCAATAAATAGTTATTGTAAGCAATAAATAATAATACATAAATTATTGATTATGTAGTGTCGGTACAACTATCAAGTATGTAGAACAAGTTTGCGGATGCATGGGGCGTCCGCATCATCACTTACCCTAAACAATGTCCGCGTAGAAAGCGACATATTGACCTTGACACGCTTATCACCAATTACTTACGCACATGTATTTAGGCAAAACGTCCATAGACCACGATGACCACTTACCATCAGGTGGGCAGTGTGCCTATCTACCGCTCAAGTAGTATGTAAAGAATTAAGGTGGACACATGGGCTTCATCCTTAGATGTATATTTATTTTAGTCATTTAAGACCCATATTCTAAAATAATTTTGTAGCGAGATGTCTACATTCGGATCTGAATCGCGGTTTGTCTGAGAATAGTTTTATAGACAGATTGTCTTTACCATACTGGCCTTAGAGTAATTTTATATAACATTGTTTATTGTACATATTTCACTATCCGCAATGAAAAATAAAACGTCATAGAAAATTAATTATACATACGATCATTTGCGTGTTGACTAATTGTGTGTCTACTTAACCGCATACTTTACGATTTGGAGACAAAGCGTGTGTAAATGATGGCAAACTACTACATATAAATATCTTTTTTGTGGAGTGTACATTAGGGTACAAAAGTTCCTGGAAATTGAAAAAAAATCGTATGCAGTGATGCCACTACACAACTACTAGTCTTAGAAGCTGCTGGATACTAGATCTATTTAGGTATTAATGTAATTAAGTTTAGCCTAATAATTCTAGGAGGTTACTTAATTTCTTATACGTATATGGTCGTGATGAAAATGCATGGTCATCCTAATTTCTTGCTAAAAAGGAATAAACTATAATCTTGTTTCTTGCTGGTCTCTTCTCAGTAGATCTAACTACCGAACCAGTGAAAGAATAATTTAATTCTTTCAAATTCAAATATAATTCTTAAACTCTGACATTTATAATGTGCTCTTTATGTGCCTCAACTGAATAAACGGAATAGATTCTTTGATTCTATAAAGAAACAAAACATCGATAGTTTATTTTATTAAGTTCAATTACACCTAGACTGTCAAAGGATTATATAAGTGTCTTAAGGTGTCCAGGAACTTTTTTAGCCCACTGTACCTTCACAGTTTCACAATATTTACGTCACCATTTTTTATATGCTACAATTTTACAAACAAAAAACTTTTTTATTATCTACATCTTCTATACAAAATATAATGAAACAGCAGAAATTGTTTAAATGCACTAATCTCTGCAATCACCTGTGCCATTTGAAAATTCTCTTTGCATTTGTTCTTCGGGTAGGCTATATGCCAGCGTAGGTTACCCTAGGATCCAGGCAATAATAAAATACAGGCTGAACGGGCGATATGGATCATGAAATCGAATCTGAAACCATGAGCCACTAGTAATGGATAAACCATATTTCATTCTAGGTTTCTTGAACGTTGGATTTATCAATATGACCCAGATAAATTGATTTGTTATGGCTTTTTAATTCGTAGTAACAGAATTGTTTTGCATTTGCAATTGAGATACAATAAGGAATGTAGCAATGATTTTTAGATGAGTGCTAGACATATTTCAACTGTACACCGATTGGAATATTGGCCCTCTATTCTACATAAGTTTTTGGCTCATCATTCGCCAATATTGAGATATGTTTTCTGGGTTTACCTCACACTATTTTGGCATCCCTGCCATTGAGATAATTAATACGCATATCACCTACGTCCAGCCTGCCAGATGCCATATAGACTCCATCATCTTCCTGGGGATTGCCCAGCTGCATTCAGTTTGCACTTTGCAGACCGAGTTTATTGATTGGTATGTCGTACGTGTAATTATCCAGGCGCATATGCCCTCGGACCTCGCAATCCTAAAAGGAAAGACCACGACTAATCCTCTGCAGGTTAGGTTAACATGGGAATTGGACACCTTGCGGTTTCGAGCGGTCAAATCGACATAAGCCGCAAGATATACGATCTGAAATAACGGTCCCACGAGTCGACTGGGGTATATCCGTGGCGATTTCTGCAGAAGGAAAAAAGGTCGATATGGGCCTCGACGTTGTCGGTAGGATGACGTTCACCCACAAGCTTTGGATGTTCGGACCGGCATTAGCTCTCGAATGAAGAAGGAGCTCTAGCTAATAAAATGTAGAGGTTTTTATTATTTTATGACTTTATTGTCAATAGTCTTAAAGCCACTATTTAAGCAGCCAGGCTTAAAGATGACCTAACTGCAAACAGAATACCATTTTAATGTGTTTGTTTAACAAATTCTGTATACTCTCAGTTAACAAATTATACTTTATGCTTGTGATCAATGTTAAAAACGACTCTTTCATTATAAAAAGCTGTATATGTCAGGCATACGCTCAATTGCATATGTTATGATAATTAGGCTCACCCACCCCGTGTCCCACACCTGACAGGCCCTCTTAAAACCGTCGATGTTCCATTGTCAACCAGAGTGCGAGGGATAATCGTATAAATACGATAGAGGAATACCTCGTCATCTGAAGACCCGAGACAGCATGCAGTTTTAGTCGGTCCGAGTCCGACATAAACTAACATCTCAGATATCCCGACGGCCGGCGGAAGCATCCGAGGGTATTTCCACACGAAAAAGTTCTCTCCTAAAAATCATGCCCCGGTACAATGACAGTTATTGTCTTATACTTAATACAGACAGAGACTTTTACATTTATACTGCAATTGAGTAATCGGGTTACTACTATAGATGCGGATCTATGCAATGGTAAGCATAGTTCATGCATTTCCAATAATTATGCTTAATAGTAATAATATTTTATTATTACTGTATTAGCAATGTTTTGCTGGTTAGCATCATTATTAAGCACATCCGTTAGTTTATATGCTGTTGTAAGTGTTATTAATATACCTATCCTTACACATTGCACATAAATTAAACAGTCAATAATCATGTATATATGATGTGTAAAAAATTGAGTAAAAACGGACTTGAGTGCAATTTATGTTATAGACAGATTGATAATTCTTTATTGTACTCCTGTTATGTATATGTATAAATTGAAATTAATAAAGCGTATAATTAACACATCCAAAATAATTTACGACTGGTTGAGTTCCGACCGTTCCTACTTGTGCTTTAAGTTCATACTTAGTAAGGAGCACTCTCTCTATAGCTTAGCCAACAAGAGCGTATTCATTGCGAGCATTTTGCCGAGCTGAACAATTACGTCACTATCCTCTTCGGTCACACACTTTTCTTCCATTTTAATTTACTAGTACTGAAACGTTCCCTAAGATGATGCTGAAAATCAAAATGACATAACGTAGCGATGTTTGTCTCATTAATAAACGAGGAGGAAACGGGTCGTACAAGATGGGGTCGATCGCGGCTGTGGGTCGAAACTTGGTGGTTGTACGAGTACTTAGTCGGAACAAAGTGTGCGAGTGACATACGTATTTATTAATGCTACTAATATTAATGTCTATCGGCTCATTCGTTGTTTTTTTAAAAAGGCCAGTTATCGATGTAGGTACTGCTACAAAAAATATGCCTGTTAGCGACATCAACTCAGGAAACAAACCATCAAAACTACATTGCGAGATCTTGTATAATCTCACCTCCGGCAATCAAAGTTCAACATTTTAATAGTTAACTTAGATACATTATAATTATGTGAATTGTATTATAATGTTACATTTTATCACATCATGTTACATTTTATCACATCATTACCGAAATCACATCTTGAAATACAAAAATAACATTTATTAATTAATCTAATCATTAATTATTTAATCTCTTAATATGTGAGAAATAAAATAAGAAAAAATAAGATGTAGGTAAATAGGTATGTAAATGTCGCACAGGGTGTTTTAGTAATAGTCTACATTTGTTTAATATGGAGATCTCGCCTTAAGTTCACCGTATGTTATTAGTAGGTATTATCCGTATGTAGTAAGTAGTACTTCCAAAAATTAATTCCCCATAAGCACAAAATAAATAATACTCATAGTACCTACTACGCCATAGCCACAATCTAATGGCATACTTTAAAAAATAATACACTGACGGACTCATAAACTGCATCAAAGTAATAGACGACTTTGAAATAAATATTTTAACCAAGTATGCATACTTTCTATACAGATTTAAATTGAAACCTCTAGATTGGTTCGTGAACTTTAAAACAGCGTAGGGTCATATCTTTAAGTTTAAGTTTATGTACTGGAAAGGACCTTAAGACTTTTTTTGAAGAAAAAACAGAAATTTAAGAAAAATTGGTTTAATTAAAAAATTGGTTTTAACAATAGACACAAACTTTATGCAAGGGTTTATTTGTGTTTTAATAAGGTGTATTACCCCTACGTGCCCTTATTACGGATTCTAATCGGTTCCGCATAGATTTTATAAGGGGTTTTAAAAGATCTTGCGGAATATTGTCCCATTCTTCTGAAAGTGCTGTTCTTAGTGCTGCCACTGTCGTGGGCGAAGGGTTTCTCGCATATACAGCTCTTTTTAAATTGTCCCAAACATGCTCGATGGGATTAAGATCCGGGCTGCGTGCTGGCCAATTCATTGTACGTATCCCAACCTCTTCGCAATAATGTTGAACTTGTGCAGCTGCATGCGGCCGGGCATTATCCTGCATTAAAGTAAAATTTTCGCCTATGAATCCCATGTAAGGCCACGTGATCTTCTAATATCTCTGTTATGTAGCGATGTGCTGTCAAACCCCCTCGATTACCGTTTTGACGGACCATGTCTATGAACACAAGTTCTGTTCGCCCGTTCATCGATATGCCACCCCAGACCATACATGAACCGCCTCCAAAAGGAACACGCTCCTCAATGCAACTTTGAGCATATCGCTCCCCACGTCGTCGATAGACTCTTCTGCGACCATCTGCACCATATAAACATGTCCTACACTCGTCCGTGAACAATACAGAGGCCCACTGCTCTTCTGTCCAATTCAGGTGAGGACGCGCAAATCTTAAGCGAGCTTGTCTGTGAGCTGTAGACAACTTTGGACCATTTGCTGGTCTAAAAGGGGTGATATCCGCTTCCTTTAACCTTCTTCTTATTGTTCGTGCACACACGTTTACTCCACGCACTTCATTAAGCTCGGTTTTGATGTTAACTGACGTGAGGAAA
Organism: Pelosia muscerda; assembly: GCA_963691645.1. NCBI lineage: Eukaryota > Metazoa > Arthropoda > Insecta > Lepidoptera > Erebidae > Pelosia > Pelosia muscerda. The sequence goes on from OY829118.1 coordinate 7,870,711, forward strand.
CGATTTCGCAGGGAAGTTATAACAATAAATCGGTCATCACGACCTGTGGTTGCTCGAGTTCTGCCTGTACCACGTCTCCTCCTGTAAGAACCTGTCTCTACAAACCTTCTGTGTATTCTAGAAACCGTAGACTGGTTTAAATTTAAATTTCTACCAATCGTTCGTTGATCCAAGCCCTCCCGCACCAATGCTACAATTTGTGCCGCTTGTTCGGACGAAGTATCCATATTATGGTTCAAAAACTCTCGATGTGTTAAAAAACTAACCCAACAATTATGCTGGTAACAATAATTCAATTGACAAAACAAAAAAAATCAATGAGAATCAATTTAAAACTTTGCTATAAATAACACGCAAATCTGATACTACAAGTAAATTTTTTTTTCCCGGCTATATTCATTTGTTTTACTGCAGTTCTATTTTTAAATTTAATTTTTTTTTAAGATTAAGAGCCAGTCTTTCCATATTTATATAATTTAATCTAAAAAGTTTGCATACTTATTATAAAAAATCCTTTTAGAGTAAACCTGAACTTTGATGCAGTTTATGAGTCCGTCAGTGTAATAATGAGTTCGATTAAATTAATCCAATAGGTAGGTACTATATTGACATGATCGTCCCATTTTTCCCAATACGTAGATACTGGCGACACTGCTTAAACTTAGCTCTTTCTGAAAAATATGCCTTGCCAAGCGGCCATAGAAATTAATTTTTAAAGTCAAATATCTTATAAACTACTTGTCGTAGGTACGAATATTTCACTCAACAGTTCATTGTTGTAGTCAATACTTGAGAGTAAAAAAAAATGTCAATATCCCCATTTTAATTTTTATCGAAATCGGGCTAGTCTTCGCTGTATCGAATTTAGCCATCCACGCTCAGTTGGGCAACTTGCTAATTAGTACAACTTTTAATAATTAACTTATATAGCTACATTACATTTTATATTACAATTATGTGAAATATATATTTATTAATTAAAAATATATTACAAGAACGTGAGTGCGACACAGTTGAATAAAAATTAACGATGTAACTAGGTACTTATTACAATTTTTGGTTGTTATATTTTCACGTAAATATTAAGGTGAAACGAGGCATGAAATTAAAATTATCGTGTCACAGTGTTTGTAACCAAACTGCTCCGAAACTGCTTGAACGATATTTATGTTTTTTTGTTGTTTCTTTGGCAAGTCTGAAAATTATTCTAAATATACTAGGCTAACAGAAAACAGTGTGCGCGCGTATCGTCAAAATATACTGCTAACTATTATACCTTGATAATTTTTTTACGTGACGGTGAAATTACTCTCATAATATTTTTCCCGCACGCGCCAAAAAAATAGAACTCGCCTCTTACGTACAACACTCTTCGGACGAGACTACGTAACTTCGAGTCTACAGAACTTCGATATCGCCAATTGGTTGTGACAGTCGCTTCACGAAAAATATCGAAGTTCAGCCGCATCCTAATTAGACTAAAAAGCTGACACCTACCTAGTTGGGAGAAGGCTCAGATAATGATATACTTAACTCCTACGTTAGGACCCCATTTAAAAAAACTGAATCATGTACGGTTTGAACTCTCAAACTTAAATTTTACGTATACTTTACCGTTGGCCCTAATTTACTTAAGTATATCTTCACATGGAAATTTGTAATATGGGGAATAAAGACTAACACGGATTATGTATTTTCAAAACATTAATTGAAAAACACATTTTGTCCCACAGGTATAGACAACGCAACCTGCACTTTCGGTTCCCTAGTCTCGTTCAAGAAAGGCACTAAGCCCCGACATATGGACATCAGGATGGACCTGCGAGTGCTCCTGGTGGATTCTCGCGTATCTAGAGAGACCAGGGCGCTGGTAGTTAAAGTGGCAGCTCTTAGGCAGAGGAACACGGCGGCTGTGGATAATATCCTTGATGCGTGTGATCATATAGCTCACACTGCCACACAGGTAAGTCATTACCTTTTAAGAATTTTAGATTATCTAGTAGGTGAAAAATGGGACAATAAATTTTTGTGTCACCTTTATTTTGAAATATTTTAAATTTATAATGAATAAATAATCAATATTTAACTATAAACTAATCATTTAAAAGAAATTAAAACTAACATGATAATTAAAACTAACAAAAAAGACCTAAATTAAAAAGCGTCGTGGAATTCCTCCGCATCGCATGCCTCTTGTGGTAATGTACCCAGAAGACTGGCAGCATTGCCACGTTGTATGGCAATGCTGCTGTTTTTAATGTTTTTGTGTTAAATCTACTCGCGTGACATTTACTATAGTAGTTAATGGTAAACTAAACCTATACCCAAACTGACACTGCAAAAATATATGATCTCTACGTCTATGAAAGTGGTTTTACTGTCTATAACATTTAATTCACATTTTAAATGTTACCATCTTTTGCAGGTTTTGGAAAAACTTTCCAGTGGCAAATGTGAAAACGATACTGAAGCCGACTACCAGCATTTAGCGGTAAGTAGATATTCCAAATCAACTTGAAATATACCTATGACTTTAGTTTCAAACTGATCTGACCAAATAATTATATATATTATACCTACATACATACTTAAATTACTATAATATATTATCTGTGAAAACACAACAGCTAAATTAATAATGGGAAAAATGAGACAAATCTTATTCGCCATAACAACAATAGAATAGGTAACTAATGTCATTAACTTTAAAAATTCAAGTAGGTACTATTAATATCACAGAGAAAATGTAATTATTAGTAGTTCTGTGAATAGTAGACCCCGCTATGATGGATAATGTTGCTTATGCATGAGAGTACTGTGTACACAATAGTTATTTGTGCAACAAGAGAGTAAAACTGTTTTTTGCTGCGAGTGCTGATTTTGAATCCTGAGCAAGCGAGGGATTCTAGGATTGAATCACGAGCGTAGCGAGTGATTCTACTGTAGAATCCTGAGCGTAGTGCACGATTCAAATGCACGAGATGCAAATAATTTTGCTCTCGTGTGGCACACATTACTTTTCACTTCAGCAGCGAGAACACATAAGAAATATTACTTAGAAGATAATGCAACACTTATTAACAGAACAGAACACCTATTAATAATTAAAATAATGCTGAAAATTTTAAAAGTTAATAATTAATCTAATTACTTATTGCTGTTCTGCAAATTTAAAGTTGAAAGTTATAAGTTAAATTTTATACTCGTTATTTTTAAGGTGTGTTCAGAAACAGCGTACGTGACATTTTATTTTTCAAATGTTAATAATAGTAATCATTATAAATACTTATGCATTACTTATTTTGGTATTCAATAACATTACATAATTATTAAATAATGTAAATAAAATACATGGTTATTCTTTTACAAATATCTTTCAAATTTAGAATTTCGAAATAGGACCTTTGACGTGCCATAAATTTAAAAAAAAACCTTCAAAATACTTGTGTTTGTCACTCGAACTTTTTTATGGACGGCCAATAGACATAGTGCAGTGTATGTAGTTTGAAAGTTATTCGCGGAACAATTCTTTTTGAATCTATGGTTGGCACTCTTTATTGAAAATTAAAAAAAAATAATTAAAAAGCTACTTTGTCTCACTGAGTCAGCAAAATCGCATTTTGCACACTGTTTTTACGCAGCAAAACTCACTTGTTTGAGCTGCTGTGGTGAAAAATATATTTTGCATTTACATTTACTAACCGATTTTTAATAAACTTAGCACACCTTTGATGTTCTTGATGTTTGAGTCAACAATTATCAAGATCAGTTCATGAAGAACATGACAGCGCCTCCTCCCACCTTCCTCCCCATTTTCCTTCTTTACAAAAAATCCTGAACGAAATTTGTTTAAAAACAAAATGTGCCAGGTTTGGTGAAAATCGGTTACCAACAGAAATAGTAAAATCGGCCACTGAGATTCTTCATAGCTTCGCTCGCTCGGTCAATAAGATCTATCCACATGACGAATATGGCATGTGGTCAAAACAACGACTTAATGTAATTACTACCAAACTGGCTATACTGAACAAGGTATTTGGTGTCGTAAAAAAATCGAATATCAACAAACATATGGCAGTTTATGACCCTGACCAAGACCTTTCTAATAAAAGAAACCAGAACAAAATTTTAGCTCAACTCAGTTGTTTTACGTCTATCTCGAACAAACAGATAAGAAAAGAATGGCAAAAAAGAAATTGACTTCAGAATCGTTTATCTAACACAACCCAATTTAACAAAAAAGTGATAAGCTCGCGGTTCCGCCGTGTGAATGTCGGTTATCGCTGCCAAAAGTAACCTAAAGATAGTACCATCCACGAAGTCGCGCCCCACTCTTCTCAAATCGCTTACCTGATTGGTCAATGCATACAACGATAATAAAGGGTATTGATAGAAGAAAAACACCATGTAGATGTAGAACATTGTTCATTTGCATTGTAAGTGATTTGAAAAAAAAAGCGGGGCGACTTCATGGATATATGAATCACTGTCAAGGATGGTATAGTTCTGTTCGTTTTGAAGGCGTTTGGTTACAGACACTGTGACTCAAACACCTCAACTTTTAGATACATACCTAGAAAAATCATTATTATAAGTGCAATGGGCAGCCTTATAGCTGGAAGGGATCTCTTCCAGGTAATCTGGGATGGTCAAGAACTACCATTTAACTAATATAAATATCGTCGTTCGTTCACAGGAGCTCTGGGACATGAACCATTGCCTGCTATCTGCATTGGGTGTATCGCACCCCGCGTTAGAAGCCATTCGTAGTTTAGCACGCGCCAAAGGACTCGCGTGTAAGCTCACCGGTGCCGGCGGTGGGGGGTAAGTTCTTCGTATCTTTAATTATCTCATTTATCATCATCTTAGCGTTGTTCTCAGTTGCTACCGAGGTTTTGGCCTCGTGATGTAGTTAATTAGTTTCACTCATATGACTTTTATACTCCGCGGTAGCCTAGTGGTATGGGTCATGGACACAATGGACTGCTGAGACGAGGTTTCGGTTCGATCCCAGGTTTTACCATGACACACACCAATGACTTTTCGAAGTTATGTGTGTATTTATCGCAGGTTTATAAGTGGAAATTATGGAAATAGGCTCACCACCTATTACATTGGGACCTAAACATAAACTGGCGAAATGTGGGTGCTAGCCCCTCTGCCTACCCGTTCGGGGATATAGGCGTGAGTTAATGTTATGTTTTATACTACTCTCAAGCCTGTGAGGAAAACCTACGCTAAAACCTTGTCTGTCTATCAATAGGCTGACAGGTAAGGTTCACTTGTGCCCAAATGTCTTGGCATTGACTCCCATATCCATAATAATATTATTAGGTATCACAAGATGTAATACACATCTGCCTACCCCTAAGCCCTTCAGGAACATAGATAGGTATAACTATTTTTCCACAAGATATATTATCATGATAATTATTGTTTCAGCTACGCAATGGTGCTAATCCCACCGTCCACTCCACGCACCACCGTAGACTCGCTTTCGGGCCAATTGCTGGAGAACGGCTTCAGAGTCAAAGAAACGAGACTCGGTGGTCCCGGTGTGTCCATTGAGATGTGACGTCGGTTTCCCGGCAAGCGGCTACGGATCTCATAGCAGTCTCATTTAGTATGTCAAGTTATTTGAACCGTTAAGAATTCATGGGCGGCAAGTTGCCACACAGTTGCGCAACAGTTGCAAGATAGTTTGGACACAATTGAGTGGGTGGGTGCGCGATAATTGTTTCGTAAACGTGCGTGTCGAGAAACAAATGTTTTTGGTTGTCGTAAATCTGACATAGCGATAGACTTATTTAAATAGTGATAGTTTACTATCATAAATACGGGAGATAGTTTTTTAATACAGTTTTACGTGCGACTGTTTATTTACAGTTGATGAACTTTATAGGTTTGAAAGAATCGCTTCATAACCTAATGAAGCGAATACGTATAATGTACATTCGAGGAATTTAGATGTTTAGCATTTTAACGTCTTTGTAATTTGTTGGTATTATAATGACAAACTACAACATGACATTTTGCCATTGTATGTTTGACCAATTTCTGTACCTAAATGTCAAACTGCTAAACATATATTTCTTAATTCCTTGACAGTACCAGGGAATAAATGTTTGTAGTTCCAACTACAATATAGAGACGGGTTTGATTCACATTTTAATGTATGTTAATTTTAAAAGAGTGTGTTTGTTGTAATTGAACAGAAGTTCAAGGGAAAAGAGATAATAACGCTTCAAAAAACAGTATAGCCTTAAAATATGTTATTTATGTAGTACCGCACTTCACAAGAAGTGCATGAACGACTGTGTCAACGGTTTCTAACAAGTAATCGTTACTGAGAAATGCTTATAAGGTATATGTAAATTATCATGCATGATATTTTCTACCTCAGCAGCTCTTCAAACCAATCATACGAATACTTTTTGCAAAAAGAAATCACTATAAGTCACGAGAGTACAAGATGCAAATTCTTGCGAATACTGTCATGATTAATTGTTCTACTTAACGGTTACGTACCCGTACGACCTCAAAGTTTCGACCCTATCATGAAAACACACGGCCTTATTTTTAAAACCCCTTTATAATGAGGTCCAACCTTGAAGTCCTGTGGGTACGTGGCTTACTTAAATCGTATATTCATTTAATACAGACGACCTTTGTAGCGTGGCGGTTGTAAACGCGACTGCTAGGCAAGAAGCGCGGGTTTGATTCTCGCTCACTGCAAATATTTGGGTGCATGACTGTATATTAGTATTTACAAAAAAAATGTATCTAAGCATGTATATCCGCATTCTAGAACCCGCAATATTAGCTAGCTATGCTTACCATTGGTCTAAGCGACGTTGTGTGGATTATCCTGGAAAATTTCTCTTAACTAAATTTAATGAGATTCAAATACGGACAAAAATGTTTTGAACATACTGTGACCACCTCATATGAAGTCATGGGATCACAAGATGCACTCGTCCTCGACTATCATCTTGTTAAATTAAAGTGGTTTTTCTATTGTAAATTGTTGCGTGATAGTTGCGCGATAGTATCGCCGACTATCAATTCGCAAACAATTTTAATATTTCTTTGACTGATTGATTTTTTATTAGTTGGATTATCCAACTTATTAATATATAAATATTAATTTGATAATTTTGATAGCTTTGGTGGGGGCTTTATTATATTACGTGCAGTATAAAAATATTCGGCTACGTATCCGTAGGACCTCAAAAATTTAACGCAATTACATAAACTCCCGTACGATCTTGACGATGAAGCGTCGGTAGTTTAATGGTTAAGGGTTCGGTCCTACTATCGAATCCCGGGTTCGAATCCAGACTATTACACTACCAATGTGAACCTACTCCTACCTAATATAAGCCATAGAGCTTAGCTTGAGGGGTTAAAAGGAAAATTAGTAATTTCGTTTGTTTAATATTCTTAAAAAAAAAAAAATCCTAATTTTCGAAACCCGTTTGTATATAAGGTCCAAACTGTGAAGTCGTACGGGTACGTACGTAGCCTTATATGTGTTGAGATATATTTCCATGTAAGAAATATTCGTATGACTGCTACATTCATATTACGTTATATGTACTATCATAAGTTTGTATGTAACGATGTCTTGTTGACTCGTATAATTTTGTGTATGAAGGCCACACGAGTGGTTTCTGGTTGTATTTATATTAACTTAGGAACACAGTACAATATTAATGGATTTGTTAAAGTTGTGACTGTCGTATTGATATTATTATGTTCAAACATTCTCTCGGCAGACAGGTAGGTATAATGTACAGCGGGCTCCAAAAGTCCATAGACATCTTAAGATCTATAATCCTTTGACAGTCTAAGTCTAATTTAATCAAAAGTAAATAAGTAAACTCATGCAAGTAGTAGCCTAAACTTAATTACATTAATAAGTAGATATATTATCCAGTAGCTTCCGAGACTAGTAGTTGTGTAGTGGCATCACTTCATACTATTTTAATTTCAATTGTCCAGAAACTTTTGGAGCCGATTATACATTGAGTAGTTCTTTATATCTGCGTTTATTAAAATATAACTGGGAGATACTTTAAATCATTTGAAACTTCGTAGCATTTAGCCTTAGATTATTAATATGCCTAGATATAGTCAACGCGGTGAAAGCGGCCAAAAAAATAGTGTCCGACTATTGGAGTCAAAACGATTCACTCAAGTCAACAGTCCCAACGTGGCCTATGTCATATGCCAGACCATACTCGTAATCAATTTAAACGTGAATATATAAAATTTCATCTCAATCGTCAAATTTTATATCGATCCCCTATAAGAATGCCAAAACATCTTGAATTATCAAGACTTTATTCAGTTCGTGCATTCCTTCTCTCATATTATCATCATCGTCGTCATCATCATCATTATCATCACTATCATCATCATCAACATCATCATCATCATCATCATTATTATCACCATCATCATCATCATAATCATCATCATCATCATCCTCCTTGCGTTAGTCCCGGTTATATCCAAACAGTTCGTGCATTCCTTCTCTCATATTAAGAATCATCATCATCATCATCCTTGCGTTAGTCTCGGTTATATTCAGACAGTTCGGTCATTCCTTCTCTCATATTAAGAATCATCATCATCAACATCCTTGCGTTAGTCCCGATTATATCTAAACAGTTCGTGCATTATTTCCCTCATATTAATAATCATCATCATCATCATCACCATCATCATCATCCTTGTGTTAGTCCCGGTTATATTCAAAGGCTACCTTGGAGCAGGAGTACGGGGTCCGCAGTTACTTCGCGCCACTTGGCCCATGCAGAGCCGTCTTTACCTATGGTACCCTGGGGGGAACATAAGAATAAGTCGCGCGGAGTACCGATTCTTGGTACCTAACGTGGTCGATCGCTCTATCTAGACATATTAATAATCTAAACCATTTGTAACCCAACACATGGATTTTGTTGACCGAAAACAAAAAACCAATGGAAGTGTGTGAAGTAGACGTATCTGTCTGATGTTAAACAGCTCCACTAATTTTCAATTTTATAAATTACATGCCAGTGACAATTTTGACAAATCTTATGAAACAGTTTGGCTCTGTTCAATGATTTGATTTTAAATATGATATTATTATATTTATTATAGGCTAATTAATTAGTTTAATTATAAAGTACCCACCTTGTTTCTTCGTTTTAATTTATGGATGTTAGTGAAGGAGTCGTGGTCTCAAATTAATCATTTTTATATACCTATAAATAAACACATCTATGGTAGGCCAATATACAATAAAATTGCCCCAGTGTTGTACTAATATTTCTCAATATTTCCCTAAGGTTGACTACATAATATTGTGTCGCGAGACCATTCATATAACTCGGACAAATGCAGACAGATGGGGAATACCTACGGGTCTTTAGATTGGGAAACACCGAGCATGCATAGGTTTATTTAAGACCACAAATTCCTTCCTAACATACCTTATGTAATCTAAATGATCTTTTCTGATTATGTAAACGTTATGTCTTTATCGAATATGATTGAATGTGTAAATAAAAAATCGAATATTGATTTATTAAAATCATGATTACCTAGTTGCATATTTATATTTGTTTTGCTATAAAACTTGTTAGCAAAATGATAAAATCTTAAATATCTATTTTTAAATGAATTCAGTGTTAAATTTAAACTACTATTTTATGTCAATACATTGTGTTATGGTGTTTGCAAATATTTGTTTGCACTTGATATTAAAAAGGAAATACGCAACCGGGCTATTTACTTAGCACATGCGTTGTTAGGAAGTAGTCGGGTAACATCGGGTTTGTAGACCGTTCTCTCTGACATATTATGTCGGACTGACTGCTGTCAGTCTGATGTGCAAAGAGTAGAGCGCTCTACTCTTACTTTTTTTTCCAACGTGCTAAAAGCCTTTTGTACTTTAGAATTATTATGCAGTTATTTGAATATCTTAAACGTGTAGATGTTTTTTCGGATTGGTTGAGTATGTATAAATGCCTATGTCTTCCAAGACTGCTTATTCGTTATATCGTAATAATTCCAGTGTCATTGTGATAAAAAAAACTTGAATGTTTCGACAAGTAACGCCTACTTATTTTACGGGGCCAGTGATTACAATATCAGTGTTGTTATAACCAATTTTCTTTTTTTTTAATACAATTTGGTATTACTTTCTGGCAACACTCGAAAGACGTAGAACCTTTCCTGTCTCAAACAAGGACATTCCTAGAATATCGAGAGATTTTATCCTTGGGTATTAGTATTTCGTAATAGCTATTTAATTATTGAATTTAAGTGGTATGTGTTTATACGTCGCGCTCAATAATTTAGTGTTAATTGGTGCTGAATAAAAATGTATTTTAGAAACCGTTGAGGAAATAAAAAGTTTAATAATTTTGGAAACAGAATAAAACGTTTGGATATTAATATGGCTTTTTATTTTATGTCAATTACTAAACGATGTGCATAATGCAATTGCATTGTCTCAATCACTACAGGGTAACTACAATATGGAGTTCTTCAAGAAAGGGGAATTAGAAGGTATCTACAGGGCAGGCAGCACGAGTATAACGCCTCTGGCGTTCATAACCCTACATTCCATCTGGTGAGCCGAGTGCTTGTCTGTTACCTAAGTAATATAAATAAAAATTGTACTTGTTCATTTTACTGTGCTCGTAGCTATAGTTTTACAACGAGCACCGTAGCGCTCCCATTGTGCGCGTGGCGTGTCGGGAAGTATCGACCGCCAGATTTGGTCAGTTCGACTAAGTGCTCCGCCAACGACGCTCACTGCGGTATCTCACTGGCTCTCACATCATGCTCTTTTTTCTTTTAATCTACCTCGCCTTTCGCCACACCACGTACATTATAGCAGCGGTACAGTGCTTGCGTTCAAATTATACCAAACAGTTTGCCTTATGCGGCATGAAAGGGACAGAAGGAGGGATAACATGATGTCAGTGATCCCGTTTTCCTCATGGACCAACTATGTATGCCTAATGAAATTACAACTCGTTTATTGACTATGAGGTAGGTAGATAATTATACATCACAGTATGCACAAGTTGGCAAAGAACCCATGGGATGTGCCCAGAGGAACCTCGTGCTTTCAGTCCGTACCATGATCGGGACGGTGCAAGTGCGGGTGTGTCACCGCTGGGTAACGCTCAAGAGTCCCGAGAAATGGGCTTTCGGTTTCAGTCGGTTAATCCCCGCTAGCCAGCAGAGCGTATCTGTGGGGATTTTCACACGAAAAAAGGTAAGTGCCTATTTATATACTCATAGACGAAACGTTAAATCAAACTTCAATATTAAAAGTCACATTTTACTACATACTAAAATCACATTAATAATATCTCTAGTATTAAATAATACAAATAAGTTTGCTTGTAAACACATCAAAGATCAATCAATAATAATACAGAAATAAAAGTAATTAAATATTTCGAAATACCCAATAGGTTTTTATAAATAGAATATCCGTTGTTACATAGTTTTATAATATTTAGTTATTATAAAGTGAATTTGGTTCAAATAAGTTAGGTACATACCTACTTACATTTATGTAGCACTGCCCTTTGGTAAATTAAACTTTTTGGAGAAAAAAAGTTTTTTTTTTCAAATTTACTATAATATCTTTAACAAAATACAATGCTAGGTGCTACAATTTTTATAAGTACAAACTAAATCCAATTTATAAATCCTCTATTTGGGTACATATTAAAAAACACATATGGATCTTTTTTTAATACTTAGGTACCTCTTTACTTTTGGTGTTTAGACATTACGACAGCAAGTTGAGAAACAAATTATTCTAAATTTATTATAAAGCTATCAATTGTCTACTTCGAATCGAACATACAAGCGAAAGCACCATTTAATGACACATATTCATACTTGTTAGTGCACACTATTATTTTACGAACACCGGCAAACTTCTTGACAAAGAATTCTAACTACTTAGGTAGCATAACTAGTTTTTTTTGGCCGGCAGTGTACCTACATGCTTTTGAGCATTGTGTACACTGTCGCACAAAAGTCGAAACCTCTCTTCCACTATGGAGACTTTTTTCAAGATATTTGCCGTTATCTATGATATTGTAATACTTACATTCAATACTATAACGTACTACATTAAAACACGATTTTCCTATGCAATAAGACCCTGTCGAAAAGCCTACCTACATGAAATCTCGGCATAATGTCAATTCTTTATACATAACCAATACTTTAATGGTTGAACCCACATAGCCACACTCGTGTTATTAATATACCTAGAGAGATGATATTCTTAAAGATTGACTGCAGAAAGTGAAGCAATTCCTATATACCACGTAACACGACACTGCATTGCCCACCCCCGGTGCTTGGGTTAGGAGTCCGACTAAATCAGCTATATTCGATTTAGTAGATCGTGTTCTCTGTTGTACATTGGAATCGTCGTCATCCAAATGTTTTGACTCAAAACTTTTGAGGTCCCACTAAGATCCGTTGAACATTATATTCTATTCTATTCTACAAAACGACTACCAACGAATTGCCACTTGTCTATGCCCCCAGACCGTGCTGTAAAAACACATTCCCGTTCCATTCATTCCGTTTAAAAATGAATAATATTTTTTAGATAATACTTAGGTATTATGTGAATATGTGGTGTGCAACCCTTATTTTTCAACCCTCTTTAAAATGTCCTTGTGTGATATTTCCGACAGGTAAAAATACTCGCTATGTTTATGGCTATGGGCAGGGGAGTTCCAACATTTTTTTTCTTTTATTAGGGTATAGACTTTTTTAGGGCTTGGAACGTGACGACTAACTTTGAATACTATACCAGTATAGGTACATTTGGGTAATAATGCTATAAACTCTTATTTTCAGTGTTTACCAGTTAATTAATAATTAATGGGCTGGTAATTAATGTGACATTATTTATATTGGCATAAATTTTAATATTATTTTGTGTAAAATACCATCAGATTATGGGCTAGCACAGGAGTTTAAGGTTCTATAAAAAGAAAAAAATTACGAACTTATTAAGACTTACATAATATCTAAAATATATTAATTTCTTTGAATATTTCGAAGTTAATACTGAAGCAATTAATAAAAAATACCTACAGACAAAATAAATAGATTATGTAAATAATTCGATTTATGGTCCATATTGTTATTTATCAATAAGTATCACATCAAATGACTATTTCATTTTCAATATTAAAAAGAATAATAATTTCTTGGTAGCCGATACCTATCTTCGTCACAAATTAAGTGAATTATACCTAATTGCGTACCTACTTTAAATTTTACCTATAATAATGGTGCCACACTATATAGGTGGTTTTGTGTTGTATATATTGTATTTTATGTTTACTTTTAGAATTTATGACCCCTGAACAAACAAGGTAGGTACTTTATGTGAATGTGATTAATACCTAAGGTATTAAAGTATTGATACCTAGGGTATAACCTAATTTAAAACATGTTTTTGGAATTAGATAGGTACATTCGGTTTAAGTTGCCAAAGAGAAAACATGCCAATCATGAAATTAATAAGTTACTGAATATGTATAATTATCATTTTCGCACGTCGGTATCTTACACCTACAGTAAAATGTAAAAAGCGATACGATTTATCAAACCTCTTTGGTCAAAATCTTATATAGAAGTTGCCTTAAACATTTTGATCTATAAATTACAAAAACCAAATCACTCTACTACACGTAGGTAGATATAAGTATACAAAGTATTATTACAACAGTGTAAACAGTTTTAAAAATTCTGAACAATAAAAAAAAATATTTTATATAAAACAACAAGCACTAAAATATCTATGGTATGGTACAATCGTGAACATAAGTAAATTGCCTAAAATAACAATAGCAGTCATCATAATAATGCAATAAAAATGTAAGTGTTTCGTGTCATATATTATAACACCAAATGATTTGGCCGTTGAATACATTACCTATCTAAACCTACGAAGGCGATTTAGTTATAGTAATAAATATTATTTCAATACAAATTTTACTTCAACATTCAGTCAGTGTGATTGAATAATATAAACGAAATTGTAACTTAATTTATATGAATAAAATTAACATACCTAATCAAATATTGACCTTAGAAGTATTGTTACGCACCTTAAAATGTACTTTTAAACATTATGCACTTTTCACATCAAATTAATTCAACCAATTATAAACACAACCATAAAAATCAATAATCTTCAACAAAAATAACTATAGGTAATCTTTGTTAAGAGATGAGTCTACAAACTTACAGATTACACTATAAGGCATGGTAGCCTAGTCTAAGTCATTAAATATTATCAGCTAGCGAGAATCACAAGACTCCGCAATGCAAAATAACTCATATTTAAGTAAGCTATTTTTACATACCTACATAAGTATTTATAATTATCTGTGCCAACCAATGGAATAATCCACATTTTATTAATTCATTCTATCACAGATATTATCTTTCAATACTATTAGTAATACGCTCTTGTTCATACGCCTCATTGTCTACATTAGTATCTAACAGGGAAAGTATTAATACCTACTGGCAATTTTTGAATGCCATCTACTTTTGTAAACGGTTAAGAATCAGTACGATTTATGAGAAATATCTGATCCATTAATTTCAAACACTTCTACATGTCTACGCTATTCAATATTCTTTGTAGTAGTTACTAAAAACAGTTTTATTCCTATTAATGTAACAATTGTTAACGTGACTGTACAAACAAACGTGTAGCTGTCATAATTTGACATTAAAGAGATCGGATACATTCACTAATAAATAATGGAATCCATACTGTATAAGATAAAAAAAAATATTATAATAAAGTCAAGTACTCTTTGAGTCCCTTATTTTGGAAGCATCTGGCTTAGGTTTATAGTCAGCTTAAGGCCCATCCTCAAAAAGCCCATCATAAGCTATTGATTTCCCGCCAGATCTCCATTAGCCTTCGAGACAAGGCTAAGTATATTATGTTCTACAATTGGTAGCCAGTTCTCAGCTGGTGGTTTGGTTCAGCGTCAGGCTGGTGGATTAGTGGTGGTGCAAGTGGGTCCTCACTAGAGGTTATGGTCGTCGATGGTGGCAAACCTGCGTAAAGGAATATATGTTTCAGATTCAGACAGAAAATTCAAGTAACTACTCATCGTAATTGTCATGTAGGTTTACAAAAACCCGAATAAATAAATTTAACGGTATATGAAGAATTGAAAGAAAGTAAAACAATTGCTATTGCAAGAAATGTACAGGTGAAGTCAAAAGTGCTACAATGTTACCTTCATTCTCATCCTCCTCAGCGAGCCATTTCTGTATCTCCAGTTGGTACATCCGCCTCTGCAGCACCTCTTTCGTTCGAGGTCGAGAACCAATAAACGTCACCTCCACCTATCAAATCAAAAATAGAAGGAACGTACATGAATATCCCCATATGTACCTAATGAATAACTTCAGTTAATTAACTCCTAATGTTATGTTATTATAATTCACTTATGTACAGTCTCCATCGGTATTAGCTTAACATATTCAAGGCACGAGGTCCTGGTCGAGGTTAGTTTTAAAACTTTAGTTAAGTACATAATATAATAATAAAAAGGTCTACATTGTTTGTGTTCTAATTATAATTATCATTTCATTTTTTTTTAAATGCAACTACTTCCGAAGGTGACTGTACATCAAGTTTGTTTAATTCTACGAAGTTGTGACGTCAATTGTAGTCTTTATATCTTACTCCAGGTGGAAGATGAGGCCTGAGTTCTTCGGACAGATCTCCATTAGCACCGAGCCTTTGGGCCTCCTCCCAATTTGTGTGCACCTCCTCATGAAGAAGTTTTTCCTCTGAAAAATTTCAATAAAAAACATTATTTTTAAATGCTTTAAAAATGGCAAACCAGACAAAAATAACAAGTAAGTAATAATCAATTATTTCTGTCTAGTAATATATAGAAATGAATTGCTGTTCGTTAGTCTCGCTCAACTTGAGATCAGCAGGACCGATTTGGCTAATTTTGGTCTTGAATTATTCGTGGAAGTCCAGGCAAGGTTTAAAATGAACAAATATGAAAATGCTCGGAATGGAGCAGCGAGAACGGGAACAGAAGTCCACACAGGCGGAGCCGCTGGCAACAGCTAGCAGTACATAAACTGATCAAAACTGTGTCCCAGCTCCTGTTGGATTTCTTTTCGTGCGCAAAACGCCCACGGATACCACCTCCACCGGAGTCATACCAAATTGTTTGTTCCGCATTAGTCATCGTTTTGTGGAATAGAATAGAATATAATGGTCAATGTATAGGATTGACATGTATTTTGACGCCTATGACATTCGTTGATGACTGTTTATAAACGCCAACCGACCGCCGATGACCAACGAATCGCCACTTGTCTATCGGTTTAAGCTTAAGTCAAAGTGCTCACCATCTCGCTTGGTGGTGCTGCGTTTGTACTGTATCCTGAAGCGGAAGGCCTCCAACACGCTGGCCACCACGATAGTCAGCACTACCATCGTGAACAAGTAGAATACCTGGAAGAATATCGACTGAATTAAATACCCCTGACTTCAAGAAGACCTTTGTGCCTGTTGCTTTTATTATAGACTCAGGCAAACAACATCTCCGAAAGCCACGCGTTTCGATACTGTGAGTGCCTTGTATGCGACTTTCTTGTGTATCGAAAACATGATCGAGTGCGCTGCACGAAACGAGAACACGGACAGTGGTAGTGGCAACCTGCCATCCAACAAATCAGGAAGAAACCATATGGTTTGCCTATAAACAGGGATTATATTGGAGAAATCAAATCATCTTACCATGAAATATATTCTGCTGAACTGCCCAGACACGGTGGCGTATGCATTCATCAGTATGAACCAGTTGTTGACAACGGTGAGCTCGAACAGAGTCACCCCACTCGTCACGATGTTCTCGAAGTTGTTTAGGTAGTAGTACCCGAGGGCCGTCGAGCCGTTCAGCGAGTACTTGTAGAAGTCTTCCACTGTCGTGTTACTAGAAATGTGTTTAAAAAACATACAACCAAAGTCGCATAAACATCATCATTATTATCAAAGTTTTATTTAAACTTTTCGAATTAATTAAACTCTTCTGATTTTCTTGTCTGAGTATTTTCCATTAAGTTATTACTACTTATTATAAAAAGGTATAATACCTTTTTATAATAAGTAGAAAAAAAGTACTAAAGGTATTATAAAATGTACCGCGGTAGCATAGTAGCCTGAGACGAGGTTTTGCGGCGGGTTCGATCCCAGGTTTTATCATGGCACAAACCAATGACTTTTCGATGCTTTTCGAAGTTATGTTTGTATTTATCGCAGGTTTATAAGTGCCCGGTTAATGGCAATAGGCTCGCCACCTATTACATTGGGACCTAAACATAAACTGGCGAAATGTGGGTGCTAGCACCTCTGCCTACCCCTTCGGGAATATAGGCGTGAGTTTATGTATGTATGTTATTACTAATAGTTACTACTAAGGTGCGAGTGACATATATACATAAATTACCTAGGTGTGAGAAAGTCATAGACTTTCTTTATGAACCATGAGACGTTTTTTTATCATATTTAACGGAAACGCGGTAATGAGAAGACTTAACTAATTAATAATAACTTTATTGTATTTTCATAATATAGATATGAAACCTTATGAGATTTTGCTTCGCAATAAAGTTTTAGAGATCTGTCCTCTTATTATACTTGGGAAAGTGATATAATTGATTGCATTAGATTGCCAGCAATGCGGATGCCGACTTTTGGAAAGGGCTCCATCTGACATTCTAGACTGACAGGACACGGTTAGCAGTGTTAACCCAACCCTCTCAGGGAGAAACTGTCTTGTGAATTCTAGCATGTAAAACCATGAGTACCGCAATTATTCCTTTTGTGCCAAGTGCCAATGCTGTAAGCATGTTCTTTATCATTAAAACTATGTCCAACTGTATTAATATTAATGTGACATAAATAGTAAGAGTTCAGGGATACTAGTTTCCACAATAATGAAGTTTTTATAGTTTTTATAACCGCCATAGCCTAGTGGTATGGGTAATGGACTGCTGGGACGAGGTCTCGAGTTCGATCCCGGGTTTACCATGGCACACACCAATGACATTTCGATGCTTTTCGAAGTTATGTGTGTATTTTCGCAGGTTTATAAGTGCCCGGTTAATGGCAATAGGCTCGCCACCTATTACATTGGTACCTAGACTTGAACTTTTTTTTTATCGTGCGAAAAATCCCCACGGATACCCCCCACCGGAGCCGGTTGGGTAGGCTATGTCGGACTCGAACCGACTAAAACGCACGCCGTCTTTGGGTCTTCAGTTGCCGGAGGTGAGGTAGTAGTCAACATATCCCTCGCACCCCGGCAGTCGTCCGTCCCTAACCTAACCGCACCCCCGTCGAACCTAAACATAAACTGGCAAAATGTGGGTGCTAGCACCTCTGCCTACCCCTTCGGGGATATAAGCGTGAGTTTATGTAATGTAACATAACATAAACTTTATGGGCACAAATTAAATAGTATCAATACAATTAAACACTTACACGCAACAGTTCCGAAGGTCGTAGGACGCGAACAGCTCCATGCCGATGATAGCGAAGAAGTAATACATGACTAACATCACGCAGCCGGCAGAAGACATGAGGGGAGACAGGAGCACTAGAGTGCCAAACACGTCCCGGTAACGCTTCTTGAGCTTGTAGAGACGCATCAATCTGGAATAGGAGACAGTTGATTATATCAAAAGGTAGAGTCATAATTAAACTGTATGCTGATCCCGTGACTCTACCCAAGTGAATAGCTATTTATAGTTATATGATTTTTTTTTTCATATCTTCCGTTGTACTTAAACAAAATAAGATCTTTCATTCTGATCTAGACCTCTCTTAGGGTAAGAAAAAAGGTGTGAACATGTTTGATATTAAAACTAGTTGAAAATGTGCAGTCAGACACAATTACTTGTTTTATATATGTATTGAGATTGTCTCAAACAGGTTGTAAATAAATTGCGTACCTACACGTTGTAGTTTGCGACGTATTGCAACTTGCCAAATGCATGTTTTTCGTCCGATCAAATTTTAATACAACGTAAATGTCGTATTTTATATTGCAATTGATTGAGTAGAATGGGAAATAAATGACTGACAATGATAACCAAGATCCACGCGGGTGAAGTCAAGTCATAAACTAGTCAGTAATAATATATGAAAAACCAAACAAAACCCAACCTCAGCGGTCTAAATATAACGACGATGAACAGCGTGGGTGCGATGCTGAGCAGAACCGCCCCCATGATGGCCAATAGCGTCACACTCAGGTCGAACACGTTCCACCCACTCTCCAGGTACGGGCCCAGGCCTGACGCCATCATGCGGAGACCTGCTTCTATCAGGAACACTGGGAAAAGAAAGTTAAATTTATTTGAATAAGTGCGTTTATTGGCCACTACTGCACAAAATACACTTTGAGTGAGATTGGCATAATGCACGACGCAAAATAAAGACACTGCAAGGAGGACGATTAGATGGTGAAATAAATACTATTTGAATGTCACATCCTATGAAGACAACGAATAAATTTTCTCGATGGCCACCCTAAACTAGAAGATACATATACCTACCTACAATTAAGAGAAATAGTCACCTGATTTGGGAAGGCTATCCCTCCTTAAACGTAGGGGCCACGGTGGGGTCGACACAAAGGATCCAACAGGGTCGAAGTGTCCGCGACAGTTTCAGAGCACGTATTCCAAAACACAAGAAGTGTATTCGAAGTGTTCAAAAACCTGTGTGTTTTGGCCCAACCGGGCGATGCTCTGATGCAGGCTTCCCTCTTAAGACTATCATCTTACTAAACTCTGTGATAAAACCCCGCGACAGATCCTGAACCGTCAATCAGCAGGTGTGCGATACTATATAGCCTCTTATGATCTTGGTTCCAGAATAGACATACTGATATTATCAAAAGCGCTACGAGGACATACCATACTTTTTTTTTAATAACCGTAAATTAAGAAAAACATATTGCATTTCAGTAGTAGAAGACTCACTTGTGAGGAACAGCCACGTGTCCCACGAGGCGCACAGCAGGCGCGCGCTGTCCTGCAGCCCGCCCGCCGCCTCGCACACGCGCAGCACCAGCGCCACGCCGTTACCGATGATCAGAGCGTCTGGAAGTTATGTGTGTTACCTAGTTCAGGGATGGCAAACCAATGACATGCGTGCCAGTGATGACACGCTACACAATACCTAAGTTGGGCACGCTATTAAACATTACTGTAGTAGACATTAGACAGAGATTGCAATAGTAGGATGCGCCCTTATCATACTTTGGATGCTAGAACATGAGGTTTTGAGAAAGCTAAAGGCACTCGATATCCCACAGTGCACATTGCACTATGAATGATCATCATCATTTCAGCCACAGGACGTCCACTGATGAACATTGGCCTCCCCCATCGACCTCCAATCCGACCGGTTGGAGGCGGTTTGCATCCAACGCAAATTTGACTATGTCGTCCGTCCACGTCGCAAGAAGTCGAAATATTATTTGATGGCACGTCGAGGACTTCGATAATCTTTTTTTAGAAAGGTTTCATGGGTTGCAGCCGTTAATCATGATGTAAAGGGCTTACAGTATTTCTCCTATAACTCTTGTACACCAAAATTAAAATTGATAAGTTTGTGGGAGGGATTTAACCCGCAAAATTGAATCAACATGACATCCATACGACCGTTCGGCAAAGAAGTTAGAACAATAAGAAAACAGAATACTTACATATGAGATGTTCAAAATAAGGCCAGCGTACAGCCGCTTGAGCAGCTCGTCCCAGGGGCTCCAGCGGCGACTCCGCGTACCAGGGCGCCCTGGACTGTTGGCCCGCCCAGCGGAGAGCGAACACCTCGTACAAGTTGGCGAACTCGCTGCGAGACAGACCACCAGTCGACGACTGATTTAGGTGTTTGAACATGAGGTAGACGTCCAAACCACCTGCAAAGAAAATATAATACAGTTATTCCAAGAATTTGAATTGCCAAGGGCGGATATTGCCTTTGCTTGAATTTACAATTCTTTTATTATTTAGTTTTGTCCCGTGGGCAGTCGTGGGGCAATGACTCGTGGCTAGATAGTAACTGTTATATGAATTATCTTTTTATGCTAGTCTCCGAGGCACAGCACAGAGGGACCCCGTTAAGCCACTGGTACCAGTTGCCCTGGGAACATATTTGGCATTCGTTACGGTTAGTTGAAGCCTTAAGAAGTTCGACAATCTTGTCTCAAAACAGAACCATGATATGAACAGTCGATTGTAGACATCGTAGTTGCTTCGCGGAAAATATCAAAGCATAGCAATTTCGTAGTTAGACTAAAAGGGGAGCTAAAACGAGTGGGTAGTACGTACTGTAGTGCGGCGCGTAGTGGCGCATGAGGCCGGCGAAGTGGCGCAGGCGCACGGCGTGCGGCGCGCGGCGCGACACGAGCAGGCGGAAGGCGTGGCGCGCGGCGCGGCGCCGGTGCAGCAGCAGCGCGCGGCACTTCTCGCGCTCGATGCGAGTGAACGTCTCGTACACCACCGCGAGCATCTGTCGCCGCAAGGGCTTAGGGCTTGTACACAGCACTGCGATGCGTTGCGATGCGAGTTTGCAAAACAGTTATTTCGATAGATTTTTTCGTTGATTCGCATCGCATCGCGTCGCATTGCAGTTTTGTGTACAAGCCCTTACAGTGGGACAAACTGGCGCAATAGCGTGTGTGATTGGGCCTCAGGCCCCACTAACGAGTTACGGAGCCCAAGTAAATTTTCCAGTCGGGTTAAGAGATCGCGGCAGTAATCGACTGATTTTTCCGCATTTATTTATTTATTCATTAGACTTTATGCACAAGTACATAGGCGAAATTAATGCGGTTTTACAAGGTGTTATATTTGGTTCTCTACCAGTCAACCAAAGTTTTATCAAATCACGGTCAGTACACATCAGTACACTTTTTACCAGAAAATGTTAATTGAATTGTGCGTATTCTAAAATACGTTTCCGGACAAGTACCTAAACAATTTGGAATGCCGGAAAGCTTATACAGTAGGTACACTGCTGCAATAGTTTTGGAATAGGCTGGGATGAACAGGCACATAGCTAATTATTAATCAGACTTAATCTCTGGTAAATGTGTTTCTACTCTACTCGAGATACCGTAATGGTACTGTCAAGAATGTCTTACCAAATTCATAAGCACGTAGAGAACTGTGATGATGTAAAGTATGAAGAACACCGCGTACCACTTCGACTTCGCGTACGATGGCATCATCACATCTGGGAAACTGGAAGTAAAAAAATATTTTAGGATTTTGGAAAATCCCTGATTTTTATACAAGGATTGAGGGAAGTCTTGAAATTTGGTACCGTCGAGGGATCGATTATTACAAGCAATTTGATATTACACAAATATATTAAAGTGAGCAATACTTACTTGGCCGTCGTGAGTAGGACAAACATGCTGACGAAAGAATCGCTGATGGTCTTGAAGTGCCCGTTGTCGACATGTTCCGAGAACAGATAGTAGCCCAGCAGCGAATATGTCGCCACAAAGAACATTAGTAGTCCTGCGAATTACAAACACAATATTTCATAATATTTCATAATAAGGTTTAGCATAGCATAGCTTTCTATTCGTAACAGAAGCGACTGACGCTCTCCGGATTTAATTATTGCAAGGTGGAAAAGGAAGGAAATAAATTAAAAGTAATTATATCCCGAGGCACATAGATAACAGTAGCGAGGGGTCCCTATAACTCAATCGTGGTGGTGACTCGTTGCAGAGATACTTTGACAAACGAAGTACATAGATGGTGATAAAAAAAACCGCCGGATTCCTTTTTCAAAATTTTCACTCTTCGTCAGCGGTAGATAAAATCAAAAATTTTCTTTTTTTTATACCACTTAGGTAGCAGAAAGGCAGGCAGAGCAAAGGCAGGTAGAAAGTGACCATCTTGGCTATGGTCGTTTGCGTCGTGACGTCACACTCCAGCTTTCTAATTACCCTTCTTGAAGAGGTGGTAAGGGGAGTTTTACTTACCCAACATATCAATAATAGGTGGCAGTGACTGCAGTATCTGTCTGATAAACCGCCGGACACCACCACAATGTCTTGTGTCCACCAAAAATATCGGACGTAGGGCCCGCGTCACTCGAAAATGTGACGACTGCCGGCATAACACTACTACCGCTTCTAGCACCATTATTAAGAGTGTTATACCCTGGAATATAACATGCTTTGATTAGGAAAAAATTCATAACACAGGAAAGGACACACAGTACTACAGACCGACCGTGACCGCTGTAGGTATGCGCAGCGTGGTGGGAGATGAGGCATAGAAAGAGAAAGAAAGATGAATTAGAGCGAGGAAGATACCGTCGTGAGCGTAACGTCGCTATATTTACGGGCGTATGTTGTCTGATCCCCCAACTTGGAGATGGAATGTTTGTGCCAAGAGCTCGTCCGTTAATGACGTAATAACTTGTAGCACATGGGCACACAAACTAGAGTGGTGATGACACGACCACCAGTCGATCAATGGTTTCATTTAAGCTCAGCTATCACACAGCTGAATACGCGACGGACACGCACTTCTGACACGGTCACGGAAAAATGTTAAGTAAATGTAGACGCGGCATAATGCTTTGTGTAGTAGATAGACACACGCGTCCTACGTGCCTACATATAAATATTTTCATAGCATGACCTTTGCTTTAAGTGTCTAGTGACATTACAGAATTCGCTCGTGACCTAAATAAAATGGTGCGGGTATAATCTATTCGGTTTATACGAACTATCTATTATATTTATAGTTAAGAAGGTATCTAGTGTTCAGGCTTATATTATTACGTAACCTAATGTTACGAAGCTTTATACTATACCTAAAGGAGACTCGGGTATAGTATTTTTTAGGTACCACTTAGGTGGCAGACTAGCATTCTTCATTTAATTTTGAACTTTACGCTTATGTAAATAAAGCTGAAAATGCCATGGCTGTTTTTGTGATCTCAGTCGTGTGACTATGGTTAAAAATTAGTAGAATCGGGATCCTGGTGGGCAGCAGTTCCTGGTGGGTATAATACCTCGTGCTGCCAACCCTGTAAGAACTTTCTAATGCTCTTCTTGAAGAACCTTACTGTAGTCGCTTCAAGCTTCAAGGAATTACTAGGGTGTTTAGCTATTTTTCTACGTCTCTCTGTAGCGTTCCTGAAGATGCCTAGGCACAGACGAAACATGTGTAGAGTTTGTTCGCCTGTTCGGGTAAGAAGTCTTTTTACTTGCTTTGAGCGGTGCGGTTTGGCGTTCCTTTATATGACAATTAGTAATATTCTACTATTGCTAATTGTAGGATTGTTAAACCGTGGGTGACTAGCGGATGCACCTCCTTCCCCCTTGTAATATATTTTCTTATAATGGATTCCGCCATGTAACACCTACTTCAATAGGTGTGTCATTTTTTTACCTACCTTTATCATAGTTCTCTTGTGTTTAAGTATTGTGCCCCATCCGATCCACTTCAGCTTGAGGTGCAGTTCGACTCCAATCACTGTCAACGCTAGCAGTTCCACCGTGCCGTGAGCCCAAACTGGTAGCTAGAATTTACGAATAGAAGACTATTAGTTACACGAAAAGCTACAATTTAAAAAAAAACTAAAATAAATGCCTATGTTTTATTCCGTACTATAATAATATATCTCTGTACCAACAGTAATATACATATATATTAGAGTGTGATTGAATAATAAAGATCTAAATGTAAGGATATCGTCCACTACACATTTAAGTAAATATCTTCTTCACAAACTGTCACATCTGTAATAAATTAGTAAGATGTAGAACTTCACTATCACTACATAGTTTAAAACAAAGTCGCGTTCTCTGTCCCTATGTCCCTTTGTACGCTTAAATCTTTTAAACTACGCAACGGATTTTGATGCGTTTTTTTAATATATAGAATGGTTAAAGAGGAAGGTTTATATGTATATAACATCATGCTACGACCAACAGGTGTGGAGCAGGAATGAAAAATGTTGCAAAAACGGGGGTGACGCAGACGAAGTTGTGCGGGTCAATCATAAACTTCAGCTCCGAATCTACCTTGAGCGAATGATAAAAAGCTTGCGCTGATATTCAAAATACAAAAAACTTACTTCAAAGGTTGGAACTGCAGGATCTTCAGTAAAAGCTAAAAGAATTAACACTAGGGAAGCCAGTAGGTCCAGTCCGTGGTACCATGGGTTATGGACCCTAAGGTACGCCGGTAGCTCCTCTGGGCTTGAAGGGTGTGAGTCGAACTTTTCATTATTAAGACCTTCCTGAAAGAAAAAGAATATATGTGGGACCGAAAATCATATTTGGCGAAACGAAACCTCCGTCTTCGGAGATTGACAGGTATGTAGAGTAAGCATGGTTTCTTTAAAAGTTATTTTATCAAATGAATTTCAGAGCCCCGGTTCTACTACTTATTGTTTTCCATTGAATTTCGATGTTACTGTTATTGTTAAAGTCTAAAATAAACGTCATTAGAGTGAAGGAAACGATATAATGAACGCTTTTTCATTCGATTTTAAACTTTAAAGCGGTATCTGTAAATGAAACCGAAAATTCAATGGCAGTTTTAGTAATCTCATTGGCTTGACAATGGTTAACAATTAGTAGAATTGAGGTCCAGGTAGGATGTATCCTAGTTTAGTTATAAATAGAATATGAAATCGAACGCTCTTAGAATTCAGTCAGTTATAACGTTTCAGGTTTCACTTGCAGATGTTATCACCATATTGTTTATGAATCATCTCAAGTGTTGATGAAACACACATAATAAAGCCTTTCAAATTACGTCATAACTACAGAGGCATCGACGATGATTCAGATTTACTTATGCAGTTTTTTTTTAAGTAGAACAATCAAAATGACTGTACCAACGACAATAGATTATTTAAAAAAGATATCGTGGTCAAATGTTCGTGGTTAACTGTTCTAAAATAATGAATCTGTGATTCGGGATAATTTTAAGTTTCCGTTTTTTTTCATGCTATGCTCGAAGATGATTAAAAAAATGATTTTCACTTTGAGTCTCGATGTGAGTGCTTATGAAGCATACCTCTAAATAAATAGCAGCCTCATGATAGTTCATCTCCCAGTGTTCATCTTCAGACAGGTGTAGGCCGGTGTGAAGTGAAGAGCGGCTACCCATGTCCAGAGTGCCTGTGTCGCCAGCGCCATCTGTGCCCGTCCGCGTATCTGCACAAGAGAGATCCTTTGAGTATTTGACAGGCACCATGCTCGGAGATACCATTGATGTATTCTTTCTCGGCATGAAGTATTCTTTCTGCCACTTTCGGTGGGGAGTTTTTAGCCACAAGACCGAGGCAAAACGAAGTTAGAATGACTCTCATTATTCATCCCGAGTACCAAATCAAAGGTGGGTACTAAATGTTTAAAACCAGCAATGATGTGTTTTGCTGGGTCTGCATCTTAAAATGAAAAAAGACAATACCACAGTAAAATAATTAAGTTGAGTGATCCTAATAAGGGTTCTTACGCACTTCGGTGTCCGTCTATCCACTTGTCTGTCTGTCAAGACCTATTTCTCAGGATTGCATAAGTGTCAAGTTGAAATTCATACTACATACTTATGCATGTCTATAACGTCTTAAAACTGAGGAGAAATCAAAGTAAAAAATATATTGCGGTTTATTTATCTTAAGTCCAACTCGCACTTGACTCGCATTTTTATTACTAATTGTGAATATACTGTCGGAAGCACTGGTATTATTAATCATACTCAATTAATAGTTACCTATCCACTTTTTAATTGAACCTTCGACAACAGAAACTAAACAATCCTTACCTAATTGTTTATCGCCCATTAATTTCAACTAAAACGATACAACACAACCGTAAAATAATTAAGTTTAATTGGTTTACAGAGTTAAGTTGTATTTAATAAATATAAATGGTAAGTTGTTCAGGGTTACTCTCTGACTGGTGATTTGATTGAGATTTAATTTCAATTAATTGAACTGATATTAGTGCTCACGAAATATTTATATAATACTACCTGACCCGCGTAACTTCGCCTGCGTCACCCCGTTTTTGCAACATTTTTCATTCCTGCTCCGCGGTCGTAGCATGATGTTATATACATATAAACCTTCCTCTTTAACCATTCTATCTATTTAAAAAAACCGCACCCAAATCCGTTGCGTAGTTTTAAAGATTTAAGCATACAAAGGGACATAGGGACAGAGAACGCGATATTTATTTTATACTATGTAGTGATATTGACCACAGGAACCTATTCTCGGGTTTAGATATAGGTATTACCGACTATAAAACCTATCTGGGGCGATGTGATCACAAAGCGAAAAACCCTTCAATAAAATAAAATAAAAAGATAAAAAAATAAAACCTATTTGGATCTGTTCAGCGGTTCTTGTTCGCATGTACTATTGTCAGAACAGTGAGTACTTTTACGCAATCACATAGTACCTCTACCAATAATATTTAAGTTTTAATTAGCCTAGTGGTATGTGTAATGGACTGCTGAGATGAGTTCTCGAGTTCGATCCCAGGTTTACCATGGCACACACCAATGACTTTTCTATGCTTTTCAAAGTTATGTGTGTATTTATCGCAGGTTTATAAGTGCCCGGTTAATGGCAATAGGCTCGCCACCTATTACATTGGGACCATAACATAACCTGGCGAAATGTGGGTGCTAGTACCTCTGCCTACCTCTTCGGGGATAAAGGTGTGAGTTTATGTTATGTTATGTAATTAAGTATGTGCCCTGCTTAGCACATACTTTCGAACCTTTGTTAGGTCGCGGTATGATGCGGGCAGAGTATTGAGTAAAGATAGATCATACTGTTCTACGGGTCTGTTAATATCTATATGTAGGTATATGTGTATCGACGCCAATAAATCTGATGACGCAAATCGTGACGTCACGCTTCGCGTCGGCTAAGGGTGATGTGATTCACAAATTTCATTTTACCTCTCATATTTATTTAGGTTAGGTACTTTGCCTCTACAATGTCTATATAGCCTAGCTAGAACCTCGCCCATTCTTCAGCAGATGTGTACTGTCTACCACCAGTGGGAGAAGCGATTTGGACCCTTCGTCTATGTTGGTAACTAGTGAATATTTTTAATATAAAAATTAGGTACACTGATAACTAAAAGTGGATTTTGAAATACGGCGCACTAAAATATTGGTCTTTTATCAAGGACCAATAGTATGTATACCTTAGGATAGAACTCCCCTGTAACCCTGGTAGACTTTGACCACAAATTATAACGGAGATGGTCTTACCGTGAAATTGGAGCTAAGCCTCTTTTTGTCTAGCAAGGAGCGTGCAGAAAAAGAAACCTTCTGGATACAGACGTCTGAAATCTGCTGTCGTTTATGATTTTCTTAATCTAAACCCCATTAATGTACCAAGAGAGAGAGAGAGAGAGAGAGAGAGAGAGAGAGAGAGAGAGAGAGAGAGCGAGAGAGAGATATGTCAAATCAATTGTTTTAATTTGCTGACTGTCAACCTACATAAGACACAAATGTGAGTGAAGCGGAACTGCAGTACAACACGTACACACCGCTACTTAAAAGGTGATCCGTCATCGGTATAGCATTTCTGATAGTATTACTGCCTCCCTAACTGACGAACATTCGAGACGACATGAGCTCGCTGGCTCTCTTTGGAATGCTGGAGGGAAGGGAGACAATAAAATACCTACTTCCCGGGACAAATGTTGTGGCAACGAGTCGCCTCACACAGGACATCATGTATTGTTGAGAGGATGATAGCGAATCGTTCCCAGCGGTAAGAGCAAGCTAAGCAACAACTGTGGTATCTTCAAGCCTAATTATCAGAAGGGGTTTAGTACTGGACTGTCTTGGGATCAGCCGGCAAAAAACTCAAAGGTAAACTCTAAAGATACGTCCAGGCTTGTGACTTGTGCTTGATCATCGGACCGGACGGCGTGGCAACACATGACATGACGTTAAGTGTGGACGTAACAACTTGTGGCACATCGACACACAAATTACTAGAGTTGTGCTTACGTAATAACTATTTATTAATCTGTGCTGGTGCTGACACGGTCACCAGTCGATCGATGGTTTCATTTAAGCTCAGCCTATCACGCACCTGAATACGCGACGGACACGCACTTCTGACACGGTCATGGTAAAATGTTACGTAAATGTAGACGCGACATAATAATTTTAACTTTACAAGTTGCAGGCTGTAATAATCCGTTAGGCTCACTCATTGACAAATGCTTCCGGTGAGGGAGAAGCAGATACGTCTGTACACGTATACGAGATAAAACATAAGAGTATCACAATGTCATCAAATCATCTTAATCAGTCCTAAATAAGATATATAATCTTTCTACAATCACTGACGACGTAATCCCTAAAGCATGATTCACATCTGATAATATTACGCACACAGTTTCGACAGTTTGCTAGCTGTCTAATTTATTTTTTCTAACTACTAACTACGTGAGATGCCGCTCGAAGGAAGCATCTCGTTGAGCGACGGTAACGTGCTATGACGAGCGTGTCGCATCGCATTAATTTCCGCACCTCATTGGGTATTATGTACAATTATATGGATAAATAGAAATCAAATTCAATTTGATTTGACGTTGTGCTCGGGGATACTGAAAATCCGCTTAACTAGCTTTTTGTAATGCAGATATGCAGCCACAACCAATACCAGTTAAAGGGATTCGCAGTAGGTAGTCCCTTAGATAAGTAGATATTGGGAGGTTGGGATGGGAGACCATGCGCTATGCAATCTTCTCTTACTGCAAAACATCCATTCTGCTTTTTGATTTGGATTTGAGATATTTAGATGTATCTATCTAAATATCTCAAATCCATAGATATATCCATAGATAACTATTTATTGTACATATAAAAAAAAAAAAAAAAAAAATACCAAAAAAACACCAAGGACAAGTGCGTGAGAGTTACAGTTGTTCTAATGTACAATGGGCGGCCTTATGAGCTTTGAGAGGGGTTTTAGGCTTTGAATGCACTTACTGAATTTAACTGCTAGCCATTGTATAACTGTACAATTTTTTTAAATTTGTGCGGATTCATCACCACAGTTTTTGGTGTTGAAAATACTAATAATTTAAGTTCTTTCGAATCAACCACCAAAATATTTATTATCTAAGTCGATCGTTTCACACAAAGTGCGAATTGACAAGTAAACCATAAATTATAAATTAAGGACAGCACTGTTTTGTGGTAAAACTTTGACAATAACAAACAAACCACACCGCGAGGTAGTCACCGAAGTTCAAGCTCGGTCACTCGCAGTGTTATACACACGGAAGTTATTATTCTAAAAATCGTTTCAAGAGATCACTGACCCTTCTCCGTTAAGGCCCATACTGTATTTAAGTATCTATTGAAACCAAGCATAGTAGGTGAGCACAGTTGCCTTCCGAAGTAGACTGGGACTCATGAGTAGAAACTGGTACAAACATTCTCTTACCTTTTCCCAACTCGGCTTTCCAGTCTAACTGTGATGCGGCAGAACTTCCATATTTTCCGTGAAGCGACTGCCATCTGACCTCCACAACCAATGGTCCACTGACCAATGGGTCCAATGGCGATATCAAAGTTCCAAGTTAGCCTGGTTGGACTTTTGAGGCCTCCAACTACCCGTAACGACTGCCATAGATGTTTGTATGGCAACCGGGGGCACGACGCTAACAATTTTTCGATCTAGTATTATCTATATTTTATGTAAAGTTTTTAGTTATAAGCAATGGTAGTCGCCATTGGCTTTAACTAAAGCAGTTTATCCCGGAGTAAGGTGGTCAATTTTGAAAACAAATCAATAGGGGTTGACCTTTGAACTTGGACGTGTGCCATTTAATGAAGGATATTATTAAATGTGGGACGCTCTATAGAATTATTGCCGTGATTTTATGAAGCTATAGAAATGTGGAACGTATTCCGTTTTATCCCAGAGGCGGTATAAAGTTAGCCCCGCTAATTTTTTATGCTACTTGGTTGGCAGATAGAAACGCACACGGTCCACCTGATGGAAATTGATTACCGTGACCTATGGACGTGTATAAGCTGGACCTCGATTCTACTAATTGTCAAAACAGTACACGGTGATTATAAAAAGTGAAGTAGAGTGAATCAAACGATGTAATAAACTCTTTTTGATAAGTATAATTTTGAACTTTAAGACTATGTCAATAACACACCGTCACACTCGCTCCCGTAAGTCCACATAACTTCGTTTCTTACACATTTATTTATAGCTTCACTCTATTGACTGTCTATTTACGTAGTATTTAGTATTGCATTATTTTTAAATTCAAACTTGTTGACCTACCTCAACTTTGCGCGGTAAAATTTCGTAAAAAAACATGAAACAAATTACCGAGTTCTATCACAATCGAATAAACGGAAGGTACAGTGCACGGCATCTAACTTGGCACGGTTTTGTAGTAGTTGGGGTAAGTTAGCACATCGTACACTTAGAGGCACAAAAGTTTGTTATTATTCTATTTGTTCACCAGAATGCCATAATTTCTTTTGAATCATGTCTGCTTTACCGCAAAAGAGACCCAAAAATCGACTCAGATGCGCTGACGGTTCTTGCCAAGTTACTTGCCGATTTCTTTACCTCTAATTTAGGCTGGATTTCACAAGTGAATATAAGTACCTACTTAGATTAAACCGAACTAAGTTTCCACGTTCACTCAATCACATACATTAAGCAGAAAATAGGAACGCAGTTTAATTTGACTCACAATAGCACTCATAATGAGTAGGTAGCTATGTTGAGAATGAGTAGGTAAGTAACTCATTCTTCTAGGGAGCACTAAATATAGATATACTAAAACCTTGGTAACAACTGTGAGACTGTGACTATAAAATAAAGACTATTTTAAGAAATTACAACAATGGATACTAAAAGAACAGTTAGATTTATCTACATTTCTCGCTCAAACAAGATGATTCATAGTTGGCAGGTATTCTACGTAATAGGACTTTATTTCAAAATAACAGAGGTATGTAAAAACAGTAACTTGGTAACGTAAAACACTCCCACGCAGGTGCACGCACAACTATTGTATCTACAAGAAACTTAGATAATTAATATGGTCTATCCTACAAAGAAAAGGTTGGTAAATGAACTTGAATATCATGGGCCCCGATTTGAACGTTAAATTTATTGAATTGCAAGAAGAAAGACAAGAAAAGACCAAGAGAACAAAGAAAGAGGAGAGAGAGAGAAGAAAGAATTAATTTAATTACCATAATGTAGATATTTTGAATTAAAAGAATTATTGGTAGAGCGCGCGCGGTATTACTTAGAGATCAAAATCGACAAAAACAACGAAATTTACAAAATCTAAAGTGACATTACTATTGAATAAAACTATAAAACTGTACGAGTTCTTTTTTAAATTCGGTGAAAGTAACATCACAAGCTCAATTATTATGGCCATTGTGACCCACAAAAAGACAACACAATTTGATTTTAGAACTGTGGTCTTTAAATTGGTGGCTTTTAACCCACCCGAAGTTTATTTGACCCTTTTTTTCTCGGTCCAGATAGATTTGATGTCTTAATAAACAAACTTCACGTACCTTGAAGAGTAATACACTGTTTATCCATAGTATTTATGAGTTTCGTTCGATGACACTTTATTCACAATTCACACACTACACAGCTGTGGCACAGAAAACGGAATGCAGCGCACCACTGAGCCTAGTAACCGACTTAACGTTAGGGTCGCTACTTCAGACTGGTACTGATTTAATAGCTATTTTGTTAATATTTTTATTCGTAGACGCAAACGGTACTTTTATGAATAAAGAGTATAATATACAAATAAAGTATGATAACATCTAAGGCAATAATATACAACATACAATGTACATTTTACTTTCTAGTATTTTTACCGGTAGGTACCTAATAGGTAGAGTAAGATGTTCTGTATATTTTCACAAAACAGCGCGCAAATATAGGCGCCTATATAGGGCGTACGGTAGTGGACGGCTAGAGAGTCCCGTCCCGATCACTGTATGGTCGACGTGTTCCGTGAGGGACATAACCTGTTATATGTCCCGTTCCGGTTACTGTATGGTCGACGTGTTCCGTGTGGGACATAACCTGTTAAATACCGTGAAGCATCCTAATCATTCAACTCGCAGATAACTAGGACTAAAAAAGATATTCTAAATCTATAAATTCTAATAGATAACGGTCAGAAACATTATATTGACAGCAGTAGGTACGGAACTACAGAATATGTAAGGTGAGATATGTTCCTTTGTTCGAAACTTTTACACTTGACTGATTTTGGCGGTACACATTATACAAAATAGATATCCGTTGATGAATGTCGGTCATTGTTCATGCTATACGAAGATTGAGAAACACTGATTGAGTATTATAAATTGTAATCTTGCTTGTACTCATAGTTCGATGCTATGAACAGTTTTCAGTAAAGCAATTCAATTACTCTAGTAAGAGCATCCAAAAACCGGTATCATCATCACTACATAGTACAAAACAAAGTCGCTATCTCTGTCCCTATGTTTGCTTAAATCTTTAAAACTACGCAACGGATTTTCATGCGGTTTTTTAAATAGATAGAGTCATTGAAGAGGAAGGGTGAAAAAGGTTGCAGGAACGGGGTGACGCAGATGAAGATGCGCGGTTCAGCAAGTAAGAGATAAAGCGAATATTTGCCTCTATTTCAATTTGATATTTTCAGCACCAAGGCCAGCAAAGTGAGACAGCTTTTAGCAAAACCTTTCTTTGAAGATTAGTATCTCAGTCAGTTGTTTTGAATCACTAGCACATCACCACCTACATATGAATTTCATTCGAAATTGTTATTTAGCTATGGAGTGTTGTCGTTACCAATTTCGATATACATTGTTGTTACTAGATTTCTATTAGTCTGTACACCTTCTTCAAGAGTAAATAAATAGAATATAATAAAATATCCGTTATTCCAAAAAAACACAATTTACAGTCTTTTGTTAAATTAAATTCCATAATACTGTATTAGGTAGGTACATCAATGCCAAAGGTATTCGAAGTTTTTTTTATTCACGGACTCATAACAATATCAGTCAAGTTATGAGCCTTTGCAGAAATGGTTTGAATTTTGAATAAAAAGTTCATTCTATCATTCACCTATATAGAGCAAGAGCCCGTGAGTGCCAGACCTTCGGATTTTCATAAAAGCTGAAAATTTTTCTATGTGTGTCCCTAGTACAGGTAAGAATGATCCCCACCCATGAAGCTGAGGCAGCGGTGGCTTTGGCAGGTAACAGGTAACAAAGGTGTATAAAATTCCATCTCAAATTTATCATAAAATAAAACTTAATTTTTTTATATTCGATTCATAATAATATCAAAACTCGCGTTGCTCATTGCCAGACAGTTAGTATGGTTGCAACCCTCTGCCGGACACCCTTAAACTATTATAATTTATAATTATACTTACGTTATATTATAAAATCTTAATTTTATATATAATTTTTTGGGGGCCTATTAATCTATGTTTACATGATAGCCGGACAGTTTCGACGGTTCTATCATCTTGCTAGACGCATTCAAAGTGAGCATTAGTTCGGGGAGCAAGGAGCGTATACAGTAACTAGTGCGAGTGAGACAGAGCGCTTGGTCAATTGCGGCCCTTCACTGCGCATCAGCTGTTGTTTATTGTAACTATCTGGTGAACGGCTATGCTCATAATAAATGCATTTCAGAAAATGTCATTCGTTTACTGTTAATGAGGCCAACAAAGTGATGTCAAGTATAAATGAGGAATTGTCTTGCCCAGAGCATGAAGAAGCAGACACCAAAATAGTGTACCACGCGTGTAAAATTAACCATGAAGCAAACATTGTGATTCGAACTGTTGACACCGATGTTGCTGCTATAATGCTAAGTCACATGCATCGTCTTAATGATGGATCACATGTTTGGATGCTTACAGGAGCTGGAAATAATTTAAGATATGCGGACCTAACTAATATACACGCCAAATTAGGAGAATCTATTTGCAGAAGTTTACCTGGACTACACGCTTTCACAGGATGTGATTACAATCCTGCATTTTACAGAAAAGCAAAATTGAAACCGTTTAAATTGTTAAAAAAATATGTAGCGTTTCAACAAGCATTCATGAAGTATGGTGACAGCAAAATCATCGAAAATAACAATGAACAAGTATTAATCTTCGATATAATTCAAAGGTTTGTATGCTATCTATACAATATGAATGATATCAATGATGTTGATGCTGCTAGGCTACAAATGTTTATTAATTCGTATACAGTATCTGATGTGAACGAAGCTTTTAATCGAAAAAAGTTGCAAAATTTCGATGCTAGGCTGTTTACCACCTTGCAAAAGTGAGCTATGGCAGCAATTTTTGCGAGCGAATTACATATGTAGTATATGGAACAACGCTCACTTACAAAAGCCAACAGCATATAAACCAGTAAATAATGGTTGGATACTGGAAAATGACCACTACTATTTTAAATGGTTTGAAGGAGATCAATTACTGACTTATGTCAGCGAATCTCTAAAAACAGTTCCAGGTATTTGATAATTATGTTAAATTATTATACATTAATTTTGGACTATTTGTAATTAAATTAACTTGGTTTTTTTACTATTGCAGAAAACAATGAAGAAGGCGATATTGAAGACGATCAATCCACAGAATGGAATAATAGTGACGAGGAATATGGATGTATTGACGACGACGATGAAAATGATGAAAATGTTTAAAGATTTTATTAAAATAAATGTATTTTTCTGTAACATTTTTATTTTAAAAAAAAATTTGCCCTTTGATAAAATAAACAATAAAATTTGATTTACTTTATTTAATTTAATTCATTTAATTCATTGGCTTTACAATTTTGATAGAATTGAAAATAATAAACTTCGTAAAAATGAAAAATAATATAAATAAAATTATTAGAGTTTCGATATGATTGGAGTTGTATTAGAACAATTTTACTGAGTACTGTTTTAAATATTTGTTATTCAAACTGTAAAAATTTATTTAATGAAATTTCTTGACTAAGAAAAAAATAAGCTGCACAATTTGAACTTGATAACAGTGGATGCGCAGTGAAGGGCCGCAATAGACCAAGCGCTCTGTCTCACTCGCACTAGTTACTGTATACGCTCCTTGCTCCCCGAACTAATGCTCACTTTGAATGCGTCTAGCAAGATGATAGAACCGTCGAAACTGTCCGGCTATCATGTAAACATAGATTAATAGGCCCCCAAAAAATTATATATAAAATTGAGATTTTATAATATAACGTAAGTATAATTATAAATTATAATAGTTTAAGGGTGTCCGGCAGAGGGTTGCAACCATACTAACTGTCTGGCAATGAGCAACGCGAGTTTTGATATTATTATGAATCAAATATAAAAAAATTAAGTTTTATTTTATGATACATTTGAGATGGAATTTTATACACCTTTGTTACCTGTTACCTGCCAAAGCCACCGCTGCCTCAGCTTCATGGGTGGGGATCATTCTTACCTGAACTAGGGACACACATAGAAAAATTTTCAGCTTTTATGAAAATACGAAGGTCTGGCACTCACGGGCTCTTGGACCAATAAAGCGTCACAGTTCATTAGACCTACACAAGTCCAAATATTCCAATTGATTAGTTTGCTGTGTTCGCAATAAAGCTAAAAAATTAACGCCGTCTACAGACAATATAAAGAGTCGTAACTGTATTAGCGAAATTTTACGAGCTTCGTGGAAATGTGGCTTGGCCTGACCCAGTTTTAGGCCACACGGATATTACTAGTCATCATAGCCACATATAGGTACGCAGATATATTACCGAAACCTAATGGCATTCTCAAATCAATTGATCTTTGCTCACACTTGTGTTAGATATACACATATAATTAGTTTTTTAAAAGAAAGTCTAAGTAACAGATATATCCTACGGAAGGGTCATGACACGCGGTAGCCTAGTGGTACGGGTAATGGACTGCTGAGACGAGGTCTTGGGTTCGATCCCAGGTTTTACCATGGCACACACCAATGACTTTTCGATGCTTTTAAAAGTTATGTGTATATTTATCGCGGGTTTTAAGTGCCCGGTTAATGTCAATAGACTCGCCACCCTATTAGGACCTATACATAAACTGGCGAAATGTGGCACCTCTGCCTACGGGGATATAGGCGTAAGTTTATGTTATGTCATGGCACAAAGTTTCGTCCTCAGAATAGTTCCTTTGTTCCGTAGTTCGGCCTCGCTTACAAAATCCCTTATTGCTAGGCCCCAGTCAAGTTAAGGTGCAGGTTCAAAAGATTGGAGACTACAGAACTTTGCAGCATATTGTCGTATCTAACCTCTACTGTGGATCGATCACAACCACGGCTATTTCAGGCTAAAAATATTTATAAAAGCGGTAGGTTGCTTACTATTTCAGAGCATGTATTAAAATAGAGGTAGTTTTTCTAATAAAAGAAAACGGTGGATCGATTTTCTACAATTTTTACTAAGCAAGGGGAGGGGACGTAGTAAGTCTTCCTGAAGAGAGAAAGCTATGCTCGTACCCTCTCTGTGTGTAGCAGCCCTGCCGTGAAACAAATTACTGCACCACGATGGCAACTCAAAAATGCCATCGATTCGATAGAAGAATTAAGCGACCCTATCCTCCGAATTAAGCCTATTACGAGAGCGACTACTGTCTGATTCTGACTCTAAACTCAAAAAGGAAACAAAAATGTACAAATTAACCTATTAAGTACATACCAATATATCTCCGAACTGTCCAATAAAAAGCCCGTAAAATATTTCGAGTCCAGTTTTCAAACTTTTCATAGTTCATAATTATGATCAGCTGCCACTGTTCGAAATCAAAGCTGCCGGATACGCTGCCGACAGTGTCGACACATATCTACTGAACGTGAGTGTACATTAACACATTGTTTACAAAGGTGTCGCTAGATAACAGTGAAATGTAGGCTGCAAAGTACCATCGGTAAAAAAGTGCTCCAGAAATAGAATTTTTCGGTGACAGCGTGTTAAGCGCTCTTCCCGCGAAAAGTGTGTCAGGAAACACCTGAGAGAGCCTTCGATGACCCAGGCTGATTCGTGGCGTGAGAAATGTGACCAGTGGCGGATTTACCAGGAAGCAAAGGAAGCAATTGCTTGGGGCCCCGCTTGGAGAGGGGCCCCAAAATATGAAAAATTTTTAAAACGTATTTCAAAATGTAAAAATAATTAGAAATATTATTTTTTTTTGAAATAACATAAAGATGACTGATGGTTATAATAATATTTAAATTTTGCTAAATTAATCCGTTTTTTGTTATTTAAAAAGAAGAAGGGGGGGGGGAGGGTTATATTAAAACGAGGGCCTCAAAAATCAGTTGTTGCTTGAGGCCTAGTCGGAGGTAAATCCGGCACTGAATATGACAGAGGCTATACCCTCGGCAACTGATGGCCCGAATCGACGTTTTGGTCGGTTCGAGTCTGACAAAACCACCCACGATGACTTCGGCGAGGGCGTATACGTGGTTATTCAATATTTCTATCTCTCAATCTCATGAAGATGGATCTGGATCTCGCGCACGGAAAAAAGGAGTGGACTGCGATAAGCTGATTGAATTGAATCCAAAAATCTCATGAAGATAGTTGTTTTTATAAAACAGTAGGTAAACATAATATAATGTAAGTTAAAACATCAAGATGAATAAATTTATATAGCTATGGCGATTAGGCACGATAATCTTCACCTAGGTGTGTCCCATCGTTAGGTAAGGGCAGTTAACCAATGAATATAACTAAAGTCCACTAGATATATTGCCTCTTCATATTTCACGCGCCATAGCATTCCCCATTTTTCAGTTTCAAACTTAAAAAGGAGTTTTGTATGCCCAAAAATATAATGCCAACTGCCGCACAGACTTCCTAAGTGTCAAACCCTGAAAAGGAAGCCTGCAAGAGAACCCCTAATGTTTAGCAGTACAACCAGCGGCTTGTAGCTTTCTTTTTTATCGTGCGCAAAATACCCCCGGATACTAAGTACCTCTGCCAAAACCGGTGGAAGGATTATGTCGGACTCGGACCGACCAAAACACACGCCGTATTTGATTGCCGGACGTGAGATTATCCAAGACATTTCTCTCGCACCCGGGCAGACCCGCTCACAGCGGCTTGTCTGCGAGATGATGAGAACTGAGAATGTAACCCACTGCGTCAGATGTAAAATTTAAACTCAATATTATTTAAATTCGTTTAGATTGGGGGGATACGCTATTTTTTTATTTATTTAATTATGTACATTATTTTGAATCTGTAATAGGTATCCTTAACGAAAATTATATTATTTTATCATCTTATGTTAATGTTTGATAAGTAACCCACAATAGCGAAGGTATAAATAAACCTTAGTGGTTTTTGTTGCTCTTATTATTTGATTAGGTAATGTTTTGTTTTTAATAATAGTAGTTAAATTAAAAACGTTGCGCATTGTTTCTGAACAAGTAGTGGTCTTTTGCGATACCACAGATTACCTAACGTCATGCTTACCAAATTTTTTTTCGTACTTACAATAATTAGGTAAGAAGGTTTAATAGAATTATCAATACAAATACTTGATAACATGAATAGCTTTGACAATAAGAATATTTTGTGCTGTCTCTATCTTCAAAAGTATTTTTTTAATGTATTTATTCTGCAAAGCTTAAACAAATTTCAGTATCACAATGTCGTGTCGTAGATAATTAGGTTGATAGTTTGATAACAACGAGAGAACTACTTACTACGTACTTTATTGCAAATAATAACATGAATGACTAATAATAATTGCATTTACCTATACTATTACTAGAGTACACTTTTTTTTTAAAGTGCCCGATTCCGATTGGCATCTATAGGCTCGCCCCCTATTAGGTACGGGGGACCGAAAATCATAGTTGGCGACATGTACACATCTGGGCGCGAGAATGTGTATGTATGTATGTATGTACTAGTAGAGTAATAGTAGTTATTATAGTTACATGGAAAAATGGTGGAAGACTGTTTGTATGAATACACATCAGAATGATGTAAAATCGTATCATTCTAATGTGTCGTATAGTTAGTCGTTATCACCAAGCCCTATCAGGTAGTAAGGGATTCCTATCTAGAGCATACAGGCTTCGGTTTTAGTCGGTACGAGCCCCACATACTCACCTCGTCATTAGCTCCGGTAAGGTGAAGCCCTAGAGCCGAACATTTGCATATTTTACACAAAGATACTCATTATCGGTGAGACTGAATGGGCTAAATATAGACGTGTATATATTGAATAGACGCCTACGTAGTCTCCTTACCATGTCTAACTAGTCACCTACTCGTCGTATAATTTTATTTTTATTTATAGCACGTCAATTTGACTTTTCCTCGCTTGATGTTAAGCTGAAGGAAAATTCTCATAAAAGAGGCTCACCATTGCAAACACGTACAGTGCTACAATGGTGGCGCTTCAGCTTAACGGCCTCATCATCAGTTGCTTTTTCACGCCCCGCTTAAAGGACCCGGAACTGTAGGAAGAAGGAAACACGTGCGCCGGCAAGGAATTCCAAGACTTAATGGTGCGGCAAAGGAAAGACTCACCGAACCGCTTGGTTCTTGATAGAATAGGTTTAATATGAACAAATTATAAATTTAATATGAATAGAGTACAATTATTTACAAGTACAAGTATTAAGTAATACACTCTGTGTGGTGAAGGAGGAAGAATATCACCCTATCTCAACTGAAGGGTGTCGTGACGTAACAAGCGACTAATCAAATTAATCAATTAGCGTATCGCAGTCCACAGCTAAACATAAACCTCTCCCAATATTGGGAAGCTTTGGCCTACGGCTTCTTAACATAACATAAACTCACGCATTTATCCCCGAAGGGGTAAGCAGAGGTACTAGCACCCACATTTCGCCAGTTTATGTTTATGCCCCAATGTAATAGGTGGCGAGCCTATTGCCATTAACCGGGCACTTATAAACCTGCGATAAATACACACATAACTTCGAAAAGCATCGAAAAGTCATTGGTGTGGGCCATGGTAACACATGGAATCGAACCCGAGACCTCGTCTCAGCAGTCCGTTACCCATACCACTAGACTACTGCGGCTTTTCGGTTCTACAGTTTCTTCAGATTCATTCAGATTCAGATTCATTTATTCATTTGCGAACATGGGTACAGAGTAACGGTCTTAAAATATAATGTAGGTAAATATGTATTGTGAGTGTGTGTGTTCTTGTATGTATATATACATGTACTTTTTTAATATAGCTGATAGAATATATTTGCTCATAAACACGACACACTAACAAACTTCTCAGGATAAGTAGAAATGTATTTTTACAAACACAACATTTATTCATACGAATTTTCATTATAGTGAATTCTGTCCCAACTGGAATAAAATTCAGTACCAACCCATCGGCCATCTGGCTAGCGTGGAAACAGTAAGCCTCCCAATATTGTGAGAGTCCTGTATCCAGCTATGGACTGCTATAGGCTCATTGATATTAAATCGCCATTACTTATGAGAAATCATCAACGTAAAGAATAACTACTAATTTTGACCTACACTTTTCCTAATTTATATTAACGAACTGTGTAATCTCAAAATCACCAATGCACACATTTTCTCCTATGCGGATGATACGGCTGTCGTCTTCGCTGCAAAAAGTTGGGCTTCATTGAGGGAGGATGCTGAGCGTGGCATGAACATCATATCAAATTGGTTAAAAAATAATTTGCTTACTCTGAACACTTCCAAAACTAAATACATTTGTTACAGTATCCAAGTCCTAGTAGCCTAGTGGTAAGGGTGGTGGACTGCTGAGACGAGGTCTCGGGTTCGATCCCAGGTTTACCATGGCACACACCAATGACTACGATGCTTTTCGAAGTTATGTGTGTATTTATCGCAGGTTTATAAGTGCCCGGTTGATGGCAATAGGCTCGCCCCCTATTACATTGGGACCTAAATATACACTGGCGAAATGTGGGTGCTAGCACCTCTGCCTACCCCTTCGGGGATATAGGCGTGATAGTATAAAAAAAAAAAAAAAATCCAAAATCATACACAACCAAATGAAGATTTCATGCTTCGACTTCACTGTTGTGAATCACTTGCACAGAGTGTTGAATGTGATTGCCCGGCGTTGGATAAAGTTGAGAAAATAAAATACCTTGGTGTCGTGATTGATCAGCGGCTTGCCTGGCATTCACATATTGAATTAATCTCCACCAGAATTAGAAAACTAATCTGGGTATTCAAGGCTCTAAGACACGTAATACCAGCCGGCAAGCAGATTAATCATGACTCCTCGAGAAATATATTAAAGGAAACCTATATGGCATTAGCGCAATCTATTCTAACTTACTGCATTCCTGTATGGGGAGGTGCCAATAAAACGAAAATGATACAGTTAGAACGCGCTCAACGTGCTCTATTAAAGGTCATGCACTTCAAACGTAGGAGATTCTCAACAGAAACTCTATACGCCCTCAGTCAAGTCTTATCCGTTAGGAAATTGTATATACTATTTACAATTTTGAAAAAGCATAAAAGCACTCCTTATGACCCAGATAAAATACGTGCCAGAAGAAAACAAGTCACTTCTGTTACTCGAACTAGAACCTCCTTTGCTGACAAACAATTCTTCAGCCGTTCAAATTTGTTATATAATAAAATTAATAAAGTGCTACAAATATATGATAAAACATTGTATGATTGCAAGTCTTTAGTAACAAAATACGTAATGCCACTCGATTATGAAGAAACCGAATCTTTATTATCACATGATATTTGAAACAAACCTACACACAAATACACACACACACATGCACACAAACACACACATACACGCACACTCACACTCACATACACACACACACACAAACACACACACTCACATACACACACGCACACAACAAACACATAAAATTTACACATGTCAATTAACGGTGATATAGCTTTTGTAGCTCTAAAGTAAAGCGAGCAAGCAAGCTTGCCGCTACTTGTGTTATTATAATGGTATGTTTACAGTAATATTTAACAACTAGTGGATATGAAAGAGCGAGGTCACCTGGTACAGGCAAATTCTGCTTAAAAGGTGACCTCGATCACTGTACATTTGAACTGTAACTTATTTTTAACGAAAATAAATAAATAAATAAAAAAAAAAAAAAAAAAAAAAAAATATGTCTGGTAAATTGATAAAATGAGCGTGTCTATTGAGTGTGAGCGAGACGAGACAGCACAGCTAGAAGCCATAGCCGCCATTGATGTAATAAATTGGAGGCAATCAAGTGGAACGAGGGCGCGCAAATATTCCCAGTACGATTTAATTGCATCTATTTTAAGTTCGAGTACACTTCACTACATAGAATAAAACAAAGTCGTATTCTCTGTCCCTATATCCCTATGTCCTTATGTCCCTTTGTACCTATGATTAAATCTTTAAAACTACGCAATGGATTTTGATACGGTTTCATTTAATAGATAGGGTGATTAAAGAGGATGATCTATATTAACATCATGCTGGGGAAAAATGTTGCAAAAAGGGACGCAGACGAAATTGCGCGGGTCAGTTAGTAATAAATAATGGAATCTTCTTCAGAAACCGCAAGGCAACAAATGTCTGGGATTGCGCCCTCGACAGATTCCGGTAGGAGGGGTACATACAAGAAGTGTTAGTTAGGCGTCGTCATGAGAGTAACATACGTGCCAATAGTCTAACTACCTACTATCCTAGAATAAAAGATAATTTGTTAAATAGATTATAGATTTCTTTGATTAACGACCTCCGTAGCGTAGCGGTAGTGAACGCGACTGCTACGCAGGAGGCGCGGGTTCGATTCCCATAGATTGTACCAAATGGAGAATTAAGTGTCGGAAAGCGGACCCCAGACTCCTGTGAGACCTCGGACGCGCACGAGGCCGGGACTGTATAACTGTGCAAAGGCAGTTGAAAATTCACGTTCAAGAAATTTGTACAAGTATCTTCTAACATATATTTGCACAAGCCTAAATTTGTGCAAGCATATTGTAAAGTGTGTGGTGAAAATTACAAGATCGATTTTTTCACAATTTCAAGGCATTTGAGACCTGAGTACCTAGGTATTCAGTAAATTTATATAAATTTAATCTTGTTGCTACACATTTCCAAGAAATTGCTTGAGACGCAGATAATACGGAAAAGGAAGTG
Organism: Pelosia muscerda; assembly: GCA_963691645.1. NCBI lineage: Eukaryota > Metazoa > Arthropoda > Insecta > Lepidoptera > Erebidae > Pelosia > Pelosia muscerda. Next base: position 7,915,079 of record OY829118.1, read on the forward strand.
ATCCTATAAGGATTCAGATTTGACCTTTTGAGATACGAACCCAATAAAGGGATCTTAATAAATACATAGAGAGGAATCCTTATTCTCGTGCCATCTGTAATCCGTATCCCATATTGTGTAGAAAATAATAATAGGTACTAAACCGTCAGTTTAATATTTGTTTTATTTCATTTTTTTTTATTTTTAATAATATTATTAAATTTTATAATAATAATTTATTTTATTATAAATGATTTAGTACAAATCGGCAGTTGCAGAACACCTCGAATCGGGCACCAATCACTGGATTGAACTTCATCAACCCAAAGTCCTCTCCACTGATCGCCACTACTATCCACGGATTGTGCGTGAAGCTATTGAAATTAAAAAATATAAAAATTTCAATAGGGAAGATGGATTCAAATTATCCGGGACCTGGAATCCAGTGATTAAAATAGTGAAACCAAAAACACAGTGCCGCCGATGCCGTCTAAAACTGACATAGTGAGTGTGGTGTGTCGCCAGCCTTACATTCAATATGAAAGTAATGGAGGGTAGACACACAAAAAATGTTTCCTGCACACCGCGCGACGCTCGCAAGCCAGTCAAGTCGTGACCACGGGTGCTGCAACGCACCCGAAACGTCGACAAAAGTAAGTGTTCGAAAATATATCGCGTGAAGTCCCGAAACTTATAAACACTATGATTAAACGCCGCGATAGTTTAAAAGTTACAATAGGTACTTTATTACAATGATTGCTACTAAAATTGGGAGTAAAACAAGTAATGTATCAGTATTACTATTAGTATACTACCATTTATAGTCATTTGTTACCTAAATAAATAAAAATATGAGCAAAGTTTACTTACACAAATCATTGTCAAACACTTTATCGGAATATTTATTATAGAGATTTAATGAAGCCCACAAACATGGTAAATGGCCTGATAATGGTGTCTAATTACTTCTAATCAATGCTTTATATTATAATTGAGTACGTGTAAGTAGGTGCCAAAGTCCCAGTAAAATTAATTTCTTTCTCTACAAACTTTAAGGAAATAAAGGAGCATGAGGTCACGGTTTATGATTAATGTCTAATTAACTTATTAGTATTAGTGGTAGGTACCTACCTAAGAGTGTTTGGGCAGTGAAATGTGATCTGGCATCGTCGTTTACATTTTCGTCATTTACTAATACTCAAATAAGAGTAGGTATATTCTACAACAAACAGTGAATCCTAAAGATTTTTTGCGGACAGTTATGGATTTGAATTTTTGCACCATAGATTTAGAAATCTCTATCTCCTCTACTTCCCTAGTTTTTTTTTTCTTGTATGCTGTTCCATAGCAATCTTTCCGAAAACAATAAGCCACTGAGTTGTCTAGCCTCTAGCCTGTTCGGTAACTGTTGATTTTGGATGAGTGGAAGCTAGCTAGCTAGCTAGTGCGGCACAGCTCAATTCGCGCTATTTAAATCTCTATCTACTCTACTATCTTAGGTTAATTGTTAAAATCAATTAAGCTGTCACAGGGCCACACGAGAAATAAATTGTTAATAACTAGCTGTCGCGTCCCAGCATGGCTTGAGAATATTTCGTAAAAAATGGTACAATCCGATTGCAACGTCACCTACCGTATCCAATTATTGTAGGTATCACAAGTAACCTATCGGCATAGATTTATTAGATATCTCGCGCGCGCGGATTGGTAAATTTCAGTTCGTTCACCACTATTGCACCCTGCGCTACCCTCAAAAACATTAGATAGAGCGGATAGAGGCAATTTTGGGTTCACAATAGAACTCGTACCTATACCATATAATAAATAATAATAAGTAATAACAACGACACAACGACAATCTACACAACGTCATCTAGACCCATGGTAAGTGTAGCTTAAATAGATTGTGTTACGGGTTCTAGAATGCGGATAAACATACATTGATTTTTTTGCACCCACCCCCACCCCACCTCACCCAGACCAATGCAGATATTCGTATTCAAGCACACAAATATTTGCACTGAGCGGGAATCGAACCCGCGCCTCCTGCGTAGCAGCCGCGTTCACTACGGCCACGCCACGGAGGTCGTCCTACCTACTATGAATTATGACTATAACCTTCACGCAAGTGTAAGCAATAAGTTGACAAAGGTTTTGTTGGGTAAATGATTTTAATGCGATAATTCATAGCACTCACATGATTTCAGCCTGTACCATTGATCTCTGATGGAATAATACACTTTATTGTTCATATATTCAACCATTTTCGTCATTTTAATTTAACACTGATGAATTTAAATTATATATACTCATAATATATATTTTTATCACTAACACTGAATCGTGAAAGGATGAAACAATAGTAATTTCAAACGAGATGAAAAATTAGGCAGAGGTCACAAACATTTCTTAATATTGGCTCGAAAGCAACGAGTGCATCTAGGAGGACATTATTGAACCCGGAAGCGGACATGTGCAATGCCCTTGTGATTCTTTATGCAACCACACAGAAATAAATAGGAACCTTATTCGATATATTCGATAAATAATTTATTAGTATTTTATAATTAACACATTTATATCACCCGCAAATCACAGTACCTACACTCCCTTATTTAGCAGACTTAGCTGGCCTTTTGAGGATATCTTATAAATGCTGACATTAAAATATTGTTTAATGTAGGTATTACACATTAAACGTACAGGATTTCGTTTCACGGGAAATATCGAAGTTCAGTCGCGTCGTTGTTAGATTAGAAATTCGACTACAACCGAGGTGGGACAAGGCTCAGAGAATGAATAAACGCCTCCGACCAATTTCGGCCATGGCGACCACTTATAAGTCCTCCTAATTGATACGGCGCTGGATTGTCCGCAAATGGCTAAATATAGGTAATCTTGTCGGTGAACCTACGTGAACATACAGCGCACGTAAGCACCCCACCCACGAAATTGCAGGTACAGCAGGCTGTCGATGTCGGGCCTTTAGCTTGTCACGTTATAGTGTCGACGTTCGCTTTTCGAATGAGTAAAAAATATTGACTACCCCTGTTTGATAAAACAGTTGTCAGTTGTTTGATAGACAGTATTGATAACGGCGTAGTTTAAATATACGTCTCAATGATAAGTCTCACTATCAATACTGATATCGAAATCATTAGTTACTTTAAACAGAACGGAAGCTGTTCGAGGGGATTCCTGCTGCCTTTGCATGGCGGGGAACGAGTCTGAAAAGAGTGTCGTACATAGTTCAACAGCATAAAATCCCGACCCCAGTTACATCAAACTATGTACGCAATATCCACGCGTTTTTTATGTGTCTATTGAGGAAAGCGTAGTGCCTATGCGGAGGAACTTAAATCCACTAATCATAGGTTACATTAAACCAATCTGTGTCCGCCAAAGTCTCCTTATTCTCACGACTTGGGGCATGATACAAGATATACGTTGGTAACTATTTTTTCGATTAGCAATAGGTACTTTTTCAACGACTCTTTCTATTGGTCAAACAGACGTGAGTGAACCATTTAGTGGAAGGAGGTGTGTAGAATCGGCATGAAATATAATGGGCATCAGTCTCTGTCAATGAAAACATAACGTATTTTATGGTCGTACATCACCATACACAGACATCGGAAAAGGAACGGCGAAAACATTTCATGTTATCTCCAGTCATTGAACACTGGATCATATTATGATGATTCACTATAATAAGCTAAAAAGTTCACCAACTGCACTACTTCGATATCGTCAATAGGTTGTGGAGGCCAGATGGCTGTCGCTTCACGGAAAATATCAAAATTCAGCCGCCATGCAGTTAGACCATAGTACAATAAGGTTAGACTGCAAGAAGCGGATACCGGACTTAAAGGTGTCAGCTTCGGATGCGACCGGGATTAAGGCGAGGTTGCAGTGAGACAAGTAGGTATTTTACGTCGCCTCAGTACCTCAGTCCCCGCAGCCGAATCGAGTGTAATCGACGCAACGAGCGGGCAGCGCGGGCGGCGCGCAGGCGCGCGCTATCGTATAGTATAACCCGGTACGCGAAAACTTGAGACTCGTGTTTGTTAGAAAAACTAAGAAACTGGAATGGAGTCCAAAAGCTGACAAAGGGTGACACCTAAGACCTGAATATATAGGTCATAGGCCACCATGACCCTCTTTGCATCAGGTGGGCCGTATGCTTGTCTGCCACATAAGTGATATAAAAAAACATGTTGTTCTGGATAAAGGGAGGGTGGGATTGATTGTAAGAGTTCATCGGAATACTCACTATAGGCTATGTGTAGGTACCTTTTTCACTTATATGTGTAGGTATATACTGTGTAGCAACACTGTTTTAAATATTTTTTTTTATTATATAAAAAAAACATACATGAAGTCGCGTGCGGGAGATTGTAGTGCTATTTTAGAGTACTCGTGCCGTGACGTCACCAAGCTAGGGTGCCACTACGCCACGGTACGTATATCGTAAAAGCAGTAGGTTAGATTCGGGCACATAAAGTTATAGTTTTTCATTGTAAAGGTAGAGAAAAAAAATCACTTAAATTTAACATAAGTACATATTTTTGTATTTTCATTTCATTGGAACATATGAACATACAGAAAAAATAAAAGCGTCTTCAAAAAACAAAGCCTATTGAAAAGTGAAACATAAATAAACACATTACCATTTCTTTGCGTCGCGCAGTCGGGTAAAAAAGACATTTTGTGCTGCCTACTGATCTCTTAGTAGATAGATAGTTAGTAGAAAATGTACGCCGTCACATGCAATCCTAAAATCACGTCAAGTTTCTTTCAACTTGACTGGGCATTTTAGGGTTTAGGTTTAGGGAGACGCCCAAGATCGTGTGAAGTGGAAGAGGAAGAGCCGGAAGGCGGACCCTGAGCTCCGAGTTCACCTTGGCCTTGGATACAGTCAGGATAATAAGTCTCTATGAGGACGGTGATGATGAAAACGCACAATTCAAAAATTTTCAAATATGATATTATACTCTCTATTTGTAGTACTAGAGCCAGTCTCAACTAGATTGGATTGATCGAAGGAACATGGTTTTCTTTATTTTCTTTCTCTTCCTTCAAGACAATGCTTCTAATAGGCATACCGCGGATATGCCTTGGATCAACTAACTCCGGCAGCAGACTCTTCATATGAAACTGAATTATTCGTTGTTCCATTTTATCGGTCCAGAACTGTCTCTATATATTCTATATACACTGGTTCTGTTTGAGAATAATAAACCAAAAATACACATTTTGCGCTCCGTCACATGCAACTGACCTTGAATTTGGTAAAACCAATTACTATTTTTATTTATGGTAAATTGTTAAGTTGTACTTTATTATTTTCTAGAGATTTTTCTAAACCATTTTTTGACGCAATCAAAGAGCACTTGACTGCGACAATTTAGTCATTTCCAACAAGACCATCTGGAGTGGCTCCAATAAAAGGGTATTTGCGGTCAATAAAAAGTCCTTACTGATCTATTTTTTTTATGTTTTTCTGTTGTTCCATTTGCTGTATGGAATGTTTCTCGTTTTCAATGCCGTGAGCTACTGAAACCACTTGGTTTAGATTTTTTTATATAGGATTATTTTTTACTAATGGTGCACTATCTATTGTAAGTTTTCGTTTACAAATGGGACCGAAGTTTGAAGCTGTAAGCTCGAACTAAGAAAAAAAATATTTTTTTCTTAGTTCGAGCTATTTACTTGAATCTCTTTGTAAAATCGTTGATCGTTCAGTACGATTCCTGTCTGCTGTAAGTTTCATCAGGTTTATGAGATAATTTTTTTTACAAGTTTTATATTATTCAAATATGTCACAGATTTTAGTAAAAGTACTGATAGTTACGTGGCAATTTGCAAACGAGAATTAGAAACGTCTACGGGCTGTTCAACACCAGCGGCTTTTCGTCTTCTCATTGCAGCACTGCAACATAAAATATGTATAATTATACTCAGCTGCGGTAGCCTAGTGACTAAAGCAATCTATTCAATAAAAAATAAAAACTCTGACCAACTGCTGACGTGAACCCACTTGTAATTTAGCTAAGAGTTAGGGGCTAAGAAAACTAGAGCAGTCATCAATAAAAGCCTACCAACATTTTTAGAGCCATAGATATAGACTAGTTATTGTACAGCAAATTCAAATTTTTATATACCTACTGTACATTTTTTGTACAGTGGCACAAAAGAAAAAAAAAATAAACATAAATTAAAAAATAAATTAAATCGACAGCACAATTGTGCGAGCGAGAGAAAGTGATAAGCTCCGCCATTTTAGAATTCTTCCTTTAATGAACCGAGTTATACCCATTTTTTCAGCGAAACCGATTGTACGTACGTGCGGGGGGGGGGGGGGAAGCTCGCAGAAACAACAGCACACGTCCTACCTTGAACACGCCTCGGCGGGTACTGACTCAACTGACTGACCGCTGCGATTGCTCAAATGCAAAGATTTTGAGGTTTATTAAGTTTTTGAAAAAAATAAAAATTGCTTGATAAAATATAATTTTACCAGTCGCTAGATATTTTTATGCTCTTTATAATGATATCAATCTCGGCATTATTTGATGATGGCGTCTTAGTGTAAAACGTGTTTGAAATATCGATTTGGAGCGTTTTAGACCCATGTTTGACGCTAATTTCTATCGAGGTAATTATCATAAATCGTGTTTCTGTTTTCACAGGACCCTAGAAGGTACAGTCTATTTTATGAATATGCTTTTTATTTAGCGCAATTTGCAATATTACTTGATATCCAGACGTTTGAAAATGTTAAAAACTACTGCAACCTGGCCTTAACACATGGATGATATGATTTATCTTTGATTTTTATTTATTTATTTCTTATTAGATACCTAAATGAAAGTGTATCGTAATTTTTATTACTTAACGCAACACTATTATTACGTCCAGGCATATTGATTATCCTATTTTACCCTACCCCATTTTGTTCAGTCTAATTGTACATAACCGCAACGCGGATGCCTGTCTTCGACGTCCCTAAACACGATTTCCTACGATTATCTTCAGTGAAGGGGTAAGTGAGACGCGTGAAATTGAACGTCAGGCTACCCTTGGCGCCATTACATGACCATGACCGTTCATGACATGGTTTATTGTCAGTTGTCAGTCAATGGCACAAGCTGGCCGGATGGAAGTCTATTTTAGACAATGTCCACTGTCCTTGATTAGATGAAATGACAATATGTCCGGCATAACGCAGTTCTCTCCCACTGTGACTTTGGCTAATTAGCAGGACACGTGTAGATGATAAGTGTGATCTATAAAGTGGCCTAGTCATATGTGTTCATCAAGCATACACATATACACATGCTTGATTTTCTACATCTTCCTAGGGTAGGTATAGACAACTGTCCACCATTTGCTTCTGGAATTGCACACTTAATGAGTGTGTATAAATCTATGCCTCTACTGTGTATAAATCTATGCCCTGTCTACCGACCATAATATTGTACGAATTGTACGAGTTGTACCATAGAGCTACTGGAGTATAACTAGGGTCTGATGAATTGTAATTTTTATTTGAAAGAAAACCTATTCCCGTACAAACTTGGTAATTTAGGTCTACAATTTTATTACGCAAGTAAGGATTTTTTAGGCCTGGATAGTCGGGTCAGGCCGAAATCGAATTCTCCTTTATAAGTAAAAGTTTAAAACTTATATGTGAATGGAAATATATAATGAAGTTATAAGTTGAACTTTTTATTCCTCATGTCGACATTTACTGCACAAAATGTTTTAGATTTGCAATAATACATGGGTGCTTTTCTCTCGTTTGAACTCACTGAGCAGTGCATCTTGTGCTGCACTTGTACCTACTCGTGGTAATATGTGAATTCGTTATTAATGGTGAATTCGCTATTAATGGTGAATTCGCTATTAATGAACTTTTTAAAGAGTCAGTGCCATCGTCTGGTCTTCCAAATATAAGTTTGTTTTCTACTTACGCATTTGTGGAAAAACACAATTTTCCCTACTGTTTCGAATTATAAATATATTCAAACAATAATATAGCTGATAGAAATCGGTCTGAGCGATAATGCCAGTCATTGTTCTGCTTTCATTATCCATAGTGATAAGTTCATCAATATTTTTTTACTTCGTGTATCAGTATCATCACTATCACTACATAGTATAAATTAAAGTCGCGTTTTCTGTCCCTTTTTTTCTTGTCCCTTTGTATGCTTAAATCTTTAGAGCTACGCAAAGGATTTTGATGCGGTTTGTTTCAATAGATAGAATGGTTAAAGAGGAAGGTTTATATGTAGGTATATAACATCATGCTAAGACTAACAGGTGCGGAGCAGGAATGAAAAATGTTGCAAAAACGGGGTGACGCAGACGAAGTCGCGCGGGTCAGCTAGTGAACAATAAAGCATAAAACGTAATTTATAAATGGCACTGGTAGAGTCGTTAACTACTGTTTTATAATTGCATATGTAAATAAGGTAGGTACCTAAATACATTATATAATATGGAGATGGTTCGGGGCCAGGGTGCGAAGGATATGGTTTAGGCAATCTACACCCAATCATTATACCCAAAACGGAGCGCGTTTAAGTCGGTTCGAGTCCGTCATAAACTCGCCTGCCGGGCCGCGGGGATATCAGTACAAAAAGGAAACTTGAAAATTGTAAAGCAAATTCTGTAACTATTGCAGCGCCACCTATGACCTTCGCGCTAGCGCAGGAAATAATAAAAAGTTTTATCGCAATCGGATGAGCGGAACGGCAGCATAAAATATGAACAAACTTTGCTTTTTTTAAATCAGATAATTATTTTATCTGTATCAATAAACGCCAATAATAGAAGGTCCCCAGCTTTTGATTTGGTAGTCGGGATCGGGAAGACCAGTGAGAATCCAGGAAAGATCGATATACTTCGATTTTGTAGAGCTTTCTCTCTAATGGCGCGGATCTACAGCTTGATAATCTTTTTAGAGTAATACCGAAGTTAAAGATTCACACGAACGGTTTTAACTACTCTATAAAAGTACATTTTTAGTCCGTTTCAGTGTGCAATAAGGGCACGCGCATTAAAAACGGAACAAGCTGAATTTAGTTCATCCTAACAATTCCGAATTTCCGACTCGATGATGTGTCAAAAGCCGGGTACGAAGATAGGTATAGAGACAGTTATACCGCTATAACCTAACCTACTTAAAATATATGTAGCAATAAAGTGCCCTTTTCAGCACTAGGCTTACCCCTGTTATGTGAGACCGAAAATTTGTTAGCGAAATATGAATGTTACTACACCTCTGTCCACCCCTACGGGGATTTGCAGGTGTGAGTATTGATATATAAAAAAATTGTTAATAAGTAGGTACAGTCATCATCATCATCATTTCAGCCATAGGACGTCCACTGCTGAACATAGGCCTCCTGATTCAGTATAGTAGTCAAATCAAATTATCAACAGTAATATCTATTCTAAGAAGGTAAATAAGACGACTCATAATACCTAAGTATTTTAGGTATTATATTTTATTATCTATAGCTATTGCGTCAGGAAAAGTGGTCAAATAAGTGGCTTAAATTAATATTGTTTAACTATTTTCTAAGCAGACATCATTACTCTAATAATTATTATTATTTATTACCAATAGGTAGGTATAGGTACTTGAAGTGTCTGCTCCTACTTATATTTTGAAGGTGAAGTGGATTAGCAATATTTATTTTATGAATGTTAGTGCGAATACGTTTAACAGTTAAATGGTAGTAGTATTTATATTAAAATTAATATTACTGAAAAAATCGTGGTTAATTATAATACAACTAATTTAAAAAAAAATCAAGAACTTGGTGTAGAACTGCTGACATGCAATACAAGCAACGCATCAAATGTTTAAACTTTTAACATGCATTAACGGGTTAGTATGCATTTGAAGAATGACTGTACAAGGACTGCAGCAAGCTAGTTAGATGCTGTTTATTTTATGCATCTTAGTTTATGTATGTAGCGCATGAGTCATTACGGTGAGTCATAAATCCGCTTTGCAACTAGAATAAAAGTTAATCGATCTTACTGACTTACATATGAATGAACATCAACACATAATGCGAAAAACGAGGTGAAAAAATTAAAACAATATGTTAAATGGATCACGAAATGTATTGTTAATACACCAAAAGCATACACATTAATCTTGGCATCTACAGTGCGTAAAATATCATAGCATCATCTTTACTTGTAACATTCGACCCGTAATTGTTGACGCTGGTGTTTGCGAAATCATCACTGAACCTTTTATATCCGTCGGACGGCGACGACGGGCTCCTCATAGAACCCATTTTTTGGAACTGAACTGAATTTCGTCTTTGACATTGACGTTATCATTTTGACAAAAAAAAGAATGATTTGAATGAATGACTGCTTATTATTGTACACGTTCGTAAATAAGAAACCATAGACAAGTAACATTATTTACTATAACATAAAACATAACAATTTTATAACATAAACTCACGCCTATATCCCCAACGAGGTAGGCATGTAGGTTTAATAAGTATATGCTCTTTCGTATTTATTTACACAACTACCACTGGATTTACTATACATTCAAAATCGATCATGTTCATGACGCAACAAAGAGTACAGGATACGACTGATGACGCCAGCAACACACACCAACGCGGCAACGTTAAGTAAATTTTATTATTTCAGCTGTTCAAAAGACCGATAGCCAAGTCATTATTTTTAACTTCAAAACTTTCCATAGACAAATTCCTCTTCTAGAATTTCTTTTACTTGATCCCGGTTGGAATGTGAGTTGATGTTAATTTCGATGAAAAGAAATCCAAATACATAGATTTGAATTAAAGTATTTTTTGTTATTCCACGTAAGAAACAAAAAGAATATCCTTCAAACAAGTGATCGTGTCGTATATTTCTGATTTTACTTCACATAAAATATGTATTTCCAAGTGCCAAATTTCTGACGTTCACCAAGTGATAGTGTTTTGTGTTTTATATAATTAGTATTCTAAGTACCTATTCTATTTGGTACATATTATATCGTGCTAATAGTTACTATCTATATCCAGCAAGTTTCTTGGTCACTTGTTTGCTAGGAGATTCAAACATAACCTAACCTCGAATCTGTTGTCAGGTGGTAAGTTTGTTTTCAAATATCAATTTCTATCTGTTCAGATTATAAATGGCTCCACCACAGCCTAAGGCGGCGGCCAAGCCCGCTGCAGCGCCCGCGGGCGGTGTAACTAAGGCCAAGGTTGGCAAATCCAGGAACTACGACCTGGGAAATGGTGTCGTGCGTTTCTCGAAGTCCAAGATGTTCCATAAGAAGGTAAGCTAGCATCTCGACAAGATTGAAACATATTTTTTATATCTAATATGAAAATTAACTCTGTTTCTAGTCTGTTTGTACTCATAAGTTATTGCTCATTATTTTTGTATACAAATTTTATCTAAGGATTTGACTGCTGTTCAGCAGGCATACTTATGGAGGTAGTCCTGTGCTTCGATGTTCATTTTTATCTCGTTAAACTCATTGTTTGTTTACATACCAATGCTTAATGAGTTCAAGCACTGTTTGGGTTAGCCCGTTCTTTCATTAACTCAATCGTTACTCGAGTTGTCTACTGGAATTGCAGTGTCTTAACAACCAATCACCAACTCTCAAAAAGCATGGCACAATGGCATAAGGCTTTTTTAATCTGAAGATGTAAGAACTGCTTTAGGTGTGAACCGCTTTAGGTGTAAAAATTTGTTGCCAAGTTGACACGACTATGATATAAACTTTTTTCTCAAACCATGGTTGGACACCAATTGTACTTGTTCCCACAACACACTTACTTCATTAAATGTTGAGGTTATGTAAATTTAGGCCATTGTGCATTTCATAAAGTACATAACACATATTTAATTATTGTAATAGTTTTCTTTATTGACAAATAAAATCGAAGTTAGCAACTGATTTAAAAGGCATAGTACTTGATAATATTATTCAATAAGTAGAAGTAAAAAACTATTAAGCACAAAATAGTATTATACAGTTCCATTGTAAGTTTCCAATAATCTGCTTAAAAATATCTGGAACATGAAATTGAAAATCTTGCATCTGTTTACAGGCTAAGTACAGGTTTGTGGGAAAAAAGAACCCCAAACCCGAGAAACCCAAGAAGCCCTCAGTGGTTGTAAAGCAGATTGGTGGTGAGAAGAATGGAGGAACCCGTACTGTGTTACTTCGCCGCAGGAGGTCTTTCTACCCCACCCAGGATAAGTGAGTCATCATTATCATCACAATACTACACCTGGTTGCAGAGGCCTGGTTGCGATTCTGGAGTCTGCTTTTGGTTTGACTTAGGACTTGTTCAGAAGTAACTACCATTTACTTACTCTTATAAAGAAAGCCTGTACTATAGCCTAGCCCAGTAAACTACAGGTGGAGCTTAACAAGACAGGTTAAGTTATGTTCTGAAGAAAAGAGATATGGTACCACTTTTTCATACAATGCTGTATGTAAATGTACCATATATCTTTTGTGGACTATACATGCATCCAGAGAGAGAGACTAAATGCAGATCAAATTACGAAAAAGAAAATACATGGATCCCCCAAGATTTACTTACACTTATTGTAGTTGTTTATAGCTGGTTTTGTACCAGTTTCACTTGCAGTATACAAAAATGATCGCCACTCAACACTCCGCACTCACACCCACATCTTTCTAATTATTCCTGTGATTACTGTGCTCCAAAGAGTCCCCAAAAACTATGCTATCAAATGCAACAAGAATTTTTGACATTGCATGCGTAGTTCCAGATATTAATCCATTAAACAAACTCTTAAGCTCCATGGGATGAATATTTGCATGAAACGCCTACAAAAAACATTAAAAAAGCCTTTCAACTTGCTACAACATGTTACTCAACATTCAACTACTATTACAGGATCCGCACACGCCCCCACCATAAGACATTCAGCAAGCACGTACGCAGGATCAGGCCGACCCTCACCCCCGGTACAGTGTGCATACTGCTCGCTGGTAGACACTCTGGCAAGCGTGTTGTGCTTGTTGGAGTATTGCCCAGTGGTTTGTTGCTCGTTACCGGTCCTTTCGCTGTGAGTATTTCATTTCACTATATTTTTTTGGTACAATAGAATCAAATAAACTTATCTCCTTGTTCATAACAAGGTTAAATTATTTTAGTTGAAGAATGTTTGTCATTTTTGCTCTTGATTCAACCATACTAATATTTTAAATGGAAGTAACTCTGTTAAACATTCACTTACAAGCGGACGAGTGTGAGCTTTCCAACTTTTGTCCTAGATGCTTACCAGCACTATCATTGTTTGAAATCTAATGAGTATTAAATCATTTCAGTTCAACTCGTGCCCCTTGAGACGCATTCCACAGCGCTATGTGATTGGCACGTCCACCAAGCTGGACCTTGGTGACTTCAAGCTTCCCGAGAACCTTAACGATGAGTACTTTAAGAAGAACAAGAAGAGCGCCAAACGCAGTGTGAAGCGCAAGCAGGGTGAAGATATCTTTGCCTCCAAGAAAGAGGTATGATGACTCCATAATATATATTTTTAATACCTGGACATAAATTGTTTGAGAATCATCATCATCTTGGAGTTATTCCCAGTTGCATCTGAGGCTTTTGCTTTGGAACCCAGTGTCCATTTCATTATCCACCTGCTTTAGTCCCAATTAGTTGGGATAGGTGCAACATGACATCCTCCACATAAACCTGTCAGATTCCTCAGTCACTCCCTTCATTCTCCAGTCTTCATTTCCCCCATATCTTCTTGCCAGCATCCATTTACTCCTTTTATGGGAGCAACTACCATTTGACCTCCTATCCACGAGTTTCCATCACTAAATCAATTAGCCTATTGACCCCCCTCAATGTGCGCCGTATCACCCACCCCCATTGTGTCAAAAATTGATACTTATCAATAAAAACTTGGTACTTACGTTGGCATTTCCAGAAGCTACCAACTCCCAAAACCCGATATGAAATTCGAGAATCTTGTCTTTCATTTAGCTAATGCTCCTTGGTATATTATTATCATTACTAGACCATTTTATTAATTCTATGATAGAACTCTTTATCACACTTATTACATTTGTTGCCGGCTGCCAACAGCCGTACTATATTGCTGAACACCAACGGCCTTAATATTACCAATATTGCCATCATATTTCAGGTGACAAAGAACAAAGATTCTAATTAAAATTACTCTCCTCTACAGAAATACGTTCCGTCGGAACAGCGCAAGTCAGACCAGAAGTTAGTAGACGACGCAGTAGTGAAGGCGATAGGCAAACGTGCCGACAAGAAAGTTCTGCGAGGCTACCTTAAATCGGCGTTCGGTCTGCGCTCCAGCCAGTTTCCGCACAGGATGAAGTTCTAGATATAAGGCACAATAAACATCTGTGACTAACTAACATACTTTTATTACTTAGCATTTCTTTTGTTGGTTTCTAAACTAGCTAAGGACTTAGCTGGTATACTACCACTTTTTTAGGCAAATGTTATGGACGCTATCAATAATCCAGGCTTATGCGCTGATACCGGTTGACTGAAGGCACGCTTCTTCGTCGTCGAGCTAAAGTGACTGTTACGCTTTCACGCAGAAACTACTTATCGATTTTGATAAAATTTGGTATAGAGATAGGTTGACTTTGGGAAAGGATAAAACTGTCTGGTTGCGACAACCGACAACTCGCTGATGCCATGGGCAAAAGCTAGATATACTGGGTGACTTTCTCCTTGTTTCGGAAAAGAAGATTTTAAGCACATTTTCAATAACAAAATCGTCAAGAAGTTTTGGTCCCTCAGTTCACACGCATACGATTTTGCTATCGCAACTGACAAAAATCTTTTTTTTTCCGGTATGACTAAATATTAATTAATTCATAGCTTACAGATTCTCATCAATACCTAGATTGATCAAATAAGCTATCAAGATGAATTACTGAACCAATTTTAATTAATATGGACTTTCTAAATCTCTTTAATCTTTCACACAATCTTCTTTAATATCCTTGTGAATAAGTAGTGTATTATTACTCAACAAAAACAGGATTGTAGTGCAGACGTTCACTTTTATTTGTTACTTAAACTTGTTGACTGGTTGGTGTGGTTTGGCCCGCACAGTTACAGAATTACGCGATCGCTGGCCGTGACGCTCGCGCCACTCCGCCTCCAACCGTGCGTAGACCCCACCTGCTGTAAGGAATATGTATATCAGCATAATAGGTATGCGCCGGACCACATATCTTGGACCTAAGTTACGATAGAAACAAGGACCTTTCCTTTAATTGTGCGTAATTCCCCACGGATACCCCCATTCCCCGCCGGGGCCAGTTGGAGAGATTATAAAGGACTCGAACCTACTAAAACGCACGCCGTCTTTGGGTCTTTAGTTGCCGGAGGTGAGGTCTTTCGAGGTATAGGGAGGTGCACTTTGTGGAGACGTCGCGGCCTGCTTCTGATAAGGTTACAGGCAGCTCCACCCGCGCTCGTGGAGAACGGAGGTCATTCTTCGACCTCCGACGTTTTAAGAAAATATAAGTCAGTCCAGTAATATAGGAAGTAATTGTTACTAACCAGGGTTGTGCTTCGCCTTGTTCTGCTGCATCTGCGCAGTGCGCGCGAGTGCGGCGCGCATCTGTCGCGAGGCGCGCTCTTCAAACCGACGCTGACCGTCCTGGTTGCTGCGAGCCGACAGGCACGAGATCCACTGACGACCCACCACACGGGTACGTCTATAAAAAAACCGATATAAAAGATTATGGTAATCTCCGATTCGATAAGGTGGCCGATTTTGCTTTCTACCGTATCTATCATGACTTGAGAGTTGTCTAGAAAGTCTAGTTACCGATTTTTTGGACGCAATTACCGCCTAGCAAGAGGTACCTGCACCAGAATCTCTCGTCACGATGTATATTCGCAAATGAGGCTGGCTTTGGTATCGAAGATCTCGGTTAACCGGGTGGGACTTATACCTACCTATGCTTTGTCAATTTATAAAAAAATTAAAGTACACAAACACTCACTTGGTGGCCGGATGTGAGTGCGAGTGTGAGTGTCTCCTGGCCGCTCTGTTCAGCGGCCGCCGCGGTGCCGACTCCTCATCACTCCTGGCGCTAGCAGAGCTCTGCTCGCTGTCGTCTGATGAACTGGACTGCTCCCCTCCTGACTCGCCGGCCGAGTCGCCACCCCCCGGGGCGCCTGTCTTTGTATACCACGGTATTTCACATTTTGGTACACCATGAGGGTACATTGAATAATAGCATAAATACCTACTGATAATTTATTTAGTTGAACATCTACTTTGGACTTCGATATATTTTTTGAAAGCTGTTCTAAAGAAATTTGAGCCTATACGAAGGCAGAATAAAAGACAAAGTATAACCGCCACTATAACTGTGGATTTTTCGGTTATAACTGAGAATTAAAAAAAATACAATGCTATTCTACCCATTTTTTTACATCCCATCTGCATGTTTAGATTTTTATGAAGAAAATAGTTTACAAGCAATATAAGTGAAAACCACAAACAAGTACCATATTATTTCTTCTGCAATGGGACACTAATTAGGCATCTTAATATATGTAAGGCACCAAAAGGAATTGCATACTTAAAACTAGTAGTTTTAGCTACTGTGGCGGTGATTGTGGATTGTTGAGTGGAAATCCAAAAAGAAAAACAATTACAAAATGCAACAATCGTCTACGTATGATAATCTAACAATTCAATGTAAAATGTGTTCAATCTCTTAACCTTAGAAAACGGAACGTCTCGTAGTCCAGGCCTGCGTGGTTTTGGTACTCCGAGACTTACCTTTGTTCTCGGCACTTCATCTTTGATAGCAGGCTTGGTAAGAAGTTTGTTCTCCCTCTCCCTCTCGAGCGTGACAGCGGAGCCACTGGAGCAGTTCCCCGCGAGGGACTGAGCGGACACCTGAGTCGGGCCCAAAGCGGGCGAGCCGGGCCGGACGGCCGCTGCATGTGTGATTTGGAATGTATTCTGATTGACTTCTAAAATGTGGGATGATTAGTGTGGGTATATGTGAGGATTTTATTGTGGACAGATATGGAACTTGTAGTTCTGTTTTGATCCAATTGTGCTTGTAATATGGAACATATACCTAGTCCTGTTTTGATCCAATTGTGCTTGTTTTGATTGATAACCTACTGAAGAAATTAGTGAAACGATGCAAAAATCCGCATTAGACAATACTTGTCTATATACCTACATCGTTCTTATGTATAATAAATAGTATGTAGTTAGGTATTGAGGATCCATTTCAGAAGATGAATTTTATCCTATCACACCACTACCTAGTTATTTTATTTATTCTGAGGTTGAATGTATCATGTTTCATTATCAAGAATAAGATCTAAGGACACGTAGGTACTTCTCTAGAAGTCAGACTTGTTGCTTAAGAATTATTGCACTTTTATGTAAGTTTGGTGTCATGAACTCGTGAAAGTCCTTAGATATTTCTACTTTCAGGGTGTAGGCACATGTTTCTCAATGTATACCTACGTGTAGTTAAGGGGGGTAACTACGAAACTGGGACAAATGGGTAAGTGACGTGTGGTTGATAGGCTGTTTTTGAATTTGTTGATTTTTTTATGTTATGTAGGTAACTAAACCTACATTGTACACAATACACCTAGGTTAAATTTCAGGGCTCTTCCTATATTGAACTTAGGAACTGTGAAGGTGTGTATTTACAATATTACAAACACTTAACCTTTATTAATACATATTACCTAGCTTACATAGGTAAGTATGAACTTTGCAAACTAAAGTGGGACATGAATTATTAATTTGCCAATTGAACAGCGTATTTACAGCGGTATATTAATAACCTATCCTTCTTCATACGGTAGGTACGATGACGTAGACAGAAAAAAATGTGTAACATCAATGATGGACGTGCTAACGTATACCTAAAGATTAAATTAGTCAGGCCTTAAGGAATTGTGAGCTCTAATGACAGTCGCTGCTGTAAAGGCCAAAGCGTCGGTAGTTTAGTGGCCTTACGACCGAGAGGTCCCGAGTTCAAATCCAGGCCTTTACGCTACCGATGCGAACCCACTTCTAACACAAGCCATTGAGCTTAGCTGGAGGGGTTAGAGGGAATATTAGTAATTTTAGTTTGCACCCATGATGAATGTTTTGGATACAACCGGGAATATTATGTAAGTAGGTATATATAGAACGATGACTCGTAAATCAGCATGCTACCCTACGAATAATGTATCCTAGAACACATCATTCGTAAATGTTACCACACACATTTGCAACATACACACTACACACATGACATTAGTTGGTGTGGGCTTGAACGTGGCTTTGACCTATTATAGTGTGTCTAAGTTTAACAAAAATTCTAACCATTGAAACATTTAACAAGAATAATTATACAAAATACTTATCTAACGAACATAATAGCGTTATTATTTATTCAATACCGACATGTTATTTACGTCACCGTACCACCTGCCCTACAGTTTTCTACAATGAATGTTAACAAAGTGCGAGTCTCACGGTTAAACTTGTTGTTGCTGGTGTACAGCTTGCCGAGCAGCCCGAGCGGTGGGCGCGGCGGCACTAGCATAATGCCTTCCCACCAGAATACCTCCTTGCACTGGAGACGACCGCTGATGTCTTCACCTGATTCTGGGATGCAATTCAATTTCCACAATATTTTTTTTACATAACATAACAGAAACTCGGGTAGGGAGAGATGCTAGTACCCACATTTGGCCAGCTTATTTTAGGTTCCAATGTAATAGGTGGCGAGCCTATTGCCATTAACCGGGCCCTTATAAACGTGCGATAAATATACACATAACTTCAAAAAGTATCGAAAAGTCATTGGTGTGTGCCATGGTAAACCTGGGATCGAACTCGAACTCGAAGTCAGCAGTCCATTACCCAAACAACTAGGTTTTACATTTACCAATAAATTGATATCAACCTCCTTTTCCCAGCAAAAATCCCCCAGGAATCCCCTCCACAACGGGAGCAGTTAACTTTGTTTGACTTGAACCGACTAAAACGGCACGCCTTTTCATTTTTCAGAACAGGGTGTGTTGAAAAATTATCTATAAGAGTATATCCCTCGCACCCCGGCTTACCCACGGCCGACTCCAATTGCGAGATGGCCCCCTCGGGTGTGCAGTGTGCAAGCTACGGTGCCGGTGTAACCATCTTGACCCCGGAAAGGCCGCCGCCCCGGCCTGCTTTTCCACATATACCCCTATACGGCCTATACCCACTAATGAAGGGCGCAGATTGTTAAGCGACCTCCGAAATCTGAGTAGCCTCAATGGTGGGCTTCAGAGGAATACCATATTTATCGTTTATAAGTGAAAAATAACACGCACCTAGGTTTGCATACATAAAGAACTCAAGACAGACCGTACCTCTGCTGACAAGCCTGGTGAGTCGTTCAGGAAACATGAGCTGAGGTGGCCTCATGGCGATGATGTCACGGAACTTGTTGTAGATCTCCATCACCGACGCATCCGTCGGGAGCTGCTCGTCGGGCAGATGCTCACGGAATTGACAACCCTGGCAGTAATGTGAAAAATCCATACTAAGAATTCAACTAGATTTTTGAAGATAACCTGGTGAAATTTGGTACACAGATAGGTAGGAGCTTGGGAAAGAACTTAGGGTGTTGTCAATGTCACTACCACCTGGTTGCCACACGTTCAAGTATAGTTGCGCAAACATAGACCTGCACAAATATAAGTTATTAAAATTTGTATAAATATCTTCCAACATACGTAACGGTATATTTGTTGCAAATTTGAATTTGCGCAAACATTATATTGTAATGCGTGTAGTTATTGCGTGTGGCTACTTATAGCACACTTAAGTAAACCATATTCGCGATCAAGATGATCATATTGGTGAAACAATTGACGTTTCTACTTTTTTACACCAATAATTTAAATCTATGGGTGGTGTCATTTCAATTTGGACAAGCTATACCTACCTACGAGTATATACATTTACAGTTACTATAGACAGGTACAAAACTCACAGTGTTTCTGGTGACAGTTTCAAAGCGATATGCTCTCTCGCCACAACATGGATATCTTCCTGCCGGAAGCGAGGGCCGGCCTTCTAAAGTAAACATGTGAGGAGGCTGCTCGTGGTGGGAACACCACTCCATCTGGAAATGAGACAAAGTGTAGCTTATACCTACATAGTGAAAGATAATATTTCTTAGGTGCCTACTTCTGGCTAGACGCATGACGAATTCGAGAGGATGCAACGACTAACAGTCCGCATTCGTAGGAGTCACCAACACTCTCAAGCTTTTGCAGTTGTGTAGAAACGTTCCCTCTATGACAGTATTGCGATTGCTATTTGAACATCTGTGGCATTCGTTAAGCGTAGTTGAGTGCGAGCCACAAAAAGTTCAACAACATGGTCTTACTATAAAACTTCAATTTTAAATAACAGTCGCTTCACGAAAAATATAGAAGATCAACCTTTTCGTAGTGGCACTGAAAGTCGACCCCAAATGAATTGGGAAAAGGCCCGAGAACTATACCAATTCTCTTCAGTAAATTCTTCATACCTGGTAAATTGGGAAGTAGCAGTCGCAGAGCTGGCACTTGAGGAAGTGGCAGTCGGCCCACAGGCGCCAGTACACGCGGCGCCAGGAGCGCAGCTCGCCGTACAGCCACGTGATGTACTCGTTCAGGCTCCATGACTGGTCCCTGAGTAATGAATGAATGAAATATTTATTTGCTCATAAACATGGTAACATCAAGGTTTTCAATAAATATAAAGTACAACATGTTTAGCCTCAGACTGTGACATGCTAATGTTAGATAGTCGTAATCATGCTGAATACAAATATTATTGAGAAAATTATGAATTGTATTGATTAATTTAGTTATGAATTAGGTAACACAAAGTCATACGTAGATAATTTTGCCGCACCTGGCACCGACATGCCTTCACTAGGCGAACAGCCCGCCCCTTTCTTGGCCTCAGCTAGTCGGAGGAACACGTGGAAAACCTCTGAGCAACCCTTTAAAATAGGCCACTCCAGCCACGACCGGTATTTAAGTGCCTACCCTAAAGGATGCTTTGTCCCGAATCTCTACTCGATGCACCTTGGCCAACGTAGACGGTAGTGCCTCTCTTGGACAGTAGCGGAGACGCTACAGTGCAGGCGGCCCAGTAAACCATATTCGCGATCAAGTAGTGTCGCTCTTGGGGAGTAGCGAAGACGCTGCCGTGCAGGCGGCACGTTGGCCAAGGTGCATCGAGTAGAGATTCGGGACAAAGCATCCTTTAGGGTAGGTATCTACCTAGTACCAAGGTGTTGTTCTGAGTGTCCGATCGGTACATACGTACTTAAGTATATAATAATATATTGAAGTGCCTTTAGTAGGTATCTATATTATGACGAGAAATGAACATACTGTATTGAATCTAGGAAAAAAATAAATTTAGAAACTTACTTGGTGTGCGTCGAAATAACATTGCCTCGTCGGTCAATCCGCATGCTGGCTGGTTGGCAAGGCACCTGCTCTGCGATGTGACGTCCTAATAACTTGTAGCATCTACAAAAAAATGCATATTATGCATTTTCTAAACTGGATTTATGTATACATTTCACTCAATTGACTACATTAGCCGCTTGGCAGGTTTTAGAGACAGGTACCTTTTGAGTACAATAGCATTGTTAGGCATATCCCTTATCTTATCCCTTTGCACGGTTGTGAAACGTACCTGTTACAGGAGCGATGAATATGTTGCGATGGATAGATCTACTTACCTAGTCTTTGCCTTCTTTTAATTTAATTATATTGTACATAGCGAGATGAGTGTCAACATACCCATTAAACCCCAGATTGTTTGTGCATATACTATAAACATTATGTATCTTTGTTTGTGTTTTAGAAATAAAAAACTAAAAAAAAGGTAAAGTTACTTGAGGTAAAGTTACATCACATGAAGAGTTCTTTGAGAAGATTATTTTATACTGTTGATTTATGGCACTTGGTGGAACTCATTGGTATACCTACGTTATTGATAACAACACTTGTACTTCTCCAGCGTATTTATTATTGTATATAACCGATTTCGCTTTCCGGTAATCTCATCAATTCTTTTGAGAATACCGCAAGATGAAATCAATAGTGTATTCTTTGAGAAGGTTATAGGTATTTAACATTAGGCTATGACCCTTAGGAGTCCAGATCCAATAATGAACCAATATGTACGGCGTGGAGTACGGCTATGTGGATATCGGTCTAGATTTCAGTTAGTCGGTCTCCTAAAAACTTATATCGCGGTTGGGAAC
The DNA here is from genome assembly GCA_963691645.1 of Pelosia muscerda. Classification (NCBI taxonomy): domain Eukaryota; kingdom Metazoa; phylum Arthropoda; class Insecta; order Lepidoptera; family Erebidae; genus Pelosia; species Pelosia muscerda. Next base: position 7,937,418 of record OY829118.1, read on the forward strand.
TTACTTGTTGCATTTAAAAAGTGTAGCGAGTGTCGAGTAGTGTCCTCTGAGGGTTTCTGGCACGGGTTCCGCCAGGGACAAAATCATCTTGCAGTACAGGCGCGACTGAATCTTATCCTTACGGTCTTTGATTGCTTCTAATTCCACGTTAGTATACATTGCGGCAAGCCTAAAAAGAATTAAGTGATTAATTGAATATTAACTTATTCAAATAATACAATTTAATCAAATCAATCAAATCAAATCATTTATTTCAGATGCCAGGATCCATAAATCTAGGTTAGTAACAAGCGTGACCTTAAAAGCTAGTGTTAGAAATCAAAATTACATTTATTATTAAATTAAATTAAATCAAATTCAATGAAATGAAATGAAATTAAATTAAATCATCATATTGAATGAAATTAAATTACATCATCATATTGAACTAAATTAAATGAAAACTAAATTAAATCAAAATAAATCAAATTATGAAATTGAATCAAATTAAATCAATTTGAATCAAATTAAATCAAATTAAATCAATTTGAATCAAATTAAATCAATTATAATATAAAGTATCTATTGTTAGATAATAAAAAGTATCTACCTGTTAAGCAGCGCGTCACTGAGGCAGGCCAAATTTGTGGATGTTTTGACGATGTCATTCATGTGTGCATGACAATAGATCATACAATCATGTAGCAACGGTTCCATCTGCAATTTCATTATACTTTTAGTTTTGTAGTTTCAAGCTATGATGGCGCTCATTTAGCCAGTGGCAGGGGGAAAGGTGAGTTCCAAACCCGCGTCCATCTTTCATGTCATTTTTTTTACTTTTATTTTATTTACCTGAAGGAAAGATGCCGAAACCAGTATAGGTACGACGTTGTGTGGGTCCAAAATTGGCCAGTCAGCCACTAGGATCGTGTCTCTTTTCACCCAACGCATTAGCCAATCAAAAATCTGTAAAATATTTAGCAAACATACAATTATTTATTTATAAAACTAGTACCTACTAGTACGAGAGCCCACGACCAAAATTTTTGTCTCATAGCAATACGGCCAAAACCGCTTCAAATCGATAGATACGATTATTCTGAACTCGAAAATACCAATATCAGACATTTTCCGCGTAGCGTTTGATCTGACCGAATTTTCAAAAATGTCAAAGAATTTTACCGAACTGCATCATAGCAATATGTCTGATTTGCAGACTGTAGTTGAATAATAGTTCTGAGATACCGGAAACTTATTTTTCAGACGTTAGTGGTGTAGCGCAAACCCGTAAAATCACTTAATAAAATTAAAAATGAGACAAAAAAAATGTCTCATAGCAATACGTCTGAAAATCTTTTTTATTAGTAAATTTTGTTTATTTGATGCGAACAAAACAATTTTCAGACGGAAATGTGAACGCAATAAATTTGAAGACCGTTTTGAATATGTTAACAAATTTTACCGATCGGTATCATAGCAATATGTCTGAAAATTGTTGGACATGATGAAATAAGTTGTCCACATGTGCAAAAAATTTATATCAGACAAATTAAGTGTAGCACCTTCTCTATCAGACAACTTTGCGATACTCAGATATCATTTAAAAATCGTATTGAGGCATCTTGAATTTTCTGTTACAAACCAATGAATACGTTGCGACCCTGAATTTATTAGATGATAATTAACAAAGAATTTACCCGAAACCGTAACATTGAACTTGAAGAACTGAAATAAATCGCACAAAAGGAAACTGGGATGAAGTTGAAAAAAAAAACGGTTTATTCAAAGTTACAAAATATTCTCGTATTCAATCGCTGTCGGATTCGGAATCGTCGTCGAAACGTTAAACGTTATTTTCGTTTTTGGGAGTATATGCTACACTTAAAGTGTCTGAAAACAGGTTTTTGGTAATCATGGCAGCAATACGAAAAGTTGAAAAAAAAAATTATCCGTATTGCTATGATACAAGTCGGCTAAATTTGTTGACATTTTCAAAAATGCGCTCAGGCTATATGCTACGCGCAAAATGTCTGAAAACAAACTTTTTCGTAATACAATTATAAAATCTATGTACATTTTCACTATCAGACGTATTGCTATAATACCGACTGTCTTTTTTTTTTGACACAGCAGAAATGGCCTCCCACGCAGTTGCTACACTTTCGACCGTTACTACACACCTAGTCGGGTTCAGAATCATACAATCTAACGATTTTATAGGGTTTTTGCCGTATTGCTATGAGACATGGTTTTGGTCGTGGGCTCTCGGGCCGTATCTAACGTATCTATATCACTCAAAGATTACCTGTATATCACAATGGACAGATATGTCCATATCCTCAAGCCTCTGGCCAGCGGTGACATCAGCGAAATAACCCATCTTCGTTACTAACAATTTCTGAGGGCATCTAAAATCTTTCTTGAGGCCTTTTACTTCATCACAAACGTGAATTTCAACGTCACCCCTAAGAAAAATAAATTATTTCGTTAAAATAAATTTCAAAAAGAATTTTCCGATACCGGGAATCGAACCCGAGCCTCCTGGGTGAGAGCCAGGTATCCTAGCCACTAGACCATATCGGATGTTATCTAATAAAATGAAAGTATGTGTTATATCCTACACAACATAATGATATATTTTAGGAAATGTACTATGGGTCCATACCAAGACCTTAGGGGCAAAATCAACATTGTATTGACCCTGAAGGGCGGAAGATCAGACGACAGTCGATCTTGTAAGAGCCGTTTAATAAAATTAAGAAGACCCCAGCTTGTACCGTCCGCTATACGAACTAGGTAAGACAGGCTGAATACAAAAAAAAAAGTTTAATCGAAAGGACATGGGTCAGAACGTACCCAGTTTGTAGCAAGTTGAAATTGGTACCATTCGAAAGGTCTTTGAAAACGTAGATATTTTTTGTATTGGAGCAACTTTGTAACTTATGTAGGAAAAAAGATATTTGATGTTGAAAATACCGAAAATCCTTAGTAAAATCGACCCACGCACGTTCAATTTTTTTTTGATTTTATCGATTAGGTGGGTAGTTCGAACTATTTTGTGCTAGCGTCGGTGTGTCGTCAGTAGTTAGTACCTGATAGGAACTGATTTTGAGCGCTCGCGCATATCTTAGTTTATTTTATTCTTACTTTTATTTACAACCTCGGCTTTCACAACGGACTTCAGTGTATTACTTAACGATTGGATTATTATTATTACTCATCTGCTTCAAAAAAATGGAAGGTGAACGCGGTATATAATATTGATGGAGATTTGATTGATTTGATTTGATTTGCCGAGCATTGGCGAGGTGGAGATGGTATATATAATATTGAGGTATCTTCGAGCCGTAGCCCTAGAATGTCGCAGCATGGGCTAGTAACCGAAAACTGCTCGTTAATTAGAGGCCGCATATTATCGAGGCACGTGTCAAATAAAATATATTACACATATATTTCAATCAAGGTTAATGTCCAGGGCAGAGAAGCCATCGAAGCGTATTATTGCTCCTGCATGACGGGTATGAGAACTCTAGGTGCTTGTGCCCATACTATTAGCATAATATGGTACTTAGGTGTTGGCAGGCACCTAGATAACTTCGTAGGTCCGGCAAGTGCCTGGGATGATTATAATCATTGAAAGTAACAATACAATTTAATAAAACTGTGCTATTTAAGATTGATAGTTCTTATTTAATATTTTTTCTGTACCAAAAACCAACGATAGGAAGCTATATCGCTCTCTTAAGACAGAAAAAATGACTGGTTACCTATTTATTTAGTCCAAAAAGCAGAAAAAGTGCGATTATTGGTAATTAAAAATGTTACAAAGAAGTTATCATAACTTCGGTCTTTCATTCATTCATTCATTCGTTCACTTATTTTCGAGTTACTCAATTAGGCCTCTTCTAAATTACACCTAGTCTAAAATGCTACAAAGTGGGTACGGGTTCCATACAAAATTACCCATTGTTCTTTCTAAGAGAAATAGATAATTGTCCAATTGACAATTTATATAAATCCTAACAAATAGTGATGTAAGTAGAAAATGGAGAATGTATCTTACTCATGTTTTTGATTATTGCGGTCGTGAGCTACTGTTACGGATGATTTACGTCTTCCCAATCGGTCTCTTGAATCTTTTTCGTCCATAAATCCTAAAAAAGTAGATAATTAGGTATAATAAGTACAGGCGTGTGTGGTTGTGGATACAAAATGTGCTCAAAATGCGCTGGATACGCGCTTTTGAACTGTCTTTTGAGGTTAGCACGGGGTTCAACCTACCTCCAAAACTTGCAGGTTTTTTTACATCGACTGTGGTAACAGATGGAGCTTTCTTTATTATTGGTGCGTATACCGACGTGGTTTTCGAAGATTTTTTGTATCCCACCAAGTACGGCAGAATAGAATCCAAAATGCCTTCATTTACTACCTGAAGTATTAAAAAAGAAAAGGTTACTAAAACATTTATACTATACAGCGTGTAACAGAAAGGTGTGGTCGTATTTAAATTAGAATTTTTAATAGTCACCATTAATATTTTTTTTTCGTATATCAAATTTATTAGTACTTTGGTCCGTAAGTACATATTATGCCGTACTTCCATATTAGCTATGTGTGACGACCACACGGACCACACTACACCTTCTGTACCACGTTGTAGGTATAGGTAGAAATAAATAAATGTATTTGTCTATAATAGCTAAAAATAAAGTTCCACTAACATCGTTTAGTTTACAGTTCAGATTTGCCTCAGTCCATACGCCAAGCATTTCGACTCTGGCATCCGATGATATTGCCCGTCGGCCTTTCGCTAAAACAATAATTAATTTTGATTTTGATTAATAGCTTATCAGGTAGATAATACTTATTTGGGGTGCGTACTCTGGAGCTATCGCGGACACTTCGACCATATTGAATCCTTTGTGTCGACGTCCACTACACGTCCGTCCAGCGTGACTGCTACGTTTGAGTTTCTACTAAGATGGCTATTCCTTTTAATTGGACGTATCTGCATTTTGCGTTGTTCATTATACCAATCCTAATACTGGAGTATCCAAAGAATCTGTTTCAGAATACTACAATCTAGACAAACACTATTCCGACCATTCACTTACTTCTTTCACACAATAATAATACCTACTCGTGTCCGTTATGCTAGCGTACACAAGAGCTACATCGAGTTGGTTGCTATACAATTAAACTCTGTGTAAATACTGCCTAATTAGTGTGAAAATAAAAAAAAACTCTTCCTCTTTAGTACAGGAAACACAATTTTCACTGTGTACGCTGGCGTTACGATCAAGCTAGCGTACACATGGCCGTACTCGAAAACGGTTAATTGTAAAGTCATAAGTTTACATATAAAACTCTGCTCTAATACTTCTCCCGCTATGCAAAATTTCATAACGATTGCTCTTGTAGGAACAGAGATATTGAACAAGACTTTTCAATAGCATAACGGTCACATAATACTTTGTAATCAAACCTTCAAGTTCGCTACAACTATATCGTTTTTCAAAGCGTTCTTCAGAATTTTTCTTTCCAATAACGGTATCACTCTTGCTTGTAATAGTCTTCGGCTCATCGTAAGCCGTTTGATAAAGGAGATCCCGTTCCTGTTGTTCGATAACATGGTTAATTACAGTTAATTTAGTTAGTTCTTCCCAGTCAATCTTTGATCCTTCATCTTCATCGCCTTCTAGATGTTCATAAACCTGATAGGCAGTCTTCATAAAATCAAAAAAATCTTTCACAGTAATGGTTTCAGATGAGACTGGGACGCATGCTTTGGCTGTAGAATTTTTTCTTGACGATGATTCAGATCTTATCGGACTTTTATTGTTAACACCATCCCCTTTTAACATGAACATTGATGATGAATCTAGTTCTGAATTAGGACTAGACATTTTCAGAAACAAAAATCACGGTATGAAAGATTTTCTATTGTAAGCTACCGAATATTGATCTAACGAGCTTCCTAGAAACATTCGTTTAGCCCGTTTGCACGATATGCGTGAAATGTGTCCGTGTGTGTCTGTATCTATATAGGTGCTGTTATAAGTTGAATCTAATTATATTTTATATTATCCTTTTATTACTATGTATAATTACAAATACCGTACAGTATAATTAATTCGAACTTTACACAATTTTAACAATCTTTATGTTTGGTATCACTAAAATGCTATATCCATGTAAAAAAAATAAGCCAACATAACCTATTTTGGGCTTAGATGACGTATTTTTTTTATGAAAATTAATTATGAGGTCATTTGACATGAAGGTTCGTACATTGAGGTATGAATTATCTGCCTACCTACTACCTATATAATACTACATACCTTACCTACGCATACGTAGGTATATTCTGTCCGTATATTGCATACGTAACTACCTACATAAGTACATGCGGTCCGGTATAGGTCATATCATACCTATGCCCAATATACTTTGCCTTGAATCTTTGAATATGAGCATGACAGTGCCAGCATATCACTTAGACCAGTCATGGACCCAGTCTCATGTTACTGTGATCTTACACGCACGCTACGGTATCTCACATGCAAGCGTGCTTAGTCCATCTGCATCACTGTTAATAGTGTAGGTATATCTAAACTGTGCCAAAGATGTAGGTATAAGATAGTCCAATGACGAGTCCATTGGTCAGAGCATTCCTCTTAAAGACTGGTTCAAGTCCCCTCTTGGATGTTCACTTTTCCTAATTGAAATCTGTAACTCGTATAATATATTTCGCGACATTGCATATTATGCAATGTCGCGAAACAGTAAGCTATGGGGGGTTTATGGAGAGAGAAGAGAATTTTAGTATCCTATAATTGTACTGCTCAATCTGCTCATCATTATCGACTTTGTCAACATTTTCTCTCCATTTTTATGGTTTAGTAAATATTTAGAACCTTTAATCACAATTTAACTACCAGAATAGTTAAATAGTTTAAATATTTACTCAATCATACTATCTGCAGTGTTGACCTCCATTCTTTATTTATCGTTAAGGATAATTTACACGACTCGTTTAGATTAGAACATGAAAATAGCATGTAATGGAATGTAAACGCACTGCATCTCTTTCTACTCTATTTACAATGACAAAGAGAGATAGCACGGTCACGTCATATGTACTAAATGGATTATTTATGTAGATTGGAATGTAAGTTCTCTATGGTCGACCGAGTGATATGTCATATCAACAACATTTTCACTATATTTTTTTGTTGTCCAACAAAGTTATTTAGAATGTTCACGATTGAACTTTATTATGGAAAGCTACCAACCCGAATATGACAAAAACGGTTTATTGTCTGATACATTCTGGAGGACACCACATCGCGCAGTCCCGGGCAGGCCTTGTCAGACGGTGCAACGTACCGAGGTTATGTCTGGGTCATCGTATCAGCAGTTCCAGGCGTCTGTGAACGATGCCTGGGACCTTGGTGACGACGACATCATATCTGGAATAGCAGAAACTAAAATATCTAAAGCCATATCACAAACCGCCGCTTTGAACGTTATAAATTCGCATAGGAATAGCAATAAGAACGTAAACAAAAGTGACGTAAAAGTTGAGAATGATACTGTGAAACCTAAAGCTGAAGCTGTTGAAGTGAAGAAAAATGAAGTTCGTAAAGTGGGTGGCTCCGGTAGCTCAGGTCCACTACGTCATTACCCAGGCCGGCCGCGTCCTGTGAGGCTGTCGGCTCTGACATCTCGCGAGGAGAGCAGTGAATCGAAACTTGAGAGGTTCCAGCAGCTACACGACAGTACTGTGATAGACCTAGATGAACTGAAGCATATCAGTTGGTCAGGAATACCTGTAAAAGTAAGTACAATAATCCTTATACTTGATGAGTCACTAAGACTCATTGTAATTTTGACTATGGCTATTTTGGTTATTAATTTGTGTCACTGTACCTTTGTTGACAATTCCTTGTGACAAAAAATCCAATTCATGGCTGTTGTGGAAAATATGTTAGATAATGTCACTTCTTCTTAAATCTCTAGTTTTTGCAAAAGACTAATTGAAAGAATTAAACATTAGATGACCTTTAAAATGGTTATATTATACAATTATCAGATGTAGTCACAAATACTTCACAAGTTTTATGTAATAATTGTGGTAGGTTCATATATTTTTAAAGAGATCTCGTGGTGCTATTGAAGACATCAACTTCTTTGTAAGAAATATTTGCTCTCGAGGCGAGATACTTTTTGATTTATCCAACAGATAAAAAAATATAACTGAGTTAGGTATCAAACATGCATATAATATTTTGGTTACCTACTGTAAACTACATTATTATCATACATACATTATCTTAGAATTGTTTCTGGTAGCATCCAAGATTTTAACACCAGCCCGGCATGCAGTTATGCTGTTTGTAAAACCAAGGTTGAATTGTCCAACCCTTCATGTTTAAAACACAAGTGCATTCACACTGATGTTTACGACATATTACAACTTGTCAAAAACATGTTTTAAACTTTGCTGAACTGAGTTGTTAGGACTACTACTCATGACAAGCAACAATGTGCACTCCACCTTTACAGATCTCTCAAAATTTTGTAACATTTATTTAAACTCCTGTTCTAAATACAAAATTCATTCCTACCTCACCTCTAAAGCTTGTCTATTGTACATAGAAGTGATAGCCAATCTTCTAATGTTTTTTATGGGTTTGGCCCCTAAATCTGTCATTGTTTTTTGTCATTTTTAATAGTTTGTTATCTTCACACATGCATGGTCAAGGACATGACGTTATGAGTAAACCTGTTTAAAGGTTTAAAACTCATTATAATTTCAAAGATTCATTGTTTATTTTTAGAAAAGGTTTACCTATTTGGTCAGGTACTTAATTACTTAACTGGCGGGTTTGATCCCGCTCAGTGCTTATATTCGCAAGCATGTTATGAATATTTGGTTGTGCCTCCGAGAGCATGTTAAGACATTGGTCCCGGTTGTCATAGCAATGTCTATGGCAGTTGTTACAGGGGAAATAGGTGAAATGGCCCATTCAACGGTGTCCCCTCGAACCCCTGCACCAGAACCTTTGAGTTGGTGAACTGCAGGTGAAGTTGCTTCAGATCTGGAGAATTAACTCTGATGATGCCCCATACAATAATGTCATTCAAACAATACTACAGTCTATTCATACAATGTTTTTGCTATATTTCAGGCTAGAGCAGTAACATGGCGTCTACTAGCGGGCTACTTACCCCCTAACGCAGAGCGCCGCGTGGAGACCCTGGAACGCAAGCGGGCAGACTATAAACACTTAGTGCGACAGTACTATGATGCTGAACGAGATGATGACACGTACAGACAGATTCATATAGATATACCGAGAATGAGTCCGCTGGTTGCATTGTTCCAACAGATAACTGTACAGGTGAGGGTTTAACAATTACTTAGAAGTAACATAACATACTACTAAACTCACGCCTATATACCCGAAGAGGTAGGCAGAGGTGCTAGCACCCACATTTCACCAGTTTATGTTTAGTCCCAATGTAATAGGTGGCGAGCCTATTGCCATTAACCGGGCACTTATAAACCTGCGATAAATACACACATAACTTCGAAAAGTCATTGGTGTGTGTAATGGTAAACCTGGGATCGAACCCGAGACTTCGTCTCAGCAGTCCATTACCCATACCACTAGGCTATCGCGGCTAATATCACGGCTAATAATAGGACTAATAACGACTACATAACATACCTAATAACGACTACTTGAAAGTTTGGACCGCATCTATAAATGATAAAAAAAACTCCCACTCCCTACAGAGCTGTGATTGGAACCTGCATGGCCCAAATTTGTTCAGGCTCGGGTTTATGGCCTTCTTCCCGCGCCTCCTTTTGGTACGGATATAGCACCGACAAGTCTCATTTATAGTTTAGGTCTGAACTTTCAAGTATTCTATGTAACTGTATACAATTAAGGCTGTTTTTAACTAACTTAAAAATAGTTGTCCACATTCTTTGCTAAAGTTAAAAAATAAAAGAATTACTTCTAGCTCAATAAGTTTCCGATTCATGGAAATAGACGTGCGTACTTGATGCGTTTGCGATGGGGTGACGTCATTTCATAACACTCGCGCTATCTATCAGCACGGTGTCGTCTTACATCTGACCCGCGCAACTTCGTCTGCGTCACCCCGTTTTTGCAACATTTTTCATTCTTGCTCCGCACCTGTTGGTCGTAGCATGATGATATATACATATAAACCTTCCTCTTTAACCATTCTATCTGTTAAAAAAACCGCATGAAAATCCGTTGCGTAGTTTTAAAGATTTAAGCGTACAACGGGACATAGGGACAGATAACGTGACTTTTTTTTTTTAATATGTAGTGATACTTTCAAAAATATCCAATCAAATACTAGGAAATCGTATGTTGTGCCAATGTTACTAAGCGGAGCCACAGGCCGAGCGTTGTAAATTGACGTCACACGTCACGTTAATGTTAACAGGGCCGGGACTCGATATTTATAGTAAGTTTAAATGTCTGTAAAATCGAAACTGATAGGTAGTTTCGATTTTACTACTACTAGGTATTAGTACTAATAGGTAGTAGTTTCTGAATACAACAAAAACTAGTGTATACATATACAGACAAGCTATACTGTAACAAACTGTCATTCGTATTGGCATACCTATTAACCTTCTCCAATTCAAGACTTGAAACCCAGTTTGCGTTGTTGTTTGGACGATGGGGAATTATTGTATTCTATAAGTGTGACAAAAAGAGTCTTGACGTATACAGAGCCTCGGCTGACTTCAGCAGGTGTATTAAAATCCATTCAGTTGTTTTTATGTGACAAAGTACCAAACATCCATCCATCCATTCATACGGTTTTTTTTTATACTACGTAGGTGACAGACAAGCACACGGCCCACCTGATGGAAAGCGGCCACCGTGGCCTATGAACGTGTGCAACACTAAGGGTGTCACACACGCGCTGCCCACCCTGAAGGGAAAGAGGGAGCTGAGAAGGGGTGGGGAGGCTAGGAAGGGGAGGGGAAGGAGGGGTATAGTGAGCTCTGGCTACCCTACTTACCGGCGGGAACACAACACGATGGTTATTATAACCGCGGTCTTCTGTAGGGCGAAGGTACTTCCCCAGTTGGACAGCTCATTTCGGACGGGAGGATTTTAAATTCAGTAAATGCTACTTCCAACCTGTCCTAAGGGCGGCTGTTATTAATTTCGTTTGTTGTGTTGAAGGGCTTAGAAGTGACATTTCCTGTGCACATAAAATGGATTTAACGGAAATTAAATCATTAAGAATATTAACTTCGGGCTTTTACACAGTAATTACACATCCACAACAATATTTTTTTTCATTGTGACAACTGTGGTTAACCTATCTTATTTGCGGTTTATGGACCACCGCTATACCCTCTTAACATATATATGTATGTATGTATAACTCAATGTCGCGGCACGTAGTGTCCACCACACCACAATATGACTTGCGCAAATTAGTTTAGAAGGCTAAGAAAGGAGCGGAACTCCCGCATTTAGCCTTCGTAGTTATTTTTATAATCACCCAAAGAAAGCCACCCAACCATCTAATATTCGGAATAAGGAACTTCGGGAGATATTGCACCTTCGGTATATTGTTTTTTTTTTAGGTCAAATGAACATTCTATACTTTTGAAATTCGGTCTTTCGCACATCGTCGGACTTATGTGAAAATCGGTAGTATGAAGTTAGGAATTTTGATATGTAGTCAATTTATTATAGCCTAGTGGTATGGGTAACGGACTGCTGAGACGAGGTCTCGAGTTCGATCCCAGGTTTTACCATGGCACACACCAATGACTTTTCGATGCTTTTCGAAGTTATGTGTGTATTTATCGCAGGTTTATAAGTGCCCGGTTAATGGCAATAGGCTCGCCACCTATTATATTGGGACCTAAACTGGCGAAATGGCTAGTTGCATCCAAACTTTCATTTGGAAGCCATTCACTCACCAACTGCTTTGTTTGACTTTTACGATAGTGACTGCTGACTAATGAATTCAAATTCAAATTCATTTATTTGCACAAAAAGTTGAAAAAGTAGTCTCCGACTTGTCCATCAAGTACTGGCTCACAGCTTCGCATTGTCATCCACTAAACTGTATTTTCTTTTCTTTTTGCAGGTCATGTTTGAACGTATCCTCTATATCTGGGCAATCAGACATCCAGCATCAGGATACGTCCAAGGCATAAACGATTTAGTGACACCATTCTTTATGGTGTTCCTGCAAGAGGCAGCTCCGGGCCAAGAGTTGGACAACTTCCCCTTGGATAAGCTAAGTGAGGAACAGCGTGACGTCATCGAAGCTGACTCCTTCTGGTGCCTCTCGAAGTTCCTGGATAGCATACAGGATAATTATATATTTGCTCAACTTGGTATTCAATATAAGGTGAGAATAATGATAATTGACCCTTCGATACCTGTGCTATCACCAGTCTACTCAGTATATATCAGTACAGTATAATCAGTAGAACATATATTTTCATAATATTTGAGTTCGAAGTGATGAAAATAATATTTAAAATTTTAAAACAGTATGATTGTTGCGAGTTCAAAATTTCTCAGATAATTTAATTAAATGAGAAAAATCAATAATTAATGAAATGATTTAATCTACAAATCTTCAGAAATCCATTCTATATCACTTATTTCGCTAAAGAAACTTTAGCAAAAACGCCGGCACTCCATCTGTTGGTATCGATCCGTAACTAATATTGCGAATGTCACTTTGTTCCTGGCCTGCTAACTAGATGTCGTTAGTAAGCACGAGATGTGTTTAAAAAAAATACATAAAATGTTTTCGACGCCACCTGTGGATCTCATTTCACAACTAGGGAATGTCACCTCTACTAGTTCTTGGGCCTGATAAGCGATTCGCACGGCCCCGCGTTACGCGGCGGGCGGCGGGAAAATGTGGACCCGCACGTGATGGCGGGTGGAGCAGTATTCTCTGCAATCATGCTAGGGGGTTTGATTTGTTGATTAAGTTTCATATTAGATGTACCTACCTAGTAGGCACAACGTGACAACGTATACCTGAATATCATAATCCTTATGGCAATTCTCCATGGCGTGGCGGTAGTGCATGCGACTCCTACGCACGGGGCGCGGGTTCGATCCCCGCTTAGTGCAAAAAGTTGTATGCATGAATATGGCTGTTTGCCATGTTATGAATATGAATGTGCCTCGGAGAGCACGTTAAGCCGTCGGTCCCGGTTGCCATACAACATACACATAATTGGAGCCATTGTCAAAAGTCCAACCAGTCTTAACTTGGAACTACGATATCGCCGTTGGTCATTGGACCATGCATTGGTTGTGTAAGTCAGATGGCAGGCGCTTCACAGAAATTATTATTAATAGGCTGAAAAACCGACCCCAACTAACTTGGGAAAAGGTTCAGAGAATGATGACGATAGCAATTGCCCAATTTCGTTCGAAATTAGCACATTGGAGCCCGAAACCTGCTTATTGTTTTTAATTGATATATTTGGTTTATGTGTATGTTAGTATTGGTTTTCCGAAAGTGACTGCCGCTGACCTGAGATGAGAGGTGAGAGGATCCTCAGAATAACTTTGAGCTGAGTATTTGGTTGATGTGATTGAATGTTGATTGGGTTTCCTTACAGTAATGTAATTTGGCTACCTACACGGTTTCCCAAATTACTATACCTAATCACTGTCGGAAAAATCGGTTGATTGTCAACCTGCCGCCAAATCTGCTTTAAAATTGGTTGGAAAATACCACCAAAAGAAACATAAGTTCCTATGGCGACCTTACTACATAATCAGACCAGCTCCATGGTACCATATTAATGTTTTCTCGAAACTAAACGTTAAAATTGAGATTTCACTCAAATAAACACATAAGTTCCTGTGAACTCTTTCCTATTCCATCATCAGTCCTGCTCAATGATAATTAATATATTATTGTCATTCAAACTAAACGTAAAATATCATGAAAATCAGTTGAGGATATGGAATTCAAATTCAAGTTGCAAGATTTCACCAGAACAACACAAAGTTACATCATCCTGAGCAAGTTAATTAAAACCTCTTAAAGTATGCGGATTATAGTAAAACAATAATATTAATTAGTATAAATTTGAAATAATAACAATAGTATGTATCGTCAATATATACTCGCGCTGATCAAAACTATCCTTAAGGAAAATGCCATGACAATGGTTTGCAGCCAAGCCTTCCTAATTAGGTACTATCAAAAACCACAAAAGTATTATTAATAAATATTATTTTACCCTGTTATTGTTTACCGTTATTGCATGCACCATTTGTTCTGATAAAAATAATGATCCGCTTGACTTTAACTGTATTTGAATATACTTACCATCAAACAAAATAATAATAATAACATGTCTTTATTGTACACCAAGAATAGAATAGCGACACAGAGAAATGTTTGCACATGGTAAATACAATTGGCGGCCTTATCGCTCTGCGGCAATCTCTTAGAATCTCTCTGACCTATGGCAGGCAAAATATATCATTTATTATACAAAAATAAAAATACAAAAAGTGGAGAGATTACAAGTTTAGGCATAGAAATATTCCTCCCCATCGATCTCTACCGGAACCGTGCCCAGAAGGCTGGCATTACCACGCTGAATGGCGATGCCAATTCTTTGAGCGATATATCTTCGCGTGATCATGGGGGCCTATGGTCACGGGAAGATATATCTCGAAAAAATAATGCTCATAGAGCGCGTTATACCGTCGCATCGCTGTCCCGATCTCGGTTGACATCATTTATAGCGTTGCGGGTAGTTGGAGCTCAAAAGTCTGACGACTGGTCTAAATACAGAACTTCGAAGTATAAGGTGGGCGTCACCACAATAAAACTAACTTAGGAAAAGGTTCAGGGGGTGGTGATACCTACATCATCATCATTCCCTGAACCTTTTTCCCAACTCAGTTGGGGTCGGCTTTACAGTCTAACTGTGATGCGGCTGAACTTCGACATTTTCCGTGAAGCGACTGCCATCTGACCTCCACAACCAATGGTCTAATGACCAATGGCGATATCGAAGTTCCAAGTTAGGCTGGTTGGACTTTTGAGGGCTCCAACTACCCGTAACGACTGCCATAGATGTTTGTATGGCAACCGGGACCGACGGCTTAACGTGCTCTCCGAGGCACTTATAAACCTGCGATAAATACACACATAACTTCGAAAAGCATCCAAAAGTCATTGGTGTGTGCCATGGTAAACCTGGGATCGAACTCGAGACCTCGTCTCAGCAGTCCATTACCCATACCACAAGGCTACCGCGGTCTTGGTGATACCTACATATTATAGAAATATACCGTCCGGCAACAGCGTTATCGAACTAAAAATACGATTGTTACATTTATCTTTGTAACTGTCATGTCTTGAGAGTGAGAGAGTGCAATAGACAGATTACGCTCGATTTCCAGCTAGTATGCCTTCCTTTATAGAGTGACCGCTTTAACTATAACTCTGGCAGCAACTGATAGAATTAACTGTGAACCCCTCCATATTTTTTTATACCATTTAGGTAACACGGTTCACCTGATGGAAAGTGATCACCATGCCCAATGGATGTTTGCAACACCAGCCAAAGGCGTCACACTCGTGTTGCTAACCTTGTAGAAATCTTCTAATGGCTTTCTTGAAGAATCCCATATTGTATACGATTGGAAAAATCACAGCAGGGAACTCATTCCACAGCTTGAGCGTGTGTGAGATGAACTCCTTGCCTGTAGCCAGTGGTGCGATTTGTGAACGTGAATCTCATGATTACTATATCAATGTCATTTATCCGCAGGTAAATCAACTAAAGGAACTTATCCGCCGCATCGATTTACCACTTCACGAGCACCTTCAAACCCACGGCGTCGACTACCTGCAGTTCTCATTCCGGTGGATGAATAACCTACTAACAAGAGAAATACCTTTACCTTGTACCATCCGCCTCTGGGACACCTACCTCGCGGAATCGGACGGGTTTGCGACCTTCCAGCTATACGTCTGTGCTGCCTTTTTACTCCATTGGCGCGAGAGATTAATGTTAGAAAAAGATTTCCAAGGCCTAATGATTCTCTTACAGAATGTTCCGACTCAGAACTGGACTGATTCTAACATAAGTATGTTGGTCGCTGAAGCGTACAGGTTGAAGTTTGCCTTCGCCGATGCACCGAACCACTTACACAATGCGGGCAAATCGGACAGATGACCTGGTCGATAGTGCGTGTCAGGAATATGCCTACGTATATGGATCAAGCAGGGCTTTATAATATGCTAGGTGTCCTGTTCATTTTGAATTAAGCTTATATAGTGCGCCAGTGACACGCTATTTATGTATCATTCACGTGGCATGCTAGTGTATAAAAATATGAATATCCAATGTTTGTATCGGAATGGTGTTATCTAAAATTAAAAATGATGTATGGTGGGCAACGAAAGTCGCTTAAATCAAGTGCAAATAGTAGAATGAATTACATCAAAACATAACTTACAGTCAAAAATTAATTTCAGAAAAGTATTTTTTTTCGGATTCGGATTCTATGGTGATTTAATTGACTGGGAGACTATGATGGTAGTGGTCCTCATATTTTGAATACATACATACATGCTATCGCCTGTAGGAGTAGGCAGAGGTATTTTAAACACCCACATTTCACCAACTATGATTGTCGGTCCCACGTAATAGGGGCAAGCCTATTACCGCCAATCGGGCACTTTGTTAAAAAAATGGTTATGCCATGTAAATCGCAAGGGAATTAATAACATGCGTAGCCGCACCAGCACTACCAAGTCTTGGAGAGTATTTTGAAGTATAAAGTTATATGTAAGTACGGAATCCGAAAAATACGGTATCCGTTAAAGCTTTCATATCCACGGAAACTGAAAAGTATTTTAATGTCAAATATTTGCATAAACTTCCAACTATATCAAATAGATTATTAATTCATTTTGTACTCAATTTTTCTTAAAATTATAATGTTTTACCAGTTTTATTAATTAAATGGAAGCTGTAAATTGTGAATAGTTAAGCGACTTTTGTTGCTAACTGTACGGGTTGTATTGTAAATATTGGATAAGTATGTTTGTTAGGTTAGATAAAGATTTATCTTATGTTTCAATGTGTGTACTTAACGGTGACTATGTTAACATTTTGTTGTGAATTCGGACGGTTTGGTACATTTTTCACAATTAATAAAGCCATAAATTGATGATATTTTTTTTCTCAATTTTCTTTTTATTGTCAGAGAAAACCCTGGCATTGCTGGTGATATTCCATCATTCTCATAGATCATCCTTTTAGAGCCCGAGGTCTTCTTATTGATTTATTTAGTATGTCAGCCTTAACAGGATCGACTGCCATTTGATCTTCAACCCGGTGAAGAAAGCCCGCGCTAGAGCCAGTCGTTAGTTGTTTAGCAAGTGAGGTTGGCTTGGACCCCAAAGGTGTTGGAAGAACCCATCTTCGAGATTCCCAACTGTATAATATATAAATTTATTGCAGGAGCACTTTAAAAAGTGTTCAAAAACGTTTAGGTACGTCTCAAATGAGATTTAGTTCAAGTGTATATCAAACTAATTTTCCTTAATTTCATTTTGATGAGACACAATTGGACTTTATTAATTTTTATTATTAAAAATATTCTTCATATTAAGATGTAAAGTACGCTAGATGTGTTCTTGTTGGGTTGATGCTTTCTGACACAAAAACTCTCTCTCACACACAAACAAACAGGCGTACTAGAGAAGGTGAATGTGTGAATTTGTGATCAGGGTTAAAACTTCTGCGATGAATACGCTAATGTACTACGACGCTACGGCCTCAGTAGGTAGGTATCTATATGAATCATTGTTTTACACTTTAGGAGTTTTATACTTACTACTTTCAGACATTGTCCAGTAATAACATTTCAAATAATAACATAAAATGTACTCTAAGGGGCACTGTTCAACAGTTATGTGTAAAACATGCTTCTTCTAATAGTAGCTCGAATAGCGAAGCACTTCGACTGCTTCAATTTATAGGTAACATAGATAAATAATAAGTATAATTTTAGTTCTAATACCTAGTTGGCATCCAACACGCCATATTCAATTTTGTTTTCCTATTTATTGGTCTAATGGTAGATTTAATTAAAGGCAGCTTAATTATGCTGTTTTGAAGAGCGGCGTTCTATTCTAAATGGGTATTTTCAGTTTTCTTTAGAAATTTGGAACAAAAGCACGAGTTATTATACTTCTCTCTGACTGATAGCGTTTACACGTCCGGGAGATTAGTTTTGCATACAATTTTATTTCTTGTCCTATCATACATAAATAGGGTACGCGGAAATATTGAATGCCTGATCGCTCTGTCTGACACGACACTAAATTTAAACTTAATGAGAATACTTAAAAAAAAAAGTAAATAATAATAATAAAAAAAACTAAAAGTTAAAAAAAGACCTAAATAACCAGTGCAACCGGCTCGTGTAAAATGATATCCTTACCTAATTATGCTCCATTTGTTTAGTTACTTAACTGAAAGTAAACAATCTTGTGACCAATTTTTATAAAAACATACATTACATATACATATGCATACACCTATTTCCCACTGAGTTAAGCCGAGGAGAATTAACACCGATATTTCACCAATCATTGTATTCAATCCCACGTACAATACAACAATTGTACAACAATCAAACTAGGCTAACTAAGTACGTACTTAGTGGTCGATTTAAGTTTACTCTTTGAAATGCGTTTTTAAACCGAAACATATAAGTTAGTCTGAGTTTTTAAAAGACACATCAAGATTATTTACGTTTAGTTAAACCTAAACTTATGAATTAAGTACCCGGTGTTTATCCTACCCAAACGCCACGTAGGTAGGTTAGTAAATTTATTGTTTTGTCTTTAATTTATGTGATGTGACGCCCTTTTATGCGTACCTTACCTACTATTTGATTTTATCATGTTATTTTACTTAGATTATAAGTTATATATTTATGCGAAGAGTTTTATTTGTTTAACAACTTATACCTCTAACACAAAAACAACACAATCGTTTTTTTATTCTTACACGAAAGTCGGTAATTGCGAAGTTGTTTAGAGTTAATTTGATTTGCATATAGGTACTTACACCAAAAGGTGGTGAACTTTTATTTGATTAACAACTCGTTTATTTTCAAATTTAAAAGTAAAATTGTCATAAACACAGTTTAACCAAGCAAATCATTAGCCTATCGCAGTCCACAGCTGGATATTGACCTCTCCCTATGTGCGGCATTACTCCCAACTCCCAATCATCGGCTTTCCGCAATCAGTCCATTCCAGCCACAGGTCTTTCCACCTTCCTTGTGCCTTCAAAAGTTAAAACTTCTACAAAGTTGTTTAAAATCTTATAATCTACGTTTCTTCCCTCAGAGTTGAAAATGAAATTAAAATATAAATTTTAGGAAAAACTTGATCCTGCGTTGCTGACCCTATAAGAACCAATGCGCATCTCAAAGGGACCTAGTGCAGTAGGTATCTTTTTGAGGAACACACTCATAGGCTCACAAAGTTATCTATATCTACTAAACACACCGTAATACCTATGAAAGTAAGTAAGTAAGTACAACATACAACAAATAGACTGCGTTGTTCTTAAAAAGAATTACCACTGAGCCAGTTTTAACATCTTACTATATTTTTTTCATTAATGAACCGAAGCACACGTTTAAAACAATGGTTGTAGACATCATAATAACCGGCACACGACTTGCTGGCATTGAATGTTGGCAACATTCCTGGGAGCATCGCTGTGCGCAGGTCGAGACAGTGGCCTTCACCCAGAACTTGACATCGGCGATGGAACTGAGTGACCTCCATGTGATTACATCCCAGTGTCTACCCATGTCGCTACAAAGTTAATAAATGTACCTATTAAAATAACATGGACTGTGTTAAAATTGCGATAAGGTACACAATTTGTTTTATAAGATTGAGAGAGGTAATGAAATTGAGATATCGAAGTGTTAAGATGATGAAGTGCGCTGAGATTAAGTGACCTTGATCTACATATTCAGTAGGTAAGTAGTACAATGGAATCTAAATATTTTGATGATGTGGAATGGTAGGAGATTAGTGGCTAGGTACATAGGTCGGTGCTGGGTGTTTAGGTTAGCTAATTTCCTAAAAGTTTACGTTCAAAAAACGCTGTGAATTAATTTTTCGATAAAGAAAGTGACTCTTATTTTCCCTATTTACAATGCATTTGTAGATACTTATAGTTATCTTAGGTTGTTATATTTTTGTTTATAGAGAATAAGATGGTGATGAAAGATTTGAAATTAAAAATTATCGTAAGTAGATACCAAGTAGCTATCTACTACAAAATTGCCAGAGAAAGGGCGCCGCGCCGCCGCGCCGCAAAACAGCGGGCAAGAACTTCGCCCGACTCCTTCGGCAAATTTGTTTGGGCTATCGTGTCTCGGTAGGGCACGGCCCGATCTTTTTTTTAATGTCACTTAGGTGGCAGACAAGCTTACGGCTCACCTGATGGAAAGTATGCCTAGCCTCTAGAAATCTTCTAATCTTAAAGAACCCCATATTTTAGACGCTTAAAAAAACCACAGATTCTCGTCTCACTCTTATTCTTGAATATCTACTTACGAATTATATTGTAAGACAGGAGTTAAGTGTTACACAGGAGGCGCGGGTTGGATGCCCGCCCAGTGCAAATATTTGTTACATGAATATTTGCATAGGTAGGAAAAGGTGTTACTATGTATTACCTTATATAAAAGACTAGCGTATTTTTATATTAGCTAAGCTTACCACGGGTAAGTTGGTCTTGTGTAGATTGTTCTAGAATCTTTATTAATATTGACTTTTGTTAGGCACGTAGAAAAAATTACAAAGCCTATAAAATATAATAGGTACCTATATTCCTACTTGGTGCAAAGGCTAGCCATTGCAATTCAGCGCGGAAATTTGACCAGTATTCTGGGCTCCTTTGCACCGGACACGACCCGAGGCGGGTTATTACCCGACTGCGCGACGCAAAGGAGGGTATTGTGTTTATCAGTCTATGTATGTTTGTTTCTATGTGGCGTTCTAGAGACCTAACGCATAGGCTGATTTTGATAAAGAAAAAAACAAAAACCCGACTGCGTAAAAACTAATTTAAAAAATTACGTGAAAAAATTATTTAAACAAAAACTAAATAGAAAGAAACAACCTCAGTAGTTTAAAATTCATACAATACTCACAGTCGGGGCCCATTCAAATTTTACTAATCAAATCTTCCCAAGGGGCCTGTATGAATTTTGTTATTTTACATGACTAAAGCTTGGCTGACTAATTGACTTCTATGTAAAACTTAAATCAAGATAGGTACATTTTATTTAAAACGAACATATAATTTGGTATGTCATGTTTAAAATAAACCTTCGTCATTCTTCGTGGTTTTCCTCCCTTTGTTACAGTTAGGGAACATGTTAGTTTAACGTCTTTAATAATTAAATCCTCGTACAGTAATGTAGGTATTAATAGAATTTAATAACAGTTGCGTCCTTATTTTGTAATTGTTTGTGTAATAATTATGTTATGGATAAATGAATAATTAATGAACTCATGATTCATTTACATACCTAGGTCCTAGGTACCAGTGGCGAGGAGTCCCTAATACATTTCCTGTTGGCTTGCTCTACAAAGGGATGTCGCGGTAGACATGTTCTGATATAGTATTGTGTGCAAAAATGAGAGAATTACATACAAAATTATGATCGTCCTATATCAGATAAAATTTTTCCACCGGCTTCCCTTTGAAAATGTCATACTTCGCCACTGATAGGTACACTATAACTAAGTACAGGTGAGGGAGTTGGCTTAAAAGCTTGATCCTGCCAAGTCATACTTACCTACTACTACTACTACTAAATGGGTATAGAGTCACGAGTTGCTCTATAATTGCGTACGTATTTTTGGGTAGGTAGTTATTTGAGGTTAGCACGGGGTGCAACTGTGGCGATGAATGGCGATTTGAAAGTGTCGAATGGACTGAGCGCTTGTTTTCGCACTATAACTTGGTTCATTAAAGAAAGGTTTTATAAATGGCGGACGTTATCACTTCCTCTCGCTCGCACACTAGTACTGTCTATACTCACTCACGCGCGTACCGTCAACACAAAAAAATATTGATCTTTATTTTCTTCCACGCTCTGTGCTCTTAATGCGATGCATAAAAGAAAGGATTCTTAAATGTCGGCTTGTACTTGCGTTGACAGATAGTACACCTAGCATACAAAATTTCATTTTTTTTTAGTTTAAAAGAAATATAAACAAGACCGTTGTTCATAATAATGTTAGTTCTTTATTTTAACCAACATCATGATCTTCCATGATCCTCCTTATAGAATGTGATATACGTTCCTTTTTCAGGATGAAAGGACTCATGTGCGTTAAAAAGGACTCTATGTGTAAAAGTAGGTACTGTTTCCGATGAAAACAAAAATAGATGCCGTCTCGTGTCGCGGGCGAAGCCGCCAGCCGGAGCTAGTTAGAAATTATTACGACCCGGTGTTGCTTTTATTATTTTTCATATGAAAAAAAAAATATTTGAAATTTTATATGCTAGCTGTACTTTCCGTCAACGCAAGTACAAGCCGCCATTTATAAAACCTTTCTTTAATGCACCAGCTTATACCAATCTTGGTTACACAAAGCTTGTAAGTATTGGAATCGAACCTCGCAATGGCACGCGTTTGTGACCGGTCGATATAGCCCCATATTGCCATATTTTTGCAGCGGCCAACTTGATACTGCAGGCGACTTCAAGTTCGACGCCACTATGAAGATTATGAACGCATTGATGAGGAATTTCAAATAAACTAAGTACCTATACTATATATAGGTAGGATTAGAAAACAATTGGATATATTTTGGGGTTTTATTTTACTGAAACAAAGTTACTATACTCATTTGGAGTGTTACAGGGAAACGTTATAGCATATCGGTGGCCGGTCCGGTCTTCCTGTCACATTTCCTGTGTTGCCGATAACAATATGAGTTCGTTCGAACAATAGTGAGGCGAAATACCGGGATCGAAAGTTCCATTAAGTATTAAATTAATTATTAAGTATTAAAATCTATTTCAGTTTTATAGTCTGTCACAATCAAACATTAAAATTTAAAAGAAATATTTACAGATCGTTTTGGATGTGATTCTGGTAATATTAGAGGCTTTGCCATGAGCTCCATTTTCTTGTTTTCTTGTATACCTATTTGGCTTAAATATAAAGAAAAGAAGCTAATATTCATCAATTTATTTGAATTAGTTAATGTTACCACTGCAATGAATACCTACCGTCTTACCACTCAAATTCATTCGTTGATCGGCAGATTTATCAACATTGTCTACATTTCAGGTATTCAAGGTACTTTTCAGGTACCTTATATTATCTTCTTCATGCCGATGAGTTAACTTAGCCGCATTAAAGTACATTTAATACCTACCCACGAATATAATATCTACATAATTGAATACTAGGCAACTAAATGAAGTGGGCATACCATACACCGGGACTACAAAAACTACTACTTACTACCGGGGAAAAATAGTGGGGTTATCTTGCTATTATTGCTTTGAATAATAATATTGTTGAGCTTCGAATCCCTCGACACGTCACGTCGGACTGCCATTTATGTTAAACCGCACACTGCGGTGCGTCCAACTGCTGTAATTGCGAACTACTTACAAGAACTACAAGATAACCCAATCTTGCTATTATAGCTTTGAATAATAATATTGTTGAGCTTCGAATCCCGTGCTAATCCCGGGATTCGAAGCACAACACGTCGGACTGCCATTTATGTTAAACCGCATACTGTGGTGCGTCCAACTGCGGTAATTGTGAACTACATTAATTAGTAACATATAATAAATACGTGGCTTTCCTTGTAGATAAACAGTATTTATTAACAGCGGACGTTCGGGAATTTAGTTATTTGTGCTTGTGGTGTATGCTACCAGCTACAGCATTGCTACAGCAGAGGTACGTACGAATATTATTAGTATTGTCATTGAAAAACATGTTTAATTTATATAATTTGCCATAAACTTATAACTAACCAATTAATATACGTCTAAATCAAAACAGTTTGATAATCATCATCATAATCTTTGCTTTAGTCTCGGTCGCATTTGAATTTTATAGAATAAAGCTGTAAAGAATACTGTAAAATGTGTATGTAATAAAGTTAAAAACATGCAAAGAGAAGATATATTTAAGTAATATGCTTATTGTCAAATTATATTTAAATGCTAGAGATAACTAAGTTTGTTAATCATTAAATAACCTACCTAATTAATTAATTAATATGCTAAATTCATCTACTAAGTACCTAAGTGTCTACTTACTTATCTACGAATGTTTAGGTATCCGTAAGATTCCATTTTCCGCATTTACTCATTTCCTATTGCATTTTTTGTGAAGAATGGTAGTAGATATTGTAGATAGGTAACTTTGCATTGTGTTAGCTCTGTGTAGACTCATACCTCATATTACAGCATCGGTAAATATCGAATAAATAAGTAACTATGTACTGTACACCTATTAAGCAAGGAATGTGTTAATAAACTGTGAAACGAAATTTAGTTCATGTATAAGTACTAACTAGATACCTTTACAATATTTATAATTAAGTAGGTACCTAAGGTAGTTTCATAGAAATCTTTATACAAGTAGGTAAACCACTCGCGTCTAATCTTGAAAAGTAATTTAATTTTAGCTAAAACTTGTTTTATTCGATATTATTACAATAATAATAATATTGTATTATTAGGTATGTACTTAAAATACGTGTATAGTCTCATATTAAATAGTTAAAACTTAAATATTCGACGGTTAGATACACTTTTTGTAAGTCTTAAACTAAACTAAGTACAGTAGGTAATTAACCAACTATATCAGATAGATGAAATTAGTACTAGTCACATATGAAAAACGAACATCGAATCATTATTTGTAGATATGATTCAATCTTCTACCTGATACAGGTAGAGTACGTATTACATTCATCAGTCCCCTATAACGATTCCTACTGGCTTACCAATTGGTAGAATGGTTAACGATAAACAAAATCGAAGTTTTCCACTGTTTTCTATTTGAAAACTAGCTGACCCGTGCAACTTCGTCTGCGTCACCCCATTTTTGCAACATTTTTCATTCCTGCTCCGCATCTGCATCTGTTGGTCGTAGCGTGATGTTATATACATATAAACCTTCCTCTTTAACCATTCTATCTATTTAAAAAAACCGCAGCAAAATCCGTGACGTAGTTTTAAAGATTTAAGCATACAAAGGGACATAGGGACAGGGAACGCGACTTTATTTTATACTATGTAGTGATGGTCACTCTTCCTTACTGGAGCACAGTACAAATCGAATCGTAGATCAAAGAAAAGATTGAATCGAAGAAAAACGAAGCGAAGCGAAGAAAGCTGAAGATTCTATAACTTTTGTCGGTTGCGGCTCATCGTATGGCAGTTTGCTGTGTAGTATTGCCAGCTGCCTAGCGAAGGGCAACAAATGACTGAGTTGTTCTACGGGGCACGGCTGTGGCTACGAAAATAGAAGTATCAAGATATTCCTACTGTCATACAACAGTTAAAGATTTGTAACCGTATATACTTATACTGGAAAACGTCAATATCCAGGTTGGGACTTGAACTTGGGACTAAATGAGCTACTTAAATGAACTATATTATAGCTATATATAGCTACTTTTGTGAATACACAACGTCAACGTCAAAGCATAGCTTAACTAGCTTGTGTTAAGAGGAAACACTAGGGCTAATTTCCCATACAAACGTAGTCCCCTGTTTTCTCCCTGGATAATACTAGTAGAGCAATATTTTTTTTTCTAAAAATCTATGGCCACTATTATCATGTTCCTATGTTTTCATTTTTTTCATAAATGATTTATTAAAAGAGTTATGAACCTTCAAATACCTAAAAAATTGGCCAGATTTTCCGCTGTGTTCAAACATTCAGTAAACAAATTCAAATAGATTTTATAAAAAAAGGAAAACATAGGAACACGCCCAAAGCCTTTCTTTAATTTTTAATGATAGAAGTAACTGAATCGGTTAAGTTTTGGAGAAGAAATCAGGGGAATACGAAACGTTGATTTCACGCACTTTTAATAGGTATTTTCGGTCCAAGCTGCAGTTGTCTCTATCGCACTCTGCGGAGGAAGGGTTGAGGTTGGGGACGCGCGGACTAATACATATACAAACACTCTTGTGATGTGAAGCTTAGTCGATAATTTTATCGATATCTTAGTGTTGTTCATCGATATCGATATTTTGCGTGAAGTGCATTTATCAGATTATTGTGCTGTTCTATTGTTGAAAGGTAATAAGTAACTGATGAACTTTTTCTTGATAATTTTTTATCAATATATTAAAATTACACTAATAATAACTGTAGTTAAATCAAAAGTCTGCTAGATGCACGTAGTTGCACCACTATTGAGTTATCATCAGCATCACAAATTGTTAGATAGTGTATAAATAAATAAATAAATAAATAAATAAAAAACAGATCAAAATCAGACTCTGAAGATGTGCTTGCATTTTCTTCAAATGATTCTCGATTTTTCTTGGAAGCTTTTTTTTTTATACCACTTAGGTGGCAGACAAGCACACGGCCCACCTGATGGGAAGCGGTCACCGTGGCCTATGGACGTTTGCAACACCAGAGGCGTCACACACTTGCTGCCTACCCTGAAGAAAGCGTCTAATGCCCTTCTTGAAGAACCCCATATTGTAGTCGCTTGGGAAAACCACGGCAGGGAGCTCATTCCACAGCTTGAGCGTGCGCGGGATGAAACTCCTTTCATACCGCACAGTGCGCACCGTTTCCGGTTGTAGTGTGTGAGGATGAACTCCCTCTCTATGGCGAGCGGTGCGATGATAAAAAGTAGGTGTGGGCATCATGTCAAACAATTCTTCTGAACACAGGCCATTATACAGGCGGCAGAACACACACAGTGAGGCGAAGTCCCTTCTGATGTTCAAAGGTTCCACACCACCTGAGAGTATGGGATTGTCGACGATTCTCAGCGCCCGCCGTTGTACCGAGTCAAATGGGTCAAGCTGGCATGCAGGCGCCTCGGCAAAGAGGTGACAGCAGTACTCCATGTGGGGCCGAATCTGTACCTTATAAAGAAGGAGTCTTTGCTCCGCAGTGAAGCACTCCTAGTTTCTTTGATGCCAGCCTAACCTTGTCCTCCAAGTGACTGCGGAACTGGACATCGCTGGAGATATCGACACCAAGGATCCCTATACTCGAGGAGATGGTGAGCGGTGTGTTCAGGAATTAAGGCGCCACAATAAATGGGGTTTTCTTAGCGGTGAATGCACATACTTGTGTCTTAGTGGGGTTGAATTGGACCAGGTTTAGTCGTCCCCAGTCGGATACTCTGGTGAGAGTAGTCTCGATTTCAGACACAAGTTGTTCGCGACTTTCCTCCACCTCAGAGCGAGGGATGTTTGCACGGCCCGGCTTTACTCAAGAAATTGTGCTCGAGTTTGTAGCCAGGGTACATTAGATATCCCGTATCGGTAGGGCATGATATTTGAGTCTCCGTCAGAAAGAGCAACGTCGGTTTCGCGGCTTCTAGATGGTGGTGGACCTCGTGTAGGTTAGAGTGTAGACCCCTGACGTTGCAAAAGTCCACTTGCATAGTGGAGTTAACCGCTGGAGGAACGTTTCTCTTTATTGATTTGACCATTTTTGTGAAGGAGTGGGGGAGGGGTGAAGTTTAAGGGAGCCTCTGTGCTGGTAGCGCAGGAGACAAAGGCAAGGCTTCACGCCACCATGGCTCCACCCGTCACCCCCAGGCCCGCGCTCATGGGGGACGGAGGTCATTTTGCGACCTCCGACGTCCGAGTCGCCTCCGCTCATCGCGGGCAGTGCGGGCCCGGAGTCTTCTCCGGACCCGCTCCGCCTCCTCCTTTTCGAGCATTCCGGGCACGCCGGGCACTCGGTCAGCGTGTGCAGCCCCGAGTCCTCGCTCGCATCACAGTGATGGCACTCGGACGTTGGCTCCTTCTGGATCCGACGCAGGTAATCCCCGAAGCACCCGTGCCCGGTGATCACCTGCGTCAGCCGGTACGAGAGGCTACCGTGTGGCCTCTCTAGCCAGTCCCCCATGATGGGTCTTACCGCCGCTACTACAGCGTGCCCTGCGCGTGATTGCCCAAGTCGTCGTTCCCACTCGGCTACCATGTCCCGTGGAGCTGGGACTTCACAGCCCAGAGCTCACTAGGCTCGGGTTCATGTCCCCGCTCCCGCGCCTCCTTTCGATACCGATATAGCACCGAAAGGGCCGATTATCAAAGATCTGGGAAGACATTGCATTGCGTGTGAGGGTGGTAATGTCTTCACATTGATGAAATAAAGGCTGGCTATACAGCGCGTAAGAGGTAGGTATTGGATAAATTCGACGCTTCTTGTAACGATTCCTTGGCTCAGTGATTAGAGCATTCGTCCGGACAGTGAAAGAAAGACTTGGTGGCGAGCGCAGTGCGCACAGGCACAGGAGGGCGCGGGACGTGGGTGCGGCGTACCACGCACACATTGACAGTCCCACTCACACATTGATAGCTCGGTTGTTCGGGCACTGCGCGACAGCAATAGATTTTACAAATACCTATTTTTCAATTCTCTCGCCCTTAGTGTTTCCTCTTAAGGGTTCTAGAATGGGGATAAACGCATCTTCTTAAATAACTTTTTTTTGTAAATACTGAACAGCCTTATAATGTGTGCATGACACGAATAATAGGTTTTTACATATGAAATTGCCAAAATTTTTCAAAAATGTGATAAATCTTGCTGTTTGGTTAATGTTTGCTCATTCATAGCACAAAATTTGGATTTGTCATTCCTAAAAAAATGCAATATGTTCCATGTTTCCTCCAATTTCTGCAAACACAGCGGCACTTTCATATGTAAAGACCTAATATTTGCACTGAGCGATATTCGAACAGGTCGTCAACTTTTATAGTTATTGGATATTGGTAAAGGTAACACCTGTAAAGAACCATCAAAGCCCATCAATCAAGAAACACTTCAAATCCCATCTTGTATGTTTACTTTTCCTTTAAATTGTAACTGTACAATTTATTATAATTATACTGTAAATAAATTCTAGAACATTCTACACAGTCTACGCCTCTATTCTACCACCATCTTGTTTTATATTTGAAAATGATGTATAGAGTTTTTTTGCACATTAATTATTTTGTTATTTTACTTCACAGTTTTAAACATTTATTATGAAGATTTATATGTTTAATTATGTTACTTTTCTCACCTTGTGGGAGCAGCTTCTTTAGCGTAACCTCTCCTAGTTTCTAATTTAGATTTTCCTACATCTTATTTGAAAATAACTTACATCATTTTGTAGCTTTAGCACGAAATACTATCGAATTCGTAATGTAAAGGTATCGACAGAACGGAGCATTGTGATTGGCGGGCTACACACGCACACAGGTTCACAAGAGGCAGACTGCCAATCACAATGCTCTGTTCTCTCGAAACCTTTACATTACGAATTCGATAGGAGTTCATACTAGAGCTACTGTACCTACCTAACCTACCATAGTCTTGTGTTTCTCTCTATACCTATAGGCCTTAGTTTGTTGGTTCGCCTTTCATTTATCAATCTGTACATAATCGTACCTAACTCTAAAACTTTCTGTTTGCTGGTCCTGGACCCCGTTTCGACGAATTGTTAACAATTATCGCACCACTGAGATAAGAAAACTGACATTGAATTTTCGGCTTTGTCCACATAAGCTTAAAGTCGAAATGAAATGAAAAAGAAATATTACATCGTCTCATGCACTCCATACAATGCCATTTAATTTAGAACTTTAATAGTGTCGCATAAGGTCTAACATTAAATGGCACTTTATGTAGTCTCAGTGGTTTGACAATCAGTGGAATCGGGGTCCTTTACAAAATAACTACTTATTAATCTGTGGTGCATCTGGTTACATTTAAAGCTTGTATTTGCATGCTTGTGCTCGCTTTCCTTATCTCCTCATACACAGACTTAATTATTTCCGTTTTTTAATTTATCTCATACATATTGCTGTTGTAACTAATTTAACTAAAAATAAAGTCCTGATAACTATGGGACCTCACAAAAAGTGGATTATAAAATAAATACATCCGCCCGATAACAGTCGGCAGCCCTGTGGGTAGCCCGGTATCAGTTTGGGCTGTGCTATAGGTAGGCACGATAGTGTTGCATGACTAGGCGCGATAGCGTTGCATGGGGGCAAATTCAAAGATATACTTAATACATATTTACCTAACCTGTACGTATGAGTTCACATTTATCCCCCAAATCCTAGCTAGAAAAGGAGAACGACAAAGACTTTCAGCGCAGCAACTAAAATCTGGGGTCCTTCAGAAGGGTTTCAGAAGGTTCTTACTGGGTCGGTCTGCAGTACGAATGTGACGCCGCTAATGTTATACATGTCTATAGGCCACGACCATCATTTTCCATTATTTAGCCTGTGTTTTGTCCACCATCTAAGTCTTTTAAAAAATCGGCACAGTACTTCTGCTCTTAAGACCTTGGTTGGTGCCTAAAAACAAATCTATTCGCTTTCATATCCATCTCATTCACTACTTTCCACTACTATTACAGTACACACAAGCAAAACATTACCAACACATTCTATCAGACAGTTACACTCACCAGATTTCCATTGAAGTCGACATACAAGGTCAGTAATCTCCAATGTTAACAAGTCATTGAGTTTTGCTGTCTTTGAACACTTACGGGCAGTGCTGAAAGGGAGTACTTTTCAGTGTATCCTCACAATATACCAGCTATAGGAGATTCTGGACACCTCTAGGTCTCTGATCGATCTTGGTATATGCTACTCTACTCACCTTATTCACCACACCAAATATAAATACTCGAAAAAGCAGTAAACACACAGCAATTACAAGGGAGACTACACACCTAAGCAGTATTTGGGTGTGTGGCCCCCTTATATTTACGCCGCAAATGCTTTTTTTATTCCATCTTGGTGACAGACAAGCACACGGCCCCACTGATGGAAAGTGATTACCGTGGCCTATGGACGTTTGCAACACCAGGGGCGTCACACGGTAATCACACAGCAGATAGGGAAGGGAGGGAGGGTGAAGGTTAAAATAGTTTTTGTGCTGTCAATGCAGAAGACAAAGCAGAGTTTCTTAGTCTTTCCACTGAAAACACTAAATCTCTTCAGTGAGCGGAATATAATGCACCACTGGAAAAATTTGCAACGTATTCGTAAGTAGATAGGCAGGCTTTTACTTCTACAAACCCTCGGCAGGACTAAATGCCTATTTCGCTATGGCCATAGTACTGACAACATTATTTAGGTGCAAAAATTTTCATCATTACTAGCATAATGTTTTCTCTACCTCTATCTACCCACATGGTAAAGAGGCTCCAATGGGAGATTATAATTTCCGTCAGGATAACGTATTACTTGAATCGAATAGCAAATATAAAACTATTGATGAATTACATTACTAAAGTTATAAAGCTATGATGTCACATTTTGTAACAACTTCGACTTAAAAAGGTCAATCACACTACGGGTTGTCTTAAAATATTTAACGAAATTACATAAGAACGGTTTATATATACACACACTACTACCTTTCCTATACACCTATAAATAAATATCAGAAAATGTGAATATAGTATACTAGCCGATTTACGCGGTCCCGCCCGGATGTTGTATGTTTTTATTTTCGGTAATGATGATGTTATCTCAGGGTCTACTAAATCAATTGGAATCAAATGTAAAAACGTTTACTTAAATTACGGATGGCAGTTTCTTAGTCTGACTAAAATATTAGCAACTGAAATTCCATTCGCGAAATAATATTTCCTCTAAATCCTCCAGCAAAGTTTAATGGCTGGTGTTAAGAGTGGGTTCAAGCCGGTACGTATGGCCGGATTCGAATCCGTATCGATCGCAAGGCAGACTCCTTAACCAATAAACTATAACCGCTATGTATGTACAACATATTAAATAATAGTACTACGTATTGTACGAGTAAAAAACCCAGTAACAAGATCTGTGTGTGTCTTCCATATGTCACGATAAATTACTTTCCATCAGGTGCGCAGTGTTTACGCCCACATTATAAATGGTACAAAAATACACTGTTAAAGTCCACAATGAAATGACATCTTGTAGAGTGAACTTTTTTGATTTAATTTGGAACTTTTGTGCTTGATAATACAGTCTAAAATTCAATGGCATTTTTTGTAATCTCAGTGGTTTGACAATGGCTGACAATTAGCAGAATCGGGGTCCAGGGGACATGAAATATTTTTAAGATCTGTGTCATTAATTTTTAACACAGTTAACCCAAGTCCTTTTTAAATATCTCAATGAACAGACACGAATTTCAATATTATATTGGTATAGTAGGTACTACGGATGCTACATTGAAGAGACAAAAATGTTATCTTAGATAACAACAGGTTTCAAACTAGTTAATATCGGAGGTGAGGTGAATATACCTTGATAGTCAAATTTATTTTTGTTTTTGCCATTATTGCACTAATTCACAGATTATTCATTTTCAAAGAGCAGGTAAATAAACAACACAAAAAATGGTCCTTCACGAGTGCGAGCTGCAATAAATAACTTCTCAATAGGTGCCTAATGAAAACTATAAAAATTACATCAAAAATTTAAAAGGTCCCCGAATACCTTACCTCCCTGAAAAAAAACTGTTTTTAATATTTGTATGGTTCATCCGTTCGGGAGCTACGATGCCACAGACAGACACGTGAAGCTTATAACATCCCATCGTTTTTACGTTGGGGGTTAAAAACCATGTGATCCAATGACAGAGCATTGAAAATGCTACATATTACATTATGCGTTTCTATAATAAAGTGATGATGATGATGATAATAAAGTGTCTACCTAAGTACTTACTTTAGGAGTGGAATCACGTCGATAGTAGGTATAACAGGAACATACCAGCCTGTCCCCTTCGACTCGGTACAAAGCCGGGCGCTGAGGATCGTCGACAATCCCATATTCTCAGGCGGTGTGGAACCTCTTAAAAGCAGGAGAAACTTTGCCTCACTGTGTGTGTTTTACCGCCTGTACAATGGTTTGTGCTCAGAAGAATTGTTCGACATGATGCCTAAGCCTATTTTCTGTCATCGTAATGCTCGCTATAGGTGGGGAGTTTATCCTCACACATTGATACTGGAAACAGTTCGCACCGTACGGTATGAAAGGAACTTCATCCAGCGCACTCTCAGGCTGTGGAATGATCTCCCTGCTGTAGTTTTTTCAAGCGACTACAATAAGGGGTTTTTCCAGCGGGGATAAGAAGGTTTTTAAAAGGTAGGCGGCACGAGGGTGATCACTTTAAATCAGGTAGGTCGTGTGCCTGTTTGCCACCTAAGTGGTATAAAAAATAGCCAGTAGTCGAACTTATCGACCCCAAAACTGACTCTTTAACCACTAAAGTACCGACGCTATTAACAATACTTCTGTTATGAAAATCAGTTCGTCATTTTATACTTACGAGGGAAATAATTGACCGATAATCTACACATGACTCTCCCTTCATTGGCTTCGATGCAGTAGGTTAAAAACCGGTCAAAACGCCATTAATAATTATTGTTATTGATGGTGTGGAGTGGAGCAATAACATGGTATGCTGTCCTTGAAGCTAGCCATTGAACTTGGGTATAGGCTTGCGACGAACGCCAATTTATGAGGCGCGGCCGAAGTCGTAACTACATCAATTTAACAATCCGTGTATAGAGTTTAAGGTTTTATCGGATATCGGATATCGAAAATCTTGTTTTTGATGAATGTTTCTTTGTTTATGAGATAAATTCGTATTTCGGGCGCGCATCGCGCCAAATCTAGGTCGGGTAGACTGAAACTTGGCTCAAAACGTTAATAATTATTGTGCAAATAAGACAAAAGCAAAAATAAAGTACTTTCGGCATAGATCTTGGACCTAAGTCGCGAGAGAAACGGAGCTCTGGCAGATTTAAGCTCGTCAGCCACCGTTGGGCCTCTTGCTAACCTCTAAAAACATCCCATAAACGCGTACCTACTACGCGTATAGAGCGCATTTTGGAGTCCACATCTTGTGCCTATACCTATGGCACTCAAAAATCATCTACCGACTGCAGGCAATCAAAAATGGCCATGCCGTCGGTAAACTAACGACTCACGGACGTCCCCTAAACTTAGACAAAGTTTAAGAACTGTTATGGGGACAATAACAGGCCACTGCCTCCTCAACAAATACCTGTATACTACCGGTCTAACGGACTAGGCTAGCTAGGCTGACTGCCAGTAACTCTGCACGCACAATGGCCCAAAAAGGGAGGCTAGGTGGGGACAAAGGAGTCCCAATACGATCCGATACGATACTATCGTATGGCAAGGATTCGAAATCATTCAAATATCAGATCAATCAATAGGAAGGATTAAATGAACTGATAAGCAGGTCACACTAAATAAACCCGTCTAAAAACCTATGATGCAAGTTGATGCAAGTCCGTGGGAGTCAATCACGGGTCCAAGCCACTATTTCGCGCTGAGAGTGAATTGTCAAGTTCTACGAAAACTTGGCAAGCAAATCTAGGCTGAGATGTGTGGGCACTTCGCTTAATAGCATAGACCCACATACTCCTTCATTACCGTGTTACCGAACATAAAATGTTATTGGAAGAAACATTTACGTCACTGCAATATATATTTCTGTAAAGTCGATAATGGTTTATAAAAAAACGTTTCACGGCTCATATATTGTCACTTTCTCACGCCTAGGCTTTGTGTAAAGATACGTAGCTCACTCGCACACTTTATTTCTGTATGAATAACTTTATACATAGACCATTCATTGATTATTATTTAATAGCTAATTTTTGCGGAGGAATTTCACGACGCTTTTTAATTTAAGTCTTTATTGTTTAACTTTCTCATTTTAGTTTTAATTTTATTACAATAATTAGTTTAGTGTATTTTCTATATAGTTATTAATAGATTTGTAAATATTTTCATAGTTAAACTAAGATAACAATTAATAATTTGTCATAGATAAATAAAGTATAGCTAATAGATTCATTTCTAGAAATCAACCTTCATGTATATATTGTTTTATTAAAGCAGTAGGTACTGCTTTAAAAACGTTACAGCTCATGGTTACAGCATTATTAAGTATATCAAAAACGTAATCATGTTCATAAAACGAATTCTCATGTCCAATGCTAAGCAATATTGTAATACATCTTATTTCTATTAGCAGGGGTTGGTTCTATTTCTTCTGCGACAGGTTACTTGTATGCATATATTAAATGGGAAACACTTGCATGTGTATGCATAGACCAGCCACAAAACTACTGCAGCAAAAGCATATTTGGACCATTCAGGTATCGTAGGCTCGCAATTTACCACATGCGGAAGTTTCTTTGTTGGCGCCACTTGCATTGCAGGGCACATGCATTGCATATTTGTGCGTTTACATTTGCCCGCTTTCTTCTTGAAGGAAAACCATTTCCGCGCCATTTTCTTGAATTTGAATTAAATCTGTCAGCAATATTTATTATTTTGTCATCAAATATTGGTACTGAAAATAGTAATCTGTTGCCAAATGTATGGATTATTATCCGCAGAATATGTTTTCGCTCACTTTTAATAATGCGCGAAGAAATAGGGGCCTAGCCGAGTGGGAACCCTTCAACATAGCTCGGGACTACATTTCACATACTGTTTTGTGAACAAACCACACATTTTGGGGACAGCTTGAGTCATTTCCTTCTTGAAACATTTACTTCAGTATAAAATCCAGTCTACGTATATGTTTTGTACTGGATATGTGTTGTTTTATGTTAAATTGCATATTGTTGTTGGGGTATTACACTTTACATTTTGACAAACTTGACAGATTATGACTTTAGCATGACAGTGAGAGAAAGACTTGGCAACGCTTGGCAAAGAGTATCTGGAATCAGTAAAACGGTCAAAGAGAAACACATAGATCTACACCAAATAAATAATGGCCACACCCATTACAATATGCTTGCGCCAATTTAGGCTTTACAATATCTTGTAACGTGTGTTGGATACTTGTGCAAGTTTCATTATCGTGGATTTGCCTGGGCTTGCACAATTATCGCAGAATGACCTCTGTCCGACAGCTTTCGGTCATAGATTCATTCACGGTGGCGGGAGGTCTGCCACGGAGCGAGAGGTATGTCTTGGATTGTCTCCTTGCGGCAATCAAAGCCCCAAAGATGGCGTGCTTCTTAGTCGGTTCGAATTTGATATAACCACCTCTATCGCCTTCGGCGCGTACAGCCAAATAGTACAAGCCAATTTTCCCTTTTTTTATTAGGACACGTAAATTTGGCTTCACCTTACTTGATTGATGGTAAGTTCTCAGGAAAGAGGGTCACCAATACAAACAGATAATTTTAAGGTAGGATACCATAACACAGATAATTACGTCCAGCAAGTATAAGCCTTTAATATATGAGCATGCAGAAAATAGCCGTGTGCTTGATTACGTATATTTACGCCACGAAAAAAAAAATAGAACCATTATTCTACCTAACCTAGTAAGCACAAGTTTAGAATACTCGCCTCCCCTACTATAAAATATTCGCATGTGCATCATTAACCTAGTTTGGAACAGTTGAACATAAATATTACAATGTATCTAAAGCCTCCGTTACTTCTTGGTGCCAAGACAATAGTTTTGTTCCGTTTTACTGGATCGAATCCAAACTGCCGGGTCCACGCGATTACCACTTGTCGTGATCTGTTTAGAAGAATACGTTTGCGTTACAGTGTTATAACATTTTTCGGGTGACGGGGAGGGGGGGGGGGAGGGAGGGGTAGCCGTCATCATAGCGAGAGCAGACCGCAGCAGCAGCGTGACGTGCTCCTCCCTATCCGGGGTAAGACGTGGACACCGTAGCCCCACACCTGAGAGAGCCTTAGTGGGCACTAGGTCAACCGGGGCTTGAGGGATATGCCAGAGGTTATGAATGTAATTTATAACAAAACATAAACTCACGCCTATATCCCCGAAGGGGTAGGCAGAGGTGCTAGCACCCACATTTCGCCCGTTTATGTTTAGGTCCCAATGTAATAGGTGGCGAGCCTATTGCCATTAACCGGACACTTATAAACCTGCGATAAATACACACATAACTTCGAAAAGCATCAAAAAGTCATTGGTGTGTGCCATGGTAACCTGGGATCAAACCCGAGACCTCGTCTCTGCAGTCCAATACCCGTACCACTAGGCTACCGCAGTTTTATTGTATATTATGTAATTTATGGGTGCAATAAATAATTAAATAAATGAAATAATTAATAAATACTCCTTCAAACACTCTACTCACTAAACAAAATAAGTTCAAGTAAATAGGGTTGGTATTGATAATGAAACATCAAGAAAAAATTCAATAGTTACATAAGGAATACACAAGGACACAATACATACCCGTCTCATACATACCTAATCGTACCATTAGAACTGAAATATGTGTTACTACTTAGCTACATATTTATTGCACAATATATAATTGTTGAGACTGGTACTTTGGTCAATACATTTCCTGCTTCTTACTCAGTCATTCGAATGATGGTACACAACATGAACATGGTAATATCCCAATAAGAGTACTTATAGCCAATGTAATGAGCCATAATTTAAATCGAAATTAGGTACTAGTCCGGTCAATTTACACATTCAAGTTTACATAAATTCCCATAAAGCTGAATATTGGCATAGTTGTTCAAAACATCATTATAAAGAAAATCTCAAAAGTCCTCATCGTTCTGAGGTGTGCTAAAAATTTGGCACGGGGTCAAAGGTCAAAAAAATGAGTTTTTTGCGATTTTTAGCGAAACGGTGAGTTTTTTCGCAAAATTACCCCAGTACAAAATTGTAGATCACAAAATTCTCTACAAAAAATATTATATATCAATAATTTTTTTCCTAAAAGCCACCATTTTGGAGATATAACGTTCCGAAAAGTTGGATCAGTCGTAATCCCTCTA
Source organism: Pelosia muscerda (assembly GCA_963691645.1). NCBI lineage: Eukaryota > Metazoa > Arthropoda > Insecta > Lepidoptera > Erebidae > Pelosia > Pelosia muscerda. The sequence goes on from OY829118.1 coordinate 7,975,564, forward strand.
TTTTGCACACGTTTCCACGCCACCTATGAGGTAGTGTACAAAGCGCGTTTTTTTTAACGTGGTTTCCCCAGTAGGCCTATTCCACGGGTCTGCTGAGATTTTATATGTTTTAAAACTATTGCAAAATAATATTATATATTATAGTGGGCAAAAACAACGGCGGTGTAATTAAATAAAATACTTAAAATAAAAAGTTAGTCGTCTGATTCATAACTGTCCAAGATTTCTGTTTCTTCTTCTTCTTGATCTTCTTCTCCTTCTTCTTCCTGTTCATCCTCTTGTTCTTCTTCTTCTTCTTGTTCTATTTCACACGTAAACTGCCCCAATAGCGATTCCTGATCGGTATCAAACGAATCTTCAAGAGTTGGTGACTCAACATTCGAGCATGATCGGCCTTGACAGTGTGTGCATGCCAGGGAACAAAACAGTCCAACTTTTCTGCAACCACATTTTGCACTACACCCTTTCTTGCAGTTGCAAAATATTGTGTTGAGAAGTTTCTCAGGTGCTGGTGGAAGTAAAGTTTGAACTGGCTCTAGTGTATTGTCGATCAACTTCCAACCCCAGTCTTTAGGGTCCAGCTGATTACCAAGCCACACTTGAACTTGGTAATATACCCGAAACAGATGTTGATGAGCAGCTACTGAGGTTGGAGGAAGAGAAGCTAAGTTGACTTGTTTTTTATTACGCGTATTTTTCACGAAAGATGTGTATCGAAAAAACCACTTGCTTAGATAAGTTGCGATACACATCTTTCGTGAAAAATACGCGTAATAAAAAACAAGTCAACTTAGCTTCTCTTCCTCCAACCTCAGTAGCTGCTCATCAACATCTGTTTCGGGTATATTACCAAGTTCAAGTGTGGCTTGGTAATCAGCTGGACCCTAAAGACTGGGGTTGGAAGTTGATCGACAATACACTAGAGCCAGTTCAAACTTTACTTCCACCAGCACCTGAGAAACTTCTCAACACAATATTTTGCAACTGCAAGAAAGGGTGTAGTGCAAAATGTGGTTGCAGAAAAGTTGGACTGTTTTGTTCCCTGGCATGCACACACTGTCAAGGCCGATCATGCTCGAATGTTGAGTCACCAACTCTTGAAGATTCGTTTGATACCGATCAGGAATCGCTATTGGGGCAGTTTACGTGTGAAATAGAACAAGAAGAAGAAGAAGAACAAGAGGATGAACAGGAAGAAGAAGGAGAAGAAGATCAAGAAGAAGAAGAAACAGAAATCTTGGACAGTTATGAATCAGACGACTAACTTTTTATTTTAAGTATTTTATTTAATTACACCGCCGTTGTTTTTGCCCACTATAATATATAATATTATTTTGCAATAGTTTTAAAACATATAAAATCTCAGCAGACCCGTGGAATAGGCCTACTGGGGAAACCACGTTAAAAAAAACGCGCTTTGTACACTACCTCATAGGTGGCGTGGAAACGTGTGCAAAATAGAGGGATTACGACTGATCCAACTTTTCGGAACGTTATATCTCCAAAATGGTGGCTTTTAGGAAAAAAATTATTGATATATAATATTTTTTGTAGAGAATTTTGTGATCTACAATTTTGTACTGGGGTAATTTTGCGAAAAAACTCACCGTTTCGCTAAAAATCGCAAAAAACTCATTTTTTTGACCTTTGACCCCGTGCCAAATTTTTAGCACACCTCAGAACGATGAGGACTTTTGAGATTTTCTTTATAATGATGTTTTGAACAACTATGCCAATATTCAGCTTTATGGGAATTTATGTAAGCTTCCTCCTGATTTTAGGCTTAAATTGACCGGAGTTAAAAAAAAATATGGAGACAGCGTCAACGGCGTGCTAGCTGTTTGCAATTTCTGTCCATAGATCACCTCCAGCCTCCATCATTCATCTTTCCCATGTCTATCCATCTCCATACTTTACCTCCATCTTCCTCATCCTTGGAGATCTATATTTCTGCTGCAGGGTGAATATGTACTTGTGGTATTTATTAAAAATCTGATAAGTATGTTACGATTGTAACGAAGCTTGTCGTCACGGTAATCATCTTGCTATTAAAACATCTTACAAACTAGGCATTAGACTTTAAGAAAAACCAAACGAAAATATAATAAGCGAGATAATTGGTTGTTTTAAATGGGTAATTTATAATTAATGTCCATTAATGCCATATAATTAACGTCGCACGGCAGCCACCTGTAATACATACATTTTTCCTTGCCATTGTAATATTTAGTAATTACTCGAATTAAATTTTATTATTACAATATATTTGACGTAGAGAGGGGTTAGATCCGTAAATAAATTTGAAACTTCCTAATCTGTATCACTATCACTACATAGTATAAAATAAAGTCGCGTTTTCTGTCCCTATTTTTCTTGTCCCTTTGTATGCTTAAATCTTCAAAACCATGCAACGGATTTTGATGCGGTTTGTTTTAATAGATAGAATGGTTAAAGAGGAAGGTTTATATGTATATAACATCATGCTACAACAAACAGGTGCGGAGCAGGAATGAAAAATGTTGCAAAAACGGAGTGACGCAGACGAAGTTGCGCGGGTCATCTAGTAAATGAATTAAATTAATCACGAAATATGTTGCTAAGCGCTTAACTCGATGAATGGGTCAATTCGAGTATTTTTTTTATATATTCCTTGAACTCTAAGGAAGGTTTTTATTGTAGCAGCGGAAACGGAATCAACTAGTATATTCCTTTCACGGATGAACGACGAACGGAATCAACTCCTATACATATACCTAACTATAACTAATCGATCTCCGCCCGCGTGGTGTGGATGTTGGGGACCATTATAAGATAGTAAATTCATTAATTTGTGTATGTACATTAGAGGTAGTTATTAGAAAATACTTGGGTTTATCAATGCGGGTGGAGTCACAGTTGTCACAGGCTTCAGCATGGGTACTCTACTTAAATCATTGCTATCGATGTGGGTAGCATCACAGCGAGCCGGGCGCGCGTCCGTAACTATTCCGTAAGGAATTGGCCCCTTCAGAATCTCAGCAGTATTATTATTTTTCTAGTTTACATTGATAGTCAAATAGATAGATAGATGTTTAAAAAAGTTAACTAAATAATACCACATAAATAATGATAAAGAACTATTAATGATCGGAATATAGTTCGACGATTCCTCTGCCTACCTACTATTATGTGAGGAAAGAAAAGTTTGAGGCCTCGCCTCGTTCCAACAAACTTGCAGAAACCATAGCCATTGGTGTTTTGCTGTATAAATCGAGGCATCTGTATATGTAGGCATTATATCGTGTGTGTGTGTGATGTAATACCGGTAAATTAACACTACCTTATTTAAATACCTAATACGATTAGTGTTTGGCAATGACCCGGGCATTGCGGGCAATGTCCTTATCTAATGAACTTCTATGACATAAAATCTTTCCGCTGCGTCTCAGATTTTATAAAAAAATAGATATTTATTGAATGCTGAATGTAAACAATAATGTGAATTGGGAGTGTTGAAACAATGCATGGTCGTTATGTTAATAATATATGCGGTATATTAGGCCTTGCTAAAATCTTCGGAAACAAGTAAACATCATATACATGGATGTATAATTTTAAATTGACATGGTCATTTTGTACTGCTATTATAAAAGTCTGCGGGATATTTTTACCATGTTTGTTGTCTGAGTTTAAAACTTTTGAACTTGATCGTATCGACTTAACGTCATCATTCATAATGATGACGTTAAGTCTTGGAATTCCTTAGCGGCGCACGTGTTTCCTTCTTCCTACAGTCCCGGGTCCTTTAAGCGGGGCGTGGAAAAGCATCTGATGGGGCCGTCAAGCTGAGTGCCACTATTGTAGCATTGTACGTGTTTGAGACTCTTTTATGAGACTTTAGCCTTTAGCTTAACATCAGACGAGGTGAAGTCAAATTGACGTGCCATAAATAAAAAACAAAAGATATCAGCAGTTTTACAGCATGCAAAGAGTTTTCGATGCGTTTACAAAGCGTACACAATGTTAGGTATGTGTGACTGATATACAGGCTGAAGAAACATAGTAAAGTAGAGTGCTTAGGCAGAATAATGTACGTGGGTAATCACTGAACCATCGTTCTTGCTACTTCTTGCAACAATTTCTCTTATTTAATTAGATTTTGAAGCCGATAAGCGGGCCCCCGACACCTTAATGAAGGCGTATAGGATGCGACTCGGAGTGACGCTTTTCACCTACGCCTTTAATTTTCCACTTAAAGGAGCAGGCTCCTTTCATTTGCGGTTTCTATGGATGTGTGACACTGTCTGACCACCCAGCCCTGAAAGTTAACCATGCACCCGAGCCTCATCCGTCAATCACCAGGAGCACTTACCAGCTTGCAGGTGAGATTGATGGGGTGCCGTACATCTTAGATTTTTTTTCAATTCTACTTTTTCCTCTTAGTGGAAGTTTTCTGAACTCTGAAGATGACCTTTATCTAAATGTTTATGTTAGGTCCATTAAATTTATATCTGTTTAACGGTTTTTTTTCTGATTGATACCGAAGTTTATACCTAAAATAATTAAGATGATAATATATTCCACTCGTATTAGGATTCTAAAACAGCAAAGGTATTTTTTCTATTTATAAATAGCTATCTAATAAATTGAATGTGATGGTGATGATGCTTGACTGAAAACGTCGAAGTTCTGCGGACCCGGATCTCTGAGGTGCGAGCTACCGCCGCTACCGGGGATTAATGCTAGGCTGAATAAAAATTCATGAAAGATATGAGATTTTAGCATTGGTCTGCGTGTCTCTAATATGTATGTATTTACAAAAAAATATCTTAGTATGTTTATCCGCATTCTAGAACCCATAACACAAGCTACCATGGGTCTAAGTGGCATTGTGTAGATTGTCTTGGAATATTTATTTATTTATTATATTATCTACTGTTATCTACTAGGCTTACTGAATATTCTGTGTTTAATAATAATAGTGACCTTAAATAAATTTATTTCCAAAGTTTAGGCGTGAATATAATCCATACTTATATGGGTGAATTTCAACAATTGCCATTTTTTATCATAACGGTGAACTTTTTCATTTATTTTACAAGTTTTGAGTACAAGCTATGTTATTTTTGTGTTTAACTGGTGTTAAAAAAGTCAAGTTAAATTATTAATAATAAAAGAATTCTATGGTGTTGTGTAATTATGTCCTAGCATATTTATTTATTTCATTCATTTCAAGGCTTAACCTATCATAGTAAAAAATATTTACATGTGTGAATGTGTGCAACTATAATATATTATAATCTAGAGCGTGAATGAATCTATAATTATTTACTAATATTACGCTAACATACAACGTACCCTAAATTACTCAAGTTCTAACGTGGCCGTGGCTTAATATAATAGTTAAATAGAAAATTTAATAGAATTTACGAAGACAATAATAAATAATGACTTAAGAGTGGGTTCTTACTAAATTTTTCTCCGTACTATGGTTGCCTGTAAGAGATTGCCTAATGTGCGATAAGGTCGCCAATTTTATGTAGGTACCACATTGAACTGTACCGCAGATTTATTGCAATAAAGACTTATATGCCAGACAGATATGCCAGAGGCTACCTCACCCTCGGCAACATGGTGGCCCAAGACGGCCGTGTGGTTTTGACTTAACCACCCTCGCTGACTTCGGCGGGGGGTATTCGTGAGACTTTCCGCAGGAGAAAAAAAAGAAGATCGCTCGATCGTATTTTTTTTTTTGGAATTTTATGACCTGGTGTCTAGGACCTTTAGGTCACGTCCTGTTTATTTTTAAAACAAAAACATCACTTCCTCTCGATCGTAAGGCCGACTTCTTCACCACTAACCTACCGACGCTGATAGGTATACAATTGTTTCGTTCATATAACTTATTGAAATCATCCTGTAGACAGAATCAGGGTCAACTCAAAACTGCTGGTTATTATAACAAGCATAACTATGACATAACGTCCGGTATCTTTAACACTCGTGTTTCCTCCAAAACATTCCCAACGGATGGGAATTCAATTCAAGTTCACGTTATTAATATAATATAATCTTAGCACAAAACCGGTTGGGTTCCGTATAAAACATTTACCTACATTGGAACTTCATATTTTAGTTTATAATAATGTTTTTTTTGTTGCAAATCGATTTCAAATTGTAAAAAGTGAATGTCCAGGCGGGACTGAGCACGTGGTCCAATAGCTCACTGGTAAGAGCCTAAAGAGATTGGTCGTGAGTTCAAGTCCCATCTGAACATTTCTATTTCAAATCGATTTTAATAAGTTATTAATACCTCAAGATTTCAACCTATTACAATATCTAATGTAGTTTTTAATAAGTATATTTTATTCCTTGGATGTAAATAATTTCATTGCAGAGATATCTTCGAATTAGACAGTACATAAATGTAAATTAAATGATAAGTGTTCGCCATTTTTTGTACGACGTGTCTCGCTAAATTTTGAGTTATGCTCATTTGTTGAAGCAATCACCATTCCTCTTAGGTACATCTTTTCCTTTATCTTTTCCATAAACATTCTTTTTAGCCTGCCTCTTACTCTAATATGGTTAACTAAACAAAAAAATAAACGAAATACAACCTACACATAGTACCTACCTACACAGCGCTATTTAGACCTGAATTCAAAACCAGTATGGCTTAACGAACTTATTTTGGGTTCACTGCCTCAGTACCTATATGAAATACAGAATAAAACATTATTCTGAACCTAGGTATTCTGAATAAAATTAGTAATAAACATAAGTATCTCGTACTCACTTAGAATCCAAATCCACATTTTCTTTTAAGAAGGTATAAACGTTTGTCAACATACTTAGTTCAACATATAAAAATTCGGACTAACGCAAATATATAAGTACATTATACAAATTACACATTTGCACTGGACACATTTCGAAACCGCGACCTCTGAATTAGCAGCCGAACGCTTTACTTGACGCAAAAATTGATAGTAGACCAAGTTCTGCATCAACTGCTACATTTTACTATAACTATTGTGGTTTATTATCGTTTGTCTAGAACTCTAACTGAAGTTATGAATGACCATATCGTAGACAATGATATCCCACCCTACCACATCAATCTGAAAGGTTGTGCCGGGCCGGCTGACGGGCTGACTGCAGTCGTTTACCGTTTGGCGCGAAAAAAACATACGCACGCACGGAGCAAATTGGATATTTAATAGTGTCGTTTCGTATAAATAGGTTGTTTACAAGGTGGATGCCGCATCTCTCTGCGTTGTTTACTAAGAATCGCACGAGACCACACCACCCGAAGCCATGTACCGGTTAGTTCGCATTTTTATTTCATTAAAATACAAGTAACGTTTTTTCTATTTCCAATTAGTATGTTCGGTAACTTCTGCATGGTCTGTTTTTTTTTTGTGAATCTGTGACAGTTTATTTTTTTTTATGTGTGTGAAGCAGTGAATCACGAACTGAAGGTAGAAATGTGGCGTGGCGGTAAAGTACAAAACAACATTAAAAAATCTAAACTCAATATTTAATTCTCTTTAACGATTCACCCTTTTACCGATATTGGTTTTAGTCGGTTCGATTCCGACCTACACACTCCATCACAGACCCCAGTGGGGATAGTACTGCCACCCGTGGATACTTCGACGTTTTTATGCCAATTAGGAGGCAGACAAGCACACGCCCCACTTGATGGAAAGTGCTTACATTGGTGCTTGACCCAAAATTGCACGTACTTATGTAAGAAGAGTTCGGAAGGGATTTGAATTTATGTGGGTTAACATCGAATCCTATGTTATAACATAATTAGGTAATACCCCTAGGTATTACCTACCATATACCTAAATCGTTCAGCTCTGAATCTATATATAATATTCATAACATCTCATCTACCTTTGTTGAATGATAACTTCTATAAAACTTGCACTTTTTAACTTTGATATTACGGAAGCATCATTCGTTTGCAAAATGTGCGCGGTAGATATCACTAAATTCAATCGAAACGTTCATGGCACAAAACTGCGAAGTACTAAACAGTAGTTTTATCTTTAAATCAGTTAACTAACCACAAGTGTCCATAATTAATCGCAGCATAATGACATTCCCCGCGTATTGTCTAGTTCTACACAATACAATGAATAGTTTTTCTAACATAATAACGTTGCGATTTATCTCAACTAAGCTGTGAATTACTGTTTTATAGTAATTTGGTCGGCACTGTGGTTTAAGTTCACAGTAGGTAATTACAATTACATTTTCGTCGCTACTTAGTAGCTACCGTACTGTGACTTGAAGCCCGATATATCTGTTTAAAGTTTGTACCGTTTTTAATCTATGCTTTGTAGGTGATAAAACGCTCCATAAATTGGACCCAGCATGATCCAACATGATTTTTAAGATCTAAAATTGCAAATCGGTTTCGTAATTAAAAAACCGGGCAATTGCGAGTCGGACTCACCCATAAAGGGTTCCGTAGCAGCAAGTAACATCAGCAGCTTCGGTCAGCCCCTTTTGAAGACCTATCTATATTCTTAATGCGGTTTACAGAATACGTATACCAAGTTTAGGTACTTATCAAGTTTCAATAGCATAGGCTGATATGACGAATCTATAAGGGTTCCGTTTTTTGCCATTTGGCTACGGAAACCTAAAAAGTACTGAAAACCAAGGCTGCCGCTCTTATGTTCTCGTGAACGAAGGAGAAGGAAATATAATTTGAATTATTACATAAAATTCATTCATTATGATGGGTTAAAGTAATAAACGTCTCATACTTTCCTTTGTGGAAAAAATAATAAGACACTAAATGAATTAATGAAAAAATAATAATAATAGTAATAATGTGAATCATGCATGACATTAGTAGGTATTCGAACAATAATACAATTCGTAATAGTCGTAATATTTTTGTTAATTTAAAATGAATTGATTTAATTGGTAGGTACCTACTTACCTACGTGGGATTCTGCCTTTTTAAAAAGCCTTTAGAAAATTCCTCATCTCATGAGGATCTCACTTTATATAATATTTCAGTGCAGTTTAATAAACCACAGATTACGTGGTCACAGTGTCTATTATGTACCTACCTACTAAGTTACAGTTGAAAAGCGTTGGACAATGCAAGGATTATTATATTTTAACTCAAAGTTAGTGTCCATTCAGTTTTCACGGCAATCGGGAACTGTGTCAACAACTAAATTTATTGTCAGTAAAATGCGAAACGGATCTATAAAAATATACAATGTAGTAGGTACTTATGGGCGTTCTATACGTTTTCTTCTTTGTGAGTGTCAAGAGGGACGTGAAGGTTTACGGTATAGATTAATATACTTATATACATACTAGAGAGTTTACGGAACCTTTACCATGGTGAGTCCGTGGTGCAGACGTAACTTGTAAAAGACTGCCAGCGATCTTCTACTTCCTATCTTCTTCTTGTCGAATCGACGGCATTTTTGAGATGCCATCGTGGTGTAGTCATTTGTTTCACGGCAGCGCCGCTACTCACGGAGAGGGCCCGCCGAGCATAGGTTTCGCTCTACGGGAAGGCTTACTAAGTCCCCTCCTATGATGCGTAGGTATATAGGTACCTACCTGTTGTAGGAACCTATAACATCTCCGTTCAACCTTGAGACCTATCAGAAGTACTTGTTTATCTTTTTTATATATAAAAATGAATTGCTGTTCGTTAGTCTCGCAAAACTCGAGAACGGCTGAACCGATTTGGCTAATTTTGGTCTTGCATTATTTGTGGGAGTCTAGAGGAGGTTTAAAAGGTGAATAAATATGAAAATGCTCGAAATGGAGGAGCGGGAGCAGGGTAAGACTTTCACACGGGCGGAGCCGCGGGCAACAGCTAGTGTTTCAATGATAAGCTAAATGTTGTTGAAGGTTTAAAAAGGTCTTATATATTGACGCCTACTCTCAAATTAACTCTAAGTAATATGTCATGACTTCCTTCCATAAACGGTCAAGTGTGTGAGGCCATGAACAGCGCCCTTGTGAACTTTAAACTATACAGGTGTTAGGGAAATGCTCCTTTTTTATCGTGCGCAAAATCCCCACGGATACCACCTCTACCAAAACCGATGGAGGTGATTATGTCGGACTCGAACCGACCCAAACACACGCCGTCCATGGGTCCTTGATTGCCGGAGGTGAACAATTTCTCGCACATCAACTTAAGAAAATCTAAAACACTAAACTTCCCAAAAGGGCCTATAAAGTCTTGTATGCCCAGGGCCCCTGCCATATATAAAGACGGCTCCGCACTTTGTCCGCAAAATGTCAATTTAAAAAAAAATCTAAACTTAGTTCCCACAATAGTCATGATAGTAACAAAAAAAAACAATGAATATCAAACCAACATTTGAAAGTTGCAATTCGTTGAAAAACACAGATGAGTGGCAATTCGTTGGTAGTCGTTATTTAGAATGGAATAATAACCAATGTTCAATGTATGGGAAGGACGCGTCAGTATACCTACTATATACGTGTCGATCCTAACAGGGTGGAATTTTGTAATGCCACCTGAAAGGAAAGTACTCTTAGCCTTAGTTGCACGATCTTACTTTGACCGTGACAAAGCTGGTTGACCGGTACGGTCACGTATAAAACGTCATAGCCTTGGTTGTAACTATGACCAGCCACGCTCAAACGTCAAATTCTGTCAAAAACAGAGCTACAAAATCATGGAAAACAAAAATAAGTGGAAGCGGCATGTAGTCGGTGCACGCGTGTTTGGTTAGCGTATTTATGCTACGAAGGATAAATTCGATAATATGAACGTTTTAGATAAGAATACGTCTAAACTTTTTCGCAAATATTCAAGCTTTTTCAATTCAAAGTATGAAATGCCATAAATACTTTTTTCACTACGGCAGCTCAAACAAGTAAGTTTTACTGCATAACAACAGTGTGCAAAATGCGATTTTGCCCACTGCGTGAGACAAAGTAACTTTTTAATATATATTTTTTATTTTTTCTATAAACAGTGCCAACCATAGATTTTAAAAAGAATTGTTCCGCGATGAACTTTCCAACTACATAATCTGTCCTTGGCCGTCCTTTAGAAAGTTCTTTAAAATATGAAGGTCCAATTTCGAAATTCTAAATTTGAAAGGTATTTGTAAAACGAATAACCATGTTTTTTATTTAAATTATTTAATATTTTAATACATAACATAAACTCACGCCTATATCCCGGAAAGGGTAGGCCAAAAAAACAATTATTTACTAGTAGAGCACGGTATTCTTAACGGTTATGTTTGTGAGTTTTACGACATCGGTTCCGCTACTGCAGCTATCGCGTCGCACTTCTACTAGTTTTTCTGTTCTGTGTACTAACCATAGAGTTAACCAAACCATTACTATCAAACTGTTAAACTTGACGGTGACCGTTGTTTTTGACCATGACCATGACAGATAGTTCGTGCAACTAAGCCATAATACTGTAGATAGAAAGTTTTACTCAAAGGAAACATTCCTTTATTTTTGAAAAGAAACAAAACTGCATTCAACGATTTTTTAAAATTCGCTTGCCGCACCCGGTAATCGAACCGACTAAAATCTGTAAAAGTTGCACCCTGTACTTTTATTACATAGATCGTTAGGGTCAAATATAAGGATGAAATCTCTCTAACAAACTTCATAAATTAAATGAAAGGAAAACAATGAAATCTTAAATTAATAGTTCCATGGGTCAAGTTAAAGCACTTTTAGGGTGTAACCACATTAATCGACGCGGAATCGGCTGAAGCCGGTTAAAAAAGTTTTTATGCCGACGGAATAAGAGTGTTATTAATAGCTTTCGCATCGGCTCGGCTCGGCCGACGCGACGCGGCATCGGCCGACGGCGAATCGAGCCGTTTGTCGATTAGCTGATCGCATCCGTACGGCGCTGAATCCAGCGGAACGTTTCCGCCTGCTGCCGAACAGCGCTGGAGGCGGTCGAACGGCGTTGAACGGCAGTTGAATCAACCGTTCGCATGCCTTCATCTATGACGGTAGCCGAATGGCGCCGAAGACGGCCGATCGGCGTTGGGTAATGAATGTGGACTAATGAATCCGCTCGCGTGCCTTCATCTCCAAATAAATAAATAAATAAATAAAATAACGTTTATTTCAGTAATCTTTTGCATACACTTTGCTGAGACTTCCCAGTGAGTAATCAAAGATACTCGTATTGGGAATGGCTCGCTACTTCCCTTAAAATTATACTTAGATTACAGAGTTATAGAAAAATAGAAACATAAACATTGGAGTGTATAGGTATGCGTGTGTATGTGTGTGTGTTCGTGTGTGTGTGTGTGTGTGTGTGTGTGTGTGTGTGTGTGTGTGTGTGTGTGTGTGTTTGTGTATGTGTGTGTGTGCGTGTGTGTGTTTGTGTGTGTGTGTGTGACTATTTACTTTGTGTGTTTAGGGACTGACTTGAGTAGATAAATATCACTATGTAGGTGTATAAGATGAGGTATAATGTCAGCAAATTCTTGTCAAAAGATTTTCAACGTCATCATATGTAAGAGTATCCAAAAATTGTGTTATAGTTTTTTTGCACGTGTATAGTTGCTTAGGATAGATAATTAGCATTTTGTTTAGCCTATTGTATATAAAACCAGACTGGCATAGATACTGTCTTCTAGCAAAGTTAGTACGCACTGGGGTTATAGAAGCAACAGTATAATTTCTTCTCTTTTTTTGTGACGGTTGAATGAAGGTTAAGGATTTGTGACAACTTAGAGTTAGGGTAAGTAGATAAAGCTTTCGGACTGATAGAAGGTTACTGATTTGATATAAGCTGTTCGTAGGAAATATGTAAGGCTTGGAGTACATTACTTTTATAAGGGACCTTTGAGCTCTTTCAAGCTCTAGAAAATTGGTCTTATTGGCTCCACCCCAGATGGGGATACAGTAAGAGATGACCGATTGAGCAAGGGCCAAGTAAATTTTGTTCAGTAGAGTGCTAGACATGATATACCTTAGAGTCTTGAATACCCACATTAATTTTCTGATTCGACTTATAACAGCTTCTAGCTGCGACTGCCAATTTAGCCTTTGGTCAACAATGATTCCAAGATATTTTGTTTGGTTGACTTTGTTGATCAAGGGACAATCACACAAGGTGTCTTCTGGGTTTGCACAGCGATGTATCTTGATGCAGAAGTTATTTGATGGTTGCGAAGATGTATAGGGAGAAAAACAGATGTAGTTCGTTTTTTGAATGTTTAAAGTCAGGACATTGTCTCTAAGCCATTTTGATACACGCGCTAAACCCTTAGCAGCCATTTCGTGTACGGAACTCCAAGTCTTAGCCGTAAAAACGATAGCAGTATCATCCGCATAGGAGAATATCCTTCCCCCGACGCTTTGTAAATTACACAATTCATTGATATAGATTAAAAATAGCGTCGGGCCAAGGACACTCCCCTGTGGGACAAAGGCCAGGCCAAATGAAAGGCCAGAACGTCCGTACAGCTCAGAGTTAAACTTAAATCTGCGATAAAAGCATTTGTTGATATTTTCGGGGTCTCACACGATCACGACTGTCGACTGCCGAACGCTTGCGAACATCCGTCGCGACGGCTGTTTGGAGGTGTCGACTGCCGAACGTAATTGTACAGAGGTCGTGACAGCCATTCGGAGGAGTCGACTGCCGAACGTAAGTGAACAGCCGTCGTGACAGCCGTTCGGAGAAATCGACTGCCGATCGCATGTTAACAGCCGTCGCAACAACTAATCGGCGATAAGCCGAGTAGTGTGGTGATACGCACTCGGCTTAAGCCGATTCCGCGTCGATTAATGTGGTTACACCTTACTCAAAGATCCATCTATTTAATTTTGTTGTTAATAAATAATTATTTTCACTGACGTATTTTATCCATTAAAATGACAAATTGCTATTGGTGGCATTGAGAGAGATATCGAGACCGACAGGCTCCAACTCGGTTTGTACTGAAAATAGTAGTAGAAAAAATTTAAGAATACGGGTAGTTTCAAAAAGCGACGGCAAACTCTTCAGCAATACAACTTTGATTTTGATCTAAATGTTTGTATCAAGCAATTAATTAGTTCGTTTACCATTTTTTTTGTAAATAATTTAGGATTTCATTGTTTTCCTTTCATTTTATTTATGAAGTTTGTTAGAGAGATTTCATCCTTATAACTGACCCTAACGATCTATGCAATAAAAGTACAGGGTGCAACTTTTACAGATTTCAGTCGGTTGGATTACCGGGTGCGGCAAGCGAATTTTTAAAAATCGTTGAATGCAGTTTTGTTTCTTTTCAAAAATAAAGGAATGTTACCTTTGAGTTAAATTTTCTATCTGCAGTATTAAGAGTACTTTCCCTTCAGGTGGCATTACAAAATTCCACCCTGTATATTGAACATTCTATTCTATTCCACTTTACGAAACGACAACCATGGAATCGCCACTTTTCTAAAGGTATGAATGTATGATTCGTCGTTCCGACACATCATCTGTAGCCTTAGCACGAAATACGTGCGTGTGTAGCCCGCCAATCGCAATGCTCCGTTCTGTCGATACCTTTACATTACGAATTCGATAGGAGTTCATGCTAAGGCTACTGCGCGTCTGGAGTTGTCGTATGTCGTCGGCTACCGAATCATACCATAAGGGGGCTGATTACAAATTAAAAGATTAACCTGTGATATTAACTAATTACTTAGGTTGTATGATTATTACAAAGCTTCTTCGTACACTTTTCATATTACCACTCTTCAATAGACCAGCCGTAAATAAGGGGCCATCGCCAGCTGAAACAAAGACACATTTTAAATATCTTATTTATTTGTGAAAATCATATTTTTTTTTTTTCAATTTTTGTTTGTTTAAAAATATTGGGAGAGAAATTTTCTTTTCCTGTAATTCTGGTTCTTCGAGTGGATATTCCATTTGGTAGCACCCCTACACGACCACCGGGGGTGGATGATTATGTCGGACTCGAACTAACTTGCTGACATTTGTTGCTTTGTGTTAGTATATTATTACAGCCTTCCTCGATCAGCGAATTGTAGTTCCTGGCATTAGAAACAGTATGTTTGTTTAGTTAATAGTTACAAACAAACTCTTTAGCTTTATAATAATACTAGCTGACCCGCCACCGCTGATCGAACAATCCTAGATAATTAGGTTAAATAGAGTAGCTATAGTAGGGTAAGGTTGCGATCATTGGACCAGCGCTTTGTTTGGACCACTTCAATATTTCGCGATCGATTCATGTTTGAACCCAATCGATGCGTCGAAACGCTAGCTTCACAACCCCCCGCATCGCCCTCACACCACCAGTGTCGCCGCAGGTAGCGTATGGGACGGAGGTACGTCGTTGTGTTTCTCGGACCTCGAATATAATTTTTACGCGCAAATAATATCATGTAAGTATTGTTCCTTTAAATATTTTAATGTGATTTTTTCTAATAGCATTGCGCAATTTACTTAGGATACTTGCTATCGTATTTTTTTGTTCAGTAACGTACTACGTTATTTTAAAATAAATATTTTAGTGGATGTTAGTGAGTTTCTATCAATGGACCGGTACGAGGCTCTTTCATTGAACCGGTCCAATCATAGCAACTTCTATGATGTGTGTTTTTTAATATTTAATTATTTTTCTATTTGTTTTAGCATGGCAAAAAGAGGGCAATATTATGCTTGGAACGAGGCGATGAAATTAGCTCTACAAGCATTAGCAAAAAAAGATGTATGTTTAGGTACTGTTAACTAAGAGTTTTCTTATATTTTATAGTTAAAATTGTTATTTTTTCCTAAAATTTTTTTTTTGCAATATTTCATTGATTTCATAAAGATTTTAAATGCCATATTATAATGGTAGTGTTAGGTGCATATTAGGTATTTTTATATATTGATTTTCATTCCTAGGCAACCTAGGTGTTTATTAGGCTTTTTATATAAGAATTTATGAAGAGATTTTTGCGTTTAAGTTTTAGTTTTACGTACCTGAAAGAGTTTTGTGACTTTGCATGCCTAATAAAGATATATAATAAGAGTCGACTGATTAATGTAACTACCTTTCTATTTCTTAAAATAAAGGTAATTTTATAAAATTATTGTTTTATTGAATTCATTTTTTTACATGCACCTTGAATGGACCAGCCAGTCATAATGCCCTAAGTCCAATCATAGCAACTAAGTGGTCCGATGAAAGAGACGGTGGTTCAAACAAGGAAACCATCATAAAGTTTTATTTTCTTCTTTTGTGCCTTTATATATAATACAATTAACTTTATATGTTAGTTACCAATAATTGCATATACGGACTACTCGTTCACCCAATTTTTGTTTTATTTCATGCTCTATTTTGGATACCAGGTCTGTTTAAAATTAAGTGGTCCAATAATCGCAACCTTACCCTACTTGTCATATATCTTGAACCTAAATTGTGCTCTTATGTAGTAGGCGTTCTTTGGGATTCTTTCGAGGAAAGCGCAAGTTGCTACGATGTGTGGGTGTGTTCAAATACACTAATTATGGATTTAGTACCCATATTAAAAAAAAAATTGTGCACACCGAGGCCTCCAGCCAAGTGACATTGGGGCGGGCCGTTTTAAATTTACCATCAATAAATTACTTGACACTGCAATGATTTTAATAATAAAAACATGCAAAATATAATATTTCCAGTCATTAAACATTAAAATTTCTTAAATTGTTTGTAGGCACATGACACATGAGACAGATACATGTCAATCTCATACTTTACAAAGCTATTCCACTGGCGTTTTTGTTATTAAAATGTCCCTTTGTCTAGAGCCCCAGGACCTCGTTTCTCGCGATAATGGTCCAAGATATATGCCGATAGGTATACCTAGTATAAAAAACCGCGGTAGCCTAGTGGTATGGGTAATGGACTGCTGAGACGAGATCTCGAGACTGAATGACGTTTCGATGCTTTTCGAAGTTATGTGTGTATTTATCTCAGGTTTATAAGTGCCCGGTTAATGGCAATAGGCTCGCCACCTATTACTTTGGGACCTAAACATGAAACTGGCGAAATGTGGGTGCTAGCACCTCTGCCTACCTCTCCGGGGATAAAGGCGTGAGTTTATGTTATGTATACCTCTTATACGGCACCGGCACGGGAGGTATCGGTGTCAACATTGGTCTCCATCGATCTGTTAATCTTATTGTCCTCCGTTTCCTCTTCCTTGCTTCTTTTTCTTTGGCTTCCAACGTTTCCACTGTATCTCCGCCCGTTACATTTATGTGTATTACGGGCGCTTTGTATGTTTCATACTTGACAGTGACTTGAAAGTAGAACAGAGATTATTTTTAACCTACTTCCAAAAAAGGGGGGTTCTTAATTCAACCCCTATATTTATTTCCACTATATAAAAATAAGTCGGGTTTTCCTTCCTGACGCTATAACTCGAGAACGTACGAACCAATTTCCACGGTTTTGCATTCGATGTAAAGGTATCGGGCTCCGTGAGGTTTATAGCAAAGAAAATTCAGGAAAAATTTCAACAGAAAAGCGGGAAAATCATTTTTCACATGGCGAAACGGAGTTCGCCTGGTTTGCTAGTTTTTAATAGAAATGTTATGAGATTACAACACCAATAATTTATGAATGGATTTTAATGATTCTTTTGCAAAGAGGTAATTTGAGGATGGTCCAGAGATTCAGTACCTATCTAATGTAGGAATGATGGGGAATTCGGGGGAAACCCTATAAATGTGCTTAAGTTAAAATTAAGTTAACCTAGGTACTATGACACAATCAGTGGGGAATCGGATAAATTTTCAGATAGTGTTTTAAATTAATCCTCATAGAAATTTTTCACCCATGAAAAATCAAACTTTATTTATTAATTTATAGTCTTTTACTACTTTAATATTGTTTGTTTAAAATTGCTCTAAAACCATGTAAATACAGCAATATTTACGTCATAAATACTTCATGCACGCATACACTCTTTAACAAAATAAAAAAAATTATAACAATACCAGGTGCAACAATTTTCTCCTCAACAGGTGAATCTAGGAACACTTGGTTTGAAGTTGCGTTTGGTCCTTGATCAGCGAACTTGTATCTAATTTCGTGGAACATGTTGCAGAAATGGATAATAGCCATGCTGGTTTCCAATATGTTCATGTATTTAGCGAAGAGGTACTTTGTAGGTGCATTATGTTTCTGTCTATTGTAAAAATACTTCTTTCTCGCATTGTAAAATAGTTCTATAAGATTTTGATACTTCGCTATAATTTCATGAGCCATATATCCTATTTCGAAGTCTATATGGTCGTGGTACAAATATCTCATTGTGTAGTATCTGCGTATATCTGTAGAGCTATAACATAAAGATAAAGCCGACATATAGGTAGGTACATGACAGCCCTCTGCCCTCCACCCTCCCCAAATATGACCTCAGAGAGATCACTTTGTACATTCTTTTAAATAAATATTTTTTCTTTTAGTGAGCCTTTGCCAAAATCGGCTAAATATAGGCTGTGACCGGCCCTGAATCTTCCTGATAAAAATAATCACGTCATCAGCGAACTAACGAACAGTGCCCTTAGCACGAAAAACTATCGAATTCGTAGGTAATGTAAAGGATCACAGTGCACAGACCGCCAATCGCGATAGTCCATTCTGTCGATACCTGCCCGCTCGTTGCACATATATGCATGAATATGACTATTTATCTGACTGGGCCCCGGAGAGCAAGTTAAACCCCCCAAGTTGGTAATACGAACATCAGAATCTATGGTAGTCGTTACGGTCGACTTCAACCCTAAAAAATTCAACAACCGGTCTAATTAGAATGCTGCGATGTCACCTATAGGATGCAGAGGTCAGATAACATTCGCATGACTGTCCGTGGTACTCAGCCTTTTTTTTTGTTGTTTTTTTCATCGCCCGAAAAATCCCTACGGATACCCCTCACCGGAGCCGGATGGGTAGGTTATATCGGACTCGAACCGACTAAAACGCACGCACCCCGGCAGACCCGGGGCCTTCCCTTCGAGATGACCCCCGTCGGGTGAAGGAACCACGGTGTCCTCATCTAGCCCCCGAGTATCTATGGGGAGGCGCACTCTGCGCCACCGCCGTCGTGGTACCCAGTCTGGAGAACACACCCTGAGAATAGAATAGACACCTGTATCTTGTTAACTTACGCGCCCGTATATGTAGTCATAATCATATAGCACCCTCTAATTTTAATCCTATCGCCTCCAGTTCTAACGTAATATTGAAGATCGTAAGCAAATGTCTGCGTATTTCTATACCAATACCGATGATACAATGGACGATTTTCCCAGTCATCTGTAATTAAATGAAACTATTTTATTATAGACTAGCTGTTGCCCGCGGCACCTTCCGCGTGGATGTTGTAAATTTTAGCGCTTTGTACGTTTTTCAACTCGCTTCTCTACTCGAGTCAAATATTTTTTGTTCTTTTATCAGTAGTTTCCGCAGCACATGCAACGGAAGACGTTTCAAGGGCACTTTTTAAGTTAAGTTACGTAAGTTTGAGTAAGGATACCTAATCTTTTCTAGTAATAAATATAACTTATGTTACGTAAGGTGAATGTAGCTTGCTAATGGTGAAAGAATATATACTATACCATGCTATGCTATACCCATAGCGCAAGCAGTACAGCACGTCATGTCTTAGCATTGAGCCTCACAATGAGTCAATTTCATCGGCATACCGGTGCACATACTGACAGACCAATGAGGCTCTTACGCAGACTTTTCTTTCGGAGCTGGGAGATCAGACGGCAATCGCTTTCATTAATCTTTCATTAATCATCGTTTTTTAGTATAAATTGAATTCAAAGGTCACTAGACCCCGAGCTCCAAGGTAATAGCCTCAGTTGCAACCTGGACTCTTTAACTACGATGATAAAGAACTACTATTTGGCAGCCTATGTGGTGCAGCGGTAGTGAACGCGACTGCTACGCGTTCAATCCCCTCTCAGTGCAAATATCTGTATGAATATCGCTATTGACATTGGTCTGGTTGTGCCTTAAAGAGCACGTTAAATCGTCGGTCCCGCAATGATCATATGAACTTCTATAGCAAAAGCCTTCTTATAATGCCCTTTGCCCGTTAATGGGGAGTCGCAAATACCATCAATACATACGGTGCCATGCCTTGGATCCGTGACGTCGTAAATCTTTGGATGGTAATACAGTCTCATGCATATCCTCATTCATCATCCACGGATATTTTTTCAATGCCGCCGCTTCCATTTCTTCAACAATATCCTTATTTTTTTTCTCATCACATGTGGTCTGCACTATGTCTAGAACAAAAACCTTGAATAGATTGTATTAACTCATAAAGGCTTACTCATGGAGGAATAGGGGAAGATGACCTCATGTGCTTGGGCTACCGCCGCCGCCTCCTTTTCGAACAATTAAACTCGAGAAGGAGACAGTGGACCGGGACCGGAGGAGACTTTTGCCCATCACAGCCCCCTATCAGCGGCGGAGGTTGCAGAATGACCTCCAACCTCTATGAGCATCTTCCACGGTGCATTATCACAGTGCGTGTTGGTCTTTCTTCAAATCGATACGACGACGTTTCACTGCGGACTTATCTGCACTTCTACACGTGACACCCGCTCTTTGCATAGTGCTTTGGTGTGGACGGATATCCATGGTGTTGACGTATATCCGCAGAATCTCCCACCGCGACAAGTCTTTAAAAGGCTTCGCTACCAATATAGCGCCGAAAGGGCTCTCGCCTCCAGGTGCCATGGACGAGTTCCGGAAAGGAGGCTCCTCGCCTCGAAGGAGATCGTGCAGTACCCCTAATGACCCTGTTTGCCATTATCCACTGCGGCTTGGCCATTATCCGCTGCGGACCGTGACAAGCCGCCTTCGCCCAGTTTTACAAAACTATCAATGTCCAGATAGTTAATATTAAAAAATCAAATGGTTAGGTAAGAGTCTTCTTACTATTATACTCGTAGACCTAGAGATATGATATTGACTTTTCTAACAATGATAGGATCGTATCCAGTTACACGCCTTATTTGTCACATTCACACAGCAGATCCGCAGCCAATAAAATAAAGAATACCTACTTACACAACAGCAATGTTATAATTTTTGTAATCTTATACCGTTTCTTCATAACTCTACTGGAAACAGGTACTAAATGCCCAAGAAATAACCAGCAAAATTATCATGCTATAATAAGCGTGCCCGTAAGTAATTAACACTCATCATAAAAACAGCTTAATAGTTAATTGTTGAAAAAAAAACATTTTTACAGATTAAAGTAATTAAATTTCAGTAATATAATAACTTACCTATTGTTTACTGTTCGTGTGAATCGTGCGTCTCAAGAAAGACAAAGGGTACACATTATACAAGCAACAGACCACAGAACACTTATATCCTACGGCCACCAGACCATCTGAAAGATTTTCAGTGATCAAAATGGTCCTCTGTTTGAATTTTTTAACAGAATTCAAAATTCGTCAATCATTTATTCCGTATAGACGACTAAACGGCACTTACAAAACGATGATAGATAGATAGATAGACAATAGATACTCGTACTTAGCAAATGGACCACCGGCCGATTCAAAACCGGTTCTTTTTTTTGTCTAATTACAAGCATACAATAATTTGCTTGAGTAGCAAGTTGAATAAACAGCTCCTTCCAGGCTTGTAGTTTCCTAAATTTAATTAAATTAATAAGAAGATTTATTCAGGAGCATCTGAGACTAGTATTTGTGTAGTGGCATAACTTCATACAGTTTTAGTTTCAGATTGTCCAGGAACATATTTTTAATTAGTTTTTTAATTAATTTTTGGCATTTTTAATTTAATTTTATTATCTGGCATTGAAACATACCTACAAATCATAATTTTCACTCTCTTACTACCCAACCCATGCTGACGCCCCTTCTGACCCACCGTACCACCGAACATACCCCTGGTGGTACGATGGGTAATTTACGCTAGCAAGCTAGTTATATATAAAATTAACATTGATTTTCCTTTTTCAGAGACCTGTTCATGATGCTACTGTGCATAAGCACAGCATTTGGAGCACCACAACAAGACAGTAACATCACATACATCAAGCTTACTCAAGAACCAGACTTCAGATATACTTCTCGAGAGACTAAGATCGATATCGTACCGCTAACCGTACCGATAACGATACCAGTACCGATTCCCGTACCTAAGAACAACAGTGACGAAAACAAAAAACAACTTTCGAATAATCTATACAAAGAAGCAGTTGATCAAGCTCGTGAACCGAAAAATGATCAACCAGTATATAATTACTCAGACAGAATTTATTCCATTAAAACTAAAAAGAACAAAAAGGTCATTGATACTAAGACAACAACAACAGTACCAGTGGAGGTAATCACTGAACCTGTTATCAGCACAGATAGTTTTCCATCGGAAACTCTGAATACTGATTCAATCGCGATCAATGAGAATTCGACTCAGAAATTCGACACCGAAGTCACTGAAAATTACGAATCGGTGACGGAAAAGTCCGATGACGTAACCGCAACTACTGACGTAAACATAGAAACCACAAAAGAACCGATTGTAACGTTCCTACCAAAACTGAGTCATTTCGGGAAATCAAAGAAAACTTTTTCACAAAATCTGATAAGTATTTCGGGAAAACGAAGGTTCAGATCCCGATGCAGATGCGAAAAGATATGGAATTGTGCAAAATTACAAATAAGTGTAGCAAGGTGTCCAGATGAATATTTCTTGTGTTGTGGATAAACACTAGGATATGTCCGTGTTTCAAACACTAGCGGTATTAGGAAGACTTTTCAGTTTATAGGCCCACCGAGCTTAGTATTCCATTAAATGTACATAGCTGAACTTCTAGAATTCTACCTAACATTAAATTTTATGAGCTCGAACAAAGATGGCGCTGTAATTTATATCTACTTTAATAAAATTTGTAAGTAGTAACTTAAGAAGACGCGACGAATTACTTTGTACAGTGGGCTCCAAAAGTTACTGTACACCTTTAAAACTACTATCTTTTGACAGCCTGAGTCTAATTTAACCAAATGTAACATGAATATAATGAACTTAATAAGAAAATAAGCAAACTCATGCAAGCAGTATCCTAAACCTAATTACATTAAACATTAACAAGTAGATTAATTATGCAGTAGCTGCAGGATTTTAAGTTGTGTAATGCTATCACGTCAAACAATATTAGTTTCAAATTGTCCGGAAACCTTTGGAGCCCAGTGTACAGGTGGTACAAGAGATGGCAAGTAATTATACCTAATAAAAATCATTATTAATTAGATGTGTTTTATTTTTGTAATCTTTTGAAATGTGAGTAGGTATTAAAATCAATCACTTATGAAATAGGCAGATCATAAGCAATTTCTTTTTCGTAAAATAGTTACCTACTTAAATGAATCACAATAAATTCTGACCACTACTACTTCACCATCTCTACATCTACATCTCATCGAAGTGTTTTTTTTTGTTGGACCACCGCCCCTATTGGAGGCCCATGGTCCAACTGATTGGACAAAATAGTTGGACCACCACCCCGAAAGGAAATAAATAAACTTGTAGCCAGGACCAATCTACTGGCTAAAGCACCTATTATTCAAAGTATTCAGGTAATAAATGAAGTTCAACTGCAAATCGTCATCTTCTCATGCAACATGAGTGAATTCGCAAGACTTCTTCTTTCGTAAACAATTCCGTATACTTGTATAACTTTAAATTAAGTTTTCTTTTTACTGTGCTGAGGTTAAATACCAGTACTGACTAGTTTGAATTTGTAATGTTTTTTTGTTGTTGTTTATTTTATTAGGAATAGTAAGCCACGGTATCGCATTAGGCGAATAGCCTGTAATTTTAGCGTTAACGAAAATAAAATAAAAAAAACTAGTCTAAGGTTGTCTAAAATTTAATCCATATATAGTTATCACAAAAATTAACAATGCTTAAAATAAATCATTCGTACGGACTGTTCAGATATGCAGTGACTATATAAACAAAATACTTCTCACTATCAGAATGCTGTAGCACTTGAATATACACATAAGGAAAATTAAAAATAAACTTACTTCAAATATGAACAGTCCTTAACAATAGCAATATAATATACGGTTTATAATTTGTTCACCTAACTAGTTACAAATTTCTTAGCATTTAGTCATATATCGCCTAAAATTATAATCATTTTTCTTTTGTAATAATAACAAGTTTTAAAAAATAATTTTATATATACTCTTACAAACAAATCTAACATAATCAGAACATAAGATAATATCATTGATCGTAATCATTTAATAACAGATCGATATTAGTGACGATTCTGTTGAGCATTTCACAAAAGTAAAATGATATAATATAATCAATAATGAATGAATATATTATTTTGAATATATATGATGTACTTAATCAAAATAATACATTCATAACATTCTTCTTCTTCATTATGTTTGTTATAATAATAGTCATTTATTTAAAAAGTTACTTTTGCTGTGGATGCAACTTTAAAATCACTCACGAAATTCTCTTCATATTAATCTTTTTAGATTCGATTTGAATTAGAATCGCTGTCAAAAGAGGTATTTTGGAAATTTAATTTTCTAGCCAGTTTTATGACTATGATTATTGACGTGATGGCTTTTAATAATAAATCGAGTCAAAATTAATTACGAATTTTCGAGGAAAACATTCAATTTGATTTTGACAGCGAATCGTAATCGAATCTTTTTATATTAGTAGACTAGTAGATTTCTGGCTTTTTCAGGATTAAACAAAATGTATGTTATTATTAGACTAATTTAGAGAATTTGAAACAGCAGAATCCGCACCAATATCGCTTATTTGGCACAATTATGAAGTATTGCGAAAAATGAAGTTTCAGACACATACGCATATTTTTTTTCATTTTCATTTGTTTTGACAGGCCTATAAAATGCATCTGATGCTTATTCAAATTGTAGTTTTTGGAACTTCTACCAACATGATTAAATTCGTCGTATTCTATCTATTCATACTTTACTGCATACAAAGAATACGGTTTTTCTTGTATAAGAAACAGAGACTATTCAGCCAAGACTATCTACCTTTTAGTATACTATACCAGCTCATTTTATAGTCGACAGACAGTCGTTTATAACGATAGATTTTCGATACAGTTTCGAAAGCAAAATCGTCCGGAAATATTAAATTTAAAAAACACCCATACTTTATTCTGAATTCGGTTCAGTTGATATAGCAAGGATATTTTAAGGCTGTCACATCATAGACACACATGATAATATTATGGAAGTGTTTTATACAAAAATGCCTCTCGAATATTTTCTTTTCATTATTATTATATTATATTTGGATCACAGGCTCAGTCTGGATAGAGCAAGTTTGCCTCCCGACCGCATCGTTCCTGAAAATTTCAACGTCATTAGTTCCTGCGAGAAGAAGGAAAACTCGAAAAAAAAACCCTGTACCAAAACTGTGCATGATAGCAGTGACCTTAGCACGAAATACTATCGAGTTCGTAATTTTATCGAAAGAATAAAAGAGAGCATTTCGATTGGCACTCTGTCTCTTGTGAACCTGTGTGCGCGTGTAGCCCCCCAATCGCAATGCTCCATTATGTCGGTACCTTTCGTTAGGAATTCGATAAAATTTCGTGCTAGGGGAACTGAGCTTAAATGAAATCTTTGATCGACTGATGGCCGTCTCACTTGTCAGCATAACTCTAGTGTCCATGTGCCACAAGTTGTTACGTCCACACTAAACGTCATGTCTTGATGCCACGCTGTGGTTCGCTGTTCATGTCACAAATCTGGACGCACCTTTAAAGGGGGAAAGCTCTGACCAAATTCGAAATTCTCCTATGCTCGTATTTATATTCTTTTTAAAAAACAATATCATTTACCTGGTGTTCGCTAATGAGGTAGACCGGAAGAGATTCGTAGCAGAACTCGCAGGGAATGACGGGATCTTCGTAAGAGTTCTGTCGCGGGAGGGCACGCGCCTCCTCCCGGGGTGAAGCCCTGGGCGGGGGGACCGGTGACGAGGCCCTGGGTCGGAACTGGGCGAGGTCCGGTCGACAACCCGTCTGGAAATAATACCAGATATACCATTATACTTTTTATTAATAAAAAAATATAAAAGTATGAATGTAGAGGACGGAGCAGAGGACACATCTAACAGAAATGTATGGATGGGCAGAAGTCGGTCCAAGATAAGATGGATGGATTGAGTGAAAGAAATTATAGGAAAGAGGGTGGTGACTGAAGGTCTGACAGGTATGTATGGAGGGCCATGACATGTTGCGCCGACCCCAATTAATTGATGATGATCTGCAAACTGATATCGTCTGACATTTACCTTTTTTTTGTGCGAAAAATCCCCACGGATACCCCCCTTCTTCGCAGAGGGTTGGAGAGGTTATGTCGAGCTCGAACCGACCAAAACGCACGCCATCTTTGGGTCTTTCCGGAGGTGAGATAGTAGTCAACATATTCCTCGCACCCCGGCAGACCCGGGGCCGACTCTTTCAAGATGACCCTGTCGGGTGTAGGGACTACGGTGTCCCCGTCCAGTCCCCGAGTATGGGGTGGCGCGCTTTGCACCGCCGCCGCGGCCTGCTTCTGCTAAGGTCGTCTGACATTTACCTGATGTTGCACCAAGTCTGCCGCAGGAATAAGCGTATCGCAGAACTCGCACGGGAGTCGATCCTCGTCCTGCGGTGGAGGATTGTTTGCACGCTCCCTGATGAATAAATAAATATAATCTATACTATTATATAATTGTAAAATGTTTATGTTCATCCGCGATGGACGCAAAAACTACTGAACGGATTTCGATGCGGATTTTTGTTTGAAGGGGTTCGGTCCAACTTAAAATCTTACGTTTGATTGATTGCAATCGGTTAAGTAGAACCAGAGTTATGATTAGTAATATAGAATTTAAGTGATGTGATTTGTTAATTTATTTTTTAGTTGCATAGATGGCGCTTAAGTCGCGATAACCGACAGCCACGAGGGCGGAGCCGCGGGCATAGGCTAGCTATGTATATATCACAGGAAATATGCTTACCCATTATTATTTGGAGAGTTGGAGTTGTATGGAGCTGTCACCTAAAAACGAAACAACTATTTATTAATACGACAAAGAAGAGAAGTAATAATATACGTGCAGACACTGCAAGGAGGACGTTGAAACAATGAAGCACATACTGTGTGAATGCCACGCCTTAGGAAAACAACGAATGGACCTACTCGGGAGGGGTTACCCCAAACCAGATTACAAGCACTTGTGATTAAGAGGAATAGTAACCCTGATAGAGAGGACTATCCCTCCGCTAACGTAGGAGCCAGGGTGGGGTACATAAAAGATCCAATAGGGTAGATGTGTCCGCGTAAGCTATAAAGCACGCACCCCAACAAGATAAGATAAAATAATATACATAATGCAATACCTAAGACTTAAGTTATATGTTATCTGAAGTTCTGTGTTCAAAAAAGAGTAAATTCAAATTGCTCGCAAATTGCTTGATCAAATTGCTAGATATAGATGGGGAATAACTACTACTTTTATCGTCTAGGTAGAAATCAATGGGGAGGAATATTTTGATGCCTAAAGTTGCAGTCTTTCTACTTTTTATATTTTAGTTCTGTATATAGATTATAATTAGTATAGGTTTGTATATATTTTGTATATTCTGTTTATAGCATAAGTTGTTTAATAAATTAATGTATGGAGATTATTAATGTTTCTTTTTTTCTAAATTGCTTTGATTGTTTTTTAACAGATAAGATTTTTTTCCACCAGCTTCCCTTTGAAAATTTTAACCCTTTGACACTGCAGTCTAGTTCAGCAATACCCATGTAATACTTAAACAAAAGTCTAGTAACAATCTCACCTCATTCAGACCTCTTCTTAACTCCCTCAAACTAGACTTAATCTCACTGAATCTATCTCCAATCTTCTTCCTATCTGCTTCTCCATCTTTCCTTACTTGCAACTCATTGAACCTATCCATAAACTCTTGAGGGGTCATAGGTTTTAAATTCTTAAACTCTTGCAGTCTTCTCACTTTTTCGTCCGACCCTAGAACATACCCTGAGGAGCCAGCCTCATGGTCAGGGGTCTTCCACACGCGACCTTGGAGCTTGTTCGAGTAGTCTTCGTTACATTCGATGTTCTGAAGAGCGTCCATCTTTCGCAGTTTCTCTAGTTTGGCAGCTGGACTTAAAACTGGAGGTAAACCTGTAAAAGAAATGTACTTATTGTTAGTAAAACTAGTCTTTTTTTCATCGTGTGGAAATCACCACGGATAAAAGAGAAAACGAGCAAAAACAATTGTGTGAAAAAGGCCATCATAGCGCTCCGCAACTACTACACATAATAGTGGATAAGGATCGAAATTTCCGACTACTGGCCAGTAGGTAAACTATGTTGGCCACCCCTTACAGACAGTACAGACAGTGTTAGGGGTGGCTTTACGCCGAAAGCCACCCCATACATACTAGAGATACTGTATGAATACTTTCCAATATTCTATCCTACTTCCTACTAATATTATAATCCTACTAATACTATAAATATAAAAGTTTGTGTTGATGTTTGGATGTTTGATACTCAATCACAGCTGAACCAATCTAGATGAAATTTGATACAGGGATTTACAGCTTGGAATAACACCTAGGCTTTTCATTCCGAGACTAGATTCCCATGGGTAGCGGGAATGGGATCAATACCCCACAGGTCACTGACATCAACGGGCACAACTGCTCCAATCACCGGCAACGCTTCCGGAAGCCTGTAGTATAGAAGTTTCTCCAAACTTCTAGCTTTCTGGGAACACCTGGGATGGTTGGAGTGAGCGGGGAGACGTAGCACCGCACACACAATGGCCGAATCAAGAGGCTAAGTGCTGAAAACCCCAGTTAAATTAACAAACAAACAAACAACGGTTTCACGGTAGGTAGGACACGACGGTATCTCCCGTCCGAAATGAGCTGTCCAACTGGGGAAGTACCTCCGCCCTACAGAAGACCGCGGTCATAATAACCATCGTGTTGTGTTCCCGCCGGTAAGTAGGGTAGCCAGAGCTCACTATACCCCTCCTTCCCCTCCCCTTCCTAGCCTCCCCACCCCTTCTCAGCTCTCCCCCTTTCCCTTCAGGGTGGGCAGCGCGTGTGTGACACACGTTCATAGGCCACGGTGGCCGCTTTCCATCGGGTGGGCCGTGTGCTTGTCTGCCACCTACGTAGTATAAAAAAAAAACATAACAAACAAGGTCACTGACCTACAGATAAATTATAGGCGGTTTGTTCTTGTCTCTCTCTCTCCTCTTGTTGCTGTCGTTGCATCGCGCTATAGTACGGCAGGTCGCGGAGAGGCTCCGACGTCGGCGGCTGAGTCGGGGGCTTCGGGGCCGGACGCTTCTTCACTGCACCGCGGGATATGCCTCTATGTAAATTATATTATAACTTCGTACATTAATAAAACACTTTGTACATTAATACGAATAGTGATCTAATGGGATTAAATGGTGTATACGTTAATATTACCAGATTGCCACTTTGATTGCAATCATTCCGACAGTTACTGTTAGTGCGTGTGCGTGTGTGTACACCGGGTATACACAGAAATCGCGCACGCGTCTGTAAAATTCTAGAAATCGGCCCTTAATTAACTCTTGAGAACTTACAGAAACATTAATGAATGATCATCATCCTAGCGTTGGTCCCGGTCGCATCCGAGGCTTTCACCTCGTAGTCCGGGGTTCGTTTTCCGGCTTTTTCTCTTCCACTTCTCACGGTCTTGCGCATCCATGATGGTAAGCCCATTGGCACGCATGTCCTCCTCTACGATGCCAAGCCAGCTCTTTTTGGGTCTACCCTTACTACCGGGGCCCGGTGGAGCAGGCAATAATGAATTATATTACAATGATTACATTTCAAATCTTTTGGATATCCAGCATATCCTTATAAACCGACTCTTAACTTATGAATTGACACATCCAATCTAAATCTATACTTATTTCCGTTTTTAATAATAATAAAAAAAAAACTTACAGATTCTTATCAACCTTGTTTGCTGCCATCATATTAATATTTATTTGCGGCTGATCATTGGTTCTTTTTACCGGCGCTTTGATACCGTTCACCAGACTGGAACTTCTCCAATCGCTGGTAGACCCTTCATTACTTGAACTGGATGTACCGCTACTAGTACTTGGTCTATCGAAATATCTCATTTCGGTTTTGGGCTCTTGGTTCGTATTCTTCACATAGCCATTAATAGGTCTACTATCAGGTCTAGAATTGTTTGGGTGTGAGACATTACTAGTAGACGGTATGTTGGTGATTTTAGTGATGACGGATTTAGGTGCGCTGATCTTTGGAACCTCCTTTTTGGGTACTGGTGCTGGATCTGTAAATGGTAAACTTTAAATTAATCTCTTTTATTTTAAAACTTTAAATTAATCTCTTTTATTTTTCTAGGAATATTGTGTCTTACAGCTGTTGACGGAAAATGTAGCAAAGCAGAGAGAGAGAGAGAGAGAGAGAGAGGGAATGAAAATCACTATATCTAAAGTGAAAAATATATTTACTATAGACTTTATAATATAATATTATAATGGCTTTAGCGCATTCGGTATTTCTTATTTATTAATTGATAGTGGGCAACTATTGAGTTGAAAATATTATAATCCATTTGTTTAGGTACTTAAATGAATGTAAATAATCTTAGTGTGTCTTTTTATAATACGTTTTGTATAAAATCTCGGTATAAAAATACTTTTCTGTTTATTAACGATTTTGAAGATATAAAACCTGTATTGAACCACTAGTTAGTCAGTTAGATAGTCCAGTTTATTTGTTCAACACGTTTTTTTATAAATACCCACAAGATTGTGTTCACCTTTATTCAAGTACCTATTTAACAAATGGAGTATATGCCTTAGTATTACCAAGTCAATAGTTCACCACTTAGCCCCATACATACTTCTGTTAACACTTCTGTATATATACATACATACATACAATCACGCCTTTTTCCCGTCGAGGTAAGCGGGGATAACATGTTTTCACTCTACGAAACTGAAATACACCTTTCGCTAGAAGATTTACCGTCATCAAGCCGTATAAAGCCATGGTTGGAATCGACGTGAAGCTGACGATATTTAATCATCACCCACTCGTGACACTCCGGGCACTGCTCCGTGCGGACTCCACAGTAACTTTCATGCCCGGGCAAGTCACGCCTTGGCACCTCTAATTCACAGAACCTGTAAATAAGTAATGCTGCAGTTCACGTAACAACATGATTCTCCTTCAGGATCTTCATCGGTCCTAATGATCTGCAAAATTGATGAACTCGCAAAGCGCTAGTTTCGCTCTTTTCTGTGGTAAGTGGTAACCGCGGAGCGCAACGACAGAGGCGCGTCTACTAACCAATATTTTTTGTTTGTTTTTTTTTCATAACTGGCCAGTTAGTGTACAATGTACGTGCGTGAATTTTTTTGAAGTTGGTTCAAAATTTCTGCCGTTAACTTTGTTATGTATTATGCATACCTACTCGTATGACAGAGTGGCAGTCGCATCAATATCAGTTGCGCAGTTTATAAGATCTACATAAGGACAGGCAGCAGAAAGCTACTTTGTTTTATACACTGTGTAAGCATGACATTATATTAAAGATATACACAATGAAGTTTAACTTAAATTCTCTGAAATTTACGAACACAATGAACATGTCTTCATCGAAGACGTAATAACTTATCTCGTTGTTGATAGCAACGTACCATTTATATTAGTGTTCATTACTTAACAGCAGACAAGCAGTGAACTGTATAGTTATAAGATCTCGCTTTCCTACACTAATATGTAAATGTGCAAATAAAACCTACATTAAAATCAATAAAAAAGCGGAATAAATACATTAAAAGAAAAACGCATATAGGTACTACATAAACTTTACATAGGCATGGAGCAGACGGTAAAAAGTAAGTCTATCCTCTGCCGCACCATTAATTCTTGGAATTCCATACCAGCGCACGTGTTTCCTTCTTCCACAGTCCTGGCCTGAGTCCTTTAAGCGGGGCGTGAAAAAGCATCTGATGAGACCGTCAAGCTAAGCGCCACCATTGTCTCTACGTGCTTGTAATGGTGACCCTCTTTCTTGAGACTGTCTTCAGCCTACCATCAAGCGGAATGAATTCTAATAAACGTGCCCTAAACAAAAAAATGAGATAAATCTACTTACGTAATACTTGAATAAGCAGGTCAGGGTGACTTATGTCTTAAAGATGGTGGTAAGGCCCATGTTCACCCTTTCTATCAAATATTAATAACAATTTTTAAAATAAAATACCTGCAGGATTTAATAGTGTGTGCGCATGAGTCCCGAATGTGATCTTCCATGTCGGTACCGCACACGCTTTCCCCGCATTTTGGACACGGCACTTACATAGAACAAAAACACATTTTATAAATTCAAAGTTTACTGCCAGCAGTTATATATACAAAAAATAACCGAATTCTAGAAGAAAAATGCAATGGAAAAACAAGAATAATAAATATATACGCGTTATGGTAACCATACACGTTCAAGAGTAATAGCGGATAGGTTTGCACAAATAATGTAAAGTGTGTTAGAAGACACTAGTGCAAATTTCAAGAACGTGTATGGTTATGCCTATGGGCGAGTAAAACACCATGGGAATAACACTCGTGCCGCAACCCCTGTAAGAACAGAGAGTACAGAGACATTCTGTGTCCTCAGCGCAAAAGATGTAGGATTAACCTTTGGTTTTCCCAGTGACAACACAAAACCTCTCTAGTGAGCTCTGGCTACCCTACTAACCACCGAAAACACAACACAAGGTTATTAAACGGCGATATTTTGTAGGGTGGAGGTACTTCCCCAGTCGGACTGCTCAATTGGGACGAATATACCGTCGTGTCCTACCTCCGTTACTTTACGTCCTACCTTTGCAGAACATCACCTTCTTCAATAATAATATTGATGAAACCATTAATGTACTCTTTCAAAGACACTCTTTTAGATTAGTTGAAGTTAACTAGATGTAAAGTGATCAGAATAACTCATACTAAATCTATATTTAAAATTTTCGTATCTCTTAAGTAGGTATTAATATGCTATTCCGACATTCCCTAAGTACTTCTCCGCGGGGCAATTATAGATTATGGCGTAATATGCTAACATTATATAAATATTCACCGAGATGATGAATCACTTCCCAAATGTAAATTCGTTGTATTATCAAGCAAAAATATCAACGGTTTTACAAGATAGTAGGTTAGAGTTGTAAAAGAAATGTTAAAATAACCAGTATTTAGTAATTTTATGATCAAAATACAGACAAATTATGTACAAATATTGGTGAAAAGGTATAAGACCAAAGGTATGTCATCCCGAACGGCCAAATTTAAGCAGCAGTATTATAGGACTACACAATCCATATACGGAAACTAAGTAGAAGTGCTCCAGAATTTTAACTAGGATTATCTATCCAAACCGTAGCAACCGAGCTCATTGGAGAGGTTTTGTGTTGTCAGTGGGAAGACCGAGAAACCCTTCTTTGTCTTCTACACTGACAGCACCGAAGGGGTAGGCAGAAGTGCTAGCACGTTTATGTTTAGGTCCCAATGTAATAGGTGGCGAGCCTATTGCCATTATAGGGACCACGGTGTCCCCGTCTAGCCCCCGGGTATGGCGAGGCGATTCTGCGACCGCCGACGTCCGAGTCGCCTCCGCACATGGGTAGAATGTACTAGAGAGAGAGACCACACTAAAATGACGGACGGAAAATAGGCAAATAAGGGAAATTAGAAAGTGGGGAGATTGAGAAATAAAAAAAATAAGGAAAAAATGGGAAGTAGAGAAGGGGAGAAGTAGTATAGAGAGGCTATAAGAGAATTGAGAAGATTCGTACAACGCCATAATCGTCATCCACGCGCGTGGATCCGCGGGCTAGTATACAATGAGTATACAGGGCTAGTATAGAATACAATGTTTTGTTCTAGAAACTACAAATAGATCAGACCGAGATGCCAAAATACAAGGGTAGATCTTAATTAGATCTGTTGAAAAAATCTCTCAAACATTATTTCTGTACTAGGTACACGCTATTGTAACCATCGCCCATAACTCCTTCTGTGTTCGGTGAGTCTTTCCTCTGCCACACCATTAAGTCTTGGAATTCCTTATCAGCTCACGTATTCCCTTCTTCCTACAGTTCCGGATCCTTTAAGCGGGAGCCAAGCTGAGGCTAACTCAGCTATTATGGAGGAGGTAGGACACGACGGTATCTCCCGTCCGAAATGAGCTGTCCAACTGGGGAAGTACCTCCGCCCTACAGAAGACCGCGGTCATAATAACCATCGTGTTGTGTTCCCGCCGGTAAGTAGGGTAGCCAGAGCTCACTGTACCCCTCCTTCCCGTCCCCTTCCTAGCCTCCCCACCCCTTCCCAGTTCTTCCCCTTTCCCTTAAGGGTGGGCAGCGCGTGTGTGACACCCTTAGTGTTGCACACGTTCATAGGCCACGGTGGCCGCTTTCCATCAGGTGGGCCGTGTGCTTGTCTGCCACCTACGTAGTATAAAAAAAAAAACTATTAAGCTTAAAGGTAGAATTTTCCTACTCGAAATAAATATCGCAAGTCACATGTCGACGTCAATGTAATATTCAGATTACCTATAGCTCATACATATTATAATGCGAACCCCAATTCAAATTTGAATCCGGCATTTATCAACAACAGACCAGACGGTGTCAACCATAGTATCATAATGGGCATAAATAATGAACGAGGCGATTATACAATGGAACAGTAGTAAGTAATGTGATCATCAACGCTGTTTCAAAATACAGGCGTTGTGTTGCATTTCTAAATGTAGTTTTATGTCCCATGGGTAAGCCGAGTATAATGCAATGGAAATTACTTACCTACATGATTATAAAGTATGTATCTTGGCACAGTTCATACTATGACTCTGTACTTACTAGGCGGTTACGAGGGATAGAGAGAGAAGCAGTCATTGCAGGCGCCAGATGGTAAAGGGCGCACAAAATTTAATTTCCAGCACTAAACACAATTAAATACTAAATTTGTTTAGGTATTTAAATAATGGTAAATAATCTTGTGGCAACTTATTTTTAAAAACACACGTTAAACCAATAAACTAGAAAAATAACTAACAAACTAGTGGTTCTATACCGGCTTTTAGTCTATAAAAAACGTTTCTGAGCAGAAAAGTATAACTAGGTACATAGTATAAAATAAAGTCGAGTTCTCTGTCCCTATTTTTCTTTTCCCTTTGTATGCTTAAATCTTCAAAACTATGCAACGGATTTTGATGCGGTTTGTTTTAATAGATAGAATGGTTAAAGAGAAAGGTTTATATGTATATAACATCATGCTACAACAAACAGGTGTGGAGCAGGAATGAAAAATGTTGCAAAAACGGGGTGACGCAGACGAAGTTGCGCGGGTCAGCTGGTTATATACACAGTCAGGTCATAAGTATTGTCACACAGTAAAAACTTTTCTTTGAGAATGCTGGCCACAAAAAAGTTTATTGAATTCGAATTCCCAACTATTCATGAAAATAAAAATGTATACTTGTTAGAATTTTACTCATTTTTAAATATGGAGTGGACACTTAAAGAAGACCGTGTTGCAGTTATTGCGTTGCATCGTTGCGGTTACGCGCCAATTCAAATTTTTGACATAGCGAAAAATTTGAATACAACCAAAAGATTCGTTTATCGTACCATCAAACGATACAATGAAGACTCTAGTGTAGATGACAAGTCAAGAAGTGGTCGCCCTCGGTCTGTTAGGACTCCAGCAGTGATAAAAGCTGTGAAGGCGCGAATTCAAAGAAATCCCAAACGTAAGCAGGAACTGTTGATCCTTCAGATGGGGTTAAGCAGAACCACGGTGAAAAGGGTGTTGAATGAAGACTTAGAGCTTCGGGCATATCGAAGAAAAACAGAACATCGCTTGAATGCTCGTCTAATGGACCTGAGACTGAAGAGATGCCGCGCTTTGTTGAAGCGGTACGCGGGAAAAAAATATCGGGAAATTCTTTTTTCGGATGAAAAATTTTTTACCGTAGAAGAGAGCTACCACAAACAAAATGATAAGGTGTACGCACACAGTAGTGAAGAAGCGAGCAACCGTATTCCACGTGTCCAACGAGGTCATTTTCCATCCTCGCTCATGGTATGGTTGGGAGTTTCTTATTGGGGCTTAACAGAGGTACATTTTTGTGAGAAAGGTGTAAAAACAAATGCAGTTGTGTATCAAAATACAGGTCCTGACGAACCTTGTGGAACCTGTTTCTCATACCATGTTCAATAACAGGCACAGGGTATTCCAACAAGATTCGGCGCCAGCTCATAGAGCGAAGAGCACACGGGACTGGCTGGCGGCGCGTGAAATCGACTTAATCCGGCACGAAGATTGGCCCTCCTCCAGTCCAGATTTGAGTCCGTTAGTTTACAAGATATGGCAACACTTGGAGGAAAAGGCGTGCTCAAAGCCTCATCCCAATTTGGAGTCACTCAAGACATCCTTGATTAAGGCAGCCACCGATATTGACATGAACCTTGGTCGTGCATCGATAGAGGACTGGCCGCGCAGATTGAAGGCCTGTATTCAAAATCACGGAGGTCATTTTGAATAAACTTTATTCTCATAAGAATCTTTGTTTTGTTAAGTTCATTTTGGTATATAAATGGTTACTTAATGAATAAAATTGTATCAATTATTTTATATTAAACATGTGACAGAATTTATGACCTGACTGTGTATAAACAAAATATATTAAAACGACACACCAAAATTGTTTACGTTTATTTGAGTACCTAAACAAACGGACTATCGAAAACGTAGACCCGTTCTTCTCTGACCAAGGGTTCGCAAAAAAGAAGAATTTCTAAGACGTGTAGAACATGTTAATAGTAATAATATGCTTACGTGGTTTGTGTAGTTTGTTGTGGTGGTCCTGCAATTCATTCTGAGGCACAGGCTCCTTACATACCGGGCATACGCGTATGTTGCGCGCGCAATGCACGCTGTGGATGGTGAAGTTCACGCTGGGTATCTCGCGTTTGCTGCGAATAAACAATCCGTCTTATTACATTTATATATACATAAGTAACTTATGAGTAGAACTTGAAGACCGAACTTCGCTTAGATGCAGAATATTACATCAAGAACCAAGCGGTTCGGTGAGTATTTCCTCTGGCGCACCCATCAAGTCTTGAAATTCATTACCAGCGCACATGTTTCCTTTTTCCTATAGTCCCAGGACCTTTAAGCCTCACGGAAAAAAAGGTCCTTTAAGAGGGGCGTGAAAAAGCATCTGATGAGGCCGTCATTCTGAGCGCCACCATTGTAATAGTTCACGTGTTTGTAATGGTGACCCTTTCCTGAGACTTTGCCTTAAGCTTACCATCAGGCGAGGTGAAGTCAAATTGATGTGCCGCAAATAAAAAAAAAGAGGCGTAAATATAATAAATAAATAAATATTTTAAGACAATCTATACACAGCACTACAGAGGCTGTCGTCAGAATACCTAGATATGTGATTAGTAAATATCTTGACCATGTTTTCTAGCCGCGCAGAATGAGTTTTTATTCATTTTGATAATGTGGCAGACAAGCACACGGCCCACCTCATGGATGGTAATCACCTATGAATGTAAGCAACAACAGGGGTCACACGTGTACTGCTGATCCTGTCGAAAAATTCTATTAAAGAGTAATAGAATATTAGAAGGCTTGAAGAACATAAATTATATTCACTAGGAAAAACCACAGAACAGAAAAAACTAGTAGAAATGCGACACGATAGTTTTAGTAGCGGACCCGATGTCACCAAACTCACACAACCGTTAATAATACCGTGCATTACTAATTTCTCGTCTGACGAATCGACGGCTTAATTGTTTTGATTATTCGTATTTAAATACTACCTTTGATGCCTTATTAGCTCAAATCATACGTACTACAAAACGAAATCACACAACCCTTTTAAGGTAGTGGCAACTATATTGCCACCACCTTTTTTTTACCGTGCGAAATAGCAATTACTTTCCTATAGATAAAAATTATATTTATGGCTTTCCATACTTTGAATCGAACAAGTTTGAATATTTACGTAAAAAAATTAGAGGTATTCTTACAAAAAGGTTCATAGAGTTAAATTAATCCTTCGTTGCATAAACACGCACAGCAGTGATGCGCGTGCACCGACTACATCACAATTTCACTTGATTTTTGCTTGGAAAACCAATGCATGTCGCTTCGGTGGTTGATCAGGGGTATTTACATTTTATTAGTTCACAGTGCCAGTTACGTTACAATATGATCCCGAAGAACCCACAATGTAATGAAGTACAGAATAAAATTTCACAACCATATGACCTAAATAGCCCGAGAAATGTTTTATGCAATCAGTTTGAAGTTGCACAACATCTTGCTGATAGAATGTGTCAAGAAAGTCTTGAAATGAGAAATGGGATTCAAAGAATGGAAAACCAGCTAAGTTTGGATATTGGATAAGGTACCAAACAGTACTTTGTAGCCCAAAATTTGCCAAAATTTTTGTAACCTGGCATTGTGTGATTTTTTTAATCATCAAGTACTACAAGTTGCTTTACTTAAAAAATTAGCTTTATCCATAACTTTGCACTATATCTTTGCTCAATAAAATATGTATATAATTCCGAAAATGTACTTTTGATTTTCAAGCGTTTCCTTTAAAAAAAATCAAACCCTATACTTCCAGACTAGGCATATTGATCATAAAAGCCTATAAAACAGTACCACCTGTGTCTTAATCAAAAACATAATTAAAAAATATAAATATAATTGCCATAATTAAAACACATTTAATTTGAAGGTAGTAAGAAAAAATATTGCAATTTATCAGATGTCATGGAGGACCTAAAAAAACAGTGCTATGTCTATATAACAAATCTGAAAGGAATAAGAAGATACTTTACTACATATATACTTTGATAGTGAGATAGTGTTTAGATAAAATGGGAAGAAATGAGTTGCTAGAAAGACTATTTATATTTACATTTTCATTATAATATGACTGTTATTCATTCATACTGTAGAACAACTAAACTCATCATGAATAAGGAAGGCATGTATATTATAATCTGATACAGTTTACGGTTTAACACAATTTATTAGGTCAAACAGGTCAAGCGAGGTCAAAGTGTTCATCAACGTTTAACAATTTTTATTTGCCTCAATAGAAAATATATTAAATAAGATATCAGAAAGAGACTCTTTTTAAATGTTTCGTCATAACAACTACACATAATAGTATGATATATCTTTGAGGAATTGAATAAAACTATGTAAATGTTTGTTTAAAAGATTTTTCTTAACAATATTGCGAAGTAAGGTAAACAAGCTAACTCGGACTGCTGCGATGTTCGCTATGCTCCAAATAGTCTATAAATAGCCGGCTAACGTGTGTACTCTAAAATAGAACTAATTTTGTCAACATAACACGCATATTCTGCACAAAACTTACCAATTGGGACACGACTTTGTTTCAGCATCTTCCATTTTATCTCATATGAGGTTAATTTTCTATTAATATAACAAAATATACAGTCAGTTGGCACTATACTCTTTATGATAACTAAATTGTCTAACAAATACTACTTCTTTATTATTATTCACTACGTTGGCGCTTGTTTCTTTTGAGCTGTTCAACCTATAATATGAAAGGATATTACAGCTGGTCTAAAAAGTTAAAACAAAAACAATAAAATTCT
Source organism: Pelosia muscerda (assembly GCA_963691645.1). Taxonomy (NCBI): domain Eukaryota; kingdom Metazoa; phylum Arthropoda; class Insecta; order Lepidoptera; family Erebidae; genus Pelosia; species Pelosia muscerda. The sequence continues at coordinate 8,015,380 of OY829118.1, forward strand.
AATTTCAAAGGAACACTTTCGGTAAAATCCCGCAACCACAGACTATGAATTTAACTCCGAATATTTTGACATTTGACGGAACATGCTGTCACTTCACTTCTCTTCTCACAACTCTACAATTTTACTCTATGCTGGTGCAAAGATAAATGGATTTTTTTAACCAAATTTTATTTATTTATCGAACTTCGTAACCGTCACCGTCATTGCATTCTCACGAAATAAAATTGATACTTTTAAATTGTTTTCAGTTAAATATAGTAATGAAAATTACCATTACGAATTCGATAGTATATCGTGCTAAGGCGCTACAGGGCCAGCCATTCCATTTCATAACGCTTTTGCTTTTAGTAGGTATTTGAGCAACCAATAAGGTACCACATTATACGCTAACCTATTATTTTTTCTGTACATACATATGCTCACATTGCTCACGCCCGTAATCCCCGAAGGGGTAGGTAGAGGTGTATTAAAAACCCACATTTCGCCCACTATATATGGTTTTCGGCCTCACGTAATAGGGGACGAGCCTATTGCCACCTGTAAAAAAATAAAATGGTTATGCCGAAAATTATTCCCAGTCGTCACCACTGGTGCCGTTCCCACTGATGATGAATGGGAAAAAAAATCCCATATGTCGCCAGTGGTGACAAACGGGATAAGATATTCCCAGTCGTCACCACTGGTGCCGTTCCCACTGATGATAAATGGGAAATAAAATCCCATATGTCGCCAGAAGTGACTGGATTCGTTTCCACTGGCAACAAATGGGATTTTTTCTATTATTTTTTGTCACCACCAATTTATCAACAATTTGTATTGGCGGATTACGCATGTGACGGTACACGTATATTAGTTTTTGCATCTGAATCAGCAAGACGTACCGTGTGCGAAATAAGTGATTTTTTTGGTGACGGCACATTTAGAAGTTGCCCCCAACCATTTGATCAACTTTACACCATTCATGGAGATTTGGGGAGCGCTGTCAATCATACCAAGATAATTTCGAGGTGATAATATAGGAACGAGGTGGTTTTTATTTAATCCAATTTGTTTACAATAAATTGTCGCTAGGTGGTGATGACTGAGAATAACTTATCCCATTTCTCACCACTGGTGACATATCAAATTTCTTTTCCCATTTATAATCAGTGGGAACGACACCAATGGTCACGATAGGGAATATCTTATCCCGTTTGTCACCACTGGCGACATATGGGATTTTATTTCCCATTTATCATCAGTGGGAACGGCACCAGTGGTGACGACTGGGAATATCTTATCCCGTTTGTCACCACTGGCGACATATGGGATTTTATTTCCCATTTATCATCAGTGGGAACGGCACCAGTGGTGACGACTGGGAATATCTTATCCCGTTTGTCACCACTGGCGACATATGGGATTTTTTTTCCCATTTATCATCAGTGAGAACGGCACTAGTGGTGACGACTGGGAATAACCGAAAATAAATTCCTAACTGAAGATATTGCAGCTAAATAGAATTTGAAAAAAAAATTGACTCAATTCCTTGCTATGCAGTGTAAATCGCAAGGAAATTAATTACGTGCTTACAAGCACTACCAGTTAACGATTTTTTTGGTAAATTACCCAATTCTAAGGCAGAACCAGATGTGTGCCGAGTCCGCTAGTTTAATAATACCAGTAGGGTTACGGAAGTGCCTGCTATCGATCAATAACGCTGTGAGGAAGTCAGGGCCTCCTTCTGGTAATCAATCGGAGTAAGACTGTCATCGCTGTGCACGAGTGGTTCATTGTGTCATTTTCATTGAATTACGGAATTGGGAGTTACTGGTTAGGAAATTAGTAGTAATACCAGTCTGACAAAAGTGCTCAGTTAACGACAATAGGCGAACAAAAAATAATTGTCTACTTTGGGGACAGAAAATAAAATAGGATTAGTATGAATTGAATAAAATATAGACTGTTTTTTAATATCCTTTTATTTACTTAAACTACAAAAAATAAGCATTATGTGGGTAGTCACTACAAAAAGTTAGTCTACTTGCGAACTACCCCACTAAGAACTTAGGAACATAAGGAAGATCTTATTGACGTACCCACACAATGACTTGTTTTCATAATAACTAATTAATTGAATAATATTATATCACACATAGCAGTAAATCTAACACTTATCATAGAGATTTCAGAGTTCCGTAGTTGCTGGGATAGAATACCATGTATACACAATTCCACAGAGTGGGGCTTTATATAAAATACATTTTATTTGTAAATTAATACCTATTATACTGAGACAAATCTGAGAGGAAATCGAACCGCTAGGCAAGATAAATTGTCATGAAAGAAAGCACAATCACATAATGGCGGTAAAAGTCATTTTTTATGAGAACGTTTTGGTATAAAAAATTTACCCAAGGTTTTTTTTTGCCTTCAATAGCAACTACGAAACTCATAATAACAGCACTCTTGTAAATGCGCAAGCACTGCGCGTGCGCCAGTCACATCCCACCCACACATTTTGGCGTGACGTAATTCCACATGTATTTGAGAAATATACATCTCTTATCATTACTTTTAAATAAAAAAAAAATTTTTTTGCGACATTTCACAATACCGGTCATGGCTTATATTTACACAGTATGTAATTTTAACATTAATTTTAGCGATATTAATCCTAATAATATTGTGCAATTGCATTTTGATATACTCTTATAATATTGTTAAACTATATTATACAAGTTTTGATGAGAAAATCGCTGTCATCAATACCGTTACCGTTTTACCAGTAATATACAAACACTACTTTGAGTAGAAGGGGTAAAAAGATTACTGAACAAAAGGCAGGTAAGGCAGAAAGACCTGAGTAGTTACGTAGCTTTGCAATAATTTGCGATGACAATAATATTGTATTGCTTCCCTAGCCAGGTCGATTGTATAAAAAAACATACTATTTGGTGTCTATGTATACACATATTACCTGATCTTACCCAATTATTAGCGAGCGTAAGATCATATGGATTAAACACTTAAAATTGGTATACAATAGACAGGCATACAGTATACTATAGTTGTACACATATGCAGAAAATATGCAAGACTGCATCTGTTAAGTTCCAAACGTTTTTAAATTGTAAATGACTTAATATTGTCCTCTCTGAAAACCGAGGCCAACGCCCCGCATCGTGTGTGTGGTGGCTCGGGCAACTTCATATTGCGCTTGCATAGCTTGAAATAGATCCTCTTGCTTTTTTATAGGGTCGGCTGTCTTATCCGGTACTTCATTGACTGCAGCTGGAAAAAAAACTGTATATTAAAGTCCGTAACGCTTTAATTTGCAATTAATTGTTTTCTATGTGTCATAGTCGACTGCTGGACTTAGGCTTCTCCTAATGTTGATATGCTTTGGTATACTGTTTTGACGCTGGCCAGATAGGTTGGTATACGGTCGAGTTTTCCATCGCTTGCAGTTATATCGATTGCGTATTTTTCCATTAGTTGCCTCTTACAACGGATTAGATAGGGTGGTGATACTTTGCTCCCTAACCACACAGATACGCAAACACGGGCTTGCAGGTGTCTTGACACCAGATTTATTTCGTTGCAGATTTGCCTCTCGGGATCAGACGGCAGTTGCTCCCGTAAAGCATTAGTGATATTTAATAGTGAGTCTATGGTGACATTGGTTTTGAGTATTATACGCTAAATTGCATTTATTGAAAACAGAGTGTACATTTTCAATTTGGTTCGATAACTGCAATTATTGACAACAGAATGTCACTAACTTTTCGAATTGGTTGGTATTTTTGTAAAGATAATAATGAAAGTCTAAGTTAATAACATTATAATTAAGACTCACCAGGTTCCTTTATTCCCATGAGCCTCATAAACTTGGACACCTGTTTCCCATCCGAGTCCTGCGCAAACCTCGTGCCGCTCCACTTCGCCGCCTCCTCCGCCTCAGATTTATTTTTATTTCCCCACAGCAGTTTTCGCTTTTGTACCTGGCAATTCAATAGAAAAATGATGAATATGAGAAAAAAAAAGATAGTAATCATTATCTGAGCCTATTCCCAACTCAGTTGGAGTCGGCTTTTGGGTCGGCTGTCTAGTCTAACTGAGATGCGGCTGAATTTTGCTATTTTCCGTGAAGCGACTGCCATCGGACCTCCGCAACCAAATTGGCGATATCGAAGTTCTGTAGTTAGGCTAGTCGGAATTTCGAGGGCTCCAACTACCCGTAACGACTGCCACATATGTTCTTATGGCAACCGGGACCGACGGCTTAACGTGTTCTCAGAGGCACGACCAGACCAGTGCAAATAGCCATATTCATACATACAAATATTTGCACTGAGGAACGAACCCGCGCCTCCTGCGTAGCAATGGCGTTCACTACCATCACGCCGCGTCCGTAAAGATAGTTAATGTTGGAATAAGCAGTAATAGAGACCTTGTGTCCCAATTGCATCTGAGACCTTCAATCAAAGAATTGAATTCGTTTATTCAATTCAGGCACTTTAGGAGCGCATATGAATGTTTCAATTTATAGATTTTATGAGCCAAAAATAAACTAAATATATCATACGGTATGGTACGGTAAGTAGGATCTTCTGAGAAGATACTAGCATAAACTAAGGCTATTATTTCTTCTTTTTTTGTTTATTTATAATTAACATGTTAGAGAGCAGGAGATTAGGGTGACCTCATCTAGAAGCCTATGGTTTTTCTTCCTACAGTTGGCAGTCTTAGGTATCCACAGTGATGAGACCATTGATATAACGAAAGAAGGTTCCGTATTTTATATGCGATGTCACAGATATAATTTAGACGATCTTTACCCGTGACTTTACTTGTGTAATATTAAATGAGTGCCTCTATAAGTTCTATATAAACGCTTACCTGGTCTAATATCTTTGTGGCGTTGATTGCACTAGGATTATAGTACGATGGCAAACCCCCTGAAGTGTTGGGTGGAGCATCGTGAGCTGCTGCCCGCAACTGTTGTGCGGTCGCCATTGAACCATCTGGAGTCTTAATTTGGAGACCTGAACAAAACATTCAATCATATTAAATTAGATCACTAAGTACTTATTGTCAAAAAGAAAGTCTCGAAGAAATTCGATTGTATAAAAAAATTGACAGATTTGATCAGATTGTCTGTACAATCTGTCCTCAATTAAATCAAGATTCAGACATTCTAGAATATTGTAACTCTGTATTCTAGGATGATATGATGCAGACTAGTATGTGACCCTTTACTGGTGTAATGTAATTATTTTATTTTACAAAACAGAGTATGTATATTGACAGCTGACTTTCCTTTCGGAGTTGGGTCATCACACAGCTTGCGGAAGAGCTAATAATCATCAAAAAATAAAAAGGGTCAACCTTAGGACTTAACTGGATAATCTATATAGATGAAATAAGAAGAAACAATACTTACCCATTTTCTCCATGACCTCTAGTTTCTTATTGACTTTATAGGAGGAAGGTCTGTAGTCCCCGGTCGGTGAGCGACGTTCGCTTGACCCGGACGAGTGGCCCGATGAGTGACCGGACGAGTGAGGTGCGCCCCGTGACTTGGATCGTGATCTATCGCGGCGATCATGCCTGTGGCTTGAAGATCTGCAACAATATTTAAATAATTCATAATCTACACTATCTAGAGAAGATGCTAATAGGCTAATTGATTGATTGATTTAATTTAATTATATTTTCAACAGTCAAGATTTCCTGTAGAATCTTATTTTTATTGTAAACTCTTTAATTTAAACTTTAACTTTGCGCTAACCATATACGTGGGAAGTCAGTTTGTGACCACGGCTAGTGCAACCTGCCCAAAACGTCAAGCACATCAAAAGGTAAATTATTGTATTATGATCGCGTTAATATCCGAGTTTCGCAAATAATATATTATAAACTAGATAATGACGCTTCTCTTCAACCAATTACGATCACACACACATAATGATTTTAAACCTGATATAAAAACGCATCTCAATCCGTTGCGTCGTTTTTGCGTCTGTCGCATACAAACAGAGAGACAAATACAACAGTTTTAACAAAAAATTCTGGGAAAAGTGCCCATGGAACTCGTAATATAACATTTCATTTCTATCCTCGACTACATCAACAATTCTTTACCTCGTCTCCTCCGAGCGTCTATTATGGCGATCTCTATCGCGCTCGCGTTCACGTTCACGGTCTCTGTCCCTGTCGCGACGCTCACGGTCGACGAATCTGTAAAGTAAACATAATGCGTAAGAGAAGATTGATAACGAAATGCATCCAAGTTGGTAGTCGTTTTGTAGAATGGAATAGAATATTATGTTCAATGTTTAGGGTTGAGACGTAATTTTGACGTTTATGACATTTATGAGAGGCGTGAACAACTGTCAATGAGCAATATTATTCTATTCCATTCTACAAAACGACTACCATTTATACTATTATACATTCATTTATACTATACACATCACGTACTTGCAGCTAATAGAGTGGAACCTATAAGCGTGCTAGACAAATATTTCGTATTTCAAATATATTGTCAAACTTGAAATAAGTTAAGCGATGCGGCTTTTGAAATCCACAATGCCTACAATGATAGAAAGTACGTATTATACAGAGTACATTTTTTAAATGGGCCTGAATGATCACCTCCGGAACCCAATATTTTTAGCCAGGTATAGAAAACCCGTTGATTTTGATAAAAATAACACACCTGTATTATTACACCATTCTATTGGGAGGATGAACGGAGCCGAGACTCCTTTGAATACTTTTCACTATTCATCATAGTGTCGAAGATGGCACTTTTACAACTCACATAGAACCAACCAGTATAGTGAAAAAGTAAGCAATAAAAAAATCTAATATGGATAACTATTAGTCGATATATAGACGAAAAGTATACCTTGGCGAAACGGCATCCCTAGCATCATGTGACCTCTTGTCGGCAACCGGCGGTTGGTCGCCACCGAACGGTTTGAGGTCCATGAGTGCGGGCACCTTATCATCAGGTCGATCGCCGAGCAGACCGCGGCGGGGTTCAGGACGGGCCCCTGCGCGGTCACGATCTGATCTATAGATGATGTGTTGATAAATATTAGAACCTCCAAATAACTATTAAGTTGCGGATATTTGCTACAGGTAGTATCACTTTAATGGGACCAATAAACCCCTAGAGAATATTGAGTAGAGCAATCGTCCCAGTACTTGAATTAAGGTGGGCCCAGTTGTCTATTAATCAAATTAAATTAGATAAGGTAGGATTCGTCCTGGTCCCAGTTTCGAAGTGGACGACTTGCCCCCTAACCCTAACAAGCTTATACCAAGATAAATTTGATGCCGATTCCGTTGCGAAACTATCCCCATTTGAATTTCGAAATTTAATTCCATTTGGTATAGCATACATAACATAAACTCACGCCTATATCCCCGAAGTGCTACGCCGAGATGCTAGCATCCACGTTTCGCCAGTTTATGTTTAGGTCCCATGTAATAGGTGGCGAGCCTATTGCAATTAACCGGGCACTTATAAACCTGCGATAAATACACACATAACTTCGAAAAGCATCGAAAAGTCATTGGTGTGTGCCGTGGTAGAACCTGCGATCGAACTCGAAACCTCGTCTCAGCAGTCCTTTACCCATACCACTAGAGGCTACCTCGGTATTTGGTATTAGATTCATTTTAATGTATTTTTCCGTTAGTCGTCTTTTGACACACTTCGGAGGATAAGAGCTAGGTAGAGCTAAGTTACAAAATATGTCAATGTACCTGTATCTGTCATCCCTGCGAGGCGAATGTCTCTCAGCGCGGTCTCTGTCATTTCGGGAGCGCGCTGGGGACTCGCGGCGTCTGTCCCGACGGTCTGAGTCTCGGTCTCGTTCACGCTCTCGACTGTCATCTGTAAACGAATATAATAATAATGTAATTAAATTGTATTTTAAAAATGATGTCCGCAGATGATGCTGATACATTAATCCTAGTGTTCTTCATTTTAGCGTTAATTCCAGTCGCCTTCGAAGCTCTTACTACGAGATATGGGGTTCGCTTTTATCGGTGTAACTGCATTGCGGCTCAACCTCAATATTTTCCGTGAAGCGATTACGATCTGGGGATCTAGACAAAATGCATTCGCTCCGAAGTTCACTTCACAGCTACTCATTCGCCACCGCTCTGTGCCTCTAGCACGAACCATTTGTGAGAAAGTATTCGTATCAAATTCAATAGCAATTATTCATTTAAGATAGGATGACGTCACTATCGAGTAACTTGCGAGTTCTCGAAAGCTAGGATTATTGACTTCGTGCTACCGTCTAACGTATTACTCCGTTATCGTATCGAGGACTCGAAATCTTCACATTATGAATTCGATAGTTGTTCATAGGAATTGACTAACGATATTCGATTGACAGACAAAGTTTGGATCACATGAACTAATGTCACTCCCATATATTTTCGAGCTTCCTATTGACGATGTATCCAATAGAAATGCATTCTGTCTAGGCTCCCTAGCCTTCACAACCGATATACCTAGGCCATATCGAAGAATTATAGCTTGACCAGTTGTTGAACTTTTTAGGGTTCTAACTAATCGTAATGACTGCCATAGATGTTTGTATCACAACCGAGACCGATGGCTTAACGTGCTCCAAGGCACGACCAGAACAATGCAAATGGATATATTGCAATATTTGCACTGAGCGGGAATCGAACCCGCGCCTCTAGCGTAGCAGCCGCGTTCACTACCTACACTTCGGCTAACCCAGTCATCTCTAATTTCGAGATGAATCCTTCGGGAGTGGGAACCCGGCCTGCTTCTGCTAGGGTGACAGGTGGCCCTAACATGTACAGAGATCGTAGAGCAACCTCTGACGCCCTAGTTGCCTCCGCAAATACACCAAACCTTGACTTTAGTGTAATCGCGGAGTGCAAAAAGTCATAATGTTCTTAGAGTTACTTACTTGAGCGTATCCTGTTGTCCCTTGAATGCTGCGGCAGGGGCGCAGGCTCTGCGGGTGGCAGCTCTGGCTCCGACTCAGCGTCTTGAGAATCCTGCGACAAGATACGTTACCCTTATTTTCAAATTTTCATTTTGCATGAAATGGATAATGGTATAATTTTATTTACATTTAAGTATAGATATTTTTGTAGACGTTTAAGGAGTTTTGTTGATAAAATGGAACATTTTTTATTTTTAGTTTTAATTTATTGTACACCCAGTAAAAATGAATAATCAAAATCTATAAGACTACAAAAGCAACACAATAGGCTGCCTTATCGCTTCAAACGATCTCTGCCAGGCAACCTTTGACATTGAATGTCATAAAAATTTTCTGAAGTAATTATACTATGCTGTTTCAAATCAAATTTAGATCGGTAGTTGGTTCCGTCATCGCGTTATTCACCATCGTCCAAAGATGTTTGTATAGGAGAATTTCGAATGTTTCAGACATAGCCACGTGGCTCAGCAGTTAAAGCTTTCCCCCTGTAAGCGAAACATCGTGGGCGATTCCAGTCAAAGTATTCACTGTTTCCGATCTAAATTTGAAACGACATTGAATTGAAGAAAATATTATGATAGTTTATCTAAGGGCCGCTTTCCGCGATTATACAGAGGCATGCGCGATTGCTGGGACTACGCACAGTACGCACTGTGATAAAGGGCCCGTTCGTGCCACTGCACTGCAGACAAGTTTGTCATAGTAAATGCCACATAAGTGATATAAATCAGTCACGACGCCGACGTATAAAAAAATGGGCCTGTGTCTGTGTTTGTGTCCGAATCTTTGTTTACGTCTGTGAAACCTCGCACAGTGGAAACCCAGCTTAATGGAGGTAGAAAGGTGTGAATAAATTTAGTAAACGAAATTTTTGAATATCTATCTCAATGCTTCACAAAATATTCTTATTTAGCAGCATTGAGATAGATTTTCAAAAATTTCGACACAAGTACAAATAAATTATTTTTTTATTAATTATGCTGTCACCGGTATAAACTGTGGTGTATTATTTAAACTGAGAATACCGCAGTACGCTCTGCTAATTAACAATATGAGTTAATGATGTAAAAATAATCTTCATAATGGCTTCCAAATTCATCCAACATGTCTTATTGTTTCTTGTTTCTTGTTCCTTATCACATATAGTTTACTGCTACTCAAAACATATACGACTAGACTAGACCCCAATCTTTTAGTTGTTTTTTCAACAACCATGGGCATCATGGGTAGACGTAGATGCAATGGCAAAACATACTTATTTAAAATTTAGAATGGTGTTCAGAGAAAAGCAGTGTGAATCTACTAGTTATTGGACAGCTCCATGATAAATATAAATTAAGATAATATTAAACTACAATACAATGCGATGCGTTTTCTGTTCTCTAGTTAATGACCATTCCAAATAGTGTTTGATCATGCCTAGCTTTGATAACAGTACCTACAAATATTTGTCCAATAACTGTAGATATTGGTATATTTTAAATTTTCATGTCTATAAATCCTAGGTAAGATAAAACATAAGATTTTGTCCAATGATTAATAAGTAATCCTATTTAAGTAAACACTACCAGAGGCGGCTCGTCCTAAAGAGCGCTGGTGCAGTGCACTCCCACAAAAAATGTGTGCATCCTAGAGTATAGGTACCTACTTAATTCCTACAACATCCATTCTACTATACCCACTTATAAAGTTAAAAGTTTTCAAACAACAACCCGATCAAATTAAATGTTAGGCGCTAGGTGTAGCGCATAGAGAATTGCATTGCAGCAAGATGCACCTTAACTCGGCCGGGTTACGGGAGGAGCGCCAGCGATTGCGCTCCTATGAAACAAATCTTAGTACAAATCCTAGTACTGAATTTAATGAGTGCGAAAGAGAAACATCGATATGTCCCGACGCGTGAAACAAAAGATTTCATAGGAGAAATTAGCTGATCCTGGAGCGCCGCTCACGCACCCTGTTGCCAAATGGTCATTATGCAATCTGATTGTCAAATTTACGTTGTTGCCGCTCTTACTTATGTTTTCTTTCAAATAAACAAAACACAGTGACGCGTACGCGCCGGTGATTGTTTTGGGGTTTTTAGCTTACCAAATAATTATTAAGTTGTTTGTGCGTGACCTTGTGTAAAAAATGGAAGAATGCAGTGTATTTTTTATTAAAAATTGTGAAAAGACTCTTGAGATGCGTGTCGAACTCAAAGCCGCCACGGCCTGACATTGCTCTTTCTCAAAAATGGACTACGAAAAGCAAAACTTTTACGCGTGTGTTTAATTCAGAACAATATTTGAAGACACCATGGTTTATAATTTTTTTCGTTTTTATGTTTAGTGAACACCCATAATATATGGTCACGAGCCGCCTCTGAACACTACTTATAAAATTTTAAATTTTATGAGAAAATCATCATAGTAGTCCCATTTGCACTCAATGTTTGTACTTTGCCAGATCCACTCTCTTACTCTTGATTTGGTTCATCTCCGCTTTTGCGGGAGTAACCGTCATCTGGTCAAGCCTGCGCCGGAATCGTCACATTATTGTGAGTTTTACTGTTGCTCGTACCCGTGCCAGACTGCGGGCACGCGCTGAGGGAGGAGGGGTCGCGATAGATTTCTTGTAGTTTCATTCAAAGGAAGGCGCAAATTGTGGCACAGTGCCGGGGTTTTAGTAAAGCCTCGATACATTTTTACAGTAGTTTAATATTTATGTACTAGCTGTTCTTGGCAGGAGTTAACTGAATTCCTACTTTTCCTTATTATAAACATATTAAGAAATCTTAATCACCACTAATAATTAAATTGATATTGATCCAGCTATCCAAGCTACAAGAAAGAGTTGCATGTTTATAATAGCGAATATTGCTTAATATAAGTTCATAAAAACAATTTCTTTTGGTACTTCTGTGCTAATAATCTCCTTAATGAGCTCACTCCTTCGTGAGATAGCTGATGTTATCAGTAATAATTATTGTATATGACTCAGTATTTAATAGTACATTAACATTAATCTTTACTAACTATAACTTTTTGTTTAAACTTATCATTTTCCACCATCTTCACATCAGTACTGGACTCTGTATTCTATGTTGAGCCTCTGCTGTGTTATTCTCACCTTATGAGTCGGGGATCTGGGGTTATCACACACACTTGTCATTACAGTATATTCAAAACAGAAACATGATTGTTTGCTTAACAGATAGAAAATCATAGAATCTTATCCATAGTATCTGGCACCCACAGGACAGGCTTGCCTAGTGTGGGGCCACAGTGTAACACACAATGTGGTAAATTAATTGGCAATAAACTATTTTTATTTTCTTTATTTATTTATTTAATTAATAAAAGAAAAACTTATACAAAACTACTCCATTTAAATCACAGTCTAATAAGCAAATACGAATAATGTATTAATTCTTTCCACCTGGGTTAAATCTGGGTGATTTCGGCTTTAACCCAATTTCACCCATTTTGCTGGGTGAAAATAAGTGGGTGGAGATAAGTTGTGTTGTGTTTACTACTAGTCAAAAATATAATCCTGAACCTTACAACAGATGTGTTTATTTATAAAAGAAGTAAAACAAATTAAGTTTATTCGTCATCACTTGAATCGGAAACACGGTTACATTCTAAAAATTCAAAATTATTCATGTCCAACGACATATAAATACGCATTTCGACATACTTGGTTCAGGGCTAGAGATGTTGAGCGGTAAATTACCCTGGTAAAATACGTTAAAAAGCAGCGGTGAAAATGAGAAAATTGGGTAAACGGGGAAAATGGGGTAGTGGGGAAAGTGGGGCGATGGGAAGGTAGGGAGATTAGGGAAGTGGGGATAATGGGTGAATGGGAAAATTTGGGTAGAGGAAAATAGAGAAAATAGGGCAATAGAGAAAATGGGGCAATAGGGAAAATTGAGGAAAATAAGAAGTAGGTTAAAGGGTAACTATCTAATTTTTTCATATCTTTTTTTCGTTGTGGGTTTTAACCTGGGTGGTTACCCATCTCTATAAGCAATGGCAAAGTCCTCAAAAATAGAGCCAATTTTTTTAAGTAAATCCAAACCTATATAACCATAAACAATACTGACTTGGTTATTGATGATATTTGTGAAAAACAGTCTTTAGAAACCTAAATTTATTATTTATTTATCTCAACTTTTCCTTGAAATTAATGTACCACAAACCATGAATAAAAAATTGCTTAGTAAACTTTTCAAAGGAATTCTTCGAGAAAATATTAACTGAAACATATCCATCTATGTCAAAATTTAAGTTTGAATAATGATTTACTTATACAGCTATGTACTCACGTGGGTCTGTAGCTAAGGGGCGCAGTTTGCACGGACTCGGACGGTCATCTTCAAGCCTCAGCGCGTACTCAAGGGGTATTTGACTTTTGTTTTGTGTCAATTTACAAATGGGTAACATATAAAATAATAAAAGTGTTAATATCATCGTTGAAAACAGCTTTATGCAAAAGTTGTTTTTTTATTTCAACAATATATAATGAAGCGTATAATTTATTGGCAATATTAAGCAAACAATATTGCTGATAATTGAGATAAAGGATTTCAGCATAAATGCTAGAATTAAATGAAGACTACTTGTATCAACATATTAACTAAGTATTTATCTAAGTAATATACTCGGCAGTAGTCAATACAGTGACTGACAATGGGTCACTGATGATCAGTCAGATACTAGAGTAGACTGAACCAATGACTAAGTACATGTTATAGTTGATAAACATAACTAAAAGTTACCTCGCTCATATCCATGTTCACGTCATCGTAATTTGTATCGTCGTCTCGCCGTCGAGGACCACAGCTGCCGACAGCTACCACCTAAAATATTATTCTATTGTCAAGCAGAGAACACAGATTAATATCCAGGATTCTCAAATAATAACATCAAAATGCACAATGCATGGGTAAACAACGCATGTAATGTAAATAAATGCAATGCATATATGAAATTAAGGCTTTAAAATCTCAAGGACGCCCAAAACTTACCGATGGTTGTTGGCTTCCATATCGCTCAGATTCATTTTCGTCATCACTGCCGTAACCGACCAAAGAATCCATGATTTTTCTCTATTTACTTTGTAGTCTCAAGGCGTTAACTGATATTATTGATTAGTTATTCCACAATATTGAAAAACAGCACGAGATTGTGATTAAAGCTGTGAAAATTGTGAAAATAAATTTAATGATTGACGTTTATGACATCAAACATGGACAGAGTAGACCATAGACGAAAAAGACTTCAAATAGGGATGTCAAACCGATTTAATATTTTTTAGGTCAAAGAAAAACTGATTTTTAGTTTTGATACAATGGTTTTGATTAGGAAATTGATTGTGTGTACAACAAAGTGTATAGTAATATAAAGGAGGTATATAACTTCAATACCACATTTTGGACTGTGTGACGTACCAAAATATGTTTATAATTTCATTGTTTTGTTATAGTTTCAAAATCAGTTTTCCAGAAAATGCTTATTAACTTGAATATGTAGAAAATGCATCTCTCTCCTTACCATCTACTACACTAAACGAAGCACTTTTAGCAAAACTACACAATACTTACTAAACGCCCATAAGGCGAGTGCCCATCACTTGACAGCATAAGGTAATCTGTGGTACACCGAGCACCAGCCATTGAGGCAAAATAAGCAGTTACCAAACAAACAATTTGTCGCAGACTCGCTTACTATTAGCTGATTGATTACGCTTTGCAATCATATAACAAGAATATGATCCTAATTTGTACTTAAAATGTGTGATTGTCGGTAGACTGTAAATTAACTTTTTTCTCTTATTGGTTGGCATTTTAGTAGCTATTATTATGTATTGACCCATAAGTCGTTCGGTCAGCGCAGTCAGCGGCGAAACGCAATCAATTTGCAAATAACAGAGTGCTAAGTTTTTAAGCGCAATACTTTAAAGTTTGATTAGTGTAATTAGTTATAATGGGTATTCATACAGTAAAATTTATCGCGGAAATACAAAAGAGACCATGCTTATGGAACAATAACTTAGAAAATTACAGTGGTAATAAATTAGCAAAACAACAAGCCTGGGATGAAGTTGCACAGATTATGTTCGCAGATTGGTCTACAATGGATGCAACAAATAAAACTGAAAAACGTAAGTATTTTGTTTCAATAATCTCTTACATATCGGAAAATTGTTTGAGAAAATTTTGCATTTTGTGTAAGAGTAACATCCGGTACCTCGTGGTTTGCTCTTCTACTCTTTGAATTCACTTGGCTTCGATTGGCTTTTACAGGAGCGACTGGCACCTGACTGCGAATCCTCGAGAGGAATCGAGGCTCGTTCATTTATGATCATTTTTATGATAGTAATAAGTTTAGCTGTACGTAAAATAATTTTTCTTCCAGTTTTTCATTTTATTACTCCCTCCTACGTTCCCGGGTCTTTGCAGAGCGTGAAAGAACATCTCTCGTGGCCATAAAAATAGGGATCGCCATTTTAGACAAAACATCTATAATGACTGCCACTATTCTTCCCTTACACCCAAGCTTACCATCCATCAAACGGGGTGCAGTCTTTGACAACCCAACTATAAAAGATGTGAGTTAACTACTGTTCTAATCCGTATCGGTGTTATATATTGTTCTGTTCTCAATTTTTTATAGTTAGACAAATACAAAAGAAATGGAAAGGTCTTCGCGATTACTTCGCCAGAGCACGAAACAACGCACCAAAAAATAAAGACGAAACTGACAGACGAAAAAGGCGTAAAGCCCCATCATTAAAAATGCTCCAATTTTTGAACATAACGAAACCTGATGACGGCGGTGTACGACACGAGCAGGAGTCTGAAGACAGCGATTCTTCGTTTGCGTCCAGGTCAAAATCACGAAAATCTCAAGTCTACATTGAGACTGAACAACTCATTACGGAAGTACAAAGTAAACCCTGTATATGGAATTATAGTGCCGTAGATTATAACGATAAGGATGTGAAACAGCAGGCCTGGATGGAAATTGCAGTTACTTTGTATGAAGATTTTTTAACTTTGAGCGAAAGAAACAAACGAGAAATTGGTAAGTTGACACCTTTTGAATATTATAAGAGATCAACCTCGGGCATATCACCCTAGCAGAAGCAGGCCGCGGCGGCGAAGGTGCAAAGTGCTACCCCATACCCAGGGGCTAGATGGGGATACCATGGTACATATATATACATTAGGGGAAGAGGGTCGTCTCAAATGAGATGTCCCTGGGTCTGCCAAGGTGCGAGAGATATGTTTTGTATAATCTCACTACCGGCAATCAAGGACCCATGGACGACGTGCGTTTTGGTCGGTTCGAGTCCGACATAATCACCTCCACCGATTTTGGCATTCGTGGGGATTTTGCGCACTATTAAAAAATAACCTAAACAGAACGTATAGAACTAGCAGGTGAGGCAACCAAAAATAATACTAAAGTAGCGCCATTTCTTTTTAGTATCTAATACTTAAGTAGGCGGCTTCAATCGCTAGTTCTACGCGCTCCGTCTATGTTATTATTTCAGTCTGAGATTGTCCATATTATCAGTGTTCAAAGATATCAGCCCGTAGCAAGTAAATGTATCGAGATATCGGAGCATTGCGCTTGGCAGAAGCTTCACAGAAGGCAGGCTACCTATTGCCCCGCTCTCTTGATACCTTTACATTAGGAATTCTATAATATTCCGTGCTATGGGTACGTAACTACGTACTATATTAAGTATTTGAAATATTTTACAGTCCGACACATGCAGAAAAAATGGAAAGGATTACGGGACTATTTCACAAGACAAAAATCCAAGGAACGCGCAACTAAAGGTGAAAGACCATTGAGAAAACGGAAGGCGCCATTTTTAGCTATGTTACAATTTCTAGATATACCCAAACCAGGTGAAGATGATTCCCAAGAATTGGTCAAATCAGGCAATGTAACCGAACAGAATGATAGCATGATGCATGACGCCGATTCAGACGAAAGTCGCTCATCATTTACATGGTCCAAGGAAAATAAATCTTCGGCGAAACACCCAAAAAAAGAACCCCGTAGTTTTAAAACTAATTCGCTGACACGTAAAAGAGACCCTGATATGAATTTCCTACTAAATATTCTGCCAGATATGAAGTCAATGGATGCGAGACAAAATTTTGATTTTAGATTTGAAGTCATGAAATTGATAAAAAATATTAAATACAACCAACCCAATGATTGCTGCTATAGCAATGCTTCCGGGTCGTCTACGCAAGTACAGGAAATGCCCCAATTTAGTTGGCATACTACTGGTTCAGATGCTAAACCTTCAGGTAAACCGCCATTTCGTCACCAAGTCATTATACACGAGTATCCCAGGAACAGAGATGGGGCGGATGTGCATAGCCCTTTATCCAATGAGTCAGCAGGTTCATCTGTCGATGATATAAAGGCAATATTACAGGAATCTTCAGATGAACAAACCGAATAATGGACTTTGTTAACTTGGACTTGATTATTTAGAATTAAAGTTTTAAAAGCTGTTCTTATAGTTGTTTTAGAACCGACTGAATCAACTAATTTTCATGAGTGGGTAGGTATAGGCACAAAATAAAAAATAGTACTACGTAATATAGGTATGAATACAATATTTTCATGAATTTGTAAATGAAATTAGGGAAAATCAGGAATTCTTTTTAAAGTTACTTCAGGGCCCGAGGTCTGCCTTTACAGTAGGGCCGTCACGACACGATTACCTAAGTTCATAATTCATGTTTTCGGTATTTCGCAAAATAGGCAGGAGTTTACTTGTCTAAATTTCTGAAAAGGCGAAAGAAAAAATATTTTTCAATAAAATGTTTTTTCGAACCTGCACCGAGAAACGCTCATTCAGTGCTCAAGTGTGAGATATGCGTCTGCGCCACCGTGATGAGGTTGTTGATCTATTAGGTAACTTGAAGCAGGTAGTACTACCTACCTGCTAACATACAAGATACTATATAAAATTCATTTGAAGTAAAGGAGGGACGTGTATAACGCGGCGTTACGAGAAGTCGCACAGTTACTTACAATGCAGAGCCAAGGGCGGCAATGTTGCAAATAGGGCGTACGTTCAATCTATCTGCTGCGTTCGATGACAATGATGTTCCTTGGATGGAACAGCATATGCTTTACCAGACACAAAATCCTATGTATTCGGTATGTTTTTACAGTTAACTACTGTATAAAAATAATTTTATATTTGTGTATTTCCATAACATAATTTATTTATATTACAGAAACATCAAACTATTTACAATTTTATAAAACACAAAATATATAGATATTGATCTATCTTACTATTTTGTATAATTCTATTAATAATATCAAAATAAATATTTTATCTACTTTATAACTCCTGGATAGAGTCCTGTTCAGCATATTGGAAACAAAATCTTTGATATAAGTAAGACTTTCAAATGCTATAACCCTAATCGTTATTAACTACATCATACCACGCATATGAATGCAGTTTAATAGTTAAGACCGACGGATAATTGAGGTGTACCTGCCTTTTTAGCAATTCAGATCGGTCCTCTTCAAAAAACTTTTAAAACAAAGCAATATTTGAATGGTAGTCATGTGTCGTGTTTGACAACTGTTATTCCTTTATTAATCAGGCTGATTTATAGAAACCAAAAAGGTTAACGCCTGTCCCACTAGCTACAAATTTACGATGTGTGATGGTTCAGCGTTTACCATTTAAGTAATTTTGTTGGTTTAAGCTGGCGATTCATATTGGCCCAACATACTGTAAAACACGGTAGCTTTTGATTAAGACATAAAACAATCGTCTTTAAAAAAGAATCAAGGTAACTAGCAAAGAGTATACCAGTACAAGTTTCTTATTATCACTAAATGTATTATGGAGTCTACAGGAGTCATTATTTTAGTCTAGAAATAGCATAAAACTTTTAAAGCTGCATACTTTTACAATATGCTACTTTCACATTAGGCTAGGTTTTAATATTGACATCTTCTGTTGATATATTATCTGGTTTTGTTGTAAATGGCTTTGTTTGATCATAGTCTGTGGTGCCATTTATTGCCAGCATCAAAAATACTCCACAGAATATCATCACAACAAACATAGCTATTTCTTGTCTATGGGCAACCACTGCATCATCTTGTTTTGCTTGCTTCTTCTTTATAAAATCCTTTTCATACTGTGATTTCTCATATAGGGTACTGTAATGATTTTTTGCCCTAAAAACATAATATTATATGGTTATGATTCATTATTAATTAGTAATGCAACCAGGAATAAAAGCTATCTTATGTGTACCTCAAACTGTAATCTATGTTTGACCATGATTAGATCACAATTTGTCAAATGGTTGATTGCAGATGGAAAAGAGAAAGAAAGAATAATAATTGCCTAAGTGGTACAGAGAAAGTACACCCAGTGAGGAATCTTACTATGATTATTTTAAGAGTCCCATATTTACCAACTAAAGAAACATACCAAGCATCAAAATCATAAATAGGTGTTTTTCCATCCATAGTAGGCACAATATGGCGTTGACCGCGTGACTTGTAAAACTTCAGTGTAGGGTCTGTTGGCTCTGGTTCTGCCTCAGGGACCGTGTTTGGTGAACGCACACTTGAACCTAATAAACCTGAAAAATATTGTGACATTATTCAACAGTGCTGAGCTAGTTTGAGATGTATTATTTCATTTTATTCTAGATCTTTTACTCTTTTATCCAACTCTATGGCTAGTATTTTCTGGTTATATCCAAGAATGTATATCTCCATTCTTGAATCCATAACAGAGGCTAGTTCAGTTATGTTTCATTCTGATCTAGATAGTGCTGTGTAGAATGTCCTAACATTTATTTGGCAAATCCCACAGAACTTAGTCTTAAAAATTATTGATAAATAAGTACTGTATTTATCAGCCTTAAATATAAAATCAACGAAAACAAGCACAACATGATCATGGTGCTTGTAACAGTGCTGAAATATTGGTTACACCATAAAACCAACATGGTAAATATCCTGTTATACAATATAATATAAATGATGATGATGAACAATATATACAATATAAATAATAATATCAATTTAAAAAAAAGCCATGAATTATTCTTATGATACTAACCTCTGTCATACATTTTTTTTAATTTTACATTTCCTAGTACTTCATATGCTTCAGTTATAGCTCTAAATTTTTTTGCAGCAGTTTCATCCTGAAAGAAGGTAATGATTACTGAAATGTTACGTAAAACACACACAATAAATAATTTAACATCATGAGATTTTCTCACAGTAGACTTATCTGGGTGGTAGACTTTTGATAATTTATAATAAGCGGTTTTGATATCATTTTGTGTTGATCTCGGTGTGACTCCAAGAACGTCATAGTGACTTGCGAACGAACGAATTGATGATATAGACGTTTGTACGCCTAACATCAGATTCGTCTTACTTAATCTGATCATCTGTAAACATTTCATTATTATACAACATTTTATTTTAATAACCAAACTGCTACAGTATGCACATACAAAACCAAATCAGTGTGACTTACTAAATTGTATTTTCCGGGTTTACTTGAAAATACTGAATGCTTATTAGCATTCAAACAAAGTAATTACATATACGCTAAAATTATAATAATTATTATCTAAAACTACTCTAATTTTGACATATTTTTGATTTGACACTTGAAGTGATGTCTTGAAGTGAAGGAATTATGAGCGAAGTCAAGAAAATCAAACAGATGTCAACAAACAGCTGAGCTGAGCTGCTGTTTATGACCACCATTGATTTAGAAAGAGAGGGATAGGACATACCTACTCCAAAATGCTGTGACCTAATACAAAATCTTCCTATTCTAGAACCTTTTTTTTTTCTATCTTTTAACGTATATTAATCTAAAAAGAGCGAGAACATGCTACACTCATGAGATAATAATGAATAATAATTTTATGGTTAGTGTTAGGTTCCAGAATAAATTCAAACAAGTATTCATTATATTTTACACTAGAATTTTATTAGGAACACAAACATTAAAATCATGACACACAATTAGGTCGAAGACAGCTGTAAAAGTGTTACACTGTGTTTAATTATATGTTTATTTAAATAATGAAAGAATCGTTTTTCTCTCTGATGAGGAATGACTCTCGTGCCGGCTCATACCTGGTGCACATGCAAAGGCTATTACGATTCAGCGCAGAAATGCAGCCAGTGTCACGTTAATAACATAACAGATATTTAACGACAAAATCTAACAACACATGACTACGGCTTTTTAAAGTTCAATCTGTGTATCTTTGTACACTGATAATTGTATTCTTAAGCCTTAGTTGCACGATCTTACTTTGACCGTGACAAAGCTGGTTGACCGGTACGGTCAGGTATAAAACGTCATAGCCTTGGTTGTAACTATGACCAGCCACGCTCAAACGTCAAATTCTGTCAAAAACAGAGCTACAAAATCATGGAAAACAAAAATAAGTGGAAGCGGCATGTAGTCGGTACACGCGTGTCATTGGTTGGCGTATTTATGCTACGAAGGATAAATTCGATAATATGAACGTTTTTTGATAAGAATACGTCTAAACTTTTTCGTAAATATTCAAGCTTTTCAATTCAAAGTATGAAATGCCATAAATACTTTTTTCACTACGGCAGCTCAAACAAGTAAGTTTTACTGCATAACAACAGTGTGCAAAATGCGATTTCGCCCACTGCGTGAGACAAAGTAACTTTTTAATATATATTTTTTATTTTTTCTATAAACAGTGCCAACCATAGATTTTAAAAAGAATTGTTCTGCGATGAACTTTCCAACTACATAATCTGTCCTTGGCCGTCCTTTAGAAAGTTCTTTAAAATATGAAGGTCCAATTTCGAAATTCTAAATTTGAAAGGTATTTGTAAAACGAATAACCATGTTTTTTATTTAAATTATTTAATATTTTAATGTATTATAACATAACATAAACTCACGCCTATATCCCGGAAAGGGTAGGCCAAAAAAACAATTATTTACTAGTAGAGCACGGTATTATTAACGGTTATGTGTGTGAGTTTTACGACATCGGTTCCGCTACTGCAGCTATCGCGTCGCACTTCTACTAGTTTTTCTGTTCTGTGTACTAACCATAGAGTTAACCAAACCATTACTATCAAACTGTTAAATTTGACGGTGACCGTTGTTTTTGACCATGACCATGACAGATAGTTCGTGCAACTAAGCCATAGTATCGTATCGTATCGTATGATAGTCTTGTCATCATGCAACAGAGGCATCTTGCTAGAGTCTACGAGTCGATTATCTTGCTTGTGAAGCGTCGTTGCTTAATCCATTGAGCAGAAAATCTTATATAATGTGGTGTGGAACAACAGAGTGAATGAAACTCTCTGAAATGAACCTCTGCTTCTATGTAGTCTGTGGGGATGAATGATTAATTTTATTTATTTTACTGTTGGTTGACGTGACGTCAAAATTAACTTGAGTCACCGAGCCAGTTGCAGCCAGTAAAATAAATCTCAAAAAATTCGATTGTACGGTTTAAATTATCTGTATCTTTAGTTGTGCGTATTGATATTAATACAGGTAAGTGTTTTTTATAAAAAATAATTCACTTTTACTGAGAAGAACGAAACAGATGTTAAATCGGAAAACACATCCTTTTATGGTAGTCTTTGGCGTGTAATGACATCGTGTCCTAGATAAACTTCGTTATTATTACTGGAAGGCGGTTTTGGCAATGAGTCACTTTCTTGTTAACGTACGCAGCTGACGATAAGTGGAGTGACACCTAACTTAATTAAAGGTTTATTTTTAAACCGAGATTGTGTTTTACACAGAAAATCTTAGTTGGAATTTATATCCATCACAGTGCAGCAGCAGCACAAATTATTGTGCTAAAATTGACAAAGGAATATCCAATAAGTACATAGGTACGAATAATTCATACCATATAGCGCTGCTGTTTAGTTTTTCACCGAAAACAAAAATTTGGGAGTGGTTTTCACGATTTCATTTCTTTTCAGGTATTTACCATGTCGTCACGTAAGACTGCCGGTCGCCGTGGTACCAACAAGAAGCGTGCCCAGCGGGCCACTTCCAATGTGTTTGCTATGTTTGATCAAGCCCAGATTGCAGAATTTAAGGAGGCATTCAACATGATTGATCAAAACAGAGATGGTTTTGTAGACAAAGATGACCTTCATGATATGCTCGCTTCACTTGGTATGTCTATTCCTATTAATTTATATCTTTTTTACTTATAAAATTAATCACCAAAACATTACGTAGGTATGCCTATGACTCCTGAACAACTGCAAAAAACTGAATAATTTTTATTTTGTATTTGTCATTGTCAAGACAAGGTTTGTATGCAAGAAAATTGTTAAGGAAAATGTTCTCATTAAAAGAGAACAACTACTACCATGTTGAATTGGGGCACATAGATTAATAATATGACAGTAATTCAATGGATGTAACATCTTTAAATTTCCTTAAAGTAAATCAGATGATATTAAGAATTCTCTCATCACTTTACTATTTGGGTCTCACAATGTTATGTGAAGAAGGCTATAAAAATTATTATTTTTGTTGTAAAAAATACTAAAAGCTTCCAGTTAGATAGTAGTACTTCTATGGTAACCAAATCTAGTTGACTCATTAAAATTAATTAAAATATAATGATTAAACAGGAGATATTTTGAACTTGTTACAGGCAAAAATCCGACTGAAGATTATTTGGAAGGTATGATGAATGAAGCTCCTGGTCCTATTAACTTTACAATGTTCCTCACTCTGTTTGGGGAACGCCTGCAGGGTACAGATCCTGAAGATGTCATCAAAAATGCATTTGGGTGAGTTTAGTATGCCGCATAGTTGGAAATTAGTATAGGTAAGATGAAAGTGATCTTCAATTTTTGAGAATCAGGCCATGTTTTTCTACAATATTTTAGATATTTAGTTACAAGCCGTGAACAAAGTTGTCAGTTACTGACATTTAGGTTATAAAAATTCTTTTTAATACAATAATACAATTTCATAAATGCTGATTCCATAAAAAAAAATCTATGGTATCATGCATTCATTCAAGTGCCATGGTGAAATTGGAAATCATCTCTGTTGTGTGTGTTTTGTTCTTTAACCATAACCGTTCCACTGTGGCCTATGGTTTAGCAGACAGATTAAGACACCACTCTCACTCTAAGGTTGTTCTTACATTACGCAACAAAAAAGATACTGCAGTTTCATTATCCCCAATTCCGCAAAATCCATAGAATCCGCCTTGTTGATCCTTTTTGAGAGTTTCGTTTGAGTTTCCCAACATAAGAAGGGACTGATACACATGGGCAATTGATGAAAGTGGCTGGCTGACTGAATGGCTGTCAAACAACCATCTATAAATGTAACTTTGTAATAATTTATATGGGATTACAGTTATTTAAGCAGTCCAGCTATTTATCATTGACCTGTTTTAAGAGTTTATGTTATGTCTGTAGAGGGGCTTGAAGTAGTGGAAGGGCGAAACAGGAGGATATATTGTTCACTGTTTGCAATTTAATGATTTACTATTTATGAGTATGCAAACTACCTAGGCAAAATATTTTAATTATGAACTATACACATGTAAACACAATTCTGTCATGAGATATTGAGATATTCTCTTGTGCTCCATCCATTTACACTATGCGGCACAGGCACCTGACTTCCACCTTTGTGTATCGATTGGGTAGACCCAATTTTTCGAGCAGCTTGATAAACTGGATTTCCAAATATAAATATTTTTCAAATTATTCGTCCTAGGAATATTTCACAGTAGTTCATTATATTGTTATTAAATGGTCATTTTTCGACAATAATAAAGTATTTACTTTGTTTAGGTGCTTCGATGAGGAAAACACGGGTGTGATTGGCGAGGAACGTCTACGTGAGCTTCTGACTACGATGGGCGACCGTTTCACAG
The DNA here is from genome assembly GCA_963691645.1 of Pelosia muscerda. Lineage (NCBI taxonomy): Eukaryota > Metazoa > Arthropoda > Insecta > Lepidoptera > Erebidae > Pelosia > Pelosia muscerda. Next base: position 8,040,337 of record OY829118.1, read on the forward strand.
ACGATGACGTCGATGAGATGTTGCGTGAGGCACCAATACGCGACGGCATATTTGACTATGTGGAATTTACACGTATACTCAAGCATGGCGCGAAAGAGAAGGATGAACAGTAAAATGTGAACTAACTAATGAGCAGGTTGTTATACATGCAGGAAATGTACAGTCAACAACAAAAGTAGATTACAAATTCTAATTTATTGATCACGTTGAAACCATGAATAAAATAATAAACAAAACTTGAGGCGTATTAACTTTGTCCTCTGAAGATCAGAAAACTACATATAGGTATATTAGTTATTCATGTATTCCAATTAATGTTTCAATTAAGTAATAAATTTTTGTTGTTGATTATACTACAAATAAATTGGCTCCCATGCTTGAGTAGATGTGTGCTATACCTACTGTTATGTAGTTAGTAGTGTAGTGTAGTGTTGATGTAGGAAATGAGTAGATGATTATAATAATTATTAACCATAAATTAGGTAGGAGCATGCATTTATGGTATAAGAAGTATTTGATCTTTCACAGATTCATAAATCTAGTTAAAATTTCCATTTTTCAATGAAGCATTACAGATATTCGATTATTAAATGAATACCATTTATGATATTTCGCATAATCTTATTATGGCGGGTGTTATACAACCTGCTCTCGTCGCCATTATATTAACTGTAATTGCCAAACAATTAAATTGGTATAAGATAAAATATTAGATGAATAAGTTAGTTTTGATATGGATTTCAAGATAATCTCGCAAGATACTGAGGTGCTAAATATACCCCAAATCTTTTCAATTCCATTGTAGCATTTTTCTAATTAATTTTAATTCCATATTATTGGACCACCATAGTGTTAAAGTTTGGCTTAATTTGTGCACTCTTATATTTGCATAGTTATATAATATTCCGTCGATTTTTTCATTAAAATTTTCTTGTCTGCATTTGTTGTGTTAAGTTTTTAAAAACAGTCTTCACTAATAATATTTTTTATTATGAACAATAAGTTCTTAATTTACACATAAAAATGATTAGAATACATTGAGGCTCTCAGGATGTTTTAAATCAGTATTGCCACTGTAAAAATCATTCTACAAATTGGTATTATTATTATCATTCCTTGGATTACTAATATTATTGGGATACTAACACCTCTTATTTTCTAAAATGAAGTATTTTTAAGTTTTTAATGACAAGTATTTTGTTTAAATTATGAATTAGGTACTAATATATCTTTGAATACTGAACATTATAATAGGTTTTAAAAGAATTGTGTGTATAAGTTATGTAATCAATATCATGTATGTATCTGTTTTCCTTAATTTACATAATATATATATGAATCTTTATTATCTCATAATTTATGTTTTATTTCAGCTGCTCATGCTTCTTATTGCAGAATATAAATATTAATAACCTGCATAATATATTTCCAAAAATAGTTGAGCTAGATTCTTACAATGGTTAGGGGATCGGACTCGACAGTAATTAGATTAAAATCTAAAATACTTAGCTAAAATAAATATATACTGTTTTACGATTATTTATAGATTAGCAATTTACTTCATTTACTGATTTTTAAATGAAGAACTGAAAGGTTTCCATCAATTAATTAACCTATTGTAGTACACCACTGGACATAGGCCTGTTGGCAGGATGTGGCCTACTGCTTCCACGCTGACCAAATTGTTTGGTAAAGGGTATATTTCGAGTTTTCCTTCTCTCGCACTTATATCGTCTGCCTAATTTACGTTCGTCTCTTGGCCCTTAAGGTTGGTATGTTCTCTGTCATCACACGGAATATACTACGTAGGTGGCAGACAAGCACACGGCCCACCTGATGGAAAGCGGCCACCGTGACCTATGAACGTGTGCAACACTAAGGGTGTCACACACGCGCTGCCCACCCTGAAGGGAAAGGGGGAGGCTAGGAAGGGTAGGGGAAGGAGGGGTATAGTGAGCTCTGGCTACCCTACTTACCGGCGGGAACACAACACGATGGTTATTATGACCACGCTCTTCTGTAGGGCGGAGGTACTTCCCCAGTTGGACAGCTCATTTCGGACGGGAGATACCGTCGTGTCCTACCTCTGTTAGATGTTTTAGATGAATAAAAGTTTTTAGGAATACCACAGTCATTTCTAACAGTTGGTCGACTCGGTACTTACAGGGGCTACGAGCGTAAAAGGGAACAGAGTGAAAGAGTAGCGAGCGCAATCTCACTTTACGCATTTTAATCCGTAGGGTATTGCCGCTAAAACTGTTTTTAACCGACTGCACAAAAGAAGGACCGTTTTCAATTCGTCGGAATCTTTTTTTTTTCCTTTGTATGTTTTTTAATCGATTTCCAAACAGGAAGGAGTAGAATATTCCAACTAAAACTAGCATTCATGTAATATACCTATGTTACTTGATTTCGTCATCATTTGTGAAGCGACTATCGAGAGTGAATCTGTCATCTGATAACGAGATCCCAAGGAAATCGAAGGAAATTCACAAATATTAAAATAATTATATATTTGCTCATTATGGTTGTCATCTGTTGCCATAGTCGATCTGATGATCACGGGAGACACAACTCCTTAACAATTAGGGAGTGAGGGGATAATAAAATATTTGAGAAGCTGTTGTTGTGGCGACCCTAACCTTCGGCAGTTTCTATACGTGAAGGTGTCGAACTACTGGTACGTATATAGATAGTAACACTGTGGTTATACTGTGCCTGTGTTTAAGGTTAAATAAGAAAATCCAAACTGTTCCTGTAACAATTTATTGTCTGCTTTTCTTTAAAATCCTTTCCTGTGTTTGTTCATCAGTCACAGAGGCTTGGTTTTCCATCGCAAAGTAACACTGCCCAACTCAAAGCGTTGTGGATACGCATGTGAGGGTTTTCGTTTTTCACTGTAAACATAAAATTTAAAATCGATAAAATTTACAGTAAATTTCATGTGTACCTTTTAACGTGCGGTCAATCCAGTTGGTTTTGGTTGGTTATTTTAAGACTCGGACGGACTCAAATCGCACGCCCTCACGGGTCGCAATTACCGGGGTGTAAGGTTATATTATACAATAACGAATTTCCCTCGTGCCTTCGCTTACCTTGGACCATATACGGTTCCCTTCGGACTCGTGGTCCCATTCTTTAAGATTGACCTCTTCAGGTGTGTGAATGCTCATACCTACGTACTAGCAATATGTAATGTATAACTCACCTTGAGATTTGACATACTGTTTAGTGGGTATGTCTAAGACTTTCCACGTAGGCCGTCCATATTGAAAGTGATTCGTGGATGCAATTTTTTTATGTAATTCCTGAAAAGATGGGTACTGAATTAACCCACGCCTAATTAGTCCACTGCCAACACTCACGACGGTATCTCTCTCGCTCTCGACCTTAATTCATGCCCTTATTTTATCTCGCCAGTCGCCACCCGCCATGAACTGCTTACCTAAGGCGCGGTGCAGCGGTCGCGGTCGGTCTACAGTTATTTATAGTAAACAGTGGCTTAGGTATTTGTGTAGAGTTAGCGACTATTAGCTTATTCGATTCATTGGTAACTCTTGAGGTCGACAGCTAGCCGTTCAGTGAAAATGTGTGCATGCAACATCTTCAATGGATGAGGAATTCTCATCTTCCAAACGTTTTCCTCTTAGCTGCCATCAGATCTTCATGACCAACGACAGCTTAACGTCTTTCTAATACGCTAAGGTTTTGAATGGGTACCTATTTTAGGACCGTCATGGGCAGTACATTATTCAATAAATCAATTAGCCTATCGTAGTCCACTACCAATGTTGGGAAGCTTTGGCCTACTGTTTCCACGCTGCTGGCCTCACGGGTTGGTCTGTACCGACTGGTTGCTTAGTCGCCTCCTACAACACCCTTCGAATGAGATGAAGCGGTGATTATTCTTTTGGTTGACAGTGCATAGGTACCTACTGCTACCTACAGCTTATTCTAGAGCTGTATTTGCAAATACCGCGGTAGCCTAGTGGTATGGGTAATGGACTGCTGAGACGAGGTCTCGGGTTCAATCCCAGCTGTTACCATGGCACACACCAATGACTTTTCGATGCTCTTTATTTATCGCAGGTTTATAAGTGCCCGGTTAATAGCCATAGGCTCGCCTGTTACATTGGGAACTGAACATAAACTGGCGAAATGTGGGTGCTAGCACCTCTGCATACCCCTTCGGGGATATAGGCGTGAGTTTATGTTTATGTGTATTTGTAATAAATATGAGTAAGTAGGGTTTTCCACGTTCTAAAATCTACTGTTACAAACTATGATATGACTTGCTATGATTATATGAGATGGCACTGTAATAATTAAGTAGGTACGTATTAAATTTACTTGAGCCCAAATATTTCGTCGTATGATTTTTGGTTCTTGTCGATCAGATCTTTGTGATTTAGGATTGTAGTCAGGTGGATGGTACAGCATGTCATAAGCACAGAGGGGGGCAGAAGTCGGTGTCCACTTAGTATTGAAGAATGTATTTTTAGACACCGGTATTACCATACCCGTTCTGAGGGTATCGCGTAACTGCATCGTTGTGCGTATTTTTGTCAAATCAATTTCTGGTTCTTCACTCATTTCAGTGTTATTATAATGTATTTGGAAGCTAAAATTTCAATTTAATGTAAATAAATGTATAGGCGATGTCGCTAAAAATATTAAAAAAAATTGTCACACGTATTATAAACACAAATAAATTTCACTTTTACCATAATGACATCATAATCTATGATCATAATAATGTACCTATATTTTTTTTAATGTCATCGTATTAGGCTTAGGCATATTATTAGGCTCTATAAAGCCTAATATAGATGAAATACCTATAGATTTATATTGTTAGTTTTATATTGTTTTGGGATTTGGGATACCTCATCATGGGTCATGATGACAAACAAACACTTCCTCCTGCCCAACATGCGAATGAAATTTAGTCACATAGTAATCACGTAGAACGGTAGGTGATGGTGATGACAATCGTACGTTGTTATACGTACCTATATTGCTTACGTATACATACGTAAAGGCGGTGAGACAAAGCAGTCCAAACTGTATGAGTGCTAAAAGAGTTATTTTTTTTTTTTCTTTTATACTACGTAGGTGGCAGACAAGCACACGGCCCACCTGATGGAAAGCGGCCACCGTGGCCTATGAACGTGTGCAACACTAAGGGTGTCACACACGCGCTGCACACCCTGAAGGGAAAAGGGGAGAGCTGGGAAGGGGTGGGGAGGCTAGGAAGGGGAGGGGAAGGAGGGGTATAGTGAGCTCTGGCTACCCTACTTACCGGCGGGAACACACACTTACTTACTTACCGGCGGGAACAGTTACTTAACTTCGTTAAGCAATTACAGCAACCTTCTGCTTTTTTAACCAAGCACGACCTCCAAATGGGGGCTTTGGCTATATCAAACTGTGAATCATAACAATTTGTGGGCACCAAGACAGCCATAGACTAATATTGAGCCGAAATATTTTAAAAACATAGCGTTCATTAATGTCAAACATCAAAGTTGTATTGTCAAAATTCTATTCCCGAAAAATGTGGTCGCTGAGACATATTTTTATTTAATATATTGCCTCGAAATTCATTATGGATTGTTACAAATCGGAGTCTGAATTTATCGGTCCTTATTAATTTTTTTTAATTTTTGTTTTATTCATTTCATATGTACCTACACGTTTATTTTTTATTTTTAACTCCTTTATTTTAAAATTTTGTATGTTTTTAGACTCATTGGATTTTTTAAGTCCTCCCGTAAAAAGAATTAGCAGCAGGGGCTTATTTGGTTGCTCTTATAACGACGAACCAAACAACATCCAACTGTTTCGCGGTATTCGTAAAAAATTTGCAACAAAAGATAAAGTCGTAGATGATAAAGAAGTAAAGAAACCCAGAACAACTGCTAAAATCGGGGGAGGATCTTCGACTTCTTTGATATTAAAGAAGACATCGGAAAGAAAGGTTAAAATTAGAGCAGAATCATTTATACCTTCTAGTTTCTTATAATTATCTATATCATTCGTGGTTTACGCGACATATTATTCTCCTTCATTCATTCCTGTCAGATATCATTTGCCTAAAGTTGGTAGTTGTAACATAGGCTGAGGTGTAAATTATCTCAAAATACCCGAGCCTCATGTGCAAAAATAGTGCCTTATCTCAAAGTATCAGAGCTATCTACACTATGTTACACTTCAAATCAACCCAATTAATACACATATACTAATTACACTACTTTGGTAGCCATACACGTTGAAGTATAACTGCGCAAGCCTAGGTTTGTGGAAATACACGTTAATGTAATTTGCACAAGCATCTTCCAATACACGTTACTTGTACAAGCTACCATTACTTAATAAATTTTTGTATTAGATTCTGCAACGCTACACAGTCGTGAGCTACACGAGTTTGCACTCATCAAATTTAGACATAACGCCACCGGATGAGACCTGTACCCGCTTGGAGACTAAAGGCAAACCACTCATAAAAGTTACTGTCATTCCCAAAAGTGACCAAGTACAAACAGCTAAGTTGCTCAGAAGACGTAGAAGTGTACCAAAACGAGTCCAAAGTACTTCATCTAATCACGAGAACTCTGTCAAAACAAAAAACCTTTACCTAGTAGTGGCGGGCCGAAGAAACAAAATATATGAAATCAAGACAACGGGAAGTGCAACCTGCTCCTCTGATCAAACGGATAATAATTACAGTAAACATGACATTTCGGTAGAGGGATTTTCGAATGTCAAACATCTAATCCAGTCGTTGAATATGGATCAAAAACAAAGACACGATAAAAGGGAACATACAATTGATGAATTAGAAAAAGCCACTTCACCAAACATACATAACGAAACGTCTTTGTATGCAAGCAAAGGTATCGATCCTTATGAGTGTGACGGATGTACGTATTCCGGTAACCTGGAAAGCGGGAAAAGACCATTGAATAGAAGCCGAGTACGAATATATGGACAGCTGGGTCTTACTGGTGATGACCGCTATGTCCTCAGATATGGCGCCACAGTAAACGATAAACCAGGTACCTAATTCCTATCCTTCTAATATTATAAATGTGAGAGATTGTGAAGATTTTTGAATAGTAAACTATGTAATAGCTAATATTGGTGTATGTAAAAAAAAACAAACAAACAAACACATATGGTTACGTAATGTACGTGTGGTGTGATATCTATTCGGTTGCGTTCGTCATGATAAGTCAAGAAACTTTATCATTACTGAATAAGGATCGAAGCTCTTGACCATTTGCTTTTATATTTAAGCAATAGAATTCAGACTTGATGGTGATTGAATGTTCACAGCGGGCACTCGTACAGTAGGATCGGTCGTTTCTAAATGGGAGTCCCACAGGGTTTGAAGTTGGACCAATCTATTTTTATGGTACCTACCTATATAAATTTAATCCATAATAGATTATCTGTTTCCCTACTTCAATCATGACTCGCGGAGTGTTTGAATATAATTTCCCGCTCCGGCTCGTTCCTGGGGCAAAGGATGGCCATTGCGATTCAACGAGGCAACGCGGCCAGCATCATGGGCACCTTCGCGCCGGGAACGATACGGGGTAGGTTATTTGACGCGACATAGTCATTGCTGTTTTCGATGACTGTATATTTTTTTTTAATTAAGTTCTGACATGTATTCTTTCTATTTAATAAATATATATGTAATTATATGTATTTAGGTATAAAAACAACGCAGCTTATTTTACACTAATTTCTGTAAAATTTTTGTTCAGTTACAGATTTTACTCAGTTACCCCAAGATTTCTTACCGGAAGCTCTTCCAAAATCACGATGTAATGCGTATGAGTGTGCCCCGGAGTAAGAATATTAATTTTTGTTTATATTACTATTTTTGCATATTCAGCTTTAGTGTGTTACTGGTAGTTTGGTGCTGTAGTTAAGGTTGCCAACCCTTCCGGATTGCCCCGGAGACTTTGGTAATAATGTTTACACTCTCAACCTCCCGAGATGCGACGATCTCGCCCGTATTTTCTAACAGTATGAGCATTAATCTCCCGGGTTCGTCCTTTCTACAATTGGCAACCTACTGGTGTTTATAATATGAATTTTATTTAATTCAGAATTACCAAAGAAGTGAGTGTGCAAGCTACTTATGGAAGTTATAACCGAAACCAACATCATGTGGTCTCCGGCCTGATATACAAGTAATAATGCGATATTCTAATTCTAACAATTTGATCCAGTGACGTGAAATTAGCCTTACCCAAATTAAATTTCCAGCAAAGAATCGCAAGGAACGCAGGTGAACTTCAACATTTCAACAGATCCAAGATGTTGCAAAGCTATGAGGGTCGATAAAGATATTCAATGTGAATGTAACCTTATCGAAGAGAAAGTAGTTGGGGATGAATCCGAAATTAATACTTTAAAAGAGAGCCATAGTCCTTTAGTCATTATATCGGTGTATCCCAAACAGAATACTGAAGAGACGTATAAGTACACATCTTGTACATATCGTCGTCCAGTAACGCATACAAGTGCAAATGGTGAGTTTTGAACCGATTTATGATTTAAGACTACCTACTTATTAACCAAGGATTTTTACCTTTCATTCCGTTTGCCGGGTCACGGTCTTCTACTCTATGGGTGTGTTCGGCATTATAACTTCAGTTTGGTCTAATGAAATTTTGAATCATTCAAATCGACCGAGAGAAAGATGTTTAAAAAGACTGTAGAATCATTCTATGTCACCGATATGTCGTAAGACTATCGGTAGATGGCTCCAACGTTGCCCTCTATATTTCGAATGCTATAGATGTGATAGCTCAGTTGGTCAGAGCATTCTCCTTGAAATCATCCCCGTGAAATTGTCGCGGGTTGAAGTTCCATATCCTATCACGTTCAAGTTTCCTATCTAAATCGATTCACGTTTTCCTATCTAAATCGATTCGGTTTGGTTATTATTTTTAGTTTGTGGGTTTGTCCTAACTTCAGTTACCTCGATTCTGCATTTTGTTATTTTTTTAAGAATAAATTTGGGTTGCTAAGCTAAAACCCAAATTACTAATATTCCCTCTAACCCCTTTAAGTCTTAGCAGACATGCCGTACTGCTAGAAAAGCCTTTGTTGCCTTGAGTCTAAATCTATACGGATTTGGATGCTTCGTTTTGACATACAAGTATCTTTTAAATTACGTATAAGTAGTCTACATAATGTTGAAAAAAAAAAAAGAATCCTTGGTTTTCAGCTCAATATACGCAAAAATTACAAGTAGATAATGGCACAAACAGGAGAATCGTTGAATCAAAAGCAGATGAAGGACAAAACAAAAAATATATGTATATGTCAAAATCACAAGTAGATGAAGGTATAACAAGGAAAATCATTGAATCAAAAGTCGATGAACGTATAAACAGGAGAATCGCTGAATCAAAATTAGATGAAGGACAAAACAGGAAATACATTGCACCACTGAAGAAATATAATAAACGACCTCCAGGTAGTCGTTCTCCATCACCTGTCAAAATTAGTTCAAAAGGGAATGTTCCACAAAATCAAACACAGACTGACACGACTTCAGATCGCAATAAAACATTAAAAATGACTAAAAACAAAACCTTAGAAAAGGATAGAGGTAGGTCTGAGGCGCCAACTAGTACAAAGGTTCCTACACCGAAACCAGTCCAGAGAAGTAAGTCGCCCATGAAAAGAAATCCTGTTCCACGGTCACAAGAGAAGGGAACTATCACAGATCACGCTAAAGCGAAAAAAAAATTAGTAGAAAACTATACAAAACAACTGACTGGTCAAATGAATCATAAGAATATCAGTCCTGCCAGGCTGGACAATTCTAAAGTGACAATAAATATTGAGGGCGAACAGGAATATTACAATGTATTATTTGATCAAAGTACATTATCAACTGACCTTAGAGTTAATAAAACAATGAAAAATATGAATTCGCAAAAAACTTGTAATAGAGACGCGATACGTACATTTGAAAATTTATTTATGGTACCTAAACAGAATTTCATTACCCAGTCACCGTCAATCACATGTGAAAAGGAGGAAAATAATAAGGTGTGTTCTCTATATCTAAATATTGTTAAAAGTGTAACCCTAGGTGTACCGATCGGTTGTTTTTGCTTTCAGCAATTCGATGAGCGCTCAATGAATAAGCGTTTCTCAGGAATAACCATTCGAGATAGTCTAGAAATTTCTCACAGGTAGATTTTTTTTATTAAAATATCTATTTTTAAGTTATTTATTTGTTGGTTCTCCAGGATGAGCGTATTCTATTTTGTGCTGGTGTATTTCAGACGTGAGGATAAACACGTTTGTGATATGACGAATATAGGGAACTGTATGCCTGCACACTGCATCGAAGACCCCTCAAGTAACCCGGAATGGATAGGTATTTACTTACAAATACATAAAAAACTATATCTATTAAACAACCGTATCTCAGCGTTTGTTAACGAACTTTCGATACGGCTTGTCCTATTCTTCTGAAATTTTTGATGTATTTAATCATAGTTTGTAGGTCTAAATATAGGTATAACCTAATCAATAATCCGCCTACCGACACAAATCTTCAGATAAAAGGTGAATTAAAACAAATTTAATTTTCCAGCTCCAAGCAAGCATTATACTGGTGATGACTGCTCTATTTCCGACCCTGTAGAAAGGGACAAACAGATCCGGATACTTCTTGGTGTGGATAAGTCCAAATATTTTACCCCAACATCCTTAAAGGTTACGAAAAATTCACCTCAGATAGTTATAGTTGAACGAAATAATGGTGTATTTACTACTGTGTAATTCTGTAAGCAGACAGTGTCAAGCACAGCGCGGCGACAGCCTTGCTAGAGATTGGGTGATGTCCAGTGACGTCACCCAGTCGGACCAATGACAACCTCCATGAAGGGTAGCGAAACGCTATGCTTGACTCTTTATGCTTAGAGAATTGCACAGCGGTTATTATTTCTGAAAACGTAAACAAAATAAATCTTTTAAATAAATCATAATGTGCGCAGCTCCTGCTCTCATTTTATTTTTATTGTTTATAGGCACATTCCTTCGACGAGGAATACCGATGTGTCTACAAGAGAAAATGGTTTATGTTGCTTTTTTTATTTTATTTTTTGTTTTTTCTCTAAGCAATTATTATCTATATCGAATAAAACTAAAATTGTTTTTGCAGCGAGAAAAGTCAGGTGGCAGAACTTAATTTGTTAAACTACTATCCAATTTTTGGTTCACTATCATCGAAGTTCGGCGGAAAAGTAAAATCTTGCTGTTACAATAAAGCCTTATGTAATGAGAAACTTTGTTGTGGATCCAATTATGGCGATGAGAAAACTGCCGTAGTTATAAAACAAGGAATTGATAAAACAACTTCATCCTCAGTAAAGAAAGAACAAAACTATATCCATAAACAGCAAAGTCAAGGGATTACTGGCAATAACGAAAGTTCTGCAATCTATCAACAATTAACACTAAACCGAAATATACAGATATTTCTCCAAGTAGAACAATTTTCCAAACAAAAACCCATAATTTTATCACGAAAACAATACGATAAAGTTAAAAGAACCATACAAACTACCTTAAGTCACAGATGTAGATCTAAAGAAAAACGTGGTAACCAAGATAGAGATGCTAGTGATATATCTGTAGGAGAGGTTAGACAAAGAAGAAACAAAAATATACAATTACATTTTGACCAAGAAATACAAACTGACTGGATTTGGGGTAAAGCTAGCTTCCGAAGGCCTAGTAAAAGACCTAGAATGGTATCAAAAGTAAGGTATCTGGTAAGAGCACAGAGATCAAAATATGGCCGAGAAAAACTGCAGGACAAAGATGCTAACAGGGACGAAAGCCATGCAAATGAGGATGCACATGGATGTTGCCAATTTAATCCAGCGAGAAAAAGGAATGAAAACTTGCAACTTTGTCCAACAATCATACCTAGAAATAGAAATTTTGAATATAACAGACTTGGTGAACAGTACTTCGATATCCAACGGCGAAGGCAGTATGAGCTCCCTAATAGTTACAGCCGAAATTTAAAATTTGATAGATTAAGTGAGTTAAAAAAAATTAAACGTGAATGCGATTATCATATAACTAACGTTACAGTTGACAAGAAGAAAGTTAATGAGTATGGAAAACATAAGTCAAATGAAAATTATTACTTACACACTGGGGAGCAACACAAACAAAATCAGAGACCCTGTAAAGAACTGAAAGAATATGCTAAAGCACTTGAAAAGAAGTGTTCTGATAATCGAGAACGTCGTACATTTATAAATAAACATTACAATGGTAATGAAGAAGGTCGAAAACCAGTTGAAATTAGTTTAAATAAACGAAATAAAGAGTATTGCACAGAAATTAAAGAGCAACGTAATAGCGATAATGATAAAGTATTGAAAGTTACCAAACATGATAAATTAAATCACGAATATAGTAAAGAATGTAAAGAATATGGTCAATCAGTAAAAAAATGTCTCGGAGATGAAGACATTTACGCCGCAGAACATCAAAGTATTAAAGAAGAAAATCGTGATGTAAGTGATAACTGTCACAAACAAAGTGAAAAACTTAATTTGCAAAATATAGAACACGCTGTAACTAATCGTAAACATCATATAGAATGTGGAGATTGCGATATAGAAAATGAAGGACTACTCCTAAAAACTGTTAGGTGCCCACAAATTGAAGAACATCATAGTTTTCATAGTCATAAAAATACAAAAACGCATAAAACTAATAGAGTTAAAAAATGTTCTACAACAAAACAGGAATATTACAGACCTGGTAATGCACATGCAGATAACAACAGAGTAATGGAATATAATGAACCGCTTGAGGAACGCATTCAGCCACTTGCGACATCGACACATGAAGTATTGCTTCGAGAACGTTTAAGAAATACCACAGTGCCTAATAAAAATTTGACAGTCGACCGTCCCTGCTTCGAAGATGAAGAATGTCACAAACATAATAAAAAATCTCAACATAAGCTACAAGAAACGTATTCTAGGCTTAATGCAGACGTTCAAGATTATTTTACACCGCACTTTGAAGACGATAAATATTTTGGTCAAAATCTAGAATATTGCAGACCTGATGTAGACCATGATAGACCAAATGAAGAAAATAAGAATAATGACAAATGCAGCGTAGGCACAAAGGAACGAGCCGGTCATTCAGAGGGACATGATAGTCGAATAGCTAAAGAAAAAAAAATAAGAACAGTTACGTTATATGATGCTCAAAAGCAAGATAGTTTACGAGCCGATCACACAGATTTGTCAACAAAAAATACCGTCTCATCTCTGGAAATCCATTACACGAGTGTGGCTTATATGAAAAGAAATGATATGTCTTCATCTGATATTGCAGTAATTTCTGACTCCAGTTTGTGTCACGTCAACTCGATCCAAACTATTTTTAGAGGCAAGTAAACATATTATATCTTTTAAATTAAAATATAATTAACCGTAGTCGGTATGGATAGAGAGTCCAGCGAAGGTCAGGAGAGTAATAATAATTTGAGGTTCTTAGGATAGAATTTTTGCAGTGCCTCCATGCTTTAGAAAATAGGGTTGGCATGGCAATAGGGACTTTCCCAAGTACTGTTACGTTACATGTAGATAGCATTCTGATAGTGATCAGGATTATTAATTTAAATGGTCTACTGCTTTCCAGGACGTAGAAAATCTCCTACCCCAAACCTAGGCACTTCAGTTTATTCACTGTATTCAGAAAATGCATTAAATTCGAACAAATCTGCAAAATTTATAATGGCACCGCGTGATGTGAAACCTAATAAAAGACCGTTTTTGAGGCGGCTCATGTCTTGTTTAGTTATGCGATCGACCAGGGCGTCGGATCTCAAGCTACCTACTCCCGCTGCCAAAGAGATGCCCAGTGTCAACAGTTCAGTTGACTCATATCACATCAGCACTTCACTTGGAGTAAGTATGACAATAAGCATGATCTATAAAATTTAATACAGTGGACTAAGCAAGTATAGCATTGGTTGGGGTGAAATTCTTTGTCAAAATTTATCGCAGTTAACACTTAAGGTTGACGGACAAAACTTATCATAAGAAACAACTTAAATGATTGATTCATTAGTGGTTAAAATGAAACTAAATCACTACATAGTATAAAATAAAGTCGCGTTCTCTGTCCCTATTTTTTCTTGTCCCTTTGTATGATTAAATCTTCAAAACTATGCAACGGATTTTGATGCGGTTTGTTTTAATAGATAGAATGGTTAAAGAGGAAGGTTTATATGTATATAACATCATGCTAGAACAAACAGGTGCGGAGCAGGAATGAAAAATGTTGCAAGCACGGGGTGACGCAGACGAAGTTGCGCGGGTCAGCTAGTACAAGATATAATTCTAATGGTTTACGTTGGAGGTTGGGCCGCTGGCTGCCGATCCGCTTGTCGGCTATTTCTCCTATGATATCATTGCCACGCATGTCATTTATATGCCGTGAAGTCAACACTTTTGGGTCTATCCAATTTTCCGGTACTCGTCTAAACTGGCGGTGGCCGTAAAACCATATCCACGGTCCGGCCAGTGGAATCATCAACTCTTGAATCTTCAATTTCTTCCGAAATACAGTGCGATAACGCGAGCTGTCGTGTGAAACCGAAATCAAATTAAAATCTGTTTACCTAATTGCTATTGGGCGTTTCTTTCAGGCCGTAGAAGTGAGTTCTTCAATATACGACACTTCAGCGTCCTTCTACAGTAACCACACAATTTTACCAATAAACAGCAAAATCAAAAGAGGATTTTTCAATTCAGTCAGAGGTTTCCTCACGAACCGAAGGAGCTGAAACTGGATTTTGTGTTATTGTTGATACTTTTATAATGTACCTATATATTTTTATATCGTGTTTTTAAACTGTCTGTTTTTTGATGGTGGAAGTATATTATGAAGTCGTACTATACCTACTCCTAGTTCATTTTAGAATAGTATACCTACAAATGTTCTTACCAAGAATATTTTACTATAAATATTCGTTATGTATGAAGTAGGACCCCATCCACCTCTTTCCAAGAAGTTTTTGGAAAGAGGTGGGTGGTGTGACTTCATTAGTTTGAAGGGGATAAAAAGTGAAATTGACCGTGGCCTATAGACGCTTGCAACACCAGGTGCGTCACGATCGTTCTACCGACCATATAGAGAAGAGGTGGGAAGGGGAAGGGGGCGACGATAGGAGAAGGTTAAAAGAGTCTCTGTGCTGTCAGTTCAGAAGACAAAAAAGGGTTTCTCGGTCTTCCCAGTGATAACACAATACCTTCCCGAAGAGAGTGGACCGGGCTATATAAACATTTGTGCTGTGTCCTTAGCATGAAAAGCTGTCGAATACGTAGTGTAGGTACCTAAAGGCGTCGAGAGAACGTAGTATTCGGAGTGGAGCTGTGTGTGACGGCTACCTATTGTAAACGATTGGTGACCTTCACCCAGATTGAGTGTGAACCTGGTGTTTTTGTCGTGAAGCCCGTCAATCGCAATGATTCTTATTCTGGATTACATTACGAATTCGATAGCTCAATAGAGAAGTGAAGAAATATAGCATTTATTTCAACTAGATTATAGTAAATGTTATTAATTTATTATGATACAAAATATATTAGACGATATAAAAGACCTAGTTACCTAGTCAGAAAGTTAAAAAAAAACAACAATAACCTCAAAAGTTTGACATTTCTTTCAGTCATTTGATATTTCACCATTGTTTTCATTTGTATTTCATTTTTCATTTCAATATGTATTATGAATGAATTGATATAAAGTTGCGTACTATTATTAATATTACTTCATAATATAATAATACTGCCCAGTTTGGATACAAGAATGGCTTTCATGAGACGGTTTGTGCCGTCCGTTGCAAATGTTATTAGAAAATATCCAGTAACTGTTCAAAGTATGTATAATTTTATTATGAAATCAAGTATTTGAGGTTTTATTGATGTAAAGAATTATTCTAAATTATAGATCAAAAAATACATCGATGGGTCGCGCCGACATTAATGGAATTTAAACGCCGCGAAGACAAGCTTGGCGGAAAAAAAACCAATCCAAGAAACACATATTTAGAATGGAATATGGAAGCGGAATTATACGCCTTTGGGCAACGACTCCACGAAGATTTTGACTCTGATTTACTGTTACAAGCATTTACAGATAGGTCTTATGTAATTAAAGAAGAAATGAAACAGAAAGAAATGGATATTGATATTAAAATGAAAGATAACCGGGAACTTGCAGAGAAAGGTATTGTAACATTACAAAGTATGTTTTTATGAAATTTACCATTTGAACTTAGGACGTGCTGAGTGGGAAATAATCATCATCAGCCCGTGCCTGTCCACTGCTGAATATATCATCTGATATGTAGGATAGGTATTAATTCCTGACCCATATGTTATAATGTCATGTGCATCACAGTTAGACTAGAGAGCCGACTACAATAGAGTTGGTAAAAGGTTCAGAGAAGAAGGTATTAATTCCTGACCCATATGTTATAATGTTATATGGTTGTCCGATGTATAGTCACATAAGCATAGGCAGAGTGGTAGTAAGCCCAAAACATTATTTGTATGAACAGACTGCAGTATGTGAGTGCAAAGAAGAAATCACAGTTTTTGATGAAACTAGATTGTAAAAAGTCAACATGAGTACATTTCTATTTATCTAACTGGCAGTTAGACAGAGTTTTTTTATGTCCTTTAATAAATCTGCATTAAACTGTTCTCATTGTCTCATAGCCTCATTGTACCTTGATTATGACTCCATTTATTAGGGCCCTTGCCCTAATGAATGTCACAGCAATAATTTTTTAGGGCAAGAGCTTGGATATTATTTTATACTAGCTGATGCCCACGGCTTCGCCCGCGTGGAATTTTGTTCCCGTTCCCGCAAACCCTGGGGAACCTTTTCCCGGGATAAAAAGTAGCCTATGTGTTATTCCAGGTTCTAATCTACCCCTGTACCAAATTTCAACCAAATCAGTCCAGCCGTTTATGCGTGAAAGAGGAACAAACATCCATCCATCCAAACAAACTTTCGCCTTTATAATATTAGTAGGAAAGTAGGATTTAGAGTATCATTTTTATCTTTTATAGTTGGTTTATTGATATTGGATATTGGCATTCAGACATAAAGATTTAGTACTTAAAACCTAGTGTTGTGTATTTTGATTGATTTTCAGGAGAGGTATTTATGAATCAGTACATTCAGAATTACTTGGAGACGGTTCTACCAAAGTTTCCTTTAGATGGAATAAGAGAAGTTCGCAAGCATTTAACAAGTGAAGCTGTGTTGGCAAATATCTCCATGCATTTAGGCACAAAAGATATTATACTTGCTAGTGTAAGTACAAATAGAGTTCAAAATTTAACTTATTTTCTGCTATTTATTGATTCATATGTGCCAAACTTAAAAAAAAAAGTGCAGTGTAAGTTGCTAGTGTAAGTACAAATAGAGTTCAAAATTTAACTTATTTTCTGCTATTTATTGATTCATATGTGCCAAACTTTAAAAAAAAAAGTCACACCAATAATAACTTACTTTTAACATCAGCTTCCTTTTGTCTAGTTATAATTCTTATGGTCCATCAGTATTACAGCTAGCTTATATTAAAATTGAAATGAATTTTATTTCTTTTTTTATGATAACAATGAAGTAACTATTATAAACCCAGTAGTCACTCACAAATATGTTAATTATATTAATCTTTGTTCACTTGCAGCAATACCCACCAGAAGACTTGGTCCTCGCAAATACATTCAAGGCCATTGTTGGTGTACTCCTTCATAGCTCTGGTGAAGAGAGAACTGCACTCTTTGTTAGAGATTTTGTTATCACCCAATTACAAGGTCAGTAATTTCAGTCCAGTATTAATTTCATATTAAAACCTTAACCTCTCACCTAAAAAATTGCGACAACAGTGAATATTGATATTACCTATGGGTGATGGTGGTTGAAGGTCAGATAGCTGTCCCTTCATGCACAAATATTCAGCCTCCACAGTTAAACTGGAAAAGCAGACCCTGGAACATACAAAGGTCCTATGGTCCAAGCCTCGGATTCGATGGGAACCAAAAGGAAGATGATATCACTATTCAAATAATAGATTCTATCACTGGTGTGAACAGTTATGAACATAATACTTTATACACAGCTAACATTTGAATGTTATAGGTAAAGATGTCAACGAATTTTGGCAAATAGAGGACCCATGGAACATGCTGACTAGCTTTATAGAAAAAGATGGTGCAAAGGTAGAGCCCAGGCTAATTGGTGAGACGGGGAAGAACACACTGCTAGCTTGTTACAGAGTTGGTCTATATGTAGACAGAAAATTGATATCTTCAGGTAATTATGATTCCACTTTTTTATTAAGTAAAGAAATAAATTTGACCTATCGATCTTCGCAGCGCTATCTATAACCAAAGAAAGTATTATAACTTGACTATAGCTTAAATATAGACCAATGTACCGCGCCTGCAGTATGAACGCGGCGATACGGGGACTCCCCTAATAAGTCGTCAGAATTGGTCAGTTCGCCGCCAAAGCTCACGTCAGTATCTTGCTTGCTCTTGGCACATAATCTGCCTTTCTCTTTCTTTACCTGAGTACCCGACACACCGCGTGCATCATGTGAGCGGCATAGGGATCGCGTTCGACCTATGGCTATTGCTAGCCATTATTGGTATAAGCCCTAGAATGTAGATACACATATTTGCACGAGGTTTTATGGAGGGATTATTTACTTACAAAACCATGCATGTAAATCTCGGCAGAAGTTGGCAAAGTCTCGCGGGCTTATTCTCAAATCGTCCATTTCACAAAATGCCCTTGTGATGATGACTTTACTTAGGCATCTGGCGACAAAGTAAAACTCACAGATGCGACCGAGAACATCGCTAAGATATTTACGAAGGAAGTTGCTCAAAAGCTGTCTTCTAGTCAGTCAAAAACTTCGTTAGAAATTTAATCCTAACAATTAATATTGTTCTAGGTTTCGGTGAAACAGTCGCTACAGCGAAAGAAATGGCCGCAAGAGAAGCCCTCAAAAAGATTTTCGGTACAGAAGACCACATGAAACCGATTAACTTCAAACTTGAAGGCTTACCAAAGGCAACCTCACAAACGAGATACCAGATATCTGCTAGTTAAATTAGAATCTTATTATGTAGTATTAGAATTATAATTGTTTAATATTTAATACCAGATTTTATTTTATTTAAACTTAGCGTGTTGGGTGCTTGGTCACGCACCTTCATATGGTGCAACTTGAGTCCACGTCATAATTTTGAAATAATCTGGCCGACCACCACCGTCAAAATTCCGAACGATCCGAATTGATCGAATGGTTGTATGGTCGACTGTTAAACTTCGAATGGTCATTCAGGGAAGTGAGTCTGTAGCGCTTCTCTCTCAAGGCGGGGCAGAGGGCGTTGTCTACCCCAAACTCAAACCGAAGCGTTGCGTTGAGAAACAGTGCGTTGGCGGTTGCACAGAAGAGTAGGGCTAAAGGACTCAAAGCCGTAGTGCATGGATCATGGTCAGTCAGGGCTAATTACTATTATAGTAATATTGAATTAACTTTTAGGTCACTTTACCACTCCCACCACTATCTAACAAAGTGAAACAAATTTATTCGTAGAAATAACATTCTTTACTAAAATCTTTTCCTTACAACATTTTTTTTATACAAATATTACAACTTATTTAAAAATTTACCTATAAATAAATATTAACAAGAACTATAAATTTTGTATAAACAATTACTAGTTATCAGAATTAAACTGTCAAAAACGTCAAGTCAATTGCCCAGGCAGCCTGCTAAAATTCTAATCACAGTTCCTTAGAAAATGGAACTTGAAAAATATTTATCAATTGCAGAATACATTTTTTGAGATGTTATTGCGGCCAGCCGAACTTTAAATTCATTTATTTAGTTTAATCATAAATACTAATAATAAAAATGAGATTCAAAACATTATTTACTCCTGTTACTCTGTAGATCAGTCCATCAATTAGCAGACTATCGAAAAATTAATGTGTGTTTACTGTTGTACAATAAAGTGTATGTATATTCTATTCTAAGTTGCATGCAGACATGTCAGGACGTTAAGTTAAAGACATAGCAGTTTATGAGTGATAATACTGATAATAGTAACAAAATATATGAATACTTGGCAGCAGCTTAATATGGCAAAATATTCTTCCCTTTCAATTATAGCGATCAAATTGGGATGTTCCTTTTTTAAGCAGGCCAAAAATGGAATTCGTTGGGAATCTTAAGTGAACTCTATGTCATTGATACACAGCATGCATATTAAACTATACCTACCCACGATAAATATCACAACTTTTAAATTCACTTAACCATCAACCAGGTGCAGAATCCATGATGAGACTACCGTGCTTGTCCTTTATACGAACGCGCCCTGATGCGTATCTTGTTTCTGAGGTACCGTCATTATAAACCAGCTTCACTGTGCCGTCAGGGAACTCTCGACGCTATAACGAAGTATATTGGTATTATAGACCAACCGTAACCGCTGTACTGCGTATTGGGTATGAGTGCGGCGAGGGGGGAGTATTGACCGTCAGATTTGGTCAGTACTGCGTCAACATCGAGGGTATGTCGCTCGCTGTCTACTCTTGCTTTACCTCCCATGCCGCGCGTACCTAGGGCGCGGTACAGCGGTCATGGTCGTTCTATAGTTGTATGTTAGGTGTCTGCACTGTACAAACATGAAACTCCTGATAACATAATTTTCAATTTTATGATTTTTTTTTCATTTTCTCTTGATTTGTTTTTTTTTCCTTTTTGACTGAACGCGACCCGACCTAAGAGCTTTAGACCTAAGACCGTTGGATTTTGTTACTCAATCAGCAAGTGTACCAGCTCCTAAGTGAGGTGGGGTTGTGTTTCGAAGGTCTTGGTGGGGTTTCATTCGCCCCATGTACCATAGGGGTTGGTGTTATTACAAATTAAAATACCCAAAAAAATATTAATGTTCAAAAATATTAATTCCTAGAAAGAATGTCTGAAACTCATTATTAGAAAACTTTTCAATTCAAGCCTAAATTTTTAATGTATGACAACAATAGTAGTTACAGCAATAGAAAAACTATAGGTATACTTACATAGAATATACATGAACATTTTTATTTTTGGACTTGGACTTGGGACATATTTATGAAGTCAAGTCTACCAACCCTATCCTAGGCCCAAACTATTATACGAAAACAGATGTATGGATATATTTAAGTATACCTTGTGATCTTTAGCATGCACTTCAATTTGTCCATTGCTAAAAACAATGCGCCGCTCTCCATTGGCTGCTACAGAAAGTGCCGCGCCGTCAGGGAAGCGCCATTCTTCACGCACGTGCTCATTCTTCGGGTCAAAGTACCGGATGCTACCGTTCGGAAGACGGATCTCTGAAGAACCGTCCTTGTAACGTTTTTCTACTTGACCACTGAAAAAAAATTAATACGTCAATGTCTAAAATCGCCAGCGGGTTGTGAAGGTCAGACCAGTGGGTAGTGGAGGTCACTCCTGATCCCTGTCCTGCTACTCCATGAAAACCTTTGTTAGATTTCTAGGAATAAATAAAAAAATGCTCCAATTGGTTCAGCCGAAAATTTATGAAGATATATGATGCCGAATGACGATGACGATACTCTCCAAATTGATTTTAGCTATGGCAATCACCTATAGTTATGCTAGCATTCTTACATACATAGAAACAATAGACAGACCAATGCACATAGATAACACATATTCATACTATATACTCGTATATATATACACAGCGTCTGTAGCGTGGCGGTAATGAGCGCCTAGTTGGAGCCTTAAAAAAGTTCGTCAAATCTAAATCATAGAACTACGATATCGTTATAGAAGTCGAATGACAGTCACATTACGGAAAACAGCCGATTTGGGAAATAGATCTCTGAGAATGATGATGATGAAATGGTTCAATGAATTCTACACGCAATTTCTTCTATATTCTGGCTTAACATTAAACACCACCACAATACCGCACCTTCATATTCCCCTGACTAATTCCTAAAATAAAAAAATATGCCTCTTTATGAACTTACTCTGGAAACTCCAGCACTTCTAATCCATCCGCATGAGTTGTGTGATATGTTTTGGTCTCAGCATAAAAATATTTTATTCTTCCTTCATTATAAAAGTTCTCTTTGACATCGCCATTGTAATACATAAACTTGCTGTATTTCCCATCTGCAGATATATGTTTTACATTACCATTTGGAAACCGGAGCTCTCTTGATCCATCAGGCTTCTTATATTCCGTTGGATTTAAACTTGTTTTAGTTAAACTGGTTTTACTAACTGCAGGTTCTGGGCTTACAATCATTTGTTTATCTGCATATTGAGTATTGTGAATCACAGTAGCTGATCTAACTGATGAGTGGTTGAATGCAGAAGTAGGTGATTTTGAACTCCTTTGAGAGTAATCTCGATCATGAGAATTATTGGAAATAGTTTCAAAATTTGGTGACCTATTACTTGATTTGTTACTTAAAAAAGATATTGGTGACTTGGACTTATTTGAATTTGGTGCACTGATGTTATAGTTCGGAGATATGGTTCTTGGTGATTTTGATGTCCTAAGTGAACTTGAGCTGGGCTTTTGAAAGAAAAAATCTTTTGCATTATCATTTAACTGTGGTTTATCCATAAAATTGTGATCGAAGTTAGAATTAGACCCGCTAGATCTGTTACTTTTTGGAGAATTTGATTTGAATCTCTCTAAATACATTTTTTCCAAATAATTATCATCTTCATTGTCTTTAAAAGATTCCAGTGAAATATTGTCATCCTCAACATCCAAATTGTCATTTGAGTCATTGTATCCTGCATTACCTAACTGTATGTCATGGTTTATTTGACTGGCTGTATCTCTTTGACTGAAATACTTAGCATATCTAGAAGTTACATTGAGATTTGGTACACTTTTTGCTCTAGTCAGGGGTTTAATCACTCCTTTATTTACTGATGCAACCTTTTTGCATCTACTCTGTCTTTCTATCTCATAAGCTTTATATTTAATGTCATGATCCACACCCACTTCTGATCTAGTGTCTTTAGAAGCCATGTTATTTAATTTCTTGTTTATTTCCTCAAGATACTTGATATTTGTCAATCTTCGTGTAACTTCATTACTGTGTTGTATTCGCTTGTTCAGCTTTTTTAATTTCTCTACCTCCTCTTGTAAGTCATTTCGTTCTTTTTCCATAATTTTAATTTGATTTCGAAGTCTGGCTATTGTAGATGTTGACTTTGCATCTTTCATTCTTATTTCCTCTTTTAGATTACTTACTTCTGTCTTCAGATTAACAACTTCGTCTTTATCTTTCTTAAGTAGCCTTCCTCTCATTTCTTTTACATATCGGTCATACATCTGTTTTTGCTTTGTTAATTTTTCTTTTTCTTCAGCTAAATAATATTCAGACAAAACTTTTTCTTCATGAAGCTTCTGTTCAAAAGCTGCCTTTTCTTCATAAAACTTTTGTCTGTCCTGATCAATTTCATCACGTAATTTAGCTAAATTTGCATTTTCTTTCCTGAATGTTTCTATTTCATCTTCTAATTCAGAGAGCCTATCTTTTAACAGTTCGCTTGTAGCTATTAGTTTGGCATTCATTTCTGCCATGTCTGCTTTCATGACATCAGTCTCTGTCATAGTGACATCTTGATCAGCTTTGCTATCAGCCTCCTTTTGATTTACTTGAATTTTCTTGTTTTTTAAGTCTGAGCCTTTTTTCTTCTTCTCTGCATATTTAGCATTTGAGGAGCTAGTGATTTCTTCAACTGTTTTGCAAGAACAACATGACACTGATGAGCAACCGTCACTACTGCAGTCTGTATAATTGCTACAGCATGTCTCTGCATCACTTAGGGAATTTTCATTCCTTGTTTTTTCTTTCAAGCCAGGCAGTATGTGCATCAACTCAGGGTTAACTGATAGACATTTTTGCATTACTAAAGGCGTACTTTCACCAGAGCATTCTAAATTGGACTTCCTCAAAAATCTATTGAAGAATGAATTCTCCATAGAGAAACTCTCATTATTCACTTTGTTTTCTAGCAGTTCAAACATTTGTTGTTCAGCTGACTCTCTTTCTTGCCTCAGTTTTTTCATAGTTTCATCACAGCTTACATCTGAAATATCACTTTTAGTCGGAGAAGCAAAATTTTTATAGTAGTCACTTTGTTTCAATTGTCTTAGGAAGTCATTTTGTTCTTGGGTCAACACTGCAGCCCAAGTTTTACCTTTGTTCATTATTAGTGGATGTTTCTTTTTAGAAAATTCTATTTTTTGTGCAGCTTTCAAGGGTTGCAAGGTATACATTTTCGGGGAAGTTGGTCCATTTGCTTTATCACCACTTACAGTGTCTTTAATTCCAGTTTTAATACTGTCTTGTGAATTAGAAAACCTCACTTCTTGATGAGCTGATTCCTCACATCCGTTATTAGGCTCACTCTCTCTTTTACTTTTTCTAGTAAGCATTTTAATTTTCAAATCAGGTACTAATAACTGTGGTTTTAGCAATTCAGTCTGGTTATTTGGTACTTTATTTCTAAGATCATTTATGCTTTGTTTAAGAGGAGAGTCAGATGGTTTACTTTGGAAACTTTTTCTTCTCCAGGGTAATGACTTAGTATTTTGTAACACTATAGCATTTTTCTTTAGTCCAAATCGTGCTATACCCTCACCCCTTTTCAGAAAGGGTTTCTTAGTTTTGTCTCTTAAAGGACTTTTTACTATCGGGTTTTTAGTTTTCGGCATATTTCTTTTTTCTTTCTGTAGCTTTTCAAGGAGCAAAGATTCAAAGTCTTTTTTTGGTAACAAAATAGGCATATCATCAAGTGATATATGTTTTTTAGATATTCCATTGGTCGAACTGGTCAGTTCTGATACTGTAGCTGAACTTCTTTGAATGATATTTGGTGAAATATCCTTCCCTGGAACCTTTTCATATTCTTTTGAAGGCTCTGGACCCAGGGAAGATGCGGAGGTTCGGCTTCTACTTGAGAAAGGAGAGCTCACAATAAATTCAGATTCTTGAGAGAGATTCAGTACAGCTACACCATCGATTAGATCACGAGCCTGCACCTTTTGAGAATGGTCACTAGAACTTAATCGCGAGGCACTTTCGCTTGAAATATTATCTGAGGATTGCAATAGACTCCGAAAAGTATTATAGCTGGTGCTGTTACTAAAGTGACTGACGATTTCGGTGACACTTGAAGACGATTCTGAATTTTCTTTATACTGTAATCGTTGTTTTTGCAACTTCCCGCGCTGCATTAGTTGTAACCGTCGTAATACTTGTAACCTTTCTAATATTTGTGATGGAGAGAGTGTAACATCACTTTCAGAGTAGACTTCGTCCATTGATTCCATAGTATTTATGTACCTACTTTATTAATATATCTTTCGCTAAAATTAAAACAAGTTTTAAAAGTTTTACGTTATCACACACAGCGTCAAAAGTTTGAAATTTGTTGACATTGTTGACATGACACATGACATGACATATATGGCTGACATTTACAGAGAATCAATGCAGCCAACACAATAATTCTTCACTGCACAGATTATCATGGATTTATACCCTAAATGAAAATCATGGAACTATTTCAACTCAGTGATCATTGGGTTCAACCAACAAAATTTTCACCTAACTAACTAACGTAAATTATGAGAATATTTGTACTTATTTAGCTTCACGAAACTTGTGTATGGAAATTCATGAAAAGTACGATAAAATACAACACTATATAGTTGCAGTAATGTTACACCAGTTTATTACAACTCGCAACCCCATTTTGCAGACATAAATGTCAAAATTCTTGTCCATTTTTATTCAAAAAACATCTGGTTATCTTGCCGTAAAACACACTACACTTGCTATGTCTAAGAGAAGTGGTTTTCACAAAGCTCCTAAATTTAAGCCTGAAGTGAAGGTGATAAGTAAATCAAAACAACCTACAGGCATGTCTTTTAGAAAGGAAAAAGTGGAGGTGCTGCCGGAACCCATCAAGTCTGCTGCTGATAAAAAAGTCTACAAGTAGGTCGTCGTTTTAAGAATTAATTTAATAAATTCAATAAACAAATATAGTAAAAAATTTATTCATGACTTAAATTGTGTTAGCAAATTTGTGTCATTTTTTAAATTTTATTGATGTATGGATGTAATAACATAATTTTGGTGATTTTCCCAAGGACAATAAGATTGGAAAATGGTCTAACAGTGCTGCTGATCTCAGACCCAACCCGTCCTGCGGCCAATAACGAGACAAGTTCTAGTGAAGAAGAGAGTAGTGGGTCTGATGAGACCACAGATCCAGAGAGTGACAGTGGAAAGTCAGGCCATTCAGCCGCAAGTGATCATCATGGAACCAAAAGAAGAAGTGAATTTGATGAGGAAAAATTGGTGAGTAATGTATTTTTTATGTTTTAATAGTTTTTCATATTCATGGAAATGTTGTTTTAAAAATTATAGACTACAATATGATACTCTAATTAAACTACTTTCAACTGTTGGGAACTCAAGGGAAACTCTTTGATTTTTAATTTTATTTTATTTAGTTTTTTTAAATGCATTTTAGGGTATCTCTTGGATTTCATGTGACTTCAATTTGTCTAACAGCTAGGTACTTTTGTGTAGATTTATATTTAATTATTGAATTATTATTTTATTATTTTATATAAATAAAATAATTTTTAAATAATTGTATAAAAGTATGAGCATATGATAGTGTATTCCAGTTAGAAGACTGCACTATTCACACATTCATTGACAATTCCAGTTAATCTAATTAGATAGTAAAGTTATTCAAAAATTGCTATTTACAAAATTATTCTTGTCAGTCCAATGCTTATATTTTTTTTTCACTGTTTACATAATTTTTCCATTCGTATATAATATAATTAGTTAAAATATATTATTTTAATTATATGTTTAGGAGGGCACATTAGGCATAACAGTATTAATTCAGTCCTAAGGTTCTCTACTGCCTTATACAATTACTGGATTCTGCTCTGAAATAAGACATCATGGTAGTCTTAGATTAAGTAAATTATAGTTTTAATAACTTCAAAGTATTCATCAAATAAAGATATTTTCGCAAAATTATCTAGTTTTAAAGGCGGCAAATAGCATTTTTTGTAAAAAACGAGTTATACAGTTACAGAGATTCATTTGAAAAAAAAAAACAAATTGCCTTTGAGTTAAGTACTCATTAATTCTGGAGTAAGATCTTAGGATTGAAAGATGGCTATCTTCACTTGCATTTTCAAAATGTTAATAACGATGCTGACATTTTACATTAATACAGTCGTATTTTGGCTATCACAGATATAATAGGTTTATTAATTAATATTTTTAAAACTATTCAGACTTTAACTTTTAAACTTTCGCGTTCCATGATTATAATAATATGTAAACGGGAATTAACCTGGTCGAAACGTCAGACATTCCGAAGGTATGTATATACCTATACCATGATCGCGTTAATTCCCGTTTACATAAATTATTATATTCATACTTTTTCAAAAATCAGATGCCGCCATTGATTAAATTCACCAACCAATTTTTGTAATTATCGTAATATTATTACGAGAATTGATTTTCAGATTAATACAATTAAATATTAGGTAGGTACCTATATTTTTTATTTACCGAAAATATACCTAACCTCTAACCCCTTGTCAGTCATTTGATTATAAATTAATCTAACTTCTGCAATCGACACAGTTATTCAAGGTCTTGGGTGAAGGCCAGCGTTATCTACGAATTTATTTTTTGTTGATGTCATTGTAAATATTTTGTTTGCACTCGAAATGCCGACTAAAGAGTAGGTATAGGTACACAGATTATTGCAAAAATAATTTAATTGGTACCTACTCCAGGCCGTTCGATTTTGAGAAACATTCCAAGTATTGCAATTTACTCCACGGGGACAAAAAATATCAATATTTCACTCCATATCCCTACGGGTGAAGTAGAAGGTGACGGAATAGAGTGGTTCTTCATTCAAAAGTAAACATGCAACCCATTACAAAGTGCCCACTAGCGGCTAGGCTCGACTAGAACGGAAAAACATAATTGGCAAAATGTGAATGTTAATACACATCTGGCTAACCCGTTCGAGGATTTAAAGGCGTCAAAGTATATATAATATTTTTGTTTCAAACCGTAATGACACGTAACTGTATAGACAAGACCAAACCTAAGTATTGCTTGTGTTGTAAAACACAGATATACCCATGTACCTACATATTTTTTGGTTGGAATCTTTGTGAATACACACAACTCATACATTAGAAACATCTAGACGAATGCAAAAAGACAATAATATCCAATATGTAGAACATGTACCTAAGTACACAAATATGAAGAGGGTTGCATGTTAAGTCGCACTATCCGTGTTAACCAAATTCATTACTCGGTTGGTCGGTGTTTGCGCAATGTATCTAATAATGACGAAAGGTGAGCAATATTGTTTTCAAACTTCGTACTGCTGCTTATATATTAATTACAGTAAGATATTAGGACTGTCCGATCCGAACTTCATAGCGACACGGCAATCGGGCTCACTACGGCTGCACCGGAGCTTCCGAGTTCGATTTCTGCTCAGTGTAAATACTTATATGTGTGTGTGCATGAATACGTCTTTTTTTTTAATGCTCACGATTTCACTACAACAAAAGTATTTGAAATCAGGTGCCAATGCGCACGCTCGCTCGTAAGATTCATTCGCCAGTAGAGGAACGATTTCCAATTCTATTTCGACTCTAGATAGCGTCGTCGTCCAAAAAAGCAAAATATATCCTAGACATTCGTGAAAGACTTCGAAACTACAGAATTAACGATCCTATCGAACCAGTACATACATATAAAAGTGTCAGCCAAAGGAAATCATCGTCAACTTTGGTCCTTGCGTCCATTTAAGAGTCCAGTCCTACGATCTATATTTCTTTGAATCAAATCATGTCAAGAGTAAGCCTACTCTATTAATTTATTATGTGTCAAGTTCAGGTCGCAAATGGATAATCACATATCTGACATGTGGACTGCGTGTCATGGATACGAGTAGGGCGCGTTTTCATTTCATACATAAAATATCATCATTATTGAATGGGAACAACTAGATTAGATAGTTCTACTACGGTTACAACACAACATACAATGTTACTGAAAAATCATCTCTGCAGATGACTTTTTAACGCGCTAATTTCTGAAACTGTTTTTCCATCGGGCGTAAGTCCCGATTACATCCAAAGTTGCTACATTTTTGAATTCGGGGATTCCTGTACGTGTATAGTCGTGAATAGACATATCTCTCTACGTGCTGAGATCAATAAAGGCAGTACGTACAGGTACACTTTTTCGCTGTTTTAATTCAACATCACATAATAGGTCTTTTTTTACAGTTATTAGTTTTTCTATTATTCTCACTGGTTTGGACGCTATACCACCAGTTTTTTGCATGCGCCAGTAATGTCTAGGTCAATTTGGTGCAATTGCGAAACTTGTTGTTGAAATTATTACTCTTTGCACGATTGAGCAGCTTCACAGTCTACTTCTTTATAGGGCCGTACTGTTATTCAATCATTTTTTACAGACGCCCAGCATCATATTAGTCTTGTCAGGTTATGTTAACGACTTTATAATTTTCAAGGACAATAGTCCACTTTTGTGTCCAAGTCAATAGTGGCACTATTGACTTACGGTGACGTAACGTGAACCCTGCGGCTATTCCACGAAATCTCGAAATGAGCTTGGAAATATAAAATTTAGGCAGAATAAAATTGATTGATTGCAACAGGCTTTGATCCCCCTCGAGTTTGGGTTACGACTGCTGTGCATCAATTGGGTATTATTTTAGTACGTCAAAGCTACAAAGCAGTATGGAATCTGCAAAGGTTTTGCACTTGTGGACTGAACATAATTAATTAGCGAAATATCTCGCTCGGGTACCTGATCAATATATCTCAGCATACACCGAAAAAAGTTTTAGCTAGTAGTTAAGTAGCCTTATGGCTTATGGTCCCATTATTCGATTCAAAGTTCATGTTTTCCGTATGTGGTCGATCTACAACGCAGTTGCGGCTCGTTGCAAAACAGATTTGCATGCATATCAATAATTACTTTTATGCATGAATAATTGTTTTTTACAATACCGGAATGTAAGGACTAGTTAATGAAAAAACAATAGCAATATGATTTGGTAATCGACTGCAGACCGCAGCAGCAGTAACAGTTTATAGACCGCAAATTGACCATAGAAATTAAAGAGTACAATTCTCTCATTTGCCCATAACTACAAATTTACATGTTTTCACATATATTACTTTGTAAAACTCAAGTACGGGTGAATGGCATCATTGTGAAGGTGCAATGTATTATAACTTTATAACAATAAACAATGTTATCTTAGTCAAATCCATTTCACGGTTCGTGCTGTCTGCTTTTGCGGTCTACGAACCGTGATCACGCATTGAGATACCGAACGTAACCGGATTAAGGGGTTAACTTAACATTGCTTTTGTAAAAGTGGAGATACCAACATAAGCGACAACACAGTTAGTACACACCTATGAAATGTATGGGACGGACCACGGGACGGGTATTGGACGCGAAATACACATTTAGAGAGGCATCATGAGACTGCGATAAACTAATTGGTTGATTGACACGTTTACATATAATTTTATCTGATGTTATGTAATGATAATATGAATAATGGTTCTTATATTCTTGAATTCACCCTAACTTTTTGTGTGCTAGTGTTCATTCAAGTGATGCAGTAACAAAAAAGGCCGATTATATTGCCACCACCAGCGAAAGAGAAAGGAATGAATGGAACGGGTGAATGCAATCAAAGCTTTATTTTAAACATCGTGAAAATAACACTCGTGTCGAATATCACTTTCTCTTGTAGCAGTTAGGTATTAAGCAGACCAATCTAAATAAACTATTAATGTGAAAGCTGTTAGTTATGTAAACTGAGTTTGCGAATTCCCTCATAATTTTCTTCCAAGAGTCAACAATAACAGTCAAATTGTTAAATAAGGATTAATTCCACATTGTCACGCGTTTTTTGTCCACATTATCTCTTGACATTGGAAGTTAAAGCCATGAGCCCCCTTTTTTTTATCGTGCGCAAAATCGCCAAGGAAACCACCTCCACCAAAACCGATGGAGGTGATTATGTCGGACTCGAACCGACCAAAACGCACGCCGTCCATGGGTCCTCGATTGCCGCAGGTGAGATTATACAAGACATATCTCTCTCACCCCGGCAGACCCGGGGACATCTCTGTTGAGATGACCCTGTTCCCTAAATGTGGGGACCATGGTGTCCCCATCTAGCAAGCCATGAGCCCACGAAAACGTCGAACGGTTTCTGTCTATATCAGACTGTCATTCTCAAATTGTACCTATATCCCTAGAATTGTCTTATCTGGTACATTTGTAAATGTATGGATATAGAACTAACACGTATGCTTTCGACAGGGTCTCGCTCACTTCAAAGGAAGTATTTTAAAAATGTTCAAGAACGCATGCGACAAAGTATCTAAAAAGCGATGCAAGATGTTCTTTTCCCAGCTTACACTTGATACGGTACGATTTCAATACTTGTGGATATTTTTGATAGAGTATGGTTCGATTCGAAATGTTCGCCTCCGCAACGGTAGTTTTGATGCCAAATGAGTAACCACTTACGTATTCCCACCACACTTTCAATTAGTTTCTTTTGAACTTTGCATTGTCAGGTTTCATGGATGAAAGCCTAAAAAACTATACGAGTTCACATTTAAATTCTATTTACAAGGGACTTTTGCCACTCTAATCCGATCTTTATCTTTAATTACCCTAAATTTATTTTTAGCTTTTTTACGCTAGCAACTAATTATTATTCGCGTGATAATTGGCTAAAAGAGGCCTTTTAGCAAACTGTGTTTTGTCTGAACCACAGACTTTCAAAAGGCCAATTGCCGAAGTTTACCTCTCTATCAACCAAAAAAATCTTTTTATTACCTGCCCCGTTCGTTTTCTTGTTTTTAGATAGTGTCATCCGTCTCCAAATCGACTGAAGTCATTTTAAAATGTACATATAGACTTGTACCAAGGTTCGAGACCTTGTTCCACCTAGTTTGGTAAAAAAAGGTTTAATTTAACATAAGTTCGAAAAAAACAAAAAAAAATTGAAGTTCAAAAAAATATGAACTGTGTATTTATTAGATTGGACGTTTGCAACACTAGGGGCGTTAATTAGTTGAATTTGGCAACAAAACCTTTTACGGAGAGCTATCGAATGTGTAAGTAGCCATGGTATTAGGTATGTGGTATACGTGCAAATACATAGAATTCTAGATGAGAACAATAGGTTCAAAAAAAGGTAGATACGTAATGTCATATATTACACAAAGGGCATTTCTAAGAATGGTGACGATCTTGCATTGCATAGAAAGAATGAAAGAAAGACAGAAATACTTTTTTCATATTGTTTTGGTAACAATAGTTATTTAAAATGCCATAATACTACTTTCGCAAATGTAACTAATACGTACATAACACAATAACTATTAATGTTGTTTTCAGTTTTTTTGTTTTAGCAAAAAATCGCAATACTGTTTTTAAACAAGATAGGTTGCTTCAGAATAACGGACAATTCTGCTCGCGGGAAATACACATGAATTATCACGATTTAGATCATAAATTCTAAGTACTAGTATTTTCGCCCGACTAAAGATAACTTACAAGTGACTCAGCAGCGAAATTACCATGAGCATAAAAAAATTTTATGAATACGGAAAATATATTTCATTGTTATAATTATATTATATGGTATTTTCCATGTATAATATTAATAATATAACTATTATAGAAGACAAACATGGGTTACACAGAGTTTTTTAACTCTAACACATGAACCTTGAATCGGATATTTTTTACGAATAGTTCGAATACTTTTTCGAAGACATATGCTGAGGTGTATCGATTAATTGGTACCGCGGTCGGCGAAGGCCTTTTTCAAATTCTGCGCAGCTGGCTGTTGCAAATATAACTATTTGATGCACAACAGTCGCACCATAGAATAAATACTCGTACTCTACCCAGAAAGGGTGTCTCGTCGAGTCTCGTCCGACAATCGTCAAGCCCGTCCCGAAGACCTTGATGGGGCCCCGGTAACCAGGGTAATTTAACTATACCTAGTAGAAATTATGAGATACCTATGTCCAGCAGTGAACTACGATAAGCTAATTGATTTATTGATTGAGCACAGATGATGTTACGCGTACTTACTTGGCTACTTTCGTAAATTCATGACACATGTACTTTCACGGACTTGTTTACGTACATGTTCATAAGAGAGTTTGCTATGGCGCCATAAATCTTACTCATAAAGAGGTTAGGCCGGTTCCTTATGTATAAAACTTAGTAAACGCTTAAAAATAAATTGTATAGAGGAATGAAAAACCTTAAAAATGGTGAGTTTTTCAAAATTAAATTAAATTGAAATAAAATGGCTAAGTAATTGAAGAGGCTCCCTTGGTTTCTAATTGGTCTCAATCAGGCGGCATTGAAGTTTCGAGAATGTTTAAAAATACTGCATTTTCATGCTGCAGTTAATAAGTTTCGACAGCCGATGGATTGCAGCACGATACTGCAGTAAACGCCTATATACGAATCGTCGATCCATGAATACTTAACTGTTTTTTTTTCTGTATAGTAAATATCTACTTTTACGATCAGAATTACCTATTTCACAAATATTCTTGCAAGCTACACTACTAAGAGAATGAAAGCACGAATTATTTGGGGAAAGGTAAATTTTAGGACGGTCTGTAAGTACTGTAAGCCTCTTCGCTTTAACTTTAAATATTCCTGTATGTTTACATATTATTTTTAAGAAGATAGTCGCGATTTTTTTTTAGCCCGTATCTAACATTCGGAGGATTTGACACTGATCCAGCCGAGACATGTTCTGATTAACACCCTAACATAAATTATGTAATCGTGATTATCCTGGTGACCAACTACAAAAACCATCTTCTGCACGTCATATAATACGATTTATTTTTTATTTTATTATACGATTTATTTGTTTAGGCTGCGTGTGCGCTTTGCGTCGGCGTCGGCAGCTACAGTGACCCAGCTGATATACAGGGCCTGGCGCATTTCGTCGAGCACATGGTATTCATGGGCAGCGAGAAGTTCCCTAAGGAGAATGAATTCGATTCATTTGTAAAGGTAAGCAAGGCTTGTAAAGAAAGGGCAATAAGCAGGAAGGGTTGGGTCGAGATCACACAACATTCGCTAATTGAAAAATTACCGGCGATTTCCAATACCCTTGACTGAAAATTAGTGGGCTAACACGAAAAACTTAATGACTGCAAAGGAAGCTCGTGGAGTGTAAAAACAGAAATAGAAGGCGGGGTGTTGTCTGTTTCTAACCTAGATGTAAAAGGCGTGTGTAGTGTTTCATGTATTGATTTATTCCCATGTATCGTCATGTATCGTAGCGTACATGTAGGCTAAATTCTCGGTACTGTGGTAGGTTCATACTTAATAGTCCGTTGCCTTTGTATTTACCGCTTGCTTAGTCATGGTCTTTGTTTCAGGTTAAGTTAAATATAAGTCATGTTTAAATTGTCAGAATAATTCCATAATGTGTATAAAGTTAGCTATCACTAGCAGTTCCGTGCGCGCGAAGTGTATTTCCCTAACGCAAGCCGTCCGCGTCATCGCCCTAATAATTTATATTTTGAGGTAATGAATAATTGGAGAGATAAAAAACGTTTGAAAAAACCACCTCTTTTCCTTCTGTTCGTGTCGACGTCAGCAACAACGATAAAGATATGATTCATATTGCATAAATGACTGTAATATACAATAACTAACCACTCATGCATATTAGAATAAAAAAAGAAAGTCGTCATCACTACCATAATTATGAGTCAATGGGCACGCCACAGCACACAGGAGTAGTTGAGATACCTATACTAATATTAATAGATACTTAAATAATCGTAATATTGTAGCATCAGGTTTTGGGTCCTAAGGTCAGGTTTAAAGCCTGCATCTCAGTTGACGAGGGTGAGGTGGCCCCTGGCGTGCGTTCTGACCTGTGTCAATGGCTCGAAAGATAGACGAATAGTTGAAACACGCGCGGAATTTCTCTCAAAACTTTAACTGCAAAACTTTTTGTTTTTCATTTTGTAGAAAAAGGGTGGTTCAGATAATGCATCAACAGACTGCGAAGTGACGACGTTCTATTTTGAAATCCAAGAAAAGCATTTGCCACGTGCTATGGATATGTTTAGCCAGTTCTTCGTCAGTCCGCTCATGATGAAGGAAGCCATGCAGCGTGAGAGAGAGGCTATTGAATCTGGTAAGTGCTTCTCTGTTCTTATTATAGAACTTACTAGTTGTTGCCTGCGACATTACACGTGTCGTCGTCCGTCCGCTATTAACGAGAACCTATTCGAGAGATGAAAAACTGGATATAAAATAAAATAGTCTGTGTTATTCCAGACTATAGTACATTCCTGTACCAAACTTCAGCCACGTCCGTTCAGCTGTTGGAGCGTAATTGAGTAGCAAACACACAAACACCTACACAAGTCACAGTAGGTTCTAGAAAGAAAGCTATGAGAATTTACAAAATACTCACATTTCTGACCATAACTCGAAAACGGTAAAATAAGAAATTTTAAATCGTTCATACATAATTAATCTGGGCGTTAATACAATACCCTTATTATTTTTAATCTAGCAAATCGGTTGTATGTATATGTAATATATATATAAATTTCGTAATAGATGTCATAAATTCTTTTAAAATATAGATAGGTATTCAGGACCTTGGCGAAATTTCGAAACACGACTAGGCATTCCATGCCATTATTTATGTTTAGTATTTTTATAGTGTGTTTATTTTTGGCCAATTGACAAACATTTTTAGCACTCTCAAATATCTTTGCCATTGTGTGGGTATATTTTTCGGTGTAAATCGCACTCGCAGTGCGAATATGCAAATCATTATGCATATTGTATGAATATCGCATATCACAATTAAACCATTTGTTAACTGTAAAATTTGATCCCGAGCTACATTCTTTATACCTTCTAACAGATTAAAAGAAAATATACTTAAATATAAATATTCTATTGCTCATTTCGTATCATACGTTCTTTCATATTATAAATATTCTCGTTTCAGTTATATGATATGATTATAAGATCTAGTTACACAATGGTGTGTAATTTTTTCGTCACTATTATGATTAAATTATTCTAAATATACAATGCTCTACATTGTAACGTGTGAGAATTTAAATCAATTACAAAATAGTATTACTAAGAGTTAGAGTAAGTGTGGCGTAGCAGTAGTAAACGCGACTGCTTCAGTCAGTGCAAATATTTGTATTCATGACTATTTGCACTGATCTGGTCATGCGTTGGAGAGCACGTTAAGCCGTCGTGCCCGGTTGTCATACAAACATTTATGGTAGTAGTTATGGGTAGTTAGAGGCCGTTCAAATATTACGTAAGCACATTTTTTACAATTATTTACCCCCCCCCCCCCCCCCCCCCATAACCCTTGTCAGCAAAAGTAAGCAAAGGTCTTACCCCCTTTGCTTACGTAAACATTTTTAAATATATTTTTTTGATATTGTAATTTTAATGATATATTATAATTTTATAAATTACAATCCGTCTAGTCGCTATAGTATCCAAACGAAACAATACATACATTATACATTATACACAATACATAATACATTGACCATTGACAGACTAGGAAATTTAGACAGTTGAATAGCGCGCGGTAATGCCCCTAATCGGTTCTAAAGAGAGTGCCTAAACGTACGTGTTATTTGCGGGCGATCCCCGCAAATCCGTTTCGTTTTCAAGCATAGACAATGTGAGGGTTGCCATTCGTGTAAAAACGTAAATAACTACCGATGACGTAATCATCATCTAGACTCCCCTACCCCCATGTCATCCAAAATAAGCAAAACAGAGACCCCCCACCTCTCATGGTGCTTACGTAATACTTGAACGGCCCCTTAGTGCAGCAATTGGTCTAGTTGCAACTCTTCCATATCACCTGTACCTATGGATTGTGAAGACCAGATACCAATTGCTCCTCGGAAAATATTGAGATTCAGTCGCAACGCAGTTAGACTGGAAAAAATACGAAACCCGGGCTCCGAGGTGTCAGCTTCGGATGCGACCGGGATTTGCGCACGGATAGTGATGATAAGTATATATTACGTGAGAAGTAGTTAAGGGAATAAGTTTGGGCACATCCTTTTTTTTTCATTTCATTGTGATGTCGATGGCTGAACTTTTAAAATGGATTGGTCACCACGGACGAGCAAACGAGCAATAAGAACTTTCTGTTACAATTTACCGGCTATCACCACCATAACCATTTATAATCGAGAATTTCTATAGGACTACAGAAAAAACTGTAACTTTTTTAGGCGGATAAAATTTACGAAATCGTAGCTTGTTTACTCGAAGTAGTAGAAGACCAAGAATCAATAATCCAGCACTGTTTGGACAAAAGTACTATTTTGAATTATAGATGTACAGTCTCTGTAAAACATTTACGCTATATCCATTTACACAAAACACTTAGTTAGCTTTATTTGCTGGACCCTACTCCATGAGTGTGCGGAGATTGGTGAAACCGCCTGTCTCCCTAACAGAAGCAGGTCGCGGTCGCGGCGCAAAGTTTGCCTCCCATATCCGGGGTTTAGACGGGGACATCGTGGTTTCCAGCACCCGATTGGCGTATCTCGAAACAGAGGACCCCTGGTCTGCCGGAATACGAGGGATATGTAGGCAACTATCACACCTCCAGCGACTAAAAACCCTAGGACCAAATAAAAGAGCTCTACAGTTAACATCTGTGTTACCAAACTAAGTAGTAGGACCTTAATGAGTCTAATAGGATGCTGTTAAAAGATACATTGATCTTAGCAAAGGGTCTATTAGACCCTATAAGACGTTCAGTGTTTAAAGTCGTAACTACAGGACTACGTTGATTCTTGAAATGTATGCACGGCTATAACACTTATTATCGCACTTTAATGGCTGCTGTTATTATGTTCTAGGAAAACTTACAAGTTTATTAGAAATTGAATATGTATAAGGTGATATTTTAATGTGTAATATTATATCTGAGAAGAAAATCTTGTAGATTTTATTTCAGTTTTATGACTGGCCCATACAGTTAGTTACAATGTATTGAACAACTGACCTTTTGTCTAGTTAAAACCTATTAACATTATAATTTGATGCATGTATTATGTTCCGCGTGCAATAAGATGTTGAATCAAATTTAAATAGCTCACGTTCAAGACCGTTTTGTGAATTCTACAATGATCGCATCATTATGCGAGGGATATGTTACATACTATCTCATCTCGGGCAACCAAAGACCCGAAAACGGCGTGCTTTTAGTCGGTTCAAGTGTGGCATAAACACTCACACCGCCTTCGGTTGAGGTGACATCTGAGAGGATTTTGCATACGAAAAAAATCATACCCTTATGAGTCTGTATATCTGTCTGTATATCTGTATCCCCCAACAAGACCTTCAGTGCAAAATAAGTTCATCTGCAAGTCGGTACACTAGCTAATTAGCGGTTGCCGTCCGAGCACCCAATCTGAAAGACTACATAGGCCAACACTTCACGCACTAGGGATAGCGAAAGATGACTGAAAGATCGTGTGTAAACATATCCTTAGATTCTTTATCTCATTTCCTAGATGTACGTCGAAATCGAACATCTTCAAGTCTACTCAAGATGAAGTTTCTTCAAAAAAGAAACGATTCCTAAAAATTGTTGTGGCGTAGATTTTGTTACGAAACTGTCACTTTCAGCGGTTAACATAATAGGCCTGTAATAACAATGCGGTTGGCACGGAGGCTAACAATAGGATGGTTATACCATTATAGCGATTAACCGACCGTCGACTACGACTAACGTGCTATTATGCTGAATTAGCTGCGTTACATCAGAACTGCTAAAGCCTAGTATTAATTGTAGACGGAGAGTAAAGAACAAAACCAAAAGAGAAGAGCAGGGGAATAGATTCGTGCGTTTAGTGTAGGTTTTAGATGTAGCCGTGATTAATTGTCTGTATTTGCATATTATGTATCGTTCAAATGAAAATGCGAGACAACAGTAGATATTGATACTATTTTGATTGTCAATAAATATCCATTACGTTATTATTACAACAGTATTAATTCTCAAAAAAATTCTAAATTAGAATCGTATAGGTACCATGTGGGATCGAGACTTGCCTATTGTACCAAATGTACCAATAGCGAAAACGGGAGCTGATAACCCATTGCTTTACTATTCATTCCAATGTGATTGTGTAACATTTTTACTATGATAATTATCATCAATTATTATCTACACAATCAATGTAAGAAATGTTGATAAAAAAACGGGTAGGGGCCTGCGCACACGTACACATGGACCATCGCATCGGACACAACGACATGATTGTTGAGTAAAGTGGTCGATTACTTATGAACATTAAGTAATTAGGATGGTTAGCATTTTATTATTCGGGCATTTATTTGGCAAAGGGTTGACAATTAATTCTAAACTATATACTGATACTTCACTATATTTCTATATATCTAAGTATATATAAAATGTATCGAAGTATTGTACATAGCATATAGTTTCACTGTTGAAACTCTACTGTGACTTAATACTTTATTCATTTATTTTCTAGAATTCGCTATTGCATCGCCATCAGACTCGAACCGCAAAGACCAGTTACTATCGAGCTTGTTCCCTAAGGGTCATCCAGCGCAGACGTTCACGTGGGGTAACCTTCGCAGTCTTCGTGATGAAATCAATGATGATGAGAAGCTACATGCAGCTGCGCATGAGTTCAGGAGGAGACACTATAGCGCCCATCGAATGACCGTTGCTGTGCAGGTAATTATTTAGATCTACTTGCTCGTGATGCGCATTTCGACCTAATGCCTGTATGGGCTTGTTGTCATGAAAATCTCACTTGCCAGCTGGTACACATGTAGCACAAAGGAAAAAGCTCTGGGGCAGACATTACTTTCATCGTTCCGCCGCCAGGTTAAATAATAATTTGATAATAATAAATACATGTTTCAGTTTTATTATCGAATCGATAATATAATAATCCATTGTGTTCAAATGCTTTGGTTACTTATATATACTATTTGGAAAGATGTGGAATATCTGAATTTCTTGTTGTAATTCCAGGCACGCATGGACTTATCAGCTCTAGAACAGCACGTAGTGAACACATTCGGCCACATTCCAACGAATAAATTGCCCGCAGATGATTTCAGCAATTATGCGTTCACACCGGACTCGGTTACACCGGAGTTCCGCAGCATCTACTACGTCAAACCTGTGGGAGATACTACGGAGGTGAGTTACAGTTATCACATGTGTAATCTCAGGCTCGTAAGCAATGTCCAAGTTCTATAAACAGGTCAACCTATACTTCGCACAATCGACATACGCAGCTTGCATGTACGTTATGAAAATGGTGTTTGTAAATTCTTTCTAAGTGTACTAATATTGTCTAATTCACCATTTTGTATCACCAACAAGTATAAGTTTATATGCAAAGTGAGTTTTTCCTCTCAATGTTTGTATTATCTATCGTTGGACATTATTCTGCGATTTATGACGTTTGGAGGGGAAACAATGGAATATAAAAAATAGTTCAGAAAATTTATAATAACTAAAAGAAATTCAATATCCACTATCTACAATATACCAATCATTTGATTGAAATCTTGCGCAAAGTAAAAGTATATCCAAATGTTTTGACACAACTAATTCATAATAGTATATATGAATGTGCTTAGGGCTTGATCGCACTAGTGATTTTTTATCATTGCATGAAAATCGTTTTTATCCATTTTGCAATTAAGATGACAAAAAATCTCATGAGTGCGTGGAAAACCATAAAGAACGTTATACTTATAAAATGTTTTCCCAACATTTGGCTTATAGCTTGTAACTCTAATAAATATTTGCCTATTATATTCAGGTTCATTTGACATGGTGCATGCGATCGTTACTGCGGGAGTATGAGTCCAAACCACACCAGTACATATCGTATCTACTAGGACACGAAGGCAAGGGTAGTTTACTCTCATATCTCAGGAAAAGGTGAGTGATGAATACAAAACGAACCACTATAGCTATACAATGACGAACGGTAGACAATTTCTATTTCTATTAATGTTTGAATATTAACAACATACTATGTCAGGGTATTATGGGGTTCCGAGGAGACCTTCTATGGCCCTGGGTCAGCTGGGGTGTGAGGCGTTAGCCATAGGGTACCTCACCTTCATCAACTGATAGCCCGATATGGCTGTGCGTTTTTAGTCTGACATAACCATCTCCCCTGGATTCGTCGAGAGGGAAATAAAGGAACTCCTGAGAGGAAAGCCTGCACCAAAACTTCTTCCGTCAATGAGCAAGTGTAGCGAATTGCACATGAGGTTGTCTTAGATCCGAAGGTCATAGTGGGGTCCCCTACAGAGTACTGTAGAAACAATCAGTGTTGCTATAAATTCTACTCATATATTGTTTCAGAGTTTGGGCACTGGCAATTTACACAGGTAACTCAGAGAGCGGTATAGACTATACATCCATGTACAGTCTGTTCTCTACACAAGTCGTGCTCACTAAACAAGGACTAGATCACGTTGACGAGGTATACATTTTATTATTTTTATACGGGATTAATATCTTCCACACGGCAGTCCAAAAATAGGACATAATTGAGCGGCTATCGTAATACCAACTGCATAAAAAAAAAAATTATTTCGATATATCACACAGCGCTATCTAGTCTAAAGCAAGCAAATAATTTGCTTGTGTTATGGATCTAGACAACAGAGAAATATACATATATACATTTCTTTTTTATTTATTTATTTATTTATTTTATTAGGTGTACAAACAGTTCACTTTTTCGTAGATATACATAATATGGATGAAATAGCATTAAAACGTTACATTTTTAGTTGGTTCTGTTGGTGGTATGACAGCCGTTCAAATACTACTTGTTTGAAAGTTTATGGTAGGCTTGCTGTCTCTTTCTAAGGGGAATACCCATCCTAGAGAGTTAGTTAAGTTTCATGAAAAATTTATGATACTAATTTCTCCAAAATGTCATCAATATAATATATTTATACAGTTTGTGGTCTTCCATTTCAGGTACTGGAAGCAGTATTTTCATACATAAACATGTTAAAAGAAATTGGACCTCTAGAAAGAATATACGAAGAAATAAA
Organism: Pelosia muscerda; assembly: GCA_963691645.1. NCBI lineage: Eukaryota > Metazoa > Arthropoda > Insecta > Lepidoptera > Erebidae > Pelosia > Pelosia muscerda. Next base: position 8,082,799 of record OY829118.1, read on the forward strand.
GGTAAATTTAACAAAATAATTTAACTAAGTCATTATAAGGCATTGCACCGTTTGCAGCGACACAAACTTCTTGTCGGTAGATTAAATTCGTAAAAAAAAAATCAAAAAATCAGCACTCAAATATCAAAATGCTTAATGGTTAAGGAGTCGGCCTGACGATCGAAAGACCCCGGGTTCGAATCCTGGCCATTACACTACCGACGTAAAGCAGCTCCTAATACAAGTAATTTACCTTAATTGGAGGGATTAGAGGGAATATTAGTAATTCCGGCTGTTAATATTCTGTAAAGAAAATAAATTAAAATCATGTCAACAATATACACAATTTACGCTTCCTTCTATAATCAAACAGAAGATAATAGTGAAGCGTTTTTTAAATGTTAACTTATTCCATATACCATATACATATACCATAAAAAAGGAAAAAAAATACCATATTTATATTTTTAATTATACAGACAATAGAAGAAACTAGCTTCAGATTCGAAGAAGAGTCTCAGCCATCGGAATATGTGGAGACTCTAGCAGAGAACATGCACTTCTATCCGCCGGAGCACTACATCACTGGCGACAGACTGTATTATAAATATGATCCTAAGGTAGGAAAACTTCATAAAGTACCGTAAAATGGGGTGAATAGGGATCGAAGGGTGGGTAGGGATAAAATGGTCAATTGAATATTTTAAATAATTTCTTTTACAAATTTTTAAACTAAGCACATTACCAGATATTTGATGATTCTGTGACTACAATGAACTAGTTCAAAGTTTCGCTTGAAAGAAAATATCTACAGAATTTAGCTGACCATTGTTATCCCTATCCACCCTTCGATCCCTATTCACCCCATTTTACGCGGTACCTAGGGTATATTCTAACTCGGTTTAATGAACTATAAGTAGATTTCGAAATAGAAATCCGTTCCAATTAAACTGAGAATTAATCTAACAGGCTTGCAAATAAATTGATTACTTCTTTCCAGGGGATAACAGACTTATTGGACTGTATGCGTGCGGACAAAGTAAACATAATGATATTGTCAAACAAACACTCCACACCTATAGACTACGACACCAAGGAGAAATGGTTCGGCACTGAGTACAAGAAAATGGGTAAGAAAATGTTTTGTACAATCAATTAATATATATATTTAGGAGGAGGTAGGACACGACGGTATATCCGTCCCAATCGAGCAGTCCGACTGGGGAAGTACCTCCACCCTACAGAATATCGCCGTTTAATAACCTTGTGTTGTGTTTCCGGTGGTGAGTAGGGTAGCCAGAGCTCACTAGAGAGGTTTTGTGTTGTCCGTGGGAAAACCAAAGGCTTATCCTACATCTTTTGCGCTGACGACACAGAATGTCTCTATTCTTACAGGGGTTGCGGCACGAGTGTTATTCCTCTGGTGTTACACTCGCCTATAAGCCACGGTAACCACTTACCATCAGGTGGGCCGCGTGCTTGTCTGCGACCTAAGTTGTATAAAAAAAAGTCCTAATAATTTAAATCAGAAATCTCTTTAGAGCTTAGACTCATAATTCCACTTTCACCTTTTCTTATGGATTATGGAATATATTAATTATATTTTATTGGAGAGACTGCCGTTAACCCAAACCCCACGTTGATATTGAACAATACTATACTAAAACATTATTTAATTTTTACGGTAAATGTAAATCTAGAACCCCATAACAGTGTTTTAAATCGGCATATTCTCTATTTTAAATAAGGTGCTCGTGGCTAATTTATAACTTACTAGCAAACCCGGCAAACTCCGTTTCGCCATGTGAAAAATGATTTTCCCGCTTTTCTATTGAATTTTTCCCTGAATTTTCTTTGCTATAAACCTCACGGAGCCCGAGACCTTTCCAACGAATGCAAATCCGTGGAAATCGGTTCGTGCGTTCTGGAGTTATAGCGTCAGGAAGGAAAACCCGACTTATTTTTATATAGTAACTTATTAGGTTAAGCACTGCTATGCAGATCAATCTTAGGATGGAACCTCTTCGCAGAAGATGATGTCTTTCTTTTTATTGTTAACAGACATTCCAAGTAAGTGGCTCCACCGTTGGATGCGTGCAACTCCATACTCAAACTTCCATTTACCTGAGAAGAATATCTATGTGACCACTAACTTTGACCTGGTGCCTCCCGACCCTGTCTACTTGGAGGTCGCAGAGGAACTAAACGTCGACCTAGTCACTAGCTCCGTGAAAGATATGTACAAGAAAGCTGAAGGTGGCAGAAAGAAGATTAAGGAATTGAAACATGGCGATTTGATTGCTACTGTGAATAATTTTAGGTGAGATGACGTTGATTAATGTTAACATTATAGTTATTGTAATTAAGTGCATATTACAGAAGGGTGTTAGGGTGACGCTCCTGGTGCTCCTAACTACTCCTGGTGCACTACATTTTGGCACAAAAATACGAATTAGTAATTTTACAACACGCTACTGCCTTTTAAACTATCGCGGCGTTTACTCATAGTATTTATAGTTTTCGGGACTTCACGCGAGTCGGCAAAAGTAAGTGTTCAAATATATCGCGTGAAGTCCCGAAAACTATAAATACTACGCTACTGTCTTATCTGATACGATTTATATAGCATACTTTTTAAAATACGAAAATTTAATATATGTTCTAGAAACTTCTCATTTCAGCAACGTGTTCCTATTGTATCCGAACTTCTTTTTCATTATTTCAGATTAGACCAGCCGAACTTACTGCGGAAGAACCGCCACGTGGAGTTGTGGTACAAGCCGGACTTCAAGTTCCGATTCCCCACAGCTTTACTGTATTTCTATTTCATCACACCGCTAAGTCTCAAGTCACCTAGAGAGTGAGTACATTTATAAACTGATCAATAAAAAACTATGACTGTAACCTGATAGCGTTCAGCGCCAGAGGTGGCTCGCGGAAAATGCACCCCCTCTAGACAACATCCAGCCCGCTGAGAGTCAACCGCTCGGGCATAAAAAATAGGGTTACCTAAATGCGGGGAATGTTGGCTGTGAATGTGGAGCACCACTGCAGTCGATGGACCACCTCCTGTAGTGGCCGCTTTGCCCTCACACCTGCACGGTCGCTGACCTAAATGAAGTGACAGAAGGTGCAGTTGGTGTCCCCAAGTTTTGGGCTGGGCGCATCTAACTTTTATTTTATTGTTGCCACTGAAACGAAGAAGAAGAAGACTGTAACCTCTGTACCGAACTTTGCTATATGACGGCGAGAGGGGGACTTTTGAGACAATGTTTGGTCAGTCCGCTGCCGACCCTTGCTTTTGGCACAGGTTCTTTATTTCTGTCTATACCTCACCCTCCACCATGCTGTGCTTGCCTAGGGCAGCTTACAGGGTACGTGGTCGGTTTATAATGCACAGTGAAAATAAATAATTAAACAGATCTGTGTCCTTTTTAGACTTGACCAACTGTAACGAAATTACTCGAGTTCATATTAGCTGACACATTTAAATTAGTTCAGTTTTGTGCGAGTTCTAACTTCTATGTTAACTAATTGAAATCCACCTTCCATTCATATTACGACTGCGTTTAAAACTAATTGTCAAGTGAATAATGCTCCTGATGAGATTTCAGTGATTGTTGAAATATACATAACATAACATGTCCGAATGTAATAGGTGGTGAGCCTATGCCATTAACCGGGCACTTATAAACCTGCAATAAATACACACATAACTTCGAAAAGCCTCGAAAAGTCATTGGTGTGTGCCATGGTAAAACCTGGGATCGAACCCGAGACCTCGTCCAGCAGTCCATTACCCATACCACTAGGTTACCGTGGGCGGTACTGGTAGGCGGGCTGTTGGAATATGTCTTGGACAATCTCACCCTGGCGTTTGAAGATCCAAAACGACGTACCATTTTAGTTGTTTTGAGTCCAACATATACACCACCGCCCTCAGCCCGGGGATGGGGAAGGGGTATCCGAAAGTATTTTGGCAAAAAAAAAAAACGAGTCGGCTTATTTCTGCTCTTCCTTTTGATCCTCAATAAGTCTCTTCTTCACAGGTCATGTTTACTTGATCTATGGACTGATGTGCTGCACCAAGGACTGAAGGTAAGATACCTCTATTCCTCTGTTCAGTTCATTCTGTTTCCGAAATAAACTATAACAATTTATTTATTTTTGTAGGAAGAAGTGTATCCAGCTAATATGGCGGACCTGTCTCACTCGTTGTATGTTGGTGATAAAGGATTGACTATGAAGATTAGCGGGTACAGTCAAAATCTTCACGTGAGTATAACCAAAATTACATTTTAGAAGCCTATGTAGTTACAGTTCAGTTTTTAAATTGATACGTCGGGAAAGGAAAGAATGTCTACAGTCTGATATGTTATTAGAGTGGTTAAAACCAAAGCTATGGGTTTATTATGTTATATAGAATCGGTTTTAACTTTACCATAAAGATATCAAACTGTGAGTTCTTTACAGGATGTTAGGGGTACGCATTCGAAAATGAAAACGAAATACTATTATATAAAATCATTTTAACAAATTTGGGCTACTTTTTTGATCGCAATACTTTTTTTTTGAACCGTTTGATTAGCATAATTTACGCAATAATACTATTTTAAGGGTCTAAAACCATGAGTTTTAGACCCTACCCCTACCAAAAAAAGTAGCTAAGATTTCTTAAAATGGTCAGTAGAAGGTATTTGTTTCCCGGAGCGTTCCTCTTACACCTTGCATACGTTAAAATGAACGGACTACATAGCCGAAACCATCCAATTTTAGGTGAATTCTTCTAAACTGGTCGTGACGTTCCTAAAAATTCGTTACTGTACTTTTTCATATTCTCTCGGCTCTCTTTTCATTTCTTAAGTGGTACTTACTCTATAAACAACAACCGTTTATTCAACAGTTGCTAGTGGAGATAATAACTCGAGAGATGCGAACGTCCACGAACTGCTTAAACGATGCATTGTTCGAGGCGGTGCGTGAAGTACGAGCGAGGACGTACCACAATGTGCTCATTAAACCACACAAACTGGCCAAGTAAGCTCCATTCTTAACCAGGGTGTCTTTTTTTTTTTATACTTCGTAGGTGGCCAGACAAGCACACGGCCCACCTGATGGAGAGCGGCCACCTTGGCCTATGAACGTGTGCAACACTAAGGGTGTCACACACGCGCTGCCCACCCTGAAGGGAAAGGGGGAGAGCTGGGAAGGGGTGGGGAGGCTAGGAAGGGGAGGGGAAGGTCTCAAAATGGGTACCTCTCTCAGAGCAAATGCAGAGAGGAGGTGGTATAGTAACTGTATGTACTGTGACCCTAGGACCAGCCTTAACGTCATTACATGATCAATTAAGAAGTGAGAGAATCTAACCCTGAACCAGGATTGACGAATCATCGGGAGCAATGGCGCACATTGGGAGCGGTCTATGTCTAGTAGTGAACTGCAGTAGGCTAATTGATTGATTAAGGACCAAGAGAAAAGGCTTCATCGCACTTTCACCTTGGCAAAGTGTCATGTTTTATTAAATGCTTCCTCTCTGTATATGCTGTGGGTTCGCCAGTTTATCTCGGAAGGTTCGCAATTAATTTCCCAGATTTTTAAATTACATGATTTTTTGAATAGCATGCCAAGGTATTTGAATTTCACTGAGTTTTAAATATTTAAACTATTGAATTCATTGACCCACTTATGTGTTAATCACGTTTATTTGTATTTTTGAGTTACCGGTATTTTCGAAAATGGCGAGAATTTTCCTTGCGTTCCCTAGAGGGAGAAAGCTATAGTTGTCAATATTTCGTTAACAAAAATTATTATATTATTAAAGTTGCTTTTATACAATAATATTTTTCTTTAATATGGTAGCCTAGTGGTATGGGTAATGGACTGCTGAGACGAGGTCTCGGGTTCGATCCCAGGTTAACCATGGCACACATCAATAACTGCGATGCTTTTCGAAGTTATGTGTGTATTTATCGCAGGTTTATAAGTGCCCGGTTAATGGCAATAGGCTCGCCACCTATTACATTAGGACCTAAATATAAACTGGCGAAATGTGGGTGCTTGCACCTCTGCTACCTTTGGAGATATAGGCGTGATATTAGAAAGAAATAATAAACGTGTTAATTTATTTATACAGGGACATTCGTATGAACATATTATTGAAGCCTTACGTGACTCCGCGCGACAAGGCGATCGCTATACAGGAGCTCACGCTAGCGGACCTCAAGGAGTTCAGTGATAGATTCCTCAGCACCATGTACTGCCAGGTTAGTGACGAACGAGAACTTAATACTACCAACATAGGAAAGATGGTTAAATAGTGTTTTAGGATTTGGAATGCTCATAACTGTCAATACAAGGTGATTTTATAGTGGTTTCGGAAAAAGAATATTTGGTTTCACACACAGTTTCGGTAGCAAAATCGACTGGAAGTTTTAATTTTGAAGAAAAAAAAATCACTTTATGTATGGCAATAATGTGCTGGTGAACAGAAAAATGTATGGGACGTGTAAAAAAAAAAAAATTTTTTTTCGCCAAATTAGGACTTCCTTACGATTTTACTATCGAAATTGTGGCCAAAATCTTTTTTTCCAAAATCACTATAAAATCAACCGGTATAAACCTTTGAGAATGCCGCAAACCGAAACCGGTTAGGTACAATAAGAAATATCGTGGAGAAGTACAAGTGTGTTAACAATATATACCGGTTGAATTTTTTTTAATAGAACATTAGCAATTGAATTTACTAATATTGCCTTTAACCCTTTCAACTACGCTCAATGGCTTGTGATAGGAGTGGGTTCACGTCGGTAGTGTATTAGCCAGGATTCGAACCCGGGACCTCTAGATCGTAAGGTTGACTCCTTATGTAAGCTAAGTTGCGAAAAAAAAAATTTTGGCACAGTTTCGATAATAAAATCGTCTGGAATACACGTCCCTTATATTTTTCTGTTCATCTGTACATTATTCCTAAAGATTAAGTATCGGCCAATTAAAATTTTCAGACGATTAACACTATTATAAAACAAGTCTTGACTGTTTGACTTTGACCCTTATTTTAGTACCTAACCAAATGAAGTATAGCTATTTCCTATAACAATAATTTAAGATATTCTAGTTGTTCTGATGATTATAATTAACTCTCTTAGATCCTGGTGCAAGGCAACCTGGCATGGCACGAGGCGATCAAAATATCTAGCACTGTGTACCACAACATACGATGGAATGGACTTGGAGAAGACGAAATACCTCAAGTAAGAGATAATATATACATACAGGGTGTAAGGGGAACGCTCCCGAAGCCGAAGGCCCCTGGCTCTGGCTGGAAGGCTCATCAAAAATTACGGCATAGCAATTTATTTATACTTTTTTTTATACATTACCGCGGTAGCCTAGTGGTATGGGTAATGGACTGCTGAGACGAGGTCTCGAGTTCGATCCCAGCTTACCATGGCACACACCAATGACTTTTCGATGCTTTTCGAAGTTATGTGTGTATTTATCGCAGGTTTATAAAGTGCCCGGTTAATGGCAATAGGCTCGCCACCTATTACATTGGGACCTAAACATAAACTGGCGAAATGTGGGTGCTAGCACCTCTGCCTAACCCTTCGGGGATAAAGGCGTGAGTTTATGTTATGTTATGTTATGTTTTTTTATACTCTTTTTTATTTTTTTTCGCATTGTTTACTCTCCATCATATGAGTAAAGCTAATTAAAACGAAAAATTCATAAAAAAAAGGTCACTGCAAAAAAGAACAAGTAGCGCCATCTTGCGAGGTCATGTATTTTCATGAAACTTTCATTTCATTCAGCTATACTAACACAATCGAGGGTGAATAACGCAAATTAAACGGTTTGAAAAATTAAAAAAAAATTAAAAAAAAAACAAAAATATAAGAAAAATTGCGTTGCCGTAATTTTTTTTAGTGCTAATATGTTGTGTACCATGAGTACTACCAGGGGTCTTCGGTTTCGGGAGTGTTCCCCTTACACCCTGTATATGATATATTTTGATATTTCCAATTTTTTTTGTTTACCACCCCTCGTTAGTAGTTTTGGGCAATTGAAGTGTAAAATGTCTCAAGTGTGCTGTCTGCAGAACTTTGATATCACCAATGGGTTGTCAAGGTTAGATGGCATTCGCTTTTCGGAACACATCGAGGTTCAACCGCTTCGTTAGACTGGACAAAGGCTCAGTGGATGATGACGGGGTTCTAACTCAGGCTTTCCTTTCAGGGTTGGGAGGTCTTTCCGGAAAAGCTTATATAACGGATCTCAATCTCCAGCTACTATTTTAAAACCTAGAATAAGAAGATATCATTGTGGAAGGGGGAATTTCCAAACACAAGCATTATTTTAGCTTATATGGAAATTCCAACTGAAATAGTTTTATGTCACCATATTTAAAATGAATAAACGTTTTTATTTTATTTTATTTATTATTTATTAGCTACAATGTGTAAACTTTAGACGAAACTAAGAGTCCGCTGTGAGGATAACGATGTTGATGAAAAAAATATGTTTGTAGGTAAAAGTAGTGCAGCTGCCTCTCGGCGAGCGCAAGGTCCGTGTAATGAGCTTCAACGAGCAGTCCACCAACAGCATCGTCACCAACTACTACCAGGGCGAGGCCACCACGCCCCGAGACACGGCTACGCTCGAAGTACTCATGGTAACTATAGTAACGTTATTCATTTATATCGGATATCGGTGATTTTAGCCGGACTCGTACCTACTCAAATCGCCTGCCGTATTGAGTCTTCTCAATTACCCCTCGTTTTCACCAAAGTTTAAAACATGTATTTCCAATTCAATTCAAATTCAGTAATTTTTTTATAAATCAAAACTCATAAATTCATAAAACCTTGTGAATTTTATAGATCCCCACGACGAAAAAAAATTCACATTTAGCTTAGGCCCTACCCTAGTACCCTTACTAAGACTGACTAAGATTGTCTTACAGTGCTGGTCTTCCTCTAAGATGCTTGTAAGAAATATGTAACTGTTACCCATTCACGTGACCCTCTTTTTCATGAAAAAAAAATCACGGAGTTTGAAAAATAATTAGCAGAATTGGTCGAGCCATTCTCGAGATTTGCAGTCGCGACTTTCTTTTTTATACAGGGCGCTACGCTTCTGAAAACAAAAACAGGGGATACTACCGACCAATCAAACAAAATTGTGACACTTGTTTTTTGATCCCAATACTTTATTTTGTTAGGTGCCATGATTTCAATCTTTTTTATTAGCATAATTCACGCAATAATATTTAAAGAGTTTAAAAAATATTGTACCTACCTACTAAAAGAAAGATTGCAATAACAAAAAAGTACATACATACACTGACGGACTCATAAACTGCATCAAAGTTCAGGTTTACTCTAAAAGGATTTTTTATAATAAGTATGCAAACTTTTTAGATTAAATTATATAAATATGGAAAGACTGGCTCTTAATCTTAAAAAAAAATTAAATTTAAAAATAGAACTGCAGTAAAACAAATGAATATAGCCGGGAAAAGAAAATTTACTTGTAGTATCAGATTTGCGTGTTATTTATAGCAAAGTTTTAAATTGATTCTCATTGATTTTTTTTGTTTTGTCAATTGAATTATTGTTACCAGCATAATTGTTGGGTTAGTTTTTTAAAACATCGAGAGTTTTTGAACCATAATATGGATACTTCGTCCGAACAAGCGGCACAAATTGTAGCATTGGTGCGGGAGGGCTTGGATCAACGAACGATTGGTAGAAATTTAAATTTAAACCAGTCTACGGTTTCTAGAATATACAGAAGGTTTGTAGAGACAGGTTCTTACAGGAGGAGACGTGGTACAGGCAGAACTCGAGCAACCACAGGTCGTGATGACCGATTTATTGTTATAACTTCCCTGCGAAATCATTTCCTCACGTCAGTTAACATCAAAACCGAGCTTAATGAAGTGCGTGGAGTAAACGTGTGTGCACGAACAATAAGAAGAAGGTTAAAGGAAGCGGATATCACCCCTTTTAGACCAGCAAATGGTCCAAAGTTGTCTACAGCTCACAGACAAGCTCGCTTAAGATTTGCGCGTCATCACCTGAATTGGACAGAAGAGCAGTGGGCCTCTGTATTGTTCACGGACGAGTGTAGGACATGTTTATATGGTGCAGATGGTCGCAGAAGAGTCTATCGTCGACGTGGGGAGCGATATGCTGAAAGTTGCATTGAGGAGCGTGTTCCTTTTGGAGGCGGTTCATGTATGGTCTGGGGTGGCATATCGATGACCGGGCGAACAGAACTTGTGTTCATAGACATGGTCCGTCAAAACGGTAATAGAGGGGGTTTGACAGCACATCGCTACATAACAGAGATATTAGAAGATCACGTGGTGCCTTACATGGGATTCATAGGCGAAAAGAACAATGGGTAATTTTGTATGGAACCCGTACCCACTTTGTAGCATTTTAGACTAGGTGTAATTTAGAAGAGGCCTAATTGAGTAACTCGAAAATAAGTGAACGAATGAATGAATGAATGAAAGACCGAAGTTATGATAACTTCTTTGTAACATTTTCAATTGCCAATAATCGCACTTTTTCTGCTTTTTGGACTAAATAAATAGATAACCAGTCATTTTTTCTGTCTTAAGAGAGCGATATAGCTTCCTATCGTTGGTTTTTGGTCCAGAAAAAATATTAAATAAGAACTATCAATCTTAAATTGCACAGTTTTATTAAATTGTATTGTTACTTTCAATGATTATATCATCCCAGGCACTTGCCGGACCTACGAAGTTATCTAGGTGCCTGCCAACACCTAAGTACCATATTATGCCAATAGTATGGGCACAAGCACCTAGAGTTCTCATACCCGTCATGCAGGAGCAATAATACGCTTCGATGGCTTCTCTGCCCTGGACATTAACCTTGATTAAAATATATGTGTAATATATTTTATTTGACACGTGCCTCGATAATATGCGGCCTCTAATTAACGAGCAGTTTTCGGTTACTAGCCCATGCTGCGACATTCTAGGGCTACGGCTCGAAGATACCTCAATATTATATATACCATCTCCACCTCGCAAATGCTCGGCAAATCAATCAAATCTCCATCAATATTATATACCGCGTTCACCTTCCATTTTTTTGAAGCAGATGAGTAATAATAATAATCCAATCGTACAGTAATACACTGAAGTCCGTTGTGAAAGCCGAGGTTGTAAATAAAAGTAAGAATAAAATAAACTAAGATATGCGCGAGCGCTCAAAATCAGTTCTAACAGGTACTAACTACTGACGGCACACCGACGCTAGCACAAAATAGTTCGAACTACCCACCTAATCGATAAAATCAAAAAAAAATTGAACGTGCGTGGGTCGATTTTACTAAGGATTTTCGGTATTTTCAACATCAAATATCTTTTTTCCTACATAAGTTACAAAGTTGCTCCAATACAAAAAATATCTACGTTTTCAAAGACCTTTCGAATGGTACCAATTTCAACTTGCTACAAACTGGGTACGTTCTGACCCATGTCCTTTTACTTTAATGCAGGATAATGCCCGGCTGCATGCAGCTGCACAAGTTCAACATTATTGCGAAGAGGTTGGGATACGTACAATGAATTGGCCAGCACGCAGCCCGGATCTTAATCCCATCGAGCATGTTTGGGACAATTTAAAAAGAGCTGTATATGCGAGAAACCCTTCGCCCACGACAGTGGCAGCACTAAGAACAGCACTTTCAGAAGAATGGGACAATATTCTGCAAGATCTTTTAAAAACCCTTATAAAATCTATGCGGAACCGATTAGAATCCGTAATAATGGCACGTGGGGGTAATACACCTTATTAAAACACAAATAAACCCTTGCATAAAGTTTGTGTCTATTGTTAAAACCAATTTTTTAATTAAACCAATTTTTCTTAAATTTCTGTTTTTTCTTCAAAAAAAGTCTTAAGGTCCTTTCCAGTACATAAACTTAAACTTAAAGATATGACCCTACGCTGTTTTAAAGTTCACGAACCAATCTAGAGGTTTCAATTTAAATCTGTATAGAAAGTATGCATACTTGGTTAAAATATTTATTTCAAAGTCGTCTATTACTTTGATGCAGTTTATGAGTCCGTCAGTGTACATATGCTCACGCCCGTAATCCCCCGTAATAGATAGAGGTGTATAAATACTTTTCGCCAACTATGATTTTCGGTCCCACGTAATAGGGGGCGAGCCTATTGCCTCCTATCGGGCACTTTATAACAAAATGGGTATGCCGAAATTAAATTTCTAACCGAAAATGTAGCAGCTGAATAAATTTGGAAAAAAATACCTACTACTGCTACTGACCAGTTCAGCAAAAAGTAGTTCCAATATTGTTAAATTGGTCAGTAGCAGGTATTTTTTATTTCCAGCTGTTATCGTATTCAGGAGCGTTCCTTTAGCACTCTGTATAGTAGATACAATATAATATCTCTCGACAGTTGCTAATGGAGGAGCCGGTGTTCGACTCGCTGCGCACTAAGGAGCAGCTGGGCTACAGCGTGTTCAGCATGATGCGCTACACCTTCGGCGTGCTGGGCTTCTCCGTCACCGTCAACACGCAAGTGGACAAGTTCAGGTGACCACCACTAGCCACTACTTCTTCATTACCGTAAAACGCGGTGAATAGGAATCCAGGGGTGGATAGAAATAAAATGGTCATTGGAATATTTTAAATAAATTCTTTTACAAAATTTTAACTAAGCCCAATAACAGATATTTCGTGATTCTGTTATTACAATGAACTAATCCAAATTTTCGCTTGAAAGAAAATAACTACAGGATTTAGCTGACCATTTCATTTCTATTCATACTTCACTATCCACCCCGTTTTACTGTATAACTAGGGGGTCCAGCCAAAATGTATCCGTTCCGAATCTACATTCGTCATCGGTCTGAAAATGTATGGGAATGACATTTGTTGTCGAAATGTCATGTGATCCTATTGCAACAACAAATGTCACTCCTATACATTTTCAGAGCGATGACGAATGTAGATTCGTAATGAATGCATTTTGGCTAGGCCCCTAGGTCTACTGTCCACGGAGACGTAGCTTCATATACACTTCAATATAAGCTATGTTGCTTGTGCAGCTTAGCTTATTAAACAATGTCTACGAGACGAAAAACACGCGTATGTTTCATACAATTCCCCTGTACATTGATATACTCTTATATTTTTATAGAATGGCTCTGTTATGTACCTATCGGAACAGGTCTTGGACCTAAGTCGCGAGAAAAATGAGACGCGCGCGGATTGATTTCATATAATATATGATTAGTACATTTGAGATCGTCCAGCATCGTGGTACCCAGTACTGTTATCAAAAGATAGCCATAAACGGGCATTACGCGTGCATTTTGAGTACATTTTGGGTCCACGACTAGTGCCTAGGTATAGGCATCAATAATTTTATTTTTACTGCGCTTCTCGAGCGCACTACGTAACCATAAGTTTTCAGATCAGAGCCAATTCAAAAAGAGTAATTTATTGATTTATTTTCACATGGAAAACTTTACAGCTAATACATCGGATAAATAATAAAATAAGCATATGAAAGCCAATTAAAAGTTTTCACTTCTAGTTATAGAATAGTAATTTAATTATAAGAAAAGATTAAGCACACTGTTACGTAAGAAAAATTTTACTACTTTGAAAAAAAAATCTATTTAATGAATTTATGTCGTTTGTGCAGTGTATCACATGTGGACTCGAGGGTTGAGGCGTTCCTTAAAAAGTTCGCTCGCGATATGAAGCGACTCAACGAGCGTACGCTCGCGGCCACCAAGCACTCGCTCGTACAGCTCAAACACACTACCGACTACGAGCTTAAGGAAGAGGTAAGTACAGACGAAGACTAAAATTTATAGAGTAATGTATTATTGATGCGACCTGATTAACGCTAGAATTAATATTCATATCTGAATTGAAATTCTGTTTCTTCTTTCAGAAGATGCATTGTTTAAATATATCCCTTTTATAATATACCATTTAGGTGGCAGACAAGCACACGCAGGTAGCCGTTTCTCTTCTCCTCCTTTTGATTTGCCTTATAGGAGCGACTGCAGTCTGATCTCGCACATTTTGAACTCCCGTCCTGGACTTTGATCTTTTCCGACAAAAATCCTACTTCATTATTATTACGAATTAGTTTTTGCTTCGCGTGGAATTCTGTTTCCCTTCCCCCGTAACCTAAAACCTTCCATGGGACTTTTAGAAGATACGAAAAAGAATTAGTCGAGTCGGTCGGTCGGTTCTTGAGCTTTTCTACATAGCATCCATTTTGTTTATTGGAAGTAGATAAGAGGGAAACTTATCGAACATATTGAACACAGGTTGAGAGAAACTGGCGCGAGATTGTCAGCAGGGAGTACAAGTTCCATCGGCTGTTCTCCGAGGCTGACGCGATAGAAAAAATCAAACTGTCCGACATCAGGAGCTGGGTGGAGAACCACTTCTCTACTGGCAACAAATCACAGTTTAGGAAACTATCTATACAGGTATAACGTCATTTAATATTATACCTTACTCCTTATGACGTAACTGGCAGACAGTTTGAAAAAAAGTCGATAAAATACACCAAAAACCGACTAAGTGCGAGTTGGACTCGCGCACGAAAGGTTCTTGACCTAAATATTTATTTTATTCTGTTGTCAATACATTGATTTGTTGAAATATTTGGTTATCATGGATCATGAGATACTTCAACGAATCCCTAAAGAATGAATAAAGGGACTGATTGAACTGATTGAAACATTTTCCTTTAGTTATTGCAACAGAATCTATGATTGGGTAATTGAGGCCTAAAAAACTACGTCTGCGCTAATAGTACATTGTCAAGTAGTTTGCCGGTTATTATAAACTGACGTCAACTTACGCAGCAAATGCTTCTTGAACTTTTGTAAGTTTACGTGACTGTCACACATTGAAATGAAACCATTTTTAGTGGATTCTATCGCGATATATTTGGTAGTATTTACTTTTCGGCTACTTTTTAGCAACCAGACTTTCAACATCCCGCGACCATGGGATAGAATCCGTAAAAATGCTTTCATTTTCTTTAACATTATTTTCTTGCTGTGTTCTTCTCAAATGTTGTTTTGATGTGTGACCTCTATTAGTGTTCAGTAACTTTACAAATTATGTATTTATAGATAATGGGCCATAAAACGGGAAACAACACGATTGAAAAGGACCAACCGAAAGACTACAGCCTCATATACTTGGACGCGAGCGAGCCCGTGGGCGATACGACCGAGAGTAACACAGATTTCATCAAAGATATCGACTCGTTCATAGAACATCTGCCCATAATTCCCGTGCCTAAAGTTGACTTAGCACAATGTTAATGATTACAGGCTTCTGGGAAGTTGGGAAGTAGAGTGAGGATGCTGAATCGGCTTGCTTCGACTGTAGAGCGTTGTCTCTATCGCACATTGTAATGACAACTTGGTAATTTTAAAAAGTTGTTGAAACAGTTTGCATTTATAAAGTACTAGTTGAGAAACCTATTCTAGGGGTAAATAATCGTTTGAATGTGATTTAATAACATAACATAAACTCACGTCTATATCCCCGAAGGGATAGGCAGAGGTGCTGGCACTCACATTTCGCCGCCACATTCGATTTAATAAGAAATATCTAAATATTTTTACAAACTTTGTAATTTATTCTTCTTCTCTCTGTCTCTCTCTAAACTTAAGAGCTGACATTTATTAAATTTATTATTATGTAAAAATAAAACCAAGTTATACATATACACTGTACGATGAGAGAACGTTTTAAGTTTAAAAAGTCGAAGTAATCCGATTTTAGCCGAAGACTATCTCTTCTTCCCGACGGGTACCGAATCACAAGTCGAGTATTATAGAATAATGGCCCTGAACTCACTAAAGCACAAATAAAAATAATACAACAGTGTCCATGTATTCCGAGCCGTACGAGATATAGTGGCTACCATAAAATTTACATCGGAAACTTCGGCAGCATTCTTATTCCATGAGGTTGATATTATTTGCCTGGTATTATTTATGGAACAGTGCATTGTAAAGTATACGGCGTTGATGGAAGTCCGTGTTTTCTTGTACAATTTTGCATATTTTATTACAGTTTTGTGTTAAGTATGAACAATATAGGTTATCTGTACATGACTCTGTAATTTAAATAGATCTTTAATAAACTTTTTATAGTAAGTACAGTGCCCTTAGCACGAAAAACTATCGAAATCGCAATTTAAAGGTATCTAGAATGCGAAGTATTGAGATTGGCGGGCATCGCGTCACACAGTAGGCAGGCTTCCTATCATAATGCTGCGCTATCTCGATACCTTTACATTACGAATTCGCTAGTATTTTGTGCTAAGGCACTGTTTCACATAATATGAATGTTGAAGTAATTCTTGCAGCTACTATAAATAATGTTAGAATTAGAACTCTAATAAATACATTTTCCGGATTTCGAATGTTCTCGAGTGACTTTATTGTCAGTCAACCAATAGCTATCTGTCTTGCGTAACGAATTTCTAGGATCTTTAGAAAGGTGTATCTTATATGAAGTTTATGATCATTATTTTTATTTAATGCTCTGTTAGAATTTTTCTAACAACAGTGCTACATTAAATTAAAATTGTGAGGCGTACAAACGTCTGCGTCGTGTAATATTTTGAATAAAAAGAGAACGTCTAGGTCTAGAATAAACTTCTGACTGATTGCGTTATAAATGAACTTCGTAGTACTGACTACTCGAAACTTTGGATGTAAACTCGGCTAAAGAAATAAATATACACCTGTAATTACACCCCCATATGTAAAGACGTATATTAATCTTCTTTTGTCTTAAGTTTCTTATTATACCAACTGACTAATATGCTAGTATTTCTGTTAAATATACAACCGTATACTTTGCCTTCTCATAACACAATTATGATATTGAAAATAATAGTACGTCAATAATAATAGTTATCAACATTTGGTAATAGATAATAGTAATCCTACATACTCGACTCGCCATCTAACTTTTTTGTATAGAGCTATTCTAGCAACTAATTGTTTAAATCTTTAGGTTATTTAAGTATTTAAAATAAATGTGTTGTAATATAAAGCTTTATTTTGTATTTTGTAAATAAAATTAAAAAAAATTCTTACGTAACGACGAACGTGAAAACTTAGATAATATACCCAATTATTATTATAAATATTTGTACTTAAATATATGTTTTGTTTCTACAATGAGACATTGTAGATGACGTCACTGATAAAAGACTATAAATACGAATTAAAACATCTTTAAAAGCAATGACTGTAAAATTTCTTTATGAAATAAATTAAATAGACTCGTAATTACTTTTAATTTTATTTCTTTTATACTGTGAAGGTACTTATCACCACTTGTCTCATATGTTCTTCTTCATCCGCCAGTCCACCAATAGAAACAAATCTTGGACATTTACAACCCGGGGTCCTTCTTTTTTAATCTGTCGTTCTTATGTTCCTTTTACGAGTGCACGTGTTCTCTGCCTGCCTGGTCTCATAATAACTAAATAGAGTTTTAAAAAAATGACTCAGGAGTCTCTGAGTTCCGAATCGAATTCCTCGTATGTAAATGGGATTTTCGTTATAGATATTAGATATTCAGGTACTAAAATATATGCTCTAGAGTTGTCTACATATAATAATTTATGATGATTTCTTTATTACATAATGTAAAATAATTACTATATATACATTAGAGGTTTCTATATTATACACGACATTATTGTAAAATATTGTATCATGGATAATATGAAAGCGATCATTGATTAGGTGTTCAATAGACCACTTGTATTCGGCCATCGAGATCCTTTACCACGGTCTTTTGTCTCTGCATATATTTCTGCACCATTAAGTAGTCCACTCCCAAGGTTTCTAAGTTCTCCCTGTGTGCGGGCAACATCTGAAAAGCATTATTTTATTTGATTGATGACGAACTTAAATGACGTAACCCGTTCTTACACTAGGCAACTCACGTGTCAGCAGCTCACGTGTTTCCTTCTTCCTACAGTCCCGGGTCCTTTAAGCGGGGCGTGAAAAAGCATCTGATGAGGCCGTTAAGCTGAGTGCCACCATTGTAACCGCTACGTGTTTGTAATACCTAGTGACCCTCGTTCTTGAAACTTTGCCTTGAGCTTACCATCAGGCGGGGTGAAGTCAAATGGACGTGTCCTGAATAATAAAAAAAAACCAGAAAAGTATCTGGAGTTTTGTCAATTTCCACTAAGCGCCATCTTCCTGATACCTTTTGAGAGCTGCTGATTGGTTGTTGTTGGAGAATCTGAGATCTATTGATCTCGAACGAGATTTCGTTAGATTGTAATCTCTAATCTCGAGCAGGTGTAGCGGCTAGGGAGTACATCGGTAGGTACATCTACTTGACGGAGAAGGAAATTACTAATATTCTTTCTAAACCTTCCAGCTAAGCTCAATGGCTTGGGCTAGGAGTGAGTTCATGTCGGTAGTGTAATAACAAGGATTCCCCGGGACCTCTCGACCATAAAGCCTTAACCACTAAGCTACCTCCTACTTCCTACTGTAATAATATAGATAAATAGGATCTTACCGTAAATCCGCTGCCGCCGTCACCAATATAGTTCTGGGAAACGACTCTATATGTCTTGTTTGGGTCAAGTGGCAGGTATCGTGGTACATCGCAGTCGGTACACCGAACGAAGGTCGTCACACGAGACCCGACCGGCTGGGTTGCGTTTATAATCATGCGTAAACCTAGAAAGTATAAAAGGAAGTTACAATTACGATACCTTCGTAATCAAGGAAGTATGCATCAATAGTGGACAAAATAGATTGTAACTAGTTTTAGACTACGGAACAGCTGATCACGACCCCTACCTCAAGTACTATGGTAACTAAAAGCGAATTCTTCCTCACGGAGTTGAATGAAAGATTAGTATAGACGGCAGCCGCTCACTTATAAGCCAAGCAATGCCGTCTTTACCACAGGGGCACTCAGGCACGTGCCCAGGGCCTACTGCTTTCTCGCACATCAACTTAAGAAAAATCTAAAACCCTAAACTTTCCAAAAGGGCCTTGTCAACGAAGTCTTGTGTCATGTGCCCTGCCATATATAAAGACGGCTTTGAGCCAAGCTATTCCGGTTATGGTAACGACTAATTATTATGAAAAGAAGAAGTAAGAACGGACTTAAAGCCCTAAAGCTCTAGTTTTGGATACAGTCGGGATTGGTGCCGGCTCATAATGATGAACGGAATTTCACAATGCATACCACCAATCTGCAACATACGGCCGCTGTTGAACGAACCAGTCCAAGAAACGCCAACAGAGAACTCGAGGGCTTCCTGCAGGTACATGCCCTTCAGATCGTAGATTTGAATGAAGTTTTCGAAAGGCATCGCCATGAGTAGACTTTCAGTGGTCACGTCTAAAAGAATACCTTAGATTATGACTGTGCAATACAAATAAAAAGTACCTCACAAATTACAGTATATTTCGTTAGCTGGGTGTATGAGAATTAACCAAAAACTTTGGGACCCAAGCCAAGTCAAGCGGGTCACGCGGTGTGGACGGTTGCAGCGACGTTTGTGAGCAAAGTGCAGAATTAAAATGTATTGAGAAGATAAGTAGTATTCGTTTAATTCAACTAGTGTTCAACCTTTCAAAAGTTAATTTGGATCGTCGTGTCGCCACGACTCGGGAGTCGCGCTCGGTCAGACTGATTTTTGAAGCTTATAGGAGGCATTGCAGTAGGTATAGTTTAACTTTAGAGGTAGGTACCTATAGTAAAGGTGAAACAAGAGTCAGACAGTAAGTTTAGTTATGCTGTGTAATGTCCATAATAAACTAATGCACTAACTTCCTGAGTCGATCTGCACCCTGAGCCCGCCAGCGTTCACCAGGCAAACGTCGATATCATTCCAACCTGTGCTGGGGCGCGTCAACATGAGCTATAACAACAGAAGAACTTTCTGTAGAAACACCAATCCTTAAACTTGAATTGAATAGGGGTGGGCGAGAGCCCCGAGTGCGTTGGCGGGGGTGAAGGGATGACAGGCAGCCGCACCTGTAGGTACCTAGCAAAGCATAGCTATTGACCATACTATCGATGTTTAAGAGTATTTCTTTCTTTATATTGATGCTGATTGATTGAAATTATAGTGAACAGTGACCTCTTCTAAAAAGCCGTCGCAGACCCAGCTGCCGAGGATACACTCGCCGCGAGTGCACGAGGACCTGCTAAGCGTGACCTTTGATGTGCCGAGCACCTCTTTACCCTTCGCGTCCACCTCCGCACGCCAAGGCTCAAGTTCCATCAGTATATGAGGATCTGAGGATGAAACAAAATATAGCAGCTTTGGTGAGTATGTTAATTTTCATTAGCTTATCTTGTAGGTATGTTTACAAGTTGGCCTCTTTGTTGGTCATCTGCGTGTGTGTTTTTGTTTGGGGATTTTTGCTTGCAAAATATTTTATTTACATAAAGTAGAGATAAAAATTGGAGAACGATCTTCGGCCTCTAAACTGCAAACCTTAGATGCACCCACGATTACCTATCCGATCCGATCCGAAAAAAGAGAAGATAACATTATGTAGGTGCCTAATTTAAGCTTCGACAGACTTACCTGGTACAATAGAAGTTCCCAGGTAGACAGGCAACCCTTCCCACCTTTCGACAACACCCTTATCGTTGATGAAGAACTTGATGTTGCCCAGGTAACGGGTGTAGCATGATGCTTGTACTACCGGAATCTTATGACAGAGAAAAGCAGGTAAGTATAGGTACCTATGTAATACAATGTGAGTTATAAGTGAAGAACACATCCTTGAATTGGCACGTCGAGAAGAAGAGTCCGGCTAAGATCAGCTTGGTTCAATTTTGTAACAACACAATTTGTTACCTTTGTTTTCAATATGTGCATCTAATGTGCGATAGATACTCGTAGATATAAAATTAAAATCGAAGCATCCCGAACTTAGTTGAACTCATACAATTACGTGTCCAACTAAGTTTGGAATGCTTAAGATAGAACAGGACGTAGGTAGTATAGTAAAGAATTTATATTTACCCTATTATCTTTGTCTCGTATCTCTCGATATCGAAACTTTGAGGTAAATATCACTATCACTTCACTACATAGTATAAAATGAAGTTGCGTTCTCTGTCCCTATTTTTCTTGTCCCTTTGTACGCTTAAATCTTTAAAACTACGCAATGGATTTTGATGCGGTTTATTTTAATAGATAGAATGGTTAAAGAGGAAGATTTATGTGCATATAACATCACGCTACGACGGACAGGTACGGAGCAGGAATGAAAAATGTTGCAAAAACGGGGTGACGCAGACGAAGTTGCGCGGGTCAGCTAGTATTATATAAAACACTATCTACTTATCCCGTTCTGTCATAATTATGTGTGAAAATCGTGTTAGTGGGAGTCTACCTCTCTATAGTTTAAAAATAGAATATAATATGCCTTCTATAAGCAGGAAGTGAGTGCATTAATTATTGTTCAGTTACATTGTGAGTACTATTACTTTTTGCTCAATCCTTACCCGGTGTCCATTGGCTTGTTCAACAACTGTAGGGTACTGACCAAGTGGCCTGTCGCCAGTAGGTGGGTCTCCATTATAGAGTAGAGTGTGAGAGTGCGCGCCCACGATTATATCCACTGTTGGAGAAACGCGCGCCGCAAGGGCCCTGTTTAAGTAAATTCATACCAGTTATTCAGGAGATGTACGGTGCACTTAAGCTTTCAAGTGTGGTTGGGTCGGACTTCAAAGATCTTGGTGGGATTGTATTAGATTATATATCATTGATTTATGGATTTATAAAAAAAAATTGGTCGTACTTCACCGAGCTTGTCAGACAGGCTGTTTACAAGTAGGTATTTGTAGACAAACAGGGGCGGGCATAATCGGTGATACGTGTTGACGGGCACTTTGCTAAATGCGGGCCTGTCGAGATAAACTATTTTCACTTGGGTCTAGGAAGTCTAGATACTCCTGTATAGAACGTTCTAGAATATATTAATAGTTAGATATAGTAGTTAGAATTAATACTCACAGGTCACTGGAATATCCAACATGTGAGAGGAGCACAATGATGTCCACACCCAAGTCGGTTAAGATCGCGGCCTCGCGATTGATAGCCTCCAACTCGTCCTCCACCACTACTTGACCAATGGAGGCGGTAAACTGGAAACATTATATTAAATTGCAGCAATAAATAGGTATAATGGCAACCAAATACCCTACGACCAATGGATCCCAATAAGTATTTGGATCCCAAACCAAATTAATTGAAAATAGGTAAGTAGCTAATAATCTACTTGGGCTATAGCCAAAATGCATTCGTTCCGAATCTACATTCGTCATCGCTCTGAAAATGTATAGGAGTGACATTTGTTGTCGGAATCGGATCACATGACATTCGACAACAAATGTCACTCCCATACATTTTCAGAGCGATGATGAAAGTAGATTTTTTTTTATACAACTTAGGTCGCAGACAAGCACGCGGCCCAACTGATGGTAAGTGGTTACCGTGTCCTATGGGCGAAGTAACACCAGAGAAATAACACACGCGTAGATTCGGAACGAATGCATTTTGGCTAGAGCCCCTTATTAATTTAGAAAATTAGTAGGTATTAAAGTTAAATGTATACCAAGAATTAAGTTTTACCTGTTGCAGTAGCACGCCGATGATGCCGATTTGTCTTCCATTCCGCTCCACAATGATGTGGTTTTTTATATAGGGCGTCATAGATGGCTCGCCAGTGGTGTTCACATTAGCACCAAGCATGGGTGACTTTAGACGCTCCAAGTAAGGCACCAAGCCTTCAATACCGTGGTCAAACTCGTGGTTTCCTAATACCTACAGTAGTTAAATTATTTTTTTATATTCAGCCGTGATAAAATAATTTATATATTAGAACAATGTGTGTGGACCTATGGTTTTAAGTAATTTAAAAGAGTTAGTTCTAATATAGGTACCTACGCTCATGCTTTAAAATTGTCAAAGCAAGATTCGTCTACCTCCATAACGATTAGTGCAACAAGACATGCACTGGTCAGTTACTTCATGAGTGTTAATGAAAACAAAGTAGGTGATAACGATGAGTTAAAACTTCTGCTGTCATATAACGCGGGTGGACTTGACCTATTTACTGAGCTACTGGATGTCTTTAATGTAAAACACCCTCAGTCCACTAACCACAACCAACTAATAGAATTTTGAACGTTTGAGAATGCAATCTTGGACGGCCTAGTCCCTGATTATACTAATGAATTTACCGCATTATATACATATCTAAAAAGTTCATAACATTGTTTCCTTCACGATGCCATTTAATTTTAGACTTTAACACCACACCAGTAAGTCAAAAATTCAATGACGTTTACTGACGTGACGTGACAATTTAGTAGAATCAGGGCCATGTATTAACCCGTCCCTCTGGTGTAAATATACAGGATTGTATTCAAGAGGGAAATAAAATACCTACAATATTTAAAACCCAGATTGCTCCTCATCATCGCGTGCAATTAATATGATATCATCCTCCTCCGACCTCCGTGGCGTAGCGGTAGCAAACGCGACTACTATGCAGGATGTGTGATCTAAGTATGTTTATCCGCATTCTAGAACCCATAACACTAGCTAGTTAAACTATGCATACCATGGGTCTAGGTGGCGTTGTGTAGAATGTCCTAGAATATTTATTTATATCGATACTAACATGAGCGTCATGGGGCAGCAAATTCATAAAGTGCTGAGTGACGTTCCAACGCAGGAAGTTGTACCACATAGTGCCTTGGAAGCTGTCTCCCCCATTGAGTAGCAGCGACGCAGGTTCGGCTTCAAACGCCTCCATGATCGCTGTGTACAACCTCGCGAACCCACCAACGCAAGGATCAACGGTCGGGCTGCATACAGTGCCAGTTGGACTTACTTCGTCAAAGCTGTGTTAAAAGGAGATAGGAAATATATTTTATTAAGTACCTAAACTAACTAGTCGATCTGCTGCCAAATATGGAGGATCTGCCCCTATATACAGAATATTGTCTGCAGAATATGACACCGTGCACCAAATAAACCGCTGTTTGCGGTACAGCGCGCGCGCACTAGCCTGCAGGCCGAGGCTCCAGTTACTCGGGCTCTCTGCGCCCTCAATATGATAGCCTAAATGGTAGATGTGTTTACGGGTTCTCTGAGTGAGTTCACAATGGCATCATTATATATTATTAGTTATAAGTTATAGTAGTACCTAAGTTGTATCTACTTAGTATTGTGTATGAATAAGCTACTAACTGCCGTATTGGGGCAACCTGTTATGGTAGTTAGTTAAGGAAAAAAAACAACTGACACGACAACAACATTATTTTTGTACTATATACGTTCGCGCCCAATATGGTCCGAATGTCATAAATTTTCCTAATTCTTTTTGAACAAACCTTTTCCTTTTGAACAAATTTCGTTCTAATAATAGACTTATAGGTAAGTATATATACTACATATTGGATTATATTCATCCCATATTTTACCCACTATGGTTCTTATGCTGGAAGTCCCTCGAGCCTTTGCAGATGCGTAGAGATGTTGCGTCCTTGGCAGTATTTTACCGTCTCTACCATGGTGAATGTTCTGATGAGCTTTTCCAACTAATCCCACCCTCCCCTTTCCTACACAGGACAACGCGTGCAGGGCTTAGGTGTCACTCGCATACGGTACAGAATATTCCATCAAGAACCAAGCGGTTCGGTGAGTCTTTTCTCTGCCGTACCATTAAGTCCTGGAATTCCTTGCCGGCGCACGTGTTTCCTTCTTCCTACAGTCCCGGATCCTTTAAGCGGGGCGTGAAAAAGCATCTGATGAGGCCGTCAAGCTGAGCGCCACCATTGTAGCACTGAACGTGTTTGCAATGGTGACCCTCTTTCATGGGACTTTGCCTTCAGCTTAACATCAGGCGAGGTGAAGTCAAATTGACGTGCCATAGATTAAAAAAAAAAAAAAGTCATTCATCAACTGTTACAAATTCAAATTCAAAATTCAAGTTTGTTACCCGGGGTAACAAACTTGAATTTGTAACAGTAGGTAGGGTAACTTGGGTACTGAAAGACTTTGCAGTGATGCAGTCAGTACAAGTTATTATTGTATATTTTTAAATTAAGCCATATTGATAAATATTTATTGTATTAATATCATAAGCATTAGGTTACTTAGGTAATAATAAGGAAGATAATATTATGCCGAATCGTTCAAGGCTTACGCGCTTAAGATAAAATACTTGACATTAGGTATACAGTGAAGACAACTGTCAACATGAAATTTTTATAAATATTTAATTTATCCTACCTACTGATTTAAATTGGAAGAAAGAAAACTACGTTCGGACGGGACATGAACCTGATACCTCTTTGAGGTAATTCACTACCCACTGAGCTAGATTGAGAACTTTTGATCATTCAAGACAGGTCGTTGGACGTTCATCCTAGAAATTCATGGTTTTAAGTAGGTAGACAGATAGATAGATTACTCTGTATTGTACCTACATCAAAACACAAAAAAAGTAAATAAATCCAAGAAAACACCAAGGATAAGTAGTGAGAGTTACAGTTTGTTCTAATGTACAATGGGCGGCCTTATCGCTGGAACCTACCTACACATATCTAATATGAAATGTAAGCATTCAAAACTTCCAAAGAAACATTTGAAAAACCGATGGCTGCGTATAAAGTAACAATTGTCAATAAAAATTGCCCCCACAAATAAATACGTACCTACTTTAGCGTATCAATAAAATAATCTTATCTGGGGAGCTTAGTGACTATTAGGCACTAAGTATATTGCGGGAAATATAATATTTGGTGGCATTAGAGAGGATTAGGTAAAGCCTAATTTATTATTGTCCAACAATGTCAAATACAGATACTAATCAATAAATCAGTATGGATGGTTGAGCCCCACCACGATCTGATCCAAGTCAAGCTTCGATGTAGATTTCGATGGCCTGTACGGCACCCCTCGCCCACTCACCCTCCCACCCGGTGCTAGCAGGTGGTTTTGGGCGTTTAAGATCATCAATTGCCGAGGGGTAGGTAAGGCAGTTCCTTAAGTCCTGGGTGACCGGGTGCCAGGGCTATCGAAGGTGAAGAATTACGGACCCCAACTATCCTCAGAGAAGAGGGGTCGACAGGCGGCTCCATCTGTCACGTCTAGGCCCGCGCTCATCGAAGATGGTGGTCTTTGAGCGATATAGCTCTTGCTTGATGGCCGTCGATCAAAACGGCTAAACTAAACTTAGTAGGTATTACATGTATACAAAGCATGCCTTTTGCATTTTTTTCTACTAGTTTGACTTTTGTGGGAGGGACTGCCCAGTTCTCCAACCGCGTGAAGAAAAATTGACCCAGAGTGGCAGATATTATTACCAGCTAATGAATGAGGTTAAATTGGGGACTGCCCATAGTGCCCATGCGTGTTAGTATAAAGATTTACTGAAATATAGTTCTCTTATACATTCTTCTTGGGGCTACAGAGTTCACACGGGGACCTTGGATCATTACGAAAACATGTGGAAGTGCAATACCAGTTAGATTAGAGGTCCCCTAACACGACAACGCTTGAAGTATTTATTTTTCACTTTTTCTAGGTATTTTTGCGTAGGGTCTTTTTTTAAGTTTTCAATTATTATTTTTTATAGATTATTAACTGACCCGCGCAACGTCGTCTGTGTCACCCCGTTTTTACAATATTCTTTACTTTTGCTTCGCACCAGTTGGTTGTAGCATGATGTTATAAACATATAAACCTTCATCTTCATAGATATTGAAAAAAGCCGCATCAAAATCCGTTGCGTAGTTTTAAAGATTAAAGCATACAACATAGGGATATAGGGACAGAGAAAGCATGTTTTGTACTATGTGGTGACGGTTAAATGAAATAAACGTATGAAGGTACTTACTGAGCATGGAAGTCATTGTAGTGAATAATGTTGAGCTCATAAAGCCCACTGTCCTGGGCAATTACACTGCATACCAAAAGAATCAAATACCACACCATCTTGCTGGAACCCTGCTCCAAGACTCACCTTTACAATACCTATACTACACTTATCTCATTGAACTGAAATAAATTATAAAATTATATTAGTACTTGTAAAATTGATACTTCATATCACCTTCCTTAGATACAGGATGAATAAATTTGTAACCATTAGTTTTTACTAGAAACGCGAAAGTGATGTCGATGATGATATCGTCATCACTTTTGCGTTAGTCCATCCGAGGCCTTCAACTAGAGTCCGGGGTCCGCTTTCCGACTTTTACTTAAGTACTTTTACTTAAGCATTTTCAACGCCTATAAATTTTCAACTTCTCACGCTAACGACTCAGCGTTCCACTCCATTACATACATATACTCACGCCCATAATCCCCGATGTTGTGGGCAGGGGTATATTAAACACCCTCATTTCGCCAACTGTGATTTTCGGTCCCACGTAATAAGGGGCGAGCCATTCCACTCCATTTTCGCGAGGAAACAAATTTTCAAAAAATGTGTATAGTAAAATATGAAAATAACGATATCACCATCTCTTAAAACATTATTACTTCAGTTGGGTATATTACATCATCATCATCATTCCCTGAACCTTTTTCCCAATTCAGTTGGGGTCGGCTTTCCAGTCTAACTGTAATGCGGCTGAACTTCGATATTTTCCGTGAAGCGACTGCCATCTGACCTCCACAACCAATGGTCTAATGACCAATGGCGATATCGAAGTTCCAGTTCAGTATCAGTATCAGTTGGGTATATTACAGTGGTGTAGGAAATACTGTAAAACCTACCTACCTACTTGACTTCTTCACATAAAAAATAATTTAACAAAAGTAATCACAAAATCTACTCTTCCGTAGCATCATAGCTTAGTGGTTAAGTTGCGAGAGGGACTGTCGTTAAGATTAAAGATTCGATGAGCCTTACGACTGAAAGGTACCGAGTATGAAATCTGATCATCACTGTAAAGACGAACGATCTTACTCTTATCCTATCACTAAGTAATTTAGGTAGGGTTAGGTACTTACTTAATTATTTTTTACATTAAAAAATAATAAAATTTTAACACACCCTGTACCTACCAATTGTGTTAAAACATCAATAATTGAAATTTATTGTCAGTCACTCATCACTCACTAAGGTAATGGCAGATGTTTTTATTTAAGTTGTATAATTAGTACTAGCCTATGCCCGCGGCTTTCCCCGCGTGGTTGCCGGTTATCGCAACGCGTCGGTTACTAATCATAACTCTGGATCTACTAACTGATTTCAATGAAACAAACGTAAGATTTTAAGTTGAACCAAATCCCTTCAAAGAAAAAAAACCACATCGAAATCCGTTCAGTAGTTTTTGCGTCCATCGCGGCGAACAAACTTTTTACTATATATAATAGTACTAGTTGCCCGCGGCTCCGCCCGCGTAGATGTCGATTATTGCGTTGTACGACTCTAGTCGATCCTCTACTTGCCTCTTTAAACTACTTTTCCTGGCTGTCGATATTAGCGCCAGTGTATAGAAATTCATCGGATCATTGCAAAAACGGGGTGACGCAGACGAAGTTGCGCGGGTCAGCTAGTTTTATAAAGCATAACATAATGTAAGCATTTCTTTACGTAAACCAACCCACGTTCGTAGATATAGCTGTGTTATAATCACAGATGACCTCCTTTGCGTGGTTATCTGTCGTTATAATGGATTAACGATCACACTAGCTTTTTTTTGTGTAAATCGCACGTTAATTTGACTTCTCCTCACCTTATGGTAAGCTGAAGGCAAAGTTTCAGGCAAGTGGGGTAAGTTTTCCACCCACAGTTTTCTAACTTTATTTGAGTTCTGTCGTGTGTAGGACTAGCTATTGAATAGAGGCCCCACGAGCGCCTCTCGTACTGAAGGAAGGTGACGTGTGGTACACGGATACACGGGAGCCAACGTCTGAGTGCCTTTATTGTGATGCGAGCGAGACTCATGCCTGTACACGATGATCGAGTTCCTGGCGCGAGAAATACCGAAGCGGGTCCTCGTGGACAAGATGGTCGCCAATAGAAAGTCACATTATCTGTATGCTAATGTAATCACACTATCGGAGAGGGTTTGTAAACGGATCAACTAATTGATCCGTTTAGTTGGTCGGAGTGGAAAAAGGGGTAAAGTCTACGTAGGCCGAGCCGCGGGTAACAGCTAGTTTGCTTATAAAATTCGAGGCAACAAAAATGATTACAGTTTGCTTAATAACGAATATTATGGAGATATATTTTTTAAATGAATTAATTCTATCTTTCAGACATTCTAGTAGCAATACATTATTATGACCGTAGATTATTATGATAATTCCGTTTTGTTATGGTTACCTACTTAATATAAAATATTAATAAAGAATTAAAATTAAATTAAAGTTTTGATGAATTAATATTTTATTTTGTGACAATAAGTCTGGGCATTGGGTATATACCTATGGCATTAATAAAACGTACCTATTTATCAGCACTACTAGTTAATTTGTTTATTAGGTGGATATGTAAAATTTCAAGCCACAAGGGGCAGAACAGATAGGTACCTATGCTATATCTACTAACCTGTATCCTGAGCAATTGTGCGCAGGGAAGGCACTGTTCGCTGTCGACGCTGAAGAGCAGGAAAGCTTTCTTCGCACGCAGGCCTGGGAGTGATAGCTAAGGGTGAGGCTGACTGTCACCCCTGCAGAAGCAGGCCAGCGCGGAGTGCGACTTATACCTCTTAATCGGGGCTAAGGGACACCGAATGTGCCATACTCGAATCCGGAAGCGGCCATCTCAAAGCCATTGGGGTGCGAAGGAAATTCGTTCTCGAGTACCTAACCTTACACAGCACTATTGAATTGAGATTCGAGAAGACGTGTAGATTTAGTCGTTCCGAACTATCTATTAGCATCCGCTACTCCGCGGGGATGGCTATACGTGGTGCTACCGCACGAAAAGAATAAAGGTGCAGAGTATTTATTAAATATAACGTCGTACCGTCAAAGTTAAGGCACATCAGGCAGATGCTGTATGGGAGAGCGGACTCCTGGCTCCAAAGGAAGTAGGCACAAGTTCAGATGCAAGCTCTAAAAAACGCTGTGGCGATTAGGTATTCGATTCAATTGTGTTAAGTTAATTTTACGTATTGCTATACCGAAGTGTACCTACTAGAAAATTAAAATAAATACTGATTCCTTTGAGGAAAATTAAAAATAAAATACTTACAGTTTTTGTCGTCGCCACTTGTATCATAATGTGTAGATTCGTACTTAATGGCTACCGTTTTTGAGTTACGTAACGACTACGTACGTAGGTATACATTAGAAAATTCTCATAATGGCATTCTAAGCACTGATAACTTAGATTATCCCCTCCACAGCTGTACCTACCGAGATGACTGATAACTTTTATAGTACATACTCCTAATATTATAAAGCTGAAGAGTTTGTTTGTTTGGTTGAACGCGCTACTGGCTCTAAATTGAAAAAAAAAAATTTTACATAACATAAACTCATGCCTGTATCCCCGAAGGGGAAGGCAGAAGTGCTAGCACCCACATTTCGCCAGTTTATGTTTAGGTCCTAACGTAATAGGTGGCGAGCCTATTGCCATTAACCGGGTACTTATAAACTTGCGATAAATACACACATAATTTCGAAAAGCATCGAACAGTCATTGGGTGTGCGCTATGGTAGAACCTGGGATCGAACCTAAGACCTCGTCTCAACAGTCCATTACCCATACCACTAGGCTACCGCGCAATATTTTTAATAGTCCGTTTATCGATTTAGGGTGTAACCACATTAATCGACGCGGAATCGGCTTAAGCCGAGTGCGTATCACCACACTACTCGGCTTATCGCCGATTAGCTGTTGCGACGGCTGTTAACATGCGATCGGCAGTCGATTTCTCCGAACGGCCTTCACGATGGCTGTTCACTTACGTTCGGCAGTCGACTCCTCCGAATGGCTGTTACGGCCTCTGTTCAATTACGTTCGGCAGTCGACACCTCCAAACAGCCGTCGCGACGGATGTTCGCAAGCGTTCGGCAGTCGACAGTCGTGATCGTGTGAGACCCCGAAAATATCAACAAATGCTTTCATCGCAGATTTAAGTTTAACTCTAAGCTGTACGGACGTTCTGGCCTTTCATTTGGAGATGAAGGCACGCGAGCGGATTCATTAGTCTGCTACCCAACGCCGATCGGCCGTCTTCGGCGCCATTCGGCTACCGTCGTAGATGAAAGCATGCGAACGGTTGATTCAACTGCCGTTCAACGCCGTTCGACCGTCTCCAGCGGTGTTCGGCAGCAGGCGGAAACGTTCCACTGGATTCAGCGCCGCGCCGTACGGATGCGATCAGCTAATCGACAAACGGTTCGATTCGCCGTCGGCCGATGCCGCGTCGCGTCGGCCGAGCCGAGCCGATGCGAAAGCTATTAGTAACACTCTTATTCCGTCGGCATAAAGACTTTTTTAACCGGCTTCAGCCGATTCCGCGTCGATTAATGTGGTTACACCCTTAGGCGTCATCACGCTACTACGTAAGGGACTGACGCAGCAATTATGAATGTCAACAAATCCATTATTTGACATACCTACATTATTTGAAAATACGAGTGAACAAGAGGAGCTACAGCAGCGTTTCAAAGCTAAGTTTTTTCGCCACGGGTGGAGCCGGGTTGAATTGACTAGTTATTTATATTAGTCTCATTGCATAGGTACAGTGTGTCTCATTGTATATGTACAATATTTCAAGGGAGCGTGTCAAAATCCGATACGCGAATTGCGTTGACTTAAAATTTAGATTTTTGCAGTTTTAGGACGTTATACCTATGCCTGAGAATAAAGTCTTGATAGAGTTACAGATGGGCGGAGAGACGGACTACGAAATGTAAAAGGGTTGCTTTTTATACCACTATCCATCAGGTAGACAAGCACACGGCCCACCTGATGGACTATAGGTTACCGTGGTCTATGAATGTTTGCAACACCAAGGGCGTCACACACTCGTGCTAACTACCCTGTAGAAACCTTCCAAAGCTCTTCTCGAAGAACCCTATATTGTAGGTGTTCGCTCGGGACAACCGCAGCAGCAAGTTCATTCCACAGCTTGAGCGTGCATGGAATGAATTTATTGTGCAATCGGTTAAGTAGAACCAGAGTTATGATTAGTAATATAGAATTTAAGTTGCACAGATGGCGCTTAGGTCGCGATAACCGACAGCCACGCGGGCACGGCGGAGCCACGGGAATAGGCTAGTTGCTAATAATATTATCCATTTAGTACTTATTGAGTTTTCGAAGCTTAAGTGTAGGTACCCACACACAACGTAACTCTAATATTTTCTTAAGTAAACTATCAGGTAATCTGTGCTATAGGTACCTAACCGTCTATAGATGTATTGTGTAGTTAAAGTGCGAATCGTGAGAAATTTTCTCACGTTCTACAATTTATCGCAGATATAATTCTGATGCTATTTCGTTTTTTTTTTTTTTTTTTTTTTTTTTTTTTAGTAACATTATCAATTTATATACAGAATTTAATAACTATATACAAAATATTTACATATCTATATTAATTATAAAAAGGTAGAGAGACTGCAACTTTAGGCATCAAAATATTCCTCCCCATCGATCTCTACCGGAACCGTGCCCAGAAGGCTGGCGGCATTACCACGCTGAATGGCGATGCCAATTCGTTGAGCGAGGTAAAGGCCAGCCCTATGGTCACGGGAAGCGTCGACAAGTCGCTTCGCTATTTCTTTAAATAGCGCGCGCGCACTTGGACCCCACGGACCCAGCGTTTCGACACCAAACGGCTCAAATATATAATTACTATTTAAATTATTATATTTGCGCCGTTTGAGAGTCTCTGCCGATGCAGCAGCAGCGCATACGCAGTCCATCGTGCTTGGAAGATGAGAAGGCGCCAAGGTGTCGACGCAAGTGGCGTCCCACACCAAAGGCCTACCCATCCTCCAAGGCATCAACGACATCCCGTCTGGTCTCTTGCCATCGTCGCGCGCCAAGCCAACAGGTTCAAGAACAGCTGGCACGCCGGCGGTGACAAGAGCCCGACGAATGATGTCGTTAATATGCGCGTGTCGGGACATGCGACCTGCGCTCCTGCTGCAGGATAATCCGTGATGTCCAAGGCTATCGACTACTTCCCCACATAGACATCGATGCGGAGAAACACATGGTGCACCCAAACGTAGGCAAGTTGCAATGCGGAAGGTCGTGTCGTCCAACATTGTACCAATGCTGGGCGAAGGAAGTGCCTGCAGCCAGACACCTGATTCCCATTCCCCCACAGCCAATAGGCGAGCACGCTCAGTATCGTTTGCACTTGTACTGAATAAAAAATTTTTAATACCAACACAGAGCGGCTCATCCCATTGCCTCTGGGAAGATGGGTTGGCGGGCATAACGGCATTCGGACAAGTCATTTTCCAGGCATTTAAAGCTTCGGCCTTGCCAGGCACGTCCAAATTAATCAGTGAAGGAGAGAGAATTTTCCTGACTAATTCTTCAGTGCCGTAGACCGAAGATAAAAACGCCGGTATACTTACGTCTGCAATTTTGCGAACGCCGAGGCCGCCAAGACGAATAGGAAGGGACGCCTGAAGCCACACTCGGTCGTTTAAATTTATATTTAAAATTTTGCACAGAGTGTCTTGAATAACTTTATCCACTCGACCTAAAAGTGCCAAACATTTAAAAAGTTGAGAAGAACGCAAGGCATGTGTAAATTTTGGAACGAAAAGACAAAATCGAATAATGGTGAAAGCTGAATGGATATTAATTTGGAATAGTCGGTCCGAAACTTCACAAAAATTTTGTATTTTCTCTTCCACAAATGATTCGTAAGCTTCTTCCAGAATTGGTGACCCTAGGAGGCGGAGAGAGCTTTTTTGAACTACTTTTAAATTTGGAGCCAAATTATTAAATTTTGAGAGTACCGAAAGACTGTCAGTTGGGTCACTGAGGAAAATTTCACATTTGGTGGGATTTAATTCTAGGCCAATTGAACTAAATTCTTCTTTTAAAAACGCCAAATCTCTTAATACTGTCTCTGCGTCGCCTCCGAGAGTACCGTCATCCAGATACCAAATATTAAATTTGGAATTTAGACGCTCAATAATAGGGTGAATAGCAAGGCTGAAAATAACTGGCCCAAGAGGATCACCTTGTTGACACCCTACCGCAGAATTTAAAATATTTTCTTTATAAAGTAATTTAGAAGGGTGCCTATAACACTGCCAAAGAAAACGAAAAATTTTGGGTGTTTCTAATTTGGCTTGTGTCAACAAAGTGTCTCTATTAACCGAGTTGAAGGCATTCCTCAAGTCAACCTTAAGGATAACCTCCCCTCCACTGCAGCTAAGGAACGTGGATAGGGAATGTACTGCAGCCTCGCAGCCCCCTTTGCAACCGAAACCGAGTTGCAGGGGCTGGAATTTGTCGGAGAGAGTTTCCCTGTAAGCATTGCAGCATAATTTGGCCGCAATTCGCCTATAAGTACAGCCCACGGCAATGGGACGAATACCACCATCTTTTTTACGCAAGGCGCATAGATTCGCGCCGTACAGTATATCAATGATGGCTTCGTCCACATTGCCGGACAGCATAAGATTAATAAGAGCCGTTAGCTCCTTCAAGAGTGCGTCGCCAGCTTCTCCGACGCTTACGCCAATAAGGTCTTTGAGGTGCTGTGGAGTTAGACCATCAAGGCCACCGGCAGACCCACTCCGGAAAGAGCCAACGGCTCCTATCACGTCCTTAGCTGAAACAGTGAGACATTCCGCGTCTGACTCCGGGGGGTCAGGGAAGGAAAGGTTATCAGCAGGAGAGGGGTGCTTGCTTTTTAAATCTGACAGGGTATCTGGCGAGCATGTCGCCATAACATCGCTGCTAAATAAAAGTCTTGCAGCTATTATATCTATTATACCTAATGTTTTCAGTGTGATAATAGTTGAGGGTATACGTAATACTTACTATAATATTTCATCATAATCATCATCTTCGTATAGCTAACTGGGCCGGAGTCTTAACAACTTCGTTAGAACTGCTCAATTTACTTCTAATAGCGAGCAATGAAGGCCCTGTCTCGACTAGACGCACGCTTGAATGAAAATATTACTAGCCAATTATCAAAGTTAAAGGGTTAGCCCAAATGTTTTATTATATACTTTCCGTCGGAAATAATCTTATTTAGATTAAGCTATGATTTAATTATTTGTGCGATAAAACGTTAAGTGGTTTTAGTTGACTCACGTCTGACTTAGCCACCTCTTTTTCTATTTCTATTTTAATTATGGCAAAATATCCTAGGACAATCTATACAACGTTACCTAAACCCATGGTAAACGTAGCTTAACTAGCGTATGTTATGGGTTTCTTTCGAGTAATACTCCTTCAAGCAAGAGTAGTTATTTCTACATCCCTGCTATAGCTCCTTTCGTCTTGACCTCGACCTTCGCACGCCTGTATATGTTTAATTTAATCTATGAATACGATTGATAACTACATGTTAATCCTCCGTTCGTGCTATTCTCATAAGATGTTGTAGCGTAATTGGGATCATAATGGGGTATTACTCGTAAACACGCAGTAGATCACTACCGTGGTCCACGGTAGTTTTCCGGGACCAGTAGAGATTATTTAGATGTTCCGCCGGAACTACAACTCCCACAAGTACAACATAAAAAGTAATACTGGCAACTCTTTAATGACCTGACATTCCTGACAATGACAACTGACAATCAATCCACGAACAGCACACAGGGCGGCCCTAACGCACTATTATAAGGAAGGACAGCGTGCCAAGGTCACCAAAATCTATGAATGCTTTGCGCCCCGTCATTCATATTTTTTTCTAGTCTTTTACTACAACTAGCATACTAGTGACGTACTTCAAGAAAAAGATTTATCGACGAACGATGGGCCGATGACTGCTTATTAGAAATTTAATATCCATATGATTATAAAGAATTGCTGAAGTGAATTTTCTTAACACAAATATGTAGTTTTGAAGATATTTGATTTCGAAAATTGAAACGAGCAGCTAGAAAACGGTTTTTGTGTGAGTGACGGCATGACTTCTTAGTAAGTAGTGCAAATGCATGAAGTGCAAGAGAATATTGCATTTATCTCGGTTCCGGTTGTGTTTACGTGTATGATTCATTAAAAAATAAAAGTCATTTGGAATAGTAAGAAATCTATAAATTATAATAAAAATAAGAATTATAATATTATCTCATGAGTGTAGCATGTTACCGGTCTTGTTAAGTTAATACACGTGAAAAGATAAGTAAACCCAATCGTATTAGTATACGTAAATCGACCACTTCTGCGATAGTAGAAGGCACAGCACTAACGTAGTAAAACGTCCATTCATAAAAATGGAACATAGGTAGGACACAGCGTTTTGTAGGTAGGGCCCATCCCCCCCCTTATACATCAATGGAACAGCATGACATGATGTGACATGACGACGACGAATTGTCATTTTTAGTTCCGAGTTTTACCGCGGGACTTCTTCGTGGCGCTGACTCTTTCTTTAATAATGTTGTTTTGTTTGCATGGTTGTTTGTTTTCATGCAATTTTTCTTTCTCCTGTATTAAATAGTACCTATGTTTATGTGTTACGTTTGTGTTAAAAGTTGTAATGTGCATAGATTAAGTTTAATTAATATGTATATTGCCCTACATGCAAGTGCAAAGTAATAAAAATGTGTTACAAGGAGTTGTATAAAGGTAGATTATTTTTCCATTAACGTTAGATAGTTAATGTTATTTGTACGAAAAATACGCTTAAATATTTGCCAACTACGCCCTAAGTCCAATTACAACGACTTTCTATATTCTACGTGCGATGCGGGCGTGAAATTATGAACTAATATTTTGTATGTTGAATAAATTCAACCGCCTCCAACCGGCAGATTGGAGGTCGATGGGGAGGCCTATGTTCAGCAGTGGACGTCCTGTGGCTGAAATGATGATGATGATGATGAACAAACTTTCTTCTTTACAAATTATACAAAAGATTTTGATTTTAACAGTGTATATTGAATAAGTCTCTCTTATTCCAACCAAAAAAATCAAAGTTATTCATTCTGCAACCAGCAATTGTAATTGACTTAACTTCCAATGTTTCGGTGTGGCCCATAAAACCTAAGGGTATATAATATTTACTACAAAAGTACTTTCAACATTAATATTTGCCATTACTCTCCTCTTTTTGTTTACATCTCTGCCGCTCTCCTACAGTCCCTTCCACAATTTTCTTTTTTGTACTTTTACAAGACCAATTTTCATTATGTCTTTTTAAGAGGATAATGTTGTCCAAAGCCCCATTTACATCACATAGCACACACATGCGTACTACTACTTCATGTGGGGATGCCGTTGACAGGACGAGTGATCAGGCCTCCTGTATGGGCCATTGCCACCCATTTACCCTGTAACAATTGCCATAGTCGTTCCTATGACAACTAGGACTAGCGGTTTAACATGCTCTAGAGGTACGAACAGACTAATGCAAATATTCATATTCATGCATACAAATATTTGCACTGAGTGGAGATCGAACACACTCTTCCTGCGTAGCAGTCGCATTCACCTACTGTGGTGCACATCATGTAATACTGGTTGTATGTGCAGAATAGGGTACTATTTATTGTGCACAAGTTATACAAAATACATTTTAACTTTTTTACACAACTATCCCAAACTGGTATCTCTTGCTGACATCCTTTTGATGGACTGATAGTTGTGGAATAATAAACTTTTAGGTGTGATTAGCGAGACATTAATTATTTCCCACAGAGTAGGTCCACCAGTGTGGTGATGGAAAAGTGAATATAAGTAGGTATCACCACCTCATCTGAAGGAGAGAGAGTAAGTTTCGCAACTCAGTAGGGGTCAGCTTTCCAGTCTAACTGATGCGGCTGAATTTCGATATTTCCCGTGAAGCGACTGCTATCTGACCTCCACAACCAATGGTCCAATGACCTATGGCGATATCGAAGTTCCAAGTTAGACTGGTTGGACTTTTTTAATCCATGAAGGTCATGGACGGAAAAAATACGGACGCGGGATGACCTCACGTGATCTTTCCACTTGACTCCATTGATCCACTCGCACACCCAGCTGCAGCGCCTTCTGACGCCCTAGCAGCGCCTTCTGACGCCCTAGCAGCGCCTTCTGACGCCCTAGCAGCGTCCAACCTTCACAGTCGTGTAAAAAGAGAAGCCTAATAATGTTAATGAATTGCTGCAATAATAATTATGCGAGTTATGCGACTGGGGACGGAGGTATTAGTAGGTAGCGAGTGAGTAATGTAATGGTGTACTTGTCCCCATATGAATTTGATATTTTTTTTTTAATTTATGGCACGTCAATTTGACTTTACCTCGCCTGATGTTAAGCTGAAGGCAAAGTCTCATAAAAGAGGGTCACCATTGCAAACACGTTCAGTGCTACAATGGTGGCGCTCAGCTTGACGGTCTCATCAGATGCTTTTTCAAGCCCCGCTTAAAGGACCCGGGACTGTAGGAAGAAGGATAAAAGATGAAATTGGGATGTATTCACTGCAATTAGTGCCTACCTACCTATATGTAGTATGTTCAGTATGTAAATGTAGGCATGTGTGTGTGTCGACTAAGATAGTTCGATTGAATAATAATAAACAAACTGAAACTCACATTCAAAATATTGGAATTTCCATAGTATTGTGTTACGAAATTATTCAAATGTTTATCCTCTGGTTTATCCGACTATAAAATAGTGGGCTGCTAGGTACCTACCTACTTACTTGAATGCGATAATTTTGTACCTTGTATGTTTGTTTCTCATATCATCGCAAAAATTGCTGAAATTAATACCTTTCCCCTCACCACACACAATTACTGAATTACAGCTGGATATCTTGTATTTTAGTGGAGTTAAAACTAATCTGGTTAAACTAATCCTTTTTTACTATTCCATGAAACCGGTCCAATGTGTAACAATAAGAATGTTCAACCGAACCAAACCAATATAAGTAGAACTATATCATTAAAGCCAGTGTCGCTCGCTAAAAATCGCTCGACGCAAGTGCAACGCATTTTCATACAAATGTATGGCAGACAATTTTATATGTTGCTATGCAGACCGGCCCGATCCGCGTAGTGGACGCCTAGCTTAAGGTGCCAAACAAACATTCGGATCACTAGAACTGATTACCGCGGCCCATGTGGCCCCGCAGTCGTGTGCCGAGGTGCCGATCCTATTTATAGTTTAATTATGTATGTCACCTTGTGTGTACAAAATTTAATTACTGGAGGAAAAACGTGCTAAGTGTATAATTTCGCAGGTTCAATTATGAACCCTCTATCGACGGTGAAGAAGACAAATATGCTAAGTGAAAAAATTTGCATTTATCTTTAACCATCGAAATGGACGACGACGCTAGCTAATGTCATGGTAGACCTTGGTAGACACAGAAATTTATAGTGCCCATGTACCTACGCTGGAGGAATACCTAACACGCACAGTACCTATTAAAACTGTATAATATTAAGGTACAGCCTAAATAATATACAATTTTAATAGGTACTTACTTCCTGCCAGGGCTTGTTTACCGGTTAATGTATCAAACCGGTTTCAGTGCAAGTACATAGGAGCGTTTCATTTAGGTTTGACTCTACCTTAACCGCTAAAAAACCTGTATTCTTAAAGAGCGAAATTATATAGGTTTGGCTCAATTTACCGGTTAATAAAGGTTTTGATTTCACTCTTACCGACAACATCGTCGTCACCATTCGTATTCAATTCGCGCGGACTACATGTGTAACCTACTAGTACAAAATTTCAATTTGCAAGCGCAGGGCTAATGTGCTTCGAGATACTTTTAAAGGAGTACTGAAGGGAGTCAAGAAGTGTTGTGCGTGCTTCGGTCGCGTGGACTTAATGCCTAGC
The DNA here is from genome assembly GCA_963691645.1 of Pelosia muscerda. Taxonomy (NCBI): domain Eukaryota; kingdom Metazoa; phylum Arthropoda; class Insecta; order Lepidoptera; family Erebidae; genus Pelosia; species Pelosia muscerda. The sequence goes on from OY829118.1 coordinate 8,122,822, forward strand.
CCATTTTTAATTGAATACAATTTTTTTAATAATTTTTCTTAATTTTAATTATAAAAATATAATAAGAACAGTTTTATCGATCAAATAAATATAATGATCATAACTAAATCACAACTTCTGTAATTATTAAATAAAAACTCCCAATAATGCAGATCGCGCGTCGCTGCAACCATTTTTTTTATCGTGCGAAAAATCCCCACGGATACCCCTACTGGAGCCGGTTGAGTAGGTTATGTCGGATTCGAACCGACTAAAACGCACGCCGTCTTTGGGTCTACAGTTGCCGGAGGTGAGGTAGTAGCCAACATATCCCTCGCACTCCGGCAGACCCGGGGCCTTCTTTTCGAGATGACCCCCGCCGGGTGTAGGGACCACGGTGTCCCCAACTAGCCCCCGGGTATGGGGGGGCGCACTTTGCGCGCTTCTGCTAGAGTGACAGGCGGCTCCACTCGTCACCCCCAGGCCCGCGCTCATGGAGGACGGAGGTCATTCTGCGACCTCCGACGTCCGAGTCGCCTCCGCTCATCGCGGGCTTTGCGGGTCCGGAGTCTTCTCCAAACTCGTTCCACCGTCTCCTTCTCGAGCATTACCTGCTCGCAGAAGGAGGCGCCGGCAGCCTAAGTGTTTGCGCATCGTATCATCGCCGTGAGCAATGCGCGCGTAGCTGCAACCTGTCGAGAGCATCTAATAAGTACTTTGCGGAGCCATTCCAGAGATGCGAGCAGTAGGTATTCCACGCAGGAGCGAATTTGTGTCTTGTAAAGAAGACACCGTTGCTCCGGCGTGAAAAAACGTCTCACTCTGTTCAGGACTTCGAGTTTACGCGAAGTTATTTTGATGATGCTCTTGAAATAGTTCTTGTTATTCAGTTTGCAGCGAACATCCATTCCGAGTATATTGAGGTTATCCTGTAATGGCAGTGGCGTGCTCTGAAGAGTGGGATGAGGAAGGAAAGGAGATGTCTTTGCTGTATACGCACATGCCTGCGTCTTTTTGACATTGAACTCGACCAGGTTCTCAGATCCCCATTGAGAAATGTGATTGAGGATCCGGTCAAGCCCAGTGACAAGAAGCTGTCTTTTTTCGGCTATATCAGACTGCTTGGTCGCAGTATGTCCGTGGTAACTCTCGTGTACAGCACTATCATCAGTATCGTCTGCATAGCAATGGATGCTGCCGGTGGACAGCATGTCATTCATATGCAGAAGAAAGAGAGTGGGTGATAAGACGGACCCCTGCGGCACGCCAGCATTTACCTGCAGTAACTCCGAAGCTCGTCCATCACAAAGAACGCGTATACGGCGCCTATGCAGGAAGCTAGCAACTCAATTGCACAATCTTGGAGGCAGACCGAAGGCTGGTAGTTTGCAAAGAAGCGATTTGTACCAGAGTCTATCGAAAGCGATGTCCAGGCTAATAGCCAGTGACTCACCATGCTTATTCATAGCCTCACCCCAAAGATGGTTTATATACGCCAGAAGATCACCCGTTGACCGTTTCGGCCTGAAACCTTATTGCCGGTCATTAATTAGGGAGTGATCCTCTAGACTGACGGCTATGAGTCGATAGTTGGCTGGGTCTGAGCGATCTCCCTTCTTGGGAATCGACTGTACATTCGTCTCTTTCCACGCAGTCGGCACTGTACTTGAAATGTAGGAGAGTCGGTACAGCACATTTTTGAAGAACCACCGCTGGTATACCATCCGGAACACTGGCTTTCCGGACATCGAGTGATTCCAGTACTGCACGGACGTTGCTTTGCCTGATACGAATATATAATAGCGAAGGCTGGCAGAAGTTAGCTTGCACGGCTTTGGCTAGTAGCCAGTAGCTACGGCTGCCCGTGTGATGGGCCACTAGTTCTTGACCAACCTGTGCTATGAGCTGAGCATCCGATCTGGGTCTTTACCTTCTAAGGCGGCTCGCAAAGAAACATTGTACTGGTCTGGGTGGCTCGTCAGCTGAATGTCTAACAAAGAGGGTGCTAGACCCGACCCTCTTGGTATTCTAGTGACCTCGTGTACCAGTTGAGTCAGGCTGTGAGCCAGAGCAAACGCGTGGGCAGCTCTTCCCGCATGGTCTGTTTTGGCGGAGCCAACCAGATCTCGTGGTGCGCGTTAAAGTCCCTCAAAAATTCCAATTCAGCGTTCGGAAACCGCTTCTTCAATTTTATTTGTGGTTGTGAGGCATGGCGAGACCCGACGCGCCCAACCGAAGCCCCCCCCCTCCCCCGAATATGGTCGCCGGGTTCCCACGTCCGGTCACCAACTGCCACGACGAACCATATCAGGATTAAGCGCGGCCTGGCAGCCTCCCAGGGTGGTTAGCCCAGTTGGGCCCCTGTAATATGCCGCGAGCGGCCTGCGGCACCACAGTTTCTACGGGTCTCCCTGCTCGGCGGGTCACCCCACCCCACCAGACTACGCCAAGACCCACTGGTCCCACTTATGCTGCGACTACCACCACCTCTGCCTGGCTTTGCCCTTGCTGAACGCAATCCAACCGAGGTTGAATTACTATGAAGCGTTTTGCGCACATGTGCACGGTGGTACCCACCCGGTCGAAATTTATGACAATTTTTTTCCTTCGAATTTCTACCACCAGTATAACGTATGTTACGCCGCATCCTTCGATTAGACATTTCTTTCTTCCTCGTAATCAAAATTACTATAAATTTTCTCTTACGACCCATGCTTCACTTGAAAAACGTAAAATAAGTAGGAGCAAAGCTGCGAAATTACCAATTACTTTGCCCACAGTTCGCGATCGTGTAAATAAATGCATCAATCTCTGAACAATACCTACTAACAAGTTGTGACGTTCATACAAAACAAACTTCGAGCGATGCCGACACGGGCGCGTGTCGCTCTGGATTAAACCGGTTTATTAAGGTTTTAGTATGGTTCCCATTCTGGTTTCGCTCCGAATGAAACCTTTACTGAAAACCGGGTTTAACCTTTATTAACCGGTATTTTCTAAACCGGTTTCAAGCCCTGCTTCCTGCTGATAGCATAGTCAGTAATAATCAGTCAGTCAATTGATATAATAACGTTCGTACAGTTGTGTTTTTCTATGTGCACGGTGTTGCTATTTTGAATAAACTTTATTGTAATTAATACGTGAAATGAACTCTAATTGACTGTGCTTCTAAAAAGTCGTTATATGTGATATAACGAAGGGAAACACAGTTCTTATAAAAGATAGTAGGTAATCAATACGGTTTTCTTTATCATAAAATATGCTCCCTGCACGTGCACCCTCTTTTATGGCAGGAAAAATGTGCCTTCCGCATTCCGCTCGGGGAAGCCGCGCAGGTATGTGGGGCTTTCACCACACTAAAACAACATACCGTGTGCCATACACCGCGACTTAGTGAGTGAACCGTCGGAAACACTACGCTCTCATCAACACATCACTCAAGCGCTAGCCCGCAAAGGTGCTCAATCAGAAGTAGGGCCCGCCTACTTCTGATTGAGCGATGTCCAGACACACCAGGACATCACCCTTACGTGGGAGGCTCTGTTGCGGGTGGAAGGCTAACCCCGACCCATCCACCCCCGATGCTCCCTGCACCCTAAGTCATCCTCAACTGTAACTAGTCCCCCCGGCAGTATACTTGGTACTCACATAATAAAGAATACATAACTGTACTGTATTTACTGTTCTGTATCTCTACAAGTCTACACTACGCATTTGGATAACCTCTGCGGTGTGGCGGTAGTAAACGCGACTGCTACTCTCGAGGTGTGGGTACGATTCCCGCTTCATATGTTAATTATACAAATATTTGTATACATCCATTTATTATTCTCGAGGTTAGTTGGAAGGGGCACTGTTGAAAAAAAACTAAACCGAATCATGGAAGCAGGAGTCTCACTCACTCAACGGACTTCGGGTTCCAAAATGTCTGTTTTCAACATTATCTCACCGCTTCGGATTCACTTCGGAATCAAAGTTTTTCGACTTTTCCTCGTCCACTTCACACTCCTCGCGGTTTAACATGGACTCATACCAATGAAATCATTGGTATGTGTCCATGTTAAACCTACGACTTTGGCAAACCAGTATTTCTCTTCGTGCACTTCGTGCTCTGACGTAACAGGAGAACGGTTGATCACGCCATAAAAGTCCTCAGATCAAAAACTAATGTGAATGATATTATTGTATGTTTCCTAGCCGTATTTGACTACCATGAGGAAAAGGTAGCATCTAAATATACTCGTAATAAGCATGCCCAATGATGACATACTTAGGTATTCTTAGAAGTTTAATTTTATCAAATTAAATTCTATTGCAAAATATTTGAAAGAATAAATGTGAAGAAATATGCAAGCATGATAAAAAAACGCGCGAAAATATGTTTGATATCAGGCTGTAGGTACCCATATGCAAATCATAAATCCGCCGAAATCAATGAATACACGTTATAATTTATACACGTTTGACAGACTTCCATTCAAATCTTCCAATTCCATTCGTTCATTTCCAAGTTCGGACAAAGCAGTTCGGCTCCTATGTCCTTTTTCGCACGTATGTTGCGACTTGAAATTCTTTATCAGCACACGATTTTCCTAATTTCTACCTTACCATCTTATCCCAGCGTGTATGAGAATCTGATGAGGCCGTCAAGGGGCGGGCTAGCCACCTTATTAACATGTTAGTGTTTAGAATGGTGATCA